>CM074721.1:461889212-464375045 GCA_037306005.1 Rhinophrynus dorsalis | reverse complement strand
GCTCCTGTGTTCCTGTTCCGTGATTGACCCGGCCTGGCTGACTTCCTGCTTGTTGCTGATCTGGCTTGTCTGCGAATCTTCTCCGTGATCCGACCCGGCCCGGCTGATGTCCTCGCTCTATTGCTGATCCGGCTTGTCTGCGAATCTCCTACGTGTCCTGACCCGGCCTGGCTGACTACTGACTCCTGGATTTGCTCCTGCTCCTGCCGCTCCAGTCTACGGTTCCTGTTGTCTCCTCGGCGACATTCTGATCACTGCAGTGTGTGATCTGAGCCTCCATTATTCCTAGGTTAACCATTGCTGAGCCGTGTTGTTTGAGCTGAGCCTTCCATCTGCATTGTCTAGTGACGTAGTGCTGAGTCTATTAACCTTTGCTGTGCCGTGTCGCTACTGTGAGCCTAGAACACTTGTGTTGCTTCCATCTACCTCACTGCCACTTTACCATCATTAGCCTTAGCCTGTTACTCTGCTTCTGCGAGCCGGCCGCGTTGTGGGCCTCGGTAGTCAACGGCTTTCCACATCGGCAGAGCAGTAGTTCTGTTACGCCCGTGGGCTATTGGCAAGCAGTGCAGCAACTGGTGGTCTCCGTTACTTCCGTGGGGCGGTCTTGGCTCAAGCGATTCAGTTACTGTTGGTCTCCTGTATACGCCCGTGGGGGCTATTGATCTAGCTATCACGGTACTGTTGGTCTCCGTTATGCCCGTGGGGGCTATTGACTCAAGCTATCATGATACTGTTGGTTCACATTACGTCGTGGGGGCTATTGGCTCAAGCAATCACGATACTGTTGGTCTCCGTTACGCCTGTGGGGGCTATTGGCTCAAGTAATCAAGATACTGTTGGTCTCCGTTATGCCCGTGGGGGCTATTGGCTCAAGTAATCACGATACTGTTGGTCTCCGTTACGCCCGTGGGGGCTACCAACTTATCACTATGCAGCTTCAGTTTCAAGTCGCAGCTCTTGTCTACAGCTTCACACATCGAATGGACTTAAGGTGCTGTCACCTAGCACATATTGCAGTATAGTTCACCAAGTGCGTGCCTTACACCACATTTGAGACTGATTATCCTTACTATTAACTATTTGTCTCCTGTTATTGTTTGCCTGATACTAGTGATTTATTCCCTATTTTGTACCTGGTATTTCAGTCCATATTCTGCTATTGTCAGTACTGCCCCTAGGGGACAACCTTGTTATTATTTTTTTGCTTTAATAAAATCGTATTTTTATTCTAACCCTCTGTCTGAGTGTCTGAAAACCGTAACAAAAGGTTAAATACAAAAAACTAAACCTGTACAATTATAATATATTGTGTGTTTAATGCCCTGGGATTTTTCAATCAGTATTCAAAATGTTAATTCCATTTAAAGGGATAGTAATGTTTCAAAATAAAAGCAGCTCCAATTAATCTTTATAGTATTTGGGCCATGGAGAGTGTTATTTCCATACTGTCACAGTTGTAGTTCAAGAGTAATTGAATGATAAAGTTTGCCCCTTCCGCCCCTTTTACCAAGTGTAATCCGCCTCCTCTCAGATGTGGAATCTGGTATTAAGACCAGGCAGCTCACAGCAAGGGACAATCTTCTTACTGTGAGCATAAGTTAAACACTGGCCCCCTTGACAGGTTTTTCAGGTTTCCCTTATGCTAATTGATGATTGTCCCTTTCTGCAATCCATCTGGACAGTCTTGCTGCTCTGAGATGAGCAGTGTTATCTCTGTAAAAGCGGTGGGAGGAGGATATTTTATCATTCAATTACTTGAACTACAACTTTGACAGTACTGAAATAACACTCTCCATGGCCCAAATACTATGAAGATTAATTGGAGCTGCTTTTATTTTGAAACATTACTATCCCTTTAACGCCTTCAGGGCCAGAAGGGAGTGACAAATGAACTGGGAAACTTTTACTTGCTGGAAAGTTTTTATTTGTATCTCCTTTACCTGGATGCCCTTTAGTAAAACTTACTTGGTACAAATTCAGAGCAAATATATAAAAGCAAAACGGTGCCCGATTTATCATTCCAACACATCAACTGTCTCTGAGTACAATTTATATTAATTTTTTTAATTAACATGGTGTGTTTTAAACAGCGGGGTGTAGAGCATCCCAGTTAAACTACAGCCCAGGTTTAAATGTCAGTCTTCACTGCTCCCGCCCCTACTCGCTAGTTAAAAGCTGTTTTTAGCAAGTACTCAATCTTTAATTAAGCAGGCTATTATAAGCGCATTTTAATTAAGGGCATATTCATTTCCCCCCTCATTAATCTAAGTAGTGCCTTTTGGATGAAAATGGAGCTCTGGCATATGTAAGAGCTCACACAAGGAGTCTGCCATCAGATACACAGCCCACAGATACAATGCAGACTTTGCTGTCCAGAGGCTGAGAACACATGATGAATGGTACCAGCTATTGCTAGGAAAAGCCATAGACAATTAAGAGAGTGTTTGAATACAGGCCATTGTGTCTACTGTGGCTAGAAATATAAGGGCCTATTTATCAAAGAGCAAATGGCTAAATGCATAAGGAACCACATTTATTTTCATATTAGCCAACTTATGTCTTATCAATGATCGGATCTTATTTTGTATTTTCTTATAACAATTGTTTGGACACCCTCCCTCTTTAGCACTTGCAAGGCTAACTCTATGAGTGCCACTGTGGTGTGCAATTCTTAAAGCTTTAAGTATTCTAAGAGAACAGGGCCCCTTTAATATTTACCTGGGGTTCTTGTTACACATGGGAGGAGTTATGAGATAGTATTTACAGGGTTCCCCATAGATAGGAGGATTGTTGGAGAGAAGAATGTGCTCCAGAAAGAAGGCACCTACCTGGACGTACATCAGGATCTCACCAGGGCAGGGAAGATTCACTCTAGATCAGGTGTAGGACCTAACAGATGTATGGGCAGAGATGGATTATAGATCCATAGGGCCCTAGGCAAGGTACCAGTCTGGGTGCCCCACATCTATTTATCTGGTGCTTCTGACACAGAGTCCTGCTAGCAAATACTGGCATTGTGGCTCTAATAGAAGTTGGAGCAACTGGATGATGATGGATTATTTTAACAAAAAAGAGCATCTGACAAAAGATTAAAGCAGCATCAACAGTAGGGCCTCTGTCTGTGACCCATCACTCAAAGCCATGGCCACTCATATTGCCTGGGCCCTCGGCAGTAGCCTAGGTTGTTGTAATGGTGGATCCGACTCTGAGAAGGGGAGACAGGTCCCCACCTGGGTCCTGTATATTCTGTGAGGCAAATAGGTGTCTTCAAGGGGCCTATCTTGATTGGCAAGAACATTAAGGTGCCAAGCATATTCCAAGGGCAGTAAGCAATGAGAGGATTCTTCCAGAGTACTCATAAGGATCATCCTGAGCATAGGGAAGGAGCCACCCTTTCACCCAAGTAACAGGGAAGGAATAAAAGAGAGTCCCAGCTGGAGATTGCAGAGACTTAGTGCAGGAGAGGATTCTCCAAGAAAGAGGAAACACTACTATTTCTGCTGTTACTGAGAAGTGTCTATTGATTGTGAACAAATGTGTTGAACACCTCTCTGGCACTCAAGCGGTTACAAAGTTCAATTTAAATCAGTAGTAAATTGTTTTCTTCAATTAAGGTGCAGTTGATTTACCCCATAATTGCTCCTCTTTTTCATTTTGCATATTTCTAGGAGTGCTTAAGAACATTTACAGTTTCTGATGAAATTGTGGATTTTATACAGGATTAATTTAGGTTTTTTGTTTTCCTTCCTTCCCATTAACCCTGTGAGTGACATTGCACACCCCTCTGGCACTCAAACAGTTATCAGTTATGGGGAAAAACAGCCATACTGGTGTGTACACTCAGGGCAGCCTCTGTCATTTCTGATGATACTGATCATACTAAACTGGATCCTTGCTGAAAAACTGGATCTTTGGGAGCTCATGATGAGCCCCCCTTGAAATTAGAAGCACATGGATATACGTATGCATCAAAGTGCAGGATAGAAGTACATTTCAAAGGAGTAAAAACGTTAGAACAAGAGGCCGTAGTCTAAAACTAGAGGGACACAGGTTTAGACATAATGTAAGAAAGTTTTACTTCACTGAGAGGGTAGTAGATAAGTGGAATAGCCTACCAGCAGAAGTGGTAGAAGTTAATACAGTGACAGAATTTAAGCATGCATGGGATAGGCATAAGGCTGTCCTTAACTTAAGAAAAGACCAAGGACCAAAAAAAGTTTGAGGTTTTTACAGTAGGAAAATGGGCAGACTAGATGGGCTGAATGGTTCTTATCTACTGTCAGATTTTATGTTTTCTATGTAAATAGCCTCTACATGGATATACGTTTGCATTAAATGGCTCCTACATAGATATACGTATGTATTAAATGGCCCCTACATGGATATAAGTATGCATTAAATGGCTTCTACATGGATATACGTATGTATTAAATGGACCCTACATGGATATACGTATGCATTAAATGGACCCTACATAGATATACGCATGCATTAAATGGCCCCTACATGGATATACGTATACATTAAATGGACCCTACATAGATATACGTATGCATTAAATGGACCCTACATAGATATACACATGCATTAAATGGCCCCTACATGTATATATACGTATGCATTAAATGGCTCCTACATGTTGGGCCAAAGGTCATTTTGAACTATGGAAATTTTCACAGAAAACCCACCATTTTCCTGTAACCCCATAAATGTCCCCTTTTTGTTAACACACAAAAAGTGTAATGGAGAATTTGCCTATAATCAAGACATTCTGCTAGGGTTCAAACTTAGTTTGTATAAATCTATGACTAGTAGTGCAGTGGGACAACTAGTCTGCATGTGTAATTCTATAGCTACCAGTGCAGTGGGACAAGGCGGGGGGGGGTGTCAGTATATGGGGTTCTATGACTACCAATGCGGTGGGACTAGGCGGGAGGAGGTTAATATTTGTGGCTCTATGGCTACCGATGCAGTGCAGTACAGTGGACCAAGGCTGGGAAAGTCAGTATATCTGGTTCTATGACTACTATTGCGGTGGGACAAGGAGGAAGGGTCAATATGTTTGGTTCTATGGCTACTAACTGCAGTGGGATAAGACTGGTGGTAACTGGGCCAGATTTAAAGGCATCCAATGCAAAAAAAAAAAGTATCGGCATTTTTTCAAGAACTGTAAGTGATTTAAAGATCAGTGCTATGAAAAATGCCTTCAAAAAACTCCTTATCGGCTGCTAAATTAAGTGTTTTTGCCCACTGAAAATAAAAAAAAAAAGCTACAAGTTGCCTTTTAAAGAACTGCTTTAGCTTCGATAAAGGTCTCACTTTATCTCATAACATTTATGACCAATTTTTTTTTTTTTTTTAACTAAAGTCCCTTATCGGATCTTTAGTCAGCAGACTCAGCTTCTAAAAGGCAAAAAAAACAAACTAAAATATGTCCAAAGTGACTAGAATTAACCCTATGATTGCCAGAGGGGTATAATTACCACTCCAGCACTCATAGGGTTAACCCAACTAAGTAACAAAGCAATATCCCATTACAAGTAACAATTACCATTAATCCTGATGTCCAGTGGAGTTCTCAGCATCCTAGTCATCTTCTGTCATTCTTTCTTCTCTTCTTTCTTGTATATCCTGTCTTTTCTTCATTCTTCTTTCTTGTATATGTAAATGAAAAAGAATAGTATCAATACAATGCTGAAATGCACTAATACATCCTTTGACCCCTTGAGTGCCAGTGGGGTAGGGATAGCATTGCAAAGCAATGCATTGCACGCCTCTCTGGGGCTCAAAAGGGTTAAAGCATGTCTTACTGTCCAGTTCCATACATATGAATATTCTGGTAGTTAGACAACAATGTCCAGTTTGTTCCAAATAATAACTCCAGTAATGCCAAAATAATACAGTTCTTTGTTTTAAAGGGTTAGTAATGTATTTTTTTTTTTTAAATAAAATCTAATATTGTAGGTATTACAAAAATAAACTAACTGATGAAAGTCCCATCTCTCAAACCTTTATAGTTTGAGAGATATATGATTATAAACGTCCCCCCTCCCTCCCCTTTCACAGACGTCAGCCTCTAGTTGCCATCATGATATCTTGGTCCCCGGACCAGCCAGAGGCTCTTCAGCAGAGCCAAAATACCTCAATCTGAAAAAAAAAATACTTCATTGGAACTGTCTAGAAAGTATGATTGCAAACCAGGCACACTTTGTAGACTGTTCTAATTAAGTTTTTCTTTTTAGATAGCGGTATTTCGTCTCTGCTGAAGAGCTGCCGTTGAGTCGCACGACTCAAATCTCCTTCTGTTATCTTTACAGCTGACGTCTGTGAAAGGGTAGGGAGAGGGGAAGTTTATAATCGTGTATCTCTCAAACTATAAAGGTTTGAGAGACGGGACTTTCATCAGTTTTTTTTTTGTAATATCTACAATATTAGATTTTACTTAAATCAGACATTATTATCCCTTTAATGAAATACTTAGCTTATTTTATCATTGTCTGTCTCTGATATTGTATGCGATGACGGCAGAGACAGTAGTATGCAGTACAGTCCCCCTCCCCATTTTCTTCCTCACGGGCTGATGCTTGTTATACACTGAGGGAATTGCATTTTTATATGGGCAGTCTCTGTTCAAATTCCCTCACAGTTATTGGCTGAGATGTGCTTACTCATCTCAACCAAGCAGTTTAAAGCATAACAGCTCAAAGCTGATTGGCTGGGATGTGTATAAGCTTTGCTTTGCAATGCGTTGCGTACCCCTCTGACACTCAAGGAGTTAAAGGATGTATTAGTGTATCTCAGCATTGTATTGATACTATTCTTTTTCATTTACAGATACAAGAAAGAAGAATGAAGAGAAGACAGAAGATACAAGAAAGAAGAGAAGAGAATACAGAATGAAGACAGAAGGAGACAGACAGTGGATAACAGGTAAGTGTAAGACACAAGTTAACGATCGGTGCTTGGCAGCATGTCAGGCACCGATAGTTATTGTACTGTGAAGTTCCCAATATCGCTGATATTTAGCAGCATTTTGGGAACTTAATACACAAAATGGATGTTTAGCTACAAGAACATTTCAGAGGCCTAACGTCCGTTGTGCTGTTAGCTGGTAGGGCCTTTAAATACCGGGTTAGACATTTTATTATGTCTGCTGGTATTCACTTTAGCCCTACCGGCTGTTTTAACGCAAACCTTTAAAGGAGCAGTAAACTCATTTTATAAAAACACATATTCTATAGAGCTTTTCCTGCTGAATAAAACAAGGTAACTCCCACTGCTGTCAGATGTTTTATTCAAAATTTATAACAGTTCAAATAATCAGGAAGTGAATTTACTGTGTTTACTTCCTGATAGTTCTGACTGACAGGAAGTGACAGGCAGTTTCTATCACATTCTATGGAGAACTGTATGTCTCTGACTTTTCTGACTTTCCTCTCCATTAGAATTTAACAGAAAAACGAATTAGAAGTTGACCACTAGAGGGCACTGCTAATGTAAAAAACAAGGGTTTAAACTGTAATAACTCTGGAAATATAAATCTCTTCGCAGCTGGAGTACCCTTATTTTACTCAGTAGGAAAATCCCTACACTACATATTTTTTCATAAAAAAGTTTACTGCTCCTTAAAATTTGACCCTATGTGTACAGTGAAAACAACACAGGAGCTGAAAAGTGACGTTTTCACACATTTTTTTTTCCAAGGAAAAGTTTTCTCCCATCCCTTCTTGTAGCTCCAAAAACACAAGGTCAGTGACATTTGATAGTTACACTTTATATTTTAACCCCTTAAATACTAGAGAGGTTTTTAGAGACCTTTACAACATTCGATAAGTTAAAAGCCTGATTTAAAAAAATATAATTTTTATATGTCCCCCATGATGTAATAGGTTGGGCCCAGAATTGTTCTGGTAAACCAGCCTCATTGTATACTATACTACGGCAAGTCAATTTCAAGAACAAAAGGTCAACAAGATAAAATGCTGCTACGGTGTATAAGTTTTACAGAGAAAATATGCCAGACAACCTCAGAAAAAAGTCTTGCACAGAAAGCGCTAACAAAGAGGAGATGAGAAGCAATTAATTTCTCTTTTCTTGCCGGATCCGTGTAGTGCGAATATCAGTCTGGTTTTCCCATTACATGCCTGGACAGTTATATTTCCACAGAGGGATATTTGACATAAATAATTGTCATTATAACGATGGGATGAATGGGTCAAACAGAGACGAATGAGCATCCAACGTCTGTTTTTCAGATAAACTATTAACCCCTTGGATGCTTGAAAAGTCTCTAGTGTGAAATGTTGACTTCTCTAGCAGCTAAGGGGTTATCATTAAATAGATGGACTGGAGAGTGTTTTTTAAAATAGGAAACCTCTGAAGAGGTTTCCAGGAAAAATAAACCTTACAGAGAACATCAGTACAAATTGCAGAAGCTGTTCCACTGAATGAGAGTTATTAAACTGAAAAAAAACATTTGCCATTGATGGGGCATCTTCAACAGTCACATTTAGAAATAAACTTGAGGAAATTCCTGTTAATGTGAGAATAAATGGTTCTGAAGGGAAAATCAGTGAGGCCGATATACTTAGAAGACACAGAGCAATCTGGGGCAAACCGCCTGAACCATAGGGACCAAATTAAAGTTCCCTTGTTTTTAGTGGGGGTTGTAACCTTTTGAATGGTAGATAGTCTTCAATATATTGGTTCACAATGTGATGGAAACCTCCCTAGCATTCAAGGATTAAAAGCACAGTTTAATCAATGGGGGATATGAAGAATTTTTATTTGTTCCCTGTGGTTCAGTTGGTATGCCCCAGAATTACTCCACTTTTGTATTTATACATATACAGGGATCATTTTCTAAAAAGAAAGGGACCAGGTTCACTTCATTGTGTAATGGTGTGTTGCCCTGATGTAGCATGGAATGGTGTATTGCTTTGATGTTGGCATGGAATGGTGTATTGCTTTGATGGTGCATTTTAGTTCTAGAGTATACAATGGTTTTCCCAATATGTAATTCTCTCAGTATGAATCTAAGTAACTGCATCCATACTACAGACATACTACAAATGTATATCTGAGTCATTGTACTGTTAGAGGAAAGTTTCCTGTGTGAGATGCCCCATAGGACACAATTCATAATTTGTGCTTTTTCTTCTTGATTTCCAGTCCCCAGACAATGTTGCATATGTGAAAAGGGCCTTATTGTCGAACTTAAAAGTTTAATAGTCTTATCATAAAGATATCTTATATGTCCCTTTCAAATGGGTGACACCAATTCAGAGATGATGGATGGGTGATGTTGCCAATTTTGAAAGGTCCAGGGCTGGGCTATGGTACCTTTCAAACAGCAACTATTGCCTTATATGAATGCACCACATTCTAGTTTACTGAATGTTTACTGCTGTCACACAGTAATGCAATAATATGAGTAAGGAAGGTCAGCAGGCAGCTGATGGAGCTGCTGGCAGACCTTTCACACAAATGTTTGGAGGTTGAGATTCTCATCTCAACCTCCAGTGAGTGTCCAGTCCACTTGGGTATCAGGAATCAGGAACACCTCTTCTGTGACTGCATCAGTAGTGGAATACAGAAGCTTAGTGAGAGAACATGGGAGACAAGACCCGAGCAGGGGATATTAAAGGTCTATTGCCCACTTGAAAGATACATTATAGTATAAATGTAAAATATATTTGTGTCAAAATAGGACACTTATTTCTTAAAGTCAAGAGAATTTAAGGGCTATTTCACTCAGGTGATTATGCACATGACTTTTTGGTAGCACAACTTTTTTTCATGTCTTTTTTCATGCTTTGTTGTCACTGTGATAATGTCATTCATGTGAAAGAGGACTTAGTGTGTAAGACCTGTCAAATTAAATGTTTTATAGTCTTTTGTGATAAGGATATTTCATTTTAGGCTCCTTTCACATAAGCAACAGTGATGCTGCATTGGTGATGTTGTCCATTATAAAATGACCTATTCTGGGCTTTTGGGCCTTTCACACAGATAACTGTATCATCTCATGAATTCACCAAAGTCCAGCATATTGCATTTTTACTGCTTTCAAACAAGAATGCAGTATGGATGTAAAATAGAAGGTCTGGATGGAGCCAATGGAGCTTTCAGCAGACCTTTTACACAAATGTAGTTGGAGGTAGTAACACAGTAACATAGTTGATGATGCTGAAAAAAACATGTCCATCAAGTCCAGTCCATGCCAAAACACCACTGCTGATCCGAGGAAGGCAAAAAATAAAACCTGAAGCCATTTCCAATTTTGCCCCATTGGGTAAAACAATTCCTTCCTGACTCCAAACAGCAGTCAGATAGTTCCCTGGATCAACAACTCATCTGCATTGAAGCCATCTGTCATAATTTGCAATATTGTTCTGAGCTAGATAGGCATTCATTGCTTTTTTGAAAGCAGTTACATTATCTACAAGTACAATATACTGAGGCAAACACTTCCTTAGCCTTACCGCCCTTACTGTAAAAAAAAACCCTGACTTTGTTTTAGTTGAAAGCACCTTTCCTCTAGTCTTAATGGATGAGCTTTCAATCTTAGCTCAGTTCTTTGTGTAAATAATTCATTGGATCGCTCTTTGAATTGTATTGTAGTGATGTCCATTGCAACTTCCAGCAAACGGACAACCCATGTGGGCACCAGGCAATAAAGTTGGCTGGTGCTCATATGGACCAGCCATCAGATATACCCCTACAACATCCATGATGGAATGCAGGAGACAGTAAGTGAGACAATACAGACAATATGCACCACAGTGGGTGGACCAGGCATGGGAGTGGGTGGAACTGTGCTGGGAGTGGATAAGTCAGGTGGCACAAAGAGACAGCAGAATGGGGGTATGAAAAGAGACCCCTGATTCATTGATTGCACTTTGCTGAGTACTGTTTCCTGCAAACAGTGCAATGCAGGTCCCCTTAGACCAGCTGTACTGAGCCTGACACAGAGGGTCTATGGAGACTATGAGTGCAACACAGGAGTTTGTGGCTGAGAGCCATATACTGGAACTCTGGGCGTGTTCCCGCTGAGACTGTCAGTATCTGATCCCTTGAATGGCTGTTAGGAGCCATTAGTAAAATGTGATAATTGTCATTAAGTGAGACTGAAACCCCTTGAATTCTAGACAGGTCTCCAACACATAGCTTTGCAATGCTTTGGATACTTTTCTGGCATTCAAGGGTTTAAAATGCCAATTTAAATCAATGTAAATTTAGGGATTGTTCAATATGGTGCAGTTAGTTTTCCCCAGAATTGCTCCATTTTACTATTTGAATATGGCCAAAAAAGTAAATATTAGCATCAATCGTGGTCTTTTGACCAAACTAAACTGGAAGGTACAAAGTGTATATCAGGGGTAGTGAGTCCTGGGGAGGGTTACGCTAAAGTTCAGTAAGGTTTATGTTTGCTAATATTGTGGTGGATCGGACCTGAATAAATCTCATGGAATAAGGTGTCTTCTCCATTTTATTACTGTGATCATACCTCAAATACTCCTACATCCACAAGCCTTCTACAAGATTTCAGTGTACTTCTCCAGTGGCTAATTTTAACATTGACATCTTCTTTAATGATCCATTTTTATATTCCTGGGTGAGTGTTTACATATTTATGTGGCTATTTGCCACATTCACCAAGCTGATGATTTTGACAAAGCTCAAAGAGACAAATTAGCTGGTGAATTGTGGATCTTGCTGTAGCTTTCTGTGCAGTCTAAGATTATACTTTGCTATATTTCAGTTTTCCACCCTCAGACATGAAAACTTTTCAGCACTAAGAACAACATCGGAAGTTCCTTAAGGGAGGGGTGAAGTGTTCTTGGTTCTAATATCTGAGGGTGAACTCGTCCTCTCTGTTCTTTTCCCCTACAATCATCTTTTACCCTCTCTCAAGATGGTGTGATTGAAATAATCACAGCTTTCAAAGTCCCAAGCCAGAGTTGATAGACAGACAAGCCTCAGTCTGTGTTTCTGCTCAGCAGATAGCAAGCCCCCGATCAGCTGTTAATTATAAACAAAGAGCTCAACCAGCTTTTGAACACTCTATAAGGCACTCTGTATTACTCATCCATACTCTTTCTTTAAAACTAACAGCTGATTAGAGGTTGAAGAGAGAGGTAAATCTGTGGCTTTTCCGTGCTTGTGATTTTGCACATTTTCGTTATTTAGCTCAAACTATCTTGTGAATAGCGACTTTACGGTTTTGATTTATTTATGCAAAATTTTTTTGTAAAGTTGATACCTTTATTGTCTAACTAAACAGATTTAAAATGCAAGCTTTCAAGACTTCTTAGGTCTCTTCCTCAGGCATGTTATACAGATAAATATGAAAACTTCTCTCTTAAATACAAGTACACATTACATTGTTTATAATAGAAATCAGATAAGAACGTTAGTCCAGATACCAATTCCTTGATCAGTCAATGGTAGAGGATGTGATTTAAATAGCATTCTTCCTCTGGGTCCAGGTATTTATGATTCCAGAGGGACTGTCGTAAAAGTTAATTCACCATTAAGTACTGTGACAGGAATTCTCTGTCCCTGTTCATGCCATAGGTCAAAGAGTCAAATTGTAACATTAAGTTTACCTCCCATAACTTTCTGTCCCTCTGATAGCGAAATTGTCCCATTAGTACAGTCAATTTAATATCCCTGATACTGTGCCCACTTTGGCAAAAATGTTCTCCCACTGGTGTCTCTGTCTTTTTGTTGTTAATGCTGGATCTGTGGGAATTAAACCTCTTATGTAATTTCTGTCCTGTTTCCCCCACATAAAAAGCTGTTGGGCATTTTGCACACATGATAAGGTATATTACATTGGATGATTTGCAGGTGAAATTACCATTGATCTTATGGTGTAACTGGGTGTTTGGTATGGGTATCTTGTCTGTGGTATAAATGTGTGCACAGGTTTTACACCTACTTTGTAGGCAGGGTAATGTGCCATTTTTTGTGTTTTTGTTCAGGGCACTCCTTACCATCAGTTGCTTTAAATTGGGAGGCTGTCTGAAGGAGAGTAAGGGAGGCTGTGGAAATATGTTCTTAAGTCTTTCATCTGTGTGTAAGGTTGCTTGAAGTTCTCTTGATATTTTGCGCAGAGCTTCAACCTGGGGGTGGTAAGTGACAACAAGTGGCACACGGTTTCCCTTATGCTGTTCTTTGTAGCTCAACAGATCTTTTCTTGGTATATGAGTAGCTGTCTGTATCTGACTGTCAATAATCCTTGCACTGAAACCCTGTCTTATAAAGTCTCCTCTGAGTTTCTGGAGGTGCTTGTCACGGTCCGCCATGTCTTGATTTATTTTATGCACAATCAACAACAAGGATGTTGACAATTCTTTAAAAGTCACTGCTATGCAAATTGAATACCTACCATAAAATATCAGGTATATTACACACCTGTGTATAATACCATGTGTAAATTATACCCAACATTTTAGGGGAAAACAAGACTGACTATGTATAATACACACCCTTTTTTCCCTCCCTCTACCCACAAATAATATGTATTTACTTCCCTCCCTCCACCTAAATATTCTGCCACTTTCCCTTCCCTCTACTCACCCACTCTAGAGGTTGCCAGGACATCTATGAAGTGGGTGGCATGCATGAATTTGCCGTCCACTTCCTGCACTGCCCTGTGAGGACCTTTGTTAATTAACATTAATGGTAGTGCCCTTTGAGGACCTGAAGGTCCTTGGTGATCACTACTGTAGTTTCAATGCGCAGAGGTCAATGCATTGGATCTACATCTTCACGGATGACCTGCGGCCATGGGCGGGCGTGAGTAGAGTGAGGGGGTGGTGGCATCATTTTAAAGGTGGAGGGAGGGAGGAGTGGAGCAGACCATTTTTTTATTTTCATTTTTTACTGTTGTATATAATATGTACCCCAACTTCACATACGGTGAAAAGGGGAGAAGTGTGTCTTAATCTCCATGGTAAAGTGCTCTCCACACATGACAAGACCCACTTCACCATTATATGAAATCTTAGTGCTTCTTTCCCTAGGGCTTCAAGTGCTAATAAAGTGACATGTTTTCAGGAGATTTCTGCTTGAGCACAGGTGACTCAGTCAGTGGTTTAGTCACTGTAACTGACCAATTGCTGCTTAACTATAGCAGTTGTTCTCAAACCTATCCTTATCAACCAATAAACTTTGAGTGCCCGAAAGGTATCCAATGCATTGCAGTGGAATGCATTGGATACCTCTCTGGCACTCAAAGGGTTAACACAGCCTGGGTGTTCTGTATAAAAGTAAACTAGAGCAATTCATGGGCAAACCATAGAATATAAAAAAAAATCAAGAATTCTCTTTGATTTCAATGGGGATTTTAACCATTTGTATGCTGCAGATGTTTTCAATGCATTGAGACATTGGAGACTACTGGGTTAAAAACCTCATTAAAAGGATATTAATGTTTCAAAAAAAATGCAGCTCCAATTAATCTTCATAGTGTTTGGGCCATGGAGAGCATTATATCAATAGTGTCAGAGTTGTAGTACAATAATAACTAAATGATAAAGTATCCCCCTCCTGTCCCCATATACTGATGTAACACTGCTCTCCTCAGAGTAGCAAGACTGTCTGGATGGATCACAGAGAGGGACAATCTTCAGTGAGCATAAGGAAAAAACCTGAAAAACCCGTGAATGGGGGCAGGGTTTTCCTTATGCTCATGGTAAGAAGATTGTCCCTTGCTGCTACCTGTCCTGTCCCAGGACCAGATTCCACATCTGAGGGAAGGAGGCTTAGACTAGGAAAAAGGGGCAGGAGGGGGAAACTTTATCATTCAATTACTCTTGAACTACAACTCTGACAGTAATGAAATAATACTCTCCATGGACCAAATACTATGAAGATTAGTTGGAGCTGCTTTTATTGTGCAACGTTACTATTCCTTTAAGATAAATGTCAGTTTTTTATGGTACAGATTATTTGACCCAGAATTGACCTGTTCACTTTTATACATAAGGACCCATTTCTTTACCAGTTTTCTCCTTGAGGATAGGCGAGTGAATCAACGGTTGAGTCATTTAACCCTTTGAGTGCCAGATGGGTATGGAATGCATTGCTTTGCAATGCATTCCATACCCCTCTGGCACTCAAAGGGTTAATTTACTTACCTGTACTCAAGCAGGGAAATTCTAAAGACATGACCTGTCAGTGATTCCTGAGCATATCACTGGGCTCAAGATATACTTAACCCTTTGCATGCTAGAGAGGCGACTAATGCACTCAAAGGGTTAAAACAGGCACAGCTTGTAGCTCTTGATGTCTAGAGTAGGCTACCTCTGTTGTATGCAATATCAACAATAAGAATATAAATATTTATGCTACTTTTTAAATATATTTATTTATTTAGAAAGTATTTTACCAGGAAAAATCCACTGAGATTTCTTTCATTATGAGGTATGGCCTGGAGTATTATTGTATCATACCATAGGTCTCCTCAAATACGTGAAAGACTATTTATGATGTTATGAACTTTTGAAAACTGTTTGTTCTTCTTTATACAGTTCCAAGATATGGTATTCAGACCATCCAATAGGACTGAACTGGTATTTGTTCAATGATCCAATGTCAATATAAAGTATAACTAGGTTTGCGCCAGGAAAGGTCAGACAAATAAATATTACCATCGACAGACAAGGGAAAGTCATTCAGTAGTTCAGAGATGGGTCACGATCAATGGAGTAGGACCTCTACTTTCTGTAAATGGCGAAAAAAAAATTAACCCTTTGAGTGCCAGAGGGGTACAAAATGCATTGCTCTGCAATGCATTCCGTACCCCTCTGGCACTCAAAGGGGGTCATTGTAGAGCTGTTTGCTGATGTTGTTAGAACAGTTGGAGCAAACCTGCCGCACCATAATGAACAAATAACATTTTCCAAAATTCCCATTGCTTTAAATGAGACTTATCTAGCATTCAAGAGGTAGAAAACCACATTTAACTCAACTGCAGTTTTTATTTGTCCCAGTTAGTGCAGTTAGTCTAACTTAAATCAGTGAAACAGTGTATTTGTCCACTATCTTACATTTGGATTGCTCTAGAACTAATTATATTTATTTAATTTTTTTTTTGCATGAGACCCAGTGAGTCCAAAATGCAGACATCCATGCCAACTCACTTCTATATTAGAACTGCTCTATGTGGTTAGGGATGGAGGCAGTTACTGTATCAGTATGGTGCCAGCTCTCAGCTATAGAGAGCAGAGCAGTATGGTTACATCTGCTGGATCATGCCTTTAACCCCTTAAGGACCGGCTGATCGCGCACCAGGCCGTCACTTAAGAATCAAGCACCATTTTTTTTTTAATCACTTCATGGGTCCTTATTGCTCCCCAACCCATGATGTGCCAGGACTGTCAAGGATCCTTAAAGGGATAGTAATGTTTCACAAAAACAGCTCCAATTAATCTTCATTTGAGCCATAGAGAGCGTTATTTTAATACTGTCAGGGTTGTAGTTCAAGAGCAATTGAATAATAAAGTATCCCCCTCCAACCCCTTTTACCTAGTGTAAGCCACCTCCCCTCAGATGTGGACTCTGGTCCACAGATAACAGCAAAGGACAATCTTCTTCCTATGAGAACAATGAAAGCCCTGCCCCCCTTGACAGGTTTTTCAGCCTTTTCCCTTATCTTAATTGAAGATTGTCCCTCTCTGCAATCTACCTGGGCACCTCCCTGCTGCTCTGAGCTGAACAGTGTTACATCAGTAGAAGGGGCTGGAGGGGGGCACTTTATAATTCAATTACTCTTGAACTACAACTTTGACAGAATTGAAATAACACCCTCCAAGGCCCAAATACTATGATGATTAATTAGAGCTGCTTTTATTATGAAACATTACTATCCCTTTAAGGGGGAAGTCTCCAGACCTGGTCTAGAGACTCAGGGTTTCATGTCTCCGGGGATAGAGGCTGATTGTCACAAATCAGTAAGATCCCTTATATCTCCTCACACTTTCCTGCCAGTCCTGGTCACTCTTTGCCCTGATCTTCCCACTGTCTTCCCACAGCAAACTCTATCTATCCCCAATCCTGCCCACATCATTAACCCTTTGAGTGCCAGAAGGGTACGGTACACATTGCAAATCAATGCTTTCTGGTACCCCTCTGGCACTCAAAGGGTTAAAGACCCATCTATTTTATGATGCAAATCACATCATTTGAACAATCCACATCTAGATCTTATTGCACCTCTGGAGGTTTAAGAAAATAAGGTTTCTGGGTACTGTATGTCAAGTGCACAATAAAGCCAATCTACTTTTTTTTTCCATCTACAATTGTACAAATAAAATGGAAAAAAAATGTAGGAATTAGTAACAAGTGATACAATAACCTGACTTGGTTGATTACTGATATTGTACAGTGTTGTATTAGAGTTCAGCACAATATTAGTTTCTTAATAATATTTTCCCTTTAAAGTTCAAGGGATAGTAATATTTCGTTTTATCTTTATTTTATTTTGTAGGCATTAAAAAAACATGAAGAACGATATAAGTCTTATTTCTCAAACCTTTATGGTTTAAGAGATATTCACAAGCAAATTTTCCCCTCCCACCCCTTTTACCTAATGTAAGCCATCTCTTCTTAGATGTGGAATGCAGTCCATAGACCAGACAGATAACAGCAGGGGGCAATCTTCTTCCTATGAAAACAATGGCAAGTTTTTCAGGTTTTTTCCTTATCTTAATTGAAGATTGTCCTTCTCTGCAATCTACCTGGGCACCTCCCTTCTGATCTGGCTGAACAGTGTTACATTAGTAAAAGGGGCAGGAAGGGGATACTTTGTCATTGAATTACTCTTGAACTACAACTCTGACATAATTGAAATAACACTCTCCAAAGTCCAAATAATATGATGATTAATTGGAGCTGCTTTTATTATGAAATATTACTATCCCTTTAAGTATTTTACCATTTAGTCACCTTTGATGATATTAGTAGTAATTACTTGCAGTCCTCAGTGTGCAGATCCTCTGCGGTGCTTCTCTTCCTCAGACCAGTGAACTATAGAGAAGCAGCTGATAATTTCTATTGGCTGCATCATCATCAAATCCACCTCCACAGTCAAAGGAATGAGGCTTCAAGATACTGGGGGAGGAGTTTACAATTAAAGAAACAGTAAACATGTTATGAAAAAATATATGTTGTTGAGCTTTTCCTGTTGAGTAACATAAGAATACTCCCAATGCTGAGAGCTGCATATTTCCAGAGGTATTACAGTTTGAACTTGTGTTTTTTTACATTAACAGTGCCCTCTAGTGATCAAATTCCAATGAGTTATTCTGATACATTCCATTTGAGAGGAAAGTCAGTGACAAACACTTCTCCATAGAATGTGATAGAAACTGCTGAGTCATGCTATAAATAAGAACATTCAGGAGGTAAACGCGCAGTATTTACTTTCCAATTATTTGAACTGTTATAACATTTTAATAAAACAACTAACAGTGGTGGCAGTGACCTTGTTTTACTCAACAGGAGTATAACATATAGGTTTTCATATTAAAAAAAAAGCTTACTTCTCCTTTAAAGCTGTAAGTTTGCATTTCTGCTTTTCCTATTGGTAAGAGTAGCAGAAATTAAAAAACACCGAGCAGTAACTTTTTCTGTGTTGCATGGTAATTTCCTTTTAACTTTTTCAGATTCAGACCTGTTATTTACCACCCAGATCCCTGCGATTTCTGCACATTAACCCATTAGATGCTAGATATGTTTCCAATGCATTTCAAAGATCTGCTTCCCTAGAGGTTCGGCAGCATCCAAGTAAAAAATACAAAAAAGCTATAGTTGGTATCCTACATACCACCATACTAAAATCACAATGGTTGAGGTATTAGTGTCCAAGAAGTCACAGGGAATTCCTTTTGGTAAATAATACTGCTACCTATTTTGCTTGAATGACCAGATTTGCTGAACTAGTATGTTCTCAGTCAATAGTACCTTGTAGCTTGTTTGTTTAATTGATTGCGGTGCTGTTTCAACCGCCACTGTACAAACCTCAAATATTTGCTCTCTGAAACTCACACAGCAGCTGACAACACATTGCTTCCCCTCCCTCTACTCTTACTGCTGAAGCTGCTGCTGTTTACCTATTAAGAACTGATGGCGAGGATAGAATATGTTAAATTAATTACGGTAGGGTTTATAAGGCACTTTTTTTCAATTATATGGTCTATATGGTTTCTGAATGGCTTGGATCCTGTGGGAGAGAAGCATTAGATAAATGCAAAGCCTTTGGTAACACACCCATGCTATTAGGAGATTTCTTAAAAGGAATAGATTTAATAATCCTGTCTGTCTGCAGACAAAACAGCACAAACATCTCTTGCCTTTTAACTATTTGAATACTAGAAAGGTCTCTAATGCATTGTTACATAATACATTGACGATTTCCCTAATATCCATAGGTTTGCAAAGGACAAGTATATTTTATACGATTATGAATAAAAAAGTATAGCAAAAAAATAAATAAATAATCTGGCTTTCACTAAAACAATAAATAAAAGATAAGTGAACCCTTTGAATACCAAATGCTTACAGAATGCATTGCAAAGCAAGGTTTAAAGCATTGAGCATCCATCTAGCACTTACCCCTTTGACTTTGAAAGGGTTAAATGATTGCTATCACCACTTAATAATAATTCTCCACTTAACTATAGTTAGACTAAAACTACTATTGACACTAAAAATTAATAATGAAAGGAACACTGACACCTATAAAAATTAACAGACTGATTTAACTGTAAACCTTTGCGTGCCAGAGAGGTATCCGATGCATTGCAATACAATGCATTGGATACCTCTCTGACACTCAAAGGGTTAAATATGTTGTACTCACAGCTAACATATGTAAAACTATTCCTATATTACATCTTTAAAATGTCATCCTAAGCATTATTTTTAAGTTGTGTATAAATCACCATTTTTTTCAGGGAGGGCTTATTTAATTTTGTTTGTAATGAGGGAAACATTTTTGAATCAATTAATTTTTTGTGACTAGTGTTCACTGCTGTTGTATTCAGAAAGGCTGCATACATGGGTACAGACTGTCCAGTAGAACTGTTCTCATGAGTAATAGTAAATGAGAGAATTAGGCAGCAGGCCATATGCACAAACAAAAGTGGTGGAATTCTGGGCAATCCAACTGAACCGATTCTCATGGTTCAGAAAGTTTTCTCCAGAATTACAGAGTAGACATTATTATATCCAAAGTGTCATATGCACAAAGTAATTTTGCTGCTAGCCAATTGCATCTTAGAGGGCAAAAAGTCCCATTTATATGTATGATAATTTGGGGATTTTTTGCCCCCCATTGTGACATGGGTAGAAAAAGAATAGAATTGGACCTCTTCTTCTTAGTAAATCAGCCTTAGAACAGTGAAGTACATCATTGCACAACATCAACAAAGACTGATGAAGCTTAGTACTTCCTTTTGAAATTCCAGAGCAATGTGTTGCGCTCCCCTCTGGCACACAAAGGGTTAAAGACAGTAACACGCTGGTGTTGAGATTAGAACAGAGAAGGGAGAGAGGAGTGAGTTCTTCCATAAAATGTATAACTTTCTAGAGTTAATGAGAAAAAATGACCAAGTACTAGGAAAAACAGTTATGTCTTAAGATTCCATGAAACCATAGTCTAAGCTGATCATACCTCACCTTTAAAAAGGGACGCATAGGGAATAGGCATATTTCAGGAGTGCACCAAAATCAAAGCAACCCTGTAGTATGCATTTTTCATGTGTGTCCCTTTTTAAAGGTTAGGTATGGTCATCCTACCATAGTCGCATATATCAGCGTGGTTGAAAAGAAGAGGAGCAATTGTGAGTGTAATTACTACACCATGGTAAAAATAAACATAAGAAAACTCTCCATTGGCATAAATTAGGCTTTTTCAAGAATGCTAGAGGTCTCCAGGGCATTTCATTGTTTTTCATTGTTTTGGAGACCTCTTTAGGAGGCGTTTTTATTTGTCAACTATGGTGCAGTCTAATAGCCCTAGAATTGCTCCATTTCTGCATAGTACATCAGTCTCACTGTATAGTGAGCTACAGCAGCGGTCCTGTGGTACTTGCACAATTAAGGACCATATAAGAAACATTCAAATAATAGGCACAAGTGAACAATCTCATGCATCAGCTTGCCGACAGAGAGACTGAAACTGAGCAGTCAGTTTGGAGCAGTCAGTTTCAGACTCCCATAGTGATCACAGTGCTCCCGCAGGAGCGAAATAATGTTTCAGGACCATCACCAGTCCTTAATGCAGGGGTACACGCATTGGTCCTGACACCACTAATGGGTGAAATGCAGTGATTTCCCATTACATATTCCTTTAAATCAGACACGCTTCTGAAAATGTCATTCTGCAGATTTTACACAAGTAAGTTTGATCCTGTAGGGTATGTTTTTTAATACATATTCCTGAATTAAAGGGATATGTGGTCACATTAATGCTGGTATTAACCCTTTCATAGCCAGGAGGAATTTACTACAGATCACTGAAGTGTTACCTCTTAGTTGAAAAATAGGTGTCATATTGTTGCACTGCTCTGAATGCCTATCTAGAACTTGGAGGGTGTAACTTATGGCTCTTCAGCTGTTGTTGATGGCCTTATAACTATAATACATTTCAAAAATAAGGTTTCCAGGGGTAATTATCATGACGCCTTGTCATTAGGTGATCATAGTGCTATTTAGCGAACACTTCCAGAAAAGGATTGGAGCCTTGATTATGAAGCAGAACACACACATTGTTACACCCAGAGACAGCCATATACACCAAAATATGGGCAAACTAACTGTATCATAGGGAACAGATACAATTACATGAATCTCCACTTATTTAAATGGATCTTTTAACCCTTTGAATGCTAGCATTACCTGCTTTTCTAGTATTCATGGGGTTAGAAGCCATATTTTCTTCAGCACAAATTGATATTTTCTCAGTGGTGCAGCTGTTTTGCCTCTGGATTGTTCCAATTTAACCCCTTGGATGCTAGTGACAGCTTCAGTGCATTACAAAGCAATGTACTGGAGGAACATCTAGTAGAGAGGTTAAATCTAGATGTTAAATCTAGGGACAATTGATCCCCAGCAAGGTTTTCAATGCATGGCACCCAAAGGGTTAAAACTTTACATTTGGGACAGTTTGTTGGTATGGATAATAGGGATTGAAGCTGGTGAGCAACAGGTTGCTGGCCAGAATCCTGAACTGTAGCTCAACTAAGGACACAAATGAAAACTGGAGTAAAGCTAGAGCAAACTGCACCATAGAGGGCAAACAAAATGTGTGACTGATTTCAATGAGGTGTCCTAGCCCTTGAATGCTGGTCTGCAAGCTTTGCTCTGCAATATATTGGAGATCTCTGTGTCATTCAAAGTCTTAAAAGCTCCACTTAAACCCATGGAAGTTTGTATTTGTACCCTACGGTGAACCTAGTTTGCCCCAGAATTCCTCCAGTTTTCTTTAGCACATTAAATCTTTGAGTGCCAGCACTGAATATAGAATTATCAGCTGGCCTAGCAAACACCTGATAATAAACACAGTTGAAATGAGAGATGGCTATGCAGCGCCAGCCTGTGTTCAAATGATGCACCACTACATAATCTACGTGCGTGGTCTCAGAGGAGTGCTTTGTCCAAGCCGTCTCTCTGATTACACTCTCAGCTTTATTACAGAGGAAGCTGCATGAGTCCATAACCATGTGCGTGATCTCCAACTGTGCTCTTCCCCTCTCCATTCAACCCACCCCATCATTCCTTTCCCTTGCACAGGCGTCTCTGATCATTCTGACCTGCTTGAAATTTCTCCAAATTGCTTTAATATGGCACTTCCCTGGCTGCTAATGCATCCACCTAAAGTGATTTATAATGCAAGGCAGGGGCCCTCGCACAGATCGAGAGACATAGACACACACAGACACACTGCAGCCTATCTGTTTCCGTAACAAGAGGCTGACTCTGGGACTCTAACAGACAGCACAGAAAACAGGAGACTGATCTTTTGCATATGTAAAGAGAAGGTAGGGGGAAGTGTTGGCAGTGGCTGCTGAATTGTCTGGTGGTGCATTGGCATGAGGAGGGAGAACCATTCAGCTCCAGCTCACTGAGAGCCATCCAAGAGACTCCACTATAGCCAAAAGTCAAAGTTTCAGCCTCTTGAGGACCAAAATGGTGTGCAATGCATTGCAAATCAATGTTGAGCATACTCTTTGTTTCTGAAAGGGTAGGACAAAACACGTTTAACCATTTTTGCTGTTTACTGCAGTATGCTGGGAACACTGTCCAGTCTCCTTCAGAGCTAGGAGTAGTTAGGCAAAGTGGAGCATGACTTTGGATAGGTAGCTAGGTGGGTGGGGGTTAGAACAGGTGGGTATAAGGGAAATAGGCAGGAACAGGTTGGGCTGCTAGGGTAATTATAAGAAAGCAATTCCCCTTCTGGACTCCTTTTGTGTGCTGACCTGCATGGAAAAAGCTTGTGGTTGGAGTGCTCCATCTCCATGCTATCCTTCTGGCCTGGCCTGCCCATCTCTTACCAGTTAGTGCCCCTTCATTGCCCCTACATTGCTTCTCCTTCCCCCTTTTTGTTTCTCAGAAACCTTCCAGGTTAGTTACCTGACATCTCCCTCCCTTCCTCTCTCATTTGGCCAATGTGTTTGCACCCATTTCACCCTCCCCAGACTATCTCTAAGAAGTGACTCCTCCTTCTTCATAACCTGCACTATGCTGGCATTCTTTATGGCTTCCCATTCTCTTCCAGGTCTGTCATTGTCTGTGTTTCCCCAAGTGTCCTATACTCTCTTTCTCTGAGGGCATCATGGTAGTTATTGAGACACTTATAGCCTATATTCTTGAGGAAGTTGGCTCAGCATTGGGCCAGTGGGAGACATCCCACAACTCACTTATTTAGGGGAAAGGGCAAAGTTGTGGAGAAACAGGATGTAAGCTCCTTTTTTCCCCTACTGCTAAAAAAATATTGGCCATGTTGTTAAGTTTACATGTTTACCTCTGTACTGTATTTTTGTTGAAACAAAGGAATGGTTGAAATGTTTATTGATTCCTGCTGTGGATAATAACCTCCCCTGATTGGTCAACTGACATTTCTGTTTCAAGCCTTAATTTGTATTCTTATCTTGATAAGTGTCTGAAAATGTAGGCCATTCCCTGATTGGTCAAGCATTCAAGGCCCTAGTTTGCATTCTAATCTTGAGAAGAGTCTCTGAAAGTGAATATAAGCAGTGTGTTTCACCATTAAAGGCTGTTCTGTTACAATACAAGATTTGGCAGTATCTCTGGAGAGGATTCCTGGAGGGGAGTTGGCTGGTGATCCCCATCCCAGCCACTGCAAGAGCTAAATTCACTTGCCTTGCCATCTGTTCCTGCCTTCTGCCTGATCAAGAGTATCCAGGACAAGAATCCATGGAGCAATGCGGCTGACTTAGCAAGCTTGTGTGCTGTGACCTCCACAAGGGGTATTCTCACTGAGTAACCTCATATGGCCTAGGGAGTTCCTTGAGGTGATAAGGGATAAGATTGCTATGAAAGTGGGTCTTTGTAAGAAGTGTGTCTTTGTAAAACGTGGCCTCCTTTTGCAAATCTTCCGATTTCACTGCTTGGAGTTGTCCCCAAGTAGGAACCTGGGAAGTTCCATTTGACTCATCACATATCTGAAAGGGATTTCAGTCAATGGTGATATCAGAGAAGAACTTTGTAGGGTTTCTGATACTTCCTTCAATAAGGTGCTATAGTTGGGGAAGCTTACTGTCTCAGGGGTGTTGATGGCCAAAACAGATGTCAAGGCTGTCTTCTGGCTTCTGTCAATGCATCCAAACTCCTTTCATCTTTTGAGCTGACACTTCGATGGGGGGTACTACGTGCTTGACAATGGGATGATCAGTTTCCTCTTTATACTTCAAGGCTTTCAGGGCATTCATTGAATGAAGGTGAGGTCTGACATTGTCATTGGTGATTCATTCCTCAATGTCTTTCTTTGTGTGGGCACACCCAGCTCCAATGTCGGTGTGGGTTTTGTTTGAGAAATTGCAGTGCATCTCTAGGGAATCTGGGGTGCCACTGGCTTCTGAAAAACAGTGGGCCAAAACTCAGTGATGGTGTTTTTGAGGACTGAGATCAAATTGGTGGCTATGGTTTGTCACTCATCATTTGAAAAGGTGACCGAGATTCAGTCTCTCATCTCGTACATGGATGGTTTGCAGAAAGTGCTATGACAGCAGTTGCAGTCTCTCTTTGGCAAGCTAAAATTTGCTTGCTGGATACTCTTGATGGGTAGGAATTTTTGGAGGTGGCTTTCATTGGACACCTATGAGGTATAGGAACATTAACATTTCATTCAGATGACACAGCAGTTGAATACACACTTGCTGGTTTGGGATTTGTTGCTCACTACTTTTAATAGTAAATATCTGTGGCCGGAGAAGGTGACAGCTGGCTATACCAGGAATTTAATGTTGCTGGGGCTGTTCCTTATAGTTGTAGAAGCAGTAGTTTGGGAGCATGAGTTGTGGGACAAGGCAATAATGTTCAGTTGTGATGTAATGGTGGTAGTTGAGGTATTGATTGGATTATCAAGGCCCAACAGGTAGTGGATCTGCTTTGGCATTTAATGCTAATGTGCCTATGGGTGAAAGTGTGGTTTAAGGTTAGGCATGGGCCTATGTAATAGCAGACTCCCATTCTTGCTTTTAGTTGTATCATTTCAGGTTGCTTGCTATGGGGTCCTCAGTTCAGGGGAATGAATGCCTAATCACCTATGGAAACTATGTTAGGCATGGTGTGGGAGGCCATAGTGCTTGTTACATGGACAGTATAGGAGGTCTGATTTCAGCTAAAGCACTGAGTGGGTTTGTCTGATTATGGGGCAGGCAATACTGATTTAATGTTATAGTGTGTTGGGTTGTTGAGTGAGGAAGAGGTGTCTAAAGCAGTTACATATAAGTGGCTGGTGGCTTGGGCTTTCATGTTCAAATTGTTGGGTTTGAAGGACATAACGAAAGAGTATATTATGAAGCTAGCAGTGAAGGGGCTTTTAAGGAGTCAAATCTGTGGACACCAAAAAGCTGGTTTCATACACACTGCCAGTGCATTTGATAAATTTGTTGCTTTTTTTAAGAGTTTCAGGTCACTTTGTTATTCACTTATTGGGTGGTTTTTAGATTGGAGAATTTGTTACCAATGCTAATGTCAGGTGGGCATATTCAAGTGGGGATCTTTGAGTCAGGTCTGGGGAGGTTTGTTTTCCTATTCTGTGTGTGCCCAAAGGACTGATAGGGGTCCTTCTTGATTCACACGGATGGTTCCTCTCTCTCCTGTTTTTAGTTTTTTGTGCTTTTTCAGGTCATGGCATGGTTGGGTCTTAAACCAGTGGATTACAGTTCTCATTTGTTTCATATTGGGGCTGCAATAAAGACAGTACGATGGAGATTAGGGGAAGAGGTTATACGTTTATTTTAATTTAGCTGAGAGATTTGAGGCTTGGAGTCACTACAGGGTTGATGTGTTGGCTGTGTTTTTAGTTGTGCTGGAAAGGGGCTGGTGTTTTTCTCTGGGTCCCTATCGTTGTCTGCCTTCTTTCAGCTTTCTCAGCATCTAAATAGTTGGACATTCATTAATTTACTGGGCACTCAAGAGGTCAGCAGAACTTCTTCATGGAAAACAGCTGCATTTTTCCAGAGATGTGGCTAGGGACTTCAGTTTGTAGTGTGAAAGGATATTTCCTGAGGTGGTTGCCTTAGTGAGAGTTACTCAGCAGATGTTGCTTATACATGCTGGAGGCAGTGACTTAAGCATGCATTCCTGTAAATGCCTAATTCCAGATTATGAAGAGGGATTTATCTTGATTGTGGGCATCGTTTCTTGGTTTAATTATTATATGGGTGGAGATAATCCCTTGTTTTCATCATTCTGATACTGAGGGACAAAGGTATATGTTTAGGTCCATTGGAGTCCAATTTACAGGGATTGGTATGAAACTGTTTAACCTGGCAATTGAATGTTTTGTGAAGCTTGCTCTGTGGATTTGATGGTGTATGCAGGGTCAACACTGCATCCTGTGGTGCAGGGGGAATCTTTGACACTTTTATATCTGTGTGACATGCCTGACTTCTCCAAGGGTACTGAGACACTGGGAAGTGGAGAGAAGCAAGTGATTACGGGAAACCCACTCTGCTGGTGGGGTGAGGCAGCTAGTAGGATGTGCACATTGGTGGAGTTGGAGAGGTGGTGTCACGGACCCTTTCTCACCAAACTTGGGTTGTAGATGTCTTAAGGAACGGAGTAGAAGCAATTAGGTTGTCAAAGTCTGCTATTATTTACTAGCATTGAAGGCAAGGCCAGGGTGCCACCTGGTGGCCTAGGCTGCTGCCCTGGGGTGGGCAGTGGGCCGTTCATGGCACCCCACTCTAGATCGGCAGTGCTGCGGACTGGAGGCTGGCGTGTTCAGGCAGTCTCTGCTGCTCATGACTACTACTCATGACTGCATCATTCGGGCAGTCTCTACTGTGCATGTGCCTGTTACACACACAGGGAGCTTTGCATCCTAGCAAATTATATTATAAAATAGTATTGTAATGTTCAGACAGTTGAAAATGTATTTAATCAAGATGTATTTATTTGTATTGTTATTATATATTTAAATATTTATAATATATTCATCTTCATTTAATAAATATGTTCTCCATGTCATGCCTTCATGTGGATTATTTAAAGGGAATTCGGGCTAGGTTGCCTAGGAGGTTAGTGCTACCCTTGTCATGCTGTATACTAAACTATAGTGCAAAGGAGGTCTGACTCCCATCTCAGCTAATTTGGTAAATGTTTTGTTTTTAGACTTGGGAGGATATGCACTAAGGGTTTATAAGGAGATTTGTGTCTGGCAATGTGTAGTGAGCACATTGCCTTGGTGTTGAAGATATATATTGGCATATGCCAAGAATAGGTATACAGGGAAGGGAGATTTCCTTATTAGCATGGAGTGTTGTTGAACAGTTGACGATGTGGAAGGAATACTCTCCCTTACCATCACCAGGTGTCCAAAAATCCGAAAGCCTGAGTATATTCTCTCTGCTCCCCAGCTTGCCTGTGGGGGTGGGGGTGTAAAATTGATCTGATATGACTTCAGCAGCACAAACAGCATCCTTCCCTACTGTCATGCCAAGGCATGTATAATTCGTTTGTTTGCTGACATGTATATTATTAAAAGTGCACCAGTCCTAGGCCATAAAATTAGCTGAGTAGATAACATTACCAGAAACTGAATGAGTAAATCACCAGAGCAGGACATATAGAGTGCCAGAAAAGGTATGGGGCCCTCTACCTTGATGGGGTTAATCCAGGGGACTGTCAAATATTATGAAATAGGGAGAATGTGTATATATAGTGTAAAATGGTTCAGTACAAATATATATTCAGAATTCCCAGGTTTTACCCTTCTGGTGGGTACCAGACATGCCAGGGGGAGGTGTTCCTGCTATGAGTTACAAGAATAACCGCTTTGCAACCAGTTAGACCCAGCATGTTTGGTGTCCAGTTATTCACACAGATATGAGGAATATGATTACTATAACATTATAGAGGTGTGCTGTGGGTTGTAAGTTTTGGGAAGCCTTATGATTTTGCAGGTAGAACTCTGCAGTGACATCCCTGAAAGGTCTGATTGAGTGGCCATAAACTGTCAGGCCAAACCTCCCCCCAGGTAACACCCAGGGGGTTTGGCCTCTTAGAAGGAACTGTGGAAAGTATTTAATATGGGTTTTTGGATAAAACAGGGATTTTCTTTGTAACAAATGAAGGGGGATATACTATCGAAGTTCCCGCAAGGACTCTTAAAATATCGGTAATTGTATTTAAGTATTTATTGTATTTCTCCCACTTTATTTTATTGACTGTTTTGCTTATGTGTAATCTTTATTTGTGTATGTCCTTTATTTCTTTATTTTTGTAACCAGAACTGTGAAGCCTTTTTTCAGATTAAGTGTTCAATTAATCAGCTCTTGTCTCTGTTCTCTAATATGAACTCACTACTCTGAAGGAAGCTCAGGTAGCACACGTTACTAAAGGTTTAATTCTATGTCTGATTATTAAGGTGATTTTATACTGTATTCTGTTGTGTTTGGGGTAACCTAAAACACTCAGACATAAAGTCTTGGTGGTGGCAGCGAATTGTAGTACTGGGGAGATAGTGCAGGAGGGATTTCAGGGGTTAATTTGGTTGCTAGGAATAGTAACAGGTAACCAGGGGTCTGGCATTGTTAACCCTTTCACTTCCACTCTCCCCACTGTCTCAGCAGGGCCTATAGCCTTCGCTTGTGACACCTACCTGAAACCAACTGAAGTTGTGATCAGGGAATATTTATGAATAGAGTGGATGCTTAGTGCAGCTGAACAAGGAATCAGAGCTTGAGATAAAAACTGAGCTGTTCCTGTAAGTAGGAAAGTCCAGAAGAGGAGCTGGATGCGGTTGGCAATAAAAAGCACACCTCCTGCAGCTGTAAAAGGAAGCAGGGCTGAAAATAATACTGTTTGGCCCCTTTAAGAAGGAAAGGCCTTGAGAAGGGTTGGCTACCACAGGCAACAAGGAGTACTCTAGCCTGACTTCACAACTGGGAAATATGAGATAGTGAAGTCAAGTTGCCTGATAGCCAAAAGAAATGCTTGTACCAACAGATGGAAAGAATCAACAAATGGAGCCCCAGAGCAAAGAGTAAGAGAAGCGATGATATAGGAACTGGGACGGGACAATTACAGAGCAGAGGACAGTGTGGGTACCATAGATCAGGTTATATCTAGAATAGCTGACTCTACACTGGACTCACGGCACTCAACACTGTGAGCAGAAGAGAACATCAGTACTTGGGCTCGATTCTATTACCAGCGCTAAAAAAAAAAAAAGGCGCTGTGTTTTTTTTAAGTCAGGTTTTGGTATCCTATTACCTGACTTGTGAAAACAAAATCAGCGGTAATTACATGTACTGCAAAAAAAGCCCATAGGAAACAATTAAAAACAACATGCAAGTAGTATCCTATTACCCAAGCTCAGTATTACCGCCTGTTTTGTTTATACAATTTAAGTTGGAAATTCTGCACCCAGAGGTTGAGGCATAGAAACCACAATGACAGGAGACTCCTTTTTATAATAGTTTAACTTATTGCTATGTAAATTGGGTCATACTTATTCAGTAACCTTCCTCACAACAGTAAAGGAAGGGTTAGTATCACTTCTTACTGTAGCATTAACACATCAAATGGGTTTGGCCAACAAATAGTAGGAGTGAGAGGTATTTCACACTTAGCACAGCAAGTTATACACTGACACATAAAGAGTCTGTATTTTGCAGTAAACTGGAGAATACACAATGTTGAATGGGAGCAATATTATTCAAATTCAAATGGAGAAAGAAGGTCATGAGAGCACTGTAAGTCGAATTTTAAAGGGGAAGGGTATCACGGTGCCCGTGATCTCACGTTCTGTTGACATTGTTACTTCCTGCCTATTTCCTGCTGGGTTCTGCTCCGCCCAGTGTTTGCCTTTTTAAGCTCAGTCCTGTCAAACCTTTGTTGCCCTTTCGTGGTGTTCCTGACCTGGCGTTTGTTGCTGTGATTCCTGCTCCGTGTATAATCCGGTTTTGCCTGACCTTGCTCCTGTCTCTGTTGCTGTGTTACCGTTGCCGACCCGGACTTCCTGACTACTGCTCTCTGTGTACTGATCCAGGCTGTGGCTAACTACTGCTCTCTGTGTACAGATCCAGGCTGTGGCTGACTACCGCTCTCTGTGTAGCGATCCAGGCTTTGGCTGACTACTGCTCTCTGTGTACTGATCCAGGCTGTGGCTGACTACCTCTCTCTGTGTACCGATCCAGGCTTTGGGTGACTACCGCTCTCTGTGTACCGATCCAGGCTGTGGCTACTATCTCTCTCTGTGTACCGATCCAGGCTGTGGCTTACTGGTGCTCTCTGGTACCGATCTAGGCAGTGGCTAATAGCACTCTCTGTGCATTTCCAGGTCTGACTGACTACACTAGCTATTCCGATCCTGGCTGTGGTTGTGCTCTATTGGTGACCTCCCGTTATCCTAGCCCTCGAGGCTAGTGCACAGCCAGTGCGTGTCAGTAGAGCCTCCTCTCCTCAGTCTTCCAAGCCTGAGTCTGTGCCTGTCCGTTCAGTCTGCGGTTACCCCAGTCGCTTGAGCCTGAGCTAGTGCCTGTCAGTGTTGCCTTCGGTTACCTATACCTCCCGAGATTGAGCCAGTGCTTGTCAGTGTTGCCTTCTGTTACCTATATATCCTGAGATTGAGCCTGTTCCGGTCAGTATTGTCTGTGGTTACCTCAGTCCTCTGGACTGGTCCTGTTCCTGTTCCTGCCTGAGTTCCCTCCATTGTCCAGTCCTCAGGGATTCTCCTTGTCCATCTGGTCAGTCCTACCTCCAGTCATCCTGCCTGCTAACCTAGAGCAGACCAGTGTTAGTCAGTGTGCTCTCCAGTTACCAGAACTGTGTCACTCTTCAGTGTTCCGGTTGCCTGTTCTCTCTTCCCCAGCTCCTAACATCTAACACTGAACTTGATCTTTCTGTCGTCAAATGTATGCCTATTTCCTTGGATTTTGACATTTTATGCGTTATTTAGGCAGTTGTCGAATAAAAGCAGACAGCACCAATTTTGTTAGTACTCTGAAATGTGCCATCTACGCCAGTTTTGTTTTACTGTGGTTCTGCAATAGAATACCAAAATAACACGTATGCAAAATTAACGTTGCTTGTTTTTCTTGTAATGCCATTTTTAGCACTGGTAATAGAATCGAGCCCCTTGAGAGCAGATGCTTCACCAAGCAGCACCTCTGGACTTGTGCAGGGTGTCTGTGTGCAACTTGGGTAAGTCACATTCGCTCAAATTTCAGGACACACACTACGCAAGACCAGATGTACTAAGCAATGCTGGTCTTGCACAGTGCCTGGAGATGGGAGTAGATATGACTCCACCATAGGTTCTCTCCCTTCTGACTGAACATATGTTTGAGTCGAGCAGGGGGGACAAGCTTTGCAGGAGGGTAGTAGAACTGACACATATTAATATATGTGCAGTTGGAGAGTAAACCCTATCTGAATCACAGCAGTCATTATTTTTGATTGAGATCAGGGCAACATCTTTTTACCTTGTTCCAAGGCTTGGATCACACTCTTACTCTCCACTTCTACATGAAGAGGTTACATGGTTGATTAACTACAAACTATTGTCCTAGCCCAGAGCTTATGTCGTTGATATATATCCATCTCTGACATTCTAACATACCTAATATATCAGAGCATTCATATATTGATGGCTGAATATTCTTATTCCACTTGATCCTACACTTTTCTCTTGCATTGTCCCCATTCTTTATACATCGTGATGGCCTTACGAATTCTGTGTTTACATGAATCAGTTGATAGAGGACTAGCTTGCTTAACAGCTGCCTCTGTAGGTAGAGAATAACAGAAAAGCTGTAATATGTTATAGCTTCTCTGCCATTCTCTCATTGCTAGATCAGTGCTGCCAAATTATATCTATGACTATTGGAGCCCTTTCAGTACCAAAGGAATGTGCAATGCACATCCCTATGGCACTGAAGGGGTTAAAGGAGGGAAATTTCTTTCTCTGCTCTCCGGTTGAGACAGCAAACTGTTCTCAGGCTCCATAGAGAACCACAGGAGATCCCAACATCTCCAACCTCAGATGGGACTGTGAACTCCAACAGCAGAGGCAGCAACTTTAGCTTAGTGAATGTTGCGAACAGCCACATTACCATATAGATACACCTACATAAATACAACAATGGCTCATTAACCTGCATTTCAATATTCAAATGAGCCATTGCTGAATTAGTGCAAAGTCTTAAACCTGTCGAAGGCATGGCAGTTTCATGCCGATGGTGGTGGATTGGTGTCAGATTGAAGGGGATATGATGGTGCATATGGGTGATGTGCCTTAAAGGGATAGTAATACTTCGTTTTAACTTTATTTTATTTTGTAGGCATTAAAAAAATGAAGAATTATATAAGTCTTATCTCTCAAACCTTTATGGTTTAAGAGATATTCACAAGCAAAGTTTCCCCCTCCCGCCCCTTTTACCTAGTGTAAGACATCTCTTCTCAGATGTGAATCTAGTTGTAAGACCAGACAGATAACAGAAGGGGACAATCTTCTTGTATAAAAACAATGAAAGCCCTTCCTCCCTTGACAAGTTTTTCAGCTTTTTCCCTTATCTTAATTGAAGATTGTCCCTCTCTGCAGTCTACCTGGGCACCTCCCTTCTGATCTAGCTGAGCAGTGTGGGGATACTTTGCTTGTGAATATCTCTTAAACCATAAAGGTTTGAGACATAAGACTTATATCGTTCTTCATGTTTTTTTAATGCCTACAAAATAAAATAAAGATAAAACAAAGTATTACTATCCCTTTAAGCACAGATTTGATACAACATCACCATCCTGAGCCTTCATTGTACTTTAGTTCATTTACCCTTGGAGAAATCAGATTCATTTGGTTTAAATGACAGATGGTTGTACAATGCATTGCTACACACTGGAATATACTGGAATATGTCATACGAATATACATCCCACATAGTGTGGGAAACTTTCAAACTTAAAGTTATCTCTATGCTGGTCACTTAGAGGCTTATTTAAAGAGATAGTTATGATTAATATCATAGAGTGCTATATAATATCAATCACTCTTTATAAATCACTGCCATTCACACGATAACTTATTTTTAAAGGGACAGTAATGTCCCATAAAAATATTTAGAGTTAGGTAGTGATTAAAAAAAGAAACTAATTGCAACAAACCCTATCTCGCAAACCGCTATGGTTTGAGAGATATAGGGATTCAAAGTTCCCCCATCTCATTCTCCTGATGTCAGCTGTAAAGCTGCCAGCAGGAGATTCGAGTCATACGACTTGAGGAGGCTCTGCAGCAGAGCCAAAATCGCGTACTTAAAAATAATTCATTCATTGGAAAGGTCTGTAAAGTGTGCCTGGTTTGCAAGCACCCTTTGTAGACATTTCCAATGAATGAATTCTTTTTACGTAATGCGATCTCAGCTCTGCTGCAGAGCCTCCTGCTGGTCCCCAGACCGGGGAGGGAGGAGGTAACTTTGAATCCTTATATCTCTCAAACCATAGCGGTTTGAGAGATAGTGTTTGTGGCAGTTAGTTTCTTTTTTTAATCACTACCTAACTCTAAATAGTTTTTAAGGGACATTACTGACCCTTTAAACTTCTCCCTTACACTCTTTTCGGTGATGTCATCTGAGTAATTGATACATTATCATGACGTGTCCTGGGTATATTTAAATTATTATTTTTTTTATTTTGAACTTCAATTGTGATAGCTGTCATTTTTGTACAACCTGGTATAGTTTTCTATAGTCTCCTATCACCACTTATGATTATGGAGTAATAGAATCTCTCCTTTCAGGACCATATATTAAAACAGGAGCTATAACCATGATTTTCTCCCAATCCTGTGAGCATAATAAGTGGCTGTGTGAGGAATGGTGCAGTTGAAAGAACCACTACAATTAAAGGAGATTTGTCCTGTGTCCCTTTGCTTATTTTTATCTTGTATGTCTAGTGTTGCAGTGATGACCATTAGACCAGTGAGTTAGGATACAGCTACTCTCTACGTTCACCCACTACCAAGATTCACTTAATGCTGAGATATTTAATAGTATTTTATCTATTTTTTCTATCAGGGACCTACGCTATATGATAAATTAACTTTTTATTATTTTTTTCATTTGTAGATTTTTGCTTTTGTTGATGTTTGCTTTTAACCGCAAGGGTTTGAGATGTGCATAACTACCAAAACTACTGTTTTTTTTCTGTTCAATATCTTGTCATTACAATTCTATGCTGAGATTAAGATAAGTGGGGTTCCTTTAAGAAAACTTTTTTAGTTTTTTTTGTAACTAGGAAGCACTATAACTCCCAGGGTAAAATATATATATATATATATATATATATATATATATATATATATATATACCACTCATATTTCACTGAAATATGATCTACCACATTTTTGTCTTCTATCGATCAAGAGATTTTATAGGAGAATTATTTAAACCTGAAACTATCAATTGCAGGCAGTTGAGACTGAGGTCACAGGCAAGGCAGGACCTGAGCATTCCCCTGCAAACTCTGGGTACCTTGAAAATAGCACCCTTACTGAAGACGGCCTAGCATGCTTGAGTCATTTCCTGAAGGCAGCTCAATGCCTCGGGAACGGCGCATCCTAATTGGATTAACTGCTGCTGTCGGAGCTGTTAAATCGCTCGTACTGAAGAAAGCAAATTGCAGATTGTACATATCAGTGTACAATCAAACAGAAAACAGGTGTTTGCTAATTAAAATGGAGATTTTAATGAATGACCTCAGCGGTTTTGGTGAATAAATACCATTCTAGCATCTGCCATGTATTTTCAGTCCAAATTTGCTTTTCATTCTCTTTGAAAGGAACAAAGGCAGAAACAATAATACAATTACTACATCTCCACCGTGGGTGAGATGCAGCCATCACAAATGATTTTGGAGAATGTTCTTCATCTTTTTAACGTACAGACATAATTGCTGCACCTCCTGGGACCATTACTCTCTTTCATTGGGTAATTTAAAAGCTAATAGATTGAGTGGGTATAAAAAAAAAAGACAAATCCATTAAGATCAGTCTTTAAAACCTTTGAGTAATGTGCATCCCGCTAGCACTCAAAGGGTTAATCCAGCAGGGCAATACAACATTAAATCAGTTCAACAGAGCATTACATAAGACTAGCTGGACAACACAACATTACATAAGGTAAACAGACTATTACATAACACCAAGAGTTCAATGCAGAGTACCAGTAGTGTATTACAGACTAATAATTCAGTGTACCATTACATGAGACCCAGACAATATTACATTATGCCAGGGGTGGGTGAAAGATTTTGCCAAAAAGAGAAGACTGCAAACAATGATGCTTTTTGCTTTATTTTGCTGCAACCCCCTTTGCACTAGTAGCTAAAGAACCACACAGACTGACCCCTTGATTTGTTCTGCCATATCTACAGAACAGCACATATTGACCCCGCAGCCTTGTCCCACTGCACTGGTTACCATATAACCATACATACACCACCAGCCTTATCCCACTGCTCTGGTGACCATATAACCATACATACACCACCAGCCTTATCCCACTGCTCTGGTGACCATATAACCATACATACACCACCAGCCTTATCCCACTACACTGGTAACCATATAACCATACATACACCACCAGCCTTATCCCACTGCTCTGGTGACCATATAACCATACATACACCACCAGCCTTATCCCACTACACTGGTAACCATATAACCACACATTGACCCCTAGCCTTGTCTCATTGCACTAGGAGATATAGCACCACAATTACTGACCTACGGTCTTATCCCATGGTAAAAAAAAAAAAAGCAATCCTATGCTTCTCCATACAGATTACCCAAATTTGAACCATGTGTAGAGCATATATTATACCAATGTGTTAATTAACATTTAAAAAAAATGAGGATTTAATCAAAATCGTTTGGGGAAAAAAAGGAACATTTTGTGGTATAGCCTGGAGAGTGATGGGCATCATGGTGTCCTCCAACTGCTTCCAGATTACAAATCCCATCTTTCCCCACCAGCCTTCATCTGTCAGGGAATGCTGGAAGTTGTAGTGTGGAAACAGCAGGAGGGTCTCCCATTAGTCCAACACCCCTTATACTGACCCTTCATCATTGTCCCACTGCACTTGTAGCCATATAACCATACATGCTGACCTCCCCAGCCTTGTTCCATGGTAGCCATACAGCCATGGATACTGAGCTCCCAGCCTTGTCCCATGGTAGCAATTCATTTACACACACACTAACATCCTAGCCTTGTCCCATGGTAGCCAAACAATTACACACACACACTGTCCCCCCAGCCTTCTCCCACTGCACTGTAGCCTTATAAGCATACATGATGACCTTTCCAGCCTTATACCATGGTAGCCATACAGCCACATATACTGATCTTCCTGTCTTGTCCCATGGTAGCCATACAGCCATGTATACTGATCTTCTAGTCTTGTCTCATGGTAGCCATACTATTATGCACACTGACCTCCCAGCCTTGTCCCATGGTAGCCTTACAACCACATATACTGTCCTCCAAGCCTTGTCCTATGGTCGCCTTATAATTTCATATGCTGACTTTCCAGCCTTGTTCCATGGTAGCCATACAATTGCACATACTCAGTGGCATAACTATAGTGGTTGCAGGGGTCTCAACTGCGACCAGACTCATCACTCCAGGGAACCGGGGCCCAATGGTTTCTAGTTATGCCTCTGCATACACTGATCCTATATAACCATACATGCTGACCTTCCATCCTTGTCCCATGGTAGCCATGCAACCGCCTGCACTGACTTCCTAGCCTTGTCCCATGGTAGCCATGTAACCGCCCCCACTGACTTCCCAGCCTTGTCCCATGGTAGCAATACAATTACACGCACACTAACCTCCCAGTCTTATCTGCTGCACTGGTAGCCATATAACCATACATGCTGACTAAGGAGGAAAAGTTATGTCTTTTCAATGTGAGGGAAATTTCACGGCAATGGAGGGAAATCACTTTTTCCATGAAATATTCAGCAAAAAAATTAAATTGGACTTTAGTTTACACCAATCTCTTCATGAGACCAGTAGTGCAATTTACCATTACGTAAAGTCAGTAAGACTCAAACCTGTCCTCAGCCACCCCCCACCCCCAACAGTGCATCTATTCAGGATCTCCTCAATTACACCCTAGTGAATGTTGTTAATTCAGGAAGAACTTCACAAATGCTGACTGATTCACCTGTTTTCATGTAAGGACAACCTGAAAATCTGCACTGTGGTGGGGGCTGAGGACATGTCTGAGCTCTCTTTCAGTGAGCCAGCCATTCATTTAATGATGCCATGCTATTGACAAGTAATGGAACATTGACTTGTTTCTCTTATGTGCTAACAGGTAGAAAACATATCAAGTTACTGACCTAGCATGAGCTGGCTGGACAGTACCCCTGCTGAGTATTATGGTTGAAGACCATACAGAAATTGAGCACAGACAATAAGGCTGATTTACTAAGAGGAAATGTTGCAATTCTTGACCAAATCAGCTGTATCACAGAGAATGAATACAAATTCCCCATTGATTTAATTTGGGCTTTTAAAGGGATAATATTGTTTAGTTTTACATTTGTTTACTATTGTAGGCATTAAAAACATAATTACATAGATGTAAGTCTTATCTCTCAAACCTTTATGGTTTGAGAGATATAACTAGCTAAAGTTCCCCCCTCCAGGCTGTTTCAGACAAGTCAGCGCTTTAGAGAACAGCAACAGATTCTGGTCATTTGACCAGATGGTGGCTCTTCAGCACAGATGAAATTGCGCTATTTAGAAATAAATACTTAATTGGAATGGTCTACAAAGTGTGCTTGCAAACCAGGCACACTTTGTAGACCGTTCCAATGAAGTATTTATTTCTAAATAACGCATTTTTGGCTCTGCTGAAGAGTCGCCCTCAGTCCCAGAAAATGGAATGTCCTGCTGTCAGCTAGATGGCAGACTTGTCTAAAACAGCCTGGAGGGGGGATCTTTAGCTAGTTATATCTCTCAAACCATAAAGGTTTGAGATATAAGACTTACATCTATGTAATTATTTTTTAATGCCTACAAAATTAAATAAACTTTAAACATTACTATCTCTTTAACCCCTTAACGCCCGAGGACGTGCATGTACATCCCGAGAAAATGTCCCTTAATGGCAGAGGACATACGTGTATGTCCCTGAAATTCGGGTCCCTGAGCGGCTGCATGCCGTTCGGGGACTCTGGAATCGTTTAAAGAAAAAACATTCTTCTTTGGGAGTAGGTGTGTTTAAATTATGTGGATTGTGGCATAAAGTGGGTAGGGATTAATTTGGTGGGTAGAAAGAAAGGATGGGGTTTGACCCTAGAATGGGTGGAAAGTGGGCAGAACAGGGTGGGAAGTCGGCAGTCATGAGAAGTGAGTGGCTCTTGTTCCTGTTTTAGTTTGGAATCATAATGGTAAATGCCCTGTTCCAGTGAAAGAAACTCTTCAGTTTCTGTTGCATTCTATGGTGTCTATGCAGTAAGACTTTTCCACTTAGGATAGCACTGGAATGGGAGAGTTTGTCTCACTGGATAGTTTTTATCACCTTTACTGCACCTTAGGGCATATCCCCCACCCCCACACACACACACCTAGACACATGCCAGCTTATGCACAAAAGAAATTCCCATTGATTTGAATGTGGCTTTTAAGCCACTGAATGCTAGGATTGCAACACATTGCAAAGCAATGTGTTAGAGACCCCTCTAGCATTCAAGTAGTTAAAAGGCCCATTCAGATCAATAGGAATATGGCCATTTTTATTTGTCTTCTACAGTGCAGCTAGTTTGTTCCAGAATTACCTCAGTTTTCTTTTGTGCATTAGCCTCACTGTTTTGGATGGAGAAAAAAAAGTTTCTTCCATCCACTGCAGCTGAAATCTCTGCCACTTTGCAGCATTTACCCTTTTCATTGCTCCACCCTTCTGACAATCTAAGGGTTAACATGACCTGCTTCTTAAAAACAGCATTGTATCATATGCACACAGAAAAAAAAGGCAAATCTGGGGCAAACCGAATACGCCTTATGGTAATTCACATTGATTTAAAGAGTGACTGCAATCCCATAGTTTCCTCAGCAGAAGCACTGGGAACCCTGGTGGAGTGGCAGATTGAACTGCATTGCCCAGTTCCCTGTTCTGATCAATGCAGTTCTCCATACACCCTCTGTATCAGGTTTAAAAGCCAAATAGTTCCAGGTTACTTGCCATCCAAGGAGAACAGTTTTTTTGCCCCATCTCAGTCATCTGACAGGACTTGCTTTGGGGCTGTACAGTGCAGCCCTTGAATATTTTCTAAGTCTACTCCCAAATTAGCAGACTTAATAAAATGTGATCACTGCCCGTTCAATAGTATAATTCAATGGGTTAAAAGCACAATTTAATTCAGGGGAAAGTTTATTTGTTTCCAACAGTGCCGCTGTTTTGCCCCAGAGATGTCACACTTTTATATTCCTGGGTTTGACCATGAGACTCAAACTTTTGCCCCAAACCTCGGAAGAGTTGTCCTGTTTCTGGTTTTGAGCAGAATAGTTTAATTTTGGACTCCCCTATCTGGTTTTGACCAAAATAGCCCAGTTTTGGGGTCTCTTGTCTGGTGGTTTTGTCAACACTGTCAGAATTTCAGAGGTTCTAAAACCCTTGCATTCTGTTTAATTCTCTTGTGTTCCCATTGGTTAAAGGACACATCTATCATCAGATCACTAATTCTAACTGGCTGATTGTGCAGCTGCCTGGTGATTTAAGTGGGGCTTTTGACCCTTTGAATGCTAGAGAGGTCCCTAGTGAATTACTTGCTAAAAACAGGCCAGCACAGCAGAAATTAAGCTAGTTAGAAAATGACACCAAAAAGTGGTGTGGCGCACTGAATTTAGCACAAAACACCATGCTTCTTTTTGGTTTTGCCCAGAATAAAAAGTGAGACACTCCAGTGCTACCTACTACATGATACACAACTGCTTGTTTAGCCTGCACGTTGGTGCCATTTAATGCCTTGAGGTCTGAGGGGATGTCTAGCTTGTCTGGTGTGTGTTTGCGTAGTGACATCTCTGAGTTGTAACATGTTAAAGGTTGCTTGAGACCTGTTCAGATCACCCCTGGGTTATAGTAATCTGGGGCACATTGTTCTACAGAGTGTTCAGGTTTGATATTTCAAAGATATCAGACTCAGCTCATTTTGACAGTTCCCAGGTATGCCCACTTCTGTTTTTGTGCATATGCCTGCTCAAATACCCCCTACATCCATGGAATATTCCTAATGAGAATTCTGGGGGTTTATGCTTAACACCCTAATGACCAGTCACCCAGCTCAGTTAAGGACTAAGTGACATTTTTTTTCCACATTGGATTCAGGGGTCCTCAAGCAGTGGCAGCAGATCGACGCCCCTGAATTCCATGACGTGCCAGGACCGTCACTGGTCCTTAAGGGAAGTCTACCCATGATGGTCCTGGCACATCAGTGGTCCTTAAGGAGTTCAGCATTGATTAAGTGGTGATAATGTGGAGTTTGTACTCCTTCACACCCTGTTCCTCCTATTTCCTACCCATTTATCCTCTTTCCCGCACTGTTTTACCCACTTCCCACCCATTTTATGACACATTGGCAAGTAAACCCTGCAAACCTGATTAAGCTCCACCCCCTTTATGATGTGAATAACGTCATTAACATCCCCTCTTCAGAAGCACATGTGCCCTCTTTGGGGGCTCATTGTGAAGAAGTTACCAGGTTTGGATATCACTTCTCCAGTTACTATATTACTCTATGGAGCCAATGCACTAAGATTTCTAAGTTAGACAAATCTTAGTTCATTGCCTCCATAGAATAGCATAGAACTTATAGAGTTTAGAACCCTGGAGAACTCATGTCCACTTTATCACCTGTTTATCACCTCTTAATCACACCTTACTGCATTTCCCTGCTGATTATATTATCTACCTTGTTACGTGTCTGATGTACAGAACAGATTGGAATATAGGGCCAGCAGATTTTGTCTTACATTCATAGAAAACATGTTTAACAGTAAGAATTGTAATTTTATACTCTGCATTTCTATGGGTATGCTAGGATGGTAATAACATGCATTCTGCATCACAGGCTAGAGGAGAATTCTATATGCAAAGTATGGAAATATGCAGAGACACAATTTATGGCACAATAATTGCACTTTTATGGATGATAGGAAGAGTCCCACTGCTGAGGATGCATTAGCTCGGCTTGCCAAGTGTATTATATAGCTCATAAAATAGGACAGAGAGGTGCGCTTCTGGAACAATTATCACTTAACAATGTGTGTGATCTCCAGGTAGTCTTCATTACCATCCAGTAATTGTGATCCAGTAAGCTGATCCCTGCAGGGCACTTAAGGAAGGACAGAATAACAGATGTGAAAGGTGCCACCTGAACAGAGAGTCCAGGTTACTGTACTGAGGAAGGAATTGTGAAATACCCAGGGCCATATGCATAAAAGAGGTGCAATTCTGGAGCAAATCAACTTAATCATAGGGAACAAGTTAAAATCCTTCAAATTCCTATGCAATGAAACTGGACTTTTAACTGCTTGAATGCTAGAGAGGTCTGTATGCATTGCTTTGCAATGTTTCGGAGTCCTCTCTAACATTTAGGCAGTAAAAAGCATTCATTCATGTGTCCCCTATGGAGCAGTTGATTTGCGCCAGAATTACACCTCTTTAGCTTCTGAATTCGGAGCTCTCTGCTCCATTATCGGCCGAGGCACAGACAGTGTCTACTGTGCATGACTGCAGAGCACACAGCCGTCTCCACTGCACATGACGGCTTCTGACAAACATACTTAGCAAATTATTATATAGGATATATATATATATTTTACTGACCTCCCAATCCCAGTCAACAAAACCCCACCAATAAAATTCCATGTTCAACTGGGAATAAAATAACATTTGCTATGTGTTGTGTGTAAATTCAATGTTCCCATGGATTTCAATGAAATGAGCTAGGTGAAAAAAACTGCTCTTTTCACCAGAAATTATTAGCCGATTTTGGTTTGATGCACACATTTTCACCCATCCCAAATATCTCTGGTTGTACATCAGGTGGATTCTCAGAGAATGTACCTAGATGGGATCCCGTTTTCCCGTGCTCACATGTTTTTTTACAGAGACAACAGATAGCAACATGTTAATATCTTTGATTGTAAGGGAAATATCTCCATGATAGACTGCTACTATTGCAGGGGCTAGATGTTTCAGAGGTGCTAGCAGTAGAGGTCATTGGTTCTGCACTTTGAACAGCAGCAGAAGCACTCATCATAGTTTGGACTGTGGATATTGACCTGTGTTGCTGTATTAGTGGTCAGTTATAGTGAGTGTGGGGGTTGGACTTGGAAACATTGACACTGAGATGATTGTGTATTTTTTGGCATGTTTACTTGTCCACACTTTCCAGATTATGTGTCAGAAAGTTTATAAACAAGCATATTGTTCCTTTCCAACATATCCACGCAGTCTTCCTTTTTCTTCTCCCTTACCCCTGCCCCTAGCATGTTTGCTGATCATAATGAATGTAGTGCTGAATTATACTGTAAGGTATACAATACAGCCATTAGCATGTAGATTGATGTTTAGTCTGTCTGAAAAAAGTAAGATTTATCTTCACTATCTGTTGTTACTTTCAGTCTTATGTGAATAATCTCCTGCTTGTCTCTGACTGTGTCACCTACCAGTCCAAAGTTTTTTTTTATTTTTTTTTTAACACCTTCTTTGTCTGTCAGTGCAACTGCCAGTCTACAAATCATACCCACACTCCTTCATCTGCATGCAACTGCAACTCTCCTTCTTTGATATCTGACTCTACACTACTAGCTAGCTAGTGTCAAACTTCTCTTTCTTTTCCAAGGCCTATAATGTTGCTTTTTACAGTACAAGATAGATCTGTGTAAGCTTCAGAAGCACCACCAGCTTGTAGTACAATAATAAAGTTCACAACAGCTAGTGCAGCATCCATCATATCTTAGTATTTGCTTGTTCTTGGGAATGCTGGAGTGACTGTGTGTTAAGTGACACAGTATCAAATTGTATCGCTATCACGGTGCCCGTGCTTTTGCTGGCGACATTATTATTATGTTTTGTTCCCGAGTCAGTCTTATTGGCTACATGGTGTTGCTCCACCCAGTAAATACCTTTATATACAGAGCCCTATCACTTCTGCAGGGCCCTTTCATGGTGTTTCCGTTACCAGCGCTTGTTCCTGAATTTGTGTGTTTCCTGTATATGACCCAGACTGCCTGACTACTCTGCCTGAATTGTTCCTGCTCTTTTTACCTACCCGGCCCAACTGACGTTCCTGCTCTGTGTACCGACCCCGGATTGGCTGACATTCCTGCTCTGTGTACCGACCTGGCCCGGCTGACGTTCCTGCTCTGTGTACCAACCCAGATTGGTTGACGTTCCTGCTCTGTGTACCGACCTGGCCTTGTCTTTACCCATCCGGTATCCAGTTGTGGGCCATATGGCTGTCTCTCTCCCTCTGTCCATGGACAGATTCTCTGTTGCCTCCGTTGCTGCTCAGGCATCCAGTTGCTGTAACCCGATCAGTATTGTGCCTTGTGATCTAATCCGGTGTCGCGTGTCCCGCTGTAGCACCATGGTACACTTGACCTATACTGCCTTAGCTGAGGTTGGTCTCCTGGGCGCCTCATGCTTTCTCCATCTGGTACTCGATTCTGGGTCTGAGCGTTCATTAACCCCTTGTGGGTTGGTGTCTGGCACATTGGGTACAGTGTTAGCAGTCACTGATTAGCGTTACTCTGTGCCTCCATGGCAGTCCTCCTCTGGCAGCTCCGGTAGTCTGTCATTGTCCAGGTCCCTCGTTGCTCTTGCTGCCTTGGTCGCCATTTTGTCACTCTCTGTTTAGAGAGTATCGTAAGGGCCATTGTGCTATTAGGGCCTACCCGTCTTCCCGGCCTAATAGTAATCATTATCTGTATAATTTGGGCTCACACAAATCGTGCCTGACCTGTGTCAGTATAGTATTGTATATATATATATATATATATATATATATATATATATATATATACTGGACCTGTGTGGGTAGTGTTAACTGAAACCTGTCGTGTGTAGTATTGTATTGTATATATATATATATATATATATATATATACTGGACCTGTGTGGGTATTTTGTACTACTACCTGTCCTGTGTCAGTAATATACTGTTGCATACATACTGGACCCACGAGGGTTATTCATTTATGGTTTTCTTTAATAAAATTGCATTTTACCCAAACCTTCCGTGTCTGAGTATCAATAAAACCGTTACAGTATGAAAAGGCCATGACCTCAGATGGTACAGGTGAAGGCAATGCACAAAATATCCATTGGAGGATGGATTTACATGAGCAGCGTTTGGACCCGTTGGCTCTGGCCATACAAACTATACTAGAGCGCACCTCTCATCTTGAAAAACCAGTAAAAGCCTCGGTGGTCTCCCCTGTTACGACACCGGGAGTTCCATCCTTGACGCAGGCCAGCTCGAGTAGAGGGTTAACTGCCACTGCTCCACTACCTCTAAGATATGATGGCGAATCCACCCTGTGCAGAGGGTTCATTAACCAATTAGATATTTTTCTGGAGTTAACTCCTCAAGCCTTTCCTAATGACTCCTCAAGTCTTTCCTAGGCTTCATGATTTCGTTGCTAACGGGCCGAGCATTGGCATGGGCCAACCCCTTGTGGGAATCAGACAAACCTTGCACTAAGAACTTCAGGGAGTTCTTACGGGGCATTTCGTAGAGTGTTTGAAGTCCCAGGAAGAGCCGCCTCTGCTACCAAAAGATTAATGGAGATCCAGCAAGGGACTTGTATGGTTTACCACTATGCTATTGAATTTCGTACACTGGCAGCAGAGGTAGGCTGGAATAACGAGGAGCTGGTGGCAGCTTTTGCTCAGGGGTTGTGTGATCGTATTAAGGTTGAGACGGCAGCCAGAGACTTGCCAAACTATCTAGACGATTTCATTGATTTTGCCATACTAATTAATTCCCGCATAAGAGAGCGAATGGCGGCTAAGGACCGTAGGCAGCGGGACAGAAATTTGGGACAGGCAGATCTAAGTTTCCCACCCATGCCTCCCTCACCTCCCATGCCTCCTGAGCGTAGTCAAGAAAATAGTGAACCAATGCAGTTAGGTTTCACTAAGCTGACTAAGGAGGAATGGGCTCATCGCCCGCAGACAGGGCCTTTGCCTATATTGTGGCCAAGCTGGGCATTTACTATGTACCTGTCCTGTACGGACGGGAAACGGACTCATCTAGGGTACCTTGGGGGACAGGCCCTAGCTGAAGTCCCTAGATCCGGTAAATCAGAAACCCACCATCCAGGCTGTAATTTCTTGGGCTGACATCTCAGTGGAGGTGCTGGCCCTGGTGGACTCCGGTGCAGTCTGGATATTTTATGGATAACTCATTTGCTGCATTACACAAGATTCCGCTGGTCGAAAAGGAATCTCCATTGGCCAATGAAGCCATCAATGGCAGACCGTTGATACCAGCACAAATTACTATAGAAACTATACCACTTTCTATGCATATTGGGGCTCTCCACACGGAAAAACAATGTTTCCAGATTATCCAGTCTCCTCACCATTCTGTCAACCTGGGGTTTCCATGATTACATTTGCACAACCCTAGGTTTGATTGGTGAACTTGTGAGATAACGGCCTGGTCTGAACACTGTATTAAGCATTGTGTCTCTCACCCTGCCCGGATCATGTGTACCTCCCCTTCTGTGCCAGCTGAATACCATCAATTCAGCGACATTTTTAGTAAAGGGGAGGCGAGCGCGTTGCTGCTGCACAGGGCCTACGATTGCGCTACTGATCTGATTTTTTTTTAATAAAAACAATACACTTTTTTTTTTACAAATAAAATATTTTATTTAAAAAAAAAAACATCTCAAGAAACAAAATTGGAAGTGTGATTGTTGTGGAGTCATGTAATACACTTACACACACCGCCAAATGTAATGAACAAAAAAGTGGGAAAATAGGGTGGGAAAAAGGGACATGAGGATTTTCACCCAGGGGTGGCAGTGGCCACTTTAAACTGCGCATTTTGTAGGTATGACTGAGTGGTCATACCTTTCATGCAGTCTCCATAAAAATTTAACCCTTTGCGCCCAATTGATCCCAAGAGAAAAAACAAAAATGGTGGGTTTTTTTACATTTTTTTTACCTTTTTCTTTAATTTTAATAAAGTAAATGGTGGGTTATCCATATAAGTAGGGTATCTAATGAAAGCCCTATTTGTGCTTAAAAAAACAGTATATAATTTATGGGGGTGGAATAAAAGACTTAGAGGGAAAACACTGTTGAACAAAGACATAGTCAAAAAGGTCAGAATTGCTCCGGTCCTTAAGTCAAATCCACCTCTGATTTTCCCGGTCCTTAAGGGGTTAAGGATGTGACCGCAGATTTGCTTAGACTCCGTGAGAACAAACTTTACTGCAAGATTGAGAAATGCAAGATTGAGAAATGCGAGTTCCACAAGTCCATGGTGCCTTTCCTGGGCTTTGTGATCTCTAAAGATGGCATTGCAATGGACAAAGAGAAGTTTGCAGCTGTCCTGCAATGGCCACGTCCCAAGGGGCTCAAGGCTATCCAACGTTTTCTTGGCTTTGCCAATTATTATAGAAAATTAATTAAAGATTTTTCCAGGATTGCAAAGCCACTGTCTGACCTTACGCACAAGGGTGCTAATTCCTCCCAATGGTCTCAGGAAGCTGAACAAGCCTTTGTGACTCTGAAATCCGCATTTGCTTCTGGTCCTGTGCTGCCCCACCCCAACTCCTCCCTTCCATTTACCTTGGAGGTTGATGTCTCTGAAACTGGTGTCGGGGCAGTATTGTCTCAGCTCTTGGAACCGGGTAGTATGCTAAAACCCTGTGTTTTTTTTTTTTTCAAAGAAATTGCCTAGTGCTCATAGTAATTACGAAATTGGGGACAGAGAACTCTTGGCGATTATCCTAGCATTTAAAGAATGGCGTCACCTACTTGAAGGTACTAGAACTCCGGTGTTGATCTTGACAGATCATAAAAACCTAACCTACCTTTCTGAGGCAAAGAGATTGTCCTCTCGACAGGCCAAATGGGCTTTGTTTCTGTGTCATTTTAATTTTGCCCAGTTCCAAGAATGTTAGGGCAGATGCCCTGTCCAGGCAATTTGGTCTAGAGACGGAAAAAGACGAGACTCCAGTACCCATTATTCAGCCAGATTGTATTTTGGCCACCTTGCGGACTAGCATCACCTCGCCACTGGGGTAGGAGATTCTTGCTACCCAGTCTGACGCACCTCCTGAAACCCCAGTTGGTAAATGCTATTGCTGGCGACATTATTATTATGTTTCTTCCTGAGTCAGTCTTATTGGCTACATGGTGTTGCTCCACCCAGTAAATACCTTTATATGCTGAGCCCTGTCACTTCTGCAGGGCCCTTTCATGGTGTTTCCGTTACCAGCACTTTTTCCTGAATTCATGTGCTTCCTCTGTATGACCCGGACTGCCTGACTACTGCCTGAATCGTTCCTGCTCTGTGTACCGACCCGGCCCAGCTGACGATCCTGCTCTGTGTACCGATCCGGATTGGCTGACGTTCCTACTCTTTGTACCGACCTGGCCCGGCTGACGTTCCTGCTCTGTGTACCGACCCGGATTGGCTGACGTTCCTGCTCTGTGTACCGACCTGGCCCGGCTGACGTTCCTGCTCTGTGTACCGACCCGGCCTTGTCTCTACCCATCTGGTATCTGGTTGTGGGCCATACGGCTGTCTCACTCTCTGTCCATGGACAGATCCTCTGTTGCCTCCGGCAGCCAGTTGCTGTAACCTGATCAGTATTGTGCCTTGTGATCTAATCCGGTGTCACGTGTCCCGCTGTAGCACCACGGTATGCTTGACCTATACTGCCTTAGCTGAGGTTGGTCTCCTGGGCGCCTCACTCTTTCTCCATCTGGTACTCGATGCTGGGTCTGAGCATTCGTTAACCCCTTGTGGGTTGGTGCCTTGCACATTGGGTACAGTGTTAGCAGTCACTGATTGGCGTTAGTGCCTCCGTGGCAGTCCTCCTCTGGCAGCTCCTGTAGTCTGTCATTGTCCAGGTCCCTCGGTGCTGTTGCTGCCTTGGTCACCATTGTGTCACCCTCTGCGTAGAGAGTATCTTAAGGGCCATTGTGCTATTAGGGCCTACCTGTCCTCCCGGCCTAATAGTAATCATTATCTGTATCGTTTGGGCTCACACGAATTGTGCCTGACCTGTGTCAGTATAGTATTGTGTATATATATATATATATACTGGACCTGTATGGGTACTGTTAACTGAAACCTATACTGTGTCAGTATAGTATTGTATTGTATATATATATCCTGGACCTGTGTGGGTATTTTGTACTACTACCTGTCCTGTGTCAGTAATATACTGTTGCATACATATTGGACCCGCGAGGGATATTCATTTACGGTTTTCCTTAATAAAATTGCATTTTACCCAAACCTTCCGTGTCTGAGTGTCAATAAAACCGTTAAATCCCTTGTTTATTTTTCTTGTCTTGAATGTACAATATATTGTTTCAACCAGGCTCAGCCAGGTCTGGTAAGAAGGACCACCTATCTGGCTGTCACTAATCGATCAATAATGTATTTTTTTGTACCCTTCTCTCTTCACACCCACATTCAGAAAATAACTGATAGTGGCAGGGCCAGATTTCCCAGTAGACAGACTAGGCAACTACCCAGAGCTCCACATTTTAGGAGATCTTCAGCTGTGCTGGCCAAACCAACATTCTCTGTTGTGGGTGTGGCCAGAGCATCAATGTGACTTCACATGAAAATAACTGACAGCTTGCATTTAAAGACCCTGTAATCCAGAAAAAAGATGGTACCGTGTTAGCCAGTAGAGAAGATAGGATTCAGTGTAGTAAAAAACTCTCATGAGTGACATAAAGGTGATACATTTTAATGGCTTACTGAGGACATAACAAGTGCAAGCTTTCAGGACAATAAGTCCCTTAAACATTCAGTCTGCACAGATATGAAATGTTGTGCATATGGTTAGATCAAAGTCCTGGGAACAAGGAATCACCTTTATATCACTTTTGTGAGTTTTTTACTACACTGAATCCTAACGACCCTCTAAGAAATATTTGACTTTACATTTATATTATACCAGCACATAATAGACATTAACATATCTTTTATATTTCCATGATGGGAAGGATAAACACTATAAATCATGCCATGGATAAGGAGAGCTATAATTTAAATAATACATGTGGTAGATGGACACTTACTAAGAAGCACATAACTTCTGACTAGGTATAAATTCTCCTGCAGCCTCCTGTTGGGCTGACAGCACAATGAATAGAATAATGGAGAACACACTCAGTGATCTGTGCAAATCCAAGGAACAGCTGGTACTTTATTTACAGCAAAACTGAAAAATGCAACTTTTCAGGGGCTCAGTGCCTGTCTTTGTCAGACCAGATAAAGTGAGGCATTGGGAAGTCAAAACATTGCATTTTTTATTTATTTATTTGTTTTGTTTGTTTTGCTATAAACTTCCAGCTATTGTTGGACTTTGTATAGATCCTTGAGTACATTCTGTATTCTTTTCATGCATGAATATATCACCATGCACTCATGTGCACACAGTTCTCAATTCTCTAGTGAAAGATGTTTGTGGAAAACCTTCTCATCATCCCCAACCAGCCATTGGAAGTTCTACAATTGACTACTGCTGCTAAAGTGCTGTGACAAAATCCTAAATATGGAGTGAATAAAATTTCATTGAATAAAATAGTTTTCACTATTTTATACAAATCAGAATTGCTGTCTTTCATAAACAGACCTTTGCAGTTTTCACAAAATGCTCTGCCTTATGAAGAATATTGTGAACAGCTCTGATCTCTTCTGCATGAATGATATGCCCTTGTATAAGAGCCAGTGTGTACAACACATTTGCTTCTGAGCTTCTGTACATATTGGCTCTTCCTTCCAGCTGTTCGTAAAAAGCCAGTGACATTTCCACAACATGCTCTTCTACTGAGCAGAAAATGGGATTACCTCCTCTTGTCCTTCAGAGTGCCACAAGGGGTCAGACCCATGTTCCTCTTTGCATTGCTTGTCCACTGCTGGGATCCACAGAAAAGAAAGATAAACCAAACTCTCAAATTATACATAAGTATCCTTTTTCATCCTTTAATTAAGGGTTCCTGGGAGGCTATGAATAAGTGCCCTTTGCTTAGCTGAACTTTGAGGATAAATGTTAAGGGGGTTAGAGATTTGAAAGGGAATGTTCTAGAAAGTTGTATTTATTGATCTGTAGCAGCAGTGCAGATTCTGTCAGAATCTGAACACATCTTAAAAATTTGACTTCAACCAGAATGATTTAGTAAGAAAAAGAAAAATATTCCTGAAATCTTTGTAGCTGCAAAATGTAGCATGTGTATGGTATCCTAATTTGTGTGTATATAAAGGGTGATTATGGTTGGAACCGACCAGCGATTTGACCAACACACACACAGATCAAATCCAGGCAATCTGTGTGTGTGAACAACCTGACATCAAAGCCCCATGCAAGATCTCACAGGTGATCAAAATGTATATACCGGGCTGACAAACCAAAGTTGCCAATTTGGTTGGCCCATCCACAGTATGATAACTGGCCAGTCTGTTCAATTTTGAATAGATAAGATCGAATCAGCCAACAGAATCACACCGTGTATGTACCTCTTTCTATAAATGGATTTGCCTTTGGGCGGTGGAAGCCACCACCTACAGATTTTGAGAGGTGCCACAGGTGTGCTGTCTACACCCACCTTCTGAATTATGAATGTTGTCAAATTAATTCCTGTAATAGATGGTAACAGCATTGGAGTTATTTGTAGGAACAAAGTAATTAAGAACTTTCTTGTAGTTGTATATTAATGGTATTTTGTGTTCTAGGCTACAGTGGAAGAGACTGGGGGGTGGAGTCATATTATGATGGGGAGCTAAAAGATGCCCTTGAAATGGGGAGGTTGAGTTATAAAGCCGTGTCTGTCTATGAAGAAACCTCTAGAGCACTAGTGGGCAATGTATACCCTTTCTTGCTAGACTACAATACCCATCATCATTCTAATCATCCACTGGCCACATAAATATTATAAGAGTTTAAACTCATAATGCTGAAGGACAGGAAAATTCTACTCCTGCTCTAGAGGTTTCCACTTTACTGGCCTGTAATAAAACAATACAATATGTACCTAATTATGGCTTTGCAATTATGAGTGGGAGTCTTTGTTATAAAACACTTCTAGGAAACAATGACTACAAAGCATTCCTGTACTGGGCTTTTCAATGAAAAGATAAGATTTAGAGTCTTCCTTGTAATTATTAATCATTAACCAGTCATGCTAGAGAAAACTGAATCATACCTTGTTTCAAGAATATTCTGATGTGTTGTCAAGATAAACAATTTAAGAGAAAGAAAGGAAGGAAGATGGACACATGGAAAGCAGAGAGTAAAGAAGGACACTCCTCATATGGTTATATTAATAGGAAAGATATGATAAATTAAAGAAATAGCAACACTTAATAAATAAAAAATATATATTGTAGGGGTTATCTTCCTGAGTAAAACAAGGGCATTGCCACTGTTGAGAGGTGTTTTATTCAAAAGTTATTAACGCTAAAAAGCTTAATTTTTTAGGTGCAGTATCACACTGGCCTGAAATGTTACAGTGGTGCTGTTGCTATACCATCCTGTGGAGGTTTATGGTCAATTGGCCAGATCTGTCAATAGGATGATGTTTGAGCTGCAATAACTGTTGAATAATACATCTCTCATCAGTGGGAGTGCCTGCAATATATATCATGATTTATATGGAAACTCGGGGTCTTATGCAAAGAGGTGCAGTTCTAGAGAAAAGCAACTGTGCCATAGAGGAGAAATCGAAATTCCCAATATATCAATTCATTTAAATATTGCTTTTAACCCTTTAATGGCATCGGTTAAAACATAAAAAGCCCACATTTAAATCAACAATAATTGTAATTTGTCCCCCTTGATGAGGTTGGTTTGCCCCAAAATTGCTCCACTTTTCATGTGTGCGTAACACTCCTAATGTGACAAACAGTATTTGGAACGAGTTGCTGGAACATATTTACTCAAAATGTGGACTCTCCATCTAAAGAATCTTACATAAGGTGTACTTCCCAAGTGTCCCTCTTTAAGAGATAAGGTGGGAGATTAACTAAAATGTGATAAAGAGGTGATAAATTGGAGATAACTTCTTCAGTGATATCAGTTCTCCAATTCCAATGTTATTCTATAAGGCCTATGCACTAAGATTTATGAAGTGGAAGAGATCTTATAAAATAACAGAAACTGGAGAAGTGATATCACTGGAGAAGTCATCTCCGCTTTATCACCTCTTTATCACACCATAGTGCATAATCCCTATTTGGTCCAAATCTCCCAAGTGTCCCTTTTAGGACATAAGGTGCCCATACCTCCCAAGTGTCCCTCTTTGAGAACCAAATCTCTCTGTCCCTCTTTCCCACCCTGGTGTCCCTCTTTTTTAAGGAATCACTCTATGTGGTGTGTACAGAAGTATCACATTGATCCACAGCAATAACATTCACACTAATGTGTGTTTAAACTTCAGAAAATCTGTTCATAAATGAGTCTGTGTGTAAATAAAATACTTTGGTTTTGCTTTAAATCATTTATTCATTTACACAAAGAGGTATCAACAGGTCATGAAAAAAAAAAAATTCTAGGTAATGCCCCGCCCACTAGCCACACCCTCCACAACATCACCTACTGCCTTTTGAAATTTGGGAGGTATGCATAAAGTTCTATAAAGGAAAGTCCTGTTTAGGATATAACATATAGTACATGGATCTTAACCCTTTAAGAAGCCTTTGGTGCTTGGAGAGTTAATCTGCAGTTCTGCATTCCTAAAAAGCTGATCTAGTTCAGAATTAAGAGAGATGTCTAATATTGCACAGGTATCACAGTCAGAATGATTGTGTTTATTATGTTGATGCCTATTGATTGGATATCCCAAAACCTGGGCAGCTTGGGAATCCTGATCTAGTGATATAATTGGAAATCTTGAGTTCCGGAACATGAAATCAAATGTCATAATGGGAGACCATACCCAAATGATCATTCACTCGTAATCTGGAAGGAGTTTCTGCAAAAGAGATTTCTAATCTAGGAGTATAATTGTAGAGTATGTGGATTATATTGGAAGACTTTTACCTCAAATCTTTAACCCTTTGAATATCAGTGTGGTATCCAACAAATTTTTTTTATTCATAAATCAAAATGACTGCTCCTTTAAGAGCTCACAGCACCACTGTGAGGACTGTTTATCCTCTCTCTCTCTTTCTACAGTGTATATATAGCACAACTACAAAATTTAACTTGTATGCACAGCATTCACTATTTGCCTCATTACTAAAAATACATTACACCTTATTGTTAGGTAATTACCCACACTTTTTTATGGCTAGGAAATTCTAATGGCCCTTTTGAATGTAAGCCTTTTCTGTCTTTGTTGAGATAACCTTGTCAATGCTGCATATCAAATAAGAACAGAGAAACATGTACAGAGAAGAAAGGGTGAAAAAGACAAACACAAAAAGTGAATTATAATATTAACATAAAACAGCACAATTCCAAAAAAAGTTTATTATATATAATATTTATAAAAGTGAATATACAATGAAAAAAAAATATAAAGGTGCCCTGAGGTATCACAATCAGATGTATAAACCAGTGTGGGTATCTATGCTTTAATAAAGTAAATACAGCAGTGGCCTATTGGTTATAATATAAGCTAACAAAATAAGAACAAATAGAGTTAATAGTATTGGACCAATAATAGAATATGGTGACAATATATAGATGTACCCGTACCTCAACTGAGGCAAAATTTAGTCATATATAGTCAATGAGAAATTCTACAGAAAGAAGCAGGCACTGGAAAATCAACTGCTTATTAATTTCCACTCCAATAGTGTGGTGCACTCCAGGTTTAAAATATATAATCAAACCAACCAGTTCTCCCTGGAAAGAAAAAAGAAACGAGAGACTAAAAGAAAATCCCTCTATTTCTCTCCAGAGAAAACCAAAAAAAGAAACCTAATTAAGGAGGCACTCAAAAAATAAGCAAACAATAAAAAATTACAAGTTTTATTGATACCAATACAGATACAATCAACAAATTAAAAACAATTAAAAAACACAAATATTGAGGGGATCAAGGATTGCTCCGGTAAAAATATCACATATCCATAATCAATATTCCTCTGGATGGAAAAAATAGTCCCAATAAGGATGATAGCATACTACATATTAAAGTGACCAAGTGCAAAACCCCCTAGCAAAAACAATACCTAACATATCATAAAAGGTATAACTCCAAAAGTGAAGTGATTTATTAAAGAAGTATACTCATCCTCCAAGTATAAGATGGGATCCCATCCAGATAAGATCTAAGAAGAATGAAACCAGAGCAAATTCAAAGAACCCCTCAACCATTCATCCCTACGCGTGTCGCCGCAAACGGCTTCATCAGGGGATACAAACCAGGTAACGGCTGCCAATATTTGAATGTAACAGGAACCAATGGGAGACATTCTCATCAAACACCTGATTCAAAACAGCGCATGCGCCACATTCGTAAAATCTCAAAGAAACGAAACTTATACATAGAAACCTTCATCCTTTATGATCCTCGTAAAGAATATACATGTATATGGTGTAAAAACATAGATAGTATACAACGGTGCATGGGCCATATATCAAAAACCTATCATTATACATACGATGTTTTGTATTCCTCCCCCACATATATAATAGCGCATGCGCCATAGCATTGTTTATGCGCAAGCGCAATAGTTCATATTGATCTCCGGATATGACGAACCCTTATTCTGAATATTCATCAGCACATGCGCCTTATCGTCATTTACACGCACGCGCAATAAAGAATTCCATTTTCACACAATACCGGATATAACAAATGACATATAAAAGCACATGTGCGCCATATTTAACCATTATACGCAGGCACACATTTATTCTTGATCTTCCACATAATATGTAGGTAAGTACAAATCCACAATATGACAAAACATATATCTCATAATCAAACCTACCATTAATGGAGATCACATAAATATGTATTGCCTGCTAACATCCACATACATATACATAGAGGATCAAATCACATAAAGGAACAAATTACATTACTGGCAATAACTCCCATTGGCACCCGTACACCCAAATATATAAATACATCATGTAATTATTCCTCCATATAAATACTTTTCACAGAAATACTAACCAATATATAAATACATCATATAATTATTCCTCCTATGAATACTTTCACAGAAATACTAACCAAGATGTTCAAACTTTAACTCATCAAAAAGGGTACAGTTATTTCCAATCATGTATTGTTAAAGACTTTAACACATCAATCAAGGTACACATATTTCCAATCGTATGTTATTAAAGACTCAATGTTAGTCAAAAATTACATTAAATTCCCTATATGATCCAATCTCACTTGGACCAATAAACTCTATGGAGAAAACTTTTTGTAGAATTAGAGTCCTCTATAAATAAAAAAAAATATATATAAACTAAATATAGTCAATGGACCAATAGAATATGGATGACAAGGTACAGATGCTCCCAGACACTTTCCCTCTCATCTGCTCCTGACTATCTATAAAGTATCTATTTCTTACAAGATTCTCCTCCTCTCCTTTAAGTCTCTTTCTTCTTCAGCACCCTCTTACATTTCTGCTCTTATGTCCAGCTGCACCCCTTCCCATCACTTGGTTCTTCTCAAGAGTTCTTCTTGTTCTCTCCCTACACAACTCAAGCTATCTCTTGGCTACAATCTTTTTCACTGGCTGCTATTTGACTCTGAAACTTGTAAATATTGTACTAAAAAGAGACAGAAAAAACGAGGATAACTTTATGTCATTTCCCTGCGCTTGCTCTTGGGAAAGAGTTTGATCTCATTAAAGCTTATTGATGGAGGAGTGTGTGAGCCTGCATGCCGTGGATTTATCACACATGCAGTAGTGCATACTCTAAAGTGCAACCATTGGATAAAACACTAGTACAGATGTGTTGGGAAACTCATACATCTTCCCCCATTATCTGCATGATCAGAACTTCGATACTCAGGACATATACCCAAATACCAAACTAAACCAGTAATGAAACAATAAATTTCATAGGGAACAAGTAAAAATACCAATGATTTGAAGCGAAACTTTCAGTTCACACTTAGTCACCATGCATTCATTAAACGCGTGGTTACTAGCTTTGAAATAGATGTCTTACCTTTAAAAAATAGCCCAGTGTAAAGAAATCCTTCCCGTTTGGAGACTGGAACCCAGACTACAGCTCAGACATCTTGTCTGCGCACCTGCGCTGTCATCATATAGTTACTGGTAGTGTTGAGCGAGCGTGCTCGGCCGATGCTCGGATCGGCTCGAGCATCGCTCTGCTCGGCACATGGCGGTACTCGTCGAGTACCGCCATGTGCTCGCCCGCCATGTTCGGGTGGCGGGGATCTGTGCCGGAAGAGGCACAGATCTGAAGACGCTCCGCTGGACCACCAGGGACTGGAGGTACGGGGGCATTGCAGAGATGAAGGGGGCATTGCGGAGATGAAGGGGGACATTGTGGAAGAGGGGCATAGACTCTATGCCCCTCTTCCACAATGTCCCCCTTCATCTCCGCTATGCCCGTCTTCCACAATGTCCCCCTTCATCTCCGCTATGCCCCTCTTCCACAATGTGCCCCTTCATCTCCGCTATGCCCCTCTTCCACAATGTCCCCCTTCATCTCCTCTATGCCATAGAGGAGATGAAGGGGGACATTGTGGAAGAGGGGCATAGCGGAGATGAAGGGGCACATTGTGGAAGAGGGGCATAGTGGAGATGAAGGGGGACATTGTGGAAGAGGGGCATAGCGGAGATGAAGGGGGCATAGCGGAGATGAAGGGGGACATTGCGGAGATGAAGGGGGCATTCGGAGATGAAGGGGGCATAGCGGAGATGAAGGGGGGCATTGACCAGGCACCCTCCCCTCATCAGAGCAGGGGGTGCCTGGTGTAATGCTCGTGTCGCCCCATTATATGCAATGGGGCTCGGGTGCTCGGCCGAGCACTCGAGCCTCAGGGGGTGCTCGGTCAGAGCACCCGAGCACTCGAGCATCGGGGTGCTCGCTCAACACTAGTTACTGGAAGGGACTGACAATGCAGGTGTGTGGACCGCACTAAGCTGCCCGTCAGTCCACAAACAGGAAGGATTCATTTACACTGGGCTATTTTTTAAAGGTAAAACATCTATTTCAAAGCTAGTCAACATGCGTTTAATTAATGCATGGCGACTTAGTATGAACTGAAAGTTGTGCTTCAAAAGTATATTTTAAGTCCGTGAATGTTAGAAAGGTCATTATGAAGCAAAGAAAAAAAAAAAAACACTTAACCCTTTGTGTGCCAGAGGGGAATCCAATGCATTGGATTCCCCTCTGGTACCCAAAGGGTTAAATAAATGAGAATGGGGATACTTTTTACTTCCCTATGGTGCAATTTTCTATTTTAATTTTTTACTTGTAATTGTACCACTTTTGTCTTTGTTCATATCATCTGCTGTTTAGGAATCTCCTGTCGCCAGTTGTAAATTACAGAACATGAAACTCTTGGTTTTGAATCATTGGCCCTGCTCTGCATTTTAATTGAGGCAGTACGAAGCAATATGGTTGGAGCCAGGATCTGCATAAACAAAGAAGAAAAAAAAATGTCTCTCATATTTCTCATATTTATTAAAGCGTTATGGCCGAGTAACTGAAATCTCCCTCAGCGGCCCCTGCCGCCTCAACTTCATGCATGTAAATTAGCAGCTAGTCTTTACCAAGAAGTGGAAAGCCTACAGAAATACAGTAATTAGCTCATGGATTTTAGAGGGGGTCACTAGGAGATGTGGGAGACAAGTCCGTTCAAAACTTGTCTAGCTGCAACCGCGATGAGGATTTTTAAGAATCTGTGGCTTTGGTGAGTAATTAAATGTCACCATTACCTGCCAATTACAAACTTTACCTGCTCTATAGCTCATAATGAGCAGCATTCTAAAGGAAGATAATGAGGTCCAGTTTAAGGTCTGAATTTGTGGCAATCACAAAGTTTTTAAGTCAATCATTTTTAGAAGCCAATACAGTAAAAGGTCTTTTACTTACACCATGTAATGCAAGAAGTTCATATGAGTATATCACATTCTTCAGATACCAGAGCATAGCAAGCAACACTTTTTTAACCCTTTGAGTGCCAGAGGGGTACAGAACGCATCACAAAGCCACTTCTTAGAGGTGTTTTATTGAAGTTGCAGCTCATACTTGTATTTTTTGAGTGTGTTACCACCGTACCCTGAAATTTTGCAAAGGCGCTGTTGCTAAAGCAGCCTATGTATGTTATATATAAAATGCCAGGCTATGAATATAATGCAAGCTTAAACTGCAATCTTTGAATAAAAACAACTCTCAGTATGAAAATTAAATATGAAATGTTGCAGCATTCAAGTTAGCATATATGTAAAATGACAGTTACAACTTATATTGGTTTTCCTTAATATGAATAATATGTAAAGTCAAATTACCTATGCGTTTTACAATTTATTCGTGTCGGAATTTATATTCATCTTCATGTTTTTTTTTCAACTTTTAAGTCCCTGAGAAGGAGCTCCGTGAATTTTTGTTTATGCAATTTTGCATTCTCCTTAAAGTGCATATTGATATGTATGCTGTAAAGCCAGGCTCTTCTACATTGTTCACTGTGTTTTTTACATTGTATCTTTTTTTGATGATTGCACTCCCTATGCTTTCACAGTCCCGCACAGAAAAACCCTCTGGAAACAAATTCAGAGTGCTCCTTGTCAGGGACATAAAAGTGTAAAGAAGTATGAATATAAGAAAAAAGAATGGGTAATTTGAATTGACTTTTCATGCACTTTATGTAAAGTCAGAATAAGGTGGAACTGTCCCTTTAACCTCTTAAGGACCAGTGACTAGCCGGGGTCTGAAACTGACCACTCCAATACACACCTTCAGCGCACCGGTACACGTCATCAGTCTTTTGTGCCAGCCCTCCAATGTCCTCTATGCGGTCCTTAACTGCAATCCACCCTTCTGGTTAAGGAAAAGCAAAGCATTGAGCACCCCTCTGATCCTCAAAGGATTATGGTGGACCTGTCACCCAAACACAATTTTAGTTAATTTTAAAGTGAAACACCGTTAACATATGCTGTACTATTCATTTGTTTGTAATATAAATTGTTTTTGAGGAATTAACCATTATTTGTTGGTGCCACAGAGAGGCATTTTATGCTAATTACTTCCTGTAATGGACCAATATTACCACACACTGTGCTATGAATGTAGACAGAGCCCACACCCACTGGATACATTTTTATCAGCACAGGAAGAGATGTGTGTGGCCTCAAACCTAGCTAATTATCATAATGTACAGGGAATTAGCATACAGTGCCACATTTTGCAAGTAAAACATAAAAGTTAATTTCTCATACTTTGTTTTACATTAAATGGTACAACACATAGGCAGATTGTAATTATCGTTAAAAGAAGTAAACTTGTCTTAAGGTAACAGGTTCAGTTTAATGAGACTCCTAATATTAGATGCATATTTTTTCAGCAGGTGAATACATTTGCTTTATACTCCTCACTTTTAATTAGAACGTGAAGCATGCAAAGGAAATTGCTTTCCCTGAACTACTGAAAAAGAGCACATGCTTTTTTCTTAAAGGAGCAGAAATAGTTATTTAAGGAAAAATATTGTGAGGGGGGGACTTCTACTGGTGTCAGATTCTTCATTCAAAAATTATTGCAACTCAAAATGTTTTTCATGTGCAATTTTATATTGTGGTCACTAGGTGGTACAAACTGAAGGTCAGAGATGCACAACTGAGGATAAGCCTGCTAAATACTGTAGCATACTCTATAGTACTTTTTCCTATCCAGAGTACAATCTTTTTTAGCTTATAGGCTCCATAAACAAAGAAGAAATATTGTACTGACCCTTCTCAGAAATATCTGTCCAACTATGTTTTAGTGCCAGACAATTCTCCTGTGAATGACTTAAAATGATTTTGTTTGACTTCCTCTGGATCAACAATCTGGTAAAAGTTAAACTACATGAACTTATGAACTATGTAACCATACAAATACTGTATGTAACTGTGTATGGGTACACAAGCTGAGCATGATTACACCACCCTTATCAAGGACAGATATGCAGAAATCAAGTCTGCTTGATGTCAAAAAACATGATCAAATGCACATTAGAACAGTGGTTCTCAAACTTTTTGTGGCGGTGGACCGTTTTGGTTTCACAAAAATCTATACTGAATTATATCAATCAAACCCTTTAACCCCATTGGAAGCAAGAAAAATGCATTGGCAGTGCATTGGAGACCTCTGACATTCAAGTGGTTAACATGGTATCATCAAATGTATTGGAATGGTAGTTTGTAATAAACTTCACATTAAGAATAAATGATTGTGCAGTGGCTGGGGTCTGGGAGAGGGTCGTTGAGCCAGCGGGGAGAAATGTGTAAGATGGATGTGTTTAATTGTTGTTTTTGTTTTTTTTTTCCCATTGGCTGTTACTCAATATTACAGTTGCATAATATCTTTTACATCTGGCAAAAGAAATGGCAAAACTTTTTCAACCATTAACAGTACTTGATACAGGGTTGAACATATGTGTAATGTTAAAATGGGATGGTATGTCATTGTCGAAAAATCTCTGTACCTTACCAATTCTCCTCTGAATGTTTTATATGACTCTGTACACATTTATGATGTGTTCCTGATGTTGCCATTAAGAGTAATGATAATATCAATAAAAAGTATGTTAAAAAAGAATAAAAGATAAGATTATGTTTTAATAACCGATTACTATAATCTTCCTCATATCTAGTGGTAGTAATAGAAACACACCACTCATAAGTATCTCATAGATTAAAATGTATTTTTTTTAACCCCCAGAATATCAGAGAAGTCACCAACGCATTGCAAACAGTTTGGTGGAGACCTTACTAGCATTCAAGGGATTACAAGCTCGTTTTGAATGTAAAAGACAGTATATTTGTTCCCTGGAGTGCAATTGTTTAGATCTAGAATAACTCCACTTTTATTTAGTACATCGTCTGACACTGTAGTCTTGTTCCCCGCTCTACCATTGCTTACACCTATTCTGTGCATTTTCAGAGAACACTGGGGTCTGGGGTCTGGGGTCCCACAAAACACAGATTGAAAACCACTAAAGTAGAGTAATGGAACACAAAATGATACATGGACCAATAAGAATCCTATAAACCTTATATCTCACTACTTCATGTGAGACTGTTCCTCCTTGTGATGAACCATCTATCACGGTGCAGCTTCTCAGACTGTCACTCTCACTTGTGCTGCGCTCTGATTGGTTGAGCCTGTTTGGCCCGCCCCTGGTGACCTTTTTATTCTGGGCTAGTGGCACCTGTCATTTGCCCTTTCGTGGTGTTCCTGAGCCAGTTTTGCTGTGCTGTGTTCCTGTGTTCCTGATCTCCGGTTACCGACTTGGCTATCCCTGACTACGATCCTGTGTACCTGCTCCGTGATCTGACCCGGCCTGGCTGACGTTCCTGCTCATTCTCCTGATCCGGCTTGTCTGAGAAACTGCCCCGTGATTCGACCCGGCCTGGCTGACGTTCCTGCTTGTTTTCCTAATCCAGCTTGCCTGAATACCTGCTCCGTGGTTCGACCCAGCTTGCTGACGTTCCTTTTCCGGTCTCTGCGGCCGGTCTCGGTTCCTGTCCTGCCTTGTCGCCATGGCGACATAGTGACTGTGCTCTCACTATTCATTTCGGCTCCGTGCCTAGCTGATTCCTGCCACTGAGCTGATCACTGCTGAGCTGTGTTCCTCTACCGAGCTGTTAACCTGCGCAGAGCTGTGTCTTACTACCGAGCTGTTAGTCCATGCAGAGGTTGCGTTCCTACTTCTGAGCTGTTAACCCGTACAGTGCTGTGTTCCTACTATCGTGCTGTCTCCAGTGCAGAGCTGTGCTACAACTATTTGCCATTAACCCGTGCAGAGCTGTGTTGAGCCAGTTCTCTCCTTGCAGTCCAGTGTAGCTCATTACCGCGCCCGGTGGCGCCCGGCTCTGGCTATTTCTGTGCACATCTCTGTGGTTACGCCCGTAGGGCTATTGATCTAAGCTCTTGCAATCCAGTCTCTCTATCCCGCCAGTGGGGTTATTGGCTTAAGCTCTTGCAAATCCATCACGCACGTTTGGGTTATAAGCTCACGCTCTGGTAACAGGTCATCTCCATAGGCCGTAGGGCTTTTGGCCCAAGCTCTTGCAATCCAGTTCATCCACGACGCCCGGAGGGGCTAGTGGTTTCAGCTCCGGTACCCAGTCATCTCCGTTACGCCCGTGGGGGCTATTCGCTCAGGGCTCTGGCAGTCTATTCGCTCAGTTCATACGCTCGTGGGGGCTACCTTAGCCGTACAGCAGGTGGGAGGCAGGTTTCTCTTTTCTGGACATTTTTCTTCAGTTTTACAGACTGTGGGTGTTGAGTATTCTCCACCTTTAACACCTTGGGCGTGCCAAACTACACAACTGAGATGGACTGATTATTCTATTAACCATTTGTATATCAGTACTCAGTGCCTGTTCATTTCTGTATATTGTATACTGTGCATACTACTGCTATTCCACTGTTTCACAGTGTTTCCCCTAGGGGGCGATATCTGTCATTATTTTGTTCTCAAATAAATTGCATTTTATTTTTACCCACTGGTCTGAGTGTCTTGAAAACCGTGACACCATCTACTTTTCTTCCTATATTCAAAAAACCCTAATGGCCCTTATGTATTTTGCCCTTGTGCCTTTTTAAAGAGATAGCATTAGGGGTGTGGCTAACCACTGAACGGCATGGAGTCTGGGAGCTCTGATCCACGGAGGTTTAATAATGTCTTAAATTGATTTATGGTGTATTCAAAACAGGTCAAAATGCTTGCCAGTGTACCTGCTAACTACAAAGAAGTATTCAAGGGTCAAGAAAAGGGATGTTTCAGGTGAAATTAACCTATTTACTTAAAGGCACAGCAGCAGAAGTCCTTTCAAGATAGCACTTACACAAGAGCACAAGTCTTATCTCCACATGTCTACTTTGAAGAGATAAGCAAAAGTTCTATGTCAATTTTAGACATATATGACAAATAATCTCTTCTAGAAGAAGTATAATAATCTTTCAGCTCAGAAACATCTAGCCATGGCTCTGCCAACAGATGACTTAGAATTTAAATTATCATAGCAGAAAAGATTATCAGAACTTTATATCAACATATATATATATATTTATATATATATATATATATATATATATATATATATATATATATATATATAGATATATATAGATATATATATATATACTTTTTTGATAAGGAATTGTAACTTATCAACGATACACTATCTGACCTTGAGGATAGAGCATACAGAGTAATTAAACATGAATTAATGGAAAATGTTGTCACGAAGTTCTGCAAATGCCTCATACCTGTTCTGGCTCATTAAGATTTTTTAATAGACCATACTCACAGTTTGCCTAAAATGAGGAATCTCTTTTCAGATTTGCATGGGGACTAGAACACATAATTTTTTTTTTTACAGTTAAAGAGCCGATATTAGATATTTAAGCTAGCAGCCAGATGCCTAGACCTACTGGAAAACTTTGTTGGTATCTCCATCTTTCTTGACCCTCTTCCAGGCTACAATGATCAAAAAAGGGCAACTTGCCATTGTCACCAAGACCCTCTGAATGCAATATCATGGTGTTTTCTTGTGAACCTGTTTGTTACTAAAAATGGATCCCAAAAGGTTCCCCAGACAGCAAATGTGGGCTGGAAAGCCTTAATTCTTGGGGCCTACATTCTGATGTTCCTGTTAGTTAGTTAATTAATTCAAAACCAAGGGTTAGACTGTATAAATGGTCTGAAGTTCAAAATAAGGCTCACAAGTGCTCCCACTCTGCAGCTGTGGAAAAAACAGTTGTCTGATTAATGGAATTTGATAAGTATACTAGATTCATGCATATATTGGATTCATCCTCTCTAATTATTTTGCCTGATGATGTTTTTTGTTCTAGTTTGATCTATATTAAGTAGGGATGAGCGGAAGTACGTTTTCTCATGGAAATAATACATACATTAAATATCTGCCTTTTTCCTTCTGCCAATGAAATTCCTGCAAGAACTTCACCAATTTCTGTTTATGATATATATGGCAGAGGGGATTTCTGCTGCAATACTGTTGCTACTGAGAGCTGAAGTGGAAAAATCCACAGCTGAAAGTAAAAGTTATCAGCAGACCAAGGGCTAGATTCTATTGCAGGTGCTAAATGTTAACACCCGTTTTATCAAACATTTTCCTCTTGAAGTCTATGGAGAAAACTGGAGATAAACGCAGAGATAAAATTAGCACCTGTAATAGAATCTAGCCCCAAGCCCCATAGCAACATAAGCTCTGAAAAATGTTACTAGTCTGAGAATTCCTATGGCAACATACTTTTTTTTTTTAAAAAAAAGGTGTTAGCAGGCTGGTAGGGGCCTCCATTTTAATTAAGTTGATGGAGCAGGTAGTCGCAATTTTGCAAGGAATGAAGTGCATTGTTTGTAGCCTTTAAAAAATTAACTTTGCCATGCTCTATTCCTCAGGGGACTTCTGATATAAAATTGTGGGAAATGTGTATGTTTGCTGTTTATAAAATGGTTACTATTTCTGTAATCTAATTATAGGGGTATGTTTTGCCTTTCAATATATTTCTAAGGATGACTGACTCGTATTTTTGAAAGCAAACTGGAGTTATTCTGGAGTAAACCAATTTCCCCATAGGGACAAATTAGAATTCTAAATCTCCATGCATTCCTCTTGGTGGCATTGATTGCTAGGGACTTATCGACAATCCTACACTCCTTTCCTGACCTTACTATGGCAGACAAGGTGTTGTCTTCCAATGGATATATCAATTGAAATTTTCTCACAAAATGCTGAAGGTCTCAATGATTCAATTAAAAGATGAATTGCATTTAATTCTCTGACCAAGCTAAAAACAAGAAGTCATTTGATTGTAAGAAACCCATTTCACTCTACTCCATACCCAAGTGTAACTCTAAACACTATCCACATACTTGCCCTCCACTATAAAAGAAACATGGTGGCTAATTTCATTAGTAGCAAGTGCTTGTTTTATAAGTTGAAAAATCACCTTGATTGCTCCAAATGTTCATGTCCATGTATACTTCTGCATTTGTCTGTATTGCAGAATGTAGTAGGAAGGGCTGTCCATTGTCCCATTTAATTTTTACACTAGTTATGGAACCACTCACCTAACTAATTAGTGTGCCCCCTTTTTGTTCTGGAATTCAGATTGGCAACAAAAATATAAAATAAATCTGTTTGCAGATGTCATTATACTAACCCCCTAGCCTCCCTTCCCAACATCCTATATAATAATTTGCTAAAACGTATGTAACGATGCAGTCATGTGCAGTAGAGACTGCTGTGCGCGTGCTGCAGTCATGCCCAGTAGAGACTGCCCGCTCTGCGGCTGATACAGAGCGGGCTGTCTCTACTGCGCATGACTGCCCCATGGCCAGCTGGTAGTGGCACTGTGGCCCGTGTAACAGGCTCTTCAACTAGTACATCAATAAATCCCTAAATTTCAATCATTTATTTATTTCCATGATAGTTTCCCTTAAATGATGTCACTGTCTACATTATCTCTATATAATTAACACATCTACAATTGGAGATTTTCAGAAAGTCCCAGTTTTTGCTGCTACAGTATGCCCCTTCCCCAAATTTCAATAATGTATTTATTGTCATGATAGTTTCCTTTAAATTATGTTACTCTCGACATTATCTAATGTAATTATATATCAAAATATCTCTACAATTAGAGATAGTCAAAAAGTCCTATTTTTTGTTGCTACAATATGCCCTTTGTCCGACCCCATCATGAAGTGAAAGGTGGCATCCAGTGCCCTACCCCTACCTGTACAATCAGGGTCCTCCTCGGCATATATGTCATCAGGTAAACATTTTTACTTTATGATGTTTCCAGTCCTTTGCCCATCACACTAACCACCTGCTTGTTCTACTCTGACAGTCATCGTTGAAAAAATAACTGCAGCTTGGGATTTAAAGGCTGGATGAAACACATGACCTCCGTTCTTTGAATCCAGTGTTTTCAACATAAGAATAGAGCAGCATGTCAACAAATAACATTTTCATAAGTGTACCATTCTGCAGATGGGTTTATTGATTATTTTATTTAGTTTGACTTCTTTTTAGGAACTAGGTAATGGTGGATTAGCAGCACATAGAAGCAGAGCTGTGTAACTTTATTGTTTAAAAGCATGACTAGTGGTGGTGGGTATTGGGACTCCATGACCTCCAACTAACTCAGAGTCATCATCCCCTGTTCTTTGCATTTGCCCAACACTAAAAGGAGATTCAGTATTGTTACTGAAGAAAATATTTTCCCATTTTTATGAGACATCTACAGCACTGCTCTTATGTGCGTCTCAGCCCTGTGAACTTTTTAGAAGTACTTCTAAGGCAGCTAGATGTTGCACCTCTGACTTGCTGCTGGTGTGTCTCTCAGTCAGACCTGTAGTTGTACTTCAAGTCATTTCTAAATAAAGATGTGCCAATATAGGATATTGCTTTCCCCCGTCAAATGTTTTTTATAGAAACAATATATGGCAACATATTTTAGATTTTTGATTATTTGGCCAGGCTTTCCAGATGGTCTCTCTAAGAAGATAGTCCAGTTTGTTTGATTTTCGGACACACCTATTCCACTTTTACCAGCTCTGCCATTACATGTTTTCTTTACAGGACACACCCACTAAGGGATATATCAGTCAGCCTCTCAGGCACTTCAGTGCATGTGTATAGTGTCTTACTGACTAGTGTTCCAGTGCTCTGATTCTTATATAATCTTGGTTTGTGAATTCTGACCACTCTTGTGTGTTGTCTGCTCTGATCTCAGCTTTGTTTCTGATTTGATTTTTCTAGCCCTGTTTATCACCTGCCCTTGATGATTTTTCATTAATAAGCAAGTTTGATCATCCTGGACCAGGTCTGTCTCAATTGGTCCTGACTATTCGGCTTTACAGCTGACAACATTTTCTATGGGTAGTAGCTGCAGTAAGGTCTCACTTGTACTTGATACTGCTCTCTAGTTATGCGCCAAAGCTTCACTCTCAAACAGCTCTCAGTAGCAGACAACAGAGTCTGTTATGTCTGCCAATCTGTAGCTCCACAGCATCTTGTTCCACTCTGAAAGTGAGTAAGAAGTTTTTATTATCTGCTTTCATTCACTCTGGTATCTGTTCCTGGCTGGTGTTTTTGTGTATGTTCTGCCTAGTAACCCTCCTATGCATTGTGGGTGCAACTCCTATCTTTTTAGTCAGTATGACAGTCTCTCAAAGAGTTTATGGATAAGCACATTGCTCATGCTCAATGGCATGCCTTTTCCATTCAGTTAAATTTTAGACAAAATCATCACTGCTCTCACTCTCAACTTTATCTGTATCTGAAGAATAAGGGGAGTCAAAAGGATAGACAAACTGTATTCAATATCATCAACACCATAATATATATAAAAATTATATAGAATGTTTGTTAGAAGCTGTCATGCACAGTAGAGACTGCCTGAACGCACGGAATGCTGGGAGCATGGAATGCTGGGAGTTCTGTGCTTTTGGGCAGCCTCTACAGTGCATGACTGCGTTGGCAGCAGGACGCAGAGCAGGACCGGCCTCTTAACCCTTTGAGTGCCAGAGAGGTACGCAACGCATTGGAAAGCAGTGCGTTGTGTACCCCTCTGGCACTCAAAGGGTTAACGTCACCTGGACCTTGGCCCGTGTACACGGGCTTTTACACTAGTAATTAATAATTAGGTTATCAGTGACAGCATCAGCAGCACCATCTGCTTCCTCCTCATCCCTACTACTTTCACATCCTTCTAGACTTTTAAAACTCTGAAACACTTTGCAATTTTCCCTTTATGAGGATTTATAGATGATTAACCACTTGTTTGCTCTGTAGTGTTGGTGTTACTATCTGATGCAGCACTTGATCTCACTGCTAAATTCTCATGTGTTATGGCAAAATCATTATTATGAGAATATTAATCATTTTTAAGTTTAGTTCTGTTACGAGTAGTGAAGCTGTTCATATCACTTTTCAAACCATGCTCTTCACAAAGGGGATGATAATCATCATCACTTACTGCACAATCTGCAGCAACTATATCACAATCAGTTTCTGTAGTAGGACTTTACTACCATCAAAATGCACATGCTCCCTTCCTACTGCTTTCCCGTTACCCCTTCCCGCAGCATATTTGGTGGCTATAATGATAGTAGTGTTGATTTTTAATGTAAAATACACTACAAATGTTAACATGTGGAGTGATGATTTGTCTGTCTGAACACAATGTATGATCAATGTCTCTATCAGTCACTTTTACTCAGCTCAACTGAGGTGAAGAATATCCAGCTTGTCCCTGTCTGTGTCACCTATCAATAAAAACAGTTTTTTAATTGCCAGTGTCACTGCAACCGCTAGCAACTCTAGCTCTCCTTTGCCTGTCTGCATCAATACTATTAGTTAGTATCACGGTGCCCGTGATTCTGCCTGAGCGACATTGTTACTTCCAGGTTTACCCTGGCCTCATTCTTATTGGCTCTGTGTTGATAACTCCTCCCAGGGCTTGCCTTTAAATACGCCCTCCTGTCATTCTACCGGTGCCCTTTCATGGTGTACCCATATCTTGCGACTAGTAGCTCTTGTTCCTGTTTCCATGTATGACCCGGCTCGCCTGACTACAATTAGTTCCTGACTCTCCTGTGATCTGATTCCGTTGCTGACCTTGGACTGGCTGACTAACTCCATGTGTACCGAACTGGCTTGGCTGAGTATCTGATTCCCTTACCGACTAAGGACTGGCTTACTAACTCCTTGTGTACCGAACTGGCTTGGCTGAGTATCTGATTCCGTTACCGACTAAGGACTGGCTGACTAACTCCTTGTGCACTGAACTGGCTTGGCAGAGTATCTGATTCTGTTACCGACTAAGGACTGGCTGACTACTCTGTTGCACTGATCTGGCTGGGCTAGTGTCTGGTGGTCCATCTGACTGGCTGCTTTCCGTTGTGCCGACCTGGTTGAGCTTCTGGTTCTGTCGCTCACGGGACTGGCTGATTTCCTCTGTGTACCGATCAGGGCGACACCAGTTACGGACCGGTTACACTCACTGACCGCATAGAGATGTTAGGCCTAACCGTCTCCTGGAGCCGGTGGGTGTCCTACTACTCACCAGTGTCTGTGTTGCCTCTGGTAACCCTGTATTAGAAGGGTCCAGTCTAAACCAGACTTCTGCTTGTGTTGCCTACACTCACCCTAGTGGTCTAGGGTCTGTTTACTGCCAGTATCTGGTGTCTGTGCCTCCGTTAACCCTAGCGTGCTAGGGTCTAGTCACTGCCAGAGTCCTGTCTGTGTTGCCTACATTAACCATAGCGTTCTAGGGTCAAGCCACTGCCAGAGTCGTGTCTGTGTTGCCTCCGTTAACCCTAGCGTTCTAAGGCCCAGTCGCTGCCTGAGTCCTGTCTGTGTTGCCGCCATTAACCCTAGTGTTCTAGGGTCAAGCCGCTGTCAGAGTCCTGCCTGTGTTCCTCAGTTAACCCTAGCATTCTAGGGTTCAGTCACTGCCAGAGTCCTGTCCGTGTTGCCTCCATTTACCCTATGACCCTAGGGTCAGTTCTCTGCCAGAGTCTTGCCTGTGTTGCCTCAGTTCACCCTAGAAGTCTAGGGTCCAGTGCCTACCTGTACACTATCTGTTCTGCCTCCAACATCCCTAGTCCACTAGGGGAATTGCCCTTCAGTTACCCATCACTTGTGTCACCTATTGCGGTGTGGGGCTGTTGAGGATATTCTTATTCCTGTATCCATCTACAAGTTCTGCCTGCAAGTCCAAGATCACAGCATTAATCTTGTATTATTACTACTGTGTGTGTTCTCACCCTGACCCAAGTTAGATTTGGAAAGTACTTGGTACAGGCCTCATCTGGACCTGAGTGGGGCAATTGTTCATTATTTTCAATAAAGCTTTTAACCTTACCTAACTGTCTGAGCGTTCTTTACAAACCGTGACAGTTAGCTAATGTCAAAATTATAGTTGCACCTCTTGTCTGTCTTTTTATTTATTGTTTGTCTCTGCATTATCTCTCACTCAATCTCAGTAGAGTCTCAGCCAGCTCATGCAGGAAGGATCAAATGCCTGCACTTATCAGTTAAATGTTTTTGTTTTTTTTAAACTCTTGCTTCACACTCAAACAGCTGATAGTGGCTAGGAACCACACTTTCATTAAGAAACACCTGCTCCCTCTCTTTGTCTGGCTGCCTGCACCAGCTAGCATCCAAAGTTCAGCCACTTTCTCTGTTTCTTTCTCTCTCCCCATGCACAGACTGACACTCCCTTTTATTCTAGCATTGCAGGAAAACATAAACAAACTCTCCAAGTGTTTGTGTGTGTGTGGGGGGGGGGGCATTGTTTTCTTTGATTTCAAAGAAATGATAAAGGTATAAAAAAGGCAAGAAATTGTCACTTTTCTCACTAGATTTCTCCTTCATGGTAAAAAAATGCTTTGTTTTTCCATGTTTCTCTTTCTCATGTGAAAACGTCCATCCCTACGTACCGATTTTTCTGATATTCAGCTGCAAAATGATTTGCCTATTGTGACTTTTCTTAGATAAATAATTTGCTCATATTATGATTACACTGGACAAGCAATGTAGGGTTGTAGCCTGAGGGAAGAAGGGATCCACCTATAAGATCAAGAACCAGTTGCTAGAGCTAAAATCGGATGCAGATGCACAGGTTTCATGACAGTATCAGCCAAAGAGAAACGGGAAGACAGGAAGAAGAGAGAGAGGGAGAGAGAGAGAGAGAGAGAGAGAGAGAGAGAGAGAGAGAAAAGGAAGAAAAAAACAGGGTAGCCAAAGAAAGAGGAAGAGGCAGGGGAGGGGCAACTGGCAGGGGGAGCTGGCGACCAAGAAGCGATGGAAAAATCTATGCTGCTCCGACACTCTCTCAACACCCGCAGGAGAAAACACACAGGATGACAGGTCTAGGAAGGGTAGGACAACACAGTACGATCAAACCTCCCTAAAATGTTGCAAATGGCCCAAACGCCAAGCATGCATCTTCTCAAAAGCACAGAATCTATTTACCCTGGCACACCAAGCATCAATAGACAGGGCCTCCTTCTGTTTCCAATTTGAAGAGATATTCAGCCTAGCAGCTGAGCAAAGAGTGAAAGGATAATAAGCATAGGAGAGGATTTAGGGGGACCAGGAACCCATAGATCTCGACAATGACTTCAAGTATCCTTTTCCAATATCCACTAACTGAGGAACAAGTCCACCAAACATGGGACATGGTACCCCCCTTCTCCCCACATCTCCAGCAAACATCGGGAAGACCCCGCACCATCCTCTAAAGGCACTGAGGCGTAAGGTACCAATGAGAAATTAGTTTATAAAACCCATCCTGAGAGGGGGTGTCTTTAGTCAGATAGTGAGCAGACTGGAAAATCACCAGCCAGGTCTGGGGGTCCTGTAGCTCATGATCGGTATCGAACGAGAAGCATCACCCAGTAATAGTTGATACAGTTTAGAGACAATGCGTACCCTGTTGACAGGGGAATGCAAGAAAGACTCCATCTCAGTAAGAGGGCATACAAAGGACCCCTTTTTCAATAGTCCAACGAGATAGTGACGGACCTGTAGGAACCTCCACAGTTCGGAAGGGGGTAAGTGTAAGCGACAGAACAGGGTCACAAAGTTGCTATCATCCAGAACAGGAGCCAGTTGCGATAACGACGTCAGCCCCCGACAGTCCAACTCCCGGAAAGCTCTCCTCTCCAGACCAGGTCAGAACTTCGGGTTGCCACAAATGTTCAGAAGGGGAGATGGGTAGGGGGTCCAGTCATGTTTAGCAGTGAGCCAGTGCCAAGTGCGTAACACGGCTCCCAGAATGGGGGAGTGAAGAAAAGTCTTCAGAAGATGGGTCTGGGAAATCAACAGCAGCTAAAGTGGGGAAATCAAGGGGTGATCCAGCAGCTCAATAGAAAGCCAATCTGTTGATGGTAAGTCAACAGCGCAGTCAACAAGTTTACCAAATAATGCTGCATAGTGGTGATCTAGGCCTTCACTGGAGGGCAGCACTGCATCTGGGCCTTTTACCATCCCAGACAAACTTCAGAATGAGTTTCTGTAATGTGTGAAAAAAGGAACTAGGTACCGAAATGGGAAGAGCTTGGAGTAGATACAGCAGCATTTGCAACAAAATCATTTTAATGGTGTTTAGTCTGCCAAACCAGGAAATGAATGGATTCTGCCACCACATGAGATCTGTTTCAAATTGAGTCAACAACAGCGGGAAATTACACCTATACAGGTTGCGAATGGAGGCTGGAAGGTGGACCCCTAAATAAGTTATGTGATCGGTAGCCCAAGCAAATGGATGCAAAGATTCAGAATCTCCGACTTGGAAGCATTGACTTTGTAGCCTGAAAGGTCCCCATATTCCACCAGCAATTGAACCACTGCTGTAAGAGAGTCACCAGGCCGCGTTAGAGAGAATAGGACATAGTTCGCAAAGTCAATACATAGTACCTGTCTCTCCCCGGGATCCCACTGATTTCCAGGTGGGAACGCACAGCGTTCAGGAGTGGTTCCAACACCAGTACAAAAAGCAGAGGCGAAAGAGGGCAACTCTGATGAGTCCCATTTAACACAGGAAACGGGCTGGAGATGACGCCATTGACCTTGACCCTGGCCGAGGGAGAGGAGTAGAGTGAGAGCATACATTGCAGACAAACAGGTCCCAGGGCAAGAGTAAATAAAACACCCATCAGGAAAGATCAATGAATCCAATCTAAGGCTTTTTCACAGTCCAAGGAGAGCAAAAGAGCCGGAGTTGTGGTGGTAATTGCCCGATGGATGAGGGCAGCAACCCTGGCAGTGTTATCTCGGGCCTGCCTACCAGCGACAAAGCCCGCTTGGTCCGGGTGAATCGAACCCGGCAAGAGGAGTTGCAGAAGCAAGGCCATAACCTTTGCAAAAAGTTTGACATCAACGTTGATCAGGGAAATTGGCCTATAATTCGCACAGGCGGTTGGGCCCTTACCTTCCTTATGAATAACAGCAATATGAGTCTCTAAGGCCTGGGGAGGGAAGGGCAAGATCCCTGATACAGAATTAAACGATCTAGTCATATGAGGTAGAAGGACAGTGTAAAAATCCTTATAGTAGGATGCCGGAAGTCCATCAGGACCTGGACTCTTCCCAGAAGGCATGGACAGGAGAGCCCCTTCAAGCTCCTCCACGGTAAAATCTGCCTCCAGTTGCACAATGGAGGTCTCTGAAAGATGATTGGAGAAGTGTTTATCCAAAAAATTAGTCAATCTGTCTGAATAAGGCAGTCCCTGATGATTCCCCTGAGTTTGAGGTAAGTTATAAAGAGAAGCATAGAAGGCCCAAAAAGATTCAGTGATCTTATCGAAGGCATAAGCCAGGCAACCCCCTCCATTCCTTACCCCCCTCACCTGCTGTAATTTATCTAGTGCTGCACTGAACTTAGTAATAAGCGCAGGACTGTGAGAGGAACGAGCAGGCCGGCAATCAACAGCCGAATCCGGAGCAAAGCTGAAATCACCTGCCATCAAGAGAAGACCTTCCCTAAAAGAGTCAAGCTTATCAAGGAGGTAGGATAAGAAAGTCATCTGATCAGCATTTGGAAGGTAGGTCTGTATGATACTTTATTTTAACCCTTTGAGTGCCGGAAGGGTACTGAAGGCATTGCAAAGCCTCCGGCACGCAAAGGGTTAAAACACTGAAATTTAAAATCAATTATTGTAAGATGACATTGCTTTTTAAGAAAAATAAAATACTGAAATATGTTGCTGGCATAAATATTCAACCCCTGCGCTGTGTAAGGTCCCTGTTTACACAGAAGAAAGAAGTTGACCTAACAAGAAAACAGTTACCTTATGATTGGCCTGCACTTGTGAACCATTAAAACTGCTGTCACATTTTGTAGATAAAACGCTACTGTGGATCTTAAAGGGATAGTAAAGTCTGTTTTTATGAAAATCTAATATTGTAGCTATTACAACAACAAGTTCTCCCCTCCATCCTCTTTCACACATGTCATCACTGTAGCTTACAGCAGGATATCGTGGTCCCAGGCCCAGACGGAGGCTCTTCAGCAAAGCCGAAATAGTTCAATCTAGAAACAAATACTTCATTGGCACAACATGTGCCTGGTTTGTAGGCACACTTTTTAGACCGTTCCAATGAAGTATTTGTTTTTAGATCACACTATTTCAGCTCTGCTGAAGAGCCTTTGTCTGGTCGTGCAACCAGAATCTCCTGCTGACAGCTTTGCAGCTCATGTCAGTGAAAGGGGAGGGAGGGGAGAACTTTATCTTCCTATATCTCTCAAACCATAAAGGTTTGAGAGATGGGACTTATATTGGCTATTTTTTTGTTGTAATAGCTACTATATTAGATTTTCATAAAAACAGACTTTACTGTTCATTGAAGGAAAATGAAGAACAAAGAACATTCTGTAGAAGTTAGAGAAAAGTAATACAAATACATAGATTAGGCAAAGGGTACAAAATAATATCTAAGTGCTTGTATATCCCAGTATGCACAGCTGGATCACTAATCAGGAAGTGGAAGCTGCATAACTCAGAACAAAAAGGTGAACTTCCAACAGTGAAACAGTCAACGTCTTGATCTGAATAGCACTGAGAACCTGTGGCACTATTTGAAAATTGTGGTCCACAAGCCACTTTCAACCAACCTGAACAACCTGGAGCAAATTTGACAAGAAGAAAGGACCAAAATCAAACTGTATGCAAAGATGTACATTCTTATCCCAAAATAATTAAAGCTGTTATTTCAGAGAAAGGTCGCTGTAACAAATATCAATGTGTGGGAGATGAATACTTATGGAAGCAACATATTTCAATGTATTTTTCTTAAACATATTTTCCAACAGAAAACCAATGTCACCTTACAAAAACTGATTTTGAGTTTGTGGTTTAAAATAAAATATCATATGGAGCAATATTATAATGTACATTTAGTAATTACTGTAAAATCTCATGTATAATACTCACAATTTTGCCCTGTTTTATCATATGTGAAGTGGAAGGTATGTATTATACATGGGAGAAAAAATATATATATCCCTATGTCTGCTCCCTTCCCCCCTCCCTTCACCTCAATATGGTCCTACCTTCCTCTCCCCCTATTCAACCCCTCCTGAGGTATCTGGGACAAAAGCGCAGTGGGCAGCATGCTTGCATTTGCCTCCCAGATCACAAATCCCATTGTGAGGACTTGTGTTAGAGGTCTATGCATTGGATCTTCGGTAGTGCCCTGCAAGACTCTGCAGGTCCTCAAAGGGCACTAGCATTATCTTGAATTAACACAGTTCCTCACAGGAGGATGCAGGAAGCAGGCAGCGAATGCACGCATGCCACCCACTGCGCAGATATCCCAGATGCATCTGAAAGGGGTAAGTACCGGGAGGTGGAGGTAGGAGTATATTGAAGTGGGTGTAGGGAGAGAAGCAGACAAGAAACACATTTTTATTAGTGTTAGAAGGAGGGAAAACAAGGGTGCTTATTATACATAGGTACTTTTGTTTTCCATTAAAATTGTGGGTATAAGTTACACCTGCGTATTATACACAGGTGCGTATTATACACAGGTGTGTATTATACCTGAGTATTTTTCAGTCAGTAATTGAGTAATATGAGAGAACTGGTCAGAAGTCTACTTTTTCAGGGCACTGTGTGTGTGTATGTATATATTATCTCTATATATCTCTATCTGTCTATCTATCTATCTATCTGTATGTATGTATGTATGTATATGTGTGTGTGTGTGTGTGTGTGTGTGTGTGTGTGAAGAGATGGGCACTCCGAAACTTAAGAATGTAATGTTGCCATTTGCTACAAGTCATCTAAAACTGAGAAAATTGAAGTAGCCAAACTGCTACAGTAAATGGAAAAGGCTTCTCAATTAGCAGATGTAATCAAAATGGTTGATTTTAACTACCCAAAAATGAATGGATAAATTAGACTTTCAGCACATCAAAGTGAAATAATTTGCTAAGTATGTTTAATGACAATTTCATGTTCCAACTAGTAGATGAGCCAACTAGAAATGAGGCCTTGCTGGAGCTAGTGGTTTCAAGCTGGAGCTAGTGGTCTTTGGACTCATATATAATATACAGGTAAGAGGGATTTGAACAGCAGTGACCACAATATTGTATACTTTAAAAACTGTCATAATGAACCCAATAACAAGGGCTTAGCCAAAACTTTCAACTTTAAAAAGGCTAAGGTTACAATGATATTAACAGTATTATAGGACATTGTATGAGATATTATCTTTAAAAATGCACAAGAAATATGGAATTTGTTCAAACTACCCTTATATAAATATACACGTCAATATATACCACTGGAGATTGAATACAAGAAGAACAAATTACGACCAAAGTTAATAAAGAGGTTTGTAGGAAAATGCGGAACAACAAGCAAGCTTTTAAACTGTTTAAGTCAGAAGGGTCAAATGCGTCATATAAAGAATGTAATTGTATCTGCAAAGCAGCAATTAAGCTAGGTAATCTAGAAAATAAGAAAATTATTGCTTAATGACAACTTCATTTCCCAGTTAGTATAGAAACCAATTACATATGAGTCCTTGTGGGACTTAATTTAGTGGTATCAGAAAATTCTGGAAAAGTGTACAATATATAGGTAAGGGAGCATCTGGCCAGTACTGGCCATAATATGATATCCTCTGAAATTTGTTATAAGAATCCCATTAACAGGGATTCAACTAAAACGTTCAAATTTAAAAAGACTGATTTACAATGCAATAAGCATCATGAAAGTACATTCAATAATATGTACTCTTCAAAGATAAAAATTCATACAAAAGATGGAATTTGACTTGTTTAAATGTTCTTGAATAAATATAGAAGACAATATACAGTAAACCATTGGAAAATACAAGAGAAACAATTGAAGGATAATGTGGCTTAACAAATAAGTTTGCCTTATTCAAGCCAGGCTTAATTCTACCCATCTTCCTCTGCCTTGATGTGTGTGGCCTTTTGCACTATAGCAAGATACTATTGAAAGTAGTGTCTCAATCTTTGCTGATTGCACAAAACTATGTAGGCAAATACACAGAGAGCAAGGCATTTTTTCTCTGCAGATAAATTGAGTGAATGGTTGAAAAATAGCAGGTGATGTTTAATATGAAAGGTTAAGCACATGGGTAACAGAAACAAGCATGCTACACATACATTAAATGGAAAATTGTATGGGGAATACTTGATAGAGAAAGATTTAGGACTGAATACTGATTAAAGACAAACTTCACAGTGTGCAGTGTCACTCAGCAGCTGCAAGGGCCAATATGATTCTATCATATATAAAAGAGGTAAAGATGCAAAGGATGGGAATATAACTCTACCTTAGAGAAAAGTCATCTAAGGGATGATACGATTAATATTTACAAGAATATTTGAGGCCAACATAAATAACTCTCTCAGGAACTTCATAATCAAGGAGCTGAGCAAACAATGAGGGATCCTCCATCAAGAATAGAGGAAAGATGCTTTCAGCATTTTACAGTAAATACAATTACAATTTGCTTGTGAAATGCTTTGACTCTGAAAGCAATGTTTACAGATTGCATAGTAAATACCTTTCTAAATCAGAACTATACTGAGATTTATATAGCTGGTTTCAACTCAGATAAGATTTTGATCCAGAGCATCAGGAAGGTTTGTTTTTTACCCACTCGGGTTTAATTTAGAAATGTTTTTGTCTTCCTCTGGATCAATGAGAGTCATATGATAGAGGCTGAGCACATGTTTTTTTCAGTTTCATCACCTATATTGCTGACATCTGAGACTGCAGTCCCTAACCTATACTTAGAAGATCTTTCTCACTGCACAGCCCAGCTTATATCTCACATATTAATGGCTCATAGGATAAATATAGCTAGAAACTGCCAGTCAGGTAAAACTCTCCATAAAAAAAGGCAATACAAAATTGCTAAATCTAATGAACAAATAGAAGTCAAGACTGCCATATTAGTTGACAAGGATCACAAGCATTATTCTGTCTGGTACTTGTAGATTAAATATTTAGAAAATAATAGCTCCTCAGACAATTAAAATGCTTTCCAACATCACACATTGTCCTCAATGGCTACTGTCTCTATGGTCATATTTCAGATCCTACCTCTCAATCTCCCCCTTTATTTTCCCTTCCTTCTCCCCTCTTTTGGTTCTTTGTCTTATTTTTGTTCCCCTTGCCCCCCGTTACAGCCTCTATGATGGATTCGAGCTACTACTGGTTTTGAATTAATTATGTTAAAATGATTTCTGCACCTGATAGGATTGATCAGGTGTAGAAATCATTGTAACAAAATTAATTCAAAACCAGTAGTAGCTTGAATCCTTCAGGTAGGCAGGCAATGTAATAAATTTGTGGGGAATGCAAGCAGAGTGCTGGGTTGTATAGCTAGGGGCATTAGTAGCAGAAAAAGGGAAGTGGTCATGCCACTCTACAGATCTCTAGTTAGACCTCACCTAGAGTATTGTGTGCAGTATTGGAGACCCCATCTACAGAAGGATATAGATACTCTAGAGAAAATTCAAAGAAGGGCTACTAAAATGGTGACTGGTCTAAAAAGAAATATCAGGATAAAGTATCTGAACATATTTAGCTTGGAGGAAAGGGGATATGATAGAAACATTCAAATACGTGAAGGGATTCAACAAAGTGCAGGAGGGAAGTACATTTCAAAGAAGTAAAAATGTTAGGACAAGAGTAGGGGTGGGCAAAAAGTGAGAAGAATTTCTTGCATGACTTTTTATGAAAAACGGCCTATTTTTCACAGTTTTCACGAAAGTTTTATCTTTTTCTCCAATCCAAAATGTTCCTCCTTTACACCCATCCCAGCAAATTTTTCACCTATTCCAACACATTATTCTTCTATTCTAACACATTTTCTCATATTTTAAAACATTTTTCACCTATTCAACTCATTTTTCTCCTATTCCAACACATTCAAACAAATGTTTCTCCTATTCTAACACATTTTTCTCCTATTCCAACACAGGTTTTCTATTCCAACACACATGTTTCCTATATTTAATATGGTGCAACATTTCCCAGCACAATATAACTTCTTCTGTGGGTTGTAGTGGAGAAATAAGCAGCTGGAAGTCAAAGTTGTGAGTCCTACAGCAACATAAACCTTGACAAATGTGTTAGCATGCAGAGTGCATTTGTCCTTAGCCCACAACACTTACTTCCTGCTTAAGTGACACTGAGTGACACATGATGATGTCAAGTGATTAAAAAAAATATAAAGTACAACCTACCATGTGGCAGATGTGTATGGTAGTGGTAGTGAAGGACTGGCATGGTGTGGTTGGTGGGACCTTGACAAACTGCATCCACCCCAGGAGGAGAGGGATCATCATAATTTATTGTACATGCTGCAACAACCATTGCTGCAGTCAGGTTTTGCACTAACACTTTACTCCCATGCCCCTGCACTTCCTCCACCTTTTCCCCTCCTGCTTGTGCATTTGCTAGACAATACTCAACTATTGTGTGTGTTTTTACTCTCCATAGTACACAACTGATGGCATGTGATATCTTGCCTTGGCCCTCAACTAAAAAACAAAATCAACAACTTCTTTCCCCAGACTTCCCCAGCACAGAGACAATAAAAGTAAAATTTGCAAGCAATTTGGACCCCAGCTGCCTGTGTCTTGCCAGTCAGTCACACCAAATTTGGGGGTATTTTGGTTCAACCTCCTTCCTCCCTTCCTTTCCCCCCAGAGTGCCCCCAGACTCCCCTACTACAGAGAACAAATGTCCTACCTAAATGACTTATAAAACTTAGCTTTAATTCTCCTTTATTTAGCTATCTTCTCTAGCTCAAAAACATGCTGCTTTCTCCTCTCACAAACACAAATGGCATGACAGACTTTTATATGACTATAGAAAACTTTCATGTGGTGTAGAAAAATTTTCTACTCATTGATTTCAATGCAATGAGCTAGGTGAAAAAAGCTTGATAAATGGCACTTTTCCCAGGAAATTTTTTGCCAAGTGGAAAGTGCCATTTTTCACTGATTTCAGTATGAGGCAAAAATTTTCACCCATCAAGAGACAAGTGACAACAGTCTAAAACTAGAGGAACACAGGTTTAAACGTAATGCAAGAAAGTTTTATTTCACTGAGAGGGTAGTAGATAAGTGAAATAGCTTGCCAGAAGTGGTAGAAGTTAATACAGTGACAGAATTTAAGTATGCATGGGATAGACATAAGGCTGTCCTTAACATAAGACAAGATCAAGGACCAAAAAACGTTTGAGGTTTAGTAGGAAAAGGGGCAGACTAGATGGGCCAAATGCTTCTTATCTGCCATCAAATTCTACGTAGAGGCAAAAATGTTGCTATGCATTATGTTGAATACCTCTCTGGAACTCACAGGGTTAATAGTTCAAGAGATATCATCTTCATTCACCAGGAAATAAATAGAAAGAGAGAGTGCCGAATAGTGTAAAACTGTATCACTTGATGTTATGGACAAGTCGAACGGGCTGGTTGTCTCTATATACTCACTAGTCAGGCTGTGCATAAGCATTGTTCTGACATTAAATAAATGTGAGTATCTCGAATACTGACTTGTTCATAACATCAAATGATACAGTGTTACTCTATTCAGCACTCTCTCTTTTTGTTTCCATGTATGTGTGCCTCTGGAGAGAACGAGATGTCTGAGAGAGCAGCTGCACAGAGTGTTTGAGAGGAAATTGGACACTGTTACTGGGAGCAGTCTATTCCAAGACATATAGAAGTTGGTTCTGATATAAGTCTAGTAAACAACATATCCCTTTGTGAGGATAGTCCTTAAGGGTGTCAGGGGAAAACAGGAAGTGTCTAAATGATTGATATACACAGGAGCACCTTCTGTGTCTTCTCTTTTCTTGTTGCACCATTTTCGCTCAGTTCTGGATGACATGTCCATGGAAGCAGACATAACATTTGTCACACGACACAAATTCCACCAACCAATGAAAGTCTTAATCTTTTAAGCATTGCAATGCATTATACAACTCTCTGATCCTTAAAGTGATAAGTAGGTGGACACACACTCTGACTGATTCAGTTTGAAAAACTACCAGCAACTCTCATGTCCGCGTCCATAGCCATGACATGCAGGACTGACTGAAGATGTTCTCGCTGGATCAAAGGCAGAAGAGCGAATCTCACAGGGGCCATTAGGATTTTCTGGCCATAGTGAGGTAGGTGGTGGGTTATTATTTGGAGGTGTTAGTTCTTTATGAAAGAACTGCAAGTCAAGTCTCAATTTCCAAACACTGGACTCTGGACAGTTGATACACAATTTCTACATTTAGACTTGCTTAAAAACCTGCTTAAGTCCATAAAGGTTCTAGGAACAATCTATAATAATGTGGCCTTGAAAGCCAGATTAATTTCTGTCCTATATAAAATGATATCTAATCATCAACATTTCATTAAATCTAATTATACTGAAAACCGAAAGAATTGGGGAGACAGTTCTCTGAGAAACAAAGGTCTGAGACAATGACGTTTCTGGTTATGAAAATCACATTGCATTTACTGGCAATTTAAATTTAGATGGTGTGTTACTTCATCAAGATTATAAAAGATTGGTATTTTTATTGTAACACCTTAAGGACCAGAGGTATAAGCAATGTAATGCAAAGCATTGCATTGAAAACCCCTCCCTGATCCTCAAGAGTTTAGTACAGCTGGAGCACATAAAAGCGAATAGGAAACCACTTCACTATAATTTCAGTTTGACAATTCATACATCTGTCTGTTTGTAGGGATGGCCAAAAAGTGTTATTTTTTTTCATTCACTAATTTTCATGGAAAAACCACAATTTGCTGCTTTTTTGTGAAAATTCCTGAGCCTAACATTGCCCATGCTTATGGATATTGATGCAGTGGGACAAGGATAGAGGGTCAGTATGTGTGGATATATAGCTAACATGGCACCACATCAGGGGGTTCATTATGTGTGGTTCTGTGGCTACTATTGCACCACACTGGGAAAGGGGCAGTATGTGGAGGCTCTGTGGCCACTGTGGCACAAGGCTGGGGGTCAGTATTTGTGATTATATGGCTACCAGTGCGACGGGACAAGACTGGGAACTAGTATATACTTGCTGGAAAAAAGTAGAACAACTTCCACAGACACAGTGAAAAATGTCACTTTTTGTAGCTATCCCTATCTGTCATTTCATACATTCACAAAGCAGATTGTCCACTTTATCTGCTGTCCTATCATGAAGGGAAACTGGCCACTCTTCTCGCCTGGCACAATACCTGATTTGCACATTGGGTCAAGCTAAGCTAAGTAAAAAAAAATAACCAAAAAAAACAAAAAAAAGCTTGTCACAAGAGACTCGCCAGATGCTAGCTAGCCAGAGTGTGAATTTATTCTCTGTTTAAACAGGAGCATGAAACAAGGGAATTCCTAACGAAGCATATCCTGGTATGAAAAGAGAGCGAGACTAATATATAGTAAGAACTTGGATTACATTTAGAGAAAACCAATTGCACCATAAGGAACAAATAAAAATGTCCTAAGTTTGCATTGATTTAATGGGACAGTAATGTCCCCCCAAAAAATGTCCAGTTTTGTAGAGGTAAAAATATTAATCAATATGCTCCAAACCCTATCTCTCAAACCGCTATGGATTGAGAGATATAGGGTTTCAAAGTTCCACCCTCCCTCCCCTTCTCCTGACGTCAGTGTCTGTCTGACAGCAGGAGATCCTGGTCATGGGACCAGCAGGAGGCTCTGCAGCACAGCCAAAATTGTGTTATTGCTAAAGAATTCATTCATTGGAAAGGTCTAAAAGGTGTGCCTGTTTTGTAAGCACACTTTGTAGACCTTTCCAATGAACAAATTCTTTAGGAATAACATGATTTTGGCTCTGCTGCAGAGCCTCTTCTAGTCATATGACTCGATTCTCCTGCTGGCAGCTTTACAGCTGACATCAGGAGAATGGGAGGGAGGGGGGAACTTTGAATCTCTATATCTCTCAAACCATAGCAGTTTGAGAGATAGGGTTTGGAGCTTATTGGTTAATATTTTAACCTCTACAAAACTGGACATTTTTTGGGGGGGGCATTACTGTCCCTTTAAATGGGATGTTTAACCCTTTCATTGCCAGAGTAATGTGTTGCGTACCCCTCTGGCACTGAAAGAGCTAACCCCCATGAATGCTAAAGATGTCTAGAAATGCATAGTGAAGCAATATGGTGGAGACCTCTCTAGCATTCAAAGGATTAAAATCCTCATTTAACCATTTGAGTGCCAGAGAGGTATCCAACAGATTACATCATAATGTTTTGCATACCCCTCTGGCACTTGAAGGGTTAAATTAATGGACGTTTCAGTTTGCCCCCCAATTGTCCCAGTTCAGTGTCGATTCCAGTGGTGCATATTTTCATTGAACCCTTTGAGTGGCAGAGAGGTATCCAGAGCATTACAACACAATGTGTTGTGCTTTGTTCCAGAGTTGCTCCAGTTACTTTGTACAACGTCCTCATCAGCTGATGTACACAGAGAGTGAGTCTTGCAGGGAGAAAAGCACTATAAAATCACAAATTATTATTATTATTATTATTATTATTATTATTATCAGCCAAACGTTTATTATTTAAATAATAATTGGGGATTTTTGTCTCCAATGGTGCTGTTGGTTTGCCCCCAAATGACTTCAGAGTGTGTGTGTGGGGGGAAGGTGATGCATTACGTGTAATGAAGAAGTGATAAAGAGGAGATAACATATCCAGTGTGATTAAGTCTCCATTTCCTATGTTATTTTATGAAGGCTTCACACAAAGATATCTCTAGTTGGACAGACCTTAGTGCATAGGCTCCATGGAATAACATAGGAACCTGAGAATGTATCTCACTGGGAATACTTTATCCCCTCTTTTAAACGTCTTTGTCATGCTTTTGTACATACCGTCCCCCCAGGTCTTTTTTTTTAAATACATTTTATTATCAGATTGCTCCATACACATCACAAATATAGAAAAATACATGTATAATCATCAAGTACAATAGAAGTATGTAGATGTTTATAACAATGAAAAGAACATATCAATAGGGCACACAGAGCCAACCTGTGGTTTTTATTATTATTTTAACCTTCAATAACCCAAACACCTAAAATTAAACCTAACCTAAATCTCACTATACCCCTATTCCCAGATTCCTCTCTCTCCCGAGCCCGCAGCACCCCCCCACACACACCCGCCCAACAGCCAGTAATTTCTCAAGGTCTTAGCTCAAACAGGGATCACGTGAAGTGTTGTTTTTTTTTTTTTTATTAATAATTATATATATATATATATATATATATATATATATATATATATATATACACATGCAGGTTCCCGGCATACTGCAAGTTTTTCCATAAAGTAAATCACCAGATATTCATCACAGCCATCCATTCAACAAGCGGTCATGACCTCAATCAAACGGCACTAATAAGATGTATATCATCAAGTGCCACAATAGCATTTGCTCCATTCGTCCACCAATTCTGCCATCTGGCCCAGATCTTATCAAACTTATTTGGGTTATCCCAGTGTAAAAAGACCAATTTATAATGTGGAACACACTGTAAAACTAAGTTTATCCATGCCCTACAATTAGGGGCTCTACTCGACATCCAGTTCAAAGCCACCACCTTTCTTGCCATCACCAAGAGCTCACTCAATAGAGATCTGTCAGTTGCATCCTCAATCTCAACAGACAATAAACAAATCTTTGGAGTCGCCGGAACAGGTCTCCCCAACACTAGGGCCACAATACGCATTACTTCTTTCCAGAACACCCTGACTCCAGGACATTCCCAAATCAAATGTAAGTATGTGCCCTGAAAATTATCACATTGAAGGCAACAGTCAGTATTAGAACTCCCCATCCTGTACAGTCTGACCGGCGTATAGTAAATTCTATGTAGAATATTCAACTGAATCACCTGGTGTCTAGTCGATGTTGCCACCAGTGCTGGACCAGTCTTAGCCAAATCTCACTCCCAATTCTCTAATGGACCCATGTCCATCTCCCATTTGTTCCGTGAAGGGAACTCCTGGTAGCCCATGTGAGATTCCAGCCACCGGTAAATAAAAGAAAGTGGTCTTAAAGGCTCAAGAAGCATCAGTCTAGTAAGAAGCGGGAATATAGAAATCGTCGGGGTTCGATCACCCCACTGAGCTCTAAGAGCATGGCTAATGCACAAATATAAGTAGAAAAGATTATGTGGTATATGGTGCTCGTCATGCAACTGTGTGAAGGATTTTAGTTGATTATCCTGATACAGCTGTCCTAGATTATTAATCCCAAATCTAGCCCATAAAGGACCAAAGTCACTGCCAAGTAGAGGGTGTAGCCCCGCAATGCCCCACAAGGGGGTATCCGGGTCCATGCAACATATCCCAATAATTTTTTAAGCTCCACCCACGCCTTTTGCAGAGTTATTGCCAATGGAGTCCATGTAAAAACTGGGGTAGCATATAAGCAGGTTATAATAATAATGTATCTACTTGAGTAGTTTGGTAACGAGGTTGGGGAGAAACAAAATCTAATGCATACCGACATTGTGCTGCTAAATAGTATCTATAGAAATTGGGCAAAGCAATTCCCCCCTCTCGTTTAGGTCTTATAAGAGTTGTTAGCTTAATTCTAGCCCAATCCCCCGCCATATAAAGTGCGTAACGATTTTATCCAGTTGTAGAAAATATTTTTTAGGAATAGGGACTGGCGTGTTTTGAAAGACATATAAAAATTTAGGTAGAAAAATCATTTTAATAAGATTTGATCTACCGATAACATTTAAGGGTAAATGAAGCCATGCAATTGTTTTGTCATTAAAGTATCAAATAGTAGGTAGTAAATTCATCTCCAAAAAGGAGTCCATCGTTGCAATCACCCTGATCCCCAAGTATGTACACTCATCCACATATGAAAGTCGGGTGTTAGTTGGATGAGATTCTCGTAAATTATTATCAATCAAAAGCAAAGAGGACTTAGTCCAATTTATCCGAAATCTTGAATATGTACCAAAATCATCCACAAGCTGTAATGTAGTCTCCAAGGAAATCCCATCATCACCTAGGAAAAGCAGGATGTCATCAGCATACATTGCAAGTTTTTCCTCTCTACCTTCTATACTGAGACCCCTAATCAGAGGGTTTGTACGAATTAAGACAGCTAGGGGTTCTAGAGCCAAAGCAAACAGACCGGGTGAGAGTGGGCAACCCTGTCTACTGCCATGATGCAGGGAGAAGGACTGTGAGCTCAGTCCACCCATCACGACGGTAGCCTTGGGATCACTATATAAAATATTTATCCAATTAATAAAGGACGGGCCAAACCCAAATCCTCGGAGCACATGCCAAAGATACGGCCATTCGACAGAGTCAAAGGCCTCGGATGCATCGAAAGACGCTATTACCCGAGACCCCATGAAATCATGAGGAAATTGCAAATGCATAAATAACCTTCTAAGATTATGCGATGTCGATTTACCTGGAAGAAATCCAGTTTGATCTTCATGTACTATAGTTCCCAGCACCGTGTTTAATGTGGTAGTCAGGATTTTCACCACAATTTTAGCATCCGTGGTCAATAAGGAAATAGGTCTATAAGAATCACAAATCTCCGGATCCTTCCCTGGTTTAGGCAACAGAATAATGGAAGCATTATTCATAGAATCCGGGACATGTCCATTGTCAATAGCAGCACAAAAGGTGTTTAATAAGTGGGGAGCCAGAACATCCACGAATTCCTTTTACCATTCCGCAGGAAGACCATCTACACCCGATGCCTTGCCTATCGGCAAGCTATGAATAGCCTCCACCACCTCTCTCAGAAGAATAGGAGCATCCAGCATTTGTTTATGATCCAAGGAAAGTTGCAAAAGTCTACATTGATCAATAAAGCAAGAAATTTGAGATTTAGAGTGGGTCAATTGAGATTCATAAAGACGAGAATAGAAGCTCTGGAATCGCGAATTAATCATCTGCGGATCTAGTACCAAGTCACCCCCAGGGTCTCGGAGTGAAGAAATCGACAGAGTCCCCCTGTTTTGACGAACAAGATGAGCCATTAACTTCCCTGCCTTATCCCCATTTTCAAAGATATTTTGTTTCAAGTAAAAAACATGTTGAGCACTTAATTCAGGCAATTTTATAGAATATCTTAGTGAGCAAGAGGCAAAATTAGTATAAGAGATCGAATCCCCTTTTACACAAACTGTTTTTCCGCCTCAGCAGCCTCAGATTCTAATATCTCCGTCTCCCTAGTCTTGTCTATTTTGCATAGATATAAGAGATAGTAAGGAGCCCCTTGCAGTCGCCTTGGCAGCTTCCCAAACAATGCCCTGAGCAGCAGTATCAACATTATTGACAAAATATTCACATAGATCATCTCTATGTCTAGACACCAGATGCGTATTAGTCAACCACACGGGACTGAGCCTCCACATCTTAGATTTAAGTCTCTGGTCTCGCTGTATCGTCAACAATAGCGGGGAGTGGTCGGAAGCTATTCTGGTCAGAAAACAACAGTCTGTAAACAAATTCAGAGTCAACTGGTTAGTGAACACATAATCTATTCTAGATAAAGTTTTATAGGTGGGCGAGTGGCACGAGAACTCCCGAACCCGTGGATAGAGAGTCCTCCATACATCTGTGAATCCCATGTCACCAATGAGACTGAGGAAGGCACCCCCCAGGTCTTTTTGGTACATCACCCTCAGTAAATCTCAGTGTCCAGCTCTCTAATATGTGGGGCTCAGAATGACAGTCCTAAAATCATATGCCAAACACAAACAGTCCTCTGCAGTTCATGAGTTATCCATCCTAAACAGTAGATAACTGGAATCCATGGATAACTGGTTAACCAATGGAAATTTAGATTCTGCCACAGCATCTTAGAATGATGAGATGTTTAGAACAGCATTAGGTAGAGAGTCACAGACCACTCACCTCTGTTTTAGAAGATACTAAGATGCTGATGTATTAAGAAAAACTCAAATATTTCTAGACCAAACCAGCTACACTATAGGGGACAAAAAAACTTCTTGGATGTTTGTGCATTCTACAGTTTATTACAAACCAATGGCTCTTTCTGTTTGGTACATGATTTTAGGACCATTATTCCAAGCGATGTAGATAACAAAGCTGGACCTGTAGATATGGAGTAAATTTGCGTCAAAACAGCTGCATTATTGGAGCCTTGAAATCCTTATTTAGGTCAATGGAAATTTGGGAATTTTGCATTTGTCCCTGTGCTCTTGGTTTGCTCAAGAACGGATGCAGATCTTAGTATACCAGCCTTTAAAATCTGCTCTATTGTGTCCATTTAACAGGTAATGACACCAGGTTCTTGGGGTCAATGTACAAATCTGCCAGTGAAGTTCCACTGATAGTAGTCAGTGGCTACTCTTCAGAGCATATAACCTCTGTAGGGCATACTGAAATCAAGCTACCTTCTTTAAAACTGTGGGTACCAGAGGGTCATATCTGGGAACTCTCAGGATTTGACCATGAGACTCAAGGTTTTGACCCAAATCTCAGGGTCTCAGGGTGAAGGACCAAACTCTCAGGGTGAGGATAGTTCACTGTTACCTTGTATATGATCTATACAAAGGAACTGCTTCTTTAGTCTAAATTGGTGCCATTTTTATCAGAAAGGCAGAAGGAGAAGTCCTGGTTGTCTAGTATATGCTCAAGCAGTGATATCTCAAAGTTTTAACATGCTATATATCCCTTGTGGACTGATTGGGGTACCTATGAGTTGGCACAAATAGGAGCATTTTACCCAGAACCTGTTTTGGGGAACTTTAAGGGTTCCTATTTTGAAGAAGGGTAAGCCCATTTTGAAAGTTCCCAGGTATACAGAGGGGTATCCAGTGCATTATAAAGCAATGCATTGGATTGCCCTCTGGCACAAAAAGTGTTAAGAGTTGAATGCCAGTAAACTCTTTACACTTGCACCAGAGCACAGCAAGCCATTTCCCCTGTGCTTCCATTACCACATGACACTAAACAAAGCAGATCAGCAAGCAATGCCCAAATGCCCATCCACTCTCCCACTTCCCACTGCAGGTTTAGAATTATTACATTTATTTCAGCTCTCATTTTAGAGAGGAATCATATTTGTACATCCCCCCATATCTTTATTGTCCCCTGAGTCGGATGGGTTCACTTTTAAAATATTGCATGCAAAAGAGCGTGCAAGTACATGGCACATTCACCATGGTGCTGTGATGAAAAGGGCGACATGAGAATCTCACCCTGCATAAAAGCATGAGATTCTCATGTCACCTCCTTAAACCTCACTTAAACACAACTACATTAACTTGTTGTGTGCCTCCAACCGCCTACAACTACAGAAAAAGTATTTAGCAAGCTTTTATCTGCAATGTACTGTAAAGCCCGCTTGTAGCATGTAACAGCTTGGGCCACCTCTCTCATATCCCTACTTTCCTGCAGTCAGGGTGCGCAATATGCAGTTGTTCCAAAGGAGGAGAATCCTTCCATTTCCGGTCAAAATGCACCCTGATAGTAAATTCACATGACCTTATTAAAGCATTGACTGATGGCTTGATCACAAAACAAAGTGCACTTCTTTAGCCTTTGTGTAATGAATGTGTTAATGTCAGACTTAGATCTCTACCACTGTGCCAGTTTACTCTTGCTCCTGCTACATTTCAAAAGGATACCAGTCTGGTTCAGCCTGATGTACTAATACAAATGGACACATTTTGGGGTAAATGGACCAGGAGACAAAACAAAGTTCCCCAAATTCTCATTGATTTTAATGGATGTTTTAACCTCTAGAATGCTAAAAGCACAGTAAAGCCTTGGACTAGATAACTATCTATCATTTTTCTGCCTCTGAATTATTTCAGTTCTTAGTACATAAACAGCATATTATTTGATTTCATACCACTTTAAATCCTATTACTCCCCTTAACTTCTGACATTGGTTTAGCAGGTCCCCAAGCATTCAGAAGACAACTTTTAAAGCTCCACTCTCAATCTAGCCCTCAAACCAATAAACCTTTCTAATCTGCGCTACTTCACTGCTCCATACAGAATGCTAGCAAAGATCAGGCAGCAGCAATCATTTCCAGTGCCTGTATGCACTGAGCTGTGCTTTACTGAAAGCAGGCCAAGTGATGCCATAAATTTGCAGATTTATTGGTATCCTTGGCAGGTGATGGACTTACATTATGTTTGTTTTTGGTGATTGTACAGCAATACAATATATAGGGATCCAGAAAAGACTTACTGGTCCCCCACCACACTTTCCTCCCCCTTGCACCTTGTCTTTAAGAAGTCTGAGATGTAAACTGAATTTTAAGTGCTGGTTTATCATTCAGTCTTCCTTTGAAATGATCTATGGGTTGTGATACACAATCCTACAAACGGACTGTGAGGGATAAACTGTTCAGAGCTCTTTCTTTTTTTATTTATTATTATTGTTTTAAACTCACTTTATTTGTAAAGGTCTAAAGGGGAATATTATTCAAGTAGTGTAAAAGCCCATGTACACGGGCCAAGGTCCAGGTGATATTAACCATTTGAGTGCCAAAGGGGTACGCAATGCATTGCTTTGCTTTGCAATGCATTGCGTACCCCTCTGGCACTCAAAGGGTTAAGAGGCTGTTCCCACTCTGCGTCCTACCGCTGACACAGTCATGCACTATACAGACTGCCTGAAAGCACAGAATGTTCCCAGCACAGAACTCCCAGCATTCTGTGAGTTCTGGCAGTCTCTACTGCACATGATGGCTTCTGACAAACATCCTAGTGAATTATTATATAGGATGGGCCTTAGGTATAAAAGCAAATGTGGGCAATTCTGGGTCAAACCAAATACACCACAAGTGACAAAGAAAAATTCACTTGGCCTTAAATTGGGCTTTTAACCCTTGGATGCTATATAGGTCTCCAACGCATTGCTTTGCACTGCATTGGATACCTGTCTAGCATTCAAGTGGTTTTAAGCCCAAATGAACTCAATAGGAATGTTTATTAAACCCTTTATGAATCAGAAGACTCTGTAATGTATTGCTAAGCATTTACACCCCCTGGTCTTTAAATGGTTAAAGTTTGTTCTTTCCATTGCTCATTTATTAAAAAAAAACATAAGCACAATAACTTGCTAAAATAACCAGTTTTTGGCTGTTGTGCCTACTTAATGCCAAGTTATTAACCCTTTGAAAGCTAGAGGGTTACGCAATGCATTGCTTTGCAATGCGTTGCATACCCCTCTGGCACTCAAAAGGGTTGAGCTACGTATACTGAAAATGATCCTCTTTATGCTGCTTGAGCTATGCAGTGTTCCCTCTATGGGGTGCAAAGGTGAGCAAACCAGCCCTGAAATAATTAAAGAGAATGGTTATGCAGGGCTGAATTTGAATATTATATATAGCATTAAGCCTTACCCAGTTTCAATAGTTCTTTTAACTCTTTTAGGGCTGGATTGCTCCTATTAAGCTTAGGAGAAGCATTGACACCAAGGGGTGGGTAGTGGGGAAATGTATGGGAATTCTCAGGAGTTCCTTTTTTCTGCACTTTGTTTAACACTATGTATTTACAAGGAGCAGAAGTACTTAGCATAATGTTGCACCCATTTACCCATGCATGCAATAGGGGGTGGTTTTTCTGGACCTGCCTTAAAGGTTTAAGAAGAAGTAAAATCTTCTTATGAAAAACCAGTGGGTTATATGGATTTTCCTGGTAAGTAAAACATCATTAGTTCCACTGTTGGCAACTGTTTTAATCAAATGTTTAAAACCGTTAGACTCTCTGAACATTTAAATTGATAGAAAGTGATTCAGCAGTTGCTATTACATTCTGTCAGTGACTCATCTCTCCATCGAAAGCAATAGAATAGTTGTCTGAAATCTGTCCACTAGAAGCCGCTGTTAAAGTAAATATACCAAAACCCCAATATGTTAGATGCATTTTGCACAGTGGGAGTACCCTGATTTTACTCATCAGGAGAATCCCTGCAATGTATGTTTTCAATAAAAAAAATAGTATAGTGCTTATTTAACCCCTTAAGGATCAGTGGTCCAGGAAAGTTACCTTCCCCTTAAGGACAGCTTTGATCCTTTCCAATGCACCACTACATGTGACCTGTTATGCGTACCTGCGCAATGCGTTCGGGTCTGAAAGAGACTGCTCTAGTCTTGGAGTGGTCAATTTCAGACCCTGTCTTTAATTATAGCTCTTCCGGAGGAGCGCTGTAAGTAAAATGTCCATGAAGTTCTATGGTCATTGCACATCATGTGGTCCTTAAAGGGATAGTAATACTTCGTTTTAACTTTATTTTATTTTGTAGGCATTAAAAAAACATGAAGAATGATATAAGTCTTATCTCTCAAACCTTTATGGTTTATGAGATATGTACAAGCAAAGTTTCCCCCTCCCGCCCCTTTTGCCTACTGTAAGCAATCTCTTCTCAGATGTGGAATGCAGTCCATAGACTGGACAGATAACAGAAGGGGACACTCTTATTCCTATGAAAACAATGAAATCCCTGCCCCCCTTGACAAGCTTTTCAGGTTTTTCTGTTATCTTAATTGAAGATTGTCCCTCTCTGCAGTCTACCTGGGCACCTCCCTTCTGCCCTGGCTGAAAAGTGTTACATCAGTAAAAGGGGCGGGAGGGGGACACTTTGCTTGTGAATATCTCTTAAACCATAAAGGTTTGAGAGATAAGACTTATATCATTCTTCATGTTTTTTTAATGCCTACAAAATAAAATAAAGTTAAAATGAATTATTACTATCCCTTTAAGGAGTTAACACAGACTGAGTATGCACTTTTATGTATTAAATCAATCATAAATGATAGTGCAGGGGTGCTCAAGTGAATCAATTACTGTTTCAATCATTCTGAAGGCTCTGTCTGAGTTAATTACACTTACCTGTGTTTTATTGAGGAGACCCTGAAAATCTGCACTGTTGGGGAGGGTTGAGGACAAGTTTGAGCACCACTACTGTAGTACATACCCCTAAGTACAGAAAATGAGAAGAGCGGGCAGATTTGTACTTTCTCCCCTATCATCTCAGTAGGAAAATATAACCATGCAAAACTAGCACACATAAGATAGATGAATTGGTTCAATGACGCTATCCATATGAAATGTGATGGAATTCTTGGACAAACCAACTGCACCATGGGGTAGATATTAAATAATGAAATTGATTTAAATAGGGTTTTAACTAATTTATTGCTAGATGTACCCAAAATATTGTTTTTCAATGCGTTGGAGACCTATCTAGGTATCAAAGAGTTTAAACATCTCATTTAAATCAATGGGAATTTGGGGAATTTTAACTTTCTCCCCTATGGTACATTTGGTTTACTTCAGAATTCCTTCAATTTTCACAGATCATACATTCAGTGGTACAAAATCATGCAATGGCTCTCGCTGCCAACTCTGCAAAGTGTAACTGAATGCAATAAATGCCACTAAGAATGCTGCCACACTGGGAAAACATGCCAAACATTACAAACTCATTTAAACAAGCACAGACATAAAATAATTCATCACAATGAAGAAAATGACTGTACTACAGTTGGACACCAGTTTTCTCAACCAGATTACACAAAGAACAATCTTACAATCAGGGTCCTTAAATGTAATTTTAAAAGCACTCAAGAAAAAAAGATATCTGAACTAAGGATGATAGTTCTCTTTAAAATACATGTGACAGGCCTCAATAAAGAACTAGGGTTCTTATCTCACTACCAGAAATTTCTAGTAGTGCCTCCTCTGTAGTTTTCCCATCCCTCTCATCTTCTATCTGCTCTATATCCAAAAGCACTGCATTGATACCTTTTATTTATTGCCCATTCTAGTTACATGATTTTTTCACCCTCTCCAAGTCTTCTCTGTAAGCTTCCTAAATTGCTATCTAACCTGGGAACTCTGGATGGTTTTGAACAGACTGTGTGATTGAAGAGACTTTGTGATGCAGTGTTGCTTGACCTAAGGAAGTGAGTTCTCTCTCAAAAGCTTGTCATAAAATATAAACTGTCCAAATAAAAAGGTATCACCAAATACAAAAGTACTCAGATATCTTTGTATTCACTTTAGGATATGATTTTTTTAACCATCTTGGATGCTAGACAGGTCTCCCCATTGTGCAAGGTTTGTTTTCATATTAACCCCTTGGATGCTATAGAGCTTGCAAACTTATTGTGAAACAAAACACTGGATACTTTCAAGCAATCAAGGGCACTCAAAGGGCTGTAGAGCATAATGTTGTAATATTTTACTGTTAACACGTTGAGTGCCAGAGATGTATCTAATGCATTGGATACTGCTCTGGCACTCATAAGGTTAAACAAATTGCTACCTAGTGTAGGATCAGTAAATCACTAATCCAAGGAAGAAAGAGTGAGCTGACACCTGTTGGGCTATGCTAGCTTGGTATATATTTATGGATATTTAAAATGGTATTTTGTACAGTCCTGCATCATTAATTGCAATGCATTGCAAACCCCTGATACTTAAAGGGATAGTAACCCCACGAACAACGTGACGCCAAAATACAGCAATCATACAAACATACTGAACTCACTTAGTCCCATCTCTCAGACCTTTATGGTTTGAGAGATGTAAGGCAAGACAGACCTCCGGTCCCTCCCCCTTCTGCCTGATGAGCTGTAAAGCTGTCAGAGGCAGAATCCAGTCGGGCGACTTTCGGCGGTTCTGCAGGAGCTCTGACATCTAGATATCTCCGTATAATTACTTCATCGGAATGGTCTACAACATGTGCTTGCAAGCCAGGCACACGTTTTAGACCATACCCATGAAGTAATGATACGGAGATATCTAGATGACAGCGCTCCTGCAGAGCCGCCGTCTGGTGCTGGAAGCAGGATCTCATGATGTCCGCTATAAAGCGGACGTATGAGAAGGGGGAGGGAGCGGAGATTTTTCTTGCCTTACATCTCTCAAACCATAAAGGTTTGAGAGATGGGACTAAGTGAGTTCAGTATGTTTGTATGATTGCTGTATTTTGGCGTCACGTTGTTCGGGGGGGTTACTATCCCTTTAAAGGTTTAAAAGGACATTTGCGCCAATGGGAATTATTATTTCTCCCAGATGTTTGGTTTGGTTTGCCTCAGACCTGTTCCATTTTATCCTTATACATATGGTTCATGTTGTCTGCTCTGGTTTCTTAACAGCATTTGTCTGAACTATACCTCATAGTACAAAGGAGGGGAATATGGCGCTTCATAAATAAAAAAAAAAATAATAATAATAAAATAAAAAGAGATGCCAGAGATGGTGTGCCTGATGATGTCATTACACAGCCATTGTTCTTTGTAAAGTGTGCTCAGGTGGGAACCTAGCCCTAAAAGATTTATAGATTACTGTTTATGCAGTGCAGTAGAGGAATAGCAGGTGCACCCCACTGCCCATTTTTAGTTGCTCGTTGAAGTTTTTTACCTTCTTCTGGGTCAGTCCTGCTCGCCATAGAGAGAACATTGATAAGTATGTGTCTGAGAGAAGCAAGATATATAAAAGCCAAATCAGTTGAGGAGGACCCCACCACCTAGAAAGAACAAATTAAGAACACCTTTTATTTAACACTAGCGCCAGGGTGTGCAACACATCACAGAGCTAAGGGTTGTTCAACCTTCTGGCACTTAAAGAGTTCATTATTTTCCCCCTCTCCCCCTCTTTTCACCTCCACCTGCCAAATGTACTGTTCCTCCTGCTTTCCAGCTACACCATCCCTTTTTCCAGCATTCCATCTCTCCATCCAGCTTCTCCACCTCTCCACCCAGCTTCTTCATCCCTCCCTGAAGCCAGATACTTGGTTTGCAGCTTTTAGTCTACCTCTATGTTACCTCCCTCTTTCCAGCTCATTCCTCCTCCCCTCCTTTCACCTTCTTCCTCCCTCTTTTAACTCTTTGAGTGCCTGAGGGGTATGCATTATGTACCCCTCTAGCACTCAAAGGGTTAATCTTCTTACTCTATCCCTCTTTTCAGAAACTCCATTTATCTATCTGTTCTTCTTTCTACTTACTCCCTCCCTCCCCCTTTCTTTTTCCAGCTACTCCCTCTTCTTCGTCCATCCTCCATCCCATTTTCTACCTTCTCCCTCTGTTCCTCTTTCCAGCTACTCATTTCCAGCTACTGCTTTCCAGAATCTCTCCTTTCTTCTTTCTAAATTCTAACTCACACTCTTTCTGCTTCTGACAGTTAATTCCCCTCTCAACCCATTTTTTTCTATCTCATCCTCTCTCTTTTACTCTTTCAAACTTCTCTATCCATCTTTCCAGAGTCACCCTCTCTCCATCCCTTTTGTTAACTTTTCAAAGCTTCATTAAATGTCAAAAAGATACAATTACATAACTGTAAGAAGTACATTATAGAGAAAACAAAACATGGTAATACTGTTGTCGGGATGCCATATGAGATACAGTTGACTACAGTACTAAACAGAGAAAATCTCCCATGCAATCACATAAATAGTGCGTAATAATAACCGGTCCTTCCATTATGTAATAGTTCAAACAATATAACATGGGGAAGGGGAACATCAGTGAACCAAATAGGAAGGTGGGGTGAAAGATCTGAAGGGGGGGTGGAGGAGGAGTGGTATAGGGAATATGAAGGAAGGGAGAGGGGATAAAGGATGATTGTCATGAATTCCAATGAGCCAGCCCTGCCCAAAGATGCCATCTCGAGAATTCTAAACATTAATTGTGCCTGGTTAGATTATTCTACTTGTGGAATGTTTGGCATGCCTAATGAAGGGTAAGGTAATGAGGTGTGCTCATAAGAGCTTGAAAGACAGGACATGTTTTATAATGGAAAGGGTTGACTGCAGTCAGCCTGACGTTGGATCCACAGAGTCCATTTCTTATTGAAAGAAGTCATAGTATCAGAAGGGATTTCATAGCATTTGTCCATTGTGATGTAATATATTCAACTGTTAAGAACCATATAGAGAATAGATGATGATATTCTTGACACCAGTATTGAGGTATTAAGGTATTGGCAGTGTTCAACAGGGTGGGCAAGCAAGCCCAGACTTTGTGGTATAGACCAAAGCAGTATGAGATTTAGAAAGGAATAAACAAAGAAGGGGATCAAAAGGAACCAATATGCCTAATGTAGATTGGATGTGTCACAGAACGAAGACCAATATTTAGTAATGATTGGACAAGTCCACCATATGTGTAACATGGATCCGATCTCAGTGTGACATCTCCAGCATTTGTCAGAGGTCGAGGAGGAGAAATTGGAGATTCACTGAGGAGGGAAGTACCATCTGTAAATCAATTTATAATTCGTCTTCCTAGTTCTAATATCATTAACGTCTTGTTTTTATACCGAAGAATTGATGACCAGCTAGGCATGTCAAGTGTTACCTTCAGCATTCTTTGCCAAACGGTAAGAAAATTTGGTGTTAGGTCCTCTTTTGTTACCATTAAGAAGTAGCAACAAAAGGAGAGAGGGTAGAGAGAGGGTGTAGGTGTTGAAATGGGTTTCTCAGATATTGTGAGTTGTCTGATAAAGGGTGTATTTTGAGTTGTGGTAAGATGCCAATGTTTGATCTGCAAGAAAGGTGACCAGGGGAGTTTATCTACCTCAGGTTTTTTATTAAGATATTGGTAGGAAGGAAATTAGATCTGTATGTCAGTGAGTGCACCGTGTCAAGATGCTTATCCTCCCAAAGTTTAGAGTTATATTCAGCGGAGAAGTCAGGGCTGCCGACTATTTAATTATTTATTTAAGAGGGGAAGGATAAGGGGCAAGGAGGGAGGTTTTATTAATGAAAGTCCAGGTGTGAAGAATATGACCAAGAGTCAGATAGTCCATAGAGGACCTAGGAAAGAAAATTGCTTTGCCCTACAAATTTGAAGGAGATTAAATGGGCTAAGAATGTCAGAAACAGTTTTGTTGCATCTGTTTGGGTGTAGTTAATAAAGTCAAATAATTTAGTAAAAGCAGAGGCCATATTGTATCTGGGAATATCTAGGAAAACCAAACCTCTAGGGATGGGTGAACATTTTCGCTTCAAACTGAAATTGGCGAATAATGGCACTTCCTGCTTGGCAAATAATTTCCCAGAAAAAAGTGCAGTTGTCCCACTTTTTTCACCTATGGTAGCTCATTTCATTGAAACTATGGGAACACTGAATTTACACACAACACATAGCAAATATTATTTTATTTCCCAGAGGCATAGTATAAAAGGGGCATGAGGATGCCTGTGTTGTTGGGGTGTAGGGAAAAAATCAATTGAACAGGGAATGTTTTTTGAGGGGGGTTTGGCACAATCCCCAAAAATGTTTTTTTTTGTAGGCTTATGTTTTTTTTGTTTTGTTTTTTTATTAAAGCAAAAGAAAAAATGCCCTACTGGCCTATTGCCATCAGGTCATGTTGTGTTGGCCAGTGTCCATTGTCAAATGCCCTTATATAGATGTTGAATTTGCGACTGCTCTTCTTGCTGCTGCTGCTGCTGCTGAGTTGTTTAAGCAGAAGAATGATTAGGCAGCTCAAAGGGAATGAAAAACAGGAACTGAGTAATTGATCTTTGCTTGGGAGAGAAAGCTAAATTCATCTAGATTTTGAATCAAGAAGGGAATGGAGATTTCAGGTTTGGTTAAGAAATACAATACGTTGTCAGCATATGCCGCCACTTTGAATGTCTCCTTTCCGGAGTGAATACCATGTATAAGCGGATCCTTACAGACATGCTGAAGGATAAGGGGGGACAGAGGGCATCCTTGTGGAATACCATTACAGATATGAAAGGAATCTGAAAGTGTGTCGTTAACTAATACTCTGGCAGGTTGAGTATATAGACCCATGGTCGCAGAGTGCATATGAGGACCCATACCTATATGCTTAAGAATCTCAGAGAGGTATTTCTAATCCACCCAATCAAAAGCTTTCTCCACATCTATGGAGAGAAAAACAGAAGAATTAGAGATATAGCCGTTGAAGTGTTATGTCTTGCTTCTCGACTTGGGGCGAATCCTACTTGGTCAGGGTGTATGAAATAGGAGAACAATGGTCTGAAACGATTGGCAAGTATTTCTGTAAACATTTTTATATCTACATTCAGTAGGGAGATTGGGAGATAATTACTACATTTAGATGTATCCTTGTAAGTCCATCCCTCACTTTTTTCCACTTTTCCCTCTCTCCTTTTGCTGTGAGATACTTAACTCTATGGTCAGCTCAGCCTTTCATCCCTCTGAGCTAGATAAAATGAGTCCAGACATACTTGAAAATGAGAGGCAATCTCTATGTAAAATACTTTCACCAAAAAAATGTATTACAGAGCAAAACTGAATTTCTTAGAAAGTGTAGCATTAGCATGTTTTGTCCATTTTAGATGGGTACTGTTACCATTGCAGTCTATATATTGTTATGGTTATTGGCAATAATTCTCCATAGTCTACAATAGCAACAGTTTCATGAGAAATGGACAGGCCATAGATTTACTGCACCCCCTCCCAAAAAAAAAATTACGTTTTCTCTGTAATAACTTTTGAATTATACATCTCATGGTAGCAAGTACCCTTGTCTTACTTAGCAGGAAAAACACTATGACATATTGTTTCCTAATAAGTTTAAAGGGATAGTAATGTTTCATAATAAAAGTAGCTCTAATTGATCATCATAGTATTTGGACTTTGGAGAGTGTTATTTCAATTCTGTCAGAGTTGTAGTTCAAGAGTAATTCAATATTAAAGGTATCCCCCTCCCGTCCCTTTTGCTGATGTAACACTGTTCAGTCAGATCAGAAGGGAGGTGCCCAGGTAGACTGCAGAGAGGGACAATCTTCAATTAAGATAAGGGAAAAACCATAAAAGCTTGTCAAGGAGGGAAGGGCTTTCATTGTTCTAATAGAAAGAAAATTGTCCTCTGCTGTTATCTGTCTGGTCTTACAACTAGATTCCACATCTGAGAAGAGATGGCTTACACTATGTAAAATGGGCTTGTAGATATCTCTCAAACCATAAACGTTTGAAAGACAAGACTTATATCGTTCTTCATGTTTTTTTAATGCCTACAAAATAAAATAAAGAAAAACAAAGTATTACTATCCCTTTAAAGTACAACACCATGAAACTGGAGGATGATAGCACAAAAGCAGCTAAAGCTTCCCCCTGCTTCTTCCATCAACTTCACAAAATGCTTTAACATAGGTGGCAGTGGGCACTAGAGTGGATTTATGCTACTCCTATTCATTAAGCCATTTTAGTGCCAGAGGGATAGGGAATGCACTGAAATGCAAAGCAATCCTCAACCATCCAGCACTCAAATGGTTATTATTATCAACCTTTAATTGGCTATAAAGCTGAGTCTTTCAGCATCATGCAATCTACATAACAATACATTGAATAGCTACAATTATTCTGTAAAGGCATGTGAATCGTATTCTTAGAAAACGCATTATTTTCCTCTGCAGGTAACAGGGTAATTACTGATTGTCATTAAACAATTGCTCTGCTACTTTGTTAGTGATGGGCAAAGAGTGCAGATGATTATAAATGCATTGCTGAGATTCCACCTCAACAATTGACACACAAAGAAAGCACTGTGAAATTAACCACTTGGATGCTAGAGAAGTCACTCCAAACAGAATGCACAGGAGAGCTCGCATGACCGTGTTTAACCCTGTGAGTGCCAGAGGGGTATGCAACTCACTGCTTTGCAATGTGATGCGTACCCCTCTGTCACTCAAAGGGTTAATAAACTTTATGTTTTCACAACAGTCATCAGGAGCAATGTACAAAGTCTACAGGTGCAGGCCATTTTCTGTGTTTAACTATAAGTTTAAAACTGGTGCACCTCGATTTTGGGTCTACTAATCTCATCATCACTAGCTAGCCAGCCAGTGAAGTGGGAGAAGATGCACTAAGGTTCGATATAATGGCAGATTTTGGGGAGATGCACTGAGACCTCTTTGGCAGATAAGACATATTTTCCAATTAAAAATATGGCATGAAATGAATGTGGCAGAGACACTGGGCATTAGCATTTAATATTATAGTAAGGTTTGCTGTGTGTTTTAATTGAATAAATCTGCAGTCAGGTTAATAAATAGCTAATGTCAAACTAATCCAAAAGAGTGTACTTCAACTACTTTACAGCAATCTAATATTAAACTACACTGTTAATGACGCTTGCCACAGAGCTGGCCCCATTTGAAAAGGATCCCGCGAGGTGATGTGCTTCAATAAGTACAATCTGAGGACTGTATAGAAACTATGACAAAATTATGGATAAGCAAATCTGTTTCTGTGATATATGACACTACCACCAGGGATCAGATCTTATTGCATATATTTAATAGTCACATTAACACATTGAGAAACAGATGAGTGTGCAATACATTGTGAAGCAGCAATGAGTTGCACACCTTTCTGGACCCCAAGGGGTTAACATTGAAAAACACCCTCAGGAATACAAAAATGCCTGACCAAGTAAAATCTCCATATGTAAATAAGCCATTGGTGACTGAGACACTGAAGCATCATAAATGCATAGAAGGGGCAGAAAACGCATTGCAATTGTGATGGATATCCATACTCAGACTGAGTAGCTCAGCCAAAACTGTGCTTCCTTAACTCAGTGTAGGGTGAACACATTCTGGATACAGCAAGCTGCCTCACGCACCAGACAACACCAGTGTAGGGGTTAGAATAAGAACTGGTTTACTGAATACACATGGTTTATATACACAAATAATGAGTGATCCACACATATTTGAATACAATAGGATATAGGTGACTGCAAACCACATATGGAGTGACAATGGGGCAGGTGGTGGAGGGGCACATCATACAAAGAGGCACAATGGGGACAATGGGAAAAATACACAAGTTATACAATGAGAGTAAACATACTGTGTGATGGAACAATTATGGAACAATTGGTAGGTGTCGACAGGATAAAATGGGGCCAGACATGAGTGAATTAACTATACAGTGGGGATGGGTGAAGGGCAGACAATGGGACAAAGGAATAGGGCTGGGTACAAGTGTCACAAAGGGGCCCAGAATACACAGAACAGGATAATGTGCTCTGTGCCAAAGCATCTTTTACATCTTTCAAAGTACAAAGAGTCTTTTGGGAGGTATGGTATACTTTGGTCTGACAAGGCTGGGGAAAAGGGTTCACTGGGGGAATAAAGTGATTGGGGAAAGGGGACAATCACCCCCCTTGGCAGAGGTAGGGGGAAGCTATACCAGGGCCAGGTCCATAGTCTGTGGGCAGGAGGCTGGCCCTCAGCCCCCTCCAGGAGCCCCAGTGATGGAGGGTTCTGTCACAGCAATATAGGACTATTTGAGGTGCAATGACAAGGATAAAGTGGTGAATGCAGCTTAGTGCAAACAACGAGAAGGACCTGGGTCAATTTATCTGTATATAACCAAAATATTGATGTAAGTGCACCCACCCCTCCCCAGAGGTCTAACAACTGACTACTCTTGTACTAGTATAACTGTCACAGTGCCTTACCTCGGCCTGCGCCATTCGGCTGGGTGCAGGGTTCTGGACTGACGCTCTGGCGTCACTAGCCACGTCCCTCTCTGCCTGCGGCCTGGTCTTGTCTCGTTCATTGTTACTGGCATCATGAATCAGGCACTTGCCTGGATGCCTGTTATAGGCCCAGCCTGGGGGACCTTATTGGTCCTGCCTTCTCCTACTCCTTTAAAAACTTCTATGGGCCTGTGTATCAGTTACCTTTACGTTGTTGTTCTGAGCAGTTCTAGTTCAAGTGGTTCCTGTGTCCTGTATCCTGTGTATGACCCGGCTTCTCTGACTATCCATTCTGGTGCTGACCTGTGGCTCTGTCTGACCAGTCTCTCTGTGCACTCCATTTGTCTTGACATCCAGTCTGGTGCAGACCTGTGGCTCTGGCTGACTATCTGCTCATGTGTATGACCTTGGCTTGTCTGACTATACATTCTGGTGCTGACCTGGGGCTCTGTCCAATTATCATCCCAGTGTAGCTTACTCCTAGTGGACATCCTATCTGGTGCAGACCTGTTGCTCTGGCTGATTACCTGCTCAGTGTATGAACCTGGCTTATCTGACTATCCTAGCTGGTGCTGACCTGTGGATCTGTCTGTTCACTCCTCTGTGTGGCTCCTTTCCCCACAGACACCCATCCCGGTGCAGACTCCGGCCTTACTGACTGCAGGCATGAGTCAGTAGTCTCCATTGTTGCCATCGGATTGGAGACGAGCTCTTCATTACTGACTGCAGGCATGAGTCAGTAGTCTCCTCTGTTTCCCCTTGCAGGAGACTGTGGGTTCAGTGTTGCATTCTCTTCAATTCCTGAGACTACCAGCTGGCTGCGGCCTAGTCTCCAGCAGTGTGGTTGGCCCGTTGTAAGGCTCCTATTGCTGATAGTCTCTAGCCTTTCCAGTCACCCTCTGCTTGTACTGTCATACTTACTTGCATTTGCTTATTATTATTATTATTATTAATAAAGGTGTTATTAACTATACCGTCTGACTCCTTGTCTTGTTTTGCAAACCATAACAATAACAGTGTACACTATGTTATTATTCAGGACAAAATCACCCATACACTTCCACCACCATCCCTATGGTGCAAGTGGCATAAATGGGTGAATTTTTGGTGTAAATACCTCAGTATATAGGCAGGTATAGCAGCAACCAATAAATCAATTCTAGCTTCTATTTTAGGACAGAATCATGAGCAAAAGCCATGCGTTGGATACCCCTATAGCACTCAAAGATTTAATGTCAAGTGTGCATGGGCATGGAAGACTAGGGGCTATATTCATGGAGCTACAGAGGAGCATTTCTGGGCAAAATGTATTAAAGACCATTCCAGCATTTAAAGCAGAAGTGGTCATTTTGAGAACCTCCATCTGCTCATTATCCCCAGCTACCTCTGTGGTGATATAACTTCCACTCTCTGCATAGAATTCTATGTAAATTAGCTATTTTACATCAGAGTTCTAAACACAGAACTGGGGTGATGGACTCAAGAAAAGGCCATGAAAACCAAAAAACATATCATACCCATGTAGATGTATAGCTGGATATATAGATATTTAATGTATCTGTTCGTAAAAGTAAAATCCACAATGCAGGTGCTTTAATACATTGAGAGTGAATGAGCACGCAACACCTGTAGCCTAAAAGAAGTGACACTGTAGCCCCATTTCTCATGTCAGGAAGTAGGGCTCAGTTCTTCCACTGTGCAATGTTTCTCAACACTGGTCTTCAGAACACACTAACAAGTCACGTTTTCAGGATAACCCAGTTTGATGACATGTGGGTAATCAGTGGCTCAGTCATTATACATCATCCACCACAGCTTAACTAAGGATATCCTTAAAACTGGCTGACAGGCTTATCCTAAGGACTTAATTTGAGAATCACTGCTCTAATGTGTTGGAGACCTATCTAGTATTCAAGGGGTTAAAATCTCCAAATATTACAAATGGAATCTACAGAAATTCCATTTCAAAAACTATGGTTGTGTTGGTTTGTTCCAGAAAAAGGCCCTATGTGGGAGATTTACAAAACTCGGCTTAAAACAAAGCTCCTGTTCAAGTGTTATAAACCAACATAAGGATATGTATAAATATTTAGAGACATTTTAGCTAAGTGATAACTCCAGTCAGGTGACTATTTTAAAAAGTGGAGTAGAAATGGACTTGTCCAAAGAAGAATTGTGGTCCAGTGTATGTATAAAGAAATTCGCTAATTGAGTGAAAGATTAAGGCAATTTTAGTAATTAAATCTTAAATCCAGGTATGTACTGCTCTTTTTTTTTAAAGAAGTTTATTGAGAAATATAACATGGTACAATATGAATAAAACAGAAAAATAAAAATGTAATTTACAGTATACAACTATAAGCAAGCCTTAAGAACAAATCATGAAAGCATGAAATTTGCTCATACGTACTAGGTCATCCATCTTGGACTACCAAAGGAACATAGGAGTGGTCTCCTTTGAGATGAGTGATTTGGCAACCACTGTACAAACTGTTCATAACCCTTTGAGTGCCAGAGGGGTATGCAACTCATGGTGAAGCAATGTGTTGTGTACCCTTCTGGCATTCAAAGGGTTAATGGAAGTATATAATGACAGCTATGTATTGAAAAAAATATATATTCTCATTTGTGACTTTTCTCAGAATATTCTCAAATAGACACATTTATAAACTTAACTTTACTTCTATATAAATATGACCTGTCATTGCAAATTTTAGTGACAATTCTTAACCCTTTGAATGCTGGAGGTTTGGGGAATTTTGGGAGGCCAGTCACTTTTTCATGACTTTTGCTATCCATCTGTTTAGGTTTGACTCCCACAGGCAACATTTTTGTTATATATTGAAAACTATATATTGTTTTTTTATAACAAATTTTGATTTTTCATGGTGGCTCACTTGAAGTAACGATATAAAAGTATATATATATATATATATATAATTCTTTTGAAGAAAACCGCACTCACAGGACTTCTTGAAGTGTAATATTGTGCTGATTTATTAGAATCGACGTTTCGGCGCCATCTTGGGCCTTTCTCAAGATGGGGCCGAAATGTCGATTCTAATAAATCAGCACAATATTACACTTCAAGAAGTCCTGTGAATGCGGTTTTCTTCAAAAGAATTATACACAATTTTTTCGGGCTGGCACCCAGGCAAGTTGGATAATATTTTTGTGAGTGCTCCACCTCAACGAACTGTATATATATATATATATATATATATATATATATATATATATATATATATATATAGAAACAAGAAAGGTCCTCACTGGACCGAAACGTTGGACAGTAAATTAAATTTATCGGTTTTAAGACCTGAGAGTGCTAGCCTTTTTTGTTTCTATACATTGCATGCATAGCACCCGGGCAGATCATACAGGATGATGAGAGTACCAACTTAGGAGGATATATATATATATATATATATATATATATATATATATATATATATATATATATTCCTTTGAATGCCAGAGGGGTATGGAATGCATTGATTTTGCAATGCGTTCTGTACCTCTCTGGCACTCAAAGATATATATATATATATATATATATATATAAATTCCTATTTCCTGAGACTACATTAACATCCTATATAATAAAATGCTATAATGTTTGTCAGAAGAAGTCATGTGCAGTACAGACTGCCCAAACGCACCACGGCTGATACAGATTGGGGAGCTCCGAATTCGGACCGGAGTCCTCTCTGTGCACCTTCCTGGGACCACTTGGTGAGTAGAGAGGCTCTGGGCACAAGCCAAGGCTGCTCGGTGGCACTGTGGCCCGTGTACACTGGGTTTTAAACTAATATGAGTCATAAAATGGCTGAAGCTTCTTAGTACATGAAATGATAATGAAAGGAAATTTTGTTACAAATAGGAGTGTTTTGGGAAGCTGGCAGAAATTTAAGCTAAAGTCATGAATTATTGTTCAATATGTAGTATCAAGCAGGCTTGGAGTAAAAAAACAAAACAGTATGACATATAAATGCCACATATGTCAGTACACTGATACGCAACATGTGTACATGTACAAATGTATGCCCTTTCCCTGGGCTCCAAATTGGTGACAGCACTTAACAGAATTTCTACTAACATTTTAACACAGATAACCAGAATGCAATATATATATATATATATATATATATATTTAGTAGTGTAAAAACTCGTGTACACGGGCCCACCATTCTGTGCATTCGGGCAGTCTCTACTGCTCATGTCTGCGCGTTCAGGCAGTCTCTGTTGCACATGACTGCATCAGACAAACATACATCTGGCCTTTTATATTATAGGATGATATATATATATATATATATATATATATATATATATATATACTAGTATGAAAGCCCATATACATGGGCTAAAGTGCACCCAGCTGCGCCGGAGCCAGCAGCAGAGACAGGATGTGTGCCATCCAGAGCAGGGCAGCGCATTTGGAGAGTCTCTACTGTGCATGATTGCAATCATGCTCAGTAGAGACTCGCCGAACGCGCTGATGCTTTGTGGAGCTCCAGGAGGCTCACAGCAAAGCTCCCTGTGTGTGAAACCACACATGCACGGTAGAGACTCTCACGGTAGAGACGCATTCTACCACTTTATGTAATAGGATAGTCTGAAGGCATAATTACTGCATAACATAAAAATAACCCCCTAAAGGCATACATTTCCTGAAAATAAATATCTGACTGCATCAAATGAGGTTTACTTGCCTCTCTACCCTCAGCCTGATGCTCATATATGTTTCCTGAAGGTACTCAAATCATTGGAGCATATGGAATTTCTTATTCATTAGCTACTGAAAGTATATACAGTAATAGTTATATTTGTGAAAAAATATTCTCAAGTATTCTGCAAATTTTGTGTAAATTTTCTCAGAATATTTTCATATATATTTATAAACTTGAGGTTACTTCTTTATAAGTATAACCCATTGTTGGGAATTTTAGTGACAATTCTGAAACATACAATAAGAATGTTTTTTATACCTCTCCCCATTGTGCTTTGCAAACAGTACCAGGAAGAAAAAGGAAGTGACATCATCAAAATTGCAGATACCTCTATCATTCAAGGGGTTACTATTTTTAACCCTTTGAGTGCAAGAGTGGTATGCAATGCATTGCTGGTACTCTGGTACTCAAAGGATTAACAGTTATCATTTGCTAGTATTTATTAGAACAACATACAGGTAGCTTTTAATGTAGATTAAAATCATACAAGTTGTCCTTTGAGGGATGGAAGATTTAGTGCTCCTTAACAAAAATAATGCCCATAGAGAAGAATGCAAATCTTGTTGAGCTATGCAATTTCCATTTCAATTCTGCTTTATGAAGCAATGATTTTTTTTGCACTCTGCAGTAATGGAGGTTTTATCTGTTTGTGAACAGAATTCAACTATATTCTCTAAATGGTCTGATGAGTGAAAAATGAGTGGACTTATACAAGAACAAATGAAATTAAATGCAAACATGCTTTTAACAAGTCACAGGAATGAAGCATATTTTAAAGGGATAATAATGTTTGTTATAAACTAGCTTGCCGAGTCTTCTTTATAGTAAATGTAACACATTGCGCTCTGTTTATCTACTTACGTTTGTGTAGTTCAATATATATTAAGTGTAGAACGGTCCCCCTCCTGCACCTTCTGGCCGCCTCCCAGTGAATCTGAAATCTGGTCCCAGGACAGATGGATGCAGCGAGGAACAAACTGCAGTAAGCAAAGGAAAATCCCGCCCTTCTTCATTAAGGGTTTATATGAGTATGTATAAGGAAAACCCTGGCCTCCTTGATGAAGGAGGGCGGGATTTTACTTTGCTTACTGCAGTTTGTCCCTCGCTGCAGCCGTCCGTCCGGGACCAGATTTCAGATTCAGTGGGAGGAGGCCAGAAGGTGCATAAAAGTAAGTAGATAAACATAGCGCAATGTGTTACATTTACTCTAAAAAAGACTTGGTGATCTACTTTATTACAAACATTACAATCCCTTTAAAGATAAAGAAAGGTAAAAATAAAAGTCCATACCCCTTGGGTTCAGCATTGCATTCTCAGGGAAAATTCAAGGAAGTGCTGAATTCAACCCTTTGAGTGTCACAAAGATATACTACAGATTGCAGCGTAATGCAATGGAGTCCTGTCTGGTACTCTACGGGCCTAATGTTCAAAAGGTAAGTGGAGGAGTTTTGGGCATGGGTTTCCATAGAAATGTTTCCAGGGGGTACCAGGCCAGCCCATAGAAGCCCTATATTTATGTGGTGGGATCAAGTGTGTATGGGGGTGCCCCCCTTGCTCCACCCCCCCCCCCCTCCAGACACCCATGGTTCTGGGGCAAAACACTTGCACAATAGGGACAAATAAAATGTCCATTGATTTAAATGGGGATTTTTATCCCTTGAATGCTAGCGAGCTCTCCAACCTATTGCTTTGCAATGCGTTGAAGATCTCACTAGTGTTCAAGAGGTTAAAATCACTATGTAAATCAATGGGAATTTTTTGAATTTTTGGTTCTCACCTATGCAAATGTTTTTCCACAGAACTCCTCCACTTTTATTTTGAACATATGGCCCTAAGGGTTTGAATGAACCCTTTGAGTGCCAGAGGGGTGTCTAACGCATTGCTCGGCAATGCATTGCGTTCACATCTGTCACTCAAAGGGTTAAAGTACTCCCAGTATATATCAGTGAGGCTGATGTACTAGGAAAAGTGGTGAATCTGTGGATCAAGCCAAATGCACCATAAGGGTGACGAAAACATTTCCAAAATCCTCATTTGTTTAAATGGGTCTTTTGACTCCTTGAATACTAGTTACACTTGTAGAGCATTGCTTCACAATACATTGGGAACCTCTCTTGTGTTCAGTTATTTAAAATAATTATTAAGTGAACAAGGATGCTGTATTTGTCCCCTCTGGTATAGTATGTTAGCTCTAGAAGTGTGCCTCTTTTCTTTAGTATGTCAGGCTGAGCTAGACATACCTAGCATCTGATTGGTTAAAGGAATGCAGAAATTGCTTGGAATAGTCAGAAGAGTCTCTTGACTATAAAATAAGAGTCTGTGGATTGCTCTTTGATAGGACAATAGGCAATTGGTGGTGATTTTTACTGAAATATTTTAGTCATCTTGATGTAAAGGTATGGTACATTTATTTTAGCTCTTTTCCTAATGGATAAAGCTTTATTGTGGGTCTTGATAAAGGTCTAGTATTGACCGACACATTGACCCTCAATAATGAACATATATATATATATATATATATATATATATATATATATATATATATATATATGTAAGTGATTCTGGTTTGCTGTGAGGACTGGAGAACACTGACCAATTGAGGACCAACCAGCACTGGAAAAATTATCTGTGTTGTTACATCTTTATCACACCGTAGTGCATAACCTCCCTGGTGTCCTGCAGCTAACAATCATGTCCTCCATGGACATAATATCTAGCGCTAATTAAAGATTCATTTTGGAGTACCGGTCCACAAAGAATGGATTTATAGTCACTGACAGCATTAGGTAATTATGGTTTTATTATTAGGAGATGATAGTATTCATTAAAGGTGCAGTATCATCTAAAATTACTACAGTTCATATCCCTTGAAACATCATGTAGTCCAAGCCAGCATTTATGAAAAAATATTTCTCAATTGCACAAGCCCTATAAAATGTATTCCTATGTATGTGCAGGCTGAGATGTATGACCATTTGACCTCATGTCTGCGTTTTGCTGCAAGTTCATTATAAGTGATAAGTGCAGTGCACTTCATGATTATAGCAAAGTGACAAACACAAGATTAGATACTCTGTGAACTGAAAAGAAGTGATTATCTGTTTTAGGTTTTAACAGTTTTTCAACAATCATGATAACAATTGTACTCACTAGTCACCCTACATAATTTATGAAAGATTTAGATATTTCATACCAAAAATAAAAAATATATAAAAATGCTGGTATGGAGTGCATGATTGTCAAATAGATATATAGTTACATGCTTATAAAGTGAATTATGTTGAAAACAGACACAAACCTTTGCCACAGTATAACCCAGAAAATGAGAATTACATAATTATGTATGAACTCTTTTGATTTGAAGTGGAAGCAATTTTGAGTTAAAAAACACAATGGAATACATTTTCCGTTCCTATGCCACTTAATGTCAATTTACTAAGCTATGTAAACCAGAATTCCTCCCCTCAACAATGCGGGATGTAAATGGGGAAGCTTGCAGATATTTTCAGGCATTTCTTTCTACTACACCTATTTTAAGGCAATGCACTAAACAAGGCATAGAGGGAATAGCGTAAGTCTAGGTCAGTTCCCTGCTCATGCTATGGGACTGAAGCAGGGTGCGATGATGGTGGAGTGTGTCACCTGGTTTGCACTGCAGAGGTCCTACTTCTTAGTACATACTGTGAAGTATAGACACTGGTGTTAGAGGCTAATGTCAGATAGATAGCCCCTGAGGAAGTGTGTGAAACACAAAACACATTGGGCCTTTTATTGTCTATAAGAGAGCCCTCCAGGTGTTAGTATTTACTTCTCAGATACACTGAGGAGTTTGCATAGTATGGTGAAGAGGCCATGTTCTAATTAATCCAATAGAAAGACATATAATTTTGCTGTGTGTGAGTGGGTGACCCATTCATCAGTTGATCTTTTTAAATATTTTTTATATATATTTATTCATTTGTTTATGTATATTTTAAGTGTTGCATATAGTTTATTATTAAATTCTACCTGTCGATGTAAACTCCCTATCTGCATTTACAGTAACTATTGTTTCTAATTGGAATTGTCCGGAGGATACAACTGACACGTTAGTGTGAACAGGGTTTGGGGATTCTACAGTAGTTGACCTAAAGTAACCCCACATACTCCCTTTACCGTGAGAACATCCAATATTGAAAATACTATGAGGAATCCAAACAGTGCTACACTGAAATTCCAAATAGGGAGGAGAGAGAGAAAGTACTACCCAGACGAATGAATGAAAGTGGTGTGACAAGTGAGTAGATATTTTCACACTTATATCTATGCTCATATCTGTATCTTAATCACATACCTTTACTTAAAGGGATAGTAATGTTTCGTAATAAAAGCAGCTCTAATTAATCATCATAGTATTTGGACTTTGGAGAGTGTTATTTCAGTTCTGTCAGAGTTGTAGTTCAGGAGTAATTCAATGACAAAGTGTCCCCCTCCCACCCCTTTTACTGATATAATATTGTTCAGCCAGATCAGAAGGGAGGTGTCCAGGTAGACTGCAGAGAGGGACAATCTTCAATTAAGATAAGGGAAAAACCTGAAAAGCTTGTCAAGGGGGGCAGGGCTTTCATTGTTTTCATATAAAGAAGATTGCCCCCTTCTGTTATCTGTCTGGTCTTACAACTAGTTTCCTCATCTGAGAAGAGATTGCTTACACTAGGTAAAAGGGGCAGGAAGGGAAACTTTGCTAGTGAATATCTCTTAAACCATAAATGTTTGAGAGATAACACTTATATCATTCTTCATGTTTTTTTAATGCCTACAAAATAAAATAAAGTTAAAACGAAGTATTACTATCCCTTTAAAAATGCACGGGTTTGGAGAAAGGCAACAGGATTTAGAGAGTAATCTGAGCTGGACAAAAAAATCTTATTAAGTGAGTGGATATTTTTCTTTATAGTGGTGTTTTAGGATACATACTGATTATACATCTCTTCATATATTTCTCTATTACATCGTGGCGAGGATACCTTCAGTAGCAGTGAGGAAAAAATGATTGACTAAAAGACTCTAAGGATTTGCTGCCCTAATGTTTACAGATCCTAAACTGTATGATCATTTGGAAGGACTGTGGGAGGAATATACTATAGACAGCAATTAATCCTGGACTAACCAAGTACAATTTTTATGGACTTGATACTTCAAGTAATAATTGGGGGTACTGGAATGCCTAAGGTAATATATATGTGTGTTTTGCTCTATCTATAACAGTTAGATTTAACCCAGGGATGAACCATTTCTTTCCCTATAGTACACTATGCTATTTGATGGTGAATCCTATTTAGTGCACTCAGATATATAGTGCTGAATTTTTATGCTTTACTAATGTCAAGTGGAGCTGCAGTGACAAATTCTTACATTCCCCTCACTCTATTTAAGCATCATCTTAAATAAGAAATAGCACTGTGAGTGAAATTGCTCATTGATTCCACATTTTTCATACTGATTCAATAGCTTTTTCTGATATGTGAAATCCCATTCTACTACAGGAAAGTAGATGAAGGGTAATCAATTTTTGGACTACCAGCTGTTGGTCTTCATTATGCCCAACCAGCCACCAGGGGGCAGATTCACGAAGTCACAATAAAGAGGTGATAAAGAGATTATTTCTCCAGTAATATCTCTTCTCCAGTTCCTATGTTTTTCTATGGCGCCTATTCACTAAGATCTCTCAAACTTTAGAATAACATGATAACTGCAAATGTATCACACTTGAGAAGTTATTTCTGCTTTATCACACCTTAATACATCTCTGCCAAGGACTTGCAAAAACTCACGTGTAGTGCACCATTCATATGATATCTAGAGTCCTTCTGTCTTCTCGCTTCATCAAACTACTGCTGATGTACTAAGGAAAAGGGGTTTAATTCCTGTGAAAACTGCATGGGACATTGGGAATAAATCTAAAATAAAAAATGGCCTTTGAAATGGGGCTTTTAACCCCTTGAATGCTAGACAGGTCCCCAATCCATTGCTTCTCAATGCATTGGAGACCTCTCTAGCATTCAAGGGGTTAAAAGCCCCATTTAAATAAATGGGGATTTTTATTTGTTCACTGTGCTGTAGATGAGTTGTCTAAATCACCTTTCTTAGCACATCAGCCTCAGTAAGTCTATATTGGAGAAAAACACAGGCAGGCTATCCATGTCTTGGTGCTTTCCCATAAATCAAAGGATGAAGCTCCGTCAGCTCTGAGTGATATAAAGCAGTAATGGGAAACCTGTTGCACCATCATCCTGTGCTGCATAGGCTCTGGGAAGGAACAGGCAAGCAGGGCATGGTCCCATCACATTTATAATAACTAAAAGCCAATGGGGCATATTTATCAAGACAAAAATGCAACTATTCTAGTGCAAAACCAGCTGTACCAAAGGGGAAAAAAAAGTGTCCATTGATTTAACTTGAGCTTTTCCTTCTGAGTATAGCAATGGTATGCCATACATCTCAAGGATCCCTCTTTAGGAAGGACTTTCCCTCTTTGAGACCCAAATCCCTCTGTCCCTATTTCCCTCCCTGGTGTTCCTCTTTTTATGAGATCAGACTGTGTGGTGTGTATATGTGTATTACATTAATGATTGATAACTTCAGTATTAGTGTATAAATTAGTTTGAATAAATAAAATACTTTGACCTTGTTCTAAATTGTGTATTCAGTTGAATAAACAGCTATTACTAGGTCATGAAATCACCTAAAAATTTTCAGTAATGCTCTGCCCACCAGAGCATATTTCCAGTTTAAACTGTTATTTCAGTAAATAAACATTTCCCTCTAGTGGTCAGATTTTAATTAATTTTCCTGTTGCGTTCCTTCGGGATGGTGAGTCACTGACAACACTGATACTGGAAAAGCAATGTGCTGGAGACCACTTTAGTATTTATGGGGTTAAAAGCCTCATTTAAATTAATAGGAATTTTGATACATTTTATGTGTTTACCTGTGACTTGCTCCAGTTCTTATTAATATATTAACCCTTTGAGTGCTAGAGGGGTATGGAACGCATTGCTTTGGAATGCGTTGCGTACCCCTCTGGCACTCAAAGGGTTAAAAAAGGAACAAACAAAGGAGAGCACCTATCAAATTATCATCAATTGGCATAACTATACATATCTTGTATAGAGTGCTCTAATACCTAACAATAACTATAATCCACCAAAAATGAGAAAAAGCAGGAATCTAAAATATAAGCACACCTCCAAAATAATGCCAGTATCAAAACTACATTTATAAAAATAAACACATTTATTATCCTAATACTGAAAAAAGAAAAACATATGGATGAATAGTGGGATATGGACCAAATACACCCTCCCCACAAATCCCACCACAATATTCCCAATATATCAAACTTCAAAGTAATGTAATCATAATAAATCAAAAAGGGAACTGAAAAAGAAAAAAAAAGAAAAACCTATAAAATAACACTAGAGTCTCGCTACTGGCGCCAGTATAGAAAAATAACCTAGAATTGAGCAAACAGATATAACTTCATAAATTAGATGGTCAGAAGCACGCTGAGATTAGTCACTCATGAATGGGTTAATACAGATGTCACTCATGACTATTTTGCAACAATAGGATAATAAATGGATTTATTTTTATCAATTTTGGTTTGATACTGGCATTAATTTGGCTGAGTGCTTATATTCTCGATCTTTACTTTTTCTCGTTTTTTGATTGCTTATTAAGCTTTTGAGTGCCAGAGGGGTACACAACGCATTGCAAAGCAATGCGTTGCATACCCTCTCTGGCATTCAAAGGGTTAATATATCACCCTCAGTACAAGATAGGTAATTGTTTTGTAAAAATTATGACAAAAGCTTAAAGTTGATGAATCAACCAGAGGCCCTCCAGTAGTCATTGGGCTACATATTGTCCCTAGCATTCATGGGGTTAAAAACCTAAAAGACCAAGTTTAAGTTAGGAAATATCATTTTTTCTGTAAACATGAGGCTTCAAAAGCATTGAATGTTGATTAATTTATATTAGTAGATCCATCTATTCCATTCAAATTATTTCTTATCTTCCCATCCTCTGGATTTTTAGACAGCCTATAACCAATAGATTTAATTTAAAAATATAGAAAAGTCAGCACATGAAAGGAGAACTTCTGTACGTACATGTATCAGAGCTGCAGCTAAATACAAACAATTCAAAAGTATAATATAAAATGTACAAGCCTGTCTGTCTGGCTATTAGGTGCTTAAGGCAATGTGTTCTTTCACGTTCTCATGTGGGTATGATGCTGCAGGGCTTGCCTCAGACTAGGAACACAACTTCAGCACCTCAGACAGTTCCACACAACACACATCTTAAGTCAGAATGTTGTTATGCTATAGGGTCAATGCGAGACATTTTTTTAACCTACTGCCAGTTCAATAACAATAACCCATTGTCTGCCAGTTTGCTGGGGGAACGTCAGTGCTTTACTCAGTGCTCATGGAAGCTTTTGCCCATAGAAACCCTGAGTTGACAAATCCACCATCAATAGGCTTCTGTGGATACAAGTAAATTCTCCCATATCCCTTTTAACACTTTCAGTGCAGAAAGGTAGCCAAGACATTGCGAAGCAATACTTGGATACCTCTCCGGCACTGTAAGGGTTTATATGAATACATGCAGTATATGTGGTATTATTTGAGTTTGTTTTAACCCTTACAAAGCAATGAGCTGCATACCCCACTGGCACTCAAAGGGTTAATGCATTGGGCATCCACCTGTCAAAACATTAGAGACCTCTTTAACATCAATGGCATACAAAAAATTCTTAATTTTCTCCTATTTTATCATTTTGAATAACACCACACTCCCATAATATATAAGGCATGACTTGTAGTCACATTTACAGGTACAATACCATCTATTTTTTTCTCTATAGCAACCAAAAGAATAACTTGTTCATCTTTTTAGCTATTTGTAGGTCTGCAGCTTTATCTCTTTGCTCTTTGTTGCTCTGTACTTTGGCAGTGATAAGTGTATTTTCCCAACTCCCAACCCCTCCTCTCTCTCCAGTCTGACACCCACTCTGCATTTTGCCCTGAGATTCACCCACAGCCGCTATGTCCCTGGGAGCTTGTGCCTTGTTTTTCTGCCATCATCTCCCAGCAGGTAGCAGACTGCCCTGGAATTGACCTCAACACAAAAGAGCCAACAGGGAACAGAGAGACAAAAGTCTTATTTAGCAGGATGCAGGAGATGCTATGAATCCTGAGCTCTCACCCACCCTTTATCAACTGATCTCCTCAAAGAAATACTAATGTAAAAATGATGCTCTTATATAAAAATGAATGTTGTAGTACCATTTAAATCTCTTTGTGATCAATGCATCCTTTCAGTTTGACATGAAATCTCAATAGAACCCTACAACTAAACAATTTAACTCAATGGATCTTGGAGAGGTCTCTAATGTATTGCTTAGTAAGGAGTTAAGTTGGTGTCATGATAAAAATATTTTACTAATACTAGCCTTGAGACAAAATTTCAGGTAATCATTACCATAGTCTTCCATAAGTTCATTGGTACTAGTCATAGAACAACATATACACAGAAGCTAACGTACAAATCACAGTGCAAGCCTTGAGCAAATCAGCTGCACTTTATGCAAATTCCCAAACTTCCAATTGATTTAAATTGAGTTTTTATCCTCTTTAATGCTAAATAGGTATCAAGTGTATTACCAGCTGTTTGCTGGCAATCTAAACACTAGACCCATGGACCAGTGTACAGGGAAGACTTACAGGTCCTTCACATCCCAAACTAGACTATTTTTTCACTGATGCCATACCATGACCTTCATCAGAATGAAATGAAGGTGTCATGATGGTGCATTGGCACTGTCAAGGTCGACTCTGTGTATCAGGGAGAGACAAACAATCTTGGGATTCAGAGGCCACCCATTCTGTTCATTTTTTTGGTTTAAGAATGACTCTATTTTTGTTTTCATTAAAGGGATAGTAATACTTGAAAATAAGTTTATTTTATATTGTAGCCCTTAAAAAACCATGAAAGATGATATACGTCTTATCTCCCAAACCTTTATGGTTTGGGAGATATTCATATGTATAATATAGTATAGTTCACTTTTCCTTGCTGTTTCAGCCAAGTCTGCCATCTAGTGGACAGATTTGGAATTTGGTCCACATAGCAACCGGCAGCTCTTTACCAGTGCCGAGATCACAGAGATCACGATCTTTGAAAAGGACTACTTCATTAGAACTGTGTACAAAGTGTGCCTGGCTTGAAAGCACACTTTGTAGACCATTCCAATTAAGAAATTCTTTTTAAAGATCATGATCTCAGCACTTCTGGAGAGGCACTGTTGGTCGGGTGACCGGTTTCCAAATCTGAAGGGTGGAGCAATGACATCACTCCAGGGGAAACTTTACTTCTGAATCTCTCCCAAACCATAAAGGTTTGGGAGATAAGACTTATATCATTTTTCATGTTTTTTTAAGGGCTACAATATAAAATAAACTTATTTTCAGGTATTACTATCCCTTTAATATAAGTGATCTATAAGACCATCCTGCAAAATACAAAGTAAAAAAAAATAAAGTTCCTTCTCCACATCACCTTCATCAACCCATGTCACATTCCTCACCCCATATCACATTCCTCTCCCTATATCAACACTGTCTGCTTTGATCAACTCCCTCAACATTACTTGCCTTCCTTATATCACTTTCCTCTACCTTTACTTTATTACCATCCATATAACTTTCTTCTCCTCATATACCTCTCTCGTATATCACTTCCTACCCCTTATTCATTTGGGGGTACAGCTCCTAAAGGGCACACCAATGCATTCTGCAAACAACTCGCTAAAAGGGCCATTCCGGGTGCCGGAATTAAGGTGTTCCTGCACATGCTGCATAATTAGGTGTACAGAGCTTTCCTGCTGGAGAAGAGTGTACCCCACAGCCCTGACATGTATACCTCAAGCAGTGTAGTGGCACCCACCTACCTCAGAACAGTTTGCTCCAGATTGGACACCCAGGGCCTATTCCTCCTGGGAAGAGTCCATGACCAGATGGCTTTCCCACATTATATTATAAAAAAATTGGTCAATATCCTTTCCCCCTATCTTTTCTCTAGTCTTTTAACAAAGTTTTTAAAGGAGCGTGCTTCCCACACCAAGCCTTAGAGACACAAATAACATTAATTCATAAGCCAGATAAAGATCCATTGCAGTGTGCCAACTTTCATCTCACCTCTCTTCTTTATAAAGTGGGAGACTAGAGATAATACGATTAAGGCCATTTTTCTAATTAACACCAACATTTCTCATAGGCTACCATCTCTTTCCTTTTGTCCATTGATACCAAAAACCTTTGACAGTGTTAATTGGATCTACTTCAAGGAACTTCTTTCTACCTTGGATCTGGGGCCATCAAGACACTCATAGCATGCTTAGAATCTGCTCATCACCATCAGCTCATTTTAAAATTAACATCTTCCTTACTGACCTGTTCCCTATATCAAACAGAACAAGACAGGGTTACTGTCTTTCCCTCTTCATATTTAGTTTGATCCTAGAACCAATATTACATATAGATCAGGCAACATCCCTCTATTAGATGTGTTCCCCTGAAGTGTTGTTACCCCTCACCCCCAATTTCAAGATACAGTTTTCGAAGTCCAAAGTGCTAAATTACAATATACCAGAGGTCATTTACCTTTAAGTGGTCCACAGATAGAATTAAGTACTTAGGAATCTTTCTCTTCAGTGATCTCAACAAGCTTGTCTCTATCAATCTCAACTGGCTGATCTCTATGTAGCCAATGATTTACCTAAATAGTATAAACTTTTTATCTCTTGGACAGGCAGAATTAAGCTAATAAAAATTATTATTCTACCAAAGCTGCTTTATTTGTTTAGAACTATTCCACTCTCCTTCTCTACCAGATTCCTTACTAAGCTTCAATCAGTGATAAACTGCTTTGTATGGACTTATAAAAAACCCAGATTAGCAGCCTCCAGTCTATACCTCTCCATTAGCTGTGGTGGATTGGATCTACCCAGCGTCACCATGTCTCTTCCGCTATGGTTACTTTTCTCGATTGTTTTTATGCTACTAATAAGGACTTGATCTCCACTGTCCGGTGTTTCATATATGATATTGAATTCTACAATCTATTCTGGATGGCCTCAGACTCTCACTTGCTGGGGGCGACGTCTCCCCCTATCCTGTCACACCTATTACAGGTTTGGGGTTTCCCCAATGAAGGCTATCATCCCTTTCCTCTAATGTCAATCTATGGCTATCCAGGCTTCCCCTGGATTTAGGGTCAGTTCACTTGTTTTGTGGAAATGTCTTAAAGTACACATCTTAGACAACTTGATACTAGACATGGGTGTGAAACCTTATGAATATTTGTGCAGTAACTACCCCTTGCCATCTTCTCAAGCTTGGCAATACAGAAAAGTACACAACTTTTTGTTAGGCCTAGTGATGAGGGGTCATTCCTTGTGCTTCTACCCCCTTTGGGACTGGGTATCAGAACATTATCTAAAATTTATAAAATGTTCATATTCATGAGATAAACCCACTTTCATTGTTCGTTGGGAGGAAGATATGAGCATTAGTTGCCAATCTCAACCTGATATCCTATGATAGGAAGCTTACTTAACAACTCTCCAGACTCCTCCTCTAAAGAGGTTATTTATAAAATTATCACATGGTGGTATCTCATACTGACATGCGTAGCTAAGATCTTCCTTTCTAATTCCCTACTAATTCATCGCTGTAGATGCAAGGTGTTTAAGGGCTCTGTGTATCATATTTGGTGTGACTGCTCGCATGTGAAAACATTCTGAAAAGATGTAGCCATGGAACTTAATGTGGTTCTTTCAAATTATCTCCCATTGTCTCCAATGCATACTTTCAAAACCCATGTGTAGATTATTTTTATTCCTCACTAATGCAACTAAGTTATTCCACCCCTTGGCAGAGCCCCACGTCACCAAATTTGAGAATGAGCCATACTAAACTCCACTTAACAGCAAATGAAGAAATCCATGCTTCTGCCATGGGTAAAATGGACTAGTATAAAAAGATCTGGTCTCCATGGTTTTCTTTTGTAAGTAACAATTGACTCTTAGGCTTCCCTATCTCTATGCACCACATCTGGGACACTTATGGCTCTGGACAATTTAACAGTGACAAAATTGCTACTCGCATCCCTTGGTCAGCGGGGTGAGGACCATGACGTTGTGAGAGATGTTTTGGAGCCTGGTTCCTTCTCCCTCAGACCTGACCAACCCTCTTCTAGGAGAAATATTTATCTATCCCCTGATATTTTTCTCTTTATCTCTACCTCTCTGTCCAAGTATCTCAACTCTCTAACTCTCTAATCCCCTTCTTATACTCTTCCCTTTTATTTTTAGTTTCCTTTCCTTTTCCTCTGAAAGATAACCTAATGCAATTTGGCAGGGTGTATTCTTGGACTAGCTAATTAATAAATATATCCTCACCCAGTTGTATCGTAGTCATGATGCTGTATTATGTCTTTAAGCTTATGTTCAATATCTACTTATCGTATTCTGTTGTACCTCATATTGGTTGTAAATAAAGCATTACTATCTTAAAATAAATAAATAAGATTACAAAATTGCAATACCTTGTTATCTACCACGCCACCCCACCCCCCAAAAAAAAATTATAAAAAACTGTTGCAGGTTTATTTTGTATTTTTGGACTTCCATTTAAGGTCTTGGTGTAGCAGAACAATCTCTCAAAAATTCTGTATATTTCTTTGGGGGATGGGGTGGTATGGGGGAATTTATGAATATGCCAGCACAGCTCATTTTCTGAACTAAGATATTAGTCACCTCTGCACTTTCTTCCAGACATTCCTAATGCTGAAAGTTTTACAAATCTCTTGAACATGAAGACAAGTGGTTCAATCATTCTGAATGATCTGTTTGAGTTACTGACATTCACTTGTGTTTAATAGATGAGATTCTGTAGAATTGTACTGCTGGGAGGTTGACCATCCCTGTACTAGAGAATATGATCACTTTAGTACAGGGATGGGCAATGTGATGCCCATTTGCTTATGTGAGACTACAACTCCCATCAATCCCTGCCAGTCATCTTAATGACAGCCTAGAAGTGCCCCCCCCCATAGTATACACATGAAAAAAGAGCCAAGTTGCAAACTTATTTCTATGCATTGTGAAACAAGGCACAGACTAATTGAACACTCCAAAACTCATGTACAGTTCTTGATGCCCTCCAGTTAGGGCCAGAATTCTCAATAGGCAGAGTAGGCAACTGATCTAGGATTGGTAAAGTATATTATTATTTTTGATATATGCAATGTAATGTTTCTAAAATTATTATAACCCAGTCTATCCTGGGATAGCCTTCTTTATATACTTCCCAGTAGACTTGGCCACCCTACTGAGAACTATTACATAGTAGCCATTTGCTGTAAAGTTAAAATAATTTTTGTAAGTTACACAGTCCCATCGTAGACATAATAGGATGAGATCAGATTGATAGCAATTTAGATAATTGAGAGTTGCAGTTAGCTAGCATTGCTGACAGTTGCAGAGCCACTTGTTTTTTAGGTGTGTGTAAGTCTGCATATGAATGCTGTTTGATGTGCTTGAGACCCACCACAAGCATGTGCAGACAATTAACATAGTGCTGTTCTGAGATGGTCATTGTGCTCCATTGATCTGGTGTTCTTTATCAACCCTTGTATTACTGTCTGGGAAGTTTTGCTTCTATTTCTCTTTTGTATATGGTTGTGATAGAGATTCCTTTGTCCTATTTGATAATTGCATTGTATGCATGGTGGTATCAGGGCGTGATTTTGATCTGTTGAGATCACGTAAAATATTGACAGAACAAGGCAACATATGCCATTTTGGATTGAGTAACGGCTGTTGTGTAAAAGACATCATTTTGCCATTATAATCTTCATGGTATATGTTGCATTGATATATTCATGTTATCCTTGCTTTTCTATTACCATGCTTTATTATTACTATTGCTTAGGTGTTAATGCAAATTTTACTGGGAAATGTATTTCATTATTCTCTGTTACATCCAGTAGGTATGCATATTGAAAACAGCAGATAAATAGTTAAGTTCTATTTAGTAGATCTGGTACCTTTTGTCTTTCAGATAGGTTGCTATTCTTGCAATATTGTGCATGTGATTTTAAAGGGTTGTTAAGTGACATGTGGCCCTATTGTGCATATCTCACGTGACAAATCTCCTGCCACTTAGTTACCCTAGTATATACAGGATAGGGGATATAATTTTACGCTGCCACCAACTGTATTGTAGGTAATTGTAAGGGACAATTAACCCTTGCTGTGCTGCTGTCTTCAACTGTTGCTAGCTTATACCTCTGGATATTTATATGTCTGGTTTAACCCTATATGTGCTGGAATGTTATCTGTATAGTCATCTGATATATTTTATTGTATTGTAATTTCAATTATATCATTATATCTTAGTATAGGACCTGGTTACATTAAGATATATCAATGTTATATACCCTTATATCCCCATTCACTGATTATTATTATTTTATTTATCACTTTTTATTTATCCAAAAAAAAAATTACATATATTGTTTCACGAATATGAGTAATTGATTCTTTTTAATCAATTCTGTTAATTGTGGAAAAGTGCGTCATACCTAGTTTGTGTAAAAGATCTCAAAGTTATTTAACCATATATTTTTCTTTATTTTATGCGAGATATACAGTGCGTGGTCTCCTGTTCCCTTCAACCAGTGTCTTGACAGCTTGCATCCTAGAGCCACTCAGCAAAATAAGTATCATTTTAACTCTACCCGTCTCCTCCTAATAAAGAGTTCTCACTTTAATCCCTGTGAAGTGTAGATGACTTCTCCAGTTTATCACTTCTCCGATTCCTCCTATGTTATTCTATGGAGCCTATTCACTAAGATTTCTTCAACTTTGGATATCTTAGTGCATAGGCTCTATAGCATAACATAGGAACTGGAGAAGTGATATCTTTGGGGAAGTCGCCTCCACTTTATCACCACTTAGTGAATCTCCCCCGTTGAGTAGTAGAGAGCAAATTAAGAAACAATGCTTTGGACATGTATCTAGCGTCCAAGGGGTTAAATACCTTCCTCAAAAAGAAACCTCAAGAAGTGAAAATCCACACTATAAAGAAATACTTAAAAATGTCAGTGAGATTATAACTTCTTCCAAACACATCATTGTCCTGTGTATGTTGTGCTGGCAAATGTGTAAGTTGTAAGTGTGTATCGTGGGATTGAAGTGTGTCACAAGGGATTCATTCCGCCAATTAATTCTAATGTGCACATTATACCCTACTCAAAAGTGGGTACAATTATTATTACTATAAATGACCCTTGCATTTCTTATAAATGACATTTAGCATGCAAAAGTAATTAGGTTTAATTACATCTCCAGTACACAGCAGGATGAACAGTAAATAGTTATGACATTACAGTTGAGAATTTCTTTTTTTGCAAGAGGATTTTTCATATGTGCCAGATATACAGACTAGTAGGAGATTTTGTTAACCCTTTGAGTGCCAGTGGGGTATGCATCACATTGTAAAGCAATGCGTTGCATACCCCTCTGGCACTCAAAGGGTTAATTCTAACTTTGTACAACGGTCGGCAGAAAAAATTCATCTTGTGTAAAGAACGGATGTTCAAACCGTTAACTCTTTGAGTGCTAGAGGGGTATAAAACATATTGGTTTGCATTGCACATACCTCTGGCATAGGGCTTAAAGGGATAGTAATACTTCGTTTTAACTTTATTTTATTTTGTAGGCATTAAAAAAACATGAAGAATGATATAAGTCTTATCTCTCAAACCTTTATGGTTTATGAGATATTCACAAGCAAAGTTACCCTCCCCGCCCCTTTTACCTAGTGTAAGCCATCTCTTCTCAGATGTGAGTCTGGTTGTATGACAGTACAGATAACAGAAGGGGACAATTTTCTTTGTATGAAAACAATGAAAGCCCTTCCCCCCTTGACAAGTTTTTCAGCTTTTTCCATTATCTTAATTGAAGATTGTCCCTCTCTGCAGTCTACCTGGGCATCTCCCTTCTGATCTGGTTGAACAGGGGGGAATACTTTGTTTGTGAATATCTCTTAAACCATAAAGGTTTCAGAGATAAGACTTATATCATTCTTCATGTTTTTTTAATGCCTACAAAATAAAATAAAGTTAAAATGAAGTATTACTATCCCTTTAAGGCCCTATGTATAAATGAAAAGTGGTGCAATTCTGCTGCAAATTAACTGCACAGTGAGGGTATAAATATACATTCCCACTGATGTAATTTAAATGGGACGTTTACCCCAGTCACAATGCAAAGGAGACCTCTCTACCTTTCAAGAGTTTATAAGCCCCATGTAAATCAATGGGTGCAGTTGGCTTGCACCAAAAATTACTCAGCTTTTAGGACATGTATACAGTACTGTGCAAAAATCTTAGGCAGGTGGGAAAAAATGTTGTAAAGTAAGAATGCTTTCAAAAATAGACATGTTTATATTAATCAATTAACAAAATGATAGTGAGTAAACAGAAGAAAAATCTAAATCAAATAAATATTTAGTGTGACCACCCTTTGCCTACAGAACAGCATCAATTCTTCTAGGTGAACTTGCACACAGTTTTTTAAGGAACTCGGCAGGCAGGATGTTCCAAACATCTTGGAGAACTAACCACAGTTATTCTATGGATTTAGGCAGCTTCAGTTGCTTCTCTCTCTTCGTTTAATCCCAGACAGACTCGATGATGTTGAGATCAGGTCTCTCTGGGGGCCATACCATCACTTCAAGGACTCCTTGTTCTTCTTTACACTGAAGACAGTTCTTAATGACTCTAGCTGTTTTGGGTTGTTGCCATGCTGCAGAATAAATTTGGGGCCAATCAGATGCCTTCCTGAAGGTACTGCATGATGTATAAGTATCTGCCTTTTCAGCATTGAGGGGACCATTCATTCTGACCAAATCCCCAACTCCATTTGCAAAAATGATGCCTAAAACTTGCAAGGAACCTCCACCATGCTTCATTGTTGCCTGCAGACACCCTGTTCTTTTACCGCTGTTCAATCATCGGGCAAGCAAACTGCCTTCTGCTACGGCCAAATATTTAAAATTTTGACTCATCAGTCCAGAGCACCTGCTGTCATTTTTGTGCACCCCAGTTCCTGTGCTTTCATGCATAATTGAGTTGCTTGGCGTTGTTTCCACGTTGGAGGTATGGCTTTTTGGCTGCAAGTCTTCCATGAAGACCACTTCTGACCAGACTTCTCTGGACAGTAGATGGGTGTACCAGGATCCCACTGTTTTCTGACAATTCTGAGCTTATTGCACTGCTGAACATCTTCCGATTGCGAGTGGAAGTATACATGTGGCTTTCATCTGCTGCACTAAGTTTCCTTTGACAGTCACTGCATCTACGGTCCTCAAAGTTGCCTGTTTCTATGTGCTTCTTCAAAAAGAGATTGGACAGCACATCTGGAACCTGTCTGACTTGAAATTTCTGCCTGGGAGATACCTTGCTGATGCAGTATAACTACCTAGTGTCTTGTTGCTGTGCTTAGTCTTGCCATGGTACATGCTACTGACATTAAACTATCTTAAGCAACCTCACCTTGTTTGTTGAGTTTGGCTGTTCCTCAACCAGTTTTATTCCTCCTACACAGATGTTTCTGTTTTAGGTAATGATTGTGTTTCATCCTACATATTCATTTGACGATCATTAGCACCTGTTTGGTATAATTGTTTACTCATACACCTGACTATATGCCTACAAAATCCCTGACTTTGTGTAAGTGTACCTAGAAGAACTGATGCTGTTTTGAAGGCAAAGGGTGGTCACACAAAATATTGATTTGATGTAGATTTTTCTTCTGTTCACTCACTATAATTTTGTTAATTGATTAATATAAACTATTAACATGTCTGTATTTGAAAGTATTCTTACTTTACAGCATTTTTTCACACCTGCATAAAACTTTTTCACTTACTCTTTGTCCCTCAATATGGAGGATCACATCTTATATGTTCCAAAATTATCCATATCCATATCACAGGGGGCTTGGGAAGGAAAGAAAGTGAAGAAGGGACAAGGGCAGGATAGAAAAGAGGGCAGGAGAGTGAGAGGAGAAATGGGGCCAGAATATGGGACAAGTAGAGGGGGTTAGAGTATTGAACAAAAATAACAGGCCAGAGCAGGGTCAGGGACAGGGGGCTGGAGTATTAGACAGGGAGAAGTAGATAGAGGGTCTGAAATGTTACAGGACTGTGAGTGTGTGAGACAAAATGGAGTGTGCAGCTGAGAATGGGGACAGGAGTGCAGGATGGAAAAGAAGGCTGAGATAGAAGAAGAATGCAGTAAGGAGAAGGAGGTACAGGAAATAGGAGAAAGACAGTGAGATGTCATCTACATTGTTCAGAAGAGTGACCCAGATATAAATGTTTTGTGATGTGTGAAGGTAAGCTTATTTATTTTTTATTTTTATGTGGACATGATGTAAATGTTTTTTGAGCTACCTGACTGGTTACAAAACACAAAAATGTAGAAAAAAAACCCTGTTTTGCTAGATGTGACTGGAATCATGCTAAACAGCCTATTGATTATGAAAACCAAATGCTCACAATAGTTTCACCCAATGGTGGCTGAATTAATCAAATCTTACATTTAGATAGATTATCCAGGCCCTTTTACCATGATAGTCAATGGTTATGCTTACATCAAAGACTAAAGTGAGTCTGACCAGATCTCCGCTTTAACTCCAGCTACATGGTAGCACTGATACCTGAAGAAGAGCTAAAAACAGAAGCCGTATGCAATGTCTGCAGACATTTTGGATGGGAAAGAAAAGGGCATTTTCCATTAATTGAAACTTTCTGCATTTTCAATTGTTAGTTACAAAAAACTCCTTTATGAGAGGGCAATGTAGGATAGCAGTATAGCTAACTACCATACAATCATAGCTATTTAGATATGGAGTTCATTTAACTGTTTGGATGCTAGAGATGTCTCAAATGCATTAAAAACCAATGCAGTGGAGACATCCCTGTTATCCCAGGAGTTAAGACAGAGTTCCTGTTTATGCATTCTTCTCCTATCTCCTGCAACTGACTACAGTTAATTGTCTGCCCACTAATGTGATTATGCCAGAGTAGTGGCTCTCAGCTCTAGTCTCCAAAGGCCATTAGGCCAGATTTTAAGTATATGGATGCCATAGCAGAGATCAATCAATCATAATGACTGAGTCATTCTCTTATCCACATGTACTCATATATATATCCATAAAAAGTAGCTTTCTAACAGCCCATGAGAACCACTGATCCAGAGGATGCTGTTGTTTTCTAGGAAAGGTAAAGATAAGCACTCAATAGTATCTAAATAGCAGAGGAGGGTCTTCAGATGACCCATGCGGAGGTCATGGAATGAGTGAAAAAGTTAAATATCCAATTTTGTTCCAGCACAATTTGTTGCTTTTTTCAGAGGGAATTCCAGTCCATAGCAAACCCATAGCATTTCTGCCTATTTGCTAACACTGCTGATTTCACAGGAGAGAGATTTTTTTCACCTATTCTAAGACAGCAAGAATCCCTGCCCCCATAATATAAAGATACATTTTCCACCATGCAGCATGTTGTATATTAGACAGAAGAGAAAGTGGAACCAAGTCAGAGAGAGAGAGAGAGAGAGAGAGAGAGAATGAGAGATGACTTAATGAATGTAACTAAAGATCTGTTGTGTAGCTTGCAGGAGTGCAGAATGAGCAAGATAAACTGTATAAGTGATGCTACCGAGTCTGAGGTGGAGAAATCCAGCAGCAGCAGTAGTCATTCAGAGAGCCCCTTCCTCCAGCATATATCAGCCCCAGACCCCAAACATGCACCATAGGGACCTGGGCTAATATATTAAGAAGGGTATCAGCTGTCTGTGCTTGTTTCTTCTGTCACTGTGCCAGTTGTGATGATGACAAATGTGACAGCAAAGGACCCTTAGTCACATTTGTGATCACCAAGTACATAGCAGCAAGATACTGGTTAAGGTGGTGATGGCTCAGAGAGTGGAGCTGGTTGCAAGTAATGGGTGAGAGATATATGTTGTTGGGAATCACTACCTCCAAAAGCATTGAGATTATGGTTTTTGCTGCAGTCATTGCAGGTGCATCTGGAAAAAGAACATTCTCCTTCACCTCTCCCCTCACTAAAATCATAGGTGTAAGATTATTTTTCCCTTGGGAAGGCACAGTGCAATTTGAAGCATCTGCACTGTAACAAATTAGTTAAGGTGGGGGAGTGGACACACCTAGACACATCTGCCCTGATAAAACACATTCCATTTATCCATTCTGACAAGTATGGAAAGCATGTAAAACCATCACCCAAGAAAGGGAAATCAAGAGCTGCTGTCAGTGTGCAGCTTGTCCCTCCTCAATGGCAAAAAGAACATTGGTGAAAATCCCTACAAATTCAAGTGAAAATCCCAGTGAGCCTGGAATATCAAGGACAATAATAATACCTGTGATATCATCTTCTTGTGCTAGCATCCAGGTCCATTGTCCCCCCAGCAGCCTCATGGTTCTACTCCTCAGCATTCACTGTTGCTGCTACTTGCTACTAGTACTGCTACCAGCTAATGGTGAGTTTGAAGATTTAAGGATCTGGCAATATGTATCCACCAACTGCACCCTGTGTGGTGCACTGACTACACATAGCATTATGGTGAAGACCAGTAGAATGCAGGGAATAAGGTAGCATCTTCAGACCTTCCATCCTGCAGAATATGCCAAGCTCATTTCAGTGAACATGCATTATTTTTATTGTGAGACATGGGGGGGTCATTAGTCACCCACCACAATGAGACAGTAACTTGTATTTATTGTAGTTGTAGTGGGCAAAGTTCATAGTGAATGACTCAGCAACACTTGATTTCTTGTGGTATGGTTTAACAATACCAAATAAATGGCAAGGTGGTGGTTATAGCTGTGTGCGTTATATCAAAGCAGATGTAATTATAATTGTACAGTTCCTTCCTACTCTCAAGGGAAGATATTCCAGCACCCATGATTTCAAAGGAAGTGCATGGGGAGAATAATAATTGGCCAACCTCTTCTCACAGGTACACCTGAAGTGGAGATGTTTGTTGTGGTGCTTCTGTTTCTTCAGAGCTAATAAGAAGTGAACCATCAATACATCAACACCTGTCTCAAGTCACCCTCGCTGTTGGTTTCCCCATCTGTGATTATGATTATCTCAGTCCCATGTAGCAGCCTAATGCTGATGCTCAGATGACAATAATATCAATGGTGGGTGTGTGCCACTGGGTGACATAGTGTTTCCGGTGGTGGCTTAACACCACCATCTAGCACTGCTGGCACTAGACAATTTTGTAAGGGTTTGGTTTTTGCATGTTTGAAGACTGCAAACAAATCGTTTACAACTTGTATTTTCATCACAACCAGCCTGCAAGCAGTTTTTTTCAAGGCTTAACTTATTGCAAGCCTACAAGCATGTTTTAATCCAAGCATAATTATCATAGCTATAATATTTGGAAGGCTTATCTTTCTGTGAGCCTGCTTCTAACCATCATTTTATAAAAATCTTGAAAAATAAATGGTTGAGTTGAATTTGGTGATGTTTAATAGCAATGCTAGATAGATTATTTGCTTTATCGTGCATGATTCCAATATAACCTTGAATTACTTTATTATTATTATTGTAAATAATTCACCAGTGGTCTTAGCAATAGTCTCAACTGTGATAGATGATGGCAACTGTTCAAATCCCCCATCCACCTCCGCAGTGCTGCTGTTACAAGTACATGTGTCTTAAACTTCTTGGTCTTTTGGGTTTTTTCCAATTTTACTGCATGATACTCAAATGCCATTAGATGGCAATTCATTTTTAAAAATGTAAGTCTGCAAACAATGCTGCTTCATAATTGTGTCATAACCAATTTAACCATCAGCAATGAAAAAGCACTCAGACTGCACTCTTGTTGGTGGACAACTAAGCACTTCCATAGAAGTACATTTCGGTGCTGGCCACAAACAATGTTTTGTTTGCTAGTAGTCAACTGTGTCATTTAAGCCTACAACATAGATATCCTGAAATTATTCTGTATCCATGTCTCATGCAGTGGAACCAATCCTAGGAGCTAGAAGGTGTTCTGATATGAAACAGTTCACCAATCCATAGCCATAAGATCATAAAAAAGGGTACATGGATTGTCAGGCCCCCAATTCTACTTATATGTGAATCTCGTGAACATTGTAGTTCACCACAGTGCCTGAAAAGTCAGGGAATAGAGTGAAAGACAGAAAGAGAGATAAAAAAAGCAGAGGGAGAGGGAGGAAGAAAGAGGGTGAAAGAGAGAGGAGGTAAGAGAGACCTTTCCCAGGAACCTCCACAAAGTAAGCTGGCTATCCTAATATTTTGCATCTCTCCACTAGTAGATATTCATAAAGGAACTAAATCTAGCAAGCCTTGATGCTGCATGAAGCTGCTCTATTTCTAACATCATGGGTTTATGAATGATGGATTGGTTCTTTGCTTAGCCCATATGAATGTACAATAAGCAAGGATATATTCTGCAAAATAGGCATAAACAGGACTTTCTGCATGGGAATATCACTTCATTCTTTGGCTCCTGAATTTGCTGTTTACATGTAGAGACTTGGAATCCCATTATTTTAAAAGAGAAATACCGAGGGCGTGAACAGAAGCTGGTTCGAGTGCACACACTTTACAGAGTGTCACGGTTTGTTAAGACTCTCAGATGCAAGGTTAGGTAAAAACACAACTTTATTGAAAAGTTTAAGATAATCCCATAGGATTTTATACACATACATACAATACAGATAAATGGCAAATAGGTAGTGACAATAGCAAATCAGGCTCTACCGGCCCTGCCAATATACCGGGCAAGGCAGCCTGGGCAAGTAATGAAAAGGTGGCTCTACCGACCCTGCCAATATACTGGGCAAGGCAGCCTATTGATGGTCAAGAGGATACAGGCTCTACCGGCCCTGCTAATATACTGGGCAAGGCAGCCTAACGGAATACCATAATAGCAGGCTCTACCGGCCTTGCCAATACCGGGTAAGGCAACCTCAGGATGGAATGATTGAAAGGTTCTACCGGCCTTACCAATATACCAGGCAAGGCAGCCCAAGGAGAAGGTGTCAGCCACAGTGACCTCAATAACTGTCAGATGACAATGACAGTATGGAGATGGTAGGGAGAGGCTACAAGGTCCAGTGGTAATACCAGTTAGTCTGCACACTCCAGTACCCGTGTACCAAGGGAATAACTAGCTGTCTAGGACTGGACAGCGCACTGGGAACCATCAGACTATATGAATCATGAGGCAGAGGAGTAAACCAGTGCGCTCGCGCTGGAAACCAACAGGCTGGATGTTAAGTAGACCTTAAGGTCATAGAGCGAACCAACGCCCGCGTGCTGGGAACCAACATACTGAGTAAATAGTAGGCCAGAAGGCAATGGAGCGAACCAACGCCCGCGTCCTGGTAACCAATAGACTAGATGTAACGTAGGTTATAAAGCAGTGAAGTGAACCAGCGTCCACACACTGGGATCCTACAGATGGTTGTGTATTGAGCTGTAGGGCAAAGGAGCGAACCAGCGCCCGCGCACTGGTAACCAACAGACTAGTAGTGTATTGGCCGCAAGGCAGTGGAGCGAACCAGCGTCCACACGCTGGGAACCAACAGATCGTTGTGCATTGAGCCGTAAGGCAAAGGAGTGAACCAGCTCCCGCGCACTGGTAACCAACAGACTAGTAGTGTATAGCCACAAGGCAGTGGAGCAAACCAGTGTCCGCACGCCTAGAACCAACAGATAGCTGTGTATAGAGCCGTAAGGCAAAGGAGCGAACCAGCGCCCGCGCGCTGGTAACCAACAGACTAGTAGTGTAGTAGCCGCAAGGCAGTGGAGCAAACCAGCGTCTGCATGCTGGGAACCAAAAGATAGCTGTGTATAGAGCCGTAAGGCAAAGGAGCGAACCAGCGTCCACACGCTGGAACCAACGGATGAAAATGTCGCCGGAGCGACCGAGGAACAAGATCTCCACAGATGAAGGAACCGGACGCAGGAGATGAACAGGAACCAGCACAATGATGGTCAACCGGATCAGGAACGGCAACGAAGACTGTCAGCAGGCAACAGCAACCTCAGACGACTTCAACCAGAACAGGCACTGGAACAAGTACAGCAAAACAGGAGACTCAGGAACAGGACGAACTCAGGAAACCAGGAACACAGCAAAAGGCCCATCAAGCTTCTGTAGCATAAAGAAAGTGGATGCAGGCTGAGACACCACGAAAGGGCAACCAGAGGGTGCCCAAACTCAGTTTAAATAGGCAATGTGAGGCGGGCTAAAGACAGACAGCCAATGGAAGCCCCCTACAGGTGATAGACACAGAAACGCAGCAATCACAGGCACCGTGATACAGAGCTCCTGCTAAGAACTTGTTAAATCTACTTTGATCGGGTACCTAGACCTTACAACTATACCCATTTACAGTTCCATCATTTACAGAGGCCTGAGAGTTACAATTTGAGACCTCTAGTGCTGGAATTGGAGAACTGGAAGTGGAGTTGGGTGACCATGAGGCTCTGGCCTACAGCTGGATCTGATGCTGTGGCCTTGTCTGCTCATATTCTGCAATCAGATTGAGTTTGTGGATGATAGAAGCTTGACTCATTTAAAACTACTTGGATGCGAGATCCGTATGCCCTATCCCCTAGGCATCACGGTGGGACCCGACTCGCTAGATGATGTAGTGCAATAGTGTGACATCTTTTCTCATGCTGCTAGGCCTACTTCAGAGATAGGTACTCCTGTTTGAACATTTGAGGATGCGGGCTGGCGTACAGGCTGTGGTAGTGCCAGATACCAGCTGGGATCTGAGTAGAGCAGAACGGCCTCGACCGGAATCCTTCCCTGGGGTGGCACTTCACGGTGAGATGCTCCTGGAGACAGGCTGCAAACTCAACTGTGCTGTCTGATGAGTTGCTCCTGACCTGCAAGAACCTGGAGGCTCTTCCTTCTTTGCTTGGTCCTAGAGCCTGATCTGTCTCCCAGCATCTGTGGTGACATGACTACCGGAGACCTCTGGTGCCAGGCCTTGAGCAGGCCTATATGAACTATAAGGCGCTTTCCATACCAGCATTGCGGCAATATTAATATACCTTATTATAGTGTCATATCCCACGGAGTCTGCACACTATTTAAACACTGAAGCTTCACATTGATAGTGTGACAGCTGGCAATAGGCCCATGAACTGTGTTTTCCCAGAAGTAAGAGATTATTCTATTAATTATCATCCTCCTCCTTTACTGGTGGTGAAAGACAATGGTGGTTCATTTGGGGAAGTGGGGACATGAAGGAGTAGAGGTAGGTGTATGGACTCTGTGACAGTAGACAGAAAGAAATAATAGTGCCCAGGGGCATATATAAAGGAAAGTAGAAGGGAATAAAGGGAAAAAGGAGGAAGGAAGGAAAGAGAAAAAGGGAAAAGAAGGAGAGAAAAAAAGAGGAAATATTTTAACACAATATGAGTCCTTGTGCTGGAACCTTTCTCTTCCTCCTACCAACACAATCACCTCTCCACTCTGCTAGCCCCTCTCAATATGACAGCTGGCAGTGGCATCTGTACAAAAGGCCCTCTCAATCTTTGTGAACTTCCATAATAATTATTGGTTATAAACCTAAGACTTGACTTTACAATGTTGATCTCATTCTTCTCTACTTCCTTCATGATGTTCAACTATTATTACCGAGGTCCCTGAGTGTCGTTTCTGCCTCACATGGTTGCACTTCTTCACTTATCCTGTTACTAATCATATAAACCTATATCTCTGAAAATCTCTATTATAAAGAAGAAATCGGGTGAATACAAGACTAAGTTGAGTAAGTTTGCTAGAAAACAGTTGGAGGACAAGGAGATTGTGGCTGTCATGGAATTGTCTTCTGCCTCTTCTTCTCCTTCCCGCTCCTCTGAACCTGAAGAGACTACTACCTCCCATTTCTCAGAAATTATGGCAGCAATCTCCAATTGTCAAAATATTCTTACAAGTAAAATTGATACAGTTCAGATGGAACTTAATCTGCTGTGAGTGGATCAACAAGTCACGAGGAAGAAGATAATGGATACACAGAGAAGGGTTCCTGAGGTTGAGGACACTATTCCTTCTATCTCTAGCTCCTTGAAACCTTAAAACAACAAGTAAAACACTTCAGAAAAAAATCTGATGTCCTAAAAAATAAGTTTACATGATGCAACATTAGTATAATTGTCATGCTGGAAAGAAGCAAAGAACTCTCCTCTGAGCAATTCCTAGAACACTGGGTCAGGAAGACATTAGGAGAGGAGGGTCTATCAGGTACCTTTGTTGTGGAAAAGGCCCATAGAATACCCTTTGCCCTTCCACCACTGGGCTCCAGTCCTCAATCAACGATTGCTAAACTTCTCAACTGCAGAGATAGAGTTACAATTCTCCAGCTGGCATGCCTGAAAGGCCCCATTAGGTATGGTAACAGTTGGATTTCCATATATCCAGATTTTTCCATAAAAGGGAAATACCAGCAGGAACTGAAGTGGAAAATGTATATCTTTTTACTCATTGATTACTGAACAAGTACAAAACATCTAATTATGCAGATGTCACCATGTACAGTAATACAAATGTACTTTCTGCATGTGTGGCATTTGCATTGTAATAAATGGACCCTTTAGCATCTGAAGGATATAGGGGTATCAGAGTATTTTATTTTCTTAGAAGGAATAACAATAGCCCATGAAGAATTATTATCTTTGTAGACCTGCTAGGCATTTAACATCTTTGATGTTAGAGACATCCCCAATGCATTTTGAAACAGTTGATTTAAATAGGCCTTTAACTTCAGCAGAACAGCATATGAGAGATGCTAAACATCCATGCAAGTGAGAGGCTGCTCCAAGGGAAGCAGTGAACAGTTCACTGAAAATGTTATTATAGGTGTAATTATATCAGAAACTAAGGTGGCAGGTGAAAGACACTACTGAGGAACACACGGAAACCTTAAAAAGTCTTTGGCCAAACTATGGAATGAAAACCTGCTATTTCTTAACACATTGATATAATATATGCTTTATACAGGGTGCACATTTGATTAACTTGTATAGAGAACCCCCTCATTACTTGCTGCTCTCTGTATTTTATTCACTTATTCTTTTTCTTATGTTATATATTATAAAAATGTTAGGATTAGTTAGCACTGTGAGCTTTTTTTATCTGTCTGTCTATCTATCTATCTATCTATCTATCTATCTATCTATCTATCTATCTATGTAGGGATTATTCTCATTTTCTCAAAGGACAATATTGTATCCTTCCATTATCTGAAAGACTGTTAACTGAGTTCAACTAGGAGGGTGCGTTTTCATTTTTTGTGCCCCATTATGTATTTTTTTTTTTTTTTTAATCAAAGTGTATGCATTCCAATTGTGTTTAGAATTGCCAAGTTGTTTCACAGATGCTGTATCTAGATGTTCTATGAAACCACTGTGAAGGGATGTTGGATTTGGACAGTGGGTCTGTGCCTCTGGGGGTGTTTTGGTATGTGAGAAAGACTGGCAAATGTTTAATTGATAGTCATTCATTTGGTACAGGTAATAAAGTTGTACATCATTAAGCCTGTGATATCTCGAGAATACATTAAATGTGTGGTGCATCTGTGGCACCTACAGATTTTTATAATATTAAAAGGTTACTATCACTATACTGAACATGCTGAGCTCATAGTGTCCAATCAGAGAAGCTCTAAACAGTTCATGTCATAATGTATCTTCATCATGAAGGAAACAAGCTAGTTGTACACTTATTTGAGCTTGCCTGTTACCGACAGACTACCTTAATCCAAATATATGAAACTCAGTATGAATTACTGAAAGTTCAAATGTACAACTCCAAATATATTATAGTCCACAGAGAGCCACCTATATTTTGTTTGTCAATTTCAAAGTAATTTTGTTTGTCAATTTCAAAGTCATACAGGACAGATCAAGAAACCGTGTTATTGTTCAAATTCCACCCCCTTGGAAGAACAATTGCCTGGGTCCTGATTGGTTGGTGGTTGTTGTCACTCCAATTCCTTTCGGCTAGGAATTGCAGCAGCAAGATTAAATTATGTAAAACTGCTTTACTGTGAAAGAGCATTTTTGTGCCCATGTTTACCCTTCCCTTGTCCCTTGTGTACTCACTATTGTTCCCCAAGCATTGTTCTATTGTGTCCTACTCCCAAAGTATTGTCCCACTGTTTACAGTCTGTATTGTTCCATTGTGTTCTCAGCCCATCCTACCATTGTATCATTGTATGTCAGTTATGTATAAAATGTCCCCTATCCCCCTGAATAAAGTTAGAAGTCGTTTTAGATTTGAAGTTTGTCCTGTATCTTATTCCTGAATGGTTTAAAGAGTCCCCTTTGACCCCCATTCAGGACAGCTATGTCCCATTGACCCAGCCTTCCTCATCCATCTGCCTATTTTGTAGATGACATCACTAGAGCTATGTTCCAGTGATCCAGCCTGCTTCATTCAGCTACCCATCTTGTAGCTGACATCAGGAGATATACATTCCAGAGTTCCAGCCAGCTATCTACATTCACCAGGACCGGCTACCCATCTTGTAGCCGCATCCAGGAGAGAGAAGCCCAGCACAATGACCCAGGACAGCACAGCATCCAGGGTTACCGTTACACTAGCCAACAGTTCTGGCTTCTTCAGGATCATGTTCTATGGGGACTGGGAAAAGGGGACTCCCAGGCTCAAGCGAATGTGTGCTCCATTGACTGCTAGTCTGGCCGCTCTGCATTACTTCCCCTACCACTCCTCTAACGTTAGTCCCACCACTGCTTCACCATCACTATTACTACTAACACCAACCACATTAATTTCAGTCCATGACTCTTCCTCCTTTCTAGAAGTATGATCACCCTGCTCTCTCACTCCTAACACTCTGAGTACAAGCTGATGGACATTTCTTAGTAGTAGAAGTACTAGTGGTGTTATTGCTTGGGGATGACAAGTGTGACTTAGGGTCCCCTGCTGTCACACTTGGCATTATCTCCTCCCGCCTCCTGAGAATCATAAGACACATGGGCAGCAGCCGCAGCACTGGCAGCAGGAGCTGCACTGTCCACAGGCACTGGTAGCTGATCTGTCGTGTTGACACTACGTCTACCCTCTACCTCCCACGACACAAATTTCCCCAAGATCCCAAGGGGTTATGTAGGGGTATTGGCCATCATTGGGTCTGAGTAACCAGAGCGTCCCGACCCTTACATGTTGTAGTGGTCACTTCTTCCTCCTCTGACTCACTGGACGCATAATGGTCCTTACAGCTCCTCCTTTTATTATTATTATTATTACTAAACTTGCTCATAGTGATAGAAGTCACTATGAGCCTCTCCTTCCTCAATTTTGCTATTAACTCATAGCACAACAGCCTAGCAACTCTTTCTCTCTGTATATCTGCTTGTTTTGTGTTTCATTTCCTGGAAAATTATACGTTTTTATGGAGAAAAGGTGAAAAATGTGATTAAAGCAGAGAAAACTTTCTAGCCATTGAATAACTAGTGAAAAAAATTTGGCAATGGGTGAAAATGTTGAAGATTTTAATCACTTTATTTAAAGTGTATTTTCTAGTGGAAAAGTGGACAACCATGTGATTTTCCTGATTTTTTTGCGTGAACGAAGGGAGCTTTCTCTATGTATTTCTGAAAAATGTGCACTGTCAAGTTGTGGGCATAACCTGATCAAACCTCCTCTTATTATACCAAATAACTAATTTATAGTACCTGGTTTGTTTACCAGTTAAAATGGTAAATGGACATTGAAATAGTGGAGGTGTGGACCTAGGTATGGCTGAGTGCATTGTATAGTCACTTCATATGTCAAATTGCATGGGACAGTTACATATCTCCTATATAATAATTTGCTAGGATGTTTGTCACGATGCAGTCATGTGCAGTAGAGACTGTCCATGTTCGGGCAGTCATGCGTAGTAGAGGCTGCCTGCATTCGGGCAGTCTCTACTGCGAATTATTGCATTGCGTGAGTGAGGCGATGCAAGACTGCGTCACGTGGAGAAGTGAGGTAGCGGACTCTTAAACCTTTGAGTGCCAGAGGGGTACCCAATGCATTGCAAAGCAATGAGTTACGTTATGTAGCCCTCTGGCACTCAAAGGGTTAACATTACCCAGACCTTGGCCCGTGTACACGGGCTTTTACACTAGTTTTAAATATTTCAGTTCTTGAGATGCACCCTTTCAAGTTGATACACAGTCCTAGAATTAATACACAGAATTGTAATCCTTAGAGGGATGATGGATGTGACAGAAAGTGACAACTTTGCTGGGCTACAAGAAAATGGCCTCTTCTAGAGGTAGAAGTGATCCTTTCTTGTTGGCAGCCTCATGCTAAGTTAAGGCTTGGTTAGGCAGCCAGTTTCATGTAGACCCTACACAAGCATACCGATCTGTCACAGCTGTCAATGGGCAGTTTACTCTTAGAGAGTAGAGTGGTACTCAAGGGAAGGTTGTACTCTGATATTTGTGGTATCAGTGCAGGGATGTGCAGTCACATGATGTCTCCTGACCCCACTCCTGTAGATACAATAGAGTCAAAGGGTCCGCTGTGTCCATGAATAGCAGAAAGGAAATGCGGTCACCCTGGTGTCTTTCATAGGAGTCCTTAATATTTAAATCCCATTTTGGAGTTATTTTAGATTATCCCCTACTAACCAACATTCAGAAAATGTTAACAAGGTATTTTTTAGAAGATTCTGAAATGTTTTCCTTTTTGGGGCAGGGTGTTCCTTCCTGTGTCACAACATCAGTGAATAGAAATCACTAAGATATATTGCTCCCTTAAGATTTTGTTTCATGGAGCATACCCTTGTCCTGCTACACATTGCAAAGTCAAAGAAATACATTTGCTTGGCTCTGTCTGTTCTTCTTAACCCCTCGAGTACCAGAGTGGTGTATAATGCATTGTTTTGCAATGTATTGCACATCCCTCTTATTCTCAAGGGGTTACTATGCAAATAGGCCTCTGTCATACAGTGTTTCAGCAGAGGTGTTGAAAGGCTATGATTTATTAGGGAGAACTTGTACAATGAGAAGGAATTTCACTTCAGAGGGTGACAGAGGTCAGCTGAGCTGCTTGGCATGCCAGGATGGTGAGTGAGTATTTATTTGCCATGAAATAAGCTGCTCTACCAAATAACACTGGTAAAACCATCCATTAAATCTGTAATATGTGTGCTTAAATCCTTGTAATTGGATTCCATTTGATGGGAGCAATGATATCTACATTGGACTGTGAAGGGGGAGCACAAAGGAGGTGCAGGAGGAGGAAGATGCAGGTGCACATACTGAATCTGAATTTGTGCAATGGCAGACACAGAGAGACTGGTATACTGTGCAGAACTGGAGGAATTCTGGAACAAGCCAATTGCACCACTGGGGCCAAATACAAATCTACATTATTTAAATGGGATTTTTAAACTTTTGAAAGCAAGAGTGTTTGAGCCTTTGAGCTAGACACTCATATATTGCTACCATCAGATGGTGTTAAGAACACTCTCCAGTGTGGAAATCCGGAGCACCTTAATATGTTCTAAAACACATATGGCTATCAATGTTATATTGGGAGGTTAAACACATGAAAACAATCTACAGATTATAGAAACATACATATAGAATGTCCTAAAGCTAGAGCAGGGTTAGCCACTTTTGTCTGCCCAGATTTTAGAGACCACAACTTCCATCAGCTTCAACCAGGCTTTGGCTCCAGCTGTTGGTATGCCAAAGGTTGTTCATCCATGAACTAGAGGGTGACAAACTGTTCTATTATAAATGCAATTAAAAGCAGTAATACCACCTTACCCCTATTGCGAACAAAACGCTTTTGAGGACAATAAAGGAGATATTTATACCTTCCCTGTTCAGCTATCACCTCATTTAAGGCGTTACCAACCAAGAGAGGAGGACCCTGAGCAGGGAAGGTGGCATTTTTGCTTTATAAAGCAGAACTTTCAGCACATTAATATTGATCCCCAAATCATAATTACAATAGCGATATGCATACAGATACTTGTATTTTCAAGTATAATTGCAGCATTAGTGAAAACAGAACTTTTTAGGCAGACAAGCAGTGGGGAACAGCGTAGAGACATCTTGCACAGACGGCATCTCTGAGTCTGAGCTGTCCTCCTCCTTCAACTCCATGATTGGTGAGATGAATATCTGGTTACCTTTAGGCACCGGAAGGGACTGACCGCGCAGGCACAGACAGCACCTACAGCAAGATCCCTGCCGGTGCCTGTCTGCCTAAAAATTTATATTTTTCACTAATGCAGCAATTATTCTTGAAAATACAAGCATGTCTATGCATATCTCTAATGTAATTATGATTTGGGGCTTAATATTAATGTGATGAAAGTTCCACTTTAGTTGCATTATAATAGACACACGTTCACAGATTTGAGGCAGAAAGGGACTTGCCTAAATCTTGGGTGAGTTGACGGGGAAGGAAAGCTTTTTTATGCTTTTGCCAAAATTATCTTACTAAACTCCACTGTTCATTATTTATAGTAAGTAACAGGTTATTTATATGGTAAAGGTCAAGATCTGATGCACAGACTCTGCTTTTTGTTTACTTTGGATATGTAGCCAAGATATAGTTCTTGCCGATCTCCTGACTACACACAATGTAACTACTGGAACAGTATTAATAAATGGTATTTTGAGCTTGCCAGGAACCTGTATATTTTATGTTCTACTAGTGTAAAAGTCAGTGTACACAGGCCAAGGTCCAGATAATGTTAAGAGACCGGTCCTGCTTTGCGTCCTGCCGTCGACACAGTCATGCACTGTAGAGACCGTCCAAAAGCACAGAATGCTCCCAGCACAGAGCTTCCAGCATTCTGTGCATTCGGGCAGTCTCTACTGCGCATGACGGCTTCTGACAAACATCCTAGCGAACTATTATATAGGATTATTAATGTCCCCAATTTGTGGACTTCTATATTCATTCATTGATATTACACTGTGTGTGGCAACACTGGCCCAGAACAAATTAACATGCATAAATGTTCAGATTGTGTCACCAGTAAATAAAGGTTCATATCTCAAAAAAAAAAAAAAAAAAGTCATCAAAAAAAATAAATGAATAACAGAAGAGAAGTAAAAACGGTCTACTGTCTACTAGCCATTTGTTTGTATTGTATTTCAATATTGTAGACAAACTTCTCATTTGGAAATCAGTTTTTAACAAAGGAACACAATTTGAACTTTAATTATGGATGAGAAAATGCAAAGTAATACCAGAAAATGAATGTGGAATTGCAAAAATAGAAGGTTGGAGCCTCCTATTGTGGTATATCATGCAACTAGTTGAACAGCCCGTGTACACAGGCCACAGTGCCAGGCAGCAACGGCCATGGTGTAGTCATGCACAGTAGAGACTGCCAGCGCTGCGGCTGATAATGGAGCGGGGTGCTCTGATTTCAGACTGTAGTTCTGTTTGCGCACCTTCACTCCGTTATCAGCCGCGGCGCTGGCAGTCTGTACTGCGCATGACTGCTTCTGACAAACATACATTAGCGAATTATTATATAGGATACTTGGAACAGTTATAAAGTGGACAAGTAGAGATGAGCAAAAACCTAGTTTGTTTTTAACAGCTTTTTTTTAACAGGTCTGATGAAGGATCAGACAAGTGATCCTGTGCTTTCCACTTGATCCTCTGAGAGACACTAAACTGTGAGATTCCTCTCAGTTCTACATCCCCATAGACTGCAAATGACAGGTTTTCATACCCTATTGTGAACAGCATGCACAACAAGTGCAGCCTACGTTTTAAGCTACAGATTTCCTTATTTAACCCTTTGGGTACCAGAGGAGTACACAATGCTTTGCAAAGCAAGGCTTTGCATACTCATCTGGCACTCAAAGGGTTAATCCATGACTCCTATCTGTCAATGGAGCCAGTTTTCTGACCCTCCAGATAGGTTACAGGAGCTGTTCTGAGGCTTCCCAGCACAGCTCTGTGCTTCTTATGAACTCTGCTCGCTTAGGAGAAGGCAATAAAATGTAATGCAGCCCTTTAAAATACTAAGGGTTCCACTTACTTTCATGAGTGTCCGGTGGGGGGGGTACTTGCCCCACCCCCCAATTACCCCCTCCATATAATTAAAGAGGCTGGATGGGTGGTCTGGGGGTCATATTATGGCTTTGCCCTCCCCCTGGAAAAATTTCTTCAGACACAGCTGTTTACTTTTGCTTTTATACACATGGTCCTATGGGTTGTGTTGCTAAGACATGCCTAGGGTGAAATAAAGAGTTAAATGTAAAAGTAAGATTGAAAGGAGAGGAAATAAAAGTCTAATATATGGCAGCTATGATGAGAAGAGAATAAGGGAATCAATTCTAAATAGTAAAACAGACAAGGGATTGAACGCAAAGTTTAAGAAATACACAGCAACATCACTCTCCTGCTGATAACGTTTATCCATAATATTAGAAGAAAATGCACTAATGGGAAAAGAAATTCTTGCTAACCTTCATTGGCATTATTCCTTGCTCCAGCGAAGACGGCTGGCCGGATACTTTGTTATAGTCGGCGATGAAGCCTTGTCAGGTCCAAATAGCCCAGGCACAAAATGTAGCACTTGATTGATTGTCTTCAAACTCTCAAGGTGAACAGGCAGAGCTGGGATCCATGTGTGTCCTTCCCGGCCACCCCCGCCGCTATGTATACACAAAACTCTCCTAGCATTAACCCTCCTACAATGTGCTTTAACCCCTTGAGGACCAGAGGGGTGTACAATCCATTGCTACATTCAAGGGGCTAGTCCACGTTATCTGTGGTATCTCTCTCTTGTTAAATTCACCTTTGCCACAGAAGAAAAGGATAGGCATATTGATAACAATAAAGATATGTTTTGAGAATTATGTGTTTCATATAGCATTTTGTTTTAACCAATGTATTGCATTAAATTGGTTAAATAATTAAACTTAACCCTTTGCAATGTGTTGCGTACCCCTCTGGCACTCAAAGGGTTGATTGACATACCTGGGAACTTTTGAAACAGGGCTACCCGGAGGGTAACCCTGTCAGTGCCGACCTGGGAGGAAAATGACGTGATTTGCGTCATAAAAGGGGTGGGGCTTAGTCACAGGGGGGGGCGGGACAAACAAAAAAACAAAAAAAACCCTGCAAAATGTATCTAAGACGGAGTGGAGTGGGCGGAACCAGGCGGGACGGAGCACAAGTGGGCAGAGTTTCTATTTAAACTCTGCCCACCCGGCAGATACAATAGTCAGACTATTGCATCTTTTGCACTGTATGAGACATGAGATTCTACCTCTGTTGTCCGTGAGATATTTGATTGTTTTTTAACAATTTTTTATAATAAAGGATATCTTTTTTACCATTGTTCCTTGATGGATTGGTGCAGCTATTTTCTATGATTAATATGTGGCATTTGTCTAATCTTCTAAGATATGTGCAGTCCAGAATGTTTACAACATGAATCTAACTCTTCACTTAATATTGCAGTAGTAGCTGTACTTTTTTAATTTGTGCATTATTAAACATTTGAATTAATACGTACTTAGGACATTTTTTATTGTGTCCTTTTGATTTGAACTAAAATTACTCCAACTGTTCTTAGTACTTCAGCCTTGTTGAAGGGAGGTGCTGCTTACTGGACAAAAATAATAACAATGTAACACTTACTGATTTCAAACTTATAGACTGCAGCAGGTGGAGAACATTGATATAGAAGACACAAAGTGTGTTCTTTGGTGTCATTCTTTTACATTTACCAATAGTCCTCAAATGAGAAAACTGTACTTTTTCCTTTACATGTGAATTCCCAAAAAAGTGAGGGTTTTTTTTTACACTTTTTCCATAGCACATATGTTGACTCCACCAGCCTTGTCCCCCTGCACTGGAAATTATAGATTCGCACAGACTGACTCCTAATCCTTGTCCCACTGTAGCTATAGAACCACACATACTGACCCCTAAACCCTTGTCCCATTGCACTGGTAATCATAGACCCACACATACTGATCCCAGCAGCTATATAGCCTAATATACTGACCCCCAAGACTCGTCTAACTGCACTGGTAGTCACATGGATAGACAATGTGAGGCCCTCCAGCTGAGGACAGACTACAGCTTCATTGAATTCCTTACTAGCCAAGAGGCAGCAGGGAATGGAAGGAGTCGTAGTCTGTCGGCAGCTGGAGGGCCTCACTTTACCCTCCACTGACACAGAACCACACATATTGAATGCCCAGCCTTGTCCAACTGCACTGATAGCCACAGAACTATACAAACTGACCCTCCCAACCCTGTTCTATTGCACTGCTAGTCAAAGAACCACAAATACTGACCTATGAGTCCCAGCCATAGAGCTATACATACTTGTACATCTGAACCCCAGTGGGAAGACATGGGCAAAGTTCTCGTTTTATGGAGTTTCTATGAGCAAGAATTTCTGTGAAAAAAACAGCATATTCCAGGATTTCCATAAAAATTCCCAAGGAAAAAAATGATACCTTTAATTGACCTGGATGCATTTAGCACCAGCACTGGAACTGTGGATATGCTTATAGTTTTTCTTTGATGCACTGGGGTGTTTACTAGCCGAATGGGTACACTTGTGGTGCTGCATACCTACATGGCAGTATAATATAATTACATAATTATAATTATTTACAAAACTATCACTCATAGTCAGAAATCAATGGAAACTCAAGCCAAACACACTCATTCATGACTCTTGATTGAGTAAAGCTCTTTCACTGAAATCAATTGCAATTATGTTGGGCTGAAATGTATAAACACAATCTCTTTAAAATGGCACAGGCAAAATTATGAATACTACTGATAAATGGAAGAGCTGTATACACAAAAAATCAGGAGTATTACATAGGAATATAAAAATAGCATTTGATGGCAGATAAGAACCAATTGGCGAATCTAGTTATTCAATTTCCCTATATCCTCACCTCAGACTTATTTCCTTCTTAGAAGAGCCATATTTATGTCCAGAGTTCATAAATTTCTTTACTGTTTTAGCCTCAGCCACCTTTTCTGGGAGGCTATTCCACATATCTATCACCCTTATTATAGTAGCTTTTTTTGCATTTCCTCTTGTTTCCACCCTACAGTTTTATGACATGCCCTTTTATTCTAGTATTCTTTTCATTTAGAATAAAATGATCCTTCCTGAACATTATTAAATCCATTAAAATATTTGATGAGTTCAGTCATTTCAGCCCCCTCCTGTCTATCCTACAAACTATACATATTAAAGGCCTGGATCTTTCTTGATATGGTTTGTTAATTAGGACATACACCATTTTAATAACATACTTTGAAGAATCTCTAATTTATTGATGTTCTTCTGGAGGTATGGTTTTCAGAACTACACACCATCCACTTTGGACTAGTTATCTGTAAAGTGACTTTAGGACCTCTGTTCCTCTGCAGCTAATGCCGCTTCCAGTACAACCCAGTACCCTGCTGGCTTACCCCTTGGCTTTGTTACACTGCTTGTCTGCTTTTAAATCATCAGATTTAACTACTTCCAAGTCAGTTTGCTCTGATGTTATTTTCTGTATTCTGCCTTTGGACTTTTGTGTCCTAAATGCATTAGTTTGCATTTTGAGGCACTGCCTTTTAAATCCCATACTTTTCCATTCTTATAACTTTTATAAATCAGTTCTCATTTGATTTATCCCTCCAGGAATGTAAACCTTGTTATTCAAATTAGTGTAATCTGTTAAAGGGGCACAGGTGAAGCCCACCAGTATTACTGCTAATAAAGATATTAAATAGAACAGTACTTAGCACTGATCCAGAGGTTCTGCTCTAGTAGCCCATCCTCCCTCTGAATATATTCCTGTGACTACAACTCCAGCCAACTGCCTTTGTCTCCAGTCCCAAACCATGCAGTTTGTGGATTAGCTTTTTATGTGAAGCTGTGTCAAAGGCATTAATGAATCCAGATGAAGAACATCTACTGCACCACCCAGGTCTATGATTTTAGTTGCAAATTAAAAAAAAAAATCAATAACATTTCTTTGATAAGATCTTCCTGAAGTAAATTCATGCTGACATTGATCTAGCATTGAATGATGGCATTGATTTAAAAAAAAGCAACAATTCTCTTTTTCATAAAAGTTTCCATTAATTTTAGAACAACTAATGTTAAACTCATAGGCCTTAGTTGCCAGACTCTTGTTCACTACCCATTAGTCTATGTATCGGGGGCTAGTCCGTCTTCGCTTATTGGTTGGATTGATATGCATGCACAATGTGTTTTATCCGGCTAGTTCCGGATTGTACAGTGCACATGTGTGCATCTATCACTTACATATTAGGATGGTGCCTGGTTTTGGGAATGGCTTTTGGATGGCCAGATATGTAAGTTTTATATTGTATGTCTATTGTCTAATTATTTGATGGGATTATAGATGGACCTATAGCATAGTTGGATGTGGAATTAAAATGACCTTTGGAGCACACAGAGCGGTATGTTTTTTCGGCTTCAGAAAGCGGCTTGGAATTGTGAAGAGTTGCCGTTGTTTTTATAGCTTAATTTTAGATACATTTTTATATAATAAACTACTTTGGTCTATGAAGTTTTGCAGTGAAGGAGATTTTTTTCTTTTGGATATATCGGAGCAGCCTATCCTGAGACACCAAGTGGAGACGGTGAGAGATCTTCACAGGCTTGTCAGCAATTGACTATCTCTCTTGCTAACCTAGATCAAATGTGTGTACATTGGAATAATTTGATTGTAGGAACATATATGAACGTACTTCACTATTTGGTGCTTTCCTTGTTGTTTTCTTTTTTGGGAGTTATCTGAGCCATTGGAAGAGAACATGGAAGGGATGAACAGCCAGATAGCATTTCAATATCCTGAGCTGGGTCAGGGAAACTACCTAGCAAGTGTTATTGCTGTTTCTCATATATATGATAAACAGCCAATATTTTTGTGAGAACCCACGTGTGGGGTGATTTGGTGGATGAATTCAAAAGCCATTAATTGTATTGCACTAGGGCACTCCCTATTGGTCACCATTTTTTGTTGTTGCATTTTTGTAAAGTGGGACTAAAATATCAGGGCCTAGATTCACAAAAATTTGAAGAGGGCTGAAAATGCTGATGTCCTATAGGAGCAGAGTTGAAGGCACATCAATAGTATTCACTAAAGTGTTTACTACATCACATCATTAGCACTCTGACAGAAGAAATATGCCCACATTGATATCCATCCAACCGGTTTAAGAATTTGCATTCATCACATCGACAGTGACCTATTTCCATATAGAAATGAAGAAAAATAACTCATTATCTTATGGAAATGCTGAATATTGAGACAGTTTCATATGCATGGGGTGTGTTGAGATGTTAATGTGACACTTCGACACATTCATAAAATTCCGATAGCAACCTCTGCTGTCAGAGGTCACAGTCTCAACTTCACCTACCTGAGGTTGGTGAAGTTGGGATCTCCCTGTACGTTCCTATGCAGTAACAGTCCTCAATCAAGCACAAACAGGGAGTGCTGTGAACTGTTGTCGATGTGGAACAGATTTCCTCCCTTTCAAACATCACCAACACTATGAGAATTCTGAAGCTGAACAGCATTCTCTCCGCTTCCCTAATTGGCCAGGAGGGGAGTGGAGAGAACAGTTTCAGCACCATGGACAGGGTTAAAAAAGAAAAAGTACACCAAGCACTACACAATTATCTCCTTAGCTATGTATCATATATTTAACATGTTGTGCACTCCCAGGGGAACAAGGCTGGGGGTCATGCAGCATCTATGGGGATTTGTGGCTACCACTTGCCCCCCAGCCTTGTTCCTTTGCCCATTGGTAGTCATAGAACCCGATAAACTGCTTGGCCCTAGAATTGTTCCCTTGACCACTGGTAACCACAGATCCTTATGTACATTGCCTGACCCTCTCCAGCCTTTTCCCCTTGCCCACTGCTAGCCACAAATTCCCATGGGAACTACCTGGCAAAGGAAGAAGGTCTCCTCCGACATACTAATCCCCCTTTGTAATTCTCCCATCCAACATAATAAATTCCCTCCTTGAAATCCAACATAGAGTGCTCCCATCTGACATACTAAATTCATCCTTTGAATCTTTTTATAATTTAAAGTTATTAACTTTCAAACTATTAGGAAGTGATAAAGCTGTTATCATCACATTTTATGGAGAGTTGTAGCCAGAGGCCCACCTCTCCCATAGAATAAAACAGAATAACTGTCATAACACCAGGAGAACTGAAGGTGAACTATTTGGACACCAGAGGACACTGTAAATGAAAAAAACTACAGATTATATGATTATAACTTTGAAACAAAATGCCTATAAGCAGAGAGAGTACCTTTATTTTACTCATCAAAACAAAAACCTACAGTATATGTGGTTTCATAAGAAAGATGTACTAATCCATTAAGAATAATAGTGCAGCAGTCAAAAACATGGGGGAAACATTAGAGTCAAACCAATGGCACCTTTTGAAGAAAAACGTCCAAAATTCCCATTTATTTAAAAGTGTCTTTTTAACCCTTTGAATAGTACAGTTGTTTACAGTGCATTGTGATGCAAAGTGTTGAATACCTCTGAGAAGGTCACAGCACACGCAAGCTCGCCCAGTCAGTAGAGCCTCTTTGTTGGTTCTTGTACTGGATACTGTGGATCACGCAGGAGGAAGGAACAGACGGCTGCCACTATCCAGTAGGTCGATGAGGCAAGTGAATTTAGCTCGTGCAGTTGCTTGGATGAGAATCACCAGACAACTCCCTTCGAGGCATCCCCTTCAAAAATGCAGCAAAACTTGTATAGTGGAGGGTAACAGAACAGCATTTATTGAATCAATCTGGCATCCTAGTGTACATAGTCAAATTAAGTCATGGGACAGTGCTGACACAGTGTCCAATCAGGGAGAGTCCCAGGGGACTAATCATAGAGTATTTTAGTCTCCAATTAGAGTCCCTTTTTTCAGTCCAAGAAAAAGTCCTTGAAACACAACTGTTCTCACAGAAGAAGTCAATTAGTGTTGCCTTGTTACTGCTCTTCAGGTGGCTTTCTGTTCCAAGCCCTAGGCTTCAGAATCCTATTAACACAGAATGCACAGCAAAATATAGTACAGAAATAAATAACACAGCACACAACACATTCACCAAATTATAACATGGGGCCACAACACAGCGAACAATGTTTTTTTTCAGTAGGAGATACAAGTGGCTCACATCCTGTTTCTATACAACTTCTCCCCTCCCCTATATAACTGAGTTGTGAGATAGTCTCCCTCAGGCCCATTGCAGACTCATGAGTTTTACCTGGAGTTAACAACACAGTTGACCCAAAGTTCTGCTGGAGGTCCAGGTCATCTTGCTGAATTCAGTAGTCCTGAATAAGGGCAAGTTTGGTGAAACAGGCACCGTGCACACATGCCCCATCCTTCCTGGCCCACCCCCTTTGTCCAAGGGTACAGAACCACCAGTTCTTTGGGCCAAGGGCCCTGGATCCCACCCTTCCAGCCCAAACTTAAAGGTTTGAAAAGCAGTGGAAGCCAAGGTAGTCCCTGGGACAAAAAGGGCCATCCAGGCTCTGAACTGAGTGCCCAAAATACAGTTAGTGGTGGGCTCCTCCTAGGGCAGCAGGTGATGAATGCCTCTTCCAAATGTGGTCCTCAGCATACATCCAATGGAAACAGCAGGGGAAAAAACTCTGGATATGTCCTTCTTGATTGGGCCATCCTCCAACATTGGTGTCTGGAGCCTGACAGCTCCCAAATCCAAGTATAGCATTTGGGCTGAGGCTCCCTGGCTGGGAAACTTTCAGAATATCAGTCCCTTGGAAGTCCCATGGCTTACTGTCTGATCCCCCTTCCTGATGAAGAAGTCTGAAGCACTGCCATCTGCTGTTGCAGAACAAACTTCTGGAAGGTTGGTGGACTAATGGAGTGAACGACTGAATGTCCCATTGTTGCCCTTCCAGGAAACTGCTACCCTCTCTGTGACACCTTCCTCTGCAGGGGTTGTTGGAAAGCAGTGTCTTCCCATTGGCTTCCATCCTCCAGTGCCTCCTCTGGTTCCAGGACATTCAAGGGCAGCTGACTCCCTTCACCCTCACTGGTATCCTCACCACAGGACTTCTCAGTGTTCTTTTCTGAGGTAGCTGGGTGTGGACCCAGATTGTCTGTCTGGTATCCCTCACATAGATGCACCTCTGCCTCCACAGCTACCATGCTCTGGAGTGCTGTCACTCCATTCAGTTCAGGTAGCTCCCATGTTCACTCTCTGGTGTGGCAATTCCTCCTCATCTTGGAAGACCGTACTATGACTGAGGGTATCTACACACTCCTGGGCCACCCTCCATCTCAGCTCTCTCAGGTCTAGAAGTATTTACCACACTATATCTATCTGCCAGTTGATTAGCACATCCAGGGAGTCTCTTCTGCTTCATCTGGTGCAAATGATAGCTCCTCTGGTCATCTTGCCATTAACTCCTCCTACCACTCAATTGAGTCTTTCCCAAAATTCATATCATGCAGAAACGCATCTTCCACCAGGCTTCCTGGATAGGCCTGTTGCCACCACCTACATCAGTGGAGCCCCTCTATGGGTTCTTGCCCTGGATACCATGGCTAGGAACAGATGGCTACCACTCACCAGTAGATCGGTGAGGCAAGTGAATTTAGCCCTTGCAGTGGCTGGGATGAGAATCACCAGCCAACTCCCTTCCATGCATCCCCTCCAGAAATACAGCCAAAACTTTTTTAGTGGAGGGTAACACAATTGCATTTATTAGAGACACTCACAGCTTTTATACACTTCCATTTGGCATCCTTATGTACATAGTAAAATTAAGGCAGTGCTGACACAGTAGAGGACCAAACAGAGACAGTATTTTAGTCTTCTATCAGATCCCCCCTTTTCAATTCAGGAAAAAGTTCTTGAAGCACAACTGTTGTCACAACAGGAGGTCAATTAGTGGTCCTTTGTCGCTGCTCTGCTTATTTCCCAAACCCTAGGCTTCAGAATCATATGTATATAGAATGCACAGCAAAATACAGTACAGTGCTAAATAACAGAGGGCAGAAAACAAATTATAAAATGGGGGCACAACACAGTGGACAACAATTTTTAGTAGGGGTTACAAGCGACTCACATCCTGTTTCTCCACAACTTCTCTAGCATTCAAGGGGTTGAAAGATCCTTTAAATCAATGGAAAGTTTTACTTGTCCCCTGTGGTGTAGTTGGTTTGCCTCAGAATTGCTCCAATGTGTTTTTATACACATGTCCCATAGAATTTTATGAAAGCTGCCACAATAAGATTGCGTTTAAAGGTAAATACGATTATAAAAACTATAATAATATTTTTCCTTTAAGGATAGCTTTTTTGAACTTGGAAATGTTATTCATTAATTGAATCACTCCCACTGATGTTTGTGTTAGAACAAGGTTATCCTTAAATCAAGCTTGCCCATCACAACTGGAAATATAAACCAATTGCCTGCAGTGGATATAAATGTTTGATTTTGCATTCCTAAGACTGGACTGCTTCATTCACTAGAAGTCAAACCTAATGTTACACTTCCCTCTATTATTGCTCTGGCAGGGGAATTACTAATATCATTTGCAATTTAATAACAAAGCGGAAGGGTCCATATGTACATCAGTGAGTCACTCTGAAAGAGCTCACAGTTAGAAACCAATAACTGGTCATTCAGGAAGACAGTGTTCCAAGACTGAGTTAAATCCATTTAATGCATTTCAGAAACAAAGTAATGAAATACTTACTTATCCATAATGAGACGCCAGCAGTCCAGCATTACTGGTGCCAGCCTTTTTCTACTGTTAAATAAGGCCTTAGATAAATTGTTTGTGAAATGCATTCAGTTCTTTTAACCCTATGAGTGCCAGAGGGGTGTACAACTCATTGATTTGCAATGCATTCCTCAGTTAAAGTATGATATTGTGACAGTTACCTAGTTCCAGCGATGCTGCCGACGAGGACACAGGAGGCATTGATATGTTGCAGATGTCACTGACTATGCCCGGTTTGAGCGCGCTTGGTGGCATCATTGGCCGTCCATGTCCTCTTGACAGCTTGGTTCGGCACTCGGTTTGATGCAGGTGTGGGCCGCTGGTTTGACGCATAAAGGCGGGATGCGTCATTTACAGGCGTGAAGTGGCAGAATGACGCAGACCCCTGTTTTGTGCTGCTTCGCTGTAATCTCCTCCCATCCACTTCCTGGGCTGGGCTTTGAAGGGGAACTGAGCCAATTCTCAGTTGCCCTTGTGTTGTTGTTCATCACAGTTGGTTTTCCTTGGACTCTGTGTTGACCTGGCTTGTCTGTCCATCCATTCTGGTGCTGACCTGTGGCTCTGTCTGACAATTATTCTGCCTACCCCTTGTGTATAGCAGACACCCAGTCTGGTGCAGACCTGTGACTCTGGCTGACTACCTGTACTGTGTATGACCCAGCTTGTCTGACCATCCAACCTGGTGCTGACCTGTGGCTCTGGTTAAGATGTTCATTTCTATTCCAGGGATTGAGACTGGAGTCTCTTCCCCGTAGCGTTCCCTGGGGGAGGTTTCCTTCTTGGAACTGACAGCAGGCTTGCGTCAGTTAGTTCTCCCTAGTACTACCACCTTTGGGGAGATTCCTGGGTCTACACACTGACTACAAGCGTGAGTCAGGTGGTCTCTTGCTGCGTATCCTCAGTCATTCCTGTATATAGAGACTACAGGGGTGCGTGCCTGTCTCTGGTGAAGGTTCCCTCTTTCAGGCAAACTCCTATTACTGATAGAGTTGATGCCCTCTAGTTGGATCTCTACTGCCTTTCCGTGGTTATTGCCTGATTGTTATTTCTATTTATTGTATATGCTGTTTATATTGTTCTTAATAAAGATTTTTATTTTTATTATACCGCTCTGACTCCTGAATGATCTTTGGGAAACCGTGACAGATATTTTCTCAATTATCCTAAGTGTTTAATCATTTTTTCTAGGTGAAAGAGTTCTGGATTTCTGAATTCAAGTGTCAAAAACAAGATGTTACAGAGTGGATAGGAAAACATTATTCCCTAGGTGAGTGGACTGCATTTCAAAACCACCTTTGAGGACCCAGACTAAGAAGTCTGACTCTGGTATTATTTACCATTCTGCCTGCTTATATGGACACACCCACTCCACTCATTTCTTATTAGCTGTCTCCTGTGCTTTTACTTGCTCTTCATTTCACACCTCTTGGTCTTTTTCAAGCAGCCACACAAGAAATGCAGTGTGCATGTACATAGAGGGTTAACATACTCTGCCATTGTCAGGACTTTGAAGTCCACAAGCTCCACACACCTGCCCCATAGCACATGCAGGGCAATGTAGTACAATTCTACTATTCCCTCTGTTGTCTAATACAACAAATCCAAGGTGTAGCTAAAAGAAACACTCCAAAATGTCTATACAATGCTCATTGTACTTCTTTTGGCATAAACAAGATCATGTGAAGAATTTTCATTAGTTGTTTTACAATTTGGCATTAGGCAATATAGGGTTATAGAATCAAATTCAGGACCTGGTTTAGTACAAACACCAGAGTTTCATTGATAGCTTTTATGAGCCTTGTATGCCTTTCTGATTCCTATGTATGACTTTTGCCAAATTTAGATGACCAATATCTGTCTGCCAACTGCCATAACCTATCTGTTGCATGTTCATGGCCTCAGTATTTTCCAGTGATGTTTCTCATCTAATCACCCTAGCAGCCTCTTCTGGTGTTTCCACTATAGTGATCTTTGAGGTGTCATTGATTTGCAAACCAGCAGTCTTGAACCATTATCAATAAGATTATTAAGTATAACTTTCTGTCTCTCTTATCCAGTCCAGTTCCAGGTCACTGTCCAATGTTCTCCACTGAATGTACCCCTATTTGCCATATTAAACCCAAGGTTATCAGGTAAGTGTCCAGAATTTCTCCTCTAAGCTGTGGGTATGCCTCCTGTCTGGTCAATCACAGTGGCACATATTGCTTAGGAAAAATCACCGACTGGGCTGGATGCCCCTGAAGGCCATTAAGTTGGTGGGTAGCCCTTCTTTCTTCCCTCTGTCCTGAGCGTGGGGCACAATCATCTGGGTGGAGGAGGGGGGATCAGGAAAGGGAGTGGAAATGGAGAGGAGAGACTATGGCTATAAAAAAGGTGAGTTGTCTAAATAGGGTTATTAACTACTTTATACTTTTTTCCTTTGCAGGTCTCTGCACCAGTGCGCATGAAGCATTCCCCCAAGAATACAGGCCCTCTGCAGTGGTACATGGAGAATATAGGGAGCACAGGGCTCCTGCAGCAGCAGTTATCCTCCATGAAGACCCTTGCAAAAATGGAAGTACTTTACAATTTCAGTGGCATGCAAGTACCCCATCCACCTCCCATCTCCCTAAATCCCCCACCTTCCCAAATGCACCTTCCTCCCCACAGTTCTACTCTTTCAGTTTCCCAACTCCCTGTTCCTCCATCTTACACCTATCATTCTTCCACACCATCTCAAACCCTGTCAACTCCTCTGTGTTCCTCTTTTCCTTTTCATCAACCCTTGGCTACTTTACCTCCTGCCACTTCTGTGTATGATCCTGACCCAAGTGATTTACTAATAGAAAGTACTGTCTTTCAGTTCAGTTACCCTGGGTAGACCTTGCTTCACTTCCACTCAATCTTGCCACCACTGACCTCCCCTTCTCTCTCTCATCTGCTTTAGTTACCCTATTCCAAAAAACCTACTTTCATATCCTGCTTCTGCTCCACTTTTGTCTTTTCAAAGCAATCCCCGGCCTCAACCACTCACACTTCCTCATAGTCTTGTACCTCCTGGCCACATTGGTACCCACAGTGACTCCCTCTCCTGCCAGTATTTGTAATTTTCCATCACCCCTCCCCAATTCCTGGGATGAAACAGCAGGATCCCCAGCATCCTACTGCTTCCTCAGTGCAGCCTCATGTGGGTATGGCATATGCAGATTCAGGGCAATCTCATGACAACATAAATTGCTCTCGCAATAAGCTTCACTGCTGCATCCACCCCTATGGGAAGCTTGCATAAAATTGGCAATGGCATGAAAGAGGAGGTAAGCCTGCATGGCAGCCATCCCCAAACTCTCCCCAAACTTAGTTGTTCATCAAGCCATTCTCCCAGAAATTGTTACCTCAGACTCTGCCCATCCCCATGACTGCAGTCAGCTCCCTGCAGGCAGGATAGCTCTCAGTAGTCACATACCTTATGCAGCCCCATGCTGGCAACTCACAACTCCAGAGTTCTTCCCAATTGCCTCAGCCTCTGGACCCTTGTCAGCAACTTCAGCTACCTATGGCCCCTGTACATCTTTCCATTCACATTCACACCCTGGCCATATCACAATAGATGGCCACAACCAGCTAGCCGATACTTGATACATTGATATGATCCCTGTGCTGGCCCACAGACTAAAACAGTTGGTCGGTGGGTGGGGGGTTGAATATTGCATGGGGCTATGGGGCAGGAGCACAATCCTTGTCTTGTTTACCTATGCCTAATGTGTCTTATCTTTCCAGGATGGTTGTTCCAGCAGAGAAGAATTCTTTCAGCAACCTTGTGCCAGGAGAGGATGGATTTCACACCGGACCATGTCTGTGGAAGGAAGAAAAAGCAGTGGGCTGGCTAGACATGACAGCAGCAGCGTTTTCTGTATCTGGTGAGTAGAAAACTGCTTGTGTTGTTGAGGATTTTGGGGAAAGTATACTGTTTAGCAGGGCTTTGTATAACTCTGCTTCACGCCAGGGAAACATGCCAGGGAGTAAGAGGCCTAGGAGTAGTGAGGGAATGGTGCAGCCAAAGGATTGGAACTCATGAGGTGAGGCTCTACCAGCCCTACCATATACCAGGCAAGGCAGCCAATAAACGGGGGATAACACCGGCTCTACCGGCCTTGCCAATACCGGATAAGGCAACCCAAGGAATAGGACAGGTTCTACCAACCTTACCAATACCGGGCAAGGCAGCCCATAAACAGGAGATAATGGCAACCACTCGCCTAAGTGACTGGAAGGTGGAACAACAGTCACTATGATGAAAGTGAGGCTAAGTCAGTAAGTAGGCCGCCAACAGCAGAGATAGTAATGGATGTGGAGCTCACCAGTGCTCTCACAGATGAAACACCAAAACACTATAGTAGCAACCGAGTGTGCATGGAGCAAACCAGTACCCAGTACGTGGAACGCAAACAATACTGCAAGGCAGCCAGTTGGGTAAAGGGGCGATCCAGTACCCAGTACGTGGAACGCTAAAAATACTGAGACAGCCGGGTGGCTTGAGGAGCGAACCAGTACCCTGTACGTGGAACGCTATCAATACTGAGACAGCCGGGTGGCTTGAGGAGTGAACCAGTACCCTGTACGTGGAACGCTATCAATACTGAGACAGCCAGGTGGCTTGAGGAGCAAACCAGTACCCTGTACGTGGAACGCTATCAATACTGAAACAGCCGGGTGGCTTGAGGAGCGAACCAGTTCCCTGTACGTGGAACGCTATCAATACTGAGACAGCCAGATGGCTTGAGGGGCGAACCAGTGCCCTGTACGTGGAACGCTATCAATACTGAGACAGCCAGGTGGCTTGAGGAGCAAACCAGTACCCTGTACGTGGAACGCTATCAATACTGAAACAGCCGGGTGGCTTGAGGAGCGAACCAGTTCCCTGTATGTGGAACGCTATCAATACTGAGACAGCCGGATGGCTTGAGGAGCGAACCAGTACCCTGTACGTGGAATGCTATCAATATAGCGACAGCTGGGTGGCTAAAGGAGCGAACCAGTACCCTGTACGTGGAACGCTATCAATCCTGAGACAGCCGGGTGGCTAGAGGAGCGAACCAGTACCCTGTACGTGGAACGCTAACGTACTAAGACAGCCGGGTGGCTAGAGGAGTGAATCAGTACCCTGTACGTGGAACGCTAACATGCTGAGGCAGCCAGGTGGCTAAAGGAGCGAACCAGTACCCTGTATGTGGAACGCTACAATACTGAGACAGCCGGGTGGCTATCAAGCAACCAGTACCCGCGTACTGAACAGCCGGCAAGATAGAAATGTCGCCAAGGCGACTACAGGAACGTCAGATGACTGAAGACGAACTGGAACGGAACCAGCAGATGGAAGCAGGAACCAGCATGCAGAGGATCAACCAGAATCAGGAACGACAGCGGAGACTGACAGCAGGAAGCGAAGGCTCAACCGGATCAGACGGAGGCAGGAACTACTCGACTGGAAACACTGGAACAGGTAGAACACAGGTCGCAGGAACACAGCAGAGGCCCAGGGTACTCAGGAACAAGGTGTAGACTCGAACAGCATAGAGACAACACAAAAGGGCAACCAAAGGGTGCCCAGGCTAGGTTTAAATAGGCAATACAGGGCGGGCTGAAGGCAGCCAGCCAATGGAGAGTCCCCTACTGGTGATAGACACAAAAAGAGAGCAATCACGGGCACCGTGATAGAACATAAGTCTTTTTAACTAGGGTAATGGGTGGCCAGTTTGTACGACTGGGCCCAAAGCAGAGTCCAAACAGTGCAAAATGTCCACAGTCTTTGTCTAGTCTGATGGCCAGACAAGGGCTCAAGTAACGGATAGGATCCGTTACATCTCATGTTAAAACAGCTTGTTATTTGCACCCAGTGTAATCCCAATGGGATGTGTATTCAGGAGAAGACGTAAGAGGGACACAGTAGGTTTTAGACGAGGAGAAATACAAAAGGGTTGCAAGGAGGTTTATACCTCCCAACAACAAAGCTTGCCTGCAGATGTAGAGCTCTTAACCCTTTGAGTGCCAGGGTGGTACAGAATGCATTGCAAAGCAATGCATTCCGTACCACTCTGGCACTCAAAGGTTTAAACCTGTCTCTGCTCAGGTGTAAGAATATAGCTGAAACACAGGACATTGTAACAACTCTTCAAAAATTAAACTTATATATTAAAAAGTATACAGATAATAAATGCCAATAATGTGCCATGCTGTCTTGATAAAGCAGTTTTCTGCAAAAAGTATAGACTTTTTTGTCATTTAATATTTCTATATTTTTTAATAAATAATTAGAATTTTGGAGTGGTGGAGCAGCATCCTGTGTTTCAGCAATAATCTGTACACCTGAGCAGATACAGGCTTAATATCTTTGCAGGCAAGCTTTGTTGTTGAGTGCTATAAGCCTGCTTTCAACCATCACACATATAAATATCTTGGTATCTTCATCTATGTAAAAATTCAGATGATAAAGCACTATTGGGTGCCATTTTTGGGTTTCCTCTTTTCTATATGTCACTTCTGGATTGATGTTATGAGGAGCAGCCCGTGAGAGAGATTTGAAATCCATATATGGAGGACAATCTAAGATCACTGGTTGGGACAGTTTAGAGATCCCACCAGCTTATATTCCAGTCTTCATATATGTGTAATGTCTGGACTCTGCTTTTGTTATTAGTTTGATATTAGCTGCTGGTGGGACCTGGTGACACAATCCTTACAGACGATATTATGCTAGGAGAGCCTCTTTTTTCCTTTTTTTTCTACAATAGGTTTTAAGAAGTCTTTTCATTGGTTCAGGATCACCAAGCATTTGAATGAAGATTTTGTGAGTGTATGGGGACTTCTTCTAAGATCTTAATGGTGTTAGAATGTGGAGGGCAACAACCTCAACTAACAATGAGCTGAGATTGTACACTGATGCAGCAAGGGATATAGGGCTTGATTCATACTTTGGCAGGGAGTAATGTGCAGTAGTCTGTTCAGACAGTTGGTGCCAGGAGGGACTAACTTGGAATCTCACCTTGCTAGAGATGTTTCCAATCATTGTAGCTGTGGAAGGGTCACTTTTCAAACGGCAGTGTAGCCTTCTGGATGGACAATATGAGCATTGCACATGCTATAAATAATCTCTTATCTTCATCCATGCCAGTAGTAAGTGTGCTGCGTTACATGCTATTGGTGTGCATGTATATTCAGTGAGGTAGTCATGTACCAGACATTGACAATGGTGCAGTGGATACACTATCTTGGTGGAGAAGGGATGTTTTTCATAAACTGATCCCTGATTCCAGCCCTGTTAGTTGTTTTTCTGGCACTCTGTTAGTTGGAGATTAGAATCTAGATTCTTTGACCAAAGGTTCGTTGGCTCCCAAGACCTGAGCAACATACAGTAAGGCAAACTGGGGGGGGGGGCATGTGGGGGTACTGGGTCTGATAAGGTATTTCTGAAGTCTATTAAATACATAAGGGATGCTGTGTTTTAAGGGTCAGAGTGGCCATGGATCTGGCAGCCATCTCCATTTCTTCTCGCCTTCAGGGGGAAAATACATGGTAGCCAATTTTATTGTTAGGATTATCATGAAGGGGTGCGGAAGATGGTAGCAGCTTATAAGCACAGGCCCATATATCTTGGGAGGCTGGGTGCATAGTTGAAAACCCCCCATTCAATCTGGGAGTCTCCTTTTGAGGCCTGTTTGTGTGCAATTCTCATGTCATTTGTGAGGCATATAGGCTGAATGAGTTGGTGACTCCAGTGAGGAGAGCAGTCCAGGTAGGGGTTGCACAAAAACAAAAGTAGAGTGGTTAGCACAGGGGGTGTGTTGCTTGGTTACCAAGTCTAAAACAGATCAGGAAAGCAAGGGATAGTGGGTGGTTGCTGCCTCCCAGGGCCAATTCAGCTTTCCCAGTAAGGGTACTTAAGGAGTTCCTTAATATCAGGCCCTCTGTGGGAGGGGAGTTTTTAAAGCATTTAAATGACAGCTTCTCTTTCAATTCAGAGTGGTCTTGATTAAGGCATTGTTGGCAGCTGGCCTGGATCCAGCAGTTTATGGTACTATCACATTTTGCATAGACACAGCCATGACAGAAGCAGCTCAGGGTCTAACCCCTAGGGAAATCATGCACTTGGGCAGGTGGCTCTCTGTGGTGTATACAAAAAAAGTTCAAATAGCATCCCAACGACTAACTTTGTTTCTTTGTGTCTCCCTTAGCATTAGAGGATAGGCTCATCAGATTTGTTGTGCATTAGATGGAAAAGCATGCAGTTGGACAGGTGGGAGACAGACAGCTAGCGATCCCACAGGAACACATGAAGCTGACTTGGTAAACAATCCTATGGTGACAGGGGTGGGATCTTTGGCAGGAGGCACTGAGAAAGTTGGGGAGTCTTCATGTGGTTTTATTCATGCTAGAGGTAAATATCTAACTTTCATGAAGGCAGATGGCCTAATTAATTTTATGAGAAATACATGCCCGTGGATTTTAGACACCTTCTCTGAGGTTAGGTGTCTTTGGTCAGAAATATTGCCAAGGCCATGCTAGTGGGAGCCGAATTTGTTTACGGCCATTGACACAGCTCAACATAATGTGAACCTCCCTCTAATCTTTGCTATATGTTGCCCAGGAAGGTTGCCTTTCTGTGTAGGTCATGCTATTGTGTATAATAGATTTCTGCATGAAAAATAGTAGCTCTCACTAATGGTGTTCACCAAATTATAAGTAGGCTTGAATCAATTCAGAAAAACAGTATATCTTAATTGTAATCCAAAACATAAAAGGCATACCTGGACAAACATTGTGACAAATGAGGGCACAGGTGATTGACTCACAGAGTTGGGATCAAATCACAAACAAAGGTGTTAAACTAGATCAATGCATTTCACACCTAAATGTTGCTTACTCATGATCAAACAAACCGATACAATGAATAATCCACACTTTTATATTATCACCAATCAGACATCATCACAATCTCCAATCAGACATCACTGAGGGCTCAACATCAAATGTTAATATAACAAAATAATTAGATACAAAGTTTTATCCAATGATACTGATCATGCATCTAATGCAAAGGTAGCAAACACAGGCATACAACATCTTAAAGTTGCAACATGATTTTAGGTTAAATTTAACCTGTAACAGGGGGTGTGGTTTGGCAGTCAACTCAAATGGCTGCATAACCTAGGTCTGGAAATCTTGCTTTCCACTCTGACACAACAACATATGTGCTTCAATACGCACAGGATTATAAAGAGCATCTACCTCAGATCATGGTCTGCTGGAAAACTTTCAAGAAATCGACTTCCCTAAAAATACTATTTTTTTGTTTGCAGAAAAGAGAGGCCCTTACTCTTCCCAAAGGAGTCAAAATGGCTGACGGAGCAAGCATGGCTCAACCTGGTGAACAACCACAGCTTCAGACTAGTCTGCAACAGGACATTTTTGCCAATGCAACTCACAAGGACATTGAAACCCCGTCTACTAAAAAGGAGGCCTTGGAGGACATGGTGTCACACTTATCCACTCACCGACTAGAATCATCCAAATCCTTCACTACTCTACAACAACAACATATGCATCTGTGGGTAAATGTGGATGATATTGACAACCGCAACAAGCGGAACAACTTACACCTTAAAGGTATCTCTGAAGCAGCTGATGCTGCCTCTCTGCCTGACTTGCAATGCTTTTTTATATTCTTGATGAAGTCCCAAGCGGGCATAATGTTTCAACTGGACTGCACCCACCGAGCCCTATGCCTTTGATAGATGCCCCTAGAGACATCATCCTCCACTTCCAATCCTTTCCTGATAGGGATGAGGTTTATAGGGCAGCTAGGGGTCAACCTCTTGTTTCCTTTGAATGTCAGGAGATGTCAGTGTTCCAAGATCTTTCTTCTGCTACTATTCAATGGCGATGTGAGCTAAAGCCTATTACTGCTGAACTACGGAACCGCCACTTCAAATATAGATGAGGATTCCCGATGTCCCTCCTGGTCCAACTTAACGGTACTACTCATATTTTACGATATAATGGAGATGATCGAGCCTTCGCCACAGTGATTAACCTCCAGATTTCAGATGGTTTTCCATCGGACCCCAGCGACGGAGAGAAGGCCATGGACTGTGGCCCATCTACCTCCCCTTGGAAACCTGCATCCAAGAAAAGGAAGGCTGCTAGAGTGATTCCACTGTCTCCTACTCAAGACCCGAGGCCTATTGCTGAAGGATGACTTTTCTATGGACACTCTTTTGATTCTTTACTGATTCCCATTCACCATGGGCTCGTCTTCATGTGAGACATTCCTGAACTTTTACCCAACCTATAGGTTTGGAAAGGGAACTGCCCTTACCCACTGTTCTTTTTGGGGGCCCCCATTCAGTTTAACTTGTACCACCGCCTCTTATCTTTTGCTGTATGAGGGGCATGTCGACTTGGGGATAGGAGCAATTGCTCTTTGGCTTTGCATCTGGGCCTTTTCTGGTATTGTCCCTGCTTTTCTTTGGGAGGCTGCAGAGGTGAAGGGCAGAGGTGACTCCAATGAGCATGCTATATGGAATGGATGGGCTTGTTCCTGTCACACATTCAGCTGTTTTACCAGTAGTAATTTGTTATGTTATTATTTGCTGTATCCTATTTTTTATGTAATTGCTAAATGTCCTCTTTAAACTGTGTCTGAATGAGGCCCCAGGTTACTAAGCAAACCCCATGGAGGCATTCTTTGAGGCTGTGATCATCTCCGCTCCTCATCTACTTGAGGACCGTGGTGCTACATGCGGGGCTAAATTCATATTTTTTTCCTTTAGTGCGCTATATTAATCCCCATCCGGTTTGATAATTTCTTCAGCCGTGTTGCTGATGCTTGAGCTCCAGGATACCACAGGATATGACCTTGTATTATATTGATGATGGACATTAACCTCCCTTTAACGCCCTTTTATGCCTGTCCGGTTTGTTTATCCCTTTTATTTGTTACCTCAATCATTATATCTGCCAAACTAATGGTTGTTCAGTGCCTATGGGTACATGAAATTGTTTGAATTCATATGTTATACTGATGCTTGGACACATGTTGTGCTGAATCTGGGTAATGGACAGCTGGCTTTGCACCCATATCCCCATCTTATGCTTACTACACCTAACCTCCATTTTAAATGTAATATCATATTCATCCCTTATAAGCTTTACCATTGGCACTTCTCTCTTACAAATTGGATCTACATTGTTGCTCAGGGCTTAATATCTAGGGCTCCTGATACCCTGTATCTAATTGGGGTAGGACAAGCTTCATCTACTGAGTCCCTGATCCCTTTCCGATTACCCACATGAGAGGACACACTTCTGGGAACTTTATTTTCAATGCTGTATGTCCATCACCCAGATCAGCCATTATGTTTACTTATCCATATGCTTCTCTCTGACCTATGCTCCGCTCATTATTGAGGTTGTAATATGTCTAATGATTATACTCCAATGCCTGATATTATCATTTATATAAGTTATATGTTCTTTTTTTTATATCTAGTTGTGTCTCCTCTTGAGGAGCTATACCTGTAGTCACCAGTACTTTGCTATGTTACATAGTATAGATCACTCTTGTTCTAGTCCGTTTTCAGACAGTCTATACCTTTGCTTTTTCATTCCAATCTTTGACGTCCTAGGGCTCATCTTCTCCCTAACGTGTGGGCGGTTGGTGAGAGTCTCGCCACTCGGGCCCAACATAAATCTCTTACTTTCCTCTTTAATTTCTTCTCCTGCCTCTTTCTGGCCCTTTCTTTTCCTTTTATCTCTCCCCCTATCCCACTTCCCCCCTCCTTCCCCCTTCCCACCGGTGTGTATGGGGGAATCAGCCATATATTCAGCATCCACATGATACATGATGGCGTCTGACATATTAACAACACCTAACACCCCTCCTCCTAACTCTGTGAAGGGGTTAAACTCTCCAGCCAAATGCTCTATGGCACTACATGAATGCCATCACCTTAGAAGGGACATTATGTTTATACAAGAGAACCACTTTAAACGCTCTAGAGAACTGACACTTATGAATAGATTCTATTCCCAGGCCTTTTTGAGCTCTTTCCCCAAGAAGAAACTAGGGGTAGCACTCTTATTTCGTAAAAAAGTACCATTTATTCTCTCCTCGTCCTCTTGGGACCCACAGGGCAGTTTTATATTTGTGAAAGGCTCCTTTGACTCTTAACTGTATACATTTGCTTGCTTATATTCTCCTAACACAGCCCAGGACTTTTTTCTGGCATCTGTCTTGGATAAATTGAACACATTTAGAAAAGGAATATTAATAGTGGGGGGTGATTTGAACTCTACTTTACAACCCTCTGTTGATTGCTCTTCTGGATATTCGTCCTGTTCTAGATCCCTTATTTGATCTATTACGTGTACCCTTCAAGCCCATAAACTTCTTGTCACTTGGCGGATCTGCCACCCATCCCGTAAGGACTAAGCCTTCTATTCCCATCCACATCATGTTTATTCCCAGATAGATTACTTTTTCATCACCCAAGATCACTTGCACTTGCTGGAATCTGCAGCAATTGATAATATTACTTGGTCAGGTCACACCCAATCAGATTAAACTTTTGGATGACCAGAGATATCCATATCTCTCCTCACATTTGAATATGACTCTGGACCAATATATCACTGAGAATACTGATGGGGTTACTTCCCCCTCTCTATTTGGGCAGCACAGAAGTGCGTTGTTCGAGGGGAATTCATTAAATTGGCATCATCTTGGAAAAAGAAACATGTAGCACAAATGTCACAACTTTTGGCTGACATTGCTGAACTGGAGGCCAAACATAAGCTTTCTAATGCTGACCAGGATTTGCTACAACTTACCCAACTCCGATCACAACTCTCATATTTATTGAATCTCAAGGTGGAATACTTCTTTTTCAAGACTAAATGCTCTTTCTTCGAACGAGGCAATAAAGTGGGATCACTCTTAGCCCATCAATTACGTTCCAAATATGCTTCTCACTATATCCCATCAATACACACTTCTACGAACTCCTTAGCCTATAACAAATCGGTGATTGCGGTGTTTTTTAGGCACTTTTACTCCTCTCTATTTAACTTGCAGGATCACATGTCCACTTCCTCACCAAATCTTGAATCTCTCATCTCCTCCTATCTCAAATTAGCAAATCTTCCTCAGTTATCCTGCTCAGCCTACAAAGCCCTGGAAGCCCTTATCTCATACTACGAAATCAGCAGAACTATTAGGGCCTTGCTTTCCCAGAAAAGCCCTGGGCCTGATGGCCTTTCTCACTTATACTTTAAGACTTTCCAAAGTAAGTTAATTCCCCATCCTATCCAAGGCGTTTGAATCTCATACTGAAGGGACTGGATCTCATCCGTCTTTGGCTGAAGCTTACATTACTATACTTCCCAAAACTGGTAAGGATCTGCAGCAATGTGAAAGTTACAGGCCAATATATTTTCTTAACTTGGATATCAAGATATATGTATCACAGTCTCCCTTAGAGGCTAAGTGTCACAGGAACCGGACAAATTCCCTGGTTACTGTTATAGATATATCCCTCCTCCCCCATCCTCCTCCAAAGGACTAAAATTCACGTTCTGGAGACTGCCAGCCGGACAATCACACCAGCCGTCTGGCTGTGGAACGTAGGCCGGCTCCTGATTGGCTAAAGCCCTGGGTGCCATGTTTAAAGGTTCCCCATAGACTTAACATGGGGAAAAGTAGGCGTCCCAGGGATTGGCCAGTCAGCCACCCGCCCATGGCAGCTGATAGGCTAAAGGCAGGTGTGACACCAGAGGCCAGGATTGGCCACATCATACTCAGCCCTGGATTGGCTGGGGTTTGAAGGCGGCTAAATCAAATTATGTAAAAGATGTTTTAGCACAAAGGACACTATTGTGAATGTGTATTCTAGCCCATTGTATCCAGCCCCAGCCCTTTGTCTAATGTTTACCCACCGCCCCTCACTATTGTCAGTTAATGCACTCATGTCTGTCCCCATTGTTCCCTGGCCACACTGTTCTGTATATAAGTCTGTTGGTTTCTTCAATAAACAGTTCTGGTTTTACCCTGACACTAGTTCTGCCTGGTGACTTAGGGTACATTGCTGTATGCTGCGGGAGCCTTTGCTGGTGGATTTTGGGGAAGAAGTTATCCTGGACGGTGACACCAACGCTGGGTGTCTGCTGGTACCGTCACATCTGGTGGCTAGCGGCGGGATTTTTACTTCTTCCAGAAGAAAGGACACTGAGACCAGTATCCAGGGGGAGATATAGCCACCGGGCTTGACCCCGGTCTCAGCAGCACACGGAGACCAGCATCCAGGGGGAGATATAGCCACCTGGCTTGACCCCGGTCTCTGCAGCGCGGCCAACAGCGGATGGAGCAGCGGTACGAAGCCCTCAAACGGAGTACCTTAAAAGATTTGGTGGAGTCCCGTGGGCAAGTGGCCAGCAATAAGTCTAAAGCCACGCTAATCGCTGAACTGATGGAGGGCGACCGAGTCAGCAACGCATCCTCTGCGACCACTGACATGTCTGATTTGCAGCGGGAGGTTCAGTGGCGTCTGGCTCTCTATGGTTCCACTCCTCAACAGGAGATCATCACGCAGATCCTGAGTGAGGCCACCAACCTGCGGCTGGCAGAGCTGCAGCAGCACAGAGAGGGACCAGGGAGCTCCAGACCTAGTGGAGTTCCGAAGAAGAAATTGCCTTTTGCTGCATTCAAAGCATTCAATGATGCAGAAGATGACATTGATGGCTATTTGCAAGTTTTTGAGCGTCAGTGTGCCCTGCAAGGAGTTGAGGAGGCGGACTGGGTCACCGTGCTGGTGAGCAAATTGTCAGGGAGAGCTGCGGAGGCATATCAAGCCGTACCCACGGAGGAGTGCAGGGACTATGAGCGAGTCAAGGAGAGGCTTCTGGGTAGATATGCCATAACCCCGGAGGCACACCGACTGAAGTTCCGCAACCTGAGGCGGAAAGAGGGACAGCCATTCACGGACTGGGCTCATCGGATGGCGAGAGCTGCTGAAAGTTGGGTGACTGGTTGCCAGGCAGTTACCCTGGCGGACGTTCTGCAGCTCATAATGTTGGAGCAATTCTACGAACATTCCCCTGTAGCTGTGCGGGACTGGGTCAAGGACCGGCGGCCTCACACCGTGGAACAAGCAGCTATCCTGGCAGATCAATATGTGGATTCGAGGAGGGCGGGAGCCCCAGAGCCACGACCTCCAGTCCGAGTTGGGCAACCTATTTCCCGGGATTTGGGGACAGCACGCCCGTTCCCTCCACGACCTCTTCCAGCACGTCCTCTGGCCAGCGGAATGCCCAGGAGGCCGGGCATTCGCTGCTATGGATGCGATCAAGTGGGCCATGTGAAGGCGGAGTGCCCCAAAAATGCTCCACGGGATTCCGGGGCCCGACCGTCTCCAAGGATTCCACGGGCCGCCGCACACTGTCTGGATGCCGAGTCTGCCCGGCAGGAAGAGGAGGAAGAGTTTGGGATGCTTCATGAAGTAGATCCCGTGCAAGCAGCCGCAGCAGACAACCGGTTGCATCACCGGCAGGCGGTTTGGGTTAAGGGCCGCCCCGCTCAAGGATTACGGGACAGTGGGGCCACGATCACCCTATTGCAACCCCAGTTGATAAGCCCCAGGGAGAAAACCGGCCGGTCGATAGCAGTCCGAGTGGCGGGGGGCACGGTACTGCGGATTCCCATGGCCAGAGTTCATTTGGATTGGGGGGCGGGAGCTCGAGAAGTTGAAGTGGGGGTGATGAAGGACCTCCCCGCGGAAGTCTTACTGGGCAATGACCTTGGTTGCCTCACCTCCTCATTTGCTGAGGGGGCTGCTCCGGAAATTTATCCTGTGACCACCCGGCAGCAAGCACGAACAACGGGCCGTCCATCTGAGGAAGGGACCCAGGTAAGACACCCCGACAGTGACCTCCCTCTTAACACTGACAACCCCATAGAGGCCCCAACCGACCGGATCACTCTCCCGGTTCCTTGGGACTCCCCTGCCGACTTTGCCCAGGAAACACTCACTGACCCTACCTTAGCCAGCTACAGGGACAGAGCTGGGGCTGATCCAGGGGGACTGGGAGGGGACCGGATAGAATGGGATCGGGGCTTACTATATCGAGTCACGGAAGGGAGGAAAGAGACCCGGGTGCCCAAGCGACAGCTGGTGGTGCCACAGAAATATCGGCAGGACCTGCTCCGAATTGGGCACGACATTCCCCTAGCTGGCCACTTAGGAGTGACCAGGACCCACCACCGGGTTACCCAATCCTTCTTCTGGCCCGGGATTACAGGAGATATTAGGCAGCACTGCCGGACTTGCGACACCTGTCAGCGGGTCGGCAAGATAGGGGATCACAGCAAAGCGCCGCTGCACCCCCTGCCCATTGTAGACGAGCCATTCAGTAGGATAGGCGTAGATCTGGTGGGCCCCCTGCCGCGTCCTAGTCCCTCTGGGAAGAAATATATTCTGACTGTGGTAGACTATGCTACCCGGTATCCGGAGGCCATCCCCCTGGCAAACATTCAGGCAGAAACAGTGGCAGATGCCCTACTCCGAATCTTTGCCAGGGTCGGCTTTCCCCGAGAGATTATTTCGGATCAGGGGACCCAGTTCACGGCAGAGGTGAACCAGCAGCTCTGGAAGCTTTGTGGAATACGGCCCTTACCGAGTGCCCCTTATCACCCCCAGACCAACGGGTTATGTGAACGGTTTAATGGGACATTGAAACAGCTGCTTAGGACATTTGCCACCTCTCATAGGGACTGGGAGAAGCAGTTACCGCATCTCCTATTTGCCTATCGGGAGGTCCCCCAGGAAACTACTGGGTTTTCCCCCTTTGAGTTAGTCTATGGGAGGAGGGTGCGAGGACCCCTTGATTTACTCAGGACCCACTGGGAAGGGACAATAGGAGAAGAGGGGACCCCTGTAGTAGATTATGTACTAGCCTTCCGGGACCGTCTAAAGGAACTCACGGATACAGTCCGGGATAACCTGCGGGCGGCCCAGGGTCAGCAGAAGCGGTGGTACGACCGGACTGCCCGCACCCGCACGTTACTGGTAGGTCAGCAGGTATTGGCTCTCAAACCCGTCAAAAAGGATAAGCTACAGGCAGCCTGGCAGGGGCCTTACCGGGTACTCAAACAATTGTGCGATACCACCTACCTGGTTGCTAAATGTTCAGATGAAAGAGTACAGAGGACCTTTCATGTGAACATGTTGAAAGAGTACCAAGCCAGACAAGAAGCGGTAGCTACGATTTGTGCCCCGGCGGTGGAAGACCCGGAGGGTCTCCCGTTGCCGGCGCTACCCACATTAAGTGAAGGGAAGACAGGAGTGGAAGCTGTAGAGATAGCGGAGCAATTAAGGCCAGCTCAGGTTGAACAGGCTAAGCAGATACTGCACCAGCGTCAGGAGATGTTCTCCTCCCTTCCTGGGTATGCCACGGTAGCACTTCACCGAGTGGAGACCCCAGGGCAGCGACCCTTGCGGCAAGCTGCCTACCGGGTCCCTGACGCAGTTAGGGCTGGGATGCGCCAGGAAATTAGGGACATGTTAGATCTGGGAGTCATTGAGCCCTCTACAAGCCCTTGGGCTTCCCCAGTTGTGCTAGTCCCCAAGAAGGACGGGACCACGAGGTTTTGTGTGGACTATCGCAAACTGAATGACCACACCACCACAGACGCCTACCCTATGCCCCGAGTAGACGAACTGCTAGATTGCATTGCTAGGGCTAACTTTTTGACCACCCTTGACCTGTGCAAAGGATACTGGCAGATTCCGCTGGATCGGGAAGCTATCCCCAAATCGGCTTTCATCACTCCATTTGGCCTGTACCAATTCAAGGTCATGCCATTTGGAATGAAGAATGCTCCGGCAACTTTCCAGCGGATGATTGACCAGATCTTAGATGGTCTCCAGGAGTATGCCTGTGCATACCTGGACGACGTTGCGATTTTCAGCAACACTTGGGAGGAGCACCTGCTCCATGTGGGGGTTGTACTGGATCGCATCAAGTCGGCGGGTCTGACTCTTAAACCAGACAAATGTAGGGTAGGGATGGCAGAAGTACAGTACTTGGGTCACCGGGTGGGCAGCGGGTGCCAGCGGCCAGAACCCGCAAAAATCGAAGCTGTCGCCAACTGGCCCACCCCACGAACTAAAACCCAAGTAATGGCTTTTCTGGGTACGGCGGGGTACTACCGCCGATTCGTACCTGACTATAGCACAATAGCTAAGCCCCTGACTGACCTGACCAGGAAGAACCTTCCCCGACAGGTACTGTGGTCCCCGGAATGCGACACTGCCTTCAACAAACTAAAATGTGCATTGATCTCTGCCCCTGTGTTAGCTGCTCCTGACCCCTCTAAACGTTTCTGTGTCCATACAGACGCCTCTATGTTCGGGCTGGGAGCAGTACTGAGCCAGGTGGGGCCCGACGGCAGCGAACACCCGGTGGTCTACATCAGTCGGAAACTCCTGCCCCGGGAAGTAGGGTATGCCGCAGTTGAAAAGGAGTGCCTGGCCCTGGTCTGGGCTCTCAAAAAACTGCAGCCCTACCTTTATGGACGCTCCTTCACTGTGCTCACCGATCACAACCCTCTCATCTGGCTTAACAAGGTATCCAGGGACAACGGCCGGTTACTCCGGTGGAGCTTAGCCCTGCAACCCTTCAATTTTACCATTCAGTACCGGCCCGGGAAACAAAATGGCAATGCCGATGGTCTGTCCCGCCAAACGGACTTGGAACCTTAACACCGGACAGCCACCAGCCGACCCGTGAGGATCTAGCTGGGTCTGCCGGACCATGGGTCAGGGGGGAGCACTGTCACGGGAACCGGACAAATTCCCTGGTTACTGTTATAGATATATCCCTCCTCCCCCATCCTCCTCCAAAGGACTAAAATTCGCGTTCTGGAGACTGCCAGCCGGACTATCACACCAGCCGTCTGGCTGTGGAACGTAGGCCGGCTCCTGATTGGCTAAAGCCCTGGGTGCCATGTTTAAAGGTTCCCCATAGACTTAACATGGGGAAAAGTAGGCGTCCCAGGGATTGGCCAGTCAGCCACCCGCCCATGGCAGCTGATAGGCTAAAGGCAGGTGTGACACCAGAGGCCAGGATTGGCCACATCATACTCAGCCCTGGATTGGCTGGGGTTTGAAGGCGGCTAAATCAAATTATGTAAAAGATGTTTTAGCACAAAGGACACTATTGTGAATGTGTATTCTAGCCCATTGTATCCAGCCCCAGCCCTTTGTCTAATGTTTACCCACCGCCCCTCACTATTGTCAGTTAATGCACTCATGTCTGTCCCCATTGTTCCCTGGCCACACTGTTCTGTATATAAGTCTGTTGGTTTCTTCAATAAACAGTTCTGGTTTTACCCTGACACTAGTTCTGCCTGGTGACTTAGGGTACATTGCTGTATGCTGCGGGAGCCTTTGCTGGTGGATTTTGGGGAAGAAGTTATCCTGGACGGTGACACCAACGCTGGGTGTCTGCTGGTACCGTCACACTAAGTTTTCCTGTGCTCCCTACCTCTGTATGGCCGCTGGCCGGCATGGCCTCTGGCCACTTCCTCATTGCTGACATCAGGTAACAGGCACTTGCACAGACGCCTGTTTATGGGCCTATTCTGGGTGGCCTAATTGGGTCCCACCTCCTTCTGCTCCTTTATAAACCTCCTTGGGCCTCCTCGCTCAGTGTATAACCCCGGCTTGTCTGACTACCCACATTGGTTCTGAGATGTGGCTCTAACTGACTGCTTGCTTTGTGTATGACCCCGGCTTGCCTGACCAGTGGCCCTGGCTACTACTCCCTCAATGTAGCCTCTGGTTTCCTTTCTGTGGGCCTGGTTACTTTCGCTCCTTGTAGTCCTCGGTTTGCATAGTCTTCGGTTGCCTGACCGCTGGCCTGTTTGCTCTCGCTCCGTGTAGTCCCCGGCTTTTTTGACCTGTGACTTTGGTTGCCTACTCGCTCCCTACACTATCTGCTTGTCTGACCTGTAGTCTCTGTGCCTCCTGGCTGTGGTCTGCTCTCCCTCTCTGTTTCCTCCGTTCGCAGACCGAGTGGTGACTTACATATATTCTACCGTTCTTCTGTTATCCCACTTGAGCCCCCTCCCTAGTCTTGAGATCTTGAGTAGTGCAGTGCACAGCACTGTGTGCAGCTCCAGAGGGACCTTGGGTTCTATTTGCATATACCTGTGGTTCTATGTGGGCTCTACCATTATTGCTGTTTTAATAAATAAAGGTGGTTATATTTTATCTTTGTGTCTGTCCTTCTTTGCCTGATTACCATGACAATATGCAAAGAACCTGGCAGAACGTATGAAACCTCTCTTAACTTCCCTGATCCATACGGATCAAGCAGGTTTTATTTCATGCTGGGACGCAAGCGATAATACTCAAAAACTGCTCAATATCATTCATTTTTTACAAGAACGGACTAGACCTTCTATCTTTCTGTCAACTGATGCTGAAAAGGCATTTGACAGGGTCAACTGGCCTTTTCTCGAGCAAACATTACAGGCTTATGGCTTAGGTCCATCTATTATCTGCTTTATTTTCTCTATATATAGAAATCCCAATGCCTGGGTACGGGTAAATGGTCTTCTCTTGGATCCATTTAGTATCTCAAACAGCACTAGACAGGAATGCCTGCTCTCTCCCCTTCTATTTGTTTTGGTCATGTAACCTCTAGCCCAACACATTTGAGTAAATTATCTCATCAAAGGGGTACGTATGGGCTCTTCAGAACATAAACTAGCTATGTTCGCCCATGACGTTCTCTTCACAGTTACTGAACCGGAACAATCCCTCCACACTATCCTTTTCAAGTCTTTCAAACTTTAAGATCAACTTTACGAAATCTGAGGCTGTGGGCTTTAATCTGACACCCATGGATTTGTGAACCCTTCATTTACATACGCCTTTCAGATGGGTGGACTCACATATTAAATATCTAGGGTTTAACTTATCCTCATCTTTCTGGTCTCTTTTTGGTCATAATTACTCCTCACTTCTGAAATTGATTAATCGCGACTTTGAAAAGTGAAACACACTTTACCTGTCTTGGTATAGCAGGATCAATGTTATTAAAATGAATGTCCTTCCCCGCTTTCTATATTTAGTCCAAACCTTACCAATACCTATCCCTTCATCCTTCTTTACACTTCTTAATCGCTCCATTCGCTACTTTCTTTGGCGATCCAGACTTCCTAGGTTACCTGAAAAATATCTTCACATGCACAAATATAAAGGGGGCTTGGGGCTTCCCATCCTTGTTAAATACTATCATGTATCAATGCTTATATCCATCATAGACTGTGCACACAATGGAGTTGATAAATCCTGGGTCCGAGAAGCAGCTACTCCTGGAGATCCACTTGTTCAAATAGTTTTTCCTCCCAATACGAGGACTAGGCTACTCTATGCTCATCCTATTCTCTCACATGTTCTCTCCATATGGTCCATTTGCAATCAGGATAAATTACTATCTCACTCCCCATCCCATGCTTCTCCAATATTTTACTCACATAATACCACTTTTTCCCTTCCTTCTACCTCTTTCCCTAAATGGTCAGCAATTAAACCCCCTACGCATTGCGGATCTTGCATCTGACGGACGAATATATCAAATTGAAGATGTGAAGACCAAATATGCCTTACCCACTTCTGAGGTATGGAGATTTTTTTTGCATAAAACACTACCTAGACCAACCTCCCTTAAAAGCTATCTGGTCTTCCCATCCCACAAAATTTGAATCCCTCATACTATCTTCTAAGAAATGCTCTGGCAATCTGGGTAAGCTACATGCCATCTTATCTTCGATTCCTCCCCTCTTCCATACCAAAATATGTGTCATTATGGGAACATTAACTGGGTATCACTCTGACCTCTAGATATTGTGATGCAATTTGGAAAGAGGCTTCATCAACCTCTATATCAGCTTCAGTGCTCGAATCCCACTTTAAGCTTATCTCAAGGTGGTATTTGACCCCTTGTAGACTTCACACAATTTTCCCCACTATTAGTTCACTATGCTGGCATTGCCATATGCAGAGTGGAACCCTTTTGCATGTCTGGTGGACTTGCTCAAAGATCCGTCCATTTTGGACACAATGCTTAGACTCTGTCACACAATGTCTGAAAGTTCATCTTTCTAGGGACATTTGGCAAACATTATTTCTCTTGGGTCTCCCCAAACTACCTTCTCTGCAGAAATGTCTCCTAAGCACCATGCTTTTAGCAACTAAATTTCTCATCTCCTGCCATTGGAAAGATGACTTATTTCCCACTATACAGGAATGGGCGAATAAGGTTAGATCTCAAATTTCCAACAAGGAGCTGATCCGGATGCAATGGACAGCTTTTTCTCCACCCTTTTGAGTCCTCCTCCTCCATGCTCTACTGTATTTTGAACGATTGTGTCTATCTATCAGAAAGCACCAATTCCTGAATACCCTCTATTTCCCTCCTCCCCTGATATATATATATATATTTTTTTTCCTTCTCCTGCAGTCCCTCCCTCTCTTATCTTTCCGCCTCTCTTCCCTCTTATATTTCCTTCTTTTTTCAAGACTTTTTCTTTCTTCTTTTACTGCAAAGGAGATATATCCAGGCTTTTATTACTCATTCATTGAATGTTGAGTCATCCTATATAATAAAAGGCCAGAAAGTTTGTCACAATGCAGTAATGCGCAGTAGAGACTGCCTGCGTTCAACCAGTCTCTACTGCACATGATTGAATTGCGTGAGTGAGGTGGTGCAGTCGCGTGAAGCAGTGAGGTAACAGCAGTACAAAGAGCAGGTCTAGGTAATGTTAAGAATCCAGTCCTGCTCTGCATACTGCCATTACCTCACTGCTCCATGGCCCATGGACTTTTACACTAGTCTACTTATAATTGGAATTACATGCATAGTTTTATTAAGTTTTTATTGTTTACAAGCTATCACTGGAGCCTTATTGGCCTTTGCATGGAAATGTATGTTATGCCACCTGATGTAGATCTGCAGTTTATGACTTCTTGGCTGTACTCCTCCATGTTTCTGTCCTTTGACTATTCTCAATAAAGCTGTTTTAAAAACTTAAAAAAAATATATATCCTGTAACAATCTACTGTGCTAAAACACCACAGTGTGCCCAAATGCAAAGACAAGGAAAATTATAAAAGTAAAATAATTATAATGATATAAATTATATATATATATATATATATATATATTTAAACATGCTAATGGAAAAATTCACACAAAGCACATAACATCATACTCCTTGTTGAGCCCAAAGGGATGTCTTGTCCCAAGTGTAAATATCCCAACATAAATAGCCATGTACTAATCTTCTTATCTTTCCTTCTAGCAAAGAGACTAGCAGCTAAAGTTGCTAGTGTGGCACTTTCATAGGAACAAATCTAAAGCCATCTAAAAAGCTTGTTATATCATCTCATCTCCATTCAGAATGGGTAAATGCTTCTTTATAATTCTTACAATCTCTCCAAACTCTAAACTGAATGAAATAGAGAATGTTACTTTTCAACCTCAGATCCCTGAATATATGTCTATTTCTCTATTATTATACATCAAAAGCTCCTGGCTATCTTTATTCTTAGGTATCGACAAAGCCTTGTGCAAAATCCAGACTTGAAATCCTCTCTTCCAGAACCTCTGACGAAGGCTCTTAGACTCTTAGATAAACCCAGCTGAACAATTTTGTTGAGGAAGAATTAACTGACTGACCAGGATTCCCTTCCCAATAGTAGTACTTCCCTGGTGCACGGATCTCACTGGGGATCTGTTCGCCCCACTCTGCAACAATCTGCAGCCTTTGATTCACCTTTTCTACTAGTGTGGGCACTGCCGAATCCTGGGGCTTCTAGAGTGGTGGAGAGCTGCGACACCAAGGTCCACCTATTTGTGCCCCACGTACAGTGTAGTGTTTGCATTCTCAGATTGCACATTGCTGATTGACTCTGTAGTTGTTTTGCCTGGAGCTACTTACCTACCCAATGCGAGCACATCTCTGTCCTTTGGTAGCACCTGTTGAGAGATTACCTAATTACTGCGACCTCTGCACTATGGTTCCTGTTGGTGTTACTGGTTCTCATAATGCTTGAACCATAATGTCTGGTAGTCCTGTCTGCTAACTGCCCATCGTTCCTGACTCCAACTCTCTGAGCTTGTGCTGTGCATCCCAGGTTCCTGGATGAGTCTGAGTGTATACATCAGCATGGTCCAAAAATCTGCAGAATATAAGAGGAGATTGAGTAAATTTCCTACAAAGGCTATGGTGGGTGGGGAGATGGCGGCCTTGTTAAATGCTCCTACTTCTGCGTCCCCTGCACATTCCCCTACCTCTGAGGATAATACTGCTTCACAATTTACAGAAATTATGGAGGCAATTGCCAACTGCCAGGTGGTTTTGACCAACAAAACTGATTCTGTACAAGTGGAGATTAATCTTTTGAGAGCACATCAACAGAACATGCGAGAAAACATAACTAACGTGCTACAGTGAGTATCCAATGTGGAAGATACGCTAACTCCTGTTGTTACTGTGGTTGATGAGCTGAAGATCCAGGTTGGATCGCTACAATCGAAAGTGGATGACTTGGAGAATAGTTCATGGCGTAGTAATGTCCAGGTGGTTGGCCTGTCTGAGGGTAGGGAGGGCCATGACTCTGAGCAATACATGGAAGCATGGCTGAAGGAATATATTGGTAGAATGGGTTTCCCCTCATCCTTCACAATTGAAAGGGCCCAACATATTCCAACTAGCCCAAGACCTCCGGGGGCCTCCCCATGTCAGTTAATCCTTAAGCTCCTGAACTACAGGGACCGAGACGCGATTCTCCGCATGGCCAGAATGAACGGGGAAGTGCTCTTTGAGAGCCACTGAATTTCCTTTTACCCCATCTCCTCCGCTGAGGTGCAGCACCAATGGAGTAAATTTGTAAAGATCAAACACAATGTTATTTACTGCCAGGCTGAGAGTAGTTCACGATGGAAGCACTGTGTTCTTCATGTCGGACTCTGATGCTCAAGAGTGGCTTCATACTCACTAAATGCTCAGTGTCCCTGACATGTTGTGTTTCTTCTTTGCCATAGTTTCAGTTTTGAGTCCTCTGGGCAGATGGATTCAGGGGATGGAGGATGCTCTGATTTTCTCCTTCCTGGTGCAGCTTTTGACCTCCCTTTGACCCCTCTGGGGCTGTCCTGCCCACTCTGAGATGCTGGTGAACCCCACTACATGGCACTGACTTTAGCCATATTTTACAGATCTCAGATTGGTGGATATTCCTGACTTTGCTGGTATTCCCCCTCCTATGACTGTGTATGTCTCTGTGTATGTGACTTTGTATGTCTCAGTGCCTGATGGATACCTATATAAGGAGGTTGCTGTGACATCATTATCTCATACAGACATTTTCCCCCTGTTTACTTCATGCTTGGATTGTCTGGGAGATCCAGCAGTGTATGGGTCTTCCTTCCTGGCCCTTGGCCTCTACTCACAACTGCTTACTCTTTATCAGATACTATATATGATATTGCTAATGCTTTGATTTTTAAGTATGCTGGGATCTGTTTGGTGGGGGGAGTTGCAGTTGTTGCTAATTGTGGAAGTGTGGGAGCTGGGGTCAAGATGGATGTGTTGGGATACGGGCGGTTGTGGGGGGGGGCGGCAGGGGGAGGTCTTGCCCCCTGAGGGGCGGTTTCCATGGGGAGTGGAACCCTGCGATGTCTTTCCCTCTTTCTTGCTTTATCTTTCCTAGTTTTTGCTGGGGGGTTGGGGCGGTGGTCTGGGGTGGAGGTCTGGACGGTTACCATTATAACTGACATTGTTGCTGTTAATGCTGCCTTCAATCTGTTGCTTAATCCATTTAGTCCACAGTGGGATAGGGCAGGCAGTGCAGAAGGACAGTCGGTATACTCGTCTGCTTGAGATTCACACGTTTCTTTTTTGGGCTTGGGGGGTGGGAGAGTTATGCTCTAAAGACCATGGGTAAGGGTATGTTTGGGCTCAAGATCTCTGTCAAGTTGGGGGTGATAGAGGTAGGGTGGGCTGTTTTGTTCAGGGATGTTTGTGGGTTGGTGCCCAGCTGGGCAGTTCTGTGGCACATGGGCGGGGTTTCCCCGGCCTCCTGGGGGGCGTAGGGGGGACTTTAAACTTGCTATTTGATTATGACACAAGGTAGAGTTAAAATTCTCTCATGGAATGTCCATGGGTTGAATGATCAGATTAAACAATTTTTGATAATTATGCATATCAGAAGGCAACGTCCTGATGTGATATTCTTACAGGAGGTGAGCTCCAGGGTGGGAAGGTGCTGGCTTTTGAAGAAGCCTTGGGTATCTCATCATTTTCATGTAACTTTTTCCTCTCACTCTAGGGACGGTATTGATACGGAAACCACTCAGTTTTGAACTCATTGACCTTAAAACTGACAGGTTTTCTGTGTCTTCCTTACCTGTAAGTTTTAGGGAACCCTGTATTTATTTCTTAATATATATGTGCCACCGCCTTTAGCGCCTACTGTGTTGAGGGAAGCCTTGCCATACGTCTCCTCTTGAGACAAAATGAATATCATATTTATGGGAGACTTGAACATTACAGTTAATCCTGACCTAGATAGACTGACTCCTTCTACTGCTGAAACCACTTCTACTAGATCACACGTTGTTGGACTGATAGAGGACATGGGTCTCCTGAATGCCTGGCAAGCTCTTTACCCTGGGGAGAGGGGGTTCTCGTGCTTCTCCTCCACCCATAAAACTCTGTCAAGGATTGACTATGCTTTCATGTCGGGGGGTGTGGTCAGACGTGGTGCGATGTGAAATGCTCCTGAGAGTGGTCCCATTGGTACTGGATGTTAATCCATCAGGGGCTAGGGGAGTTGTATCATGGAGACTACATCCTATTAGGCTGTCGGTGACTCAGGTGGACTGAGAGGCACTGATATTGTCTGGGAAGCAGCTAAGGCCACTGCCAGAGTTCACTTATTTCCCATATCTCATCGTACAAGAGGAGCATTGCGCAGAACCTGGTGGAATTGGAGGATGAATTGAGATGTGCCAAGGCTGCATATGCTGAAGTGGGGGATGAGGACTTGTACCATGGTTTTCAAGCGGCGGCATCTGCTGATATGCTAGCTCACTCAGATCAGAACACTAGACACCTCTTTTTTAATCAGCAGAACCTCTTCAAAAATGTGGATAAGGCAGGTAGGCTGATGGCTAGACTGGGTAAGGGTGGAGGCGATAGGGGCAACATAACTTTGGTATGTAATGAAGGGGGTGCTATAAATGCAGAATTTGCGACTTTCTATAGGACTCTTTATGATTCTAAATTGCAAAAATCATGTGCACAGATAGAAGGCTATCTTGCTACCTGCGAAGTCCTGACCCTATCAGTGTATGCTGGATGCTCTGATTATGCTAGGAGAGGTGGTCGAGGCGATAAAGGATGTTCCCAGTAGTAAAGCTCCTGGTGATGATGGTCTCCTGGCCGACTGGTACAAATTTTATGTTGATGTTGTAGCCCCTCAGCTGCTATTTAAATTTTGTGACATGATTCATGAATCTGTCCTTCCTCATTCCCTGAATGAGGCTAATATTATTGTTATCCTGAAACCAGGGAAAGACCTGAGGCGATTTGAATCTTATCGACCCATTTCCCTGCTAACTGTAGACTGAATTTGATAATTAATTATATCATACATCCAGACCAGGCAGGTTTTATGCCAGGCAAGTCCATGTTTCACAATTTAAGATGCCTCTTTTTACATCTTCAGTCCCATCACATTAATGTTGGTGACAGGGTGATTGCGATGTTGGACACCACAAAGGCGTTTGACTCATTTGAATGGAACTACATGTGGTGCACACTGCAATGCATTGGGTTTGGCCCGACCTTTATTGCTTGGATTCAGCTGTTGTATGCCTCTCTGAAAGCTAGAGTTCTGATGGGGTCTATTAGATCATATCCCTTTGCACTTGGTAGGGGTAGCAGACAAGGGTTTACGTTGTTGCCGGGTTTGTTTGCAATTGCTATACGGTTATGGTCCAACCTGAATATTAAAGGGTTCGTATTGGGGACTTATGAAGAGAAGATTGTGCTATACGCTGATGATGTTCTTTTGTTCTTAGGAGACTCTGGACCTTCTTTGAGAGTCTTGCTACAAGAGGTGGAGTTATTTGGGGGTCACTCTGGACTGACTGTGAATTGATCTAAGTCTTCCCTGTTGTCACAGGATCAGGGTGATGGGGGAGGAGTTCAGGAGGATACGTTTATAAGTTGTGACTCCTTGATTTGGTACCTGGGAGTTACTGTATCAGCCTCACAATTGAACTTCCTTAGGGATAACCTGAACCCCCTCGTGACCTCTTTTCAGGAGAAAACCTCAGCATGGCTTAAACTCCCCTTAGGTGTTATAGGTCAATCCAACCTTGTTAAAATTATTTTTTTACCCAGATTTCTGTACGTTTTCCAGTGTGTTCCGGTCCCTATACCCAAGCTCTACTATTGATCAGATACTGTCTCACTTTCTGTGGTCCAGCAGCAAAGCTAGGATCAAGCTGAACTTACTTAAGCGATCGAGACTTGACGGGGGAATCTCACTTCTTGATTTCTACGTATACTACCTTGTGGCTCAGGGCCAGTTCGCCCTAGAGTACCTTGCTCCAAATTTGTCTCACACCTTCCCCTTATTGGATGAGCAGTCTCTCGTGGGTGACTATGAGAGACAGCATATGATACTGCTTGTCCCGGGGGTTGGTTTGGACTGGCCCGATTACTGAGACTACCTGCAAGGGTTAGACAGCCATTCAGAAACTCTTGTGACATGCTGGTGTTAATCCTGATGTTCCACTCTGGGGTGGCGCAGGCCTAATGTATTTGAGGGGGCTGGACTTTAGACCCCAGTGGTCCGCTTATGGGATTAAAATGATAGGCCAGCTGTATAATGGTACCGAGGAGCTTAAATCTTCCTCTCAGCTGCATGAGGAATTCGGAATACCACACAAACTCTTTCATTCTTACTTATGACTTAGGCACACACTTTTTTCACAGAGTAATGGTGGGTCTATGGATATTTCGACATTCCCGCTAGTGTCAGCGGCGTTGCAAATGTATTCTAGGGTGACTGGGGAAGAACAGGAATCCACCACTGAACACACTCAGATGGAAGTGGGAGGGCAACCTGGGGACACTGGATGATGGTGAGTGGCAGAAGGCTAAGAGGAGTCCTAGAGAGGTCTCCACCAGTACCAGACATAAGCTAATAGAATTAAAGATCTTGCACAGATCTTACTATACACCTGTTGGTGATGCAGTAATAATGTAGGTACATTTCTGCCCTTGATGTGGAGCTGCACGGGGATCCAGACATTTTGGAAGGGGGTGACGGAGACGGTAGCCAGGGCCTTGGAGCTCCCTGTCCCATTAGACCGCAAACTTTGCATTTTATCTATTGTACCTGAGGGATTAGTGTGGGGTTCCAGACAATGGCTGCTGATGGAACTGCTGGTCATGTCACGGAAGGTGGTGGCCATGGCCTGGATGGCGGATGACCCTTCTTGAACTGCAGCCTGGTCTGGATTGGTTGATCGTAACACCCCCACTTACAAGCTGACCTACATGCACAGGGGGTCCCCTGATATGTTCTACTGGGTGTGAGGGGCATGGCTGGATCACTCTGATTCAAGTCAACTCCTGGTTCCCTGTGAGTCCCATGCTGAGCAGATGATGTTCATAGTTGTTAGCCTCTGCGTTCCAGGATCTCCTGTCCATGTCCTTGTGCAACTATGTCCCCGTTTTGTGATATGGGGTCATCATGCCCTTTTGGGGGGGGGTGAGCTCACTGCTGCAGAACACACAGGGGTTTTAGTTGGGAGTTTTTGTTTTTTTCTGGGCTATATAGCCCTGGTAAGTTAGTTTTTCTTTGTTACTGATTTGAAAAAGGGGAGATGAGTCGATCTGTCATTTTCTATGTACCATATACTTTGTATACGGAACTGTAATCTGTATGTCCTTATATTATGTCAGCTGACAACTTGTATTTTGACTTATGCTTGTTTCCCCAATCAATAAATAAATATTAAAAACATAAATAAATAATAATGCATAACATAAATGCAGGTGATTTTGAAAACTCTTTCAAAATTGTAAAAGTTGGAGCCAGATGTTCTATTTTAACCTTCTGAGTGCCAGAACACAACACGCAAAGCAATGTGTTGTGTACCCCAATGGCACTCAAAGGGTTAAGATCACCATTCACTCACAGTCTCTTTCTCATCACATTGTCACACACATGCAGGGACATTAATCCTTATCACACATGCTTCACCGTACATCAGGGCATGAAGTATTGTATAACCAACCATCAGTGTTAGACACCTCAAAATGAAACTGGCTTGTATAATTTTAGAAATCCTGTATTTTCAGCAATTATCTGGACAAATATGTTATTTTTTGTCAGATTCCTAAATTCCTGTCCCAAATTTTCATTTTAATGCATGTGCAGATAGTCTTTCCCAGACACCATTTGACTAATTTTGTTTGTGCTGTTTAACCCTTTGAGTTCCAGAGGGGGTATCCAATGCATTGCAACACAATGCGTTGATTACCAATCTGGCACTCAAAGGGTTAAAGAGACATAAAAACTGCCTATATACTGTGCTAGCTATTTGTTTGTAATATAAATTGCTTTTGTGAAATAAAACTTTATTTGTTGGTGACACTGTGACACTTGATACGACTTGCTGTGCTATATTACCACACACTGTGCTATGAAACAGTCTAGACAAAGCACAAAAAGCACAAACAAACACTGGGGTATTTCTAATAACAAAGAGAGTGATATGTTTGGGTTTGAAGAAAACTATTTTTCACACAGTGCAGAAAATTATCAAAATGTGCCACACTGTGCCTCTGAAAAATGGCTAGAGCAATATTTAGGCTAATTTTAATACTCTGTAAAACAGACCAAGGTCAGTTCCACTGTAACCAGAAATATTTGACGCTCAGTTCTGCAATCACATTCTGTCCTCATTAGAATTCATTTGGAGTAGTGAAAAATGCTACAAAATGACTCCAAAGTGAGGCTACAAAACCCAAAGAAAGTGGCTGGATTTGACCTTTCCTTCTATTGGATCAAGCAGGGAAAAACAGGGGATCAATAGCCCCCTGGGCTCTCTGTCTGATCCCTCATGACCCATTTCAGCCATCTTCTAGGTATGGTGCATGTGTGTGTCCTACATGGATAAAAGAAATAAAAACCAACTGCCACGTTCACCATGAGCACAAAAAATAAAATACCCCACCCCCCCCAGCCATTGATTAGGCCTTTGTGAAATTAAAAAAATAGTAATTGAGTTATGTATGGCCAATCCCTGTTTGAATGTTTTCCCCAGGTGGAATTACATGCATGCCCTTGGGAAACCTTGCCTCCCAGCAATATCCACCCTAATGGGATAGCAGTAGCACACATCAGAAAAAGGCAAAAAAAGCCGAACACCTTTTTTTTTTTTTTTTTTTTCTACTCTTTCACCAGCCAAATTTTGATCTGACTTTAATGAAATCCAACCAAAACCCTGTTTTATGGTGACAGGCTCACTTTACGTTTATTTCTGTCTTGTCACCTTAATGTTAAGCATTGAGGAGTTTGTTGACACTCCTCTTTTATAAATAATAGATAGATGCAACTGCAGGGGGTATGGAGGATACAGCTGTGCTGGGCCCCAGCATACAAGGGTCTACAATGTCCAACAGGACCTAGCTAGTCTTCTTGAATTTTATTTTGTGTTAGTGTGCACCAAAAATTATTCGTACCAGTTCTTTCCAAAAACTAGTTACATGACTGATAAAAATTATGTTAATTATAATAATTTCTTTTTCTGTCAACCCCACATCACATCTCTTACAATCCTTGAAGCATCAGAGGAAAAGAAAACCAATAACTAATTATGACAATAGTTACATCCACATGTCAATTAGATTTATCTGAAGGGGATACCATAGCACAGCATTATTAATACTTTGTAGATGTCTAGAGGACAAAAGGTGAGCCAATTAGACAAGAAAAATGTTTCCTAATTAGATTTTGATCTGCACACTCAACCTGTGTCACCAGGGGGCGAATCAGCTATCTCTGTGTCCCGGTTATTGTTCCCTTGTTAACTAGTTCAGAACAAATGCTGTCAACAAAGTTAATAAGGCTTCTCCTGTCTGACAAAAAAAGTTCATTTTATCTAACATTTAAGTGAGATATAATACAGATCCAATATTCTGGTCATTGAGTTCTAGACCGGTGGTTCTCAACTGGTGCCCTTAGTGCCTAATAACAGACTAGAGTTTGAGGATTTCTTTGCTAAAGAAAAATTGAATTAATCAAAATAATTGTACCCTGATTAACTCATCTGTGACCTAGCAAGGAAATACTCAAATCTTGGACTGTTATTGGGCCCTGAGGGGCATAGATTGGAACCACTGTTCTACACAACTTCTATAGTATTTTCTATTACTGCTATGTCCTTATTAAAGTTCTTGTATAAAGACAAAGTCTAATGCTAATCAACCATAAAACCACTGAGATTAAAAACAATGGCCACATTTAGATAGCTAAAAAGGAGCAATTCTGGAACAAACCATTTGCACCAGGGGGCAAATGAAAATTCCCCTTTGATTTAAATAGGACTTTGAAATGCTTTGGAAGACTCCCTAACATTCAATGGGTTAAAATCACCTTTTAGAAAAATTGACATTTGGGAAATTATATGTTCCCACTATGTTCAGCTCTGGGTCTCAAAGATTATTGCACACCAAAATGTAAAGGCCAGTTATGTTTTACTAAGTGTGTTTTAAGTCTGTGCATAGCCTATAGGTCTCTCATTAGCCATGGGTGGTGGGGGTGGATAGAACCTCCTCTTACCTCGAATGGAATGCAAACTGGGAGGTTGTAGTTCTTGCTTGTAAACTGTTTAGTGTTGTGCACAGTCCTCTTAGACCTGCTGTATCCTCCTTTGAGCTCAGAGTCTATGAGAACCTACTTCATGCAGGACAGGAAATTAACCGATACGATGCACATCAATGCACCAGAGAAGCTTTGGAAATCTATTTTCAGATCTCAGCTGTGATCCCCTATTGGTTAGCCTGGGATCACAGTGTGGCCACTACTTCATAGGCAGGTCTGCTCCCAGATAGTCTTTTTTTTTTCAAAGCCTAATTAGAGAAGAAAAGGCATTACAGTAGTATTGAGAACATACATCCGGCTGCTAGTCGCTCTTTTACGCCATTCCTATAAGCACAGGAGGAATCAATGTAAATCAGTGTACACAGAAACATAATTTAGATGGCAGATAAGAACCATTGGTACATACAGTCTGCCCATTTTCCTATCAAGATACAAATATATATATATATATATATATATATATATATATATATATATATATATATATATATATGTATATAATATCTCTGAACAGAACATCACTCTGAATCTTCCAGTGACTATCTTTAGGTCATGCCCTCTTGTTAAAAACAATAATTATAATAAATAAATAAATAAATAAATAAATAACTTACCTGTACTTTGGCATTGATATCCTGGCCTTTTAGATGTCCATTATGTCTGCACATGTACACTGTCATAGCAGACAACTATAATCGGCTGCAGTTTAAAGCATGGATAAAGGCAACCTAAGGTTCTCCAACTTTTGGTTGACTGACCACATTTTCATAATACCTTCTTGCTCTGCCCCAGTTGTTCTCAGTCTTTTTTGTCTCAAATCACACCTGTTTTTTTAGGGGGCATCCCTATAATTTTATATGACACTTGTTAAGGGCATACTGAAGAGCAATGTACATACATCTCTATTTATTGTGAATGTTCACGACACACCATAGTGCCTTGGCACTCTTGTTGAGAAACACTGCTCTACCCACAGTTTCACCAACATTATTGACATAATATAGCTATTTTTGATGTGAGGAGGGGAAAAGGAAGTGAAGTCATAAGAATCAATTTCACTCTTTAAAAGCGAATGTGTAAATGACAAACATTTTGTTATTTGATATTGGTGTAGATTAGAAATATTCAACATCTTGCAGATAATATTAATAGAGCATTTTCACAGGAGTATATTAAAGGTTCTGCAGTGTTCTAAGCTGACCAGCCTGATAAAACATAAGAGCACATACTGCCAGAACAGATAACCTGTTTCTTTAAATCTGCTGTTGAACTACTATCATTCTCAGACACCCATTGGATGGCTGAGGATGATGGAATTTCTAGTCCAACAATAGCTTGTGAGGCAAAAGTTGCCAACTTCTGCTGTCAGTGCCAGATTAATCACCTCATATCACTCATATTCTGCTACACTATAAATATGCATTCCACTCTTGAGTCCCTTTCAGGCAGCTATGGGAAAAGACACTTTGGAATTATGTGCCCCATCTGACAAGAGAGTTAACTTTTCATCAATGAGACACATTCCTCAATGTGATTCTTGCTACTCTTATAGAAATGACTAACCCTTTCCCTGCGCAAAGATGCAATAAATATCAGAAAGCATGCTCAATACGTTTTAATAAAAATAATTGACATAAACTCCAATCATCAGGAAAAGATGTGCCAGACTGAAAGATAAGTCTGCTCCTGGTTGCTATTTACCTGCCAGGAAACTGTTTCCTTTCTCTCTCTCTCTCTCTCTCTCAGCTGGAATCTACTACATCGGAAATGGTCATCACTGATTATTATCTGATGAATCCTCTTTATAACTTAAGGCAGGGAGTAATCAATTTTTGCACCTCCATCTGTCAGGGACTACAACTCTGATCATCCCCAACCAGCTAGCAGCTGTTGGGAGTTGTAGTACCCAACAAGTGGAAATTCAACAGTTGACTAAGGGCTGTTTCAAATGGGGGGCAGAAATGTAGCACCTTCCATTTGCAAAAGAGGGGGAAATGGCACTTCCTGCAGAGTAGGAATTTTTTTGAAAAGTGCAACATTTCTGCTTTTCCCCACCTAGCTAATACAGGGATAGTATTTAAGGGGTGTCAGGTTCCTGCAGCATGTATTTGGGAGAAATAGAGAATGCAGCACAATCTTGCAGTTCGTTATGGCTGTTATCGCTGTGCTTGGGGTGTATGGGTGTGTGTGTGTGTGTGAAGGGAGCAAAAGAAATTTACCCCATATACACCAAAATATTTTGTGAATGAGAATAGACAGGCAGCTGTGATTCATGTTCCTTGGTTTATTTTTATTTTTTTTCAGTGATAATGATAAGGTCAGTTAGTTTAAAATAAAAAAATAACAGAAATAAAATATTTTGACAGATAGATGATTGACGTGAACTGGAACTGAGGCAGACTAACACTAGATGAGTTATAGTATTTTGTGAAGAGCAATTCATCACACACACAATCAGTCTTGTTGTGTACCTCAATGTTAATGTCGAGCAAACATACCAGTGGTAGGGGTAGGGCAAAGGTAGTAGTAGCAGTGAAGGAATGTGTTAGTAAAGTTGTAGTCCAACAACTGACTTCATTCATGGTTATGGCATTGGGTGCAAATAATGACAGCCCTTCTCCTCTTGAGGAGACAGTTTGCCATAAAAGTTCTACTATCACCAAATAAATAAAAACAATGAAGATGACAACGAGTCATGATGGAATAATTGAGGTAGGTGTAGCAGTTCAACCAACTGCTGCATCTTACAATGTAAGTTCTCAGAGTAGAAACCCTGAGGAGGAAGAGGGTTGCTGCGATATACCACTGTTGGGGCCACTGCTAACACCACTGATTAATGTTAATGCATTATATAGTAATAATGGAAAATTACATAGGTTGTTGATCCACAGGGAAATATCCAACTGCCATTGGGAGTCAAAGAAGGAATTTTTGGCCCACTTAGTGTTTTACTGGAAATGGCTTTACATCCCCCCCCCCCTCCTCTGGCTCAAGAAGGATGATATGGCATATGGATATATGTGCCATCCATAAATGGTGTCTTTTTTAATTTCAGCAAATTAATTGCTTATATTATGTCCTGTCATATCTAATGTGTGAGCACTTCAAACATATTGATATGTGCCTGTTTTATTATAATTCTTTTGTTGATAGGAATATGAGGGCACAAGAAAGAGGTGAATTTTGCTTTATTATACATATGAGAGTTGTGACTGTGATTTATACACTTTATTATTTTCTTGCTTGACTTACAGCTGCCCCAAAAATTACCCTGCTAAAACTGTGGCTAGAAATATATTTTGTTTATTTAAAAGCCTAAACAACTGTAAGCCAAGAAACATTGTTTGGAGGTGGGAAACTTATAGCAAACAGTATAAAGTAAACATAAAAATATGATTCAGGTTGGCCTTCTTAGTGGAGGATTTCTTGAGTCCATGTTTCTGAAGAGGGGTAGTAGAAGTAAGAACAGGGTCAGAAGCATCAGCAGCAGTGGCATGGGAGTGGGCCTTTTTTTTTTTGGCATACACATTAGCATGCCTTTTCTGTATACAGTTAATCAATACAGATGTTCCAAAGTAGGATCCCTGCTTTCCCCTCTTTACTGTTTGAACACACTGTGTGCATACAGCATTTGCACTTTCCTGCACTGTTCCAGACCCCAGGGAGAAATATTCCCACACCCAGGACTTCACTGCAGGAGGATGATGAGGAGATAATGTTGTTGCTTCTGAAACATGTGTTGTAGAGCCTGAGTATGACCCAGCACATGATGAACATTGGGTTCTGTGTCTATGATTCTCCTCCTCAACTGCTGTTAACATCAATCCTACCACCACAGCTTCAGACCCACTCACAGGTACCTGCCCTCTTACTGCCCCTCTTTTTCTACCCACTCAAACCCAGAACCTGTTTCTCTTCACCTGACCACTCACAGGATCCTGCCCCTCTTCTTTCACACTCACAGCTAGAACCTAACACCTCACAGGAACTCACTCCTCTTCTTCCTGCCCACTAATAAGATTCTCTACTATATACTCCTGCTGCCCAAAGGAACATCTCTCTCACCTATTACACCCATCTCCAATTGTAATCTGTCTTCTGAATCCTCACTCCCCCATTCTATTACCTCTCTGTGCCACTTCATGCTCATCTGGTGAAAAAGCTTCAGAGAAAGATTCTGAGGAGCCACCATCACTACTACCTAAATTGCTTGGTGACAAGGGTAGTGCACCTGGTGTCATCACCATTGTTGGTGAACATGGCACTGGCTTAGGCTCCACTGCAATGCTGTTTCTGGTGATTGCAGTAGCAGTATTATAAAAAATATTATTGTAAAAAGTATTAAAGATGAAAAAAAAATTCAACAATAGTGAAGAGAAGAACTCGTCACTTGCACTAACACTTCAGTGACCCACTAAATCACAAAATTTTAATGACCCTCACTTCTCTAACACTAGCTGAATTTGAATGACCCTCACTGTTCTAACACTAACTCAGTGTTGGAATGACCCTCCCTCTCTGCCCTAACCTTAATTTACATAATTTGAATGGCCCTCATTGCGTAACATTAAATCTAATTTGACTGACCCTCACTAACCGAATCCTAAGTGATTCATGCTTCACATACTTCAGAAATCAGAAATTTTCTTCTTATCACCTCTGCTCTTCTCTAACTGCTAACAAAACCCATACAAAGTGCAGGAAATTCTTGGCTTTTATAGTAAAAGTCAATGGGAAATTCAGGGGAGTTTTTTATGAGGCAGGAAATTCCCGCCTCCAAAAATCAATAACATAGAGAGGTGTAAGATTTTAGGTTTCAGGTTATTTCCACCTGAAACAATAGGGTGGACGTTCGGCAGCAAGTTATGGGGGAATTTTCCACAGGAAAAGTAGAAAATTGTATGTTTTTTGTAAAATGTCCAGCAGGAAAAAACAGGACCCTGGGGGGGGATGTTATGCCCTAAGACGTGATAAATGATAAAACAGAGATCACTTTTCTAATACCTATGTTATTTTATGGAGCCTATGCACTAAGAGAGCCAACATTTTAGAAATGTTAATGAAGTGGCTCCATAGAAGAACATAGGAAATGGGGAAGTGGTATAATGGAAAAGTCACTTCCTCTTTCTCACACCATAGTGAATAACCTCCAGGACTCCAGTGCAGCTCATGTGAAAGCTCTGCTGGCTGTTCCACCATCTACAGTGTAGATCAGCCATGCTGTAACTTTACTAGGTTCCTGTGTGAATGATATAAAGTTACAGCATAAGTTTGCTCAAGGTGATAGGTGCCTATGTTCAAACACATACCGTTCAGCATGGGCAACATAACCATACCTAGGAACTTGCCGGGTTTCACCCAGAGACTCCGGATTTAGGGCACAGTCTCTGGGTGAAACATTACATTCTCTGGGTAAAAAAATGCATTAGCTGCTCCTGCGCAGCTTTTAAGTTATTATCAAGGGTTCCCATACTTTTGTGCCAAGCTCATATACTGATGGTTCCTGCACTAGCATACATCTGCAGGCAGGTGGCCTCAGCGAGCCCAAGCAATGTGCTAACAACAAATATGCAGTGGCACAGGGCAGCTTCACATGAGGATAGGAGGAGTGGAGCAGGGAATCTGGGCACCTCTCTAGTCCAGCCTGTGTTGGCTGGTAAGTGTATTCTTTTTTTAATTTAACCCTGTGAGTGCCAGATGGGTAGGCAACACATTGCAAAGCAATGCATTGTGTACCCTTCTGGCAGTCAAATGGTTAATAAATTCGACCTGTTTCTGAGCATTATAGGTTAATCAAAAAAAGATATGCGGGTGACCCTTTTGTAAATGTTCCCAGCTATGAACATAACTAATGCACCATCTCTGTTTTGAAGTCACCCATGTGAAAGGAGCCTAACACAAAATTTGGAGATAAAAATCATTTTTTCTGCAGGTTTTAGAAGCCAGTCCTATGTTTGTGTGCTTCTGGTTTGAGTCCTTACCCACTGTTCTTGTCATACCAGCTCTTTGTATGGCCACAATTTACTAAATGTGAAATGTACACATTAAAAAAGAGGTTCTTGTTTTTTTAGCAGTAGAATTTACCTAGTAAGTTATATCTGTTTAAAGTGATAGTAATACTTAAAATGTAAAAAATATATGCTGCAGGGTTTATCCCCTGAATAAAACAAGGGTACTCCCACTGCTGAGAGATATTTTATTAAAAAATTATAACAGCTCAAACTTGAATTTTTTAGGTGCAATATCACAGTGGGCTGAAGATTTACAGTGGCGCTGTTGCTACACCATCCTATGGACAGCTGTGGTCCATAGACAATAACTCTCCATAGGATGGTGTGGCAACAGCACCACTGTAAATTTTCAGACCACTGTTATACTGCACCTAAATTCAAGTTTGAGCTGTTATCACTTTTTAATAAAATATCTCTTAGCAGTGGAGTACCCTTGTTTTACTCAGGGGGATAACCCCTACAACATATATTTTTTAAATTTTAAGTATTACTATCCATTTAAATATGTTTTGCATTATATCTGCAGTTTGGATAAGGCTTCAAGTGGCCTTGAATAGTTCTTAAAGGTCAATTGTTATCAAAATGTAATTAAAATAACTCGTAATAGACTACAACATGAAAAATAGAGGTTTCAAAATATTTGTATCTCATTCTCTATTCCTCTCTATTTACTTAGAAGCTTGAATGCCCTAGTGACTAAGGGCCATATTCAGGAAGCTAAACTGTTGCCAACACACCATAGGGAGTCAATTAGCATTACCTTTATTTCCATTGATTTAATCCCCTGAATGCTAGATGCAATTGTTTGTTGACCTCTTTATCATTCAACAGGTTCAAAAATACATTTAAATCCATAGTAATTGTCATTTGTCCCCAATGGTGCACTTGGTTTGCTCGCTTCATCTTGGTTCTTGGATGGACCCATAAACCAGGGTTTCCCTGTTGACGTAAGTATACACTTGACTGGTGCTATGATTATTGGCTGCCTAGGTGAACCTACAGTCCGGTACCCCTGTATTAACACATTTCCACCCACCCACATTTAACCCTTTAAGTGCCAGAAGGGAGTCCAAAGTATTGCTCTGCAATGCACTGGACACTCTTCTGACAGACAAATATTTCATAAACTTTAATAAATAAATTGTCTTCTTAGTGTAAATAAACATTGTGCAAATAAAGTTTTTTGTATTTAATTGGTAAAATGAGGATATAGGCAAAAGGAAGAAAGGGGTAAGGGTTGTACCCATTTATAGAAACTGTCTTCATAATACTGACTCCCTACCTACCATTTGCCTAATGCTTGGGCCAGCCTGCTAACCAAGGTCTGGATTTTATTGCAGTTCATAACTTTATCACTGATTTTATCTACTAATTACCTCAGTGGGTTCAAATGGAATATCTGAGCTAAAATCAGTGATAAAATATACCACCTGCAATGGAATCTACACTCATGAATAGATCTAGTACTTGTGAAAAGATCATTTTTAATGTAATTGTCCAATTGATTCTGGATCTCCAATTTATTATTCTATATTCATATTGCCCTGCAACATTCTAATTTACTTTTTATTTTTAACTAATATGCATATTCTTTGCTAGACAGATAAGCAAAATTAAACTCATGGCTTCATTTTAACTTTGATAAATTCCTTTCAGACTGATTTGTTTTATGTCTGTCTCTACTCGTTTGATTGTTTCTCATAACAATATGATTAAAGGGCCAGGGTTGTGCTGATGTGTTATATGTCCTCTGTTTTGGGATTTTCTGAATGAATGGTGAATGCTGCACAGCAGATTAATGCTGAAAGCCTTTTGTACAATTCTATAGTGTACAAATGCTCCTACTTTAATTTTTTGTTTTTGCCTCTGACTCAACCCCTCCCCCCACACACACCTTCTCTCTTTCCCACCTCAGGCCCATATTTCTACTACTGCAGTGATGGGCAACCAGTTTAACTCAGGGGGTTGCATAAATGGCAACTGAACCACCATTAGGGCTTGACAGTATTGTTAAAACTTTGTTAGACCAACAGGTGGTAAACAGGTTAAAATTCTAATTAGCATTAAGAGGCAGGGTACAATGTCTGTGTGCATAGGGAAGTAAGCTGAGGGAATAATTATAGTAAATATTTGATTTAAGGGTGAAATACATTGTCTCTTCATGATGATTTAGAGGTAAATGCTTTCCTATTTCCACTGTACAAGGCATGTCACAGTAGACACATTTGGCAGCTGCATTGAGCCCCTGGGCCTCCTGTTTCAAACCAGTGCCCTACTCTCTTTCCCCTCTATTATTCAAAATTACATTGCAAGTTATTTGAATAATTGTGAACTCCAGCTGTTTGAATACAATTTCCATCATATTTATCCAAGAAATAGACAGCTGAAGATGATGTGAACTGTAGTTTAACAACAGCTGAAAGGCTGCAAATTACTGAACCCCTCTCTAGAGGAACCAAGCCAAGCAAATGGAGAAAACAGCAAAGAGAACCAAGTAAGGTGAAGGAAACATATTCCCTTCTAGCTCTCCAGTTGTGGCACAAGACAACCTTACTCTATATTCCACACTAGCTGTAGCCATGGTGAAGGCCAAGTCAGAAATGTGTTGCGTTATAATTAGAGATTTGCAAATTATTGTTTTGCTTGTCTGTTATTTCTTAACTCAGTTGAATTAGCCAACTGCGTAACCATAAATCTGCATTCAGTGTAATCACGTCAGCTTAACAAAAGGCATAATTTGTATCCTATATAATTATAATAAAAGAGAACCTTAGATTCTAAACAGCAGAGCCTTGTATAACATTACATTGCCATTAGCAAATTTCAGCAGATATGACGAGAGTTTGGTTCCATTTTAGGGCTTTGTGCAAAATACAAAAGATGTGTAATTTATGAGCATGTCAATTGAACCAGAGGAAACAAAGATCCCAAAATACCCATTGACTGAAATGGGGCTTTTAGCCCTTTGATTGTAAGGGAGGTCCCCAATACATTTAAGGAGTTAACTGCTCCATTTAACTCAAACTGAATTTGTATTTGTCCCTTGTTTCTGACTTGCTCCAGTTCAAAATACATCAGCCTACCAGTTTTGTTTCAAAAGCCATAATCACTACTAGGGATAATTATGACATATATCAACAGCACAAAGGGGGAAATAAACATTCCCAAAACTTAAATTTAAACACATAATAAAGCATTCATCCCTGGGTACATTCATAATGAGTTGACCCTGAGATCTTTCAAATATTAATATTTAAAGTTCCTCGGAACATATATTTTAAAAGCTATGTTCCAACTTGATATAACACAGAGGTGTGCCAATTAGTCCTCAGCAAGACAGAATGCTGCAACTTAGAGATATCACTGCTGGTTCACATGCAAACAAACAGGACTTTTTCATCCGCCTTTGTGGTAGAAATTGTACCAATTCAGAGACTGAAGAATTAATCAAATTTTGCATATCAAGTTGTAGGTAACACTGGACTTACCCACCCTAAGAATTCATCCCTTTATCCTGAGATTTGGGTCAAAACCTTGAGTTTAAGGTAAAACCCTGGGAGTTACCAGGTATGAAAGCAATGCATTGGAGACCTCTCTTGTATTCAATGAGATAAAATCCTCAATTAAATCAATTACATTTGGGGAATATGTATTTGACACTATGGTGTAGTTGGTCTTCTTTAGAATTCCACTACAAATCTTTGCACATATTTCCCACAATACTTTGCTGTTCTTGATCCCTTAAATATTAGTCATCTTAATTTAGGGCCAATGTCAGATTTCACCTCTTTGTATTAAATTTTATACTCATTTTATGATACATAGACCCTTTCAGCCCTTTGAGGATGGATTAGAGACTTTATTTTCAGGGCTTAGAAAATGAAAGTGTGGCATTTTTAGAGTGTGACATAAAGATAATTATATGATGAATCTGATGTCCTTATTTTAATGAAATGAGATGTTCGCTATGTTCCACGTGCCCTTTAAAGGCTGCTGCACCATTATTATAATGTAGCCATTGTTCATAAGAGAAAAAAAACCTTTACATGCTTAATTAAAAGACGAACAGATACAAAAGTGAATTTTGTTGATGAGAGAGCTTTGCAATAACTCATGGTTCTAGAATGGAATATGCTGATATTTATGAGGGAGAACCATTCTGAACTCAAACTGATTAACCCTTTGAGTGCTGGAGAATGTAACTGGCATGCCACTCTAACTGCTTCAGTCACTACAAGAAATTTAATAGTAGTTGATTATTTGTACACATGTAACTTAAAGTTATCCTTAAGCAGAAAATTACTTGTGTTCAAGACATCAAAAAGTTGGAGAGTACAGATATGTTATTCAAAGTATTTTGTTGGAGAAAATCTCTTGAACCACAAACCATCTATTAAAAAAAAACAACAACTATACAGCGGAATCCAGCCACTATATAAGAACAGATGACTTAAATAATTCCATCGTAGATTTTCATGTTAGCACACTTGCTTGTCAAGTTTGCATATGCACACTAATATGGGTATTAAAAGATTTAGAGCTCTTCTAGCACAATCTTTGACTAACACTTCCATTGACACAATTTCATGGTCAGACCATTCGGCTATATAGGTTTCTTTGCACTTCCCAGAATCTCCCTCTCACTTCTCAAGATGGAAACTAAATGAAACTCTCCTGGCTGACAAGATTTTTACTTCACTCAGAAAGGATATTGAAGAATATTTTGTTTTGAACTCCACTCCTGATGTCTCGGAACCGATTATCTGGGAAGCACACAAAAGTGTTTTGAGAGGCCTTTTGATCAAACATGGATGCTTCAAATCAAAGAAAAGACATCAACGCATTGAATTGCTATGAAAAAAAATAAATTCCCTAGATTTAGAACATAAATGTTCCCTAGCCCCTTCAACTCTCTAAGAACTGAATATAATGAAAGCCAAATTGAAGTCGCTATTGAGAGAAACTGCAGTTAAATTATACATGTGGTTAAAATACCAAAATTATATTGCCAGAAACAAGTGCAATAGAGCATTAGCTCACTTAATTAAACAAAAATGTAGATCCACCATGGTCCACCATCTTAAAACCCCATCAGGTCTCAAACTTACCTCCTTCTCTGACATAGCTTACTCTTTTAGAGATTTTTACACTCAATTTTACAAAACTTTTCTTATCCAAAGCTAAAATTTCTTCCCTCACTCAGGAGGAATCCTCGGCTCTTGAATCGCCAATTGCTGGATAGGAAATCACCTCTGCTGTGTACTCAATGGCACTTGGAAAAAGCCTTAGTCCCGATGGATTTTCTGTGCATTACTATAGGAAATTTTTAAAATCACTCCTTCCGCATATGCTATTCCTTCAAAGCTATATTGAAGGGGACTCCTTTTCCTCCACAAGCCTTAGAGGTGCATATAGTGGTGATCCCTACACCAGGTAAAGACCACTCAAGATGCACCAATTATTGGCCTATCTCGTCACTGAAAGTAGACTTAAAAATGTACTCTAAAGTTCTGGTGACTCGCTCGAAGAGAATTCTGACCTGATTATGTATGCATTTTCATTGTATGCAGTCACTACCATACTTATACGGAGTGGTCGGGTGTGGAGATGCGCAATTGTATATTGTTTTCTTTTCTTTCTTTCTCTCTCCCCCTTATTCATTTGTTTAAGTTTGCCCCTTTTCATGGACATTTATCTGGTTATATCTTATAATACGGTTATTACATCTCTTCTACTATTTGTAGGACTGGTTTAAGAAGTTATTAAGATATATGGATTTTCCTTTACAAGATATCTTTATTGAATTTATGCTACTGAATGCTATTAAACCCATGTAATGCATGTTTGGTTTTCATGTACTTGCTTTAAAATATTAATAAAGCTTTTGAAAAGTTTAAAAAAAAAATTGTAAGCCCATTTACCAAAAAATCTTAAAAACAGAAAAAAGTGAAATACTGAGAAGATATTATGTTTTGACATGTTTTTCGCCTTGTAAGGTTTGATCACAGACAAAATGGAATAACTGAATTTGTGCCTATTTATAGGGAGTAACCCCTCCCATGAGGTTATTTAATGTGTATATAAAATAGCCCAAAGGCAGGTATAATTGGCATCTAGTATGTAACCAGTAATAAGTTTCAGCTTTGGCACACTAAATCGATAGCCTTTAGATTATGATGATCCCTTTATTTCAAACCAAACTACAAATCTGCTCATAGTTTGTTAACATTCTACGATGAATCCTTAAACAAGATATATATTGTATTTACACTGTTAGGTAATATTGTATGAAAAACTTCCTATCCATTGCAGAGATAGAGCTACTTGAAAGGGTATGTTTAAAAATAACTATTTCTATCTTTATTATCCAGCATGTATTTTATTGTATTGTATATTTTTATTTATATAGTGCACCAGTGTACTTAGCACTTTACAGTTTACCTTTAGTACAGAAGGGGTACAATAAGTGCAGTGATTAAGTTCTTATAAAGACAATCATAAGGGGAACAACGGGTGAGTATATGTTAGGATAAAAGGGAAAGCATGTAACCAGTAGTCTTCAAAGGGACTTCAAAGGGATATTAATATAACATATACTTATATAACAGAAAATATCTTTCATCCACACAGGACATTAATACAATATAAAGAACATCCATATCCTATAGTAATATGTATAATCAACAAAAAAAAATCCTTCTGAGTTTACAAGAGCACGTTCAATATTGAAATTAGAATTGTACAATAATATTTTACAGATGTACCGTTAACTTAATTTCTTGATTGATGCCATGTAGCTATATGGTATTTAGTAGAAACATTTATTAATTTTCCTTGCATAAAAGTTATTTCTTAACCTCTTAAGGACCCATGACGATTGTTATACCCTTAACGACCCATGACGGTGCTGGACCGTCATGGCTTAAATGATAGCAGCATGCCTCCGTGCACGCTGCTATCATTAATTTCAGGCTGAGACTGAGCACTCCGAGACCGGGACATTCAGTTTCAGCCCTTCTTGCTTCTGCCGGTTCGTGCGATCGCTGTATCAGCGATCACATATACCGGCATTCTGAGACAGAGGTACGCACACAACGCATGCTTACCTCTGTGTGTCTCCTCTTTTTCTGTCTCCCTTGCTATCAAAGTAAGGGAGAGAGAAGTAGAGAGGAGACACCTAGTGGTCAAATAAAATCCAGCAGCTGGAGGTTTTAACCCCTTCACTGCTGGTGTTGGAGGCTGGCTAAATGCAGGTCAATTTCTGACCTGCAATAATACACTTTTTTTTTTTTTTTTTTTTTTAAACACAAAACACACTTTTTTTTTTCCAAATAATATTTTATTTAAAAATATATATACAAACAAAACTGGGAGTGTGATTGTTGTGGAGCCATGTAATACACTTATACACACCGCCGAATGTCAGGGATAAAAAAGTGACAAAATAGGGTGGGAAAAAGGGACATGGGGATTTTCACCCAGGGGGGACAGTGGCCACTTTAAACTTTGCATTTTGTAGGTATGACTGACCGGTCATACCTTTCATGCAGTCTCCATAAAAATTTAACCCTTTGTGCCCAATTGATCCCAAGAGAAAAAACAAAAATGGTGGTTTTTTACATTTTTTTAAAATTTTTTTTAATTTTAATAAAGTAAACGGTGGGTTATCCATATAAGTGGGGTATCAAAAGAGAGCCCTATTTGTGCTTAAAAAGCAGTATATAATTTATGGGGGTGGAATAAAAGACTTAGAGGGAAAACGCTGTTGAACAAAGACATAGTCAAAAAGGTCAGAACTGCTCTGGGCTTTAAGGGAAAACTACCTCAGATTTTCCGGGTCCTTAAGGGGTTAAGATCGCCACCTCAGATTCCCAGACTTATTTTTTGCACACCTCAAGGCAGAAGTCTGCTGTGATTAGAGTTATGTTGTACCAAGATGATATCAGTCATCGTGTATTACTTATACCATTAAACACATTCACAATGTTTTAACATGTTCTCTTAATCTAATTTTTAATTTTACCTACATATCTTAGTCGGCAAAGACATTGAAGTCAATAGAGTACACCAGTCATCAGACATGTAATTCATTCTTTTATTAAATGTGATCATCTGAATCTGACCACTATATCTTTAGTGACAACAATATGAAAGCAGCCAGTACAATACTAACATGGATGGGAGCCCATTACAGACAATTTAATCTTTCATTTATTTGAAAAGTGGCTAGGGACCAACAGATGCCTTAGATTAGCGGATCTTCTATAGGTAGCATAAGGATTTCTCCTAACACTGATTTTAAATCCTCATCAGCCTCATGAGAGTTATTTTTTAATCACAGAGTTACGTTTTGCTAAAAAGCAGCTCTATGTTGTTATAAAATTTATTTTGTTACATAAATCTGTCACAGTTTTTTGTTTCATAATAGAAAAGGTCTTGAGGTGTTAAATGTTCTATTATAAGCTTTTTCTGTTGTTCCTGCTGTATTCTCTGTTTGGAAATCTTTTTGAGAGTTTTTGTGCTCTAATGTTAAATGTCTCAACATTAGAGTCATTTCATTTCAGTCTGAGGAACTCTGCAACTGGGATGTTCTTTTCACATGCACAAGATGGTGACTACTAAAGTAAAATAAACAGATTCAGAATTTCATTGATATACTGAACGATAATGTAAGAAATTATAAATGACTTATGACATCAGCAAATAATCTGTCACTTTTTTTGATATTGTTATTAAAAAATAAAAGTAATCTTCTTGAGTGTGACCTCTTTAGAAAGGTGACTGCTACTAACATATTTAACACTTTAGTATCCACAATCCTGTGTTTGTCAAAAAGAACATCCCAACGGAGATACCTTTTGTTTATTCAATTCTTTGAGTGTCAAAGAGTCGTCTAATGCATTGTAACGTAATGTGCTGGATATCTCTTTGGCACCCAAAGGGTTAAAATTATGACCATTACTCTTTAAGTGCCTTCTATTGATCCCTTTTTTCAATTACAATTTAATTGGCCATATTTGGGCAGAGTGTGCATAAAGACCCTTTTTCTACTCACTTTTCTTTATAATTTGTTACTGGCCCCTTTAACAGTGGAAGGGTTAGCTAAAGGCCAGGTGTTCAAAAGAAAAGTGGAGTAATTTTGGAACAAACCAACTGCACCATAGAGATGAAATGCAATCTCCAACATTTCCTTAAATTACTTAACTTAAATGAAATATTTTAACTCCTTGAATGTTACAGAGGTCTCAAAGAATTCATCTGCAATGCAATGGAGGCCTTTCTAGCATTCAATGAGTTAAAAGTGCCAGTTAAAATAATGGGAAATGTTATTTGTTCACTATAATGCAGTTAGTGTGAGCCACTTTTTTCATTCAAACATAGGGCCCTAAATCTTCCATAGGGTCTAAACTTCTCTCACTCTCTCTCTCTCTCTCTCTCTGAACATAGGGTCCTAAATCTCCAGCTGATGATAGGGATTGTAGTCCAACAACAGCTGGAGAACTTCAGGTTTACAAATACCGGCTTAGATAGACCCTAAAGATTCAGACATTGGATTTCCAGTATCTACTCTAGTGTTACTTATTCAGCTGCGAGATTCCTGTTTGGAACACCATATGTGTAATTAAGGAAACTTCTCCCCCAACCATCAATATACAGACTCCTAATCACTTCTATCAATATCCCCACAGAGCATATACTGATCTTCCTTCAGTCCTCAGGGAAGATGTTTAGATAAGTAATACTTTGAAAATAATCTACAGTAGTACATTATAGGGGTTTAATCTTCCTTAAAGATTCTTCAAATGTAGTGAAACACAAGACCCATTCTGTATACAGTTTTAATGAATATTACTCACATATTATATGCTTAAACTAATTAGTAAATTATTTTAGTGACCACTCTACATATGAGCATAGCAGCTGTCTATAATGCACAACTGAAAAGCTGCAAAGTCAGATTTTAGCACATTACTGTAATGTGTTACATATTCTACTGCAGAGTTTGTGAGATATTAAAGTAAAAAAATACGCTGATTCCATTCAGGATATTGTTTACAATTGTAATCAATACATTTGTGTACAGGGATTTATATGACATAGGATTTTAAGCCTGCAAAGGGTCAAATTCTGCTCCTAATCAGTTCAATTATGCTACTTCAATAACCTAAAGTTGTTGAAGCAAGATTTCCAATTATTAGCTGAAATTACATTAGAATCCCAATTGGCTACAGTGCAATCTCTGAAGATTATGTTCCGTAGGGTTTCATCAGGTGCTGATCAGTCTCAAACAGATCTCTTGTAGATTCTGAACTGCCAGAATGGTATGTCAAATTAAGTAAAATCTCCCAATAAGAGTTTCTTTTTCAGGGAAATTTTTACCTGATATACAATTTGACTCCAATGTATGTTAGAATTTGAATTTGCAGTATCGTGCAGTTGATGAACCCTGAAAGAGCTAAGGGACAAATTGTCTGTCATTTTGTTAGTGAATTAACAATTTCTCTTATTTCAGCAAAACAGTTAGCACACCTTTTCATACAGAGCATATAACCTATGTGAAACATAGGTTATATGCTCTTTAATTAATAAAGGGGGCAATTGTTGCCACCATGCTAGGGGGTGTCATGAGGGGTCATGATACCCCTCTTGAGGTCTGAAGTACTTTTTTAATACAAATTACATATATAATTTAAAAAAATAAAATAATTGTTACACATAAATTAAATATTTAATTAAATTTTCACACTGTAGTCGACTTTTCAAGGGGGAAGGGGGAGGGTTAAAATGTCGGATGCACAATATTCGTCGAATTAATATTGTGAAAGAAAACACTGTAAGTCAGATTTGGAAGGCGAAGGGTTAAATGTCGACTATGAACAATATTTGTCAGATTAATGCAGTATAAGAAAGCACTGTAAGTTGGATTTGGAAGGGGGAGGGTTAAATGTCGACTATGAACAATATTTGTCGGATTAATGTGGTGGAAGAAACCACTGCAAATCAACTTTTAAAAGGGGGGGTTAATATGTCAAGGGGGGGCACTCTGTCGTATTTTGTTATGTGGAGAAAACCTCTAACACTGAACTTGATCTTTCTATCGTCAAATGTACGCCTATTTCCTTGAACTTTGACATTTTGTGTGGTTTTTGTAGGCGGTAGTCGGAAAAAAGCAGACAGCGCCAGTTTTGTTACTACTCTGAAAAGTGTTTTGTTTTACTGTGGTTCTGCAATAGAATACCGACGTTACACGTTTGTAAAATTCACGATACTTGTTTTTCTTGTAACGCCGATTTAACGCGGGTAATAGACTCGAGCCCCTATATGCCTACAAAATCCCTGACTTTGTGCAGGTGTATCTAGAAGAATTGATTGTTTTGAAGACAAAGGGTGGTCACACCAAATATTGAATTGATTTAGATTTTTCTTCTGTTCATTCACTATCATTTTGTTAATTGATAAATATAAACTATTAACATGTCTGTTTTTGAAAGCATGTTTTACTTTACAGCATTTTTTTCACATAGGCCTGAAACACAGTACTTTATTTCCAAATACAACCTTCCGTTCCTCAGCTAGCAGATTAGTTCAGTCTCCCTTTCTTCAACTCTTTTACATACCAATTGAAGCATTTATTGTAGATTATGTATTTATGTAATACTTTAACCCTGTGAGCAGGGCTTATAATTTAAGTCCTTCGCTACTAGCCAGACCTGAAAAGTTACTCGCCATTGTAATCCAAAACATACCCACCAGGGCTGAATTTCTACTCGCCAGGGCTAAATTTTCACTCGCCATTGGCAAGTAGCGAGTGGAAATTTTGAGTCCTGCCTGTGAGTACCAGAGCAGTGCCCTACATTGAAAAACAAAGCATTGGGCACCCTCCTGCACTTAAAGCCAGATTCAACAGCAACTGTCACACAAGACAACTTTATCTTGTTTTATGGATAATTAAAATCTGCCTTTATTGTACTGTTAAATATATAGCATTATGTTTTTTGGTTACACAGTGTGGTAATTTATGCTCATTCAAGGTATAATATGCTAATTAGTCATGTTTGAGACCAACCTTGTCAATCTCTGTACTATTAGAAATTCTCTCTGTAAATGAGCTCTGTCTAGATGAATTCACAGCAGTGTGTGGTAATACTGGACCAGCACAGTAACTAACTTGCATAATGTGTCACATTGTGCCATTAGCGAATACAGATTAATTTCTCAAGACTATTAGTACTAGAGGTAAATTGCTAGTACAACATACATGAAGTTATTATTATTTTTAAATCTACCTAAACTTATCATGTGGCTTTTGATTTTCATTATTATTGACATGAGTCTCCATAAAACAGAATATTATTTCTTCATAAGCACATGTGCTATGAAGTTTATCTTGAGACACAGTTAAAACTAAACTTAAAAACAAGTTGAACGTGTAAACTGGAGAGGACCCTCTATGTCTCTGGACAGCAGTGGTTTAATGCATCATTCCTGACACATCTCCGTTAGAGGAACTAAGAGTTAGGACTGCAGGAGGAATGTGTAATCTTGCTGTCTCATTCCAACTCTCAAGGTCGGTGCAATGCGCCATGCCTCTTTTAGTAGTGTCCTTACAAACATTCAAAATTAAACATGCAACATAGAAAAGAGAAGCAACTTTTGAGCAAAACACCTGCATTTTCCAAAGATCCCAATGATTTTAATGCAGCTTTTATCCTTGAATGCTAGAGATGTCTCCAATGCTTTGCTTTGCTATAGCATTCAAGGGGTTAAATGCCCCATTTAATCTGTTTAGTGCCAGAAAGGTATCCAATTAATTGGGTTCAATCAATGTTTGCCTCCTTTATGAGGCAGATGGTTTCCCCCATACTTATTTCTATTTTCTATTGTAAATAGGTAGGTTCAGTTTTAGGAACAAGAAAAGAAGCATTAGTAAAACAAATGTTGTTACTTTGCATCAGAATAACAATGCAGATGTAATATTTTTAATTGAAAACAGCACTTTCCCTGATATCCATACGCTTTGGAGGGGCTCTAACCATTTCATCGTTTTCTCAGTGGGGAGAACATTCACCTGAACTGTAACAGATCAGTCCGTAATGCATTACACAATTATCCGAGGTGTAATAAAAAGGGGATCCTGGGATACCCACATAAATAAGGAAAAAAAAGAAGAAATGGGGGTTCCAATTCTATGAAGCTGAACCTTAGGAGTGAACCATCTGCATGAAAGGGTCACTGGAGTAAATGCAATGGGTGTGTGTGACTCCTGATTCTGCAATGTAAATATCTATCTTTTTTTAGATGATCTCTGTTATATGGCTTGTTAGGCTAGATTGTTAAATGTTATTTTTGTAATTGTTGACTTCAGCTATATTTTTTTATATTGATGGTAGCATCTATAATGTCTTCTCTGTTTTGGAGTCTACAGGACACCACCAGCCATAAAATTGCCTAAGGGAGGGGGGGGGGTTAGACACCCCTCTCTTCTACCTATTCTAATAGAAGTTAATTACCTGCTAAGTGTATCTTAGTACCTCATAGCCCCATAAAAATATTCCCATTTTCCAAAAAGTATCCATGGATTTCCCATTTACTTCCTATGGAGGATGCATTTTCAAAATAGAAAGAAACAGGTCTTGTGACTTCTTTAAACCTCTAGACTTGTGAAGGGAAAATACGTATTTTAGTGCATCAACCTGTGGACTTCAGATTTCCTACCCGTGCCATTATGATTCCTGGGCATATTTCATTTGACAAAAGCACACTGTTGATTGTAAATCATTTCAAGTGCTAGGTGTTGTGGAAACAGTGTCTGGTCTTCGATAGTGAGAGATAGACAGAGTGATTTAGCTGCTGAAATTAGAGTCAGGTTCTAGTAAGAGAAAAAGAGAGAGGTGCTGAAAGTGGGAGGGGGGCAGAGAACTAGCTGATAGATTTGTAGCTTGGAGTACTGAAAGAGATATAGCAGAGGGAAGAAGAGATTGGAGCTGGGGAGTTCTAGTTGCTAAAAGAGAACTTTGGTGACATTTAGGAATTACAATAACAATTCATTACATATGGAATCCATATGAAACAATCCATTTTAAAAGACTCAAAATATAAAGTTTAATACTATGTTTTCTGTTTAACCAATCATATTGCAGGAATAGTGATCATGTGATGTCCAGAAAATAAAAGCAGTTTCACTTACATTCAGATGTCAAACTAACAGCTTCTGGTCTGGGTCACTTGTCAGAACCAAGGTAGGATAATGTAACATAGTCACATAGTTGATCAGGCCAAAAAAAAATTACATGTGTGTGTCAAGTCCAGCCCTTGCCAAAACACCCCTGTTGATCCAGAGGAAGGCAAAAAAAACACATTGAAGCCATTTCCAATTAAGCTCAAAGTGGGTAAAGAAATTCCTTTCTGACTCAAAATGGCAATCAGATCTTTCCCTGGATCAACAACCTATCTGCTTTGAAACCAGCTATTATAATTCTCAGTGTTGTTCTGTGCTAAACAGGTCTCCATAACTTTTTTTAAAAGCAGTTACAGTATCTGCAACACAGCATCCTGAGAAAAAGAATTCCATAGCTTTACTGTCCTCATTGTAAAAAATCCCTTCCTTTGATGTAGTCTAAAGCACCTTTCCTCTAGTCTTAATGCATTAACTCTTGTTCTTAGCTTAGCTCTTTGAGTAAATAATTAATTGGAGAATTCTTTGTATTGGTTTTGAATATATTTGTAAATGGTAATCATATCATCTCTTAGACATCTCTTCTATAATGTAAACATCCCCAGTCTGGCTTGTCTCTTTTTATAACTCAGATCCTCCATTCCCTTTATCAGTTTTGTTGTACGTCTCTGCACTTTTTCCAGTTTAATAATATATTTTTTAAGAACTGGTGCCCAAATTCTACTCCATATTCTAGACTAGGCCTTACCAAGGATTTATATAGAGGTAGAATTGTATTAGAATCCCTTGCCTCTATAACTTTTATGCAGGGTTGCATTTGCTCTGAAGCTGAGTGACTCTGTACACTGCTGTGAGGTCTAGTGTCTATCAATACTCCTAAATCTTTCTCTAATGAGGATTCCCAAGTTGTTTCCCATTTATTGTATATGCAGCATGCTTGTTTGTACAGCACAAATGCATAACCTTACTCTTACCTACATTAAATGTTATCTGCCACTTTATTGCCCGGTCACTCAGTTTATTTAAATCCTTTTGCAGAGAACAATCATCCAGTCCTGTATGTATTTCCTTACATTGCTTAGTGTCATCAGCAAAGATTGAGATGCTACTTTCAATTCCCACTTGCCAGAACTGAACCCTGTGGCACCCCACTTACACCTTTAGTCCAGCTTGAAAAGTTCCATTTACAAGAACTCTCTGCCATCTATCATTTAACCAGTTCTCAATCCATATAAATATATCACCTTCCAATCCAAAGCCTTTTAATTTATGCAGTAATCTGTTGTGAGGCACTGTATCAAACACTTTTGCAAAATACAAGTAAACTACATCAAGAGCAATTCCCTTGTCCAAATTACTATATACTCTTTCGTAAAATGCAAGTAAATTAGTCTGACATGTCTATTTTTCATAAAACCATGTTGGCTCCTACCAATAATATTATTTGTCTTCACATAGTTCTGAATACTGTCAGTCAGTAACCCTTCTAATATCTTACCCTGATATTTTACTTCTTTAAGGGGTTAGTAGGCAGGACTGCTGATAACTCTTCCTCTCTCTCACTGCATCTGTCCTCATTTCTACTGCCTGGCCGTCCCCTCTCTATCACTCCCCTCTGTCTCCCCTTCCTGTGTTTACACCCCTTCCCTTTCCCACACTGTTCATTGCTCCTGTCCTTTGAAAGGAGTTCTAAAATCAATCCTATATAATAATTCACTAAAAAGTTTGTAATGACGCAGTCATGCACAGTAGAGACTGCTGCGCGTGCTGCAGTCATGCACAGTAGAGACTGCCCTTGAAGAGGCTGATATGGAGCGGGGCGCTCTGAAGTATCAGCCTCGGTGCGTGCAGTCTCTACTGTGCATGACTGCCCCACGACCGGCTGGCACTGTATCAGCTGTGGCACGGGCAGTCTCTACTGTGCATTACTGTCCTGCGACTGGCTGGCACTGTGGCCCATGTACATGGGCTCTTCAACTAGTCTGTAATATTTTATTCATTCTAGTGCTAGTGAGATAAGTACATATAGATGGTGAAAGTGGGAGAGAAAACTATCTCCTAGTAGGGATGTTAGGTGTTGGAGAGAGAGAGACAGCTAACAACTGAAAAGGATGTTTGTTGCTGTTGGGAGAGGTTGCTAACTGCTGGCTAGAGAAGTTGGTGCTAGTAGGAGAAAAAACCTAGGTGCTGGAATTCAAGTCTTGTGCTAGAGAAAGGGAGTGAGCTAACTGAAGGAAGAACAGTTTGGTGGTGGAGGAAGAAGGAGGGGAGAGCTTGCTGGTGGAGGGAGAGGGGACGGTTGGAATCATGAATATGCAGTTTGGTGCTGCTATGACTTTCTAAAATTGATTTACATTTAAGATGGCTCACTGGTAACAAGATATTGGGAACCTCTAGTCTGAATCACTAGGCGGTAAGATGACAGAAATCTATCTTAAGGAAAATCAAAGCATTCATAGAAGGAAAGCGTGAGCCTTTTGGGTAAAAGCAAAGTGGAACAATTCTGGAACAAACCAACTGCCTTGTAGGGGACAAGTAGACATTTCCATTGATATAAAAAGTTTTTTATCTCCTTGGATGCTAGAAAGGTATCCAACACATGAAAGATATAGACCTCTCTTGCATGTGAGAGGTTAATGTTGAAGCTGGTTTGCTGCACTTTTTCATGTACAGAGCAGTGGCTTCTAATGCAGACAACGTCCTAGTCAAGAGATCAGCTGAAGTTGCCCAGGGAAGCTGATTTATTAAGGAGAAGTGGTGGAACACTTTGACAAACCAACTGTAGAAAAAGGAAAATTCCAGTTCATTTAAATGGGATTTGTACCACCTTGAATGTCAGGGATCTCCACCGTATTGCTTTTTAATGCGGTGGAAGATCTCTCTGGCATTCAATTAACCCTTTGAGTACCAGAGGGGTATGCTACGCATTGCCTCTGGCAATCAATGGGTTAAAAGCTCCATTTAACTCTTTGGATGCCAGTAGGGTACTCAACACATTGCAAAGCAATGTGCTGGGAAACCCTTTGACACTCAAAGGGTTAAATCAATGGGAATATTTGCAATTTGTATTTATTCCCTATTGTACATATGACAGAATGGTTGTCATCCTGACAACGAACCCTGTCTGTTTTCAGTGATCTCCATTGTTTCATATGTGTTTCCATTCTTGAAAACATTAATGTCCCCTGTGTGTGCATGCATTAGAGTGTTGGCCATTTACCAGCATTGAATGGGTTGGTTGGTGTGTATGATGTACAGAGAAATGGTGCCATCCAGTCTAGCTGACCACAGAGATTGTGTTATGAGATAGTCAGTGTTGATCAGATAGAGGGGGTAGGGCAAATCTGTGTGTGGAATGTGTGTTCCTTCCCCCTTAAATCAGGCTAAGCAGAAAGAGAACTTGAAAATGTTACCTGTGACATCAGATCCTGTAGGGGGTGGGTAGAAAAAAGGCTAGGAAGAAAGAGAGAGACAGAGTTGAAAATGTAGGAAGAGGAGAGAAGGCCTCTCCATAATGGTGGGAGGCCTAGGGTTCATGGGCATTCTAAAGGAACACTGGAGAAACTGGACTGGTGAGTGCCCTCACCGGAAGAGTTAGAGTGAGTGGGCACTGTAGAGGCCAGGTGCCCTTTTCAGTTGTGGGCTGTAAGTCAAGGCTGCTTCAGCCACAGAAGTACCCTGATGTTCGCACCACAAGGAGTGTGGTCAGGAACCTAAACCTTGGCGGCTCTGGCCCAAGACTAAAGGAAGTGGCTGGGGATAATCTCTTACGATGCCCTCCCCCAACTCCTCTGTCAGGACTAAAAGATGCAAAGAAACTGCATGCAATCAAGTACCAGGCGCAGTGGGTTGGGTGTCCACTCTTGCCTCTAGTGGGACTATGTGTAAGTTCCAGCATTAAGCTAAAATGGACAGTGAGTAGTATATGTAACCCCTGGCAACCTGTGCAACTTTGCTGACACATCAAGAAGAGAACAGCAGAAGTTTACAGTTTTTATGTTTTACCCCTGTTTGTTTGCCTGTAATTGTTGTCCCATGTTTGTGTGCCATGACCTCTCTAATAAATGCAATTTATTATCTTTTTGTCTGGCTGGATAAATCACTTAACCCTCGGTATACCAAGCAGTAACCCCTGTACCCCCGTCACAGTACACTTGGTTTGCACCGGAATTGAACCACTTTCTTAGTACATCATCCTCACTGTGTTTCTGCCTATCCACACATTTCTACCAAAACTGCAGCTTTCAAGCAGTCGTCACCTAGCTATGCTTTACAGAATTTCAAAACCCTACACAAATTACTAAATTTAAAGAGTAATGAGCTTTGAATACCAGGTAATTGGGCACTTGTAAGAAAACAGTACAGTTATATGGTGGTGCCTGAGGAGTTGAGTGTAAAAGCATTGTCAAACATGCCGTAGCAATAATTCAGAGCATTGACGTATAAATTTCATTAAGCACCAAAAAGGAAAAAACACACAGAAAAGGTTTAATTTAATCTATCAGATAATCTCTAATACCGTGGAGAGATTGTATCTGGAAAGGACAATGGATATAATGGTTGCATAGAGGGACATCAAAGCCTGTGAGATCATGTGATATTGCAGCCTGTTAATGAAGGGTTAGTGCAAGAGTAATGAATGGGATACAATGAAAAGGCTCACATTGTGATATTAAATGGGAATTATGACATAGGAATATGTGGATCCCGATTTGTTTAAAGGGGCAGGATAGGATCAGTACAAGATCCTTTTAACCCACTGCCGGTTGCCTCAGAGTAATGGGAACAGAGTCCCCATCCTATATAATAATTCGCTAAATCGTGTGTAACGCCGCAACATGTGCAGTACACACTACTGCGCGTGCTGCAGTCATGCGCAGTAGAGGCTGCCTGCGCCATGGCTGATACAGAGCTGGGCGCTCCGAAGGAGCGTCCAGCTCTGTATCAGCCGCGGCGCGGGCAGTCTCTACTGCGTGTGACTGCCCCGCGACCGGGTGGCAGTGGCACTGTGGCCCATGTAACGGGCTGTTCAACTAGTAGATAATAATTCCCTGTTATCTTCCAGTATGCTGTGCAGATCATTCATATCTGCACAGCTCTGTGGGTTTGCCAACAAAGGGCTTCCAGGGAGAGAGCAAAAACCTCCTACAAGCACCAAGTAAGGCACTATCACCACCTAGCTGTACAGATCCCAGTGATCTACACAGGAAACTGACAGAGAACAGGTGTATTATAAGCTGTTAGGGTACTGACAACAGGTTAAAAAGGTATTGTATTGATCTTATACTGCCCTTTCACAGAAGGGCAATTTTATATCTCTTATAGTCCCCTGCCAGTTGTTTCATTTTTCAGTTTGATAAAGATTAATGAGGCAATCATGTAATCATGTTTATTGAAGTGTAATGGATGGTTTGAAGTCAATTAAAACTTCAGGAGAGATCACAAAAACAGGAAACTGCATATATCATGTAATATATATATATATATATATATATATATATATATATATATATATCTTTGAGTGTTGTATGTAGGGCACACACCTAGGTAAACTAATCTGTTCAACAAATTGAGAACAACTTTTTCCTGGAGTATAATTCCTTTTTATCCTTTGGATGTTAGAGATGTCTATATTGCACTGCAATGTGACGCATTACAGATATCTCTATCATAAAAGTCATTAAGGGCAAGGCCAGTTTGTGACAAAATGTCAAAACCATTGATATTTTTCATACACAATACTCCAAAAAGTGCAAGTACAGGTTCCAATATAAGCAAAATCTTGCATGCCAATTATTTGATCTCTAAATGCACATCTTCTTTGGCCTACAAAGTGCCTGAATTCACAGGTGGATAATGTACAATATATAGGGTATTCTAGTGTATGATTTCCCACTAGGATATTCTAGTACTTGAATTCACCGCTGGATAATGTACAATATATAGGGTACTCTAGTGCTTGAATTCACTGCTGGATAATGCACAGTATATAGGGTATTCTATTGCTTGAATTCACTACTAGGAAACCAGGAAGACAGTTTACCACCAGGTGCACCATCCAGGGGAAAGGCCACTGCCAGTCTGTAGATTATGTCTCATCCTGAGGTGGGTACCAAACTCTTCCATTGATACCTTAGCATCAGGTATCATAAACATTTGAAATAAATTAAGTAGAAATATCTCTCTTATTCCAGGAGTTAGATGCTAAACCTTATGGTCCTTGGGCAGTGTACCTATGTCAAAATCAGATCTTTCTCTGTCTTAACCTTTAATGCTAGACAGGTCTCCAATGCATTTTTAATGGATATCTGGAAATATATCAGTCTGTACATAGCATGTCCCTGGGCATGGAAGAACAGATAACCCACTCCAAGTGAGAGAGGAGAAGGCCTTGGTGAAAAAAATATTTTGGGCCACTATGACAAAAATAGGTGAAATCTATTGGACCTTGGACCCTGGAACAGCTGCACTCTATGTATCACATCACTACACATTACCATACTACCAACTTCTTCACTCATGCAGAACAAATCAGCCATTTTGTTTTATACATAGGTGTAATATAATTTTAGAACCATTAAGCACACAAAAACAGTTCTTTGCACTTATTTTTGCACAACAAAATACATTTTGCACTATATTCTCAATATCTGTACTGAACTGGTCACTCTATCTTTTCTACATTTATGAAGTACTCACTTGTATTTTATTAATCCTTTGGATTCTAGAGACACCCCCTCTAATACAGTGAAAATCTCTTCCATGTTCATTGCATTGCTCTATAACACAGAGGAAATGTCTTGAGCAATATGGTCAAAGGGGTTAAAATGAAATGTTTTTTCATACCTCAAGATTGTTTGTCTCTTTATAGATATTATTTGCATTAGACTTTGAGGTAACAAGTTAAAGATTTTAAGGGATAGTAATACTTTAATGTTACTATTCCCCATATTGTAGATATTTGCAAAAGAATTTAATAGCCCCCAGGTTCATCTCTCAAATCTTTATGGTTTGAGAGATAACCAAACACAAAGTTCCCCCCTCCCTCCCACTTCCCTGAAGTCAGCGTTGTACTGACTGCAGGGATATCCGGTCTGACTTGCAAACCAAGCACACATAGAAGACCGTTTCAGTGAAGTAATTCTTTTTCACTAATGAGATCTCAGCTCAGCTGCAGAGCCACAAGCTTGTTGTACGACAGACTTCCCCTGCAGTCAGCACAATGGAGGTAAATGGAAGAAGGTATTTTCAGATGTAAATCCATTATCTTTGAAAATGTCATAAAGAATTAAAAATAACGGAATGTGACTTTTTTGGCCAATATTTGTTAAAATGTATATTTCTCAAAGTTAAGACTATTTTTATTTTGCCAAAAAAATTGCTAGAAATAAAAAGAAGAATTTTTTTAAAGCACCTTACAATATGATGGTAAATTAACCCCTTCACGTCCGATGACATACCCGGACGTACCCGGCACTTAAGGACCAGTGACAGTCCTGGTACGTCACATACTTTTACGCAGGAACGCGGTGAGTAATACCAGGGACTGAAGTTGATCGTTCCAAGACCGGAGCAATCTCTTTCAGTCCCTCGTTCGGCGTGCCGGCACACATGATCAGTCATGTGGGGCGTCAAGTCGAACTTTCTTAAAGGACCACACACCCCGGGACCACTGGTCCTTAAGGGGTTAAACTACATCAACTTTTAAGGTTTCTTATTCTCTTGGTGGCGATAGCAAATGCCAACATTCAATGCAAAAAATGACAGTAATACAGGAGAACTTTTTGAACATCACACCTTTACTGCAGCTAAAAAGATGGAATTAAGGAGCACCCCAATTCCACTATAGGGAAGAAATAAATATTAATTGATTCAGTTGGGTCTTCTAAGACCTCTCCAGCAAACAACTGGATCTTAGTGCATAGGCTTTATAGAATAACATAGAAATTGATATGATATCACTGGAGAAGTCATCTCCTTTTTATCACCACTTTATCACGCCTTATTGAATAACCCCCAATGTGTTAAAAGCACAATTATCAATGGAAATGTTGTGAATTTTCATCCCCTACTCTGGTGAAGTTAGTCTGACCACAGATGTCTCTCTTAAACTTATTCAATACAGACTTTACAGCTGTTTTCAGAAAGCTAAAGATGATCAGTTCTGGAGCAAACTAACTTTTCCATACGGGAAAATTAAAATTGCATTTGATTTCATTTTGGAATTTAACCCCTTGAATGCTGAAGAGGTCTCCAACATTTTGAGACTTCTCTAGCATTTAAGGAGTTAAAAGGTCAATTTAAATGAATACGAGTTTTCACAAGCAGTCATCTGAATATGATCCATAGTTATTTCCAGGGATGACGCTAACGCTGCCTTTGATCAGGGAGGCTAAGAAAAACTACAAATCAGAGCCGAGGACAAATCACCTGGACAATTCCCACTGTTACAACAGAAGGTGCCAAATCCTATATAATAATTTGCTAAAATGTGTGTAACGATGCAGCCATGCGCAGTAGAGACTGCTGTGGGTGCTGCAGTCATGCGCAGTAGAGACTGCGCTCGCCACTGCTGATACAGAGCTGGACGCTCTAAAGGAGCATCCAGCTCTGTATCAGCCATGGTGCAGGCAATCTCTACTGCGCATGACTGCCCTGCGACCGGCTGGCAGTGGCACTGTGGCCCATGTAACGGACTCTTCAACTAGTAGTAAGATAAAAAAGGTGGTTCTGAGAAGAACTTTGAAGACCCAGAGGGAATATTGTGACAAGGACTTGCCAGCCATGAGAGGTAACACAGAGGTCACACACAGACACATCTTACACTGCCAGGATTTTTAGCTATAGGAGCTTCACAAAGAACCAGATTCCTGGGGTTTCAGCTGTCAGATCTCCTCTTCTCTTTGAAAAGAAACATTCTTTTGTCCCCTTTTTATCTTTATTCCTCTTTTTTCACTTGTGTGGTTTGGGTAGTCTGGGGACAAATTATGCTTCAAGTTGTATTACAGGCTATGGGCAGAATTTCAATGGGACTGCTATTCTGTGAGCAGCCTGAACATTTCACTTGTTTAGGACTACAAAGACTGGCAGTGGATCATGGTCATCGTAGTACTGAACAGCAACAGGGCCCACGTTATAAACACCTGCATTCATTCCTAAAGATTACCCATTTCAAACATAAGAAAGAGTTAAAGTATCTACTGTTTCTCATTTTTTTATATAATCCTTTGGATGCCAGTGAGATTTTTAGTGTAATTTTGTAGGATGGAGACTTCTCTAGCAACCAATAGGTTAAATTCCTAATTGACAATGAGCACTAATTAAAGTGCATTTTAAAGCAGTGCATTAAATTATAGATTTTGATGGCAGATAAGGTCAATCCAATCTGCCCTTTTCATATTTGACATCCATCCATTGACCCTAATTGATCCTTAATCTTTTTCCATGTAGGGGATGCATTTTAAATTGCTTTTTGCCTTCTCTTAGTTATAAAAATCCTTCTAGTATGAGAGTTGCTCCTAACAGGCAAAAGGGTATTAAAATGCCAGATTTGTGTGGGTGTCCATAAAGGACAGTTTTTTAACATCTTAACAGCCAATGGGTTACCCAAAACATGTACATATGACAACTGCAGCTTGTGTGTATGTGTAGAGTTCTGGAAACAGGTATGTTGGTAAAGACCAGTAGGGTAAAGCCTTTGAAGAACAGTTATCGTAGGTGACCCTCATTCACATTTTAGTTCATTCAGATGCTTCTAATGTATCTGTTCAGCCATGGTGCTGAATTAATAGTCCCATGCCACCTCTTGGGGATGGCGGTTAACTTATTTAAACAACACAGTACAACCAATACCTCAGAAATATATAGCAAAATCATATGTGTGTTACATAAAGGTCCCACCATGGTAACAGGTAGTTACAGGCAACATCAGATTCTGGAACTGAGACAGTGGAGGCAACTAGGGACTGTGTGGCCCCCGCATCCTTACAATAATGATCTTAGTTACTTTATTTGAAAAATTACAATATGAGGAGTGCCTATTTTCCTTTTCACTTCCCTTCTCCACTGCTACCCTTCCTCCCCTCCACTTCTATTTTTTTTCTCCATTCTCCTTTTCACAGGATGTTTTTTCTCTGCAGAAAGATTCATTGAGTGAATGAGTGAAAAAGTGGCAGATGAAGTTCAATGTAGATAAATGTAAGGTTATGCATTTGGGCTATAGAAACAAACATGCTACATAAATGCTACTTGGAAAACTACATGGGGAATCCTGATTAGAGAAATATTTAGGAGTACTGACAGACAATAGACTTCACAGCAATGTACTGTGTCACTCAGCTGCTGCAAGTGCAAATAATAATAATAATAACTAGTATTTATATAACGCTTTTCTCCCAGTGGGACTCAAAGCACTTTCAGCTCACGCTCTTGGAATTAACCGAATCGGTAGCTGAAATAATAGATGTTATTATTATCCAATCAGTGGTACTCGTTTATCGACCTTGAAAAGATGAAGGGCTGAGTTGACCCTGCTGGGATTCGAATAGGGTACTATCCTGCATAAAAAGAGGTATCGATGTACTGGATGCTAATATAATTCTACGTATATAAAAATTCTTGATAAGGCCTCATCTAGAATATAGAGTACAGTTTTGAGCACCAGTTCTAAAAAAATACATTATTGAACAGGAAAAAGTGCAGAGACGTGCAACAAAACTGATAAAGGGATTAGGGGATCTAAGTTATAAAGAGACTAGCCAAACTGGCTTTGCTTACATTAAAAACATTTAAGGGATGACATAATTACCATTTTCTAATATATTTAGGTCAATACAAAGATCTCTCCAGGAAACGTTTTACTCAAAGAGCTGAGCAAAGAACAAGAAGTCATCCATTAAGGAAAGGCACCTTTGACTAAAACAAAGGCAGGCATTTTGTTTACTATAAAGGTAGTAAAGTTATGGAAATCTTTGCCTCGGGATGCTGTGCTTGCACTGTGTTACCTATGTAACACAGAACAATATTGAGAATTATGACATTTGGCTTCAAAGCAGATAGGATGTTGATCCAGGGAAATTTAGGACTGTCAATTCGAGTCAGGAAGAATTTTTTCTCCCATTTGGGACTTAATTAGAAATGGCTCTGATGTGCTTTTTTGCTTTCCTCTGGACAAACAGGGGTATTTTGGCATGGGCTGGACTTGATGGATGCATGTTTTTTTTTCTGACTTATAAACTACTAGTGCAAAAGCCCGTGTACATGGGCCAAGGTCAGGGTAATGATAAACCTTTGAGTTCCAGAGGGGTATGCAACGCATTCCAAAGCAATGCGTTGCGTAGCCCTCTGGCACTCAAAGGGTTAAGAGGCTGATACCTCACTGCCCCACGCGATGCAGTCTTGCGTTGCCTCACTCACGCGACGCAATCATGAGCAGTAGAGACTGCCCGAACGTGGGCAGTCTCCACTGAGCATGACTGCATTGTGACAAACATCCTAGCGAATTATTATATAGGATGTTACTATGTATGTTACTATGTTACTGCGTTTGTTACTATGTATAAGACTTGTTGTTCAATAAAATTTTGCTCAAACAAACAAGATGATGCTGCTGCTTCCCCCTAGACAGCTGCCTTATTTGACTGTTGGTTGTACTGTGCTAGTATCTGCCTGTTTTGTTAATTCTAATGCAGATTTTTTTATCATAAGAATTGGATGATTGAAGCAGTAGATAAAATTGTTACTGATTTTGGAAAAAAAATAACTGCTTACTTACTGCCATTTTCAGTATTACTCCAAAAAAAAGTATGGGTACATATAGGCCAATATCCATTAACCCACTGCATGCAAGAATGATGCACAATAGATTGTTCCACAATACACTGGGTACCCCTCTGGAGCTCAAGGGTTAAAGACAACTGACTGCTATATTTACAGATAATTCCTAGAGCCCTCCTCACACAATAAACCCACTTTCACACGGCACCTGCAGAACATAATGGCTTATGTAGAGCTGTGTCATGAATTATTCTAGAATGCTCAGCATCAATCAGATTATATTGTGATAAATGTACAATTACTAAAGTATCTCCATTTTTATTCTGCACTTATGAATTATGTATTGTAGAGTAAATACTGATTTTTAATGCCTTGGACACATACCTGACATTAATAAACTCTAGACCTAAGATTGATTGTGCATATTTTAGGATGTGTTAAATGTTTTAACTCCTTTTAAACCAGTTATGTCTCCAACACTTTACAAAGTAACCCATGATTAAAGGGATAGTAATACTTAAAATGTAAAAAAAAAATATGTTGTAGGGTTTATCCCCCTGAGTAAAACAAGAGTACTCCCACTGCTGAAAGGTGTTTCATTCAAAAGTTATTAATTTTCAAAGTTGAATTTTTTAGGTGCAATATCACAGTGACCTGAAATTGTACAGTGGCGCTGTTGCTACACGATCCTATGGACAGCTCTGGTCAATTGACCATAAATCTCCATAGGATGGTGTAGCAACAGCGCCACTGTACAATTTCAGGCCATTGTGATATTGCACCTAAAAAATTCAACTTTGAAAATTAATAACTTTTGAATGAAACATCTTTCAGCAGTGGGAGTACTCTTGTTTTACTCAGGGGGATAAACCCTACAACATATTTTTTTTTACATTTTAAGTATTACTATCCCTTTAAACAATGAACTCTATTAGTCCTTTAAAGCTTTTTTTCTTTTTCCTGTTAAATAATAATTTGTCTAGAGCTAATGGCTAATCGTGTATGGAAGGCAATAGCACTCTGGACAGAAATAAGTCTAAATCCAATCATACATGTATAATACTATATAGAATGGGGGTATATTGGCTGGAGTAAACTAATTTTCTCCCTCTACAGTGAAACATTTAATGGCAGATAAGAACCAATTGGCCCATCTCACCTGCTCATGTCCTATCTCATCCATTAATCCTTAACCTTATTTCATGCTCAAGATAGACATATGTCTTTTGCTGGTGTTCTTGGTTTTCTTCACTGTATTAGCAATGAACACCTCTAGAGTGGAATGATAAGATCACTTATAAACCAGAACATCCTGATCACTCAGTGCCTTCTTCAATGACCATCCATCACACTAACTACCTCTCTATACTGCACCCTCTATGTTCATTCATTTCCCATCAATTCACCTCTCATCCTCTGACAATTTGCCCAAAACATCTGGCTCTACTCAATGGTGATCTAGAAATGTTTGTGGTTATGTAAGTCACTTCATTCAGACTCTGCTTTTCTCCATAATTGAAAATGATAAATCAGAATATTGTATATTTATTTCTGATTAAGGCAGACAATATGGACAATGTATCAGAAGAACTGTACACTGCACAAGTTCTTATAACCATTATTGGCTACTCATTTCTTTTCCAGAAACCCTTCTTAGGAAGTACTGGGTTTGCATCTGGTCTGGATGGCACTAAGCTCATGTAAGTGTTCCGCTTACCTGCTATGATGGCCGCCGGGCATCTGTGGCAGTAGGTCTCATTTGCGCTGCCTTGCGATTCTTTAACATGTTTGTTCCACGGTAGCCGGCTGCCCTGGTTTCCTGGTGGGCAGTCAGCTTCTTGCTTCTGTTTCTGGCAGTGCTGTGTTCTCCCGGCAATCTGCAGGAGTGCGTCAAGCGAATCCCCTGAGACATCACGACCCGGCCCTTAAAGGCATAGTACTCTATTGCTCCACCTTCTGGAAGTGGAGCAATTGGTACTTAAACTGTCTCCCTTTCGTGGTGTTCCAGTGCAGTTGTGTTTCCTGAGCTCTGTGTATTTCTTTGTTTGTCTGACTACCCGATCTGGTGCTGACCTGTGGTTCTGTCCGACTACTCGCTCTTAGTATCACCCTCGGCTTGTCTGACAACCAATCTGGTGCAGACCTGTGGCTCTGGCTACCTGTTCCGTGTATGACTCCTGGCTAGTCTGACTACCCGTTCTGGTGCTGACCTGTGGCTCTGTCCGACTACCCGCTCCGTGTATGACCCTAGGCTTGTCCAACATCCAATCTGGTGCAGACCTGCGGCTTTGGTTGACTAGCCAATCCTTGTTCACTTTAGGTTTGTCTGGTGATCTTCTAGGTGTGGATCTAGGCTCACACATTCCTTACCACTGCTGCCTATCGATTACATCTGGTTTCCCTACAGGTGCGGACCTGGGATTCAGACAGTTATCATTCCTGATTGCCTTTTCCTATAGTCTGGTATCCTCCAGGTGCGGACCTGTGACTCTGCAGACTACGCATTCATTTCTGCTTCTGGGCCAGACAGATATTGCCTCTCGCACAGGCAGCCTCCAACTTCTGATAAGTGGCATGAGCTCCGTTGTATACTAATGCCATTGTTTACCGTTTATTGCTAATACGTGCTTTACTGATCTATTATTTGTGCTTAATAAAGTGATTGTTACCTATAAGTACCTGTCCTGTATTCATTTGTACAAACCGTTACAGCTCATGGGGAGGGGTGTGATACATTGAATGGGAATATCTTGACTGTGAATGTGTTCATGTGTGTGTTTGGGGCTTTCCTTATTCTGTTCAAATGTGTCTCTCTTCTGTAATGCAGTTGTATTCATTTTGTGTGTTCAGAATAGCTCAGAGATGGGAAACATAAGGTTCTCCAGCTGAGGGAAGATGCACTAAGGTTTGATAAGGGTCCAGTTTGGCAAGTTTGTTACAATACACTTCAAATAAGCCTACATTGCTATGCCTCTGCTGCATGCATGATGTTTCAGTGTCTCTTTCTCTAATGGCTTATTTTCACATTGAAATTTGACTTACTGAGCCATTTTTACACTGCTATGCTCAGAGAAACATATTTCCCTCCCTGATTCTAGTAACTTGCAGATGTTGTCTTACCTTTCCATATAGTCCTCAGACTTACACTAAAGTTTGCAATAATTCTCAGCTTTCATTATTTCACAGTTCTCCATATTTTAAAGTTCTCCATATTTCACAGTTCCCCATAGTCCACAGTTCTCCATATTTCATATCACTCCACAGAGGTGTATTTCAAAGTTCTCTGTGTATAAGTACATTTCAGATGTTTTGATGGCTGTGAAACCTTACATAATATAGAAAGGGTGATGTTTAACATTAGACTGCTAAACAGAATGCTGAAATGTACCACTATTGAGTAGTTTGACATTAGCTTTGCTATTAACCTGACTGCAGACATATCATTACAATATATTGTCAAATTTGATACCAATATCAAAAGCTAACACCTACTGAACCACTCATATAGCTAACTCTTAGTGCATATAGTGAATTGTGTTGTATTCAAGAAGCAAAGTGTTCTCATCACATTGCCAAAATAATCTGCCATTATATCAAACCTTAGTGCTTTTCAAAGAAGAAAACAGATGGCTTTAGGTTAGTGCTTCTGGAACCTCCTATGGTATGTCAACCCATAACAAAGGAGTTCTGGCACTAGCTACTGAATATAATAGGAAATTAGAGTTGTTTTCAATTAATTTTCTATTTTTACAGTGGGGGGCTAATGTAAGAAAACTATATTTTTTTCCTATGGCAACACTTTATGGAAATATTTGTACACACCAGCCTAGAGGTATAAAAGCAAATAACCCTTCATTTGATGTGGATAAATGATTAATTGCCATTGTGGTATACCTTGCATATCTTTTCATCATATCTGTAATGGTTATGACCATTTGAGTGCATGCAGGTAACATAATTTTAAAATGCTAAAAGCGGTATAAAAAGATATTCAGTGGGATGAAATTTTCAAAGATAAAAATGCATAAGAATCATAGGATTTGCTTAAAATAGATAAATAAATGTGTCAATATACCACTGGGGAATAAGTACAAGATAAGCAAATTAAGACCAGTGTGGTTTAATAAAGAGATTTGCAGGAACTGAGATATAAGAAGCAAGCTTTTAAAGTGTTTAAGACACAAAGGTAGTTGAATTATTTAAAAAATATAAAAACTGAGAAAATTTGCAAACAAGTAAATAGGCTAACTAAAATTGAAAATAATAAAAGTATTGCAAAAGATAGCAAGATCTTGATCAGGTTTGTATGACTGATGTTTTAACAGCAAATGAAACTTTGGTGTCTTTGTCGGCAAGGGGGGAGGATCGGATGCTACAGGTTACTATGGTGACCAGGTGAGCGCCTGATTCGGACCAGGTATGGACGGAGGTATTAAAGAGAGACATGGAGTGAGACACGTTGTAACTTTATATCCTTGAAGAAAGTCTAAATATCTGACTGAAACATTGGATGCACTACATGTCTTATGGAGACTAATAACATTAAAAGTTAAAGGGATAGTAATGTTTCGTAATAAAAGCAGCTCCAATTAATCATCATAATATTTGGACTTTGGAGAGTGTTATTTCAATTCTCTCAGAATTGTAGTTCAGGAATAATTCAATGCCAAAGTGTCCCCCTCCCGCCCCTTTTTCTGATGTAACACTGCTCAGCCAGAGCAGAAGGGAAGTGCCCAGGTAGATTGCAGAGAGGGATAATCTTCAATTACGATAAGGGAAAAACCTGAAAAGCTTGTCAAGGGGGCAGGCAGGGCTTTTATTGTTTTCATTAAAAGAAGATTGTCCCCTGCTGTTATCTGTCTGGTCTATGGACTGCATTCCACATCTGAGAAGAGATGGTTTACACTAGGTAAAAGGGGCGGGGAGGGGAACTTTGCTTGTGAATATCTCTTAAACCATAAAGGTTTGAAAGATAAGACATATCGTTCTTCATGTTTTTTTAATGCCTACAAAATAAAGATAAAACAAGTATTACTATCCCTTTAAGGTTGTGCCCGACTACACCTTGTGGAAATTGGAATTATATTTGTTAGAGCACCTCAAAGTTAACCAACAGGTGTGTGCAACAGTTTTCTTGTGATTTAGCTTTATAAAAAATAGATCATATCAAACTAATTTACTTTTGTTTTAATAAAGAGTACATGGTAAATTTTGACAATGGAATTGCTGTTGATGTAGTATACTTGGATTTTGCAAAAGCCTTTGATACAGTACCTCACAGCATATTTACCTTACTGCATATTTTAAAAGGCTTCGGTTTGGGAGGTGATATTTGTACATGGATAGAGATCTGGTTAAATGATAGATGGCAAAGAGGTTGTCTAAAGTTGTAAGTGGGTGTCACAGGGTTCAGTCCTGGGCCCAATGCTTTTTTTATTTGTTTATTAATGAACTAGAAGTGGGGACTTAAAGTAGTGTCTCAATCTTTGCTTATGACACTAAGCTGCATAAGGAAATACATGCAGAGCTGGATGCTTTTTCACTGTAGAAAATTTTTAGATAAACTGAGTGAATGTGCAGAGAAGTGGCAGATGATATTTAATATAGATAAATGCAAGGTTATACATTTGGGCTGTTGGGCTGTAGGAACAAACATGCTACATATACACTAAATGGAAAACTACTTGGGGAATCATTAGTGAATGATTTAGGAGTACTGCTAGATGATACTTTTCACAGTCATGTGCAGATATACTCACTCAGCTGCTGCAAGAGCAAATAGTGTTCTATAATTCATAAAGGGGGTATAGATGCACAGGATTCAAATATCATTCTACTTCTATATAAATCCTTGGTAAGCCCTCTTCTAGACTATGGAGTACAGTTTTGGGCACCAGTTCTTAAACATTTAAGTACAGAGACATGCAACAAAAATGATAAAGGGATTGGAGGATCTGAGTTATAAAGAGAGGCTAGCCAAACTGGGTTTGTTTACTTTAAAGAACAGACATCTAAGGGGTGATATGATTATCATTTAGAAATATATTCAAGATCAATACAAATAATTATCTAACAAACTATTTACTGAGCTAAGAACAAGAGCTTATCCATTAAGACTAGAGAAAAGGAGTGTTTGACTAAAACAAAGAAGGGTAGTAAAGTTATAGAATTCTTTGCCTCAGGATACTGTGCTTGCAGCCAGTACTGTAATGGATACCTATCTAGCACAGACCAAAATTGAGAATTATGTTGGCTTCAAAGCAGATAGGATGTTGATCCAGAGAAATATCTGTCACCTGCCATTTGGATTCAAGAATTATTTTTTTTATCCACTTGGGGCTTCACTGGAAATGGATTCAGTGTTTTTTTTTTCTTTTCTTTTTCCTCTAGCTCAACAGGGGTGATTTGAAATATGCTGGACTCAATGGACACATGCCTTTTTTCAGCCTCATCAACTATGTTATTATGTGACTATGTTTTTTTGTAAGCAAAGATTGCTTGAAACATTGTATAGTATATTTTCTGAATGCCCCTATATATATCACAATTTTCATGCTTCATTATTCTGAGAGGTAAGAGACTTCAGCCATATTCTGATTTGTAAGTTAGTCTATTTTCTGGAAAAATATGATTTTATATAGTTATAAGTCTCTTTTAGGATAGTTTTACCATGTAACCAGTAGAATGTGCATTTTTATGTCATAAAGTTGAAAACACCCTTTTGTGTATAACCCATGCACGTAGGTAAAACTATATATATATTGGTATTGGTGTACTTGTGGGGCGAAGGGCTTTTAAAATAAGCTTTTAGAACCAACAGAAACACAGTATATTTTATTAAAATATTTGGTTTTGTCTATGTCTCATATTCACACATATATATATATATATACTAGCAACATGGGACGGCGTTGCCCGTCATGTCATGACCGTTGGGCGCATGTGTGTGAAATGCAGACACACTGATAAACACAGACATATGCAGCATACAGGCAGACACATACCATACATCCCAAGTGTCCCTCTTTAGGAGGGACAGTCCCTCTTTGAGGGCCAAATCCCTCTGTCCCTCTTTCCCACCCTGTTGTCCCTCTTTTTAGGAGGTCAGACTGTGTGCAGGGTCGGCTCCACCTATAGGCGAGGTAGGCGCCGGCCTAGGGCGCACATGTACTGGGGGTGCGGGCATGCAGCGGAGAAGAGCTGCGCCCACACACCACGCCAGGAACCACAACACAGTCAGGTCTGTGTTGCTACAGCACTCCCTCATCTGGTCGGATCTTTAGTAATGCAGAGCGCGCTGGGAGTCATGATCTCCCGCCGCGCTCTGCATTACTGAAGAGAAGACTGCGCGGGAGATACAGGTATATGATGGGGGGCAAGTTGGAGCTGAGGGGGCATAGTGGAGCTGAGGGGGCAAGTTGGAGCAGATGTGGGGCAAAGTGGAGATGATGGGGGCAAGTTGGAGCTGTTAGGGGAAAGCTGGAGCTGAGGGGGCATAGTGGAGCTGGTGGTGGCAAGTTGGAGATGATGGGGGCAAGTTGGAGCTGATGAGGGTCAAAGTGGAGCTGATGAGGGTCAAAGTGGAGCTGAGGGGGGGCAAGTGGAGCTGAGGGGGGGCAAAGTGGAGCTGGTGGGGCAAGTTGGAGCGGATGGGGGGGCAAGTTGGAGCGGATGGGGGCAAGTTGGAGCTGCTGGGGGCATAGTGGAGCTGATAGTGGAAAGTTGGAGCTGAGAGGGCATAGTGGAGCTGGTGGGGGCAAGTTGGAGCGGATGGGGGCAAGTTGGAGCAGATGGGGGGCAAAGTGGAGCTGATGGGGGTAAGTTGGAGAGGACGGGGGGCAAAGTGGAGCTGATGGGGGTAAGTTGGAGCTGAGGGGGTAAAGTGAAGCTGAGGGGGCAAAATGGAGCTGGTGGGGGCACGTTGGAGCTGATGGGGGCAAGTTGGAGTTGATAGGGGCAAAGTGGAGCTGGTGGGCCAAAGTGAAGCTGATAAGGGGCAAGTTGGAGCTGGTGGGGGGCATCACTTACAGGCATCTCCAGAACAGGGGCAGAGTGGCTCAGGGGGCAGAGAGAGGACAATCATGAAAAGAGGTTGGGTATAAGTAGGCAGGGTATAAAGGGGTGGGACACAAGGGGCGGAGCGAAATGGGCGGCAAAATTAGGTTTTGCCTAGGGTGGCAAAAATCCTTGCACCAGCCCTGACTGTGTGGTGTGTATTACTTTGCTCTACAGCAATAAAGCAATAAACTTCAGTATATGTGTGTATACATTAGTCTGTGCAAATAAAATACTTTGGTCTTGAACTAAATCATTTATTCAGTTACATAAATAGCCAGTAATAGGTCATGAAATAACCTAAAAATTCTTACTAATGCCCCGCCCACCAGCCACACCCCCAATAATATTACCTAAAACTAACGTGTCCCTCTTTGGCCCTGTGAAATGTTGGGAGGTATGCACATACACACAGTGAGCGGCAGAAACATGCAAAAGACATGTACACACAGACACACTGGAGATGCACATATGGACACACATATGTAACAGAGATGTACACACACAGACACGCAACATATATGAGCAGAAACACATGTGCTCATGAGTTGTGTACCCCTCTGGCACTCAAAGGGTTAAGGTATAGAGAGGCATGTCAGAGTTAAATAGCAGTGGGAAGTGTATTCATACCTGGGAACACTGACTTGTGAAGTCCCTAGAGGGGACTGATGTGGTGCTGATGTGGAGAAACAAATGGGGCAATCTGGGTTAAAAGTGGGTGGGGCTTAATCACGAGTAGGGGGCGGGGCTTAACATAAATGTGAAAAAGTGTTAGTAATAGGCTGGGGAAGGAGGAGAAGTGGGAGGGGAATGCAAGTTTACAGTGTGAGGGGTTTGAACACACTCCATGAGGGGTAAAACTTGATACAGAACCCTGTGGCAGTCAGTGGGTTAAGTGTGAATCTGATGGCTGTCTGTCCTGTGTCTTGCATGGCAAATGGTGACAGTGAAGAAGTAATTCAGCAACGAGGGCCTACCTTAACCCTTTGAGTGCCATTTTGTTCCCCTGCTGATGCAGCACCATTCAGTGGCTTTACTACAGGTCCTGCTGAGGCCACTGGGAGTCAAGGTGAGTGACTGTGTGTCAGCCATCTTTCTTTCTGGCTTTGTGTGTGTGTATGGGTGTTTGGTGCTGTGTGAGTGAGGCATGTATGTGTTATACCTGGGAATTTTTACTTGTGGAGTCCCTCATGTGGTGCTGATGTGGAGAGAGCAATGGGGCAATCTGGGTTAAAAGGGGGCGGGGCTTAATCGCGAGTAGGGGGCGGGGCTTAACATAAATATGGAAAAGTGTTAGTAATAGGCTGGGGAAGGAGGAGAAGTGGGAGAGAAATGCAAGTTTACAGTGTGAGGAGTTTAAACACACTCCCTGAGGGGTAAAACTTGATACACAACCCTGTGGCAGTCAGTGGGTTAAGTGTGAATCTGATGGCTGTCTGTCCTGTGTCTTGCATGGCAAATGATGACAGTGAAGAAATAATTGAGCAATGAGGACCTACCTTAACCCTTTGAGTGCAATTTTGTTCCTCTGGTGCTGCACTACAGGTCCTGCTGAGGCCTCTGGGAGTCAGGGTGAGTGACTGTGTGTGTGTGTCAGCCATATGTATTTCTGGCTTTGTGTGTGTATGTGGTGCTGTGTGTGTGAGTGGGGGCATGTCTGCTTGGTGCTGTGTGAGTGGGGCATGTGTGTGGTGCTGTGTGAGTGGGGCATGTGTGTGTGTTTGTGTGGTGCTGTGTGAGTGGGGCATGTGTGTTTGTCTGTGGTGTAGGAGCAAGTGGCGGCCATATTGTTTTTTTCTGACTTTGATAGTGGTGGGCGGGCTGCATAGTGGGGGCGGGCCAACTCCCTGCATGATTGAATCACCCAATGGGAACAGTAACTCCTCCTTAATACCACCCCTGGGTGTGTTTTGGCAGGCACAAAGTCTTCTTTTATATATATAGATATGTAAAACTATTTTAGCTTCTTGTGACAAAAGAAACATTTTTTCTATAATTTTTGTTACACTGATGTTAGCTGGTGAAATTCCACTAAGCTCTTAGCTCAGGTTCTTCCTTCAGATTTAATTTAAAAGTATAGTAATGTCTATATTAAAGTGCAGCTCAGTCTTCTATATGTTTTTATAACACGTAGTGCTATATTTAATTACATACAGTTATGTAGTTGAAAGGATCCCCCTCCTGCCCCTTCTAGCCTCCTCCCCTTAGAGCTGCAATCCAATTGTGGGACCGGACAGATGAAGTGAGGGCCAGTCTTCACACAGTAAGTATAAGGAACACCCTGCCATCCTTGACGAAGGAGGGTAGTATTTTCCTTTTGGTTACTGAAGATTGTCCCTCACCGTGCTCCATCCAGACCAGACTTAGAGGCAGCGTGAGGCATGGAAAGGTATGGGAGGGGGATCCTTTCAGTTTGAATATCTTTTGAACTACAAAGCTGTAAATAATTAACTTGAAGCTGCACTTTAATATAGACATTACTATCTCTTTAATGGGGTTGACTTTTGATTATGTATGGGTGTATAAGTAAAGAAAGAGGCTAAAAGAAGAGCAGAACATTGAATTTACAGAGAAAGGAAGACAATGCTGAAGATGTAAAAAACTAACTGTACCTTTTTAAGGTTCCAAAGGTCACATAGTAGCATCAAAACATGGCTCCCTTTTACTGTATTTATTAACCCTTGAGTGCCAGAGGGGTATGCAACGCATTGTAAAGCAATGCATTGTGTACCCCTCTGGCATTCAAAGAATTAAAGGGATAGTAACCCCCCCCAAAGAATTGTAAGCCAAATGATAGGAATAATAAAAACGTACTTAACGCCCTCATTCCCATCTCCCAAACCATTATAGTTTGAGAGATGTAACTGCATATCAGTTATTACTATCCCGTTAAATAACCATACAATACGTAAAAAAATACAAAATTTTACTTTCATTTTGATTCCCAAGTTCAAATCTTTAAAGCTTTTAATCTAAGTTATGTGTGGTTTCAGACAGAATTGTAACTTTTTAAGTCCTGAGGTGAATAAGATGTAATTTACAAGTTGAAAGGAAGCTGAGGATGATGGGATTTATGATCTAGTAAAACTGGGGGGTTATGGGTTGCCCACACTTTCTCTAAGAGCCTTATTTATAAAAGAATATTGGAGGAATTCTGGTGCATACCACATGCACTTTAAATAAAAGTTCCCCAAATCCCCCAATGCACTTCTCCAATTCCTGTGTTATTCTATAGAGCATATGCACTAAGATTTCATCAGCTTTGGAGCTCTTATTGCATAGGCTCTATAGAATAACATAGGACCTGGAGAAGTGATATCACTGGAGAAGTCATCTCCACTTTATCTCCACTTTATCACGGCTGTATTACAAGAAGCCTGACTATATTTCATATCAATATTTTATTTATTTTTTCTAAAATGCCAAAATAATGAAAATATATAAACCTTCAGGAATGAATATTGTTGTTTGATTACATTTTTTTAAATATATTTGACCCTTTGACTGCCAGTGGAGTGTCCAATACATTGCAATGCATTGGACACCCCTCTGGCAATCAAAGGGTTATAAATTGTAAGCCCTTTTTGTTTATATGTAACAATCACTCTTTGATCTCTGAGTTCTTGTGCGTGCCTGTGATATGGGCCAGAAAATCAGAATATATTTTATTGTTTGAATGCCGTAACCTGGCACGCAGAATACGAGACCACCTCATTGAGACTTACCTATTCAATATTTTTAGTCAGTTTTATTACAAGAGTGAAATTGCAGTCACCTTTAATTTAAACAACATTTAGTTGAAAAGCTGCAGAGTGGAAATATTACAAAGTCCTACCTTTCTCCTCTCATACATGTTACATATTATAATAGTTATAATAATATTACTAATAATTATAATATCATACATTGCAGCATTTAAACTAGGAAGAAATAGGTGGAAAATAACATTCCTCCTCACCCCAGAATTCTTGCACAAAAGTCCTTGCTGACATCTTCCACCAGATGAATGTGTGTGTTTGCGTGTGTTTTATTCTTCCGTTATGCTATATGGAGTCATGTATCTGTACTTGTATGGTGACTTGGTCATGGGAACACCAGGACCACAGACATGGAAAGGTCAACCCAACTGAAAGCAGCTGATTTAACCCCTTAGTGACTGGCCGCGCGCGCATGTGGCCAGCACTAAACAACGAGGTTTTTTTCTCGTCATTCTAGCGAATGACTTCCAGGACTTACCAGGTACGTCCTCTGTCACTAAATGACAGTATTTGCGGGACGTACCTGGTAAGTCAGATGTCGTGATGGGGTTAAATGAGAATTAACACCTCATAATCATAACCCCCACTTGTTTTACTATGACTAGAAAATCCTAATGTCCCCTATGAATCTTGCCCTTGTTTAGGAGATGCCGTCTTCAGTGTTTTCTGGATGTCCGGGGTGTAAATAGAAGCTACTGGGCCCCCATACATTTTAAGACTGCCCCCCTCACACACATACATAGACAAACACTCTCCCCCACAGACAAAATAACAGGTTTAATTGTGCTTGCAATCAATGTACTATCAGTATAAATAGCAGATGTACACATATTTCAGAACCAATCTGCGAGTGTGCATAACCACAGCTGACATTACCAGAATCAGATATCTATATGACAACACTCACACTAAACATGAAATGCGGGGCTAGCAAGAGAGGTGGTCAGCATAAATCTTTTTTTTTAATCCCCCCGGCATTCAAAGGGTTCATTTTATTTATTTTTTGGAAGGATAATAACTCATATTATTTTCCAGTTAGGTGTTTATGTTTATTTACTGGTGCATTGCAACAGAATGCACTGAATACTTCTCTGGCACCCAAAGGGTAGGGTTGCCACCCAACTGGTATTTTAGCAGCAGGCTGGTAAAAAATTGGCTTCTTTCCATTATTAAGTCTATGGAGGGAATGCCTTGGCCAATATTTTTTTGAAGAAAAGGTGGCAACCCTACCAAAGGGTTAAGCATATGAAATCATCTTGCACAGAACATCCACATTTCACATGAGTTTAGTTATCTTTTTTCTGCTTTAACCAAAATTTTTCTCAGCATAATCTAACCACAATTTAGAGCAGAGTTGAGCACCCTGTAGTAGTCTAGGGGCGAGATGTTCAAAAAGTCGTCATAATGATAAAACTGTTGGATTGTGAGTTCATATTTTTTCTGAAGTAAATCCGTCATGTTTGAAAATATATCATAAAGACTTAAAAATGACTGTAAGAAGATCATGATGAACCTTGCCCTTAAAAATTCTGATGTTAAAAATGTCTTTGATTTTGTCTTCAAAAAGAAAATTTTCAAAGAAACGGAAACATTTTTTGTCTTTGAAAAAACATTGCTTCTCACTCCTGCTAACAGTATTTTAATGTCTTCTCTAAGTTTAGACCATTTTTATTTTGTCAGGAAAAAATTACATTAATCAGACAAAAAGTGTCAGTTAAAATAATACCTTACAATATGATGGTAGATTAAACCATGCCCACTTTTAAGACAAATTTTTCCCTTTGATGGATTGGATGCAAAAAAATGACGGTAACGTGTCTGAGAATTGACGGACCATGGCAAAAGAACTTTTTTGTTCTGATTACAGACAATTTCAGTTACCACCACTTTTTGAACATCTCGCCCCTAGATGTTTTCCAACACTCGGTACAGTATTATATGGAATGATTGGCTAGCTGTAGGGGGTGACATGCGTATCAGTGACCCCTCCAGCTAGATGATGATTGTCTGAGAGGCGCGGTTACAGCAGGGCATGTTCCATGCCATGTAATCTCACAGTCCCAGCCAACAGGAACATGGAACCATATTTGAACAGGGATGGCCATATAAAAGCCATTTTCTGCTCCTCATTCTGAATTGGACAATGGCTCGAGCAGGACGGGGGTGTTATTACAGATGTCAGTTGAGGGGACTGTGATAGTGAGCAAGTAGGGATTTTAATTATTTGTTTTAGGTATAGATGTCAGAGGACCAGGGCGGTGAGGACACCGCTGGGCCTTCAACATCAAGATAAATATATGACCTGGTATGAATGTGTGTAAATTATGAGCAAGTGAATGAATTAAATGAATGAATGTGCATGAAAGTGTTGAGTGTGTTGATATTGTGTATCCCTGTCCATATTCATTAACTTTTGCATCTGTTCCAAAACAAATGCACACTTCTAATCTTAACCCTTTAAGGATAGGTTGCTCACCAACTCTTGTCCTTAACCCCTTAAGGACCAGCGGTACCGAGGTGTGCTGTCCCTTAAGAACCACATAGGAAATGTTGACGTGCCGTCCCACGTGTCTGATCACGTGGGGCGGCACGCCGAACGGGGCACTGGAAGAGATCGCTCCAGTCTTGGAGCGATCAACTTCAGTGCCCGGTATTACTCACCGCACTCCTACAGGAGCACAGTGAGTAAAAGTACGTGACGTGCCAGGACTGTCACTGGTCCTTAAGTGCCGGACCAGCGTGACGGTCCTGCCACGTCAGTGGTCCTTAAGGGGTTAAAGGCTTAAGTATGCTAATGCGCTCTGTCAGCAGCTGTCATGCCTGTCTCTGTTGAAATGCCATCCACTACTGATTTAAGGTCATGGGGCCATTAGGATTTTCTGGCCATAACAAGGTAAATGTGGGGTTATTACTAATAGGTACTTCTTCAATAACCTGCCGGTAGGTTTCAACAAATTTTCCTTCCTGCTGAAAATTCTATAGCTGTCTCATGCTGCTAAAATTCCCATGGCAAAATGAACTATTTTCCTACATCTGCCATGGATGATGGGATTTGTAGTACAATGATAACTAGATTTCAGCTGGTTACCCCTGAATTTCATAGCTTATGAAATGAAAGCAGTAGAGATCTTACAATAGTATCTGACTTTGAATGACCGTACCTGGTAATTTTTGGTCTCTCTCATGGTTACTATTAACCCGTTGAGTGCCATAGGGATAGGCAACACATTTCTTTGCAATGCGTTGCGTACTCCTCTGGCACTCAAAGGGTTAACGTCTCACAAGGTTGTCTCTCATTGTCTCTCATTGACTAGAACTGCTAGGGAAACCAGAGAGTTTCACCATCAGGGTCAGAGGCAATGTTAGACACATAAGGAGTAAAACCTTGACATTATCAAATAGGCTTGCTAGAATCCATGACCTGTTCTCTGTGTAGACGAATGGGGGTTGTATAACATCCGTGGAGGATTCTCCTGCTATCATTTCAAATATATCACTTAATAGTTATCTTTTAGTAGCATTAATCTTTGAGTCTCAGATAGGATACCTCTCTGACACCAAAAGGGTTAGCTTAAATTTATTCTAGTAGAGATACAAATACTTCAAGGGGTGAAATCTGATGTCTTTTTGCCAGGTACAATAAATGTGATTTCTATGTTTGTGTCTAACAAAGGTAACTTGTAGATTATACAACATACTAAGTTAATACTATATTTGAAACATTACTAAACTGATTTCTCCATCACTCTCATCTATCCAAAGTTAGTACAAATAATTATCAAGGAAACATGTTCCCTAAGTTTCTTTCTTTACAGAATAGTATCAACTTCATCTCTTAATGTTATGTGACGTTAATGAGTGGAATTCAGAATAGAGTAAGCCTGAGTCATGGGTACAGTAAATATAGTTAAGCAAGTTGCCTTAAACCTGTTGAGAGAGATATGCCACATTCAAAAAAGCAATGAGATAGAGATGTCTCTCATATCCACTGGATTATAGAAACATGTCCATGCCATATTTCCCATTAGGCAAAGTATGCAGCTGATTAGAGAACCACATTATGAGGGGAACCACAATTGTGCTGGCCATACTCACATTCTGAGTTATGGGTGTGGCCAGAGAAATTCCAGTCTCTCTTCAATAGACTCTAACCAGTTTACTTATACTTTTATTGAACACTAGTGTAAAAGTCTGTGTGCACGGGCCGTGGAGCAGTGAGGTAATGGCAGTATATAGAGCAGGACCTGTCTATTAATCCTTTGAATGGCAGAGGGGTACGCAACGTATTGCAAAGCAATGCGTTTCATACCCCTCTGCCACTCAAAGGGTTAGCATTACCCGGACCTGCTCTGAGTACTGCCTTTACCTCACTGATCCACGCAATTGTGTCGCCTCACTCATGCAATGCAATCATGTGCAGTAGAGACTGGGTATATGCGGGCAGTCTCTACTGCACATGACTGCATCGTGACAAACCTTCTGGCCTTTTATTATATAGGATTATTTATCTTTTTACATACTGGAAAGGTATACAATGTCTTGCGAAGCAATGCACCTTGCAATATTAACCAAGTAGTTTACAAGTAAGGCTAGGGGTATTTTCTGTTCCAAGCAAATGCGGAGGTGGGTGGGTGTTGAGTAATTTTATCATTTGTATTGTGGTTATTGATGGAGCTAAGGGTACTTTGTATCTCGTTGTCAAGGATTGCCTGAAATATGAATCCATCCCAGAAGATACTGAATATTATTTCAATCAATATTAAAGAGGAATTATCATGTTTTACTAAGCCTCTTCCTATTGGAGCACACTGATAAAAAATCTCAGGGCTACACAGTCCATCCTCAGAGTCCCAGTGTCATTATCAGATGTTCACCAAGTCAAGCAGATCCGCTAACCACTAGATGCTAGCCATGTCAGAAATGCTCTTTAATATAGATTTATCATTTTCCAAAAATTACTGCATTTTTCTTTATAAACCTTTTAACCTCTCAGTTTGTCCAGGGCTTTTGATTTCTTGTGCCTTAAAGGAATATAATGTTTCATAATAAAAGCAGCTCTAATTAATCTTCATAGTATTTGGACTTTGGAGAGTGTTATTTCAATTCTGTCAGAGTTGTAGTTCAAGAGTAATTCAATGACAAAGTATCCCCCTCCCGCCCCTTTTACTGATGTAACACTGCTCAGCCAGAGCAGAAGGGAGGTGCCCAGGTAGACTGCAGAGAGGGACAATCTTCAATAAAGATAAGGGAAAAACCTGAAAAACGTGTCAATGGGGGCAGGGCTTCATTGTTCTTATAGGAAGAAGATTGTCCCCTTCTGCTATCTGTCTGGTCTATGGACTGCATTCCACATCTGAGAAGAGATGGCTTACACTAGGTAAAAGGGGCAGGAGGGAAAACTTTGCTTGAGAATATCTCTCAAACCATAATGGTTTTTTAATGCCTACAAAATAAAATAAAGTTAAAACGAAGTATTACTATCCTTTTAACAAATATATAACTCCAATTTTGTATCATTTTGCATGTCATTTTGTCTAATTGTTTTATTATGTAGGCAGTTTATAAATTAATATTAAAAATATGTCAAGACTTATGTTGAACCATTCTATCACACCTGTGTTTTATAAATGATGGAATGGAAAGCAGAGGAAGAACAATATGTTCAAGTGAATAGAGAGTCCTTGAGGGCTTGCAATACAATATATAAAGTATACAAATTATGTTGAGGTGTGGAAGGATTTTTCTATTCTAATGTGAAGCACTTTGCAAATCTGGTTAAAATGGTTTTGTGTTAGATCTCCTTTTTATTAACATGTAATATATTTTGTTGATGAAGAACATATAGGATTATATTTAGCAAGCTACATGATGTGACCAACAGTTTCTAAATGCCTACTGATTAAAGTGGGGCTTTTGATTAGGGATGGTTGAAACATCTTTTCTCAAAAGTAAAACCGGTAAAAATTTGTACTTCTCGCTTTGTGAGAATTTTTTTGTAAAAAAGTGCAAGTTTCCTGCTTTTTCATCCTTGATAACTATATTGAAATGAATGGTAAGAATGAACCTCTCCATCATGTGGGAGTTTGTTTGGGGACTTTAGGATCTCTGGGATAGTGTGAAGGGAGAAAGTAAATTTACACCAAACACTCCAAACCTTGTTTGACTGAGAATAGACATGTAAGTCATCCAAGTTCCTTCCTAAGATGGCTGAGCCTCTGTGACTGACTTACAGAAGAATTTGCAGACCAACACAAAAGAGACTGACAAGTACAAATGACACTGACTCCTACAAAGAAGAGGGTTCAGCGTATGGATTAAGGTCTATCTTCATCCTGTACTGTAAAAATTACTACTGCAGTGACATTGGGAGAGAAAACAGCTTCTGACATTAACTACAGGAAGATAGACAGTCAAAGTGGGGGAGAAGGTTTTGTTCTTGCAAGGAGTGTAAATGCTATTTTTTATTTGCAGATAATGAAAGATAAGGACAGTTTATAAAGAAGTGATAGGTAACAGAGACAGGCAGGAACCCTGCTATGAGCTCTGATTCAGGCAGACTGTGAGCGATACTAAAGACAGAGAAAAATATGATACAGTATTTTTGTGGAGGGCAAGACATTACTCTCAAACTTTGATAATGTCCAAGTATAGATACCTAAAAATTATCAGTCATCCTTTCAATCATCATAATTATCAGTGCTTCCATATTCAATCCCCACCTAGCCACACAAACTATTGTTGAGTATTAGCAAGAAGTTATGATGAGTGCATCTGCTTCTGCTGAAAATACAGCACCATTTACATCTACTGCTAGTTCAACTGCAATATCTCTCCATAGTGATAGCCCCTCAGTCTATGAAGCCTACAGTATGATCCATGAAACATGTTGCTGTCTGTGTAAAAAGCATGTGAGCAGTGGAAAGCAGGATCACACCTAGGCACATCCTCTTTTAGATCCCACTCCCACAGACATAGTATAAAAGGGGTGTCAGGTTCCATAACTTGCCATTTCTGCATTTGTGAGAGTTAGAAAGAGCACCAGTATTTTGCACTTAGCGTAGGCATATAAAGTAATATTGGAGTGTTATTTATGGAGTCTTGTCAGCAAGAAATGTGTTTTCTGTGTTTGGGGACTCTGTGTGTGGAGAGTAAAAGAGAAAGTAGATTTACGGCATATAGCACACAATTTTTAGCAGCTCTTACTCCCAATTGCTAGAACTGGTTAACTGAGGCAAGGTATCTCTTCAAACCAGGAGTCTCTTGTGGGATTACTATATGTGTGTGTTCAACACCGGAATAGTGGTACAGGTGTGCTCAAAGAGCATTCCCTTTTAGCTTAAAAGCACAATATTGCAAAAACTGAAGAACTGCACTTCCATGCCAAACCTGCATTCATAAAAACAACTTGTGTATTTATGTCACAGATACAGATATAGATTATACAAGGTGATATTTATACATAAGTACTGCTACACAGTTTTACCACTTTGAGTACTGGGAGTGCATGTGACACATCATTTATGTGATATTTTGTTTGATTGGGTGTTTCGTGTCCCCGTGGTTAAAAAAAGGTTGATATAAAGTTTTGGCACTTTATTGTCAATGCAGATTGAAAGGGTTAATAGTATTATTTCTTGATGCAGGATGAGTGTCGATTTTTCTGATGTGTTGCCTGAACGAAGTCTATAATATGTTTATTATTTTTGTGTCTGTTAATATTATAATAATATAATAATATATAATTTTTTAATAAAAAAATATGTATTAGAAGTTATTATTAAAAAATATTTAAACAAAGAAAAAAGCCACTCCCATTACACGCATCACAGACCCTAACTATCCTAACACTAACTCAATTTTAGTTGCCCTCATGACACTAACACTAACTGACTTTGAATGTCCCTCACTGTCCTAACACTAAAATGCACTTTGAGAATGTCTTTCACTACCCTAACACTAAGGGCTAGATTTAAAGGTCCCCATTAGGAAAAAAAAAGTTGGCAGATTTTCAAGCACAGTAAGCTATTCTAATGCCTGTGCTATGTAGAACTGCCTGCAGAAAAAAAAGAATCTCGGCCTCCAAAGTTAGTGGCCATTTGACCCCATAGTAAGATACTACAAGCTGTCTAATTTTCAATTCAGTGGTGGTAAGATTCATAAAGGGACCCACTTTATCGTGAGAAATTCTGCTCCCAGTTTTTCTGGGTGCAGAGTCCCTTAATGCAACTTTAAACCACCGATATATCAATTGAAAGTTCAAAAAATTCCCCAGTGGACGTATTGATATGGGGCCCTAAGCCCATTCTACCATTGAAGACAGACAACAAATAGAACTGCTTTCACAGGAAAACCTGTGGTTGGTTTCTGTGCGGGCAGCATTCCCATGAAAAGAGAATCAAAAGATCATGCATTTTTCATTATACTTTTGACTCCAACGTGTTGTGATGCAATTAATTCAAATAGAGACCTCCCTTAAAATTTGAGATCTTAGAAACCCCAAATGAATGAATGGTAATTTTCATTTGCTCCCTGTAGTGATGTACGTTGACTCCACAATTGCTCCTTTCCATCTTCAGGAATGTGATCCAGAGAACTGAACTTTTATAGCCTCTAACCATGCTGTGTTCAGTTTGGTTAAATATCATGTATGTTGCCAATCCGCAATGCAAGATATGCTTCATTTATCTATAAGATGAAACAGTTTTCATAGATACATTTTAAGGGCAATTGAAAGAATAGTAACACCTTACAACAATAACCCTACATTTACATTACTAAAGCAAGAAAATCTGTTTAGCAGCAATGAAGTTTGTCCTTGGTGATGTAACACATTCAGTCAGTCCTGGCTGTCATGCCCATGGAGGTGGAAATAACATTTGTTCTCAGGACCACAGGAACACAAACTTCACCACTGAAACTTCCTTTTGTGAATGAGCCCATAGAAGATTACCAAATGCAGTGGGTGGACTCTGAGTCCAGATAGCAGCTGTCATGCCATGCCCTATGTGTATGTCATTCAAGACTGTTTAAACACATCTTTTGAACAAAAGCATAAGGACAAAATTAATTGCAATTAGGATTTTCTAACCATAGAAGGGTCAGGTTACTGTTATTTGTTTTCCTTCAACATGAAAAGAAAAACATGTTAAAGGGGATCTGTCACCCCTATACATGTTGGTCTAAATAGTTTATGTAGCAACTAGCTGGTATAAATTTTTCATTTTTTTTTTTAAATAAAATCGCTATTTTACTGAATTTAATCGACTAAATATTGCCCTGCACCCTACTACCGGACAGATTGCGGTTACCAGCACTGTACCACAGCCTGTCACTCTGCCTCTGCTCCCCTCCCTCCATCCAGCCTCCTATGATGATGGAGGATTTCTGCCTGTAAGCTGGAGTTTTCTCATTGGCCAGAGAGCACTCCAGCTTACATGCAGAAAACCTCCGTCACTGGAGGAGGCTGGATCGAGGGAGGGGAGCAGAGGCAGAGTGACAGTCTGTGGGACAGATCTGGTAACTGCAATCTGTCCGGAAGTAGGGGGAAGGGCAAAATTTGATCAATTAAAGCGGAACTTTCATATGTAAATGACTTTCCATAGTTTTTAATATATAGCCATAATGATTTTGTTCCTGTATATATTTGTCCCCTGCTATGGCACTATAATACAATAAAATACCTTTTAATTTCACTGCAATACCAGGGAGAGCGGCGCCATCTTTGCTTAAAAGTACCACAGCGCATGCGTCAGCTCTCCCTGTGTTTTGTCTGTCATCGAGGAAGAGACGTCCCCTAATTTTTTTTACATTGTTGATCGTGACGCGTGCTCGTGCACGATCCGTATCCAAACTGATGTGCATGCGGCCAGGCTCTGTATAGCAAGCGCGCTCAGGAACCTGAACGCCAGCGTGCACAGCATCCTTCTCCGTGCCACTCCAAAGGTATTTAATTTTACAAATAAATGTACACCACAATGTTAACCCTTTGAGTACCAGAGCAGTACTCAAAGAATAAACAAAGTTGTTTTAATGTGGCAGCCTTAGTCCCTGAATTTTTATTGAATTTTATTCTATTGTACACCACCTTTGGAACAAACACTACTTCTGCTACAGTTGTATTATGCAGTGCGAGCGTGCAGGATTCAAGGAGTGCGTCTGATCACATAGTATAGCAGGAACTGATGTAGGATTCAGGGGCAGGACGGACACTTCACACACAAGCCCTGTGGGAGTGTCTTCTGCACCATACGGTGCATGGCTGTACAGCTCAACCCAAAGCATACGTCATCAGTTACAGAATTGAAGTCTGTTTGCTGAATTTATACGTATTTAAAAGCAAAAAGAAACACAACAATATGAACAGGGGACACAAATGAAGAGATGAAGCCAAGATGATACAGAGGTGAAAGTTCCGCTTTAAATTCAGAAAAATAGTGATTTTATTAAAAAAATGAATGTTATACCAGCTGAACACTACATAAACTAACTATTTAGACCAACACGTATAGGGGTGATAGATACCCTTTAAAGCCCATTCTTAGTTAGTTGCTGATACTCTCACCTTTGAGCATAGTGGTATTATTAACTTCCACCCACAATATACAGCATCACCCCCATCATCTTGTCCCACCTTGTACAAGAGCAGAAGTGGCTAGTGGCAGCCTCATTGCTATTAGCTGTGCAAGTGGATATGACAGTAGCTGAAAGGAATCACCCAGAGCTTACAGCACCAACTCTGAGGAGAAGCCCAGGGGAGTTCTGTAAAAGAACTGTAATTTTAAAGTACTTCTACATCCAGACTTGAGAGTAGTAATGATTAACTAGTAAAAATCAGAACTTTAACATATATTTTTATTTTTTCCAAGTTATTTGTCCTTTAAGAACCGTGTGTGTAATTGGAAATATGTAGATATAACCTAGTGATTTCAAAGAGCTGAGGCTTCAAGTTCGTATATTCACAATCTACGATGTACTCATTTGATTTTAACTGTAAAGAAAATAACTGTGAATCTATTCAACCAAAGAAATAAAGACACTGACAGCAGATAAAAATGTCTTTGTTAACCTAGCCAGTCCTACTTGGATTGACGCCTCAGGTCACTTTCGCTAGGGGAAAGAAATGGGGTGTACTGAAAGTGCAATTATGCACAGAAAATCATACCAAGATTTATGGCTGCTATTGGAACCTAGATTTCGATCTAAGCTAAAAAAACTGACAATAATGGAGCAGCAGTGTAGTATAGGAAAAATAAAAGTGCACATTTTTATTTGAATTTCACAGGTACAGAGATGGCACTATGGCTTGAAACATCAGAGCCCTCTGACATATGTCACAGCATTTAGTTAATTGGTAGTAAACTAGATTAACCAAAGGGCTTCACATCAGACTCTTAAAGTGAAACATTCACTCAGATTAAAGTGCCCCCCAAATCATTATTGATATAGCGATATGCATATCAGTAATGATATTATCCTGAATAAGTCCAGCATTATTGAGAAATCAACTTGTTCTGAGGCTCACAGGCAGGCATCAGTGCAGACATCTAGGTGAAGAGGCATCTGGGAGTCTGCACTGTCTGTCCTGGTCACCTCTAGGATTGGTGAGGGGGAGTTGCATTGTACCTTAAGGTACAGGAAATGACTGATGGTGCAGGAGCGCAGATGCCACTACAGCAAGATCCCTGCCGGTGAGTCTCGGAACAAGTTGGATTTCTCAATAATTCCAGAATTATTCAGCATAATACTATTATTGATATGTGTAAAGCTATGTGAATAATGATTTGGGGGGGCACTTTAATTTGAATGAAAGTTTGCTTTAACCCTTTTCAGTGACAGAAGCTGTGCAATACATTGTAAAGCAATGTGTTGCACACCCCTCTGGCACTCAAAGGGTTAACACTTTCACTGCCAAAGGGCCATCCAACACATTGCTTCTCAATGCATTAGCTATCCTGGCAGTGAAAGGGTTAAACCGCTCAAAGGGCTGCACATTTCCCTTTTAACACATTGAGTGCCAGAGAGGTGTGCCACACATTGTGAAGCAGATGAACTACTTGGATGCTAGAGATGTGTTCAATGTATTGTTAAGCAATACATTGAAGACCTTTTTAATATCCAAGGAGGTAAAGTGGACTGTTCACCTTAAAAGGGACTTATACCTGTAGATATAATTGTGGTCATATATCGGGCGAGATGTTCAAAGAGTTGTCATAATGAAAATCTTGTCGGATCATGAGTTGGTGGTAAAAGAAGGACAATATTTTCAGAAGTAAATCCGTCACGTTTGAAAATTCATCTAAAGAATTAAAAATGACGGTAAGAAGATCTCATTGAACATTGCCGTTAAAAATTCTTTCATTTTGTCTTTGAAGCAAACATTTTCAAAGAAACAAAGACTTTTTTTTATCTTTGAAACAAAGTTTAGACCATTTTCATTATGTCTGGAAAAATGACGTTAGACAATAAAAAATGACGTTCAAACAAATATTTTGTTCTGAAAATACCTTACATTATGATGGAAGATGGAAGATGAAACTACCCCCACTTTTAAGACATCTTTTTCCCTTTGATGAAGATGGCAGAATTGGATGCAAAAAATGACGGAAACATGTCTGAGAATTGACGGATCCTGGCGTAAGTACTTTTTTATTCTGACTACAGACAATTTCAATCACCACTTTCTGTACATCTCGCCCATAGACTCTCAATAGATAGGGCATAATTCCCCTTTAAGACACTTTTGTTTTACAGTGAATTACTATCTGCCTATATGTTTTAATATCCAGTTTTTGTAAAATCATTATTTTTAGAATTTAATCTATCAGTGTTGCACTTTATACTAATTCCATGCACAGTTTGCTAATCACTTATGTTCAAGGTCACACCCACCACTTGCTGAGCTATTTGGAACGCCTCAAGTGTGCGGGCTCTGCCTAGATTCATTCACAGCACAGTATGTAGAAATATTGTCTGAGCACACAACTTAATTAGCATAAAATGTCAGATTTTGCCTCTAACAAATAAAGGTTAATTTCTCAAAAATAATGTATATTACAAACAGTTGAGTAGCACAACATATAGGCAATTATTAATTCTCTTTAAAAATACTATTATCCTTTATTTGTATAACACCAATTTATTCTGCAGCACTGTACAATAGGGAATAGACATACAGAGACATAAAACAGTAGAACATAAAAAAACAAAATAATCAGAGGCCCTGATCGTGAGAGCTTCCAGTCTAGTGGAAGGCAGGAGGGACACAGAAGGAGAAAGTACCTTCTGTCACATGAACTTCTGGTTAGTGGGAAGAAGAAAGCAGTGCTTTTCAATGCAGTGGTCGAGTCAAGTAGTGGGTCTGTTTCATAGAAAAATGCTCTGTGCTAACAATGAGGTCATGATGGAGTTTTAGGTGGGGAGCGACTATAGAAGGGAATGAGAGTGAGCAGAGGTTAGACAGGCTGTTGTTTTGGCCTTTCTCATAATAGCTATGGGGTAGTTGATAAGTTTCCCTGAAGAAGTGAGTTTTCAAGGAGGGACTGAAGAATTGAAGGCTGGGGGGAGAGCCTGATGGGACAAGGAAGAGAATTCCAGAGCTATGTGGCAGTACTGGAGAACCTTGTAAGCAGGAATGGGAAGGTGTAATGAGAGCTGCAGACAGAGGAAGATCCTGTGCAGTGCGCTGATGGCAAGTAGGAATAATCATATTTATCTGACAATTCCACTTTAAGGTATAATATGAATTTGATGTTTTGGGCAATGGCGTGCTTTTTCTGGGCTGGTCAGAATTCTGACATGGCGAGCTGCTGCCTTACTCCATCTAGGCGTAAGTGCTGTGTATCACTAATGTCATATGATTTCTATTGTAAGCTCTGTAGAATCACTAGTGTAGCACCATTTCAACTGTAAGCTGTGTAGCTTCATACTTCAACTGTAATTTCTGTAGTATAACTAGTATAGCTCTATTTCAATTTTAAGTTCTGTTCTGTCACTAGTATCAGTTGTAAGCTCTGTGGTATCCCTAACGTAACACCTTGTCAATTGGTATCAAGTTGTATCACTAGTGTAGATTCATTTTAGAAGTAAGCACTGGTATCACAAAATTAATTAGGTTGAATATTAAAAGTAATTAAGAGTTAATAATCAGATTACCACATTATCATTCAAGGACATATGAGAAAAAGCACATTACAAGGTAACAGCACTCAAAATGCACATATGTTTAAATTATGATAAACAGCATTAAATTACTGATTGATAGTTGCCTTACTTCATAACACTAATGGCAATTATAACTTTAAGAAACAGGGGTGGCCTGGAATGATTGTATCAATGGGCCTCTTGATTGTACTTGCCTCCACAAGCCTGTTTTTGGGTATGTGTGATTTGTAAGAGGCAAGTTGTCTTCTCTTGTTACTACACCAAAGAACAAATTGGAGGCTACAGAAGAAGCCTCTGAGCAAGGTTTATTGCCCCTCTATTCTGTATCTGTTTAGTTAGGGTAAGTGAAATGTGTTACCTCTACATTGTAGCCTCTCACATTTAAAATGGGTCTTAAAGACCTATGATTATACCAAGAAAGTTTTATTTGCCAACCTGGTTTTGCTACTGCCACCTTTTTCTGTAAGCATTACATGGATCCACTGCCCTTTCTGTAAAATAATACATTATCCTTTTTCTCTTTCCACCTGCTGTACTCAGTCTACATAGCTTGAACTCTTTCACTTGTATCTCATTCTCTTTGGAATATGCTGCTATTCCCTGCTATAATGTGTTAGATTTCTTAGAACTGTGGAACATCAACTAGTGTACAATCTGATCTGATTCATAACAGTCTGCATAAATAATACATACATTGCAATAAAACTCACAGCAGAGAGAACATAAGGTACCTTTTCCTATATACCTGCATCTATTGCAGATCAATAAATGTTGTTAGTTGTTACAGTATAAACAATTTTATAGGGCTTTTAACCAGATTGATACCCAATGCATAGGAAAGCATTTCACTGTCTACTCCTCTGACACTCAAAGGGTTAATGCTGAGTAAAACACTTCTAGTACATTTCTCATTCAAAGTTTGTTACAGCTCAAACATATGGTTTTTTTTTTGTGTTTTTTTTTTGTGATACCGCCAACTGCTATTGCATCCAAAAGGCACATTTTTTTAGCATGAATTCCATGGGAGAACTTGAGTCATTGACTGGCTCTCCATAGCAAGTGATAGGAAGAGCACCCCCTGGTGACCATAATACAAAACTGCAATGTTTGAGCTGTAATCATTTTAAATTTAAAAAGTTTAATGATATACTAAGAAGAACTTCCATAGGGGAAACATAAAAAGTCCAACTGATTTAAATGGAGCTTTTAACCCCTTGAATGATAGTGAGGTCCCCAAAGCATTGCAAAAAATGCATTGGAGGCATCTCTATGATTCAACAGATTAAAAGCCACATTAAAGTCAGTGGGATTTTTTGATACAGTGTGGTTTTCCACAGAATTACTCCTACTTCTAGTTCTTCTTAATACATCAGCCTCAATGTGTATAATATTTGCGGCATACAAAAATATGATGGATAAAATCTTTTAAATCTTCAGTCTATAAAAGGTAAAATTTCATGTCTGAAAGTATTTGTAAACATATAATAGGGAGCAGGATGTTTATTTAACACTTTGGATTACAGAGAGGTCTACAATGCAAAGCAATGAGACAGAGTCCCCTCTAACATCCAAACAGTGCAGTTAGAGGGACAGAAATAATAATATAGAAAACATGCCATTACTATATCATGTAGGGACATTTATGTTCAGTTGACCCTAAACCTCTCTAGGATGCAGTAGGAACAGTGCCATTGTAAAATTTCACACCATGGAGTTACGGAAAATGAGCTGCAATAATGTTTGAATAAAACATCACTGTGAGGGTGGCATTGTACCCAGCAGGATAACCCCTATAATAAGAAATGTTGTATCCGTTTAACCCCTTAACGACCCTTGATGTCCTAGGACCATCACAACGGTCCCAGCACTTAAGGGCCAATGATTGTCCTGGCATGTCATGGAATTCTGGGGACCCCAGAATCGAATGGCCTTCCCCCAAAAAAAGTTCTGTGGTCCTTAACTGCCGGTTTTGCACCGCTGCAGCTGGTCTTTAAGGAGTTAATAACACTGTGAATGGAAGCTCCCACATATAGATAAACATTTAGGATCTGCTTACATTTATAAAGCACATTCCTATTTGTGGGAAAATCAGAGACACCAATGAGCACACAGAACAGCCCCCCTCCTCTGTGACATCTGACCACAGGATTAAATTGGTTACATTACATCCTGTATAGCTAAAAATGTTTAGACTCCAAAGAGAGGCTCCTGATACACCTGATATGCCTATAGGTGTGTTAGCTTTGTTTGTGGATTCTACGTAACCCAAGCACCATAACATATATATATATATACAAGTACATTATATGAGACTGACTGGACAGTACACCATTTCCTCATATAATCAGAACATATCAGAATATTGCATTATCATTACATGATATCAAACAACATTATACAATTACATGAGACAAATGAATGAGCAGTGAAGGAACGGCATAGGAAATACTCCAATATTGACAGCTATGTACTTATTCGAATAAACTGGAGATGTTATTTTGGCTTGCAAATAGTTATCATTAAATTAAGCAGTTAAACTCAAATACAACAACATGCAAGTTGATAGTTTAATGCAAACCAATTGATGTGCAAATGCCTACAACATAATATGCAATTATTATACAGCTGCCAGATAATATCAATGTTACTTGTAGTGATCAGGGGTGAGATTTGAATCATCACAGCTATCAACAGCATCACGCACATGATCAATGTCTGACGATTCAGCACTATCTTATTATGGGTGAAGAGGCAAACCTATTTGCCATGACTAGGTTGATTTTCTAAAAAAAAAAATATATATGAGTATACCAAATTCTTAGCAGTCTAAGGGGGTTACCCACTAAGGAGTGATAAACAGGTGATACAGCAGAGATGACTTATCCAATTATATCACTTCTGCACATCAAATGTTATTCTGTGGAGCCAATGCACTCAGATCTTCAAAGCTTTAGAAATCTTAGTGCATTGGCTCCATAGAATAACATAGAAACCTTATCACACCTTAAAGAATAACCCCCATTTTGTGCTTCTCCCATATCCACGACCATGATAATTTACTCAAATTATTGTGTGATGTATGCTAGGGTATAAAGCATAAAGGAGAAAGATAGCAAAGAGAAATAGAGGCAATGGAAGAGATAGACACAAGAAATAGAGATGTGGGTAGATGGTTGAGCAAATTTTATATACCAGAAATGTACTAGCACTGTATGGTAATATACAAGCTATATGACACCAGCAGGACAATACCCTTACTTTATATGCAATTAGAAGGGCATTAGATGAGAACAACAGATACATTTCTTATTACATAAGAACAGAAGAGTAGTACACAAGACCAGCAGGCCAACACATTACATGAGACCTGCAAAACAATATACAGTTACACGAGATAACAAACCAATAACAAATAACATGTGCTAGCACACCAATGCACATTTATTTCAGACTAGCAAACCATTAGAGAACATGAGAACACCAGGAAAATGCACTACTACATGAGAAAGGCACAGCAATATATGACACCAGACAGGCAATAAACTACGGTATGAGACAATGGGGAAAAGCAGCATTAATGAGACAGCATAGTATCACAGCAGGGTAATACACAATTACATGAGAGCAACAGTGCAATATACTATTGAATAACACCAGAAGTGCCATACATCATTACATGAGATCAACAGAGTATTACATAAGAGTAAGAGTAGGAGATCAACATGGCACCAAATCAACCATTACTGTGATGGCCATCGTATATTGTACTGCTGGTGACATGTATTTATCTTTTTGATGTCATGATTTAATAGGAACAAAATGGTTCTGAGTCATCGAAATGGCTGAAAATGAGCCCTGATACAAAACTGTACCGTATATGATTTGTATGTATGTGAATATACTATTCTTAGTGTTCCTCTGTATTCTACCAGTATTAACAAGAGCCTGCTTCATATTTTATCATGCACCACTGCAAGCAACAGGATGCATTCATTTTGCTTTCAATATATTTTTTTAAAACTGAAACAACATTGTTTGTAATGTTGCATAATAAATATTGCATGTTAGAGAGAAGAGTTACACACCTCTGGCACTGAAAGAGTTATAATTTTGATATTATAATATATCTAAATAAAATAAAAAAATACATTTGATAATTTAACTTATAGTAAAGTAATGCCTGTTGAAGAGAAGTGTGTCACAGCCTTCTGATATTCATAAGAGTTAAACCTTAGAGTGTCAGATGGGTATACAACACATTGCAAAGCAATGCGTTGAATACCCCTCTGGAATGCAAAGGGTTAAATGCAAGTCTCTTAACACCTATAACATTTTATATTTTATTATTAAGTGTCTTACATGTCTACAGCATTACTCTTTGCTAGGCATAATTTACAGTGCAATGCAATAGACAGACAGTATTTCATTTACTTTATGATATTAATCATTTGATTTCAATGAGAGAGTGCAGCACCCTTCTCTGGAATTACTTAAAAGTGCTATTTTTAAGTGAATCCTGTTCTCCTCAAACCACCCTTTAGAAACCTAATGAAGAAATTCCTCATAGCTGCTAACAGGGTGGCAGAGGCATACAGCAGCCATCAAGGAGATTGGGTGAGGTCCAGAGCTAGCTGGGGTAGACAGGCAGCAGGATGGCGTAATAAAGCTGTGAGAACCACTATACCAGTCTGACACTTCCAGAGGCAGACAGACCTTTGCAAATGAATTATCCCTGTGGCATATGCAGCAAACATAGTTACAAGCAATCATTACCTCCAATTCCTTCAATCTCCTGGGGAAGATGCATTAAGGGTCAATGAAATGGTGAAGTTTATCTGACATATGCGTGATGGAGTGCCTTGTGAGCCCTCTGTTGACATGAATTAGCTGTTTGTCCCCTGTGGACTAGAAACAGCTGATCAGCTGTTTCAAGGAAGGACAGAACCAGCAGAGATGCTGTTACATGTAAAAGCTGCTTTGCTAGTTTCTAAATGAATGGTGGAGATGGGCAATAGGTTTTTAAAGTTATTACCCTTTCATTGCCACAGGGGAAAGCAATGTACATCCCCAAAGAGTTAATGGAGTTAATGGATGCCATCTGCTGTTTCTGTTTTACAGTAGAAACTGCAAACTGTCCTTTGACACCATAGAAAACTATGGGAAGATCCCAACTTTGCCATCTCAATTTGGCAAAGTCAGGACTGTGAACTCCAACAGCATAGCCATCTATCTGAGCTTAGTGCAAATTGCTAAGTGTCAGATTAACATTGAAACACACATTCAAAAATGGCTCATTAAGCTGCATTTCAGTATGAAAATGAGCCATTGCCAGCATGGTGAAGGCCTGATGAAAGCATGGTGATAATGGAGTATTTGCAGCATATTCATAAGGACATGATAGAGAAGACAATTTACTGTGTATGTCAGGATCTATTTAAAAAAAATACACCATATTGCCAACCTGGCCCAATATTAAAGCATAGTGTATTTTCTCCCTGTTTGTGTACTGCTCTCTAGCCTCTGACTAGTCAGGAGTTCCTGAGAGCCAATCACAAAGCTTGACTATGAGTGTAGAGCAGCCAGTTTGTCAGCTGTGATTGCTAATCACAATCCACTGCTGCCAAGAGTTGTAAAAATAAGCATAACAAGTATAAGTAAATAGTTTGACAAGGAGTAAAACTCTAGTTAGAGATCTGTAATAGAAAGGTATTCATTTTATATGGGCAAACTACTTGTTAGTCCTTGGGGAGGCTGAGCCGCCTAAAAAAATTTTATGCCCCACCTCTGGATATAACCATCAATTAAAATGCCCCTGCTTCCACGGGGTTAATGGCTTATGAAGGTATGTTCAGTATAAGAATAGCCAGCAGTGAGCTCTTAAGCCTAACACCCAAAAGAAAAGAGGAACAATTCTGGGGAAACCATCTGAACTAAAGGGGCAAAATAACAAAGTGCAATTGATGTAAGTTGGGCTTTTCACCCACTGATTGTTAGAGAGGTCTCCAAACAGTTGTGAAGCAATGCACTGTAGACCTCTCTAACAACCAGTGGGTTAAAAGCCCCACTTACATCAATTGTAATTCCTGAAATTTTAATTTGTCCTCTATAACACACACTTGTTTTCTCCAGACTTGTCTCTCTTTGATTTGTTGCACAGGGTCAGATGAGGTCTATCTAACCCATTGAGTGACAGAAGGCTATACAAAGCATTGGAATGCAATGCATTGGATACCCCTCTGGCACTCAGAGGGTTAATAGATCTGAGCTATGACAGTGCCATCAGATGTATAACATCCCTTATATGTTTGGTTTGTGGATATATGAAAATGTAGCAAGACGCTGTCCTTGCATTTTCCAACCGTTAGACCTGTATAATGGCTGCATCCTGCTCCTGTAGCCAAACATCACATTGCTTCACTCAAGACTTAAAGGGATAGTAATACTTCTTTTTAACTTTATTTTATTTTGTAGGCATTAAAAAAACATGAAGAATGATATAAGTCTTATCTCTCAAACCTTTATGGTTTATGAGATATTCACAAGCAAAGTTCCCCTTCCCGCCCCTTTTACCTAGTGTAAGCCATCTCTTCTCAGATGTGAATCTGGTTGTATGACCAGACAAATAACAGCAGGGGACAATCTTCTTTGTATTAAAACAATGAAAGCCCTTCCCCCCTTGACAGGTTTTTCAGCTTTTTCCCTTATCTTAATTGAAGATTGTCCCTCTCTGCAGTCTACCTGGGCACCTCCCTTCTGATCTGGTTGAACAGGGAAGGGATACTTTGTTTGTGAATATCTCTTAAACCATAAAGGTTTGAGAGATAAGACTTATATCATTCTTCATGTTTTTTTAATGCCTACAAAATAAAATAAAGTTAAAATGAAGTATTACTATCCCTTTAATGTTTGGTAGCAGAGCCAAAAGTAGCCACTGATGGTGAGAATATGTACAGAAAACATCTCCCTATATCTTCATATCAAATCTCCACAAAGCATTCATACAGAGGAGAAGTTATAAGCTCTGATGCCAAGGTATTATTAAATAAAGTGAAAAACAGCTTTTGCAACACTGCCATAGTGCAATCTATTAAATATACCTTTATGTGCGTGCTTTCCTTCTAAGCAAAGTTAATTTTACAGCCAAGAAAAAAAGGAGCAAATAAATGAGAAATTCACACAGAAAGAAAATAAATGTTGGCATGGCATGATGTGGCCAGCGCAGAATTATCATTAGCTATGGCGGGAGGATTTCTTATAGAGTCATTTATCTCTAGGTCAATTCTACTCATGTAACAATAAAAAGCAATTCCACCAAGAAGGACACGATTGGGGACGGTGGAAACATTTCAGTAATTACTATTGATGACTGGCAGGAAGGAAGGTTTAATTTAACTACATCAATGCGGGACGGAGACACAAATCATCCTGACTGGTAGAGCATTGTGTGCATTGCCTGTGTGACAGCGGACAAGAGGGAAACTTATATACAACTGGCCACAGACTGAACTGAATAAATAATGTAGTGTTAAAGGGGTAGTACTGTGCAATATGGAAAAAATATATACATTTCTACGTTTATCCTGTTGAATAAAACAAGGCTACTCACACCACTGAGAGGTGTTTTACTCAAAAGTTATTGCAGTTAATATTTGAATTTTTTCAGTGCGGTTCCTCCCAATGAAGGATTCCTAGGATTAGTGGGAGGCATTTGGAGTTCATGAATCATGCATAAAGAATGTTTGCTCAGGTGGGCATGAAATCCTGTATTAAATAAAGATTCATTTTAGTGAATAAATCCAAGTAGACTTGATTCATAGTGACCATTGGAATTTTGAGAGCAGATTAAGGCAAATGGGCATTTATTATTAGGATTTGCTAGTGTCCCTTTAAGGAACACCTTTAAGGAGGGATTAAGAATCCCTCCATCCATCCAGATTTCAAAAAGGACAGACAGAGGATGATGTATGTATGCAAACTGGAGCAATTCTGAGGCAAACTAACTGCACCATATTGGAGAAATAAACATTCTTATTTATTTAAATTGGTCTTTTAACCCCTTGAATTCTAGAGAGGTCTCCAATGCATTACAAAGCAATACACTGGTAACCTCTCTGGCAATTAAATGGTTAGAAGCACCATTTAACCCTTTGAATGCCAAAAGGGGTATTTAACCCCTTGAGCACAAGAGAAGCAAGCAACGCATTGCTAAGCAATGCATTGCACATGCCTCTAGTTCTCAAGGGGTTAATGCATTGTTCTCTAATGCGTAAGAAATCCCTTTGGCATTCAAAGGTAAATCAAGGTGAATTGTTTTGAGAACTGTTTATTTTTTCCCCCATGGTATAGTTGGTTTATCAACAAATTGCTTACTTTTTCTATTATTCATCAGGCCTGTCGGATTAACCCTTTGAGTGCCGGAGAATTACCCTTTGCAATGCGTTGGATACCTCTTTGGCACTTAAAAGGTTAAAGTTGCTAGAACTGATGGGAAAAAAATCATGCCTGAAATAATGGGCATCTGGTGTGTTTTTTATCTCTAGGCAAAAAAAAAAATCTTGTGTCAGATTTATCAATCTTCACATGTGACGTTTCTCAAAGCTTACGCCAAAAAGCAGTCACATTATTTACACCTACTCTTGGGTGCTGACAGAAAACTGAAATGCCATACAGAAGTGGGAATTGAACATTTAAATCGTAATGTATACTAATGTGTAATATTAATTAATTAATCATGATTAATAAGCTGTTTTTTTTCTTTTAAATTTACTTTTGTTACTGTGTTATTTCACTTGGACATTAATGTCCTAAATGTCTAAATACATGTGGTGACTGCACACTGTGGTACAATTCTGGGGCAAACAAACTACACTATAGGGAACAAATACAAATTCTTCAATCCCCATTGATAGAAAGGGTGATATTAACCTCCTGAATGCTAGAGAGGTCACCAATGCATTACTGCACATTTCATCAAATATAGCTATAGCATTCAAAGGGTTAATTGCACATTTAAATTAAAGATAATTTTTGTTTATTCCCATATGGTGTAGTTGGATTGCTTGAGAATTACATCACTTTTTCTTAGTACATCGGCTTGAATGAAATGAGTATTCAGACAGTATGAGGGCTGGATTTCACAATAGGCAGAGTGGGTAACTGGCTAGAACTTCAAGTCTTGGAGGTTCTTCAGCTGTGCTGACCACAGCCACCCAAGGGTATTTTCTGTGCCAAGAAATGGTGGATGGGACAGGGGGCGGGCCCATGTGAGGAATGTGACCATAGGTAGCGATAAGGAGACCTAGAGTGCCATGCCTAGGAGTGCCTGGGATCTAAATCAGCCCCTCATGGGGCTGATATACTAGGAAGAACTGAAGTATGCCAACTGCACCATAGAGAACAAATAAACATTCCCTTTGAATTAAATGGAGCTTAAAACCCTTTTGTTGGTCAAGAGACCTACAAGCAAATATGTCTCCAACCATAGCTTTTGCAAATGTGAAAGATTACAAGCTCTTTAACAAGATATTTTAAGTTAATTCCCTGTATTGAAGTACACACAATTTATCAAGTTTTTCTTATCTGTTTGTCTTGAATGTATGATGCATTATGTCTGTCTGGGTAGTGTCACTTACTCAATCTCAGTAGAGTCTCTGCCCCATGATATCAGGTAATAACTTGCCTTTCTGATTGTCAATCATCAGTCAAAAAGGTTTTGTTAATTTATTTAATTTAACTCTACTTTCTCCATTCACACTCACAACCAATGAACAACTAGCAGTGGCTATGAGCAACACTCCTAGCAAGCAACTCCAACTCCCTCTCTTAGCCTACCTGTCTACACTAGCTAGCATTACAAAAATCCTCTTCTCTCTCTTTCTCTCACTCTATAACTCTCACTCTCTGTGACAGAACGCCTTCACATGTGAACCAGGGGTTCTTTTGGTTTAGGGGGGCCAGGACTGGGAGCAGCCATTTGGCCATACAGAATCATGGGCCAAACTACAAAATGGAGAAGGGTGTCGGCTGGACGCCAAGGTGGCACCAGGCCTGAGACTCTATTACATATTGGGGGTGGGGCAGTGGTTATCTGGGACAGCATCTGGAGACTGGGAGTCAAATGTCCTATTGCCTCACCCATTGTGTGCTGCGTTATTGTTTATATGCTAAGTAGGTTTCCTGGTGTTATGTGCTTTCATTTGTTGCTTTCTGAAACTGATTGTACTATGTCAGTCACTGATGTACATACCTGGGAACTCTCCGGATTTGCCCCGGAGACTCCGGTTCTGACAGAGCTTTACCGGGTCTCCGGGGCAGAGGCTGATTCCTCCGGATGTGGAGAGTTTCTATTGAAACTCTGCCACATCTGTTTTTTCTCCCGCTGTTTCTTCTTCCCCAGCCTTCTGTGTGACACCTTTAAGTCCCCCCCCACTCGCGGCAAGCCCCGCCCCTTTTTGACGCGATTAGCGTCATTTTTGTCACCCCCTTCTGAACAGAGGACTACCCTCCGGGTAGCCCTCACCTGGAAGTTCCCAGGTATGCTGATGTAAATGTAATTACCTTAGCAGAACTGATAGAAGGACTGTGTGTTTGTATTCTAATGTGTGTTACCGTAATTAAGTCCCAGTAAGATTCGGGGTTTTGTGAATCTCATCTGCTACTGGTTAACTGTGTTCACAGACATATATATAAACCATGTGTGTGTCCAAATAAAGGAGTTCCTGTTTTTACCTCAAGCATCATGTGTCGTCTGATGTTCTTGGGGAAGAGGCTGACATTGGTGGTTTGGCCGCTGAGAAGAAGCTGTTTGGACGGGTGTGTCCGGTTGGGGCACAGGAGACCCATCACACTCTCCCTCTCCCAATCACAGACTGACTACATGTAGTAAACAGACACCCTGTTTTACACTCTACCACAGCAGGAGTACAAGGAGGAAATACCACGTGGGGGGATGGGGATACATTATTATCATTTATTTGACTGCAATAGAAAAAGTGGGACAATGAGGGAAATCTGTAAAAAAAATGAAATCACTATATGGAGTTAACAACCCATCCACGATATGTGAAAAAAGGGGTTGCAAAGCTGCTCCAATAGAAAATCCTATATAATAATTCACTAGGAGGTTTGTCAGAAGCCTTCATGTGCAATATAGAGTGCCCGAATGCACAGAATGCTGGGAGTTCTGTGCTGGGAGCATTCTGTGCTTTCGGGAAGTTTCTACAGTGCATGACTATGTTGCTGGCAGGATGCAGAGCAGGATTGGCCTCTTAAACCTTTGAGTGCCAGAGGGGTATGCAATGCATTACAAAGTACCCCTCTGGCACTCAAAGAGTTAACATCACCCGGACCTTGGACCGTGTACACGGGCTTTTACACTAGTGTATATATATACAGTATATCCTATATAATAATTCACTAAATGTATGTTTGTCAGAAGCCCTCATTCACAGTAGAGACGGCTGCGTGTGCTGTAGTCATGCACAGTAGAGACTGCCCGCTCCACGGCTGATACGGAGCGGGGCACTCCTAATTCAGACTGTAGTCCTCTCTGCACACCTTCAGCGGGCAGTCTCTACTGTGCATGACTGCATCGCAGCCGTTGCTGGGAGGCACTGTGGCCCGTGTACACAGGCTCTTCAACTAGTATATACATAGATACATATGTATATAGATACCATATACCATGTTTATCAAATGCCTGTTCTTTGGATAACTGATCATTATTTAATATAGATAAAAAAACTTATGAAAAAAGTAGACATTACACTAAACATTTGATAACATAACTTTATATAGGATAAACCTGCTACCCAATGGGTGCTGTAGTTTAACAAAATCTGGAGAACCACAGTTTTCTCACCTCTGCCTTACAGCCTTGTGAGAGTGAACTATGGATGCTATTTACTAATCAGAAAAGAAAGCAGTATATCAGAAATACTGCCCTCTGCTGTGGTAAGCTTACAATTCCCCTTCCTGTGCTGCAGTTACTTTATCCTCTGTTGTAGTTATTTTACACTCTACTGTGCTGCAGTTACTTTACCCTCTGCTGCCCCTGTGGTTACTTTACCCTCTTCTATGTTACAATTACTTTACCGTCTGCTGCGCAATGGTTACTTTACCCTCTGCTGTGCTGCGGTTACTTTACCATCTGCTGCACTATAGTTATGTTACTATCACAGTGCCTGTGATTCTCTGTCACTCTTGCTTGTGGTTCGCTCTGATTTGCTGAGCCAGTTTGGCCCGCCCCTGGTGACCTTCTTATGCCTGGCCCAGACATCTGTGAGATGCCCTTTTGTGGTGTTTCTGAGCCAGTAGTGCTGTTGCTGTGTTCCTGTGTTCCGGATTCTCGTGTACCGACTTGGCTTGTCCTGACTACGCTCCAGTGTTCCTGATCGTGTTTGACCCGGCTTGTCTGCGAACCACCTCCGTTTCCTGACCCGGCTTGGCTGACGTTCCTGCTCGTGTATGACCCGGCTTGGATGACTACCTCCTTCGTGCTACGACCCGACCCGGCTGACTTCCTGCTCCGAGATCGACTTCCAGCCTGTTCCAGTGACCTCTGTTCCCATTTCACCTGCTGTTGCCAGCTGTCATGTGATCACTCTAGCCTTGTGTTACCTCCGATCAGTGCAGTGTCCCGTTTGTCTTGCAGAGCTGTGCATTCCTCCGTGAGCCTCACTACACTTGCAGAGCTTCTATACCTTACCGAGCCTTGTGTAAACGTGCATATTTACCCTTGCAGTGCTGCTTTACTCTCGCTACCTTGGTTCCCAGTTAAGAGCCTCAATCGCTGTGCTACGTCTGCTGAGTTGGCCGCTTACCGTCGGCGACTCTATCTATCCTACTACAGAGTAGTCACGTTATGTTGGTCCGGTAGGGCGTCATTGGCTCTCACTTTTACGTTCGTTACTGGGCGATATCTCTGTGGCCTCTGGGCGCGTGTGGCAGAAAAGGGAAGGCTCAAGCTCTGGCAGGTTTTCATTGTATACGCCCGTGGGGGCTATTGGCTCTATCACCGCTATTGCTGGTCTCCGGTTAACGCCTGTGGAGGCTATTGCCAGCTCTTGCATTGCAGGTCTGTTTCCGTTACGCCCGTGGGGGCTATCCACACTCGCACTCGCAGAACCAGTCTTCCTGTTAGGTACACCCGCGGGGGCTATTTGGAGTTCTGTTCTGCTTAAACTAGTTGGTCACTTCGGCTAAGGCATTTACGTTTCCAGAACACTGTGAACTGTCTCTTATCAGCACCTCCTTTAAACACCTTGGGCGTGCCAAACCACCTCTGAGAGTGACTGATTTAATGCACTTAACCCTTTGGTATTGAACACCATTCTCTGTACGGAGATATTGTATGTCAATTATTCTGTGTATTGACTCTCTGTGGTTATCAGTCATCACTGTGTGTTTATTCTTGCTGCCTATAGAGGGCGTTCGTTTGCATTGTTTGTTATTTAAATAAAATTGTGTTTTATTTTATCAACTGGTCTGAGTGTCCTAAAAAACCGTAACAGTTACCCTCTGCAGTACTGCAGTCACTTTATCATCTTCTGTGCTGGCAATACTTTACCAAGCAACATATTCTTCAAGCTACGAAGGTGCAATTCTGGAGCACCCTGTGATGATCAGACTAAGTGTGCCCAATGTAAACTGTCTGAGATATGCTTTGCAGAGTGGAATCCCCACAAAGAGTATACAGACTTCTATAACTATAAATAAAACAAGACATCAGATAACAATTCAAATATACTGTTTAGTAGGCCTCAGTAGGCCAGATGCTGCACTAGATAACCCCTGCTTCTGCCTAGACCATGTTAAAGGTGCTGGCCGCAAAGCCAGAAAACAGGATAACACCCCTAAACACAGACAGCTACCTACTGAGACAGGAATCAGAATATAGAACCTACTAGCAGTACAGTTGTCGTTGTTGAGCTACCAGGAACAGCCAGTCGTAAACTCGGGGTTGTGACAGTCAAACCCAACAGGAGGTAGAAGTCGAACTCGACAGAAACTGTTCGACACAGTTAGACTCGACAAGATGGTCGGCAGAGTCAAACTCAACAAGGTGGTTGACAAAGTCAAACTCGACCAGGTGGGAGCATGAGAACCTCTGGAGTCAAAGTGAGAATAGTCGACAAGACAGGTCAATAACAAGCAGGCAGGGTCGGTACCAGGGATGAGACAAGGGAATAGTCGAGCAAACCAAGGTAAGAACTAGTCAGGCAAAACTGTACACAAGCAGCCTGGACAAACACTAGAATAATAGGAAATACAGGAACACTACCGGACTAGGTTACAACAGGAACGATTTGATCGCACACCTACAAAAATGCCTTGATAAAGGCTCAGCAATTGTGTCATACAAGGAGGGGAAACTGAACAAAAGAAAAGACAGAATACCTGGCCAGAAATACTCGGAAAACCCAGAAGAGCCATGAGGGACATGACACACCCTAACTGCACTATAGGGAAAAAGGAAAACTCTCTCTGATTTAAATAGGGTTTTTGACCCCTTGGCATTTATTTTGGAGACCTCTTCAGCATTCAAGGTGTTAAAATAATTACATAATTTAGGATTTGGGAAATTGCTATTTATCTCCTATGAGGAGGTTGGCTGTCTCCATGTCACAGCCTGTCATGTTCCTCCACCCCAGAGGCAGACTCTGCCTCTAACATCCTTCACCTGTTTGTGGCTTACATATGCCCAGAACTTTCCTCCTTTCCCCGCCTTTGGATGGTCTTTGCTCAGCATCCTAGTACCTGTGCTCCAGTTTACCTGAGGTTCCTGATTCCTGTTGTGACCTTTGCTTGTACTCCGTTATCCATCTGTCTGGCTTCCTGACCACGGCTTTGTCTACGATCATCCTTCCTGATCCAGAGATTGAACTCTTTGCTCCAGTTATCTGCTCGACCCTTTGTGTACCGAATCCGACTTGCCTACGACCCCTCGCTTGTCTACAACCTTGTGTAGTCGACAACTAACTTTACTCGACTACTTGTGTTTGACTCCTTGACACTTCAGTATTCTGCGACCTCAGTTCTCTTCGACTTGCAGACTCCGATTATCTGTTGGCTGACTTAAAGACATCTGCCTGTTCTGTTTGTCGACTCCTGGCCTTCTACAGTAGGGTTCCGACTCTGTGTCGGAGCTTGTGTATATTAACATCCTGCACACTAGCTATACCTTGCCAGGCTGAGAGACTGAGATACTCCAGAATTTCACCTGCATAGATTGATGAATACAGCCCATGGCACCTTGGCATTATAGAACACATTACTCCTCATGTGTTTGTGTGTCCTATCTCTTTGCACACGTGTTTGTTGTTCGCATTTGTTAGTTTTGAGTGTGTTTGATTTGTGTGTGTATTTGTTTGATGTATTGTTTCTGTGTATTTGTTGTGTGTGTGCCCCTATGTTTGTGTTTCTTTGTCTGTGTTTGTCATGTGTACGTCTGTGTGTTGTTGTGAGTGTGCATTTGTACATGTATTTGTTGTTTGTGTGTGTGCTGTGTGTGCATCTCTGTGTTTGTTTTCTTTGTGTGTATGTGTGTGTGTGTGTGTCTGCATGTGTGTTGTTTGTTGGGTGCATGTTTTGCATGTGTTTCTTGTTTTATGCATGTTTAATATGTGTCTCTGTGTTTGTTGTGTTTGTTCAAGCTTGCTATTGTTGTGTGTGTGTGTGTGATGCAGACACAGGAGAGGAGTGTCTGATGGTCAGCCCAAATGCTAGACAATATTACCAGCTGGCCTGGTACCCATGTGGGTTGATCATTCATTGCACACATAAAAGTGCATTGTGCACTCAGGTCACTATTTTTATAGTATATTAGGTCTGTCAGTCTAAAGTAAATATTCATCATTTTCCCTTCAGTAAATGAATGCCTTTGTGCATGAAACATTGCAGAATTCTGAATAAAGAGGCCAGTTTTCATAGAATACTAAAAACGTGAAATGAATTTTATCACTTATTCTGTTATGTGCAAAAATAAGTGTCAATTTTATGTAAATTAATTTCATATGCAAAAACATAGTTCAGACATTATTTATTTTCCACACATTTAGCTTCAGAATATTTTCACACTTTTTTGCATGAAATATAAAATCATTGCTAAAAGATAACCCTTTAAAAACCATATGTTGAGCAAAGCATTGTGAAGCAATATGTTGCAGACCTGCTGTTCCTTGCACTAATAGTAAAAATGTTATGTTAAACATGTGTTTGAATGTGAGTGACTTTTCCAGTGCATTGCAATCAAAGCAGTGTGTTGAGGACTAGCACACATGATTAAAATGATCTAAATAACACTTAAATATTATTTTCTTAATTAAATTAGGATTAGAGTTGAGGTGCAGATATGTTTTTTTACCCCTGCAGTTATTCATGTTCTTATCAGTGTAATATATTCAGGATGTAGGACTCTGAGGTACTAAGTTAATGAAAGGAATCCACTTTTTAGACGGCTTGTGGCTATACATTTAGTATTTTTATATAATGAGGGACACTACCTAAGATGTGACAGCTTGCACATAGATTTTTCATTTTTTGCTAATTTGTTTATGGGAAAAACTCACAAGAAATTAAATGAAATGATCACCCTTCTACTTCTTACTTCAAAACCCTTAAAAAGCCTTGTATTCTCACAAATAACCAAATTCCTTAACACTGGAAATCTTACAAAATGGATTCTGGTATGGACAATACACAGAGAGATAAAATCTAAAGGAAAACTCAAGTGAGACAGCCTTCGGAAAAGTGTCTAATTGCAAAATCCAAAGGCCACATGTCTATAATCATACTACTCAACTTATCCTCTGTCTTTGAAAAGTTAAAGGGGATCTACCACCCCTATAGAAGGGGTTAGGTTGTATAGCACATATGAGAAATATTGTATTATTATTTTTTTAATTGCTATTTAGCTGAATTTACTGAGAAAGGAAGATTTCCCTGTATCCCGCCTCTGTACCTCAGTGTGTCACTCCATCTCTGTTCCCCTCCCTCTATCCAACGTCCTCCAATAAGAGAGGCTTTCTGCCTGTAAGCTGGAGCCATCTCATTGGCCAGAGAGTACTCCAGCTTACAATGAGAAATCCTCCGTCATCAGAGGAGGCTGCATAGAGGGAGGGGAGCAGAGGAAGAGTGACAGACTGAGGGGCAGAGCTGGTAACCGCAGTCTGTCCAGAAGTAAGATGCAGGGAAATATTTTCTCATTAAATTCGGCCAAAGAGCAATTTAAAAAAAATAAGACAGTATACCTAATCTTCATATGAACTATATAACCTAACTTTTAAGATAAACTTCTATAGGGGTGATAGATCCCCTTTAATCACACTTCTTGCTCAGATTCTCCACAATACAAGTTTCCAAAATCAAGCTGCTTCATGGCTTTCTTCCTGTCTCTCACAATGTTCCTTTTTTGTGTCTCCTCTACTCTTTCTCTGTCTGCAGGGTGCCTCAACACCTTATTCTGGGTTCTCTGCTTTTCTTCTCTGGACAGCCTTCCACTGGGTGAACTTATTAATAAAACTGTAATCAAGTATCAGCTCTATGCTTATTATACCCAAATTTAAATCACTGGAAGTTAAATGTAAAAAACAATTTGTTTGAGCATTCAAACTGTCATTTATTTTGTATTCAGCCTTAATTTTAAATATGCCAGAAGAAGAGACTTAAGTTGTCTTGAAATCTTGCATCCTAGAGCTACTTAATCAATAAAGATATCACTTTTACTCTACCGGCCTCCTGCTTTTCTACTGCTAACACTGTATCATTTTTTACCTAACTAGATTTAAATATGCATTCCAGATCTTTCACCTCAAATTAATTTATAAATTTCAGACTGCCTCCTGGATGGCTCACAGGCATTTTAAGATAAACATGTAAAAATATAACTTCTCCTTTTCCCTCCAAAATGTCACCCAGCACCCAGCTTCCCCATTACAGTTGATGGAATAAACATTCATCCAGTCAGCTTCCTTTTCCTTCGTCCCTCTCATTAACTCTTTGGCTAGAACCATTGCTTCTTCCTCTGCAATATTGCTAAAATCCGTTCCTATCCCAGAAAATGACTAAAACTCCTGTGCATGCCCTCTATCACACTTATACTATTCCAAACTACTATTAACTGGCTTTCTGGATTCCCATATTTCTTGTATGTAATATGTCCTATACAGTATCCTATTGGAATCTTGATGTCATCTGCATCAAAAGGGCAATTTCAAAATGCTATCTGTGTCAAAGGGTGCCTTAAAATGCTGCGTGATGTTGAGTGATGTCAACCCATGATGTGCGCATACTGTAGTCAAAATCTGGATATTTGCTTGGGCCAGGATGGGCACATTGCTTGAGGGATTGATGATAGAGAATAATAGGAGTGACAGGAGGATTAATAAATCAATGTTTCCTCAGGTCGAGCCTAACACAATTCTTAAAACAAATCAATGTTTCCTAAGAGCTTGGACCTAACACAAGTCTAAGTCCTACAAATCAATGTTTTATCAGGGCTTGGGTCTAACACAAGTCTAAGTCCTACAACAAATCAATGTTTCCTTGGAGCTTGGGCCTAATACAAGTGTAAGTCCTACAAATCAATGTTTCCTCAGTGCTTTTGCCAAACAAGTGTTAGCCCTACAAATCAATGTTTCCTCAATGCTTGGATCTCTAATAAAAAGTCTAAATCCTATCAATCATCCTCTATTATCCATCCAATCCCAGTCAACAACCCCCCCAACAAAAAGTCACTGCTTAACTGATTTTTTCCCCACACACCACCCTCAGACCCCTTTTATATTATGCCTGTGGAAAATAAAATAAAATTTGCTATGGGCTGTGTGTAAATTCAATGACTTCAGTGAAAAAAATAATAAAAACGGCACTTTTTGGAGGAAATTAATCACCAGGCCGAAGTGTCATTATTCACAGATTTTGGTTGAGGTGTACATTTTCACCCATCCCTAGTGTTGAGTACAATGTGCAAACAGGCAATCATGACACTTTACATGTAGAGATGGAGACATGATGAGGTCGCCAATTTTACACCTGTGACATTTTGCCATCTTCGTTTTGATGCAGACACCCTTTTGTTTTTGCCATTTTGAATGTTACTATTTTTATGGTGACATTTCAGTAGTAGACGCCCTAAACTCAGCTGTGTGAATCACCACACTTTCTCTGAAAATGCAGTCTGCTCACATCATTCTTCGACATCTCACATGGCTCGCTATTTAACACCATATTAACTACAAAGTCCTTCTTCTTGCCTTTAAAGCTACCCACTCTGCCCCCCCCTTAATATCTCTTCCCTCATCTTCAGTTATGACCCCAGCTAGCTCCTTTGCTTAGCACACACGATCCACACACTCTGCGCCCTCCCATGTCAAATCTTTTTCACTTTCTGCTCCTTATGTCTGGAACTCCATAACTTTCTCCTTACATCTAGAATTACTCCCCTCCATCTTTAAATCTATACTGAAAGTCTATCTTCTGGAATCTATTAATAAAATCAGCACTGAAACTCACAGCCCATGACACCCACATACCTTGCTATTACTCATTTAGACTATGGGTTCAATGGGCAGGGACCTCTTTCCTATTTTTTCTATGATTGTAAGATTTATTTTGACACCATTTTTGTATTTATTGTAACATACTACTGTTGTAAGGTGCTGTCCACACTGTGTAGTACTATATAAATACAGTTGTACATACATTCAAAAGAGACATTTTCGTGTTGAATTGGGGCATTATGCATGCAATATTCCAATTCAGGTGCATTTGGGTGAAATTCTTACCCAAGGAAAATAATCTGATTTGCACCATGATGATGGCCTACATTGAATGTGTAAAGAGCTGTAAATTATGCAAGAAAATTAATTCATAAATATGAGATTTGCAATGCTCTTATCATCTGAAACTGAAACTCATGGCTTGCAGAGAGGTAAGACTGCATAAGCCCGAGATAAAGAACATATAATGCGCTTATCAACTAGTTCCCCAACAATAGTGGCATATCCAAAAGATAATTATATAGTTAAAAGTACTCATCCTGATAGGCATGTTGGGCATATACTGCCAGTCTAAGCTCTCATGTGAGAATTATGACCTACTCCCACTTGGGCATTGCTGTGTGATAGATGGATGATGCTGCGATTGGGTATGAATAAAATAAACCTTTTTAGGGGGATTAAAAATAAAAATGTAAAAAAATAAATGTATCTATGCATTTCTCTGTTATGAAAAGACATTTCATCAGAAGAAATATTCCTCCTGATGAAACCTCACGCACAAAACTATTTGAAATAATTTGAGTCCAGCTTAGACAATGGGAGGAGGAATGGGAAAATTAACATTCTAACAGTTATATTATCAATCTAAAACCCTATTTGTTTGATTATGTAATACTGTCATATACTGAATATGCACACATAAAAATATAACAACAGTGATCAACAAAGAGGGACTGAATGTCTGCATGCAAAATAGTCAAGTGAGAATTTGTGTGCCCCATGAAAATGTCCAGTAGGCTTCCCTAAAAGATAATCTTTTGGCTACAACTTCACCTCAGCTCTCTACTATTACCATCACTGTGACTTGAATTGACAAAGTATCACAACAAGGTTTAGTGTAGGCTATTAAGCATGAAGACATTCAGTGCTTCTTTGTTGATCACTTTTTATATTTTTTATGTGGACATAATTCAGTATGTGCTAAAATTAAATTATAAAGTAGTGGTTGTCCAGTAGTCTTGTCTTCATCACCAGACTGCCGAATATCAAACAACTCAACATTTTAGAAGGTTATTGATAATATTCTCATTTCTCCCCTGATAGTGTAAACCCTATGTAACTTATTTCAATGATTCTGTTGGATGGTGTTTCATAGCACTTGCATTAGAAGACAGAGATTTTGATTGGATTGCTTTGGATCTATGTAAGATCATGTCTTAGCTATGAAAATGTGTGATGTGGTGACTAATGGATTTTTCCAACGTCCAATGGTTTGGTTTTCAATCACACAATAGATGATGTGGAATAAACTGATTAGTAAGCATGACATTTTAGACAAGACCAGTATCCTATTACTAAGATACTGATTTTTTAATAGGAATGAATAAATTAACTTTTAATGCACAAGTGAAACATTGTTCAATAATTTCACTGGGTGCACTGATTGGATTAACTAGTCATTGGAGAGCTGCAGTGCAAATAATTTTTTGTGGATCTCTAACACAAAAACATATTTGGAGGCAGAGCTAGAACCTATGGGACTTTGGAGCAAATGGGACCCCTTGGGAGGCTGTGTCTTTTTGCAACTGTCTCCTCTAATACCCCTGCAGTCAGGCCGCTAGTGCACAGTATGATGGACAAGAGTGAGCTTTGAGCAATGTTGTCATAACCTGATTTTTTTTTCCTGTTCTGTAGCCATATGGAGTCACCTGTCAAGCATTAGAAGTCCCACAAGCCACTGTCAGAGTTAATAGCAATTTGGTGAAACAACTATCTTTGTGCATTTATAATATACAGTTCTACACGTGAGTCTCAAATTCAACCCTTAAGTAGGGATGGGAGAAAATTTTCGCCTCAAACTAAAATCGGAGAATAATGGCACTTTCCACTTGGCGAATAATTTCCAGAGAAAAATGCAGTTTTTCCACTTTTTCCCACCTTTTCTGCCCATTGAAATCAATTGGAAGAAAAATATTTCTCCACCACAGGAACGTTTTCTACAGCCATAAAAAAGGGTGTCAGGCTCTCGCAGCTGCCATTCTGTGTTTGTGAGAGGAGAGAGCAGCATGTTTTTGAGCTAGAGGAGTTATGAAAATAAAGGGGAATTGAAGCTTAGTTTATGGAGTTATTAGGTAGAACATTTGTTTTCTGTATTAGGGGAGTATGGGGGGACTCTAGGTGATAAGAAGGGAGGAAGGAGGTTGACCCCCAAATACTCCAAAATTCCATGTGACTGACTGGCAAGACACAGGCAGCTAGGGACCTATTTGCTTGCTGATCTTGCTGTTATTATCTCTGTGCTGGGTGGGAAAGTCTGGGGAAAGACATTGTTGATTTTGTTCTCAGTTTTTTGGACAGACTGTGATAAAACAACAGGTTGCACATCTTAAAAAGAATAAAAAAATAAATAAAAAGAAAATAAAAAAGAATAAAAAAATAAACATCTTAGGTGACAGTGACAGACAGCTGACTGGGCTTAGGCAAGGCTTCTTACAGCTCAGTTGTGTTGTGCACTGTAGAGTAAAAAAAACACAGTGTAGCTGCGGAATGTCCAGCAAACACACAAGGGGAAGGGGGAGGGGTGGAGCAGTGTAGGGACGTGAGGCTAAAGTAGTAGGTCAGAAACAGATTGCTGCAATGGTTGCTGCAGCGTGTGCAATCAATTGTGATGACCCTCTACTCCAAGGGAGGATGCAGTTTGTCAAGGTCCCAAAACTAGTTCCAGCACCACCAGTGCCAGTAGAAATATAGATTTGGCAATTGTCACGCCCCCTCAGACGGAATTTAAGGCACAACAGCCCTACCTAGTGCTGCCCAATTATTGAGGCTGTCCGTCTATTCTGTGCCTGCTTCAGCTTCCGGTTCCGGTGTCTCCTGACCTTTCCGTCGCGTGGTGATGGCGTCTGCTGATCCCACGTTCTGCTGGTGTTGTCGGCGGGTCTGGCCTTTCCGTCTTGCGGCGGAGAAATCAGCACCACTGTCACGCTGAGAGAAGCCAGGGAACCTTGCCGGCTGTCGCGCCCGGCATCTTTGTAGCCGCCCCGCTCTGTCCTAGTTCGGGTAGGTACTGGGTGCCTGGGTGGGTGTAGGGGTTATTCCCTGGCGCTCCTGTCTGTTAGTATCCTCGTTTGTGCAGTACCAGTGGTCCGTATTCGGGCATCCTTCTCTGCAGACCTGAGGTTGCCTGCTCCTTGATTTTTTGGAAGCAGTCCTCACTAGGCCTGCTGGGGATTCCGCTGTTTACGGTGCTGGGCTGTTGCTGGTAGTCTCCGGTGGCCTGAAGTTCAATCCTTCATCTGCCTTTTCCAGGTAGGTGGCTCTTGGGGGATATTGCTTCCATCCTTCCTCGCTGTCGGGGTTTGTGTAGCGTTGGGCGGTCCCTTCTGGAATCTGTTCCTTGGTGTTTGGGTCCTCCTGGTTCTGCTGTACCCTGCCTGGTGGTGGTGGGTGGGGGTATTTTCGCCTTCATCCAATCTCCTGCACCCTGGGTGAGGGGATTCTTCCTGGGCCCTTGCGCTTTCGGCAGTCTTCCTTCCTGGAGACCCTCTGAGTGCTGGGGTGTAGGTGGGTCCCTGACCCTGTGGGTTGCCCTTTTAGAAGGGAGCTTGTTGGGACTCTACTTGTGTAGCCTTTCCATAGCTCTACCCTTCTATATACTAAGGTGTGCCTCCCGCTCCTCGGTGGCGTCCACTGCCTTTCCATCTACGGTCTCCGCTTTTCCTTGGCGGTCATCCGTTGGACTTAGGCACATCCTTAAATCCTGAGCGTATCCGTTACTCTGAGGACGTCTTCTGTGGTTGCTGCTCCTGGTCTCAACCTTTGCTGCAGGGGTACCGGACCAGTTGTACCTGACAGCAATAGCATAATAGAGGAAGCTGTAGCAGCTGAACCAAGCACCAAAACACCTGTGCTCAAAGTAGTAGCGAATTTTGCTACAGTAAAAGTAAAGAGAAATTGTTTGAGACCTCTAAAAGCTTAGAGGAATACAAGCGTAGTAGTGGGCAAGAACTGTCAGATGCTGCTGATGCTGCTGAGGATAACCTAATGATGACTGATGATGATGCAGATCTAGAATATATCCCTCAAGCATCCTTCTCTTGTTCAGATACAGATGAAGTTGAGAGTGAGGATGATGACAGGGCTATAAGGTTAGCAGAAAGTCAAAGGCTGTATCTTCCACCACTTTTAAGGAGCACTGTGCCTGTCTATAAACTGTTTGAGAAAGCCATTGGAAAGACTGACCCTGGACAAGTACAGATGTCAAAAATCACACAGTCACCCGATCAGTCATCATCAGAATCATCTCCTCTTCAAAGTCCAAGACCCACTCAGCCACACACACACCTGTTTTAAGTACCCAGCAACAGCAACACATGTCAACATCCACAGTGTTAGATTTGATGAGTACCTTTGGTGCTGCTGCTGTAAGTGCTGCATCTTTGACACCTAGTAGTATTGACAGTAGAAATACATCAACATCTAGCTCCAGTAGTAGTAGTAGCAGAAACCACACATGACAGACAAAGCCAGGAGAAATATATTAAAAGCAGCACAGATGAGGAGGTGAAGGGCGGATGTGAAGAAGGTTTGCCACCATCTACCCCACTTGGGACCACTGTTATGACTGATAAGTAATGTGTGTTGTCGAACCAATTATTTTGAAGGTATCCAGGGGGTTAAAACAAGAGAACCAATCAGGTTGGATATCTTCACATAAATAGATAAATGACAATATTAAATAATTTTGAGAACTTTACACTATATTAGGTATTGACACACTACTTCACAGTAAAGAATTGATTAAAATAATCAATCCCTTATATTTGTGCAAAAATATATATAATTTATTAAAGTGAAATATACTATATATATATATAAAGTGTAAACAACAATGATATAAAGGACTGATCAGCAATTACAATAGATATATAGTAACTCAAACCACAATTATCACCATGAGGATTGCCAGCAACTAAAGGGTTAACCACACATAGTTATATTCAGAGGTATTAGATAACAATAATTGCACTCAGCAGCATAGAAAAGGATAATTGACCCTAACAATTAATAAAATACAGTTGGCAGCAGTGCATATGACTACCCCTGCCCCAGAAACTGTATAAACTATGCTAATTTATGTTTAAGGTATGTTGTCAGGTGAATTAGCTTTAATATTAAGCCAGGTCCTCAGAGAATTCCCTTATACCATATATAATAACCAAATTTAGAGACTAACTGGAATAGAATCTCAGATTTTAATCACTGTAATTAAATTATCTACCGGTTACAAATATTGCATACCTTTTAAATAAAACATATAAATTGCATTTAATATAGTCAATAACAGATTATACCAGAAAATACTTAAAATCAATTTAATAATATATGTCTAGACAGTATATTAAACATATATCACAAATATGACTATAGCAATATTATGTAAAACCTATAGGGTACTTCAAGGGTTAATGCACTTATTAAGATAGGGTGCCCCACCCAAGATGGCAGCTTCTTTTGTCTAATGAAAGTTTAAAAGAAAACTTCAAGGGATAGTAATACTTCATTTTATCTTTATTTTATTTTGTAGGCATTAAAAAAACATGAAGAACGATATAAGTCTTATCTCTCAAACCTTTATGGTTTAAGAGATATTCACAAGCAAAGTACCGCCCCCCCCCCCGTTCAGCCAGATCAGAAGGGAGGTGCCCAGGTAGACTGTAGAGAGGGACAATCTTCAATTAAGATAAGGGAAAAAGCTGAAAAACTTGTCAAGGGGGGAAGGGCTTTCATTACAAAATAAAATAAAGATAAAACAAAGTATTACTATCCCTTTCACTTTACAAAAGTAAGGCCTAGTACACACACAAAGAAATCCAAAGAAACACCACAACTAAATAGACAAATAGTGGTTAATGGGTTAATAAATGAATTCAAATAATTCCCCAAATCAATATTAGCTATTATAACCTTTCCAGAAACACACAATTCTAGAAATAACAGATTGATATTAACTAATATATAAACCAAGCTATTTAACTATATTACACTTATCTGGCAAAATATAACAATTTACCAATAAATGAATGAATTCTGCTGAATTTTAGAATATCTAGAGCTAATATAGCTTATTATAATTAATCCCAAATGGTTGGCCAGTCCAATTAAGACAAATTATAAGAAAATTAGGTTCCTTCAAATATTGAAGAAATGTGTATATGATTCTGAACTTTTGCAGAATTTAAATAAGGAAAATATATACTTACCAGTCCACTAAGTGTTTCTTTGTATCTCTCAGCTAGGTACACTTCTAGAACAGGATCCACCAGGAAAGAAAAAGCCAGCCCAGACCAAGAGGAAAAAGCCCCTTTTCTCTCTCAACTTGCATATTTATAATATGAAATTCCTCTTATCAAAATCTGCTCTGATTGGTTAAAGGACTATCTCATTATACAGTGACATCTCCAGTATTACCTGATTGGGTGCTTCTAACCCTTAATTTCCATATGACATCATGCATAAATTATGATAACAATATGAGGAATTTCAAGGCATCAGTAATAATTCTACACATCCACAATATGGCCCTCTCTTGCCACGATAAATTTTCCTTGATAATTTGAGAACCACTAGTAATGACTTCTTGTCTGGCAATCATATCAAAAGGGAGAGATCATAAGTTTATCAGAGACCCTATAAACATGTCATTCTACCAGCCTTTTTCACATAGGAGTGCATCTTCTATTAGACTTGGTGTCTAGCACCTAATCGTATATCTCCATAACTGACATTCAGTTATTTTCAACCCCTACCTTGAATCAAAGGGCCATTGTTTTAACATTAGATCATTTACACACATCTTAAAACAGAATTTCAGAGAATTTGGTTTAAAAGAAAAATTAACCATTTCCTCCCCATCATGGCAATGTCTCTGACAGTGTCAATAATATGAGAAGGAGGATAGAGTATGACAATGGTAAAAATACATACACAAATCACACCATGCCAGTCCTCCACCACCACCACCACCACCACTAGAATACACATTTGCCACATTGAAGGCTGTACTTTATTTTTTTCATTACTTTACATCATCATGAATATGTGTCAGTGTCACTTAAAGGGATAGTAACACTTCGTTTTAACTTTATTTTATTTTGTAGGCATTAAAAAAACATGAAGAATGATATAAGTCTTATCGCTCAAACCTTTATGGTTTATGAGATATTCACAAGCAAAGTTCCCCTCCCCGCCCCTTTTACCTAGTGTAAGCCATCTCTTCTCAGATGTGAGTCTGGTTGTATGACAGTACAGATAACAGAAGGGGACAATTTTCTTTGTATGAAAACAATGAAAGCCCTTCCCCCCTTGACAAGTTTTTCAGCTTTTTCCATTATCTTAATTGAAGATTGTCCCTCTCTGCAGTCTACCTGGGCATCTCCCTTCTGATTTGGTTGAACAGGGGGGGGATACTTTGTTTGTGAATATCTCTTAAACCATAAAGGTTTCAGAGATAAGACTTATATCATTCTTCATGGTTTTTTAATGCCTACAAAATAAAATAAAGTTAAAATGAAGTATTACTATCCCTTTAAGCAGGAAGTTAGTGTTGTGGGCAAAGGACTAATGCATTCTTCATGCTCACACATTTCTCAAGCCATATGTTGCTGTAGGACTCATAACTTTGACTTTCAGCCACTCATTTCTAAACTTCAGCCCTCAGAAGAAGTAATATTACAGTGGGAAATATAGGTGACAAATGTGTTAAAATAGGTGAAAAATGTGTTAACATAGGCAGAAAATTTGTTAAAACAGGCGAAAAGGAGGACATTTTTGCATAGGTGGAAAGGCGAAATTTTTTGAGGGCATGTTTTCGAAAAAAGTGACGCGGGAAATTTTTCACACTTTTCTCCCACCCCTACCCTTAAGGTCCAGAGGCATGTACAACACATTGCTTCTCATCCTTATTAAGGATTAAATACGTCCATGTGCTTGCTTCAGTCAGAAAAATACTGTAAGCAACTGTCATGTCTTCCTCCATGGACATGACATCCACGACTGACTGAAGATGTTATCTCTTGAACAAAAGGCGTAAGGTCAAAATTAATAGGTGTCAGTAGTCTTTTCAGACTTTAATAAGGTATTTGGTTGTTATTGTTAGGTTGCGTTACTTCTCTTTTAAAGGACCACGGAGCATTTTTTTTAATTTGATTTGGATTCCAGACTCCACGAATGGCGTGCAGCCGCTGGGGGAGCCCGGAATTCTATGACGGTCATAGTACGTCATGGGTCGTTAACTCAGATTTACCCATGACGTCCTATGACCATCAAGGGTCGTTAAGGGGTTAAGGATAGTGGGGTTAAGGATAGTAACATGCTCAGAGTGAACGTTAAAGACAGCTGTAGGGCACAATTTTCTGGACCCTCCCCAATCATCTTACTCCATTTTTCTTCCCTGTTCCATAAAAGAAGCTGCTGTTTAATTGGCCTTCTAACTTCCCTCTGTACCTGGATTAATCCACACAATTAAGCATTTTAATATTCTGCACTGACACCTCACTTCACCCAAAGATTGAGCTGTTGTAAGCAGGGCCTAGGGCTGGATTTATGCTCCATGCTGCCACTAGGTACCACTGACAGAGTGTGAACATGTGGGCAGAATTAAGAAATTGATACCAGGCGAGAGACAGGAAAATTTAAAAAGCAGAGCAGCTCAAATATATCCCATCGACTTTTAACTCTTTGGCTTTTTCTCAGACTGGACAGTTAGTTTATTGTGGTAAGGCAGTTGACTTGTACCAGAATTGTTCCATAATGAATTGCTGCATAATGCTAATTTTTAGACCCTAGTGTTTCTTGGCAGTTCAGAACATGTAAAATGTTAAAACAAGCAAAAAGGTGATAGTTTCTTTTTAACCAGTTTGATACTAAATACATTTCCAGTACATTTTGAAGTAATTGGCTGAATATGCAAATTCAGCAGTGTAGCCACAATGATATCAGTGTGTAACTTCAGCGGCTGCATGGCAGGTTATACATTACAGTATGTGATTGTGATTATACTTCAGTGCATAACCTCCTGCTTCCTTTCTATTTAGAACATCACCCCCTGTTCTTGCATCCATAGGGTTAAACACAGATATAACAACCAGATTAGGATCAGAGATTCCCACCATATCATTTATAGGTAATGTAACATCTTCTTCCATAAAAGATCCCGAAAGGCTCTTGTGCACTACGCCAATGCTTTTTAACTTGTTACACTAGTACCCAGGGGGGACCTGGGGACACAAGCAGGAGTTACATCCAAGTGAGGACCTGTTCTCAGTATAGAGGTGCTGAACTGACCATGCAAGTAGTGACAGTGATTGTGCTTGACTGTGGCTGAGGGAGAGCCTAGCATGGTTATATTGTGGGTATGTCCTCTGTATTAACCCTTGAAGACTATATAGGTGAGCAACACATTGTGACGTAAGTCACTGCATACCACTCTGGTTCTAAGTGGTTAATACATTTCAAAGTGGACCTGTCACTTTAAAACAAGCTTACATTGTTTTACAGATAATTACAAACCATCAATATTCTATAAATTAAATATTTTTGAGAAATTAACTTTGTATATTTTGATGGAAGTGTGGCACTTTATGCTAATTCCTTGCATAATGTAGTAAACAATTCTGTTCAAGACTAAACTAATTGCTTGTTATGCTTTTAAAAATGTCCCCAATGTGTTGATATTCATTCATAGCACAGTGAGTTATAACATTGGCCCAACACAATAACTAAATAACAAAGTACCACACTGTACCGCCTACAAATAAAGCTTAAAGGGACAGTAATGTCTCCTAAAAATATTTAGTTAGGTAGAGGTTGAACCAATAGCCACACACCGCTATGGTTTGAGAGATATAGGGATTCAAAGTCCCCCCCCTCCCCTTCTCCTGATGTCAGCTGTAAAGCTGCCAGCAGGAGATTAGAGTCGTATGACTCGAGGAGGCTCTGCAGCAGAGCCGAAATCTTGTTAAAAAGAATTAATTGAAAGGGTCTACAAAGTGTGCGTGCAAACCAGGTACACTTTGTAGACATTTCCAATTAATGAATTATTTTTAAGTAACTCGATTCCGGCTCTGCTGCAGAGCTACCTGCTGGTCCCCGGCCCGGGATCTCCTGCTGTCAGCTAGATGTTGACATCAGGAGAAGGGGAGGGAGGGGGAACTTTGAATCCATAGTGGTTTTAGAGATCGGGATTGTGGCAATTACTTTTCTCAACCTCTACCTAACGCTAAATATTTTAGGGGATATTACTGACCCTTTAACCCCTTAACGACCAGCGGTCGCAGGGTGTGTGGTCCTTTAAGGACCCGATAAAGAATTTCGGCATGCCGCCCCACGTGACTGATCACGTGGGGCGGCACGCCGAACTGAGGGACTGAAAGAGATCGCTCCGGTCTTGGAGCGATCAGATTCAGTCCCCAGTAATAGTACGTGACGTACCAGGACCGTCACTGGTCCTTAAGTGCCGGACCAGCATGACGGTCCGGGTACGTCACCGGACACTAAGGGGTTAATGTCTCTAAAACTATTTATATTACAAACAAATGCCCAGTACATCATATAGGCAGTTTTTTAACTAAACATATCTTACACTGACAGGTCTACTAATCATCTACTAAGAGGCAAATCTGAGTGTGAAACCATTTAAAATTCATGAAACTAAAGACAGCCACTTCCCTTACTTCTCCTAAGTCCCATCCCTTCTCCTAGAAAGGTTCATAGTCTTGCATTTCATTTAACTCTTTGAGTGCAAGAAAGGGTGTGCAACCCATTGCATAGCATGTGTTGCACACCCCCTGGCACTTAAAGGGTTAAAATATTGAAGCAATATTATCACATCTTAAAGCACAACTGTTTTTAATCTTATTTGTGAAAATAACTAAAAAAAAAGATAGAAAACATTTCTATAAATTAGTGTACAGGGATGTCAGAGTTTGTGCCTGTTTGTATGTTTGTTAACCTTTTGAGTGCAGAACAATGCATTGCGTACCCCTCTGACACTGAAAGGGTTAAAGGTGCTCACGCATTTCTTAGCATACCCCGCTGGCACTCAGAAGGTTAAAGGATTGTTCCCTATATCAGTTTATGTCTTTTTCATCACCTATGATGGGTTTTCATTCATATGTAAATATTAACTTAAAGGAATTGCTTGTTGGGGTAACAATTTTTTTAGAACTTCAGATAAAGATGAGAAACCCTGCGCTCCACCAGCTTTTCTTCCCAGTTTGAATGACGCCTGGATAAGAAGCAGACACAAAAAATGAAATGCAAAAATTAGAATCCCATATCTGACCAGCTGCTGTGAACACATTGTAGATAATTTTGATCAACAGAGCATGATAAAAATGGTTGATGTTTTTAGTCAACAGCTTGTAATTGAAATCACAGAGGAATTGTGTGTGCCTTTGGCCCCCACCTTCTGCCCTTTCATTAGTTTTCTTTTTTATTTCCTCTCTATAGTTGTTGGGTGTAGTATTCTGTAGTGTTCTGTATTTACAGCAGAAACATCTTGTCTTTCTCCCTGTCAATGGTACCCAACTGTATTGTGTTGGGGAAGCGGGGGCAGTCTTTGTAATTATTATTCTTTTAACCAACTTATGGATTTATGTCATGATGACACTACTAAAAATAATTGCTATTGAGAAGTAATGTGTTTGATACTCCTCTGGCATTCATAGGGTAAACATCTTTACCAACAGCTGAAAAGTTAAATCAAGAGAAATTTTCCAGTTGCCTATAGATCCTGCTTGGCCACTTTGCCCCATCATATTAGGGAAATGCCAAGCTTTAACACCCAATAATGAGAATTGTTTGTTGCTATTGTCCATATGGATCCTACTTCAGCTAGAGAAGACGTTGGGAATTAAAGTTCTAAAACTGCAGAAGCACTGCAGCTTGCTCATACCTTTTTTGATAATTGGAATCTGCAATGGCCTTTGCATGCAGAATTATGCAAACCAAAACCTAAGAATTATTATTAAAAGCATTTTTTAATTTTGAGAAACCCTCTCTTAAAATCCTACATTTGCCTTTGCCAGGGAGCCTTGGTTTCCCTTCTTCAGGTGGTTATCTCTCTATGCCTCTGATTGACCCTCTCTCTCCCAGGGCATTGTCCAAGAGGAACATATGTAAGTGAGCACCTGGAGTCTTCAAAAGAGGAATATAACATAAACAGCAATTCTCTACTCATGCAGTCTCCAGTTACTCATATTTTCGCAACTACTTGGGGACCACAGAAACACAGTGTAGCTCATAGTAGTGGCCTCACTGCATGTGAGATGGTTTCAGCATACTTACAGCATAGCTATGTTCTGGGTAGAAATGATGACCCCATGGACTACTGGAAAGCAAAACAAAACAGTGAACACCAGCAAGCATTGAATCTCTGTTTGTTTTTAGTGCAGTTATTTTGTAAATGACCATCAGACATGACTATCAAGCAGAAATGATGGGAGACAAACATTCTTAAAAAATGAACCAACATCTAATATCATCTGAGCATCAGGTAGCAGAAGTGCACAAAATCACACATAACATCAAGGAGCGCCAGGCCACATGTATTTTTAACAGTAGCGCACAGGATGAGGAGTCTGATGAAAAGGAGAAGGTTTTATATCATCTACAACTGTGGAACCACTGCTATGAACATTGATTATGCGTGTCAATAATCTGAGAATAATGTTAGCTTACATTATACTCATACATGGTAACGGTAATAATTGTTGTAGGAATTTTGTTTTATAGGTATAAATATATATAGACATACATCAACCACACCACACTAGTACCCATCACCATACACATCTGCCACATTAAATATATAATGTTGTCCTTTTTAATTTTTTTGACAAATTAACCAATTTTTTTTTTAATGGCACCGTATGGCACTCTTCCTTAATTATTTTCTATGCTGGGCTAATGTTACTACACACTGGTGTAATTTCTAGCTGCATAATAAGTAATACATTTGGCCTCAAACAACTAATTAGAAGACTGTTGGGCATTATCATCAAAATGGTTCATTTCTCAAAATTATTTATTTTACCAAGGTTTATCTTATCACAATTTACAAGTATATGAGTGGTCAATGCTAGGGTATCGCTGGTGATCTGTTTATTCCAAGGCCTAATCAAAACACCTCTGTCCTTGAGATTAGAGGAAAATAGGTTTCAACTTCAGCAGAGGAAGGGGTTTTTTCACAGTACAGTCTGTTAAATTGTGGAATTCCTTGCCCAAGGAGGTGGTTATGGCAGATACAATGGATATATTTAAGAGAAGATTAGATACATTTCTTTCAAAAGGGAACTTACAGGGTTATACTGTATATTAGCAGGCAAAAAGAAAGTTGATACACTTGTGTCTTTTTTCAACCTAGTTTACAATGTTACTATGTTTAAATTATCTGTAAAATAAGATAAACCTGTCTAAGGTTGACAGGTCACTTTAAAGGATTAAAAAAAAGAAAGTAACAATGCTTTCAAAACTACATTTCTTAACTCGGTGCAACATAATATTTACAAGCACCACCGAAAACATTTTTTCTCTGATAGTTTCTATGATAGTTAAGTGTGGCCATATATCACCGTAAACACAGAATGCATATGGAAAATCAATGAGAAGGGTACTTAGATCAAGTAGAGGATGCGCCAGTGAAGGGAAAGTATGAAAAATCCCATTGATTATTTTATTCTATTTTTGACTTTACTGGGAAAACTTACAACTTCAATAAAATAAAATATAGAAAAAACAGAAAGCTCTATTTAACCCGAGGGAATATTTTGAGGTATCCTTTGTCAATGTAAGGAAAGTTTTACAGCAGCAATAACATTAACCATGGCGAGTGTTATTTCTGTACTGTCAGAGTGGAGGTCCATGGAGGTCACTACGCACCACATTGAATTCAGCAATACCAGTGGACCTCAATGTAATGTGTCTGATCACTATTTCTTGATATAATGATAAGAAATATGTTAACTCAAGTATTTTATTGCAGTTTGGCACTAGTAATACATACATATTCCTTCTGTTCACTATAACATGCATCTTTTTTAACATTTAAAGGGATAGTAATGTTTCACGAAAAAAGCATCTCTGATTAATTTTCATAGTATGTGGGCCATGGAGAGATTTATTTCAATACTGTCAGAGCTGTAGTTCAAGATTAATTGAATGATAAAATATCCCCCTCCCACCCCTTTTACTGATGTAACGCTGGTCACCTCAGAGCAGCAAGACTGTCCAGATGAATCACAGAGAGGGCCAATCTTCAGTGAGCATAAGGAAAAACCTGTCAAGGGGGTCAGAGTTTTCCTTATGTTCACAGTAAAAAGATTGTCCCTTGCTGCAACCTGTCTGGTCTCAGGACCAGATTCCACATCTGAGAGGAGACTGCTTACACTAGGTAAAATGGGAGGGAGGGGGAAACTTTTTCATTCAATTACTCTTGAACTACAACTCTGACAGTATTGAACTAACACTCTCCACAGCCCATGATGATTAATTGGAGCTGCTGTTTTTGTGAAACATTACTATCCCTTTAAAGGAGCAGCAAACTTTTATACTGAAAAATATATGTTGACTGCTATTGGGGGGGACAGTTAATAAAAAAGTAAATCAATAAAATAAAATAAGACACTTGAATGTAAAGTGATAGAGATAGGAACCCCCTGACATAAGCTGCCACTGGGGTAGACTGATACTTGACTTGATAGAGTATTTTGTAGAGGATGATTTGTTTGATTTGTTGTTAGAGGCCTTTATAGGACTTAGAATTATTAGAGGCCCAAGCCCTGAAGAAACATTGATTTGTAGGACTTAAGCTTGTTTGGCAGAAGCCCCAAGGAAACATTGATTTGTAGGACTTAGGCTTGTTAGAAACAAACCCTCCAAAATTGTTTATTTTTTTGTAGGACTAGTTTGTATTTATTTATTTTATTTATTTATTTTAACACAAGCCCTGTGAAAAAATATAAAAATGCCCCACTGGCCTAATTCCAGCAGGTAATGTTGACCAGTGGCCACTGTCAAATATCCTCCTGAGTCCTGAGTTGCAACTGCTGCTGAGTTGTTTAAGCAGCAGGATGATTAGGCAGCTGAAAGGGAATGGGATCAACAATAGCAGTAATATGGAAAATGGATGCCACTTGCCACGACTGGCTCCAGTGAAGCGCCTGAGGTAGTAGCAGCACAATAAGTAGCCCCCAGTCTATGTGGAGAAAAGAAGTTGGTCAATAATTTTTCTCCACCAGCCCCAACTCCAAAATCATGAGTGTGTTGTTATTAGAATAGAAATGTTTCTCTTGAGAGCAGGAACTGTGGCTCTCATCAGCAACTGCAAGGTGCACAGTTTGTGTTGTAAATAACATCTGGGGGCACAACTGTATGCAAACTCCATGACACCCAAAACCAAGTACTGCCGCTGTCACTATACCCCTTGCTAAGACCCCGCTAAGGATAGCCTCTCCTGCCTAAATGTAACAAATAATTCACATCAGAACAGCACAGCACGTCTACCTTGCTCTGTAGCTGCTTCTATTGTGTCTGACTTCCGCAAATATGTCACGTTTTTATAGCAGAAAAGTGAAAACAACGTAAATCAATGGGCGGAAACTTTCTAGCCACTGAAAAATTGCTGGGACATTTTGGGCATTGGGCAAAAAACGTGGAAATTTTACTCGCTGTTTCAAAAGAGGAATTTCTTGCGAAAAGCAGACAATAACGTGGTTTGCGCTGAATTTCTTGTGGGAACACAGCTACAACTTTCACCCATCCCTAGTCTTCATTCCCCATTCGTATGTTCTCAAATAGCAGCCGGTGCCCTATCTGGTTATGGCAAATTCTATTAGTTCAGTGGGTGCCTCTGGGTCTGCAAGATTCAGGATTCTGTTGAACAGCTGTGAAAGATAGCAACATGGTCATTCCTTCATACATTACACTGCCTTGTTACTCTGCTGGCTTTGGCTTGAGCTAGTTTGGGATTGAAAGTCCTACATGCTGTTGTACCAGTGTAGGTGTCCTTCTTGATTTTATATGGGCCAGTAACCTGTTAATCCCTGCTCTTTGGTTTGCCGTGTTAATATCCTTTGACATCTGAAGGGCATGTTGTTCCAGTTCATCTCTGATAGAAATGGTTTGTGATTTGAGGGGTTTTTCTCTTTCCATTCCTGCAATCTTGCTGGATTCTTAGGTAAATCCCATTGTTTCTGTGTGTTTGTGTACTTACCGATTCATTCTTTTCTCTTAGTCCATGTGTAACAAAGGACTTCCCTCCCAGAGAAAAAACAATAGTTTGAGTCCTGGGCAGGGGCTGGTAGAGCAGCAGATTTATAGATTCTGCAATGAGTTTTGCTATCTCACTGGGTATTGAAGTGTCACAAAGTTCAAAGACAAAGCTTCATGGCACAGAAAGCAATATGTGTAGCCCAGGCAAAACCATATGGTTTTCCCACATTTTCCACCCTTGTTCTTATACCTCATAGACACAGTCCCAAAAGGTCCACAGGATATCAATTTTTCTCATTGGTGATATCTTCCAATTACTTCAAAATATTTAGGCTTGGGAGGAAACAGGCCTTACACCCATTTAAACACTGTAAGCTTGATTCCTTCTTAAATATTTCTTTTATAGTGCTCTGAAATGACTCCAAGGAGTTAAGGAAATATGTTATAGCAACATTCTGCAGATTTACATTTTTAATGAAATTAGGTCATTTAGTTTCCAGAACTAGTGATAAATAATTTTCCAATGTAAAGTGATAAGGAGAGTTCAGTATTATAAATAACATCCTATTATAAATTCACACATAATGTAACTGTTCAAGTCATACATTTGCTTAGAATGCATCAAGGTCTCTTGTGTTGTACTGATGAGAAGGAGTCTTGCAGCAAAGAAGGGAGAAAAACCTTCATTTTCACTCAACACTTATTGCATTTCCCATTTTCACCTTTGCCTGTCAAGTGTAGAAATGCCTCAGAACCAAATATTATTTTAAATATATACTTTCATTTTTTCTCTGGTAATATTGATTTATAGATTGTCTATAAAAGTGATCAATACAATCTCAGTACTGAGATAAAGAAAAAGACATGACTGGAAGATATTGGAAGAGTTAACCCTTGATCAAAGAGCCATGAACTGTAAAATTTTCAATCAACAAAGAAGAGATAATGGACAAAAGAAGTCACTTGATGTAGCTTTCAGTGGGAGCCTTACTGAGGCAGATTAACTAAACAAAATTGTCACAATTGTGGAGCAAACCAAGCTGCATCATAGGACCCAATAAATATTCCCAAATATTCCTCAAAAAGTACACTGGCTTAGTCAAATAGAGCCAGAATGGTGTCCAAAGAGTTAAATGTAAATTCTACCCCCATGTATTGCTAGAGGTATCTCATCATCATTGCAAGAAGGTGTGGCAGAGACATAGAAAGCATTCAAGGGGTTAACAGTTAGGTGGGACAAAATATTTTGCCTCAAAAGAGAAACAGGAAAAAATGACAAGTGGTGCATTTTTCATGAAACTTACCATTGTTTTACTTTCTGGCCTAGCTCATTGTATTGAAATGAATGGGAAGAATTTCTTCCCACCACATGGCAAGTTTCCCTTCTTTTCCGACAGACATGGTATAAAAGGTGTCAGGTTCCTGCAGCCTGCCATTCTGTGTTTGTGAGAGGAAGAGAAAGCAGTACATTTTGGATCTGGAGAAGAAAGGTTAATGAAGTGGAGTTGAAGCTTTGTTTAATAAGTCTTGTAGGAAGGAAATCAGTTTTCTGTATTAGTGGAGTCTGGGGGGCTCTGGGCAACAGGAAGGGAAAAGGAGGTTGACACCAAATACCCCAAAATTCATTTGACTGACTGAGAAGATAGCGGAACCCATGTTCCAAGTTTTTCCTAATCTTGAAGGGAGCAAAGAAGGCTTACTCGCAAAAAAAAAACACATTTTTTGTGACTGACTGAGAAGATACAGACCACTGTGATTCAAGTTTCTTCCTGCCCTGGCTGTTATCTCTGTCATATGGGAGTCTGGGAATGTGAGAAGGGAGCAAAGCTTTCCTCCTCTTCACCTCAACCTGGAGGTTCTCAAACTTCTGGGTTGTGTGGGAGGAGCAGGGAATGAAACTAGCCTCACTGCTGATATTAGCAATGATGCCGATGTTCCCGGCTCCTCCTAATCAAGACTGGACTTTGGGACATCTCAGCTTTAGTAAGAGAGAGGGAAGGAAGGCAGCTAGTGCCTTTCTTCTGGGGGACATCAGGAGGTGTCCTGATGCCTCCCAATGAGGTCTGATTTAAAAAAAATAAAAAAGTAAACATGTTTGTGCAGCACGGGTTTCCAACTTATTGCTTTGCAATGCTTTGGACATTTCTCTGGCATTGTAACGGTTTGTTTGACTCACAGACACAGTGGTTAGGGTAAAAACACAGTTTTATTGAATAAAACAATACAGTAAGAACCCTCACAGGTCCTGTAGTATACAACAGTATAGTACAGACACACGACAGGTAAATTAGTCACTGCCCACACAGGTCCAGTATAACATGAAGGTACAGACAGTATATACTGACACAGGTCAGGCAAGAGAAGTAGGTTCCCAGGATTCCAGTACTGCAGGAGTTAAAGTTCATCAATGATGGTAAACAGTCCCATGTGTGAAGGTACTGGAATGATACTTTAACAAGCCAAGGTCAGCAAACATACGTGAACTGCCAGATCTCAACTGAGATAGAATGAGCACTACCGGAGCAATCATGGAGGCACACACTTGCAACCGGTATGACAGTAACGGAGGACTGAGCCAGAGGCACTCTGCCGGAGCAGTAACTGAGACGACACTGGCAACCTGCCGGAGCAGTAGCGGAGGACAAGTCAATGGCACTTTACTGGAGCAATCACAGAGGCACTCACTTGCAACCGGTATGACAGGAACGGAGGACTAGGCCAGAGGCATTCTGCCGGAGCAGTGACTGAGACAACACTGGCAACCTGACGGAGCAGTAGCGGAGGACAAGCCAATGGCACTTTACCGGAGCAATCACGGAGGCACACACTTGCAACCGGTATGACAGTAACAGAGGACTAGGCCAGAGGTGCTCTGCCGGAGCAGTAACTGAGACAACACTGGCAACCTGCCGGAGCAGTAGCGAAGGACAAGCCAATGGTAACCGGATTGTCAGAGGACTAAGAATGTCGCTGAGGCGACAAGGACAAAGGAAGCAGGAACGTCAATCAAGCCGGGTCGGTGCACAGGAACAGGAACGTCAGCCAGGCCGGGTCAGAACACAGGAGCAGGAACGTCAGCCGGTCCGGGTCGGTACACAGGAGCAGGAACGTCAGCCAGGCCAGGTCGATACACAGGAGCAGATACTGAAGAGTAGTCAGGCAATCCGGGTCGGTACACAGGAGCAGGAACTGAAGAGTAATCAGGCAATCCGGGTCGGTAGACAGGAGCAGGAACTGAAGAGTAGTCAGGCAGGCCAAGTAGGTACACTGGGAACACTGAGCAGTTAGTTAGCACTGGTACAGGAACACCATGAAAGGGCACTGTGTGGGTGCAGTAGCCCAGTATATAAAGGCCATACTGGGCGGGCTCAACACAGGGCAACCAATGAGAGCATAGCACAGGATAACTGACAGAAAAACAAAAACAAGTGAGCACGGGCACCGTGATAGGCATGCACACCTTCTCCTAACCTACATATAGGGTGTAGATACTGCAGTGTTTGGTGTGCCAATATGATATGGCAGTATTATGGATGTCCCAGACATATGGTTTATATAGTTTTTATACATACACTTTTTAATAAATAAAGTTAATTATTTTTACCATATTATATTTGATTTGCCCTAGAATTACTTCACTTTTGTTTTTTTTTTGCATGCGGCCCATAGTAAATTACTCTCCACTAAATCATGCTTTTTGTCATTTATCAAGTGGAGTCTTTGGGCGTTATGTATAATTCTGGGACAAGTCACTGCACTATAAGGGAGAAATACACATTCCTGAAAATCTCATTGATTTAAATTAGAATTTTAAGCTCTTGAATGCTAGTTAAGTCTCCAATATATTGTTTAGAATAATATCACTTATATTGATTTTTTATGCATAAGACACTTTATACCTATTATAAAAGCCCTTAGAAAATCTGACAGCTTTAAAGGGATAGTAATGTTTCATAATAAAAGCAGCTCTAATTAATGATCATAGTATTTGGACTTTGGAGAGTGTTATTTAAATTCTGTCAGAGTTGTAGTTCAGGAGTAATTCAATGATAAAGTATCCCCCTCCTGCCCCTTTTACTGATGTAATACTTTTCAGCTAGAGCAGAAGGGAGGTGCCCAGGTAGATTGCAGAGAAGGACAATCTTCAATTAAGATAAGGGAAAAACCTGAAAAGCTTGTCAAGGGGGGCAGGGCTTTCATTGTTTTCATTGTAAGAAGATTGTACCCTGCTGTTATCTGTCTGGTCTTACAACCAGATTCCCCATCTGAGAAGAGATGGCTTACACTAGGTAAAAGGGGCGGGACGGGGAAACTTTGCTTGTGAATATCTCTTAAACCATAAAGGTTTGAGAGATAAGACTTATATCATTCTTCATATTTTTTTAATGCCTATAAAATAAAATAAAGTTAAAATGAAGTATTACTATCCCTTTAAGACCCCCAGTCACTTGATAATGGGTAGAGCAGATGATTCTATGGAAAAGATTACAGAGAATTGATCCCCTAATTCTCAATGAACAATACTTATGAGTTTGTTATGTGGAATGAGTGAAGTTCTGGGGGTTAGCAACTAATCTCTCCACTTCCAGGGTCTGGTTTCCCAATAGGCAGAGAAGGCAGCTGCCTAGAGCTCCAAATGTTGAGAGGCACCTCAGCTGTGCTGGCCACACCCACATTCTAAATTGTGGATGTGTCCACTGCAATCTCAATGTCACTGCACCAGTTTTATACCCCTGTAATCCACTGGAGATCTCTCTAGCAACCAAGGGGTTCAAACTTTATTTATTTGGCTTTGCTTGTTACAGGCTAAAGGTATTTTCTGTGCCAGGGAATAGTCAATGGGACTGCAGGAGGGGTAATGTGGCAAATAGAACTGTGGCCATGGGTAGGGCTAAGGGTGCCTAGAGTGTCATGCTTAGGTGTGCCAGTGATGTATATCCGGCCCTGCCCAGTTCATTAGTCAATCCTTTTATTTTTAATAAAAATATTTTTATTGAACACAAAGACAACCTAGTGATATAGAACAGGACTGAACATAACTGAAAATCAGTTCAACATCAGAAGCAGAACAGCAGTGCAAACGATAGTACAAGTACAGGAGAATAATGTAGGACCAGGATGATGCAGGTCAAGTAACTCAAACAGGCTCAGCAAATGCAGGGGAATCTGTGTGGAGTCCCATATGGAGGGAAGACAACGTGGCAATGGGAGATGTTCTGAGAAACCAGATTTATCCAATGCTCATGAGATGGTAGGGCACTGAACATCCATGCTGTTGTAATTAACTTGCGGGCCATAACTAGAGTCTTGTGCAGAAAGGATTTGATGTCTGATTTTTAATTGGATCAGCTGTTGCCGGGCATGCAATGACACCCCATGCAGACTGCCTTTAGAAGAGGCTATTGATTAGTAAATCTTTAAAGGGATAGTAATACTTTGTTTTAACTTTATTTTATTTTGTAGGCATTAAAAAAAAACATAAAGAATGATATGTCTTGTCTCTCAAACCTTTATGGTTTAAGAGATATTCACAAGTTTCCCCTCCTGCCCCTTTTACCTAGTGTAAGCCATCTCTTCTCAGATGTGGAATGCAGTCCATAGACCAGACAGATAGCAGAAGGGGACAATATTCTTCCTATGAGAACAATGAAAGCCCTGCCCCCTTGACATGTTTTTCAGGTTTTTCCCTTATCTTAATTGAAGATTGTGCCTCTCTGCAATCTACCTGGGCACCTCCCTTCTGCTCTGGCTGAGCAGTGTTACATCAGTAAAAGGGATGGGAGGGGATATTTTGTCATTGAATTACTCTTGTACTACGACTCTGACAGAATTGAAATAACACTTTCCAAAGTCCAAATACTATGATGATTAATTAGAGATGCTTTTATTATGAAACATTACTATCCCTTTAAGTGACTCAAGAATTGAGAAATTCTCAAGAAAGAAAATTAAACATTTTGCCCATTCCTATTTGATACTTGCACTTACAATCTTTTTATTGTAAGAAAATAAAGCAGGTATACTGTATCAAGGCAAAAGTTAAGAAACCGAAGAAAAAGACCCATTGGTTTAATCTGGCATTGTACTATGAAACATTTGGTCAAATTGTTTTGTAAAACTTTTGCCTTGATACTAAAGCTTCATTTGAGGAATGCATGAATCTGCTCATTTTCTTCACTAAGACTTTGGACTCCACTGCACTTTGGGTTCTGCACTGGAGTTTATGATGGCTTTAATGTATGCTGGTGCACTCTCTGACATCACTAAGAATGTAATACCTGCAAGTCCTTAATACCTCCCATTTAAATCCACAGGAATTTGGATTATTGGGATATTTCCACTGCACATGCTAGCACATGGAATTAACTCTTTAAGAGACAGAGAGTTATTGAATGCATTTTTGATGCCAAGATTAGGGAAACATACACTCCCACACTACCTTTCTCTTAATGCAATGACTTGTTTGTATGGTTTAGGCCAGTGTTTCACAACCATTGTGCCGTGGCTCTTTAGTGTGCTATGAACGCAAGCTCAGGGTGCCTGACTATTCCCATACAGATTACAACTGCTTTGATGACATGTATTCTTTGATATATGTTTCTAGTGGTTATTCTGCACAATTATCTCCTTCTTGCCATTCCCACTGCAAGACCTACTGATAACTATGTATCCATTCATTGTTTCTTTCACTGAGCCCTTTCTAACTTCCAGGGGTGCCCTGGAACATCCATATTGAATGTTAGGGGTGATTTGGATGGAAGGATTGTGAACCACTGGTCTAGACCTTGTTGTTGTATTTGCTAGGCATTGCAGGGGTTAATTTTGACCTCTGTATGCTTGGGTTCTGTACTTGAATTACCTGCTTCTCTGTTTTGTTTCCCTCGACAGTGGTTTTTACTCTGAGTTTTGTGGTGTACGGCTAAAAAAATGGGTGTTCGATTTCTGGAGGAAAATTTAACTCACGTTAACCCTGCCTCCAACATTTGAATGGCTGTGGGGTTAGCTTATACATTGTCCTCAATGGGCGATATTTTGATCTTTTGGTGACGAGCGTCGTGTTTTCAAAACTGCCGTTATTTCTTACTTGTGGGAACATTTGCATCGCATACTTGACTTAAAAAACCACCGTCGCCAGTTTTTTCTGCCGACGCCAACATTTGGATCGAGCCCTTAATTCTTTAAATAAAGAATTAACACCCTCCAACATTTTTAATATAGATTAAGAATAACATTAATCTAAAATTTTCCCAAAAGTTTTAAACAAAAATTAGTGGGCTCAGGGGTAAAAATTTCACACCTGCCCTATCGAACACTGCTGTGTATTTTCCAATGCTAAGTTGTAACCCACAAATAACTAACTCTGTCCACATTGCAATACAAAGTGTTGGATTCCTCTCTGGCACTCAAAGGGTTAACAACAGAGTCTGCAAGCTATAAAGGAAATTACTGAGAAGTCTGAAAAGTCTCATCGTCATAGACCTAAAGAACTCACTGTCTATGAGAAATAACTCAAATACTTTTGCAATTCATTGAGATGGCTAAAAATGCTGCTTAAACCTATAGTTCACAATTGTTATAGAGGACAGAATGCTTATTATTGAATGTACTTATCAAGCAGGAGAGAAACCATAATATTAGATACATTGCTCTTCTCTGCTGATTGTCTGGCTCATTGATACACAATCATGGCAGACATTTATCAGTGAACAAGCTTCTTTTTCTGTGTAACTATAACAGTGTTATGCAAGCAATATACAATATAAAATGAATGTTAGTATAAATGTATGTGCTAGGATGGAAGAAGATGTATTGTCTTACAGGGTGAACTGTGTCCTATGGTTCCTATGTTTACATAGCAATGACATTTCCCACAGGGAATACACTAAGGTGGATTTGGTACTTGGAAGTGAGGTGACAAAATATTTCACTTTTCAAAGAAAGCTGATCTGAAATAACTTTTTGAGTACCAGAGGGGTATGGAATGCATTGCAAAGCAATGCGTTCCGTACCCCTCTGGCACTCAAAGGGATAAGGATCTTTTCTTGTACTGGCACTAACATGCACATAATGTAATGGGGGGGTAGGGGTGAATGAAACTTGTCACCGTGTTCCTGTGGGAAATTTCACAAAAACCACATTGTTATTAGCTTTTTCGTGAGAAAATCCGCTTTAAAACTAGCTGTTAACATTTTTGCATCTTTCGCCCATTGGCCAAAATTTTTCGCCAGTTTTTCAATGGCTATAAAGTTTCCACCCATTGATTTACGTTGTTTTTGCACTATAAAAATGTGACGTTTTCGCTGAAGGCAGACACAATAGAAGCAGCTACAGACCAAGATAGATGTACTGTGCTGTTCTCTTGTGATTTTTTGCAAAAATTGAGGCAGGAAAGACTCATAGTGACTGATATCACTATGATCATGGTGAAAAATAATCAATGGAGTAGCTGGAAGGACCCTTATGTGTCCACTGATTCTGAGGAGGAGGAGGAAGTAACTAGCAGTACTGAAACAATGCTGTCCAGTCCCCCTAAATCACCCCAAGGGTTCTTGGGGAATTTAATGGGAAGGGAGGGAGAGAAGGGAATGGAAAGCAAGAGAGAAAAGGGAATGGGAAGGAAGGGTGAAAAGAGAATGGGAAGGGAGTGAGGAAAGGGTAGTACTAGTGAGAGCAGGACAAGTCAGCTGCTTGTGCCTGCTGCAAGATGTGCTGCCCGTGCTGCCAGTGCCACCACTGCTGTACCTGCAGCCACTAGTGTTGTACCTTCTGCTAGATGTGCTGCCGCTAGTGTTGTACCTGCTGCCAAAGCTGAACCTGCTTCCACCAATACTTTGCCTGCTGCAAGTGTTTCTTGCAGTACTCAGGGAGGAAGGAGAAAATGATGCCAAGTGTGACAGTAGGGGACCCTCTGTCACATTGCTCTTCACCTCCTCCAGGCAGAAGTGAGATGTCTGGAATAGAGCAGCATCATGTAGGGACAAGTGGTGGTGGTGGTGTTGGAGAAGCTGGGGTAGAAGATATATTGAAGGCCTTTTTATCAGAAAGTGAGAAGGAATGGGAGACAGGGATGAGGATGGGCATCACCACCACCACTAGCAATCAGCTTTTGGAATTTGTGGAAAGTGCTCTAATTTCTGCTGCTGCTGAGATGATAGGGCAGCAGGGTGCTGAGAAGCAGGATATTGTGACACAGACCACCGAGGACACATTGGGAATGGGCTTAACAAGTAATGCTGGAATAGGACAGGTTCCACTTGCCAATGCCAGCAATGGTCCTGGTCCTAGTTGCAGTGCTAAATTTGAGGCAGTAGCAGCAACATTATCCACTACCACAAAAAGTGAAGGGGAATGTGGAGGACAAGAAGAAAGAGGCCATTCTTCTCCACCTGTTCCCTATCCTTCCCCCCAGTAGTCATGGGTGTGGGACTATTATTGTCTTCCGGCAGGCACAGCGCAGTCATCATCAACAATGGTACAGTGCAAATTTTGTGACAAGTTAGTGAGAAAGGGGTAGGAGGGAACACATCTTGGCACAACTTCCCTGATAACACACATGAAATACAGACACCATGACATTTATGTCAAACACGTTAAAGCCAAACACCCATTACAGAAATCTAGCACCGCTGTTACTGTACCCCCTGACTCTCCAGAAAGGTGGAGATCAAAGAGAAGGAAGAATAAAGAAACCCAGACAGACACTGGAAGTTCCATGACGAGTGAAACAACTACTTCACCATCAACATCACCTTCTTCCTCTAGGGTAACAAGTACATCTCCTGCCAATCCACCTCATTCATCGTTACCTCCTCTGCCAAATGATGGCCACTCTGTTAATGTTAGGATATGGCAGTTCATCTCTACCCATTGCATACTGTGTAATGCACTGACCAAACATGCCAGTGTGGTGGAGGAGAATTGATGCCGTGTCATCAGGTGGCATCTGAGGAGATTCCATCCTGCAGAATATGCTAGGATTCTGGCAGGGAGGGTTCATCATTACTATTAAAGTGTCAGCAAGTTGTCATGTGTCCTTAGTGGGGTCTTGACAAGGGGTACAGTGACAGAGGCAGTACTTGGTTTTTGGGTGTCATGGTGTTTGGATACAGTTGTGCCCCCAGATGTTATTTACCAAACACACACTGTGTACATTGTGGTTGCTGATGGAAGCCACAGTTCCTGTTCTCAAGGGAAAATATATATTCTAATAACAACACACCCATGATTTTGGAGGAGGGGCAGGTGGAGAAGATTTAATGGCCAACTTCTTCTTTTCTCCACATATACTGGAGGATACTTAGGGCTAGATTTAAAGGTAGCCGTTAAACCATCCTCTAAGTAAAAAAGGCATATCGGACGAAAAGAACACATGGTTTACGGCAGATTTAAAGGTAAGAGTACAAGAATAGCTATCGGGCGTAGGCACTACAAAAACACGTAACACAAAAACTAGAGTCACACCTGATTTCGCATCACCGTGCGTCCCAAACACCCGTTAAAACACAACTTAAGTCAAAATGTAACATTACGTTTGCCGTTGTCTAGCAACCCTGATAGATGCACAAACAAAATTCAAACCTACAGCCAATCCCAAGGCCCCAAAGTATCAAAAATGTTCAAATACACCTGTATATACCTCAAAATAACGGTCACACCCTGTCTGTGTTTTGAGTTTCAGCAAGCTAGATCACAGGACCCAGAAGTGGAGGATAGTGTTTAGAGAGAGAGAAAGAGAGAGAGAAGCATACTGAGGAGTAAGGTAGAAGGATCTTGGAGAGAAGAGAATTACATTTAAATAGACACATAGCACACTTTTGCACATAGCACATACATCCATACAAACACAAACACATACACATGCATACACATAGTCTTTTTTTCATCACACGTTACACATTTTAAACTTTATTTTTACAGTGTGAATCCGTGAGTGAAAGTGTGTGACAGAGAGTGAGTGGGATCGAGTCTGTCTGTGAGGGCGTGTGAGAGTGCCTGGGTGTGAGTGGGTGAATGATGGCCAGGAGAGGAGGACAGGAGAGAGGGATGGGGAGAGTAGTGGAGGAGGAAGGTCAGGAGGGTATCCCTCAGCAGAGCAGGGGTGGGAGAGGGAGATCCGCAGGGCGGAGGGGGACCAGGCCCACAAGAGCAGGCACACAAAGGAAAGGGACAGAACCTGCAGTGGGACGAGGGGTAGTTCCTGGGGACCACCACACACAGGCAGGGGCAGAGCAGGCAGGACACTCCGGTTCTGACTCCTCGCATGCCGGAGCTGAGGGGGACAGGGTCAGGGATCCCCAATATACCGAGGAAGAAAACACGGCCCTCGTGGAGGCTGTCCTGGAGAGGGAGAGTGTCCTTTTCCCAGGGGAGAGACTCCCTGGCCTGGCTGCGAGGAGGAGAGCTGCCTGGAGCCAAATCTGCAGCCGAGTTAATGTGGTGGCCACCTGCAGACGGGATGTGGACTCAATCAAGAAGAGATGGGGCGACTGCAAAAGGCAGGTGAAGAAGAAGATGGGGGATGCCGCCCTGCACGCCCGAGCCACCGGAGGTGGGCCACCTGTCCCCATCACCTTCAGCGCATGGGAGGAGAGGCTGCGGCAGACACTGTCATCTACCCTCATTGAGAGGGTCCCTGGAGGATCAGACACTGGGGATGAGAGGAGCCTCCACACCACTGGTAAGTTCATCACCCCAAAACCACACACCACCTCAAATCACGCACCCATCACAAACAAACACACTCACATCCCAACATCTGCCCTTCATTCATCCACACAACCGCACCAACACAGCACCCTGAGGGTTTAAACAGGACGCAAGACAAGGACAAATGTCAAGATTCAACAAGGCCAAAACCTGTCCAACTCCCTGGTTAACCCTCATGTTGCTGTGCTGATCACACACAATACACACAAACCATGCTCAGAAAAGTGCTGCATGTCAAACATCAAAATTGTTGTCACACAATGTTACCCATGTTCCCACAGGGAATCCAGCACATAACCCCATGAGTGCTAGAGGGATTATCAATGCATCAATCAACAATGCTTTGGCAACCCTTCCGGTACTCAAAGGGTTAACCAGACAACAAACACATGTCGATAGGCTAACAATTACATGACACATAGGGGACATTCACTAAGAGGTGAAAAAGACCTGATGTAGAGAATTTGACACTTACATACCCTCACTTTACCAATTACAATGTTAGTCTATGGAGAATATCCAATAACATGAATCAAGCTGCACAGGCCCCATTTTATGGACTCCATAGAAAACATTGCAGATGGGGAAATGAGATCACCGGAGAAGTCAGCATCATAATTAGTTCATCAGGTCTTCTTAACCGCTTACTGAATCACCAACAGGATGGATCAGGTCACAAATCACAGTGCCACTGAGAATAACTGCTTGTATGTGCAACACACAGGCCAAAAACGATTACACATAACTAAAGGTGAAAAAGTTGGCCATGGTGTTGTGTATGCAATCATTTACTCTAACTTTTCATATCTCACATTTGAGTCACATATGGATCCTCAGGAGTGCTGATGCCATGGATGGATGGTACACCAGACACTATTTGCAGGATACATATGGGAACCAAGTAGGAAGCATTGAGGATTGGTCAATAACAGGCCATGAATTATGGATATCCATGATCGGGTCTGGCTGCCTCACACAGAAGGATGGATGGGCTGATCCAGGAAAAAAAAGGCCTCAATCAATGATATCCTTCAATACTGGCTTGATTGTTGCCCCTCAGGATTCAACTTGAACAGACCTCATGGACAGAATCCTGTAATGTACATCAATCCCTGATTGCCACAGTGGTATCCCATGCATCACAATGCAATGCATAGGATACCATCATGACAACCAGAGAGTGACATGTCAAATCTGACAAAATCCAGCATTGTACGGGATAAACTGATACCATAGGGATGAATACCACTTGAATCACACTGCAGATCAATTACAAAAATATATGTACAGAAAGAAAAATGACCAGATATGTATGTGGATATGTCCTTTCAAATGGGTACAAATATGTCCCAACAAGATGTGAACCCAGAGTTCGGTTCAGTACGTGTGATTGTCCTACTGCCCATATATGTGCACCCTTAACAAACTAACTCATATTGATATCATCATCAGAGTACACATACCTAGCATATTACACCTTCATTGGATGAGTATCAGTGGTATCAATGAAAGTTAGTTTGTGAAGGCTGCACATATATAGGCAGTAAGACTATCACATGTACTGAACAGATCTCTGGGTTCATATCTATCAAGGATATGTTTGTACCCATATGAAAGGTACATATACACACATATCAGACCATATTCCTCACTGTGTACCTTGGCATGGCAATGGATAATTTCACCTTGATGTAACACTGCAGGCATCATTAAGAGATGTTTAGAAAGATGTTGCTGTATGTGACAGCTGGAGATGTCAGTCATTTGACCACACGGAGGCTCTTCAGCGGACCCAAAATTGAACCAATTGGAGATGGATCCATCATTGACATGGTCCACAGAACGTGCTTACAAACCAGGAACACTTTGTAGACAATGCCAAAGATGTAGTTATCTCCAAATGGGTCAATTTTGAGTCTGCTGAAGAGCCTCCGTGTGGTCAAATGACTGACATCTCCAGCTGTCACATACAGCAACATCTTTCTAAACATCTCTTAATGATGCCTACAATGTTACATCAAGGTGAAATTAACCATTGCTATCCCGTTAAAGAGATAGTAATACCTAAAATGTGAAAGGAAAAATATATGTTATAGAATTGATCCACCGGGTAAAGCAAGGGTATTCCCACTGCTGAAAGGTGTTTCATCCCAAGAGTATAACAGCTCAAAGTTGAATATTCCATGGACCATATCACTGTGGCCTGAAAATGTACTATGCCAATGTTGCAAGACCATCCTCTGGCCAGCTTTGGTCCAGGGAGCATAAATCCACAAAGGATGATGTGGCAACAGCGCAAATGTACAATTTCAGGCCACTGGCATGTGGCACCAAAGGAATTCAACTCTGAGCTGCGATACATGTAGAATAAAACACCCTTCACCAGTAGGAGTCTCGTTGTTTTACACAGGGGGATAAACCCTACATATATGTCCCTTTCCACATTTCAAGTATTAATATCAATTTGACACCATCATGGCTAAGTTTACTGATCACACAATCTCAATCCTCCACACAGGTTATGTGCCTCTAGCACTCCAAGAGCCCATGGAGGAGGCCACCTCACCACCCAGTGAGGAGTATACGGAGGAGGGGACCAGCCAGTGGGCACCGTACCCAACTACATCCACTCCTCTTGCCCAACTGGATGCCCCACCTCTGGCTGCACCACCTCTGCCTGCTCCACCTCTGGCTGCACCACCTCTGGCTGCGCCACCTCTGCCTGTACCCACTCTGGCTATACCACATCTGGCTGCACCACCTCTGGCTACACCACCTCTGGCTGCACCACCTCTGGCTACACCACCTCTGCCTGCACCACCATATTACAGTGACTGGATGCACCCCACCACCTCCAGGAGCTATTACCCTCCAGCAGCAGCAGCACCACCACCACCACCAGTGGGGCAATGGCTGCCCGGTGATGTGGCCACCACCCAATACGGGCCATACTCATCCTCGATTAACCTACCCTCCTGGATGGCTCCCTAGCATGGCCCCAGGTATGATCCCAGGTGGGAGCCAAGCACATACCAGTGGCCAAGGTTTGACCCTTGGCCACTCGGCTACCAACACCTGGGCCTGCTTGGGGAGCCCCAACACCCTATGCGAAGGGACGTGTTTACCCCACCACCTACACCAGCACAGACATCGGTGGGCAGCAGTGGGTCCATTGATGTGGTGGGCACATACCCATCTGCAGCACATACAGCATCAGCTGAGGAGGACACAGCAGCAGCTGAGGAGGACACATCAGCAGCTGAGGAGGACACAGCAGCAGCAGATTCACCAGGCACAAGCATCACCAGTCGTGAACGCCCCACGGGGATAGAAGCAGAGTGTATGGCTCTGCAAAGGAGACTACTCCGTTCAAGCCTCTGCACCAATGACAACATCACCAGGAGCCGTAGGGAATCCCGGAGAAACACTAACAGGATAGAGGCAAGGATCCATGCCCTGGAGTCGGAGATCATGAGGATCAACACTCAACTCCATCAGCTCCACACGGGGGTGATGGACATGCTTGCACAGGTACTGTTGGAGTTGAGAGAGCTGAACCGCAGGGAGAACTTACGGTTAGAGAGGGAGAACCTGTGTTCCACAGAGGGATCCACTGCCCCCAGCACCCCCTCTAATGTGACCCCCGAAGCCACACCTAGGGGGCAAAGGGTGACCAGGAGATCATCCAGGTTATCCACTTCTGCCACACAGTCTAAGCCCCCCCCACTAAGAAAAAAAAATAAAATGCCCAACATGTTACATTTCCCCTGAATAAAGGAACATTGTGCTTTGAATCCTGTCTGATCTGCTTTGTATTTGGTCATAGATTAGGTGACAGAGTTGTCGCCAATGCATTGCCAAACAATGCAGTGAACACAACTTCTGCCCAGGTAAGATGTTTGTGGGATGTTACAACATGGGTTAACACACACACACACCGTTGTACAAATTCAACTGGAAATACATCCCTGGAGCCATATTACACAACTGTGTTATATGGCGATGTTGTGTGTTGATTTTGAACAACAAAACATACCCCTTAGCACAACAATTGGTACAACATTGAACATTCGTCTACATCAAATGTTGTGGTTAACCCTTTGATAGCCAGAGTGGTAGGCAACGCATTGCAAAGAAATGCGTTGGGTACCACTCTGGCACTTAGAGGGTTAAGGGGATAACCAAACAAACAGCTATGTGACTTAGCGGTGACATAACAAGCAGGACAGATAAATGGGACCTGCATCAGTGTTGTTTTGGACTCAAACACTCATTGTGCAACTGACTTACTGGGGAACCCAATGTTTTTAACCTAGGATTTCAATGTGTAGCACAAACATTGATATCCTGGGGTGATCATTGGGGCCTCCAGTAAGTTGAGTTGTTGTTTTTCCTAAGGGTGTAACAGACTTCACCAGTGAAAACACTTGTCCACTTGGTCTGGTTGTTCGTTGATGTAGCCCATGTACTGTCATATGTCAAAGTGGAACAATATCACAGAACATTGATTATACTGAGCAACACAAACTGTGGACAGGAATTCACTGTGGAAGTATGTCCCCTGTATCACCTCTTTATCACTCCCACAACACATTAGTGTATCACTGCCACCATCTGTTTGCATGAATACATCACAGAGTCCACTCACTTGCAAACAAGTGGTGGACTCCTGTGATATGGGTGATGCCTTTCAATGTATGTGGGATACTCTATCCTGAGTGTGGTTACGCATTAACAAATGTGTAATCCAATATATCCTCATACAGACACAGATGATTGACTAGTGATGGTTCATCTTTATTGTGTCTCAAAGTACATTAGAACGTACATGTGTTTTCTGTGTGTATTGCCTATATGCATTGAACACTTGTATAAGAACACTAAATGTACTTTGAAACTAAATTGTACTACTTTAGTAACACTGCTGTCCTGCTCATGTGTTGTCCACAAGGTTTGACAACTCTGTAGATGTGCATCCTAACTGTACAGGTTATTACACTTGTGAATTTGTGTTTTCTGTGTCTATATGAGAATGTTCCAGTGGAGGTTGCTGTGAACCTCAGGTCAAACATTGCATCACCAGCAACATCACCAGAAATAGCAAGGGGTGATCTTCATGAAGGTGTTGTCAAGACATCAGTCCAGTCACATGGAAGATCTTCAGTTCAAGGATGGATCACTTCATGGATGCCTGTGGGACAAGAGGACAGGATTTGGAGCAATAGACCTGAACTGATCATCAAGAAACAACAATTTCGACTTTATAATCCCCTCAATTTTCTTAATTACAGGTGAGTACACAAACCATTGCTTGGTAATGTATTGTGTACTCATCTGTAACCAATTACGTGGAGAACTAAGGACATGTGCCCCAGCCCTATGGATATGTGCCCCTGACATGAATACACACATCAACAAGTGTTTTGAGAGCTCCATGGAAGTAATGAATTTGGGCTGCCACTGTGAAAGTGACAGTGGCAGCCCAATGTCATTTGTTCCATGGAACTATTAGGACATATTTGTTGATGCGTGTATTCATATCATGGGCACATATGTCTGCACACTCACAGGTCAGCATGGAGTCCCTGGTAATCTGATCTATGTTTCATGACCTCTACGTTGTGTAACAATACCACAATACCAGTACAGGTCCCATATTGAGTCCATAACCCCTGATATGACGGAGTATTATCCAATGCATTGCATGTGGGGTGAGACAGAACATCATGTGCAGTGTGGTTAGTGTGTTGGCACCAATTCACAGGACTTATGGGGGACTTGCATGGATTGTTTGCATGCCTGTGTTATACTCACATGTAAAGTGTTCCGTGATGAGCCTTTCTCTGATCTGCATCCCTCTCAGGGTCTCCTCAACATGGCCGATGTCCATGGGCACTTCATGTATGGGGGGGTCCTGGATGTGATCCAGCAGCCTGGTGTCCACTGCGATGTTGTGCAGTATTGCACACGCCATAATTATGTCGCACACCTTTGCAGGTGCATACCTCAGTGCTCCCCCAAGTGGTCCAGACATCGAAATCTTGACTTGAGGAGGCCAAAGGTCCTCTCGATGGCATTCCTCGTTCTGCCATGAGCCTGGTTGTACCTTTCCTGGGCATGTGTTTGAGGATTGGCCACAGGGGTCAGTAGCCAGGACTTACATCCATAGCCAGCATCTCCTGTGTAATGTGAGTGACATGGTGAGACAGGGAGCACGTGTTGTGTGAATGATGTTTTGTGTGGTGGACGTACTAGCTGTGGGTCAGGAGCATGCTGAGCAGCGTTGTGTGTACACCTGTGTATGTGGTGTGATTTTGTATTGTGGACTCACCCAAAAGCCACCCCCCTGTATAAGTTCCATTCTCAAAATCTCTGTGGACTGAGGAGTTTTGGAGAATGTATGAATAATGTGAGCTGCCAGGATACTTTGCACAGACATTCATTATCCTCATATGGCTGTCACACACCATCTGCACGTTGATGGAGTGGAAGTTCTTCCTGTTGATGAATAGCTGTGCATTATATGCTGGGGCTTTAATACGGACATGGGTGCAATCTATAGCACTCATGACCCTGAGCATGCCTCCCCTTGCGTAAAAGGCCTGCTTGACGTGTATCCAGTCCATGTCGGTGGTGGGAAAATGTATATAGCTACTGGCCTTGCTTTTGAGGGCTGGCAGGACCTGGGCCAGCACCCTGGAGAATGTGGCCTGTGACATGCCAGATGTGTAACCCTCAGTGGACTGGAAGGCCCCACTTGCCATGAAGCGTATGGCACACAGTAGTTTCTGCAGGCCAGTTAGGGCATGGTTGTAGATGTAGATGGGATCCATCTGCTCCTTGATGACCTCATACAAGGCAATGATGCTGTCAGGCCTCAACCTGTAGCGATTAATTACCTCATCATCGGTCATGCCAATGAGGGTGACCCTTGGGCGGTATACCCTGGGCCTTGGTGGTCGTCTATACATCCTCTGCTGCTGTGGAGCATCCTGTTGCTGCAGCTGTGCATGTGCAGGCAGGTGCTGCCCTCCAGGTGGGGATGGACTCCTGTATGGCTGCTGAGCCAGAGCCTCCTCACTTGAAACAGGTGAAGGCTGTTGATCAGGCATGCTTGGAGGTTGCTGATGTTCCCTAGCTCTCTCCCTTGCACGCCTTCTCCGCAGTCTTCGCAACAATATGTAACCCAACATACTGATTGCTCTCTCTATCTCTCTCTCTCTCTATCTCTCCCTCCCTGAGTGGAAAACAAGCCACAAGTGAGTGTGTTGAGTTGTCCCTTGTACTTGATAGGGCGTTGTGTAGGTGTGGTGATGAGGTGAGTGCTGACCAGTGGAGAGTTGTTTTTTTCCAGGTAAGTGTTTGCAGGTGTGTGTTTGTTATAAGATGTGGTGTGTTGTGCTTGGTATGTGTCTGCCATTTGCCAGGGTGTAGTTGTGGGGTGCTGGTCGCGTGTTGATGTTGCACAGGTGAGCTTGTATTTGCAGGTGTCCGTGTCGTGTGATAACCCCCATTATTCCGTGTCATGCTGTGTTGTTGTTTTTTTTGTGTGTCGTTGTCCCTGTGGTGTTGGTTGTTGTTGTGTGTGTAGTGATTTGTGTTGTGTGTCCATGTTTTTGTGTTTTTTTGGCATTGCACGGGTTAATTTTTCCATTTAAATGCTTGCGCGGTAAGCATTTTGTGTATTTTCCTATGTAACGGGTGTTTTGTTTTGACCGTTAAGTGTCTAACGACTAAGAAAAGTGGGTCTTAACTTTTTGCCGTTAGGTGTGTCTTTTTTTCAGCCGTTATCAGTACCGCAAGCCTTTGAATAGCTCTGGGGTATGTTGTTCCATGCGTCTGAATGCACGTAAGTGTATCGGCCGTAAGGATTCTGCAACTGCCGTTAGCTGTTCTTTAGACGGATCTATGAATCGCTACATGGAACTTAACGCACCCGTTAGTGATTTTTTTTACTAACGGCTGCCTTTAAATCGAGCCCTTATTCTTCTGCTACTGCCTCAGGCGCATCACTGGAGCCAGTCGTGGCAAGTGGAACCTTCATCATCCATCTTCATGTTACTGCTTTTGTTGATCCCATTCCCTTTCAGCTGCCTAATCGTCCTGCTGTTTAACCCTTTGAGTGCCAGAATGTTAAACAATGCATTGCAAAGCAATGAGTTGCGTACCGCTCTGGCACTCAAAGGGTTAAACAACTCTGCAACAGCAGTACAAAAGCAGTTGCAACTCAGGACACAGGAGGGAGGACATTTGACAATGGCCAGTGGCTACTGGCCAACATGACCTGCTGGCACTAGGCCAATAGGGCATCTTAAAACATAGACCTACAAAAAATTAAACAATTTTTGGGGGGTTATTTCTAACAAGCCTAAGTCATACAAATCAATGTTTCCTCAGTACTTGGTCCTCTAACAACAAATCTAACAAATCATCCTCTACGAAATACTCAATCAAGTATCAGTCCACCCCAGTGGCTGCTTATGTCAAGGGGTTCCTGTCTCTATGACATTAAATACAAATTTCTTATTTTATTTTTTTACTAAAGGGACAGTAATGTCCCAGAAAAACTATTTTTCATGTTGTAGTGCTTAAAAAGTTGACCAAAGAGCAAAAAAAATTTATCTCTCAAACCGCTATGGTTTGAGAGATATCTGCATTTAAAGTTGGTGATTTCCTGCTGTCAGCTGTAAAGCTGTCAGCAGGAGATCCATGTCGGCCGACATGGAGGCTCTGCAGCAGAGATGCAATTGCATATTTACAAAGAATAACTGCATTGCAATGGTCTAAAAAGTGTGCTTGGCATACTTTTTAGACCATTCCAATGCAGTCATTCATTGTAAATAGTTTTTTTTGGGATATTACCATCCCTTTAACGGTCCCCCCAATAACAGTCAAGAAACCCCCCAAAACAAATTCCCTGTTCAAATGATTCATTCATTCACCAACACAGGCACCCTCCTCACACCCCTTTATACCATGTCTTATGGTTTTTACTTTATTTTATTTAGGATTTCTTTTTTATTAACTGCCCTCCAATCCTAGTAAAAAAAAAACCCAAAAAACATCCCCTGTTCAATTGATTCTTTCCCCACACCCCACGAACACAGGCACCATCATGACCCTTTTATACTCTGCCTTTTGGAAATTAAATAATATTTATTTTATGTTGCGTGTAACTTCAATGTTCCCATTGATTTCAATGGAATGAGCTAGGCAGAAAAAGCAGAAAAAAAATTGGAAAATCTACACTTTTCGCTGGAAATTTTTTGGCAAGCGGAAAGTGCCATCTTTCACCGATTTCAGTTTGAGGCAGAAATTTTCTCCTATCCCTAGGGGGGGGGGGCAATGCATGTGTTAAACAAATGTTATTTTGTTATAATTTTTACAACTAATTTGTTCAAGCTCATTACTTACTATTATTTTTTTTTTTATCTTGGATTATATCTAAACAGTGTTAACTTAATCCTTTGAGTTTCAGAGACACACAAAATATTAACCCTACCAGTGCCTGGTCAGTACATTGCATTACATTGTGCATACCAACCTAGAGGCAAAAAGGCAAGTGACCCATCATTTGATGCATCTGGTAGTCTTCTTTCTAAAATTATAGGCTTTGTCTACCTTCATTTCTGCATTTATTATGGCAGTTTTAGTATAGGCAAGTTATATTTACAAAATGTATGAAAAAATGATAGATTGTAGTTGGCATACTGTATGTGAACTTATGCTATAAGGATGCCATTTTATTGGGAGAATAGTAGCTAATGATAAGAATAGAAAACTCCATGTTTTTCAAAGCTATAAGTATCTCTGAAATGGTAGATTTATAAAATAGCTCTATATTTTACCTTAGTGCCAATTCTGGAAACATTTGTGCATGCAAGCCTAGAGGTAAAAAGGCACATTACCCCTCTTTTTATGTAGTGGAATGTCTACTTTCCAAAATGGTATGCTTTGTTTTTGTATATCTCTAATGGTTATGACCAACTTAGTGCAGTCAGGTAATAAAAAAAACACAACAACAAAAACAAAAAAACAAATAAAAAAAGATTGGTAGGTGCAGGTTGGTGCTCCTGGCACCCATTACAGTTTGTCAGCCAATATAAACGGGGCACCATTTTCTTGGGCTGGTAACAGGTACTTACTACTGAATACAGTAGGAAATCCAATATATTTTTGAAATGATGGAAATATTAAAAAAAATTTCCCTGTAATACCACCTTATGAAACTATTTACACTCCAACCTAGAGGTGGAAAGGCACCCTAATTTTATACGGCAGAACGTCTACTTTTCAAATAGTATGACTTGTATACCTTTTATTTGTATCTTATGACCATTTAGACAGGCAGACAATTTAAAAAAAGAAAGCTATTAGGTTTGGTTTTGTGCTTCATGAATACCTTGCAGTATGTCAACTCATAACTAGGGATGGGGAAAAATTTTTGCCTCAAACTGAAATCGGCAAATAATAGCACTTTACGCTCGGAGAATAATTTCCCTCGAAAAGTGCCGTTTTTCTATTTTTTCCTGCCTTTTCCGCCCATTGAAATCAATGTGAAGAAAAATATTTCTCCACCACACTAAAGTTTTCTACAGCCATATAAAAGGCTGCCAGGCTCTCACAGCATGCCATTTAGTGTTTGTGAGAGGAGAAAGCAGCATGTTTTTGGGGCTAGAGAAGACAGAGAGGGGAATTGAAGTTTAGTTTAGGGAATCTTTTAGGTAGGACGTTTCTTCTGTTAGGACAGTCAGTGGGGCACTCTGGGGGGAAGAAGGGAGGAAGGAGGTTGACCCCAAATACTCCAAAATTCCATGTGACTGACTGGCAAGCTAGCGATCTATTGTGATCGTGCTGTTATTGTCTCTGTGCTGGGAGGGGAAGTCTGGGGAAAGACGTTGTTGATTTTGTTTTTCAGTTATACTTTTTTTGGACAGAATGTGATAAGACAACAGGGTGGATAACTTAAATTAAAAGAATAAATAAATAAATAAAAAGGAATAAAGAACTAAATATTAGGTGACAATGACAGACAGCTAACTGTGCTTAGGCATACAGCTCCATCAACTGTGTTGTGTACCATACAGTAAAAAAACACAGTGTAGTTACGTAATGTCCAGCAAACGCACAAGAGGAAGGGGGAGCAGTGCAGGGATGTGAGAGTAAAGTAGTATCATGGCGCCTGTGATCTGGGCGACATTCTGTCCATCTTACTGCTACTGCTCTCCTATTAGCTGCTCTGTACTGCTCCTCCGAGTGACAGCCTTTTTATACCCCGGGCTGTCACTCTGCTGGTGCCCTTTCGTGGTGTACCTGATGTCTGGTGCTAGTTTTTGCTGTTCTGATCCAGTGTATGACCCTGGACTGCCTGACCACGCCATTGTCTTGTTCCTGATACTGTGTACCGATTCGGATTGGCTGACGTTCCTGCTTCCTGTTCTGACCCGGCCTGGCTGATGTTCCTGCCCCTGTACTGACCCAGCGAGATCGACGATCCTGCTCTGTGTACCGACCCTGGCGCGTCTGAGGATCCTGCTCCGTGTACTGACCCAGCTTGGCTGACGTTCCTGCGCTGTGTACCGAATTGACTTGGCGGTGGTTCCTGCTTCTGCTGTGCCCGGTTGGGCTCCTCTGAACTTTTCCTGCTGCCTGCCTGCCTGGCACCGTTACAGCTTTACTGGGCTTCCTTGTATTCCGTTATTCCAGTTGCTAGTATACTCTGCCAGTGGTCAAGAGTCTCATTGTGCCTCCACACCGTGTTGCATTCGCTTGGTCTATTGTGGTTCAGTTGAGCGCCTCCGGTGGTTGCCGTTATCCAAACCATAGCGCTATTAACCCCTTCCAGTTGCCATCCATTTATACTATTGCACATTAACCCTTTAAGGTAGTATGTGCACGCGGTGTTGAGTTGCTCCAGTAGGGCCTTCGTTTAAGCACGAGCTCTGACCAGCCTGTGTATCGTTGGTGGGCGTCCACCATTGCATCCTCTTACAGGCGTCCAGTGCCTGTTGTTGCTGTCCTGTCTTTGTCGCCTCGCCTTGCCTATAGGCGACATTGGGCCTTCGTTACGCATAACTGCCAGTGGTTTCACTGATTACATTGGACATTCATACACTGTATCTAAATCTTTAACCTGACCTTTGTCAGTATTGTGTGTATATTACATACTGGACCCGTGTGGGTTAATTTGCTTGTAACCTGTCCTGTGTCAGTTTCTACTGTTGTTACTGGACCCGTGAGGTTTACTTCATTCCTTGTGTGCCTTAATAAAATTGTGTTTTTACCAACATCTACCGTGTCTGAGTGTACTGAACCGTAACAAGTAGCAGTTCAGAGACTGACTGCAGCAATGGTTGCTGCAGCATTTGCAATCAATGATGATAATCCCTCTACTCCAAGGGATGGTGCAGTTTGTGAAGGTCCCAGCAAAACGAGTTCCAGCAACACCAGCACCAGTAGAAATAAAGAAGCATATAAGAAGAACACTGAAGACAACAACAAACTGCATTCAAGTGTTGATGATGCTGGCAACAGCAAAATAGAGGAAGGTGTAGCAGATGAAGCACCTGCTACATCAGATAGTGAGACAAACAAGCACCAAAACACCCACCCTCAAAGTAGTAGGGAACTTTGTTAAATAAAAGTTTAAAAAAAATTGTTTGAGACCTCCAAAAGCTTAGAGGAATATAAGGGTAGTAGTGGGCAAGAACTGTCAGGTGATGCTGCTGAGGGTAACCTAATGATGACTGATGATGATGCAGATCTACAATATATCCCTGCAGCATATTTCTCTTGTTCAGATACAGATGAAGTTGAGAGTGAGGATGGTGACAGGGCTATAAGGTTAGCAGAAAGTCAAAGGCTGAATCTTCCACCTTTTTTAAGGAGCACTGTGCCTGTCTATAAATTGTTTGAGAAAGCCATTGTAAAGTCTTACCCTGGACAAGCACAGATGTCAAAAAGCACACAGTCACCCTATCAGTCATCAAGCAATAATGTTGGGAGACTAACATTCTTAAAAATGAACCAACATCTCATAGCATCTGAGTATCAGGTAGCAGAAACCACACATGACAGAGAAAGCCAGGACAAATATGTTAACAGCAGCACAGATGAGGAGGAGGAGGGATGTGAAGAAGGGTTGCTACCATCTACTCCACTTGGGACCACTGCTATGAGCAACAAGTAATGTGTGCCAATAACTTGAGAAGGAGGACAGCATATGACAATGGTAAAAACAATATACATACACAGATCACACAATGCCAGTCCCCTACCACCACCACTACCATACACATCTGCCACAGTGGAGGTTGTACTTTATTTTTTTTATTACTTGACATCATCATGAATATGTGCCAGTGTCACAGCAGGAAGTTAGTGTTGTGGGCAAAGGACAAATGCATTCTGCATGTTAACACATTTTTCAAGCCATATGTTGCTGTAGGACTAACAACTTTGACTTTCAGCCACATATTTCTAAACATCAGCTCACACAAGACGTAATATTACAGTAGGATATGTAGAACCTACAGGAAATATAGATGAAAAATGTGTTAAAATAGTAAAAAAAATTTGTTAAAATAGATGAAAAGAATGACATTTTTTCATCGGTGAAAGGCAAAAATGTTTGCAGGAAAAGCGAAAAATCTGTGAGTTGTCGAGAAAAGTCATGCTGGAAATTTTCCACACTTTTCACCCCTCCCTACTATAACAATGGGGTGTAATTTATCTTGGAAGAGAGTAGTAGGGGTAGAAAGGCAAGTGAACCCCTCATTTGATGCAGTGGGATTTTCATGGTTTCCGTTTTTTTTCTGTCCTCTCTGGGATTTTCTGCTCTCCTTCTTGGATTTCTTTGTCTCTGCCTTTTTGTTACACCCTTTGTTTTTGACCTTATATCTGTCACGGTTTGTTAAGACTCTCAGATGCAAAGTTAGGTAAAATCACAACTTTATTGAAAAGTTTAAGACAACCCCTTAGGGTATCATACACATTCATACAAATATCTTTGACAGGAAAAGTAGTAATAACAATAACGATACAGGCTCTAACGGCCTTGCCAATATACCGGGCAAGGCAGCCAGGAAGTTGGCACAAGGAATGGATAGGCTCTACCGGCCTTGCCAATCTACCGGGCAAGGCAGCCAGGAAGCTGGTACAGGAACAGACAGGCTCTACCGGCCTTGCCAATATACCGGGCAAGGCAGCCAGGAAGTTGGTACAGGAATAGACAGGCTCTAATCGTAACTTGCATAGACAGCCGGATGGCTTATGGAGCGAACCGTACCCTGTATGTGGAACGCTAACAGTAACCTGCATGACAAAGGGTGGCCTATGGAGCGAACAAGTACCCTGTACGTGGAATGCTTAATTGTGACTTGCATAACAGCCGGATGGCATGGAGCGAACCAGTATCCTGTACGTGGAACGCTAATCGTAACCTGCATAACAGCCGGGTGGCCCATGGAGCGAACCAGTACCCTGTACGTGGAACGCTAGTTGTAACTTGCATAACAGCCGGGTGGCTGTGGAGCGAACCAGTACCCGCGTACTGGATAAACGGCAGAGAGAAGAAATGTCGCCAAGGCAACTCAGGAATGACAGCGGGCTACAGGGGAACTGGATAGGAACCAGCAGGTGGAGACAGGAACCAGCACTCAATCAGTCAACCGGATCAGGAGTGGCAGCGAAGACTGGCAGCAGGAAGCGGAGATCAGACGGCAACTGAAACCGGATCTGGAGCTGAAGCAGGAACTACTGGACAGGTAACTACAGGAACCAGATGATTCTGATAGCAGGAACACAGCTAAGGGCCCAGGAAGCTCAGGAACGTGCCAGGGATGCGAGCAGCATAGAGACACCACGAAAGGGCAACCAAAGGGTACCCAGGCTCAGTCTAAATAGGCAATGCAGGGCGGGCTAACAGCGGACAGCCAATGGAGAGCCCCCTATAGGTAATTGACACAAAAGGAGAGCAATCACGGGCACCGTGATAGTACCCCCCTCTCAAAGACCCGCTCTCCTAGAAGAGGGTCTAGGTTTCTGAGGGTATTTGGAGTGAAATATTTGCAGTAATTTGGGCGAGTGAAGGTCCTTACTATTCACCCAGGATTGTTCTTCAGGACCATAGCCCTTCCAATGCACCAAATACTGCACCTTTCCTCTAAGCCTGCGGGAATCAATGATACTCTGAACTTCGTACTCCTCCTGACCTTCAACCTCAATCGGCCCTGGCACCACAGGGTTAGTAGTATAACGGTTGCATACAAGAGGCTTGAGGAGGGATACATGGAAGACATTATGAATACGCATGGACGCAGGGATGTCCAATGCATACGAACCAGGATTAATTTTGCGATTGACTCTGTAAGGACCAATGAATCGAGGAGCCAACTTATTAGATGGGACTTGGAGTTTAAGGTTCCTAGAGGAAAGCCACACTCTATCCCCAACCTGAAAGGAAACCGCTGGCAGTCTCTTGAGATTAGCATGACGCTGATGACGTTGGAATGACTGACCGAGTGCCCTCTGCACCTGTGCCCATGTGGAGCGAAGTTACTCGATATGCTCGTCCAGAGCTGGAATCTGTTGTGTCTGAAAGGAATCCGGGAGCAAACAGGGCTGGAACCCATAATTGATCAGAAACAGAGAGCTCCCGGATGAAGAATTAACCTCACAATTCCTGGAGAACTCTGCCCAGGGCAACAGGTCATCCCAATCGTCATGATGGTCAGTAATGAAACAGCGCAAGCACTGTTCCAAACCTTAACTAGCACGCTCAGCGGCCCCATTGGTCTGGGGATGGTAGGCGGAGGAAAAGGATAATTGTATGCCCATCTGTTCACAAAATGCCCTCCAAAACCTGGACACGAACTGGCTCCCCCGGTCGAACACCAGCACTCTGGGTACTCCATGCATCCGAAATACCTCTCTACCAAATACCACCTCTAAGTCTTTCGCAGAGGAAAGGCCATGGAGGGGCACGAAATGAGCCATTTTAGAAAACCTGTCCACTATCATGAGTATAAAGGAATACCCTCTAGACACAGGCAATTCTCCCATGAAATCGATGGAAACGTGGGACCATGGGCGTTCACCATTGGGTACCGGCTGAAGTAAGCCCACTGGGAGGTGTCTGTGGGTCTTAGCACGGGCACAAGTGGCACAGGCATTTGTAAAATCAGCACAATCTGCCCTCATAGAAGACCACTAAAAGACATGTGAGAGGGATCACAACAATTGGTCTCTGCCAATATGTCCCGCAGCCTTAGAGGAATGGTAAGTCTCGAGTAACCGAGTGTGGAATGGCTCATCAACAAAACATTTGCCCATTGGGGTTTCAGGGGGAGCAGAGGCCTGGGAGGCCAAAATCTCTTCCCCTAGTGGTGAAGTGATACTAGTGAGTATAGTATCAAAAATTTGATCAGGCTGAATAATAGGTACTGGTACCTCATCTCTGTCAAATTCAGCCTCAAATTGTCTTGACAGTGCATTAGCCGTGACATTCTTAGACCCAGGCAAATAAGATACAATGAAATTAAATCGAGATAGGAACAGTGCCCACCTGGCTTGGCGTGAGGATAATTTTTTCTCCTCAGAGAGATAAGTCAGATTTTTGTGATCGGTCAAAACTATGGCAGGGTTTTTTTTACCTTCGAGTAGGTGGCGCCATTCCTTAAGAGCAAGGATAATGGCCAGTAATTCTCTGTCCCCAATCTCGTAATGGCTTTGAGCTCCGGTCAATTTTTTAGAGAAAAACCCATAAGGTCTGAGAGTTCCTCCTTTAATAGGTCGTTGAGACAGCACTGCCCCAACCCCAATATCTGAGGCGTCCACCTCTAATGCAAATGGCAGCGATGGGTTGGGGTGAGATAGCACAGGAGCATTAGCGAAAGCAGACTTCAACTTTTCAAAGGCCTCCTCAGCAGTCACTGACCATTGAGATTGATTAGCACCCTTGTGCGTAAGGTCAGACAAAAGTTTAACAATAGTAGAGAAGTTCTTAATAAACTTTCTATAATAATTAGTGAAGCCCAAAAATCGTTGAATGGCTTTAAGACTCTTGGGGCGTGGCCATTGTAGAACTGCCATTAGTTTCTCTTTGTCCATGGAAATGCCTTCCTTGCCAATTACGAACCCCAGAAATGGCACGCTAGTTTTGTGAAACTCACATTTTTCCAGTTTACAGTATAATTTGTTTTTTTGTAGACGAAGCAACAACTCAGACACGTCTTTAACGTGTTGTGACATATTCTCGGAATGAATAAGTATGTCGTCAAGATAGACAACGACACAAGACTGCAGCATATCTCTGAGGATGTCATTGATTAATTCTTGAAATACTGCAGGTGCATTACAAAGACCAAATGGCATGACTAGATATTCATAGTGGCCAGATCTCGTGTTAAAGGTAGTTTTCCACTCATCACCAGCTCTGATCCAAATTAAATTATACGCAGCATGCAGGTCCAACTTGGTGAAAATAGAAGAACCTTTGAGCCTGTCAAATAGCTCGGTGATGAGTGGTATCGGATAAGCATTCTTAGACATTAACTTGTTTAGGCCACGGTAATCAATGCATGGTCTCAGCTCGCCATTTTTCTTCTTTACAAAGAAGAATCCGGCCCCGGCCGGAGAGGTGGATTTCCTTATAATCCCTCTCTTAAGGGCATCAGAAATATATTCCTCCATAGCTTGGTTCTCATCACAGGACAATGGATATGTGCATCCCCTAGGGGGCACCACCTAGGGCCTGTGCCCCAAGATACCCTAGGTGTGTTCGTTTCCCGGATGTACAGGACAAGATCTCAGCAGGTGCCCACTCTTGCCACAATATAGGCACAGCCCTTGTTTTTTGCGATGTGTTCTCTCCTCCCTGGTTAGCCTAGTGAAGCCCAATTGCATAGGTTCACCTGGTTCCCGTGACTGTTCAGTAGGCTTAGATGCCAAGGGAGGGATGGGTGGGCAAAATGTTTTGCTAGATCCATTATTCTTTGACCGTGACCTGCGGTCTTTAGCCATTATTCTCTCACGAATCCGTGTGTCAATTAGAATAACATATTCAATGTAGTCATGAAGATCAGCGGGCAATTCTTTAGCTGCAATCTCATCTTTAATCTGGTCACTCAGACCATGAGTGAAGGCTGCAAATAATGCTTCGTTGTTCCACCCTACCTCTGCTGCCAAGGTGCGAAATTCAACGGCATAATCGCAGACTGTACGCCTGCCCTGTTGTATTTCCATAAGGCGTTTAGCAGCAGAGGTGGTTCTACCAGGAGGCTCGAACACTCTCCAAAATGACTGCACAAATTCTCTGAAACTCCTTGTGCAGGGTTTTGCATTTTCCCATAATGGATTGGCCCATGCCAATGCTCTACCAGTCAGCAGGGATATCATGAAACCAACTTTACTGCGGTCACTTGGGAAGGCATAAGCCGTCAATTCCATAAATATTTCAAGTTGGTTAATAAACCCTCTGCAAAGGTTAGGATCACCATTGTATCTGAGTGGCAAAGGGGCGGAGGCAGTTAACCCCTTGACTGCAGCCCCTGAGGGCATAGTAACGTTCTCCGGTGTCTGACCTGGGGAGACCACCGGACTAGGAACAGCCTTGTCTGAGAGTAGAGTGCGTTCAAGAATAGTTTGGATCGCTACCGCTAGCTGATCCAAGCGTTGCTCATGTACATCCATCCTCCAATGGATATTTTGTGTATTACCATCACTCTTATTGTCTGAGGTCATGGCCCTTTCGTACTGTCACAGTTTGTTAAGACTCTCAGATGCAATGTTAGGTAAAATCACAACTTTATTGAAAAGTTTAAGACAACCCCTTAGGGTATCATACACATTCATACATATATCTTTATTGACAGGGAAAGTAGTAATAACAATAACGATACAGGCTCTAACGGCCTTGCCAATATACCGGGCAAGGCAGCCAGGAAGTTGGCACAAGGAATGGATAGGCTCTACCGGCCTTGCCAATCTACCGGGCAAGGCAGCCAGGAAGCTGGTACAGGAACAGACAGGCTCTACCGGCCTTGCCAATATACCGGGCAAGGCAGCCAGGAAGTTGGTACAGGAATAGACAGGCTCTACCGGCCTTGCCAATATACCGGGCAAGGCAGCCCGAAGACCGACAGAGATATACAGGCTCTACTGGCCCTGCCAATACCGGATAAGGCAACCCAAGATGATAATGGCATAGGTTCTACCGGCCTTACCAATATACCGGGCAGGGCAGCCTGGTAAGGAGTGAAATGGCAACCACTAAAGCCTCAGTGACTGTAAAGGTGGCAACAGCAGTCACTAGGATGACATAAAAGGCTAAGTCAACCAAAGTGGCAGGCCAAATAACTCCGAGGTTCCACTCGTATCTGTGTACTAGGAAGACAGTAATGCACAATGCGATAATGGTCTAAAAGATGTTGGAGCGAACCAGTACCTTGTACTGGGACAAAGTCAGCAAGGTGCAACTGCAGTCAGGAGGCTAAGGAGCAAACCAATGTCCACACACAGGAAGCGTAGTAGTATCATGCAAAAGCAGCCGGGTGGCTATGGAGCGGACCAGTGCCCTCTCACTGGGAACGCTAGTTGTAACCTGTATAAACAGCCGGATAGCTTATGGAGCAAACCAGTACCCTGTACGTGGAACGCTAATCGTGACTTGCATAACAGCCGGATGGCTATAGGAGCGAACCACTACCCTGTACATAGAATGCCAAATAGTAACCTTCATAAACAGCCAGATGGCTTATGGAGCGAACCAGTACCCTGTACGTGGAACGCTAATCGTAACCTGCATGACAGCCGGGTGGCCTATGGAGCGAACAAGTACCCTGTACGTGGAATGCTTAATTGTGACTTGCATAACAGCCTGATGGCATGGAGCGAACCAGTACCCTGTACGTGGAACTCTTAATCGTGACTTGAATAACAGCCGGATGACTATGGAGTGAACCAGTACGCTGTACGTGGAACGCTAATCGTAACCTGTATAACAGCCAGGTGGCCTATGGAGCAAACCAGTACCCTGTATGTGGAACGCTAGTTGTAACTTGCATAACAGCTGGGTGGCTGTGGAGCGAACCAGTACCCGCGTACTGGATAACCGGCAGAGAGAAGAAATGTCACCAAGGCAACTCAAGAACGACAGCGGGCTACAGGAGAACTGGATAGGAACCGGCAGGTGGAGACAGGAACCAGCACTCAATCGGTCAACCGGATCAGGAGTGGCAGCGAAGACTGGCAGCAGGAAGCGGAGATCAGACGGCAACTTAAACCGGATCTGGAGCTGAAGCAGGAACTACTGGACAGGTAACTACAGGAACCAGATAATTCTGATAGCAGGAACACAGCTAAGGGCCCAGGAAGCTCAGGAACGTGCCAGGGATGCGAGCAGCATAGAGACACAACGAAAGGGCAACCAAAGGGTGCCCAGGCTCAGTCTAAATAGGCAATGCAGGGCGGGCTAACAGCAGACAGCCAATGGAGAGCCCCCTATAGGTAACTGACACAAAAGGAGAGCTATCACGGGCACCGTGATAATATCTAGCACGGACACTCTTGTGTCTGTGCGCGATCAAAGTGTTTGAATTTTGTGAGTTCCTGATTTTGTTCCAGCGTTTCCTGATTATGAGCCGGCTTTCCTCGACATCGATTCCGTCTCCTGATTTGGCTTTGTCTCCTGTCTTGCTCTGATCTGACCCCGGCCTGTTTTCAACTATTCTCTTGCCTCCTGTTCTGGTAATGTACTGCTCGACTGGTTTTGATCTTGGCTTGTTGACTATCCCTCCTGTCTTCTCCTTAGGTTTGACGTTGCCTGCTTGTTGCCGATCCAGATTTGTCGACCATCCTTCCTCCATGCCACAGTGTCGAGTTTGTCGTGGTTCTTTACTGGTGGGTTCCACTTCCCCGTCTCCTCGACTCCCAGTCGTACGAAGACCTCCTGCGACCCTCAGTCGTACCTCGGGAACCTTCGACCCACAGTCATACAATGGTTTCTTGCGACCCTCAGTTGTACGGTATTCCTGCAACTCCTGCAGCTGCTCCATTCGACAGAAGCTATCCATACTACTGGTAGGTTTCTTAAGCTGTTTCCTGACCCGGTGAGTAGCTGTCTGTCTCCTAGGTGATAATCCAGCCATCAGGCTTTTCAGCCTGCTACCCCGCCCGGCTCCAGCCGCAGCAAGATCACCTGGGAACAGCCACCAACCTCCAGCAACGCTCCCCACTCCTCGCACCGCAGCTCCTGGCCCACTGAGGCCTACACAGTGAGTATTACAAATAGCTTGCTGCCTGTTATTATCACATTTACATCAAAGTAGCAGCTTGCCACTCCTATTGGGGTTATCTCTCCTCTAGGGGTTCTCTGGCCGCTTATACCTGGGCGCATAAGTTTGAGTAGTGACAGGGATATCTGCTTTCAGGAAATGTATGCTTTTAGGTGATTATTTTGATGTTATGGGGTAATTTTTACTTCAAATTATTTCTAGTACATTTGGTTATGTCCATGAAAATACCAATAGAAATGCTGTTATGTGCTGTTACCAATGTGGGGCCCCAGACAAGAACACACCCTTGTGCACTTATACATATAGGGATCCTTGTACTCAGGAGATATGTAAAATTCCTATATCATATTTTTTCTGTTTATTACACTAAGCTTGCTTGAGATGATTACAATAAATTGTGACTTTAGTATACATTTCAGAAACCTTTATGGAAACACTATTTTAGTAAACTTCCATTGCAGCATCATCTTATGTAGGAAGAAACTACAGCTATTTCTGAGTCATAAGTTATTCCACGTTCAGGAAAAATAGGCTTTTACATAGTTATTGAAATGTGTCAGTGCAGTTTTACGATGTAACCAATGGAATATGAATTTTTAGTTAATCAAATAGAAAATACAATTATGTTCTATTAAATAGGTGTCTATGAAGGCCATGCATTTGGATACAACTATACATAATTGGCATTTTTTGTACTCAGGGGAGTAATGGCTTTTAAAAATAATTTAAACTTTCATAACCAACATTATTATTTTTCATATTTAGTGTTTGTTATTTGCAAAATAAGTAATTTTTACACATAAACAAACACAAATGTATAGACTCTCTCACATATATATACATACAAACTTACACAGGTACATACAGGTAAATGAAGACACAAGCTCACACTCATGCACACTTTTCACATACTGACATACACATTCTTAGACAGACAGACACACACACGCACACACACACACACACACACACACACAAAGATACACTCACACATACAATCATACACACAGTCACTCATATATACAAATACACAATGCTACAATATGGACAGAGTACAAGCAATGATCCTTTGAGTGCCATAGAGGTATTCACACATTATAAAGCAACAAGACAGGCACCCATCTGAAAATCAAAGTTTTAATCAGAAGGGGTTTCCACACACACACACACACACACTCACTGGAACTTATTCCTCAATGTGATAGTAATAATTAAAATGTAAAAAAAACATGTTGTAGGATTTACCTTTACAGAGTAAAACAAGGGTACTTCCACTGTTAAAAGTTGTTTTATTCAAAAGTTGTTACAGCTTCAGTTTTTTATGTCAGTGATGTTACCAATAGTAAAATGTATTCTGCACAATAGTGGCTTTCACACAGACAGCTATCACCTTGTATGAATGCATCAGAGTCCACTGTACTACATCTGGGATGCAATAAATATGCAGTGAGGAAGATCTGCAGGGCAGCCTATGGGGCCACCTGCAGACTTTTCGCACAGTGTTTGTGAAGGTTGCTATGGTCATTTGCAAACAAATTGGCTGACCCATGTGAGCACCACATGGGGATCTTGTGGGCTGGCTGTTGAGCACAACCTTCCTGTGTCAGGATTGGAGGTGGAATGCACGAGAGAGTTGAGTTAAAGTGCTTGAGGGACAGAACTAATGCAGGCGGCATTTCTGCTCAATGCGTTTCAAACCATTCTGGCACTCAAAGGATTAATACGAGTCTTTGTGAAGGACAAGTATAATCAGTAGGGCCAGTTGTGAAATGAGCAATTCAGTGAGATAAGTAATAGGATATAGGACATTCTAGATGGAATGTACTAACAAGATGCTGATAGACTCACTACTACTGCTATGTGTGCCTATTGCCTATTTACTAACTTTTTTTACTCTCAAAATTCCTCAGGTTATTATCAAATCTTGTTCAGATGATTATTAACTGAATTAGAAACCTGCATTAAGCAGAGATGTAACTAGAAGTCACCGGGCCCTGGTGCAAAAATTGCCAAGGGCCCCAGAACAATTCTGTGAGGACGTCCTCAGGTGGGGTCATTGCTCTGTGACGGCTGGTTATTCTGGGCTGTTATGTACCCTGAACCTCATTGCACAGTACTTTTGGTGGCCCACCGTACGCACTGACACCTCTTCCTTTGTTTCTTCTTGTCCTGTGTGCACTCGGATGAAGTTACCCAGGGTCTGCCCGTTAGGCCTTCTCCAACCTCTGTCTGAGCCAGCCATGCCATGGACCCAGATCGCCATGGACTTTGTAGTGTATTTACCTGCTTCATCTGGCAACACTGTGATTTGGGTTGTGGTGGATCATTTCACCAAACAGGGCCACTTCATCCCTATGCCAAAACTACCTATGTATGAGGAATTAGCAGACTTGTTTGTGGAACACATTTACTGTCTCCACGGAATCACACAACATATCACCTCTGACCAGTGTTCACAATTTGTGTCTCGTTTCTGGAGAGCATTTTGCTCTCACTTAGGCATACGATTGCACCACTACTCTGCATACCACCCCCAAAGTAACGGCCAGATCGAGTGACTAAATCAGAACATGGAACGCTACCTGTGGTGTTACTGTTCCCAACAACAGAACGACTGGTCCCGTCTACAACCATTGGCAGAGTTCTTGCTTCACTTGCTCCTGCAGACATCTCTTAAATGTTCACCCTCCTTCTCTGCGCTGAGTTACAACCGTCCAGCCATCCTGCTTTGTCCTCTTTCCTCGGCTGTTACCTCAGCGGACGCATCTGTTCATGAGCTGGCTGGTCATTGACACGCTATCCCCACATACTCTTGTCTGCCCAGATGCGACAGAAAGAGGCTGCTGATCATCATCACTCTCTGGCTCCTCGCTTTGGTCCTGGAGACATGGTCTGGCTGTCTGCCAAACATATCAACTTGCGTCAACCCTCCGGTAAACTGGGTCCTCGTTACTTGGGTCCTTTCCGGGTTGAGGCCCGGCTCTCCCCAGTCTCTTACCGCTTGAACCTTCTGGTGATGTTGCAAATACATTCTGTATTCCACATCTCCATGCTCAAGCCCAATGTCCCAGCTCACGCTGCTCATCCCCCGTCTACGCCTCCTCCTCCTCCTGTATCTGTTGACGGCTCCGAAGAGTACTTCATTGACCCTGTCCTGGGCTCCTGTCTGTTCCCTGGTACCCTTCAGTATTTGGTTAACTGGAAGGGTTATGATCCTGAGGACCACTCTTGGGTGGCTGCTGCGGATGTTCACGCACCATCTCTGCTCCTCCATTTTAACCATGCCTTTCCGTCCAAGCCGTCTGTGGCCTCCGAGAGGTAGGCCCTTGGGGGGTTGTAGTGTGATGGTTTCCGGGTTTTTTCAGTCCTCTCTGGGATTTTCTGCTCTCCTTCTTGGATTTCTTTGTCTCCACCTTTTTGTTATGCCCTTTGTTTTTGGGCCTATATCTAGCACCGACACTCTTGTGTCTGTGCGCGATCAAAGCGTTTGAGTTTTGTGAGTTCCTGATTCAGTTCCAGTGTTTCCTGTCTATGATCCAGCTTTCCTCAACATCGATTACATCTCCTGATTTGGCTTTGTCTCCTGTCCTGCTCTGATCCAACCCCAGCCTGTTTTTGATTATTCTCTTGCCTCCTGCCCTGGTCCCGTACTGATCGACTGGTTTTAACCTTGGCTTGTTCGACTATCCCTCCTGTCTTCTCCTTAGGTTTGACGTTGCCTGCTTTTTGCCGACCCGGATTTGTCGACCATCCTTCTTCCCTGCCACAGTGTCGAATCTGTCGTGCTTCTTTACTGTCGGGTTTAACTTCCCCGTCTCCTCGACTACCAGTCGTGCAAAGGCCTCCTGCGACCCTCAGTCGTACCTCGGAAACCTTCGACCCACAGTCGTATGCCTCCTGCGACCCTCAGTCGTACCTCGGGAACCTTCGACCCTCAGTTGTACGGTATTCCTGCGACCCCTGCAGCTGCTCCATTCGACAGAAGCTATCCATACTACTGGTAGGTTTCTTAAGCTGTTTCCTGACCCGGTGAGTAGCTGTCTGTCTCCTAGGTGGTTATTCAGCCATCAGGCTTTGCAGCCTGCTACCCCGCCCAGCTCCAGCCGCAGCAAGATCACCTGGGAACAGCCACCAACCTCCAGCAATGCTCCCCACTCCTCGCACCCCATCTCCTGGCTCACTGGGGCCTACACAGTGAGTATTACAAATAGCTTACTGCCTGTTATTGACACATTTACATCAAAGTAGCAGCTTGCCACTCCTATTGGGGTTATCTCCCCTCTAGGGGTTCTCTGGCCGCTTACACCTGGGCTCATAGGTTCGTGTAGTGACAGGGATATCTGCTTTCAGGAAATATATGCTTTAGGGGATTATTTTGATGTTATGGGGTAATTTTTACTTCAAACTATTTCTAGTACATTTGGTTATGTCCATGAAAATACCAATAGAAATGCTGTTATGTGCTATTACCAATGTGGGGGCCCCAGACAAGAACACACCCTTGTGCACTTATACATATAGGGATCCTTGTACTCAGGAGATATGTAAAATTCCTATATCATATTTTTTCTGTTTATTACACTAAGCTTGCTTGAGATGATTACAATAAATTGTGACTTCAGTATACATTTCAGAAACCTTTATGGAAACAATATTTTAGTAAACTTCCATTGCAGCATCATCTTATGTAGGAAGGAACTACAGCTATTTCTGAGTCATAAGTTATTCTGCTTTCAGGAAAAATAGGCTTTTACATAGTTATTGAAATGTGTCAGTGCAGTTTTACAATGTAACCAATGGAATATGAATTTTTACTTCATCAAATAGAATACACAATTATGTTCTGTTAATTAGGTGTCTATGAAGGCCATGCATGTGGATACAACTATACATAATTGGCATTTTGTACTCAGGGGAGTAATGGCTTTTAAAAAATAATTTAAACTTTCACAACCAAAATGATTGTTTTTCATATTTAGAGTTTGTTATTTGCAAAATAAGTAATTTTTACACATACACAAACTCAAATGTATAGACTCTCTCACATATATACATACAAACTTACACAGGTACATACAGGTAAATAAAGACACAAGCACACACTCATACACACTTTTCACACACTGACATACACATTCTTAGACAGACAGACACACACACACACAACGATACACTCACACATACAATCCTACACACAGTCACATATATATACAAATACACAATGCTACAATATGGACAGAGTACAAGCAATGATCCTTTGAGTGCCATAGAGGTATTCACATATTATAAAGCAACAAGACAGACACCCATCTGAAAATCAAAGTTTTAATCAGAAGGGGTTTCCACACACACACACACACACTCACTGGAACTTATTCCTCAATGTGATAGTAATAATTAAAATGTAAAAAAAAAAAACATGTTGTAGGGTTTACCTTCACAGAGTAAAACAAGGGTGCTTCCACTGATAAAAGTTGTTTTATACAAAAGTTGTTACAGCTTAAAGGGATAGTAATACTTTGTTTTATCTTTATTTTATTTTGTATACATTAAAAAAACATGAAGAACAATATAAGTCTTATCTCTCAAACCTTTATAGTTTAAGAGATATTCACAAGCAAAGTATCCCCCCCCTTTTCAGCCAAATCAGAAGGGAGGTGCCCAGGTAGACTGCAGAAAGGGACAATCTTCAATTAAGATAAGGGAAAAAGCTGAAAAACTTGTCAAGGGGGGAAGGGCTTTCATTCTTTTCATACAAAGAAGATTGTCCCCTGCTGTTATCTCTCCGGTCTTACAACCAGATTCACATCTGAGAAGAGATGGCTTACACTAGGAAAAAGGGGCGGGAGGGGAAACTTTGCTTATGAATATCTCTTAAACCATAAAGATTTGAGAGATAAGACTTATATCATTCTTCATGTTTTTTTTAATGCCTACAAAATAAAATAAAGTTAAAATGAAGTATTACTATCCCTTTAAGTTTTTTATGTCAGTGATGTTACCAATAGTAAAATGTTGTATTCTGCGCAATAGTGGCTTTCACACAGACAGCTATCACCTTGTATGAATGCACCAGAGTCCACCATACTACATCTGGGATGAAATAAATATGCAGTAAGGAAGATCTGCATAGTAGCCTATGGGGCCACCAGCCACAGTGTTTGTAAAGGTTGCTATGGTCATTTGCAAACTCAAATGAACTGGCTGACCCATGTGAGCACAACCTTCCTGTTTCAGGACTGAAGGTGGAATGCATGTGAGGGGTGAGTAAAAGTCCATGGGGGACAGAACTAATGCAGGCGGCTACTCAGCTCTGTCACCTGTGTGAAAGTGCCCTAAATACAGCTAAGTGACAATTAATATTTTTTATTCAGAGCAATTTTTTGTTTGTTTTATTTTTAATCACAATGCCTTCTCTCATTATTAGGGCAGCAATTGTATAATTCATGTGGTATACTTTGTTTAACCTACTGAGTGGAAGAAGGATGTACAGAGCATTTCTGCTCAATGCGTTTCACACCCTTCTAGCACTCAAAGGGTTAATACGGGTCTTTGACTAGGACAAGTATAATCAGTAGGGCCAGTTGTGAAATGAGAAATTCAGTGAGTTAAGTAATAGGATATCGGACATTCTAGGTGTAATGTACCAACAAGATGCTGATAGACTTACTACTACTGCTATGTGTGCCTATTGCCTATTTACTAACTTTTCCTCAGGTTATTATCAAATCTTGTTCAGATGATTATTAACTAAATTAGAAACCTGTTTTGAGCAGAGGTGTAATTAGAAGTCACCTGGTGCAAAAATTGCCATGGTCCCCCCGTCCACATTGCCCCCAACTCTTCGCATTGCCCCCAGTGTCCTCCTCTCCACATTGCCCCAACTCATTGCATTACTCCCAATGTCCTCCTCTCCACATTGCCCCCAATGTCCTCCTCTCCACATTGCCCCCAATGTCCACCTCTCCACATTGCCCCAACTCTCCACATTGTCCCAAATGTCCTTCTCTCCACACTGCCCCATCTCTCCACATTGCCCCCAATGTCTTCCTCTTCACATTGCCCCCAACTCTCCACATTGCTCCTAATGTCCTCCTCTTCACATTGCCCTAACTCTCCACATATTCATCTTCACATTGCCCCCAGTGTCCATTTCCTACCTCCCCGGTGGTCCAGCCATGTGGCAGGAGAGGTCTGTGCCTCCTTCAGCACAGACCTCTATGAAGACCTAGAGCTCCCATCGCTCTGCATTAGAAGAGTGTGATGAGTGACAGAACTTTTTATAGATGTCTGTTGCGCTGGGCGGTGGGGTTGCACAGGGTGGCCAGGCCCCTAGAGTGACGGGCCCGGTCACAGGTGCAACCCCTGCCACCCGTATTGTTACGCCTCTGGTTCTGAGTGAAGATGGAGATTTATTTTTTGTGTTTTGGACATCACAGGATTGAATTTTTTTGTAATCTGACTAGTTACAACAGCAGACAAAATTTGAAGCAAAACATCTGTTTCTCAAAACCTATTTTGGATCTTGTGAAACTGTCAATTTGTAAAAATGCAGAATCATTTTACTTATCCCTTACACTCATAATGAATAACAATCACTAATCATAGCCTGATTCCTAACGAGTCTCATCTCCAAAGGCATCCCTTCACAGTCCCTTTTATCAGTCTCTGGGTGAGGATGATGGAAATGTGGGCCAAAAATCTTGTTAAAGGGGAACTTTCACCCCGCAATAACTTAAGGTTCACTTATTGCTCACCTGGCGACTAGTGCAAAAGGGACTGACAGCGCAGGCGCACGGACGTCACTGTGAAGAGACGTCCGTGCTTCCTGCTCCTGTCACCATCGGCAAAAAGCCGATATCTGAAGAACCGGGTAATATTGCTGGCGACTAGCGCTACTAAGCAGCTAGTCGCCAGGTGTGCAATAAGTGAACCTTAAGTTATTGCGGGGTGAAAGTTCCCCTTTAAAGGGATAGAAATGTTTCACAATAAAAACAGCTCTAACTAATCTGCATAGTATTTGGGCCAAGGGGAGTGTTATTTCAATACTGTCAGAGTTCAAGAGAAATTGAATGATAAAGTATCACCCTCCCTTCCCTTCTACCTAGTATAAATCAAATTCCCCCTGAGGTGGAATCTGGTCCTGGGACCATACAGCTCACAGAAAGGGGCAATCTTCTTACTGTGAGCATAAGGAAAACCTTCCCCCTTGAGAGGTGTTTCAGGTTTTTTCTTATGCTCACTGAAGATTGTCCCTCTCTGTGATCCATCTGGACAGCCCTGCTGCTCTGAGGTGAGCAGTGTTACATCAGTAAAAGGGGTGGGAAGGGGATACTTTATCATTCAGTTACACTTGAACTACAACTCTGACAGTACAGAAATAACACTCATGGCCCAAATACTATGAAGATTAATCAGAGCTGCTTTTATTGTGAATCATCACTATCTCTTTAACATCAAATCATACTGCTGCATGAAACAGGTGGCCCTCCAGCTGCTATTGGACTACAGGTCCTATCATCCTCAGTTAGCTTTTGGCCAGCTAATGATAATGGGAGATGTAGTCCAACAACATGTTTAGTACCACAGATTATCCACCCCAGTTTCCTATAATTTGATGATTCTTGAGAATTTCTAAAAGAATTTATGTCACAAAATAACTGGTAATAGATTGATCTTTTTTCTGTTCTACAGAAAAGTCTGGAACAGAAATGAGTTGAAAATTACCTTGACAAACAGTTACATAAACACTAACAATAAACATATCTGTTACAGGAATTTCTGCTCTGCCGAGTCTGCACAGATCGCCTAGAGAGTAATTGCTACAAGTTTCCTTGCCCAATATGACCTGGAGAGTTGTGTTTGTTTGTTTATTTATTTATTTATTTATTTATTTTTCCAGTGTGTGTGACCATTCTTCCATGTAACAATTTAATGTCGCCTTCAGGATCCCTGACCCTTCGTGTCCTTTCAAATTTTCTGAACCTCAAATAATCAAATAATGAAAGCATATTGCTCACACTGCTCCTTTAGAAAAAGCACAGGAACAAGCACAGCCAGGGAAGAAGGAAAAAAATTACCTCCCACCGCTGGACCAATATTTCAGGGCCACTGAGAAAGAGCAAATATGGTCATAGTGAGAAACATTTCCAAATTGCCTTCTCTTCCAACTGAGCTGAGGGAGTAGCTTTATTGGAGAAAATGGTAACCACCCCAGGGAGACATGTTAAAGTCATTAGAATGGCCTTTTGTACCTTTGACATTTCCCTGTTGCTGGTCTGTCTGGCTTCTCTTCTGTTTGTAGACTAAACTGGGAAAACATCTTTGTTGAACTGACAAGGTTCAGAGCAGCGTCAGTATGTGGATTAAGGCTAAATGGGCTGGTTTAGTGTCTCCATTGTCACTGGGCTAGGTATACTGCAGAGACTCCTTTGGGAATGTTTCACTTTCTTAAAGGCTTGAATAAAAAGGATCATTTTAGCAGTTCCAGACAGTGGTTTGGTTTCTGTATTTTATGTGTTGGATTATCTGACATTTATTGGTGACCGCATTTTGTAGGATTAGTGCACTACAATTCTGTCATTGCTGCATTCTGTAACCTCCTGTATCACAGGGAAACATGAAATTATGTATTCTATTTATTTCTTTAGGGCATAGCTATAAAAGTAAGTATGGGGCAATTCTAGAGCTAACCAACTGCATCATCCTATATAATAATTCACTAGGATGTTTGTCAGAAGCCATCATGTGCAGTAGAGACTGCACGAAAGCACAGAATGCTGGGAGTTCTGTGCTGGGAGCATTCTGTGCTTTCGTGCAGTCTCTACAGTGTATGACTGCGTTGGTGGCAGGACACAGGGCAGGACCAGCCTCTTAACCCTTTGAGTGCCAGAGGGGTATGCAATGCATTGCAAAGCAATGCTTTGTGTACCCCTCTGGCACTCAAAGGATTAACATTAGTGATGATCGAGCACCCCAATGCTCGGGTGTTCGGGTGCTCTGACCGAGCGCCCCCGGAGGCTCGAGTGCTCGGCCAAGCACCCGAGCCCCATTGAAGTCAATGGGAGGACTCGAGCATTACACCAGGCACCCCCTGCTCTGATGAGGGGAGGGTGCCTGGTCCATAGGAAAAGGGCAGAAAAGGATGGAAACACCACAGAAATGGTTCAGGGACAGCATAGGGAGGATGTCTGGATGCATCTTGGACTCCAACATCGCTGCTGGGAACGATGTTTCGCCCGTAGTACGCCATTTTTACAGACTGACCGTAAAACACACAAAAAGGAAGATAAAAACGACTTTAGGCGAAAAATTGTTACCAAACAGTATTTGCTGTATATTTACTTGTATATCATCTGCAAATTCTGCAAAAAATTTCATCGATTTTTTGGAACTGGGGCCATGATTAAGAGGGAAACGTGCGCAGAGGCAAATTCTCCAAAAAATTTCCTCGATTTTTCTGAACTGGGGCCATGATTAAGAGGGAAACGTGCGCAGAGGCAAATTCTCCCAAAAATTTCCTAGATTTTTCTGAACTGGGGCCATGATTAAGAGGGAAACGTGCGCTGAGCCGACCATCTAAAACATTATGGGTGAGGGTCTGCTGCGGAGCTGACCATCCTAAACATTATATGCGAAGGCCCGCTAGTGAGCTGACGCTATAAACCATTATATGAGAGGGCCCGCTAGAGAGCTGACCCAATAAAACATTATATGAGAAGGCCCGCTGGTGAGCTGACCTATACAAAAATTGTCAAACAGCGCCCGCTGGTGAGCTGGCCCTATATAAAAATTATATCACAGGGCCCGCTGGTGAGCTGGCCCTATATAAAAATTATATCCCAGGGTATATGGAAGAGAGTCAACCATATACCCATTTTTTGGGTGGAAGGGGTGAATGGGAATACAGAGTATTCCCATCATTGTAAATAACATATATAAAGTCACTTTATGTTCACCCGGGGCTTTCCTCCAGTGGAGTGGAGAAGTCAGGGGAAATCCAGGCCTTGTTCATTTTTATAAGTGTCAACCTATCAGCATTTTCGGTGGAAAGGCGGATACGCTTATCTGTTATGATGCCACCAGCAGCACTAAATACCCGCTCAGACAGAACGCTGGCGGCAGGGCAGGCCAGCACCTCCAAGGCGTAGAGTGCCAGTTCATACCACGTGTCCAGCTTGGACACCCAGTAGTTGTAAGGCACAGAGGGATCATTGAGGACGCTGACACGGTCTGCTACGTACTCCTTCACCATCTTCCAAAACTTTTCCCTCCTTGTGACACTAGGCTGCGCATCAGGGTGAGGGTGCTGGCGGGGTGTCATGAAGGTGTCCCACGCCTTGGAGAGTGTTGCCCTGCCTTTGTCGGAACTGCTGTGTGCTCCCCTTTTCTCCCCTTCTCGGTTGGCCAAGGTAGCACGTACTCTGCCGCCAGCGTTGTCAGATGGAAAATTTTGGAGCAATTTTTCAACAAGAACCTTCTGGTATTGCACCATTTTGCTTGTCCTCTCCACCGGAGGAATGAGAGATGAGAAATTCTCTTTGTAGCGGGGGTCCAGAAGGGTGAACACCCAGTAATCCGTGTTGTCTAAAATGCGTGTAACGCGTGGGTCACGGGAAAGGCAGCCTAACATAAAGTCAGCCATGTGTGCCAGAGTACCAACAGGCAAGATTTCGCTGTCCTCAACAGGAGGATGACTCTCAATCTCCTCATCCTCTTCCTCCTCTTCTGCCCACCCACGCTGAAGAGATGGAACTAAAGTTCCATGGCTACCCTCTGTAGCGGAGGCAACCGTGTCTTCCTCCTCCTCCTCCTCCTCCTCCGCCTCCTCCAATTGTCGCTGAGAAGACGAAGTGAGGGTGCTCTGGCTATCACCTTGTGTAAGCTCTTCCTCCCGCATTTCCACCTCTTCCACATGCAAAGCGTCGGTTTTAATTGTGAGCAGCGAGCGTTTCAGTAGACACAGAAGTGGGATGGTTACACTGATAATAGCGTTATCGCCGCTCACCATCTGTGTCGATTCCTCAAAATTGCGTAAAACCTCGCAGAGGTCTGACATCCATTCCCACTCCTCACTTCTGATTACAGGAAGTTGAACGGAGAGGCGACGACCGTGTAACAGCTGGTACTCCACTACTGCCCTCTGCTGCTCACAAAGCCGGGCCAACATGTGGAAGGTGGAGTTCCAGCGCGTGCTCACGTCACACAGCAGCCGGTGAGCTGGCAATTGTAAGCGCTGCTGCAGCTTCAACAGGCCGGCTGAAGCTGTTGATGACTTACGGAAATGTGCATACACGCGGCGCACCTTGGTCAAGAGATCATGCAAATTGGGGTAGGTTTTTAGAAATCGCTGAACCACTAAATTAAATACATGCGCTAGGCATGGTACGTGTGTGAGCTTGCCGAGCTCCAAAGCCGCCACCAAGTTACGCCCATTATCACACACAACCATGCCTGGTTGCAGGTTGAGTGGCGAGAGCCACTGCTCGGTCTGGTGACTAATCCCCTGCAACAGCTCTGAGGCCGTGTGCTGTTTGTCCCCAAGGCAGATCAGCTTCAGCACGGCCTGTTGACGCTTCCCCACTGCAGTGCTACACTGCTTCCAGCTACCGGCTGATGGGTGAGTGGCGCTGCGCGCAGAGAATTCGGAGGTGGAAACGGAGGAGGAGGAGCCAATAACGTAGGTGCTGGCGGAAACCCTGATGGAGGTAGGGCCCGCAATCCTCGGCGTGGGAAGCACCTGTGCCATCCCAGGGTCCGAGTCGCTCCCAGCCTCCACGACATTCACCCAGTGTGCCGTCAGGGAAATGTAGCGTCCCTGGCCACAAGCACTTGTCCATGTGTCAGTCGTTAAGTGGACCTTCCCAGTAACTGCGTTGGTCAGGGCACGGGTGATGTTACGGGACACATGGTGGTGTAAGGCGGGGACGGCACACCGGGAAAAGTAGTGGCGGCTTGGGACTGCGTACCGAGGAACAGCTGCTGCCATCAGGCTGCGGAAGGACTCAGTGTCCACAAGCCTAAATGGCAGCATTTCGATGGCCAGTAATTTGGAAAGGTGTGAGGTTAGTGCTATGGCCTGTGGGTGGGTGGCTGGGTATTTTCGCTTGCGCTCAAATGCCTGGGGTAACGACATTTGGACGCTGCGCTGGGACAGGGAAGTGGATGTGGTCGCTGATGGTGCTTCAGATGGTACAGGTGCAGGGCGGGAGGTATGCGGGCCTGCGCCTTCGACAGGCGATTGGCCGGCACCGAAAACAGGGGAAGAGGAGGCAGTGGTGTGGCCTGCAGACACATATTGGCGATCCGGGCGTTCCTCCCACTTATTACGGTGCTTGGATGCCATGTGTCGGATCATGCTGGTGGTGGTGAGGTTTCTAGTGTTCATGCCTCGGCTCATTCTGGTGTGGCACAGGTTGCAAACTACAATTCTTTTGTCGTCCGCACTTTCCTTAAAAAAACGCCATACCGCGGAACACCTACCCCTTGGCAAGGGAGATTTACGCAAGGGGGTGCTCCGTGGAACATTTGCGGGCCGGTTTGGTGCGGTCCGCCTTCTTTCTGTAGCCACACCACTGCCTCTTCCAGCCTGTTGCGGTGCTGCAGATGGCTCACCCTCAGGACTGCTGTCATCGCTCGGCTCTACACCTTCCCAGGTGGGGTCAGTCACCTCATCGTCCACCAAGTCCTCCTCCACTTCCTCACTCTGATCATCCTCCTCTTGTCTTGATCCCACCACATACTCAGTCATTGACAACTGTATATCATCCTACTCATCAAGGTCTTGAGACAGTAAAAGTGGTTGATTTAATGGAAACTTTGTCTCATCATCATCATCATCCACTTCCTTTGACCTTAAATGCCGTTCCCCTCTGTCATCTTCTTGTGATTGGGTACCCTCTAGAGGTTGTGAATCAGGGCACAAGGTTTCATGTTCCTCTGCAAGCGTGCTTGGAGAGAGGTTCAAATTAAGGATTGGTGATGAGACAAGCTCCTCACTATATCCCAGTGTGGGATCACTTCTTTGACCAGACCCTCTATGGTGGGAGGAAGGATGATCAGGGTGAGGATTATGTTGACCAGACTCTTGGCTACTGAGAGTGGACTTGGTGGAAGACAGGGTGGTGCTTAACCGACTGGAAGCAGTATCACCTGAAATCCAACCGACCACCTGTTCGCAGTGGTCTGACCTCGAGAGTGATGTCCTGCGACGCCCTGTAAACTGAGACATGAAGCTAGGTATGGTGGATGTCTTTCTTTCTTGTGCTCTGGCACCAGGCACAGTTTCTACGCGTCCTGACCCGCGCCCTGAACTATCAGGATCACGTCCACTTCCCCGTCCCTTTTTACCCGCCTTCTTCATATTACACGGAATATGTGCTGCAAATCTGCAACTTTGCACACTAAACAGAATGTGCTGCTTATCTGCGGCTAGGCACAGTGAATGGAATATGTGACTTTGATATTTTACACTTTGCACACTAAACAGAATGTTCTGCTAATCTGCAACTTTGCACACTAAACAGAATGTGCTTCTTATCTGTGGCTAGGCACAGTGAATGGAATATGTGACTTTGATATTTTACACTTTGCACACTAAACAGAATGTTCTCCTAATCTGAAACTTTGCACACTAAACAGAATGTGCTGCTTATCTGCGGCTAGACACAGTGAATGGAATATGTGACTTTTATATATTACACTTTGCACACTAAACAGAATGTGCTGCTTATCTGCGGCTAGACACAGTGAATGGAATATGTGACTTTGATATTTTACCCTTTGCACACTAAACAGAATGTTCTCCTAATCTGAAACTTTGCACACTAAACAGAATGTGCTGCTTATCTGCGGCTAGACACAGTGAATGGAATATGTGACTTTTATATTTTACACTTTGCACACTAAACAGAATGTGCTGCTTATCTGCGGCTAGACACAGTGAATGGAATATGTGACTTTGATATTTTACCCTTTGCACACTAAACAGAATGTTCTCCTAATCTGAAACTTTGCACACTAAACAGAATGTGCTGCTTATCTGCGGCTAGACACAGTGAATGGAATATGTGACTTTTATATTTTACACTTTGCACACTAAACAGAATGTGCTGCTTATCTGCGGCTAGACACAGTGAATGGAATATGTGACTTTGATATTTTACCCTTTGCACACTAAACAGAATGTTCTCCTAATCTGAAACTTTGCACACTAAACAGAATGTGCTGCTTATCTGCGGCTAGACACAGTGAATGGAATATGTGACTTTTATATTTTACACTTTGCACACTAAACAGAATGTGCTGCTTATCTGCGGCTAGGCACAGTGAATGGAATATGTGACTTTGATATTTTACACTTTGCACACTAAACAGAATGTTCTCCTAATCTGAAACTTTGCACACTAAACAGAATGTGCTGCTTATCTGCGGCTAGACACAGTGAATGGAATATGTGACTTTTATATTTTACACTTTGCACACTAAACAGAATGTGCTGCTTATCTGCGGCTAGACACAGTGAATGGAATATGTGACTTTTATATTTTACGCTTTGCACACTAAACAGAATGTGCTGCTTATCTGCGGCTAGGCACAGTGAATGGAATATGTGACTTTGATATTTTACACTTTGCACACTAAACAGAATGTTCTGCTAATCTGAAACTTTGCACACTAAACAGAATGTGCTGCTTATCTGCGGCTAGACACAGTGAATGGAATATGTGACTTTGATATTTTACACTTTGCACACTAAACAGAATGTGCTGCTAATCTGAAACTTTGCACACTAAACAGAATATGCTGCTTATCTGCGGCTAGACACAGTGAATGGAATATGTGACTTTGATATTTTACACTTTGCACACTAAACAGAATGTTCTCCTAATCTGAAACTTTGCACACTAAACAGAATATGCTGCTTATCTGCGGCTAGGCACAGTGAATGGAATATGTGACTTTGATATTTTACACTTTGCACACTAAACAGAATGTTCTCCTAATCTGAAACTTTGCACACTAAACAGAATATGCTGCTTATCTGCGGCTAGACACAGTGAATGAAATATGTGACTTTTATATTTTACACTTTGCACACTAAACAGAATGTTCTGCTAATCTGCAAATTTGCACACTAAACAGAATGTGCTGCTTATCTGCGGCTAGGCACAGTGAATGGAATATGTGACTTTGATATTTTACACTTTGCACACTAAACAGAATGTTCTCCTAATCTGCAACTTTGCACACTAAACAGAATGTGCTGCTTATCTGCGGCTCGGCACAGTGAACGGAATAAGTGACTTTGATATTTTACACTTTGCACACTAAACAGAATGTGCTGCTAATCTGAAACTTTGCACACTAAACAGAATATGCTGCTTATCTGCGGCTAGGCACAGTGAATGGAATATGTGACTTTGATATTTTACACTTTGCACACTAAACAGAATGTGCTGCTAATCTGAAACTTTGCACACTAAAAGGAATGTGCTGCTAATCTGCAACTTTGCACACTGAACAGAATGTGCTGCTAATCTGCAACTTTGCACACTAAACAGAATGTGCTGCTAATCTGCAACTTTGCACACTAAAAAGAATGTGCTGCTAATCTCCAACTTTGCACACTAAACAGAATGTTCTCCTAATCTGAAACTTTGCACACTAAACAGAATGTGCTGCTAATCTGCGGCTAGGCACAGTGAACGGAATATGTGACGTTTTTTTTTTAAACTCTGCCCCCCAAAACAAAATATATCTGCTGCCCCCACACACAGTAGTCCTAAAAAGGACTTTTGGGTCTTTTTTTTGTTCAAAAACACTTTTCTTCTCCCTACACTGACTTTCCCTTCCTATCCTCATCTCTCCCTGGCTAAAACTGAGCCGAACTCGCTGGTCAGGTGCTATACAGCACCCGATCATGGGTTCTGGCCAGCCAATCAGTGTAATGCCAGCAGCCAACATGGCTGCTGGCATTACACTGATGTCAGAGCCTCCCCGCACGTTTATTGGCTGCGCAGCAGCCGCGAAACGTGCGGGGAGGAGACCCGAACATGGCGGGCGAGCACATGCGGTACTCGTACGAGTACCGCCATGTGCCGAGCAGAGCGATGCTCGAGCCGAACCGAGCTTCGGCCGAGCATGCTCGCTCATCACTAATTAACATCACCCGAACCTTGGCCCATGTACGCGGGCTTTGACGCTAGTATGGAATAAATAAACATGACAGTTGATTTAACGTGCATCTGCTAAGACACGTTTAGGTGGTTTTACAGAGGATTAACCCTTTAAGTGCCAGAGGGGTAAGGAACGCATTGTAAAGCATGAATGATAAAGTATCCCCCTCCCGCCCCTTTTACTGATGTAACACTGCTCACCTCAGAGCAGCAAGACTGTCCGGATGGATCACAGAGAGGGACAATCTTCAGTGAGTATAGGGAAAAACCTGAAACACCTGTCAAGGGGAGCAGAGTTTTCCTTATGCTCACAGTAAGAATATTATCCCTTGATATGAGTTGTCTGATCCCAGGACCAGATTCCACATCTGAAGGGAGGTGGCTTACACTAGGTAAGAGGGGCGGGAGGGGGATACTTTATCATTCAATTACTCTTGAAGTACAACTCTGACGGTATTGAAATAACACTCCCCATGGCCCAAATACTATGAGGATTAATTGGAGCTGCTTTTATTGTAAAACATTACTAACCCTTTGTCATTGACACATTTTCATGATGATGTCAAGTGTTAAAAAAAAATATGTAAAACATAAAATGTGGCAGATGTGTATGGTAGTGGTGGTGGGGTACTGGTGTGGTGTGATTTTTGGGACCTTGACAAACTGCATCCACCCCAGGAGGGAGAAGGATCATCAACATTTATTGCACATTGCTGCAGTCGGTTTTTGAACTACCACTTTACTTCAACATCCCTGCACTGTTCCACGATTCCCCCTCCCCTTGCCTCTTGTGCATTTGTTGGACATTACTCTCTACAGTACACAGCTGTGGAGTGTGAAATCTTGCCTTAGCTCTCAATAAAATTCTCAATTTCATCTGCTGTCTATCAAGTCTGCCTCAGTCACAGAGCTCACATCAGGGTCCCAGTCTGATCTCTTATATATGTATTTGTTTAATTATTTATGAATTACATTTTTATTTATTTTTTTGAATTTGTCTAGCCTATGTTATCATAGTCAGTCAAAAAAAAAAAAATTACAACTAAAAAACAAAATCATCAATTTCTTTCCCCAGACTTCCACAGCAAAGAGACAATAAAAGTAAAATTAGTAAGCAATTTGGAGCACAGCTGCTTGTGTCACATTTTAGAGTATTTGGGGTCAACCTCCTTCCTCCTTTCTTATCCACCAGAGTGCCCCCGGACTTCCCTAATACAGAAACCAAATGTCCTACCTAAAAGACTACCTAAGCTAAACTTCACTTCCCCTTTATTTGCCTATCCTCTCTAGCTCAAAAACATGCTGCTCTCTCGTCTTACGGACACAGAATGCCATAATGTGAGAGCCTGACATCCTTTTATATGGCTGTAGAAAAGTAGAGAAAAGCTTCTTGTGGTGGGGAAAAAATTATTCTTCCCATTGATTTCAATGCAATGAGCCAAGTGAAAAAAGAAAAATTTCACTTTTCACTGGAAATTATTAACCAAGAGGGAAATTCAATTTTTTCTCAGATTCTGGTTTGAGGAAAAAGTTTTCATCCATTCCTACCTCTGAATAGGGTTGGGCAAATATTTTTGGCTCAAACCAAAATTGGTGAAAAATGACACTTCTCTCTTGGCAAAACATTTACGTTTTCCCACTTCTTTCACCTAACTCATTAAATTGAAATAAATGGGAAGACCACATGGCAGTTTTCTCTTTTCCTTCAGGCATAAAAATGGTGTCAGGCTCTAAAAGCATTCAGTTCTGTGTTTGTGAGAGGAGAAAGCAGAACATGTTTGAGCTAGAGAAGATAGGCAAATAAAAGGGAAATAAAGCTTAGTTAAGGTAGGACATTTGTTCTCTGTATTAGGGGAATCTGGTGGCACACTGGAGCTGAAGAAGTCAAAATTCAGTTTGACTGACTAGCAAGACACAGGCAGCTAGAGTCCAATTTTCTTGCTGATCTTGCTGTTATTATTATATCTGTGTTGGACATGGATGTGTCTGGGGATGTGAGAAGCGAGAAAAGGAGGTTGACCCCAAATACACCAACATTCTGTCAGACTAATATAATTTTAAAAGACACAGGCAGTTGCATTCCAAGCAATTTATTTGCTGATCATGCTGTCATCATTAGTGATGAGCGAGCGTGCTCGGCCGATGCTCGGATCGGCTCGAGCATCGCTCTGCTCGGCACATGGCGGTACTCGTCGAGTACCGCCATGTGCTCGCCCGCCATGTTCGGGTGGCGGGGATCTGTGCCGGAAGAGGCACAGATCCGAAGAAGCTCCGCTGGACCACCAGGGACTGGAGGTACGGGGGCATTGCGGAGATGAAGGGGGCATTGCGGAGATGAAGGGGGACATTGTGGAAGAGGGGCATAGACTCTATGCCCCTCTTCCACAATGTCCCCCTTCATCTCCGCTATGCCCGTCTTCCACAATGTGCCCCTTCATCTCCGCTATGCCCCTCTTCCACAATGTGCCCCTTCATCTCCGCTATGCCCCTCTTCCACAATGTCCCCCTTCATCTCCTCTATGGCATAGAGGAGATGAAGGGGGACATTGTGGAAGAGGGGCATAGCGGAGATGAAGGGGCACATTGTGGAAGAGGGGCATAGCGGAGATGAAGGGGCACATTGTGGAAGAGGGGCATAGCGGAGATGAAGGGGGACATTGCGGAGCTGAAGGGGGCATTCTGAGATGAAGGGGGCATAGCGGAGATGAAGGGGGCATTGACCAGGCACCCTCCCCTCATCAGAGCAGGGGGTGCCTGGTGTTGCCCCATTCATTCCAATGGGGCTCGGGTGCTCGGCCGAGCACTCGAGCCTCAGGGGGTGCTCGGTCAGAGCACCCGAGCACCCGAGCATCGTGGTGCTCGCTCAACACTAATCATTATGTCTGTGTTGGACTTGTCTGGAGGTGTGATAAGGGAGCAAAGAAGTTTGACCCCAAATACCCCAACATTCTGTCACATTGATTTGATTTTAAAGTCACAGGCAGCTGCAGTCCAATTTCCTTGCTGATCTCACTGTTATGGTATCTCTGCTGGGGAAGCCTGGGGAAAGACGTTGATTTTGTTTTTTTAGTTATAATTTTTTTTAGACAGACTGTGATTTAAAAAAAAAAATACAAAAAAAATACAAAATAATAAATAAATATATTAAGTGACAAACAGCTGACTGGGAACCTAACGTGGGCTGGGTGACTGAGGCTGGCTCGATAAACAGCAGTCGACACTGAGAATTTTGTTGAGGGTTTATCACAGTGCCTGTGATTCCTGTCACTCTCATTTGTGGCTGACACTGATTTGCTGAGTGGGTTTGACCCGCCTCCTGGTGACCTTTTTATACCTGGCTATCACATCTGTCAGAGGCCCTTTCGTGGTGTTCCTGAGCCAGTAGTGCTGTTGCTGTGTTCCTGTGTTCTGAGTTCCTGTGTACCGATTCGGCTTGTCCTGACTATTCTCCAGTGTTCCTGCTTGTGTATGACCCGGCTCATCTGCGTACCACCCTTGGATTCTGACCCGGCTAGGCTGATGTTCCTGCTTGTGTATGACCCGGCTTTTATGACTACCTCCTACGTGCTCCGACTCGGCCCGGCTGACTTCCTGCTCCGAAGATCGACTTCCAGCTTGTTCCAGTGACCTGCGTTCCAGTTGTCGCCACCGCGACATTATCAGTCTCTGTTGCCCGCTTCAGTGTGACTGCCTTGCCTGGTGTTACCCATGATTAGTGCTGTGCTACCATTGCAGAGCTGTGTTTGAATCTGTATGCCTTCCTTTCATTGCAGAGCCTTTCAGTAGCACTGAAGCCTCGAGTAAACGTGCTTTTTAACTCTTGCAGTGCTGCCTCGATTTCACTCTCTCTATCTCCAGTACGAGCCTCGATAACCGTGATACTGCCGCTGAGTTGGCCGCTCACCATCAGCAACTCTAGTCCTCCATTGCAGAGTAGTCACATTGTTTGGGCCGTTTGGGCGCATAAGGCTCTCCGGTGTCGATTACCGGCGATATCCGTTATACAGAGTGGTGGCAGTAAGGCTTCAGTGTTAGCTTATCCGGTACTACGCCCGAGGGGGCTAGTGGCTCTTGCATTCATATTCCAGCATTCAGCAAAGTCTGTGGAGGCTGTTAAGCTCTTGCATTGCCTGCCGGTTCCCATTACGCCCGTGGGGGCTATTTGCACTTGCACAAACCAAAGCAGTTCCAGTAACTACGCCCGTGGGGGCTAAGTTGATTCCTATTCTGCTTAATACCCAAACTCCTTGGCGAGGCAGTTCGGTCTTCAGTACTTGATGAACTTTGTCTATCCAGCACAGCCTTTTAACACCCAGGGCGTGTCAAACCTCCACATCTGAGACGGACTGTTATCAAGTCATTAACCCCTTGGGGGTTCATATCACCCTATTGCTTATTGTCCTGCCTGTATATCTATTGTGCTATTACTATTGTAATATCTCAGTTTACATGATCTGTGTATTACCTACCGCCACTAGAGGGCGAACCTGTGCATTATTTTACTTTTAAAATAAAGTGTGTTTTATTTTCACTTACTGGTCTGAGTGTCCTAAAAAACCGTAACAGTACGAAAGGGCCGTGACCTCAGACAGTAAGGGTGAAAGTAATACTCAGAACATCCACTGGAGAATGGATGTCCATGAGCAGCGCCTGGACCAATTGGCACTGGCTCTACAGACGTTACTCGAACGTACAGTACATTTGGACAAGTCTGGTCCTAATCCGGTGGTCCCCCCAGTCTTGACACCGGAGAATCCGTCTGTAATTCCCCCTGCTAACTCAAGAGGGTTAACGGCAGCGGCGCCGTTACCCTTAAGATATGATGGCGAACCCTCCCTATGCAGAGGTTTCATTAACCAGTTGGAGATATTTTTGGAATTGGCACCCCAGGCATTTCCTAACGACCGTAGTAAGGTCGGCTTTATGATATCTATGTTGACGGGCAAGGCTTTGGCATGGGCGAATCCGTTGTGGGAAAATGCCAGACCCTGCACACTGAACTTTAGAGATTTCGTGATGAAGTTCAGATGTGTGTTTGAGGTTCCTGGTAGGGCTGCCTCTGCTGCCAAAAGGCTGATGGAGATTCAGCAGGGCGAACGCACTCTGGACGAGTATGCTATCAAGTTCCGGACCTTAGCAGCAGAGGTGGGCTGGAATGATGAGGCCTTACTTGCAGCCTTTACCCAGGGTCTCTCTGAACAGATTAAGGATGAGATAGCCGCTCGAGATGTACCCGGCGAGCTGGATGAATACATTGACTATGTCATGTTAATAGACTCCCGCATCCGTGAGAGATGCTTGGCTAAGAGGACTAAAGCAAAAAGTTATGGCCAGAACAGTTTCCTTAACCCACCCACACCACCCGTTCTACCTGAACGACCAGCCGACAGCACTGAACCTATGCAAGTAGGATTTACTAGGCTCACTAAGGAGGAGAAGTTGTATCGTAGGAGGCAAGGCTTATGCCTATATTGTGGCAAACCGGGTCATCTATTACGCAATTGTCTAGTAAGGCCGGGAAACGAACGCACCTAGGGTACCTTGGGGGACAGGCCCTAGGTGGTGTAGAACAGTCCCTAGATACTAGCACCACTAAACCCACCATCCAGTTGGCATTTGCTTGGGCGGATAAGGTTATCGAGGTCCTAGCATTGGTGGACTCCGGGGCAGCCGGCTACTTCATGGATCAGTCCTTTGCTGATTTGCAGGGCATTCCGTTATGTAAAAAGGACTCTCCTGTGGCAATAGAGGCCATTGATTGCAGACCCCTGGATCCTGCTTTCATTACGTTCAAGACAATCCCAGTGACAATGACTGTGAGGGCTTGTTACAGGGAGCAGATAAGATTTCAGACCATTCGTTCCCCGCACCATTCAGTTATTTTGGGGTTTCCATGGTTACAGGCACACAATCCCCAATTTGACTGGCAAAGGTGTGAAGTTAACTCCTGGTCTGAGTACTGTAACAAGAATTGTCTCTCTTTTCCTGTTAAGATTATGTGTACCTCTCCAGCTGTGCCAACAGAATATGGGCAATTCAGTGACGTATTTAGCAAAGGAGAGGCCAGCGCATTACCTGACCATAGGCCATACGATTGCACCATTGATTTGCCTCCAGGTGCGGTGCCCTCCAGGGGACGCACTTACCCACTGTCATGTGAGGAGAATAAGGCTATGGAGGATTATATCGCAGATGCCCTGGAGAGGGGAATCATTCGTAAATCTCCTGCTGGGGCCGGATTTTTTTTTGTTAAAAAGAAAAATGGGGAACTATCACGGTCCCCGTGATTCCCTGTCAATCTCTGCATATATACATTTGCATTGGAGGAGTCTGATTGGCCCGCCCAGGATGTGCCTTTATATGCTGAGGCTTGGGCACTTGTCAATTGCCCTTTCGTGGTGTTGTGTTGCTGCGCCTAATTACTGATCTCCAGTGTCTCCTGTGTACCGACCCGGCTAGTCTGACTCTCCTTCTGTTCCTGCTTCGTGATCTGACCCGGCTCTGGCTGATGACCCTGCACCGTGATCTGACCCGGCTCTGGCTGACGACCCTGCACCGTGATCTGACCCGGCTCTGGCTGACGACCCTGCATCGTGATCCGACCCGGCACTGGCTGACGACTCCGCTCCGTGATCCGACCCGGTTCTGGCTCCTGATCCTGCTCCGTGATTGTTCCACTCTCCGGTGGTGTTCCTGCGACATCCGGTTCCGGCTACTGCTCCTGTCCGGTTGCTGCTCCTGTGTACTCCGGTCGCGCTGGCGACATTCTGACTGTTCTCAGTTTCCTTGCTCATTACGCTGTAGCCGAGGTTGCCTGCCTTGTTCTCGTTGAGCATTACTCTTTTCAAATGTACCAGATTAACCCTTGCACTGCTGGTAGCCTCCGATTACGTGCCATTTTGATACATTGCCAAGCTCCGGTGATTCTCTGAGCCTTTACACTTTTGAGCCTCCGCTTTACGCTATACCAGTCCTTGCAGAGCTCCGCTTGTTCGATGCCCGGTGAGCATCGTGATCACGCTGGTTGACACTGGTAGTCCATTGGCTCTTGCAACAAGGATTCTGGGTGACACCGTGTGGGTGTCTGGGCAGTACCTCATTCGCTCAAAGTGCTTTATCCCAACTGCACTACTCTGTGCATCGGCTCTTCATAGCTTGGGCAATTCCGTTCTACTGTGGCCTCCCAAGGGCTGGCATACTTCCGTGGCAGACGCAGGGTTACTCGATACTCATTCAGTGCAATTTCTATTCTGGTTACATCAAATTGGCAGTAGCAATCCTCATAAGCCCACTGTGGTGGTACGGGCTCAGCTTAGAGCAACAGGGGCTCATCCTGTTTATGCTTCAAGAGTGTTACAGCGCTTTTCCTGAGTTCCTGATCTACATTTAAAGACTGTTACCATAGACTGCTATATATCTCCTGGGCATTGGCCAATCTAGTCTGAGCCTTACCAGTTGCTCCACTTAACCCTCTATGCACTACTGTTTGTAGTTTACTCCATTCTCTGTTCATATTGCCTGTTCTTACCTTTACTAGCCCCTAGGGGCATTGTTGTTCATTTTTTATTTCAATAAACTGTGTTTTACGTTACATCCTGGTCTGAGTGTCAGTAAAACCGTAACAGGAACTCAGGCCTTGCATTGACTACCGAGGGCTGAATAAGTTGATGCCTAAGAACGCCTATCCCATTCCACTTATTACAGAATTATTCGACAGATTAAAGGGCTCTTCGATCTTTACTAAACTTGATTTGCGAGCCGCCTATAATCTAGTCAGAATTAAAGAGGGTGACGAGTGGAAAACGGCGTTTAATACCAGAACAGGGCATTATGAATATCTGGTGATGCCATTCGGCTTATGCAATGCACCTGCAGTGTTTCAGGAATTTATTAACGACATTTTACGTGACCTGCTCCAGTCCTGTGTGGTAGTATATCTAGATGATATATTGATTCATTCTGTTAACCTCTCCCAACACATTAAGGATGTCTCAGAAGTCTTGCTCCGACTTCGTAAGCACAAGTTATCTTGTTAACTAGGAAAGTGCGAATTCCATACATTTCAAGTACCATTCCTGGGGTTCATAATCTCCAAAAGTGGCATTGCCATGGATCAGGAAAAGTTGGCAGCGGTTCTGCAATGGCCTCGGCCTAAGGGGTTAAAGGCCATTCAGCGATTCTTAGGTTTTGCTAACTATTATAGGAAGTTCATCAAGAACTTTTCCACGATTGTAAAACCACTATCAGATTTGACTCATAAGGGCGCTTCTCCCTCTCAGTGGTCTGAGGCAGCTGAAGACGCATTTGTTACCCTGAAATCTGCCTTTGCATCTGCTCCTACACTGTACCACCCTAATCCCTCCCTGCCGTTTACATTGGAGGTTGACGCTTCGGAAGTTGGGGTTGGGGCAGTGCTCTCCCAACGTCCTGTGGGAGGTGGCGCCTTAAAGCCTTGTGGGTTTTTCTCTAAGAAATTGTCCAGCGCCCAGAGCCATTACAAGATTGGCGACAGGGAACTGTTGGCCATCATCCTAGCACTGAAGGAATGGCGACACCTTTTGGAGGGCACTCAGACTCCAGTACTAATTCTTACTGACCATAAGAATTTAACCTATCTCTCCGAAGCCAAAAGACTGTCTTCTTGACAAGCTAGGTGGGCGCTGTTTTTGTCCCGATTCAATTTTCTAGTGTCCTATCTCCCTGGCTCGAAGAATATCAAGACTGATGCGTTGTCACGTCAGTTTGCTTCTGACACTGAGAGGGAGGAAGACCCGGTACCCATCATTCAGCCAGATCGGATCCTGGCTACTATTCGTACCACCATAACCTCGCCTCTGGCATCACAATCAAGGGCACCTCCTGAAACCCCAGTGGGGAAGTGTTTCGTAGATAAGTCATTCCGGGTCCGTCTGTTGGAAACTTATCACGCCTCTAAAGCGGCTGGGCATATTGGTAGGGACCAACTAGTGTGGTCTCTCTCTCAGCTATTTTGGTGGCCTACCTTGAGAGCCGACTGCGCCGCTTTTACTGCAGCTTGTACCACCTGTGCCCGTGCCAAGACCCCTAGGCATCTCCCCGTGGGCTTATTGCAACCGGTGCCTAATGGAGACCGTCCTTGGTCTCATATATACATTGACTTTTTGGGAGAATTACCTGCCTCTAGAGGTTACACGTTCATTCTTATGGTGGTCGATAGATTCTCTAAGATGGCACATTTTGTGCCTCTGACTGGCCTTCCATCGGCCCAGGAATTGGCTACAGTCTTTGCCAGAGAGGTGTTCCGTCTGCACGGAGTACCCAGAGTGATTGTCTCCGACCGTGGGAGCCAGTTCGTTTCTAGGTTTTGGAGGACATTTTGTGGTCAGGTGGGCATCCAATTGTCATTTTCCTCCGCCTACCATCCCCAGACGAATGGGGCCGCTGAGCGTGCCAATCAGGGACTGGAGCAGTTCCGGCGCTGCTTTGTCACCGATCATCATGATAATTGGGCTGACCTGTTGCCATGGGAGGAGTTTGCCAGAAACTGTGCGGTTAACTCATCGTCCGGGAGCTCCCCGTTTCTCGTTAATTATGGTTTCCAGCCTTGTCTGCTCCCGGACTCCTTTCAGGCACAGCAGATTCCTGCTTTGGACGAGCATTTGGCACAACTTCGTTCCACTTGGGCACAGGTTCAGAGGTCCCTCAGTCAGTCATTCAGGCGGCAGCAACGGCACGCTAATCGCAGACGCCTTCCAGCGGTCTCATTTCAAGTTGGGGACAGGGTATGGCTGTCAACCAGAAACCTCAATTTACAAGTGCCGTCCAACAAACTGGCTCCCCGGTTCATTGGTCCATTTAAGATTATCCGCAAGATTAATCCGGGTTCTTATGCTCTGGAGCTTCCACCCTCAATGCACATTCATAATCTGTTCCATGTGTCACTCCTGAAACCCTTGGTGTGCAATCGTTATACTACTACGCCAGTGATTCCTGGGCCGGTGGACGTCCAGGGCCAAGAAGAGTATGAGGTCCAGAGTATTATTGATTCCAGGAGATTTAGAGGAAAGCTGCAATATTTGGTTCATTGGAAGGGCTATGGTCCTGAAGAACGTTCTTGGGTTGATCAAGGGGACCTCCATACACCTAGATTGGTACGCAGCTTTGACTCTAAATATCCTTTGAAACCCAGACCTCAGGCAGGGAGAGGGGGCCTTTGAGAGGGGGGTACTATCACAGTGCCTGTGATTCCTGTCACTCTCATTTGTGGCTGACACTGATTTGCTGAGTGGGTTTGACCCGCCTCCTGGTGACCTTTTTATACCTGGCTATCACATCTGTCAGAGGCCCTTTCGTGGTGTTCCTGAGCCAGTAGGGCTGTTGCTGTGTTCCTGTGTTCTGAGTTCCTGTGTACCGATTCGGCTTGTCCTGACTATTCTCCAGTGTTCCTGCTTGTGTATGACCCAGCTCGTCTGCGTACCACCCTTGGATCCTGACCCGGCTAGGCTGACGTTCCTGCTTGTGTATGACCCGGCTTGTATGACTACCTCCTACGTGCTCCGACTCGGCCCGGCTGACTTCCTGCTCCGAAGATCGACTTCCAGCTTGTTCCAGTGACCTGCGTTCCAGTTGTCGCCGCCGCAACATTATCAGTCTCTGTTGCCCGCTTCAGTGTGACTGCCTTGCCTGGTGTTACCCATGATTAGTGCTGTGCCTCGCTACCCGTGCAGAGCTGTGTTTGAATCTGTATGCCTTCCTTTCATTGCAGAGCCTTTCAGTAGCACTGAAGCCTCGAGTAAACGTACTTTTTAACTCTTGCAGTGCTGCCTCGATTTCACTCTCTCTATCTCCAGTATGAGCCTCGATACCCGTGATACTGCTGCTGAGTTGGCCGCTCACAGTCGGCAACTCTAGTCCTCCATTGCAGAGTAGTCACTAGTGATGAGCGAGCACCCCAATGCTCGGATGTTCGGGTGCTCTGACCGAGCACCCCCTGAGGCTCGAGTGCTCGGCCGAGCACCCGAGCCCCATTGAAGTCAATGGGAGGACTCGAGCATTACACCAGGCACCCCCTGCTCTGATGAGGGGAGGGTGCCTGGTCCATAGGAAAAGGGCAGAAAAAGATGGAAACACTAGAGAAATGGTTCAGGGACAGCATAGGGAGGATGTCTGGATGCACCTTGGACTCCAACATCGCTGCTGGGAACGATCTTTCGCCCGTAGTACGCCATTTTTACAGACTGACCGTAAAATACACAAAAAGGAAAATAAAAACGACTTTAGGCGAAAAATTGTTACCAAACAGTATTTGCTGTATATTTACTTGTATATCATCTGCAAATTCTCCCAAAAATTTCATCGATTTTCTGAAGTGAGGCCATGATTAAGAGGGAAACGTGCGCAGAGGCAAATTATCCCAAAAATTTCCTTGATTTTCAGAACTGAGGCCATGATTAAGAGGGAAACGTGCGCAGAGGCAAATTCTCCCAAAAATTTCCTTGATTTTCAGAACTGAGACCATGATTAAGAGGGAAACGTGCGCTGAGCTGACCATCTAAAACATTATGGGTGAGGGTCTGCTGCAGAGCTGACCATCCTAAACATTATATGCGAAGGCCCGCTAGTGAGCTGACGCTATAAAACATTATATGAGAGGGCCCGCTAGAGAGCTGACCCAATAAAACATTATATGAGAAGGCCCGCTGGTGAGCTGACCTATATAAAAATTGGCAAACAGGGCCCGCTGGTGAGCTGGCCCTATATAAAAATTATATCACAGGGCCCGCTGGTGAGCTGGCCCTATATAAAAATTATATCCCAGGGCACGCTGGTGAGCTGGCCCTATATAAAAATTATATCCCAGGGCATATGGAAGAGGAGGAGGAGGATGAGAACATTAAGAGTCAACCATATACCCGTTTTTTGGGTGGAAGGGGTGAATGGGAATACAGAGTATTCCCATCATTGTAAATAACATATATAAAGTGAGTTTATGTTCCCCCGGGGCTTTCCTCCAGTGGAGTGGAGAAGTCAGGGGAAATCCAGGCCTTGTTCATTTTTATAAGTGTCAACCTATCAGCATTGTCGGTGGAAAGGCGGATACGCTTATCTGTTATGATGCCACCAGCAGCACTAAATACCCGCTCAGACAGAACGCTGGCGGCAGGGCAGGCCAGCACCTCCAAGGCGTAGAGTGCCAGTTCATACCACGTGTCCAGCTTGGACACCCAGTAGTTGTAAGGCACAGAGGGATCATTGAGGACGCTGACACGGTCTGCTACGTACTCCTTCACCATCTTCCAAAACTTTTCCCTCCTTGTGACACTAGGCTGCGCATCAGGGTGAGGGTGCTGGCGGGGTGTCATGAAGGTGTCCCACGCCTTGGAGAGTGTTGCCCTGCCTTTGTCGGAACTGCTGTGTGCTCCCCTTTTCTCCCCTTCTCGGTTGGCCAAGGTAGCACGTACTCTGCCGCCAGCGTTGTCAGATGGAAAATTTTGGAGCAATTTTTCAACAAGAACCTTCTGGTATTGCACCATTTTGCTTGTCCTCTCCACCGGAGGAATGAGAGATGAGAAATTCTCTTTGTAGCGGGGGTCCAGAAGGGTGAACACCCAGTAATCCGTGTTGTCTAAAATGCGTACAACGCGTGGGTCACGGGAAAGGCAGCCTAACATAAAGTCAGCCATGTGTGCCAGAGTACCAACAGTCAAGATTTCGCTGTCCTCACCAGGAGGCTGACTCTCAATATCCTCATCCTCTTCCTCCTCTTCTGCCCACCCACGCTGAAGAGATGGAACTAAAGTTCCATGGCTACCCTCTGTAGCGGAGGCAACCGTGTCTTCCTCCTCCTCCTCCTCCTCCTCCTCCTCCTCCGCCTCCTCCAATTGTCGCTGAGAAGACGAAGTGAGGGTGCTCTGGCTATCACCTTGTGTAAGCTCTTCCTCCCCCATTTCCACCTCTTCCACATGCAAAGCGTCGGTTTTAATTGTGAGCAGCGAGCGTTTCAGTAGACACAGAAGTGGGATGGTTACACTGATAATAGCGTTATCGCCGCTCACCATCTGTGTCGATTCCTCAAAATTGCGTAAAACCTCGCAGAGGTCTGACATCCATTCCCACTCCTCACTTCTGATTACAGGAAGTTGAACGGAGAGGCGACGACCGTGTAACAGCTGGTACTCCACTACTGCCCTCTGCTGCTCACAAAGCCGGGCCAACATGTGGAAGGTGGAGTTCCAGCGCGTGCTCACGTCACACAGCAGCCGGTGAGCTGGCAATTGTAAGCGCTGCTGCAGCTTCAACAGGCCGGCCGAAGCTGTAGATGACTTACGGAAATGTGCACACACGCGGCGCACCTTGGTCAAGAGATCATGCACATTGGGGTAGGTTTTTAGAAATCGCTGCACCACTAAATTAAATACATGCGCTAGGCATGGTACGTGTGTGAGCTTGCCGAGCTCCAAAGCCGCCACCAAGTTACGCCCATTATCACACACAACCATGCCTGCTTGCAGGTTGAGTGGCGAGAGCCACTGCTCGGTCTGGTGACTAATCCCCTGCAACAGCTCTGAGGCCGTGTGCTGTTTGTCCCCAAGGCAGATCAGCTTCAGCACGGCCTGTTGACGCTTCCCCACTGCAGTGCTACACTGCTTCCAGCTACTGGCTGATGGGGGAGTGGCGGTGTGTGTAGAGAATTCGGAGGTGGAAACGGAGGAGGAGGAGCCAATAACGTAGGTGCTGGTGGAAACCCTGATGGAGGTAGGGCCCGCAATCCTCGGCGTGGGTAGCACCCGTGCCATCCCAGGGTCCGAGTCGCTCCCAGCCTCCACGACATTCACCCAGTGTGCCGTCAGGGAAATGTAGCGTCCCTGGCCACAAGCACTTGTCCATGTGTCAGTCGTTAAGTGGACCTTCCCAGTAACTGCGTTGGTCAGGGCACGGGTGATGTTACGGGACACATGGTGGTGTAATGCGGGGATGGCACACCGGGAAAAGTAGTGGCGGCTGGGGACCGCGTACCGAGGGACAGCTGCTGCCATCAGGCTGCGGAAGGACTCAGTGTCCACAAGCCTAAATGGCAGCATTTCGATGGCCAGTAATTTGGAAAGGTGTGAGGTTAGTGCTATGGCCTGTGGGTGGGTGGCTGGGTATTTTCTCTTGCGCTCAAATGCCTGGGGTAACGACATTTGGACGCTGTGCTGGGACAGGGAAGTGGATGTGGTCGCTGATGGTGCTTCAGATGCTACAGGTGCAGGGCGGGAGGTATGCGGGCCTGCGCCTTCGACAGGCGATTGGCCGGCACCGAAAACAGGGGAAGAGGAGGCAGTGGTGTGGCCTGCAGACACAGATGGGCGATCCAGGCGTTCCTCCCACTTACTACGGTGCTTGGATGCCATGTGTCGGATCATGCTGGTGGTGGTGAGGTTTCTAGTGTTCATGCCTCGGCTCATTCTGGTGTGGCACAGGTTGCAAACTACAAATCTTTTGTCGTCCGCACTTTCCTTAAAAAAACGCCATACCGCGGAACACCTACCCCTTGGCAAGGTAGATTTACGCAAGGGGGTGCTCCGTGGAACATTTGCGGGCCGGTTTGGTGCGGTCCGCCTTCTTTCTGTAGCCACACCACTGCCTCTTCCAGCCTGTTGTGGTGCTGCAGATGGCTCACCCTCAGGACTGCTGTCATCGCTCGGCTCTACACCTTCCCAGGTGGGGTCAGTCACCTCATCGTCCACCAAGTCCTCCTCCACTTCCTCACTCTGATCATCCTCCTCAAGTCTTGATCCCACCACATACTCGGTCATTGACAACTGTATAACATTCTCCTCAACAAGGTCTTGAGAAGGAAATAGTGGTTGATTTAATGGCAACTGTGTCTCATCATCATCATCATCATCCACTACTTCCTTTGACCTTAAATGCCGTTCACATCTGTCATCTTCTTGTGATTGGGTAGCCTCTAGAGGTTGTGAATCAGGGCACAAGATGTCATGTTCCTCTGCAAGCGTGCTTGGAGAGAGGGTCAAATGAAGGATTGGTGATGAGACGAGCTCATCACTATATCCCAGTGTGGGATCACTTCTTTGACCAGACCGTGTATGGTGGGAGGAAGGATGATCAGAGTGAGGATTATGTTGACCAGACTCTTGGCTACTGAGAGTGGACTTGGTGGAAGACAGGGTGGTGCTTAACCGACTGGAAGCAGTATCAGCTGTCATCCAACCGACCACCTGTTCGCACTGGTCGGACCTCGAGAGTGATGTCCTGCGACGACCTGTGAAATCAGACATGAAGCTAGGTATGGTGGATGTCTTTCTTTCTTGTGCTCTGGCACCAGGCACAGTTTCTCCGCGTCCTGACCCGCGCCCTGAACTTTCAGGATCACGTCCACTTCCCCGTCCCTTTTTACCCGCCTTCTTCATCTTACACGATATATATGACTTTAATATATATGAGTTTGAAAACTTAACAGTATTTCTTACTATTCTGCAACTCTGCAGAGTACACAGAATAGGCTGCTAAACTGCGGTGACACACACTGAATGGAATAAGTGACTTTAATATTTGAGTTTGAAAAATTAACAGTATTTCTTACTATTCTGCAACTCTGCAGAGTACACAGAATAGGCTGTTAAACGGCGTTGAAACACACTGAATGGAATATGTGACTTTAATATTTGAGTTTGAAAACTTAACAGTATTTCTTATAATTCTGCAACTCTGCAGAGTACACAGAATAGGCTGTTAAACGGCGGTGAAAGACACTGAATGGAATATGTGACTTTGATATTTGAGTTTGAAAAATTAACAGTATTTCTTACTATTCTGCAACTCTGCAGAGTACACAGAATAGGCTGTTAAACGGCGTTGAAACACACTGAATGGAATATGTGACTTTAATATTTGAGTTTGAAAACTTAACAGTATTTCTTATAATTCTGCAACTGTACAGAGTACACAGAATAGGCTGTTAAACGGCGGTGAAAGACACTGAATGGAATATGTGACTTTAATATTTGAGTTTGAAAACTTAACAGTATTTCTTATAATTCTGCAACTCTGCAGAGTACACAGAATAGGCTGTTAAACGGCGGTGAAAGACACTGAATGGAATATGTGACTTTGATATTTTAGTTTGAAGACTTAACAGTATTTCTTCCTATTCTGCAACTCTGCACAGTACACAGAATGTGCTGCTACACTGCGGCGAAGCACACTGAATGGAATATGTGACTTTGATATTTGAGTTTGAAAACTTAACAGTATTTCTTATAATTCTGCAACTCTGCACAGTACACAGAATAGGCCGCTAAACGGCGGTGAAACACACTGAATGGAATATGTGACTTTAATATTTGAGTTTGAAAACTTAACAGTATTTCTTACTATTCTGCAACTCTGCAGAGTACACAGAATAGGCTGTTAAACGGCGTTGAAACACACTGAATGGAATATGTGACTTTAATATTTGAGTTTGAAAACTTAACAGTATTTCTTATAATTCTGGAACTGTACAGAGTACACAGAATAGGCTGTTAAACGGCAGTGAAAGACACTGAATGGAATATGTGACTTTAATATTTGAGTTTGAAAACTTAACAGTATTTCTTATAATTCTGCAACTGTACAGAGTACACAGAATAGGCTGTTAAACGGCGGTGAAAGACACTGAATGGAATATGTGACTTTAATATTTGAGTTTGAAAACTTAACAGTATTTCTTATAATTCTGCAACTCTGCAGAGTACACAAAATAGGCTGTTAAACGGCGGTGAAAGACACTGAATGGAATATGTGACTTTGATATTTTAGTTTGAAGACTTAACAGTATTTCTTCCTATTCTGCAACTCTGCACAGTACACAGAATGTGCTGCTACACTGCGGCGAAGCACACTGAATGGAATATGTGACTTTGATATTTTAGTTTGAAGACTTAACAGTATTTCTTCCTATTCTGCAACTCTGCACAGTACACAGAATGTGCTGCTAAACTGCGGCGAAGCACACTGAATGGAATATGTGACTTTGATATTTGAGTTTGAAGACTTAACAGTATTTCTTCCTATTCTGCAACTCTGCACAGTACACAGAATGTGCTGCTACACTGCGGCGAAGCACACTGAATGGAATATGTGACTTTGATATTTTAGTTTGAAGACTTAACAGTATTTCTTCCTATTCTGCAACTCTGCACAGTACACAGAATGTGCTGCTAAACTGCGGCGAAGCACACTGAATGGAATATGTGACTTTGATATTTGAGTTTGAAGACTTAACAGTATTTCTTCCTATTCTGCAACTCTGCACAGTACACAGAATGTGCTGCTACACTGCGGCGAAGCACACTGAATGGAATATGTGACTTTGATATTTTAGTTTGAAGACTTAACAGTATTTCTTCCTATTCTGCAACTCTGCACAGTACACAGAATGTGCTGCTAAACTGCGGCGAAGCACACTGAATGGAATATGTGACTTTGATATTTGAGTTTGAAGACTTAACAGTATTTCTTCCTATTCTGCAACTCTGCACAGTACACAGAATGTGCTGCTAAACTGCGGCGAAGCACACTGAATGGAATATGTGACTTTGATATTTTAGTTTGAAGACTTAACAGTATTTCTTCCTATTCTGCAACTCTGCACAGTACTCAGAATGTGCTGCTAAACTGCGGCGACGCACACTGAATGGAATACGTGACTTTGATATTTTAGTTTGAAGACTTAACAGAATGTGCTCTAATCTGCAACTTTGCACACTAAACAGAATGTGCTCTAATCTGCAACTTTGCACACTAAACAGAATGTGCTCTAATCTGCAACTTTGCACACTAAACAGAATGTGCTCTAATCTGCAACTGTGCACACTAAACAGAATGTGCTCTAATCTGCAACTTTGCACACTAAACAGAATATATATATTTTTTTTTTTTTTTTTTTTTTTTTTTCCCCCCACACCAAATAACCTGCTGCCCCCACACACAGTAGTCCTAAAAAGGACTTTTGGTTCTTTTTTTTTCACAATTTTTGTTTTTTTCCTCCCTACACTGCCTTTCCCTTCCTATCCTCAGCTCTCCCTGGCTCAGACTGAGCCGAACTCGCTGGTCAGGTGCTATACAGCACCTGACCACGGGTTCTGGCCAGCCAATCAGTGTAATGCCAGCAGCCAACATGGCTGCTGGCATTACACCGATGTCAGAGCCTCCCTGCACGTTTATTGGCTGCGCAGCAGCCGCAAAACGTGCGGGGAGGAGACCCGAACATGGCGGGCGAGCACATGCGGTACTCGTACGAGTACCGCCATGTGCCGAGCAGAGCGATGCTCGAGCCGATCCGAGCATCGGCCGAGCATGCTCGCTCAACACTAGTAGTCACATTGTTTGGGCCGTTTGGGCGCATAAGGCTCTCCGGTGTCGATTACCGGCGATATCCGTTATACAGAGTGGTGGCAGTAAGGCTTCAGTGTTAGCTTATCCAGTACTACGCCCGAGGGGGCTAGTGGCTCTTGCATTCATATTCCAGCATTCAGCAAAGTCTGTGGAGGCTGTTAAGCTCTTGCATTGCCTGCCGGTTCCCGTTACGCCCGTGGGGGCTATTTGCACTTGCACAAACCAAAGCAATTCCAGTAACTACGCCCGTGGGGGCTAAGTTGATTCCTATTCTGCTTAATACCCAAACTCCTTGGCGAGGCAGTTCGGTCTTCAGTACTTGATGAACTTTGTCTATCCAGCACAGCCTTTTAACACCCAGGGCATGTCAAACCTCCACATCTGAGACGGACTGTTATCAAGTCATTAACCCCTTGGGGGTTCATATCACCCTATTGCTTATTGTCCTGCCTGTATATCTATTGTGCTATTACTATTGTAATATCTCAGTTTACATGATCTGTGTATTACCTACCGCCACTAGAGGGCGAACCTGTGCATTATTTTACTTTTAAAATAAAGTGTGTTTTATTTTCACTTACTGGTCTGAGTGTCCTAAAAAACCGTAACAGTACGAAAGGGCCGTGACCTCAGACAGTAAGGGTGAAAGTAATACTCAGAACATCCACTGGAGAATGGATGTCCATGAGCAGCGCCTGGACCAATTGGCACTGGCTCTACAGACGTTACTCGAACGTACAGTACATTTGGACAAGTCTGGTCCTAATCCGGTGGTCCCCCCAGTCTTGACACCGGAGAATCCGTCTGTAATTCCCTCTGCTAACTCAAGAGGGTTAACGGCAGCGGCGCCGTTACCCTTAAGATATGATGGCGAACTCTCCCTATGCAGAGGTTTCATTAACCAGTTGGAGATATTTTTGGAATTGGCACCCCAGGCATTTCCTAACGACCGTAGCAAAAAAACGTAACAGGGTTAAGACAAGACATCACACTCCATCGGTTATGTTTTGTAGTTTAGAGTAAACACACACACACACAAGTTGAATAATGTCCAGCAAATGCACAAGAGGTAGGGGGAAAGGTAGAGCAGTTCAGGGATTGGGAGTAAAGTGGTAGTTCAGAAACTAACAGCAGTGTGTGTAATAAATTATGTTGAGCTCTCGCCTCCTGGAGAAGTATGAAATTTGTCAAGGTCCCACCAAAAGTTCCACCAGCGCCAGTAAAATAAGAAAATATAAGAATACTGAAGATGACAATGACAAGATGACAAGTCACATTCTAGTGTTGATCATAGCAGTGGTATAATGGACAAAGTTGTAGCAGCTGATCCAACTGCTGCATCTGCCAGTGAGACATACAAGCACCAAAACACATCCTCAAAGTAGTAGCAATCTTTGTGAAAGTAACAAGAAGTTGTTTGACACCTCTAAATGAGGTGGGTGATAATGATGCTGATAGGGGTGGGAGAAAAGTGTGAAAAATTTCCTGCATGACCTTACATGAAAATGTGCCACTTTTTCGGTTTTCCCACGAAAAATTTCGCCTTTCCACCTATGCAAAAATATCCTCCTTTTCGCCTATTTAAAAAAATGTTCTGCCTATGTTAATACATTTTTCGCCTGTTTTAACACATTTTTCACCTATATTTCCTATAGGTACTACATTTCTCAGTGTAATGATACTTTTTCTGAGGGCTGAAGTTTAGTAATAAGTGGCTGAAAATCAAAGTTGTGAGTTCTACAGCAACATATGGCTTGTAAAAAATGTGTTAGCATGAGAATGCATTTGTCCTTTGCGCACAACACTAACTTCCTTCGTAAATTACACTGGCACATATTCATGATGATGTCAAGAGATTAAAAAAAAATACATCCTACAATGTGGCAGATGTGTATTGTAGTGGTGGTAGTGGGGGACTGGCTGGTATGGTTGTGATTTGTGCATGTATATAGTTTTTACTATTTCCATTGTTGCATCAAATCTCTGTCCTCCTTCTCAGATTAGTGACACACATTACTTGTCGCTCATAGCAGTGGTCCCAAGAGGTAGATGGTGGCAACCCTTCTTCACATCCCTTCTCTACCTCCTCATCTATGCTGCTGTTAATATATTTGTCCTGGCTTTGTCTGTCATGTGTGGTTTCTTCTACTACTACTACTACTACTACTGGAGCTGGATGTTGATGTAAATCTACTGCCACTACTGCTAGGTGTTAAAGCACTTACAGCAGTACTCATCATATCTAACACTGGATGTTAACCTGTGTTGTGGGGTACTCCAAACAGCTGTGTGTGGCTGAGTGGGACTTTGACTTTGAAGATGCGATGATGCTGATGATGACTGATAGGGTGACTGTGTGATTTTTGACATCTGTACTTGACCAGGGTCAGACTTTCCAATGGCTTTCTCAAACTTTTCATAGACACACACAGTGATCCTTAAAAGTGGTGGAATATACAGCCTTTGACTTTCTGCTAACCTTATAGCCATGACATCATCCTCACTCTCAACTTCATCTGTATTTGAACAAGAGAAGGATGCTTCATGGATATATTCTAGACCTTCATCATCATCAGGCATCCTCAGCAGTATCAGCATCACCTGACAGTTCTTGCACACTACTACCCTTATATTCCTCTAAGCTTTTAGAGGTCTCAAACAATTTCTTTTTACTTTTACTGTAACAAAATTCACTGCTACTTTGAGGACAGGTGTTTTGGTGCTTGGTTGTCTCACTTTGTGATGCAGCAGGTGGTTCAGCTGCTACACCTTCCTCTATTATGCTATTGCTAACATGATCAACACTTGAATGAGACTTGTTGTTGTCTTCAGTCTTCTTCTTATATGGTTCTATATTTCTACTGGCACTAGTGATGCTGGAACTAGTTTTGCTGGGATCTTGACAAACTGCATCCTCCCTTGGAGTAGAGGGATCATCATCATTTACTGCATACGCTGTAGAAACCATTGCTGATGCAGCTGTATGATGCCTTGCCTAAGCCCAATAAGCTGTCTGTCACCTAAGATATTTTGTTTTTTATCCTTTTTTATTTATTTTATTATTTTTAAGTTGTCCACTCTGTTGTCTTATCACAGTCTGTCCAAAACAAATTATAACTGAAAACAAAATCAACAACTTCTTTCCCCAGACTTCCCCACCCAGCACAGAGACAATATCAGCAAGCAAATAGGTCACTAGAAGCCTGTGTCTTGCCAGCCAGTTATGTGGAATTTTGGAGTATTTGGGGGTCAACCTCCTTCCTCCCTTCTTATCCCCTAGAGTGCCCCCAGACTCCCCTAATTCAGAGAACAAATGTCCTACCTAAATGACTCCCTAAACTAAGCTTCATTTCCCCTTTATTTGCCTATGTTCTCTAGCTCAAAAAACATATTGATCTCTCCTCTCACAAACACAGAATGGCATGCTGTGAGAGCCTGACACCCTTTTATATGGCTGTAGAAAACGTTCGTGTGGTAGAGAAATATTTTTCTTCCCATTGATTTCAATGGGTGGAAAAGGCAGGAAAAAACGGAAAAACTGCACTTTTCTCTGGAAACTATTCACCAAGCGGAAAGTGCCATTGTTCTCTGATTTCAGTTTGAGGTGAAAATTTTTGCCCATCCCTAGATGCTGAGGATTAGTGTTGAGCGAGCATGCTCGGCCGATGCTCGGATCGGCTCGAGCATCGCTCTGCTCGGCACATGGCGGTACTCGTACGAGTACCGCATGTGCTCGCCCGCCATGTTCGGGTCTCCTCCCCGCACGTTTTGCGGCTGCTGCGCAGCCAATAAACGTGCAGGGAGGCTCTGACATCGGTGTAATGCCAGCAGCCATGTTGGCTGCTGGCATTACACTGATTGGCTGGCCAGAACCCGTGGTCAGGTGCTGTATAGCACCTGACCATCGAGTTCGGCTCAGTCTGAGCCAGGGAGAGCTGAGGATAGGAAGGGAAAGGCAGTGTAGGGAGGAAAAAAACAAAAATTGTGAAAAAAAAAGAACCAAAAGTCCTTTTTAGGACTACTGTGTGTGGGGGCAGCAGGTTATTTGGTGTGGGGGGAAAAAAACAAAAAAAAAAAAAAAAAAATATATATATTCTGTTTAGTGTACAAAGTTGCAGATTAGAGCACATTCTGTTTAGTGTGCACAGTTGCAGATTAGAGCACATTCTGTTTAGTGTGCAAAGTTGCAGATTAGAGCACATTCTGTTTAGTGTGCAAAGTTGCAGATTAGAGCACATTCTGTTTAGTGTGCAAAGTTGCAGATTAGAGCACATTCTGTTAAGTCTTCAAACTAAAATATCAAAGTCACGTATTCCATTCAGTGTGCGTCGCCGCAGTTTAGCAGCACATTCTGAGTACTGTGCAGAGTTGCAGAATAGGAAGAAATACTGTTAAGTCTTCAAACTAAAATATCAAAGTCACATATTCCATTCAGTGTGCTTCGCCGCAGTTTAGCAGCACATTCTGTGTACTGTGCAGAGTTGCAGAATAGGAAGAAATACTGTTAAGTCTTCAAACTCAAATATCAAAGTCACATATTCCATTCAGTGTGCTTCGCCGCAGTTTAGCAGCACATTCTGTGTACTGTGCAGAGTTGCAGAATAGGAAGAAATACTGTTAAGTCTTCAAACTCAAATATCAAAGTCACATATTCCATTCAGTGTGCTTCGCCGCAGTGTAGCAGCACATTCTGTGTACTCTGCAGAGTTGCAGAATAGGAAGAAATACTGTTAAGTCTTCAAACTCAAATATCAAAGTCACATATTCCATTCAGTGTGCTTCGCCGCAGTGTAGCAGCACATTCTGTGTACTGTGCAGAGTTGCAGAATAGGAAGAAATACTGTTAAGTCTTCAAACTAAAATATCAAAGTCACATATTCCATTCAGTGTGCTTCGCCGCAGTGTAGCAGCACATTCTGTGTACTGTGCAGAGTTGCAGAATAGGAAGAAATACTGTTAAGTCTTCAAACTAAAATATCAAAGTCACATATTCCATTCAGTGTGCTTCGCCGCAGTTTAGCAGCACATTCTGTGTACTGTGCAGAGTTGCAGAATAGGAAGAAATACTGTTAAGTCTTCAAACTAAAATATCAAAGTCACATATTCCATTCAGTGTGCTTCGCCGCAGTGTAGCAGCACATTCTGTGTACTGTGCAGAGTTGCAGAATAGGAAGAAATACTGTTAAGTCTTCAAACTAAAATATCAAAGTCACATATTCCATTCAGTGTCTTTCACCGCCGTTTAACAGCCTATTCTGTGTACTCTGCAGAGTTGCAGAATTATAAGAAATACTGTTAAGTTTTCAAACTCAAATATTAAAGTCACATATTCCATTCAGTGTCTTTCACCGCCGTTTAACAGCCTATTCTGTGTACTCTGTACAGTTGCAGAATTATAAGAAATACTGTTAAGTTTTCAAACTCAAATATTAAAGTCACATATTCCATTCAGTGTCTTTCACCGCCGTTTAACAGCCTATTCTGTGTACTCTGTACAGTTCCAGAATTATAAGAAATACTGTTAAGTTTTCAAACTCAAATATTAAAGTCACATATTCCATTCAGTGTCTTTCACCGCCGTTTAACAGCCTATTCTGTGTACTCTGTACAGTTCCAGAATTATAAGAAATACTGTTAATTTTTCAAACTCAAATATTAAAGTCACATATTCCATTCAGTGTCTTTCACCGCCGTTTAACAGCCTATTCTGTGTACTCTGTACAGTTCCAGAATTATAAGAAATACTGTTAAGTTTTCAAACTCAAATATTAAAGTCACATATTCCATTCAGTGTGTTTCAACGCCGTTTAACAGCCTATTCTGTGTACTCTGCAGAGTTGCAGAATTATAAGAAATACTGTTAAGTTTTCAAACTCAAATATTAAAGTCACATATTCCATTCAGTGTCTTTCACCGCCGTTTAACAGCCTATTCTGTGTACTCTGTACAGTTCCAGAATTATAAGAAATACTGTTAATTTTTCAAACTCAAATATTAAAGTCACATATTCCATTCAGTGTCTTTCACCGCCGTTTAACAGCCTATTCTGTGTACTCTGTACAGTTCCAGAATTATAAGAAATACTGTTAAGTTTTCAAACTCAAATATTAAAGTCACATATTCCATTCAGTGTCTTTCACCGCCGTTTAACAGCCTATTCTGTGTACTCTGTACAGTTCCAGAATTATAAGAAATACTGTTAAGTTTTCAAACTCAAATATTAAAGTCACATATTCCATTCAGTGTGTTTCAACGCCGTTTAACAGCCTATTCTGTGTACTCTGCAGAGTTGCAGAATTATAAGAAATACTGTTAAGTTTTCAAACTCAAATATTAAAGTCACATATTCCATTCAGTGTCTTTCACCGCCGTTTAACAGCCTATTCTGTGTACTCTGTACAGTTCCAGAATTATAAGAAATACTGTTAAGTTTTCAAACTCAAATATTAAAGTCACATATTCCATTCAGTGTCTTTCACCGCCGTTTAACAGCCTATTCTGTGTACTCTGTACAGTTCCAGAATTATAAGAAATACTGTTAAGTTTTCAAACTCAAATATTAAAGTCACATATTCCATTCAGTGTGTTTCAACGCCGTTTAACAGCCTATTCTGTGTACTCTGCAGAGTTGCAGAATTATAAGAAATACTGTTAAGTTTTCAAACTCAAATATTAAAGTCACATATTCCATTCAGTGTCTTTCACCGCCGTTTAACAGCCTATTCTGTGTACTCTGTACAGTTCCAGAATTATAAGAAATACTGTTAAGTTTTCAAACTCAAATATTAAAGTCACATATTCCATTCAGTGTGTTTCAACGCCGTTTAACAGCCTATTCTGTGTACTCTGCAGAGTTGCAGAATAGTAAGAAATACTGTTAAGTTTTCAAACTCAAATATTAAAGTCACATATTCCATTCAGTGTCTTTCACCGCTGTTTAACAGCCTATTCTGTGTACTCTGTACAGTTCCAGAATTATAAGAAATACTGTTAAGTTTTCAAACTCAAATATTAAAGTCACATATTCCATTCAGTGTCTTTCACCGCCGTTTAACAGCCTATTCTGTGTACTCTGTACAGTTCCAGAATTATAAGAAATACTGTTAAGTTTTCAAACTCAAATATTAAAGTCACATATTCCATTCAGTGTGTTTCAACGCCGTTTAACAGCCTATTCTGTGTACTCTGCAGAGTTGCAGAATTATAAGAAATACTGTTAAGTTTTCAAACTCAAATATTAAAGTCACATATTCCATTCAGTGTCTTTCACCGCCGTTTAACAGCCTATTCTGTGTACTCTGTACAGTTCCAGAATTATAAGAAATACTGTTAAGTTTTCAAACTCAAATATTAAAGTCACATATTCCATTCAGTGTCTTTCACCGCCGTTTAACAGCCTATTCTGTGTACTCTGTACAGTTCCAGAATTATAAGAAATACTGTTAAGTTTTCAAACTCAAATATTAAAGTCACATATTCCATTCAGTGTGTTTCAACGCCGTTTAACAGCCTATTCTGTGTACTCTGCAGAGTTGCAGAATTATAAGAAATACTGTTAAGTTTTCAAACTCAAATATTAAAGTCACATATTCCATTCAGTGTCTTTCACCGCCGTTTAACAGCCTATTCTGTGTACTCTGTACAGTTCCAGAATTATAAGAAATACTGTTAAGTTTTCAAACTCAAATATTAAAGTCACATATTCCATTCAGTGTGTTTCAACGCCGTTTAACAGCCTATTCTGTGTACTCTGCAGAGTTGCAGAATAGTAAGAAATACTGTTAAGTTTTCAAACTCAAATATTAAAGTCACATATTCCATTCAGTGTCTTTCACCGCCGTTTAACAGCCTATTCTGTGTACTCTGTACAGTTCCAGAATTATAAGAAATACTGTTAAGTTTTCAAACTCAAATATTAAAGTCACATATTCCATTCAGTGTGTTTCAACGCCGTTTAACAGCCTATTCTGTGTACTCTGCAGAGTTGCAGAATAGTAAGAAATACTGTTAAGTTTTCAAACTCAAATATTAAAGTCACATATTCCATTCAGTGTGTGTCACCGCAGTTTAGCAGCCTATTCTGTGTACTCTGCAGAGTTGCAGAATAGTAAGAAATACTGTTAATTTTTCAAACTCAAATATTAAAGTCACTTATTCCATTCAGTGTGTGTCACCGCAGTTTAGCAGCCTATTCTGTGTACTCTGCAGAGTTGCAGAATAGTAAGAAATACTGTTAAGTTTTCAAACTCATATATATTAAAGTCATATATATCGTGTAAGATGAAGAAGGCGGGTAAAAAGGGACGGGGAAGTGGACGTGATCCTGAAAGTTCAGGGCGCGGGTCAGGACGCGGAGAAACTGTGCCTGGTGCCAGAGCACAAGAAAGAAAGACATCCACCATACCTAGCTTCATGTCTGATTTCACAGGGCGTCGCAGGACATCACTCTCGAGGTCCGACCACTGCGAACAGGTGGTCGGTTGGATGACAGCTGATACTGCTTCCAGTCGGTTAAGCACCACCCTGTCTTCCACCAAGTCCACTCTCAGTAGCCAAGAGTCTGGTCAACATAATCCTCACTCTGATCATCCTTCCTCCCACCATACACGGTCTGGTCAAAGAAGTGATCCCACACTGGGATATAGTGATGAGCTCGTCTCATCACCAATCCTTCATTTGACCCTCTCTCCAAGCACGCTTGCAGAGGAACATGACATCTTGTGCCCTGATTCACAACCTCTAGAGGCTACCCAATCACAAGAAGATGACAGATGTGAACGGCATTTAAGGTCAAAGGAAGTAGTGGATGATGATGATGATGATGATGAGACACAGTTGCCATTAAATCAACCACTATTTCCGTCTCAAGACCTTGTTGAGGAGAATGTTATACAGTTGTCAATGACTGAGTATGTGGTGGGATCAAGACTTGAGGAGGATGATCAGAGTGAGGAAGTGGAGGAGGACTTGGTGGACGATGAGATGACTGACCCCACCTGGGAAGGTGTAGAGCCGAGCGATGACAGCAGTCCTGAGGGTGAGCCATCTGCAGCACCGCAACAGGCTGGAAGAGGCAGTGGTGTGGCTACAGAAAGAAGGCGGACCGCACCAAACCGGCCCGCAAATGTTCCACGGAGCACCCCCTTGCGTAAATCTACCTTGCCAAGGGGTAGGTGTTCCGCGGTATGGCGTTTTTTTAAGGAAAGTGCGGACGACAAAAGAATTGTAGTTTGCAACCTGTGCCACACCAGAATGAGCCGAGGCATGAACACTAGAAACCTCACCACCACCAGCATGATCCGACACATGGCATCCAAGCACCGTAGTAAGTGGGAGGAACGCCTGGATCGCCCATCTGTGTCTGCAGGCCACACCACTGCCTCCTCTTCCCCTGTTTTCGGTGCCGGCCAATTGCCTGTCGAAGGCGCAGGCCCGCATACCTCCCGCCCTGCACCTGTACCATCTGAAGCACCATCAGCGACCACATCCACTTCCCTGTCCCAGCACAGCGTCCAAATGTCGTTACCCCAGGCATTTGAGCGCAAGAGAAAGTACCCAGCCACCCACCCACAGGCCATAGCACTAACCTCACACCTTTCAAAATTACTGGCCATCGAAATGCTGCCATTTAGGCTTGTGGACACTGAGTCCTTCCGCAGCCTGATGGCAGCAGCTGTCCCTCGGTACGCGGTCCCCAGCCGCCACTACTTTTCCCGGTGTGCCATCCCCGCATTACACCACCATGTGTCCCGTAACATCACCCGTGCCCTGACCAACGCAGTTACTGGGAAGGTCCACTTAACGACTGACACATGGACAAGTGCTTGTGGCCAGGGACGCTACATTTCCCTGACGGCACACTGGGTGAATGTCGTGGAGGCTGGGAGCGACTCGGACCCTGGGATGGCACGGGTGCTACCCACGCCGAGGATTGCGGGCCCTACCTCCATCAGGGTTTCCACCAGCACCTACGTTATTGGCTCCTCCTCCTCCGTTTCCACCTCCGAATTCTCTACACACACCGCCACTCCCCCATCAGCCAGTAGCTGGAAGCAGTGTAGCACTGCAGTGGGGAAGCGTCAACAGGCCGTGCTGAAGCTGATCTGCCTTGGGGACAAACAGCACACGGCCTCAGAGCTGTTGCAGGGGATTAGTCACCAGACCGAGCAGTGGCTCTCGCCACTCAACCTGCAACCAGGCATGGTTGTGTGTGATAATGGGCGTAACTTGGTGGCGGCTTTGGAGCTCGGCAAGCTCACACACGTACCATGCCTAGCGCATGTATTTAATTTAGTGGTGCAGCGATTTCTAAAAACCTACCCCAATGTGCATGATCTCTTGACCAAGGTGCGCCGCGTGTGTGCACATTTCCGTAAGTCATCTACAGCTTCGGCCGGCCTGTTGAAGCTGCAGCAGCGCTTACAATTGCCAGCTCACCGGCTGCTGTGTGACGTGAGCACGCGCTGGAACTCCACCTTCCACATGTTGGCCCGGCTTTGTGAGCAGCAGAGGGCAGTAGTGGAGTACCAGCTGTTACACGGTCGTCGCCTCTCCGTTCAACTTCCTGTAATCAGAAGTGAGGAGTGGGAATGGATGTCAGACCTCTGCGAGGTTTTACGCAATTTTGAGGAATCGACACAGATGGTGAGCGGCGATAACGCTATTATCAGTGTAACCATCCCACTTCTGTGTCTACTGAAACGCTCGCTGCTCACAATTAAAACCGACGCTTTGCATGTGGAAGAGGTGGAAATGGGGGAGGAAGAGCTTACACAAGGTGATAGCCAGAGCACCCTCACTTCGTCTTCTCAGCGACAATTGGAGGAGGCGGAGGAGGAGGAGGAGGAGGAGGAGGAGGAGGAAGACACGGTTGCCTCCGCTACAGAGGGTAGCCATGGAACTTTAGTTCCATCTCTTCAGCGTGGGTGGGCAGAAGAGGAGGAAGAGGATGAGGATATTGAGAGTCAGCCTCCTGGTGAGGACAGCGAAATCTTGACTGTTGGTACTCTGGCACACATGGCTGACTTTATGTTAGGCTGCCTTTCCCGTGACCCACGCGTTGTACGCATTTTAGACAACACGGATTACTGGGTGTTCACCCTTCTGGACCCCCGCTACAAAGAGAATTTCTCATCTCTCATTCCTCCGGTGGAGAGGACAAGCAAAATGGTGCAATACCAGAAGGTTCTTGTTGAAAAATTGCTCCAAAATTTTCCATCTGACAACGCTGGCGGCAGAGTACGTGCTACCTTGGCCAACCGAGAAGGGGAGAAAAGGGGAGCACACAGCAGTTCCGACAAAGGCAGGGCAACACTCTCCAAGGCGTGGGACACCTTCATGACACCCCGCCAGCACCCTCACCCTGATGCGCAGCCTAGTGTCACAAGGAGGGAAAAGTTTTGGAAGATGGTGAAGGAGTACGTAGCAGACCGTGTCAGCGTCCTCAATGATCCCTCTGTGCCTTACAACTACTGGGTGTCCAAGCTGGACACGTGGTATGAACTGGCACTCTACGCCTTGGAGGTGCTGGCCTGCCCTGCCGCCAGCGTTCTGTCTGAGCGGGTATTTAGTGCTGCTGGTGGCATCATAACAGATAAGCGTATCCGCCTTTCCACCGACAATGCTGATAGGTTGACACTTATAAAAATGAACAAGGCCTGGATTTCCCCTGACTTCTCCACTCCACTGGAGGAAAGCCCCGGGGGAACATAAACTCACTTTATATATGTTATTTACAATGATGGGAATACTCTGTATTCCCATTCACCCCTTCCACCCCAAAAACGGGTATATGGTTGACTCTTAATGTTCTCATCCTCCTCCTCCTCTTCCATATGCCCTGGGATATAATTTTTATATAGGTCCAGCTCACCAGCGTGCCCTGGGATATAATTTTTATATAGGGCCAGCTCACCAGCGGGCCCTGTGATATAATTTTTATATAGGGCCAGCTCACCAGCGGGCCCTGTTTGCCAATTTTTATATAGGTCAGCTCACCAGCGGGCCTTCTCATATAATGTTTTATTGGGTCAGCTCTCTAGCGGGCCCTCTCATATAATGTTTTATAGCGTCAGCTCACTAGCGGGCCTTCGCATATAATGTTTAGGATGGTCAGCTCTGCAGCAGACCCTCACCCATAATGTTTTAGATGGTCAGCTCAGCGCACGTTTCCCTCTTAATCATGGCCTCAGTTCTGAAAATCAAGGAAATTTTTGGGAGAATTTGCCTCTGCGCACGTTTCCCTCTTAATCATGGCCTCAGTTCTGAAAATCAAGGAAATTTTTGGGATAATTTGCCTCTGCGCACGTTTCCCTCTTAATCATGGCCTCAGTTCTGAAAATCAAGGAAATTTTTGGGAGAATTTGCCTCTGCGCACGTTTCCCTCTTAATCATGGCCTCAGTTCTGAAAATCAAGGAAATTTTTGGGATAATTTGCCTCTGCGCACGTTTCCCTCTTAATCATGGCCTCAGTTCTGAAAATCAAGGAAATTTTTGGGAGAATTTGCCTCTGCGCACGTTTCCCTCTTAATCATGGCCTCAGTTCTGAAAATCAAGGAAATTTTTGGGATAATTTGCCTCTGCGCACGTTTCCCTCTTAATCATGGCCTCACTTCAGAAAATCGATGACATTTTTGGGAGAATTTGCAGATGATATACAAGTAAATATACAGCAAATACTGTTTGGTAACAATTTTTCGCCTAAAGTCGTTTTTATTTTCCTTTTTGTGTGTTTTACGGTCAGTCTGTAAAAATGGCGTACTACGGGCGAAAGATCGTTCCCAGCAGCGATGTTGGAGTCCAAGGTGCATCCAGACATCCTCCCTATGCTGTCCCTGAACCATTTCTGTAGTGTTTCCATCTTTTTCTGCCCTTTTCCTATGGACCAGGCACCCTCCCCTCATCAGAGCAGGGGGTGCCTGGTGTAATGCTCGAGTCCTCCCATTGACTTCAATGGGGCTCGGGTGCTCGGCCGAGCACTCGAGCCTCAGGGGGTGCTCGGTCAGAGCACCCGAACATCCGAGCATTGGGGTGCTCGCTCATCACTACTGAGGATGACCTTATAATGACAGATGATGATGATGGAGAACTAGAACATATCCATCCAGCATCCTCTTCTTCTTCAGATACAGATGAAACTGAGAGTGAAAGAGATGATGACTTGTCCAGAAAGTTAGCTCAAAGGCTCAGTCTTCCACCGACGAAAAAGAGCACTATGCCTGTCTATAATCTGTGTGAGAAAAGCATTGGGAACTCTGACCCTGCACAAGCAAAAATGGCAAAAAATGCACAGTTATTCTGTCAGTCATCATCAGCATCATTCCCTCTTCCATGTCCCACTCAGCCATACACACTTGTGCCTCTGCTGCTGAAAGTGTTTCACTTTTGACACCTAGTAGTAGTAGAAGCCGCTCGGGAACCCCTCAGTCCATGAAGTCCACAGTATGGAGATACTTCACTCAGGATCCAAAAGCTATGACAGAGAAAGTATTAACAACAGCACAGATGAGGAGAGGGATGTTTATAGACAGGTACAGTGTTCATTTTCAGTAGTGGAAGAGCCTTTGACTTTCTGCTAACTTTCTGGCCATGTCATCATCTCTCTCAATCGCAACTTCATCTTTATAGGAAGAAGAGGAGGATGTTGGAGGATTTGTTACAGCTTACCTTGACTTCAGCATGACTTTCAGGCGCGAGACTTCTAGCATGCTGCAGGCCTGTTTTATCTGTTTGCTTACTGTAGTCTCCGCCTACCAACTTCCTACTTCCTCCGTCTGAGCTGCTCCTCCCACTTCCTGTGGAGGGGTTTAAAGGGTAGACTGAGGCCTGACTCAGATGCCCTTGTGTTGTTGTTCAAAGCAGATCTGTTGCATTGGGCTCCGTGTATGACCTGGCTAGTCTTCCATCCATTCTGGTGCTGACCTGTGGCTTGTCTGACTATTCTTTTGCCTAACCCCTAATAGTGGCCATCCAATATGGTGCAGACTTGTGACTCTGGATGACTACCTGATCTGTGTATGACCCAGCTTGTCTGACTACCCCCTCTGGTGCTGACTAGTGGCTCTGTCTGACTATTCTTACATCTTTTCCCTTGGTGATCAGACACCCAAAATAGTGTGGGCCTGGGGCTCTGGTAGACTCGCATATCTGACTGCAGGCTGAGTCAGACCGTATTCCTCTTCAGATCAAGATCCTGGGTTTCTGTTCCAGTTCCTGTTCCTGGTTCCAGCCGAGACTTCCAGTGGCTAAGGCCTAGTCTCCAGCACAGTGGTTTAGCTTTGCAACCTATTATTTCTGATAGCAGGCTTGCTGGCTATTACCCTGTGCTTATTCTTATTGTATATATTGTATATACCCGCTGTATGTCATTTGTTAATAAACTGCATTAACTAATCCGTACTGACTCCTGAACATCTCTGGGTAAACGTGACAGTACGCAAGGGCCATGAGTTCAGACGGTGATGGTAATGCAGTTTTTCAAAGCATCCTAGAAAGGATGGAGACACTGACTCAGCGACTGGATCAGTTGTCTTTAGCCATGCAAATGGTTTCACAGCCCACTGTGAGCCTTGAACAAATCTGTAATCAACTGGTGGCCACTCCCGAGCCATCCCAGGCACCAGTAGTTCCCACCTCTCCTGACACAGGCATGGTCAAGAGGTTGACAGGTTCCGCTCAGCTCCCACAGCGGTATGGTGGGGATCCTGATGGTTGCCGTGGCTTCCTGAACCAGCTGGGCATATATTTCAAGTTGGTACCATATGCCTTTCCTAATGAGCGCAGTAAGGTCGGTTTCCTTATATCCCTTCTGATGGGCAGGGCGCTGGCATATGGGAGACGAACAAACCTATTGTTCACGATTTTACGGAATTTCTGAGATTGTTTAAGCAAGTCTTTGATAGGCCAGGCCGCGTGGCCTTGGCATCCAAGCACCTTATGACCTTACGTCAGGGTACTCGCACGGTGGCCGATTATGCTATAGAATTCCATACCCAAGCAGCTGAGGTAGACTTGAATAACGAAGCTCTGATGACCGTGACACAATGAAAGATGAAATCGCTGCTCACGATCTGCCTAATGACTTGGACAGGCTGATTGACTTTTGTATTCTGATGGATACCAGAATCAGAGAGAGACGCTCATTTAAGGAGTACCTGTGGAGGTCCTCAAACAGAATGTCTTCTCATTATTCTGGCCCACCCTATCCTCCCTCACCTCCCATGCCTCCTGGGCTTATGTCAGAGGATACCGAACCTATGCAGGTGGATGCCATAGTCAGGGGGAGACCCTCGGTTGCTGAGCGCCTGTGGAGGCCTCAAGGGGAGACATCTCCTCAGGATTCTTACCCACCCTATCCTCCCTCACCTCCCATACCTCCTGATCTGGTCTCTGAGAGTGGAGAACCTAGGATGGTGGGTGTGACTCAGCTTTCAAGGGAGGAGAGAGCCTTTAGGAGGAGGGAGGGACTTTGTCTTTACTGTGGTAAGCCAGGACATCTGTTGCGGTCCTGTCCGATTCGTCCTGAGAGATGCACAAACTCAGGATCCAGTCGGGGACAAGTGATTGTTGGCATTTCATTGTCCCCAGAAAATGTTTTGGATAAGCCCATGTTGAAGGCATGTATTTATTGGGCAAATAAATCTGCCTCAGTTCCAGCGCAGGACACAGGGGCTGCTGGCTGCTTTATGGATGCGGAATTTGCAGCCAGTAGGAATATCCCATTGTTGCCTCTTACTTCCCCTCTGGCTGTAGAAGCCATTGATGGTAGACCATTACAGCCCTCACATATTACGCATGAGACCGCCTTGTTAACCCTGAGGGTGGGAGCCCTGTATACTGAAACCCTGAAATTTCAGATTATTAACTCTCTGCATCATGCCATGGTCGTGGGGTTCCCTTGGGTACAGAAACATAACCCCAGGATAGATTGGCACACTTGTGATGTCTTGGGCTGGTCCCCACAATGCTCAAAGTCTTGTCTGTCTTGCCCCGTGAAAGCTACTCAAGCCTCGACTCCACTCCTTCCGGAGGAGTATACGTCATTCATAGACGTTTTCAGCGAAGGTCAGGCTGAGGTCCTTCCTCCTAACAGACCATATGATTGCACATTGGAATTGTTGCCTGGTACTACACCTCCAAGGGGCCGTACTTACCCCTTGTCTGTGGAGGAGAATAAGGCCATGGAGGAATATGTGTCTGATGTGCTGGCCAGGGGCATCATTCGTAAATCCACATCGCCAGCTGGTGCTTGATTTTTTTTTGTCAAAAAGAAGGATGGAGAATTATGTCCATGAATTGACTTTCATGGTCTAAACAAGATATTGGTAAAGAATGCATATCCTATACCCCTGATCACTGAACTCTTTGACGGGGTCAAAGGGTCAAAGATATTTAGGAAACTCGATCTGAGAGCCGCATACAACTTGATACGAATTAAAGAAGGGGATGAATGGAAGACAGCGTTCAATACCCGGAATGGACACTATGAGTACTTGGTCATGCCCTTCGGATTGTGTAACGTCCCAGCTGTCTTCCAGGAGTTCATAAATTATATGTTACGAGAATTCCTTCAAAGTTGCATGGTTGTATATTTGGATGACATCCTAATTCACTCTCCTATATTGGAGACTCATCAGTCTGATGTATCCAGAGTCCTGAGCCTATTATGTGAGAACAAGTTGTTTTGTAAACTTGAAAAATGTGAATTCCACAGACCTCAAGTCACATTCCTGGGCTATGTAATTTCCGCTGACGGGTTCTCCATGGACCCTCATAAATTGTCCGCTGTTGTGAATTGGCCACGTCCTAAGGGACTCAAAGCGATCCAAAGGTTTCTGGGTTCCGCAAATTATTACCGAAAATTCATTAAGAATTTCTCTACCATTGTAAAACCCCTGATGGACATGACTTGTAAAGGGGCAAAAGCCTTAGAGTGGTCAGAACCGGCTATTCTGGCTTTCAAAAAGCTCAAGGCAGACTTCGCAGCAGGTCCCATATTGGCGCATCCCAATCCCTCCCTGCCCTTTACCCTGGAGGTGGATGCATTGGAGGTCGGAGTGGGAGCATTGCTGTCCCAGCGCTCAGCTCCTGGTGAGGCCCTACATCCATGTGGGTTCTTTTCTAAGCAACTGTAATTGGCGGTGGTATTTGCTAGAGAGGTCTTCCGTCTCCATGGCATTCCTAAAGTAATTGTTTCCGATAGAGGAAGCCAGTTTGTGTCCCGTTTCTGGAGGTGCTTTTGTACGCAAATGGGTATTCAATTGGCATTCTCCTCCTCGTATCATCCACAGTCCAATGGTGCGGCAGAGAGGTCTAATCAAGCCTTGGAACAGTTTCTCCGCTGCTATATCTCTGACCATCACGATAACTGGGCTACCCTGTTACCTTGGGCGGAGTTTGCCCGGAATAGTGCTGTTAACTCTTCCACTAAGAGTTCCCTTTTCCTGGTCTTATGCTTTGGAACTTCCAGCCACTATGAGCATCCATAATGTGTTCCATGTTTCCCTGTTGAAGCCCTTGGTCTGCAACCGGTATACTTCAGCTCCTGTCCGTCCTCCCCCTGTGATAGTTGCAGATCACGAGGAATATGAGGTACAAACCATTTTGGACTCCCGTGTGAGTAGAGGGCGCTTACAATATTTTATTCATTGGAAGGGCTATGGTCCTGAGGAGCGCTCCTGGATACCTGCCAGTGATGTCCACGCTCCTTTACTGGTATGCAGGTTCCCTGACAAACCCCGGCCGGCTCCGAGAAGGGGGGGCCTTTGAGGGGGGGGTACTGTTACAGCTTACCTTGACTTCAGCATCACTTTCAGGCGCGAGGCTTCTAGCATGCTGCAGGCCTCTGTTTTATCTGTTTCCTGTCTCCGCCTACCAACTTCCTACTTCCTCCCTCTGAGCTGCTCCTCCTACTTCCTGTAGAGGGGTTTAAAGGGCAGACTGAGGCCTGACTCAGATGCCCTTGCGTTATTGTTCAAAGCAGATCTGTTGCATTGGGCTCCGTGTATGACCTGGCTGGTCTTCCATCCATTCTGGTGCTGACCTGTGGCTTGTCTGACTATTCTTTTGCCTAACCCCAATAGTGGACATCCAATCTGGTGCAGATTTTTGGCTCTGGATGACTACCTGATCTGTGTATGACCCGGCTTGTCTGACTACCCCCTCTGGTGCTGACTAGTGGCTCTGTCTGGTATCACAGTGCCTGTGATCCTCCTGTCACTCTCGTCTGTGGCATACTCTGATTCGCTGAGTTGGTTTGGCCCGCCCCTGGTGACCTTTTTATACCTGACCATCACAACTGTCAGATGCCCTTTCATGGTGTTTCTGAGCCAGTCTTGCTGTTGCTGTGTTCCTGCGTCCGGATTCCTGTGTACCGACTTTGGCCTGTCCTGACTACGCTCCAGTGTTCCTGATCGTGTTTGACCCGGCTTGTCTGAGAACCTCCTACGTGCTACGACCCGGTCTGGCTGACTTCCTGCTTCGTGATCGACTCCGACCTGTTCCAGCGACCTGCGTGTTCCTGTTGTCGCCGCCGCGACATTCTGACTCCTGCTGTGCTGAGTACTGTTGCAGTGTGACCATTACACTCTGGTGTAGCCCTTCTCTAGTGCAGAGTTCCTTGCTGATTTGCAGAGCTGTGCTCCTTGCACTGAGCCTCCATACGCTTGCAGAGCTTATTTACCATACTGAGCCTTGGATTGTTAAACGTGCTCTTTAACCCTTGCAGTGCCGCCTCTCTCTTGCAGAGCCTCCATTCCAGTTATAGAGCCTTTACCTTACTGTGCTGCGTCTGCTGAGTTGGCCGCTAGCGTGGACGGTGACTCGTATATACAACTGCAGAGTAGTCAAGTCTTGTTGGTCCGGTTGGGCGCCTTAGGCTCTCGGTATTACGTTGGTTACCGGAGGTATCCATTGCGGCTATTGGTTCTGAGAGAAAGCAAGGGGCAGGCTCCAAGCTCTGGCAGGTTCCGAAGGTATACACCCGTGGGGGCTATTGGCTCGATTTATGCTCACTGTTGGTCTCCGGTTATACGCCCGTGGGGGCTAAATGCCAGCTTTGCATCTCAGGCTATTCTCCGATTACGCCCGTGGGGGCTACATACTCTCGCACTTGCAGTATCAGTTGTGGGGGCTATATTGGGTCACTGTTCTGCTAAGCTTTTGCTGGTCACTGAACACCTTCTACCCTACCATCGCATAAACTCTGTGTTGTTCACATATTCTCAGTACATCACTACACCATTTGGGCGTGCCAAACCCCACAGCTGAGACGGACTGATTGTTCTTATTAACCCATTTGTGTCCAGCTTGCTATTATCTGTACTGCTTAGAGTGTGCCTCCTGTTCAGTATAGTTACTTTCTGTGTACAATTGTATTCACTGTGCAATTGTTGCTGTCACCTGTAGGGGGTGATTATTTGCATTTATTTTAATTCAATAAACGCTGTTTTATTTTACCTACTGGTCTGAGTGTCCTAAAAAAACGTTACAGTACGAAAGGGCCATGACCTCAGACAGTAAGGGTGAAAGTAACACACAAAACATCCACTGGAGAATGGATGTCCATGAGCAGCGCCTAGATCAATTGGCACTGGCTTTACAGACCCTACTTGAGTGTACGGTACACCTTGACAAGCCTAGTCCGAATCCGGTGGTCCCCCCAGTCTTGACACCGGATAATCCGCCTGTAGCCCCTCCTACTTGTGCCAGAGGCTTAACGGCAGCGGCGCCGTTACCATTGAGATATGATGGCGAACCCTCCCTATACAGGAGCTTTATCAATCAGTTGGAGATTTATTTGGAGTTGACGCCCCAGGCATTTCCTAACGACCGGAGCAAGGTCGGATTCATGATATCTTTACTAACGGGCAAAGCTTTGGCTTGGGCGAACCCATTGTGGGAGAGTGCCAAACCTTGCACTCTGAACTTTAATGAGTTTGTGAAAAAGTTCTGCCGAGTGTTTGAGGTTCCTGGTAGGGCTGCCTCCACTGCCAAGAGGCTAATGGAAGTACAGCAGGGCGAACGCACTCTGGGCGACTATGCGATACGGCCGGGAAACGCACGCACCTAGGGTACCTTGGGGGACAGGCCCTAGGTGGTGTACAACAGTCCCTAGATCCGAGTACTGTTAAACCCACCATCCAGGTGGCATTCTTTTGGGCCGACAAGGTCGTTGAGACATTGGCACTGGTAGACTCTGGTGCAGCCGGGTACTTTATGGACCAATCTTTTGCTGAATTGCATAATATTCCGTTATGTAAGAAGGAGTCTCCCTTGGCAATTGAAGCCATTGATGGCAGACCATTGGAACCCGCATTTATTACGATGGAAACCATTCCTATTTTAATGTCAGTTGGGGCTCTCCACAAGGAGGAAGTACGGTTCCAAATTATTCGTTCACCGCACCATGCAGTCATATTGGGGTTCCCATGGTTGCTTCTGCATAATCCTCAATTTGATTGGCAAAAATGTGAGGTTAGCTCCTGGTCTGAATACTGTAATAAGAATTGTCTGTCATTCCCTGTCAAGATTATGTGTACCTCCCCTTCTATGCCAGCCGAATATGGGGAATTCAGTGACGTATTCAGCAAGGGGGAGGCTAGCGCATTGCCCGAACATAGACCCTATGATTGCACTATTGATCTGCCTCCAGGTGCGGTTCCCCCTAGAGGACGCACTTATCCACTGTCGTGTGAGGAGAACAGGGTAATGGAGGAGTACATTGAGGACGCCCTCAGGAGGGGTATTATTCATAAATCTACCTCCCCGGCTGGGGCCGGATTCTTCTTTGTAAAGAAAAAAGGTGGCGAACTCAGGCCATGTATTGATTACCAGGAGCTTAATAAGCTGATGCCCAAGAACACATACCCTATTCCACTCATTACCGAGTTGTTTGATAGATTGAAGGGCTCCTCTATCTTCACTAAACTTGATTTGCGGGCCGCCTACAATCTAATTAGAATCAAGGAAGTTGATGAGTGGAAAACGGCATTTAATACCAGAACAGGGCACTACGAATATCTGGTAATGCCCTTTGGCTTATGTAACGCACCTGCGGTATTCCAGGAGCTTATTAATGATATCCTGCGTGACATTCTTCAGTCCTGTGTGGTGGTATATCTGGACGATATATTGATTCATTCCGCCACCCTCTCCCAACATATTAAAGATGTCACGGAAGTCTTGCTTCGACTTCGTAAAAATAAACTGTTTTGTAAATTAGAAAAATGCGAATTCCATATGTCTCAAGTACCATTCTTGGGGTTCTTAATCTCCAAAGAGGGAATCGCTATGGACCAAGATAAGTTGGCAGAAGTATTACAATGGCCTCGCCCTAAAGGGTTAAAAGCGATTCAGCGTTTTCTAGGGTTTGCCAACTATTACAGAAAATTCATACGTAACTTTTCCACGATTGTGAAACCTTTGTCGGATTTGACACATAAGGGCGCTACTCCCTCTCAGTGGTCAGAGGCTGCTGAAAATGCGTTTGAGACCTTAAAGTCTGCCTTTGCGTCTGCCCCAGTGCTGTCCCATCCCAATCCCTCCCTGCCATTTACCTTGGAAGTTGACGCCTCTGAGGTTGGGGTTGGGGCAGTACTCTCCCAGCGTCCTGTGGGAGGTGGCACCTTGAGACCTTGTGGGTTCTTCTCTAAGAAGTTGTCCAGCGCACAAAGCCACTATGAGATTGGCGACAGGGAGCTATTTGCTATTATTCTGGCACTGAAGGAGTGGCGCCACCTGTTGGAAGGCACTAAGAACCCAGTACTAATCTTCACCGATCACAAGAATCTGACATATCTCTCTGAGGCTAAGAGATTGTCTTCTCGACAAGCCAGGTGGGCACTCTTTTTGTCCCAGTTTAACTTTATAGTGTCCTACCTTCCGGGTTCTAAGAACGTGAGGGCAGACGCCTTGTCCCGACAGTTAGTGTCAGACACTGTGAGGGAGGAAGAACCAGTACCTATCATTCAGCCCGACCGTATTATGGCTACTATTCGCACTAGTATAACTTCACCACTGGGAGAGGAGATTTTGGGGTCTCAGTCTAGGGCTCCACCTGAGACTCCGGTTGGTAAATGCTTTGTGGATGAGCCATTCCATACCCGTCTATTGGAGACCTATCACTCGTCAAAAGCGGCTGGGCATATCGGCAGGGATCAACTTGTATGGTCTCTTTCACAATTATTCTGGTGGCCTACGCTCAGAGCCGATTGTTCCGCTTTTACTGCCGCTTGTGCCGCCTGTGCCCATGCCAAGACCCCCAGGCATCTCCCAGTAGGCCTGCTCCAACCAGTGCCTAATGGAGAATGGCCCTGGTCTCATATATCCATCGACTATCTGGGAGAATTGCCAGTCTCTAGGGGTATACGTTTATCCTCATGGTGGTTCTCTAAGATGGCTCATTTTGTGCCCCTCTAGGGGCTTCCATCGGCTCAGGAATTGGCAATAGTCTTTGCTAGAGAAGTGTTTCGCTTGCACGGGGTGCCCAGAGTTGTGGTCTCAGATCGTGGGAGCCAATTCGTGTCCAGGTTCTGGAGGGCATTCTGTGGCCTGATGGGCATCCAATTGTCCTTCTCTTCCGCCTACCATCCCCAGACCAACGGAGCCTCTGAGCGTGCCAATCAGGGACTGGAACAGTTCCTGCGCTGTTTTATTACTGATCATCATGACAATTGGGCCGACCTGTTGCCATGGGCGGAGTTTGCCAGGAATTGTGCAGTCAACTCATCGTCCGGGAGCTCCCCTTTCTTAATCAATTATGGGTTTCAGCCGTGTTTACTCGTTCCAGTCACAACAGATTCCTGCCTTGGATGAGCATATGGCACAGCTCCGTTCCACTTGGGCACAGGTGCAAAGGACCCTCAGTCAGTCTTTCCAGCGTCATCAGCGGTATGCCAATCGTAGACGGCTGCCAGCGGTCTCATTCCAGGTTGGGGACAGGGTATGGCTCTCCTCCAGAAACCTCAATCTGCAGGTACCCTCCAATAAGCTGGCTCCCCGGTTCATTGGTCCCTTTAAAATCATCTGCAAAATTAATCCCGTCTCTTATGCATTGGAACTTCCAGCATCCATGCATATTCATAATGTGTTCCATGTGTCTCTGTTAAAACCCCTGGTTTGCAATCGTTACACTACTACTCTGGTAAATCCTGGGCCAGTGGACGTCCAGGGCGAAGAGTAGTACGAGGTTCAGAGCATTATTGATTCTAGGAGACTTAGAGGGAAGTTGCAATATTTGGTTCACTGGAAGGGTTATGGCCCAGAAGAGCGCTCTTGGGTTGACCAGACGGACCTCCATTCGCCCAGACTTGTGCGCAACTTCCACTCTAAATATCCTCAGAAACCTAAACCTCTGGCAGGGAGAGGGGGTCTTTGAGAGGGGGGTACTATCACAGTGCCTGTGATCCTCCTGTCACTCTCGTCTGTGGCATACTCTGATTCGCTGAGTTGGTTTGGCCCGCCCCTGGTGACCTTTTTATACCTGACCATCACAACTGTCAGATGCCCTTTCGTGGTGTTTCTGAGCCAGTCTTGCTGTTGCTGTGTTCCTGCGTCCGGATTCCTGTGTACAGACTTTGGCCTGTCCTGGCTATGCTCCAGTGTTCCTGATCGTGTTTGACCCGGCTTGTCTGAGAACCTCCTACGTGCTACGACCCGGTCTGGCTGACTTCCTGCCTCGTGATCGACTCCGGCCTGTTCCAGCAACCTGCGTGTTCCTGTTGTTGCCGCCACGACATTCTGACTCCTGCTGTGATGAGTACTGTTGCAGTGTGACCATTACACTCTGGTGTAGCCCTTCTCTAGTGCAGAGTTCCTTGCTGATTTGCGGAGCTGTGCTCCTTGCACTGAGCCTCCATACGCTTGCAGAGCTTATTTACCATACCGAGCCTTGGATTGTTAAACGTACTCTTTAACCCTTGCAGTGCCGCCTCTCTCTTGCAGAGCCTCCATTCCAGTTATAGAGCCTTTACCTTACTGTGCTACGTCTGCTGAGTTGGCCGCTAGCGTGGATGGCGACTCATATATACAACTGCAGAGTAGTCAAGTCTTGTTGGTCCGGTTGGGCGCCTTAGGCTCTCGGTATTACGTTGGTTACCGGAGGTATCCATTGCGGCTATTGGTTCTGAGAGAAAGCAAGGGGCAGGCTCCAAGCTCTGGCAGGTTCCGAAGGTATACGCCCGTGGGGGCTATTGGCTCGATTTATGCTCACTGTTGGTCTCCGGTTATACGCCTGTGGGGGCTAAACACCAGCTTTGCATCTCAGGCTATTCTCCGATTACGCCCGTGGGGGCTACATACTCTCGCACTTGCAGTATCAGTTGTCTCATTGGGTATGCCCGTGGGGGCTATATTGGGTTACTGTTCTGCTAAGCTTTTGCTGGTCACTGAACTCCTTCTACCCTACCATCGCATGAACTCTGTGTTGTTCACATATTCTCAGTACATCACTACACCATTTGGGTGTGCCAAACCCCACAGCTGAGACGGACTGATTGTTCTTATTAACCCATTTGTGTCCAGCTTGCTATTATCTGTACTGCTTAGAGTGTGCCTCCTGTTCAGCATAGTTACTTTCTGTGTACAATTGTATTCACTGTGCATTTGTTGCTGTCACCTGTAGGGGGCGATTATTTGCATTTATTTTCATTCAATAAACAATGTTTTATTTTACCTACTGGTCTGAGTGTCCTAAAAAACCGTGACATCTGGCTATTCTTACATCTTTTCCCTTGGTGATCAGACACCCAAAATAGTGTGGGCCTGGGGCTCTGCTAGACTCGCATATCTGACTGCAGGCTGAGTCAGACCCTATTCCTCTTCGGATCAAGATCCTGGGTTCCTGTTCCAGTTCCTGTTCCTGGTTCCAGCCGAGACTTCCAGTGGTTAAGGCCTAGTCTCCAGCACAGTGGTTTAGCTTTGCAACCTATTATTTCTGAAAGCAGGCTTGCTGGCTATTACCCTGTGCTTATTCTTATTGTATATATTGTATATACCCGCTGTATGTCATTTGTTAATAAACTGCATTAACTAAACCATACTGACTCCTGAACTTCTCTGGGTAACTGTGACAGGATTATATTCTAAATCTGCATCTGCATCCTCAGTATCAGTATCTCCCACCACTTCTTTACCTCTACCTGGTACTACTTTGAGGAGAGATGTTTTGGTGCTTGTTTATCTTACTGTCAGGTGCAGTAGTTGGTTTAGCTACTATACCTTCCTTCATGATGCCATTGTGTCACGTTTTGCAAGCAATGACAAGAGTCAGACAGTAAAGTCACCTTTATTAACAGAAGCAAATAATAACAATGATCAGGATTGTGCAGATGGTAACCAGGAGGCAGGGACTCTATCAGCAATAGAAGTATGCCTCCTGATCCCAGAACTGCAGAGACTAGGGCAAAGACAATGGGAGTCTCTAAGTCAAGAGGAAGAGTAAGCCCGATGGTTCTCCCAATGATGGAATAGGAAGATGACTGGCTCACGCCTGCAGCCAGCCAGGAGAAGGCCATTGCTAGAAGATGAGACAACCAAGGAACCTACTGACTCGCGCCAGCAGTCATAATGTCAGAATCTGCCAGAGCCACAGGTCTGCACCAGATTGGGTTCCACTACAAGGGCAACACGAGAGAGTAGTCAGACAGAGCCACAGGTCAGCACCAGGGTGGATGCATCAATTGGAGCATCCAATTCGCTAGCTTTAGCGAGAGGACATGGGCGCCCACTGCTGACACCAAGGGCACCCAAGGCTAGTCCAAACAATGAACTGTGGGATGAAGTAGAAGTGTCATATAGAATGATACAACTTCAGCACCAGCCAAAATGGCTATGCTGGATATAGGTAAGCTGTGACACATTTCCATCATCAACATTAGCATGTGACTCATTGTCGTCTTCAGTGTTCTTCTTATATGTTTTTTTTTGTACTGGTGCTGGTGGTGGTGGAACTTTAGGTGGGAACCTGACAAACTGCATACTCCATGATAGGAGAGGGATCATCATCATTTATTGCACATTTATTACTCCCACGTCCTTGCCCTGCGCCACCTTTCCCCCTCCCCTTGCGCTTTTGCTGAACATTTCTCAACTACTGTGTGTGTTTTTACTCTCTACAATACACAACTAATAGAGTGTGATGTCTTGCCTTAGCCCTCAATGTTGTCTGCTGTCTATAAAGTCTGCCTTAGTCACACAGCTCACATCAGGTTCCCAGTCAGCTGTCTGTCACCTAATATATTTATTTAATTATTTATTTACTTACTAGTTGAAGAGCCCGTTACACGGGCCACAATGCCACTGCCAACCGGTCGTGGGGCAGTCATGTGCAGTAGAGACTGCCTGCGCCACGGCTAATACAGAGCAGGACGCATCAGCCTCGTCACTGGCAGTCTCTACTGCGCATGATTGTGGTGTTACACGCATTTTAGCGAATTATTATATAGGATGTATTTATTTTTTTATTTTTAGTTTTTAAAGTTGTCCACCATATCTTATCACAGTCTGTCCAAAAAAAAAAAAAAAATTATAACTAAAGAACAAAATCAGCAACTTCCTCAGCTGTTGGGCATTTTCACACATAATGAGATATACTACATTGATCTAATGATGTAACTAGGAGTTTGGTATGGGGACCTTGTCCATGGCATAAATGTGTGCACAGGTTTCACACCTCCTTTGTAGGCAGGTACCTTCACCTGCAAATCATGCAATGTAATATTCCTCACCATGTGTGCAAAATGTCCAATAGCTCTCTATGTGGGTGAAACAGGCCAACCACTAAATAAAATGTTTACTTCCCACAGATCCAGTGTTAACAAAAAGACAGAGATACCAGTAGGAGAACATTTTTAGCAAAATGGACACAGTGTTAGGGACTAGGGATGAGCGAGCACCCCGATGCTCGGGTGCTCGGGTGCTCTGACCGAGCACCCCCTGATGCTCGAGTGCTCGGCCGAGCACCCGAGCCCCATTCAAATGAATGGGAGCACTCGAGCATTAAACCAGGCACCCCCTGCTCTGATGAGCGGAGGGTGCCTGGTCAATGTCCCCCTTCATCTCCGCTATGCCCCTCTTCCACAATGTCCCCCTTCATCTCCTATGCCATAGCGGAGATGAAGGGGGACATTGTGGAAGAGGGGCATAGCGGAGATGAAGGGGGACATTGTGGAAGAGGGGCATAGAGTCTATGCCCCTCTTCCACAATGTCCCCCTTCATCTCCGCTATGCCCCTCTTCCACAATGTCCCCCTTCATCTCCTCTATGGCATAGGAGATGAAGGGGGACATTGTGGAAGAGGGGCATAGCGGAGATGAAGGGGCACATTGTGGAAGACGGGCATAGCGGAGATGAAGGGGGACATTGTGGAAGAGGGGCATAGAGTCTATGCCCCTCTTCCACAATGTCCCCCTTCATCTCCGCAATGCCCCCTTCATCTCCGCAATGCCCCCGTACCTCCATTCCCTGGTGGTCCAGCGGAGCGTCTTCGGATCTGTGCCTCTTCCGGCACAGATCCTCTTCACCCGAACATGTCGGGCGAGCACATGGCGGTACTCGTACGAGTACCGCCATGTGCCGAGCAGAGCGATGCTCGAGCCGATCCGAGCATCGGCCGAGCACGCTCGCTCAACACTATTAGGGACATTAAACTGATTGTATTGATGGGACTGTTTCATACTCAGACGGAGAGAAAAATATAGGTGGTTAAATTAATGCTACAGTTTAAAACTTTAAATAATGGCCGGAACAGAGATAGGGAATTTCTGTCACATTATTGTGAACAACAGCAGTTATATGGTATCACGGTGCCCGTGATTTGCTGCAGTTACTTGTCTGTCACCAGTAGGGGGCTTCTATTGGCTGTCTGCAGATAGCCCGCCTCTTATTGACTATTTAAACCTGGATTGGGCACCCTTTGAGTGCCCTTTCGTGTTGTTTCTGACCTTCTTGCTATCACTATGCTAGTGATAGCTGGGCCTCTGTTCCAGTGTTCCTGAGTTCCTGATCTCATGTGTTCCTGAGTTCCTGATCTCTACTGTTCCAGTGTTTCCTGCATGCTGAAGTACTTCCAGTCCTGGTTCCGGCCTAGTCTCTGGTGTTGCAGTTCCTGCTGAACTTCTCTGCTGTTTTCTGACCTGACTGATCGTTGCTGGTTCCTGTCATCTCATCACCTGTCTTCAGTATCCTGGCGACCTTCTGCCTGGTCGCGTTGGTGACATTGCTACTATTCCGTGTTGGTCCCAGCGTGCGGACGCTGGTTTGCTCCCAAGCCTTGCGGCTATACTAACTCGCTTGTTACACCAGTGTGCGGTCACTGGTTTGCTCCAAAGCCTTTCAGCTATACAAATCTGTGTTGGTCCCAGCGTGCGGATGCTGGTTTGCTCCTAAGCCTTGCGGCTATACATACTCGCTTGTTACACCAGTGTGCGGTCACTGGTTTGCTCCAAAGCCTATCAGCTATACAAATCTGTGTTGGTCCCAGCGTGCGGACGCTGGTTTGCTCCTAAGCCTTGCGGCTATACAAACTCGCTTGTTACACCAGTGTGCGGTCACTGGTTTGCTCCAAAGCCTATCAGCTATACAATTCTGTGTTGGTCCCAGCGTGCGGACGCTGGTTTGCTCCTAAGCCTTGCGGCTATACAAACTCACTTGTTACACCAGTGTGCGGTCACTGGTTGGCTCCAAAGCCTTTCAGCTATACAAATCTGTGTTGGTCCCAGCGTGCGGATGCTGGTTTGCTCCTAAGCCTTGCGGCTATACAAACTCGCTTGTTACACCAGTGTGCGGTCACTGGTTTGCTCCAAAGCCTATCAGCTATACTAAGCTGTGTTGTTTCCAGCGTGCGGACGCTGGTTTGCTCCAAAGCCTTGCTGCTTAACGATTCTGCTAATTTGCCAGTTCCATCTGACTGCTGCTATTATCTCTGGGCTGCCCTGCCCGGTATTGGCAGGGCCGGTAGAGCCTACATTGTGTATCTATTGAGGCTGCCTTGCCCGGTAATTTGGTAAGGTCGGTAAAACAGTTATGCTATTCCATCTGCAGGTTGCCTTACCCGGTATTGGCAAGGCCGGTAGAGCCTAAAGACTGTCCTGTCCGGTATTTTGACAGGACCGGTAGAGTCTGCCTTCTGTCTGTGCTATATTCTGCATATATATATATATGTATGTTATTGCCATCCTAAGTTATCATTTATTATTTCAATAAAATTGATTTTTTTTACCTAAAACTTGTGTCTGAGAGTCATAATAAACCGTGACAGTACGAAAGGGCCATGACCTCAGACAGCAAGGGTCAAGGTAACGCACAGAATATCCATTGGAGGATGGATGTGCTCGAGCAACGTTTGGATCAGTTGGCAGTTGCAATTCAAACGATCCTTGAACGCACGGTACCTGCTGACCAATCTAGCTCTAGCCCGGTGGTCTCGCCAAGTCAGACACCGGAAAGTGATACCAGACCCCTAGGGGGTACTGTTAAAGGGTTAACGGCTTCTGCACCCTTGCCGCTAAGATATGATGGTGACCCTAGTCTCTGCAGAGGGTTCATCAATCAACTCGAAATCTTTATGGAATTGACGGCACACGCATTTCCTAATGATCGTAGTAAAGTGGGGTTCACGATATCACTGCTCACTGGCAGAGCATTGGCCTGGGCTAACCCCTTGTGGGAGAATGCTAAACCTTGTACTAAGAACTTTAGTGAATTTGTGCGTTCCTTTCGAAGAGTGTTTGAGCCTCCTGGTAGAACCACCTCTGCTGCCAAACGCCTTATGGAGATACAACAGGGCAGGCGTACAGTGGGCGACTATGCCATCGAATTCCGCACATTGGCAGCAGAGGTAGGTTGGAATAACGAGGCATTATTGGCAGCCTTCTCTCAAGGCCTGAATGACCACATTAAAGACGAAATCGCTGCTAAAGATCTACCTATTGATCTAGATGATTACATTGAGTATGTTATGATAATTGACTCCAGAATACGTGAGAGATCAATTGCCAGAGATCGTAAGTTACGGTCAAAAAATAATGAGCCTAGTAGCATGTTTTGCCCACCCATCCCTCCCTTGGCATTGAAGTCTAGTGAACCAGTACGGGAAACAAGTGAACCTATGGAAATAGGCTTCACTAGACTATCCAAGGCAGAGAGACTATATCGCAAAAAACAAGGGTTATGTTTATACTGCGGTAAAAAAGGGCACTTGCTAAATTCCTGTCCGGTACGTCCGGGAAACGCACACACCTAGGGTATCTTGGGGGACAGGCCCTAGGTGGTGTACAATCGTCCCCAGTGTCGGGCATAATGAAACCCACCATACAGGTGGTATTGTCTTGGGCACAACGCTCTGTGGAGGTTTTGGCCTTGGTTGACTCCGGTGCAGCAGGGTATTTTATGGATAATACCTTTGCTGAATTGCACGGAGTTCCACGCATTGAAAGAGAAAACCCCTTGACTATTGAAGCGATTGATGGTAGACCCTTAGAACCGCCTCAGGTTATATTTGAAACTATGCCATTGTCTATGACTATTGGGGCACTTCACAGAGAAGAGCAGCAGTTTCAACTGATTAATTCCCCGCACCATGCGGTGATATTGGGATTTCCGTGGTTACAGTTACATAACCCACAATTCGATTGGAAAAAGTGTGAAATTGCTGCTTGGTCCCAGTTTTGTATGGACAAGTGCGTCATCCAGCCTATTAAGGTCATGTGCACCTCCTCTGCTATGCCGGATGTGTACCAACAGTTTGGCGATGTTTTTAGCAAAGGAGAGGCTAGTATGCTACCCCAGCATAGACCTTATGATTGTTGCATTGAATTGCAGCCTGGTGCAGTACCTCCGAAAGGACGCACTTATCCATTATCTTGTGATGAAAATAAGGCTATGGAGGATTACATTTCTGATGCCCTTGCTAGAGGGATCATACGTAAATCTACCTCTCCAGCTGGGGCTGGGTTCTTTTTTGTAAAAAAGAAAAATGGCGAATTAAGACCATGCATTGACTACCGGGGCTTGAATAAACTAATGGCAAAAAACGCATACCCAATACCACTCATCACCGAGCTTTTTGACAGGCTTAAGGGCGCTTCGATATTTACCAAGTTGGACCTACGGGCCGCTTACAATCTGGTTCGCATTCGAGCAGGTGATGAGTGGAAAACTGCCTTTAATACTCGAGCTGGGCACTACGAGTATCTAGTAATGCCTTTTGGGCTGTGTAATGCACCCGCAGTTTTCCAGGAACTGATAAATGATGTTCTGAGAGATATGTTACAGACATGTGTTGTGGTGTACCTCGACGATATACTGATTTACTCCCAAAACATGGCACAGCACATCAAAGATGTATCCGCAGTATTGCTACGACTCCGTGAGAACAAATTATTTTGTAAAATGGAAAAATGTGAGTTTCATAGAACCAGTGTGCCATTCTTGGGGTTCATAATTGGCAATGATGGCATTGCCATGGACAAAGAAAAGTTGTCAGCTGTCCTACAATGGCCAAAACCCAAGGGTCTTAAAGCCATACAGCGTTTCCTGGGTTTCGCTAATTATTATAGGAGGTTTATTAAGAACTTTTCTTCCATTGTCAAACCTCTGTCCGATCTTACGCACAAGGGTGCTAATCCTTCTTGTTGGCCGGTATCTGCTGAGAAAGCCTTTGAGAATTTGAAGCTGGCATTTGCTGCGGCTCCTGTGTTATCCCACCCCAATCCTTTACTTCCATTTACGTTAGAGGTTGATGCCTCAGATATTGGGGTCGGGGCAGTACTTTCACAGCGACACGAGAAAGGTGGAACTCTCAGACCTTGTGGGTTTTTCTCTAAAAAGTTGACTGTCACTCAAAGCCACTATGAGATAGGTGACAGAGAATTATTGGCCATTATCCTTGCTCTTAAGGAATGGCGTCATTTGCTTGAAGGTACTAAGAATCCTGTCTTAATCCTGACAGATCATAAGAATCTGACCTATCTCTCGGAGGCCAAGAGATTGTCCTCTCGTCAGGCCAGGTGGGCACTGTTCCTGTCTCGATTTAATTTCATTGTATCATATTTGCCAGGGTCAAAAAATATCAGGGCTGATGCACTGTCAAGACAATTTGAGGCCGACAGTGACAGAGTGGAAGCACCAGCTCCTATCATCCAACCTGATAGAATACTGGCTACTATACGCACGAGTATCACTTCTCCTCTAGGGGAGGAGATCCTGGCCTCTCAGGGGTCCGCTCCCCATGAAACCCCAGTGGGCAAATGTTTTGTCGCTGAATCATTTCGTACTAGGCTGCTCGAAACCTACCATTCCTCTAAGGCTGCGGGACATATTGGTAGAGACCAATTGTTATGGTCCCTTTCTCAGTTATTTTGGTGGCCTTCCATGAGAAACGATTGTGCCGAATTTACGAATGCCTGTGCCACCTGCGCCCGCGCTAAGACCCCGAGACATCTCCCTGTGGGCTTGCTTCAACCGGTGCCTAATGGCGAACGCCCCTGGTCTCATGTTTCCATTGATTTTATGGGAGAGTTGCCTATGTCGAAGGGGTACTCCTTTATATTCATGGTGGTGGACAGGTTTTCTAAAATGGCTCATTTCGTGCCCCTCCGTGGTCTTCCTTCAGCGAAGGAATTGGCAATGGTGTTCGCCAGAGAAGTATTCCGGTTGCATGGAGTGCCTAGGGTACTGGTGTCTGACAGGGGGAGCCAGTTTGTGTCTAGATTTTGGAGGGCATTTTGCCAACAGATGGGCATACAGCTGTCCTTCTCCTCTGCCTACCATCCCCAGACCAATGGAGCCGCTGAACGAGCTAATCAGGGCTTGGAACAATTTCTCCGTTGTTTCGTTACTGACCATCATGATAATTGGTCCGACTTGTTGCCTTGGGCAGAGTTCGCCAGGAACTGTGCGGTCAATTCTTCATCTGGGAGCTCTCCGTTTCTGATTAATTATGGGTTCCAGCCCTGTTTGCTTCCAGACTCATTTCAAACGCAACAGATTCCAGCTCTGGATGAGCATATCGAGCAACTCCGTTCCACATGGGCACAAGTTCAGAGGGCACTTGGTCAGTCATTTCAGCGTCATCAGCGCCATGCTAATCGCAGAAGGCTTCCAGCGATTTCCTTTCAGGTTGGGGATAGAGTATGGCTTTCCTCCAGAAATCTCAAGCTGCAGGTTCCGTCTAATAAGTTGGCTCCTCGGTTTATTGGTCCATACAGAGTTATTCGCAAAATTAACCCTGTCTCCTATGCACTAGACCTACCTGCATCCATGCGTATCCATAATGTGTTCCATGTGTCCCTTCTTAAGCCTCTGGTTTGCAATCGCTATACTACCACACCTGTGGTGCCAGGACCTGTTGAGGTCGAGGGCCAGGAGGAGTACGAGGTTCAGAGCATTATTGATTCCCGTAGGCTTAGAGGAAGGGTACAGTACCTGGTACATTGGAAAGGGTATGGTCCTGAGGATCGGTCATGGGTGGATAGTACGGACCTTCATGCACCTAGGTTAACTAGGGCCTTTCATGCCAATTACCCGCAGAAACCTAAACCCTATTCTAGGAGAGGGGGTCTTTGAAAGGGGGGTACTATCACGGTGCCCGTGATTTGCTGCAGTTACTTGTCTGTCACCAGTAGGGGGCTTCTATTGGCTGTCTGCAGATAGCCCGCCTCTTATTGACTATTTAAACCTGGATTGGGCACCCTTTGAGTGCCCTTTCGTGTTGTTTCTGACCTTCTTGCTATCACTATGCTAGTGATAGCTGGGCCTCTGTTCCAGTGTTCCTGAGTTCCTGATCTCATGTGTTCCTGAGTTCCTGATCTCTACTGTTCCAGTGTTTCCTGCATGCTGAAGTACTTCCAGTCCTGGTTCCGGCCTAGTCTCTGGTGTTGCAGTTCCTGCTGAACTTCTCTGCTGTTTTCTGACCTGACTGATCGTTGCTGGTTCCTGTCATCTCATCACCTGTCTTCAGTATCCTGGCGACCTTCTGCCTGGTCGCGTTGGTGACATTGCTACTATTCCGTGTTGGTCCCAGCGTGCGGACGCTGGTTTGCTCCCAAGCCTTGCGGCTATACTAACTCGCTTGTTACACCAGTGTGCGGTCACTGGTTTGCTCCAAAGCCTTTCAGCTATACAAATCTGTGTTGGTCCCAGCGTGCGGATGCTGGTTTGCTCCTAAGCCTTGCGGCTATACATACTCGCTTGTTACACCAGTGTGCGGTCACTGGTTTGCTCCAAAGCCTATCAGCTATACAAATCTGTGTTGGTCCCAGCGTGCGGACGCTGGTTTGCTCCTAAGCCTTGCGGCTATACAAACTCGCTTGTTACACCAGTGTGCGGTCACTGGTTTGCTCCAAAGCCTATCAGCTATACAATTCTGTGTTGGTCCCAGCGTGCGGACGCTGGTTTGCTCCTAAGCCTTGCGGCTATACAAACTCACTTGTTACACCAGTGTGCGGTCACTGGTTGGCTCCAAAGCCTTTCAGCTATACAAATCTGTGTTGGTCCCAGCGTGCGGATGCTGGTTTGCTCCTAAGCCTTGCGGCTATACAAACTCGCTTGTTACACCAGTGTGCGGTCACTGGTTTGCTCCAAAGCCTATCAGCTATACTAAGCTGTGTTGTTTCCAGCGTGCGGACGCTGGTTTGCTCCAAAGCCTTGCTGCTTAACGATTCTGCTAATTTGCCAGTTCCATCTGACTGCTGCTATTATCTCTGGGCTGCCCTGCCCGGTATTGGCAGGGCCGGTAGAGCCTACATTGTGTATCTATTGAGGCTGCCTTGCCCGGTAATTTGGTAAGGTCGGTAAAACCGTTATGCTATTCCATCTGCAGGTTGCCTTACCCGGTATTGGCAAGGCCGGTAGAGCCTAAAGACTGTCCTGTCCGGTATTTTGACAGGACCGGTAGAGTCTGCCTTCTGTCTGTGCTATATTCTGCATATATATATATGTATGTTATTGCCATCCTAAGTTATCATTTATTATTTCAATAAAATTGATTTTTTTTACCTAAAACTTGTGTCTGAGAGTCATAATAAACCGTGACATATGGGTGTTGATGATCACGTTTCCACTTGCCACTGCTAGCTCCACTGATGTGCCTGAGGCTGTAGCAGCACCATAACTAGCACTCTCCACTTCAGGTATAAGTGTAGAAAAGAAGTTGGCCAATAATGCTTCTCCTGCCCCTCCTCCAAAATCATGTGTTGTTGATGGAAAATACAATTTATCCTTTAGAGCAAGAAGGAACTGTGCCTCTCAACACAACTTCAATGTGCACAGTGTTTATAGGAAATAGGGGAATGATTGGGAACAATGGACACATCTGCACTCACATCAATCAACTTGCACAACTGAAAGCAAACACCTTTATGCTTAGGTCCACTGAAAACAAACACCTTGATGCCAAGCTCTGCAATATAACATCAATAATCCTGCTGCTGTCATTATTCCCCTTGTCCATTCCCCACTAAGGCCATGTATAGCTTATTCTGATGGATGGAATTTCCTTATATGCCACTTGATGCCCTGTGATTCTCGTCCACCACATTGCCATGTGTTTAGCACACCACACAATGTGCAATGGGTAGACATGCAGTGCAACATCTTGACATCTACAGAATGGCTGTCAGTTGGTGCGGGAGGTAATGATGACAGAGGTGGATTGCCAAAAGATGTTGCAGCACACTGTTCCCTATCCTTCAACCACTCTTCTGTCCAGTTTAAAGGTTATCTTCCTTATTTTATACACCAGCCTCTTGTGTGGCACTGTATCAAATGTATTTGCAAAATCTAGATATACTACATTAACTGTTTTACCCTTATCAGGGTTGCTACTTACTTCTTCAAAGAAGATCAAAAGATTTGTTTGGCAAGATTTATTCCTCATAAAACCATGTTGATTCCTGTTAATAATCTTATTTTCCATAATGTAATTTTGAATATAATCCCTTATATTCCTTTCTAGTAGTTTTCCCACTACCGAGATCTAACTCACAGGTCTATTATTTTCAGTTTCTGTTTTAGTTCTTAAATAAAGGCATTTCACTGGGTTTATGCCAGGTGCGTGGCACTACGCCTGTGAAGAGAGAGTCTTTAAAAAGTAAAAAGAGTGGTCGTCCTAAAAGACTCCTTAGATGTATACCAGCAAGACCAGGTGCTTTAGTAGTCTTAATTATGTTTGCTCTTCCCTTGAGCTCTTCTTGTGTTAACTGAATAGCTGAAAATGGTATGGTTTTCCTTGTTATTTGGTGAGGCTCTTCAATGATCTCTTCTAACCTGGTCTATGCTGATGAAAAGAAGGTGTTCAGAACATAGATATCTTCCTTATCCTCCTTAATCAACTCGTCCATCTTATTTTTTAAAGGCCCAGCACACTTGCCCTTCCTTGAAATTCAAATTTCATTGTCAATTTTGCTAAGAGATGGTTTTTTGCAAACTTTGTTTTGAACCTATACAGTTTTGCTTCATCAAATTGATCACAAATTAAGCTGTGTTGATATCACTGTTTCACAGATTTCCCCCTACTTTAATATTGGACACCATATTTATGTTATCTGTAGGTCAAATATATTGTTATTTTTGCAGATACTTCCATAATTGCTTATATGTAGCTATCCCTAATAAATCCGCTTCCCATAATTATAGTAAGCACAAGATGCACAGCTTCTTTCATTTGCAATAACAGTTGGGCCTCAGCACTCTCATCAGTATTTAATGGTTTGTAGCATACACCTATCAGAACTGTTTATTCCTTTTATGTCACAGCATCAATTTCTACCCACGAGTTCTCCACATTTTTATTCAGTTTTCTCAAAAACAACTCCTCTTAAACTTGGACTTATATCTTGTTTCAAATAATGGCACACCCCACCCCTCATCTGTTAATCCTGTGTCTCCTAACCAGAGAATAGCCCTCAACATACTAACATACAAGTAATTGTGTTGTCACTATATAATTTACCTACTCTCCTTTTTTCTACATCTGCATTTAATAGGAGTTCTTCCCTCCTGGCCTACATTACAAAAAAACATAACAAAAAAAGACCTAAAAACCTGTGCATGCCTTCTTCAGCAAACAAAGGTCTATAATAAAACATAAATATATATATCATCATCTTTGGCCATTGTCGATCCACTTCACGATGAAGGCCTCCTCAGCAAGCCTCCAACAACTTTGGTCTTCTTCTTGGGCATTTAGTATTGAGTAGAATCCATTTCATAATTTGTTTGGTCCATCTACCATACAGTCTTCGTGCTATGTGGCCTGCCCGTTTCTATTTCAAGCGCTTTATGCTTTCAATTGCATCATATACCTTTGTTTGCTGATGAATTTACGTACGTGTTTTTGGTATCTTTCTGCTATGTTTGGTATATATATCATATATATGTCAGTGATGTGGTGAATGGGACAGGGTAGAGTGATGCGGCATATGGGACAGGGTAGTCCCCGTTGGTTGGTCTTTTGAAGCATTGCTTCGGTCACCCTGCATTTGCTGCATTGCAGGAAACATCCAGGTGCAGTGAATGGGACAGGGAAGACTCATGTCTCCTCCTCCTGTGTGTGACAAAGGGGAGGGACCACCGTGTTTGGTTCATTGAAGGAGAGGGGCCACCATAGGAGGTCATATATATGTAATATATATATATATATATATATATATATATATATATATATATATATTTATTTATTTTTTTTTTTTTTTTTTTTTTTTTTTTTACATGGAGTGAAAGGGTCTCCAGCCTCCTCCTAAGCCAAGTACAATGTCCTCCTCCTGAGGCAAAGGGATAAGTGGTTGGTTGGGGTGGAAGGGGGCTTCAACCCCTGCCTCTTCCTATGTCAGTGAGTTGTCAGCCAATCAACATTTCAGCCATACCCTAACCAATTGACTTCTAGAGAGGTCTACAAAGCATGAAAATGGGTTTAACAGTCTCTTTCGGTTGACTCTCCTAAAAAGCTTGCAATCAGTGTTGTCTCTGTCAGGATTCCCTAAAAATTTTGCCATATTTTGTATGTCTTACAGGTAGATTGTTGTAAAGTATTTTTGTGACAGTCTGGGGGATCTATGGATCGTATGTTTAAAAGCAAGCTTGAGCAATTCTGGGGCAAATCAACTCCACCATAGGGAGAAATAAAAATTACTATTGATTTAAATGAAACATTTAACCCCTTGAATGTTAGAGAGTTTGCCAACGCACTGCCAAGCAAAGTGTTAGAGTAATTTTGGCATTTAAGGGGTTAAACACTTATTTAAATCAAAATCAATTTTAGTAATTTGTATTTCCACCCCATGGTGCAGTTGGTTCACTTCAGATTTGTACCAGGGACCTGGGGTCCCCTGGGGGTGCCACACAGTTTCCATACCAATTCTCTGAGAAACTACCCAATTACATAAATAATCATTGAACAGTGCCATTGCATATATTTTTTTAGGGCCCCTAACAAGAAAATATTTTCATAGATGCGTAAGTGTTCCCTGGGGCAGATGGGGCACACTTGCATGCTGGACCCTGTCAAAACTGCACACCCTTCACTCCCTGTAGTTATGCCTCTTAAACTAGCCCCAGGAGCCTTTTGCTGTGTCATGCCATGTTTCAGGGCTCCTAGGATGTGTAAGTCATTATTTTTCTTACTTTTTTCCAGTTATAACTTTCTTTGTAACACCTTAAGTGTGAAGTAATGAATTGAAGTTCTCTCAGGCATTCAAGGTGTTAAACACATGTATTGTCTTCCAGTTTTATAGAAGATATTGTGTACAAATTAACCATAAATTAGAACTAATTAATCAAAATGAACAATGCAACATGTTGGGTACCTCCCTGGCACTGAAAGGGTTAAAAGAAGCCAGGTTGATGTCTGTAAAAATAAGAAACACTTGCGGCCATATGAAAGAAAAGTAGAGGGATTTTAGAATAAAACAGCTGTGCCAACGGGGAGAGATACAGACTTCCAAGTTTCCCATTGATTTAACCCTTTGAGTGTCAGAGGGGTACTCAACGCATTGCTCTGGCAATCAAAGGGTTAAATGTCTTTTTTTAACCCATAGGATGCTAGAGAGCATTCAGTGGGTTTAAAGCCCCACTTAAATCAATGAATATGTCCCATCGACCAATAGAATGAAGCTCATCTCCTCTGAGCTGCAGCATGGGATGTTTGCAGCATGTCACTCAAAATTTTGACTGCAGCATCCTATGTTAATACAGGGTAATTATTAAAACATTAAAACAGAAGGGGGAAAAGTGTTATTTTGTTAAGTGTGTGATTCTGATAATTAAATGAAATTCTGCTGTCTGGCAGGGCATCTGCTATAGTGTTTGTAAACAGGATTAATTAATATAATATTTTCAAGGACAACCTAAGAGTATTGAATTTATTAATACACTCTCTGAAGTGGGGGATCACTGGAAGGTCTGACTCATTATACACTCATTATTTTGCTCATAAGAACCAAAGTGAACACTTTTAGCTAATTTGATTATGAATCCTGGAGTCAGAGGAGAGAGTTTTATGTATGAGCTGTTTCTATCCCAGGAATACTAATGAAAAGGTTTTATTAGGCTTAATAGGTTAACGCTAAAATTAAAAAAGTATTTATTTTTATTAAGTCCTTAATTCATTGGAAGCAAGATATGTCTCAAATGAAGTTGTTCACATTGCATTGGAGAGGTTTCTAGCAAACAAGAGGTTAACTAGCAGGATCCTGTTGTGGCTTGGCATGCAAGTCAAACAGGTGACGTTAGAACCTGTTGCCTATTTATTTGTCCCTTTATGACCTAGAGTGACCCCATTTGAAAGAACACAAGGGCAAAGGAACAAATGCCTATTCCACACAATAACCTGAGCTGTATCAGCATTCTGTCCCAACACCAGCATAAAGTCAATTTTCTGAGCTACTTATGCCCAAAACCCTCCACTTAATTTTACTTGCAAAAAAAGTGGAAGACAATGGGGCAGTGGGGTAGTCATTTTCTCTATAAATACTGAGCAAGGCATAGACAAAATGGTGTAAATGTATACCTTTACCCTGTACATGCAATAGGGTTGGCATTTGGGGCTTCCTTGCATTATTGTCCTATAATGGTAGAGAATATTTGCCAGTATGCACTACAGCAATCACTGTACTGCATACTAGGGATGGGTGAACATTTTTGCCTCAAACTGAAATTGGCGAATAAAGGCACTAACCACTTTGCGAATAATTTCCTCTTTTTCCACCTAGATCATTCCATTGAAATCAATGGGAACATTGAATTTACACACAACACAAATATTATTTTATTTCCCAAAGTCATAGTATAAAATGGGTATGAGGGTACCTGTGTTGGTGGGGTTTGGAGAAAGAATCAGTTGAACAGGGAATGTTTTTTTGGAGGGGGGGGTGTTTACTGGAATTGGGGGCAGTTAATAAAAAATAAATCCTAAATACAATTTAAAAAAACACAATCTATATATATAAAAGAAGATCTTGTGCCTGGCAAAACAGACCCAGCGGTGGCAGTAAAGAGGATTACTGCTTCCGTTGGGTGATTCAATGGGGGTGTGATTTTTGGCCCGCCCCCACTATCCAGCCCACCCACCACTATCTAAGGCTGGAAAAAAAATGGCTGCCACTCACTTCTACACCACAGACACACACACATGCCCCCCCAACACTGGCAGACACATACACACATATACACACACACACACACATGCACGCTGAGCAGCTGAGGATGGTGGGAACTATGTTCAAGCTACAGCTGCAAGGCCATGGTCCAATCTGTATTATGCAACTTCTTCATTCCCTGTCTGTTAGCTTGCACAGCACTGCCAAGTACTACAAGTGAGCTGATTACTAAACAATCAGCTGGCAGGATGCTGTCTTGCTGGGAAAGTGGAACAACGGCAGAGAGGTGATCAGGCAGTGCAGAGCAGGGCTTCAGCTGAGCTGGTAAGTGGCAGAGACATGGGTGTGACTGTATTTATATATTGTATAAAGAGAGAGAAAGAGAGCAGATTGTTTGTCAGTCTGTCTGTAAGTAGAGGTGCCAGTTCCTGCAATCATCTCCATGCTGTACATAGTTCACTATATAGCATGTATGACAAACTATTTATATATGGTCTGGCATTGTATAGTATACAGTCTGTGTATAAGGACTGGCACTATACAGTATAGGAGGGACAGTCCATGTTTGAGACCCAAACCCTCTGCTCCTCTATTTAGAAGATCACACTGTGTGGTGTATATACAAGTATATCAGATTTCTCCACATCAATAAAACCCACAGTTGCTATATAGTATACAGTTTGCATGTGTCTGTGTATAAGTACTGGCACTATACAGTATAGGTGGGACAGTCCCTATTTGAGACCCAAATCCCTCTGCTCCTCTATTTAGGAGATCACACTGTGTGGTGTATATACAATCTGCTGACCAGATCTCACCTTTAACTGGGGACACATAGGAAATAGGCATATTTCAGGAGTGCACCAAAATCAAAGCAGCCCTGCAGTATGCATTTTTCATATGTGTCCCTGGTTAAAGGTGAGGTCTGGTCACCCTAATATGCAAGTGTATAAGATTGCTCCACATCAGTAAACTCCACAGTGATGTGGGTATAAACTTCTGTATATATCTGTTAAATTAGTCTGTGTAAAAAAAATACTTTCATCTTCTTCTAAATCATTCACTTACAGAAACGTAACCATTTCAGTGCCAGAGGGGATGCAATGCATTGCTTACCCCCTGTCACTCAAAGGGCTAAAAATTCTCTACAATGGTCTGACACTGTATTGCAGTGGTTCTCAACCCGTGCTCTCAGTGGCTATTAACAGGCTAGTATTTTAAAATTTTCTTTTAAGAGCACAGGTGAGTTAATCAATATGACTGAGCCTCTGATCAACATACTTGTGTTCTAGCAGGGAAATTCCTAAGTCCTGGCCTATTAGTGGCCACTGAGGGCATGGGTTGAGAACCTCTGCTGTATAGTATACAGTCTGCATGTGTCTGTGTGTAATGACTGGCACTATACAGTATAGGAGGGACAGTCCCTGTTTGACACCCAAATCACTCTGCTCCTCTATTTAGGAGATCACACTGTGTGGTGTATATACCAGTGTATCAGATCACTCCACATCAGTAAAACCCACAGTACTGTGGGCATAAACTTCTGTATATATCTGTTAAATTAGTCTGTATAAAAAAAAATACTTTCATCTTCTTCTAAATCATTCACTTACAGAAAGAGTAACCATTTCAATGCCAGAAATGCATTGCTTACCCCCTGGCACTCAAAGAGTTAAAAATTCTCTAAAATACACCACCAGCCACGTGCCCAGTAACACCACATTTGAAATGTTGGGAGGTATGTTGCTTACACTGCAGCTGTATGTGTACTGTGTATGTCAGTGGATGTGTGTGTGTGTGTGTATGTATGTGTGTTGCATGCTTCTCTATCACTGTGTCCCCCCCGTATATGTGTGTGTTTGCACATGTGTCTGTGTATCACTGTGTGTATCTTTCTGACAAGTACACCCTACGCTATATTTCACTATCATAACTTTTATTTAAAAAAAAACAACAACATTCCCTGCATAGGATGACGGGCAACGCTGTCCCAAATTACTAGTACATGTATAAAAGAGGTCTGAGGAAGGTGTGTGTGTTGGTGGGTGGAGTCTGGGGAATGAATCAGTTGAAAATGGAATTTGTTTTGTGTAGGTTTCTTGACTGGTATTGGGGAGATAGTTAATAAATAAATAAATAAATAAATAAATAAAATAAGACATTTGTATATGAAGTGATAGAGACAGGAACCCCCTGACATAAGCTGCCACTGGGGTAGACAATACTTGACATGATGAGTATTTTGTAGAGGATAATTTGTTAGATTTGTTGTTAGAGGCCCAAGCCCTGAGGAAACATTGATTTGTAGGACTTAGACTTATTAGCGGCACAAGCCCTGAAGAGACATTGATTTGTAGGGCTTACACTTGTTTGGCACAAGCTGTAAGGAGTCATTGATTTGTAGGACTTAGGCCTGTTTGGCACAAGCCCTAAGGAAACATTGATTTGTAGGACTTAGGCTTGTTAGAAACAAACCCCCATTTTTTTTGTTTGTAGGACTATGGGTTTTTCTTAATATTTTTTTTGTATTTTTTTTTTTTAAAGCACAAGTCCTGAGACAAAAAAAATGCCCTACTGGCCTAGTTCTAGTAGGTCATGTCATGTTGGCAAGTGGCCACCAGCCATTGTCAAATGCCCTGATGTAGATGAGGAATTTACGACTGCTGTTCTTGCTGCTGCTGCTGACTTGCTTAAGCAGCAGGATGATTAGGCAGCTCAAAGGGAATGGGATCAACAACAGCAGTAACATGGGTGATGGATGATGAAAGTTCCACTTGTCACAACTAGCTCCAGTGATGTGCCTGAGGCAGTAGCAGCACAAACTATCCACCAGTATAAGTAGAGAAAAGAATAAGCTGGCCAATTATTCTTCTACACCTGCCCCTCCTCCAAAATCATGGGTGTGTTGGTACTAGAATAGAAATGTTTCCCTTTAGCAGGAACTGTGCCTCTCATCAGCAACTATAATGTGTACATGTGGTAAATAACAACTGGTACAACTGTATCCAAACATTGTGACACCAGAAACCAAGTACTGCTACTAAAGCTATACCCCTTGACCCCACCCCGCTAAGGACGCAGGACAACTTGCTGATAGTTTAATAATAACTATTAACCTTCCCTGCCAGCATCTTAGCATATTTTATGAAATGGAATCTCCTCAGATGCTGCTTGATGCCCTGCTTGAGATTCTCCTCCACCACACTGCCATGTGTGGTGAGTGCACCACTCAACGCACAATGGATGGACATGAACTGCCACATCTTAAGATCTACAGAGTGGCTATCATTTGGGGAGGAAGGTAATGATGACCGAGGTGGATTGGCAAAAGATGTAGTTACCCTAGAGAAAGAAGGTGATGGCGAGTTAGTTGTTTTGCTTGTCATGGAACTTCCAGTCTCTGCCTGGGTTATTCTATTCGTCCTCCTCTTTTATCTCCTCCTTGCCTCTTATTGCCTTTCTGGAGAGTTAGAGGGTACAGCACAAGAGGAGCTGGATTTCTGTGGTGGGTGTTTGGCTTTAACATGTTTGAAATAAATGTCATGGTGTCTGTATTTCATGTGTGTTATCAGGGTGGTTGTGCCAAGGTGTGTTCTCTCCTTTCACCCTTCTGACTGACTTGTCACAAATTGTGCACAGTGCCATTGGTGATGACTGCCCCAAGAGAAAAATAGTCCCACATCCATGACTTCAGGGGACGGTGATAGGGAACAGGTGGAGAAGAATGGCCTCTTTCTTCTTGACCTCCACATTCCCCTTCACTGTCTGTGGCAGTGGATAATGTTGCTGCTGATGCTGCTACTACCACAGGTTCAGCACTGCAACTAGGGCAGGGATTATTGCTGCTGCTAGTAAGTAGAACCTGTCCTAGTCCCATATCACTTGCTGACCCCATTACTACTGTGTCCACGGTGGTCTGTCGCACAGTACCTTGCTCCTCAGCAACCTGCTGCCTTTGCAACTCAGCAGCAACAGGAATTAGAGCAGTTGTATATTCTGCAATTTCCAAAAGTTCACTGCTGGTGTGGTAGTGGTGATGCTAATCCTCATCCCTGTCTCCCATTCCTTCACAGTTTGGGATAAAAGGCCATCAATGTCTGTTCCACCCCTGCATCACCACCACCACCACTAGTAGTCTCTATGTGCTGTTGCTGCTCTGTTACAGACAACTCACTGCTGGTTGGAGGAGGTGATGAGAAATGTGACAGAAGGTCCCCTAATGTCCCACTTGCCATTAATTGGTGATGTGAAGAAGGCAGACTGGCAGCAGTAGCAGCAGGCACAGTTAGATGATCTGTACTCCTGCTGGTGGTGGTATTATTGCTGCACCTGATATCCACCAATAGTTCTGGCTTCATCAGTATCATGTTCAACCTTGACAATGCCATGAAGGGAAGAGGACTCCCAGGGCCAGGGGAATGGTGCAGGCTCCCTTTACTGCTAGTCTGGATGCTCTCAAATGCTTCCCCTACTACTCCTCTAACACGAGTCCCACCGGCTGCTTCACCGTTACTGTTAATACTACTACTACTACTAACATCATCCACATCAAATTCAGCCCCTGAGTATTCCTCCTCACAGTTACTAGTAATATGATGATTGCCACCTCCTTCACTCCTAACACTACAAAGCTACTGGACTTTCTTAGTAGTAGTACTAGCACCGGCGGGACTGCTTGGGGATGGCAAATGTGACTTGGGGTCCAGTGCTGTCACACTTGGCATAATCTTCCCCTCCTGAGTATTACAAGACACACTGGCAGCAGGTTCAGCACTTGTGGCAGCAGTTTCAGAATTGGCAGCAGGCACAGCACAGGTGGAAGCAGGTTCCGCACTTGTAGCAGGCTCAGCACTGGTAGCAGGCACAGCACTGGTGGCAGCAGGAGCAGAATGTCTGACAGCAGGCACAGCACTAGTGGCAACAAGGGCAGCATGTCTACAGCAGGCACAGCAATGATGGTAGCAGTAGCAGGGGCAGCACATTTGACAGCAGGAACAGCAATAGTGGCAGCAGGGGCAGCACGTCTGGCAATGGGTACAGCAATGGTGGCAGCAGGGCCAGCACGCCTGGCAGCAGATACAGGCAGCTGACCTGTCCTGCTTGCACTACTACCCATTTCTCCCTCCCTTGACATTAATTTCCCCAGTATCCCTACGGGTGATTTAGGAGGACTGGACAGCATTGGTTCTGTAGTGCTCACTTCCTCCTCCTCCTCAGACTCAGTGGACATATAAAAGTCCTTCTGGTTCCTCCTTTTATTATTTTTAAACTTTCTCATAGTGAAAGAAGTCAGTATGAGCCTCTCTTGCCTCAATTTTCCAAAAAAGATCACAGCAGAACAGCTCAGCACGTGTGCCTCGCTCTGTAGCTGCTTCTGTTTTGTTTCACTTCTGCAAATACGTCCCGTTTTTATAGCGAATAGGTGAAAAACACATAAATCAATGCGCGGAAACTTTCTAGCTATTGAAAAAATGCTGGAGAATTTTGGCCAATTAAAAGATTTTAATCGCTGTTTAAAAAAAAAAAAAAAGCTGAAAACAATGTTTTTTTCGCAGATTTTTTCACGGGAACGTGGCTGGACCTTTCGCCCACCCCTATTGCATACCCATAGATACATCCATTTGCATTAGAGACTAACAGCAGCCTAGCTTAGCTGGCAAATTTATATGCTCCCCCAGTCACTAGCTATGGATCAGCTAACTACTATTGAAATAATCCTTTCACTGCTATCCTAACCTAACCTAAGATCAACTAACCTCTGTTAATCCTCCAGGTTGGTTTGGAACACATTGCAAAGCAATTTGTTCATTTCCCAACAGCAGCTGAGGGGTTAATATATTAAAAACCTTACTCAATAGAAAGAAAAACATTTGGCTGAATATTTTTTAGGAAGTTGTTGGAAAAATTTAATAAATAAATATGGGGACTCAAACATACACACACGTAAATAATATATTATTATTCTCCCAAAGCGTCATAAATTAAAGTGATACTATCACCTCAAGCCAACTTTGGTATTTTTTTTTCAAAAATCTGAATGCTAAAAACCAGATGATGCTAATTAAGGCATGCAGGAAGAAACTTGCTGTCTTAGCCTAACATTACCTTTCCCACTCATTGACTCTGTTCAGCAATGCATGGTCTTCTTCTCCAGTGCCGGAAAGGATAAATTTCAGCAAGCTGGGGAGTAGGGATGAGCAAAAATTTTCACCTCAAACGGAAATCGGCGAATAATGGCACTTTCCGCTTGGCAAATAATTTCCCACGAAAAGTGACATTTTTCAGCTTTTATCCGCCTTTTCCGCCCATTGAAATCAATGGGAAGAAAAATATTTCCTTACCACAGGAAAGTTTTCTACAGCCATATAAAAGGCTGTCAGGCTCTCACAGCAGCCATCCTGTGTTTGTGAGAGGAGAGCAGCATGTTTTTGAACTAGAGGAGATAGGCAAATAAAGGGGAAATGAAGCTTAGTTTAGGGACTTATTTAGGTAGGACATTTGTTCTCTGTATTAGGGGAGTCTGGGGGATTCTAGGTGATAAGAAGGGAGGACGGAGGTTGACCCCCAAATGCTCAAAATTTCCATGTGACTGACTGGCAAGACACAGGCAGCTAGGGACCTATTTGCTTGCTGATCTTGCTGTTATTATATCTGTGCTGGGTGGTGAAGTCTGGGGAAAGAAGTTGTTGATTTTGTTTTTCAGTTATACTTTTTTTTGGACAGACAACAAGGTGGATAACTTAAATAAAAAAAAAAATTAAATAAAAAAGAATAAAGAACTCAATATATTAGGTGACAATGACAGACAGCTGACTGTGCTTAGGCAAGGCATCATACACCTCCATCAGTTGTGTACCGTACAGTAAAAAAAACACAGTGTAGTTGCATAACGTCCAGCAAATGCACAAGGGGAAGGGGGAGGGGTTGAGCAGTGCAGGGACTTGAGAGTAAAGTAGTAGTTCAAAAACTGACCGCAGCAATGGTTACTGCAGAGTGTGCAATTAATGATGATCATCCCTCTACTCCAAAGGAGGATGCAATTTGTCAAGGTCCCAGAAAAACTAGTTCCAGCACCATCAGTGACAGTAGAAATAAAGAACCAAATAAGAAGAAAACTGAAGACAACAACAAGTCACATTCAAGTGTTGATGATGCTAGCAATAGCATAACAGAGGAAGGTGTAGCAACTGAACCACCTGCTGCATCAGACAGTGAGAGAAACAAGCACCAAAACGCCCATAGTAGGGAACTTTGTTGCAGTAAAAGTAAAAATAAATTGTTTGAGCTTAGAGTAATATAAGGGTAGTCGGCAAGAATTGTCAAGTGATGCTGATGCTGTTGAGGATGACCTAATGATGACTGATGATGATGCAGATCTAGAATATATCCCTCCAGCATCCTTCTCTTGTTCAGATACAGATGAAATTGAGAGTGAGGATGGTGACAGGGCTATAAGATTAGCACAAAGTCAAAGGCTGAATCTTCCACCACTTTTAAGGTGCCTATCTATAAACTGTTTGAGAAAGCCATTGGAAAGTCAGACCATGGACAAGCACAGATGTCAAAAAGCACACAGTCACCCTATCAGTCATCATTGGCATCATCTCCTCTTCAAAGTCCGAGTCCCACTCAGCCACACACACCTGTTTTGAGTACCCAGCAACAGCAACACAGGTTAAACATCCACAATGTTAGATATGACGACTACCTCTGGTGCTGCTGCTGTAAGTTCTGCACCTTTGATACCTAGTAGTAGTAGCAGTAGAATTACATCAACATCTAGCTCCAGTAGTAATAGTAGCAGAAACCACACATCACAGACAAAGCCAGGACAAATATATTAACAGCAACACAGATGAAAAGGTGGAGGACAGATGGGATCACTGCTATGAACGGTGATGTGTGTCAATAATCTGAGAAGGAGGATAGAGTATGACAATGGTAAAAATACATACACAAATCACACCATGCCAGTCCCCCAACCCCACCACTACAATACTTATCTGCCACATTGTAGGTTGTACTTTATTTTTTTTAATCACTGAACATCATCATGATTATGTGCCAGTGTCACTTAAGCTAGAAGTTAGTGTTATGGGCAAAGGACAAATGCACTCTGCATGCTAACACATTTTTTAAGTCATATGTTGCTGTAGGACTCACAACTTTGATTTTCAGCCACTTATTTCTAAACTTTAGCCCTCAGAAGAATTAATATTACAGTGGAAATGTAGTACCTATAGGAAATATAGGCAAAAATGTGTTAAAATAGACAAAAAATGTGTTAACATAGGTGGAAAATTTTTAAAATAGGCGAAAAGGAGGACATTTTTGCATAGGCGGAAAGGTGAAATTCTTTGCGGGAAAATTGAAAAATCTGCACGTTTTTGCAAAAAGTCATGCAGGAAATTTTTCACAATTTTTGCCCACCCCTACTGGGGAGGTAAAAGTAAGACAGGAAGTGTCTGCACAGCATACCTTTAAGGGATAGTAATACTTGATTTTCAGAAAGTTTAATATTGTTCATATTAAAAAAATAAATGAACTGATATAAGCTCAATTTAAACTTGTATAATTTTAGAGTTATACAACCACTGATTATCTGTGGCACTAACAGATAAACACCCTATTATATTAGGAATAGTGATGAGCGAGCACCCCAATGCTCGGGTGTTCGGGTGCTCTGACCGAGCACCCCCGGAGGCTCGAGTGCTCGGCCGAGCACCCGAGCCCCATTGAAGTCAATGGGAGGACACGAACATTACACCAGGCACCCCCTGCTCTGATGAGGGGAGGGTGCCTGGTCCATAGGAAAAGGGCAGAAAAGGATGGAAACACCACAGAAATGGTTCAGGGACAGCATAGGGAGGATGTCTGGATGCATCTTGGACTCCAACATCACTGCTGGGAACGATCTTTCGCCCGTAGTACGCCATTTTTACAGACTGACCGTAAAACACACAAAAAGGAAAATAAAAACGACTTTAGGCGAAAAATTGTTACCAAACAGTATTTGCTGTATATTTACTTGTATATCATCTGCAAATTCTCCCAAAAATTTCCTCGATTTTTCTGAACTGAGGCCATGATTAAGAGGGAAACGTGCGCAGAGGCAAATTCTCCCAAAAATGTCCTTGATTTTTCTGAACTGAGGCCATGATTAAGAGGGAAACGTGCGCAAAGGCAAATTCTCCCAAAAATGTCCTCGATTTTTCTGAACTGGGGCCATGATTAAGAGGGAAACGTGCGCTGAGCCGACCATCCAAAACATTATGGGTGAGGGTCTGCTGCGGAGCTGACCATCCTAAACATTATATGCGAAGGCCCGCTAGTGAGCTGACGCTATAAAACATTATATGAGAGGGCCCGCTAGAGAGCTGACCCAATAAAACATTATATGAGAAGGCCCGCTGGTGAGCTGACCTATATAAAAATTGTCAAACAGGGCCCGCTGGTGAGCTGGCCCTATATAAAAATTATATCACAGGGCCCGCTGGTGAGCTGGCCCTATATAAAAATTATAGCACAGGGCATATGGAAGAGGAGGAGGAGGATGAGAAGATTAAGAGTCAACCATATACCCGTTTTTTGGGTGGAAGGGGTGAATGGGAATACAGAGTATTCCCATCATTGTAAATAACATATATAAAGTGAGTTTATGTTCCCCCGGGGCTTTCCTCCAGTGGAGTGGAGAAGTCAGGGGAAATCCAGGCCTTGTTCATTTTTATAAGTGTCAACCTATCAGCATTGTCGGTGGAAAGGCGGATACGCTTATCTGTTATGATGCCACCAGCAGCACTAAATACCCGCTCAGACAGAACGCTGGCGGCAGGGCAGGCCAGCACCTCCAAGGCGTAGAGTGCCAGTTCATACCACGTGTCCAGCTTGGACACCCAGTAGTTGTAAGGCACAGAGGGATCATTGAGGACGCTGACACGGTCTGCTACGTACTCCTTCACCATCTTCCAAAACTTTTCCCTCCTTGTGACACTAGGCTGCGCATCAGGGTGAGGGTGCTGGCGGGGTGTCATGAAGGTGTCCCACGCCTTGGAGAGTGTTGCCCTGCCTTTGTCGGAACTGCTGTGTGCTCCCCTTTTCTCCCCTTCTCGGTTGGCCAAGGTAGCACGTACTCTGCCGCCAGCGTTGTCAGATGGAAAATTTTGGAGCAATTTTTCAACAAGAACCTTCTGGTATTGCACCATTTTGCTTGTCCTCTCCACCGGAGGAATGAGAGATGAGAAATTCTCTTTGTAGCGGGGGTCCAGAAGGGTGAACACCCAGTAATCCGTGTTGTCTAAAATGCGTACAACGCGTGGGTCACGGGAAAGGCAGCCTAACATAAAGTCAGCCATGTGTGCCAGAGTACCAACAGTCAAGATTTCGCTGTCCTCACCAGGAGGATGACTCTCAATCTCCTCATCCTCTTCCTCCTCTTCTGCCCACCCACGCTGAAGAGATGGAACTAAAGTTCCATGGCTACCCTCTGTAGCGGAGGCAACCGTGTCTTCCTCCTCCTCCTCCTCCTCCTCCGCCTCCTCCAATTGTCGCTGAGAAGACGAAGTGAGGGTGCTCTGGCTATCACCTTGTGTAAGCTCTTCCTCCCGCATTTCCACCTCTTCCACATGCAAAGCGTCAGTTTTAATTGTGAGCAGCGAGTGTTTCAGTAGACACAGAAGTGGGATGGTTACACTGATAATAGCGTTATCGCCGCTCACCATCTGTGTCGATTCCTCAAAATTGCGTAAAACCTCACAGAGGTCTGACATCCATTCCCACTCCTCACTTCTGATTAGAGGAAGTTGAACGGAGAGGTGACGACCGTGTAACAGCTGGTACTCCACTACTGCCCTCTGCTGCTCACAAAGCCGGGCCAACATGTGGAAGGTGGAGTTCCAGCGCGTGCTCACGTCACACAGCAGCCGGTGAGCTGGCAATTGTAAGCGCTGCTGCAGCTTCAACAGGCCGGCTGAAACTGTAGATGACTTACGGAAATGTGCACACACACGGGCACCTTGGTCAAGAGATCATGCACATTGGGGTAGGTTTTTAGAAATCGCTGAACCACTAAATTAAATACATGCGCTAGGCATGGTACGTGTGTGAGCTTGCCGAGCTCCAAAGCCGCCACCAAGTTACGCCCATTATCACACACAACCATGCCTGGTTGCAGGTTGAGTGGCGAGAGCCACTGCTCGGTCTGGTGACTAATCCCCTGCAACAGCTCTGAGGCCGTGTGCTGTTTGTCCCCAAGGCAGATCAGCTTCAGCACGGCCTGTTGACGCTTCCCCACTGCAGTGCTACACTGCTTCCAGCTACTGGCTGATGGGGGAGTGGCGCTGCGTGTAGAGAATTCGGAGGTGGAAACGGAGGAGGAGGAGCCAATAACGTAGGTGCTGGCGGAAACCCTGATGGAGGTAGGGCCCGCAATCCTCGGCGTGGGTAGCACCCGTGCCATCCCAGGGTCCGAGTCGCTCCCAGCCTCCACGACATTCACCCAGTGTGCCGTCAGGGAAATGTAGCGTCCCTGGCCACAAGCACTTGTCCATGTGTCAGTCGTTAAGTGGACCTTCCCAGTAACTGCGTTGGTCAGGGCACGGGTGATGTTACGGGACACATGGTGGTGTAATGCGGGGATGGCACACCGGGAAAAGTAGTGGCGGCTGGGGACCGCGTACCGAGGGACAGCTGCTGCCATCAGGCTGCGGAAGGACTCAGTGTCCACAAGCCTAAATGGCAGCATTTCGATGGCCAGTAATTTGGAAAGGTGTGAGGTTAGTGCTATGGCCTGTGGGTGGGTGGCTGGGTATTTTTGCTTGCGCTCAAATGCCTGGGGTAACGACATTTGGACGCTGTGCTGGGACAGGGAAGTGGATGTGGTCGCTGATGGTGCTTCAGATGGTACAGGTGCAGGGCGGGAGGTATGCGGTCCTGCGCCTTCAACAGGCGATTGGCCGGCACCGAAAACAGGGGAAGAGGAGGCAGTGGTGTGGCCTGCAGACACAGATGGGCGATCCAGGTGTTCCTCCCACTTACTACGGTGCTTGGATGCCATGTGTCGGATCATGCTGTTGGTGGTGAGGTTTCTAGTGTTCATGCCTCGGCTCATTCTGGTGTGGCACAGGTTGCAAACTACAATTCTTTTGTCGTCCGCACTTTCCTTAAAAAAACGCCATACCGCGGAACACCTAGCCCTTGGCAAGGTAGATTTACGCAAGGGGGTGCTCCGTGGAACATTTGCGGGCCGGTTTGGTGCGGTCCGCCTTCTTTCTGTAGCCACACCACTGCCTCTTCCAGCCTGTTGCGGTGCTGCAGATGGCTCACCCTCAGGACTGCTGTCATCGCTCGGCTCTACACCTTCCCAGGTGGGGTCAGTCACCTCATCGTCCACCAAGTCCTCCTCCACTTCCTCACTCTGATCATCCTCCTCATGTCTTGATCCCACCACATACTCAGTCATTGACAACTGTATAACATCCTCCTCAACAAGGTCTTGAGACAGTAATAGTGGTTGATTTAATGGCAACTGTGTCTCATCATCATCATCATCCACTACTTCCTTTGACCTTAAATGCCGTTCACATCTGTCATCTTCTTGTGATTGGGTACACTCTAGAGGTTGTGAATCAGGGCATAAGATGTCATGTTCCTCTGCAAGCGTGCTTGGAGAGAGGGTCAAATGAAGGATTGGTGATGAGACGAGCTCCTCACTATATCCCAGTGTGGGATCACTTCTTTAACCAGACCGTCTATGGTGGGAGGAAGGATGATCAGAGTGAGGATTATGTTAACCAGACTCTTGGCTACTGAGAGTGGACTTGGTGGAAGACAGGGTGGTGCTTAACCGACTGGAAGCAGTATCAGCTGACATCCAACCGACCACCTGTTCGCAGTGGTCGGACCTCGAGAGTGATGTCCTGCGACGCCCTGTAAAATGAGACATGAAGCTAGGTATGGTGGATGTCTTTCTTTCTTGTGCTCTGGCACCAGGCACAGTTTCTCTGCGTCCTGACCCGCGCCCTGAACTATCAGGATCACGTCCACTTCCCTGTCCCTTTTTACCCGCCTTCTTCATCTTACACGGAATATGTGACTTTGATATTTTAGTTTAAAGACTTAATAGTATTTCTTCCTATTCTGCAACTGTGCAGAGTACACAGAATAGGCTGCTAAACTGCGGTGACGCACACTGAATGGAATATGTGACTTTGATATTTTAGTTTAAAGACTTAACAGTATTTCTTCCTATTCTGCAACTGTGCAGAGTACACAGAATAGGCTGCTAAACTGCGGCGAAGCACACTGAATGGAATATGTGACTTTGATATTTTAGTTTAAAGACTTAACAGTATTTCTTCCTATTCTGCAACTGTGCAGAGTACACAGAATAGGCTGCTAAACTGCGGTGAAGCACACTGAATGGAATATGTGACTTTGATATTTTAGTTTAAAGACTTAACAGTATTTCTTCCTATTCTGCAACTGTGCAGAGTACACAGAATAGGCTGCTAAACTGCGGCGAAGCACACTGAATGGAATATGTGACTTTGATATTTGAGTTTGAAGACTTAACAGTATTTCTTCCTATTCTGCAACTGTGCAGAGTACACAGAATATGCTGCTAAACTGCGGTGACGCACACTGAATGGAATATGTGACTTTGATATTTTAGTTTGAAGACTTAACAGAATGTGCTCTAATCTGCAACTTTGCACACTAAACAGAATGTGCTCTAATCTGCAACTTTGCACACTAAACAGAATGTGCTCTAATCTGCAACTTTGCACACTAAACAGAATGTGCTCTAATCTGCAACTTTGCACACTAAACAGAATATATGAAATTTTTTTTTTTTTTTTGTTTTTTTCCCCCCACACAAAATAAACTGCTGCCCCAACACACAGTAGTCCTAAAAAGGACTTTTGGTTCTTTTTTTTTCACAAATTTGCTTTTTTTCTCCCTACACTGACTTTCCCTTCCTATCCTCATCTCTCCCTGGCTAAGACTGAGCCGAACTCGCTGGTCAGGTGCTATACAGCACCCGACCACGGGTTCTGGCCAGCCAATCAGTGTAATGCCAGCAGCCAACATGGCTGCTGGCATTACACTGATGTCAGAGCCTCCCTGCACGTTTATTGGCTGCGCAGCAGCCGCAAAACGTGCGGGGAGGAGACCCGAACATGGCGGGCGAGCACATGCGGTACTCGTACGAGTACCGCCATGTGCCGAGCAGAGCGATGCTCGAGCCGATCCGAGCATTGGCCGAGCATGCTCGCTCAACACTAATTAGGAATATACATAGAATGGAAAAATGAGAGTCCTTGAATGTTTGTCTGCTTATTGTTGCTGCCACTCTCCCATGAACCTTTGGTTACACTTCCTCCACAGTGTATACAAAGAAAAACAAAATGGGAGAAAGACACAAAAACAATCTAAGTGCAGACTGTTTAGAATCAATAAAATCCAACCTCCAGTTGTCCCCTTCACCGTGTTGACAACACCTCTTCACCTTGGCAATACTCCCACTCACCTTCACCTTCCACAATGCGTGAAGGAGAGACAAGACACGGTATACCACTACTGTGGGTTTATCCAGTGCAGGTGTTTATACCCTGAGGCGGGACTTTACCTCAAGAGAAGGTGAGTGGGAGTATTGCCAAGGTGAAGAGGTGTTGTCAACACGGTGAAGGGGACAACTGCCCATAAAGCATGGTGGAGGTTGGAGTTTATTGATTCTAAGCAGTCTGCACTTAGATCATTTTTGCGCCTTTCTCCCTTTTTGTGTTTCATAGTTTTAGAGTTATAAGCTTATAAAGTTCCCCCCTACCGCCCCTTTTACACATGTCAGTGGTCTAGCTGACAGACTGAGATCCTGGTCCCAGGACTGGAAGGATGTTCTGCAGAGCTGAAATAACATTGTCTACAAAGAAATACTTAATTGGAACAGTCTACAAAGTGTGCCTGCCTCAAACCAGGCACCCTTTGTAGAGGATTTTGTTTGCAGGAGGGAATTCTTTATTTTTTTAAAGATGGAAGTCAACCCCTCCATTGCTGGTGGAGCAAGATTACTGTGATTTGGCCATGGAGGAATTAACCATGGGTGTTAAAGATGGGGTGAGTGTTTTCTGGCACATGGGGGCTGAGTCAGTGTACTGGGCAGGCTTTTACTTCCCCTCTTCCAGCCCCATGGAAGGGCTCATAGTCAGCCATTTCTAAATTATAAAGAGGACTTTGGCTGAAAAAAAAGCAGAATGGGATTGCAGGACTGACAAAAAAGTAATTTGGAAAATATTTATAGTTGTAATAGAATCCAATTCTAAACCAGCTTCATACATAGGCATTGATTCAATTCCCCCCTAATGCCAAACAGCCAACTGCATTTCTTCAAGCACAATAAGCAATTCAATTAATTACCTCTGCTAGGAAAAAATACCAGCTAAAAAACCCACCTCGACTGATAATGTTGTGGGTGTTTTCACCCATTGACATACAACAATGGGTGGGGTCTGTGGCACTATGCATTCTCGCCACAAGAGGAGGCGGCAGCAGCAGATATATATTTATCCCTTGGAAGGCCCTTTATTCATTTTACAAATAATTGACTTATTACTTATTTAAACCGGAATGACAGAATATTCATTTTTAACAATTTGCCAGAATGCATTTAACTTTTAGAGTGCAGGAGGAGTACCCCTTCAGGACTCAAAGGGTTAACTCTGATACATCTTGGGGGCATTTCTTTTTTAAAGAACTTGTATTGACTTTTTTAATGTTACATACAGATGAAAGAGAAGAAAAAGAAGATTACAGAGAAAAGAAGGAAGATTGAAGACGTACAGTGGGTGCCAGGTAAGTGTTAAACAAATCTGGGTATTAGGCTAGAGTTAGGGGTAGTCTTGTTGCACTTTACTGTTAGGGGTAGTGTAGGGTTAGTGTTTGGGAGGGTGACTGTGTGTTTGAGCTAACAGTCAGTGCGTGACAGTGTGTCAGGAACCGATTGTTATCTTTTTTTTCTTTGATGTTCCCTTTATTCACACTATTTAGCGTGTGTTTTGGGAACTTAACACATGAAACAGATGTTTGACCACAAGTCCTTTTTTGTGGCCTAATGTTCTTTGTGGTTTCAGCTGGTATCACAATTGAATTGCTCTACCAACTGTTTTACTGGCCTCAATTGAATTGAGGCAATAAAGTGACCAAATATCCTGATTGGGAAAAGAATCACACACACTGCAGGGTTGCACTGATCTCAGTGCAGTACTGCAGAATGTAAGTTTCAAAAGCATCCTATAGTTAAAGAATATCTGGCCACCTTACAAATAGAACAATTTCCCACATACACAAATGTACAAATGTATTTAGTTTGAAAGTGTTTTATTAGGAAGAATGTATTAAGATTTCTCACGTTACAATCCATAAAGTTAAACACTTATACAGAGAGAAACAAGAATTATAAAAATTACACATTAGCATTTATATACAGCTGCAGTTTTTATGGGATATCTTGACACTCATTTCAGTATACATAGTTATAGATAAAGTAGGAAGCAGCTGCAATATATTTTATCCCATTATTAGAGCAAATAAAGTTTCTAACCTAATTTTGCTGAAACCTTAAGATAAGTTTATTTAACTTAAAAGAGAATTAAAAGCTGATTATATGTTGTTCTAGTCATTTGTTTGTAATATACATTTACCTTTATTTATTGCTGGCATTTTATAGTAATTATTTTTGTGCTGTGCCAATATTAACGTACAGGTTGGTGAGTGGTAACAGGTGGGGAACTTAGAATACCAAAAAATAGCAATTTCAGTACCTGAACATTAACAGTTATTCCTCTGATCAGTAGCATGACATTTCCAGGAAATCCTGGTCCCTTAATAGCCACCCATTCCATGTTATTATGTGCTAATAGATATATGTGCTTGTGAGTTGTTTTTACCAAATTATTTACAAATTGCACAATGTTTATTCATAACACTATAAGCTGTATGCAGAAAGAAAGCAATGAACAACAAACCAACCACACAGTGGGGGAGGATAAAGCCTGCTGATGCAAATGGGGCTTTTAACTCTCTGCTACTATAGCCATTTCTCGATTACAAGTTTTCTCATTGGCTGCTCCTCGACTCTGGAATGCCCTCCCCATCACCATTCGCCAATCATCCACAATCATCACTTTCAAGCGTCTCCTCAAAAGCCACCTGGTCAGGGAGGCATCTCAATAGCAATGTCCTCCTTCTGCACACTGACAGTCACAGCAGTGCACTTCTTTCACCACACCTTGTACCTGCACTTATAATCCTCATCCCACTGTCTCTGTTTGTCATTATAAATTCAGCTTAGATTGTAAGCTCCTTGGGGCAGGATCCCTTTCCTAGTGTATGATTCCCTTGCTGCACTTTCTCTCACAAATAATGTAATGATTGTACTTAACCTTAATGCACTTAAAGGGGAACTTTCACCTCCGCATTATCATTGTTGTATCGCTTCCTTTGTGTCCCCTCTGTACATTGCGGTGTTTCTTTTTGCCTAAAAATATGTTTAAGTGAAGCAAAAAGGTACTTGAATTTTGTACCTGATGACGTTAGCAGCCGCACAGCCGCGCACCGTATGGTGCAGAAGACACTCCCACAGCCTCAGCTCCTTTCACTTGCCCCAGCATCATCCGATGACGGAGGCGTTCTGTTAGTAAGCTGGAGAGAGATCTCATTGGCTAGATATCGATCTCTGCCAATGAGATCTCTCTCCAGCTTACTAACAGAACGCCTCCGTCATCGGAGGATGCTGGGGCAAGTGAAAGGAGCTGAGGCTGTGGGAGTGTCTTCTGCACCATACGGTGCGCGGCTGTGCGGCTATGCGGCTGCTAACGTCATCAGGTACAAAATTCAAGTACCTTTTTGCTTCATTTAAACATATTTTTAGGCAAAAAGAAACACCACAATGTACAGAGGGGACACAAAGGAAGCGATACAACAATGATAATGCGGAGGTGAAAGTTCCCCTTTAACCCAGTTCTGTAATTTTGTATTGTATTATTTCAACTTCTGTTAAGCGCTGTGTACATGTATGGCGCTATATAAATAAAGATACAAACATACATACTAGAGGGATCTCATTGGAAAAATCTGAAAAAAATCACTGGGAATTTTGGGAAAATGTAAGGACTCCTTTATGGTAGAGGGCCCTTGCAAAAATTGGACTTCAGAATGGTTTCTTTCACAGAAACATGGAAGTAAACATGATTGGTCAGATGTTCATGTCCAAGATGTTTATTAGCGCAGTCCAAGCATAGAGAGTCAAAACATGGACATGCTCCCACACTCCTGGAACTCCCCTTCGGCTCAGCTTCCTTCCAGTCATCACTCTGGAGATCTGACAATCAATCAGAGGACACACTACAAACAGGGATATCTGAAATAACCAATGAAGGGATTGCGGCCAAGACTCAGGATTTGAAACCACCCAGTAAAAGCCCTACCAACAATATCTATTACACAATGTCTAACCCCATATTTCCTTTCCCATTGTGTCTTCCAGACAGCTTTTTAGTCCTAATGACCCACTGAAGTGGCAGCAATTGTCCTGAGAGATAATGCATGTTGCCTGAAGACAATGCTTTTTTTAGTATATGCAGGGCTGGTCTCTGGGAATGGCTAACTCTAATCTAGGTGCTGTCAATGGTGCTGAACTCAAAGCCCCTGGGCACAGTAACCTGGGGAAGTAAATGTGTGAGAGTGAAAAATGTATTTGAGCTTACTATGTGGAAAGGAAAACAGTGTCTTACTTTGGGCACATAACATGGGTTCGCTTTCAAAATATTGCATTTTTAACAGCGCATGGCTTGGAGCCGCATTAAGTAGGTCGCCTTGTTGAAAAGGGAGCCATGAGAATCTCGCCCTGCATATTATTGCAAGATTCTCATGTTGCTTCTTTTAACAGTGCTCTCGTCTGCGAGGTTGGTTTTGAAAAAAAAAAAGTATAATCAAGCATGTTGTCGACTGTCTTTCCTGGAATAATAAACTGCTTTAGCTTTGCAAAATGTTTTGTCATTAATTAAAAGTAAAGCTGCCCGAAAGGGTTAATATACATATTTTTTATTGGGCAGCTTTACTTTTAATTAATGACAGACACAGAGGCACATATCTATCATTAGTAAATGCCTCTATGGAGAACCAAGTATCAAAACATTTTGCAAAGCTAAAGCAGACACACACTAGGGTCCTTACAGTCATTACACATCTACAGTGCAACTTTTATAAAACAGTCAACCAGAAGTAAGTAATATATATATATATATATATATATATATATATATTTTTTTTTTTTTTTTTTGTGGAAGTATTTTACCAGGAACAATACACTGAGATTATATCTCGTTTTCAAGTATGTCCTGGACTCATTTTATCTACTTCAGAGGGGTGAAAGGCTGAGCTCACCTTGACAGGACTAGAACCTGCAAGCTTATAGCTTGAACAGATTCTAGAGTTGGTGCATTAACCAACTGAGCCATATCTAATTAAAAATCCCCATGGGCTTTATGCAGAATATTGAAGATGAGCAAATCTGGATCATGCAAGCTGCATCATGGGGGACAAATAAAAACTGCATTGATTTAAATGGAGCTTTTAATCCCTTGAATGCTAGATAGTTCTATAACACAATCCTTCTTGGAAGACCTCTCTAGCATTGAGTAGTGGGAAAATTAATGAAAACCATGTTAATTCAAATAATTATTAAACATCTGAATTTAAACTGGCTTGTAAGATCCCAAACAGCACAGGTTTATAGCAGGGATATCTTGTTATACTAGCCTAATAGATTTTTTGACTGGGTAACTAAAATAATAAACCAGGGAGTAGCAGTAAATATAGTGTATAAGGCATTTGACACTGTCTCTCATTTAATAAATTGCAGTGTTTGGGTCCGAATGAAAAAGTGATGAATGCATAAGGCATTGAAGGAGTGACAGGAGACAGTGGTTTGTAGTTAACAGACAATATTCGGCTTCATGCTGTACTACTTTTGGGGGTTTAAAACCGTAGTTGTGGATTCTACTCCTCATCTTTGAGGAGCAGAGTTCCTGGCAGAAAATGTAACCACACAACATGCATAGAATTACTGCTGTTTTTGTTTTAACAACTTGGGTAATAGCAAAACCACAACGCCTGTTTTTTTTTTTTGTTTGTTTTTTAGCGGGGCTAAAGTATTGAGCCCTAGATGCCTTCACAATCTATGGTTTTACACTTCTATATTTCTAAGCAGTCTTGTTTAACCCCTTAAGGACAGGGGTTTTGTACACCCAAAGACGAGGGTCATTTTATTCACCGAGCCGGCACGTGAACGATCACATGTGCCAGCTTGATGAGGAAAAAGGCTGAAACTGACTGTTCCAGTCTTGGAGCAGTCAGTTTCAGCCTCCTGGCATGATCACAGCACACCTTCAGGCACTGTGGTAATTTAACTCATGACGTGCCAGGATTGTTACTGATCTTTAAAGGACCGAAAGTTGTGATGGTTTTGGCACATTCAAGGTCATTGTTACATGGTTAATTCAATGGAAATTTGTATCCCACTTCCCATATGATGCAGTTGGTTTGCTCTAGAATTGTTCATCTGTATGAATTCCACAGAGACAATGAACATGTGCAATATGAATCATGCACAAAGGGAAACATAAATTTGACCATAAACAAATGTGAATGAAGACAAGAAATCTCATGTAGAATGAGAATAGCTAAAGGCTTGTGCAATTACTTGTAGTCTCCTTTTGAGTTATTTGGAGTTTCTTGTAAAATCTGGGTTGGGAAAAGTGGGTCCCTTTATCTGCTTCCAAACTACAACTAACATCACATTGGCTGGTGGAGAATAATGAGAGTTGTAGTCTGGTTTCAGCTGGAGAGTTTCACATTGCCCACTGCTGCTGCAAAATACCAGTCTTCAGTGTATATACTGGATATCCTATAAAATCATACAAAGTATCACCATGTAACACCTTTCTGGTGTCATGCAGTATAGTGTGCATGGTGTACTGAATTGATACCAGTCAACATACATATTTCATCTTAAACCTATAACATATGTTCCACCAGTGTTCTGATGAAGAATCCTCTACATTATTCTGTTAGATTATTCCTGCTTGCATACCATGTTTAATTTATTACAGCTATGAACATCTCCAGGACAAGTCTGTAAAACAGTGAACATTTCATGAGCAAATTTGTTTTGGAATAGGAAGAAGGTTATTTCATCTCAACTAGAAGGTTGGAAGAACACAATGGATGTTATGCACAAAGTAAAAGATGCTCAGTTCCAGAGCATACCAATTGTGCTACAGGGGATTACCATTTATTTACTTACAGCTTTAATAACTTGAATATGTTGCTTCACAATGCATTAAAGACCTATGCAGCATTCAAGAGGCTATGAGAACCACTTTAGTCAATGGAAATCTTGGGAATTTTATTCCACCACTTGGAGTAAACAAATAAAAATTCATGTAAAATTGAGTTGGGTTTTAACCCCTTGAATGCTAGAGAGGTTGCATTGCAATGCATTGGAGACCTCTCAAGCATTCAAGGGGTTAAAAAGCTCTAGTCAAGTGCATTTGAATTTAGGAATTTTTAATTGTCCCCCATTTTGCAGTTGGTTTACTCCAAAATAATTCTAGTTTGCTTTGATACATATGTGCCTAAGGACCTTAACACTTTAAGGACCAATAACATGGCAGAACATCACAAAATTCAGGACTTTAACTCCTTAACAATGGCAGTCTTAGAGAGTGGATTCCCCTTAAGGACCTCTTTGATCACATTCAGGGAGCCGGCACACGTGACTGATCATGTGTGCAAGCTCACAAAAGGTTGTTTGATAATGACTGCACCAGTCTTAGAGCAGTCAGTCTCAGACCCCGGTAGTGCTCACAGTTCTCCTGCAGGAGTGCTGTAAGCAAACAATATGTGACATGCTAGGACCTTCATCTGTCCTTTAGGGAAATATACTTAAGATGGTCCCAGCACATCACCAGTCACTAAGGGGTTAAGTACCAATGATGGTCCTGGCACATCATGGTTAAAATTATCACAGCACGCCTCAGGGCATGCTGCGATCATGCTAGGGAGACTGTAACTGCCTGCTTCAGGACCGGAGTAGTCAGTTTCAGTCTTTCCCCAGTGGCTCTGCATATGTGAGCCTAATACAGTGATCACATGTGTCAGTGGAGCCAATGACGAAAGCAATGTAAAGTAAACATAGCCTTTGTCAGTGTTCACTGCCTCTCTCTTCCTTACTGTGATTGTGAAGAACATAAAAGCAGAGAATACAGAAGAAATGGCCACAATGATGGGTGCTTTTAATTTAAAAGCCACTTGATTACCTTCTGACACCTTTTTTTGGTACTAAATAAATGATTTAGCACACAAACAAAAATGATTGTATTTACACAGACTAATATCTGAACACATAAACTGAAGTTAAAACAAACATTATGTGAGTCTTAGTACTGTGGAGAAATTTGATACTCTTGTACATATACCACATAGTCTATAAGAGGGCCACTAGAGACACCAGGCAGGGAAAGAGATTTTCACCTCAATGAGACAATACCCCCTTAAAAGAGACATTTGGGAGGTGTGAATGACCATTTATACAGATTATCCAGTCCCTATTAAAGGGGAACTATCACCACACACAATGTTTACCTTCACTAAGTCCCCATCTGGAGACTAGCTGCTTAGTAGCACTAGTCGCCAGAATAATTACCTTATTTAATAGATTTCTTCTCTCTTCCATAGGCGACAGGCAGGACGGAGTACGGACATCTTGCCATAGTGACGTCTGCGTGCCTGCGCTCTCAGTCCCAGCCGGAGCCAATTGGCTCCTAGCAACACCTCCTAGACCCGGCTGGGGCTGACAGCGCAGGCAAGCGGATGTCACAATGGCAAGATGTCCATTCTCTGTCCTTCCTGTTGCCCATGGAAGAGAGGAGAAATCTATATGGTAATTATTCTGGCGACTAGTGCTACTAAGCAGTTAGTCGCCAGATGGGGACTTAGTGAAGGTAAACATTGTGTGTGGTGGTAGTTCCCCTTTAAAAATTAACCAACCGAGCAGAAATTATTACAGGAAAACCTATAAAAGATGTTTTTTTTTATTTTTCTCATTTTCTTTTATTATTATCAAATGAAATGGGTTATACATATAAATGTGGTATCAAACTAAATCCATACTTAAAAATGGTATATAGTTTGTTTGGGTGAATTAAATGAATTAGATGAAAAATATGGTTGAACAAAGGGATACTAAAAAGGCCAAAACTGCTCTGGCTCACTATTAAAAAAAAGTCTGGTCATTAAGGGGATAAGGAGAAAGTAAATTTATATAGCACAGTAACAAAACCATAGGAAGGAAATTAAATATTTAATCTTACTTTAATTGGGGGTTAACCCCTTGGATGCTACAGAGCCCCCCAACACATTGTGAAGCAATTCATTCTAACATTCAAGGGCATAAAAGCCTCATTATAAACAACGAGACTCTTGGGAATATATGATGTCCGCAGTATAGAATGGTGAGTCTGTTATAATATTTTAGTAAAGCAAAATCACACAGTGTTCAATCTCTAACAACCATACATACATGTTTGAATCATAAATAAATAATAAAAACAACTCTATTGTTTTCCCTTCCCCACTGTCAGGACTGGCACATTAGCAAGACAAAGGCCATGTTTGCTCTAAATCATTATGTGACAGAATAAGTGACACCTTTTATTTTTGAGATGAGGTGGGAGTGTAGAAATTTGTTAATTGAGAAACCTGTCAGTCTTTTTTCAAAGAACTGGATTAAAACCAATCCCTCCCATGGTTTTTATACTCACAATTCTTATTTTACCTAATAATGAGTTGTTATAGTTTCATAGGTATTACTGGTCTTGCCATTTATTTGTTAACATCACCAGTGTAATAACTTCAGGAGCAGAACAGATATCTCAGACTGTGATGTTTATACAAGACTTCTCTGGCTATGTTGAACCTAGGAGCAGTCCCAAGGGTGGTCATGTGTGAAAAATACTCTGCACGACAGAACCAGTATTGCTACAGTAAAACAAGTGTTGTTACTCTATCATTAATTTAAGCTTCGGCATTTGTCATCTGTCAATCACAGACAATCCTTTAGAAGGGAACCATAGAAATCAGAAAAATAGATGTTGTTACCAGACTATATAGAACACCAATTTCATGTGGTTAGCCCAATGGACTGTGAATATTGGCTAGTATTCCTATGTGTTGTCCTTTGTTTCAAATGTGCTACCAGTAGTGCAGATGACACTTGATGCAGGTATCCACGTCAGGGAATGCTATATACATATATTTGGCTGTTGGTGGCTACTTACAATTCATGGGTGCCAAAATACCAGAACTTTCAGGATCACAGACAATTGAAGGGACACAAAATGAGGTGAGGCAGAAGAGATACTCTGTAAGGTATAAAATATAATTATATACTACCATTTATTACTACTATATGAACATACTAGTTTAAAAGTCCATGTACACTGGCCAAGGTCCGGGTAATGTTAACCCTTTGAGTGCTAGAGGTGTTCGCAGCGCATTGCTGTGCAATGCATTGCGTACCCCGCTGGCACTCAAAGGGTTAAGAGGCCGCTACCTCACTGCTCAGCACGATGCAGTCTTGCGTCACTTCACTCACGAGATGCAATCATGTGCAGTGGAGACTGCCCGAACATGGGCAATCTCTACTGTACATAACTGCATCATGACAAACATCCTAGCAAATTATTATATAGGACTAGTTGAAAAGCCTGTGTACACGGTCCAAAGTGCCACCCAGCAACCTTGGCTGGTGGCTGGATCCTCTCTTCTCACTGGCTGTGAAATTCAGACCGTAGTCCTCTCTGCACACCTTTGGTCCCAGGAAGGTGTGCAGAGAGGTCTCTGGTCTGAATTTGGAGCGCTCTGCTCTGTATCAGCCGTGGCACGTTCAGGCAGTCAGTATTGTGCATGACTGCAGAGTGGGCAGTCTCTACTGCGCATGAAGGCTTCTGACACACATCCTAGAGAATTATTATATAGGATAAGAGCACTGTTTGAACACAGTGATGGACTCACAGGCGCAGTCACAAACTTTACTGTAATGTATATAAATATAAATGTACTCATAGACTCACACATGCAGACAATATTGTACAGGCACAGTGATGGACTGATGAACACATATGGTGGCTGGAATGTACAGACACAGGGGACACTCAAAGACTGAAATGCACAAAAACATGGACTGCTGGATGCACATGTATTTTGGAATGTAATAGAGAACGACTGATAGACACATACAGATTAGAATATACAAACACAGAGAGAGACCGATGAACACATACTGTATACAGACTGGAATGCACAGAGAGACAGACTGATGGATACAAACACACACTTACAGGGACACACGTATGGATTGCGATGTATAGACAGTGAGATGGACTGATAGGCATACATTCAGACTGGGATGTACAGACTCAGAGTTGGACTGGCAGACCGAAACATACATACTGGAATGCACATATACCGAGATGGGCTGACATACACACACACACACACACACACACACACACACATACAGACTGGAATGCACAGATACCGAGATGGGCTGACACACACACACACACACATACAGACTGGAATGCACAGATACTGAGATGGGCTGACACACACACACACACACATACAGACTGGAATGCACAGATACTGAGATGGGCTGACACACACACACACACACACACACATACAGACTGGAATGCACAGATACTGAGATGGGCTGACATACACACACACATACAGACTGGAATGCACATATACCGAGATGAGCTGACATACACACACACACACACACATACAGACTGGAATGCACAGATACCGAGATGGGCTGACACACACACACACACACATATACAGACTGGAATGCACAGATACTGAGATGGGCTGACACACACACACACACATACAGACTGGAATGCACAGATACTGAGATGGGCTGACATACACACACACACATACAGACTGGAATGCACAGATACTGAGATGGGCTGACACACACACACACACATACAGACTGGAATGCACAGATACTGAGATGGGCTGACATACACACAAACATACAGATTGAAATGCACAGAGATGGAAATAGACTGATGGACACATATACAGACTGTGATGCATAGACACATAGATGGACTGATTGACATGTACTTACAGAATGGAATACAAAGATACAGATGGATGCACAGACACATATACATACAAATTAGAATGAAGAGACATAGTGTGGGACTGATGGACTCACACACACATATAGACTGGAATGCATAGACACAGATGGATTGATGGGTACACATACACAGACAGGGACACCACATAAAGATTAGGATGCACAGACCCACGTAATAATAATAATAATTTGTGATTTTTATAGCGCTTTTCTCCCTGTGAGACTCAAAGCACTTTACAAATCTATAAACAGACATAAAATCTAAGGGTTCCTTATGGTCACATACTCAAAGACTAACACACATGCAGACTGAGATGCACAGATATAGAAATGGGCTGAGGGACACAGAGAGCTATACTAGGACATAGAGACACAGGTATGGGTACAAATAGACAAGGACACACAGTCAGAGAGACAGACTAGAGTGGGCATATAGATTTAGATACACACAACTAAGAAAAAACAAACCGATTAATTTATAAGACTAATATATATTCTATTTGGGATAGACATGTCTATTCTGAGAAGGATATAAAACTGTAAATTTTATTACATAGGGAAATGGCATGCTGGATGGGCCATTTTATGTCATCAAAAGCTATGTTATATGCTTCTTTTTTTTCTTCCCTAATTGTTGGATTTCATCTTCCAGAAATTAGTTTTGGTTTAACACTTTGAATGCCAGAGGGGTACGCAAAGCATTACTTTTCAATGTATAGTGTACCCCTCTGGCACTCAACGGGTTAAGATCATATCTGAGAGATACCACCCATTTGTTAAATTTAGTGGAAGATGTTAATATATCTACCCGCTAACATTAGATGAGGGAAAGGTTGAGGGGGAAGCACTGGAATGCTAATATGTGGCTGGCATGGTTGTCAGTTTGCACTAATTGACAAATAAATACAGCTAAATATTTATTTTAAACCTTTGAGTGCCAGAGGGATAGCCAATGCATTATATCACTCTGGCACTCAAAGGGTTAAATAAAAAATCATGAATCATATATAGGTGTTTTCACTATAACTTGATTGCCTTAGTTTCAGACTGAAAACATGTGATGAAATTTCCTGCAGAACTTTTCACAAAAAATAATTTCCTGCTTTTTTTTTTTTTAAAAAACTTCCTGCCCACATACAATACATACATTTTTCTCCTTTTCCCCACTTCCAATAAATTTTCTATGGGAACTTTGTCATATTTTGTATGTTTTCTATGACTGAAAGATTTCCTGCCACGATATTACTTCTTCTGAGGGATGGAATGGGAAAATAAATAGCTAAAAGTAAAAGTTATGAGTCCTACAGCAACATATGCCTTGAAAAAACTATTTGCAGGCTGAGTGCCTTTGTTGTTTCTTTTGCCCTCAGCGCCAACTTCCTGCTTAAGTAACTTTGGCACAACATCCTTGAAAAATAACTGCGGCTTTGGATATTCTAGCAGGGTGCAACACATGACATGAGTTCTTTAAAGCCTCTGTTTTCAACAAAAAAAGGACAACCTGCAATATTTTGGCAAGCTTACTATTCAATAGGCATACTTTTACATTATTTTTGTGGAGGTTTTGACTTCTTTGTAAGAACTTAGTAATTGTGGGATGGCAGTACATAGCAGAACTGTGAACCTTTATTGCTTTAATGACATGACTTGTGGAGTTGGTGGGGGTGGTATGAGTAGGCACTCTATGACTCTTATCTCCAAAAACAAATTCAGAGTCTTACTCCTCTGCAGCAGGAGCAGAAAATCTTGACACACCAATAACACTTCTATTATGTGCACCAGAGGCCAGGAATGATAAGGAGAACTTCTGCGGCTGCTTGTTGTGTCACCTCTGACCTGTCGATGGTGTGTCTCCGAGTCAGATCTGTGCTTCTGCTTCAGGTGGGAACTCACTGAGGAGGCACCTAAATGTGACCCTGCTTTTCCCCTGTTCACATGCTTCTTACACAGACAACATAGAGTAACATGCTTTTTGGATTCTGAGTGAAGAATCTCCATACTGTGTAATTAATAGACTGTGGGGTTCCTGAGAGGCTACTACTACTGCTACTGCTACTACTACTACTACTACTACTACTATTACTACTACTAAAGCTAGATGTTGCTGAAATTGTGCTACTACTAGCTGTCACTGGTGCTGCACTTCCAAGAGCAGCAGAGGCATTTACCAAAGTGAAGGCCATGGATGCTTATAACCTGTGTTGTGGCTAGTAACTCAACACTATTAGTGTGTGTGACTGCACAGGACTTGGAAGCAGTGATGCTGATGATGATGACTGAAAGGATGACTCTGTGTTTTTGTCATCTTTGCTTGTCCAGGGACAGACTTTCAAATTGTTTTTTCAAACAGTTTACAGACAGGCACAATGCTCCTTTTCGGTGGTGGAAGATTAAGCCTTTGCCTTCCGGTACTTTTTGGCCATGTCATCATCTCTCTCAGTCTCAACTTCATCTGTATCTGTAGAAGAAGAGGATGCTCTACAGATATATTCTAGATCGGCATCATCCCCAGTAATAAGATCTTCCTCAGCATTCCCTTTCATCCCCCATACTCCTGTAGGACAGAGATAACAGGCAGGTCAGGAAGAAACTTGGAACACAGATGTATGTGCCTTCCTAGTCAGTCACAAGGAATTTTGGTGTATTTGGGGTCAAATTCCTGTCTCCCTTCCTGTCCCCAGACTCCCCTAATACAGAGAACAGATTTGCTGCCTACAAGACTCCCTAAACTAAGCTTCAACTGCACTTTACTAGCCTGTCTTTCTCCAGCTCAGAATGTACTGCTTTCTCTTCTTCTCACACACAGATTGCCATGCTGTGAGAACTTTTATATGCCTGAGGAGAAATTTTAAATCAATTTCAATGCAAGGAGCTAGCAAGAAAAGCAAAAAACTTCCATTTTCATGTAATTTTTTCTCCTGTTTCTCTTTTGAGACTAAATATTTCACCAATCACTAGTGGAAAGGTAACTCACATTCTGTGGAAGATGGTCTCACCAGGGTATAATGATTACATCCCTGAAAATGAGCAGGTTCCAATTCTGAATCTATTTCCCCATCTAATGTCACCCATATAATTTACTCACCCTAAGCACACTCTATAGTTTTGTAATTCCACTGCTGGCAGATGATCTGGGATTTCCCAATAAGTAGAGTAGACAACTGCCTAGAGCTTCAAGTTTTGAGGAGCACCTCAGTATTTCTGGCCACATCCACATTCTGAATAGTTACCAGAGCAATCAGTGCCACCATAACATGGAATGGCTAAATGCAAAGTTCCACAAAAACACGTTTTCTCTGTAATTATTTTTGAATGAGACCTCTCTCAGTAATGGCATCACTTATAATTCACAAAGTTGCAAACATTCTACTGAATAAATACATAATCTAATTTACTATTCTTAACCCCTCAAGGATCAGTGGAGTGTGCAACACATTGCATAGAAAGACCTGTAGAAGCAAAAGACCAAAAATCCCTGTCGTGATTCTATTTTATAAATTTGTACTCAACTCTGCACTGTGGGGAAGATTTTTCACACAGGTGCTTTCCATTTACAGAGAAAAATTCACTCATGATATAAGTATAAGAACACATTCATTTCCTAGTGTGAATCTTTCTGATAACATGCAACTGGAGGCAATTTTCTCAGTGTAAAAAAGTATGAATATGCTTTTTAGGAAGGTAGCATTTCAGCTTCAGTTTAACATTGTTAAGAAAAAAGTATGAATTCATGTACACTCTAGATGCCAAATGGATATGATAAAAAAGGGAACAGGACAAGAGAGGGTTGCATTCTTGCAAGATGAAGAGATGTGGCATGTTTTAGGCTATCTCCGAAGTATAATGAATAACGAGAGGAAATATCCTATATAATAATTCGCTAGGATGTTTGTCACAAAGCAGTCATGTGCAGTAGAGACTGCCCACGTTCCGGCAGTCTCTACTGCACATGATTGCATCACGTGAGTGAAGTGACGCAAGACTGCATAGCGTGGAGCAGTGAGGTAGAGAACTCTTAACATTAACCAGACCTTGGTCTGTGTACACGGGCTTTTACACTAGAATATATATATATATATATATATATATATATATATATATATATATATATATATATGAAAATTACAAATATTTAATCCCTTGAATGCTAGAGAGGTCTTCAACACTATGAAGCTGATTTTAACCCTTTGAGTGCCAGAGGGGTATGCAATGCATTGAGTACCCCTCTGGCACTCAAAGGGTTAAGAACAATTCGAGCTGTTCTAGAGCAAAACAGTAGAACCACAGAGAACAAATAAAAATTTGAGATTTAAAATGCATTGCGGGGCAATGTGTTGGAAACCTGTCTAGCATTAAAGGGGTTCAAATATAATTTAAATCGGCGAGTATTTGACTTTGTACAAATGGTTTTCCTAAGAATTGTTCCGGTTATGCATAGTGTATCAGTCTTATTTATGTACAATGCACTGGAGTCCTCTTTATCCTTCAAAGGGAGTTTTTTACTCTTTCATTGCCAGAGGGAGTACTCAGTTCATTGCTCTGCAATGTGTTGCATACCTCTCTGGCACTGAAAAAGTTAAGATAATGTAAAAGGAAGGTGAAACCTTCCTATGTGTTACAATATTCATTTCCATGTAATATAAATAGTTTGTGAGAAATTAATCTTTATTAGTTGATGGCACAGTGGGGCACTTTATGATAATTCAGTTTCAGTTCTGGATCAGTATTACCACCCACTGTGCTATAAATTACCCCCTTAATGACAGGTTTTTTTTTTTTCCCATTATAGCGAATGACTTCCTAGACTTACCAGGTAAGTCATCTGTCACTAAGGGGTTAACCTAGGTAGAGCCCACTCACTGAGGCAGTTTATAATAACAAGATGAGGAATTTGACCTGGAACAGCACAGATTAGTATACTGTTAAAGGGTTAGTAATGTCTTTTTAACCCCTTAATGACCCATGACGTGCCATGACCGTCATGGGTGCACTTCCCATAAGGACCCATGACTGTCCTGGTACGTCATGGGTTAAATGATAACAGCATGCCTCGGTGCACGCTGTTATCATGCTTTTTAGGCTGAAACTGTGCTCTCCGGTCCCAAACGCTCAGCTTCAGTCCTTCTGCCAGTTCACATGATCGCTCCAGGAGCGATCTCTTGTACCAGCATTTTGATTAAAAAAGGCAGTGAGCTTGACAAACTGCCTTTGTGTCTGCTTTGTGCCTTTCTCTTCATTACAGAGAGCAGACACATAGCAAAATAAAATCATGCAGTAGTTGGGGGTATTAAGCCCTACAGTGCTAGTGCTGGGGGCTGGCTGGATGCTGGCCCATTTCTGACCTGCTTAGAGCAACTTGTGTTTTTTTTTAATAAATAAAAAAAAAATATATGTTAATTAAACATTCTATTTGTAAATTAAATCTAACAAGTTTAAACAATAAATAATGGCAGTGTGATTGTTGTAGAGCCATGTAATACAGGTATACACACAGCTACATTTTATAAATGAAACAGTCGGAAAATAGGGAGGGAAAAAGGAGCATGGGCATTTTCATCCAGGGGGAACAGTGCCCACTTAAAACTGGCCATTTTGTAGGTATAACTGACTGGTCATACCTTTCGTGCAGTCTCCATAAAAATGTAACCCACTGCACCCAAATGATCCCAAGAGAAAAAATGAAAATGTATTTTTTTTACATATTTTTTAATGTTTTCTTTAATTTTAATAAAATAAATGGTGGGATATCCATATAAGTGTGGTATCAAAAGAAAACCCTAATTGTGTGTAAAAAAATGGTATATAATTTGTCTGGCTGAAATAAAAGCCTTAGAGGGAAAATACTGTTGAACAAAAACAGTCAAAAAGGTCAGAATTGCTCCAGTCCTTAAGTGCAATCCACCCTAGATTTTCCCGGTCCTTAAAGTGTTAAAAGTCATTTGCTGAGTCTTCTTTATATTAGAAGTAACAGATTGTGCTATGTCTAAGTGCTCACTTGCATGTAGTTCAAAAGTTATGAAGAGATAAAGATCCTCTGCCTGCCTCTTCTGGGCGCCTCCCACCAATTTTGTAATTGGGTCGCGCGACTCAACGGCTGCAGCGAGGGACAAACTTCAGTCAGTAAGTATAAGAAAAATCCTGTCCCCTTGATGAAGGAGGGCAGGATTTACCTTTGCTTACTGAAGTTTGTCCCTCTCTGCAACCGTCGATTTGCGCAACCTGATTACAGATTCAGTGGGAGGCGGCCAGAAGGGGTGGGCAGAGGATCTTTATCTCTTCATAACTTTTGAACTACACGCAGGTAAGGACTTAGACATAGCTCAATCTGTTAACTGTAATATAAAGAAAACTCAGCAAATGACTTTTAAAAAGACATTACTAACCCTTTAAGGGAATTAGCTTAATGTGCCATCAAAACACGTAAGTTAACTTATACAAAATATTTACTTTACAGAAAAATGACTCATACAATAAATATGAATATTTTAATTTATAGTGGCAGATCCACTTTATAGAGAAATATGAATGTTTCTTTAAAGTGATAGTAATGTTTCATAATAAAAGCAGCTCTAATTAATCTTCATAGTGTTTGGACTTTGGAGAGTGTTATTTCAGTTCTGTCAGAGTTATAGTTTAGGAGTAATTCTATGATAAAGTATCCCCCTACTGCCCCTTTTACTAATGTAACACCGCTCAGCCAGATCAGAAGGGAGGTGCCCAGGTAGACTGCAGAGAGGGATAATCTTCAATTAAGATAAGGGAAAAACCTGAAAAGCTTGTCAAGGGGGGCAGGGCCTTCATTGTTCTCATAGGAAGAATATTGTCCCCTGCTGTTATCTGTCTGGTCTATGGACTGCATTCTACATCTGAGAAGAGATGGCTTACACTAGGTAAAAGGGGCAGAAGGAGGAAATTTTGCTTGTGAATATCTCTTAAACCATAAAGGTTTGAGAGATAAGACTAATATCGTTCTTCATGTTTTTTTAATGCCTACAAAATAAAATAAAGATAAAAATAAGTATTACTATCCCTTTAAAGAGATAGTAATAACTCATTTAAACATTAGCTCTGAGTATTATTTACAATTTTTTTTAACATGTTGCGCTACACATATATAGTTTCTTACAGATTTGCAGGACTCAGTAGATAGATACAGCAGACTTTTTCAGAAGAGACTACAAAACTGAGGATGACTGGTGCAGGGTGGACTCAGGATGACAGGAACACTGTATATGTAGCCAGTAGCAAACTGCAGAACACTGGAGCAGGCAGGCAAGAGATGAAAACATCATGGTTCTAGACCTGGTTCTAGAGCTGGGTAAGCTGAAGCGATCAGCGTATTATGGTACTATGGATGATTGCAGATGAAGTCCTTTTTTTACTAATCTCCATTGAACCTGAGAGCAGGGTAACCCAGCTTTGTCAGGTTGACTTTTAAAAAAGTAATTTGCTCCATGAGCTGGGGGGGGCCAATTGAGAGAACTGGCGGCTTAGTATATTTCCTGTTTCGGAATATATCCATTCAATCTGGACAGTGGTTGTGGGCAAGAAAGCTACCAGGGATAAAGTAGGCCACACAGCCCTCTTGTTATCCAAGAAACTCAAGGGATCTGTACTTGGGGGCAAAGAAGGTTCCTCAAGGTAAGCCTTAACCTCAAACTCAGCACTTTTTCTATTTATGGGGAGCTGTTTCTATTGTCTAAAGCATTATCTGTCCATAGCCTCAGCATAAAAAGCAGCAGCTACTCCACTGGAACAAGATGAAGTGCTACTGGCGCTGCTACTGATAGGTCCTGGAAGACCACCACGCTCCTCCAGCTTATCTCCGGAATCTTCTCCCACCTCCTCTGACTGCATTCTATTTTTTCTTTGCCTCTCATGCACCCTCGCTATCAATTGTTCCCTCCAGGTAGTGAGGGAATTGGAACTAAGTGCCATCTTGCCTTTGAGTCGAGGATCGCAAATTGTGGCAAGCATGAACTCGGGGCAATTGCCCATGCGATTTTCCATGAGTCGAGTCAGTTCGTTTTTCAGCTTCGTTAGGAGGGCAGCAACATAGGGAATAACATTACCCTCAGCACCAGGCAAGCGTTCCCTATGGGCAAAGAAATCGTAATTTTTTTAAGAAGAGGTGTGTGAAGAGGGGAATGACCAGGCTAGTGTTCTCTTTGCTTAAAATTTCTGTCAAAGCACAGAAAGGCATGAGAACTGTCACTACCTGTTCCATCAGGGCCCAGTCAGCCCTGCCTAGTGTTCTGTTACTGCCAATAAAATGGTGACATGACATTGCATTAATTGCCTTTTTCTGTTCCAGGATACGCTCTAGCATATCTAAGCTGGAGTTCCACCTGGTCCCAACATCTTGTTTGAGATGGTGCTCTGGGAAGTCTGCCTTTTTCTGTTCCTCTCTGAGTAGATGGCTATCCGTGATGCTACGATGGAAGTGGCCAGCAATTTGTCGGCACAACTCCAGAAGTGCTTACAACCTCCCAGTGTTATTGCCATCCTTGAGAGCAGCCTTAACTTCCAGATGCAGGACATAAGCAGAGCAGCGCACACCCAGAAATCTGCCATCCCGGAGAGCCTTTGTCATGTTAGCTGCATCATCAGTAACCACAAACCCCATTTGTGCCTGTGTGCTTGCCTGCTCCCCTAGCCACTGTGCCACCATGTTCTACAGTGCTTTGTGAATGTCATCTGAGGTGTGCTGCTGATCTATTACCTCAGCATGGAGGAGGAAAGAGCAGTGCCCCTGCTTGGCTACTGCACCTGAACTTGTTGTTGGTGTCGGTAATGATGTGTCTTGCACCAATGCACCGACACCAATGCACCGTCAATGACAGCAAGGCATGCCGGCCACTCGGAGCACTCCATAAATCAGTGGTAAAGTGCACTGACTGGCCACCCGCCTTTCCTAGCAGGTACTTCAAAAGTCCAACGCATGACCGGTACAGTGATGGCACTATAGTTTGACTAAATGTGGTACGGGATGGAATTTTATATTGAGATGTGACAGCTTCCATAAGACAGCCAGAGGTGGCATAACCCCCTTGCCCTTTCTCCTGCCTACTGGTGATGAGTGTGACACTGATATGTAGTAGTGCCACTTTCTGCACTTATCATCACTGACTTGCAGTAGTTGTTCAGGTGTTGGTTCATCCAGGAGGTTGTTAGATTACCCAACATCCTCCCACAGCTGACTTCCCTGCCACACAATTTACCTTAAGTTAGCCGGCCATCTCAAAGTGTTACAAAATGCTCCCACGCTTTGGAGTGATGGATGACTCTGCCAGGACAAATGGAAGGTGGTGAAGAAGTAGAAACTGAGCTGACACTTTCTTCATTTTCACATGCTGGAGCAACCTCACTATGCATTTCTGTTCTACGTACCTTTACAGGGGTACTAGTAGACCTAAAGATGGCAGCAGGGATGTTGAAACTGGGACTGGATGAGGATAGCAGAGTAACAGTGGTGGGAGAGACACTAGCAGCTACTACCTGTCTGGGAGACTCAATTAGAACTGGAGGGGCAGGTGGTGAGTTTTCAATAGAAGACACAATTGTAGCTGAAGAAACAAGAGGAGAACTATGGGCAGCAGGGGAAAATCAATCTCAGGGGAAAAATCAAGCTCAGGGGAAAATCAAGCTTAGGAGGCCTTGGTCCCTCATATTCTTCTTCTGTTTGGACAGGAAGAAAAATCATCAGCAGCAGATTTTGGTGAGGCCTGCTGAATTCCCTCTTCTGCCTGGTGGCTACCGGGAAATGGTAAACTATCTCCCTCAATAATATTTTTTTTTTTTTAAATTCGTACTTTATTGAAGTTTTCACAAGTACAGCAGAAATAGGAAACAAAACAGTGAACAAACGTTCATCAAATAACAATACCATAACGAAAGCACACCCTGGTTGCCCATAGACTGCACCTGGCCATAGTATGGAGTCCACCTAGGCTAACAAGATGCCACCCTGAATAATAGGCCAAAATTACAAGTAAGTAATTTGAAAAGAATTGAGGAGAGGAAGAACAGGAGAGATAAAAGGGAAAAGAGTAGATAAAATGCACAGTGAGAGAGAAAAAAAAAAAAAAAAAAAAAAAGGGGGAAGGGATGAAGCGACTCCTACTAGCTGATACCCTCCGGCCCACAACGGGAAGGGTCAACGTAGGAGAAGATCTCGACAGAAGTCAGGGGGGAGAACATTATCCACCCAAGGTGCCCAGATGCGCAAATAAGAAGATGAGGAATTACGGGAATAAGCAGTCAATTTTTCCATCTTCAACAGGTGCCAGAACCTGCCTTCCAGCTTCGTTAGATCCGGAGGTACCGACTTCCAATGATAAGCCGCATGGCAACGAACCACCGTGCAAATCCTTAAAACCAATTGATTATCTGGGGCTGACAGAACCCGAGCTCTGTAGGGTCTATTCAGAAGACATGTCCACGGGTTAGGTACCAGAGTGGTACCCAGGGCCAAGCTCAGACAACTAAATGCATAGGACCACAAGGGTTTCACAGATGAACAATCCCACCACATATGTAAATATGTGCCTCGAGAGCCACACCCCCTAAAGCATAGGTCAGATGTTGTTGGGAAAATGTGTGCAAGTCGGGTGGGGCAAAGGTACCAGCGACACAATACTTTAAAGCTATTTTCCCTGATTTGAGTACAAGGAGTCAATTTGGAGGTGTTGTCCGTGATTACCGACCATTCTTCCTCACTTAAATTTTCCCCTAAGTCTACCTCAATAATATTTTTATGGAGAAGATATACTCTCAGTAGCAGTGACAGTGGTGGCAGGAGAAATGTTCTCTAAATACTGCAATAATTCCTGTTTGGGCTGCTTACACAGATGTTTGCTATAAAAATCCCACATTGATACTGCCTGCAGTTTTCGACCAGTAGTGTTAAACATGCTAGGTGTCCCCAGTTTAATAGAACTGGCTGTAGCGGAGGTGGTGACGAAACTGACAGTAGCACTAGTCATTGTGCAAGTGTTTCGGGGGGGATCATCACGAAACAGCTGATGAGAAACAGATGCCGGCTGCTTAGTGGTCTCAGAGGAGGACCTGGACCTCTCTACCCTGCTAGTAGAGGTAGAGGTAGAACGGCATGCAGTTCCCTTTCTATTTCAATATTTTGTTTGGAGTGTCGCTGCTGAGTCTGACTATGACATTGACTACTAGTACTAGTATTACTGAAAGTCCTCTTCTTTAGCTGCCTGCTGCTGCTAGCTCTGCTTGAAAGCAATGGCAATGTGGTGGTGTTGGTGGTTGCTGGGTCACTGCAGCTGGTACCAGGACAAGGAACATCAGGTTGTTCACTAGGGCTCAAATCCATAACAGATAGGTAGGTAGTGTATTATAATAATTTGAAAATTTTAAAACCTGGCCACACGACAACTGTCAGACTAGCTGAGTCACTCTGAAAACTATTATTAACACAAGTTGCTAATATTTTTATTTTGCACAGGAAAAAATGACACTCACTTACAGTGGCAATAAGGCACTAGGCCTGCCTGCCTCGCCACACAACAACTGTCAGACTGGTGGTGTCACTCTGAAAATTATTACCACAAATTGCTAATATTTTTATTTTGCACAGAGAAAAAATGACACTCCCTTGCAATGGCAATAAGGCACTAGGGCTACCTGCCTGGCCACATGACAACTGTCAGACTGGCTGTGTCACTCTGAAAATTATTATTAACACAAATTGCTAATATTTGTATTTTGCACAGGAAAAAAATGACATTCCATTGCAGTTTCAGTAAGGCACTAATGCTGCCTGCCTGCCTTCACAACTGTCAGATTGACTGTGTCACTCTGAAAAAATTACAGCTCCTGACAGTGACAATAAGACACTAGACTGGCACTAGACTGGCTAATAAGATACTAGACTGGCTAATAAAATCGCTTTTCTGGACACTCTCTCTCTTTGCTTCTATCGCTGAGCTCCAACAATGGACTAACAGGAAATGCAGGCAGTCTGGGTGTCTGAGTCATTAGTCCAACCACCATCCAACCCCCATCATGAAACGAAGAAGCTAATTGGACTAATGAGGGCAGGAAAGTAGCATGCGTGCAGGAAGAATGAGAGTAGTGCAGGAAACCATCATCCGAATTTCCAAAATTTACCTCAAAATTTCTGACCAGGGCTGTTTGGATTTGGGGGTTTTCTTGTGAATGGCCCTTGCCTTTCAGCTGGCCCGAATGACAACAAATGACCCTTATTCGTCCGAATTCCGAAATAGGCTGAACCGATTTGCACAAGTTTAGTTTTGGGTATGTACTGAAAGTAGGTCTTATTCAAAGCATTAGATAACTTTCAGCACATCACTCAAGAAAATCTGCTTCTTAAATGAGCTTATTTAATAAAGAGAAAAATTAATTCACTTTTCTATACAATCAGCAGGAGGTTGTCAGACTGATTATTCAAAGCCTTTTTTAGCAAGGGAAATATTGTGCCTTGCAAACAAGCAAACATACACAAAACAATGAATCTATGGTAAACTCATAAACAGGTCTCGCATCGACTCACATCAGATTTCAAAAGAGAAGTTGAAGCACTGGCTAAACTTTTTTGGTGACAGTTTAAAGGCACAATTTCACTTGAGTTTGCATTTTTTATTTTAAACAGCCTTCTTAATTAGCTTCTCTAGCTCAGCCTCTAGATTCCGTTAGCATTTTTTAGATGTGAGTTTGTTTGATTTACATCTATTAGTAGGATGAATACAGCTGTATCCAGAAAAATAAAAACAAGTCAAACAATGTGAAGGCAAAATAAATGTATATATTACATGGTTCCCCAAGTGTATGGTAACTTGCTGACTTGCTGAGAGAAGGAAAGGTTTGAAAGGAAAGTGATACAGGCCCATATTTATAAGAGTGAACTGCAGTTATTCTGCAATAAACCGACTGCACCATAGGGGACAAATAAAAATTCCTGGTAAATTAAAGTGTACTATTAACCCCTTGAACGCTTCATGATGTATTGAAGACTTCTCTAGCATTCAAGGGTTTGAAAAGCCTTATTCAAGTGTATGGGAATATAGAAATTTGTATTTGTCCCCTATAGTGCAGTTGGTTTACGCCAGAATAATTCCAGTTTGTTTTAATAAGTATGGGCCATAGGGTGAGATTTAGAAAGTGAGGTGCTATTTATTAAAAAGGAACTACCACCGCTAAACAACTTGATGTTTAATAATTCCCCATCTGGCGACTAGCTGCTCAGTAGCGCTAGTCACCAGAATTATTACCTTATACAATAGAATTTTCCATTCTTCTCGGGCTGACAGGCAGGATGGAGTGCATACATCTTTCAGTAGTGATGTCTGCATGCCTGTGCTGTCAGACCCTCTCAGACCCGAACGGCTCCTAGCAACACCTCCTAGAGCCGGCTTGGACTGACAGTGCAGGCGTGCAGACGTCACTATTAAAATATGTCTGCACTTCTTTCTGCCTGTCAGCCCGGGAAGAATGGAGAATTCTATTGAATAAGGTAATAATTCTGGCGACTAGTGCTACTGAGCAGCTGGGGAATTATTAGACATCAAGTTGTTTAGCAGTGGTAGTTCCATTTTAATGACTAGGGATGGGTGAAAATTTTCACCTCAAACCAAAATCTGCTTGGAGGAAAATGTCCCTCTAAAAGTGTAGTTTTTCCTTTTTGTTGATCTAGCTCGTTGCTTTTATCAATGGGAACATTACATTTATACATAACTCATAGCAAATGCTATTTTATTCTCCAAAGGTCTGAGGGTGCCTGTTTTGGTGGAGGGTAGGGAAACAATCAGTTGAACAGGGAATTGTTTTGGTGGGAGGGTTATTGACTGGGATTGGGGGGACAGTTAATAAAAACATAAACAATAAATACACTTAAAAAAAACATAAGACATGGTATATAAGGGGTCTGAGGAGTGTGTCTGTATTGTGGGTGAAGTCTGGGGAAAGAATCAGTTGAACAGGGATTTTTTTTGAGGGGAGGGGGTTGTTGACTGGTATTTGGGGGGGACAGCAAATAAAAAATAAATGAAGTAAAGTAAAATGAAATAAAAATAGAAATTGGTATGTAAAGTGACAGAGGAGGGACCCCCTTGGTGTAAGCTGCATCTGGTGTAGACTGATACTTGAAGGGATAGAGTGTTTTATAGAGGATGATTTGTAGGACTTGTTGTTAGATGACCAAGCCCAGAGGAAACATTGTTTTGTAGTATTTAGACTTATTAGTAGGGATGGGCGAAAATTTTTGCCTTAAACTGAATTCGGCGAATAATGGCACTCTCCTCTTGGCGAATAATTTCCTGCGAAAAGTGACGTTTTTGCGCTTTTTCCAGCCTTTTCGACCCATTGAAATCAATGGGAAGAAAAATATTTCTCCATCACAGGAAAGTTTTCTACAGCCATATAAAAGGCTGTCAGGCTCTGACAGCAACCATACTGTGTTTCTGAGAGGAGAGAGCTATAAGTTAGCAGAAAGTCAAAGACTGAATCTTCCACGACTTTTAAGGAGCACTGTGCCTGTTTATAAAGTGTTTGAGAAAACCAATGGAAAGTTTGACCCTGGACAAGTACAGATGTCAAAAAGCACACAGTCACCCTATGTAATGTTTTTTTTGACTCACAGACACAGTGGTTAGGATAAACACACAGTTTTATTGAATAATACAATACAGTAAGAACCTTCACAGGTCCTGTAGTAAACAACAATATAGTACAGACACAAGACAGGTAACTTATTCAATGCCCACACAGGTCCAGCATAACACGAAGGTACAGACAGTATATACTGACACAGGTCAGGCAAGAGAAGTAGGTTCCCAGGATTCTGGCACTGCAGGAGTTAAAGTTCATCAATGATGGTAAACAGTCCCACATGTGAAGGTACTGGAATGACACTTTAACAAGCCAAGGTCAGCAAACATACATGAACTGCCAGCTCAACTGAGATAGAATGAACACTACCGGAGCAATCACGGAGGCACACACTTGCAACCGGTATGACTGTAAAGGAGGACTACGCCAGAGGCGCTCTGCCGGAGCAGTAACTGAGACAACACTGGCAACCTGCCGGAGCAGTAGCGGAGGACAAGCCAATGGTAACCGGATTGCCAGAGGACTAAAAATGTAGCAGAGGTGACAAGGACAAAGGAAGCAGGAATGTCGATCAAGCTGGGTTGGTGCACAGGAACAGGAACGTCAGCCAGGCCGGGTCAGAACACAGGAGCAGGAACTGAAGAGTAGTCAGGCAGGCCAAGTCAGTACACTGGGAACTCTGAGCAGTAGTTAGCACTGGTACAGGAACACCACGAAAGGGCACCGTGTGGGTGCAGGAGCCCAGTATATAAAGGCCATACTGGGCGGGCTCAACACAGGGCAACCAATATGAGCATTACACAGGATAATTGACAGCAAAACAAAAACAAGGGAGCACGGGCACCGTGATACCCTATCAGTCATCATCGGCATCATCGCCTTTTCAAAGTCCAAGTCCCACTCAGCCACACACACCCATTTTGAGTACCCAGCAACACAGGTTAACATCCTCAGTGTTAGATATAACAAGTACCTCTGGGGCTGCTGCTGCTGCTGTAAGTGCTGCACCATTGACACCTAGTAGCAGTGGCAGTAGAATTACATCAACATCTAGCTCCAGTAGTAGTAGCAGAAACCACACATGACAGACAAAGCCAGGACAAATATATTAACTGTAGCACAGATGAGGAGGTGGAGGACACATGGCACCACTACTATGACCGATAAGTTATGTGTGTCAATAATCTGAGAAGGAGGATAGAGTATGACAATGGTAAAAATACTTACACCAATCACACCATGCCAATCCCCCACCACCACCACTACAATACATATCTGCCACAATATAGGTTGTAATTTATTATTTTTTTATTACTTGATATCATCATGAATATGTGCCAGTGTCACTTAAGCAAGAAAGTGCTGTGGACAAAGGACAAATGCATTCTGCATGCTAACACATTTTTCAAGCCATATTTTGCTGTAGGACTCTCAACTTTGACTTTTAGCCACTTATTTCTAAACTTCAGCCCTCAGAAGAAGTAATATTACAGTGGTAAATGTAGTACCTATAGGAAATATAGGCAAAAATGTGTTAAAATAGGCAAAAAAATGTGTTAACATATGTGGAAAATTTGTTAAAATAGGTAAAGGAGGAAATTTTTGCATAGGCGGAAAGGGAACATTTTTCACAGGAAAAGCGAAAAATCTCCACATTTTCGCAAAAAGTCATGCATGAAATTTTTCACACTTTTTGCCCACCCCTACTTATTAGAGGCACAAGACCCGAGGAAACATTGTTTTGTAGCACTTAGACTTATTAGAGGCACAAGCTCTGAGGAAGCATTGATTAGTAGTAGGAAATAAGACTTGTGTTAGGCCCAAGCTGTGATGAAACATTGATTTGTAGGACTTACACTTGTCTGGCATAAGCCCTAAGAAAACATTGATTTGTAGGACTTAGGCTTGTTAGAAATAAGTCCCCCCCTTTATTTTTTTAGGCCTCTGGTTTATTTTTTTGTAAAGAATAAGCCCTGAGAAAAATTGGACTGCTGGCCTATTGCCAGCAGGTCATGTTGTGGTGGCCAGTAGCTACTGGTCATTGTCAAATGCCCCCATATCATTATGGAATTTGTGACTGCTGTTCTTGCTGCTCCTTCTGCTGCTGAACTGTTTTAAGAGCAGGATGATTAGGGTGCTCATAGGGAATGGGATGAACAACAACAGCAGTAACATGAGTAATGGATGATGGCTGCACTTGCCACTACTAGTTTCAGTGATGCGCCTGAGGCAGTAGAAGCTAGGGATGGGGGAAAGTTGCCTGTGTTCCTGTTAGAAATTCTATGAAAATCACGTTATTGTCAGCTTTTTCATGAGAAATTCCACCTTTCAAACATTGAGAAAAATTTCTACATTTTTCACCCTTTGGCCAAAATTCCCCACCAACTTTTTAGTGGCTAGAATGTTTCCACCTATTGGTTTATGTTGTTTTCGCTTTTTAACTATAAAAACGTGACGTATTTGCAGAAGTCGGACACAATAGAAGCAGCTACAGAGCGAGGTAGACGTACTGCGCTGTTCTGCTATTATTTATTATGAAAATTGAGGCAGGAGAGGCTCATGGTGACTGCTATCACAATGATCAGTAAAACAAAGAACTGGAAGGACCCTTATTATGTGTCCACTGAGTCTGAGGAGGAGGAAAAGGAAGTCACTAGCAGTACTGAACCAATGCCATCCAGTCCCACTAAATCACCCCAAGGGATCTTGGGTAATTTAATGGGAAGGGAGTTAGAAAAGGGTAGCATTAGTGAAAGCAGGACAGGTCAGCTGCCTGTGTCTGCTGCAAGACATGCTACCCCTGCTGCCAGTGCCACCATTGCTGTAACTGCAGCCACCATTGCTGTACCTGCTGCCAGACATGCTGCCCCTGCTGCCACTAGTGCTGTACCTTCAACCACCATTGCTGTACCTGCTGCCAGACGTGTTGCCCCTGCTGCCACTAGTGCTGCTAGTACTATACCTGCTGCCAGATGTGCTGCTTCTGCTGCCACCAATGCTGTACCTGCAGTCACCATTGCACTACCTGCAGCCACCATTGCTGTACCTGCTGTCAGATGTGCTGCCCCTGCTGCCACCAGTGCTGAACTTGCTGCTAGTGTGTCTTGTAGTACTCAGGAGGGAGTGCAGGATAAAATTATATCAAGTGTGACAGCAAGGGACCCTAAGTCACACTTTCCATCCCCAAGCAGCTCTGCCAGTGCTAGTACTACTACTACTAAGATTCAGCAGCTTGTTAGCATTAGGAGTGTAGGAGGGGGTGATCAACAACAATATCCTCATAATACTAGTGACTGTGAGACTGAGGAGGAAGACTCAGCGGCTGAAGTTGATGTGGTTGATGTTAGTAGTAGTAGCAAAAATGATGAAGCAGCTGTAGTGGTAGGGGAAACATTAGAGAGCGTCCATACTAGTGGTCAAGGGAGCCCACACCAGTCCTCTGACCCTGAGAGTCCCCCCTTCCCTTCTCTAAAGTGTCCAAATGGAACAGGATCCTGAAGACTAAGAGGCCAGAACTGTTGTTGGGGGAGAGCAGGTACACAATTAAAACCACCACCAGCAGGAGCACAGATCATCTGCCTGTCCCTGCTGTTAGGGCTGCCACTGCCAGTCTGCCTTCTTCACATCATCAAGAAGTGACAAGTGTGACATTAGGGGACCCTCTGTCACACTGATCATCAACTCCTCCAAGCAGCAGTGAGATGTCTGTAATAGAGCAGCAGCACGTAGGGACTAGTGGGGGTGGTGATGATGATGCTGGAGAAGCTGGGGTGGAAGAGACATTGATGGCAGTTTTAGCAGAAACTGAGAAGGAATGAGACAGGGATGAGGATGAGCATCACCACCACCACTAGCAAAAGTAATGGGTGTGGGAGTTTTTTTTCTGTTGGGGCAGGCACAGTGCAGACATCAGCAATGGTACTGTGCACAATTTGTGACAAGTCAGTGAAAAGAGGAAAGGAGGGAACACACCTTGGCACAAGCTCCCTGATATTACACATGAAACACAGACACCATGACATTTATGTCAAACATGTTAAAGCCAAACACCCACCACAGAAATCAAGTACCACTGTTGCTGTTCCCCCTGACTCTCCAGAAAGGCAACAAAAGGTGAGGCAGAGATCAAAGAGGAGGAAGAATATATCAACCCAGACAGAGACTGTAAGTTCCATGATGAGTGAAGCAACTAGCTCGCCATCACCTCGTCAAATGATAGCCACTCTGTTGATGTTAGGATGTGGTACCCATTGCACACTGTGTGGTGCACTGAACACACACGCCAGTGTGTTGGAGGAGAATCACAAGTAGTGCATCAATCTGCATCTGTGGAGATTCCATCTCGCACAATATGCTAAGATGATGGCAGGGAGGGTTCATCATTACTATTAAACTGTCAGCAAGTTGTCATGTGTCCTTAGCAGCTTCTGGACAAGGGGTATAGTGACAGCGGTAGTACTTGGTTTCGGGTGTCATGGTGTTTGGATACAGTTGTGCCCCCAGATGTTATTTACCATATACACTGTGCACATTTCAGTTGCTGATGAGAGCCATAGTTCTTGTTCTCAAGGGGAAAAAATATATTCTAATAACAAGACACTCATGATTTTGGAGGAGGGGCAGGTGGAGAAGATTTAATGGCCAACTTCTTCTTTTCACATGGACTGGGGCCTACTTATTGTGCTGCTACTGCCTCAGGCACATCACTGGAGCCAGTAGTGGCAAGTGGAACCTTAACCCCTTGAGTGCCAGGGAGGTACGCAATACATTGCAGACCAATGCATTATGTACCTCTCTGGCATTCAAGGGGTTAATCATCCATCTTCCATGTTGCAGCTATTGTTGATCCCATTCCCTTTCAGCTGCCTAATCATTCTGTTGCTTAATCAACTCAGCAGCTGCAGTAAGAACAGCAGTTGCAATTTCCACAATTATGGACTCAGGAGGACATTTGACACTGGCCAACATGACCTGCTGGCACTAGGCCATTAGGGCATTTTTATTTTTTTTCAGAGCTTGTGCTTTGAAAATAAATAAATATAAAAAACAGTCATGCAGAAAAATAAACATTTTTTTTTTGGGGAGGGGTTGTTTCTAATAGGCCTTAGTCCTATAAATCAGTGTTTCTTCAGGGCTTGGGTCTCTAATAAATCTAAGTCCTACAAAGGCCTCTAACAACAAATCTAACAAATCAACCTATATAAAATACTCTATCAATCAAGTATCAGTCCACCCCAGTGGCAGCTTATGTCAAGGGGTTCTTGTTACTATCACTTTAAATACAATTGTCTTATTTTTTTAATTAACTTTCCCTCCATTACCAGTCAAGAAACCCCCCAAAACAAATTCCCTGTTCAACTGATTCATTCCCCACACTCCACCCATCAACACAGGCACTGTCCTCAGACCCCTTGTATACCATGTCTGATGGGCTGTTTTTTAATTTTATTTAGGATATATTTATTAACTGCCCCCCAATCCCAGTAAACAACCCCCCAAAAATCATTCCCTGTTCAACTGATTCTTTCCCCACACCCTGTCAATACAGGCACCACTCGTGACCCTTTTATACTATGCCTTTGGGAAATTAAATAATATTTGTTATATGCTGTGTGTAACTTCAATGTTTCCATTCATTTCAATGGAATGAGCTAGGCGGTAAAAGCGTGAAAATGCGGAAAATCTGCACTTTTCGCAGGAAATTTTTGCCAAGAGGAAAGTGCCATTTTTCACCAATTTCAGTCTTAGGCGGAAATTTTTGCCCATCCCTAGTAGCAGCACCATAACTAGTCCCTTCCACTTCAGGTAAATGTATAGAAAAGAAGTTGGACAATAATGCTTCTCCAGTCTCCACCTGCCCCCTCCAAAATCATGGGTGTGTTGTTAGAATAGAAATGTTTCTCTTCAGAGAAGAAACTGTGGTTCTCATCAGCAACTGCAATGTGCACAGTGTGTGTGATAAATAAGAGCAGGACTGGGAACAATGGGCACATCTGGACTCTCATCAAACACATGGCATAACTGTAACCAAACACCATGATGTGAAATCATCCTACTAAAAACCAAGTACTGCTGCTGCCACTATGCCCTTTATACACTCTCCACTAAGGACACATGATAACTTGCAGACAGTTTAATAATAATGATGAGCCATCCCTGCCACCAGCTTGGCATATTCTATTGGATGGAAGTTCCTCAGTTGCCACTTTATGCCCTGGTTGTGTTATCCTCCACCATGCTGGCATGTGTGGTCAGTGCACCACACAGTGTGCGATGGGTGGACACAAACTGCCACATCCTAACATCTAGTGAATGTCTATCAACAGGGAAGTAAAGATGAATGAGGTGGGTTGCCAGAAGATGTAGTTACCCTACAGGGGGTACAGCAACAGTGGTGCTCGATTTCTATGGTGAGTGGTTTTAACATGTTCCACATAAATTATCCACATAAATGAGGAAACATTGATTTATAGCACTTAGGCTTGTTTGGCACAAGTCTTAAGAAATATTAATTTGTAGGACTTAGGCTTGTTAGAAACAAGCCTCCAAAATTATTTATATACTTATGCAAAATGATCTCCCTTTTGCTTCATGGCCAATTTAATTCTTTAATTTTATAAAACAATTTGTTTGGGCATACAAAATCCCAAGAATGGAGGCAAAAAAATGATATACTCCGCAATCTCAGGGGCAATAGGCTTACTGGATATTATGACTTTATTTAGAGCATCTAATCTGGCAAAATATGTTATTGTTTCTATATGGAATAAAATAATTGGATTGATACAATTAAAATCTCTACCAAAATTTAATCTACAAAATTTAGTGTGGGTGAACCTTAAAAGTTTCCCATCAGAGGTATGAGAAACCCTATATTGAGACATCTGTTTTGAATTTGGGTATCTGTCAATTCAAGCTTGAGACTCACCACTCATAATTTCATACTGGGAGTTCACTGAAGTCCTTTTGTTTTGTGGAGGGAGGCAGGAGTGAACACCCTCGATCAATTTGTTGTGAATAATAAATTATCAAATTTTGATCATTTGTAATGTAAAAAAATGGATTATTTGCACCTAGATCCATCTCAGAAATATACAAGGTCATCAATGAGATTTCATCACCAATTAAATTCTCACATACGAGACAGTGGGAACAAGAGCTCACTAGATACCCCAGATCTCATTGAACCTGTACAGGGACCTCTGTGAGTATAAACCAAGTGGTAGTGTAGCAGATTTTGAGCTACTAGATTCACTCAGTGCTCTTGTGAGGGCACAGAGGCAGACATCAACATCATAACTAAAGTTTCCCTCAGAAGATACTTAACAGGTTGAGCGTCTAGATCATCAGGAACAATGGACAGGATACCCAGCTTTGGAGTCAGGGGGATATGCCTGTCCAGAACCTTGGATAGAGAGAGGAAAACCTGCTCCCAATATCGATAGACCGCCGAGCAGGTGCAGAAAAGTATAAGAGCATCTGTCACAAGAGTCATTGTAGCACCCATCCTATGCAGTCTCACCAAGGTACAGTATGCCCTGTGAAGAATCTTCAATTGGATGAGCTGATGTTGTGCATGTAAAGATGCCCGATGTGGACTAGTTTTAGTCATGGACCACTCCCACTCCTCCAGCATCCCCAAGTGCCCTTCCCATTTCTGCCTCAAGGGGAGATCATTTCGCAGTGCGAGAGCATCAAGCCAATTGCAGATAAAGTATGGCAGCCTATCTGGCCATTTAGCTAACAAGAATAACAACAGGCGGAACATTCAATAATAGGCTCCCCTCCAACTGCACCTGAAGATCATGAAGCAGATGTAGATACGAATAAGCAAGTGATGGGAGATACCAAACTCCCTGTGAAGTTGTTCAAACAATTTCAAGGAACATGCAACATATCTGTGTCCCAGCGCTGTCACACCGTACCTGGCCCAGGTAGTACCAGAGTCCAAGCCAAACAGTTGTTTCTGGGTTACATTAGTCCATAAGGGGCTGCTATCCCTCTAGCCCATACCTGCCTGAACCCCCCCTATGTACCGCCTTCCCCATGGTTGTAACTGAGCTACTCACTGTCAGACCCATCACCAGTAGTTGTGGCAAGAAGCAAATCTCTCCCAGCACCGACTCCTCTAAAGCAAAAAGCTGGAACTGGATTTCAGGGTGTGACCAGGCCAAGGCATATTGGCCCTGTGCCCCCAGGTAGTATCGGTAAAAGGCCAACAAAGCAATGCCTCCCTCTGATCTAGGTTTACATGAACATGTGTTTAGTAAAATGCAATTGAAAAGCAGCGATGCCACCTCCACTGTGAAAAAAATCCTTATGAGGGAAATAAGGAAGGCATTTATACCTTCTCTAACTCAGCTATGCTTTTGGCCAAAAATGTAAAGTATAACTAAACCCCCACTGTTTATTATTTATAGTAAGTCACAGGTTATTTATTTGTAAAGGTCAGATTCTGATGTGTTTTTTTGTTATCTTTGCATATGTAGCCAAGACATAGTTTGTGCTGCTCTCCTGACAACCCACATATGTAACTATCTGAACACTATTAATATATGCCATTTTGAGCTTGCCAGGAACCTGTATATTTTATATCATGGCCTGAGGGACTTATTCATCAAGCTAAAACAGTGCAATTCTGGAGCACACTAACTGAACCATAGGAGAAAATTAAAATAGGGAAATTCACATTTAGTTATATATGGATTGTTAACCCCTTGAAACCCATAAAGGTCCTCAACATATTGCTTTGCAGTGCATTAGAGACCTCTTTAGTCTTCAATGGTTTCTATCCTCATAGAATCAATGACATTTCCCCTGCAGAACAGTTAATTTTCTTCAGAATTTTACCTATTTAGCTTAATGAGTATGGACCTAGGGTCTATATTTGTAAAAGCAAAGTGGAGTTATTCTGTACTAAACCAATTGTGCCATAAGGTACAAATACACATTTCTAAATTCCTGTGCATTTGAATGAGCTTTTTAACCCATTGAATGCTAGAGTGGTCTCCTATGCAATGCATCGGAGGCCTCACAAGCATTCAAGGGGTTATAAGCACAATTTCATTTACTTTGCGTGCCAGAGGGGTATGCAATGCATTGCTTTGCATTGCATTTCTTACACTTCTGGCGCTCAAAGGGTTCACTTTTATTTGTCCCTTATGGTACAGTTGGTTTACGCCAGAATAACTCAATTTTGCTTTTATAAATATGGGCCTTTATCCCTTATCTGGAAAAATTAAAACAAAACTACATTACTGTTAAAAGCATTTTAATCTGCCTGACATTTTGCCCATTAGAGGGAGACAGCACCAGTTTATTTGGATTAATTTATTTTAAATGGAGTAAATCTCAGGGTATCTGACCACAAATAGCTCTATGGTTGAATAGCAGGACATTTTCAAAATCCAATAAATTCAGGGCATAAAATGGGTGCTTACTTGAAACTGACCATAAAATGTTTTGAAATGTATAATGTTAGTATTATTTTTATTCATGGACTTTAATCCTTAAAGGACCATACCTTTTCACACTAGCAGACCAGATCAATTTGGCCTTTTTAGTATTCATTTGTTAAACCATATTTTTCTTCAAATTCATTTAATTTACACACACAAGTTATATACCATTTTTTAAGCATAAGTGGGGCTTTCTTTTGACACCACATTTATAGGTATAGCCCACCATTGCATTTGCTAAAAATAAAAGAAAATGAGAAACATGAAAAAAAAAAAACACAACCTGTAATAATTTGTTTTCAGTTGGTTCATTTTTAATAGGGAGTATATAAAATCTATGAATGATCATTCACACATCCCAAATGTTCCTTCTTAGGGTTGACTGTCCCTCTGAGGTGAAAATCCCTATGTCCGCCTTTCCATCCCTTAAGTCGCTCCTTTAGGTGCACCTATTACTTGTATCCCTTTAGGTGATCAGACTATATGGTGTGTATATAAGTGTATCAGATTGCTCCACAGCAATAAAACTAACAAAATGTTTGTTTAAACTTCAGAATGTATTCAAAAATTATTCTGTGTAAATAAAATAATTTGTTCTTGTGCTAAAACAATTATTCAGTAGCTCAAAGCGATGACGGAAAGTCATCAAGTGATCAAACTTGCTCTACCACTAACTCTGCCCAGCCCTAAAATTAAACTAAAAGCACCTTTATTGTGTCCATTTCCTAGTAGGAATGCATATTCTCTGCTTCTCTCTTCTTCACTGTGACAGTAAGGAAAAGGGAGGCAGAGAACACTGACAAAAGCACTGTATACTTTTGTCATTGGCTCCACTGGCACATGTGATCACTGTAGCAGAGATCACATGTGGAGCAATCGGGAAGAGGCTTGAACTGACCACTCTGGTCCTGAAACAGTCAGTTACAGTTCCCCAGACACGATCACAGTGCGTCCTGAGGAGTGCTGCAATAATTTTATCCATGACATGCCTGGACAGACATTGGTTCTTAAAGCCCCAAATTCATGTCATTGGTCATTAAGGGGTTAAAGAGTTAGGCTGGGTTCACACAGCAGCTTGGTAGTGCTGTATTATAGCACATAGAAAGTCTCTGGTTCAAGTAAACCTCTGAAGGTCCTGTGTTCCATCAGCAATTCAATCACTAGAAAAGCATTCTGGAAGTGTGACTGCTGGGTGGGAACATGGTCATCAGCCAAACATGACTGGATGATGACCACTTGGTCCCCTATTGATTGGATAATTGCAGCAAGAACCCCAGTGATTCACTCATCTATGTGAATGAACTGCATGGTGCCTCATAGGTTGTCATGAATATCATCTATAATGTATCTTCACTATATTCTGATGTAAGCACAATAAAGAAGCATCAAGCTTCGTTGGAGGACTTCAGCAGACAAGCAAAAATTGATTGTGTTGACAACCTCATAAGCAGTAAGCCCATATAATTTTTGGGAAGTTAGCTTAGCAATAGACAAAATGTGTTAATATCACCTTCTACCCTTTTCCTCCCTTCAGTGTGGGTACTCACTCTTTGGAGAGGCCTATCCTGCTTCTGGGATGAGAACGTCAGCTGGATATGACCTACAGCCCTGGTCAGCTTCCAAGGTCTTAAACTCCTCTCCTTCCTTAAGGTCCTGCTTACCTCTCCTTTGGGTCCTTATAGCAGACTCTCCAATCATTGTAAGAAGGTATCTTTTAAGGAACTTATCAGGTTGCCCCTGACAAAGCAATATATAATCATGAAATGCATTGGGCTGGTAGTGTTAATATTATAGTGCCAATATTGACAATATATGTATTGTTTTAATGAATACATTCCTTCTATGTAAAGTCGGTTTCCTAGAGGCTCACTCATCCCCAACTGATAAGTTCCTTGAAAGATATCTTCTTACAATGATCAGAGAGTCTGATATAAGGACCTAAAGGAGAGGTAAGAAGGGCATTAAGGAGGGAAAGGAGTTTAAGATCTTGGAAGCCGACCAGGGCTGGAGGTCAGATTCAGCCGAAGTTCACATCCCAGAAGAAGGAGAGGCCTATAGGCCTCTCCAAAGAGTGAGTACCCACAGTGAAGGGGGGTAAAAGGGATATAGGATTATATACACGGATAACACTTATATGGGCTTTGTGCTGTCCTTTTGTCTTTTGTATATTGTTCGTTCGAGTGTGACACTGGAAGAGAATGGTTTATCCAACAACCCATAGGAAAAGCAGCAAATCCTGTGTTGATTCATAAAAAGGGAGATATTGATGGGATATCAACAGAGACGTTGTACCCTTGCCCACTTTCTGCATTATAGTAGAAGCTTTGTTTCAGTGCAGGTATCCTTGAATAAGGGAATCTAATATTATATATTATATTCACTGTGTTGTTTTTTATTTCTATATTGATATATTCTCCTTGTTTGCGTTATTATTATTTTGCTGAATGATAAAGGGGGACTGTAGCACTTGAATATTTTGTTGGGTTGAATATCACCTTCTGAACCCAGCCTTAAACTGGTAATATGACTCGCATACAATACATGATTAAAAAGAATTGCAGAAAGTAAAATAAATTCATTTAGTAAGGATGTTAAAAGAGTGAAATAAGACAAAGGGCTTGTCCATCAGCAACTGTGTATGTTTGTGCTAACAAATTCACCATTCATTTATTTCACCAGATGAGTGTCACACAGCCTATGCTGGGAATTTATTCTGTTTATATTGAAAACCAGGCCCCAAGGCATGTTTATAGCAACATAAAACCAAATGGATCACAAATAAACAGAGAACTAAAAGGTTACATTTACACAATGAACTAAAAAGACTCAGAGAAAAAAGGGCAATATAGATTAGCGGGTGAACAAGTAGAGAAAATCTCCATCATGATCAATACACGTTTATGTTCCCAAATAGGTGGGCTTTAACCATTTGAAATTCAAAGAGGTTTTCAATGCAAAACAGCAAACATAACTTTCCTTTGCATGTGATAAACAAAGCTGATCTCCAGCTCTAGTATCTGGTATTGAAGAAGAACAGCAGGTTATTCCACCTTTACATTGATGCACTGGCTCTCATTCTGTACTCTGTGGAACCCTACCCCAGAAGTTCTCTGAAAAAGTATAAGTGGTTCACTAGAGCAAATGTTAATAATGGGAGACAAGGGAAGCACCAGACTGTGTATATGTGGTTCTGTGAATATTAGTGTACGTGTGGACCATTGAAGCATTTGGTAGAATAAAAGTGAATAAAACCTAGCCAACTGTTAACTCATAAATTGTAGCCTAATATCCTAGCGCTTAAAATTAAGTGTATCTATATGAAATTAAAATAATATTACATCAATGCCCAAAGAGTGTTTAAAATATATGAAATCTTATATTTATTTTTAAAAAAGATCACATTCAAAAATAACACAATATATCTGATGAAAGTTGATTTCTCAATTGTCGCACTCCCCCATCCAGTACAAAGGATCAGAACCAAATCTGCTCCACCCCACTGGGGAGAAAATGAAGAGCCGCCAAATACACAAAAAACAAATCACTATTAAATAGTTGAAATAAAGTTACCAATTGTTATAGTGAAAATCAGCAGTTTAAAAAGCACTAATGTACCTCTGCAACACCCAGAGAACAGGATAATAATATACCTCCCAACTCTGTGTAGTCCTGCCGGGAGAGAGTGCTAACCGCAGATACACATTCACATGATGCAAGGGAGCGAACACACACTAATGGGTGGTGCTTCAGGGGCCCCTGAAGAACTGACACCAAATAAATATAGCAATAGTTGTGTTAGTTGGCACCCCCACAACCCCCAATATTGAAAAATAACTGATAAAATATACCAAAAAAAAATACTAAAAGAGAGCACTCTAAAATATAACACCTTACACAATACAAATATGGTTAAATAACCAAAAAAAATATCAATATGGGAAAAAAACTCCACTTTTCCTTTAATTTATAAGGAAACCGCTTAATACTGTGAAACTTCTATATGTCTTCCACTAATCCTTTTACTATGATTCCTGTTGTTTGTAACCAAGACTTTTTAGGGTCAACGGGATCTTTCCATCTGTGCACTTTATATATTTCACTTTAAAGAGTTTACAACCTTTTTTCACTTGGTTCTTTAACTTTTATTTAATTACCAAGACTTATTTGAACTCTTTTAGGGATATCTGTATACAATTATAAGTGCTAATGTGTACTTACCATTGCCGTCTTCACTTGGATTTCTTTAGGGAAAACAAAAAAGTTTCACTTTCGATGGTGTGCACACCTAATAGATTACTTCGTTATCTTTAAAAACCGTTCACTGCGATATCACTTTAGACAGCTACTAGTCCAGCCACAACAATTGAGTGCATCATTATTATGCAAATTCAAATGCAGCGATCTCCAGTCTATTGTAAAATAACTGTTTCTTGCTGGGCTCTTTAATTTTTTTTTTATTATAATTTTGTGGATATTCTCCCAAATAATGATACTGTAAAATCAGATGCAACAAACTTTCCGCTGACAATACCAAAGCGTTTTGGAAAAGCTCTGCTTCCATTCTCAGAGTAGCATCAGGTGAATGTGTATCTGCGGTTAGCACTCTCTCCTGGCGGGACTACACAGAGTTGGGATGTATATTATTATCCCGTTCTTTGGGTGTTGCAGAGGCACGTTGGTGCTTTTTAAACTGCTGATTTTCACTATAGCAATTGGTAACTTTATTTCAACTATTTAATAATGATTTGTTTTTTGCATATTTGGTGGCTCTTCGTTCTCTCCCCAGTGGGGTGGAGCAGATTTGGTTCAGGTCTGATCCTTTGTACTGGGGGGGGGGAGTGCGACAATTGAAAAATCAGCTTTCTTCAGATATATTGTGTTATTTTTGAATGTGATCTTTTTTAAAAATAAATATAAGATTTCATATATTTGAAACACTCTTTGGGCATTGATGTAATATTATTTTAATTCAATATAGATACACTTAACGTTAATAGCTAAGATATTTCTTTTTTGTAATATATGTTTATATAGATATACTTCTTAGGTAAAAGAAGTAATTTACCCTATAGCAGTTCTTTTTCTAAAAACTTTTATCATGTAGTGCGCACTTTAGTATATATTTTGTTTTTATCTAGCATTCAGTTGCATTTAATATTACACCCTGTTCCAAATTATTATGAAAATGATATTTAAGTGTCACAAAGATTAAATATTTTGTTTTTCAGTTTAACTCATGGATGGCATTGTGTCTCAGGGCTCTTTTGATCACTGAAAACAGTCTCGGACACCTGTGATAATTAGATTGCCAGGTGAGCCCAATTTAAGGAAAAACTACTAAAGGTGGGTGTTCCACATTATTAAGCAGAGCACCATTTTCAAGCAATACGGGGAAGAAAAAGGATCTCTCTGCTGCCGAAAAGAGTGAAATAGTTCAATGCCTTGGACAAGGTATGAAAACATTAGTTATTTCACAAAAACTTAAGCGTGATCATCGCACTATTAAGAGATTTGTGGCTGATTCAGAGCACAGACGGGTTCGTGCAGATAAAGGCACATTGAGGAAGATTTCTGCCAGATCCATGCATCAGATCAAGAGAGCAGCTGCTAAAATACCATTACATAGCAGCAAACAGATATTTGAAGCTGCTGGTGCCTCTGGAGTCCTACGGACATCAAGGTGTAGAGTCCTCCAGAGTCTTTCAACTGTGCATAAACCTTCTATTCGGCCACCACTAACCAATGCTCACAAGCAGAAATGGCTGTATTGGTCAGAAAAATACATGAAGACTAATTTTCAAACAGTCCTGTTCACTGATGAATGCCGTGCAACCCTGGATGGTCCAGATGGATGGAGTAGTGGATGGTTGGTGGACGGCCACCCTGTTCCAACAAGGCTACGACGTCAGCAAGGCGGTGGTGGAGTCATGTTTTGGGCCGGAATCATGGGAAGAGAGCTGGTCGGCCCCTTTAGGGTGCCCCAAGGTGTAAAGATGACCTCTGCAAAGTATGTGGAATTTCTGACTGACCACTTTCTTCCCTGGTACAGAAGGAAGAACTGTGCTTTCCGTAATAAAGTCATCTTCATGCATGACAATGCACCTTCTCATGCTGCAAAGAATACCTCTGCATCAATGGCTGCTATGGGGATAAAAGGAGAGAAAGTCATGGTGTGGCCTCCATCCTCCCCTGACCTCAATCCTATTGAGAACCTTTGGAGCATCCTCAAGCAAAAGATCTATGAGGGTGGGAGGTAGTTTACATCCAAACAGCAGCTCTGGGAGGGTATTCTGACATCTTGCAAACAAATTCAAGCAGAAACTATCCAAAAACTCACAAGTTCAATGGATGCAAGACTTGTGAAGCTGCTATCAAATAAGGAGTCCTATGTTGAAATATAACGTGACCTGTTAAAATGTTTAAAAAGTTAAAATGTTGTTAAAAGTTTGATTGAAATAGCTTTTGATTTCAGTAAATATGCTGCAAACACAGCAAATGACAATTTTCAGTTCTTTACAACCTATAAAGTGTTTTGAAACTTACTGTGCGTAATAATTTGGAACAGTGCATTGTAAGTTTTTTATGTTTAAAAAAATACTGTTATCATTAGGAGGTTTGTTCAATAAAATTTGAATTGTACTCTTAATAGATGAAAACATGAGAATTATGCTGTTATTTACATCAATTAATTAGGTAAATGAGAAAAATATAATTTGCATAATAATTTGGAACAGGGTGTATAGCAACTGAGAAACAGAACAGGTTCTACCGGCCTTGCCTATAATACCGAGCAAGGCAACCTAGGCGGCTATAAGGAATAGCAATAGCAGGCTCTACCGACCTTGCCAATACCGGGTAAGGCAACCGTGAGATGGAATATACCAGTTTTACCGGCCTTACCAATACCGGGCAAGGCAGCCTTGGGAGATGCTGAGAATAGGCTCTCCCGGCCTTGCCAATACCTGGTAAGGCAACCGTGAGATGGAATGTACCGGTTCTACCGGCCTTACCAATACCGGGCAAGGCAGCCTCAGTGAATACTGTGAAGAGGCTCTACCGGTCCTGCCAATACCGGGTAAGGCAACCGTGAGATGGAATGTACTGGTTCTACCGGCCTCACCAATACCGGGCAGGACAGCCCCAAAAGAGGAGAACACCAGGTTAAACGGAGATAACCAGCGTCCGCACGCTGGAACCAACAGTATAATATGTACCAGGTTTCATGGAGTAAACCAGCACCCGCGCGCTGGGACCAACAGTATAATCTGCCACCAGCTTTAATGGAGTTAACCAGCGTCCGCACGCTGGGACCAACAGGATAGTATACCACCAGGTTTAATGGAGTAAACCAGCATCCACACGCTGGGACCAACAGGATAATATGCCACCAGGTTTAATGGAGTTAACCAGCGTCCGCACGCTGAGACCAACAGTATAATCTGTCACCAGGTGTAATGGAGTTAACCAGCGTCCGCATGCTGGGACCAACAGGATAATCTGCCACCAGGTTTAATGGAGTTAACCAGCGTCCGCACGCTGGGACCAACAGTATAATATGCCACCAGGTTTAATGGAGTTAACCAGCGTCCGCACGCTGGGACCAACAGTATAATCTGTCACCAGGTTTAATGGAGTTAACCAGCGTCTGCACGCTGGGACCAACAGTATAATATGCCACCAGGTTTAATGGAGTTAACCAGCGTCCGCACGCTGGGACCAATGGGATAATCTGCCACCAGGTTTAATGGAGTTAACCAGCATCCGCACGCTGGGACCAACAGTAAGAATATCGCCGAGGCGAGAGAGTGAGCAATGTCGCCAAGCGACTACCGGATGGGAACTCTGAGACTAGGTGAAGGTGGAGCACAGTGAACACAACTGATTTAACAGCAACCGGAACAAGCCAGACGAAACAACCGGAGCATCAGTCGTCACAGAGAGGTCCAACCGGAGTGGCAAGCAGACTGGAACAGGAACAGATGAAATCAGGAACACTGGAACTCAAGATTCAGTAGCTGAAGACTCTGGAACACTGGAACAGGCCTCAAGCAGCAAGACAGACTGGAACACAGGACTCTGTAGCTCTGGACTCTGGAACACTGGAACAGGCCCAAACAGCATGACAGGAAGAACAAACAAGTACTGTCAGAGACACCACGAAAGGGCAACCAAAGGGTGCCTGAGCTGAGTATAAATAGGCAGTCAGAGGCGGGCAGACAATAGGCAGTCAATAAGAGCCCCTGCAGGTGATAGACAGTGTATAGCACCAATCAAGGGCACCGTGATAAGTATAAAAACAAGTCAGGTAAAATGGCCAGATGAAGGCCATATGCAGCATAGAACGGGGACATCTTTGTGGAGCTGTGGTACTGGTTGTTATATGTAAATTCCTCCAGAGAGAGTAATTGAGACCAGTCATCCTGTAGGTACAAGGTGTAGCATTGCAGATACTGCTCTAGGGTCTGGTTGGTCCTTTCAGTTTGACCATTAGTATGAGGATGGTAACCGGAGGAATAGTAACATCGGATGCCCAAGTTGGAGCAGAATGCCCTCCACAACCGGGATGTGAATTGTGTTCCTCTATCGGTCGTGATGGAATGGGGAAGACCGTGTAGACGGAACACATGGAGCAAGAAGGCCTCAGCCGTACGGGCTGTGGTGGGTAAACCCGCCAGGGGCATGAAGTGCACCATCTTTGTGTACCGATCAACCACCACCATTATGGTATCATGTCCTTTGGAAGGGGGGAGCTCCACGATGAAATCCATGGTGACTTCTCTCCAAGGTCCTGATGGCACTGGCAGTGAGTGCAGCAGACCTGGTGGCTTGGAATGACTACTCTTGGAACCGTGACATGTGTCACAGGTCGTTACGTAGGACTCTACGTCAGAATGCAACCGGGGCCACCAGAAATGCCTCTTAATAGCGTTGTAAGTCTTGGTTATCCCGCCATGCTCAGCTACAGGGGGGTCATGGAAATGACGGAGTATATCAATGCGTAGCGACGTGGGTACGTAAACCAGGTTTTGTTTGTGAAGGAGACCATCTGTGTAGGTCAAGGTGTGGCGTTGCAGCAGCACGGCCTGTCTAAGTCGGGTCATTAACTCACTGGTAATGATGAAGAAGTGGTGCAGAGACAGAATGGTCTCCTGTTGTACAGATGCAGAGTCTAGGGTTGTATGCTGTAGGGAAAGGGCATCCGCCTTCCCGTTCTTCACCCCAGGTCGATATGTGATGTGAAAGAGAGTCCTGGAGAAGAAGAGGGCCCAACGGGCTTGTCTGGGGCGTAGCCTACGGGCCAAGTGTAAGTACTCAAGATTCCGGTGATCGGTGTAGATCAGCATCTCAGTACCCTCAAGTAGGTGCCACTACTCTTCCAATGCCTATGTCATAATTCTGTTCAGCTGGGGTCATCCGTCGGGAGTAATAGGTGACAGGATGGAGCTGGTCTTGGGTCCCTGTATGTTGAGACAGGACTTCTCCGGTAGCGTTGTTGGAGGCATCTTCTTCCAGATAGAATGGTTGAGAGACATCGGGTTGCCAAAGGATTGGAGCCTGTAAATGTGGTCTTCAATGTGTCGAAAGCTGCTTGTGCCTCCTCAGACCAACAGAACTGTCCTTCCTTCTTCGTTAGAGCCTATCACGGTGCCCGTGATTGGTGCTATACACTGTCTATCACCTGCAGGGGGCTCCCATTGGCTGCCTATTGTCTGCCCGCCTCTGATTGCCTATTTATACTCAGCTCGGGCACCCTTTGGTTGCCCTTTCGTGGTGTCTCTGACAGTACCTTTTTGTTCTTCCTGTCATGCTGTTTGGGCCTGTTCCAGTGTTCCAGAGTTCAGAGCTACAGAGTACTGTGTTCCAGTCTGTCTTGCTGTTTGGGCCTGTTCCAGCTTGCAGAAGTTCAGAGCTACAGAGTCTTGAGTTTCAGTGTTCCTGATTCCACCTGTTCCTGTTCCAGTCTGCTTGCCACTCCGGTTGTACTCCTCAGTGACGGCTGATGCTCCGGTTGTTCCATCTGGCTTAGTTCCGGTTGTCATCTGTTCAGCGGTGCTCGCTGTGCTTCACCTTCACTTGGTCTCAGTATTCCCATCCAGTAGTCGCTTGGCGACATTGCTCTCTCTATCGCCCCGGCGATATTCTCACTGTGTCGCTCCAGCGTGCGGACGCTGGTTTACTCCATTAACCTGGTGGCTGCCGATACTGTTGGTCCCAGCGTGCGGACGCTGGTTAACTCCATTAAACCTGGTGGCATATTATATTTTTGGTCCCAGTGAGCGGACGCTGGTTAACTCCATTAAACCTGGTGGCATATTATATTGTTGGTCCCAGCGTGCGGACGCTGGTTAACTCCATTAAACCTGGTGGCATATTATACTGTTGGTTCCAGCGTGCGGACGCTGGTTTACTCCATTAACCTGGTGGCATGTTATACTGTTGGTCCCAGCGTGCCGACGCTGGTTATCTCCATTAAACCTGGTGGTGTATTATACTGTTGGTACCAGCGTGTGGACGCTGGTTAACTCCATTAACCTGGTGGCATATTATACTGTTGGTTCCAGCATGCAGACGCTGGTTAACTCCATTAAACCTGGTGGCATTCTATACTGTTGGTCCCAGCGTGCGGAAGCTGGTTTACTCCATTTACCTGGGGAATTACTAACTGTTAGTTCCAGCGTGCGGACGCTGGTTTGCTCCATACTACAGTCTAGTACTGTTGGTTCGAGTCCCTGTCATTGTCTCTTGACAACCATTGGCACCTGTTGGTCTCCTCCTTGGGGCTGTCCTGCCCGGTATTGGTGAGGCCAGTAGAACCGGTATATTCCATCTCACGGTTGCCTTACCAGGTATTGGCAGGACCGGTAGAGCCTCTCCACAGTGTTCCTTGAGGCTGCCTTGCCCGGTATTGGTAAGGCCGGTAGAACCGATACATTCCATCTCACGGTTGCTTTACCAGGTATTGGCAGGGCCGGTAGAGCCTATCCCCAGCATTTTCCAAGGCTGCCTTGCCCGGTATTGGTAAGGCCGGTAGAACCGGTACATTCCATCTCACGGTTGCCTTACCCGGTATTGGCAAGGCCGGTAGAGCCTGCTATTGCTATTAGTGATGAGCGAGCGTGCTCGGCCGATGCTCGGATCGGCTCGAGCATCGCTCTGCTCGGCACATGGCGGTACTCGTCGAGTACCGCCATGTGCTCGCCCGACATGTTCGGGTGGCGGGGATCTGTGCCGGAAGAGGCACAGATCCGAAGAAGCTCCGCTGGACCACCAGGGACTGGAGGTACGGGGGCATTGCGGAGATGAAGGGGGCATTGCGGAGATGAAGGGGGACATTGTGGAAGAGGGGCATAGACTCTATGCCCCTCTTCCACAATGTCCCCCTTCATCTCCGCTATGCCCGTCTTCCACAATGTGCCCCTTCATCTCCGCTATGCCCCTCTTCCACAATGTGCCCCTTCATCTCCGCTATGCCCCTCTTCCACAATGTCCCCCTTCATCTCCTCTATGGCATAGAGGAGATGAAGGGGGACATTGTGGAAGAGGGGCATAGCGGAGATGAAGGGGCACATTGTGGAAGAGGGGCATAGCGGAGATGAAGGGGCACATTGTGGAAGAGGGGCATAGCGGAGCTGAAGGGGGACATTGCGGAGCTGAAGGGGGCATTCTGAGATGAAGGGGGCATAGCGGAGATGAAGGGGGCATTGACCAGGCACCCTCCCCTCATCAGAGCAGGGGGTGCCTGGTGTTGCCCCATTCATTCCAATGGGGCTCGGGTGCTCGGCCGAGCACTCGAGCCTCAGGGGGTGCTCGGTCAGAGCACCCGAGCACCCGAGCATCGTGGTGCTCGCTCAACACTAATTGCTATCCCTTATAGCCTTCTGGGTTGCCTTGCTCGGTATTACTGGCAAGGCCGGTAGAACCTGTTCTATTTCTCTATTGCTATTATATTGTATGTATATGTATGTGAACCCTATAGGGATTGCCTTAACTTTTCAATAAAGTTATGCTTTTACCTAAATCTTTGTCTGAGCGTCTTAACAAACCGTGACAGAGCCGTGAGAGGTACCACGAGCCATGAAAAGTTTTGTCTGAATCGCCTGTAGATGTTGGCAAACCCCAGGAATCGTTGGATGTCTTTTTTATCTGCAGGAACAGGCCAGTGTAGTACTGCAGCTATTTTCTGGGGATCCATCTTGATGCATCCTTGTGAGATCACAAACCCCAGGAAGGCGATCTCCGGAACCTCAAAGATGCATTTCTCTAGTTTTGCGTATAGGCCATGTTCACGGAGACGGTAGAGAACGGTCTGCAAATGTTGACGATGTTCAGGGACAGACAGAGAAGATTAGGATGTCATCTAAGTAGATGATGGGGAACCGATCCAGAAGATAATGGAACATGTCGTTGACAAAGGGCTGGAAGGTGGCTGGGGCATTGCACAGCCCAAAAGGCATAACTGTGTATTCATAGTGTACATTCCGTGTACGGAATGCTGTCTTCCACTCATCCCCCTCCCGGATACGCGCCAGACTGTAGGCGTTGCGCAAGTCGATCTTAATGAACACGCAGGCAGTGAACATCCGTTCCAGTAATTCAGAAATGAGAGGTAAAGGGTAGCGGTTCTTGATGGTAATTTTATTCAGTTCACGGTAGTCGATACAGGGCCACAAGCCCCCATCTTTCTTAGGGACAAAGAATATGCCAGCCCCAGTGGGAGACGTTGAGGGACGGATAAATCCACGCTGGAGGTTGTCAGCGATGAAGGATTTCAAATGTTGGGCCTCCGGGCCAGAAAGCAGGTAAATGTGGCCATAAGGAATGGCTACTCCAGGGAGAAGGTCGATGGGACAGTTGTAAGGTCAGTGAGGAGGCAGGGAAGCAGCTCGGGCTTCATCGAACACATCACAGTAAGACTGATATGAAGCGGGCAACACAGGTGTAGAAGGCAATGCCAAGACAGCAGATCTACTTGATTGGGAGCAGGTGTTTTGGCAATAAGGTGAAGCAAAACTGATGGTGGAGTGAGACCAGGAGATCGCAGGGTCGTGGGACTGCAGCCATGGCAGGCCTAGGATCAACGGAAATAGTAATGACGGTAGGACATTCGAACTGGTTGTCTTCAATGTGGTCCCTGGGTGCAACATGACACAGTGCCACCATTGCTGTACCTGCAATCACTAGTGTTGTACCTGCTGCCAGATGTGCTGCCCCTGCTGCCAGTGACACCACTGCTGTACCTGCAGCCACTAGTGTTGTATCTGCTGCCAGATGTGCTGTACCTGAAACCACTGTTGTACCTGCTGTCAGACGTACTGCCCCTGCTGCCAGTGCAACCATTGCTGTACCTGCAGCCACTAGTGTTGTACCTTCTGCCAGTGTTGAACTTGCTGCCAGTGCTGAACCTGCTGCTAATACTGAACGTGCTGCCAGCCCTGAACCTGCTGCTAGTGCTGAACCTGCTGCCACAAATACTTTGCCTGCTGCTAGTGTTTCTGCTAGTGTTGTCCAGCAGCTTGTTAGCATTAGGAGTGAAGGAGGCGGTAATCAACAATATCCTCATATTACTAGTGACAATGAGACTAAGGAGGAAGACTCTGCGGCTGAAGTTGATGTGGTTGGTGTTAGTAGTAGTAATGGTGAAGCAGCCAGAGTGGTAGGGGAAACATTTGAAAGAGTCCAGACTAGCGGTCAAGGGAGCCCACAACATTCCTTCCCTTCACTACAGTGTCCAAGCTGAACAAGATCCTTAAGAGGCCGGAACTGGTGTTGGGGGAGAGCAGGCTCAGAATTAATACCATCAACACCAGCAGGGGCACATATCAGCTGCCTGTGCCTGCTTCTACTGCTGCTAGTGCTAGTCTGATGGAAAAGCTGGGGTGGTAGAGACATTGATGGCCTTTTTAGAAGAAACTGAGAAGGAATGAGAGACAGGGATGAGGATGGGCATCACCACCACCACTAGCAATGACATTTTGGAATTACAGGAATTTGCAACTGCTCTAATTCCTTCTGATGCTGAGATGCAAGGGCAACAGGATGCTGAGGAGCACTTTAGTGTGCCACAGACCACCGTGGGCACAGTGGGAATGGGGTCAACAAGTGATGCGGGACTAGGACAGGTTCCACTTACCAGCAGTAGCAATACTCCTGATCCTAGTTGCAGTGTTGAATCTGAGGCAGTAGCAGCAACAGCAGCAACATTATTCACTGCCACAGACAATGAAGGGGAATGTGGAGGACAAGAAGAAAGAGGCCATTTTTCTCCATCTGTTCCCTTCCCCCTGAAGTCATCATGGGTGTGGGACTATTTTTCTGTTGGAGCAGGCACAGTGCAGTCATCAGCAACAGCGTTGTGCACAATTTATGACAAATCAGTCTAAAGAGGAAAGGAAGGAACACACCTTGGCACAAGCGCCCTGATATCACGAGACACAGACACCATGACATTTACATCAAACATGTTAAAGACAAACACCCACCACAGAAATCAAGAACCGCTTTTGCTATCCCTGACTCTCCAGAAAGGCAACAAGAGGCAAGGTGGAGATCAAAGAGAAGGAGGAATAGAACAGCCCAGGAAGGGACTGGAAGTTCCATGACAAGTGAAACAACTAGCTCGCCATCACCTTCTAGGGTAACTACATCTTCTGCCAATCCACCTCGTTCATTACCTCCCCCGCCAATTGATAGCCACTCTGTTGATGTTAGGATGTGGCGGTGGTGGTGCACTGACCACACATGCCAGTGTGGTGGAGGAGAATCGCAATCAGTGCATCAAGCGGCATCTGAAGAGATTTCATCCTGCAGAATATGCTATTTACTATTAAACTGTCAGCAAGTTGTCAGGTGTCCTTAGAGGGTCTGCAAAAGGGGTACAGTGACAGCGGCAGTACTTGGTTTCGGGTGTCATGGTGTTTGGATACAGTTGTGACCCCAGATGTTATTTACCACACACACACACACACACACACACACACACTGTACACATTGCAGTTGGTGATGAGACCTGCTTTTCCTGTTCTCAATGTAAAAAATATATTCTAATAACAATACACCCATGATGATTTTGGAGGAGGGGCAGATGGAGAAGATTTAATGGCCAACTTTTCTCCATATATACTGAGGGATACTTATTCTGCTTCTGCATGTTACTGCTATTGATGATCCCATTCCCTTTCAGCTGCCTAATCATCCTGCTGCTTAAACAACTCAGCAGCAGCAGTACGAACAGCAGTTGCAACTCAGGAGGACATTTGACATTAGCCACTGGCCAGTATGTCATAAAATGTATGTCATATTAATACAGTAAAATTTAAAACCTAACAAAAGAATTAGAGCCAACAAATCAGATAAATACTAGGACATGCTGAAGTAAACCCTAGAAAACAAAATAGGTTAATATAAATGTAAATTTCATGTACTTACAGATTGTATGTGTAAAAATTAATTATACATATGTTACATCCCTAAAATATAATCCTAAACTGGATTTTGAATGCATGTATAAATTGTCCTGTCCAGAGAGCTTGCCAGAAATGTCCATTGATTTAAAAATTGGAGTTGTATTGGCCTGAATGCTACAGAATTTTCCTGTGCTTTGCTTCTCAATGAACTGGAGACCTCTCTAGCATTCTAGAAGTTAAAATCCCCCATACAAATCAATTAAATTGTTTATTTCTCCCCTATGGTGTTGTTCTCTTGTCCCAGAATTAATCCACTTTTCTTCTGAACATAAGGACCTAAAAGTGCTTTTCTTCATTTTTGCAATGAATATAATTCTTTAATTCTGCATTGGCACCCCATGTGTGTGCTTGCTTCTCATTACCACTTACAACCTCATGATTTAGTTATTTGAGTAATGGTATTTATTTTTTTACAGTGTAATTCTAAATTAATTCTGTAAATGAGGACTACCAAGGTCACTGGCTTACAAGTGGGAGAACCAGGATCAAAACCAGTTTCAGTTTGACACTATGTCAATAGGTAACAAGATTAACGTATAAAATCAGCAGGTGAGAGGAACATTTTACTAGTTGCCTGAGCTAAGAAAATAATATTACTATAATAAAGGACTGTGGAAGATGCGGAAATTTTTCAAAATTTATCCTTAATAGCAATCATTATATCTGGTTACAGATCAGAAAGAAGCTTTGATCTATACAAAATATGAAAAAAGACACCTCATGCAGTTTTGTAATCAATGCATAACTGATAGACCCAGCACTGATCTAATGAAAGGCAAGATAATAGCAAGCTGAACCAATACAGACAATTCTTACAGGAATATTAACCTACTTGAAGCTGGTTAAAAAACATGAATTTTCTACATGATGTGGTCTAGTTATTAAACTTCAGTGCTCAATAGGAATGGGGAATAGTTTTTTTTTTCCTTTTCTGTGTGATGAGATGTTTCTTCTTTCTGCTGAAATCCCTGTGGGAAGGAAATTTACAAGCGGTAGGATAAGCCTATCTGTGCTGTTTTCCTGAGAGCCATACTGCATTCCCTTTCACACGTCTCTAATAGTGTTGAGCGAGCATGCTCGGCCGATGCTCGGATCGGCTTGAGCATCGCTCTGCTCGGCACATGGCGGTACTCGCCGAGTACCGCCATGTGCTCGCCCGCCATGTTCGGGTGGCGGGGATTTGTGCCGAAGGAGGCACAGATCTGAAGACGCTCCGCTGGACCACCAGGGACTGGAGGTACGGGGGCATTGCGGAGATGAAGGGGGCATTGCGGAGATGAAGGGGGACAGTGTGGAGATGAAGGGGGACATTGTGGAAGGGGGACATTGCGGAGATGAAGGGGGCATTGCGGAGATGAAGGGGGACAGTGTGGAGATGAAGGGGGACATTGTGGAAGGGGGACATTGCGGAGATGAAGGGGGCATTGCGGAGATGAAGGGGGACAGTGTGGAGATGAAGGGGGACATTGTGGAAGGGGGACATTGTGGAGATGAAGGGGGCATTGCGGAGATGAAGGGGGCATTGCGGAGATGAAGGGGGACAGTGTGGAGATGAAGGGGGACATTGTGGAAGGGGGACATTGCGGAGATGAAGGGGGACAGTGTGGAGATGAAGGGGGACATTGTGGAAGGGGGACATTGCGGAGATGAAGGGGGCATTGCGGAGATGAAGGGGGACATTGCGGAGATGAAGGGGGACATTGTATAGATGAAGGGGGCATTGACCAGGCACCCTCCCCTCATCAGAGCAGGGGGTGCCTGGTGTAATGCTCGTGTCGCCCCATTGAAGTCAATGGGGCTCGGGTGCTCGGCCGAGCACTCGAGCCTCCGGCGGTGCTCGGTCAGAGCACCCGAGCATCGGGGTGCTCGCTCAACACTAGTCTCTAAACATGCATATGTTATAACGACACACACACAAGTAGTCATGCAAATACACACACATCAAGAGAGGAGAAAGGTCCTTCTTGCAGCAGGGAGTGGTATCCTTCTTAATCTGTTCCAGGGGTCCTTTTCCTAAAGCATAGGGATGGATGAACGTTACCTCCTCAATCTGAAAACATAAAGAAAGTTCTGCTTTCTGCCTCAAGGAGGAATTCCCTTGTAAGGAACATATTCCACTCTAATGGTGCAATGCAAGAAACGTTCACATTGGATAAAGGCATTTTTTCACCCATGTTCTAATCCAGGAAGCTAAATACCGAACTCTTCTTGAATTGCGCATAAAAAAATTCAATTTTACAACAGTACACAGACGTATAAATTCATTCGCAATAGCACTTCCTGCATTAGGCGCATTCGCTATTCCACTCACACAGATTCGTTAATCTTAGCCACGCCCAAAAAAAATATACGCAGCCATTCGCTAATCTTGACTTTTCATGCGCAATTCAACAAAATCATGCGCAAACCTATTCCCTAGTGGTTTTCACATGGGAAATAGTGATTGTGCATGTTTCCTGCATCGTGCCATAAGTGTTTGCCCTTTGAATCAATGTGAATTGTAATTCTCTGTCAGATCAGTTCCCTCTATCTGTTTCATATAGGCTGTTATCATAGAAATACATATTTTGACAACAGATAAAATATGATTTTCCATCCATACCAATGTTTTTATCATGGCTGAGTTTATGGCAGCCTTATGAACAAAGAAAAAGTTGAACAAAAGTGGAACAAACCAATCCAACTGATTTAAATTGCCTTTTAAACACTTGAATGTCAGTGACGTCTATAACACACTGTGAAGCAATGCGCTGGAAACTTCTCTAACATTTAGGGGTCAAAAGACCCATTTCAGTCAAAAAGAATTTAGGGATGGTTTAATTAGTTCCTTATGGTAATGTTGGATTGCCCAAGAATTGCTCCACTCTGTTTGTACATATGGCCCAGCATGTTAATTTAACTTGTTAGATGTTAATTGCTACTGATTGATCAGAATGCTTTGATGAATTTCTCTTCAGTGCTGAAGTCTGATGCCTCTGATAGAAGCACTTACTAGGAATTAGAGACACTCAACTCAAGAGCTTGTGATTCATTAATCAGGCCATACAGTCATGTTATTCTCTACACTGTAATGGCCATTAACGATTGCCTAGGTTGGATTAATGAAAACAGCTCTCAGAATCAAGCATTCTCATACATGCTGGGACATTTTGGATGACAATAAATATGTTCTTTTAACCTTCATGAATTTGATTTGTGACACTTTTGTACAAGGCAGTGCTAGAGAAATGCATTTACCTGCTCATCACCAGCCATTCATTATTCAATAATTGAGCTTGATTTTAGTTAATTATTCCTATAGCATAACTGCTGTGAAGGTGAGGGTATCTGATCATGACAGAATCACATTACAGAATAATGTTCCGCAGCTTTAGCAAAAAATAATTGACAGAAGATTCAGTCTATTATAAATAAAAGCTCACGTTTTTTAGCGACTTTGGTAAAAGCATAAGAAGAACGTGGCAAAATGGCTGATTCAACAACACTAGGAGAACATTGAAAACTTATTTTTAACCAAAAGGATCTATAGTGATTAGCACAAGAGATGGTGTTTCTGCGTCATCTTTTTAACACCTGTCAAGGACAGCCTCCACAGGTAGAGTGGGAGGTACTATAAACTAATACAACAATGAACCCTTTTGCAGTTATATAGGAAAATAATGCCTTGAACATATATGAACACTGAAAAAGGACCCACAGTAAAAGTTTTCCCTAACAAAATAACATTATGATTGGCATTAACAGCTAATGAAATTAATATGGGCAGCATCAAAAATCATCAGTTTAAGTAATACACACACTTAATTCCGGGTTATTTAAAGCTAATTATTGCTATAGCTATAAAACAGTGTGTAATAAAATGAAACTAATAGCTCAATACCATCACTCTGAAAACTGTTTTTATGCTTTATTTAATAACTGACTCATACCTATTCCACAGAGTTGTTTACCCTGACTCTCATCTTCATAGTAGGGATGGCCAAAAACTTTTGCCTCAAACGAAAATTGGCGAAAAATAGCACTTTTCGATTGGTGAAAAATTTCCAGCAAAAAGTGCAATGTTTCTTCTTTTTTCACCACCACATAAAAGTTTTCTCTATTTTTTTTGTCAGAGAAAGCTGCACATTTTTGTTAAGAAGTTGTTGATTTTGTTTTTTTAGTTATATATATATATATTTTTTATTTTTTTAACTCACTTTGATAGGGTGGACAATTAAAAAAATATATATAAAATTATAAAAAAAAAAAAAGATTAAAAAGTGAATAAATAAATAATTAAACAAATAAATATGTTAGGTGACAGATAGCTGACTGGGAGCCTGATGTAAGCTCTGTCTAAGGCAGACTTGATAGACAGCAGACACCATTGTTTAGGGCTAAGGCAACACATCACACTCCATCAGTTGTGTACTATACAGAGTATAAACACACACAGTAGTTGAGTAATGTCCAGCAAATGCACAAGGTGGAGGGGGAAAGGTAGAACAGTGCAGGGACATGGGAGTAAAGTGGAGTTCAAAAACTGACTGCAGCAATGGTTGCAACAGTGTGTGCAATAAATGATGATGATACCTCCCTGGGTGGATGCAATTTGTCAAGGTCCCACCAATCACACCATGTCAGTCCCCCACCACCACTGTCATACACATCTGCCACATTATAGATTGCACTTTATTTTTTTATCACTTGACATCACCATGTATATATGCCTGTGTCACTTAAGCAGGAAGTTAGTGCTGTGGGCAAAGGACAAATGCATTCTGCATGCTAACACATTTTTCAAGGTATATGTTGCCATAGGACTCACACCTTTGGTTTTCAGTTACTTATTTCTCCACTACAGCCCTCAGAAGACGTAATATTGTGCTGGGAAATGTTGCACCATAGGAAACATAGATGAATAATGTGTTGAAATAGGAGAAAAATGCATTGACTAGGAGAAAAATGTGTTGGAAAAGGAGAAAAATATTTTAGACTAGGAGAAAAATGTGTTAAAATTCATAGACAGGCACAGTGCTCCATTTCAGTGGTGTAAGATTCAGCCTTTGACTCTGCTAACCTTATAGCTATGTCATCATCATCCTCACTCTCAACTTCATCTGTATCTGAACAAGAGATGGATGCTGGAGGGATATATTCTAGTCTGCATCATTATCAGTCATCATTAGGTCATCCTCAGCAGCATCATCTGACAGTTCTTGCCCACTACTACCCTTATATTCCTCTAAGCTTTTAGAGGTCTCAAACAATTTATTTTTACTTTTACTGTAAACAAGCTCACTACTACTTTGAGGACAGGTATTTTGGTGCTTGTTTGTCTCACTGTCTGATGCAGTAGGCGGTTCAGCTGCTATACCTTCCTCTAATATGCTATTGCCATCATCACCACTTGAATGCAACCTGTTGTCATCTTCAGTGTTCTTCTTATATGGTTCTTTATTTCTATTGGCACTGGTGGTGCTGGAAGTTTTGCTGGGACATTGACAAATTGCATCCTCCCTTGGAGTAGAAGGATCATCATCATTGATTGCACACTCTGCAGACCATTGCTGCAGTCAGTTTTTGAACTACTACTTTACTCTCACATCCCTGCAATGCTCCACTCTTCCCCTTCCTGCTGCCCCTTGTGTGTTTACTCAACTACTGTGTGTGTTTTTACTCTACACTATACAACACAACTGATGGAGTATGATCTCTTGCCTAAGCCCAGTCAGCTGTCTGTCACTGTCAGCTAATATATTTAGTTCTTTGTTTATTTCTTTATACTTTTTTTATTTATTTTTGTTATTTTTTTTAAGTTGTCCACTATGTCTTATAACTGTCACAGTCTGTCCAAAAAAAATTATAGCTGAAAAACAAAATCAAAAACTTCTTTCTGCAGACTTCCCCACCAAGCACAGAGACATTAACAGCAAGATCAGCAATCAAATAGGTACCTAGCTGTCTGTGTCTTTCCAGTCCATCACGTGGAATTTTGGGGTATTTGGGGTCAGCCTACTTCCTCCCTTCTTCTCCCCAGAGTGCTCCACTGACTCTCCTAATAGAGAGAATAAATGTCCTACCTAAAAGATTCCCTAAACTAAACTTCAATTCCCCTATTTTCTCTAGCTTAAACAAGGTGCTGCTCTCTCCTCTCAAAAACACAGAACGGCATGCTGCGAGAGCCTGACACCCTTTTATATGGCTGTAGACTAGAGAAAAATTGTGAAAAATTGAGAAAAATGTTTCTTTCCATTGAAATCTGTACTTTTCGTGGGAAATTATTCCAAGCGGAGAGTGCCATTTTTTGCAGTCTGAGGTGAAAATGTGCACCCATCCCTAATTATGATAATCCATTAAACAAACAAACAGTGGTATTCAAAGGTTGTCCAAACAGTGACATAATACAGTGAGGTGGGTCAAAGTTCAGCTACACTAGGTGTAAATAAAATGTCTTGCTAGGAAAAATGAATGACATTCCACTATCTGTTAATGCCTTTGATGGTTCTGACATCTAGGGATGTGAGAAAATCTTCACCTCAAAAGCGAAACAGAATAAAAATGGCATTTACTGCCAAGCAGGAAATTTTTTATGAAAAGTGCAGATTTTTTTTGCTTTTCCCACCTAGCTCACTGCAATTAATTCAATAGAAAGATTAATTTTCCCCACCACATGACAAGTTTCCCTTCCTTTTCCACAGGCATAGTAGAAAAGGGGTGTCAGGTTCCCAGAGCATGCTGATTCTGTTTTTGTTTGCAAGAGATAAATCAGCACAATTTTGCAACTAGTTAGGAAAAACAAATAATGTGACATTGGAGTTTAATTTAGGGATCTTGTAAACAGAACATTTGTTCTCTATGTTAGGGGAGTCTGGGAGACTCTGGGGGATGGTGGAGGGAGAAAGGAGGTTTATCCAAATACCCCACAATTTTGATTGACTGAGACAGGCATCTGTGATCCAAGTTCCTTCTAGATATGACTGTTATCTGATCTAGGAGTCTGAGGATGTGAGAAGGGAACAAAGAAGATTTATCCCATTTACTCAGAAGACACAGGCAGCTGTGATCCAAGTTCGTTCTGATCTAGTTGTAATCTCTGTTTTAGGGGAGTCTGTTTGTGTGTGAAGGGAGAAAAGGATATTTACCCCAAATACCCAAACATCTTTTGAGAGTGATTGGGAAGACACAGGAAACCATGACCCAAGTTAATTCCTTATCTGGTTGTTAACTCTGTGCTGGGAGAGTCTGGATTATGTGAAGGAAAAGAAAAGGTAATTTATCCCAAATACCCTACCATTTTGTGTGACTGACTGGGTAGACAGAGTCACAGAGTTTAACAGGTGACAGGGAACCTGATGTGAGCTGTGCTAGAAACAGAGAGATACTAGAAGAATTTTGTAAAGAGCACACACAATCAGCTCAGTTGTGTACTTGACTGTTAATGTCCTGCAAACATACTAGTGGCAGGAGTAGGGTGAAATGAGTAGTAGCAGCTGTTCAGAAATGTGTTTGTAAAGTGGTTGTCTAAAAAGTGACTGCAGTCATGGTTTCTGCAGCGTGTGCAATAAATGATGATGATCCTTCTCTTCCTGAGGCAGTTTAGCAAAGTCCCATAAAAAGTTCAACCATGACCAGCAACACCAGAATTATTAAAAAAAAACATGTAAGACCAATGAGTCACATTTTAGTTTTGATGGCATGATGATGAAAGGTATAGAATTTCAACCAACAGCTGCATCTGACAGTGAGAGTAAAAACATCAGAACTCAAAGTAGCTGTACTGAGGAGAAGGAGAGTTGCTACCATATGCCACTGTTGGGAGCATTACTAAGACCACAGATTAATGTGTGTGAACAACATAGTAATAATTAAAGGTTAAATAGAATGTTGATTCACAGGGAAATGTCCAACTACCATTTGGAGTCACAACACAAAGGAAAAGAAGGTGCTAATATTATAGTATCTTCAAAAACTAATCAACAATAACATAGCTGTGACTATGATTTATTTACTTTATTGTTTTCTTGCTTAACACACAGAAACCAAAAATATTACTCTACTAAAATTAAGATTAAAATATGTTTTGTTTATATAATAGCCTACACAATGGTAAGCCATGACACCTTATTTGGAGGTGGGCAACTTATCGCAAACTAAATGAATAAAGTAAATATAAAAAATCTGATTCAGCAGCCTCATTCACATTCATTATTAAAAAAAACTTAATAAAAATAATTCACCTTCCCTGCTAACAGGTGCTCATATTCTGCAGGATGCATGGTTTTAATGTGTTCTGTTATGCCCTTTATCTTGTTCTTCTCCACAACATTACTGTGTGTAGTTATTGTGCCACATAGGGTGCAATGTGTGGACATAAATTTCTATATTTGTGCCTGCGCAGAATTGCTGTCTGGAGGGGGTAATGGCATTGGTGGAGAGGTTTGGGACTGAATGGGATCACTTTGGATGGGTGTGAAAGTTGGGAGTAGTAGGGCAGCCACTGGTGGTGGTGCCTGAAAAGGCTGATGGTGGATTTCTCCTGGATGATGGAGGGTCTCTGCAGCTAGTTTGGTCTTCTTACTTTTGGAAGTTGTCTTGTGTCCATGTTTTGAACAGGGCTAGTAGAAATACCAGCAGTAGTGACACTGGAGTGGGTCTTTTTTTTTTCTTAGTATACGCATGCCTATGCTGCATAAGCTTTATAACTATAGATGTTCCCTCCTATCCCTGTTTACTATGTGTTCACACAGGGTGTATAAAGCATTTGTACTTTCCAGCACTGTTACAGGAGGAGGAGATGATGTTGTTGCATCTGAAACACATGCTACAGATCCTGACCCAACACATGATGAACTTTGGGCCCTTCCTCACTAATTTACCTCCTTGAACTCAGTCCCACCACCACATCTTCAGGTTATGTCATGGGATCTTGTTACTCTTGCTTCCCACTCACATGAACCTGTAACCCATCTTCCTGCTCGCTCACATGATTCTCCACTATATCCTTCTGCTGCCCACCCACAAGAGGATCTCAGTCACCTAGTACATTTGTCTCCTATTCCATGATGTCTTGTTAATTTAGATCCTCACTCACCACTGGCTGGAGCTCCACTGCAATGCTGCTGCCAGTAGCAATGGCACTGCTGATAAAAATTGGTGCCTCTCTCTCCTTCCACCTTGGCAAATGACAGAGTACCCTGTTTTAGATGTGGCCTACCCACCCACTGATGAATATGTTTCTTCTCCAGTTTCTCCTCATCCCTATCACAGTCTACCTTAGAGGCCTAGTTATCCTGTGCTTCCTTCCTTTGTGGCGTGTTGGCCGACATAGTTGCGGCCACCTCCGAGTTGATGACATCATGAAACAGGCACTGGCTAGGACGTCTGTTTATGGGCCTATTCTGTTTGGCCTAATTGGGTCCCACTTTCTCCTGCTCCTTTATAAAACTCCCTGGGCCTGGGAGTCATTGCCCTTACATGGTGTTTCTGATATTGTCTCTTGTGCTCCATTGTGACCTGTGCTCTCCTGAGAATCCTCTCCGTGTATGACCCCGGCTTGTCTGACTACCCACATAGGTTCTGACTTGTGGCTCTGGCTGACTAACTCGCTCTGTGTATGACCCCGGCTTGTCTGACTATCCACATCAGTTCTGACATGTGGCTCTGGCTGACTAACTCGCTCATTGTATGATGCCGGCTTGTCTGATTAGCCACTTCGGTTCTGACCTGTGGCTCTAGCTGACTAACTTGTTCCGTGTATGGCCCCAGCTTGTCTGACTACACATATTGGTTTTGACCTTTGGTTCTGGCTGACTGACTCACTCTGTGTAGCTCCCGGTTTGTCTGACCTCTGGCTCCTACTGCCTATTGCTCTGTCAAGTCCCCGTCTTGTCTGACCTGTGGCTTTGGCTGACTACTGGCGCTATATTCTCCAAACTTGCCTGACCATCAGTCTAAGTGTTTCATGGTTCAGGTCTGCTCTCACTCCCTGCTGCCTCTGGTTGCATGACCCAGGGTGGAGACTTTTGCCTCAGTTACCGTTCCCTTTGGTGTTCCACTCTCACCACGGTCCTAATCTCCGATATCTCACAGTATTGCAGTGCGCAGCACAGTGTGCAGTTCCAAGTAGGAGCCTTGATCCTATCATCCTGTGTTCTGGTGTTATGTGGGCTATACTATTATTACTGTACTTATTAAATAAAGGTGGATTTATATATTATATTAGTGTCTGTTCTTCTTGCCTGAAAACCGTGGCAAACTATCACGGTGCCCGTGATTGCTCGCCCTTGCTGTCAGTCAGGTGTGTGTATTCCCCATTGGCCGCCTGTCTAACGCCCGCCTAGCACTGCCTATTTAAACTGGGCTAATGCACCCTTTGGATGCCCTTTCGTGGTGTCTCTGCATCTGCAGTTACATGCCTTACTGTATCCTTGAGCCTGTTGATCAGTGTCAAGTTTCTCCACAGTCAGAGCTGCTGCTGCAAGGTTTCTGTCTTCATTCCAGATCCGGTTGGGCTGTTGTTCCTGCTTCTGCTTCTGATGCGGTGTTGCCGTTTGTTCACCTCTCATCCCTGTTCCGGTGCTGGCATTGTTCCTGCTTCAGTTCCTGACCTGGGTAGCCGTCCTGCCATTCCTGTGGTTGTCCGGGAGGGCAACCTGTTCCTGATGCTGTATCCTGACTATCTTCATCTGGCTGCCTAGTCGCCTGGGCGACATTCTTATCACGGGGTTTACTCCATATACTGGTTGCTGATCCCATTGTATAGAACCAGTTGGGCGTCCCATCTCTCCAGTATGCAGTACTGGTTTACTCCAAATACCGGTTGCTGATCTCGTTGTATAGAACCGGCTGGGCATTCCATTGCTCCAGTACGCGGTACTGGTTTACTCCACATACCGGTTGCTGATCCCGTTGTATAGAATCGGTTGGGCATTCCATTGCTCCAGTATGTGGTACTGGTTTACTCCACATATCGGTTGCTGACTCCGTTGTATAGAACCGGTTGGCCGTTCCTTTGCTTCAGTACGGGGTACTGTTTACTCCACATACCAGTGGCTTATCACGTTGCATAGAACCGGTTGGGAGTCCCATTGCTCCAGTACGCGGTACTGGTTTACTCCGCATACTGGTTGCTGAGTCCGTTGCATAGAACCGGTTGGGCGTTCCATTGCTCCAGTACGCGGTACTGGTTTACTCCACATACCGGTTGCTGATTCCGCTGTACAGAACCGGTTGTGCGTTCCATTGCTCCAGTACGCGGTACTGGTTTGCTCCACATACCGGTTGCTGATGCCACTGTATAGAACCGGTTGGGCCATACGTTTGTGGTGTATGCAATAATGACAGACTCTCCATTTACCGGTTGCTTATTCCATTGCATAGTACCGGTTGGGCTATATTCATTGTCTATGACTGTGAGACTGGTTTGCTCCACTCTCCATCCTTGCCTGCTGCCTTATCAACTCAGCATTAGTGGAGCTGTCCTCATATTCCTGGCTGCCTTGCCCGGTATATTGGCAAGGCCGGTAGAGCCAGTTTGCCCCTATGGTGTCATCCTGCAGGCTGCATTGCCCGGTATATTGGCAAGGCCGGTAGAGCCTTATTCCGTGCTTGTGTACCCTCCAGGCTGCCTTGCCCGGTATATTGGCAAGGCCGGTAGAGCCGGTTTACATTCTTCAGTGCCATCTATCTGGCTGCCTTGCCCGGTATATTGGCAAGGCCGGTAGAGCCTATATTGCCGTTTCTTGCTACTACTGTTTGTACCCATCTTGTATATTTGACATATGTTTATGTACTGGACCCGTGAGGGTTCCCATTAAACTTTTCAATAAAGTTTGATTTTTATCTTACTCTGTGTCTGAGAGTCATAACAATCCGTGAATCAGCATGTCTCTTATTACGAAAAAAAAATATTATAAAGGAAAATAAGAATTAGAAAAAATTACTTTTTTAAAAAAGATAAAAAATTAATTAAAAAAAGAAAAAAAGTCACTCACACTACACACTTCACAGACCCTTATTCCCCTAACACTAACTCTATTTTAGTGCTCCTCACAGCTCTAACACTAACTTGCAAAATTTGAATGTCCCTTACTGTCCTAACACTAAATCTCACTTGTATGACCCTCAAAAATCTAGCTCTATGTCTCGCACACTTCACACTATTCCTCTCCTGGAAACACCTCTACACCTCTCTACTAACAAAACCAACACTGAAGAGACATTCTTGGCTTTTATAGTGTAGACTGATGTGAAAATAAGAGCTGTTTTTCTATGAGGGTAGAAATTGGTTTAGGGTGGGTGAAGATTGTAAGTTGCAGGGAACTTCTGCCAGAAATAAATGACAGGAATGAAATTTGCAGATTATTTTTTCATGCAATTCCCTTGGTACCCATAGAACTACATACACTGACTCCCAACCCTTTGTCCACTGCACTGCATTGAACCACATTTACTGATCTCCCCAACCTGGTCCCAGGGTAGACATATAACCACACACACAGTGACCCCCTAGCCTTGTGCCAGGGCCCTGAAATCCAAAGGAATGGGCAATTTGAGACTCTATAGTTGATGCCAGACTACAACTCCCAAACTGTATATTAAGACACATACTGACCCCCCCCTCATCTTTTCCCACTGGTAGCAATAGAACCACACATACTTGTACTCAGCCTTGCCCCATGGTCACCACAGAACCACACATACTGACCCCACAGCCTTGTTGCACCAGTAGCCATATAATAACACATACTGATCTCCCTAATCTTGTTCCACTGCACTGGTAGTCATACAACCCCACACACTGACCCGTCCCCCCATCTGTGCCCCACTGCACTGGTAGCCATAGAGCCATAAATAATAGTCTGAGAAACCCAGTGGGAATCCTCATGGGTAGGCAGAAACAGGTTCTCACAGGACATTTCTTGGAATTAGCAAAAATGTGGAAATTTTATGGAGGTTTTATGCATGAGAATTGATACTGAAAAAACTGCAAATTGTGGGTTTTCAGAGAAAGTTTCTGCAGGAAAAAGAACTGGACTAGTGGTGACCCTCCCCAGAAACTGCCTGATAGCAGGCTGGTTCCAGGAGCCAAGCACCTGGCACTTGCTGGGAGCAGTAAGGGAACCCTTTTCTTGGTACTCAGAAGAAACAACAGCACTTGTATCTGGGAGCAGCCAGTTACCAAGCACCTGGGAGTCCAGCACACTCAGGACATTGGAATTGAGTTTTGGGAACCACTCTGAGGCTTTGGGGACTTGAAAAGTCAACCAGAGCAAACAGTATGGCTTCTGCATGGGGTTTACACATGACTGTAGAAAAGTAGAGAAAACTTTCCTGGTTTAGATTTCAAGGGACAAGCTAAACTAAGCTAAACCCTGACAAAACCTTTCAGCAATACGTGTTGAGAGTGTGGGTCTTAGAGGGGTGACCGTTTATCTTGGCCTTTTTGACGCTTATTATTTCTCTTTGTCTTCGCTCTTTTGGGCTTCGATTTGGAGTGTTAAGTATATATATAAATTTTCTTACTATTTATGTGTACATTTGCACTTGCACTTTATTTGACAGTGTTTGGTATTAGCACTTTATATATAAAGACTATACTATTTTGTTATCCGGCCATTATATGTACATTGCATTATACTTTTTTATGGTCCCTTTCTATTATTAAGTATTAACTACAGACCAGTAAGTCTTACATCAGTAGTGGGAAAATTAATGGAGACTATGTTAAAGGAAAGAACTGTTGAATATCTGAATTTGAATGGCTTACGAGGTACCAAACAGCATGGGTTTACAGCAGGGAGCAATAGATATAGCTTATCTAGATTTCAGTAAAGCATTTGGCACTGTCCCTCATAGAAGACTCATTAATAAATTGCAGTGTTTGGGTCTGGATGTAAAAATAGTTAAATGGATAAGGTAATGGCTGAGTGACAGGAGCCAGAGGGTGGTAGTCAATGGAGAATATTTGGACAAAAGGAGTGTTACTAGTGGGGTACCTCAGGGATCTGTACTGGGGCCCATTCTTTTTAATATTTTTATTTGTTATATTACAAAAGGTCTTCAAGGTAAGGTATGCCTTTTTGCAGATGATACAAAAATCTGCAATAGGGTAGACATTCTAGGGGGAATAACCCAAATGACAAATTATTTAGGTAAATTAGAATAATGGACAAGAGTGTGGCAGCTGCAGTGTAATGTGGATAAATGTAAAATAATCCACAGTTTTTGCCCACTACTACCCTTATATTCCTCTAAGCTTTTAGAGGTCTCAAACAATTTTACTTTTACTCTAACAAAGTTCCCTACTACTTTGAGGATGGGTGTTTTGGTGCTTGTTTGTCTCACTATCTGATGCAGCAGGTGGTTCAGCTGCTACAGCTTCCTCTATTATGCTATTGCCAGCATCATCAACACTTGAATTGGACTTAGTTTCATCATCAGTGTTCTTATATGGTTCTTTATTTCTACTGGCATTGGTGGTGCTGGAACTAGTTTTGCAGGGACATTGAGAAACTGCATCCTCCCTTGGAGTAGAGGGATCATCATCATTGTTTGCACAAGCTGCAGCAACCATTGCTGTAGTCAATTTTTGAACAACTACTTTATTCTCAGGTCCCTGCAATGCTCCACCCCTTCCCCTTGTGCGTTTGCTGGACAGTACGCAACTACACTGTTTTTTTACTGTCCGGTACACAACACAACTGATGGAGCTGTATGATGCCTTGTCTAAGCCCAGTGAGCTGTCTGTCACTGTCACCTAATATATTTAGTTCTCTATTCTTTTTTATTTATTTTTTTAAGTTGTGCACCTTGTTGCCTTACCACAGTCTGTCCAAAAAAATTATAAGTGAAAAACAAAATCAACAACTCCTTTCCCCAGACTTCCTCACCCAGCACAGAGATAATAACAGCAAGATCAGCAAGCAAATAGGTCTCTAGCTGCCTGTGTCTTGTCAGTCAGTCACATGGAATTTTGGAGTATTTGGGGTTAACCTCCTTCCTCCTTTCTTCTCCCCAGAGTGCCCCACTGACTCTCCTAATAGAAAGAACAAATGTCCTACCTAAAAGATTCCCTAGATTAAACTTCAATTCCCCCTCTCTGTCTTCTCTAGCTCAAAAACATATTGCTCTCTCCTCTCACAAACACAGAATGGCTGCTGTGAGAGCCTGACAGCCCTTTATATGGCTGTAGAAAACTTTCATGTAGTGGAGAAATATTTTTCTTCCCATTGATTTCTATGGGTTAAAAAAGGAGGGAAAAAGGCGTAAAAACAGCACTTTCCTCGGGAAATTATTTGCTAAGCGGAAAGTGCCATTATTCGCTGATTTCAGTTCGAGGAAAACATTTTTACCCATCCCTAGCAGTAATACCATCAACACAGATCAGTTGCCTGTGCCTGCTGCTAGTGCTGCCAGTCTGCCTTCTTTATCTCAAGATATGTCAAATATGACAGTAGGGGACCCTCTGTCACATATGTCATCGTTAGCAAGCAGTGAGACCTCATAGAGCAGCAGCAAGGAGTGACTAATGGTGGTGGTGATGAGAGTGATGGTGGAGCAGCTGGGGTGGAAGATACATTAACCCTTGAGTGCCAGGGAGTACACAACACATTGCATACCCCTCTGGCACTCAAAGGGATCAATGGCCTTTTTAGCCCAAAGTGAGAAGGAATTTGCTGCTACTGTAATTCCTGCTGCTGCAGAGCTGCAAGGGCAGCCGGATGATGATGAGCAGTCTATTGTGCCACAGACCACCTTGGACACCGTGGGAATGAGGTCCAGTGATGTGGGACTAGGACAGGTTCCACTTACCAGCGGCAATACTCCCCCTGGTCTTACTTGTAGTGATGATTCTGAGGCAGCAGCAACAACAACATTATTTTCTGCCCCAGCCAGTGAAAGGGATTGTGGAGGGGAAGAAGAAATAAGCCATTCTTCTCCACCTTTCACCCCCCCCCTTAGGTCCTGGAAATGGAATTATTTTTTCTCTTGGGCAAGGCACAGTGCTGTCATCAGTGACGGCACTGAGCACTACATGTGATAAGTCAGTGAAAAGGGGAAGGATGGAACACAACTTGACAAACACCCTCAAAATGCATATGAAATACGGACACCATGAAATTTATGTGAAGCACGTTATACCAAACCCCACAAAAGAAATAGGGCACTGATGTTGCTGTACCCTAAGTCTCTCCCCAAAGGCAACAAGAGGAAGAAGAGGAAGCATAGCGAAACCCAGCCAGAGTCTGAAAGTTCAATGGCGAGTGAAACACCTGGCTCACCGTGAACTTCTGACGATAGGGTCCGGGCATGGGAAGATGTAGCAACATCTTCTCATGATCCACCTCTGTCATCCTTACCTTCCCCACCAGCTGATAGCCATTCTGAAGATGTCAGGATGTAGTAGTTCCACCCACTGCACACTGTGTGGTGTTCTAACCACAAATCACATGGTAATGAGGTGGAGGATAATCGCAACCAGGGCATCAAGCGGCATCTGAAGAGCTTCAATTCCACTTAGTATTCTAAGATGGTGGCAGGGAGGATTCACCATTATGATTAAGTCTGCTAGTTGTCAGGAGTCCTTAGGGGAGAGGACAAGGGACATAGTGACACAACAGTACTTGGTTTCTGGTTGGATGATTTAACATTGCAGACCTAAGAGTCATTGTGTTTGGTTACAGTTGTCCCAGTTGTTCGATGTGGGGGCAGATGTGCCATTGTTCCCAGTCCTTCCCCCTATTTCCTACACACTGTGCACACTGAATTTGGTGAAAAGAGGCACTGTTCCTTCCTGCTCTCAAGGTAAAAATGTATATTACAACAACAAACCCATTATTTTGGAGAAGAAGCATTATTGACCAACTTCTTTTCTCCACACACAGCTGAAGTAGTGAAGGCTAGTTGTGGTGTTGCTACTACCTCAGGCATATCACCGGAGCTAGTAGTGGCAAGTGGAACTATGATCATCATCACTCATATAACTGCTGTTTTTGATCCCATTCCCTTGGAGCTGTCTAATCATCCTGTTGCTTAAATAACTCAGCAGCAGCAACAAGAACAACAGTTGCAAATGTTGCAATGACACTGGGGCATTTGCCAATGGACACTGCCCACTAGCCACCATAACATAATCTGCTGGCACTAGGCCAGTAGGGCATATTCTTTTTTTTCTCAGGGCTTAACCTTCATATAAAAAGGAGACTTACAAAAACAATTTTTGGGAGCTTGTTTCCAAATCACTGATTCCTCAGGGCTTTTGACTCTAACACACCTGAGCCCAACAAATCATTACTGATTCTTCAGGGCTTGTGACTCTAACAATCCTGAGGGCAAAAAAGCATCACTGATTCCTCAGGGCTTATGACTTTAACAATCCTGTGTCCAAAACATCACTCATTTCTTGGGCTTGTGCCTCAATCCAATGTCTAAGTCCTACAAATCAATGTTTCCTCAGGGTTTGTGCATCTAACAATCCATAGTCTAAGTCCTACAAATCAGTGTTTCTTCCCGGCTTGGGGCTTTGAATGAATGAATATGTTTATTTATTGCCACAAGTGTACGCAGTGCTTTAAAATTTAAGGGTTTAAACAATAAACAGTTACAGTTACTTTGTAGAGTGAAACATTGGGTGGGAGGTCCCTGCCCGAAAGCTTACAATTTAGTGTCTTTAATAACAAGTCTAAATCCTAAAAATCATCCTCTACAAAATATGATATCCTGTCTGCTCCAGTCACAGCTTACGTCAGGGGTGTCCCTGTCTCCGTCCCATAACGTACCCTTTGTAAATTGATGTTACTTTTTAATTTTATTTATTTACATTTTATTACTGTCTTCCCAATCCCAGTTAACTAAACCCTTCAAAAAAAATTCCCTGTTCAACTGATTATTTCCCCAGACTCCACCAACAGAAGCACTCCAGACCTCTTTTATACTATGCCTGTGGGAAATAAAATTGTTCTGTGTTGTGTGTATAAATTCAGTCTTCCCAGTGATTTCAATGCAGTGAGCTAGGCAAAAAACAGAAACTGCACTTTTCGCAGGAAAATTTCTGCTAGGTGGGAAGTGCCATTTTTTGCAGATTTTGGTTTGACATTAAATATTTTGCCCAACCCTACTCATTTACTCCCTGTTTTGTACAATATAAGGTCATATTTCTAGGTATAGAGCTGTATATATAAGATGATTATCTCTGTATCATACCCCTCAAGAAGAGGAATGCCACAAATTGTTATTTATATGCTACCATCTACCACTATGAATTGCATGTAAAGTCATTCCTTATGGTCAAGTTTTGCACTTAAAGGGATAGTAATACTTCGTTTTAACTTTATTTTATTTTGTAGGCATTAAAAAAACATGAATAATGATATAAGTCTTATCTCTCAAACCTTTATGGTTTAAGAGATATTCACAAGCAAAGTTTCCACCTCCCGCCCCTTTTTCCTAGTGTAAGCCATCTCTTCTCAGATGTGAATCTGGTTGTAAGACCAGACAGATAACAGCAGGGGACAATCTTCTTTGTATGAAAAGAATGAAAGCCCGTCCCCCCTTGACAAGTTTTTCAGCTTTTTCCCTTATCTTAATTGAAGATTGTCCCTCTCTGCAGTCTACCTGGGCACCTCCTTTCTGATCTAGCTGAACACATACTTTGCTTGTGAATATCTCTTAAACCATAAAGGTTTGAGAGATAAGACATATCGTTCTTCATGTTTTTTTAATGCCTACAAAATAAAATAAAGATAAAACGAAGTATTACTATCCCTTTAAGGTGAAGCTGTGTAAATGACCTAATTTTTGTGGAATAAGCTAGAGAATTATACCAGAGATTTTGTGTAAAAGGGTATGATACAGTTTTATTGGATAACTCCTTGGAGAGAGATAGGTCTAAAAGTAAAAATAATTATTAAATAAAACCTAGGAAGCAGTCAAACCCTAATATAATTAATTTTTATTTTTCACAGTATCCCATGGCCAGTTTAATTAAAACCACTATTCTCTGTACCTGTCACATTTTGTTGAGAGGGCCTATTTTGTGTGATTTGAGTCTAGAACTGTGATTGTCTTCCTTTAGATGTTGCCCAAACCTTAGGGATAAATTCATGCACAGTGCACTTAAAGTAAGAAAAACCAAGACTGATTAATTTCCTGAAAAATGACAGGTATAGGTAAGTGCCTTACAATGAGTGTGTGCCCATTCATTTTACAAATGTATTTCTTTATAACAGAGGGCATTACTCACAGGATTGACCCATTTAACAACTGACATTTGACTCACGCTGTATACATATATACATAAACTTATTGAAAAGAGCTGGGGAGCATCTTTGAGCTATTTTTAATCCTTTGAGTGCCAGAAGGGTGCACAATACATTGCTTCTTAAAGGAGAAGCTGATTTAAATTCAGTGCTGTATTTTAAGAATGAATTGAGGTTCATGGAAATTGACTGAATTTAAATATCAAGTAGAGGAGATGCAGAGATAGGAACAAACTCCCACTTCAGAGGGATCTCTAGATTACATGCATTTGGACTTATGGGCTTCAACAACAGCCATAACAGTTTGTCAATGATTTTACAGAGATCCTGCAAATTGATCTGTGTAATGGAATGTATTAGTAAGAATGAGATGGTATCTCTTTAAAAGTATCTATTTATGTGTATACATTCTAAGCTTAGTAATGTATATAGAAAGTTTACATTTATGTGGGGATGAACACAAATACGTAATAGCACCAAGTTTTAAGCATAAAAAATAGCTGTTGGCATCAGCTACGAACAGCATCATCTTTTGGATCCTCTGTACTGCTACAGGTAGAAGGACTTTCAGGAGATTTGATGTATATTTGTAGTTCAATGACACTTCTCTGTACTCTTTGCTGCTTTAAATGTGGAAGCAAAAATATGTCTTTTTATCTTATTTAAGAGTGAGGGGGTTGTCACTTCAATATTGTGTGGCACTGTAGTCCTGCCTGATCCACTTAAATTAAATTGGTAGAAAAGAGCCCATTGTCAAACACTGAGGTTCTTCTATCACAACTAGCTGGCAGAGGCAGAAATGGGCAGTGACAAGAGGATGCAGTAGAGCACCAACCATTTTATCTACAATAATCAAGACTCTGCAGGACTGGGTGCAGAAGCAATCAACATCCTAGGAGAGGGCAGCACCCAGGAGGACTATCGGAAAGCAGTAGCATATAGCCAGGAGACTGTGGCCTTTGAACAACAGATATGTGGGATGAACTATGGTACCTGCTTTGGCCTAGATCCAGTGAGGGAGTAAAAATAGGAGGGAGACTGCCCCCACACCAGTCATATCCAGAATTACTGGCTCCAGAAGTCCCACACGACTATCCATATTCATATTTTGATTCCCTTCCAGTTTGGCAAGCCACCCTGTTCCAATGTTGGTATGCAATATTGGGTCTGGAATCTTGCCTGCAAGGAGCTTTGCTACTAGCTGTATGACTTAGTTTTAGCCAAGGCCAAGCTAAAGGAAGACTACTGTGATCTGCTACTGCAAGCATATTTTCCCCCCGTGGTGGGCCTTCTCCACAGTATATGCATTTTTCCACCATCCAGATGCAGTGGGTTATCTGTAGGCTAGTCTAGAAGGCTTGGTGACTAATGTCTTCCTCCACAATGCAGATTATGGGGTATACTCAGTCCAGTCTTATAAGGAGTTGCTTGCACATTCACCATAAGACATGGATTAGATCCTTTGGGCTTGATAATTGATCAGAAATTTTATTAGATATGGAATGTGAGTCCATATTGGAGACAAACCTGGAAAATTCGGGAACAGCTGGTGACAGGGTGGTCGCAGGAGCAGAAGAAGAAGTGGGGAGCCTTATTAAGTGGTCTTGGGAGCTTGCCAGGCCCAATGGGGAGACCGAGACCCTGACAGAGCAGCCAGTGATGATCAGGGAATTGTTATAGCTATTGAGGTGGAAGTGTTTTGTCGTTAGATTGAAATAAAAAATGAGAATGAGTTCCCCTCCAATATTGTGAGTTTCCCTTGTATTCTCACTGTGATAGGTTAAATGAAGTGTCAGAGATGTAGGGAGAAAGAGAAAGCTACTGCTGAAATTTTGACATAGCTACATATATTCATGTACAAGAATGTAGCCGTGGTTTCTGCAGTGTGTGCATTAAATGATGTTGATACTCCTCCTCCTCCTGAAGAATACTGGTGATGATAACAAGTCACATTCTATTACTGATGGCATAGCTGAAGAGGGTTAAGCAATAAAAATGGCTGATGTTTCTGTCAGTGAGAACAACACCCACATATAATAGAGCAGCAAAAGTTATCTAAATCCACCTTAGGAGAAAGTAAAAATAAATTGTTTGTGATCTGAAAAATCCTAGAAGAGTATGGAAATAGTGTAGAGGAAGTGGGCGATGCTGCTGATGACCTAATTATTGCTTATGATGTTGATCTAGAATATATTCCTCCACCATCTTACCATTTCACTGATACAGATGAAGTAGAGAACGAGAGTGATGGTGATTAAGCCACAAAATTAGCTTATAAGAAAAGGCGGAATCTTCAACCACAGAAGAGGAGCACTATGCTTATAAACATAAACTATTTGAGAGCTCAGTTGAACTCAGGAAAAGTAAAGATTCCTAAAATGCACAATCATCATGTCCATCATTACCATTGTCACTAAAAACGGGTAAAAATTTTCGCCTCAAACTGAAATCGGCAAATAATGGCACATTTAACTTCTCTACAGCCATATAAAAGGGTGACAGGTTCTCACAACATGTCATTCTGTGTTTGTGAGAGGAGAGAGCAATATGTTTTTTGAGCTAGAGAAGATAGGGGAATTGAAGTTTAATTTAGGGAATCTTTTAGGTAGGCATTTGCTCTCAGAGAGTCAGTAGGGTACTCTGGGTAGAGGTTGACCACAAATGATACCCCAAAATTCACATTAACTGACTGGTAAGACACAGGCAGCTGGGGACCTATTTGCTTACTGATCTTGCTGTTATTATCTCTGTGCTGGGTGGAGAAGTCTGGGGAAAGAAGTTGTTGATTTTGTTTTCCAGTAATTTTTTTTTTGGACAGATTGTGATAAGACAACAGGGGGGACAGCTTAAAAAAATAAATATATAGGAGTCAAAGGTGCCGCAGTTAAAGTAGCAGCAGCAGAGGCACTCATCATATATAACACTGTGGATATTAATAACCTGTGTTGCTGTTGCTGGGTACACTAAACAGGTGTGTGTGGCTGAGTGGGACTTGGACTTTGAAGAGGCGATGATGACTGATAGGGTGTTTGTGTGCTTTTTGGCATCTGTGCTTGTCCAGGGTCAGACTTTCCAATGGCTTTCTCAAACAATTTGTAAACAGACACAGTGCTCCTTAAAAGCGGTAGAAAATTCAGCCTTTGATTTTCTGCTAACCTTATAGCCATGTCATCACCCTCACTGTCAACTTCATCTGTATCTGAACAAGAGAAGGATGCTGGAGGGATATATTCTAGATCTGCATCATCATCAGTCATCATTAGGTCATCCTCAGCAGCATCAGCATCACCTGACAGGTCTTGCCCACTACTACCCTTATATTCCTCTAAGCTTTTGGAGGTCTCAAACAATTTTACTTTTACTTTTACTATAACAAAATTCACTACTACTTTGAGGACAGGTGTTTTGGTGTCTCACTGTCTGATGCAGAAGGCGGTTCAGCTGCTACACCTTCCTCTATTATGCTGTTGCCAGTATCATCAACACTTGAATGCGACTTGTTGTCATCTTCAGTGTTCTTCTTATATGGTTCTTTATTTCTACTGGCACTGGTAGTACTGGATGTTTTGGTCGAGACTTTGACAAACTGTATCCTCCCTTGTAGGAGAGGGATCATCATCATTGATTGCACAAGCTGCAGCAACCATTACTGCAGTCAGTTTTTGAACTACTAGTTTACTCTCCCATCCCTGCACTGCTCCACCCCTCCCCCTTCCCCTTGTATGTTTGCTGGACATTACTCAACTACACTGTATTTTTTTACTCTACAGTACACAACATAACTGATGGAGCTGTATGATGCCTTGCCTAAGCCCAGTCAGCTGTCTGTCACTGTCTCCTAATATATTTAGTTCTTTATTCTTTTTTATTTATTTTTTTTGTGTAACAATGATTTTCTTTTTTACATTATATATGTATTTGTATTAAAAAAGTACTTCAGACCTCAAGAGGGGTATCATGACGCTTCATAACACCCCCTAGCATGGTGGCGACAATTTCCCCCTTTATTAATTAAAGAGCACATAACCTATGTTTCACATAGGTTATATGCGCTTTTTATAATTAATTAAAATTTTCAGACCTCAAGGGGGGCACCAGGATCCCTCCTGATATCCCCCCATCATGGACAATCTATCCAACAGGATAGATGGTCCATTGAGCGACCCCCAAAGGCATTTTCTGCCTTATTGATGCTGCCGGCGGATGTATAAGCCACTGCAGCATCAAGCGATTCTGTAGAATGACAGAACCCGGTCACCGGGTTTATTCTTAGAATGCGCAGCACTGCGTTCCCATCATTGACTCAGTCACTGGGGTCAGAAAAAAATGCCATCGCCAACATTTGAATCAAGCCCATAGTCCAAATAAAAAGAATGCAGGAGACCTGCTGCCCTGTTCTATTTGCAGTAAAGTTGATACCTTTATTTGATAACTGAGCAGATTTAGAATGCAAGCTTTCAAAACCTCTCAGGTCTGATAACATGCCTGAGGAAGAGACCTGGGAGATCTTGAAAGCTTATATCCTAAATCTGACTAGATTTGCCTCCTGTATTTCTATAGACAACAAGGTTCCAACTCTCATCTGTTGTATTTGCTCACCCCAAGTTTTATCCCCTTAAAGGTGTTCAAGTGATTGCAGTCAGTGTCTGTGGTGGGAGCTTCTCATTTTGATTGTTGGCTTGTAATTGGTGGCTTTCTGCTATATAAAGCAGAAGGAAAGTGAATACTTGAATGTGTAAATCTTGCATCAGAGTGCTATTACAGCAGTTGGGTAAGTGCTAGGAATTTCAATAACAGAGTCTTCATCCACAGGGCATTTTACTTTATGGAATACTTTGACCCAGGATGCTGTGACTGCAGATACTCTAGTTGCTTTAAAAAAAAGTATGACTACCTTTCTGTCCTAGAATAATAGTGAGAATTATTACAACTGGTTTCAAAGCAGATATGATGTCAAGTGTGAAAAGATTTTTCAATATTTTTTTTCTTGGCATGGGCTGAACTTGATGGACACATGTCTTTTTTTAACCTCATAAACCATTATTATGCTACCAGAAGAGACTGTTGCATCTGTTACTACTCAGGTTTGCTTCTCAGAGTAAATGGCTAAAGTCCTGCAAATGTATAATAACATAGTAAAGATTTGTTCATCTGTTGTGTCTCAGCCAGTGAAAAAGCTGAACACACAGGGCCACATTTCCCATTAGGCAAAGCAGACAATTGTCTAGAGTAACATATTTTGAAGAGCACCCCAGCTGTGCTGGTTACAATCCCATTCTCAGGTGAGGTATGGCCATTTAAACACTAATACTTCTGTACCAGATATTGGCTCCTGTTTTATGGATACTGTGGCGTAAACAGATTCTACAGCTGGTGCATTAACCAGCTGATCCATCCTTAGCATATGTTTTTGTGTTTCAACCAGGTCAATGATTCAGTACCTTTTTATCTAGCATGAAATGGAAACAGTAGAGCAATACAATATTACATGCCACCAGCAATGAATTACACAGTACAGAATGAGGTGACCTCATAACTTTTTTACAAAAAAATCACCCCCGATTGCAACTTATGCCCTTCCCATAAATCTTGGCTCCTCATGGGGTTCTTGTTCAGTTACAGGTGTTGCAATGCATTTTACATATCTTTGGCACTCCGGAGTTTAAGGGCCATATGTTCTGAAGAAAAGTAGAGGAACTAAAAATGTATCAGACAATAAGCTGGCCTAGCATTCAGACATTCAAAACATTTATTGAAATATCAGACTTACAGACTGCTAATCATAACTTCTAACAATGGCAGGGGGTGGGGTGGGGGTCCTAACACTTTTCACGTGTCTACACATGCTTCTTCAGAGGCATCAATGAAAGTACAAGAAAAGTGCATTTAAATAAGCCAAATGGGAGTCAACAAATGAATATCAACCAATCCTACATGTAGTATAAAATGCATGCATTGATATATGCTGATATTTAAAGTGTGAATATCTCAAAGTGACAAGTACCATCAATTAATAAATTATTTAAAGGGACAGTAATAATTAAATTTAAATAAAAAACTGTTGCAGGGCTTATATCCCTGAGTAAAACAAGTGAAGTCCCACTGCTGAGAGGTGTTTTATGCAAAAGTTACTACTATATATATATATATATATATATATATATATATATATATAATATATTACATATTAAGTGATACTATGCCTTTTAAGTTAAAAGCAAACACATTTAATATGTAAGATAAGATATAATGTAAACAGCACTATGTATAAAATATATAAACATATAAAAAACATATAAAAATATGTTTGAAGAGGCATTAAAACTCATTTTTGACTTTACATTTACTGCAAGTTCAAGTCACCGATTGGGCCATGTCCTGTAGAGGCAGGCTTTTCTATTTTTGTTACTTATTTTTTTTACATTTCTGCACTCTCTCTGCTTTCCTTGCCAGAAAGCTCTTTGAGAGCAAATACAGAAAGCTCCCTATAAGAAAAATAAAAACAGTATAGATGAACAAAAAAATAATAGATGTATGAGTAATTTTACTTTAAATATTATGTGTTAACAGAATATATAAAACAAAAAGAAGGTTGACTGTAACGTTAATAAAAAATATTATGTGTGTGCATTTGTTTGCACCCATGAGGAAGTTGAGTTGCTACTCCACGATACAGGTCAGGTCTATGTTGTTTGCACTCACAAGGTGTTGGTCACTTTCCATGATCCCTGTGAGCTCCCATCCAGTTCCCAGTACTACCCACCATTCTGGCCGACGTCATCAGCCTGATCATGAGTCAGATAGAGTGTTGTTGTTCTCTTCTATCGGTATACAAACTTTCTACTTAGTTCTACATTGGGACTTGTGTATTGACATCTGCATCTTATTCAAATACCGATTGCAGTACTTGCCATCTACCATTATCTCACAACACCTATGGAGTTATGCACTAAAGCATGATAAAGATGTGATAATGTGGAGATAACTTCTCCAGTGACATCACTTCTCCAACTCCTATGTTGTTCTGGAGAAATATTAGTGCATTTTCTCCATAGAATAAAATAGGAACTGGACAAGTGATATCACTGGAGAAATAATTTCCACTTTATCACCTCTTTATCGCCGCTTAGTGCATAACCTCCATAATATTGGACCTGCCATTGGATCTATAGGACACCTGGAGACTGGTTGAATTAGTGGAAAATACAGGTACAGAACATTGGCTTGAGGGGCTGAGACCCCTGATATGCTTCAAGCAGAAGATGGGGCAAATCTGAGTGCATAAATTGATGTTTCTTTTTTTGCATTTTTGATTTTAATAAACATACTACACTTAGATGGATGTTATTGTTTTGTTTCTTGTTTTTAAGATATTTCCTCTCTGGTGAAGGCAATAGTGAGCTAAAAAAGACTAGGTAGTACTCCACTCCTATAGAGCGTGCTAAATTCTATAGCAGGTTCATTCTTAGTTGAGCTTCTCTGACCAATAAGTTTGTGTATGCAAATTAACCTTGGATTTGGCCACTTTAAGAGTAGCAGGGGAGTCCAGACATGGGCCTCTTGCTCATAGTGCCTACAGAGATCAGTTGCAGTTCACTGATGACGACCAACAAGCTAAAACATACATCTGGGGGCACTTCATCCACCCTCAACCGTTCTCTCCCTTACTATACCAGACTCTCTTTATTCATCCATTCCACCTTATCTCTCACAGAATTTGTGAGCTTAAGAGTTTGGGGCATTGCTAACTCGCACTTTTGTTCTATTTTTTGTGTAAAGTTCCATTCCTTTTCTTTGTTTTCTATACTATTTATCACTTAAAGGGCATCTTTTTAGATCATTTTGTTTCTTTAAATAAATAGCTAGTAAATTAAATAACGTTACCCATATTTAGAAATATGTGAAGTAAAATTGTTAATTGTACAAACAATAATTCCCCATGGAATTTGAGACCCATTGCTAGAGGTGTTGTATCTATCACATAGGCCCAAAAGGCTGGCATAGTTATGACTGATAGAGAGGCACAATAGTTACCATGGAAACAAAATAGTTACAAGGACAGCAGAGAGGCTACAGCTTCATTGAAACAAATATTCTCATAGCTGCATACAGTAACTGGGCTCAGATCAGCATTGCTCACACATTCCTGAACACTGAGCAGATTCTGTGTGATAACAGTAATAATAATAATAATCATAACCCAATAAAACAAATTCTTCCTGCTTGCTGTCCAGTCGTAGAGACAGATTGGTAGAATAGATATAAAGATAACTGTCAGAGAAGTGCTACTAAAAAGTGGGTTTTATATAATATATATCTGAAAATCCTACACCAAATTACCTCTGATGCTAGATGTATCTCTGGCATTCATGGGACAAATAAGTACAGTTTTTAAAGAAGAAAGAATAGGGCCAAAAATATACACATATGTTCAAATGCTTAATGTGCAGATATAGCCGAGTTGGGCAAATGTTTACAGAAGATTCTCAGGTAGTGAAATGTGTGGTGATGTATATACAACAATAACTCACTTTGAATTTCATTGTTTGCTGGTGAGGGTGATTCTTGAATAGCCAGAGACAGAATCTATATAGTACAATATTGTAAGAGAAAATCTCTAGAATGTTGGCATCAAAATTGGAAGAGTAACTCAGAATGCATCTGTACCCTGTGACAGTACAGAATCTGAGTACAAATTCAGTAGAAAACTGAGGTTATTCTATTGTAAATTAAGGGTGCTTTATACATATAATTGCCTGTCACCAGATGGAAAAGGAAAATCCTGCAAAATGACTTTTAATTTCTATTGAGGAAAAATAAACTCAAAAAGAGTTAGAAGAAGAGATGGACCAGCTGTCTATCCAGTGCCCAGTGCAGTGCTAAACCTGACTGGATCATGGCTTGCAAACGTGATTGTATCCATTTCTTTCATTTCAACTATTATAATGTAGACTAATTTGGGATGATGAACAATATTTTTCTTCATTTTTTTAAGTTTCATGCTTGTAATTATAGTTGACTCAACCTTCAAATGTTTCGCAGCAGGTATAAAACAGGCAGACTGGCTAAGTCAAGTGTATTCTACCTTCATATATTTTGTTTCAAGCAGTGAAAATCACCAAGTAAATAATTATACATAGATTTAAATGCAATCTAAGAGGAAGCATGGCTTTGTTAACTGTGCATTACCAATCTTCCTATTGCATTTACTTAAGCTCTAATCATGTTCTAGTTGGTGAGATAATAAACTTAAGTGTTTCCGTCAGAATGATATTAGATCCTGTCTCCTTTGCTGCAATGTTTCTCCTGTTGCTACAAAATAACTTCCGTTCCACATTATACTTATGCTACTTAACCCTTTGTGTGCCAGAGGGGTACACAACGCATTGCAAAGCAATGCGTTCCGCACCCCTCTGGCACTCAAAGGGTTAACCACTTGAGGACCATAATGTTGTACAACACATTAGAAAGCAATGTGTTGTATACCCCTCTGATCAACAAGGGGTTACTATACATGGTGGAGAAATACAGAGTTGTTGTGCTGATGAAACAGCCTTCTTACTGATGGAAAAGCACTTTTCTATCTCTGAAGATATATCAGAACTATTAAAATGACACATGATATATATTAAAGACTCTGGATGAGCCTTCCTATTTTTGATCTGTGTGGTTGTAGACAAATTACTGACCGGCATCATATTTTAAAAATATGTATATAGAAACAGAAAAAGAAAGGAAAGCCCCCAATAGTGTGATATTGTAACAATGGATATTGAAGAGAAATTAACGGTTCAGGTACTTACATTTATTTACACAGTCTGACTCACAGGCATAAAACCAATTGTAAAAAAATGTTTCAAATTGACTTAAAGCGTTAAAGTCAATTTAAAAACTTTTTACATTTGTTTTTATATTTGTTTCGTAATAAAGTTTTGATTATTTAGTTTTAATTAAAATGCCCCACTTTATGTACATGAAGATCATAATTCAACTGTGGATACAACTCTAGAGACCCAAAATGGAGACGGGTTGATTATCTCTGTATACAGATGGACGAAAGTTGTCGCTGTGTTCCCCCCGCGAAATTCCATGAAAACCACATTTTCGCTGTCCAAAAGTGACGTATTTTGCGGAAGTCAGATACAATAGAAGCAGCTATAGAGCGAGGTAGACCTGCTGTGCTGTTCTGATGTGAATTATTTGTTAAATTGAGGCAGGAGAGGCACATTGTGACTGCTATCACTATGAGCAGCAAAAGAAGGAACTGGAAGGACCCTTATTATGTGTCCACTGGGTCTGAGTCCGAGGAGGAAGAGACCAGCAGTACTAAACCAATGCTGTCCAGTTCCCCTAAATCACCCCAAGGGAAAATTTAATGAGAAGGGAGGGAGAAAAGGGAATGGGAAGGGAGGGAGAAAAGGGAATGGGAAGGGAGGTTGAAAAGGGTAGTATTAGTGAGAGCAGGACAGGTCAGCTGCCTGTGCTTGCTTCAAGACGTGCTGCCCCTACTGCCAGTGCCACCATTTCTGTACCTGCAGCCACTAGTGCTGTACCTGCTGCCAGATGTGCTGCCCCTGCTGCCACCAGTGTTGTACCTGCTGCCAGATGTGCTGCCCCTGCTACCACTAGTGCTGTACCTGCAACCACCATTGCTGTACCTGCTGCCAGACATGCTGCCCCTGCTGCTGCCAGTGCTTAACCTGCTGCTAGTGTGTGTCACAGGAACCCCTGGGCCCCTGGCTCCTGGAGGGGCCTGAGGGCCAGCCTCCTGCCCACAGATTATGGACCTAGCCCTGGAACAGGGTATGGCCTCTCCCTGAGACTAATCTCTGCCCTGTTTGCCCTTTGCCATGGAGGATCCTGTAATGGATCATAGTCCATTATTGGAGTCCTTGTCTGGGCCTGAGACTGCTAACACAGGAATACCAAGGAACTGTGGACATTTCTGTCATGCCTAAAACAACCCCTGTCTAGGCGTATGGATTGTCAGCCCAGTGTCGCAAGCTATGTAGAACTTTGGGACGTTATATTTGCGGACAGCTGTGCCAAAAGGACTAAAAATCATAGCCTGCTTTCAGGGGACAGGGCTGTTAGGGGTTAAGTATTTGAGTTTGGCCAAGGATGTTGCAAATGTATATTGCAGTCCCTCAAGCCTTTTTTTTTCATTGGTCACCCTCACCCAAGCTCTGTGTGTATTGTAGCCACTCCAGTCATTGTAGGTCTGTGAACTGTACTGAGACCCCCTGTGGTGTGCTAACCTAATCACGTCTGGCCCTTTGTATTGTGTTGTACCATTTGTTGCTAGCCCTTTTGTGTAGTAATGCAATCATGTCTGTGCCATTATAATTGCTTGTACCATTTGCTGTTGCTCCTTTGTCCTGTATGTTGTGAGTATATTATCCTTGTGACTCACCTATTGTATCCTGCCTGCCCATGTATTTCATTGTAGGTTTTGTGTATAAAGATGTGTGGTTTGTTCCAGTAAAGTCAGTTGTTATTCTAACCCCAAGACACTGGTGTTGTCTGATGCTTGGGGTAAAGCTTGCTGTATGTAGAATGTGTGCTGATTACCCTGACACTAGTTTTGCCTGGTGATTGGGGTATATTGCAGTAGGCTGTTGGATGTCCATCTGGCTCGTTACAGAAGAAGTGACCATTGACGGGGACACCAAGGCTGGGTGTCCGCTGGTATCGTCACAGTGTGTCTTGTAGTACTCAGGAGGGGGGAAGGAGAAAATGATACCAAGTGTGACAGCAAGGGACCCTTCCATCCCCAAGCAGTCCAGCCAGTGCTAGTACTACTACAATTAAGGTCCAGCAGCTTGTTAGAGTTAGGAGTTTAGGAGGGGATAATCAACAACAATATCCTAATATTACTAGTGACTTTGAGACTGAGGAGGAAGACTCTGCAGCTGAGCTTGATGTGGTTGGTGTTTGTAGTAGTAGCAATAATGGTGAAGCAGCCGGAGTGGTAGAGGGAACATTGAAGAGTGTCCAGACTAGCGGTCAAGGGAGCCCACACCATTCCTCTGACCATGGAAGTCCTCCCCTTCCCTTCACTAATGTGTCCAAACGGAACAGGATCCTGAAGAATAAAAGACCAGAACTGTTGTTGGAGGAGAGCAGGCACATAATTAATACCACCACCAGCAGGAGCACAGATCAGCTGCCTGTCCCTGCTGCTAGTGCTGCCAGTCTGCCTTCTTCATGTCACCAAGAAATGGCAAGTGTGCATTAGGGGACCCTCTGTAAAATCTCATCATCAACTTCTCCAAGCAACAGTGATAGAGCAGCAGCATGTAGGCACTAGTGGGAGTGGTGATGATGATGTGGAAGAAGATGAGGTGGAAGAGACATTGATGGCCTTGTTAGCAGAAACTGAGAAGGAATGGGAGATAGGGATGAGGATGGGCATCACCACCACAACTAGCAATGATCTTTTGGAATTAGAGGAATTTGCAACTGCTCTAATTCCTTCTAATGCTGAGATTCAAGGGCAGTAGGATGATGAGGAGCAGGCTAGTGTGCTACAGACCACCATGCACACAGTGGGAATGGGGTCAACATGATGTGGGAATAGGAGAGGTTCCACTTTCCTGTGCCAGCAATACTCCTGGTCCTAGGTACATTGCTGAATCTGAGGCAGTAACAACAACAGCAGCAACATTATTCGCTGCCACAGAAAGTGAAGGGGAATGTGGATGACAAGAAGAAAGAGGCCATTCTTCTCTACCTTCCCCTCCCCCCTGAAGTCATGGGTGTGGGACTATTTTTCTTGTGGGGCAGGCACAGCGCAGACATCAGCAACGGCACTGTGAACAATTTGTGAGAAGTGAGAAGAGGAAAGGAGGGAACACACCTTGGCAGAAGTGCCTGGATACCACATATGCAACAAAAACACCATGACATTTACATCAAACATGGTAAAGCCAAACACCCACCACAGAAATCAAGCACCACTGTTACTGTACCCCCTGACTCTCCGGAAAGACAACAAGAGGCAAGGTGGAGATCAAAGAGGAAGAAGACTAGAGCAACCCAGGCAGAGACTGGAAGTTCCATGGCGAGTGAAACAACTAGCTTGCCATCACCTTCTAGGGTAACTACATCTTCTTCCAATCCACCTCATTCATCGTTACATCCCCTGCCAAATGATAGCCACTCTGTTGATGTTAGGATGTGGCAGTTCTTCTCTACCCATTGCACACTGTGTGGTGCACCAACTACACATGCCAGTGTGGTGGTGGAGAATCTCAAGCAGTGCATCAAGCAGCATCTGAGTAGATGCCATCCTGCAGAGAGTACGAAGATGCTGGCAAGGAGGGTTCATTATTACTATTAAAACTGTCAGCAAGTTATCATGTGACTTTAGCTGGGTCTGGACATGGGGTATAGTCACAGAGGCAGTACTTGGTTTCAGGTGTTATGGTGTCTGGATGCCCCCAGATGTTACTTACCTCACACACACTGTGCACATTGCAGTTGCTGATGAAGGGAAAAAATATATTCTAATACAACACACCCATGATTTTGGAGGAGGGGCAGGTGAAGATGATTTAATGGCCAACTTCTTCATTTCTCCACATAGACTGGGGGCTACTTATTGTGCTGTTACTGTCTCAGGCGCATCACTGGAGCCAGTTGTGGCAAGTGAAACCTTCATCATCCATCTTCCATGTTACTGCTATTGTTGATCCCATTCCATTTCAGCTGACTAATCATCCTGCTGCTTAAATAACTCAGCAGCAACAGTAAGAACAGCAGCTGAAAATTCCACAATTATGGACTCAGGAGAACATTTGACAATAGCCAGTGGCCACTGGCCAAAATGACCTACTGGCACTAGGCCAGTAGGGCATTTTTATTTTTTTTCTCAGGGTTTGTGCTTTGAAAAAAAAAATAATAATTAAAAAAACATAGCCCTACAAAAAATAAATAATTTTGGGGGGGTTTGTTTATAACAAGCCTATGTCCTACAAATCAATGTTTCCTTAGGGCTTGTGCCAAACAAGCTTAAGTCCTACAAATCAATGTTTCTTAAGGACTTTGGCCTCTAATAAGTCTAAGTCCTACAAAGGCCTCTAACACCAAATCTAACAAATCATCCTCTACAAAATACTCTATCAAGTCAAGTATCAGTCTACCCCAGTGGCAGCTTATGTCAGGGGGTCCTGTCTTTATCACTTTACATTCAAAAGTCTTATTTTATTTTATTGATTTACTTTTTTATGAACTGTCCCCCCAATAGCAGTCAAGAAGCAGTCAAGAAACCCCCCAAAACAAATTCCTTGTCCCCAGACTCCACCCACCAACACAGTCACCCTCCACAGACCCCTTATGGGTTGATTTTTAATTTTATTTAGGATTTATTTATTAACTGCCCCCCAATCCCAGTAAACAACCCCCCAAAAATCATTCCCTGTTCAATTGATTCCATCCCCACACCCTGCCAACACAGGCACCCTCATGCCCCTTTGATACTATTCCTTTGGGAAATAAAATAATATTTGTAATGTATTGTTTGTAACTTCAATATTCCCGTTGATTTCAATGGAATGAGCTAGGTGAAAAAAGCTGGAAAAATAGGAAAATCTGCACTTTTCACTGGAAATTTTTCACCAACAGTAAAGTGCCATTTTTCGCCGATTTCACTTTGAGGTGGAAATTTTCACCCATCCCTATCTCCGTATGCCTGTGAATCAGACTGAGTATAAACACCAATCTGACAATAAACAAATGTGAGTAGCCAACTATGAATTTCTCTTCAATATCCAGTGTTGCAATATCACACTACTGGGCTCTTTCCATTCTTTTTCTGTTTCTGTTCCTTTATGTTGCTGAGGAGAGGGGGAGTGTGAAGAGGCAGCCCTATATTAATTTGTGAGAATTAATCCAGAACTGTTACTGGGAACAATAGCCAATATTACCAATGAAAGAGCAATCTTATGATGGAAAACTAGATTCTGAAATTAAATAACATTGTATCAAAGAATAATAGCAGTCTTGTAATTATTCACTTATGTTGTTTTGTCTGCAAAATAATATTTGAGATATACTGCTCTTTTGAGTAAAGTTAAGTATCTTTCGGGGATATTTATTAAACTGGAGTTATAAAGAAAGTGTCTTTAAAATTGTCTCAAATTGACAAAAGGATATGTATAAATGTTCATCAACATTTTCTCGAACCACTAACTCCAGTCAGTTGACTATTTTTGAAAACTGAAGAAGAAATGGTTATCTCCAAATAAGAAATCTGTGTCAATGTATTTATAAAGAAATTCAATCATTAGGCCAAAAATAAAGGCAGTTTTAGTGATTAAATCTTAACAGCAAGTGTAACCCGTTCTTAATGGAAGTATATAGTGATAAGTATGTATGCAAAAAAAGTTGTAAATTTTCTGCACATTTCCTCAGAATATTCTCAGACATATTTATAAACTTGACTTTACTTCTTTATGAATATGACTCTACATTATGAAGTGAACTTTAATGACAGTTCTTAAATGTTCACTACGAAGACTTTTTATAAATCTCCCCCTTTGTCAGTCAGTCAGTTGGTAACCGTCTCCTTGGCAGAACAGTTTAAATCTGGGCTTCTCAAAATATTTGTGGAACCCTAAGAAATATACACTTTCATAACCAAACTTTTAAAGAGGTTGGTAAGGGACAACAGTGGACGGGTCTATGGGTAGGATCATGCCATACATGAATGTGTGGCCATGGGAAGAGGTATTTCCATCTTGAATAGAGCTGGGGTGCACAAACTGTGTGGTGGACCCAGGGGGACCTGCTGACTGCCCTAAATAATTCAGTTTGCCTGGAAAAATACAGAATGGAGAACAAGCTTTGTGGAGAGTCTGCAGGACCTGGCACTGCTTACACTAAACAGGATAACAGACCTTGCATGTGTTTGAGTGTGTTTGTAGCCATAAAGAAGAGTGCATGAAAGAGTGCATACATACATTTTATATAACTGTAATAAAGCAAATGCCATAAAGATTGTGTATGCCATGCATTTGTGTTTAACAATACTTCCAGTGTGCAGGCATATATGCTAGGAGACCAGACCAGCTATGATCTGGTTAATTCCTTGTAAATGGGTTTGCATCCTTGCCATGGGTGTCCAGAGGGGGGGCAAGTGAGTACTTGCCCCCCTACAATTACTCCCACCATATAAACAAAGGGGCTGCATGGGCTGGCCTGGGGGTCATATTATGGCTCCCCCACGGAAAAATTTCTACGGACACCACTGATCCTTGCTGTGAATTATTAAATCTCACCCTGAGCTAGGTTTTTAATCAAAGAAGATTGCATTCCTGTCTTATTAATGATCCTTATTGCCAGAACTTGATCACATACTCTGCTGGTCTGTTAGAGGACACACGCTTTCTAGTCTACTAGGGAAACAGTTTCTGTCTATGAGTTAACATTGAGCAAAAACCTACAGGGGTTCTGATACACCGTGTTGTGCAGTTTCCTGCAAGTAACTCTGTTTGTCCAGACCTGTCTGGGGATGAAATGCTTTATCTCCTCTGCAAAATAGCGATCATGATTAAAAACCCTATGTTAAGCCTGTGAGTACTGGTAATGTTCCATGTACCCCTGGAGACAGCTCCTTAAACTCTCCAAGGACTGAAGCTTATCCAAATGACTTAAACACAGGCATATTGCTTCCAGCTAACTTTGTTAAAGTATTTGTTCTTGCTAGGAAAGACATTTAATTTGTTAATATGCTGAATAAATCCTGATCCTGCATGTACCAGTCACAAAGGACTAAGTAAACCATGAATTCTGGTTCAACACATTTCCATTGACTGCCCCTGAAAAACAATTAGTAACAGTCATAAATAATATGTGCTTTTCATGCTTGTAAGTAGGGATGGGTGAAAAGTAATGTAAAAATGTCACCTTAATTCAATTTTGCATTCAAAATGTATGTGACATGTTAGCCAAAAGACCAGCAAATGTTAGTTGAGGATATCATCTTGTTACCATGTACTAATGCATGCAAGTTCTGGTAACCATGCAGTACCAGTGAGGTTTCATATGCTAATTAAGCTTTCCGTGATGTTTAATTCACTAATAAATCCTTTTTCAGTGAAGTGTCATATGCTATTGAAGGTCTGAGCTATACCAAGGAAATTTTCACTTCCACTTTTCCTAGATATAAAAGTGTGAATATCTCGTAAATTATACATCTGCCTGAATTTGGGTTAACATGACACATAGGCATTTTTGAATGAAGTTTTCAAATAGGTAAAGAAAATGTAATGTGATAGGGCCAATTTAACAGCAGGAATGTGCTGCTTTTTCTACATTTATGCACATTGAAACCCCATGAAATCTACTCCTTTTCACCAACTCCAAAAAATGTCTTGTTAAATATTTTCCTGCTTCAACCTATGTCTAAGACATCCTGCAGAACTTCTTACTCTGCATGTGCAGTTCTATGGCTACCAGTGCAGTGGAACAAGGCTGGGATATCATTATGTTCTATGGTTCTATGACAGTATTGGACAATGTGACACCCTCCAGCTGCTGCCAGACTACAACTATCATCATTCCCATAAACCACCAGGGCCTCCCTTTGCTCATCTCTATGTCTATTAATGGTAGTATTTGTGGTTCTGTGACTACCAGGGCTTTGTGACAAGGCTGGGGTGGCAGTATGTGTGGTTCTATGGTTACTGTGATACAAGGATGGGAGGTTAGTATGTGTGCTTCTGTTGCTACTATGATACAATGATGGGGGGAGCAGTGTCTGTGGTATTGTGGATACTGAGAGACAAGGCTGGGGGGTCAGTATATGTGGTTCTGTGGCTACAGGGCTTTGTGGGGGAGTCGATATGTGTGGTTCTGTGACTACTTGAGAGAGACAAGGCTGGGGGTCAGTATGTGTGGTTCTGTGGCTACCAGAGCTTTGTGACAAGGCTGGGGGGGGGGGCAATATCATTTGGTGGTCTGGGGTTGTGTGGGATATTATCATCGCTATATCTCATATATTATTATCTCTTTATATTCCAATGAAAGTGGTTATATTTAATTACTGTGTCTGTCCTTCTTTGCCTGATTACCGTGACAATATGTAAGGGCCATGTTGAATGAATGTACAGGCAGTCCACCTTATCAGAGCATCCTATCCAGGATGGATTCTCAAGACCAGGGGATAGACCAATTGTCTTTTGCTATGCAGACACTGTTAAATTGCACGGTTCATCTAGACCTCTTTGCTTCACAACAAGTTACTTCCCCAGCACCTTCACCAGTTGTGGCTACTGCCCCTGAGGTGGGCATAGGTAGAGGATTGTCTGGCTCCACTCCTCTACCCCAAAGATATGATGGGGAACCTGCTATGTGTCTGGGGTTCCTTAATCAGCTGGGAATTTTTTTAAAGATGGTACCCCATGCATTCCCTACTGAGAGAAGTAAGGTGGGACTCCTGATCCCTTCTATCCGGCAAGGCATTGGCCTGGGTGAATCCACTATGGGAGACATAGAAGCCCATAATCCACAATTTCACAGAATTTGTAGCCTCATTTAGGAGAGTCTTTGCCATTCCTGGGTGTGCTACCTCCCCTGCCAAACGACTGATGACAATATGGCAGGACGCACGTACTGTAGCTGACTATGCTATTGAATTCCACACTCTGGTGGCAGAGATTGGCTGGAACAATAAAGCCCTAGTTGCCGCATTCTCCCAGGGCTTGTGTGACACAATTAAGGATGAGACGGCAGTCCAGGAACTGCCTAGTTATCTGGAGGAGTTGATCTCAGTCACCAACCTGTTAGACACGAGAATCCGTGAAAGGCCTTCATTCAAAGAGCAAGGGAGTAAAACTTTACCCAGGTTGGCACCTAGTTTCTTATGCCCACCCTGTCCTTCCTCACCTCCCACACCTCCTATTTCTGACCCCACTGGGGGGAACCTATGCAGCTAGGCTTTACACTCCTTTCTGAGGAGGAAAGGGCTCGGCACAGTAGGAGGGGCCTTTGCTTATACTGTGGGGAACCTGGCCATTTGTTGAGTGCTTGCCCAATTTGGCCAGGAAAATGCCCGCAACTAGGGTCAAGTAGGGGACAGATCCTGGGTGGAATTTCACAGTCCCCAGAGACAGTAATGGACAAGCCAATTTTTGAAGTCGTACTATCTTGGGTCTTCTGTGGTGGCTCCGGCTACTTCTAGGGAAGATGTTACTAAAGTGCCAGCAGTAATAGACAGCAGTGGCACTGCACTTCAGACAGCAGCAGAAGCACTCATATTTAGGATAGTTAATGTTGACCTGTGTTGCTGCCGGACTTGGAAGAGATTCTATTTGTAATGATGATGACTGAGATTATTGTGTATTTTTAGGCATATTTGCTTATACATAATTTTTATTTGAGCTCTCCTTTTCAACAGTGGAAGTTTGAGTGTATTTTTGTCATATCATCCTCCCTCTCTATTTGATCTGCGTCAGAAGAAGGGGAAAAGTGTGGGATGACATATTTTAAATCAGAATCATCATAAAAAAATGATATCATCAGTATCATTGAATTTCGCTTCTACTACACTATTTTAAAATTCTTGGAGGTTTTTAAAACTTTTTTTGTTTACTTTCTGCTTATTTGTATAATAAAGCCTTGACCATTAGTTTGCTCCAGAGAAGAACACGTCAGTGTACTCCTCTTAGCTCTTTCCCCTTACACCTACATTTTAGGTGAAAATAATTAGAGTAGTGTTGATTTTTACTGTAAAGTACACAACAGAGCTATTAGAGGGTATGTTGTTGTTGTGACTTGTCTGTCTAAAATAATCTATTATGTATGACTGTGTCTAGTATCTGTCACTGTCACTTTTAGTCTTTGCTCAAGTGTAAGATGCTAGAGGTGGCAAAAATCCAATTTTTAAATTGTAGGACATTTTGTGAAAAAAATACAATTATCCTTGAAATTTCCCACAACATAAAAATCCAAAATAAAGTCCTCCTTTTCACTAACTCCATGAAAATTTCCATGAGAACGTTAATATCCCAAGAGGTTCTGCCTCTATACAATTCAATGTGTGTGGTTCTAAGGCTACTAGTGCAGTGGGATACTTCTGTGACTATTGGGAAGGCAATATGTGTGTGTTTCCCTGGCTACCTGTCTTGTGGAAAAAGGATGGGGGGGTCAGTATATTTGGTACCATAGACTGGAATGGTTGTTATTTGGAAGCCCTCTATCTGCTACCAGACTATAACTCCCATCATTCCCTGCCATCTGACAACAGTTAGAAAGCCTCCCATTGCCTATCCAGCTCCAGGCTACCGTGAGACAAGAACATGGTTCTATGCTGTGGGACATGGCTAGGGGTAAAGAAAAAGTTAAATTGCTACCAGAGAGGTGGGACAAGGCTATAATCAATATATGTGGTTATATGGCTACCAGCATAGTGGGACAAGGCTGTGGGGCAATACATGTTATTCTATAACTAACAGTGCATTGGGGGTTCACGTGGGAAAAAGGAGACAAAATGACACTTTTCACGAAAATTCCTGCTGAAGGCAGTTTTTTGCACTTTTTTCTTTTGGTGAAAACAAAATGGATGAAACTCATCCATACTGTTGCCTGCCTGTCACCTATTAGTCAAACACATATTTATTTTCTGTCCATGTCACTGTCACACCAACACTCCTTGCAACTATCCAGGGAAGCTAGCACCAATACTTTTGAAATCAAAAACTTCAGCTCCCTGTTTAGCAGTCTGTCTCTACACTAGCTAGCCCTGAGTTTGCACTGCATAAATAACTGGAGTAAATGCTTCATATGCAGTGGGAGGATTGCATTACCATTGTATCCAAATCACTGAGATTTATTTAATACATTAGAACTGTGCCGACTCTGTGCAAACTACTGAACTATGTATAATAACAGATTAGTGCCAGTGCTTATACCCTTTGCAGGGAGATGTTTCCCATGCCTCTCACACCTTGTTACAGCTTACCTTGGTGTCAAACATCATCTACAGGTGTGAGGCTTCAAGCATGTGTTTGCTTCCTGCAGTCTCCTCCTACCAACTTCCTACTTCCTCCCTCTGAGCTGCTCCTCCTACTTCCTGTAGAGGGGTTTAAAGGGCAGACTGAGGCCTGACTCAGTTGCCCTTGCATTGTTGTTCATAGCAGTTCTATTACCTTGTGCTCTGTGTATGACCTGGTTAGTCTTCCATCCATCCTGGTGCTGACCTGTGGCTCTGGCTGACTACCTGAACTGTGTATGTCCTGGCTTGTCTGACTGCCCCCTCTGGTGCTGACTTGTGGCTCTGTTTGACGACTTACGTTTGTTCCTTCTACCTAGAAGACACCCAGCCTAGTGTGGACCTGGGGCTCTGGCAGACTAATCTCTGATACTGACTGCAAGCATGAGTCAGTTCGCTCCATACTGACTGCAGGCGTGAGTCAGTTTGCTTCCTACTGACTGCAGGCATGAGTCAGTTCGCTCCCTACTGACTGCAGTCATAAATCAGTTCGCTCCCTACTGACTGCAGGCGTGAGTCAGTTTGCTCCATACTGCCTGCAGGCGGGAGTCAGTATGCCCGTTACGTCAGATCAAGACCCTGAGCTCCGGTTTATGCTCCTGGTTCCTGTTGAGAATACCAGTGGCTAAGGCTTAGTCTCCAGCAGTGTGGTTTAGTTTTGCAGCCTATTATTCCTGATAATAGTGCTTGCTGGCTGGTAACCCTCTGCTTATTCCTGTGTATATATTGTTCTTTCTATCATTTTGTTAATAAATTGCATTATCTGTACCGTACTGACTCCTGAACTTCTCTGGGTAACCGTAACAGTACGCAAGGGTCATGAATTCTGACGGTGATGGTAATGTAGTTTTCCAAAGCATCCTGGATAGGATGGAAACACTGAGTCAACGATTGGACCAGTTGTCTTTAGCCATGCAGACTCTTTTGCAGCGTACTGCGAATCTTGAACAGATTTGTACCCAGCTGGTGGCTCCTCCTGACCCTCCTCGGGCACCAGTTCTCCCCTCCTCGGTTGACACAGACATGGTCAAGAGGTTGACGGGTTCCGCTCAGCTCCCACAGTGGTATGGTGGGGATCCGGATGGTTGCCATGGCTTTCTTAATCAGTTGAGTATAGACTTCGAGTTGGTACCCTATGCGTTTCCGAATGAGAGCAGTAAGGTTGGCTTTTTGATCTCTCTCCTCACTGATAAAGCATTGGCGTGGGCCAGTCCGTTATGGGAGACAAATAAACCAATTGTGTATAATTTCTCGGAATTCGTGAATTCGTTTAAACAAGTTTTCAATAGACCAGGCCACTTGGTGCTGGCTTCCATACACGTGATGACCCTGCTTCAGGGTATACACACACAGTGGCTGACTACTCCATAGAATTCCATACTCAGGCAGCTGAGGTGGATTGGAATAATGAAGCCTTGATGTCCGTGTTTTTCCAAGGGCTATGCGATATGATGAAAGAAGAGATTGTGGCACGCGACCTTCCTAACGAATTGGACAGGTTAATAGAGTTCTGTATTCTGATGGATACCAGAATCAGAGAGAGTCCCACTTTTAAAGAATACATGCGGAGGTCCTCTGGCAAGGGTCCTGGCCTTTATTCAGGCCCACCCTATCCTCCCTCGCCTCCCATGCCTCCTAGGTTCGTCCCGGACGAGATGGAGCCAATGCAGGTTGATGCTGTGGTCCGAGGGAGGCCTGTGGTAGAGGAGTATTCACGTAGACTTCTAGGTGAGGTATCCACTCTTATCGCTGACCCTCCCTATCCTCCCTCTCCACCCATGCCTCCTGACCTAGTCTCTGAGAGTGGTGAGCCTAGAATGGTTGGGGCCACCTGATTGTCCCGGGAGGGGAGAGGCTTTAGGAGGAGGAGGGAAGGTCTCTGTATTGTGGGAGATCCAGACACTTGTTGCGTTCCTGTCCAGCATGACCAAAGAAACGCTCAAATTTTCCACCCGGTAAGGGGCAAATGATTTGCGAAATCTCCTTGACCCCGGAGAATTTTTTGGACGAGCCCATGTTGAAGGCCTGTATTTACTGGGCTAATAAATCGGTGTCAGTTCCAGATTTACTGGACACGCGAGCTGCTGGCTGTTTTATAGATGTAGAGTTTGCAGCCAGCAGGAATATTCCATTGTTGCCTTTGGAATCCTCTTTGGCGGTTGAGGCCATTGATGGTAGGCCATTGCAGCGCTCACATATTATGCATGAAACAGTATTGTTAACCCTAGAATCAGAAACCTGCATATGGAAACCCTGAAATTCCAGGTGATTAATTCTCTGCATCATACCATTGTCCTGGGATTTCCATGGGTACAAAAACACAATCCCAGGAAGGACTGGCAAACGTGTGAGGTCCTATCTTGGTCCCCACATTGTTCAAATTCTTGTCTGACTTGTCCTGTACCGGCCACCCTGGCCTCTAGTTCACTCCTTCTGGAGGAGTACTCGTCCTTTATTGACGTCTTCAGTGAAAGCCAGTCTGAGGAGCTACCTCCACACAGACCTTACGATTGTGCCTTAGAACTACTGCCTGGTTCTACACCTCCTAGGGGTCATGTATATCCCTTGTCTGTGGAGGAGAACAAAGTTATGGAGGTATATGTGTCTGATGCGCTGGCTAGAGGCATTATTCGGAAATCCACATCCCCTGCTGGTGCTGGATTCTTTTTTGTCAAAAAGAAGGATGGTGCACTATGTCCATGTATTGACTTCCGTGGGCTAAACAAATTGTTTGTAAAAAATGTTTATCCTATTCCATTGATTACTGAACTCTTCGACCGAGTCAGAGGGTCAAAAATATTTATTAAATTGGATCTAAGGGCAGCGTACAATCTGGTATGCATTAAGGAGGGAGACGAATGGAAGACAGCTTTTAATACCCAGAGTGGACATTATGAATATTTAGTGATGTCTTTTGGTCTATGCAATGCTCCAGCTGTCTTCCAGGAATTTATAAACAATGTTTTGAGGGAACTTTTACAAAGTTGTGTGGTGGTATACTTGGACGATATCTTGATACATTCTCCTACCCTGGAGACATACCAGGCTGACGTATCTAAGGTCCTGAATCTCTTACACGAGAACATGCTTTTCTGCAAGCTTGAGAAATGAGAATTTCACAAACCCCAGGTGACATTCCTTGGCTATATTATTTCCACTGCTGGATTTGCCATGGATCCTCAAAAATTATCGGCCGTTCTCAACTGGCCTCGCCCAATGGGCCTTAAAGCAATCCAAAGATTCCTAGGATTTGCTAACTATTATCGGAAATTTATTAACAATTTTTCTTCCATTGTCAAACCTCTCACTGAATGTCACACCCCCGGACTCAGCTACTTATTACAGCTTGCCCTTACCTGCACTGCCCGATTATCCGGTCTCTGTCTATGCGGATTCCGGATCCTGGCCTGCCTTCTGCTGACGTGGTGTTCCTGCGCCTCCTTCTGGTAGCCTCTTCTCCTCTGTGTTCCTCCTATGCCTCTGCTCACTGGCGGGCGTCCACCTCTGCTCTTCTCCACCCTAGTGTTCTCCTGCCGGACTCCGGTTGTGTGGTCCTCTCCACCGGTGGTGGTGGTATGGCTGTCCTGGTCCCCGTGGTGGGGGCCGACGGGTGTCTCCCGCCGTTCAGTCTTGGTGCCTGGCTTCTGCCTGCACCTCTGGGTGAGTATTGCGGGTTGTTGGCCCAGGAGGCCCGGAGGGGGCACCCTTCTCCCTCTGCTGGAGGGCTCAGGACTCTGCGGCTGCTTTCTAGTTACGGTAGACGGCTCTCACTAGTGGGCGTGGGAGCCGGATCTCTTTCTTTGCTTCCCGTCACCCACTCTTGAGTAGTGGTGTGTTTGCCTCCATTCCTTCCGCTTCAGTCCTGGTTCCTGCAGCTGCCCATGTTGCTCCCCACCGGCAGGGTCTAGGGCCTCGTGGCGCTTCAGGACTTCTAGCCTGAGGGCTGTCAGGTAAGTGGCCACTGCCTGAGTTTTTCCCCTGGTTGTGGTGGGACTGGTCTGGGAGGGGGTCTGGGTTTCTCCCTGCCTCTCTGGGCCTGTGAGTTCCCAGTGGTGGGTTGGGGGTGGCTGCGGGCCTCTCTCTGGTAGCCCTTCTACTTGTTTTTCAGGGGCTTCACTCTCCTTTTTCCTCATGCCTGTTTGCTGGGGGAAGTCTGGGGAAGAGTTGGGCTCCGGCACCCCTTCTGTGCACCTCCCTTCTGGGGGTCTCTGGTGTGGGGCAAAGTGGGTTTTGCGACCTGCCGTGGGCCACTAGTTTGGGTGTCTTGGCAGTGGGTGGTGGGTTGCTCCCCTTCCTCCTGTACTCTCTCCCTTCTCAGAGGTGTGCTCTGGGAATCCCACTGTGGTGTGGCCTTCTGCTTGCACTCACCTCTATAGACTAAGATTGGCCTCCCGCTCCTCGGTGGCTTCCCACTGCCTTTCCATCTACAGCTCCAATCTCGCTCCAACGAGTCTCCGTAGATTGATTGGCACATCCCTTTTGCGGTTCCAGTTCAGAACGCCACCTCTGCAACTCGGGGTCTTGATGGATTCTGCTTCATTCAATCATCGTCTTCTGGACAAACCTGACACTGAAATGACTTGTAAAGGGGCCAAAACTACGGAATGGTCACAGGAGGCTATTGAAGCATTCCAGAAATTGAAAGCCACCTTTGGTACAGCTCCAATTCTAGCACATTCCAATCCCTCCTTATCGTTCACTTTAGAGGTTGACGTCTCAGAGGTAGGCGTAGGTGCCTTGTTGTCACAGTGTTCGGCTCCTGCAGAGGCTCTGTGTCTGTAACGGTTTGTTTGACACTCAGACACAGTAGGTTTGGATAAAACACAGTTTTATTGAACAGTTGCAATAAACAATAACCCTCATGGGTCCAGTAATATATGACACATTATAGTACTGACACAGGACAGGTTACAATGAGGTATACCCACAGGGGTCCAGTATATGCAAAATACAACAACACAATATACTGACACAGGTCAGGTAACTTTTGTGTGATTCTGTAGCTAGGCAGCACTGAATGGGTTACTATTAGGCCAGGAGGACTGACAGGCCCTAATCACGCAAGGCCCATTAGACTCTCAGTCTGAAGAGAGTGCACAATATCGAGTAACGGCCTGATAGACAATGGAGACCAGAGCAACTTGTGGACTACCGTAGCAGTAGTAGAGGACTAGCAACGAGTCCAGAGAGGCACCCAACCGGAGACTGCACGGATAGATAGCTGGTGACTGGCACCCACCCCAAAGGGTTAACAACGCTCAGACCAAAGTCGACTGCACAATCAGGTGAACTGCCTGAGGCGCCCAGAGTAAACCCAACCTCAGTGTGAATGGCAGGAAGAGGTCCAGCGTATCGTAGTACACGGATGGAAGGAACACACCAGCAATGTCGCCTGGGCGACACCGACAATAACGGAGACTAGACTGTAAGCGTATAGAGGTACGAGGTACTGTCCAGAAACAGAGAGGATCCTGGATAACAACCCCACCAGAGACCGGATAGGGCATTCGCAGGAAAGATGCACAGCCAACGGAGCCCATCCGGGCCGGGTCGGTGCACAGGCAGGAACATCAGCCAATCCGAGTCGGTACACAGAGCAGGAACGTCAACCGGGCCGGGTCAGTACACAGAGCAGGAATGTCAGCCAATCCGGGTCGATACACAGAGCAGGAACGTCAGCCAATCTGGGTCAATACACAGAGCAGGAACGTCAGCCTGGCTGGGTCGGTACACAGAGCAGGAATGTCAGCCAATCTGAGTCGGTATACAGAGCAGGAACGAGTAGCAGAGTAGTCAGGCAGTCCGGGTCGGTACACAGGCAGGAATGAGATGCAGAGTAGTCAGACAATCCGGGTTGATACACAGAGATCACACGAAACAGGAACAAGCGTCGGTAACGGAAACACCACGAAAGGGCACCAGAGAAGTGACAAGACCCATTATTTAAGGACAAATCCTGGGTGGGACAAAGTCACTTCAACCAATAGGCATAAGCAGTAGTGGAAACTGACAGAATGTCGCCAGCATAGCACGGGCACTGTGATAGCGTCCCTGTGGATATTTCTCAAAAAAGTTGTCCAAGGCAGAAATATTATACCAGATTGGGGAAAGAGAGTTATTGGCCATAATCCTTGCTCTCAAAGAGTGGAGAAACCTCCTGGAAGGTACGAAGTCTCCTATCCTAATCCTGACGGATCATAAAAATTTGATCTATCTCTCGGAGGCTAAGCGTCTGTCTGCAAGACAAGCTCGTTGGGCACTATTCTTGTCACAATTAAATTTCGTAGTCTTCCGGGGTCCAAAAATGTCAAGGCAGACACGTTTTCTCACCAGTTCTGTTCTCCAACAAGGGAAGAGGATCCTCCCTCTCAGATCATTCCTGCTGATTGTATTGTTGCTACGATTCGTACCTGTATCACCTCTCCTCTGGGTGAGGAGATTTTGGCTGCCCAGGCTGCTGCTCCTGTTGAGAGACCTGAGGATCGTTGCTTTGTGACGGCGCAATTGCGCATTAAATTGCTGGAGATGTACCACACTTCTAAAGTAGCTGGTCACATTGGTCCGGACCAACTGATCTGGTCCTTGTCACGAGTCTACTGGTGGCCTAGGCTGAGAGCCAACTGTACTGCGTTTACTGCAGCCTACACAACTTGTGCCCAAAATAAATCTCCACAACAATTACCTGTGGGTTTGTTGCAGCCAGTGGCCAACGGGGAACGCTCCGGTCACACTTACCTATTGACTTCATGGTGGAACTCCCGAGCTCCAGGGGTTGTATGGTCATCGTGATGATTGTAGACAAATTCTCTAAAATGGATCACTTTGTGCAACTTAAGGGCTTACCTTCTGCTAAGGAATTGGCAGAGGTCTTCCGACTACATGGCATTCCTAAGGTCATTGTATCCGATAGAGGAAGCCAATTTGTATCCCAGTTCTGAAGAAGTTTCTATGCTTAAATGGGAATTCAGTTGGCATTTTCATCCGCATATCTAATGGCACGGCAGAGAGAGCCAATCAAGCCCTGGAGCAATTTCTCCAATGCTATATTGCCGATCACCAAGATAATTGGGCTGACCTGTTGCCCTGGGTGGAATTTGCTTGGAATAGCGTGGTTAACTTCTCGACTGGGAATTCTCCTTTTCTGATTAATTATGGGCTCCAACCCGTGGCTCTGTCTGAGACTTTCCAAGCACAGTCCAATCCGGCTCTGGATGAGCATTTGAGGGCCCTCTGTGCATCTTGGGTTAAGGAGCAGCAAACCTTACTTGGTTCCGTGCAGCGACAAAAAAGGCAGACGGACCGGAGTCATTTTTCAAGTGGGTACAGAGTTTGGTTGTCTTCCCGTAACTTGCACCTTCAAATTCCCTGTGGCAAGTTGACACCGAGATTCATTGGGTCTTTCCGTGTGTTGCGCAAAATTATTCCGGTGGCCTAAGCTTTAGAATTTCCTGTTAGCATGCGGATACATAATGTGTTTCATGTTTCCCTGTTGAATCCCTTGGTCTGCAACCAGTATACCTCTGCTCCTATCCGTCCTGCTCTCGTGAGAGTTTCAGATCACAAAGAATACGAAACACAAAATATTTTGGACTCCTGTATGGTCCGATGGCACCTACAGTACTGCATTCACTGGAAGGGTTATGGTCCTGAGGAGTGCTCCTGGGTTCCAGAAGTTGAAGTTCATGCTCCTATCTTGGTGTGCAGGTTTCACGCACGTTTTCCTGACAAACCCTGGCTGGCTCTGAGGGGGAGGGGCCTTTAAGGAGGGGGTACTGTTACAGCTTACCTTGGTGTCAAGCATTATCCACAGGCGCGAGGCTTCAAGCATACAGCAGGCCTCTGTTTTATGTGTTTGCTTCCTGTAGTCTCCTCCTACCAACTTCCTACTTCCTCCCTCTGAGCTGCTCCTCCTACTTCCTGTGGAGGGGTTTAAAGGGCAGACTGAGGCCTGACTCAGTTGCCCTTGCGTTGTTGTTCATAGCAGTTCTATTACCTTGGGCTCTGTGTATGATCTGGCTAGTCTTCCATCCATCCTGGTGCTGACCTGTGGCTCTGTCTGACTATTCTTTTGCTTATCCCTATAGTGGAATGACTACCTGAACTGTGTATGACCTGGCTTGTCTGACTACCCCCTCTGGTGCTGACTTGTGGCTCTGTCTGACTACTCTTACGTTTGTTTCTTCTACCTAGCGGACACCCAACCTAGTGCGGACCTGGGTCTCTGGTAGATTAAGCTCTGATACTGACTGCAGGCGTGAGTCAGTTCGCTCCATACTGACAGCAGGCGTGAGTCAGTTCACTCCATACTGACTGCAGGTGAGAGTCAGTTCGCTACATACAGACTGCAGGCATGAGTCAGTTTGCTACATACTGACTGCAGGCGTGAGTCAGTTCACTCCGTACTGACTGCAGGCGTGAGTCAGTGCGCCCATTACGTCGAATCAAGATCCTGAGTTCCAGTTCCTGCTCCTGCTCCTGGTTCCTGTTGAGACTACCAGTGGCTAAGGCCTAGTCACTAGTTCCTGTGTATATTTTGTTCTTTCTATCATTTTGTTAATAAATTGCATTAACTGTACCGTACTGACTCCTGAACTTCTCTGGGTAACCGTGACACACCTTCAGACCTGTTTAGCTGTTGCTTCTTTGTCCTGCAGTCAAATATTGTCTTGTTTTACCTGGTCCAGTGTGTAGCAACACAACTTTTGCTGCAGGATCAAGAAGTAGCCACAACTCGGGTCACAAGGTAAAAGAGACAGGAAATATCTCTTTGCAAAGTGTATAAATGTCAATGCTAATCTGTTTTTAAATTAAAAAAAAAAAGTTTGAAGAGTTCTGGATTTTTTGCCGCTCTGTTAAATAGACCTCAACTCTCTTTGATTGATAAATTACGCATAAACTGAGTTTGAACCTAATGGGGTTGTATAGACCTCAGGTTATTTTATGCAATGATCCTAGTGAGAGTATAGGGTGGGGACTAGAAGACGCCCTCCCTTGAGTTATTAACATTGACATTTAAGTGCAAAGCAATGTGTTGGAGACATCTCTAGCATTCAAGGAGTTACAGCAGCAAAAAAATCAATGTGCATTTCTAGTCATTTACAGTGCAATGATTTGCTGCACATTTGCTCCATTTTTGTCTTTATAGATATGCCCATTTAGTATGTAAGTTACAGGAAGTCGATTGTTGGACTTCCTGCTGTTAGGAACTAGGAATGAGTGAAAACACCGCAATTCTTTTCACAGGTTAAACTATAAAAATAAAATTCTGTATCTGCCTGGATCAATTTGAAATGAATGTCAGAGGGACAGACTGAAGGTGCACAAGGTGAGGAAAGGACAGAAGAATATGGGAAATGTAATATGGAACAACAGGGTGCAGGAATGAGAGAGTACCAATGGCTTGGAATAAGATGAGGGCAAGTGGTGGGCCAAGAGGAGCAGGAAATGGCCAAAGGGATGGTAGGGAGGGGAGAAGGCCAAGGACATCAAAGCAGAGCTGATTTTTTAGTCAAGTCATGCCAGGTCAGTGACCCTGTACCTTTTGTCACTGACCTATTACCTTTTGTTGGTGACACTGTACCTTTTATCAGTGACTTTCTTTGCACTTTGTTTTGGAAGGAAGGAGATCTGTGTGAGAATATTGAAGGGATGGCAGTGAGTCAAAGACATGGAAGGGAGAGGAGTAAGCCAAGGACATGAAGGGGAAATGAGTGGGCCAAGGACTTGGAAGGGAGGATAGAGGGTCAAGGACATGGAAGGGAGCAGAGAAAGTCAAGGACATGGAAGGGAGAGGAATAAGCCAAGGACACAGAAGGGAAGGGAGTGGTCTAAGGGCACAGAATGGAGGGCAGCAACCTGGAGAAGACTGAAGGGAGGGGAACTGTCTGAGATGATGAAAGGGAAGCTAGCAGGCCATGAACATTTTAGAGAGGAGAGTCAGCTAAGTACATAGAAGGGAGGGGAGTGAGCAAAGGATATGAAGGGGAGGGGAGCAGACCAGTAGAAATGGAAGAGAGGGGAGTGAATGGGAGAAAATGGAAGAGAGAGGAGTAAGCCCAGGAAATGGATAGGAAAGGAGCAGTCTGGGGTAAGGAGGGAGATACTGTCAACTGGGATTGGAAAGTGGGAGGGAGTAGAAATTTTCTGCCATGACGGGTGCAGACAGGAACATGCTGTGAATGATGTCAAAATGTAAGCATTTTATTTCTCTTGTAATTAAATATAGAACTGAAACAGTTGTTTCTCTTTCATGTTTTAGATGAAAAGCAAATGTATAGAATCATTCACTCATCCACGTTAGGGACTACAACTTCCATCATCTACAAGCAGCAGCTGGATGGAGATGATGGGATTTTCAGTCCCCAAAAGCTGGAATGTCATTATTATGTTTAGTTCTAATGTTATAGTACTTTATAGGAGCACATACACTGTAATACATCATATGCAAATAGCCTCAGTAGCAGACACCATGGCACAGCTGGTGATTGAAGGACAGAGGCGCCCACATCATTCTCTTGGCTCATGCATCTATTTGGACCTCTTTTCTACATTTTTTGTAAACTGATCATTCTCTGAAAACATAAAACCTTCTGATTATGTATTGTATCACTTTCATAGGCTCATTAGGTTAAAAAAGGAAATATGGCAAGGTGGGGAAAAGTCTACAAAAGGATCGACCTCAGCAGGGGACCCACTTAGTGAGAGAATTTTAGATGGAGCTGTAATCAGCCTGCAGAATTGGCCGCTGATCACTGCTCTGCTTTAATAGTAGGAGAATAGCCTGTTCTGCATGTCACTGTTGGGCACTTAAATGCCAGTCGTGTCTCTTTTAAGAAAGGATTAAACAGGGTAGACAGCATTTTCTCTAACTACTGCTTCAATATAAAATAAAAAGGAAGGGTGGAAGTGAGAGTTGTGCTTCTTTTTGAAGAGCAAATTATTGTAAGATGTGTTTCCTCCGTTGATCAAAGCATAGACAAGGAAGCTAGTTAGAATATATGTTATTGGAATTACACATGTTATTATTTCAATATTGTTTTCTAGAACATTAACCCCGTGCGTGCAAGAGTGGACTTCAATGCATTATTAAGCATTGCTTTGGAAACCTCTCTAGCATTCAAGGAGTTAAGTTTATGTTATGTTCCAAAAATATACAGTAGTTAACTGTTTAATAATTACTTTAAGAGCTTTGTTGCATCTCCCCAGTTTATGATGATGTCAGCGACACATATGGAGTATTTGTATATAAGCCCTGTTTGTGTGAGAAGAGTGCACAAAGCACTGTAAAGCAATGTGCATTGCACACCTCTGGCACTCAGTGTGAGTGGTGAAATGTGCAAGTGGAGCAATTCTTCTATGAAGACTTCCTTTATATAATATGTTGCCTTATTCTGTATACTTATCACAGGAACACAGAATATGGCACCATTTAAGAACCATTTATCCCTTCTAATCTATCCATTTCATCCTTGGAATATTCATATCTATCCCTATCTATTTATTATTTTTAACACATGCTACTTCTAAAGAGAGGATATTTTACATCTCTCAACCAACCCATTAGTTAAATAATAGCCTATAAAAGGGTGTATAAGCTACTGAGATTGCTCTGGCCCCACCCACAATTCAGAATGTGGGCGTGGCCAACACAGCTGAGGTGCCCCTCAAACTTTGGAGCTCTAGGTAGGTGCCTAGTCTGCCTATTGGAAATCAGGTGCTGCTTTTGTTCCTTCCTCATCATAATTATCTTAATATTTTATAATGGTAGACTGATTTTTAATTCTAAATCCCCACTTTGTTGTCCATGAGTGCTGTCTCCTACTAAGCCAGGAGTATCCCAGGCTGAGTATAGCTGATTTACTTAATATTTTATAATGTATACTCAAAACTGTACCTATTAAAATTCTGGAGCCTTTTTAGATATTTTTTATTTAGACAATTTACCATTTTATTATCCCCTCTTTGAACTGTCTCCAATTTTTTGATTTCCTTCTGTAAAACTGTACATTATTCACTAGGGGCTCGATCCAATTCCTATCAGTAAAGAGAAAAAAAAAAGGTACGATCAGAAGTTTGAAGTCACAACCAGGAATACAATTACCTGCACTGAGACACACTACAGAACAGAAAAAATTACTATGGGCACTAAATTTTCCATCCATTGGAAGCAATTAATTGAATTTGTGATTCAATTACATGTAGTAGCTAGTAACCTGTGTTAACCCTTTGAGTGCCAGAGGGGGTACACAACGCATCCTTTTCTCTTTTCATTTCTTCATCTGTGCTCTTCTTTAGTCGTGTTCTTTAAACTTGGTGTTTAAAATCAATCTATCAATAAACTTACACTGCTTCCGCTGCCACCACCGGAGGTGGAAGCAGGAAAAAATAGCTAAAAATCCCCCACCTCCTTGAACCTTTCAGGCCATTGCCCAATCCAGACTTATGGAAATATGAATAGGGACTGCCTTTTATGTGGCCAGTTCCTGTTCAAAATAATTCCCACACTCGCATTGGCTAGGATGTGGGATTACACAGGGCACGTTCCATGCCTTGCAGTAACCATACCTCCCAGCCATTCCGCTTCTAGCTCATTGGGTCATCCCTCCAGCTAGAAGCTGATTTACTGGGAGGTGTGGTTACTGCAGGGCATGGACCATGCCCTGCGTAGCACCACATCCCAGCCAATGGTACCGTGGGAATTATTTTGAACAGCGACTGGCCATATAAAAGTTGGAATCTGGAAGGTACAAGGAGGAGTTTTTTTTTTGCTCTGTCTTCATGCTGCCACTGGCAGTAGCAGTAGCATTGTAAGTTTATTTATATAATTATTTATTTATTTATTTATGTTTTTTTTTTTAAAGCTTTATTAGGAATAATCAAGCATTTACAAAGGAAACTACAGCCAACAAGTCACATCATTCAGGTGATGATATGATAAGATAAAACACAAGCTTATTCCATGGAATAAGATACAGAGATTAAGTGTACATGACAATGCAAATAACAATAATGTAATTGTCCCATTCTTACAGAGGCATTCACAAGCAATACGTGAAAGGGAGAATCTCAAATAGGACATTTATGTCACACTTCTATTGCATCTTAAGGGAGAGATAACATGTAAGAAAAAGTAAAAGAAAAGAATTAGAACAGGAGAGAGGGGAGAGCTATCCATAGCAGCAGGCGGACAGGAAGAGGGGAGGAAAACAGGGGAGGGAGAGAGAGGGGAGGGAAAGGGATGTATGGCAGCATCAACAGGAAGGCGTTATGGGTTCTGCTAACAGCAAGGTTGACTCTGCTACATTGTAAGATGAATAAGTTGTGGGAATAGCACTCGGGAGTCAACAAGGACAAATGACAAATTTCTGATCATCATCAGTGTAGTGGATTTGCCATGAGCCAAGGGGTCCAGACCACCAAAAAGGAAGGGTCTCCTCCAGAAAGCAGGTGTGTTAATTTTTCATAGAGAGCCGTATCCCCAACTTGACTCCTCCACTCTCCTATCAAAGAGGGCAAAACCGATTTCCAATGGGCCGGAATACACATTCTGGCTGTCGTAAGCAAAGTATTAAGTAAAGCCTTCATGGACTGAAAACAGTACAACTCCGAAAGCCCCACAGAGAAGAGGAGTAACATTGGGTCCAGTGGTAAAGTAAAAGAAAGAATCGTCGATAGAGCCTCTGTGATTTGATGCCAAAATGGGGAAATCAAGGGACACGACCACCAGAGGTGTGCCAGAGTGTGTTCTGCCTGGCAGCATCTCCAACATAACGGGGAAACCTGTGGGTAGTAGCTATGAAGGAGATGAGGCGATCTGTACCAGCAAGTAAACAATTTATAGTTAGTTTCCATAGCAGTAGTGTTTCTGTATGAAAAGAGAGAGTGCCTAAAGGCTCGTTTCCAAGGTTCAAGAGGGATTAGGATCTGAAGACCCTTTTCCCATGCCTGTCTGTATGTGTGACAGTGAGAAGCGTCCGAGGAATCTGATAACCAGGAGTAGAGTTGGGCAATGACCCTCCGGGGCCGCTAGTTTCTGGAACCATCAGGTCTCAGCGTCAGGTGACATAAGAGTTCAAATGAGGCAAGCGCCCGAATCATATTAGAACATTCAGGATGGGAGGTAATAAAATGGTGAACTTGCATATATTTCCAAAAATCATTGGAATGGAGATCCCAAAAAGTAGAGAGGTGGTCAAAACTAGCCACCAGCCACCAGTAAGCCTGACCCCTGTCCCCATCCCATAAAGATGTGTTTGGACATCCGCGGGGGGAAGTCCGGAATACAGAGTAATGAAATCAGGGGGGGAGGACGTGCCTGACAACCAGAGGATGTCAGATTTCCAAGAACGTAGTACCAGCCAGAGTAATGGGTGTTTGGTTACCGTGGTGGGAATGTGGGTCGTAGGATACCAAGGTAGAAACATAAGGGGCAATGAGGAACATAATGCCCACTGAATGCAGACCCAAGTTTTTGAGTGTCCAGAATGGAACCAATGTGGTATGGCACTAAGGAGCGTCGCCCTGTAGTAACGAGACACATCTGGGACTCCCAGCCCACCTTGTTTACGAGATCGCGATATGTGGCCAAACTTGAGATGCGGAGAACCACCACCCCAAACAAATTTGGTAAACAAATGTTGTAGCATTTTAAGTTATGATCGAGGAAGAAAAATGGGAAGCGTCTGAAAGAAGTACAAGATTTTAGGAAGGAATACTGATTTAAGCAAATTGATCCACCCGGTCCAAGATAGCTTGAGAGCACCAAGTCTGGAAAGATCTGCAGTGAGGGAACGGCTAAAGAAATATAGTTATGTTTAAACAGATCAGATAGAGAAGAGGTAAGTCGAGTCCCTAGATAGGGAATGAATTCCTTAGCCCACCTGAGAGGGGCGAGAGATTGAAGGCAACGAATCCGAGCAGGTGGCAAGTTGACATTTAATACCTCCAACTTAGATAGATTTATCTTGAAGTTACTCACATCTCCAAAATGGGATAGTTCCTGAAGAACAGCGATACCTCTGGGTCAGACAGAGAGAAGATAACATCATCTGCAAACAATGAGATCTTGTGCTCTTCATCTCCCAGCCTGATCCCAGAGACAGCCGCATGAGCACATATCCTGGATGCCAAGGATTCCTGTTACTGTTCAGTACACTCAGACACGGTAGATGTTGGTAAAACACAATTTTATTGAAACACACAAGGAATAATGTAACCCTCACGGGTCCAGTAAATAGCAGCAATAACTGACACAAGACAGGTTACAAGCAGGTTACCCCACACGGGTCCAGCAGGAGGCGACAGTGACAGGACTGCAACAGCAAACAGGCAAGGATCACCTGTACGGAGGATACAATGGTGGACGCCCACCGTAGGCTACACAAGGCAGGTCAGAGCTCATGCCAAAAATGGAGGCCCTATCGAGACTATCCACTACCGTGTGCTCTTGCTACCTACGAAGGGTTAATGTGCATATAGTATAAAATGGATGGCAACCGGAAGCACCCAACGGTACCTATATGGAATCCCAAATGCACAGATAACGGAGCCCAAACAACACTGGTGTAGCAAGTAGTAGAACAAGACACCACCCCTGAAGGGGTTACTGAATGTTATGGTCTGGAAAACGGCAGACAACCGGATGCGCCCAACTGAACCAAAGTGTAAGACCAAGTGATCACTAGCACAGTGTGGAGGAGCACTGGCACACTGAGTCTCTGAACCCCTGTACTGGATAGAGCAAGGTACCGGAGTACCGTGACACAGAGAGACACAGCAACACGAGAACTGTGCAAGGTAGTCAGCAGCAGGAACAGCACTGAGCGAGCAGGAACCACCGCCAAGCCGATTCTGTACACAGCACAGGAACGTCAGCCAAGCCGGGCCAGTACATGGAGCAGGAACGTCAGTCTCGCCGGGTCGGTACACGGAGCAGGATTATCGGTCTCGCCCGGTTGGTACACGTAGCAAGTACGTCAGCCAGGCCAGGTCAGAACAGGAAGCAAGAACGTCAGCCAATCCGAATCGGTACACAGAATCAGGATGTCATGGTTTGTTATGACTCTCAGACACAGAGTTAGGTAAAAACACAACTTTATTGAAAAGTTAAAGAAAACCCTATAGGGTAGCATACACATACAATATATATAGCAAATTTACATAGTAGCATAGTACTGGTACAAGTAATGACATACAGGCTCTACCGGCCCTGCCAATACCGGGTAAGGCAACCTTAGGTGGCACAAGATGGACAAGGTTCTACCGGTCTTACCAATATACTGGGCAAGGCAGCCTGGAGACTAGTGCAATGAAGAGAGGCTCTACCGGCCTTGCCAATATACCGGGCAAGGCAGCCTGGAGACTGGTACCACGTAAGTGAAGGCTCTACCGGCCTTGTCAATATACCGGGCAAGGCAGCCAGGAGACTGAGACTGCAAGTAATAAGGCTTTACCGGCCTTGCCAATATCGGGTAAGGCAACCCAACGAGGAATAGAAGGACTAGGTTCTACCGGCCTTACCAATATACCGGGCAAGGCAGCCTATACTGCTGAGAAGGATGGCAGCACTGGTGGCCTTGGTGACTGGCTAGGTGGAGTGACCAGTCATCTAAGATGACAGAGTGAGGCCCGTAGGATATACAGAATGGAATAGACTGCCAGTCATACAGGAACGGATCAAATACGAGCAGCGTAACTCAGTCACAACCGGTGTTGACAGATCTTGCAACTAGCGACCGGTTTATACAGGGAGCAAACCAGTACCCGCGTACTGGTGAAAACCTTCAATCTGCCAGGCTGTCTAAGACTGAACAGCCTCCGGTTGATGTGGAGCATACCAGTATCCACGTACCGGAATAACCAATGTCTTTACCGGTGCACAGCAACCGGTTATAGTGGACCGAACCAGTACCCCCGTACTGGAATAACCAAATAACTCTACCGGTGTATCAGCAGCCGGTTATAATGGAGCGAACCAGTACCCATGTACCGGAATAACCAATGACTCTACCGGTGCAAGGCAGCCGGTTAAGTGGACCGAACCAGTACCCGCGTACTGGAATAACCAAAAAACTCTACCGGTGCATCAGCAGCCAGTTAAAGTGGAGCAAACCAGTACCTGCGTACTGGGATAACCAAAAGACGCTACCAGTGCATCAGCAACCAGTTATCGTGGAGCGAACCAGTACCCACGTACCGGGATAACCAAATGACTCTACCGGTGCATCAGCAGCCGGTTATAGTGGAGCGAACCAGTACCCGTGTACCTGGATAACCAAATGACTCTACGGGTGCATCAGCAGCCGGTCATAGTGGAGCGAACCAGTACACATGTACTGGAACAACCTAAGACTCTACCGGTGCAACAGCAGCCGGTTATGGTGGAGTGAACCAGCACACACGTACTGGAATAACCCAAGACTCTACCGGTGCAACAGCAGCCGGTTATGGTGGAGCAAACCAGTACCCGCGTACTGGGATAACCTTCAATCTGCCAGGCTGTCTAGGACTGAACAGCCTCCGGCTGATGTGGAGCATACCAGTATCCGCGTACTGGAATAACCAATGTCTTTACCGGTGCACAGCAACCGGTTATAGTGGACCGAACCAGTACCCATGTACTGGAATAACCAAATAACTCTACCGGTGCATCAGCAGCCGGTTATAGTGGAGCGAAACAGTACCCATGTACCGGTATAACCAATGACTCTACCGGTGCAAGGCAGCCGGTTAAGTGGAGCGAACCAGTACCCGCATACTGGAATAACCAAAGAACTCTACCGGTGCATCAGCAGCCAGTTAAAGTGGAGCAAACCAGTACCCGCGTACTGGGATAACCAAAAGACGCTACCGGTGCATCAGCAACCAGTTATCGTGGAGCGAACCAGTACCCACGTACCGGGATAACCAAATGACTCTACCGGTGCATCAGCAGCCGGTTATAGTGGAGCGAACCAGTACCCGCGTACCTGGATAACCAAATGACTCTACCGGTGCATCAGCAGCCGGTCATAGTGGAGCGAACCAGTACACGTGTACTGGAACAACCTAAGACTCTACCGGTGCAACAGCAGCTGGTTATGGTGGAGCGAACCAGCACACACGTACTGGAATAACCCAAGACTCTACCGGTGCAACAGCAGCCGGTTATGGTGGAGCAAACCAGTACCCGCGTACTGGGATAACCAGCAAGTGAGTAAAAATGTTGCCAGGACCACAGGAGGAAACAGGCACCCAGTAGATGATACAAAGCAGAACCCAGCCGAGGATGGAGAGGAACAGCTCTGTGGACGGTCATCCGGATCAGGAACGGCAGCAGGAAGCAGCAGCAGGAACAGCAACCCCAACCGGATCAGGAACGGATGCAGGAACCAGACGACTTGAGAGCAGGAACTAGATGACCAACGACAAGCGGGAACAGCGAAATGGCCCAGGAAGCTCAGGAACTCAATGCAGGTGCAAACAGCATAGAGACAACATGAAAGGGCACCCAAAGGGTGCCCAAGCTCAATCTAAATAGGCAAGGCAGGGCAGGCTGACGGCAAGCAGCCAGTGGAGAGCCCCCTACAAGTAACTGACAGATAAAGGCAGCAATCACGGGCACCGTGATACAGGAACAGAAACGATGGCATGGTCAGGCAGTCCGGGGTCATACACTGGTATCAGGAAATCACAACTAGCGCTAGGCATCAGGTACACCATGAAGGGCAACTGCAGAGTGATAGCCCAGGGTATAAAAAGGCTGTCGCTGGGAGGAGCAGTACAGCGCAGCCAATGGGAAGGCAGCAATAGCAAGATGGTCAGAATGTCGCCTGATCACAGGCACCGTGATAATTCCATAACCAGAACGAATATTATAGGAGATAGTGGGCATCCCTGCCACGTACCATTAAATAATCGGAAGAGCTCAGACACTGAACCGTTGATACACACCCGTGCAGATGGATTCGCATAGAGAGCCATTATTTTTGTAAGGAAGGTCTGTCCCAAGCCGAAGCCCCGAAGTGACGCCTCCAAGAATCCCCAATCCACCCTGTCAAAGGCCTTCTCGGCATCAGTTGACAGAAGTAGAGTGGGATCCCCCCCCCAAGGTGAGCCTGATGCAGAAGATGGAGCAACTTAATGGTGTTATCTCGGGTTTCTCTTCCCGGCACAAATCCAGCTTGGTCTGTATGTACAATGTCTGGGAGAAGAGGACGAAGGCGGTTGGCCAGAACCTTAGCATATATTTTTAGATCAAAGAAGCGATATGGGCCGATAACTAGAACACATAAAAGGATCTTTACCTTCCTTGGGGATGAGATAAATAAGAGCCTCAGCGAATCTAGGATGTTGGGGAATAACATCCGGGAGATCATTGAAAGAAGCAGTGATCAATGCGGCAAGAAGTCGTAAGTAACGTTGATAAAAAGCTAGGGGGAATCCATCAGGGCCAGGGGATTTCCCCAGAGCCATTTGCTTAATAGCCAGCTCTACTTCCTGCTGATGGATGTCTCTGTCCAAGTCAAGTGCTTGGGTCTGTGAGATTTTGGGGAGGCCCAACCCAGTAATATATGCCAATTGAGCTCTAGTTGGTGAGGCGGGCCTTCCAGGATTCAAATTGTACAGAGCAGCTTAAAAGTCTTTAAAAGAGGAGGCAATAGCAGGCAAATCTCGACCAATGTTTTCAGAGGAGGTACATATGGATAAAATGGGTTTAGCTGACTTGGGGCCCTTGTACTGCCAGGACAGCCAACATCCTCCTTTGTTAGCATGTTCATAGAAGTAACGTTTGGACCAAACAGAAGAACGATTGATTTGAGTAGCGAGGAAAGCATGAACCCTCTCCCTACAGCACTCCACGTGGGACACAGCCTCATCATTACCCCCACTTTGGTGAACATGTTCCGCCTTAGCCAAAGCTTCCAATAAGGCTGAAAGTTCCTCTCTAGCCTGGCATCTACTCCGAGCCGTAAGTTGGATTGAGGAACCTCTTAGCACACATTTTAGTGCTTCCCATAGCATGGTTGGGGAGGAAACGGAATTCTCATTAGTAGCCAAGAAGGCCTGAATAGCATCTTCAATGCGCACAGAAGAGTTCAGATCTGACAGGAGAGAGGCATCCATTCTTCATCACCTGGACGCTGGTAGAGTCATGGGAAACTGTAAGGTGAGATCGATAGAGCCGTGATCTGACCATGTTGCCGGATGTATAGACGGGTATATAGGAGAGCATAAAGATTGGCCAAGGTGAGGCGCAGGGTGCAGGGTTCCCACCCGGCCTTTAACAAAAACGTGTCTACCCTCAGCATCCCTCAGCATGTCCTCACAGTCAAAACTTAGAGATTTATTCAGAAATATAACGACACCTGCTTTCTTACAAGAAGCATTGCTCAAAAAGGAGGTGGGAAAGCAAGCGTTTCTGCAGGAAGGCAAATTATTTGCTAAAAAATGGGTCTCTGAGCAAAACACACCTGGCCCCCTAGTCTACAGAGATCCCTAAATAATAGTGAAAGTTTGAACGGGGAATTCAGCCCCTTAGCATTCAATGACACCACTCTAAAATTAAATGACATGGCTACTAAGGGACCAAAGGCCTGACCAGCTGCTTAAGTCAAGCAAAACCCGCAATGCCACAAGACCGCCTAGGGAAGCAGGAAGGGAGAGGGCAAAAGGGAATGGAGGAAGGAAAGAGAAAAAGAGAAAATAGAAGCAGAAGAAGAGGAAGAGGAAAAGAGAGGAGGAAATTTAGATCAAAAAGGTGAAAGTGAACTGAGTAAGAAATACTACAAAGAATGCAGTACTCGTTAAACAAGAGAAATATAAACCCGCAGAAATCCGGAGAGAGGCTAAACCAGAGCGAGGATTCGGGGGTGTGAGAAAGTAAGGTAAAACTCACCAAAGAGAGGTAAGTCCTGGCCCTAGGTACTCAGAGGGAGGAGAGCTGTGAGTCGGAAAGGATTAAAAATGAAAATAAGCATAAAGGATAAGCATAGGTGTGCCCAAAGAGACAATAGGGTAGGATCTAAGAAGGCACAGAGGTGAGACAGTACAGAGCTACTGGAAAACAGAGGATAAAGACGTAGTGTACTATGTAGGATCACCGTCATCAGTGGAATAAATAAAAAGAACCCAAACATCAAGGGAAGGGGATCAGGGAGCTGCATATATATATATATATATATATATATATATATATATATTTACTAGCAATATTGGCACTGCTTTGCCTGTGCACTTAATAAAATAAATAACCCCTCCCCACCAAAAAAACACAACAAAACAAAAGTCTCATGCAGTTGTATGCATGACTAAATAAACACAGAATTTGATATCTGTCTGGTAGTAATAGGGTTAAAACATTTAAGTGGATTTAAGTGTAGGATTATTTTCTCCTGACATCCAGGTAAATCTAGAAAGGGGAAAATGTTCTTAATGACTGGTTTGTTGAATTTGTGTGTGTGTGTTTGTGTATTGTGTGTTGTGTGTTGTGTGTGTATGTGTATTGTGTGTGTATATGTGTATTGTGTGTGTATTGCAGGTATGTGTGTATTGCAGGCATGTGTGCATCACATGCATGTGTATGGTGCATGTGCGTTGTCTGTGTTGTGCATATGCATTGTACATGTGTGTGTATTGTGTGCTGTAGTGTATTGTGAATGTGTGTAGGGTGTGTGCAGTACATGTGCATATTGTTTGTACTGTGTATTGTGATGTCTGTGAGTGTATTGTGTGTGTTGCATGTGTATTGTATATGTGTATTGTGTGTGTGTGTGTTGTGCGTGTGTTTTGCGTGTGTGTGTTGTGGTGTATTGTGTGTTTTATGGTATGTTGTGCTGTGTTTTTCGTGCATGTGCGTATTGTATGTGTGTGTTTGTTTTTTGTGCTTGTGTGAATTGTGTGTGTGTTGTGTATTGTGGGCATGTGTGTTGGGCATGTGTTTTTGTATATTGTCTGTGTGTGTTATGCGCCTTGTGGTTTGTGTGTTTTTTGTATGTCTATTTTTGGGTGTTGTGGATGTGTGTTGTGTGTGTGTATTGTCTGTTTGTGTTGTGCAGTGTATTGCATGTATGTATTGTAAGTGTGTGTGTTGCATGTGTTTGTAGTATGCCTATGTGTATTGTTTGTGTGTATATTGTCTGTGTATTGCATGTGTGTATTGTGTGTGTGTTTGTGTGCTTTTTGTGTGAATGAGTGGTGTTTATTGTGTGTATTGTGCATTTGTCTGTGTGTGTATCGTCTGTCTTTGCTTTGCATGTGTATTGCATGTATATATTGTGTGTCGTGCATGTGTGTTGTGTGATGCGTGTGTGTGGTGCATGTGTGTATTGTGAGTGTGTTTTTGTGTGTGTGTGTGTTGTCTGCATGTGTTGCGCAAATGTCTGCATGTGTGTTGTGCATGGATATGTATTGAAGTGTGTGTATTGCATGTGTGTTGAGGTGTGTGTGTGTTGTGTGTGTGTGTGTATTACAGGCCACTGCAATTCCTTATCTTCTGTTGGTAATGCCAGCGGTACATCCCAGCAATGCAGTTGTACTCTGGTTGAGCTCCTGTCATGGTTTATTACGACTCTCAGACATAAGGTTAGGTAAAAACACATCTTTATTGGAAAGTTAAAGATAATCCCATAGGATTTCATACACGTACATACAATACATAGAATGGCAAGTAGATATAGCAATAGGAATCAGGCTCTACCGGCCCTGCCAATATATCGGGCAAGGCAGCCTGGGCAAGCAATAGAAAGGTGGCTCTACCGGCCCTGCCAATATACCGGGCAAGGCAGCCAAACGACAGTCAGGAGTATACAGGCTGTACCAGCCCTGCCAATATACCGGGCAAGGCAGCCTAACGGATAACCAGCTGAAACAGACTCTACCGGCCCTGCCAATATACCGGACAAGGCAGCCTGAAGAAACACTGAGAGGGTAGGCTCTACCGGCCCTGCCAATACCGGGTGAGGCAACCTTAAGGTGGAATGATGGAAGGTTCTACCGGCCTTACCAATATACCAGGCAGGGCAGCCTAAGGAGGAGGAGTCAACCGGAGTGGCCACAATAACTGTCAGATGATAATGACAGTTTAAGATGTTAAGTAATAATACGCAGCCCAAATATACCAGTTAGTTATGTACCCCAATACCTGGGTATTGATGGAGTGATAGCTGTCTAGGACTGGACAGGACACTGAGGACCAACAGTATAACTGAGTAGTAAGCCCAGAGGCAAAGGAGCGAACTAGCGCCCGCACGCTGAAAACCAACAGACTGAATAACAATGAGCGAACCAGCGTCCACACGCTGGTAACCAACAGATATCAATTTGTAATGCCGTGAGGCAAAGGAGTGAACCAGCGCCCGCGCGGTGGGAGCCAACAGATGTCAATGTGTAATGCCGTGAGGCAATGGAACGAACCAGCGCCCGCGCTCTGGGAACCAACAGACTTGTATAATATAGCCGCAAGGCTTGAGAGCGAACCAGCATCCACACGCTGGGAGCCAACAGGTGTCAATGTATAATGCCGTGAGGCAATGGAGCGAACCAGCGCCCGCGTGCTGGAAACCAACAGAATGGTATGTCGCCAAGCGACCGAGGAAGAATGTCACCACCGCTGCAGGAACCAGGCTCAGGAAATGACAGGGACCAGCAAGGATGTCCAACCAGATCAGGAATGACAATGGAGACCGGCAGCAGGAAACAGCAACTTCAGGAGACTCAACCGGAACAAGGACTGGAACCAGCACAGCAGACAGCAAACTCTGGAACAGCACAAACTCAGGAACACAGGAACACAGCAGAGAGGCCAATGAAGCTTCTGTAGCATGGTGGTAATGGAAGAGTCAGAGACACCACGAAAGGGCAACCAAAGGGTTCCCAAGCTTAGTTTAAATAGGCAATATGAGGCGGGCTAAAGGCAAGCAGCCAATGGGAGCCCCCTATAGGTGATAGACACAGTAATGCAGCAATCACGGGCACCGTGATAGCTCCCCTCTGTTCTGTCCCTTGTAGTGTGCCTCGTTCATTGTGCCTTTCTCTTCCCAGATACAAGCTCCTGCATCAGAGGACTGGAGGGGTGTGGCCGGACTTGCCCTGCAACACTGGGCTGTGTCCCAACGTGTTACGTGTGGGAGTGGGTGCGGCCATGCTTTTTAGGCTAATAGAGGTGTATCAGGAGGTTGACAGTGACTCCATGTAAACCCACACATTCCTCTGCTCTGAGCTTAGTTGTATTTGCTCTTCCCTATGTACAGTTCCTTGCTACTCTGTTGTGTATCCAATCACTGGCCTGTTTTTCTACTTTGCTGACCTCTATAGCCCAGGACTTTGGATTTATTCATTGAATGACACTGACTGCTATATCCCTGGCCTCCGCTTGACCATTGACTATGTAACTGACCTCTGTAATCCTAGACCTTAAGCTATCTCCTTTTGTCCACATTTTTCCTCCTGTATAACATTCCTCTACCTGTACTCCAGGAGCCTCTTAGGATCCTTGATATAGTGACCTTTGGGCACATGGGCAAATCTCAAAGCAGCAATTATGTTGGAGCCATTATCAGCAGACACAAAACCAGTTTTTAAAGAGTGGGGTACAAGCCATTCCTCTATCACCCATTCTAGCTGACTTTAAACATTAGAGGGGCACCCCTGTAACCAACAGGTCCTATCACGGTTCCCATGATTTTCTGTCACTTTTTGCTGTGGTGTGTTCCTATTGGTGGAGCTTGGTTAAACCCGCCCAGTGTGGCCTTCTTATACCGGGCCTCTGGCACCTGTCAGGTGCCCTTTTGTGGTGTTCCAGTACCAGTGCTTCCGTTGCTGTGTTCCTGCGTTCCTGTGTACCAATTTGGCCTGTCTGACTATTCTACTGGTTCCTGCTCCGTGTATGACCCGGCCTGGCTGACGTTCTTGCTCCATGATTGATCCGGCTTGTCTGACGCTCCTGCTCCGTGTATGACTGGCCTGGCTGACGTTCCTGCTCCGTGATTGATCTGGCTTGTCTGATGTTCCTGCTCCATGTATGACCCGGCCTGGCTGACGTTCCTGCTTCGTGACCTGTGTCCTATGATCCTGTTCCAGCGAGATCTAGTCTATGTCGCCTGGAGACATTGTGAGCAGTGTATGCTGACCTCCCACTTCACCCTCGCAGTGCTAGTTGCTTCCGTTCCTGAGCCCATCTGGTACACTTGCTGAGCTTGTTGCCTCTGTTACCGAGCCTCTCCTTTAACACTTGCTGAGCTTGTTGCCTCCAATACCGGCCTCTCCATTAACACTCGCTGTGCTGGTAACCTTCATTAGCGAGCCTGTCTGCTATAGTTGCAGAGCAGTTGTGGCTTCCGTTACTGTGATACCGATAGCTCTTGCAATATACTCACTCCATTTACGTACCGGTAGGGTGTTACTGGCCCTGGTCCTACTCAGCTCTGGCAGTGTTTGTGTATCCGTTAACGCACCAAGGGGTGCTACTGGCTCTGGTTCCATTCAGCTGTAGCAGTGTGTGTGTATCCGTTGACGCACCAAGGGGTGCTACTGGCTCTGGTCCCATTCAGCTCTCGCAGTGTTATTAACCTATTTAGCACCGGAAGGGTGCCGTTGGCTCTGGTCCCATTCAGCTCACGCAGAGTTGTTAATCTCGTTATGCACGGCAGAGTGCTCTTGGCTCTAGTACCATTTAGCTCTAACACAAGTGGTTGGTCTTACATATCGCCAGTCCTTTGAGGACTCCTGCTTCGACTCAAATCTAAGGTGCTCTCCACCTCGCACCTCAGTCTCTGGCTGCTCTTGTCATCTATTGGGCGTTGTCTTTACACACCACAACAGAGACTGATTATTTGCATTGGACTTTAACCCCTGTTATACTCTGTTCCCTTTGTATTATACAGTATTGCTCCTTATCCATACTGCGTCTGCTATACATCCATATTTGCCTTCAGTTACGTGTCATTACCTATTTCTGCCCTTAGGGGGCCGTGTTCCTCATTTGTTCTCAATAAAACTGTGTTTTATTTTTTACCTCTGGTCTGAGTGTCTGAATAAACCGTTACAGGTCCCGGTGAGACCTATATATCTATATAGTGTTCTCTTGTAGGCCGGGAGAGCGAGAAGCTGGATGCTCATATCTACTGTCAGGAGCGGTAACGCAGGCCAGTTCTAAAATACTTTAACAGCCCTGGGCTTAAAGAGAATTTCTCCTGTCTTGGCATTACTCAGTTTTGATCATTATTTTATAGCCATAACCAGTAGAGGGCCCATTTTCTCCAAGTTTCTGCTTTTTCTGCAACTTAAAACATCTATGGCTTTGTGGGACTGTCTCTCAAAATTCTGCATGCCGATTGTATGGACTATCCTGTTGCTGCTGTTGCTGTCTTTTAATCACACTCCCAGAACAAGAAGCACAATTACTGTTGTCACCTGATGCTGTAAACTAGTGTTGCCCACTGTTGGTGGTGGGAGAGAAACCCAGTAAGCAGTCACAGTCATATGGTCTGTGATCTGCCCACTTGTCCACATATCTGTTGTCAGGTGGATTTTCTTGCAGCCTTTGCCCACCACACTAACCACCTGCTTGTATAATTCAGGCACAGCCATCCTGGAAAAATAAATGTGGCTTGGGATATGCCAGTGTGGAGCTAAACATGACATCAGTTCTCTGAAACCTCAGTTTTCTACAAAAGAATATGGCAGCATGTCCACTGCCAACATCTTGGCAATCTTGCCATTCCACAGGCATACTTTGGGATTGTTTTTGTGAGGTTTTCGAATCTTTCCCAGAAACTCAGTGTGGGTTGGCAGGACAGGGCATAAGAACCTTGAAACTGAATTGCTTTAATAAAATTACTAGAGGAGGTGGTGAAGACAGAGGCAGCATGTGTAGGCAGTCTATGATTCTTGACATCTCCTACAGCAAAGCCAGAGATATCTTACTCCTCTGCAGAAACCATAGATGTTGTCTGGAATTAACTAACTGTTGGCAGTAGCACTCTCTCTCTGACACATAAATAACATCACTACTTCTCTTATCTGCCCCAGAGCCCTGGGAACTTTTTGGAGTGCTTCTGCTGCTGCTATTTGTGGTACCTCTGACCTGCTGATAGTGTGTCTCCCAGTCATACCTGTGGTTGTTCTTCAGGTGGGATATCATAGAGGAGGTGTCTAGGTGTGAGCCTGCTTCCCCCCTGCTCACATGCTTTTTGCACAGACAACAGATAGCAACAAGCTTAACTTTAGGATCTTGAGTGAAGTATTTCCATACTGTGGACTTCATTGACTGAGGGGTTCCTGAGGGGCTGCTACTACAACTGAGAATAGATGTTGCTGCAGTTCTACTGCTACTCTACGTTTCAAAGGTGCAGCACTCCCAGCAGCAGCAGAGGTACTCATCATATATAACATTGTGGATGTTAATAACCTGTGTTGCTGTTGTTGTTGCTGCTGGGTACTCAACACAGGTGTTTGTGGCTGAGTGAGACTTGGACTTGAAGAGGCGATGATGCTGATGATGACTGATAGGGTGACTCTGTACTTTTTGTCATCTTTACTTGTACAGGTTCAGGCTTTCCAATGGTTTTCTCAAACAGTTTTAGAGAGTCACAGTGCTCCTTTTCAGTGGTGGAAGGTTAAGATTAAGCCTTTCTTCTAACTTTATGGCCATGTCATCATCTATCTCACTCTCAACTTCACCTGTATCTGAACAAGAGAAGTATGCTGGAGGGATATATTGTAGATCTGCATTATCATCATCAATCATCATTAGGTCATCCTCAGCATCAGCATTACCTGCCAATTCTTGCCCACTACCCTTATATTCCTCCAAATTTTTAGAGGTCTCAATATCCTTTTACTTTTACTTACACAAAGTTTGCTGTTACTTTCAGGATAGGTGTTTTGGTGCTTGTTTATCTCACTCTCTTATGCAGCATATGGTTCCGCTGCTACTCCTTCCTCCATTATGTTATTGCCATCATCAACACTGGAATGTGACTTGTTGACATCTTTAGTGTTCTTATTATATGGTTCTTTTTTTGTATTGGCACTGGTGGTGCTGGAAATTTTGGTGGGACCATGCAAACTGTATCCTCCCTTGGATGAGAGGGATCATCATCATTTATTTCACACGCTGCAGCAACCATTGCTGCAGTCAGTTCCTGCACTGATCCACCTCTCCACTTCCCCCTGCCCCTTGTGCACTTGTTGGACATTACTCAACTACTGTTTGTGTGTTTTTACTCTAAAGTACACAACATAACTGATGGAATGTGATGTCTTGCCTTAGCCCTCAACAAAATTCTCAATGTTGTCTGCTGTCTACCAATTCTAACATTAGATGCATTTAAAAAGGGCCTGTATACTTTTATAAAAGAGAAGAACATAGACGACTATGTATGTTAGTATTGTGATTAATATTTATGTAGTGCTTGTTGATCCAAGGAGAAATCTGATTGCTATTTGGAGTCAAGAAGGAATGTTTCCCCCATTCAGAGCAGAATTTGAAATTGCTGAAATAAGGTTTTTTTGCTTTCTTTTGGATCAATAGCGGTAAACAAAAATAAGAAAAGGGTTGAACTTGATGGACACAAGTCTTTTTTCAACCTAAACTACTATGTATCTTAAAGGGATAGTGATGTCAGAAAAAAAGTATTAACTATATGGTAGATACAATTAAAAGAGAGTACTTGTACTTATTCTTATCTCTCAAACCATTATGGTTTGAGAGATATAGGGAAATAAAGTTATCCGCTCCCTCCCCTTTCTGCTTGATGAGCTGTAAAGCTGTCAGAAGCACATTCTGCTTCCTGGATCAGACGGCGACTCTTCAGCAGCACCGACATAGCGATACCTAAAAATAAATAGTCCATCGGGACTGTCTACAACGTGTGCCTGGTTTGGAAGAACACGTTGTAGAACATTCCAAGTATGTATCTTTAGATATCATTATATCGGTGCTGCTGAAGAGCCACATCTGGTCAAGTGACCAGAATCTGCTTCTGACCGCTTTACAGCTCGTCAAGCAGAAAGGGGAGAGAGCATAGAACTTTATTTTCCTATATCTCTCATACCATAACTGTTTGAGAGATATAAATAAATGCAAGTGCTCTCTTTTAATTGTATCTATCATATAGCTAATACTTTTTAAATTCTGCCTTAGTCACACAACTCACGTCAGTCTCCCAGTCAGCTGCCTGGCACCAAATATATTTAGTTGTTTGTTTATTTCTTTATTATATTTGTTTATTCTTTTTTATTATTATTTGTTTTAAGTTTCCACCCTATCTTATCATTCAAAGTATGTCCAAAAAAAAATATAACTGAAAAACAAAATCAACAACTTCTTTCCCCAGACTTCCTCAGCAAAGAAACAATAAATGTGGTGGTGCAAATTTTTTCTTCCCATGATTTCAAAGCCATGAGCTAGATAAAAAAAGTGGAAAAACAGCACTTTTTCCCAAGTGGGAAGTGTCATTTTTCGCCAATTTTGGTTTGAAGCAAATATTTTTGCACATCCCTACTGCCATCCCACACTTACTAAGCTCTTAGAAATAAATCAAAACCTGCACAAACTTAACACAAAAACTATGCCTATGAAGTACTATACTTGCTAAAATTTTAGAGGTTGACATTCTGCCCTTTTCTTTTGCTGAAAACAGAGGCTTTAACCCCTTAAGGACTGGGAAAATCTGAGGCGGATTGCATTTAAGGACTGGAGCAATTCTGACCTTTTCAACTTTGTATTTGTTCAACAGTGTTTTCCCTCTAAGGGCTTGATTTAAAGGCAGCCATTAGGCAAAAAAAAGACTAACAGGGCCTTTAAGGTGTAGTAAGCCATTCTAAGGTCCGCATTATGTTCAAACGGCAGAGCACAAGTCACAACGATGGATAAACTTACATGCATTGGGACCCGTACAACAAAATTCCCCAGAACAATTCAAAGGAGTGCGGGACTGCTAATGGCAGCGAAAAAGATACAGTTAACAGCCAACAGTTAAGACCCAGTTTTGTTAGGCGTCAGACATCTAACGGACAAAAAAAATAACCCGCTACATGGTAAAACAGACGAACTTGTCCCCGCACAAGAAAACAAATGGGAAAATTAACCCATGCAATGCTAAAATAACACAACGCACGTAACACAACAACCAAGCAACATCACAAGCACATGGCCCAACAAAAAAACAAACAAACACAACATGCCACGGAACAATGAGGGTTAGCACACAACACGGACACCTGCCAACAGAAAACAAGCTCACCTGGGCAACATCACCACACGATCCAGATACAACCTGCACTACAAAGCTCCACACCCGCAACTGACAGGGACACACCAACCACAACACAGCACACTTGTAAACACAGACACACCTGCAAACACTTACATGGACAACAAACACCTTCCCATTCATCAGCACTCACCTCATCACCACACCTACACAACGCCCCACCACCAACTTAAACGGACAGCTAACCACACTCACTTGTTGCTTGTTTTCCACTCAGGAGAGATAGAGAGAGACATAGAGATAGAGATAAATAGAGAGTGAGAGCGCAATCAGTATGTTGGGTTACATATTGTTGCGAAGACTGCGGAGAAGGCGTGCAAGGGAGAGAGCTAGAGAACACCAGCAACCCCCAGGCACACCTGATCAACAGCTTTCACCTGTTGCAAGTGAGGAGGCTCCGTCTCATGAGCCACACAGGAGCCTATCCCCACCTGGAGGACACCTGCCTGCAGATACACAGCAGCAGCAACAGGATGCTCCACAGCTGCCACAGGGACCCCTGGAGCAACCCAGGATGCATAGACGACTACCAAGGCACAGGGTATACCGCCCAAGGGTCACTCTCTGTCACCGATGACAAGGTCATTGATCGCTACAGGTTGAGGCTGCATAGCATCATTGCCCTGTACAAGGTCATCAAGGATCAGGTGGATCCCATATGCACCCACAACCATGCCCTAACTGGCCTGTAAAAACTCCTGTGTGCCATGCACTTCATGGCAAGTGGCTCCTTCCAGTCGACAGGGTTACGCATCTGGCATGTCCCAGGCCACATTCTCCAGGGTGTTGGCCCAGGTCTTGCCAGCTCTCAAAGGTAAGGCTAGTAGGTACATATATTTCCCCACCACCGACATGGAGTGGACACATCTCAAGCAGGGCTTCTATGAAAGGGAAGGCATGCCCAGGGTCATGGGTGCAATAGATTGCACCCATGTCAGAATCAAAGCACTAGCACTACGGGGACATGTGTTCATCAACCGAAAAAACTTCCACTCCATGAATGTGCAGATGGTGTGTGACAGCAACTTGGCCATCATGAATGTCTGTGCAAAATATCCCGGAAGCTGTCACGACTCCCATATACTCAAAAACTCATCTGTGCACAGAGACTTCGAAAATGGGACCTATACAGGCGGATGGCTTCTGGATGAGTTAACAATACCAAATCACATCACATACACATGTGCTAGTATGTTCACCTCATGAAACAGCATTCACACAACATGAGCTCCTTGTCTCACCATGGCTCTTCCCCTCGCTCGCCAATCCCCAAACTGATGCCCAGGAAAGATATAACCAGGCTCATGTCAGAAATCTCAATGCCATTGAGTGTACCTTCGGCCTCCTCAAGTCTCGATTCTGATGTCTGCACCACTTGGGGGGAGCATTGCAGTATGCACCTGGCAAGGTCTGCGACATTGTCATGGCATGTGCCATCCACCATAATATCACAGTCGCCACCAGAGTCATCGACGATGTACAGCCCCCACCCAGACCTGATGACCCACTGGACATTGTCCAGGGTGAGGAAACCCCAACAGGGATGCAGACAAGGGGCAGATTGATCAGGGATCACTTCAGCTGTGAGTATAATAAATGTATGCACACAATCCATGCATGCACACCCACCACAACACACATCTTCTGTTTCACCCCACAGGATCAGTGACACAGCCCTGACACTGGATGCAGTATGGACCACCACCATCAACCATTCCATGGACCAGTCAGATTAGGCCTAGAGATTTCAATTACATCTGACACCCTGTCGTCCATGTTGATACTGCCACCCCAAGGATATCATGCATGTCCCCCTGGAAATCAAGGTACAACATTTTATCCTTGTGCAACATATTCCACGGCTCCCCAGGCACCACCTAAAGTGGTTTTTCTAGGATCACACCCATAGCAACCGTGGTACCCCTGTAGTGATAGAGTCTCATCCAAGGCAATGCATCGGTTAACACTCTATCACATCAGGGGTTAAGGGGACACATGAGCGAACATGGGACCTGTAGTTTGCCAGAGCTAAAAATAGCAGCAGAGGGATGGATTTACAGTGGTAGCGTGTTACACAACATAGAGCTCATTACATGTGGATCACGTCTCCAGGGACACCATGCTGACCTGTGTGTTTGTGCAGTGATATGTGCCCCGGACAGAAATACACACATCAACAAATATGTCCTGATAGCTCCATGATCCAAACATATTTGGACTGTCTCTGACAGTGGCAGACCAAATATAGTGTTGTCAGGAAGCTATCAGGACACATCTGTTGATGCGTGTGGCCATGTCAGGAGCATATATCCCTAAAGATGGTTAACATCCACTTAGTTACCCCCCATGATGGTTCATAGACTAGTAGACAACACATTCCACAGCAATGGTTCATGTAGACCCATGTCAGGAGAAAGATGAAGAGGATCATGATGTTGTAGCTGTTGCATGATGAACACTTCGAGGGTGATGTTCCAAATCCTGTCCTCTTGTCCCACAGGCATCCATAGCACAATCCATCCTTGAACAGCGGAGTTTCCATGTGACTGGACTGAATCCTGGACAACACTTCCATGAAGCTCACCCCTTGGTGTTTCAAGTGATTGTGTTGGTGATACAATGTGTGACCTGATGTTCACAGCAACCTCTACTGGAACATTCACATATAGACACACATTCATGTGTGTACTACCACCGAGGTATCAGACCTGTACAGTAAGACTGCTCATCACAGAGTAGACAAACCATGTGGACAACACATGAGCAGTTCCCCAGTGTTACTAGAATATCCCTATTTAGTTCAGATGTACCGTCTATGTGCTCATACAAGTGTTTCATGCATATATGCTATATACCCAGAAAACACATGTATGTGTTACTGTAGTTTGAGACACAATAAAGTAGTACCATCACTAGTCAGTATGTGTCTGACTGTATGAATAAATGTTGGATTTGACATCTCTCAATTATGAACCATACCAGGGCTAGAGTATACCTCATACATAGGAAGGCATGACCCACATCACAGGAATCCACTAGTTGTTTGACCATGAGTGAACATTGTGATGTATACATGCAATGGGATGATGGCAGTGATACACTAATGGGTGTTGTGGTGATAGCAGGAGATACAGGGGACATCATTACTTTTGTTGTGGTGATAGTAGGTGATACAGGGAACATCATTACTTCCACAGTTATGTCACGTCCACGGTTTGTGTCTTGCTCAATATAATCAATGTCCTGAGTTTGCTGTATGTTGACATATCTCAGTACCTGGGCTATATAAAAAAAAAAAACAAGACCAAGTGGACAAGTGTTATCACTGGTGAAGTGTGTCACAACCTTAGTTAAACAACAACACAACTTAGTACATAACCCAATGCCCAGCCTAAGTTTTAATGTGTTTGCTACACATTGACATCTTAGGAAAACCATTGGGTTATCCAGTAAGTTTGTCACGGTTTTCAAGACACTCAGACCAGCAGGTGAAATAAAACACAGTTTTATTAAGAACAAAATGAATGACAAGAATCACCCCCTATAGGCAGCACTGCGTAGCAGCAAGAAGGCAATAGTATGACCAATATACAGGTATTGATTTAAACAGCACAGGCAAATAGCAGATACTGAGTACAGAGATACAAGGGTTAACACAGTAATCAGTCCGTCTCAGTTGTGGTGTTTGGCACGCCCAAGGTGATAATAGGCAGTAAATGATGAAGAGGACTCAACACCAAATGTTCTTAATACTGTGATAATTGTCCAGCAAAGAGAAACCTGCAACCCAGAACCTGCTGCACTTGAACAATAACCCCCACGGACGTAATAACGGAGCAAGTAGACTGCCAGAGCTTGAGCCAATAGCCCCCATGGGCGTGACAACGGAAGCAACTGGATTGCAAGAGCTTGAGCTAATAGCCCCCATGGGCGTGATAACGGAAGCAACTGGATTGCAAGAGCTTGAGCCAATAGCCCCCACGGGCGTAATAACAGAGGCTTGCACATTAGCAGCTAAAGCCGTGGCGGCTACCGGGCGCGGTAACAAACTTCACTATACTGCAAGGAGTGATATGAACCGTCGCCTACAAGGCCTACCAGACTGGCTCAGCAGTAATAGTGGTATTAGAGAATCGGCTCAGCACAATAGCAACGCTCTGTACCAGACTGGAGGCTCAGAACCGGGTTAACGGTTCGATAGTTGGAACACAGCTCTGCACAGGTCAATGGCTCGATAGTTGTAACACAGCTCTGCACGGGTTAATGGCTCGTAAGAGGAGTACAACTCAGCAGGGAACAGCTCGGTAGCAGGATCTCAGCTCAGCACGGGTTAACAACTGCAGCCGTAGAAGGACAGTAGTTGGAGGAAGTCAAAATGTTGCCTCGGCAACAGTGGGAAGCTGGAACGTAGTCTGGGCAGATGTAACCAGTGCAGGTCACGGAGCAGGAATGTCATACAAGCCGGGTCGAATCACGGAGCAGGTTCTCAGACAAGCCAGATCAGCATACAAGCAGGAACGTCAGCCACGCTGGGTCAAATCACGGGCCAGGAACACAGGAACGTAGTCAAAGCAAGCCAGGTCGGTACACCGGAAATCAGGAACACAGGAACACAGCACAGCAAAACTGGCTCAGGAACACCACGAAAGGGCACCTAACAGGTTCCAATGACCCAGTATAAAAGGTCACCAGGGGCGGGCCAAACAGGCTCAACCAATCGGAGCGCAGCACAAGTGAGAGTGACAGGAGGGGAATCACTGCACCGTGATAAAGTTAGACTGTGATTCAAACACCTATCGTGCAACTGACTTACTGGAGAACACAATGCTTCCGCTAGGATCCCAATGTGTAGCACACACACTGGGATCCTAGGGTGTACATTGTGTTCAGCAGTAAGTCAGCTGCACAATGGGAGTTTGATCCAAAGTCAATAGTGAAGCATGTTCCATCTGTCCTGCTTGTTATATCCCTGCTAAGTCACATAGCTATTTGTTTGGTTTCCCCTTCAAACACAACAATTGATGCAGATGAATGTTAAGTGTTGCACCAGTTGTTGTGATGAGCGGTATGTTCAGAACAATTCTAACACACAACATGGCCATGTAACACTGTTGTGTTACATGGCAACAGGGATGGGTTGCCAGGGGAATTCGGACAACAGTGTGTGTATGTGAACCCATGTTGTAGCATACCACAAACATTTCACCCAGGCAGAGGTTGTGTTCACTGCATTGTATGGCAATGCATTGGAGACAACCCTGCCACCCAATCCATAACTGAAGACACAGCAGATCAGACAGGAATCAGAAGCACAATGTTCCTTTATTGAGGGGGCAGATAACAGGTTGGGCCTTTCATTTTTTCTTTTTTTTTGGGGGGGGGGGCCTTAGACTGGGTGTCAGAGGTGGATGCCCTTGATGATCGTCTGGTCACCCTCTGCCCCCTAGGTGTGGCTTCAGGGGGTAACACTGGAGGGGGTGGTGGGTGCAGTAGACCCCTCCATGGAATGCAAGTTCTCCCTCTCAATCCTCACGGTCTCCCTGCAGTTGATCTCTCTCAACTCCACAAGTACCTGTGTGAACATGTCCATGATTCCTGTCTTGAGCTGGTGGAGTTGTGTGTTCACTCTGGCCACCTCCGACTCCAGGGCTTGGATTCTGGTCTCCAATCTGGCTGTGTTCCTCCTGGATTCCCTCCTGCTCCTGGTGATGTTGACATCACCAGGAGTAGTCTCCTCTGCAGGGCCATACACTCCGCCTCCATCCCTGTGAGGCATGCAGTGCTGGAGGTGGATGTGCCCGGTGAACCTGGTGCTGCTGTTTCCCCTGCTGCTGAAGGTGCTGTTTCCTCTGCTGCTGAGGGTGCTGTTTCCACTGCTGCTTGAGGTGCTGTTTCCTCTGCTGCTTCTTGAGGTGCTCTTTCCTCTGATGCTGCTGGAGGTGCTGTTTCCTCTGCTGCTGGAGGTGCTGTGGCTGCTGTGACAGCTGTTGGAGTAGCTGGTTCAGATGATGGGCATACGCCCACCACATCAAGTGACTCTGAGCTGCCCAATGATGTGTGTGCTGGTGGAGGTGTGAATATGTCCCTGGGTAGAGGGCGCTGGGGCTCACCAATCAGGCCCAGGTGTGGGTAGTCCATTGGCCAAGGGTCATATGGTGGCCACTGATAAGTGCTTGGACCCCACCTGGGATCATACCTTGTGGCATGCTGTGGAGCCATCCAGGAGGGTGGATTGATCTGTGAGGCATTTGGCCCATACTGGGTGGTGGCCACTGTCCCTGGCAGCCATTGCCTCCCTGGCAGTGGTGGTGCTGCTGCTGGAGGGTAGTAGCTGGTGGAGGTGGCTGGATACATCCACCTCTCCTCCTGTTGCATCCAGTCACTGTACTGGGGAGGTGCAGCTTGGAGGTGTGCAGCCTGTGGTGGTGGTGAAGCTTGCAGGGGTTCAGCCTGTGGTGGTGCAGCTTGGAGGGGTGCAGCCTGTGGTGGCGCAGCTTGAAGGGGTGCAGCCTGTAGTGGTGCAGCCTGTGTTGGAGGAGATGAGGATGGTGGGTTTGGTGACCACCGGCTGGTCCCCTCCTCTGTGTACTCCTCACTAAGGGGTGACGTAGCCTCCTCCATGGGCTCCCGCTGGGCTTGAGGGCCGTAAGCTGTGTGGAGAAATGTGATGTTGTGATTAGTGAACTTAGCCATAGGTTTGAGGAGACAGTTATACTTTGATATGTGTTGAAGAAAAATATATGTGTTTGGGTTAATCCCCCTGGGTAAACAAGGGTACTCCCACTGCTGAAAGGTGTTGTTTGAGTTATTACGGGTACAGGTTTCATTTTGAGGTGCAATATCACAGTGGCCCAAAATAGTACAGTGGGGCTGTTGCAGCACCCTCCCATGTAGATTTCTGGTCCCTGTATCAGAGCTGTCCATATGATAGTGTAGTAACAGCACCACTGTACAATTTCAGGCCACTGGGATATTGCCCCTGACATATCCATGTCTGAGCTGTGATACCTTTTGAATTAACACACCTTTCAGCAGTAGGAATACCATTGTTTAACTCGGGAGGTGAATCCTACAACATTTATTTGTCTTTACAACTTTTAGGGATGGCTATCCCTCCAAGGGGATAGCAAAGGTTAAGTCCACCTTGATGTCAATGTTGACATTGTGAAAACAAATGTTGTTCGCTGTTAGTCCTATCCCTCCTACCCTCATGGTTATTCAGATATTGCTCTATGTGACAGATGGAGTTTTCAGTCATTGGTCCACACGAAGGCTCTTCAGCAGAGCCAAAATTGCCCCATTTAGAGAACAATACTTAACTGGAATGGTGTAAAGAGGTATTTATCTCGAAATGTTGCGAATTTGGCTCTGCTGAAAAGCCTCCGTGTGGTCAAATGACAGATATCTCCACCTGTCACATAGACCAATATCTGTATAACCATGAGGGTTGGAGGGATAGGACTTACATCGAGACACATCTTTTTACGATGCCAATGATATTACATCATGATGACATTCCCCATTGCTATCCCATTACAGTCACACACATGTAGAAATGGTCATACATGTATGTGGATATGTACCCTTCATATGGATACAAAAATATCCTTCCAAGATGTGAAGCCAGAGAGCAGTTCAGTGTGATTGCCTTACTGGCTATATACATGTGCACCCATCCAAATATACATTGGATTGAAATGATGGATATGAACATACTTCGTATATCCCATCTACGTAGAGTGTGATATACTATTTATGTGTATTTGGATGGTAGCAATGTAGGTTGATTTTTGATGGGTGCACATATCTGGCCAGTAAGGCAATCACATCCAGTGAACTGATCTCTGTGTTCACATCGTGTTGGGACATATTTAGAAACATTTGAAAGGTACATATCTGACCGTTTTTATTAGTGTCTATATCTCTTATAAACAGATCTGCAGTGGGATTCAAGTGTTATTCAACCCTATCATCTTATCTGATCCTGTACAATGCACAATTTTAGATTACTTGACAGGTGACTCTCTGGTTGTCATGATGATATCCTATGCATTTGATTGAGGCCTGTTTTTCTCTGTGTATGAGCCCATCCATCCTTCTGTGTGAGGCAACCGTACTCAATCCAAGATAATCATCAGTCATGGTCTGTTGGTCACCAAGGTACAATGGTTGATATTTGGTTCCCATGTGTATCCTGCAAACAGCGGCTGGTGTACCATCCATCCATGGCATCAGCACCCCTGTGGATCCATGTGGGAATCAGATGTGGGATATGTCATTTCAAGTTAGAGTAAATGATTGCAGCACGACATGCAGATTGTTGGTGATGGTTGATTGAGGTCATACCTGCTTGTTGCGTGGATGGCTGTGGTGCATGATTAATGCGTGACCTTGTGTACAAACTCTGTGCATATCGAGATCTTGTGATATTGCTGGATGGGGGGTGCTGCGGGTTCAGGAGAGAGAGGAATTGTGTGACGGTACCAGCAGACACCCAGCCTTGGTGTCCCCGTCAATAGTCGCTTCTTCCACTATAAGCCAGATGGACATCCAACAGCATACCGCAATATACCCCAAACCAGGCAAAACTAGTATCAGGGTAACCAGCACCACACTCTGGATACAGCAAGCTTACCCCACCAGACAACAGTGTAGGTAAGACAAGAACTCCTTCATTGAAACAAACCACACATATTTATACTCAAACATTTACATTGATTTACCTGGACCAAGCAGTTACAATAGGGACATAATCCAATCACAAAAAGGCCAACAGCAGATGGTCTAACAAATACAATGACTCAGACATGATTACATTTCACACACAAAAGGGTTGATGAACTCAGACAGTGGACACAAAGACTTGAGGGGCTTGAATGAATTAACACACGAAAGGGGGTCTGACTACAGTTCACAATACACTGGCTTGAGTGGCTACAATACACTCTGCAAGTAACTTTAGGTAAACTCAAATAATTAACCCTTTCGGTCCATTGCCTTGGAAGCAAGCCAGCAGTCCATGGTTGTCAGTCTCTTTGGGCCCAGAAATGTCCACAGTCTCTGGGGTTCTTGGGATAACAGTTCCAGGGCTAGGTCCATAGTCTGTGGGCAGGAGGCTTGTGCTCAGGCCCCTCCAGGGGCCCAGTGGTTCCTGTGACAAACTGGAATCGGTGTAGGGGAGTATAGCATAATTTAAGTTAGGTTCGATTCTGGGAGTTTTGGTTATTGGAGGTTGGAATAACAATAAAAACCTCATGTTGAATCTGTATGCCCTACTGATATGCATATGTTCTTTTCATTCTTACAAATGTCCAAGTGTATTTGCTGTATTGTACGATTTTACATGTATTTTTCAGTATATGAGATGTCTATGGAGCGATCTCATAATAAAATATATTTGAAAAAAAAATGATTGCAGCACAACACCAAGGCCTACTTCATCTACCTTGAATTCTGTGGAATAGTTTTCGGCCTATGTGTTGCATATACAACCAGTTACTCTTTGGGACACTGTGATGTGTGACCTGATCCACCCTTTTTGTGATTCAGTAAGCGGTGATGTTGAACTGATGAAGTGAACATGATGCTGACTTCTCCAGTGATCTCCTTTCCCCATTTCCAGTGTTTTCCATGGAGTCTGTACAATGGGACCCTATCAACTTGATTCTTGTTTTTGCATATTCTCCATAGACTAACACTGGTATTGGACTCCACGACCCGCCTGTATGTAGCCACAGCGTTCACCCGGCTGCAGATCTGGTTCCAGGCTGCCTTCCTCCTCGCTGACAGGCCAGGGACCTCCACCGTCGGGTGGAGAACACTCTGTCTCTTCAGGACAGCTTCTACAAGAGCCGTGTTCTCCTCCTCAGTATATCTTGGATCCCTGATCCTGCCCTCATCAGCTCTGGCATGGGAGGATTCTGAGCCAGAGTGTCCTGCCTGCTCTGACCCTGATTGTGTGGGGTACTCCCCAGCAACTACCCCTTGTCCCTGTTGTCCGTATGCCTGCTCTTGTGGGCCGGATCCCCCTCCGCCCTGCGGATCTCCCTCTCCCACCCCTACTCTGCTCAGGGATACACTTCCTCCTCCTCCACTACTCTCCCCATACCTCTCTGCTGTCCTCCTCTCCTGGCCATCACTCACCCACTCACACCCAGGCACTCCCACAGGCCCTCACAGACACACTCGATCCACTCACTCTCTGTCACACACTTTCACTCACAGATTCACACTAAAAATAAAATTTAAAATGTTTAAGGTGTTATAAAAAAAGGACTATGTGTATGTATGTGTATGTGTTTGTGTTTGTATGTGTGTATGTAATATGTGCAAAGGTGTGATATGTGTCGTATTATGTGCAATGCTCTCCTCTCTCCAAACTCCAAAACTCCTCTACCTCCAATGAACGCTCCTATCTCCCTTTCTCTGATCACTATCCTCCACTCCTGGGTCCTAATATCTAGCTCTCAAGAACTCGATAACAGACAGTGTGTGACGGTTATTTTGGGGTATATATAGGTGTATTTGAAGTTTTTGGATACTTTGGGGCTTTGGGATTGGCTGTGTGTTTGAATTTGTTGTTACATCAATCAGGGTTGCTAGACAACGGCAGACGTTATGTTACAAGTTGTTTTGAGCTCTGTTATCGTGTGATTTGGCTGCCCGTTGTGCATTAACATGAGCGACAATGGGTTTTGTGTTATGTGTTTTGGCTGTGCCTACGCTCGATAGCTGTTCTTGTAGAGTACCTATTGAATCTGCTGTAACTCATGTATTATTTGCGAGCGATGTGACTTTTTCACTTAGTGGCTGGTTTAACGTGAGCCTTTAAATCCAGCCCTAAGTCTTTTATACCATTCAAATATATTATATACCATTTTTTTTTACACACAAATAGGGTTTTCTTTTGATATCACACTTCTATGGATAACCCACCTTTTACTTTTTTAAAATTAAAGAAATAGGTTAAAAAAAATGTAAAAAAAACCCTCACCATTTTTATTTTTTCTCTTGGTATCATTTGGATGCAATGGGTTAAATTTAAGGAGACTGCATGAAAGGTATGACCGGTCATTCATATCTACTAAATGGGAAGTTTTAAGTGGGCACTCTCTCTTTAGGGTGAAAATCCTCATGTCCTTTTTTCACTCTCTATTTCTCTGAATGTTAATGATATTATTGTGTAGTGTATATAAGTATATTAAATTGCTCCACAACTGTAAAACTAACATTAATTTGTACTAAATCTTCATTAATTTTTTTTTAATTAGTGGGTGTCACATTTATTTAAAAAACTCAACAAGTTGCTGTTAGCAGGTCATAAAAGGGTCTACTTACATGATGCTCACAGCTCCAGCACTGAAGGGGTTAAGACCCCCATCTCTAGCTCTTATTCATGCTTTGCGTATCTGTTCTCTGCTTCGCTCTCCCTTACTTTCATAATAAGGAAGAGAAAGGCAGAGGACAGTCACAAAAGCAATGTGTAAACACATTGACTTTGTGAATGAAAATTCGGCGGAGCGGTAACGTATACCGACGGAAGAGAGAAGCACTGAGACTATACCGGAGCACTCAATTTCAGGCTGTAAAGCATGATAGCAGCATGCACTGAGACTGCTGCTATCATTTAAACCCATGACTAGGAATAGGCAAAAGTTGTCACTGTGTTCCAGTGAAAAATTCCGTGAAAACCACGTTATTGTACACTTTTTCGAGAGAAAATCCGCTTTAAATCCGCAAGTAATTTTTTTTTTCCCATTGGCCACAATTCCACAACAATTTTTCAGTGGCTAGAAAGTTTCCACTCATTGATTTATGTTGTTTTCACTTTTTAGCTATAAAAACTTGATGTATTACAAGAAGTGAAACACAATAGAAGCAGCTACAGAATGAGGTAGACTTGCTGTGCTGTGCTGCTGTCATTTGTTTGTTAAATTGAGGCAGGAGAGGCTCATAGTGACTGCTATTACTATGAGCAGTAAAAGCAGGAACTGGAAGGACCCTTATTATGTGTCCACTGAGTCTGAAAAGGAGGAGGAGGAGGAGGAAGTGAGAAGTACTGGAACAATGCTGTTCAGTCCTCCTAAATAACCCCAAGGGATCTTGGGGAATTTAATGGTAAGGGAGGGAGAAAAGGAAATGTAAAGGGAGGTAGAAAACGGTAGTACTAGTGAGAGCAGGACAGGTAAGCTGCCTGTGCCTACTGCAAGACGTGCTGCCCCTGCTGCCAGTGCCACCATTGCTGTACCTGCTGCAAGATTTTCTGCCCCTGCTGCCACCAGGGCTGTACCTGCAGCTAACATTGCTGTACCTGCAGCCACCATTGTTGTACCTGCTGCAGGATTTGCTGCTCCTGCTGCCACCAGTGCTGTACCTGCTGCCAGTGCTGAACCTGCTTCCACCAATACTTTGCCTGCTGCTAGTGTGCCTTGTGGTACTCAGGGGGGAAAGATGATGCCAAGTGTGACAGTAAGGGATCCTAAATCACACTTGTTGTCCCCAAGCAGTCCTGCCAGTGTTAGTATTACTGCTTCTAAGGTCCAGCAGCTTGTTAGCATTAGGAGTGAAGGAGGGGGTAATCAGCAATATCCTCATATTACTGGTGACAGTGAGACTAAGGAGGAAGGCTCTGCAGCTGAAGTTGATGTGGTTGGTGTTAGTAGTAGTAATGGTGAAGCAGCCGGAGTGGTAGAGGAAACATCTGAAAGTGTCCAGACTAGCAATCAAGGGAGCCCACACCATTACTCTGGCTCTGGGAGTCTCCTTCCCTTCACTATAGTGTCCAAGTTGAAAATGATCCTTAAGAGGCCAGAACTGGTGTTGAGGGAGAGCAGGCTCAGAATTAATACCATCACCACCAGCAGGGGCACAGATCAGCTGACAGTGCCTACTGCTACTGCTGCTAGTGCTAGTCTGTTGGAGAAGCTGGGGAAGAAGAGACATTGATGGCCTTTTTAGAAGAAACTGAGAAGGAATGGGAGACAGGGAAGAGGATGGGCATCACCACCACCGCTAGCAATGATATTTTGGAATTACAGGAATTTGCAACTGCTCTAATTCCTTCTGATGCTGAGATGCAAGGGCAGCAGGATGCTGAGGAGCAGGTTAGTGTGCCACAGACCACTGTGGACACAGTGGGAATGGGGTCAACAAGTGATGCGGGACTAGAACAGGTTCCATTTCCCATAAGTAGCAATACTCCTGATCCTAGTTGCAGTTCTAAATCTGAGGCAGTGGCAGCAACAGCAGCAACATTATCCGCTGCCACAGACCATGAAGGGGAATGTGGAGGACAAGAAGAAAGAGGCCATTCTTCTCCATCTGTTCCCTTCCCTCTAAAGCGATAATGGGTGTGGGACTATTTTTCTGTTAGGGCAGGCACAGTGCAGTCATCAGCAAATTTGCACATGATCATAAGGATTTTAAAGATAAATGAATCTATAAGTGGAGACATAAGGGTAATATGAGAAAGCTCCAATCACGTTCATCATCTTCAGCCCCAGTAATTTCACCTACTCCACGAGTTCGAGATGATACTAATGAGGAAACTCAGATTGAAACCCCTGTAATTGTCTCCTCAGGTTCTGAAATTGATTCAATTAGTGGTGAGGATGATGAAAATCCCACCACATCAATTCCTTTTTTAGGCCTTACGGGCACAAACGCGTCCGCAGAGGCAAATCTTCACAAGCTTCGAAGCAGGTTACATTGGGGCTACAAGGGTCAGTCCAATCAGTCTCGGTCAAACAAGAGGGACAAGAAATCCAAACATTATGAAATGTGGTCAACCTTTCTGGTCATTTGTCTGACCTACATAGGTCAGTTTTGTCTCGTGGACTTTCATTTTCCCCTTCACAATCCTTGTCTAAGTTTGATGTTATTAAGGATGTTTCTTTGTTTTGCAGGAGATTGCTTCTCAAAAAATTTTTTGATAAGTCTTCACAGCCAGCTTCTGCTTCCATGAATGATTCAGAATTACTTGATGATATGTTAGATTTAATACAAGAGAATGAGCAATCGATTATCGGTGATCCTTTGAATAGAGTTAGTTGCCATACATCTTTTAGATCTACAAGTGATTTTATGCCTTCATTTCAGGTTTGTCCACAGGTGAAGGTGTTTTTTCAATTGGCGCATGATGATGTACTTCATCTCCCCCTCACATGTCTTCTAAAGACAACCTCACCACTAATGAGCGTAAAGCCCTTTGAGAGATTTTTCAGTGGAACAATGTGGTTGTGAAAGAAGCAGATAAGGGAGGAAATTTTGTAATTTAGCCTATCATATTATATGTGGAAGAAGTTAATCGTCAACTGAGTGATCCCAGAACTTATAAACGGGATACAGCTTGCACTAATGGCATTATTACTAAAAAGGAACTAGGTTTCCTTAAGGTAGCATGCCCTGTCGTACTGACCTTCTATGCCCTGCCAAAGATTCATAAAAATATTGATAAACCACTGGGTCGTCCAATAGTGGCAGGGATAGGAGGTCTGTGCGAGAGGCCATGTTTGTTTTTGGACCATTTCTTACAGCCACTCGTTTTACAGTTAGATTCATATCTACGGGAGTCTTCAGATTTGCTAAGTATCAGGAGATTATTGTGGAAGAGGGTACCTCCATAGTCACGTGTGACGTGGAGGTCCTCTATTCCAGCATTCCACATTCGTATGGGATGAAAGCAGTATCCTATTTTTTGTATCAGTCAAATTTTTCTTCCGATCCTTCATTTTGTCATTTTTTTGTTGGATTTATTATACTTTGTCCTAACGCATAATTATTTTGTTTTTGACTATAAATATTATGTTCAAGTCTCTGGGACAGCTATGGGAGCTAAGTGCGCTCCTTCTTATGACAATTTATTTTTGGGGTGGTGGAAGAGGGAGACAGTTTTTAATGAATCTATGGATCAGTTTACACAACATGTAGAATTTTGGTATCGCTTCATTGATGATATCATCTTTTTGTGGCGTGGTCCTGATGATTTGTGTATTGAATTTTTGCATCTACTTAATATCAATGATTTTAATATTCGCCTTACCTTCTCCCCCCCACAGCAGTCAGTGGACTTCTTGGATCTCTCAATTTATGTAGACAAGAATGGTAGGATTCAGACTGACCTATTCTGCAAGCCGACTGCCGTAAACTCTCTATTACACTACTCAAGTGCTCATGAAGAGGGTTGTAAGAAAGGAATTCCGGTGGGGCAATATTTACGGGTTTGTCGTAATTGCTCATCAGATGGCCGGTTCCAAAGTAGAGCCTAAGAACTGCGGTCTTGATTTGTCGAACGAGGGTATCCCAAATCATGTTTGAAAAAGGGATACCAGAGAGCCTTGAACTCCACTAGAGAGCATCTGCTCAATACAGTTAATAAGAAGAGGGAGGACACCTTTGCCCCAATGCGAGTGATAACTGGATTTAATGCACATTGGGGCATTATCAAGAATATTTTGAATCATCATTGGCATGTCCTTTTGTCAGATCCCACTTTACGGTCATTAGTAACACTGACCACTTCTCTTAAAGCTAGAAGAGGGCAAAATCTATCTGACCTCTTGGTTCATAGCCATTTCAGCCGGAGTAGACGACATACGGGGATACCTGGGATAGTGGGCACTTTTCCCTGTGGTACATGTTCTATTTGTAAGTATATTTGTAAGACTAAAGAAATCTTTAGCCCTGTGGCTAATAAAAATCTTAAGCTGCACCATTTTGTCAATTGTCAAACGAGGAACTATGTCTATGCTCTCAGGTGCCCTTGTGGTTTTGTCTACGTTGGGAAGATGACACACCTCCTCAGAGCCGTATACAAAAGCACATGTCACTTGTTAAAAATGTGGCCCGCGATCAACAGAGGGAGGACACCTTGACTACTGTAGCATCTCACTTCCTTTTGTTAAATGGAAGTTCAACTGATGGACTGGAGATTTTTGGATTAGACAGAATTAGATTAAATATTAGAAAGGGTGATGGGCGTGGCCTGGCAGCCATACTGGACGGCCACGATTTGGAGAGGCTCAGATAAAGAGAAGGATTATCCGTTGCCATCTTTGCAACTGGGTTGTTTTTTTTAGATTTTCATTGCCAGATCCTTGCTCTCCATCTGCTACACTATCTGACCGGGCTATTATTTATGGTTTTCGAGGACCGCAGTGGCACTCGAGTATTTGGGCCTGCGGCCGCTGCCTGGCGTGCCGCTTCCGCCAGGCAGGGCACCGGACGTGAGTGTAAAGATCTCTTGCAATTCCTGAACTGTGTGGGAGAGCAGCACCTGTGCACTTACCTGTGACTGCGAGGGAGGTGTGGAGAGTTCCACGGTGCACTGCGTGTGGAGGTTCGGGAGGACAGCTGCGGGCCTGCGGCCTGGAGTGGCTACCGCCGAGACTGCATTGGGGGTGCGGGAGACATCAGGCTGGAGAGTGTTGGAGATCTTTGGTGAGCGTTAGGGGACCTGGCCATCCTTCTGCATGCTGGACTAATCCGGGTGTATTGGTCCGCCTGAAAGTGAGTGCTCCTGCCAGACGCCAAGCTATATTGCTGTTTGTACCCTTGCCAGTCTTGTTAGTGCACCCCCTGATTTGTTATTTTTTCTTCCCTCTGTGCCCCCTCTTCCCTATCCAGTAGGCCACTTACTATATATCCAACTGCTTCAGTGGATGCTGCTGCGGTTATAGAGGCAGCTGGGAGACCGCCTGTTGCTAATGTCCCATGTGGAAATTTATATATAAGCCTGACACCCTTTTAATTGTTTGCTGTGTTACTTTCTGAATGTGACCCCCACATTGAAAGCGAGGAGGAAGATGAGGGAGGGGAAGGAGTAAGCGGAAGAAAAAGGGGCTACTGTTGGCAACTGGAGAACCACTTGTTGCTGATAATACTTCATATCTGGCACGTCTTTTATAAGGCCGTATTTGATCCTGAGTGTGGTGGATGCCCCTGTCTGTTCTCTTTCCTGTTTGTGTTCCCCCTTTCTACCCCATGTTTGAAGATTATCCATCAAGGATATAGAAGTTGCTGAGGAATTACTGATGATGCTCTATCCTTCAGCTATGGCCCATGCTCACAGGTCTTATCTATAGACATACCTCTACTATTGGCAGAGCAATTTTACCCTTGTTTGTCACCTCTCCAATATATGTTTCCCCCCTCTACCCCATATTGGAATACTTGCTGCTCTGGTCTACATTTGTTTTCTCAATCTCAGCATGATTAAAAATTCACTGGATCGTCTGGAAATTCGACATACTGACATGAGCCAGGATATGCATGTTGTTTAAAATTTGAGAGGTCCCGTCTGCACCTGTTCGCCTTGGCGGCACATCTCCACTCTACTCTGACCTGGCCTGTATTACTCTGACATACACTTGTTTCTCATCTCCATTATGTTTAAAAAATTTTCAGAATACAGGAAGAAATTAAGTAAATTTGCTAGAAGGGCAATGGCGGCGGAGGAGGTCACGGCCGTGTTGGAGGCCCCCTCTGCGGCAGCTTCACCGGCACAGTCCTCTGCTTCTGAAGAAGATGATTCCAAATCTCAATTCACAGAAATTATGTCTGCAATTGCTACTTGTCAGGCAGTCCTGACTAATAAAATCGACACAGTGCAAGTAGAGATTAACCTTTTACGTGCGGACCAGCAGAATCGACGTGAAAGCATTATGGATGTTCGACAACGTATCTCCACTGTGGAAGACACGCTTCCCCCTGTTGTAACTTCGGTGGATGAGCTAAAAAATCAAGTTCGTTCTCTGCAATCCAAGGTGGATGATCTGGAAACAGATCCAGACGCAGTAATGTTCGTATAATTGGGCTGCCGGAGGACTGTGAGGGCCGTGCCCCTGAGCAATTCATGGAGTCCTGGATAAGGGAACATGTTGGCACAGAAGGTCTCTCACCATCTTTTACTATCGAGAGGGCGCATCGTTTGCCAGCCGGTCCGAGACCTCCCGGATCTTCTCCTCGACAGCTAATTATTAAACTTCTGAATTATAGAGATCGGGATGCAATCCTTCGTATGGCTAGGGGAAAGGTTAGATCTTGTTTGAGAACCACCGTATCTCTTTCTATCTGGATTTCTCAGCTGAGGTCCAGCGTCAGAGACGCCGCTTTATGGAGGTTAAGCGCAAACTACGAGAAAAGAACATTTCCTACTCCATGTTGTTTCCTGCTAGGCTGAGAATTATTCATGATGGTAATACTATCTTCTTCACATTGGAGTCAGAGGCCAGAGAATGGGTGGACACTCATTAGGGCTCCCTCATCAGCCCCTATTATCGATATCATGGACCTTACTGCGTGTGACCTCATATAATTCTTCCCCTGAATTAAGCTAGATGCTAAAATGATTCCTGTGGCACATGATGACTGCCTGACTCGATCCCTATTTCGCTGTTATACTTTGATCGAGTACATGCCCAATGGGACAGACCGTGATTGCCCTCATATATTATGGGGGCTTGAGAGACGAACAGCTTCAAGTTTTCTGATATGATGGTGTGGTACTCCGAGAGATATTGTGTATTGGCTAGGAGCACTAGTCTTAATGTCTTCTTTTGTAAATGCTATTACAGAAGTATACTCTGATGTGTATATCTATCTTTTCAAGGGGGAGAGAGAGCTCATTATTAGGGTGTTTTTTTTTTTTTCTCTCTCTCGCCCACTATATTGATCTCATAGGTACTGTTATGTACTGTTACTGTTATATTGGGACTTGCTTGCACACCTCGGGCGGTGGCTGGATGCTGTTTTTGCTGTAATTTGGCACTTAATATCTCATGAAGTCGTTTGCTCCGGCTTATAATTTTATGACGCCTCTGCTCCGCCCGGGGGGTGCTGGGATGAGATTCAAAAATTGGGAGGCATGCTTGATGTCTCTGGGGGGCCTCATCTTGCTCCTGAGTTGTTGCACTGTTATTAAAGTGATTTACTTACTTATACTTATATAAATAAATCCGAGTAATGTTGTGCTCTGGCTCAGAGCACTAGTCTTAACGCCTTCTTTATAAATGCTATTGCAGATGTGTACTTTTGGTGCGTATATCTATCTATTCAGGGGCGAGAGAGAGTTTATTAGGTTTTTTTTTTTTTCCTTTCTCTCGCCCACCACTGTTATGCACTGTTGCTGTTGTATTGGTATTTGCTTGCATGCCTCGGGCGGTGGCTGGATGATGTTTTTGCCGTCGTTCGGCACTTAAATTTCATGAAGTCGTTTGCTTCGGCTTATGATTTTATGACGTTTCTACTCCACCCGAGGGGTGCTGGGTTGGGAAGCAAAAATGGGAGGCGTATTTAATGTCTCTGGGGAGCCTCATCTTGCTTCTGAGTTGTTGTACGGTTATTAAAGTGATTTACCTATTTATGCATATATACATTTATGTGCTTATCTATGGGGAGGTGAATTGTTGCTTTGTGGTGCTCCTGTTCGGCTGCTGGCCTTTCGCTCACCTTGGACGGTGGTGTGACGCTACGCTACAGTGATTTGGCGCTTTGATCCCCTTCCATGTGTTGGAATTTGATCATTTAATTCTGCCTCCGGACCGTCTGAGGGGTATTGGGAGGTGGAGGCTGAATGGGGGCACTCTCTGGCTGCAATCAGGGGTTTGTTTTTATTGCCAGATGGGAGGTGTTCACATCTGGGGTCTGGTGTGTGGACGGGACTGTTTGTGACTTGAGTACATACTAGTTATTTGGTTTTTGGGTGTTGGGTGGGAGGGTTGGGGAGTTGGCTGTGGCTGCCAGGCCGCGGGAATGGGTTGGTTCGGGGATAAAATCTCTATCGGGTTGGGGGTGATGGAGATAGGGTGGGATGTTTTGTTAGGGATCGGGTTAGATGTTTGCTTAGGATTTCCTCTCTCTCCTGGGCCGGGCGCTCCTTGCTCCCAGCTATCCCTGCCGTGTGGCCAGGGATGTCGCTTTCATTCTTCTTTTTATAATGATATCACTAACCTGTAAGTTCCTCTCATGGAATGTGCGCGGATTGAATGATGCCATAAAACGCTCTTTAGTTTTAAATCACATTAAGAAACAGACTCCGGGGGTTGTTATGTTGCAGGAGACCCATCTTACTGCAAGTAGAGTTTTGTCCCTTAGGAGACAATGGTTGCAGAGTCATTATCACGCCACTTATTCCACATATGCCAGAGGTGTTTCTATTCTTATCTCTAAACTAGTTTCCTTTGAACTCATTGACCTTAAGACTGACCCCCAGGGACGATACCTTTTTTTGACATGTAAACTACAGGGAGCTCTGTTTGTCTTGATGAATGTCTACATACCACCGCCTTTTGACCCCTCGATTCTTAGAGATATGCTTATTTATGTCTCTGACAAGTCACAACACCATATTGTCTGTATGGGAGATTTTACTATGGCGGCTAATCCTGACTTAGACAGGTTGGGTGGCTCAGCGGTAGACTCCAAACTGCATAGAGATGCCTTCCTCAGTCTCATCGGTGACGTGGGTTTTATAGACGTATGGCGGACTCTTCACCCGCAGGATCGGGGGTTCTCGTGCCACTCGGCCACACATAAAACATTATCTAGGATTGATTATGTGTTTACTAACCAATTGACCTTGAATTGGGTGTCGGATTGTTGTTTCATGACTAGAGTGGCTTCTGACCACTCTCCATTATTGTTGACCCTGCAGCGTGACCGGAGACCTCACTCTCGAGTCTGGAGATTTAACCCCATATGGTTGATAAATGCGTCTTTGGTGTCTAAGCATAGAGAGGATCTCAGTGACTATTTTGTCAATAATCTCGGCTCGGCTGCTCAGGGTGTGGTTTGTGAAACTGCCAAGGCGGCAACGAGGGGCTCCTTGATTTCTCTCATATCTATGCAAAATAGACTTAGATCTAGGGAGGTGGAAGTATTGGAATCGCATGCAGCAGAGGCGGAGAGACAGTTCGAGGAAGGGGGGACACGACCTCTTATGCTAAGTTCGTCTCTTGCTCGCTTCGCTACTCTGCGAAATTAACTGAACTGAATGCTCGTCATGTCTATTTAAAACAGAATATTTTTGAAAATGGTGATAAGGCAGGCAAGCTAATGGCTCATCTTGTCAGTCAGCACGGAGGGACTCCGTCGGTTTCTGCACTCCGAGATCCCGGGGATGTAATGATTCTTGATCCGCAGGCGATCAACTCGCGTTTTCAGCTCTTCTACTCCCATTTATATGAATCTCGTCTTGCCCGCTCTGAGGCACAGATTTCCTCCTTTATTGATCATTGTGATCTTCCGCAACTTTCCATTGAACATAAGCAAATGTTAGACGCTCCTATACTTCTTAGAGAGGTGGTGGAGGCAATTCGCACATTGCCGACGGGCAAGGCGTCGGGGGTGGATGGTCTTCCAGCGGAATGGTATAAGGAATTTGCGGATGTTTTGGCCCCCCATCTTTTGAATACTTTTTATGCTGCTATTGATGATGATTTCCTACCGGATTCAATGAATCCTCCATTCTCTTTGCACCATGGAACTAGACAGGGCTGCCCACTTTCACCCGGACTGTTTGCTCTGGTCTTGGAACCCCTGGCTGTTTTAATTCATGCTCACCCGCTGATCCAGGGGCTCAGGATAGAAGGTAGAGAGGAAAAGCTTGCACTGTATGCCGATGACATCTTACTCTTTTTGGGGGATGGAGGGAACTCCTTACGAACTATGTTGCGGTTGGTAGATGATTTTGGCACATACTCTGGTTTTCAAATAAATTGGACTAAGTCCTCTTTGATTCTGATTGACGGTGGTTTGCGGAGGTTTCCTTCACCTGACATCCCGCTCTCTTGCGTAACTGAGTGGTCATATTTGGGGATTCGGGTGACGGGTGTGACGGACTCCTTTTTGGAGCTAAATTTAGTTCCTACTATCCAATACTATCCAATACTTTAGCGAAAAAACGATGGCATGGCTTCAATTACCTTTAAATGTTATTGGAAGATCAAATCTTATTAATATGATTTTTTTGCCCAAATTTTTATATATTTTTAAAAATACGCCAGTCCCTATTCCTAAAAAATACTTCCGACATATAGACAAAATTATTTTGGGATTTCTATGGAGGGGGAACCAGGCTAGACTCAAACTAACTACTCTCGTGAGATCCGAAAGGGAGGGTGGAATTTCCTTACCTGATTTTTATAGGTACTACTTGGCAGCGCAATCTCGTTACGCGATTGATTTTGTCTCTCCTCAACCTCGTTACCAGCCTGCCTATAGACTATCTCAGTTTCTACATGGTGGACCTGCCGTTTTTAAAACTCGAATTCCCCTGGTAACAGCCCTGTACGGGGCATGGATGAGCTGAAACAGTTGCTGGGGTATGTAGCCATGGATCCGGATACTCCCCTGTGGGGTGATGCAGGGATACACCATCTACTCGGAAGTGAGTTTGGCCCCTTGTGGGCTAGATTTGGGGTTGATTCTCTTGGATAATTGTATCGGGATAGCCATTTGAAATCTTTTGAACAATTGCATGAGGAATATCATATACCCCATAAACTTTTTACTCGTATTTATGTATCAGGCATGCTCTAAGAGCTGAGTGGGGTAGCCGTGTTCCAACAATCTCTACATTTCCGCTTCTTACTAGGTTGGTGGCTCTAAAACCTCAGAGACCTCGTTCTTTTATTTATCAGTGGGTAGATTCTCATATAGGGTGTCAGGAGTTTCCTTCCAGGACTAAATGGGAAAGAGATGTGGGTCCACTGGAGGATTGGGAATGGGATCTGGCTAAGGCGGGACTAGCTCGAGTGGCGACGTCGACTAGACATCAAATGATTCAGCTGAACATTTTACATAGAATCTATTACACACCGGTCAGACTGTTTAAAATGAGAGGTTCCGGATCCGATAATTGTCTTCGATGCAATACTGTTCAAGGTACATACTTGCATATGATTTGGGAATGCCCTGGGGTCAGGGGGTTTTGGAATGCCGTGGTGCGCATTGTGGCCCGGGTATTGGGAAGACCTGTTCCTGTGACCCCAAAGATATGTCTGTTGTCTATTTTTCCCGATAAGATTGAGGATGCAACTGACAGGACTCTTTTGAGTGAACTCCTGGTGATGGCGAGGAAGGTAGTGACCCTGCACTGGATGTCAAACAGGGCTCCCAATTGTAAAGCATGGATTAACCTGGTCTCACAGTGCTTTTCTCATTATAAATTGGTTTATTTACACCGAGGTAATCCGGCTGGGTTTTATAGAATCTGGGGGCAATGGCAGGCTTGGTGGGCAGCTAGAGCAGATGCTGCTGATACTCCGGACGATGTGCACTCTATTGGAGCTGACTGATTGTGGTCATATTTGTTTGTTGTGTGGATGGTGGTGACGAGTGTTAGTGTACCTCTGCGCATGACTCGTGTTTATATCAGGTCTTTGTGGCATTGCTGGTTGGTGGGTGGGGTTGGGGGGTGCTGTGGGCTCGGGGGAGACAGGAATTGAGTTTGAGGGTTATAGTTTAGCTTAGTTAGATTAGATATTTGGAGGTTGGGTTGAATTATTATAAAAACCTCAGGTCCACTCTGTACATCTTGTTTATATGCATCTGTCTTTCTTTTATTGTTATACATGCTTGCATACTCTTGCTGTAATTGTGTCAGTCTCTGAGTAGGGTCAAGCAAGGTAAAGGACTCAGGTTAACCAGTTCACAGTTCCTCTGAGTTCGAGACTGGATCAGCAGGTACTAGGAGGCTCGGGAAGGTTCAAGACCGTAGTCAGACTGCAGGACAGAGTTCCCTTTAATTGAAGGCCTCGAGGTTCAGATAAGGTTCGAGGCAGGTTCGAGGTCTTGGGGTATCGATGAGGTTTGAGGCAGGTTCGAGGTCTTGGGGTATCGATAAGGTTCGAGGCAGGTTCGAGGTCTTGGGGTATCGATAAGGTTCGAGGCAGGTTCGAAGTCTTGGGGTATCGATAAGGTTCGAGGCAGGTTCGAGGTTTATGGACTACGAATCCTCTATTCTCTGCTGAATCGAGTTTGGACTCGAGGCCCAGGAAACTGGAAGCAGGTAAGGGGAATACGAGTTCCTACACCCTCGACTGGCCGGGGCGGCCGGTGATGGCAACCCAAACCAGTCGGAGCCCCAGAGGTGAAGGAACGGTAGACTGGAACCAAACCTTGAGAGCAGCTGGAGGGACTCTCGTTGCGAGGCAGAAAGTTCCGAATGGAAAGCGTAGTCCGAGAATACTGGGTCAGGCTGGAATCGAATCAGAAACCAAAGGAGCAGACAGAGACGTGGTCAGGCAAAGCTGGGGTCAAGATCCACGGGCAGAAAACAAGACTAGGTCGGTATACAAGCAGGGTTCGGTACACGGAATCAGCAAACACAGGAACTCAACGACAAAGGTTTCTCTCAGACTTTTGGCGCTAAAATCGAGCAAGGGTTGATGGAAGATCCAGGTACATAAAGCCTACAGCCGCCAATAGGATTACAGGTAGGAGGAGCAGTCAGGAGCAGCATGACAAATTGAAAAAATATTACATGTACTTCTTTCTTTGTATAAGTATGGAGAGATCTGATAATAAAATATATTTAAAAAAATATATATATTAGAAAGGGTAGTGTTACACATAAACTCCTTAAAAAGGAGGTCTGGTGGATCTTTATGCTGCAGACCCTTTCCCCTTTGGAGTTTAATGTTTTTTGCAATTTTTGTGATCATATTTATTTTTGTTTTTATATGTTCTATTTTTTTTGTTTTCAGTTTATAGATCTTTTTTGCTGTTGCCCTTCTGGAAGAATCCTCAGTGGTCAACTCGGAATGGAGATCTTCTACACATATTGTTATGAATTTCTATTTATGTTATAAATAACAGTATTTTTCTTTGATTTGTATTTTGAAATTTTGTATTCAATATTTACCTTGTATGATCTTTTGTATAAGAATCTCAAAAGCCATGATACATTGTTACTACTCGGGATGGGCTTGATTGGGTACTCCTTGTATGATTACTTCATTTTACATCTATGGTTCTTAAGGGTACATCCTATTATGGAGGTCAGCTGCTAAGCAGCTGGCTCTCCATGAGACCAGTTCATGTGGTTATTGACAGCTTGAATTTCGGTGCTTTGGGTATGTTTTATCTGCCCCTTTCTTTATGTGTTTACCTGTGATCGGCACCCATGTGGCTATAATATTTTATATTGATTTGTATTCAGCTTAAGGTATTGTTATAAACAAAGATTGGTCACATGATCGTGATTTACTGATACCTATTTGTTTCGATCATGTGATCTGTTTACATAGACAAGATGTATGGATGTAGCGGTTTTACGTTTCCACGTGCATCGGTGCTATTTTGTTTGAATTTGGACATGCACGGGTGAGTTTTATGGGAGTAATCTTAAGGGAGGGTTTGTACACCAGAGGGTTAAATGGTCAGGTGTTGGACTTCTCTGTATCACGGTGCCCGTGATTCTGCCTGAGCAACATTTTTGCTTCAGGGTTTTCCTTGGCTGCATTCTTATTGGCTCTGAGTTGATAACTCCTCCCAGGGCTTGCCTTTATATACACCCTCCTGTCACTATACCAGTGCCCTTTCGTGGTGTTCCTGACCAGACTTTTGTTGCTGTGTATCCTGTTCCGTGTATGATCCGGTTTTGTCTGACCTTTCTCTAGTCTTCGCTGCCCATTTTGTTTACGACCCAGTTTCTTGTGTTGGATTCCGTTTGACTACTTCTCGCTGAATACCTATCCAGGCTTTGGCTGACTACCACTCTCTGTGTAACGATCCAGGCTTTGGCTGACTACCGCTCTCTGTGTACTGACCCAGGCTTTGGCTGACTCCCGCTCTCTGTGTACCGATCCAGGCTTGAGCTGTCTTGCTCTCTGTGCACCGATTCTAGCATTGGCTACTACTCTTAGCATTAGCTATTCCGCTAGTGCCTTTGTTGCCTCTGGTCTCGTGTCCTATAGCCATTGCTCTACGGTTGTTCCGGTTGTGCTCTATACAGCCTGTGCCTTTGCGGTTGCTTCTGGTTGTACTACCTTTCAGCCTGAGCCTTACTTATGACTCCGATTGCGCTGCTATACAGCCTGTGCCTTACGATTGCCTCCGGTTGTGCTACTATACAGCCTGTGCCTTACGATTGCCTCCGGTTGCACTACTATACAACCGGTGCCTTACGGTTGCCTCCTGTTGCGCTGCTATACAGCCTGTGCCTTACGATTGCCTCCGGTTGCGCTACTATACAGCCTGTGCCTTATGATTGCCTCCGGTTGCTCTATTATATGGCCTGTGACTGTTCTGGTTGCCTCCGGGCATAACCTCCGAGTATGTGTATCTGTGCCCGTCACATGGGCTGCCTATCCCTTACGTTATTATCTGGGCCTGCTCCGGTTGCCTCTGGGCATAACCTCCGTGTACCTGTGTCTGTGCCTGTCACTTAAGCTGCCTATAGCTGGTTTTCTGGGCAAGTCCGGTGGTCGCGTCTGTTTCCCCTGTTCCATTGGGGATTTTGCCCTGCAGTACTTACCTCGCCTAGGGTACCTCCTTGCTGGTACTGCTGAGGATTTGTTCCAGTTCCTGTTCCAGTTCTACACTCTGCATTACAGTTTTTGTACATACCTGTTTCTGTTTGTACCCTGACCTGTGTCAGATCCAGAAGAGCTTATCCTCTGTCTGGGTCTGGACCGGCTGAAGGGCATCTCTGTTCTTTATTATTTATTTAATAAAGCTGCATTTTTTTACCTTAACCAAACTGTCTGACTGTTCAATAAAACTGTGACAGTACAAAAGGGCCATGACCTCAGAAAAGGCTGGTGAAGGTAGCTCCCAGAGTCTCCTATGGAGAATGGATGCTCAGGAGCAACGGTTAGATCAGTTGTCTATGAGTATCCAGACTATTTTGGAGTGCACTGCCTGTCTCGAAAGACCTATACAGCCTTCGGTGGCCACTCCAGTCCAGGCACCATTGCAACAGGTCAATACGTCTAGTCCATCTTTTAAGGGACTATCCGCTACCGTTACCCTTCCTCTGAGACATGACGTGGAGCCTACTCTTTGCCGGGGGTTCCTGAACAAACTTGAGATTTTTCTTGAACTTGTACCTCAGGCATTTCCTAGTGAAAGGAGCAAAGTGGGGTTCATGATCTCACTACTGACGGGTATAGCTCTAGCTTTGGCAAATCCGATTTATGAGACTGGTAAACTGATCACCAATAACTGTTGAGTTTGTAAGGGCCTTCCGCAGTGTATTCGAAATCCCAGGGTGTGCCACCTCTGCTGCCAAACGTCTTATGAGAATCCAACAGGGCACACGTACTGTTTCTGACTATGCCATTGAATTTCGTACGCTCGCAGCAGAGGTAGGTTGGAACGATGAGGCGCTTGTGGCTGCCTTTTTGCAAGGTCTCAAGGACAGGATCAAAGATGAAATTGTGGCCAGAGACTTGCCAGAGGGTTTTGAGAGTTTCACTGATTATACCATCCTTCCTGATTGACTCCTGTATAAGGGAAAGGAGTATATATAAGGATTGTAGATCAAGATCCACGAGCGAGTCTGCTACTAGGGCTAATTTCCCACCCTTGCCTCCCTCTCCTCCCATACCTCTGGGTCCTGCTGGTGGGAGTGCAATTGGGCTTCACATGATTGTCCAAGGAGGAATGCTCCTTCAACTGCAAACAGGGCTTATGTATGTATTGTGGCAAGGCTGGTCACCTGCTGAAAACCTGTCCCGTGTGGCCGGGAAACGCATGCACCTAGGCTCAAGCAGAGAACATATCCTAGGTGGTGTAAACCAGTCCCCGGAGGGCACGTTGAACAAACCTGTACTCAATATTGTAGTCTCTTGGGCTGCCAATTCAGTGAATACTCCTGCTCTGATTGACTCCGGTGCTGTCGGATATTTCGTGGACAGGAACTTTGCGAAACTACATAATATTCCATTACTGGACAGAGAATCTCCACTTGATATTGAGGCCATTGATTGGAGGCCTCTGGTACCACCACAGGTCACCCAGGAGACATGCCCATTATCTGTATGCATTGGACCACTTCACAAGGAGACCTTACAGTTTAAGATAATTCAGTCTCCTCACTTTGAGGTCATTTCTGGATTTCCCTGGTTACATACGCATAATCGCAGACTAGGCTGGAAGACGTGTGAGATCTTGTCTTGGTCCGAGCACTGTAACACTCATTGTCTAAGGCACCCTACGAAGATTTTGTGTACCTCTCCCTCCTTACCGCATGAATACCAGTCCTTCAGTGATGTATTCAGTAAGGGAGAGGCTTGCACTCTGCCGCAGCATCGCCCATACGATTGTGCTATTGATATTGTGCTTGGCGCTATGCTTCCTAAGGGTAGAACTTACCCATTGTCGTGTGATGAGAACCAGGCCATGGAGGAGTACATTGGTAACGCTTTGGCTCATGGCATTATTCGTAAGTCTTCCTCGCACCCGTGGGGGCTGGATTCTTTTTCGTTAAAAAGAAGGACGGGAGCTCCGACCCTGTATTGATTATAGGAGTCTCAACAAAATAATGATAAAAAACGCTTATCCCATTCCACTCATCACCGAACTGTTCGATCGGTTAAAGGGCACATCCATTTTTACTAAACTAGACCTTAGGGCGGCATATAATCTAGTCCGGATTAAGGAAGGTGATGAGTGGAAAACTGCTTTCAATACTCGTACGGGGCACTATGAGTGTTTGGTTATGGCATTTGGTCTTTGCAATGCCCCGGCGGTATTCCAAGAACTCATAAATGATGTACTGAGGGATTTCTTACAATCCTGTGTGGTAGTATACCAGGACGACATTTTGATATAGTCTCCTGACCTGGAGACTCACCACAAACATGTCTTGGCGGTCTTGCAGAGGCTAAGAGAAAACAAGCTATATTGCAAACTCGAGAAGTGCAATTTCCATAGGTCCAGTGTGTCTTTTCTTGGCTATGTCATCTCTAAGGAAGGTTTTGCCATGGATAAAGACAAGCTTGCAGCAGTGTTGCAGTGGCCACGCCCCACGGGCCTCAAACCCTTGCAGCGGTTTTTAGGGTTTGTGAATTATTATAGGAAATGTATTCGTGATTATTCTAGAATTGTAAGACCACTAACTGATATGACCCATAAGGGTGCCAATGCCTCAGATTGATCCCCAGAGGAAGTCAGGGCATTTGAAATGTTGAAATCCGCATTTTTCCACTTTTCCTGTCGCATCCTATTCCTGGGCTACCTTTTACGTTGGAGGTGGATGCCTCTGAAACCAGAATAGGGGCAGTGTTGGGCCAAAGACCAGGTCCTGATAAGACTTTGAGACCATGCAGATTTTACTAGAAAAAGATGACAAAAGGTCAGAGTCTGTATGACACTGGTGATCAGGAACTCTTGACAATTATTTTGGCTTTACGTGAACGGCACCACCTGTTGGAGGGCACTAGGGTGCAAATATTGATTTTGGCCGATCATAAGAACCTATTGTACCTCTCTGAGGCCAAGAGTTTATCCCCAAGACAAGCTAGATGGGCACTGTTTTTGTCTCCTTTCAATTTCATTGTCTCTTACTTACCTGGTACAAAGAATGTGCAGGCTGACGCCTTATCTAGACAATTTAGTCCTGATCCAGAGTCTGACTCTGTACCAGTGCCTATCATTACTCCGGACCGTGTACTCGCCACACTGCGGACGAGCATCACTTTGCCGTTGGGGGAGGAGATCTTGGCATCTCAGGCCAATGCTCCCTCAGAGAAGCCTATGGGCAAGTGTTTTGTGGCAGAGCCCTTTCGGGCTAAATTAATGGAGACTTACCACGCTTCCCGGGCGGCCGGTCATGTGGGAAAAAATCAATTAATCTGGTCTCTGTCCCAGATATTTTGGTGGCCAGGCATGAGAGATGACTGTGCGGCATTCACCGCAGCCTGTGCTACTTGTGCCCATTCCAAGACTCCTAGACACCTCCTGGTTGGACTATTGCAAGCAGTTCCCAATGGTGACCGTACATGGTCACATGGTTCTATTGATTTCCTGGGGGAGCTGCTGGTTTCCAAAGGCTATACGGTGATGCTCATGATAGTTGACAGATTCTCCAAAATGGCCCATTTCATGCCACTCCCTGGCTTGCTGTCTGCTAAGGATCTGGCTACAGTGTTTGCCAGGGAGGTGTTCTGACTCCACGGAGTACCCAAGGTGCTGGTCTCAGACCATGGGAGTCAATTCGTGTCAAGATTTTGGAGGGCTTTTTGTAACCAGATGGGGATTCAGTTGTCCGTTTCCTCCGTATATCACCCCAGACTAATGGAGCCGCTGAGCATTTCAACCAGGGCTTGAAACAGTTTTTACGTTGTTTTATATCCAACCATCATGATAATTAGGCTGACCTGTTGCCGTGGACAGAGTTTGCCAGGAATTGCACAGTATGTAACGCATCCGGGAGCTCACCCTTTCTGATCAACTATGGGTTTCAACCATGCTTGCTCCCGGACACCTTCCAAGCACAACAGATTCCAGCTCTGGATGAGCATATTAGGCAACTCCACTCCACGTAGACACAGGTCCAGAATTCCCTACGTGAGTCCTTCCTACGAGTCCAGCAGCATGCCAACAACAGAAGATTGCCAGCTCCTGTATTCCAGGTGGGGGACCGTGTCTGGTTGTTCTCCAAGAATCTTAGGTTGCAAGTACCTTGTTACAAGTTTGCTCCTCGGTTTGTAGGTCCGTTCCAGGTACTCTGTAGAGTCAACCCTGTCTCCTATGCATTAGAATTACCTGCCTCCATGAAGATACATAACATGTTCCATGTATCCCTTCTCAAACTGTTGGTGTGTAACCGTTATACTACCACCCCTGCAGTCCCAGGTCCAGTGCACATACAGGATCATGACGAGTATGAAGTGCAGAGTATTTTGGATTCACGTAGATTCCGTGGACAGATCCAATACTTGGTGCACTGGAAGGGATATGGCCCAGAGGGATGCTCATGGGTAAACCACTCTGACATCCATGCTCCAATATTCAAAAAAAGAGAACACAAGAGGGCGCCAATAGTGCCTATTATCCAAAGGATAATAGGCACTATTGTCGCCCTCTTGTGTTCTCTTTTTTTGCATATACTACACTCCTTGGAGTCGTTTGTTGAGGAGCAGCCTAGTGGAGTTATATCCTATTCATCATCGCTGTTTGGGGGACGGCGTTATAAATATCTCTAAGTGTATATGTCAACTGACAATATTTGTTGAGTTGACCACATCATATTGTGAGTATGATTTCAAAGGGGAAGATTGTGGGTCGTTTACAAGATATATTGCACTAGGAGCGCCTTCTTTTTGTCTTTGCTACCATGCTCCAATATTGTTGCGCAGATTCCATGCTAAGTTTCCAGCTAAGCCTAGACCCCCCTCAAGATGGGGGGGGTCATTGAGAGGGGGGTACTATCACGGTGCTCGTGATTCTGCCTGAGCGACATTTTTGCTTCTGGGTTTTCCTTGGCTGCATTCTTATTGGCTCTGGGTTGATAACTCCTCTGCAATTGTTTTCAGTACACTCAGAGGCAGTCAATTTGGTAAAACACAGTTTTATTGAAACCAGACAGAATAAAGTAACACTCGCGGGTCCAGCAATAGTTAACAAACAGTACTGACACAGGACAGGTTACTAAATAACATTAACCCACACGGGTCCAGTATACATATATCAGAGAGCAATACATATACTGACACAGGTCAGGAACAGTTTGTGTGATGTAGTGAGACACTGATGGTAAATCCTATTAGGCCAGGAGGCTGGGAGGCCCTAATAGTGAGGCCCAAGAAGCACTCTCTGTGGATGAGTGCCAAAATAGCAACTAGGCCCAGGAAGGGTGAGCGAGGCCCAGATGGATCACGAATATCAGTAGTACTGCAACCAGAGGAATAATGGAACGCCCAGGAATACACACAGACTGCGACCCAGAGTAACGGTACCAGACAATGGATGGAATAACGCTAGGCTCGATGGCAACTGCCGGGTGACAGAGCCGACTGAGGTGCCCCGGAGACCAACCTCAATAATGGAGTAGTGACTAGCCAGAGTATAATGTGCCAAAGAATAGCTCCTACCCGGGTGAGTACAGGACGGCCCTGGTAACGAGATCTTGGCTTGTTGGCAACTGACAAGAGCGGAGACTAACTGCGGCTCCCAGGAGACCAACCACAGTGGGAACAATAACAAGCCAAACGTATAATGAGCAAGTGAGATCAGCGTCAGCCCTGGGTAAGGAGGAAGGAGGCAGCAAGGCACAAATGGGTTGCATTCACGGAACAGTAATGCAGTACTCGAGGCAACCAACTGGGTCGGCACGCTCAAGACAGCGCACAGGAGATACTCTCTACTGGATATGGTAATGCACCGGACTGGAGACACAGAACAGGAACGTCAACCAGGCTGGGTCGGTACACGGAGCAGGAACGTCAGCCAATCCAAGTCGATACACGGAGCAGGAATGTCAGCCAGGCTGGGTTGGTACACAGAGCAGGAACGTCAGCCAATCCAAGTTGGTACACGGAGCAGTAACGTCAGCCAGAACGGGTCGGTACACGGAGCAGGAATGTCAGCCAATCCAAGTGGGTACACGGAGCAGGAATGTCAGCCAGACCGGGTCGGTACATGGAGCAGGAACAGGATCAGAGAGAGTAGTCAGGCAGTCCGGGTCATACACAGGATATCACATGTTAACGGCAGCAAGCACTAAGCAACGGGAACACAACAAAAGGGCCCTGTATGAGTGACAGGGCACAGTACTTAAAGGCTACCACTGGGTGGAGTAATCACATGCTAGCCAATAAGAAACCATCAGAAATCATGTGTCAAAATGTCACCAGCAATACACGGGCACTGTGATATCCTCCCAGGACTTGCCTTTATATACGCACTCCTGTCACTATACTGGTGCCCTTTTCGTGGTGTTCCTGACCAGATGTTTGTTGCTGTGTATCCTGTTCCGTGTATGATCCGGTTTTGTCTGACCTTGCTCCTGTCTTCTCTGCCCTTTTCGTTTACGATCCGGTTTGCCTGACTACCGATTCTTGTGTCCGATTCCATTTGACTACTGCTCACTGTATACCGATCCAGCCTTTGGCTGACTACTGCTCTCTGTGTACCTATCCAGGCTTTGGCTGACTACCGCTCTCTGTGTACCGACCCAGGCTTAGGCTGACTACAGCTCTCTGTGTACCGACCCAAGCTCTGGCTGACTCCCGCTCTCTGTGTACCAATCCAGGCTTGAGCTGTCTCGCTCTCTGTTTACAGATTCTACTACTCCTAGCATTAGCTATTCCGCTAGTGCCTCTGTTGTCTCCGATCTCGTGTCCTATAGCAATTGCTCTACGGTTGCCCCTGTTGCAGCCTGTGCCTTTGCGGTTGCTTCTGGCTGCACTACCTTTCAGCCTGTGCCTTACTGTTGCCTCTGGTTGCGCTACTATACAGCCTGTGCCTAACGATTGCCTCCGGTTGCGTTACTATACAACCGGTGCCTTACGGTTGCCTCCTGTTGCGCTGCTATACAGTCTGTGCCTTATGATTGCCTCCGGTTGTGCTACTACTCAGCCTGTACCTTACTGTTGCCTCCGTTTGAGCTGCTCTACAGCCCTTGCCTTACGATTGCCTCCGGTTGCGCTACTATACAGCCTGTGCCTTACGATTGCCTCCGGTTGCGATACTATACAACCTGTGCTTTACGATTTCCTCCGGTTATGCTATTATACAGCCTGTACCTGTTCCGGTTGCCTCCGGGCATAACCTCCGAGTATGTGTATCTGTGCCCATCACGTGGGCTGCCTATTCCTTACATTATTATCTGGGCCTGCTCCGGTTGCCTCTGGGCATAACCTCCGTGTACCTGTGTCTGTGCCTGTCACTTAAGCTGCCTATACCTGGTTTTCTGGGCAAGTCCGGTGGTCGCGTCTGTTTCCCCTGTTCCATTGGGGATTTTGCCCTGCAGTAGTTACCTGGCCTAGGGTACCTCCTTGCTGGTACTGCTGAGGATTTGTTCCAGTTCCTGTTCCAGTTCTACATTCTGCATTACAGTTATTGTACATACTTGTTTCTGTTTGTACCCTGACCTGTGTCAGATCCAGAAGAGCTTATCCTCTGTCTGGGTCTGGACCAGTTGAAGAGCATCTCTTTTCTTTATTATTTATTTAATAAAGCTGCATTTTTTACCTTAACCAAATTGTCCGAGTGTTCAATAAAACCGTGACACTCTGCTCTCAGAGGTAGAGCCTAGGCATCTCTCTGGTTTGCGGGAGGTCCACCTCCTGACCACATTATACCCAATCTCCCTTACTATTGGAAGGAGGTACTTTAAAAGCCCATTCCCTTTTAGTACCACTTTACCCCTGACGAAGCCACAGCTTGTGGCGATACGTGTGGGGCATTTGGGTAGCTCCGGAGCTCCCAGAGGTTATATCCATCTACCTTGTACAGTCTGTCTAAGTATTATTGTATTACTTTATCCTTTTTATCAAGTGTATATCTGTTTCATACTTTATTTGCAGCACTTTATTATTGTGAATTAGAGACACATATACAGTTTGGAGATTATATAAAGATAATATATCCCTCTGGGTCCTCTTGGCTCTTTGGTTTTAATTGATTTTATGTGTTGATATTGTACTATTTCTTGTAAGAATAAAGCTTATTTCTATTTTTGCTGCTTTTAGTGTGCCTCGTTTTCTACGGGGTCCTGTATAGTGCAGTCTTTTGGTTCTTTTACCATTTCACTGTTTCTATAAATGCTATTTGGTTTCAGTCATCAGCAATGGCACTCTGCATAATTTATGACAAGTCAGTGAAAAGAGGAAAGGAGGGAACACACCTTGGCACAAGCGCCCTGATATCACACATGAAACACAGACACCATGACATTTATGTCAAACACAAACACCCACCATAGAAATGAAGCACCGCTGTTGCTGTACCCCTTACTCTCCAGAAAGGCAACCAGAGACAAGGCAGAGATCAAAGAGGAAGAAAAATAGAGAAACCCAGGCAGAGACTGGAAGTTCCATGACAAGTGAAACAATTATCTCACCATCCTCTCCTAGGGTAACTACATCTTCTGCCAATCCACCTCATTCATCATTACCTCCCCCGTCAAATGATAGCCACTCTGTTGATGTTAGGATGTGGCAGTTCGTCTCCACCCATTGCACACTGTGTCGTGCACTGACCACACATGCCAGTGTGGTGGAGGAGAATCGCAAGCAGTGCATCAAGTGGGATCTGAGGAAATTCCATCCTGCAGAAGATGCTGACAGGGAGGGTTAATCATTACTATTAAACTGTCAGCAAGTTGTCATGTATCCTTAACAAGTTCTGGACAAGGGTATAGTTACTAGGGGTAGGAGAAAAGTGTAAAACATTTCCCACATGACTTTTTATGAAAAGTGCTGATTTTTCGCTTTTCCAGTGAAAATTTTCTCCTTTCTGTTTATGCAAAAATGTCCTCCTTTCGCCTATTTTAACAAATTTTCCGCCTATTTTAAGACATTTTATATTTCCTATAGCTACCACATTTCCCACTGTAATATTACTTCTTCTGAGGGCTGAAGTTTAGAAATACGTGTCTGAAAGTCAAAGTTGCGAGTCCTATAGCAACATATGCCTTGAAAAATGTGTTGCATGCAGAATACATTTGTCCTTTGCCCACAACACTAACTTCTAGCTTAAGTGACACTGGCACATAATCATGACGATGTCAAGTGATTAAAAAAAATAAAGTACAACCTACAATGTTGCAGATGTGTATGGTAGTGGTGGTGGTGGTGGGGGTGGACTGGCATGGTGTGATCTGTGTATGTATATTGTTTTTACCATTGTCATATGCTATCCTCCTTCTCAGGTTATTGACACACATTACTTATCAGTCATAGCAGTGGTCCCAAGTAGGATAGATGGTGGAAACCCTTCTTCACATCCCTCCTCCACTTCCTCATCTGTGCTGCTGTTTATATATTTGTCCTGGCTTTGTCTGTCATGTGTGGTTTCTGCTACCTGATACTCATATGGTATGAGATGTTGGTTCATTTTTAAGAATGTTAGTCTCCCAACATTGCTGCTTGATGACTGATAGGGTGACTGTGTGATTTTTGACATATGTGCCTGTCCAGGGTCCTTCTCAAACAGTTTATAGACAGACACAGTGCCCCTTAAAAGTGGTGGAAGATTCAGCCTTTGACTTTCTGCTAACCTTATAGTCCTGTCATCATCCTCACTCTCAACTTCATCTCTATATGAACAAGAGAAGGATGCTGGAGGGATATGTTCTAGATCTGCATCATTATCAGTCATCATCAGGTCATCCTCAGCATCATCTGACAGTTCTTACCCACTACTACCCTTATATTCCTCTAAGCTTTTAGGGGTCTCAAACAATGTATTTTTACTTTCACTGTAACAAAGTTCCTTACTACTTTGAAGATGGGTGTTTTGGTGCTTGTTTATCTCACTATCTGATGCAGCAGGCAGTTCAGCCGCTACACCTTCCTCTAATATGCTGTTGCCAGCATCATCAACACTTGAATTGGACTTTTTGTCATTTTCAGTGTTCTTCTTATATGGTTCTTTATTTCTACTGGCACTGGTGGTGCTGGATCTAGTTTTGCTGGGACCTTGACAAACTGCATCTTCCCTTGGAGTAGAGGGATCATCATCATTGATTGCACATGCTGTAGCAACCATTGCTGCAGTCAGTTTTTTAACAACTACTTTACTCTCACATCCCTGCACTGCTTCACCCCTCCCCCTTCCCCTTCCCCTTGTGCATTTGCTGGAATTACGCAACTACACTGTGTTTATTTACTGCACGGTACACAACACAACTGATGGAGCTGTATGATGCCTTGCCCAATGCCTAAGCCGAGTCAGCTGTCTGTCACTGTTACCTAATATATTTAGTTCTTTATTCTTTTTTATTTTATTTTTTTTTAATTGTATTTTTTTATTTATTTATTTTTAAGTTATTCATCCTGTTGCCTTATCACAGTCTGTCCAAAAAAAAATAACTGAAAAACAAAAATCAGCAACGTCTTTCCCCAGACTTCTCCCCCAGCACAGAGACAATAACAGCAAGATCAGCAAGAAAATAGGTCCCTAGCTGCCCTAGTCTTGCCAGTCACATGGAATTTTGGAGTATCTGGGGTCAACCTCCTTCCTCCCTTCTTCTCTCCAGAATGCCTCACTGACTCTCCTAACAGAACAAATGTCCTACTTAAAAGATTCCCTAAACTAAACTTCATTTCCCATCTCTGTCTTCTCTAGCTCAAAAGATGTACTGCTCTCTCCTCTCACTAAAACAAAATGGAATGTTGTGAGAGCCTGACAGCCTATTATATAGCTGTAGAAAACTTTTGTGTGGTGGAAAAATATTTTACTTCCCATTGATTTCAATGGGCAAAAAAGGAGGGAAAAAGAGGATAAATGGCACTTTTCACAGGAAATTATTCTCCAATCGGAAATTGCTATTATTCGCCGATTTCAGTTTAAAACAAAAATTTTCGCTCATTCCTAATAGTGACAGCAGCAGTACTTGGGTTCTGGTGTTATGATGGATACAGTTGTTCCCCCAGATGTTATTTACCACACACACTCTGTCCACTTGCCGTTGCTGATGAGAGTCACAGTTCCTGCTCTCAAGGGAAACAATGATATTGTAATAACAAAACACCCATGATTTTGGAGGAGGGCTACTTATTGTGCTGTTATTGCTTCAGGGGCATCACTGGAGCTAGTTGTGGCAAGTGGAACTTTCATTATCCATCACCCATGTTACTGCTATTGTTGATCCCATTCCCTTTCAGCTGTCTAATCATCCTGCTGCTTAAAAAACTCATCATCAGCAGCAAGAACATCAGTTGCAAATTCCGCAATTACGTCAGGGGGTCCCTGTGTCTACCGCGTTACATACAAATTTCTTATTTTAATTTATTGATTTTTTTTTCCCAAATATATTTTATTATCAGATTGCTCCATACACATCTCATTTACAGAAAAATACATGTAAAATTGTTCAAATACAGCAAAAATATGTAGATATTTGTAAGAATGAAAAGAACATATGCATATCAGTAGGGCGTACAGAGTCAACCTGAGGTTTTTATTGTTATTCCAACCTCCAATAACCAAAACCAAAAACTTCCCAGAATCTAACCTAACTTAAATTTTGCTATACTCCCCTACCCCAATTCCAATTCTTCTCTTTGCAGAACCCGCAGCAACCCCCTCACCCGCCCACCAGCCAGCAATATCACAAGATCTCAATATGTACAGGGTTCATACACAACGTCACACATTAATCATGCACCACAGCCATCCATGCAACAAGCAGATATGACCTCAATCAACCATCACCAACAATCTGCACGTCATCAAGCACCACATTATTATCCACCCTATGCGTCCACCAGTTCTGCCATCTTCCCCAGATCTTGTCAAACTTATTCGGATTACCCCGGTGTAAGTAAACCAATCTATAATGTGGAATGCACTGTAAAACTAGATTTATCCATGCCCTGCAAGTGGGAACTCTGTTTGACATCCAGTTCAAGGCCACCACCTTTCTCGCCATAACCAAGAGCTCACTCAGTAGAGATCTGTCAATTGCATCCTCAATCTCATCGGGGAAAATAGACAATAAACAAACCATACCACCACAGCCACCCCCAGAACACAACATCTCCCACTCGGTAGTAAGCCAATCCCTCAGTTGCAACCCAGCATTTCTCCCACCCATCCTCACTGTCTTGGCATCTCTCGGGCAGATCGGAGGCATCATCAAATGAGCAGACTCCAACAGCTTCAAGGAGTCCAAGTGCCGGATCACGGCAACACAGCATCTAACCACTGCCCAAAACATGCAAGACGATACCAGCTTAACAATATTATTTCAGAACCGTAACCCAAATTCCTAAAGATAAATACATAGACATATACATATACAGTCAGATACATGTTAGCAATAGCATTATCAAAACTCAGTAGCAAAGTAAGTCTCCCCGGAGCTACTAGATATGTCTCCCATTTATTCACCCTGTCTCAGCAGCTCTCAGGCGGATCGGAGGTGCCCTAAACTATATGAACAAAACTTAATAACTCCAAAGAATCCAAATGCCGAATCACGGCCATACAGCATCAAACCACCGCCCAAGATGTGCAAGACAATATCAGAATATTGAAGCATTTCAGAACAGTGTCCACAATGTCAACATGATGGGGAGAGAGAAAAAAAAAGGGGGGGGGAGGGACAGCTTCTTCCTTCTCAATTTCCCATAAATAGGTACAGAAACATATATACTCAAATATATATGGGCAATAGCAGTAATGCAACCCAATAACATAACAGATCCCCCCAAAGCTACTAGATATTTCCCCCACTTATTCACCCCGTCTTGGCACCCCTCGGGCGGAACAGAGGCATTATAGAATATATGAACAGAATCTAACAGCTTCAAGGAAAGGGTTACTGGGAAGAAAATAACAAATAGAAGGGCGCACTAAAACTTAAGAGGGCAGTGTTTGGCTCATCCCATGCCCACAGGGGCCACCAGCAGCAACAAAATCAGTTACTTACTGAATACAAACGATGGGTTGGTATTGGATGTTAAAAACAGCAGGGCCTCCTTGTCACCACTGTACCGCTGCCTCGTTTATTCCCCCATTAGCAAAATACGTGCAGGCAATCATTGGCACCAGGCACCGAATCCTCCAGAAGTAATCCGCTTTCATTCAGCGCCCTGTCGGGCGGATGCAACACGCTAGGCCGCAGCTCCCGGCCCAGACGCTCAAACACTGGTACGAGCTCCAAAACAAGAAATGAAGGTACCGCTGAGTAGCCCAGCAGATGACAAACAGGAATCAGTATATATATTTTTAAAAATATATTTGTACGGCAAGAATGGCAATGGATAATGGTAAGTCACAGCGGAGCCTCACCAAAGCGTGACTGCTTAGTATGGCTGCCAGGCCACTCCCCCCATTGATTAATTTTTTAATAACTGTCTCCACAATACCAGTCAACAAACCCCCCCAAACCAATTCCCTGTTCAGCTGATTCATTCACCAGACTCCACCCACCAACACAGGCATCCTCCTCAGAACCCTTTTATATCATCTCTTATGTGTTCTTTTAATTGTGTTTAGGATTTATTTGGTATTAACTGCCCCCCAATCCCTGTTACAAACCCCCCCAAAAAAATTCCCTGTTCAATTGGTTCTTTCCCCACACCCCACCAACACATGCCCCTTTTATACCATGCCTTTGGGAAAAACAATAATATTTGCTATGTGCTATGTGTAACTTCAAATTTCCAATTGATTTCAATGGAATGAGCTAGGTAAAAAAAAGAGGGAAAATGCGGCAAATTGGCACTTTTCACTGGAAATTATTTGTCAAATGGAAAGTGCAATTTTCTGACGATTTTAGTTTGAGGAGGAAATTTTCACCCATCCCTACCCATGACGTGCCAGGACTGTCATGGGTCATTCTGGGAATATTACCCTGGCATGTAATGGGTTGTTAAGGGGTTAAAGAACTGATTGCACCCTGTCTGAATATTCCAAGTTGCAGTTATTTTTCAAGGAAGTTAGTCTTGTGGGCAAAGGAGAAAGGCATATGTTGTAATAGGACTCACAACTTTGACTTTCAGCTATTTATTTCTCCACTGCAAGTACTATTGTGGTGGGAAATATTGCAGTCATCGGAAACATAGGCAAAAAATGCATTGGCAGTAGTGAAAATGAGAAAACGTTTGCAGTGGCAAAAAGGAGAAAACTTTCGCATCATGCAGGAAATTTTTCTAACTTTTCACCCTCCCCTAGTGGTGGTGATGATGATGATGATGATGATGATGATAATGATGAAAGTGAAATGAGAGCTCTCTTAGTTCAGGCAAATAAAGTGTGGGAGAGAGATCTTCACATAAGAATGGTTACTACCACTACCACTAGTGACATTATGATGTTTACTAATTTGATGCTCAGTCATCTGAGCATCAATTGTAAAAGACTCAGGCTTACCTTTCTGTAAACCTCTGTAAAGCTCAACATGCTAACAGTTTTTTCCAAGGCTTAGACCTATGTATAGGTAAGCTTAGAAAAGAAAAATTAGCAATTTGAGCAGGCCTACAGAAAGGTAAGCCTTGAAAAAATGATTTGTTCAAGGTGGTGGCATGGTGGATGGACAACTAACAAGTAACTGGCAGTGGCAGTGGTGGATGGGGCCTCTTTACCTCAATGTGAGTGAAAATATTTGAGTGAGTTTAAGGGTTATAAATGACTCTGCTCCAGTCTATATGGCTAGCGAAGATGTACTTCCATATGGGAAAGTCTGGTAGGGTGACAGATTTATATCAAATGTGATAGCCTTTTTGACATTCTTATCTGATGATGGAATACAGATCAAATCCCTGTCTATTCATAAAAACAGTTATCAGAGAAAATATTAAGATGGAGTAAGATCGCCATCTTCAGGAGTCATAGAAGTATTATTAGCGTAATGCATGAACTTTTTTGGAAATTAGGAATTTAGACTGTCCAATTAGATAATAATGATGATGTCATATTCTAATGAGGCCCAATCAGAGGAAATGGGGCTGGGATTTCTGATAACAGGAATTTTACATTATAAATATTTAGGTTTTGGGAAAAAAAGGTCTCTTGGCTTCCTGGTTCTATTTCCTGAAGTGTTTCTGCTAGGTCCCATAGAAAATCAAATAAGAACCTACACTTTGATTATCTGATAACCATATTTTTCTTTATTTTTAATTCTGCAAAAAAATTCAGAATCAAATATGTATTTCCTTTATATTTGAGGAAACATTATTTTTCTTGTAATTTGTCTTAATTGGCCTGGCCACCCATTTTAGGATTAATTATAAAAAACCATGGCTGTAGGAATTCTGGAATTAAGCAGAATTGATTAATACATTTGTAATATTTTGCCAGATAAGTGTAACATAGTTCATTGCAGTTAGATCTATACAGCATTTTTTACATATCAGTTAATATAATTCTTGATATTTCTAGAATAATATATTGTGTTTCTGAAAAGGTTATTTTAGCTAATATTTGATCTGGGGAGTTCTTTGAATTCGTTTAGTAACCCTTCAACTGCTATTTGTCTATTTTGAGGTGTTTCTAGAGGTGTTTCTTTGTGATTGTGTTTTTGGGCCTAACTTTTGTACAGTGGGAAGTTTATTTCAACCTCACACTAGACAAAAAAAGCCGCCATCTTGGGTGGGGCTCCATATACTTACATCTGTGGATTAACCCTTGATGTACTCTATAGGTGTAGGTAGGATTGCCATTGTCATGTTTATGGTATATGTTGCATGAAGTGTTGTGGTACTTTATGACATATGTTATTAGATTTAAATTATGAATATGTTCTTGGTATACTCTGTTTTTGACAATAATAATTACCATTCATATGTTTTATTCAGAACGTATACAATATTGAAATCAGTAGGAAATTAAATTATATTTAACTAATGACTAATTTATGTCATTTATATCATTGTTGATTATACTTTATATATATATAGTATATTTTACTTAAATAAATTATATATATTTTTGCACAAATATGCGTAATTGATTATTCTAATCAATTCTTTACTGTGAAGTAGAGTGTCAATACCTAGTATTGTGTAAAGTTCTCAAATGAATTATTATTTATCTATTTATGTGAAGATATACAACATAATTGGGTATCCTGTGTAACCCTATCCTGATATCTTCGACATTCCCACACATAACCACCCCTAGTCCCATACACTTATTTCTGACATAGAAAAAACCCTTAGCCTAGAACTAGCAAAAATGAATTAATCTTTCTTAGTACTATGTTACTATGTTGGTTGCTAGATAGTTTTCCAAACCATTGCTCTGGAATGCATTGGAGATCTCTCTATAATACAAAGGGTTATAATAGCCTGTAATGGGGAATACAACTAGTGAACTGAGATTTTTCTGACCATGAACACCCTTCAAATTATGAATCTCTAGTTAGTTGCCTACTCTGTCTATTGGGAAATCTGGCCCAGGATTTTCCCTTATACTCTAGATCATATTAGTCTCAATAACACTGCTATGTGTTTCTCGTCATTGCACCACACAATGTGCAATATATAGAGATTAATTGCCTCAGCCTTATATCAACAGTGTGCTGCTACTTCACACAGACATCTTGAAAAAAAAAATGTACCCTTCTTAGAAACATACTCCAGGTCGCTGAAGTAGGGTTTGTCAGATCATCCCTTTAAAACCGGACATACATGAAAAATGCCTGCTGCATTGATATATATGGAATCACTGCCACCCAGTTATAACTACTTCAGCCTGTAGAATGTATTTTTCATATGTTTATAGGCATGATCTTTCAATCCTACCCTGAGCATGTGGTGGCAGCACTACCATCTGTGGGTCCTGAGCACCCAGTAGTATTGCAGTGGAAATTCTTACAGCCATAGAAAGCTTAACCAGAAATTGGCAAGTTATGATGGGAATATCATTGGTAGTAGTGAAAAGGAGGACATTGTGAAAATTCCCACTAAAAGAGAGCATGAGTTTTCACCCTTTCCTATTTGTATGTGCCTCTACAGTATAGTTGAAAGCAGTTCACTTCAAAGATTATTTTTCACTTTAGCCCTTTGGGTGCCAAAGACGTAATCAATTAATTGCAACGCAATGCATTGGATACCTCTCTGGCACTCAAAGGGTTAAACGTGCAGATGTTATCATTTATCTATTGAGCACCAGCATACCCTGCAGCACTTTACAACAGCAAAAAAGAAATGCAGGAATAGTGACAGCAAAAAGCCAAGCGGTGGAGAGGTCCTTGTGCAGAACAGCTTACAATCTAGAGATACATATGAACACGAGTGGATTATTAATGCTATTGTGAATGAAAACAACTTTGAGTCCAGGGGGCTCCAGCAGAATGTCCTCTGGGAAAGTCTGACTGAGGGAAAGTATGTTAGGAGCAGTAGCAGCAGCAGAGTTGCCTCAACAGTCGAGTCATTTATATTTGAACATATGTGGACCTGAATAAATGAGGTTTAAAACAGCATTTAAAGGACTAAAGATTTGAAAATAGTCTAATGAAATGTGGTAATGAGCTCTCCAGATGGGGAACAGCATATGTAAAATGAACATGCTGAAGTTACAAGAGGACAATTGAGTCTTAGATCATTGGTGGAACAAAAGGAGTGAGTAGTAGAGTATTTGGAAATGAGAGATAATAAGTGCAGGATGACAAGGAACTATATCTTGATTCTAGAATAGAATGAAAGCCAGCCTACAGATTTGCAGAGTGTGGCAGTTGGGGTAGAACGCTCAGAGAGAAAGATGAGTTTAGCAGTAGAACTGAGGATAGACTTGAGAGAGGAGAGGTAGTTAAGGAGTAGGCCAGTAAGGAGCAGTTGTAATAGTCAATCCTGGAGGTGATGAGTGAGTGATGATTTTAGCAGTGCCTTTTGCAAGGAAATAGTGAAGTTGAGTAGCTAGAGGTTACAGAACTTTGTGAGATTCAAGGTATTATAGCACTGGTTATCAAATCGTTTGTTCAAGTAGAACTCTAGTTTTATTTGTGGAACCCTAACTATGAAATACTTTAATCCTTTGGATGCTAAAGACTTCTCCAATGCATTGCTTTGCTTTGCAATGCATTAAATACCTCCTTTGTATTCAAGGGTTAATTTAGGATCAATTATTAATCCAAGTATATAACATGTATAACATACAGACAACATTTTTAGGCTAAACTTGATCAAGTAACAGTTGCCAGACAATGGTATCTGCTTTGTTTTGTTGGCTAGAATGTGGTGATTTTTATATTATATCATATAAAAGAGAAAAATGCACTTTTTAAAAAGTTTTCATTTTCCACGTTTATTACTAGTCACAGATTGAGACTCACTCTACAGTTATTCCCTGCCCATCATTATGTACATTTGCTCTGTGGAACACTTGAACCATATCAAGGAACCCTGTGGTTCCACAAGACACAGTTTGAAAACCACAGTGTTAGTGAAAGCTTAGCATTTGTTTAAAGTATCCACAGAATGTATGGAGCATTGGCTACTGTGACTTGAAGTCAGATCACTCACATCCTCTTATTCATTCAGAGTTCATTGTTTGATGGGTATTTCATGTAAATATCTGCTTGGTGATACAGTTATCTATTACTTTCATTGGACAAGCTTGTATACATCTTAACTCCATTGTATAGTATGGTTATCTTTCACTAAGGTGATCCTAGCCTACTCTAATTAGGTTCAAACTTGCTCCAACCATTGAGATGTTATTGTTTTATTCTTTCCAAGACTTTATCATATCCTATAGCACTATAAAAACTCCCGCCCAGAAGATGCCTATACATTGTCAGTTATAGCAACATAAGAATGTAATGGTCGTTTGAGGCTAGATTCAAATGACAAGGGAAGAAATTGTGTCAGATATTCCCTTCCCTTCATATGCATATAGCTATTCAAATGTAACGGTTTGTTTGACACACAGACACAGTGGTTTAGGATAAAACACAGTTTTATTGAAATCACAGTAATAAAATAACCCTCACAGGTCCTGTAGTATTTAAGCAGAATAATACAGACACACAACAGGTTACATATACATATGCCTACACAGGTCCAGTATAAACATAAAGTCCATAACAGCATATACTGACACAGGTCATGCAGAAAACGATGAATTCCCAGGAGAAAGGTACTGCATGGGTTAATGGTCTTCAATGAATGTAAATTGTCCCATGTGAAGGGAGGTCTGTGATGGAGCTCACTCCATATAGAGAGCTTAAGGATACGTAATGCACAGAAATAGGTTAACAGAACAAACGTGAACTGCCAGAGTAATATCAGAAATTGAGCAACATATGACACTGCTGACAAGACCAATGGCACACTGCCGTAGCAGTAACAGAGACAGGCCACTTGCACTCTGCAGGAGCAGTAACAGAGACACGGCCAATGGCACACTGCCGTAGCAGTAACAGAGACAGACACTTGCACTCTGCAGGAGCAGTAACGGAGACAAGGCCAATGACACACTGCTGTACCAGTAACGGAAAATAGGCCACTTGCGCTCTGCAGGAGCAGTAACGGAGACAAGACAAATGGCACACTGCCGTAGCTGTAACGGAGACAGACCACTTTCACTCTGCAGTAGCAGTAACGGAGACAATCCCAATGACACACTGCCGTAGCAGTAACGGAGACTAGGCCACTTGCGCTCTGCAGGAGCAGTAACGGAGTCAAGGCCAATGGCACACTCCCGTAGCAGTAATGGAAACTCAACGGACCACTGCTGTGACCAGACTGACTGGGCAACCGAGCAACTCACCCTGAGGTCGTAACCAACCAGAAGCGACACAAAATGCCTGATGGATAGGAATGTTGCCAAGGCAACACAGAGGCAGCCAGAGCAGGAACGTTAACCAAGCTGGGTCGAATCACAGAGCAGGAACGTCAGCCAAGCTGGGTCAGTACACAGGAGCAGGAACGTTAGCCAAGCCGGGTCGGTACACAGAAGCAGGAATGTCAGCCGAGCCGGGTCGGTACACAGTAGCAGGAACAGAAGAATGGTCAGGCAATCCGGGTCGGTACACAGGCAGGAGATGAGATGCAGACTAGTCAGGCAGGCCAAGTCGGTACACTGGGAATCACTGAACAGAAACAAGCACCGGTACAGGAACACCAAGAAATGGCACTGGAAGGGTGCCAGAGCCCAGTATATAAAGGCCATACTGGGCGGGACAAACACAGAATAGCCAATGGGAGCAATGCACAGTGTAGACTGACAGAAAATAGCAAGGGGAGCACGAGCACTGTGATATCAAACAAACATAATCCATAATTCATGTCATCCCCTGACATCACCTAGTATTCACCCAATCAAAACACAACTTCCCACTCCAGCTTTTCCACTCAATAATTTCTTGAGTAAAAGTCCATGATAGAGAGGTTAAACAATTAGAGCACAATTTGAATTGCAATCACTGAGCCCACCTAGCTTATACTGCCAACAAACAATTGCCTAGAATATGTTATCTTTGCCTCTAGCCATTTATTGAAATGAATGCAATTCTGACACTTAAATGCTTAATTTTAATTAAACATACCAGAAATATGTTAAAAGAAAAAATACTTATCCACATATTACACCGGGAACCATGGGGTCTTGAAACATAAGGAATTATTATTGGGAATTGCGTTGTTATTGCCAATTGTCTTGTGAGTGTATGTGCAGATAAAAGAGTTTCCATAATAAAGAACACAGGTAAGCTAATGTACTAAGAATTGGAGCCGTTCCAGGGCAAAGAAACTGCACCATAGGGAAAAAATAAAAAGTCCAGTTGGTATAAATGGGGCAAAATGATCAAAATATTTTACAGCAAAGCAGCAGAAAATGACACTTTTAGCCTCTGGCAGGAATTCACACAAAAAATACAGTTTTTCCTTAATGATCCCTAGCCTTGTCTCATGGTAACCAAACAACAACACACTTTCCCCACCCTTGCCCCATGGTGACCATAGACCCACACATATTGTCCCCCCAGCCTTGTCCCACATTAACCATAGAACCATACATTACCCCGACAGTCTTATCTAAAGCTAGCCATAGAACCAAATGCTGTCCCCAAACATTTTCCCAAGCTAACCATAGAACCACACATTACCCCATCTTCCTTGTTTCAAGCTAACCATTGCACCACATGCTGTGCCCCCAACCTTGTCCAAAGCTAACCAGAGAACCACACACTGGCCCCATACCCTTGTCCCAGGGGTACCTGAGAAATACACATTGCCCCTCAGCCTTGCCCCACTACAAACATAGAACCACATACTTCCCTAGTCATTCTCTACAGTAGCCACATAACAACACATACTACCCCCAGCATTGTCTCATGGTACCATAGAAGAGCAACGCCGACCTCTGTCTCCCAGTCATGTCTTTCTGCACCGGTAGCCATAGAAATGCACTTCTGAGTCTAACCAAACCCCCCGCCCCTTAATACAAAAACTGCAAAAGCTCCCACAGAAAATGTCAGGGGTTAGAAAAAAATCTAATTTTAGGCATTATCAAGATGTGGGAATTTTCATGGTAAAATCGTCAAATTGCGAGAACAAATCTCATGGCACATGGAGATCTCTCAAGCAGCCAAGGGGTTAAGAGCTTTTGTTTGTCTTTATGTTATAAGTTGAATATTTTCTGTGTCAGGCAGCACCAGTGGGTGTACAATAAGGCTTGGGGGTGTGGCTATGGAAGAGGCTAAAGCCACCTAGATTGCCTTTGCCCAGTCAGGAGTGCCTAAGATAGAAATCTGTCACTACCCTGATGGTCTTCTTTCTTGTTTACGGCACCTAGAAAACATACAAAATGAAGGTATGATGCAAAATCAGGAGATCTTCAAATTGACTGCAAGAAATGACATTTTTCACTCTACAAGTAATCAGAATGCTGGATTTGTTTCCTAGGGAGGTAGCAACTACAGGATTGGAAAAAGAATTCAGATTGATATTGGACAAGTTCCCCGAGGAAATACACAGTCACAGGAGTCTGCAGGTTGTGTTCAAGCTTTCTAACAAAATCACATTTATTTTGTTAGGTTAAAGAGAACCATTTCAGCAGCCTGCCTTCCATCAAAGGGTCTACAGATTGCTCAGATTAGGATGTAACTCAGAATTATTATTATTTTATGTTTTCTTTTATAATGGTTTATTTTGGTCAGTGCGGGATTTCATTATCCCCTTCTATGCTAGGTGCTATGTCTATCTACATAGTCTAGATCACTGATTCTCACTCCCCCCCCCACACACACACACACTCAAAGGCCAGGATTTGTTTTAGCACAGTTATCTTAATCAAATTGTGTCTGATCAACACACTAACAGGGACATTCAAAATTCCCAGCCTGTTAGTTGGCCCAGAGGGTGCAGGTTGAGAATCACTGACATAAATTATTAATGTGGCCTCTTCCTGAAGAATATAAATATAAAGTAAGTGGAGAAATTCTTGTGCAAATAAATTGCATCATAGGGGACATCCTATGGGACAAATAAACATTTCCATTAATTTAAATTGCGCTTTAAAATGTCTTGCACACTTGTGGGACACTCAAAGTGTTAACCCCATAAATGCTAGAGAGGTGACAATGCATTGCTTTACAGTGCATTGGAGATCTATCTGGAATTCAGGGGATTAAATGCCCCATTTAAATGAACTGGAATTTGCAGATGTTTTATTTGGCACCTACTTTCCAGAACGGTTCCAATTTGCCTTTATACATAAGTCCTTCTTATCCCAGTTCCCCACAGGAACACTGCAGAGCTGAGGATGGGAGTGTCCAAATGATGCTTTTTACATCATATTGTGGATGTAGCTTAACTGGGTGGGTCATTGAAAGGGGGTTTGCATGAATTTGGTGGTAAAGTGGGCAGAATGGGGTGAGAATTGGCTGAACAGACTGGATAGTGGGTAAGGTTATAGCTGAACTCACCAAGCTGGAGAATCAGCCTCTGTCCGATGAGACCCAGTAATTCAGTCTGAAACCAGAGTCTCTGTGACAGATCCAGAGACTTTCCAGGTATCCATGTAACTTAGAATCTGCTGGCAGGGCAAAATGGATACCGACCGACAAAAGAAAATCTCTAAGTCTGTATTCAATTGCCCTACTAGCTAAAAGCACAGTGGACTTTAGGCCCCAGAAATGGTCTTGTGGCCAAATGTGCGTTTTGTGCTTTGACTTCCAAAAAAGCAAATAAGTAGCAGCAATCATGGGAACTTAAAAGGAAATAAGCTAAAGATCGGTACCTGACATACTGTCAAGCACCAATATTTAGCTTATCTTTGTTAAACTTAAATATCATCCATTTTGCATTAAAAATAATATTATTCTGTTCTATTTCTCTGCCTCTGTGTGAGGCCTCTGAAGCAGCAGCGGAGAGACTGACATGCAACATAGACCCCCCACATTTACCTCACGGGCCAATGCCCATTTCACAATGAGGGTATTTGAACAGACACTCCCTTTATATATGGGGAGTCACTGTTTCAATTCTCACACAGCCATTGGCTGGTATGTGCTTAGGCATCACCCAGCCAATCAGCTCCAAGGACTGCCGCTTGAAGGATTTATGATAAGTGTTACTTTGCAGGGGGTGTTGCTTTATTACTTAGTTGGGTTAACAGTATGATTTCCGGCCTGGTAATTATACCCCACTGGCACTCATAGGGTTAATTCTACTAACACTGAACACTTCTTAGATACTTTGGATGTATTGATATGGGGCTTTTTTTTACTTTCAATTGCTGCGTCAGCTGACTAAAGATCTGATAAGGGACTTTAGTAAGAAAAAAACTGGGTCTTAAATTTAAGACCTAAAGTGAGTCCCTTATAGGATCTTACTAGCTAATGCATTCAATCGAATTGCAACTTGTGGCGTTTTTTTTTTTTTTTTTTTCTTTTCAATGGGCCAAAATGCCTTTTACTTTATCACCCAGCAGGGGATTTTTTGCCACCATTTTTTCATAGCACAGGTAATTAAATCACTTACCGTGCTTGAAAAAATGCTGTTGGGGTTTTGTTGGCCTAACGTTGACAATTGAATCAAGTCCCAAGTATTTTATGACTGTTGAAACAGGTTCCATATCTTAAACAGAATGTGTTTGTATTTTAATGATATCAGGGTTTTTGTATTATGAATGACTAGATGTCACTAAAGATGACCAATAATCATTCATAAAATCAGTCCCTCCCAAGTAGTTTGTACAAGACGATAATATAAACATTTAATTAAATTATATCAATAATAATGCACTTGGTAAATAAAAATAGAAACATTTATTATACACTAATCATAGAAATTACACAATAATAATACATTGATTGAGCTAACAATTCAATAAAACACAATAACTAGAATTAGAGGTAAGTAAAAGCAATACAGTCTTAGTAACAGATCTGCATGGTAACAAAACGACGCCTATTTGAAACAATACAACCAAAATATAGATATACTCCAGGGACAATTACTTTGGGCCTTATGGTGAATTCAGTACCTTATTCAATGAACCAGAGTAACCAATGCACTTACAACACTATATATTCACCTTAAAGCCAAATATTTCAGAAGCTCTCTAACTTTACCTAAAACCAATAAGTATAGGACTAGAATACAAATATAGGGTCCTATCTTCACTGGTTTACTTATATAACATGTATGGAATGATATATGACTAATCAAATATTATACAATAGAGGAAACAATATAATTTCCATTTGTGGCTGAATCTGTATTTTCTGTCTGCAGTTAAAAAATATCTACACCATGTACTAACATCTACTCTATCCTTAAAATGTAAGGCAATGTAATACTAAATACTAAAAATTAATTAAGTAGATAAAGTTTAAGAGATACAATATTTACCAGTCCCTTAGGGAGATTGGAAACTGCTCTCTGAAATACGGTTGTGGTAGAGTCACTTTCCCTGCGGATCTCACTGTCTCTGCCTGGGTATCTCCTGGGGATCTTTGGAATTTGTCCACTCCTAGGGATATCTGGACTTCTCTGGATCTCTGACCTTCTTCTGATCTTTCTTAGGTATCCCTGGATCTTCCTGGGTCTCTCTCAGTTTCAGTTATCCCATCAGTCAGTCTGTCCTCTCTGGCTTTTGGCTCACCTTTTTATCTAGCTTTTCCACATGTAAAGTAGAACACTCCCAAAAGGTGTGGTGACTATGTGTCCTAACCTCATTGGTTACCCGAGACACCTCCTTAGTTAATCTTTACTGGAATGTGGTTACTTCTGTCCATCCTATGGTCAGTAGGTGGTACGCTTAGCCCACAAGTGTAAAAATGATTGGGTCCCAGATAGCTAATTAATTACCAGAGAAATAAAATGTGGGACTTTTTAAGAGTTGTTGTATTGTATAATCAGGCAAACAGCTGGGTCAACGTTTCGGTCCCAGAATTAGGCCTTTCTCAAGACAACTAAAAGTAGAACTACCTTGTGTATTTAAACTCACCTCTCCTCAGCGTTGCTCGTGACACTAGTGATATCATCACTCCTCCGCACGCGATTGGCTAGTGAGGAATGGATGAATCCTATTGGTAACGGTAAAAGTGATGCGCATAATATCCATTGGAGAATGTACCTCCAAGAACAATGTTTAGATCAGTTGGCATTGGCTGTACAAACGATCCTTGAGCGCACCACACACATGAACAAGCCAGTACCAGCCCCTGTGGTCCCCCCCACTTTGACACCGGAGGCTCAGTCGAGTACTCTCACTAACGTTACTAAAGGGCTTATGGCTACCACTCCATTACCACTCAGGTACGATGGCGAACCTAACCTGTGTAGGGGGTTTATTAACCAATTGGAGATTTTCCTGGAATTAACCCTTCATGAGTTTCCCACTGATCGCAGTAAAGTGGGGTTTATGATCTCCTTGCTCACGGGGAGAGCCCTGGCTTGGACAAATCTGCTCTGGGAGTCCGCTAAACCATGTACTCAGAACTTCTCTGAGTTTGTAAGGGCGTTTCAAAGAGTATTTGAGGTTCCCGGTAAAGCCGCCTCTGCTGCTAAAAAATTGGTGGAAATCCAACAAGGGTCCCGCACTGTGGCGGATTATGCGATAGAATTCCGTACCCTTGCAGCAGAGGTGGGCTGGAACAATGAGGTGTTGGTAGCGGCATTTGTTCAGGGTCTCAGTGATCGATTAAAGGACGAGACGGCCGCTAGAGAATTACCAACTGACCCTGATGAGCTTATCGATTTCACTATACTAATGGATTCCCGTATCAGGAAATGGCTGGCAACTAAATACCGCAAGCAAAGGGCGAGAGAAATGGGGGCTGTGAGATCGAATTTCCCACCCATACCTCCCTCACCTCCCTTACCTCCAACTCCTGCTGGCGAAAGTTGTGAACCTATGCAACTGGGGTACACTAGGCTGTCTAAAGAGGAGAGTGCGTACCGCCGCAGACAAGGGTTATGTTTGTATTGTGGCCAGGTGGGCCATTTGTTGCGTTCTTGCCCAACCCGGCCGGGAAACGAACACACCTAGGGTACCTTGGGGGACAGGCCCTAGGTGGTGTTCAGCAGTCCCTGCACCCAACCAGTCAAAAGCCTACCATACAGGTGGTAGTTTCATGGGCAGACCTAGATGTGGAAACCTTGGCACTTGTTGATTCCGGCACGGCCGGATATTTCATGGATGAATGTTTTGCTCGCTCACAAAATGTTCCTTTGGTGGCAAAAGAGACTCCGTTAACCATTGAAGCCATCGATGGGAGGCCATTGGTACCTGCCTATCATGGTGCCCGTGATTGCTGCATTTTCTTGTATATCACCAGTAGGGGGCTTCCATTGGCTGTCTGCCTTTAGCCCGCCTCATATTGCCTATTTAAACCTGGGTTGGGCACCACTTGGTTGCCCTTTCGTGGTGTCTCTGACCACTTTCACTTTCACCATGTCCAGTAGTCATTTGGGCCTTTTTGCTGTGTTCCTGAGTTCCTGATTGCATCTGGTTCCAGTGCCTCCTTTCTGCAGAGTTGTTCCAGTCCTGGTTCCGGCCTAGTCTCCTGAGGTTGCTCTTTCCTTCTGACCGTCTTCACTGCTGTTTCCTGACCAGGCTGTTCGTCCTGCTGGTTCCTGTCATCTCCTGGCCTGTCTCCTGTGTTCCTGGCGACCTTCTGCTCAGTCACGTAGGCGACATTCCTTATCAGTCCCAGTGTGCGGACGCTGGTTTGCTCCTAAGCCTTGTGGCTATACGATTCCCTTGTTGGTCCCAGCGTGCGGATGCTGTTTTACTCCAAAGCCTTGCGGCTATATGATTCACTTGTTAGTCCCAGCGTGCGGACGCTGGTTTACTCTAAAGCCTTTCGGCTATATGATTCACTTGTTGGTCCCAGCGTGCGGACGCTGGTTTACTCCAAAGCCTTGCGGCTATACGATTCACTGGTTGGTCCCAGAGTGCGGACGCTGGTTTGCTCCAAAAGCCTTGCGGCTATACGATACATATTGTTAGTCCCAGCGTGCGGACGTTGGGTTACTCCAAAGCCTTGCGGCTATACGATTCCTTTGTGGGTCCCAGCGTGCGGACGCTGGTTTGCTCTAAAGCCTTGCGGCTATACAATACAGATTGTTAGTCCCAGCGTGCGGACGTTGGGTTACTCCAAAGCCTTGCGGCTATACGATTCCCTTGTTGGTCCCAGCGTGCAGACGCTGGTTTGCTCCAAAGCCTTGCGGCTATACGATACATGTTGTTGGTCCCAACGTGCGGACGCTGGTTTGCTCCAAAGCCTTGCGGCTATATGATTCACTTGTAGGTCCCGGTGTGCAGACGCTGGTTTGCTCCAAAGCCTTGCAGCTATACGATTCACTTGTTGGTCCCAGCGTGCGGACGCTGGTTTGCTCCAAAGCCTTGCGGCTATACGATTATATTGTTAGTCCCAGCGTGTGGACGTTGGGTTATTTCTAGCCTTGCGGCTACACGATTCCCTTGTTTGTCCCAGCGTGCGGACGCTGGTTTGCTCCAAAGTCTTAAGGCTACTCTTTGTGGGCAGATCCTTAAGCGTCGCTGACATTGAGCGCTGTCCAGTCCTAACAGCGGTGGACTGGCCTTTCCTGTTGTGACAGGGTACCGTTTGCCTAGGTCTCTCCCTGATCTGGCTACTCACTGAGTTACTACTGTCATTGTCACCTGACAGCATTTGGGACCTTGTCCGACTCCACGTATCCTTGGGCTGCCTTGCCCGGTATTGGTAAGGCCGGTAGAACCTTGTACCTCAGTCCATCTGGAGGTTGCCTTACCCGGTATTGGCAAGGCCGGTAGAGCCTACACCGTTGTGTTTACTTGGGCTGCCTTGCCTGGTATTGGTAAGGCCGGTAGAACCTTGCACCTCAGTCCATATGGAGGTTGCCTTACCTGGTATTGGCAAGGCTGGTAGAGCCTACACCGTTGTGTTTACTTGGGCTGCCTTGCCCGGTATTTCGGTAAGGCCGGCAGAACCTGGTACATTATTCCATCTGAAGGTTGCCTTACCCGGTATTGGCAAGGCCGGTAGAGCCTCTTACTCCTGATTACCCAGGCTGTCTTGCCCGGTATTTGGCAAGACCTGTAGAGTCTGAATTATTTGTATTTACCATTCATCTATGTATATATGTATGTGTTTACAATCCTAAGGGATAATCTTATTTATTTCAATAAAGTTGTGTTTTTACCTAAACCTTGTGTCTGAGAGTCGTAACAAACCGTGACACTGCCCAGATTACTATGGAAACGATTCCCCTGAGGCTGTGCATTGGGGCTCTACAGTCTGAAGTTCAACATTTTCAGATCATCTGTTCTCCGCACCATGCTCTCATTTTGGGGTTTCCGTGGATGCATATGCACAACCCTAGGTTTAACTGGCAGACTTGTGACATTACGGCATGGTCCAAGTTTTGCGACAAGAACTGCATTTCCCACCCTACGAGGATTATGTGTGCCTCCCCTTCTGTGCCAGCTGAATATGTGCAATTCAGAGACGTATTTAGTAAAGGGGAGGCAAGCGCTGCCTCATAGGGCATGCGATTGTGTGATTGATCTGCCTCCGGGTGTCGTTCATCCTCGGGGTCGTGCGTACCCGTTGTCTTGTGAGGAGAATCAGGCAATGGAGGATTATATTGCGGATGCCCTGCAGAGGGACATTATATGAAAGTCTTCCTCACCCACGGGGGCAGGATTCTTCTTTGTGAAAAAGAAAAATGGGGAGCTGCGCCCCTGCATTTATTACAGGGGTTTGAATAAACTCATGCCAAAAAATGCTTACCCCATACCACTCATCACCGAGCTATTTGATCGCCTAAAGGGCTCCTCCATCTTTACTAAACTTGACCTACGTGCCGCCTATAATTTGGTCAGGACAAGAGACGGTGATGAGTGGAAAACGGCATTCAATACCAGGTCGGGGCACTACGAATACCTGGTAATGCCATTCGGACTGTGTAACGCACCTGCTGTATTCCAAGAATTTATTAATGACATTCTTCGTGACATGTTACAGTCCTATGTGGTTGTTTATCTTGAAGACATTCTCATCCATTCTGCCAACTTGTCACAACACATTAAGGATGTCACAGCAGTGTTGCACAGACTCCGTGAGAATAAACTATATTGCAAAACTGAGAAATGCGAATTCCATAAGCCCATGGTACCTTTCCTGGGTTTTATTATCTCTAAGGATGGCATTGCTATGGACAGGAACAAGTTGACAGCAGTCCTCCAGTGGCCACGTCCCAAAGGGCTTAAGGCCATCCAACACTTTCTCGGTTTTGCCAATTATTATAGGAAGTTTATTAAGAATTTCTCGACCATAGTCAAACCTCTGTCTGACCTAACTCACAAGGGTGCTGATCCGTCTCAGTGGTCTCAAGAGGCTGAACAGGCCTTTATGTCTCTGAAATCTGCATTTGCTTCTGCTCCAGTACTATCCCACCCCAACCCTTCCCTACCGTTCACTTTGGAAGTTGATGCCTCAGAATCTGGGGTAGGGGCAGTACTATCTCAACGCCTGGAACCCGGGAGTGTGCTAAGGCCCTGTGGGTTTCTTTCTAAGAAATTATCTACTGCTCAAAGCCATTACGAAATTGGGGACAGAGAGTTGTTGGCTATCATCTTGGCTCTCAAAGAATGGCAGCATCTGCTAGAGGGCACCCGTACCCCTCTCCTAATCCTGACTGATCACAAAAATCTTATTTATCTCTCTGAGGCTAAGCGGTTGTCCTCACGTCAGGCCAGGTGGGCCTTATTTTTATCATGATTTAACTTCATTGTGTCTTATCTGCCTGGTTCCAAGAATGTCAGGGCAGATGCGTTGTCCAGGCAGTTTAACCCTGACACAGAGAGGGAAGAGGTTCCGGTACCAATTATCCAGCCAGATCTCATTTTGGCTACATTACGTACCAGCATTACTTTACCTCTGGGTTCCGAAATTCTCGCTAATCAGTCTGATGCACGTCTGGAGACCCCAGTGGGCAAATGTTTCATTGCTGAACCTCTCCGTACCCGTCTCCTTGAAACTTATCATGCTTCCAAGGCTGCTGGGCAAGTCAGCTGAAATCAATTAATTTTGTCACTCTCGCAGCTATTCTGGTGGCCTTCCCTTCGTGCTGATTGCACAGCTTTTACTGCAGCCTGCTCTACCTGTGCCCCTGCCAAGTCCCCTAGACACCTGCCTCTGGGCTTGCTGCAACCAATACCTAATGGTGAACGTCCTTGGTCTCATGTTTCCATTGATTTTCTGGGCGAGTTACAGGTGTCTAGGGGACATTCATTTATTCTGATGATTGTTGATCGATTTTCGAAGATGGCACACTTCGTGCCACTGCCTGGTCTTCCCTCCGCCCAAGAGTTGGCAAGGGTACTTGCCAGGGAAGTGTTTCATTTACATGGCGTACCCAGAGTATTGGTGTCTGATCGTGGGAGCCAATTTGTATCGAGATTCTGGAAGGCCTTCTGTGCTCAGATGGGCATACAGTTATCATTTTCCTCTGCTTATCATCCCCAGACCAATGGAGCTGCTGAGCGTGCCAACCAGGGCTTGGAACAATTTCTACGCTGTTTTGTGTCTGACCATCATGATAACTGGGTCGACCCATTGCCTTGGGCGGAGTTTGCCAGGAATTGTGCGGTCAATTAATCATCTGGAAGCTCCCCGTTTCTCACCAATTACGGGTTTCAACCCTGCTTGCTTCCAGACTCGTTTCAGTCACAACAAATTCCAGCTCTGGATGAGCATTTGGAGCAACTCCGTTCCACTTGGGCACAGGTACAAAGGACCCTGAATGTTTCTTTCCAGTGGTATCAGCTCCAAGCTAATCGCAGGCGGCGGCCAGTAGTCTCTTTCCAGGCTGGGGACAGGGTCTGAATCTCAACCTTCAGACTCCTTGCAATAAGCTGGCTCCCCAGTTCATTGGTCCATTCAAAATTTTGCGCAAGATTAATCCTGTGTCTTATGCGCTGGACCTCCCACCATCCATGCGTATCCATAATGTGTTCCACGTATCACTGCTTAAATCCCTGGTCTGTAATCGTTATACTACTAACCCCCTGGTACCGGGGCCTATTCAAATCCAAGGCCAGGAGGAATATGAGGTGCAAAATATTATTGACTCTCGCAGATTCAGAGGCAAGTTGAAGTATTTGGTCCATTGGAAAGGTTATGGCCCAGAGAAACGTTCATGGGTGGATTCCAAGGACCTTCATGCTCCCAGGTTACATCGCACATTCCAGGGTACTTGACCCTTGGAAGCCTGGTCCCTCTTCTCGGAGGGGGGGTCTTTGAGAGGAGGGTACTAGCCTGGTGCTAGTATCATTGTTCTGATCCAGTGTATGACCCCGGACTGCCTGACCACTCTCTCGTCTCGTTCCTGCTGCTGCTGTGCACCGATTCGGATTGGCTGACGTTCCTGCTTCCTGTTCTGACCCGGCCCGGCTGACGTTCCTGATCCGTGTACCGACCCGGCGTGATTGACAACCCTGCTCTGTGTACCGAACTGGTGCGTCTGAGGATCCTGCTCCGTGTACGACTTGGCCTGGCTGACATTCCTGATCTCTCTGTCGCCCATCCAGGCAAGGTTCCTGTTCTGCTGTTCCAGTTGGTGATTCGTGTTGCTGTTGCCAGCCTCCCAGTTGGGCACCAGTCCTGTGTCTGGTCAAAGTGCTAGCCCGTTGACTGCACACTGTCATCCGTTGTCAGAGTCTCGCTGCTTCCACTCCATGTTGCACTCGCTTGGTCTGTGTTGGTTCAGTAGGGCGCCTCTGGTATATTCCGTTGTACAGACCACAGATCATTAACCCCTTCGGGTGAAGGGCCTCGCTATTACTACCATTGGGTTCCATTGGGCTGTATTGGTTGGGCTTGGTATTCCGCTGTCGAGTAGGGCGCTTCCTGTGGCCATCCATATATACCATAGCCTAGTAACCCTGTCAGGTAGTGCGTGCACACGGAGCTGGGTCATTTTGGTAGGGCCTCCATTAAGCACGAGTTCTGACCTTTCCGTTAGTCGTTGGTGGGCATCTACCATTGGTCACATTCACAGGGCCTGAGTTGGCAGTCCGTTCCTGTGGCCTCCTGTATTACAGGCGACGTTTAGCCTGCAGAGTGTTGCGACCAGCACTTCACTAGTTAAGTGGGCGTCATACATTATATCTATTACTTTTACCTGACCTGTGTCAGTATTGTGTGTTCACTATACTGGACCCATGTGGGTTAACCATTTGTAACTTGTCTTGTGTCAGTGTTCTATACTGGACCCGTGAGGGTTACGTTTTTCATTGTGTGTTTCAATAAAGCTGTGTTTTTACCTATACCTCCGTGTCTGAGTGTACTGAACCGTAACAGGACTAGACACGGTCCTTACGCCTGTCTCCCCATGGTTGAGCAAGTGTTCTCTCCTATTATTATTATCATTATTATTATTATTATTATTTGCTTCAATAAACTGGTTAAATTCACTTGTACTCTGACGTTTATTTGCCTAAGTTACAGTGACAGAGATGCAGCATGGAGGAGATTATAATACCTCCTCCTCACTGCCACCCCAGGGTGTGGTGGGCACGGAACGAGAATTTTGGACACATGCCAGCCTTCTCCTTTTATTATTTTATCATATATATATATATATATATATATATATATATATATATATATATATATATATATATATAAAAGAGAAAACCTATATCTCCACACACACCCAGGGGTTGAAGTAAGGAGGAGATATTAAAATCTCCTCCAAACTGCCAGTCTTGGAGATACACAGGGGTGTGTTTTTCACAGGAGTATGAAAATCTCTGCATGGAGTTGGCCTGCCCTCAACTTCTGTTTTGGGATAAAATAAACCATGGCCGACACACACACACACACACACATTGCAATAACCCTCACCTCTCTCGCACACAGACAATGCCCTAACAATACATGGCTTTTAATGTACGTGCCTTTTACTCAACAGTTAGGTGTGTATGTTTATATTTTTGTATATTTTGTATTTTTGTATTACCATCCCCCACAAGATGGTACATTACTTCACTCAGCTACAGCATGTTCATGATGGGATAAGGTAAGGCCTAGGAGGACCAGGCTGACCGGACAGAGGGATGGAGCATGCTGTCTAGCCAGCATATTGCTTTACAGAAGAAAAATAAGAGTTGGGTCTGTTTACTGAAGTGCTCAGTAAGTTTGGTGAACTAAAAAACTTATGTTGTGAAAAGGGGAGTGTATCAGTTGATGAGAGATGGGACATGCAGGCTGGGTCTGCCCAGTGTGTGGCTCTCTAACATGGAGTACCTGACCAACATCACCAGGTGGGGCAGCCAAGTACTGAGGGGCACAGTTAACTACATGTTAATCAGACTGTGGGAAGTGCACTTCCAGGACTACTTTAACCCCTTAAGTCACAACGGTCCGGCACTTTAGGACCAATGATGGTCCTGGCACGCCATGGAGTTCAGGGCTCCCGGAGCGACTGCATTCCACTCCGGAAGCCCTGAACCGGAAGCAATAATAAAAAAAAAATGCTCTGTGGTCCGCACAGTTCAAGTACAATTAAATGTCATACCTTCCAACTGCAATATAGTATATTTACTCAAAGTAATTCCTCATAATACAGTACTGTATACAATGAGGGGCAATGTCATCTCACATTGCTAGTATGTATATATATATATAAATATATATATATATATATATATATATATATATATATATATATATATATATATTTTAAAGGGATAGTAATACTTCATTATTACTATCCCCCATGTTGTAGACCTTAAAATTCTGAATTCAACGATACCAGCGGTATCTCTCAAACCTTTATGGTTTGAGAGATATCCGCTTTCAAAGTTCCCTCTTTTTGCCTTTCCCCTGACGTCAGCATTCTAGCTGAGAACCGGGGAATCCTCTCAGTGAGCAAGCGGCGGCTGAGATCGCGTTATAGAAACAGAAATCTTTCACTAAAAATGGTCTTCTACATGTGCTTGGTTTGCAAGCACACATGGAAGACCATTTTAGTGAAGGATTTCTGTTTCTATAACAAGATCTCAGCACTGCTGCAGAGCCACCTCCAGTCCCAGGACCGGATTTCCCTTCTCTCAGCTAGAACGCTGACGTCAAGTGAAAGACAAAAAGAGGGAACTTTGAAAGCAGATATCTCTCAAACCATAAAGGTTTGAGAGATGCTGCTGGTATCATTGAATTCAGAATTTTAAGGGCAACAGCATGGTGGATAGTAATAATGAAGTATTACTATCCCTTTAATAATAATATATATAAGGCCAACACTCACACGACTTATTATTACGGAAAGGGTCCTATTGAAAATTACAATACACATTTGGAGTCTTGTGAGTGTTGGCCTTTTTTTTGTATACAGTATTCTGTTGCACTGGGCAAGAGCATCCAGGCATAAGAACATTTATGTGAAAATGTACATAAATACATATATATCTTTGTGATGCATTGCATACCACTCTAGGTTTCAGTGGTTAAAGAGTTAAAGGGATAAAAGAGAATGTATGATGGAGAAAAGAGAACAATATGGAGATAATAACATAGTAAACTGAACCTTAGATTACACCATGGATTCGGCTTTGTGTTGCTTGGCAGCTCCAAGGTTAGATGACAGTAGCAGTAGCAGGTAAGAATTAGCTCTGGTCTCTGAAGTTGCAGTAAATGTGGTTTAAGCCTGTCAATGTTTGACAGCAAATGTCAGAGTGGAAAGTATGTGTTCTTACTGTTCTAAATAGCACAGGTACATATCAAGATGTCTCATGGAGCACATAGAAATCCTGCTTTGTACAATGGTTGTTATCACCTCATTTACTCATCTGCACAGCAAGACCTGATCATCCTTCTCCTAGTAAGACATGTAGAAAGGAGACCGTTATCACTGCAACATACAGTTTAAACATAGATAGAAATACAGATATAAACTGCTTGATGCACTCAATTGGTGTTTCTCTTGTCTGCTGTAAAATCACAGGGCCATATATACAAAATAAATATGGTGCAATTCTGGGGGAAACTGTACAGTAAATGCATCAAACTTGCTCTGATTTATAAGCATTGCTTTAATGTGAACTTGTGCATATAATGTGTGGCTAAAATATGTTCTGTCTTCCAGTGGTGTAACTCGTCAATGAAGGACACAGGAGAAACATTTGTTGGGCCTTATCACAGAGGCATAACTAGAACTTTCAAGGCACTGAGACAGATGGGCTCATTGGATGCTGGGCCCCTGGCTAGGGGTGGGCAAAATCTCTAGCCGTGTTCACACAAGAAATTCTGTGAAAACCATGTTGTTGTCAGCTTTTCGCGGGAAAATACGCTTTAGAACTAGCAATTAAAATCTTCGAATTTTTGTCCATTGCCCAATATTAATTTATTAAAATTTTTTATTAAGGGTGTTTTTAGTGTTATTTTAGATTTGTAACAGTACTAAGTCAGTAGACTGTTATTGTTGTGGCACTATTTAGCTCTTAAGAATGTGCTTCGTTTCATTCTAATAGGGATTTATCAAAGGTTATTTCCTATAGTGTAAAACAAATTTTCAGTTGGGTTTTCATTGTATCGTGTGGAAGCCGATCCTTATGTTGTATGGAAGTCAGATGATGAAATTGCAATGTAATTATGACACCTAATAATCCTTAAAGGAATGGATCTTGGCACTTTCACTATTTAAGTTGTATGTAAGTTGTTAATTTGTATAGCCATTTATAACTTTATATATCTATGTATGTGCATTACTGTCTTTGCATTATGGATGGATGCAGGATCAAATTGAAAGGATTCCTTACTATGAGTCTCGGTCAAAGTGAGCCTATAGAGGGTTTTGGTCTTACAGACACTCATCCGATAGGAACCAATTGGATTCTAAACAAAGGTCTAAATGCGGGTTGACAGCAGCGTGAGCATCTTTTCCACTTTTGTTCTTTTTTGGGCTAATCATCTTTGATAAAGCAGTGGATGGGACGCGAAACACGTAATAGCCTTATAGTTAATTGCATATCAATGATGATACATTTTTATTTGTAATAAAGGTAATTTTTAAACATGAAGATATGTTTCTATGAGTTTTAGCTGTTCCTGCTGACACTTCAAAATGAAAACCGGTTAAGAGGATCTGGAGCTGAACTGCCACGTACTTTCCATATGCTTGTTTAGTCAGTTTTGACGGTATCATCTGACAATTAGATATTGTGAGTAAAATTGCTATTTTAAATTTATGGTTTGCAAAATTTTAACTGGATTGCACTGTTGGGGCACCTCCTTTGTTGTCTTTTTTTGTTTTATGCTGTGATTGCCTGGACCGCTGCTGTCATACTGTTTGTCACCTACCCCAAGCAGAAATTAGATATCTGTAACAGAGTTGCAGCAGCAGCACATAGGGACTAGTGGTGGTGATGATGATGGTGGAGAAGATGGAGTGGAAGAGACATTGATGACCTTTTTAATAGAAACTGAGGAGGAGTGGGAGACAGGGATGAGGATGGGCATCACCACCACCACCACCACCGCCACCAATAACAATGAGCTTTTGGAATTTGTGGAATTTGCAACTGCTCTAATTCCTTCTGCTGCTGAGTTGCAAGGGTAGAAGTATGCTGAGGAGCAAGCTAGTGAGCCACAGACCACCGTGGATACAGTGGGAATGCGGTCAACAAGTGATGCGGGACTAGGACAGGTTCCATTTGCCAGCAGTAGCAATACTTCTGGTCCTGGTTGCATGCTGTATCTGAGGCAGTAGCAAAAACAGTGGCAACATCATCCGCTGCCAGCACAGACAGTGAAGGAGAAGGCCATTCTTCTCCACCTGTTCCCTATTCCCTGAAATTATGGATATGGGACTATTTTTCTCTTGGGGAAGGCACAGTGCAGTCATCAACAACGGCACTGTGCACAAATTGTGACAAGTCAATGAGAAGGGGAAAGGAAGGAACACACCTTGGCACATCCGTCCTGATATCACACATGAACAACAAACATCATGATATTTATGTCAAACATGTTGAAGACAAACACCCACCATAGAAATCAAGCACCAATGTTGCTGTACCCCCTGACTCTCCAGAAAGGCAACAAGAGGAAAGGTGGAGATCCAAGATGAGGAATAACAGAGAAACCCAGGCAGAGTCTGGAAGTTCCATGACAAGTGAAACAACTAGCTCACCATCACCTTCTTCCTCTAGGGTAACTACATCTTCTGCCAATCCACCTTGTTCATCATTACTTCCTTGCCAAATGATAGCCACTCTGTTGATGTTAAGATGTGGCAGTTCGCCTCCACCTATTGCATACTGTGTGGTGCACTGACCACACATGCCAGTGTGGTGGAGGAGAATTGCAAGCAGGGCATCAAGTGGCATCTGAGGAGATTCAATCGCACAGAATATGCTAAGGTGGTGGAAGGGAGGGTTCATCATTACTATTAAACTGTCAGCAAGTTGTCATGTGTCCTTAGCGGGTTCTGGACAAAGGGTATAGTGACATTGGCAGTATTTGGGTTCTGGTGTCATGGTGTTTGGATACAGTTGTGCCCCCAGGTGTTATTTACCACACACTGTGCAAATTGCAGTTGCTGAGGAGAGGTACAGTTCCTTCTCTCAAGGGAAAAATATATATTTTAATGACCACACACCCACAATTGTGGAAGAGGGGCAGGTGGAGAAGAAATGACCAACTATTGACCAACTATTTTCCATATAGACTGGGGGCTACTTATTGTGCTGCTACTGCCTCAGACAAATCACTTGAGATAGTAGTGGCAAGTGGAACCTTCATCATTCATCAACTATGTTACTGTTGTTACTGATACCATTCCCTTTAAGCTACCTAATCATCCTGCTGTTTAAGCAACTCAGCAGCAGCAGAAAGAACCGCAGTCCCAAATTCCACATCTACATCAGGGCAAGTGATAATGGCCAACAGGACATCACCTGCTGGCTCTAGGTCAGTAGAGAATAAAAAAATATATAACATTTTTTGGGGGGTTGTTTCTAACAATCCTAAATTCTACAAGCCCTCAGGCTAACAAATCATCCTCTACAAAATACTCTATCAAGTAAAGTATCAGTCCACCCCAGTGGAAGCTTATGTCAGGAGGTTCTCGTCTCTATCACATAAATATTTCTTATTTTATTTATTTATTTTTTTATTAATTGTCCTCTAAATATCAGTCAAGAAACACCCCCCAAAACAAATTCCCTGTTCAACTGATTAATTACCCAGACTCCACTCACCAACACAGGCACCCTACTCAGACTCCTTTTATACCATGTCTTATGGGGTATTTTATTTGTATTTAGGATTTATTTTTTATTAACTGTCCCCCAATCCCAGTAAACAACCCCCCAAAAAACATTCCCTGTTTAACTGATTCTTTCCCCACACTCCACCAACACTGGCACCCTCATGCCACTTTTATACTATGCCTTTGGGAAATAAAAAAAAGATTTGCTATGTGTTGTTTAGATACTCTATGTTCCCATTGATTTCAATGGAATGAGCTAGGTGAAAAAAAGCAGAAAATCTGCACTTTTCATGGGAAATTATTTGCCAAGCAGGAAGTGCCATTATTCGCCGATTTCAGTTTGAGGCAAAATTTTTCGGCCATTCCTACCACTGACACAACTGCACCTCCTGTGATTCCTGTAGTTACGCCCCTGTAGTTTTGTCTGGAATGCCATGTCACCCCAATTTACTCAAGTTCTATTGCAATTTTGCTATACCATGGCTTATAAACTGCTCTATAAATTAGGGCTTGTACATATTTATAGGCCTTAAATTACCTGTCATTAGGGAACACCTGCAGAGAGTGGGCAGGTAACCTAAAACCCTGGGATGTATCTACCTTACAGAAAAACAATCCATAGCTGTAGAGACTGATTATCCCACTCCGGTTCACTGCATAAACCCTGATTAATACAACTTCCAATAATTATAGTTTTTCAGTTAACTCTTATAATTATGCTGATTACAGGTTAATATTTCTAATTAAAAGTATGCCATGTTCTGCACCGTTAAGCCTCTGTTACAATAAGCAGCAATTGTATACATTTAAAATACAATTTAGTGCACTAAATTTGTGCAATCATTGTCCATTATAACAGTGAGTTGCTAAAATGTTAAACACAAACAGAGAACAAAACAAACCTGTACTTCTTTGTAGTAATTGCTTCAATTTGAACCTGGGTGTACCACCCATGCCAGAGAGGTTTGCAATTCATTGAGAACCAATATACAATAATGTGCAAAAGTTTTAAGCAGGTATGAAAAAATGCTGTAAAGTAAGAATGCTTAAAAAAATAGACATGCTAATAGTTTATATTCATCAATTAACAAAATACATAGTGAGTGAACAGAAGAAAAATCTAAATCAAATCAATATATGTTGTGACCACCCTTTGCCTTCAAAACAGCATAAATTCTTGTAGGTCCAGTTGCACACAGTTTGTAAAGGTTAGCTGGATTTAAAAAGGGAAGTCCACCAATCAGGACACAGGGGGAGGAATAGAGTAAGAATCAGCCTGGGTGCTAATCAGCTATAGTAACAAACAAAAGTAGGGATTGCCCTCACGGGGCTTAAAAAAGCATCAACATTTTATTCAATAATCACCTTAAAATTAAATTCAAATTTACATATTGGAAAATTCATTAAAAACTATATATGTATGATGTAGCCAAAAGACCAGCAGATGCAATTTAGGTGATATTGATACTTTGTTCTGAAAAAGTGAACGTCTCTCTCAGTGCAGTTTTCTATTTTATGTAAGCTTTCTGTGTGAAAATGGAATTAGAATACATTAGCATATTTTACTGAAATCAGAAAGTTCACCATACAGAGGGAAAAGTTCACGTGTCTATGATCTGCTAATCAATGTATCTGCTGGTCTTTTGTCTAACATATTACATAGGCATTTTTCAAACCAGATAAAACTAATTCAAGGCAACAGGTTCATTTTAAATTCTTGGGTACAGCTGATCCAACTGCTGTCTCGATTTTAACTTTTGGGATAGTTTCTCTTCCTATTTAAATACATGGTAATGTCACAATATACTATAAAGTTATTATCGACTATTCCTTACACTTTTTTTTATAATGCACAGTACCGATGTAAACGTCCATATCATTCATTTTTTTTATAATTCTATTTAAAATTTTCCCCCTCACACCCCTTTTCACTACATCATTCTTGTTCCCTTAGATCTGAAAGGGATAGTAATACTTAAAATATAAAAAAATATATGTTGTAGGGTTTATCCCCCTGAGTAAAACAAGGGTACTCCCACTGCTGAGAGATATTTTATTAATAAATTATAACAGCTCAAACGTTATTTTTTGGGTGCAATATCTCAGTGGCCTGAAAATGTATAGTGGCGCTATTGCTACACCATCCTATGGACAGCTCTGGTCAGTAGACCATGAATCTCCATAGAATGGTGTAGCAACAGTGCCACAGTAAATGTTCAGGATATTGCACCTAAAAAAATTCAAGTTTGAGCTGTTATTTTTTAATAAAATATCTCTCAGCAGTGGGAGTACCCTTGTTTTATTTGGGGACATAAACCCTACAACATATATTTTTTTACATCTTAAGTATTACTATCCCTTTAAAGTCAGTCAAGATTGAATCAAGGGACAATATAGTTTGTGTCTGTATAAGGAATACCCTGCTCTCTTTGATGACACAATATTGTTCCTCATTGCTATGCGTCCAGACAAGCTTTCAGATCGGCACGGTACCAATGTAAACGTGAATATCATTGTAGTTTTGTAATTTTATTTTAAAGTTTCCCCTTCCTGATCCTTTTTCCTGTGTCACTCAGTATCCTCAGATATGAAAGCCGGTCTAGATGGATCTCAGTGAGGAACACTGTTTCTTATACTGACACACACAATATTGTCCCACTTTGTGATCCTGACCGGCTTTCAGATCGCAGGGAACAAGAAAGATGTAGGGAAAAGGGGTGGGAGGGGAAAAATTAAAATAGAATTGAAAAACGACTGTAACTATATGGACGTTCACATAAATACTGTGCATTTTAAAAAAAAGTATAATGAATGATCAACAATAACTTCATTTCATGACATTACTGTCCCTTTAAATTCTTAAAATTTGAGGCTTACAACATCTCTACCAGGGAGAAATTCCATCAACTACTTTTTGCACAGTACATTTCCAATGCCTGTCACTAGCCAGCTTTAGAAAACGAACTCTGGAAATTTGTCTTTCTCAAAAATTATAATTACACTTTGCTGAATACACCAGTCAACTGGATGTTAAAGAAGACACTAATTAATTGGTTTTTAATTGAACTGGATACCTCTCCAGCATCCAAAGGGTTAATAAACCGTATTATTATAATACACATTACTTAATTCTGTTCAGTTCACTTAATTAGATTTTTACTGGACTGGAATGAATTGGATTCATTTTAAATCAATCACAGTCTTTCTGAGTAAGTCTATAAAACAAAACATGTCAGAGGTTGCTCTTTGTCCCATAGGTTGGTATTGTGTGATTAACTGGCTGGTTATAGAAGTGAAATGCTAGCAGATCCCACATGTATATGCTTTCGGCCATTTGGGTGAAGAGAGTTTGGAGACCTGAACCTATTAAACTAAATGCTAGTTGGATTTCTCTGTGCATTACCTCCCTCCATACATTGAAACAAAGGGTCAAAATTCTTTATATTGCTATTAGTTAAACAAAAAAGTAAGTAGGCCTTATGTATAAAATAATCTTAAAGCAATTGTGGGTCAAACCAGCTGCTCTATATGGGACAAATAAACATGCCTATTGATTTAAATGGGGATTTTAAACTCTTGAATGCTAGTGAGGCCTCATACTAATTGTTTCCATGCATTGGAGACTTCTCTATCATTCAGCTAGTTGAAAAAACATTTATATCAATGGGAATTTAGATATTTTTTTATTCATCCTCTATGGTGCAGTTGCTTTGCCCCATAATTGGTCCATTTTGCTTTATATCATAGAGACCTATGGGGAAAATTTATAAAAGTGGAATAAATTGAAAAGAAGCATTAACATGCATGTAAGATTGTCACTGGTAGTTATAAATGTATTTAGGACAGTTTAGGAGGACATAACGCCGTCTTGTACATTTTTAAAAAAAATGGAGTAAGGAAGTTTGTACAAAGTAGCTGAGCGAATTTATAAAGAAATGTCAGTAGTTGCGACAATTAAGACCCGGATTCATCAAGGTGCGGGAAAAAGCAGTGTATGAAATATGCTGCTCTTCTCCATGATCATTGGTGAATACCTTTGGGTACTCTTCAATGATTTTGTGTATTTCCCTGCTTTGCTTATGCGAAAAGGGAACATTGCGTAAATTGGCCAGTCAGGGGGAAAACCAACGCATACACATAAGTGAAAATGTGTATGCGTGTATTCACCCCATGCATTGGAATGGGATCCACCTGCTTGAAGCTAGCAGATAAAATTTGCAGATCTGTCTGGCCAATGCTTATGAAGAAAAACCGATGGCTTCATACAATCCGTAAGTTGCTGAATTGGTAAATGGTTAAAGTGGAACTTTCACCAAAGAATAACCACCCTCAGAATATACTGCATATATATAATATATTGTGCAGTCATCTTCCCTGTACCTACAATGATGTGCTGCACTCTCCCTGTCATTAGCCTTCCCTTTATCTCCAGCAATCTGTCTAAACAGCTGCCTGCAGGCAGCATCAAGGTGAAGGAGCAAGATGGGCAATGAATACACAGTAAAAAGCAACTTCCTGAGCTTAACAGTGCAGGACATTGCTGTTTACTGTGAATTCATTGAGCATTTTGCTCCTTCACCTCGATGCTGCCTGCAGGCAGCTGTTTAGACAGACTGCTGGAGGAAAAAAAAAAAAAAAGGTGGTTCGGGGACATACATGCCTGCAAGTGGTGCCACAGTGCCGAAGCCAACAAATCACAGAGGAGGCATCAACAAAATCTGTAAGAAATAAAAAAAAAAAAATCACTTTTAAGGATTGACTTTGCTTCCATATTCATATGGGAGCAACTTATACATATGTGATACTTCCCCTTTAATATACAAAGAAATCCTCATTTTCTTGCACATTAAACCATTCACACCTTGATGGATTCTGGCCTTAGCAACAAAATTTTCTACAAATATATAAAGCCATGTCTGACCTGTTCTTATTTTTTACAGTCACATTTATAAATGTAACTGGAACTAGAATACTCTTTATAAATCTCCCCCAATGTATTCAATACCTTTTGGATCATTAAGCACGTTTATTAAAAAGTACCCCAGAGTGTTCTTTGAGTTGTTAAACAGTAACCATATCCCCCTTAGATATCTCATATTAATGTTAACAAAGCCATTTTGCTAATCTGTCCTTATAACTGTTATTAAATGTAAGAACTGGTTCTTAAAACTGTGCTCCATGTTCAAGATGAGTTCTTACTGAAGACTTATGGAGAGGTAGGATTATACAATCCCTCTATGAGCATTCCATAGATTAAAAATGTATCATGTTTAAAAACTTCAAAGACATTTACCATTTATCAGGCATATAGCATCTGTAAATATCATAAAGCTCCAACTAAACAAAAAATAATATTTTGAAAATCCTACTCTAGATTTCAATTTATTTTAGGGCTTTAATGTTTTCTCCCCAAATAAATATTATTTTTTATTATTCACTCACAATGGTATTGGAAGAGAAAAATCTATGCAGATGAACCCCTCAACCCTAAGGACTTTTCTCCAGGGACTGGCCAATGAAAGTATAATTGTTTGTTGGCACATAAAGAAATTTTAGTCTTCTGGAAGAATGCTTACAAAGAGGCGTCAAAAATGTTTCACTGGTAATTTGCTTTGGCAAAGTAGCTTTTCAATTCAATTACAGCTCGTGCTGCTTCATTATAATAATTATTATCTTCCTTTGTTAGGCTCCTTTACATTTTTACAGATCGCTGTGAAAATTTAAGGAGTCATTCGTAGAGGAAAATATATTTTTCAAACAATTGAATGAACTCATTTTGTTCAAGTTATGAATAAGAATGCAATATGTCCTCACTTACATTATGCAGATTGTTAAAGGTTATGCTTTGTTCTAAATGCAAAATTGCTTTGGATGAAGAGGCAGGGGGAGGGGTGCAGAATGTTTGGTTCCTTTAACATTTGTTTGGCTGACAATCCTATGAAAGAGAAGAACACAGTTAAAGTTGAAAACATGAGCTTTGTTATATTTATAAAAGACTCCATATCTCTGCTTTACCTGTCTCAAGTATTGTCTCTTTTCCCAATGGTTGCAGGGGTTTTTAAGAGCCATTGATGTATTTGAAGGCCACCAAATACATGAAAACAACTAAAATATCATTTAGTATGATTGTTTCCTTTTAGACCCTTTAATATCTATGACAAAACCAATCACAGTTTGTAGGCTGTGTACCCAAAGCAGTGTCCATCCTTTCTGATCATAGGGTCCTTGCCGGCAATCTGGGAGATCTTCGGAAACTTTGTGTGATACATTTTGACACTGGTGGATTTTGGCAAGGCACAATGATGCATTACAATTAATTATTATCATTAAAATCCTTGAAGTACATAGGGGGGATATTACAAAATGTTTTCTTAAAGCTTTCTTCATGTTGGTTATTAAAATGTCACTAATGCATGTAAATTCAGGAGATATTTCTAAATAAACAATGGTAGCTTTTTAAATATGGCAGAAATTACTATTCTGTCAGTACATTTCCACCACTTTTGTATGAACAGATTATACCTGACATTAAAATTGTGTCACAAGTTCTGTCACCGTTTCCTACAATTCTTTATAAATTCACTGCCCCATTGTTTTTGCCCCCCCCTAAACTTACTAGAGATCATTATGATTTCCAAATCTGCTGCTGGCAATTTTATAAATGTTGAACTTATGTTTTAGCACAGATTACAGCCATTATTCTGTTAACTCCAGTTTTATAAATCCTCCCCATTAAGACAAATGTAATAAGAAGAACTGAAGCATCACAGGAGAAAAATAAAAATGCCATATTGGTTTCAGTAGGGATTTTAGTCTTGAGAGAGGTCTAAAGAATTGCTTCAAAATTTAGGACATTTTTATTTCTCCTCTATGGTGCAGATGGTTTGTTCCAGAGCTGTTCCGCTGAATCTTTGTACATCAGCTTCATAGACTATAAAGTATTTTAGAGCAGTGTTTCTCAGATTTAGTCCTTAGGACAATCCAACAATGCAGGTTTTCAGGTTATCCCTTTCAAGTGAGTATTTAGCTTGTCAGTCATTGTGATTGATCCACCTGTGCTTATTTAGGGAAACATGACCTGTTGGTATGTTTGAAGAACTGGATAAGAGAATCACTGCTCTAGAACAGGGCTGTCTAATCTCAGTCCTCAAGGGCCACCAACAGACCAGGATTTAAGGATTTCCCTGATTAAGCACAGGTGAGTTAATCAGTGACTCATTTTACCTCACCTGTGCTTAATCATGGAAATCCTTAAATCCTGGCTTGTTGGTGGCCCTTGAGGACTGAATTTGGAGAGGGCTAACCTACAGTACAGGTGTCACAGTTTTTTCTGTCTAAGGCAGATTCAGAATTTGGGAGTCAATGGGGCATATTTATAAAGACCAAAATGCAGCAGTTCTGGGCAAACCAACTGCACCACAAAGAACAAGAAAAAAATAAAAAAAATCCATTTAATTATTAATTATTAATTATTTCATTAGGGATAGTTGAAAAGGTTCACACCATGAAGAAAATAATCAGAAAATGGTCTGTTTTGCCTCCAGCTGGAATTCCCAAGAAAAGGATTTGGATTCACCTCTAGAAGACATTGACAGAAAATGACATACTTTACTTCCTGTTTCCTGCATTTTCCTGATAAAATACTTTTTCTACCTGCATCATTCTCTCATGAATTGAGGTGAGTGAGTTGGTTTATGCACACGTGCTTGAGTACATCAAAGTGTGAATTGTTTTGTGTATGCATAATGCCGTTTATGTTCATACATTCCGTAAGATTAGGGGCAATAAGTTCAAAAGAAAAGTGGAGGAGCTCTGTGGCAAACCATTCACACTATAGCGGAAACCAAAACAATCCCATTAATTTAAAAGGGGCTTTTAAACCTTTTAATGCTAGAGAAGTCCCAAATGCAGTGTGAATCAAAGCTTTGGAGACTTCTCTAGAATTCAAGGGGTTAAAATTTCCATTTAAATCAACAGGAAGATTTGGAATTTTGAGTTCTCTCCTAGAATTCAAATGGTTTGCCCCAGAACTCCTCAACTTTTCTTTAGAATATATGGCCCTAAGTCATTTAAAATGAATGTATTGAACCTTCTGCCCTTTCAATTCATAGATTCAACATTATTTTAGTCCAGGTTTTGGTAAGTACAGAATAAAAGTGCGAGAATAAAATACATTTACATAGCTGTAATACAGCCATTTTTTTGTTTTGACCAAAATAACTTAAAATAGAAACATAGGGTATCTGTGCACATCCATATTTAATCAATATTAACTCTTTATTCTACTATATATTGCCTGCATAGAATCACTCTATTAAAGTTGAAGTTTAGTCAAATAATATGGCTGTAGTATTCTTTAGTTTGACTTTAGCCAATCAGTTTTTAGTAGGCGTGGCTATCACTCTTGCGTGTAGACACTTCCTGGTTTTTGGCAGTTAGAGCAGTACTGTTATTTTATGAACATGTTATATATTGCATGTCTGCTCATAGAAATAAACCAACACCTGTTAATAATAATAATCAGCATTGTACATGTATTGGATACCAATAGTAAGCAATAACAAATATTAAATGGTGTCAAAAGTAACGGATTTGTTCTATCACAATGGATGCAGCTGGAGTCCTAATGCCCACAATGAACTGGGAAGCTACTAACTTACCTGATGGTTGGTGAAAATTCAGATAGCATGCTGATCTCATGTTTGGAGGACCTCTAAAGAATAAGAGTGAGGATGAAAAACGCAATTATCTTGTCTTTGGAATCCGCTCACCTAAAGTAAAGGAAAAACTCCTTAGCATAGGGTCTGAATTAACACTTGAGAAAGCAATAGATATCACCCACTCACATGAACTAGCCAAGGCCCAACTACAGTCCATTTCTAAAGGCCAAGACACCCCGCAAAGTGATGTCATCCATGAGATTTCACACCACGCAAATAATGGCTCGAAATGGAAGCAAAATAACACCCATCACCTGCATCCACAGGAAGAGGCATTTCAGTCTCAAAGCCCTGATCCAAAGCACCTTGCTGAATGTGGATACTGTGGCAATGAACCACATACCAACTACTTTGATTGTCCTTCAAGGGGGAAGAAGTGTACATACTGCAGGAAACTACATCACTTTGCTAGAGTATGCCTCTCTAGGCTCAGGAAAATCATCCATACTGTGAGCAAAGATGGCACTGACCTAGAAGAGTGCAAACAACTGTACATAAACTCAATAACTCAATCTGAACAAAATCCAGACACGGAGCAGGCATTTGCCACTATTCAAGTTGGTCCAAAAGGAATTGCAATACAATTCAAGATAGACACGGGAGCCTCAGCCAATGTTATTCCACTAAACGAATACAAACGGCTTAAATCCCAGTGCACCCTACAACTGACATTTCGCCCTTTATATGGCTACGGAGGTGAGCGACTGGCAGTAAAAGGGGAAATGTGACTTGGAATTATGTTATTTTATATCGTCGACACAAAAGCATCTCCCATCATAGGCCTAAAAGGCAGCATAGACTTTGAAGTCATCAAGTTTGTGCTGTCCATTACAGGCAGTCCAGATAAAATACCAGTTATGGAGGAATATGCAGACATCTTCAAAGGAATCGGTTTGTTCCTTGGTGAGTGTACCATACATTTAAATCCACAGGCAACTCCAGTGTTACACACACCTAGGCACAGTCATCTTAAAGAGGGACTCAAAGGCATGGAGAAACTAGGCATTATTAGTAAAGTCACAGAACCTACTGATTGGGTTAATTCCATTGTTATTGCAGAAAAACCACAAAAGGGCAAATTACGAGTATGCTTAGATCCTAGAGACCTCAACAAAGAAATTAAGCAGCCCCACTAACCTTTGCCTACACTTGAGGATGTCACGCCCATGCTGGCAGGTGTGAAATATTTTAGTGTCCTAGATGCCAGATCTGGATATTGGGCCATAAAAGTTACTGAAGAGTCATCCAAACTGACCACTTTTAACACTGTTTTCTGGCATTACAAATTTAACCTCCTTCCTTTCGGATTAGTCTCTGCCCAAGATGAGTTCCAGCGCAAGATTGACGAAACCTATGAAGGGTTACATGGTGTAACTGCAATAGTTGATGATATGCTCATTTTCAGCAAAACAAAAGCAGAACATGACAAAAATCTCAAGGCCATGCTGCAACGTTCCAGGGAAAGAGGTGTCAGACTTAATCCTGAAAAAAGCATAATCTGCTCCACTCAAGTAACCTACTTTGTACACATACTCTCGGCCAGTGGGATTAAGCCAGACCCTGTAAAACATTGCTGTAATAAAGGATATGAAACCACCCACAGACAAAGGTGAATTAGGGACTATACTAGGCATGATCAACTATCTGTCAAAGTTTGCACCTAATTTATCTGACGTCACTGCTCCAGTGCGACAGCTTTTGAAAGAAACTACTGAGTTTATTTGGGACACTCAGCAAGATGAAGCATTCACTAAATTGAATGATTTACTCACATGTGAGCCAGGACCGGTATTCACATATTTTTACCCCCACAAGGAGCTAAAGTTGCAGGTTGATGCTTCCAAATACGGTCTCGGAGCAGTATTACTACAAGACGGTAGGCCAATTGCATACGCATCCAAGTCACTCACAGACAAAAAAATCAATTATGTTCAGATTGAAAAGGGACTGTTTGCCATTTTATTTGGCTACAGATGTTTCCACCAATATATTTATGGCCACCATATTGTCATGGAAAATGATCACAAACCATTGGAATCTATTATGTGCAAACCAATGGCATCCAACCCCCCAAGGCTTCAGACGATGATCTTACAGTTGCAGAAGTACAACTTCGACATCATCCATCATCCAGGAAAAGACATTCCTGTTGCTGACACATTATCCAGGAAGCCACTTTCTGACTAGGACCCAAAAATCAGCGAAGACATGGATGTGCAGGTACATACCATATACAGTAACCTTCCAGTCAGTGATCCCAAGATGGAGGAAATTAAAGTTCAGTCAGAAAGAGACATGCAATTCCACTAAAAGACAACATACTCAATGGTTGGCCAAAGGACAAGAAGCAATGCCCTCCAAGCATACTGGAATATTGGAACCACAGAGGTGAGTTATCATACCTGCATGGCATCGATTTTAAAGGTGAAAGATTGTTATCCCATCAAGCCTGCATCCAGAGATTCTCATATGCATACATGCCAGTTATCTAGGCATCATGAAATGTAAACAGAGAGCCCATGACATCTTATTCTGGCCAGGTATGGGGAAGGAGATTGAGGAAATTGTGAGCAAATGCCCTGTCTGCCTTACTTACCACCCTTCAAATGTGAAGGAGCCAATGATAAGCCACAGGGTACCAGACAGACCATGGCAAATAGTGGCCACTGATCTATTTACCTGGAGGAGTGAAGTTTATGTAATCACTGTTGATTATTATAGCCAATTCATTGAAATTAGCACATTACAAAGCACAACATCAGCTGCTATAATATAAGAACTAAAAGCTGTTTTCGCAAAACACGGTATTCCTGAGACAGTTATCTTGGATAATGGCCCGGAGTACATATCCAGTGAGTTCACAATGTTTGCCAATACCTGGACTTTCAAACACATCACCTCAAGCCCGTACTACCCACAAAACAATAGATTGGCAGAAAAGTCTGTACAGACTGCAAAGGCTTTGCTGGAAAAAGCTAAAGAGGACAGGAAGGATCCTTTCATGAGTCTCCTGGAATACCGAAACAGCCCCATTGATAACTTCAAATCACCAGCACAGTTACTCATGAGCCGTCGCCTGAGATCCACACTCCCAAGCACCAACCAGCAACTGATACCTAAAGCTGTTTGCTACAAGGCTGTAAGAGCTAACAGTCTGCACCATCAGCAGCAACAGAGGAGCTATTATAACAAGTCTACAAGACCATTATCAAGGCTCACTGAAGGACAGAGAGTGCAAGTGCAGGAGCAGGGCCAATGGAAACCAGCTGTGGTCACCCAAACAGCTGACACACCATATATGCACCAATGATGGAATGGTATACAGGCGCCACCTCTTAGATACCCGAGAGTCACACAACATCAGTGATGCAGTATCTCTACCAGATAGCACTGGGTCAAGCCATACACCATCGCAACATGAGTCGTCAAAAGTCACTGGCCACAAATCAGAGGTCCGTGAGACATCGCCCACGTCTATCCCATACTGGGCCAGATACGGACACCTAGTCAAACCTAGAGACATTCTGGATTTATAATCACATTTAGTATGCATGAATGACTCAGACAGCATTATACTGTATATATGTTATATTTACTTTGCCATAATATTATAAGACTTTATGTATTATTGAATATTTTTTACAACCACTTATATGTTGTTAATGTTGCACTTTCCTGCATGAACTATCTAACCTGTTTTTTTTACCCCACATATCTATACCAGTTATGTTATGAATATTTGCAAATATTATATTTTTAGGAAGGGAGATGTAGTATTCTTTAGTTTGACTCTAGCCAATCAGTTTTAGTAGACGTGGCTATCAGTCTTGTGTGTAGACTCTTCCTGGTTTTTGGCAGTTAGAGCAGTACTGTTATTTTATGAACATATTATATCTTGCATCTCTGCTCATAGAAATAAAGCAACATCTGTTAATAATAATAATCAGCATTGTAAGTGTATTGGATACCAATAGTAAGCAATAACAAATATTAAAATGGCCGTAGTATGCTAAACTTACCACCAGGCTAAAGTACTACAATATAGCTAAGTCCAAACCTTCATTTTCTTTATCTTTTGAGCCGACTCTCTTCTGCTTTACTCTTTATGATGGAGAAAGACTCTGACTAGCAATGTATAATGTGCTGGATGGTCAAAAGAAAACTGGAGGAAAGATCTTCAATGCTTTGCAATACATCTATTGAAATTTATGGATTTTTTTTTTTAAATAGATTGTATTATCAGATCACTCCAGACACATCTTAAATGCAGAAGAGTACATGCAGTATCATCCAATTACATCGAAAGTATGCAGGGTTTTGTATCAATGAAAAGAACATATGCATATCATTAGAGTGTACAGAGCCAACCTGAAGGTTTTACTATTATTTAAACCTCCAATAACACAAACTTATAAGATCTAATCTAACCTAAATCTTACTATACCCCATTTCCCAGATTCCTCTCCCTCCTAAACCCGCAGCACCCCCCCCACCCGCCCAACAGCCAAGCAGTTTCGCAAGGTCTCAGCATGGACAGGGTTCATGAGTGTTTTTTTTTTTTTGTTTTGTTTTAGAAAATGTGTCCCCAGGTTAATACGAGTTCTCACCCTAAAGGTGTGTCATCCTTCATTCACAACAGTCATCCATTCATCAAGCGGTCGTGACCTCAATCAAACAGTACCAGTAAGATGTATATCATCAGGCGTCACAACACCAATTGCTCCAGTCGTCCACCAATTCTGCCATTTACCCCAGATCTTGTCAAACTTATTTGGGGTACCCCGGTGTATGTAAACCAATTTATAATGCAGAAAGCACTGTAAAAAAGTTTATCCATGCCCTACAATTAGGGGTTCTACTCGACATCCAGTTTAAAGCCACCACCTTTCTCGCCATCACCAAGAGCTCACCCAATAAAGATCTGTCAGTGACATCCTCAATCTCATCGGGAAAGATAGATAATAAACAAATTTTTGGGGTCACAGGAACAGGTCTCTCCAACACCATGGTTATAATACGCATTACTCCAGAATACCCTGACTCCATGACATTCCCATTTCATATGTAGGTATATGCCCTGAACATTATCACATCTAATGCAGTAGTCCCATCCTATGGAGTCTGACTGGCATATAGCAAATCCTGTGTAAAATATTAAGTTGTATCATTTGGTGTCTAGTCGATGTCACCACCAGTGCTGGTCCTGCCTTGGCCAAGACCCATTCCCAATTCTCTAAAGAACCAATTTCCATTTCCCATTTGCTCCAGGAAGGGAACTCCTGGCCCCCCATGTAAGATTCTAACCACTGGTAAATGAAAGAAAGTGGTGTCAAAGGTTCAATAAGTAGTAATCTACTAAGAAGCAGAAATGTCGAAATAACCGGGGTACGATCACCCCACTGAGCTCTGAGAGCATGTTTGATACATAGATATGAGTAGAAAAGATTGTGCGGTATATGATACTCGTCATGCAATTGTACGAAGGATTTTAGGTGATTATTCTGATATAACTGACCCAGAGTATTAATCCCAAATCTAGCCCATAGGAGACCAAAGTCGCTACCAAGCAAATGTTGTAACCCCGCAGCGCCCCACAGGGGGGTATCCGGGTCCATGGCAAAGTATCCCAATAGTATTTTTAACTCAACCCAAGCCTCATGGAGAACCATTGCTAAAGGGGTCCAAACCTTAAAAACCACGGGGGCCTCCATGTAAAAAATGGGGTAGTGCATAAGTGGACTGTAGTAACAATTTATCTATTTGGGTGGTCTGATAGCGAGGTTGGGTAGAGACAAAATCTAACGCATATTGGCATTGCGCCGCTAGGAAGTGTCTGTAAAAATTGGGCAAAGCAATACCTCCCTCACGTTTGGGTCTCATGAGAGTAGTTAGCTTAATTCTAGCCCAACCCCCCCTGCCACAGAAAATGCAAGATAATTTTATCTATTTGTCTAAAATATTTTTTGGGAATGGAACAAATAGAGTTCCCTGCAATTTACATGTTAAGAAAATATATCTTCCCTGTGGATCCGTCTTAAGGTCAATGAATTCAAATGAAACTAGTTTAGTAATAAGAATAGAAACACCCCTGGCATACGTGATAATGACCTTGAATCCATTGCCTTCTAAGAGACAGAACTCTGCCTGCAGCAAGATGGGTCTCCTGCAGCATAACCACCCCTGGAGCTTGTTTTCTTATGTGGTTCAAGACCAGGGATCTTTTCACTGCATCATTCAATCCACGCACATTCCATTACAAGAGTTTACAATTTACTGTTGACATTACAAATGTAAATATTATATGCTATACCCCCCGCCATACGGCAGGGCCCACAGGGGGCGAGGAGCGCCCGACCCAGAAGAGAGAGGAATCCCTATCCTAATTACTAAGTCAACCCATATCCAAACATCCCACCCTACCTCTATCATCTCCAAACTGACAGAGATCTTTTCCTTTAACAAATCTATTCCCGTGGCCTGGCAGCCAGAACTGTCCCTCCATCCCTCCCTCCCTCTCAAAATCCATAAACAAGTAACCAGTAATCAAATCTGTCCACCTACAGTCCTGCCCACACTCCCAGCCCCTCACAACATAAGAGTAGATCCCAGTTATACACATCATCACTTCATAGCATATGAGAAAAACACATATTTATAACATTACCACAGCCTCTTCCGAAAACAGCAAATCCCCCACCCCAGGAGCAAGTCCGGGAAGTTAAGAGGAGAGTGAAGACGGCTGGGACCCACCCCCAAGGCTCCTCTATTGCAGCCATCTCAAGGGGAAGCCCCAGACCCCCCCAATGGACAAAAGCAGAGGAGCAATAACGCATCATCCCATTGGAAAACAAAACAAAACAGTGCAAGGTATAGATATAGATATCCACAAATACATACACATACATGAGGATGTTAGGCACAGGAAAGTCCAAGAAAACAGGGCTGTGGCATCTTTCTAGTGAAGTGTTTAAAGGATCTTAGTGAGTGTCTGCCCATTCTTTAGCCTCTGATTCTGACGTGAAGAAGATGTTATTACCATCATGGATAATTCTCAATCTGGCAGGAAACAACATGGAGTATGAGATATTTTTCTCTCGGCGCTTGCGTTTCACCTCCCCAAATCTGCATCTCTGACGTTGGACATCAACCGAGAAATCTGGATAAAAGGAGATTTGTTGGTTTTCAAAAAGAACTTGACCTTTCATCCTGGCCATACAAATTAGGTATCCTCCGGTAGCACCAAAGGCAGTGGGCATACATTCCAAGCTTAAATTGAGCTAAAATGTGCTGCAATATGCGGATGACAGTGGATAAACAAAAAACAGCAGCAGAGCCTCTCCACAATGGGTCCGCTCAGTATGGCTGCCAGGCCACTCCCCAAAATTTATGGAATTTTTAGGTTTCCCCCTATGAACCGGGAGAAGCTTGTCAAACTTCCAAATATACAAGTCCACTCAATGGAGGAGATTCACTAAGTGGTGATAAAGAGGTGATAAAGTGGAGTTGCTTCTCCAGTGTTTTACTTCTCCAATTCCTATGTTATTCTATGGAGCCTATACACTAAGATTCCTTCAGCTTTGGATATCTTAGTGAATAGGCTCTATAGAATAACATAGGAACTGGAGAAGTGATAAACTGCAGAAGTCATCTCTATTTTATCACTTCTTTATCACCGCTTAGTGAATCTACTCCCAGGTTTTGTTAAGTCCACCCAAAGACAAAAATACATTTATATAGCTGGAGCACAACCTCCTTTGACCAAAATTAACACAATCAAAAACACAGTGGGAGTGATTCACTAAGCGGTGATAAGAGGTGATAAAGTGGACATGACTTCTCCAGTTTATCACTTCTCCAATTCCTATGTTATTCCATGGAGCCTATTCACTAAGATTTCTTGAACTTTAGAGATCTTAGTTTATAGGCTCCATAGAAAATATAGGAACTGGAGAAGTGATAATCTAGAGAAGTAATATCCACTCTATCACCTCTTTATCACCCCTTAGTGAATCTCCTCCCAGGATTTGTAAAGTCCACCCAAAGAAAAAAATAAATTAGCCCCTTAGTGACCGTCCGCGAGCGCACGCGGCCGGCACTTAACGACGGGTTTTTTTTTTTCTGCATTGTAGCGAATGACTTCCGTGACTTACCAGGTACGTCCTTTGTCACTAAGTGACATTTTTTCGTGACGTACCTGGTAAGTCACTTGTCGGGAAGGGGTTAATATAGCTGGAGCACAACCTACTCTGACCAAAATTAACACAATCGAAAAAACACAGTGGGGCAGATTCACTAAGTGGTGATAAAGAGGTGATAAAGTGGACATGACTTCTCATGTTTATCACTTCTCCAATGCCTGTATTATCACTGCTTAGTGAATCTCACCCAGTGTATTGGCACACATCCATATTTACATTGTATTAACTCTAAATTGTTTCATATTATCTGCACTGTGTTCATCACCTTTTTTTCTATCCTTGAGGGACTTTAACAGAAAGCAGAAATTTAATTCTATGGAAATACTCTTTTCATCCATCCTTATGTTAACAATTTGTGTTCTAGAAGGATGTCCAATGAATTGCTTCACAATGAGTTGGGCAACCCTCTGCCACTCAGAGAATGGATCCATGGAATTTTAGAGAGGTCTAGAAAACATTGTTTAACAAAGTGTTAGAAACTGATTTAGCACTCTGGGTTAAAAAACTAATATGGTATTATTCATTTGTCTTTTTTTTGTTCTTCTCTATTGTGTACAGCAGCATACAGATAAAACTGAAGTTACTATAATATTATTTTTGTACCAAAATGCTGTAGATTTCCTAGAACAATATTGTATTGTGCAGGTTCCATTATGCAATGAGATTAGCGATGTATATTTATTCAAAGCTCAAACTCTTCCTCTTACAATGGGATTCAGTGGGAGGTCTGTTACATTACATTGACAGCCAACCTCCTTTTTGTCACTTTCAGCCCAGATATAGTAGAAAATGAATGTGTGTCTGTCTACATGTGATGTTCATCCTTGTTGCAGAGGGTTAATTTTGTTAGTGATTATGAAACCACAACATTAATTAATTTTCAATCTGGATAGAACCTCTTTAATCCTATGTGTGAGAGTCACTTTAAGTAAAGAGCCTTTTTTACAGTTTGGTGTAGAATAGTGTTGAGCGAGCATGCTCGGCCGATGCTCGGATCGGCTCGAGCATCGCTCTGCTCGGCACATGGCGGTACTCGTACGAGTACCGCATGTGCTCGCCCGCCATGTTCGGGTCTCCTCCCCGCACGTTTTGCGGCTGCTGCGCAGCCAATAAACGTGCAGGGAGGCTCTGACATCGGTGTAATGCCAGCAGCCATGTCGGCTGCTGGCATTACACTGATTGGCTGGCCAGAACCCGTGGTCAGGTGCTGTATAGCACCTGACCATCGAGTTCGGCTCAGTCTGAGCCAGGGAGAGCTGAGGATAGGAAGGGAAAGGCAGTGTAGGGAGGAAAAAAACAAAAATTGTGAAAAAAAAAGAACCAAAAGTCCTTTTTAGGACTACTGTGTGTGGGGGCAGCAGGTTATTTGGTGTGGGGGGAAAAAAACAAAAAAAAAAAAAAATATATATATATATTCTGTTTAGTGTGCAAAGTTGCAGATTAGAGCACATTCTGTTTAGTGTGCACAGTTGCAGATTAGAGCACATTCTGTTTAGTGTGCAAAGTTGCAGATTAGAGCACATTCTGTTTAGTGTGCAAAGTTGCAGATTAGAGCACATTCTGTTTAGTGTGCAAAGTTGCAGATTAGAGCACATTCTGTTAAGTCTTCAAACTAAAATATCAAAGTCACGTATTCCATTCAGTGTGCGTCGCCGCAGTTTAGCAGCACATTCTGAGTACTGTGCAGAGTTGCAGAATAGGAAGAAATACTGTTAAGTCTTCAAACTAAAATATCAAAGTCACATATTCCATTCAGTGTGCTTCGCCGCAGTTTAGCAGCACATTCTGTGTACTGTGCAGAGTTGCAGAATAGGAAGAAATACTGTTAAGTCTTCAAACTAAAATATCAAAGTCACATATTCCATTCAGTGTGCTTCGCCGCAGTTTAGCAGCACATTCTGTGTACTGTGCAGAGTTGCAGAATAGGAAGAAATACTGTTAAGTCTTCAAACTAAAATATCAAAGTCACATATTCCATTCAGTGTGCTTCGCCGCAGTGTAGCAGCACATTCTGTGTACTGTGCAGAGTTGCAGAATAGGAAGAAATACTGTTAAGTCTTCAAACTAAAATATCAAAGTCACATATTCCATTCAGTGTCTTTCACCGCCGTTTAACAGCCTATTCTGTGTACTCTGCAGAGTTGCAGAATTATAAGAAATACTGTTAAGTTTTCAAACTCAAATATTAAAGTCACATATTCCATTCAGTGTCTTTCACCGCCGTTTAACAGCCTATTCTGTGTACTCTGTACAGTTGCAGAATTATAAGAAATACTGTTAAGTTTTCAAACTCAAATATTAAAGTCACATATTCCATTCAGTGTCTTTCACCGCCGTTTAACAGCCTATTCTGTGTACTCTGTACAGTTCCAGAATTATAAGAAATACTGTTAAGTTTTCAAACTCAAATATTAAAGTCACATATTCCATTCAGTGTCTTTCACCGCCGTTTAACAGCCTATTCTGTGTACTCTGTACAGTTCCAGAATTATAAGAAATACTGTTAAGTTTTCAAACTCAAATATTAAAGTCACATATTCCATTCAGTGTGTTTCAACGCCGTTTAACAGCCTATTCTGTGTACTCTGCAGAGTTGCAGAATAGTAAGAAATACTGTTAAGTTTTCAAACTCAAATATTAAAGTCACATATTCCATTCAGTGTCTTTCACCGCCGTTTAACAGCCTATTCTGTGTACTCTGCAGAGTTGCAGAATTATAAGAAATAAAGAAATACTGTTAAGTTTTCAAACTCAAATATTAAAGTCACATATTCCATTCAGTGTCTTTCACCGCCGTTTAACAGCCTATTCTGTGTACTCTGCAGAGTTGCAGAATTATAAGAAATACTGTTAAGTTTTCAAACTCAAATATTAAAGTCACATATTCCATTCAGTGTCTTTCACCGCCGTTTAACAGCCTATTCTGTGTACTCTGTACAGTTGCAGAATTATAAGAAATACTGTTAAGTTTTCAAACTCAAATATTAAAGTCACATATTCCATTCAGTGTCTTTCACCGCCGTTTAACAGCCTATTCTGTGTACTCTGTACAGTTCCAGAATTATAAGAAATACTGTTAAGTTTTCAAACTCAAATATTAAAGTCACATATTCCATTCAGTGTGTTTCAACGCCGTTTAACAGCCTATTCTGTGTACTCTGCAGAGTTGCAGAATAGTAAGAAATACTGTTAAGTTTTCAAACTCAAATATTAAAGTCACATATTCCATTCAGTGTCTTTCACCGCCGTTTAACAGCCTATTCTGTGTACTCTGTACAGTTCCAGAATTATAAGAAATACTGTTAAGTTTTCAAACTCAAATATTAAAGTCACATATTCCATTCAGTGTGTTTCAACGCCGTTTAACAGCCTATTCTGTGTACTCTGCAGAGTTGCAGAATAGTAAGAAATACTGTTAATTTTTCAAACTCAAATATTAAAGTCACTTATTCCATTCAGTGTGTGTCACCGCAGTTTAGCAGCCTATTCTGTGTACTCTGCAGAGTTGCAGAATAGTAAGAAATACTGTTAAGTTTTCAAACTCAAATATTAAAGTCACATATTCCATTCAGTGTGTGTCACCGCAGTTTAGCAGCCTATTCTGTGTACTCTGCAGAGTTGCAGAATAGTAAGAAATACTGTTAATTTTTCAAACTCAAATATTAAAGTCACTTATTCCATTCAGTGTGTGTCACCGCAGTTTAGCAGCCTATTCTGTGTACTCTGCAGAGTTGCAGAATAGTAAGAAATACTGTTAAGTTTTCAAACTCATATATATTAAAGTCATATATATCGTGTAAGATGAAGAAGGCGGGTAAAAAGGGACGGGGAAGTGGACGTGATCCTGAAAGTTCAGGGCGCGGGTCAGGACGCGGAGAAACTGTGCCTGGTGCCAGAGCACAAGAAAGAAAGACATCCACCATACCTAGCTTCATGTCTGATTTCACAGGGCGTCGCAGGACATCACTCTCGAGGTCCGACCAGTGCGAACAGGTGGTCGGTTGGATGACAGCTGATACTGCTTCCAGTCGGTTAAGCACCACCCTGTCTTCCACCAAGTCCACTCTCAGTAGCCAAGAGTCTGGTCAACATAATCCTCACTCTGATCATCCTTCCTCCCACCATACACGGTCTGGTCAAAGAAGTGATCCCACACTGGGATATAGTGATGAGCTCGTCTCATCACCAATCCTTCATTTGACCCTCTCTCCAAGCACGCTTGCAGAGGAACATGACATCTTGTGCCCTGATTCACAACCTCTAGAGGCTACCCAATCACAAGAAGATGACAGATGTGAACGGCATTTAAGGTCAAAGGAAGTAGTGGATGATGATGATGATGATGAGACACAGTTGCCATTAAATCAACCACTATTTCCTTCTCAAGACCTTGTTGAGGAGAATGTTATACAGTTGTCAATGACCGAGTATGTGGTGGGATCAAGACTTGAGGAGGATGATCAGAGTGAGGAAGTGGAGGAGGACTTGGTGGACGATGAGGTGACTGACCCCACCTGGGAAGGTGTAGAGCCGAGCGATGACAGCAGTCCTGAGGGTGAGCCATCTGCAGCACCGCAACAGGCTGGAAGAGGCAGTGGTGTGGCTACAGAAAGAAGGCGGACCGCACCAAACCGGCCCGCAAATGTTCCACGGAGCACCCCCTTGCGTAAATCTACCTTGCCAAGGGGTAGGTGTTCCGCGGTATGGCGTTTTTTTAAGGAAAGTGCGGACGACAAAAGATTTGTAGTTTGCAACCTGTGCCACACCAGAATGAGCCGAGGCATGAACACTAGAAACCTCACCACCACCAGCATGATCCGACACATGGCATCCAAGCACCGTAGTAAGTGGGAGGAACGCCTGGATCGCCCATCTGTGTCTGCAGGCCACACCACTGCCTCCTCTTCCCCTGTTTTCGGTGCCGGCCAATCGCCTGTCGAAGGCGCAGGCCCGCATACCTCCCGCCCTGCACCTGTACCATCTGAAGCACCATCAGCGACCACATCCACTTCCCTGTCCCAGCACAGCGTCCAAATGTCGTTACCCCAGGCATTTGAGCGCAAGAGAAAGTACCCAGCCACCCACCCACAGGCCATAGCACTAACCTCACACCTTTCAAAATTACTGGCCATCGAAATGCTGCCATTTAGGCTTGTGGACACTGAGTCCTTCCGCAGCCTGATGGCAGCAGCTGTCCCTCGGTACGCCGTCCCCAGCCGCCACTACTTTTCCCGGTGTGCCATCCCCGCATTACACCACCATGTGTCCCGTAACATCACCCGTGCCCTGACCAACGCAGTTACTGGGAAGGTCCACTTAACGACTGACACATGGACAAGTGCTTGTGGCCAGGGACGCTACATTTCCCTGACGGCACACTGGGTGAATGTCGTGGAGGCTGGGAGCGACTCGGACCCTGGGATGGCACGGGTGCTACCCACGCCGAGGATTGCGGGCCCTACCTCCATCAGGGTTTCCACCAGCACCTACGTTATTGGCTCCTCCTCCTCCGTTTCCACCTCCGAATTCTCTACACACACCGCCACTCCCCCATCAGCCAGTAGCTGGAAGCAGTGTAGCACTGCAGTGGGGAAGCGTCAACAGGCCGTGCTGAAGCTGATCTGCCTTGGGGACAAACAGCACACGGCCTCAGAGCTGTTGCAGGGGATTAGTCACCAGACCGAGCAGTGGCTCTCGCCACTCAACCTGCAACCAGGCATGGTTGTGTGTGATAATGGGCGTAACTTGGTGGCGGCTTTGGAGCTCGGCAAGCTCACACACGTACCATGCCTAGCGCATGTATTTAATTTAGTGGTGCAGCGATTTCTAAAAACCTACCCCAATGTGCATGATCTCTTGACCAAGGTGCGCCGCGTGTGTGCACATTTCCGTAAGTCATCTACAGCTTCGGCCGGCCTGTTGAAGCTGCAGCAGCGCTTACAATTGCCAGCTCACCGGCTGCTGTGTGACGTGAGCACGCGCTGGAACTCCACCTTCCACATGTTGGCCCGGCTTTGTGAGCAGCAGAGGGCAGTAGTGGAGTACCAGCTGTTACACGGTCGTCGCCTCTCCGTTCAACTTCCTGTAATCAGAAGTGAGGAGTGGGAATGGATGTCAGACCTCTGCGAGGTTTTACGCAATTTTGAGGAATCGACACAGATGGTGAGCGGCGATAACGCTATTATCAGTGTAACCATCCCACTTCTGTGTCTACTGAAACGCTCGCTGCTCACAATTAAAACCGACGCTTTGCATGTGGAAGAGGTGGAAATGGGGGAGGAAGAGCTTACACAAGGTGATAGCCAGAGCACCCTCACTTCGTCTTCTCAGCGACAATTGGAGGAGGCGGAGGAGGAGGAGGAGGAGGAGGAGGAGGAGGAAGACACGGTTGCCTCCGCTACAGAGGGTAGCCATGGAACTTTAGTTCCATCTCTTCAGCGTGGGTGGGCAGAAGAGGAGGAAGAGGATGAGGATATTGAGAGTCAGCCTCCTGGTGAGGACAGCGAAATCTTGACTGTTGGTACTCTGGCACACATGGCTGACTTTATGTTAGGCTGCCTTTCCCGTGACCCACGCGTTGTACGCATTTTAGACAACACGGATTACTGGGTGTTCACCCTTCTGGACCCCCGCTACAAAGAGAATTTCTCATCTCTCATTCCTCCGGTGGAGAGGACAAGCAAAATGGTGCAATACCAGAAGGTTCTTGTTGAAAAATTGCTCCAAAATTTTCCATCTGACAACGCTGGCGGCAGAGTACGTGCTACCTTGGCCAACCGAGAAGGGGAGAAAAGGGGAGCACACAGCAGTTCCGACAAAGGCAGGGCAACACTCTCCAAGGCGTGGGACACCTTCATGACACCCCGCCAGCACCCTCACCCTGATGCGCAGCCTAGTGTCACAAGGAGGGAAAAGTTTTGGAAGATGGTGAAGGAGTACGTAGCAGACCGTGTCAGCGTCCTCAATGATCCCTCTGTGCCTTACAACTACTGGGTGTCCAAGCTGGACACGTGGTATGAACTGGCACTCTACGCCTTGGAGGTGCTGGCCTGCCCTGCCGCCAGCGTTCTGTCTGAGCGGGTATTTAGTGCTGCTGGTGGCATCATAACAGATAAGCGTATCCGCCTTTCCACCGACAATGCTGATAGGTTGACACTTATAAAAATGAACAAGGCCTGGATTTCCCCTGACTTCTCCACTCCACTGGAGGAAAGCCCCGGGGGAACATAAACTCACTTTATATATGTTATTTACAATGATGGGAATACTCTGTATTCCCATTCACCCCTTCCACCCCAAAAACGGGTATATGGTTGACTCTTAATGTTCTCATCCTCCTCCTCCTCTTCCATATGCCCTGGGATATAATTTTTATATAGGGCCAGCTCACCAGCGTGCCCTGGGATATAATTTTTATATAGGGCCAGCTCACCAGCGGGCCCTGTGATATAATTTTTATATAGGGCCAGCTCACCAGCGGGCCCTGTTTGCCAATTTTTATATAGGTCAGCTCACCAGCGGGCCTTCTCATATAATGTTTTATTGGGTCAGCTCTCTAGCGGGCCCTCTCATATAATGTTTTATAGCGTCAGCTCACTAGCGGGCCTTCGCATATAATGTTTAGGATGGTCAGCTCTGCAGCAGACCCTCACCCATAATGTTTTAGATGGTCAGCTCAGCGCACGTTTCCCTCTTAATCATGGCCTCAGTTCTGAAAATCAAGGAAATTTTTGGGAGAATTTGCCTCTGCGCACGTTTCCCTCTTAATCATGGCCTCAGTTCTGAAAATCAAGGAAATTTTTGGGAGAATTTGCCTCTGCGCACGTTTCCCTCTTAATCATGGCCTCAGTTCTGAAAATCAAGGAAATTTTTGGGATAATTTGCCTCTGCGCACGTTTCCCTCTTAATCATGGCCTCAGTTCTGAAAATCAAGGAAATTTTTGGGATAATTTGCCTCTGCGCACGTTTCCCTCTTAATCATGGCCTCACTTCAGAAAATCGATGAAATTTTTGGGAGAATTTGCAGATGATATACAAGTAAATATACAGCAAATACTGTTTGGTAACAATTTTTCGCCTAAAGTCGTTTTTATTTTCCTTTTTGTGTGTTTTACGGTCAGTCTGTAAAAATGGCGTACTACGGGCGAAAGATCGTTCCCAGCAGCGATGTTGGAGTCCAAGATGCATCCAGACATCCTCCCTATGCTGTCCCTGAACCATTTCTGTAGTGTTTCCATCTTTTTCTGCCCTTTTCCTATGGACCAGGCACCCTCCCCTCATCAGAGCAGGGGGTGCCTGGTGTAATGCTCGAGTCCTCCCATTGACTTCAATGGGGCTCGGATGCTCGGCCGAGCACTCGAGCCTCAGGGGGTGCTCGGTCAGAGCACCCGAACATCCGAGCATTGGGGTGCTCGCTCATCACTAGTGTAGAACAATAAAAGGAATGCCACCATGCACACAGCAAGTACTTAAAAACTCCATCATTATTAGAAGAATATTAATATCTGTAAAACTCATAAGCACCCCATAAAATTATCCATATATTCTACCATAAGCTAGTCCTTCTAGAAATGCCACATACAGCTGTCCACTAAGAGCCTGTCTTCATAATTCATGATTTCTAGTAAATCTAATCCGCTATACTTTATATTCTTTCCATATTTGCCTATTTTTTTATACTTTTATGTCCTTGACAGTGAGCTCCATGAACTTCTCTTTCCAGGGAGCTTCCTGTCAGACCTGTGAAAGGGTGGATAGTGATAAAATGCCTCCCAAAGGCACCTTTCTCTGACTGAGTGTTGTAAACTTATCTTACTTTACCTTTAAAGATCAAGCTGATTGTGTAGAGTTTTGTAAAAAAAAACTGTCACTGTTTATATCTACAAATTGAACTTGGACCTGGACTATACTAGTGATGAGCAAAATGATCCTGTAGAGTCAGTGGAGGGATGAATTAATGATTCCTCTCTCTGAACCAGGCACTGGAAGATATATGCTAATTAAGTTTCTACTGTTAATTTACTAAGCTACTTGAAATGGAAAATCAAACCAACACATTGGGCATTCAGTACCACTCTAGCACTCATAGTAATAATGCAACCTGAGCTAAGTGAAGGGCAGTGGGATTATGGATGGGTGTTCAGAGGAATCCTTTCCTCTGCACTTTCTTAAACTCCATGCATTAAACACTGACCAGAGGAAATGGTGCAAGTTTAGTCTAATTTCCTGTGCAGGATAGACGAGAGGCATATCTGAAATGGCACTAAAGTTTTAAGGAACGATATTCAGAAAGTCATCATAATGACAAAAAATTGTCAGATTGTGAGTTGGTGGTAAGAGAAACATAGGAACATAGAATTTGAAGGCAGATAAGAGCCATTTGACTCATTGAGTCTGCCCATTTTTCCTACAATATTCTCAGTAGTAAATCCATCAAGTTTGAAAATCTGTCATAAAGAATTAAAAATAAGAGTAAGAAGATCTTGATGGATATTGCCCTTAAACATTATTACACTAAATTACACTTTACTACACTTTATTTTTTTCTTTGAAATGAACATTTTCAAATAAACAAATACTTTTTTGTGTTTAAAACAACACATTTTCAAACAGACCAGTGTTAACTTCATACTGCTGCTTTTCACTCCTTCCAATAGCACTTTAATTTGTCTTCTCCGAGTTTAGACCATTTTTATTTTACCCGGGAAAAAATGACGTTAATCAAGCAAAAAAGTGATGGCTAAAAGAATCTATTTTTCTAAAAATACCTTACAATTTAACGGTAGATTAATCCATTCCTACTTTTAAAACTGCTTTTGACAGAGATGGAGGAATTGGATTCAAAAATTTACTTCAATCATATCTTTGAGAATTGAAGGACCATCGAGTAAGAATTTTTTTTTTCTGATTACAGACAATTTCAAATACCACAACTTTCTGAACATCTCACTCTTAAAGGGATAGTTGTTTCATAATAAAAGCAGCTCTAATTAATCATCATAGTATTTGGACTTTGGAGAGTGTTATTTCAATTCTGTCAGAGTTGTAGTTCAAGAGTAATTCAATGATAAAGTATCCCCCTCCTGCCCCTTTTACTGATGTAACACTGCTCAGCCAGAGCAGAAGGGAGGTGCCCAGGTAGATTGCAGAGAGGGACAATCTTCAATCAAGATAAGGGAAAAACCTGAAAAACTTGTCAAGGGGGGCAGGGCTTTCATTGTTCTCATAGGAAGAAGATTGTCCCCTTCTATTATATGTCTAGTCTTATAACCATCTTCCACATCTGAGAAGAGATGGCGTACACTAGGTAAAAGGGGTGGGAGGGGAAACTTTGCTTGTGAATATCTCTCAAACCATAAAGGTTTGAGAGATAAGTCTTTTATCGTTCTTCATGTTTTTTTAATGCCTACAAAATAAAATAAAGATAAAATGAAGTATTACTATCCCTTTAATGATGGTAATGTGTGAGCACTGATATGTACTGCAGCTATCATACACTCTAGTACATACACCTAAGTTGAACCACTGGCACTGGAGGCCAGAGGCTACCACCAGTGGAGATGAGCTGGTGGATTTGTTTATTCCCCATAATATTTATACACACTCGCTTCAAAGGGGCTAAAGCAAGTTTTGAGGAACAGGTATTTCATGTACAGTTTTGTTTTCATTCTAAATCAGTTTAGAGGAAACCTGAAATTCCTCAATATTTGGTGATCAATCTATAGACCAAAGCTAAAAAATGTTGCTCATCTCTAGTAAGTATTAATAATGTGTAAACAAATGACAGAATTAGCTAAGAAATTATATGTTTTAATCTTAGAAAATAGACTTCATTCAATTACAAAAGTCTGGCTTTGCTATGAAGGTTATTTAAAGGGCAATTAACATGATTTACTAAAATTGCTACTATGGGAGTAATAAACTGCAACTGCACTTTGTAGCCCTAAAATGGCTCCTGCCAGCTCTTGAAGTGGTCAGAAAACTGACTTTCCCAGCTGGCATGCAACACACAGGTTTGTAGCTCTTATCCACAATCATTGCAGCTTGTTGAGCATCATCCAAAGACTTGTTGTGAGGATAGTGTAGTTTAGTATAGTTATGTTCTGCAACAAACAAAACAACAAAAGCAAAAATCAGACATACAAAATTCTACAGTAATACTAACTATACATATTTTACTTGCATCTGTTCATTCTGCAACTTGTATTTGTTTATCCACAATTCCAGTTGTCTAATGGATCATTCATGTCTTTAATAAAAACATTCAATTAAAAATAAAAAAGTGGAGGGGTTCTGGGGCAAGCCATTTGCGCTGTAGGGGAGAACTAAACATTCCCTTTGATTTATATGGGGAAATTGACCCCTTGGATGCACGAGAGGATGTATTGGCAATATCCCTAGCATTCAAGGGGTTAAAATTATCATTTTGAATCAATGGGAAGTTTTGACATTTTTATTTTTCCCCTAGATACAAATGGTTTGCTCCAGAACTCCTCTGCTTTTCTTTTGAACATATGACTTATAGATTCAGGCTCTTGAATATCCTTCATTAGAGGCTACAGGTACTGTATATGTAGACCAATAAGAGCTAAATGGCTTTGGAGTCATGCAGTTACATAGTAACATAGTTGATGAGGCTGAAAAAAGTAATGCGTCCATCAAGTCCAGCCCATGCCAAAAACACCCCTGTACTTTCAAGCTTAGTCTGGGTTTCTCTATTCTTCTTTCTCTTAGATTTCTACCTTTACTCTTGGCGCCCTTGAGGAGAGACATGGGGTACAGCAACAGTGGAGCCTGATTTCCTTTGTGGGAGTTTGGCTTCAACCCCTATAATTCATGTTTGTTATCAGGGCATTTGTGCCAAGCTGCATTGCCTCCTTCCCACTTTTCACTGATTTATCACATAAACTGCACAGTGCCTTCTCTGATGACTGCACTGTGTCTGCACAAAGAGAAAAATAGTCCCACACCCTTGACTCTGGCTTCTTTCTTCTCCACAATCCTATTAACTGCGTGAGGCAGAGGATGATGCTGCTGCCTCAGAATCAGAACTACAACTAGAACCCAGCGTACTGCTGGCAAGTGGAACCTGTCCTAGTCACTCATAACAACTACTGCTCGACCCCATTCCCACAGTGGCCATGGTGGTCTGTGCCACACTAGCCTGCTCCTCATTGGCCTGCTGCCCTTGCAACTCAGCAGCAGTGGGAATTATAACAACAGTAAACTCTGTAATGTCACAGCTGGTAGTGGTGGTGATGCTCATCCCAGTTTGCCTATCTGTCTCTCATTCCATCTCACTTTCTGCTAAAAGGCCACCCCAGTTGCTACACCATCAGCCACATCACCCCCACCAGTCCTTCCTTGCTGCTGCTGCTCTATGAGAGTCTCACTGGTTGGCAATGATGACAAATGTGAAAGAGGGTCCCCTTCTATCACACTTGCCATACTTCTTGAGGTAAAGAAGGCATACTGGCAGCACTAGCAGCAGGCACAGGCAGCTGATTTGTGCTGATTATAATACTGCTAGTCAGTTCTGCCTTCTTCAGCATAAGGTCCCAGAGGCACAATGCCGGAAGGACACTATCATCACCATCATCATCCCCTCCATCATGCCCAACACTGTCTAGTTGCTGTGAGGTAGTAGAGGAACTGCTTGGGAATGGCAAGTGTGACTTCTGGTTCAATGCTGTCACACTTGCCATCATCTCTTCCTCCTCCTAAGTATCGGAAGGCACACTGGCAGTAGCAGGAGGAACAGGTAGCAGACCTGTCCCGCTCACACTGCTACCCACTTCTTCATGTTCCTTTGCTGATGATGACTCAGATTTCCCCCATCATTGGGTCTGGGGGATCAAGGCTTCCAGACCATTCTGTGATGGTGACAGTCACTTCCTCTGACTCACTGGAAGCATCATAGTCCTTCCAGCTCCTCTTTTCTTTTTCAGACAACTGCTCATACTGTTAGCCAACAGTCTGAGCCTCTGCTGCCCTATTTAGCTATATATATCACTAGAAATTTGCCTAACATCCTCTCTAACTCTCTAGCTGCTTAGTTTTGTTTTTCACTTCCTGGAAACATCACATTTTTGGGTAAACGCGAAGTACACTTAAGTAAACAGTAGCCATTGAAAAAAAATAGTGAAAACATTTTGCAGTGGGCAAAAAAGGAGAGCATTTTAAAGGATTTGTTCAAAGCAGAGTTTCCATTGAAAAATCAGACAATTGTGTAGTTTTTGAAGACTTTTTCACAGGAACAAAACGGGACTTTTTCAGCCACCCTTACTAAGGACCTACTTCCAACTTCATTATAATCCCAACTTCATTGCCAGGTCTTATCCCAGGAGCACAAATCTCCTAATAGGGCTCTATTTAAGTAACAGTTGTTCCTTAAGATGTGGACAGGATGCTAGATAAGTCTTCATCACATTGCAAAGCTAAAATCCAGTGGGTTAGAACCTCTCCCCCCACACACACCCACATGACAGCATGATGGTCCATCTAAGACATCGGACCATATGTAGTGAGTGCCAGAGCAGTGTGCTAGGCATTGTAGAGCAACATGTTGCACACCCCTCTGGCATTCAGAGGTTATGGAGATCTTTATTTCTCCCCTGCAGTGCAGCTGATTTGCTCCAGAATGTGTTACTACTACACCTTGCAGGACAGATTGTCTCTGTTATATATCACCTCTGTCTTTGTGCTATTTTGTATCTTACGTACATGTTTCCTCTTGGTTTGTCATACAATTATCTTCTCTTTCTCACACCAGCTCACAGCACCCGATATCTAACCTGTGATTAATTGGGAACAAATTTTCCCTGCCATTTTCCAAACCCTTAAAAACAAGTCTGCACCGAACACTCACATTCCTTCTTAACGAGCAGTTGTGCAGAGTAGAAACTTTAATGACCTATGATTTGGGACATTAATGTTCTGCGGATAAATGGGAAATTGAAATCTATGCAAATGTTAAACCTTTCACTGCAGTGTATTTCTCAGGCAGGATGTTGTTCAGCCTACCTATAGGACAAAAGGTCAATTACAATAATCAAATAAATGCCAGTTTTATTCCCATATCCTATTTTGTTGCATTTTTTTTTCTAATTTGAAACATTTTTAGAAAGAAAGAAAGTTAGAATTAAACTTTTAAGAGTTATAGCTTTAGTAAAGTTTTATTATTTACAAATTGTATATTTTAGGTCTTTTCCTAATTAGTTAATCCTACTGCTGGCAGTTGGTTTATGAAAAGTTATGCGGAAGCACACCATCATTTTCGCATTACGAGGAGTGCTTCCACATCCAATTTGTCTTTGTATCCAGTACACAGTGTTTGGAGCGCTGTCTTCAGTAAGCACCCACGAATGCTGGGGTGTCTGGTTAATCTTTATAATACACCAGATCTGATGTACAACATAACGTGAAGCACCTAATTCTATTGTTTGTTTATGAAAAGTTATGATTGCTCAAACTGTCACAAAATGGTAGAGATGATACCATTACATTCTACGAAAACTGCAGTCAGTGACTCACCTCACCAATAAAATGCAAAATAATAGCTGTGTATATAAAAGATGACATGCAGGCAAATTGTCTATACATGATATGGCACTGTAATTATTTGGAACAATGCACTTCCCAACAATTGGAGAATACTTGTTTTAATCATCATGAGGCACCTTAAACTATATGATGATGTCTTTCTGTAATGCTTTGGGAAGCAATGTGTTTCAAAAATCTCTAGCGAGCAAGGGGTATGTATGTGTCACAGGGGGTGCAGGAGTCTGAGACAGAAGGCTTGAGAGCGTTGCTAGGGAGAGCAGCTTGTGATCGGCGATGGTCACCTCTTTTCCCCTGCTATGGCCTAAGCCGGATTAAAGGTGCCGACCGCTAAGCTAGATGCCCTATCTCGGTTGAGCCGAGACCCTGGCCAGGATAGGGAAAGGGGTGTACCGTACTTCTCAGACTCCTACTGACCAGAGAATCCCTAGTGCCAATGTGCCAGGAATAGGCAGGAGGACAGGAAGCCAGACAAATCAAAGGGAAATCTACTAAGGAAGAGCCTAACTGAATAGATGACAGGTAAGGTCTTAGCAATGGTAAACCTGACAATGCCTGGAATGGAAGGAGAACTCTCCAAGAAGGCAGAGCCCAGACAGAGCCAAAATACACGAGTGGACCAGAGAGGGAGATGGCCGTCATAGACAGGCGGGATGAGACTACCCAGAAGCTACACTGATGACCACGTGGGACGCTGCACAATGGAATTGGATAGATACCCCGGTGGGCAAGTGGGCTAGGACCACCATTAGCCACTGGACATGGTCCAATACAACATGCGCAAGTTCTGACCAAGATTGGCAACACTTGGAACAACACAAAATGGAATGGAAAGATTCCTCCAACAATCGCACCACAAGAGCAGAGCTCAACACCCCACTGACCAAGGCGGAAGTAGGAAGTCCTCCTACAAAGCAGACAAGGAGGGAACCAAAAAGAAGACAGAGTCCCAGCCGAGGCTATCCACTGGGACTCTCGCTGAATGGACCCACAAGCAGGGGGGAGGAGCAAGACTGCTCCGATCCCTAAGTTTACTAGAAACAGGCAAGCCCAGCCAGCGGGGGGAGACCGCGATGAGGAAAGCTGACCAAGGCAGTGAGGAAGGAGGAGGAATCCACAGGCTGGAAACAACACAGTCCGACGGGGGCAGCGAACAGCCACGAGATCAAGAGAGCAAGGTCAGAACAAGCCAATAGTCACCGGGAGCATTGGATCTGTCAGAGGAAGCAAACGGATAGTCGAGAGACGGGCCAGCAGATAACCAGGAGCAAACAGGTACAATGGAGGAAGCGCAAAGCAGAGTCAGGATACCAGTCAAGGGTCAATACCAGGAAAACAAATGAAACTACACAACACTGGAAACGCTAGAACTAGCTCAATAATTGGGCGGGGAGCACTGGATCCTATGGAGGTTAAAACCCCATAACCTTCAATAGGAATATAGGGACGTAGCAAGAGGTACAGAAAGGCTAAGGGGCCAAAAACAAAGAGAACGTGAAGCGTGACAGTATGCCTTCACTTGTTCACTGATAAGTAATTTGTAAATCACAATGAGGTGGATGGACTAATTAGAGCATGAGTAACTATTGCACAAAGCATCTGTATCATACATGACAAATAAAAGAGTGTTTGGAGTCCTCTGTACCTACCTCTACCTCTTGACCTGAGATACACAATCCAGTATGCTCAGTGTTTGTATTCAGGTGAGAAACTGCACATTGTTGTCAAGATGTGTGTTAAAACCCAATAGTTTGTCAAGCTACTATATATACACTGGCTATCAAATAACTTATCAGTGTAGCCCCCCTCCAGATCCTTTTGGACCATTCTTCTCTTACCTGTCTACTCCACAGTAGATCTTTGGACCACATAGCCTGCCCCTGTTTTGTGGCCTACATCTTGGTGGTCTGTCATCCATCCATCCTTCTCAGGGTGTGGTGTTCGTATACAGGTGAGAGCCTAACTGCTATTGGGCTTCAGTTCTCCTGCCTCCACGTGGAACCGTAGAAAGGTCTCCATTGTGTTGCAAAATAATGCATTGGAAACCTTTAACATCCAAGAGGTAATGTGTTCCTTATTTTATACTTAACACAGGACCCAGAAGTGGCTTAAAATGGCCCTGCCACTCATTGACCTTGCCCATTTATGCACAAGCTAAGAAATCCTTAAATGAAAAGGATTTCCCATCAAAAGCAACATTTTCCATGTATTATTGGAACAAACAAATTCACCATATTTATCTAAGGAAAATCTCATTGATGTCAATGATGCAGACAATTTGCTCCAGATTTTTTAAAAATATGCCTCAATACAATCAAACATTAAAACAATATGTCATCACTCCAGGCAGAATTTTTGTTGTCCTGCAAAATTTAATTCTACAACTTTGTCTTTTCAAAGTGGTCAAAATGAGATAAAGTGCTAGATCCTATTATAAGTCTTGTGAAGCTGAAGATGTGTTATTTTACAGGAAATAACACTCACTGATATTTAAAACATTATAGAGCAATTAGAATTATACACTCTAATTTAAAATATACTTCGATGTTATCTATCATATAACAAGATGAATATTAAATGAAAATTATATTTTTTCAAGTATTATTTTCCTCTGGTAATATGATTGTTAAAATGGGGTAAAATGCAGATTTATTATTATTTTTTTTTTTTTGGTGATATGATGCAAGCAATTTGTAAATAATGCATACTTTACTAAGAAAGTCACATGTAAAGTGATCTACTTGAGTTAGTTTAATCTGAGGTTTGCATTGGAAGCTGTGACAGAGTCAAGATTTTAAATCAAGTAAACACTGCTCACTAAAATGTGATAAAATGTGATATAAAATAAAAAAACATATATTTTTCTTACCTGTCAATTTATTTTCATTCAGGTTTCCATAGATAGCACACACCAATGAGAGAGAGAGCCCCACCTCCACAGCTAGGACAGGAAAAAATGAAAGCCATAGAAGACCCCCACTATCTCCCAGTGTCTGACCAAAAGATGAATCAGAAAAAATATTCTGATGTGGAAATAAAACTTTATTGGCATACACTAGTAGTGGAAAGTCTGTGTGCTACCTACGGAGACATGAATGAAAGGCAATTGGCAAGTAAGAAACATTCTGTCTTTCCTTCAGGTCTCCATGGTGTTATACACCAATGAGAAAAAAGAGCTCAACAAAGAAGGGAGGAAACTGCAGAACTGTTTCTAGACAAAAATCAGCATCCCCTGAAGTCTGCTTGTTTAGCTTGTAGTGATGAGTAAACGTGTGTACACTTCACCAGTTAGAAGCCATACAAATATGTTCTGGAAACATTTGTGATTTTCTGCCCATGATGTTGCCATGGCTTGAGTTCAATGTTCCTTGATCTGAAGAGGGGTTCTTGATTCTGAGCTGTATAGGTTTCTTCAGTGGCTGAATGCAGCATCTGGCAGCAGTGGCTGTGGATGCTATAGCACCTTTCAATTGCCTCCAAAAAGTTGACAAACAGGGAGAGTTCCAAAAGGGCTGTCAAGATAAATCTGAATGCAGCATTTACATGCAAGGTATGTGAGGATTCTCCTTTTATTTTGAGGATGTGGGAAAAAGGTTGACTGGCAGATCGCTTGTGTTTTATGAAATGTGGAGAATACTTTTGGCACAAATTATAGAAGAAGCCTTCATATTGGTTGTGGAGTACTTGTGTGCGGCCTTGCTTTTTTTCTCTCCTGTTACTCATCCCCCTGTGCACAAATAAGTCTCTCTTTAACTTCCGCTTGTGAGCTGTCTGGCATTTCCATGCCTAGTCTTGTGTTTCTGTGCTTCATGCCAGAGTTCCTTGTTCTTGCTGTTTAGATTGCTTTACTGTGTTTGACCCTTCCTGTTTGACTACCCCGCTTCTCCTCTCCATTACTACCCTGCTGCTTCTCTGTGTTCGAACTGGCCTGTACAACTAACCAGCTGTCTCGTGTTTGACCCAGTCTGATCAACTAACGCTGCTATCTCTCTGTGTTTGACCAAGCTTGTACAACTACTCAGAAGCCTCTCTGTGTTTGACCCAGCCTGCACATCTACCTAGCTATTTCTTGTGTTCGACCCTGCCTATATGACTAATCTTGCTGTCTCACTGCATTTGACCAAGCTTGTATAACTACCCAGCAGCCTCTCTGTGTTTGCCCCACCCTGCTGTCTCTCTGTGTTCAACCTGGTTTGTACAACTACCTTTATCCTCTAGCTCCTGGTAGGTGTATCTTATCCTGCTTCTTACCTACCTTTTACTTGCTGCTGACCTTTGAGCTAGTTGTATCCTCTTTGTGTCCAAGTCAGACACCTGAAGTATAGTTCTTATCCTTTGGAGAGATGTTGTCACGGACTCAAGATCGAGAACTGGACCAGTACTGTAGGTAACACAATCTTATTAAGATATACAATGTACAGAATGAACAGCAACAGCAAGAACACAATACAAGATAGATGATGTCAGGAATAGTGATGAGCGAGCACCCCAATGCTCGGGTGTTCGGGTGCTCTGACCGAGCACCCCCTGAGGCTCGAGTGCTCGGCCGAGCACCCGAGCCCCATTGAAGTCAATGGGAGGACTCGAGCATTACACCAGGCACCCCCTGCTCTGATGAGGGGAGGGTGCCTGGTCCATAGGAAAAGGGCAGAAAAGGATGGAAACACCACAGAAATGGTTCAGGGACAGCATAGGGAGGATGTCTGGATGCATCTTGGACTCCAACATCGCTGCTGGGAACGATCTTTCGCCCGTAGTACGCCATTTTTACAGACTGACCATAAAACACACAAAAAGGAAAATAAAAACGACTTTAGGCGAAAAATTGTTACCAAACAATATTTGCTGTATATTTACTTGTATATCATCTGCAAATTCTCCCAAAAATTTCCTTGATTTTCGGAAGTGAGGCCATGATTAAGAGGGAAACGTGCGCAGAGGCAAATTCTCCCAAAAATTTCCTTGATTTTCAGAACTGAGGCCATGATTAAGAGGGAAACGTGCACAGAGGCAAATTCTCCCAAAAATTTCCTTGATTTTATTGAACTGAGGCCATGATTAAGAGGGAAACGTGCGCTGAGCTGACCATCTAAAACATTATGGGTGAGGGTCTGCTGCAGAGCTGACCATCCTAAACATTATATGCGAAGGCCCGCTAGTGAGCTGATGCTATAAAACATTATATGAGAGGGCCCGCTAGAGAGCTGACCCAATAAAACATTATATGAGAAGGCCCGCTGGTGAGCTGACCTATATAAAAATTGTCAAACAGGGCCCGCTGGTGAGCTGGCCCTATATAAAAATTATATCACAGGGCCCGCTGGTGAGCTGGCCCTATATAAAAATTATAGCACAGGGCATATGGAAGAGGAGGAGGAGGATGAGAAGATTAAGAGTCAACCATATACCCGTTTTTTGGGTGGAAGGGGTGAATGGGAATACAGAGTATTCCCATCATTGTAAATAACATATATAAAGTGAGTTTATGTTCCCCCGGGGCTTTCCTCCAGTGGAGTGGAGAAGTCAGGGGAAATCCAGGCCTTGTTCATTTTTATAAGTGTCAACCTATCAGCATTGTCGGTGGAAAGGCGGATACGCTTATCTGTTATGATGCCACCAGCAGCACTAAATACCCGCTCAGACAGAACGCTGGCGGCAGGGCAGGCCAGCACCTCCAAGGCGTAGAGTGCCAGTTCATACCACGTGTCCAGCTTGGACACCCAGTAGTTGTAAGGCACAGAGGGATCATTGAGGACGCTGACACGGTCTGCTACGTACTCCTTCACCATCTTCCAAAACTTTTCCCTCCTTGTGACACTAGGCTGCGCATCAGGGTGAGGGTGCTGGCGGGGTGTCATGAAGGTGTCCCACGCCTTGGAGAGTGTTGCCCTGCCTTTCTCGGAACTGCTGTGTGCTCCCCTTTTCTCCCCTTCTCGGTTGGCCAAGGTAGCACATACTCTGCCGCCAGCGTTGTCAGATGGAAAATTTTGGAGCAATTTTTCGACAAGAACCTTCTGGTATTGCAACATTTTGCTTGTCCTCTCCACCGGAGGAATGAGAGATGAGAAATTCTCTTTGTAGCGGGGGTCCAGAAGGGTGAACACCCAGTAATCCGTGTTGTCTAAAATGCGTACAACGCGTGGGTCACGGGAAAGGCAGCCTAACATAAAGTCAGCCATGTGTGCCAGAGTACCAACAGTCAAGATTTCGCTGTCCTCACCAGGAGGATGACTCTCAATATCCTCATCCTCTTCCTCCTCTTCTGCCCACCCACGCTGAAGAGATGGAACTAAAGTTCCATGGCTAACCTCTGTAGCGGAGGCAACCGTGTCTTCCTCCTCCTCCTCCTCCTCCTCCTCCGCCTCCTCCAATTGTCGCTGAGAAGACGAAGTGAGGGTGCTCTGGCTATCACCTTGTGTAAGCTCTTCCTCCCCCATTTCCACCTCTTCCACATGCAAAGCGTCGGTTTTAATTGTGAGCAGCGAGCGTTTCAGTAGACACAGAAGTGGGATGGTTACACTGATAATAGCGTTATCGCCGCTCACCATCTGTGTCGATTCCTCAAAATTGCGTAAAACCTCGCAGAGGTCTGACATCCATTCCCACTCCTCACTTCTGATTACAGGAAGTAGAACGGAGAGGCGACGACCGTGTAACAGCTGGTACTCCACTACTGCCCTCTGCTGCTCACAAAGCCGGGCCAACATGTGGAAGGTGGAGTTCCAGCGCGTGCTCACGTCACACAGCAGCCGGTGAGCTGGCAATTGTAAGCGCTGCTGCAGCTTCAACAGGCCGGCTGAAGCTGTTGATGACTTACGGAAATGTGCACACACGCGGCGCACCTTGGTCAAGAGATCATGCACATTGGGGTAGGTTTTTAGAAATCGCTGCACCACTAAATTAAATACATGCGCTAGGCATGGTACGTGTGTGAGCTTGCCGAGCTCCAAAGCCGCCACCAAGTTACGCCCATTATCACACACAACCATGCCTGGTTGCAGGTTGAGTGGCGAGAGCCACTGCTCGGTCTGGTGACTAATCCCCTGCAACAGCTCTGAGGCCGTGTGCTGTTTGTCCCCAAGGCAGATCAGCTTCAGCACGGCCTGTTGACGCTTCCCCACTGCAGTGCTACACTGCTTCCAGCTACTGGCTGATGGGGGAGTGGCGCTGTGTGTAGAGAATTCGGAGGTGGAAACGGAGGAGGAGGAGCCAATAACGTAGGTGCTGGTGGAAACCCTGATGGAGGTAGGGCCCGCAATCCTCGGCGTGGGTAGCACCCGTGCCATCCCAGGGTCCGAGTCGCTCCCAGCCTCCACGACATTCACCCAGTGTGCCGTCAGGGAAATGTAGCGTCCCTGGCCACAAGCACTTGTCCATGTGTCAGTCGTTAAGTGGACCTTCCCAGTAACTGCGTTGGTCAGGGCACGGGTGATGTTACGGGACACATGGTGGTGTAATGCGGGGATGGCACACCGGGAAAAGTAGTGGCGGCTGGGGACCGCGTACCGAGGGACAGCTGCTGCCATCAGGCTGCGGAAGGACTCAGTGTCCACAAGCCTAAATGGCAGCATTTCGATGGCCAGTAATTTTGAAAGGTGTGAGGTTAGTGCTATGGCCTGTGGGTGGGTGGCTGGGTACTTTCTCTTGCGCTCAAATGCCTGGGGTAACGACATTTGGACGCTGTGCTGGGACAGGGAAGTGGATGTGGTCGCTGATGGTGCTTCAGATGCTACAGGTGCAGGGTGGGAGGTATGCGGGCCTGCGCCTTCGACAGGCGATTGGCCGGCACCGAAAACAGGGGAAGAGGAGGCAGTGGTGTGGCCTGCAGACACAGATGGGCGATCCAGGCGTTCCTCCCACTTACTACGGTGCTTGGATGCCATGTGTCGGATCATGCTGGTGGTGGTGAGGTTTCTAGTGTTCATGCCTCGGCTCATTCTGGTGTGGCACAGGTTGCAAACTACAATTCTTTTGTCGTCCGCACTTTCCTTAAAAAAACGCCATACCGCGGAACACCTACCCCTTGGCAAGGGAGATTTACGCAAGGGGGTGCTCCGTGGAACATTTGCGGGCCGGTTTGGTGCGGTCCGCCTTCTTTCTGTAGCCACACCACTGCCTCTTCCAGCCTGTTGCGGTGCTGCAGATGGCTCACCCTCAGGACTGCTGTCATCGCTCGGCTCTACACCTTCCCAGGTGGGGTCAGTCACCTCATCGTCCACCAAGTCCTCCTCCACTTCCTCACTCTGATCATCCTCCTCAAGTCTTGATCCCACCACATACTCAGTCATTGACAACTGTATAACATTCTCCTCAACAAGGTCTTGAGAAGGAAATAGTGGTTGATTTAATGGCAACTGTGTCTCATCATCATCATCATCATCATCCACTACTTCCTTTGACCTTAAATGCCGTTCACATCTGTCATCTTCTTGTGATTGGGTAGCCTCTAGAGGTTGTGAATCTGGGCACAAGATGTCATGTTCCTCTGCAAGCGTGCTTGGAGAGAGGGTCAAATGAAGGATTGGTGATGAGACGAGCTCCTCACTATATCCCAGTGTGGGATCACTTCTTTGACCAGACCGTGTATGGTGGGAGGAAGGATGATCAGAGTGAGGATTATGTTGACCAGACTCTTGGCTACTGAGAGTGGACTTGGTGGAAGACAGGGTGGTGCTTAACCGACTGGAAGCAGTATCAGCTGTCATCCAACCGACCACCTGTTCGCAGTGGTCGGACCTCGAGAGTGATGTCCTGCGATGCCCTGTAAAATTACACATGAAGCTAGGTATGGTGGATGTCTTTCTTTCTTGTGCTCTGGCACCAGGCACAGTTTCTCCGCGTCCTGACCCGCGCCCTGAACTTTCAGGATCACGTCCACTTCCCCGTCCCTTTTTACCCGCCTTCTTCATCTTACACGGAATATGTGACTTTAATATTTGAGTTTGAAAACTTAACAGTATTTCTTCCTATTCTGCAACTGTGCACAGTACACAGAATAGGCTGCTAAACGGCGGTGATACACACTGAATGGAATATGTGACTTTAATATTTGAGTTTGAAAACTTAACAGTATTTCTTATTATTCTGCAACTGTACAGAGTACACAGAATAGGCTGCTAAACGGCGGTGAAACACACTGAATGGAATATGTGACTTTAATATTTGAGTTTGAAAACTTAACAGTATTTCTTATTATTCTGCAACTGTACAGAGTACACAGAATAGGCTGCTAAACGGCGGTGAAACACACTGAATGGAATATGTGACTTTAATATTTGAGTTTGAAAACTTAACAGTATTTCTTATTATTCTGCAACTGTACAGAGTACACAGAATAGGCTGCTAAACGGCGGTGAAACACACTGAATGGAATATGTGACTTTAATATTTGAGTTTGAAAACTTAACAGTATTTCTTATTATTCTGCAACTGTACAGAGTACACAGAATAGGCTGCTAAACGGCGGTGATACACACTGAATGGAATATGTGACTTTAATATTTGAGTTTGAAAACTTAACAGTATTTCTTATTATTCTGCAACTGTACAGAGTACACAGAATAGGCTGCTAAACGGCGGTGATACACACTGAATGGAATATGTGACTTTAATATTTGAGTTTGAAAACTTAACAGTATTTCTTATTATTCTGCAACTGTACAGAGTACACAGAATAGGCTGCTAAACGGCGGTGAAACACACTGAATGGAATATGTGACTTTAATATTTGAGTTTGAAAACTTAACAGTATTTCTTCCTATTCTGCAACTGTGCAGAGTACACAGAATAGGCTGCTAAACGGCGGTGAAACACACTGAATGGAATATGTGACTTTAATATTTGAGTTTGAAAACTTAACAGTATTTCTTATTATTCTGCAACTGTACAGAGTACACAGAATAGGCTGCTAAACGGCGGTGAAACACACTGAATGGAATATGTGACTTTAATATTTGAGTTTGAAAACTTAACAGTATTTCTTATTATTCTGCAACTGTACAGAGTACACAGAATAGGCTGCTAAACGGCGGTGAAACACACTGAATGGAATATGTGACTTTGATATTTTAGTTTGAAGACTTAACAGTATTTCTTCCTATTCTGCAACTCTGCACAGTACACAGAATAGGCTGCTAAACTGCGGCGAAGCACACTGAATGGAATATGTGACTTTGATATTTTAGTTTGAAGACTTAACAGTATTTCTTCCTATTCTGCAACTCTGCACAGTACACAGAATAGGCTGCTAAACTGCGGCGAAGCACACTGAATGGAATATGTGACTTTGATATTTTAGTTTGAAGACTTAACAGTATTTCTTCCTATTCTGCAACTCTGCACAGTACACAGAATGTGCTGCTAAACTGCGGCGACGCACACTGAATGGAATATGTGACTTTGATATTTTAGTTTGAAGACTTAACAGAATGTGCTCTAATCTGCAACTTTGCACACTAAACAGAATGTGCTCTAATCTGCAACTTTGCACACTAAACAGAATGTGCTCTAATCTGCAACTGTGCACACTAAACAGAATGTGCTCTAATCTGCAACTTTTCACACTAAACAGAATATTTTTTTTTTTTTTTTTTTTTTGTTTTTTTCCCCCCACACAAAATAACCTGCTGCCCCCACACACAGTAGTCCTAAAAAGGACTTTTGGTTCTTTTTTTTCACAATTTTTTTTTTTCCTCCCTACACTGCCTTTCCCTTCCTATCCTCAGCTCTCCCTGGCTCAGACTGAGCCGAACTCGATGGTCAGGTGCTATACAGCACCCGACCACGGGTTCTGGCCAGCCAATCAGTGTAATGCCAGCAGCCAACATGGCTGCTGGCATTACACCGATGTCAGAGCCTCTCTGCACGTTTATTGGCTGCGCAGCAGCCGCAAAACGTGCGGGGAGGAGACCCGAACATGGCGGGCGAGCACATGCGGTACTCGTACGAGTACCGCCATGTGCCGAGCAGAGCGATGCTCGAGCCGATCCGAGCATCGGCCGAGCATGCTCGCTCAACACTAGTCAGGAAGGATAGTGCTGCTGTAGTGGTACCGAACTGAGCCCCAGAAGGCAAGCTTGAGATAAGCTGCCTCAGGTCCGCACCTGAGGATCTACTACAGGTCCGCACCTGTACAGACAATGTTCCTGAGAAAGGCTACTGCTGTACAGGTCTGCACCTGTATAGACAACGTACCCGAGAGGCTAACTGCGCTATAGGTCCACACCTGAACAACATAGTATATGGACAGAAGCAAGGAGAAGTCTGCCAGAGCCACCAAGAGCACCCAACAAGTTATCCACTGGGGCGTTGGTATGCTGGGTGTGCATTGGACAACCCCAGGTAACACCAAGGTGGATAGTCAGACAAGCCAGAATATACATGGAGCAAATCATAAACCAGAGCTGCAGGTCTGCACCAGATTGGTTATCGGACTAGCCAGGGTCATACACAGAGTGGGTATTTGGACAGAGACACAGGTCAGCACCAGGACGCATAGTCAGCAAAGCCAAAGGTCATACACAGAGAAGTTAATCTACCAGAGCCGCAAGTCCACACCAGAAGGAATATCAGCCAAGCCGGGGTCTTACACAGAGCGGATAGTCAGACAAACCAAAGGTTGGCAACAGAACGGGTATTCAGACAAATCAGGTAATACACAAACACAAGCCAACTGCACTGGACACCACGAAAGGGCGACTGAGCATAGTGTCCAGGCAGTATTAAAGGTTTAGGAATCAGGAAGAGGAGAAGTCAGAAAATGTGTGCTGTACCTTTAAATAAAGCGCATGTACATGCCTTTGGACGTGCGTCCATTATCTGTACAGACCTGTGCCGGAATCCAGCCCCAGAGTGAGCTGCCAGTTCCATGCGGCTGGAGCCGCCAAACAACAGTGCGGCTGAAGCCGCCGGGTCAAACTGCGGCTGGAGCCACTGGAGGAAGCCGTGGTCAGCTCGAGTACGCTAACAGTTGTGTACCTGCTGGTGACCCAGCTGTCAAACCTTGCTTGATAGCTTCACAACCTTGCCAGCACTCTCCCCTACAGGAGAGCTTACACTACAACTGTTTGATCATACAGGCCGTTCCCCGACGCCTCAAAGCTGGCACCTTTACACGACTGGATCCGCAGAAAGGTCAAAGCATTTGTAGCCCAAGATCACCAGCTCTGCTCTCTAGTCTCCTCCTCCTAGCACTCGCTCTCCTATAGAATCGAGTTGAGTTGTAACACAAATAATGTTAAGGGTGGTTAATAAAATGGGATTAAAGATATAAACATCTTCAAGGTGTAAGACTCAAGGGGTTAAAAGGAGCCTGAATTAAGGTCTCAAGGAGGAAGAGAAGGGGTAATCCTAAACCACAGAGAAGACAGATTGTTGAAATCTCTTGATCATATGATGTGTGGAAAAGCAATGATCCAGAAACCTCCCAACATGGACATCTTAACTGTTAAAGTGCTTGGGTGCAACTCTTTGGAGAAACATTCAGACAGGAAGTCAAACAGAGGTAAAAGCAAATTAAGAATATGGTATCCGTACATGAAAATAAGGCTTGAGCTCTACTGAGCATATTTATTTGAATCACTTTTACAGCATAAACATTCGGGGGACATGTCCCTTCAATAAAATCAATGGAGTCCTGTCCAATACTGCTCAAATGAGCTTCAGGAAAGGGCCAAGTTTAAAGTAGGGCATCCACAGCTTTTGGATGGTGTTAAAAAAACTTGTAGAAGAACCTGGGAAGTCTTTAATTCTCTCTGGTTGACATCAGGTGTATTTGTGGTATCCCTTATCTGGCTTTAAGTGAGATAACCACATGGTCATTCATAGTCCATTCTTCTGGAAATAGAGTTCTCCTGCTCAAGTGGTCTGCCCATGCCCGCACATTGTCTTTTCTCCAAATATGGACTGCTGAAATGGCTTGAAGCTTGGACTCTGTAGGGTCAGGGTGGAAAAAATAAGCAGATATTAACTTCTTGCTGGACTTGATATTACCTCATTGTAGCGTTATGCATGTAAATCTTGACTCATTGTCCCTATATAAGAGGCAAAGTCATCTTGAGAACTCTCTTCCCTGCAAGGTTTGTGGTGATTTTAGTGTAGCCTGCTTTGATAACCCATGAAATGACTGATCATGGAGGATATCTCCTCAGCCTTGGTTGCTGGTATCTTTTGTAAGAACAACCTACTGAGGAATCAATCAGGGAAGGCCTATCTGCATGTTCAACTTGTACCATCAAGCTAGAGAAAGGTTCACTTGAGGAGTAATGTGGACTTGCCAATGCAGATCACTGGGGTTCCTGTTCCACGATGATGGAATCAGCTGTTGCAGTGGTCTTATATGAAGGTGAGTGCAAGTAATATAATCTATGTAGGTTGTCATGAGTTCCAAGATATATATGAGTTGCTTTAAATACATCTGACTGGATGACTTGAGTTGACTGACCTGAGAGAGCAGAGTGTAGATCTTGTCTTCAGATGAAAAGTTATTTCCTACTGGGAAGAGTGCAAGAGGAAACTGAAGAACTTCTTTCTCTTTTTTGGGAAGAGATTTGAATTCCAAAATCAACTAACCAACATGGTACTTGAAGTGTTGACTGCCACATGCCAGTCTTGAAGTTATACTGCCACCACTAATTAACTCTGGGTGTTGAAGAGTGGCAAAAGTGGAAAGCTGCAAATAAAACATGATAAATGCTTAAGTCATTATCACAGTGCCCATGCTCCCTTGTTGTTGTTTTCCTGTCAGTTTATCCTGTGTGTGCTCCCATTGGCTGTCCTGTATTGATCCCGCCCAGTATGGTCTTTATATACTGGGCTCCAGCACCCACATGGTGCCCTTTCTTGGTGTTCCTGTACCAGTGCTAGTTTTCTGCTTAGTGTTTCCCAGTGTACCGACTTGGCCTGCCTGACTACTCCGCATGAGTTCTCCTGCTCCTGTGTACCGACCCGGATTGCCTGACTACTCTTCAGTGCCTGCTCCTGTGTACCGACCTAGCCCGGCTGACGTTCCTGCTCCTGTGTACCAACCCGGCCTGGCTGACGTTCCTGCTCCTCTGTACCGACCCGGCTTGATTGACGTTCCTGCTTCTACAGCTTATTGTCGCCTTGGTGACATTCTCACTCTCCAGGCGATCCGGTTCCACTTGCTCTACTGAGCGTGAGAGTCAGTTTCCATTACAGCTTCTGCAGGTTGCTAGTGTCTGCCTCCATTACTGCTCCGGCAGTTGCCTTTGGCCTAGTCCTCCGTTACTGCTCATACCGAGTTGGTGGATCTGATATCTTTTCTAGTCTGTTTTCTCTGTTCTTTCTATACTCTTATTTTATTTTATTTTCCTACTCATTAAGGTCGGTTTTGGTAGAAAGTCACTAATTTCTTCCCTACCTGATAGATTTCCCACTGTTTGCCTGTGAGGTCATCTGGCCCGAACTTCCCCTCATTCAGCTATTCTCTCTATAGTCATTCCCCCCTACGATTTTAGTTACACTGACTAATGTCTAATGCTCTAAAACTTACTTCATATAATGTAAATGGTTTCAATAGCCCCCCAAAACATTCCATGATATACAGGGAGCTTATCTGCCTCCAGTCTGATGTTGTGTTTCTACAGGAAACTCATTGCACCAGCTCTCACCACCCTAAGTTCACTACCAAATAATTTCCTAATGCCTGGTATGCTTCTTCCTCTGAGAAAAAGAGAGGGATCCCCACTCTTATTGTTCAGAGAGTCCTCTGGACCTCACTAGAAGTGTTATTAGATTCTGATGGTTGCTATCTCTTCCTTAAGGGTTGTATAGCTCATGAGACCCTGGCACACATATATGCACTCAACACTTCACAACTGCATTTCTTCCTGTCCACTTTATCTCATCTCAGTGAATTTGCTGAGGGGTACTTAATCATTGGAGGTAATTTTAATGTGTGCTTGGCCCCTTCCCTTGATTCTTCCAGCAAAAAAATCTCTTCCTCCTACTCTGTGGGCCCTAAAATTGCCCGACTTCTTCGTGATCACTTGACAATTGACGCCTGGTGCTCTCTCAATCCTATATCTCATGACCACTCTTTTTTTTCATATGCCCACTCTTCTTACTCTCGTCTTGATTATATCTTTCCAAGTCAGACAAAACTATCTGTGGTTCGCGACGCACAAGTGGAGAACATCAATCTTTCAGACCACGCTCCTGTTTCTCTAACTATTTCACTCTCCCCTGCTTGTCATTCCAGCCTAACTTGGTGGCTTAATGATGCTCTGCTTTCTGATGCTTCTTTAGTTACTAAACTTACTGCCGATCTGGACTTGTTTTTCTCGACTTATCTCACACCAGAAGTATCGCAGACAGCTGTATGGGAGGCCCATAAATGTTACATACGAGGATCTCTTATCTCTGCAAATAGATGGCATAAAAAGCAACAACGGAAAGAATTGGACCTACTTCGGAAGTTTATATATCATCTGGAAGCTTTACATAAACAATCTATGTTGCCCTCTATACTTCGTAGAGTGACCTCTTTACGGAATGATCTCTCTGCCCATCTCCATTCACAAACCCTGAAGTTTCACATGTGGTTTAAACACCAGAGGTACCTATCCAGCAATAAATGCGGCAAGACTTTAGCTAACCTGGTACACAGAGACAGAGCCTTAACCCTCGTCCATTCTATTAAATTGCGACCGCCACAGCTTACTCATTCCTATGAGCAGATATCTGCCGCTTTTTGGGATTTCTATTCCTCCTTATACAATGCACATTCCACTACGACAGAAGACCCTACCCCTCCCGCACTCATTTTTATCTAAAACTGATTTGCCAGCATTGTCTCCCACAGACGTTGCCTCACTTGACTCTCCTATTACTCTTATAGATATTCATCTTGCCCTAAAATCCACACCGACTGGGAAAACCCAGGCCCGTATGGTCTGACAACCCGATACTACAAATGCTTCTTCGATACCTTGCTCCCTCACTTGGAGCCGATCTTCAACTCCTTTCTCACCTGTACGTCCTGGCAACCTTCTTCTCTAGAAGCACATATTACAGTCATCCCTAAGCCAGGTAAAGACCATGCATTATGTAGCAGTTACAGGCTGATCTCGCTCCTGAATACATATCTTAAGCTCTTTTCTAAGATCATAGCTTGCAGGCTCCAGACGCTTTTACCTTCTCTTGTTGGACCAGATCAATCAGGCTTCGTTCCAGGAAGAGAAGCCAAAGATAATATTCTTAAGGCCATTCCCCTGATCCATTCTTCTCAACTTTCCACTACCCCTGCTCTTCTTCTGTCCCTTGGTGTACAGAAGGCCTTTGATCGAGTTTGCTGGGACTTTATGGAGGCCGTACTTTGGCGATTCGGACTTGGCTCTCTCGTTCTGACTGCTATATTATGCCTGTACGCATCCCCAGCAGAGCGAGTCTTGGTCAATGACCTTCTCTCATCCTCCTTTTGTATTTTTAATGGTACCTGCCTCTTTCAAGCCATTGATATTGACCTTCCATAGTTACATTACCGATTCTATTGAAACTGAATGTCATGCAATATGCATCAAATATCGGATGTTTCATTTCAGTGTTACTTCTTTTCTTATGTATTGTGGTACTCTGTATATCCTGCATTTTTCCAATAAAGCTTTTTTAAAAGGAAAAAAAAAATAAATAATCAGGCACTCCAAAGGCTGATAGTACGCTGCTGCTGCAGGTGGCAGAAATGCAGTGATTGGCCATAGAAAAGCCAGTCTCTGTTCAAATATTCCACAGAATGGCTCGGGCAACTTGGTTGTGAAGGGTTTCCTCATGCCTTTGCTCTGCAATGTGTTGTGTACCCTCAAAGGGTTAAGGCCAGCTTATCTTTTTGTTATATCTTTGGGGGGCAACTATAATTTGGATAATTTTTTTTATTTTAATTACATTGACATGATATTGGAAATAAGTCTGAAGAAGAGAAGACAACAGATAAGTAGAAAGACAGAAGAAGAGAGAAGACAGAAGATTAAAGAAGAAGACTTGAACTGGATGACCAGGGTGCTGAAGAGCCAGCTGGACATCAGCATTACAGCTAAGTGTTTATTTTCATGGGATGGTGTTAACTTTAGGGGGATTAACCCTGTGAGTGCCAGTGTGGGTATACAATGCTCTGCAATGCATTGAATACCCCACTGGCACTCATAGGTTTAATTTTTACGACATTACACAAATTTTTCACTACTTTAAATGTGGGGCTTAGGGACCCATATCAATACATCCACTGGTCACTTAGGGGTTTTTTTTGTTTTGTTTTTTTCATATTTTTTGTACCCCTTCAATTCCAGCGTTGGCAGTTTAAGACATGCTTTAAGGGACTCTACACCAAGAGAGAGTAGGTACAGATATTGGGCAATAAAGTGGGGTTCCTTAAAGTGTTAGTAATGTCCACAAAAAAAGTTTTTTGCATTTAGAAGAGCTTAAAAAGCTGAGCTAAATGCAAAAAAAACGTATCTCTCAAACCGCTATGGTTTAAGAGATACAGGCGTTTAAAGTTTGATATCTCCTACTGACAGCTGGAGGTGCTTGAGAAGTGCCTAGTTTTCAATCACTCATTTTAGACCATTCCAATGAAGGGATTCGTGGTAAATAACGAGATCGCAGCTCTGCTCAAGCGCTTCCATGTCAGCCGACATGGATCTCCTGCTGACAGCTTTACAGCTGTCAGTAGCAGAGATGAAACTTTAAACGCTTGTATCTCTTAAACCATAGTGGTTTGAGAGATAAGTTTTTTGCATTTAGCTCAGCTTTTTAAGCTCTTCTAAATGCAAAAAAACTTTTTTGTGGACATTACTAACACTTTAATGAATGTTACTTCCCAGAGCATGGAGATGAATGGGAAATTCAAACTCTTTTTAAATAACTTTCAATGGGCTCAAAATATAGTGCCCAACATGCTTTTATTCACGCGGTAGGTTTTCACAGCACAAGTAATTGAATGGCTTACTGTACTTGAGAAACTACTATTTGCTTTTTTTTGGGGGGGATGGGGACAATTGCATCGAAACCTCAATGTGGTAGAGTGTGTGCAAGGTTATGCACTAAAGCATTATCATGCTTTATTGCATAACCTGTAGTGCAGATGCATGGGGCTAGATTCTACTGCAGGTGCTAAATGTTAACTACCGCTTTATCAAACATTTTACTATTGAAGTATATGGAGAAAACTGGAGATAAAAGCAGAGATAAAATTAGCACCTATAATAGAATCTAGCCCATGATCAGTAAGACAACATTCCAGCATATAAAATAAGATGTGCTAGCAGGTTTGTACTCACCCCGCTCATCTTTTGAGCTAAGACCCAAGTGCATAATTCATTTGAATATTCTGGCCATAGTGAGTCAAGTGCAACGTTATTATGAGAATGTGTTAGTGTTCCTTTAAACAGCTTAGTCATCTTAGCCTTTTGCCCTGCTCTGGTGGAACATCTTGCATTATCAATTGACTAATTTCTCTGAGGCTCTGATTTAGTTTGTTTGTCTTGTATAATTAAATGATAAATCTTCCTGGGAAATGGAATTCAGTCCAGAATATGTCATGTCTGTGGAAAACTGTACAATGTACAAGACACATTTCCCTGTGAAAAAAAGATGCTTCTTGTGAGAAGTTTATTAGTGTCACAGACCCAGCATTTGGGCACGGGAAGCCAATCAATAAAAAAAATAAAAAAAGTAGCAACATTTCGTAATACATAATCCATCAACACCTCCGACCATGTGGGCTATTTTCTTAAAATAAAAAAGAGACATCTTTGAAAGCTTTGGATTTATGTTGTGACAGACAGATGACTGATTGCTTGGCACAGTGCTTTTGTTAACAAAGTACAGATACCATGTACTGAGAGCCTTATGCACAAAGCAATGGATGAACAATTCTGAAGTATACCAAGGGACAAATATAAATTCACAATATCTGCATTGATTCAAGCAGAGCTTTTAACCCCTTCAATGCTAGAGAGGTCTCCACAATGCCTTGGAGACCTCTCTAGCAATCAAGAATTAAAAAGTCCCATTTAAATCTATGAAAATGTCCACTTCCATCCATAATGTAGTTGGTTTGCTCCAGAATTGTTCATGTTTTCTGCTTAAAGGGATAGTAATACTCCACATATTGTAGCTTTGTTAAAAAGAAACTTATTGCCCCCAGTGTTATCTCTCTATACCCTTATGGTTTGATGATAGCGCTCAAAACTCCCCCCTCCCTCCCTCTTCCCTGACTGAACTCTGACTGCAGGGATATCCAGTATTACTTGCATCAGACGGCTCTGCAGCATTGCCGAGATTGCATTTATAAATAAGAAATCTTTCACTAAAACTGTCTTCTACGTGTGCTTGGTTTGCAAGACCGTTTCAGTGAAAGAATTATTTTTTATAATCGTGATCTTGGCAATGCTGCAGAGCCGCCTGATGCAAGTGATACCGGATATCCCTGCAGTCAGCGTTCAGTCAGGGAAGGGGGAGGGAGGGGGAAACTTTGAGCGCTATCACCTCTCAAACCATAAGGGTTTGAGAGATGAAACTGGGGGCAATAAGTTTCTTTTTAACAAAGCTACAATATGGGGATTAGTAATTTGCAAGTATTACTATCCCTTTTAGGCCTTAAGCCCATTATTAATAAAGCTGAAATTATTCTGGAATAAAAAAGCTGCACAATAGGGGGCAAACAAAATTCCTGGCTGTACTCTGTAAAGTAAATAGGTTTTCAGAAATTCACCGTAACGTCTCCGTAGCACAGTGTGGCACTTTATGTTAATTCCCTACATAGTATGTTAAATAATTGTGTTTGAAGTCAAACATTGCTATTTGAAATTACCCCAATGTGTAAGCTCTGTCTAGATTATGAATTCTCAGTTCCGGTCATTGAGGCATACATACAGGTCAGGTTTTCAGGATATCTCTAAATAAGCATAGACAGCTCAATCACAATACCACTGAGCCAGTGATAAGCCAACTTTCATTAAACAATTGAAAAGCTGACCTTTTGCTCTGCCCAGAGGACTAACATTGAAAAACATTGGCCTTGACTGGAAAGCCACAGTAAGGTCAGAGGAAGACAGGTAGACACCATCTGTAGAGAGATAGTAATTAAAGCCAAGAGGTGAAATAAGGGCACCAAGTGAGAGAGTAAAGAGGGGAAAAAATAAGTGGTCTCAAGACTGATCCTTGGGGTAAATAAATTGAGAGGTCCTGGGGAAAAGACAGTTATTAGAAAAATTAAGACTGAAAGTAAGATTTGAGAGACAGAAGTAAATCCATCCTAGAGCTGTGTCATAGAGGCAAAATGATTTGTAGTGTGAGATGTCTGAAAGGAGTGTGTGATCAACATTGTCAAAGGCAGCAAAGAGATCTAGTAGCATTAGTATATTGTATTGTCTTTTGTCCTTTGCTGTGTGTAGGTCAATAGTGACTTTTGTTAGCGCTGTTTCTGTATGGTAGTTGGAATGGAAACCTGACTGCAAAGAGAGATGGAATTGAGATTAACATGATAATTCAAGATGTTCCAGGATCTTAGATGCAAAGGGCAAAAAGAATCTGGATGGTAATTTGAAAGACAGTTGGGGTTGAGAGAGTTTTGAGTATAGGTTTGACTATTGTATGTTTGAATGAGGCAGAAAAGGTCCCATTAGAAAGAGAGACACAGTGAGTGGTAATAATATTGGTGAAACACAGAAACTAACATAAAAAGGCAGACTGTGCCACAAATAAATAAAAATTTGTTTCTCAAAAAATAAAGTACAAAAAAATTAGCAGCACAACATATAGGTATTTGCTAATTTACTGTAAAATTAACTGAATTCAAGTGCCTTCATGTGCTGCTAACAGTGCCTGTTTCCAGGATATTGCAGTGTGATTACAGATGGCTTAGTTACTTAGTTAATATGACTGACCCTTGGATTGATCCATCTGTGCTCAGATGGACCTCTGCACATGTACACAGTACTTTACAGAGATAGTAATAGTGCAATACAAAAAAAGGACAAGGTTAAGTGGGATCATTATATTATTAGTGGAGCAAGAAGTACAGCAAAGGGAATCATACATTGTCAAGGGGACCGTGACCCAAAGATCTTAAAATCTAATTACAAATAAAGACAACATAAAGAGACAGTGGGAGGAGGATCATAAGTACAAGTAGAAGACTTCAGTAAGGGAAGTGCAGAATGATTTTGATGCAACTGTCAATGTGCACAAGGGGAATACTGTCACTGTGTGGCCTGCTTTAGTAGGTGTTTTTTTAGGAGATGCTTGAAAGTGACGTGAATAGTGAGAGGGCATTCCATAATAGAGGCAGAGCCAGTGAAAATAATTACAGCCAAGAGATGGCTTGAGTTGTTTAAGTAGCCAGAACAGAAAGAACACAGGTGGAAGGAAGTGGCGCAGCAAGAGATAAAAGGAGATATATAAGAAGGTGCTACCACCTACATTAATACTTGAAAATTAGAGAAATCTCAATGTATTCTTCCTGGTAACACTTTTTTCTAAATAAATATAGAAGAGAGACTGCTTCCTGGAGGGTTCTGGATAACAGTTTAGTTTTAGGAAGAAAACTGGATCCAGCCAATTTACTGTAAAACCCAGCTGTTGACTGTACAATACGTTTGTTGAAACTTGTACCAATTGTATTAAAATGTGCATCTGTACTTATTTCTTTGCTGATACAATAAAAAATTATTTTAAAAATGAGACTTAAATGAGAGGAGAATAATTTTGCATGAAATACAATATTTTATAGGTTGCCAAGAAAGGGTTTTCAGGAGTAGATGAAAGGGAAGGAACCTGGGTGAAAGGTTAGCTATTCTTACAGCTGAATTGAGAACAGACTGAAGTAGGGAAAGATGAGAGGTAGGAAGACTAAACAGTAGAATGTTGGAATAGTCTACTCTAGCGATGTGGGCCAGAGTAAGATTTCACAACTGACATACATAGGAGGAAACAGCAAGTTTTGGTGACACCTTGGAAATGGGGGGAGAATGTCAAGGTAGAATGGAGTGGAACACCAAAACAAACTGGAGGACAACTGAGGGTTTCCACTGCAGTACATGTCAATGATGGCCACACACACTGCTTTGTTTGCCAGTAGTCCATGGGGTCATTGTTTCTGACTAAAATGTAGCTATTCTGCAAGTATGCAGAAACCATCTCACATGCAGTGGGACCACTTCTAGGAGCTACAGGGTGTTCCTGTGTATCAGTTACCAATCCATACTCAGGGAGCAAGTCCCAAAGGAATGTGCTGCCACTACCACCAATGTTGGGTTTTTGCAGAGACTCATTAATTGTCCTGTGTTCTGAATGGGATATTCAGCTTCTGCTGGTTGAAATACTTTACTGCCTTCCTGTTCACTATACTGTCTAGATGTTTGTTGTGTTGTCACTTTCTCCCTCTCATCCTCCACAATGCAACCCTCCACTCGATCAATAAGCATGTCTCGATATTCCTTGACAGAATCCAATTACTAAGAGAGTTGCTGCTGATCATCATGACTCCTTGTTGTGACAAATGGCCCTGTGCAGACATTCAGAAATTTGATACTTGAAGCTGGGGTCCAGCAAAGTGGCAAGAATGTATTCCTCGTTGCTTTTAATGGATACTATGCGACAATCTTGTTCAAAGCACGCTAACATGTCCTTTAGCAGCTGGTGCATTTCTGTGTTGTCATTATGGTAAGAATTCTCAGCCATGCTCCTCATTTTTTTCTGCAATAAAAATATTAGTGGCAGAATTTCACTAATTCCTGCCCCAATGCGACTCACCAGCATGGTTGCATCTTCAAAGGGTTTTAGTAGCTCACATACATTGCACTTTAATTGCCATTAGCCAGGTGACAAAGAGGCTCCCTCCAAAGCCTTCCAGTTTTGCATGGTGTACTCGCTAATGGGCATGGCCTTACTCTGCTCGTACAAACACTCTAGCATGTACATTGTGTAATTCCACCTGGTAGGGGCGTTCATTTTCAGCTGGTGATGGGGCAGGTTGTTACACTCTTTTATGGAATATAGAGCATTGCATGCACATAGGAGTGACTAAAATGGGCACTGATTTTGTGGGCAGTAGTAAGCATCTCTTTGAGGGTTTCGGATTCTGCCAGGAATCTGGTCACAACTAAATTTAGTACATGGACAAAGCAGGGCACATGCACTATACCATCTATTCTCAAAGCAGCGATTATGTTGGAGCTGTTATCAGTAGACACAAAAACAGCTTTTAAGGAGCAGGGTACAAGCCATTCCTCTATCACCTGCTCCAGCTTACTTAGAACATCTACAGCTTTGTGGGTCTCTGGAAACTCTGCATGCACAAGGTGGCATGAAGATAGTATGGGCTAGCCTACTGCTGCTGCTGCCTTTTAATCACACTGCCACAAACAGAAGCACGATTATTGGTTTTCACCTGATGCTGTAAGCTAGTGTTGTCCACTGTTGGTGCTGGGGGGGAGGGAAACCCAGTGAGCAGTCACAGTCATATATTACTGCTGTCTTCATTGTTCTTCTTATATGATTCTTTATTTCTACTGGCACTGGTGGTGTTGGAACTAGTTTTGCTGGGACCTTGACAAACTGCATCCTCCCTTGTAGGAGTGGGATCATCATCATTGATTGCACACGCAGCAGCAACCATTGCTGCAGTCAGTTTTTGAACTACTACTTTACTTTCACATCCCTACAATGCTCCACCCTTCCCCCTCCTCCTGCCCCTTGTGCATTTGCTGGACATTACTAAACTATTGTGTTTTTACTCTGCACAACACAACTGATGGAGTATGATCTCTTTCCTAAGCACAGTCAGCTGTCTGTCAGTCACTGTCACCTAATATAGTTGTTCTTTTATTTCTTTATTCTTTTTTTAAACTTTTTAAATTCTTTTTTTTTTTTTAAGTTGTCTACCCTGTCTTATCACTGTCACAGTCTGTTCAATAAAAAAATAACTTCCTCACCCAGCAGAGAGACAATAACAGCAAGATTAGCAAGCAAATAGGGCCCCAGCTGCCTGTGTCTTGCCAGTCAGTAATCTGAATTTTTGGGGAATTATTTGGGGTCAACATTTTTCCACCCTTCTTCTCCCATTGACTCTCCTAATACAGGAATAAAATATCCCACCTAAAAGATTCCCTAAACTAAACTTAAATTCCCCTCTCTTCTCTAGCTCAAACAACGTACTGCTCTCACAAACACAGAATGGCATGCTGTGAGAGCCTGACACCCTTTTATATGGCTGTAGAAAACCTTTGCATGATGGAGAAATATTTTTCTTCCCCTTGATTTCAATGTACAATTATCACGGTACCTGTGATTCCTTGCCTGCTCTGTCTTCCGGTGGTGGGTCCTGGATGCAGCTTCTGGTCTGCCACTATCGGCGGGCACGCGCCTCTGACGCCATGCTCGCTATTTTGCAGTTTCCTGTCTGCATGACCTAGATTGCTCCGCCCTCGGCAGTGGCCTTATAACCTTCCCACAAACTGGGCTTAGTCACCCTTTCGTGGTGTTTCTGTGCGCATTCCAGTGTTGCTCATTTTGAACTTTGCTTGGCATTCGATATCTCCTGGTTCTCGATCCTTGGCTTGTCTGACTATCTGATCCAGTGTATGACCTTGGCTCCGTCTGACTAACTGATCTGTGTATGACCCTGGCTTGTTCGACTACCCGCTCTGTGCTGACCCCGGCTGTGGCTGACTACCCAATCCGGTTCCTGACTGTGGCTTGTCTGACCTACTCTCCATGCTTCTCCCTCCTGTCTGACTACCACTGTCCCAGGTATAGCTGTAAGTGCGCTTTACCTATTTGGTGCATCTGCTACCCTGCAGGAAGCGTTGCTAGTTGCCTCCACAGTGTGCGAACCCTTTGCCTCCGGCCACTACCTAGCCAGTACAACTCTCCTTGCTGGTGCGTTGTTTGTTGCCTCCTCACTGTGCAATTCCATTGCCCCAGGTCTTGTAATGTTACTTATTTCACTATACCAGTTGCCTCCTGGTACACTACCTTTGTACACTCCCTGCTGTCTCTGCCTGTCTCTCTATGGGTTTGCACTGTGCTTCTGCAATTACATATTTGGCAGCCTCCTAGTGCACCTCCGCTGTGTGGCCTTCATTCGGTACATTTCTGTACATCTCTTTCAGGAGGTTGTCCGGGTACTCTCCATTACTATTCTTGGCGTTCCAGGTGAGAGCAAAGTCTGGTTCTGTACCCGTGTTATCTATTATCCAATTGCAGTTCAGTAGTGGACTACACTGTCCTCACTCCTGTCTCCCCAAGGGTGAGGAAGTGTTTGCTCTTGTTATTATTCATATTTCTATTGCTACTATTATTTTCTTCAATAAATTGGTTAAACTTACTTGTACTGTGTTGTGTGATTATTTGTCTGAGTTACCGTGACAACAATGAGCTAGGTGAAAAAGAGGAAAATTGACACTTTTCGCTGGAAAATTTTCACCAAGTGGAAAGTGTCAGTTTTTGCTGATTTCAGTTTGAGGTGAAACTTTTCACCCATCTCTAGTTGGTAGGTTATGATGAAATGAAATTGGTTAAGAACAAAGCCCATGTCTCCTCAAGTGGGTTCAACCGAACTGTACATTTTTATAATCTTGAGAATGGTGAAAGGAACGTGGTACCCTCAAGAAGATATCTCCATTCTTCCAAGAACAACTTAATGGCCAGTAATTCCCTGTTTCCTACATCATAGTTCCTCTCTGCCATAGAGAATTTCTTGGAGAAGAAGGAACAGAGATAAGATGCCCCTTCAGCCTGCTTTGACAGAAAAGCCCCAGCACTGACTTCCCCCCAGAAGGGTTTTACTAAGATTAGGAAAATGGAGAACTGGGGCAGTATTGCTTCAAAGTTGTAAGAGCTTCTTGTGACCATACTTTGGGGTTAGAAGTCAATGCAGTGATGGGGGCAACAATCTTGGCAAAACCCAGGATGAATCTCCAGTAATAATTGAGAAGTCCAAGAAATGTTGAACTCCTCGAAGAGTGATGGGCTTAGGTCAAGCGGTGATGGCTGAGACCTTCTTAGGAGCCATTTGAAGTCCAGTAGATGATATCACATACCCAAGAAATTGAGTTGAATCCTTCTCAGATTCCCAATTTTCAGCCTTCACGAAAAGGTGATTCTCCAGCAACCTTTGGAGAAAGATCCTGACATGGATACAATGATGTACCTGAAGATGTTGTTGATAAAGCTCTGGAAGATGGCGGGGCATTACAATCCCAAAAGGCATTACCGGTATTCATACTGCCCATACCTGGTGATTGTCAAGGTTTGGCTGAGCTGCTCTACTGGGTCCTACTGGGTCCTGACTCCTGGCTGTTCCTGAGCTCACGGACTTCTGTGTTCCTGACTCCGGCTTGACTGAGTACCTGTCTCGGTTCTTGACCCTGGCTTGTCTTTAAGTTTATGGATCACGATTCTGTTTTTGTCACTTTAATAAAGGTGTTTTGCATTTCACATTTTTGTGTCTGTGTGGTTCCTGGTCCCTAACAGTGTTAAATGTCATCTTCCATTCGTCTCCTTGGAGAATCCTGATTAGGTTGTGTATGCTCCTCTAAGAGCAAGTATTGTGAAGTCTGTGGCACTGTGCAACCGTTCAAATAGTTTGGAGATCATGGGCAGTGGATATCTGTTTTTGATGCTAATATGACAAAGGGTCAAATACCTCCTCCTGCCAGGAAAGTTGAGGGATGGATAAACACCTTAGACAGATTTTCATCAATGTAGTCAAGTAAGGCTTGATTTTTGGGGTTGTTTTACCCTGAGTAGGCAGAGTACCAGGAAGAAGATCAATGAGGCAATCTAACTCCTGATGTGGAGATTTGAGCTCAGCTTTACTCTTGGAAAACACATTCAAGTATGCCCAATACACTTCCGGAACAAAGGTCTCTCAAAGCCTCCTCAGCGAGAGTAGGAGCTACTGTCAAATGATTCCAAGAGATATACTTATGATGACAGATAGTACTCCAGGAGGAAATCTCTCCAAACCACCAGTCAATTCTTGGGTTGTGTAGCTGGAGACAAGGTAGGCAGAATATGAGTGAAGCTGTTGGAGATTCACTAATGTCAAATTGGATCTCTTCCAAGTGTAATATCCCTGTGTGAAGGGGTAGCAGAACAGTTTCATGGGGCACAAGTCCTCTGGCCAATTGCTGCCCATCAACAACAAATAGATGGAGAGGTACAGCCTTACCCTTAAAGCGGAACTACCACAGCTAAACAACTTGATGTCTAATAATTCCCCATCTGGAGACTAGCTGCTCAGTAGTGCTAGTCACCAGAATTATTACCTTATTCAATAAACTTCTCCATTCTTCCCAGGCTGACAGGCAGGACGGAGCACAGACATCTTTCAATAGTGACATCTGCAAGCCTGCGCTGTCAGTCCCTTCCAGACCCGAATGGCTCTTAACAAAGCAAAGTTCCTCTTTAATCAGTATATGATAGAAAAGGGCAAAGGAAGAGTCCATCCCTGTTGCTCCTGAATTTTCCCCCCAAGACACGGTAACTGGTACCTTCAATCTATTGAATCTTGATTGGGAGGTCATCTGAATGCTTGATGGAGTGTCTCCAGTACTCCACAAGACTTGGAGTTTCCCATACGAGTCAGGCATTGCCGAAGTAAATGATCCTTCTGGCCATAATAGAGTCATAGCCTTAGACTCTGACATCTGGACTTCTCCTCATCACAGAGTAGGGTTACTGCTTTTATCTACATAGGCTCAACCTTGGCATGGATGTTTTCTGGGAGGGAAGTGATCCCAGTAGTTGGTCCTTCTCTGGATCGATGATAACGATCCCTCTCCTGCTGGTTTTCAAGCATTCTGTGGTCCAACTCCAAACATAAAGAAATTAATATCTCTATGTACTCCAGTATTTCACGGCAGGTCATTGCATCCCAAATACATTCGTTCAGACCCTTACAGCCCATACCTGGTGTTTGTCAAGGTCTGGCTGAACTGCTCTACTCTGCTGTTGATTCTGTTGTCTGAGCTAATTTAGAGCTCTGTTATCCATTGCTGCTGCCTTCTGAGTTCACGGGTCAGTCTGAATCAGCTGACCTCTCTGATTACTCAGCCAACCCTCTCAGGGTATTTAAAGCAGCTTGGCTCACTTCCTGATTGTCCTTGTGTTTGTTGCTGCTGGCTGCTGTGGATTCTCCTGTGCTCCTGTTTATCTGTATATGACCTGGCTTCCTCTGACTATCCTACTGGGTCCTGACCCCTGGCTGTTCCTGAGCTCACAAACTTCTGTGTTCCTGACTCTGGCTTGGCTGAGTACCTGTCTTGGTTCTTGACCCTGGCTTGTCTTTTGGTTTATGCTTATGCCTTACAGAAGGCCGCCTAGAGGGCCCACATGTTCCATTCAGTTTCATAGAGTTTGTGGAATTCTGCAGTGTATTGTGCCACACTGCAGCTCCCCTGTCAGAGCTCCATCAGAGCCACTTAGGGAGACGCACTACAGCCTGGGACATCAAATATCACCCTGAAAATGGAAATAAAGGTGTCAGAATCCTCCAGCAAAGGAGAACCTTTCCCTGCCAGTGGAGATGCCCATGCCAAAGCCTCCTCTTTAATGAGGGAAATCATAAATTCTACTTTCCGGCATGTGTCCCAAAAGTTTGGGGCAAATTTTTAAAGTTTTAAAGACATTGGTTGAGGAAGCCTCTGCACTGTGATGGGTGACCTGAATATCTTTCAGGAAGGGGAATCTTGGGAGGTTTTCCCCTCCCAGATGCAATTTCACTAAAATATTAAAAAGAATGGGCCACAGTACAGATCCCTGAGGTACTCCACTAGTAACACTCCTTTCATCTGAATATTCTCTCTCTCTCTCTCTCTCTCTCTCTCTCTCTATATATATATATATATATATATATATATATATATATATACTGGATAGACAGTCTAGCGGAGGTCAAGAACTGGGAACCAGAATAAAGAGGAAAGTAGTGGAAGGCCAGGGTCATAGACAGAAAGTTGGAAGGACTCAAGCATCAAACAAGATTGGAGTAACAGGATAGTTCCAATACAGAACTAGCTCGAAGATGAGCATCTACCTGTACAGAAGCCAGGTAGAGAAGCGTGAAACCACCAATAAAGAGAATCAGGGGCAGAGACTCTCAACGTCAACAGAGGAATGGACGTGATAATCCTGCAGGGGCTGCAGTGGTTACAATTATATATCCATGCATTATGTCATTTTATTTATGTGTCCAGTTCTAACAGGTTAATCTGTGAACCCTAATTCTGAGGGCCTACCAACAGCTAATATTTAACCCTTTGTGTACAAGAGGGTGCCGGACACATTGGACAGCCCTCTGGCACTCGAAGAGCTAAGGGTATTCATGATTAAACACAGATGAGATCATTTTGATTGATCCACCTGTACACAAGCAGTCAAATGCTTATACTGTGGCCTGCTGGTGTCGGGATGGGCAAAAGTTTTCATCTATAAAAAAGAAATTGGAGAAAAATGGCAATTTCTGTCTAATGGGAGATTTCTTGCGAAAAGTGCAGTTTTCCTTCTTTTTTCGCTTAGCTCATTGCATTGAAATCAATGGGAAGACTGAATTTCTACCAACCACATGACATTTTCCCACAGGCATCCTATAAAAGGGGAGGCATGTTTCCACAGTATGCCATTCTGTGTTCGTGAGAGCAGCTACTTTTTGAGTTACAGAAGATAAGCAAATAAAGTGGAGTTAAACTTTAGTTTAGAGAGACTTTTAGGTAGGACATTTGTTCTCTGGATTAGGGGAGTCTGAGAGAATTCTGCGGGAGAAGAAGGGAAAAAGTAGGTTGACTCCAAATACCCCCAAAATTCAGTATAACTGACTGGCAAAACTGTTGGTATAAGAGTCAGTTATGACCTGTTTGTATTATGGGACACTTATGACCTTTTCATTCTGCAGCACTGCATGCGAGCCAGTACCTGATTTAAAGGGATATGTGGTCAGTGGTTACCTCAGTTTGTATTTGTTACACCACTTCATAGATGCCCATTTAGCTTTATTTAAATGTAGTATAATTTAGTGGGAGACAGTTCTAAGTGTGTATGGTGATTCATTAATAAAAATACTTATTTAGAGGATGATCAACAATGGGCCATCTGCACAAATCAAAGAGGAGCAATCCTGACGTGAATCAACTGCACAATTCCCATTCATTTTAAAATTTGATTTTAACCTCTTGAATGCAACAGAGTTCACCAATGCATGGAGAAGGTTCATTAAAAAAGTGGTTATATGATATAACAAACAGCAAAAAGAGCAGCTTCACATGGAAGATGTTTGTGTGTGGGTTACTATGTGGACAAGGTAGAGGATGTTCTGGAACACACAGTGGTTAATGAGAATAATAATATAATAATAATAATAATAATGCCAGTGATTCTTAGCTTTAGTCCTTGGCCACAATAAACAGATCAGGTTTCTATGATATCCATAATTAACCCTTTGAGTGTCAGAGGGGTGCCCAACGCATATCTAAGTACTTGTGAATTAATCACTACTCTACTAATTACCCACTTGTGATCAAGCAGGAATTATCTTGAAAACCTGTACTGTTTCTGTGCCCTGAAGACTAACTTTGAGGTTAGTTAGTTAGTTACATGAATAAAAGAAAAGTGGTGCAATGCTTGGACAAACCAACAGTATCATGGGGTAAAATAGACATTCCCACTGCATTGAAAACCTCTGTAGTATGCTAGGGTATAAATGTAAAAAGGAATTAGGGACATTTTGTCTCCTATTGTGCAATTGTTTTGTTCTCTAGAATTGTATCACTTTTCTGTTGTACATAAGCAGCAATACAACATTACATGCCACCAGCAGAGCAATGCATCATTGCATGTCACCAGCATAGCAGTATGTCATTACATGCCACTAGGAGAGAAATGCAACATCACATGCCACCAGCACAGCAGAACACCATTACTTGCCACCAGCAAAGTATTACATATTACAGAAAGAGATAACCTGGTACTTTTCTCTTTAGAAATTCCCCTTAATGTTATGTGTAGTGGGAATGAGCAAAAAGTTTAGTTTTCTCCCAGTAGGAATTTCCACTGAATAGGAGACATTTTTCTGCTTTCCATAATAGTTCTTTCAGAAGGGAAAATAAAGAACAAATCAGTAATTTTATGGGTAAAAGGTTTAGCCCACATATTTCAAAGGGCTTCATCTTGCAACATGTACATGGCATCACACATGAGTACACACATTCACTCACTTTGTTGCAGGATAAGATGTCCTGATAGATACAAAACAGGTAATTTTCTCTCAATGTGAACATTTTCCTCCATCCCTTGAGTCTAGGTTAGTGTTAAGCTATCTTTGGCTCGCCAACTTTAATAGAATGCAGCTTCGATACACAACATCTGGGCAGCCAAACATTGCCTACACTGGTCTTTAACCCTTTGGAGACTTCTTTAAAATCAAATGGAGTTAACGCTCATTACTTTTCTTGCCACATATGTTAGGCAATACTAGTGCACACTATTTCATTCATTTATTCATATTAGAAAATTTCATTTTGGTTCCAGTCCAAGTGATAAAACTTCTTTTCTCTTTATTTTGTTCCTTCCTCTGCATTTATAGTGAGAAGTGATAGTATTCCCTCTGGCTGCTGTAACAGTGTTGATATGTAAAGATATTCTGGGACTGACAAGGCTGACTGAGATTGCCAGGCTCAGCTGTGAACACTTCAAAGCCATTTCTCCTGCTCGCGTGTGTGTTTAACCATGTCAACATGCTGTCATTATCAAAATTTAATTGAATATTTGAGACTAGGTAATATGCTAAGGAACTTCTGCAGCTATTGGTAAGAACTCAGTGAGAGAGGAGAACAGGGATAAAACCCTTTAAGTGACCAATGAGATAAAAGAAATGTACACATGTACAAAAGCAGAAGACAATTCTGTGTCAATATATTTTCACTGTAGGAGGCAAAGCATTCCAATTGAGTTAACCCGTTTAGTGCCAGAAGGATGCACAATGCATTGCTTTGCAATGCATTGTGCACCCTCTGGCCAAAAAGGGTTAAATGGGACTCTTCTTCAATGCCAGAGATTTTTCCAGTGCTCCACAATGTGTTGAAGATCTTTCTAGAATTAAGTTAAAACAGAGAGCAACAGATTTTGAACCACAGAGCTGCACACCACTCTGGCCCTGAAAGGGTTAATGAGACCATGGGGAACATCTATTTATCCCCTACAATGAGACGGGTTTGCTCAACAATGTCACCACTTCTTTTCATTTACTCCTTTCATGGCTATTGCTCTCCAATAAACAACAATTGCTTACTGTAGAAACATACACACAGGAATAGGTGCAGACCTTATCAGAACCAATCTCTTGAGAATAATAAAGAATGTAACATTCACATAAATCAAATGAATATAGACCGGTAAAGCATATGGGGTATTAATAATAAACCATCATGATCTGTGACTCCATAAATAGGAAAAAAATCTGGAACCACTGAATCCATAGTATAAATAGTTACCTTGAAATAGAAAAAATAAATAAAAATGATTAAAAAGTAAATACATTGTCCAATCCACTTTCAAGATGCTTTGAGAATAAACATCTTTCTCAATCAATAAAATGCATGTTCACCATTATCCAGTGACTTGATGTATACACATGACTAGGGGTGGGTGAAAGTTGTCGCCGTGCTCCTGCGAGAAATCCCAAACCATTCCTCTATCCCTGGGAGTCCTCTCCTTTCCTTCACTAAAGTGTCCAAGTGGAACATGATCCTGAAGACTAAGAGGCCAGAACTGGTGTTGGGGGAGAGCAGGCACAGAATTAATGCCAACGACCACCAGCAGGAGCACAGATCAGCTGCCTGTGCCTGCTGCTACTGCTGCAAGTCTACGTTTTTCAGGTCAAAAAGAAATGCCAAGTGTGACATTAGGGGGCCCTCTGTCACATGGCTTGTCACCTCCTCCAAGCAGCAGTGAGATGTCTGCAATAGAGCAGCAGAAGCAGCACGTAGTGACTAGTGGTGGTGGTGGTGGTGATGGTGATGATGTTGGAAAAGCTGGGGTGGAAGAGACATTGATGGCTTTTTTAGCAAAAACTGAGAAGGAATGGGAGACATGGATGAGGATGGGCACCACCACCACTACTAGCAATGAGATTTTGGAATTTATGGAATTTGCAACTGGTCTAATTCCTGCTGCTGCTGCTGAGATGCAAGGGCAGAAGGATGCTGAGGAGCAAACTAGTGTGTCACAGACCACCGTGGACACAGAGGGAATGGGGTCAACAAGTGATGCGGGACTAGGACAGGTTACAGTTGCCAGTGTCAGCAATACTCCTGGTCTTAGTTGCCGTGCTGAATCTAAGGCAGTAGCAGCAACAGCAGCAACATTATCCACTGCCACAGACAGTGAAGGGGAATGTGGAAGACAAGAAGAAAGAGGCCATTCTTCTCAACTTGTTCCACCTTTTCTCTCCCCCTGAAGTCATGGGTGTGGGACAATTTTTCTCTTGGGGCAGGCACAGTGCAGTCATCACCAGTGGCACTTTGCACAATTTGTGACAAGTCAGTGAGAAGGGGAAAGGAGGGAACACACCGTGACACAAGTGCCCTGATATCACACATGAAACACAGACACTATGACAAAGATGTGGTATAAAAGGGGTCTGAGGTGGGTGTCTGTGTTGGTGAGTCTGGGGAAAGAATAAGTTGAACAGATAATTTTTTTGGGGGATTTGTTGACTGCTATTGGGGGGACAGTTAATGAAAAAATAAAATATACAATAAAATAAGAAATTGGTACGTAATGTGACATAGGCATGGACTCCCAGAAGTAAGCTGCGACTGGGGCAGAATGATACTTAATATTTTGTAGAGGATGATTTGTAGGACTTGTTATTAGAGGCACAAGCCCTGAGTAAACATTGATTTGTAGGATGTATACTTATTAGAGGCACAAGCCCTGAGGAAATATTTATTAGTTGTAGGAAATTAGACTTGTGTTAGGCTCAATCCATGAGAAAACATTGATTTGTTGTAGGAAATAAGACTTGTGTTAGGCCTTAGCCCTGAGGGAACATTGATTTGTAGGACTTAGACTTGTTTGGCCCTAAGAAAACAACCACTCAAAATTTTTTTATTTTTTTGGAGGCCTCTGGTGTAATTGAAGAATTGTATGACTGCTGTTCTTGCTGCTGTTGCTGCTGAGTTGTTTAAACAGCATGATGATTAGTTAGCTCAAAGGGAATGAGATCAACAACAGCAGTGACATGGGTGATCGTGATCATGGTTCCACTTGCTACTACTAGCTCCAGTGATGTGCCTGAGGCAATAGCAGCACCGCAACTAGCCCCCTCCACTCCCCTCTAAGGACACATGACAACTTGCAGATCTTTTAATAATAATGATGAACCCTCCCTGCCACCAGCTTAGCAAATTCTGCAGGATGGAATCAACACAGATGGTGCTTTATTCTCTGGTTGTTATCCTCCACCACACTGCCATGTGTGGTCAGTGCACCACAGAGTGTGCAATGGGTAGTTGCAAACTGCCACATCCTGACATTACTGAATGGATATCAACTGGTGGGGGAGGTAAAGATGAACGAGGTGGACTGGCTTAAGATGTAGTTACCCTAGATCAAGAAGGTGATGGCAAGCTAGGAGTTTCAATCATCACTGAACTTTCAGCATCTGGCTGGATTTCTCTATTCTTGCTCCTCTTTGCTCTCCACCTCACCTCTTGTTGCCTTTTGGGAGAGTTGGGTTACAGCAAAAGAGGTGCCAAATTTCTTGGTGTTTGGCTTTAACATGTTTCACATAAATGTCATGGTGTCTGTGTTTCATGTGAGTTCTAAGAGCAGTCATGAAAAGGCACTTTCCCTCCTTTCCCCTTTTCACTGGCTTGTCACGAATTGTGCACAGTTCTGTTGCTGATGACTGCACTGTGCTTGCTCCATGTGAAAAATTGTCCCACACCCAGGGTTTCAGGGAGGGCGAGAAAGGTGAAGAAGATTAGCCTCCATATTGCCCTTTACTGGCTGGGGCAGAGGATGATGTTGTTGCTTTTGTTGCTACTGCCTCAAAATCAGCACTGCAACTAGTACAAGTAGTATTGCTCCTGGCAAGTGGAACCTGTCTTGGTCCCGCATCACTTGTTGAACCCATTCATACACAAATCAGGTAGTCATACAGAGCCACTGGTCAAATATTGGAGTGGATAGTCAGACGAAGCCAGAGCCAGAGAATACACGGAAGCCAAGCTAGGGTCAAACAAGAGCAACACAAGAGTAATGCACTGATACACCACAAAAGGGCAACTAAGCCCAGTTCTCAGGCAGTCTATAAAGGCCTCAAACTGAGGCGGGGCCCAGTTGTGACGTCAAAGACGCACTCCCGTAGCATAGAGACCAGGCAGAAGGTGGCAATGGCAATGCCTTCAATATCAGCCATGGGAAACAGAACTGGAACCGACAGGCATGCAACAATCACAGCACCGTGATATAGGTAAACTTGACAAGGAATAGGATCCTGCCAAGAGGTGATAAGAAGCTATTAAATAAAAAAAAGAGCAACACTAGACAAAATGAACTTTATTGCTGAGTAGGACTCAGTGAGTAACATGCTGGGGTCGCAGGCTGAAAAGCAAAGCGGAGGATAGTGGCCTGTTCCAGAGGTGCCTTGCTGAGGCCGAAGCCAGGTTTAAAGGTGCAGGCAGCAAAGCCTGATGGCAGGATAGCACCTCTAGATACAGACTGGTGCTCACTGAAAACAGGAAACAGATACAGTCAAACCCACCAGCACTGTGTCCACGGTGGACTGTGGCACACTAACCTGCTCCTCTGCATCCTGCTGCCCTTGCATCTCAACATCAGAAGGAATTAGAGCAGTTGAAAATTCCTCTAATTCCAATATGTCCTTGCTAGTGGTGGTGGTGATGCCCATCCTCATTCCTGTCTCTCATTCCTTCTCAGTTTTTGCTAAAGAGGCCATGAATGTCTCTTTCATCCCAGCTTCTCCAGCATCATCACCACCATAACCACCACTAGTCCCTACATGCTGTTGTTGCTGCTGCTGCTCTATTGCAGACATCTCACTGCTGCTTGGAGAAGGTGGTGAGCAATGTGACAGACGGTCCCCTAATGTCACACTTGCCATTGCCTTTTGACCTGAAGAAGAAGACAAAGTAGCACTAGCAGAAATAGCAGCAGGCATAGGCAGCTGATTTGTGCTCCTGCTGGTGGTGGCGGTATTAATTTTCAGCCTACTCTCCTCCCCCAGCACCAGTTCTGGCCTCTTCAGGTTCATTTTCCACCTGAACACTGTAGTGAAGAGAAGGAGAGAACTCTCAGGGTCAGGAGAATGGTGTGGGCTCCCTTGACCGCTAGACTGGATGCTGTAAAATGTTTCCTCTACCACTCCGGTTGCTTCACCATTACTGCTACTACTAACACCAACCACATCAAGTTCAGCTGCAGAGTCTTCCTCCTTAGTCTCACAGTCACTAGTAATTTCAGGATATTGTTGTTTACCCCCTCCTTCACTCCTAAGGCTAACAAGCTGCTGAACCTTAGTAGCATTAGTCCTAGCAGTGGCAGGACTGCTTGGGAATGGCAAGTGTGATTTAGGGTCCCTTGCTGTCACACTTGGCATCATTCCCCCCCCCCCCGAGTACTACAAGAAACACTAACAGCAGGCAAAGTATTGGTGGCAGCAGTTTCAGCACTGGCAACAGGTTCAGTACTAGCAGCAGGCTCAGAACTGGCAGCAGGTTCAATACTAACAACAGGTACAACACTAGTGGCTGCAGTTACAGAAATGGTGCACTCACAGCAAGGGCAGCACGTCTGGCAACAGGTACAACACTAGTGGCTTCAGTTCCAGAAGTGGTGGCACTGGCAGCAGGGGCAGCACATCTGGCAACAGGTACAACACTGTTGGCTGCAGTTACAGAAATGGTGGCACTGGCAACATGGGCAGCTATCACGGTGCCCGTGCTATGCGGGCAACATTTTGACATTGCTACTTCCTGATACTTTTTTATTGGCTAATGTTATATTGCTCCTCCCAGTGATAGCCCTTAAATCCTCAGTCCTGTCACTTCTGCAGTGCCCTTTCGTGGTGTTCCCGTTGCTAGCGCTTGTTCTGTTATTTCGTATGATTCCTGTGTATGACCCGGACTGCCTGACTACTCTGCCTGTTTACGTTCCTGCTCAGTGTACCGACTCCGATTGGCTGACGTTCCTGCTCTGTGTACCGACCTGGATTGGTTTACGTTCCTGTTCTGTGTACCGACACGGCTTGGCTGATATTCCTGCTTTGTGTACTGACCCGGATTGGCTACGTTCCTGATCTTTGTGTTACTGCCCAGTTCGCACTCATTCCGGGGATCCGGTTTGGGGGCTATAGTCCGGTACTCGCTCTCTCTGTACAAGACCTCCGGTTGCCTCGGTTATTGCTCAGGCAGTTCTATACTGTGACCCAATCACTCCATAGTGCCTTGTCCTCCCTCACTCCGGTGTGGAGATTCCAGTTGCACCACGGTACGCTTGGCCTGTTTACTGCTTTACCTGAGGTTGGGTTACTCTTGGGTGCCTCAGTCTGTCTATACTATCTAGCAGTTGCCTCAGACCACAGCTTTCGTCAATCCCTTGCGGGGAGGTGCTATGCACTTGGGTAACAGTTTATTGCAGTCTCGGTTTGGCGTTACACTGCACTTCCTGTTGCAGCCTCCCTCTGGTGCCCCAGTAGCCAGTCGCATATCCTAGGCTCCGCTTGCTCCTTTGTGGCTACAGTCGCTAATGTGTCACTCTCTGCATAGAGAGTGTACTGTGGGCCTTCCACTATTAGGGCCTATCCGCTGTACCTGGCCTAATAGCACCATTCTCCATATTCTCACTGAATCATATGAACTGTACCTGACCTGTGTCAGTATTGTATATTGTTCATTACATACTGGACCTGTGTGGGTTAATTATATCATTGTAACCTGTCCTGTGTCAGGACAGTATTTATAAGCTGAACCCACGAGGGTTACTATTATTCTGTGTGATTTAATAAAACTGTGTTTTACCAAAACCTTCCATCTCTGAGTGTACATAAAACCGTTACAGAAGCACATCTGGAAACAGATACAACACTAGTGGCTGCAGGATCAGAAATGTTGGCACTGGCAGCAGGGGCAGCATGTCTGGCAACAGGTACAACACTAGTGGATGCAGTTACAGAAATGGTGGCACTGGCAGCAGGGGCAGCACGTCTGGCAACAGGTACAACACTAATGGCTGCAGTTACAGAAATGAATGGTGGAACTGTCAGCAGGGGCAGCACGTCTGGCAACAGGTACAAAACTAGTGGCTGCAGGATCAGAAATGGTGGCACTGGCAACAGGGGCAGCACATCTGGCAACAGGTACAACACTAGTGGCTGCAGGATCAGAATTGGTGGCACTGTCAGCAGGGGCAGCACGTCTTGCAGCAGGCACAGGCAGCTGACCTGTCCTGCTATTACTAGTACTACCCTTTTCTCCCTTCCATCCCATTTCCTTTTCTCCCTCCTTTCTTATTAAATTTCCCAAGATCCCTAGGGGTGATTTAGGGGGACTGGACAGCATTGGTACAGTAGTGGTCCCTTCCTCCTCATACTCAGTGGACACATAATAAGGGTCCTTCCAGTTCCTCTTTTTGCCGTTCATAGTGATAGGAGTCACTATGAGCCTCTCCTGCCTCGATTTTTGCTAAATATCAAAAGAGAACAGCACAGCATGTCTGTCTCACTCTGTAGGTGCTTCTATTGTGTCTGCCTTCAGAGAAAACGTCACATTTTGATAGCGGAAGTGAGAAAACAATGTATATCAATGGGCAAAAACTTTTTAGCCATTGAAAAAATGGTGAAAGATTTTGGTCAATGGGCAATAGATGCTAAATTTTTAACCGCTAGTTTTAAAGTGGATTTTCATGGGCAAAAAGTGGATAACAACTTGGGTTTTCACGAAATTTCCCGCAGGAACACGAAAACAACTTTCGCCCACCCCTACTCAAAGGGAGGTCGAAGGTCGTAATATTGGAGTCAAAGGCCGTAATACCGGAGTCGAAGGTCAAACAAACGAAGGGGAAGAATACTAGGGGCGTCTCAGAAGAAGCGTCGACAAGCCAGGTCGGAATCAGCTGTGCAAGACAGAGCCAAAGGGAGAGATTGAGGATATTCAAGCAGGCTGGGGTCGATAACCAGTCCAACAAACGCTGTTTTTTATTTTTTATTTATTTAAAAATGTTTTACCAGGAAGAATACATTGAGATTTCTCTCGTTTTCAAGTATGTCCTGGATAGTTTTCAGTAAAGGGTTACATATTTACACAAGTTGAGAAACATTATATATTACATGTTATTATATGCTGTACCAGGGAATAAGCAGGAAAATGGTCTAAAGAACAAACCAGAGGTATAAGCTGAGGAGATACACAGAAGTCAAATTGGCAGGCAAAGGGTTAGTCAGGAATAGACGGGTCTGGAACACAGGAAAAACACTTGATCAAGGTTGGATACAAGATCACTGCAGGAACGCTTAGATCATGCACAGGGTCAGAGAGACTGGGCTGTGAAAAGGAAACAAAAGTGAGACCAGAAAGCTGGAACTAGATTCCAGTAAAACATGGAACGCAGAGACACATGACATACAGATAGTATATAAATATGGGGAAACTTGGGGTAATACTAGGCTCCAAAGAAGGATAGAAAGGGTCAATCACCATCCTTAGAGAACATTCCTGTTCAAATTGGGCAAAATGCAATATGCAGAAACCCATAAAGGTAGTTACTGAATTTATGAAAAAACAATATATTTGTTACGGTTCAGTACACTCTGAAACTCAGAAAGGTGTTGGTAAAAACATAATTTTATTTGCACCCAATGAATAACAGTAACCCTCGCTGGTCCAGCATACAGAGAAATGGTAACTGACACAGGACAGGTTATACAGGAATGATTAACCCACACGGGTCCAGTATGTAGAACAAAATACAATACTTACACAGGTCCGGTAAATCTCAATTGATACAGTGTAAATATGACAAGAGATACCAGTGGAGCAATGATTGAGTCGGCCCTGATGTATGGAAGGCCCAATGTCACCCTCTACGCAGAGAGTAACAACAGCGACTGACAGTATGCAACTAATATGCCAGCGGATGGCAAGGCAACAAGGGAGGAAGGCTGCCTGAAAGGACGCCCACCGGAGACTACCAACAACATGAGTCAGTGCTTAGTGCCGTAGAAAACGTACGCCCAACGGAGACTGCAATCTCAGCACGTATACCCAGCATCGCCCCTGAAGGTGTTAACGAACGCTATGGTCTGTAGGTGGAGAGTAACCTGAGGTGCCCAACTGAACCCAAACACAGGAACGGCAGACAGAGCGATCGTGGTGCTTATAGGAATGATCGGAGGATAACACTGGCACAATAAGTGAGTGGACCACAGACTGGACTACAAAGCGGAATCGGAGTACCGGAGCTCTGCAGGACCATGGAAGTGTGAGCAACAGTGAGCGTAGAGAGATCAGCAATCAGGAACAGCACAGGAGCTTCTATCCAGCCGGGTCAGTACAAGGAGCAGGAACGTCAGCCAAGCCGATTCGGTACACGGCGCAGGATTGTCAATCTTGCTGGGTCGGTACACGGAGCAGGAACAGAAGACAAGCCGAGTCGGTACACGGAGCAGGAACATCAGCCAGGCCAGGTCACAACAGGAAACAGGAACGTCAGCCAATCCGGGTCGGTACACAGAGCAGGAACGGTAACAGCAGAGTAGTCAATCAGTCCGGATCATACACTGGAATCAATAGTAAAAGGAACAAGCGCTAGGCAACGGATACACCACGAAAGGGCAACCCATAAGTGACAGCCCAAGGTATATAAAGGCTGTCACTGGGAGGAGCTATACAGCGCAGCCAATAAAGAGGCACCAGGAAGTAAACATGTCAAAATGTCACTGGAGTCACGGGCACCGTGTTAGTATGCAGCCCTAAGAGCTTGTGATAAATAGATACCCAGATTGGAAATAATTAATAATATACAGGTATTTATCTATAAAACAACAATGAAACTTGAAACATTAGAACACTTCTATTCAGATGGAGCTATACTTTTAAATGTCCTTTATTCACTTGGAGAGTAAATAACAAGTCAAGGATTTCTCAATCATGGAGTGACTTGTGGCTTTCCCAGTGTTTGGATCTCCCTTTAATGGTCGCAATCCTTCAGTCTCCAACACCAGTGGAAGTGCTTCTCAACTGCAGTATACTATTAGAAACAAAAGAGGAAAAGAGACAGGGTGCAGTGCCTTCTAAGGATAAATCTGTATAGACCCCTTGGTTTTAATAACTCCCTCTATGAAAGTCACTCACCAGATGTTGATTGTAAAACATCCTTAATGGCAACCTCTCCTTAAGGAACTCCAGGTCTGGGCCAGATCCAACCACTAATAGTAATTTAAATATTAAACATTATTATTTATTAGTAATTAACAGAAAAAGGTAAAATATATACAAAAGTACAGAAAACGTCCACCCAAACCAAATGATTTTAATTTCTTTTTAGATCTTAATAATTATAATAATAAGAAAATTAACTCTTAAAAGGTTATTTAATACAACAAATAAAGAGTGTGAAAAAATGGAAATTAATAAAACAAAGGATTCTATATTGGATACCTTGGAGGATTTACACAAAGAAGGAAGAGTGGAGAATGTTGGCAAATTGGATAATGGTTTTAAACATTTTATTTGTAACAATTTTAAAAAGAAATCAAACATTTACCCTTCTAATTTTAAAGGCCCTTTTATAGAAATGTTTTATCATATGGTTATTAAAGATGACAAGGATGACCGATAATTTTTGGGATCAATGGTATGACTTCTAATTTATCGCCATTTTTGGACTTCTTTTTACAGAAATATGTGACCAACCTGAAGTCCAATATTAGGGATTCCCAGCATGTACTTCAACAATTGTCAAAGATAAGATGGGAGACAGATGATTTCATATGAGTCACCCTTGATGAAACATCCCAATATATGTCAATAGACCATAAGTTGGGTCCCAAAGCTATTTCATATTGTTTAGAAGATCAAAATGTGCCTGACTTACAAGAAGAGTTTATCCTAAAAGGAGTCTAGTTTATACTTCATCATAATTTTTTTACATATCAGGATAAATATTTATTTTACAAATTAAAAGTACTACCATGGGAACTAGGTTTGGCCCCAGCTATGCAAATTTGTTTATGGGGAAGTGGGAAGAAGAGTATATTTGGAACCACAACCCTTGGGGTGCAAACCTAGTCTTCTATGGAAGATACATAGATGACATTCTCATTATATGGAAGGGCAATAAGGAAGATCTAAACTACATGATAAGATCCCCAAATGTTTACCTCAGACATGCAAAAGTAGTCCATCAACTTTTTAGAATATTAACTAGCTCATGATGAAACTGAGATTACTAGCACAATTTATGCGAAACCTGAATCAAGCATTAACTACCTACACGCTAATATCTGCCATCAAGATCAGTGTAAAAAAAATATTAATTATGGTCAGCTTAACAGATTATGTCAAAATTGTAGCAATATTCAGGATTTTGATCAACAAAGACAATAAATGTGAGATGTTTATTCTAAAAGTCTACAAAGAACTACTGTTGGATAGGACAATACAAAAGGCACAACGCCAAGAAAGACAACATTTGTTACAATCTAAATCCAAAAAAGAAGAAAGAAAAATTCCCTACCGCATTCATTACTCAATACACGTCGGCAGCACCACATTTCAAAAAGATTATAAAGAAGAACTCGGACATCTTAAGAGAAGATCCCCTACTGAAAGAGGATTTGACAGCAACAAGTTATATTTAGAAGAGCCAATAATATAAGGTCCACCATAGCTAAAAGTACACCTAAAAAAGTCAAGAGTACAAATACACAATATGGAATACTAAATCCTACAATGGGCTGTTATAAGTGCAAAGTTATAAAATGTGGAAATTGTGATTTTATGAAGAATAAAGAAATTATATTTTCAAATTATAACTTTTTTAAAGAATATTCTGTCAAACATTTTATCAACTGTGGAACAGCCTATGTGGTGTACCTAATTAGATGTGGTTGTGGTTTATCTTAGGATGCACAACAAGGACTCTTAGAGAATGTGCAGGGGAGCATAGGAGGAATAGCATAAATAACTGTAAGGAACATAGTGTTCCAAGACACTTTAGTATTTGTATAAGAGGAGGTATAGTTAACTTTTCTATTATGGGGATCAAACATAATTCTCATTTACATGCAGATAGGTTCACAAAATGTTGTCAACATGAATCCTTTTGGATTTTTAAGTTAGGAACCTTACATCCCCAAGGTCTTTATGAGGAGATTGATTTAGGACAGTGGTTCTCAACTCCGGTCCTCGGGACCCACTAACAGGCCAGGACTTTGGGATTTCTCTGCTAGAGCACAGGTGTGGTGATCAGAGGCTCATTCACATTGATTAACTCACCTGTGCTCTAACAAGGAAATCATTAAATCCTGGCCTGTTAGTGGGTCCTGAGGGCCAGAGTTGTAAACCATTGATCTAGGACTTTTAAATTGATATATATATATATAAAACATTTTTTGAGAAACATTATTTTACATATGCACATGAAAAAATATATAAGGGTATGTTTAAATAATTTTTATCTATTTTATGAGTTATTTTAATAGTAGGTATTTTTATTTAATTCATGTACATTTATATATATTTATGAGAGCATACAAGCAAATGAAAATATTTATTTTTTTCTGAAGAAATTCTTATCTTTAGGATTGGCTGAGGGCAATATACTATACATATCAACATAACATAACATAACTCTTATCATGAGAATATATTTTATCCTTTTTAAGTATATATAGATAACAAATTTCACTATCTGATACTGAGTTTTTGTGTTATTTATTATTTATGATCTTTGCTTTTATATGTATTGTAAATGTATAAGAGCACTATATTAATGTACTGATACTATTTATGATAATCCTGTTGTTTTTAGTGAGAGATTTGGCCCTTTGTCGGCACATCTATGTTCTAAAAAGAGGATCTACAATCTATATGCTGTTTTCTCTATAGAATCAACATTCTTTATGGTCACTGTAAGTATTCTTTATAGAATAGAATGTATAGAAAATGTCACAGTGTAAGCGTTCCATCAGTAGAACGCAAGAAGACTATAGAGCTGAACCTCATTTGACGCATGTTCATCGGAACAATAGAGAAAGCCGAACAAGGTAAAAGCATTCACAAACATTTAAATTTAAATTATTATTACTGGTTGGAGCTATCCTAGTCCTGGAGTTCCGTAAGGAGAGGTTGACATTAAGGCTGTTTTACAATCAACATCTGGTGAGTGACTTTCATAGCGGGGGTAATTAAAAGCAAGGAGCCTATACACCCTTAGAAGGCATTGCTCCCTGTCTCTTTTCCTTCCGTTTCTTATTGAATTTATGAAGGTCAAAGTTTTAGGTATAAATGAAGATCCTGAGGAGGTCGGAGAGAATCTCTCAGCTCTAGTACCAAAGAGGGCACATGAAATTGCTCAGGTCCAGGAGGTGGTGGTGGGATATGAAGGAAGAGCCAAGTCAAACCTGCATTGGTTTTTCTTTTTATTCGGGGAGTCAGAAGACCAATCTGGATGTTTATGCAACCTCTGAGGTAGGGAGGGTTCTGCAGGAGTTGTTAGTTCTGGCATGGCAATACCAAGTGATGAGCAAAAAGTCTGGGTGTCAGACAGGCCATACAAGCTTGCAAATTTCATCCTCATGGGAGGCATGGAGAGAGAAAGGGAAGCCTCAGTGGTACTTTATCTGCTGCATACGGAGGTGATCTGTCAGCATTTTAATCTCTCGACGCATTTGCAAAGTGTGAGGTGACAAATCATTAAACAGGCATACTTATGAGCCAGAGAAATGTATAGGACCTCGATCTCTGCTTCTATGCATAATGGCCTCTTTCAGCTCAAAATGGTGTAGGCAGACTACCACATCCCTAGCCATTGCTTAAGTGGTATCCTGAGGTCTGACAGCACGATGAGCGTGTTCAAGGAAGATCTTTCCAGAGTGTGAGGTAAGATAGTTTCAAGCATATTCTAAATCTGTATGTTAGACCTCCTGCCTCTATTGTCAAGATCATCCATGTGTAATTGAAGCTGGTGTATGATATCTCTCTGCTCCACCAGCATTAGCTCTAAAAGGGTGGTGTGGTCTGCCGTCACTTTCCCCTCCTCTTTCAGATGTACAGCTTTCTGGTCTAGATGGGCGATGTCCTCCTTGAGAGAGGCCATTTTGTTGCAGTGAGTGGTTTTCATTTTCTCAATGCAGGACTTAAAATCATCCTTCAACATTAAGCCTGAGATTAGATCTGCTCTGGTGAGGGTTGCTCCATAGCTGTCAGGCAGTGGGTGGCAGATGCTAACGTCTCAATAGCAGCAGCCACTGAAGAACTGTTGCACAGTAGGTTTCCCATTCGGGCTGTGGTGATTCAGGCAGCGTAATGAGTGCTACCGTCTGTGTGGCTGGGTAGGCAGTGGAGAAACGTATTGGTTTATATTTCCAGATAGTTTAGAAGTTTTCAATCTTCAGCCTTTGTGGAGTAGATTGTCAGAACTTCGTTGAGAGTAATTGGAAGCGTGTAGCTATTCTATAACACAAGATCTCTGCTTGCCTGTCTTAGAGCTCATTTAATGTGAGACCACAATCATTCCCTTCTTTTAAATGGTGCATGCTCACTGGGAGGGGCGAAAAGTGAGAAATTTCCTATATGACTTTTCACAAAAAATGGCCAATTTTTCGCTTTTATTCGCAAAAGTTTTCTCTTTTTCTCCAATGCAAAATTATTATTCCTTTTCGCCTATTCCAGCAAATATTTCCTGACGAGTCATGTTATTTCTTATTTTTCTAAAGTCCACAAAGTGACCTCCACTAAACTCCACTTGTCCCTTACCAAATGATACTCTGCCTACGTAAGATCTGATTCCACATCAAAGAAATTTAAGAACCTTAATGCAAAGGAAGCATGTGAGGCTGTCCTACAAATGGCAGCACAACTTAATCTATACAAACGTTCAAAGTGCTACTACCAGTTTGCTAATAAGATGGCAGACTGCTGGTTCAGTTCGCAAAACTGTGACTATCACACCCCACTATCCTCGCTATTAGGTCCCTCCCAACTGATTGACCTCCAACACATGACATCAACAACTCTTTTGTCTCCTTCTACAAACAGTTATATGCCCCAGGATTAGACAACCTGATGCACCGCATTGACTTTCTGTCCCCCTTCCCTTACTCAGTGCTGAACAGCATGAGGTTCCTCATATACCTATAAGCACAACAGAAATTGCGAAAGTACTAGCATTTCTCCATAACGACAAATGCCCCAGGCCAGACGGATTACCAGCAGAGTTTTACAAAAGTCTGATGGACGCTTTCTTCTATTTGTACAAATTTTTAAGAAAAAAAACAATGCCATCCAGGTTTAATCTCACCAAAATAATTGTCCTCCCCAAACTGGGCAACTGCACTTCATTTGAATCATACACACTAATTTCCCTGTTAAACATAAATTATAAAATACTGACCAAAATTATGGCAGACAGGCTCAATAGTTTTTAACCCTCCTTGATCACACCGGGTTCATCCCTGGAAGATATTCTGTCAGTAATTTAATTAACTCACATATCATCTCCTATACATAGCCTACCTTTCTCCCACATTGACCCAGTGTATCAGCTGCTCTCCTTCTCTTCATTGTGTCAAATACCAGTTCCCAAAAGCTTCTTTGTTACACACAATCTACTTCTGTGTGCATAATCTTTCCTTCTAGAACAAGATCGTCTCCCATATAAACAATGTCTTTCACATACCCCTTACAGCAGCCACCCCAGCTTTCCTAATGGGAATTTATGACTCCCCTAACCAAGGCACAAAACACTCTTCTAGAACTGCTGTTCATGATAGCTATGAAATGTGTCCTAGCCCACTGGCTGGAATGTTCGCCTCTCCTCTTCATTCACTGGAAAGAAAAGGTACTGTACTTTACCAAGTTACGTTGGGCCATTACACTATTGGACAGGGAATTGATGACTAGTTTACCTGCTATTCTCTCTATCCCCCCTGATCATTCTGCCTTGACGTACCCTGCTTGAGAATATTTCTCCTTGGCGGTGGTGACATGACTGTCGCTGGCTACGTCCTGCACTACAAATAATCCTTTTAGTTGGTAGTGAAACATAATTTTCTTTATTTTTTCTTGTTTGATTTTTGACCCACTCTTTTTTTCTCTTGGGTCTACCTCCCAATATCCCCTTGTTCCCTTTCCATCCTCCCTCTCCCTGGGTTAACAGGGGCAATATACCCCCCACTATATTGCAACATTGTACTATTTGATCTACCGCTGACATTTGTACTGGCATGTGGGATGCCTCATTTTGCTATGTTGTGTATATATATATATATATATATATATATATATATATATATATATATTTTTTCCCAAAAAGCTTTTGTAGGAATTACATCACTGCCCCTTCTGTCTGTTTTTCCCCCACTGACAACTTGTTTGTTTTGCAATTAACAAAAACTAATATTCAATTATAAAAAAAAAAAAAAAAAAAAAAAAAAGAAACAAACTAGCACTCTGGATATGACTCATCTGAAGATCAGTTCCTCTGGGAGCAGGCGTGCCGATGATGCTGTGGTAGCATTGTGAGTTCTAGCGGACCTATGAGAGAGCACAATGAGGGCCTGAAAAAGACACTCCCCCCGATGCCCCCTCTAGCTAGTCCAGTAGGAGGAGACTGAATAGTCTAGTTCCTGTCCTGTGTGATGCAGATTCCCATAGACTCACTGTTTTAGAGACTTGAAACTTCAAAACAGTGGATCTATGAAGACAACTAATGCAACAACAGAGTTTGTGGGTAAGATCCACATACTTCTGAAGCCATTTTGAAGCTGGACACTGAACCCTGGACTTTTACTAAGTCTGTTCCTATATGAGCAAATTTTTTAAAAAGTGATAATTGCTCTTTTAGATGTGTGTAAAATAACAAATACATTTCCATTATGTATATAAACTGGTAAATAAGCCAGCTAACAAATCACATAAGTGGGTGTCTAGTGGGCATTAGAATGGTGTTGGCCACTATGGCCATGGCTAGCAAATCTAAAACATTCTTCATAAAATTGTAATCCAAAGCAATTGCCTACCCTGTGTATTAGCAGAGGTTGTGCTGATGGTATCTTGCAGCACTAGAAACAGTCTTAGAGCAAATTATCTGCACCATAGGGAAGAAACAAAAACTCCCTGTGATTTAAATGAGGGGGTAGAAAAGTCACTATATTTTTTGAAAAGGAGTACAATGGAGTCCGCTCTAACACTCAAGGAGTTAAAACCCCCCGTTAAATTAATGAGAATTTGTCCCCTACAGTGCAATTGATTTGCTCTAGAATTGCAGCTCTTTAGCTTACAAATATGGCCCAAAGAGACATAAAATAACATGAAGATTATTCAAGGAAATTGATTCATTTTCAGAGCAAAAATCTTTCCCTCTAATAACATGCTAGAGAGCGCCTCTGTTCCTCCAGGTTAACATCACTCTGGAAACCAGATAGCATCAGAAAAAAATTCTGTATAGATAAGCATAAACCTTATCGGTGTTTGGCTGTGTCTTTCTGTGTTAACGTTATGTGAGAAAATGAATTTGGTGTTAATTAAAAAGGCTGGTACCTGGAGTGTGTCTGCAGATTGTGTACAATGCATTGGATTCTAAAGAGGAGAATTGTTCTGGCAGAATGATCAGCCATTGGACCTTCTACACAAGAGATGGTGAGCAATTCTGCAGCAAACCAACTGCGGCATAAGGAACAAATACAATTTCCCATTGATTTAACCCTTTGAGTGCCAGAGAAGTATCCAACACATTTACAATACATTCCTGGAACTCAAAGGGATAAAGGACAACTAACACATGGATAGTGTACTTTTGACAGAACAGACAGTGAAGCCAGGGTTGTATTGTGATCCACAGAGCACCAATGGGGGTGGGGGGTGGGGGGGTTGATTTGGGTCTTAAAAGAGACATCATGGGCTCCCTTATTTTGTTCCTGTGAGGAGAGACTGAAATACAAGAATGAAGTCATGAAGTTCAGTCTCATTGGCCTGCATGAAACAATCCTCACAGACCACCTGTATATTGCTTAAAAGGTTGACAGAGCAGTGGCCTAACTAGTAATTGTACGGTCCAGTTGGAAACATTATTTTGGGACCCAAAATGGATCTCTTACAATTTGAATACACATGAATCATTGTTTGCACCTGTTCTGTATAGATACCAAGGCCAATGCCATCTATGTCACCACTGGTGATGATGGAATGTGTGGTCCCCAACCTCTGGAGGTAAAACAATTTACTACCCCTATATTAAAGTGTGCTTTGTGCAATCCATTATTTTTTGCTATGTCCATGTACATAGCTGATAATGGCAATTAACACTTTTAGGAAACAGTTGTGTGACACATTGGTTCTTAAAGGGTTCATTGCATTTTCAGATTCTGATTTTGGACACAACATAGACACCATCAGGGTTTGTTATCATGTCCAAAGTGAAGATACATTGAGCATAGCCATGGTTAATTTCTCCATAACAAATGAATCATTTTAAACAAGGCTCTGTGCTGCCAAACCTGGATTAATGTATTTATCCCTGATTTAAAGTGTACAATAACAGGCTTAAAAATGCTGCCCACAGTCTTATCAAAGTGCAGTTACAATTACCCTTGGAGTAATCAGCTATTACAATTCCTGGACCCTAAATCCTGATACTGATGTGCTATTCCCTTGGTGTTAATTCTGAATGAAAGCAATTTATTTGGCTAGGATTATGTTCTCATTACTGGAGTAATGGAGACTGATAAATAATAATAAAAGAGGGAGCACAAGCAAACATCTACTCAAAGCAGCTGAGCAGTATTCATTTATATGAGTCAAATCTTGTAAGAGTGTGTGCTTTTGTGTATGTGTGATTGTACGTGTGAATGTGTATGTGCTTGTGTGTGTGAGCGTGTATGTGTGTGTATACATTTGCCTGTGTTTATATGTTAGAGATTATTTGCATTTGTATAAGCATGTGTATGTGTGAGTGTTTGTATCTGTACATGCAGGTTTGTTATTGTGCATGTGTGTGACTATTAGTGATGAGTGAAACGATTCAGTGAGTTCACACTTTCTACAGAACGTAATGTTTCTCAATACAAGAAGAATGTTTTAGAAAACAGATGTTATTTTGTGTCTTTTTTGTCATTAGAGGCAATGCAATTGCAGTTAATGGACATAAAAAAATCCCAAAACAGGATAGCTTATCAAAGATGTTCCTCTCCAGATCACTCACCTAAACGTCTTTGCTAGCTTTAACTGGCACGCTGGACTGCTGGTCAACTCTCTCTGGCTCTCTGTACCCTGCTTTGTCTCACCCCTTCTCTCACATTCTGTTTCCCCCTCCTCTCCATCTCCACCCTTCTCTCTCTGCCCATTTCCTGTGATCTAGTTAAAAGGTTGCACTATGTTAGCCGTATAAAAAGCAGGAGGCTGGTACTGTAAAAGTGATACCTTTATTGGCTGAGTAGCTTAAGAATGCTACAAACTATGTTAGGTATTTTGTAATCAACTTCTTTCTAAACAGAACTAAAATAATTGAAAGCACATCTGGAGTCAAATGATCTTCACTCTGGGCTCTCCTCCTTATAGAAACAGGGGTGTTATTTTATGTAACATACACTTTCAGATATTTTATTTGGAATAATAAATATAGTTCAAAGACTTTTACATTAAATATTGTGAGAGAGCTGTTTCTATACGGAGAAGATCCCAGAGTGAAGATCATTTGACTCCAGATGGGCTTTCAATTAATTTGGTTCTGGTAAGCACAAAATAAAAGGAGGTCTGTCGTATATTATAATTACAGATACGCTCTTAACGGGTTTGCGCCCGTTTCTTTTCTTTTTTGTCTTCTTAGTATTATTACACCTTCAACCGGTGTTCTTCAGAGAAGAAACGATAAAGAAAATCCTACCCCACAGACCTAATAACTAGTGATGAGCGAGCACCCCAATGCTCGGGTGTTCGGGTGCTCTGACCGAGCACCCCCGGAGGCTCGAGTGCTCGGCCGAGCACCCGAGCCCCATTGAAGTCAATGGGAGGACTCGAGCATTACACCAGGCACCCCCTGCTCTGATGAGGGGAGGGTGCCTGGTCCATAGGAAAAGGGCAGAAAAGGATGGAAACACCACAGAAATGGTTCAGGGACAGCATAGGGAGGATGTCTGGATGCATCTTGGACTCCAACGTCGCTGCTGGGAACGATGTTTCGCCCGTAGTACGCCATTTTTACAGACTGACCGTAAAACACACAAAAAGGCAGATAAAAACGACTTTAGGCGAAAAATTGTTACCAAACAGTATTTGCTGTATATTTACTTGTATATCATCTGCAAATTCTCCCAAAAATTTCCTCGATTTTTCTGAACTGAGGCCATGATTAAGAGGGAAACGTGCGCAGAGGCAAATTCTCCCAAAAATGTCCTTGATTTTTCTGAACTGAGGCCATGATTAAGAGGGAAACGTGCGCAGAGGCAAATTCTCCCAAAAATTTCCTTGATTTTTCTGAACTGAGGCCATGATTAAGAGGGAAACGTGCACTGAGCCGACCATCTAAAACATTATGGGTGAGGGTCTGCTGCGGAGCTGACCATCCTAAACATTATATGCGAAGGCCCGCTAGTGAGCTGACGCTATAAAACATTATATGAGAGGGCCCGCTAGAGAGCTGACCCAATAAAACATTATATGAGAAGGCCCGCTGGTGAGCTGACCTATACAAAAATTGTCAAACAGGGCCCGCTGGTGAGCTGGCCCTATATAAAAATTATATCACAGGGCCCGCTGGTGAGCTGGCCCTATATAAAAATTATATCACAGGGCCCGCTGGTGAGCTGGCCCTATATTAAAATTATATCACCAGGTATATGGAAGAGGAGGAGGAGGATGAGAAGATTAAGAGTCAACCATATACCCGTTTTTTGGGTGGAAGGGGTGAATGGGAATACAGAGTATTCCCATCATTGTAAATAACATATATAAAGTCACTTTATGTTCCTCCGGGGCTTTCCTCCAGTGGAGTGGAGAAGTCAGGGGAAATCCAGGCCTTGTTCATTTTTATAAGTGTCAACCTATCAGCATTGTCGGTGGAAAGGCGGATACGCTTATCTGTTATGATGCCACCTGCAGCACTAAATACCCGCTCAGACAGAACGCTGGCGGCAGGGCAGGCCAGCACCTCCAAGGCGTAGAGTGCCAGTTCATACCACGTGTCCAGCTTGGACACCCAGTAGTTGTAAGGCACAGAGGGATCATTGAGGACGCTGACACGGTCTGCTACGTACTCCTTCACCATCTTCCAAAACTTTTCCCTCCTTGTGACACTAGGCTGCGCATCAGGGTGAGGGTGCTGGCGGGGTGTCATGAAGGTGTCCCACGCCTTGGAGAGTGTTGCCCTGCCTTTGTCGGAACTGCTGTGTGCTCCCCTTTTCTCCCCTTCTCGGTTGGCCAAGGTAGCACGTACTCTGCCGCCAGTGTTGTCAGATGGAAAATTTTGGAGCAATTTTTCGACAAGAACCTTCTGGTATTGCACCATTTTGCTTGTCCTCTCCACCGGAGGAATGAGAGATGAGAAATTCTCTTTGTAGCGGGGGTCCAGAAGGGTGAACACCCAGTAATCCGTGTTGTTTAAAATGCGTATAACACGTGGGTCACGGGAAAGGCAGCCTAACATAAAGTCAGCCATGTGTGCCAGAGTACCAACAGGCAAGATTTCGCTGTCCTCACCAGGAGGATGACTCTCAATCTCCTCATCCTCTTCCTCCTCTTCTGCCCACCCACGCTGAAGAGATGGAACTAAAGTTCCATGGCTACCCTCTGTAGCGGAGGCAACCGTGTCTTCCTCCTCCTCCTCCTCCGCCTCCTCCAATTGTCGCTGAGAAGACGAAGTGAGGGTGCTCTGGCTATCACCTTGTGTAAGCTCTTCCTCCCGCATTTCCACCTCTTCCACATGCAAAGCGTCGGTTTTAATTGTGAGCAGCGAGCGTTTCAGTAGACACAGAAGTGGGATGGTTACACTGATAATAGCATTATCGCCGCTCACCATCTGTGTCGATTCCTCAAAATTGCGTAAAACCTCACAGAGGTCTGACATCCATTCCCACTCCTCACTTCTGATTACAGGAAGTTGAACGGAGAGGCGACGACCGTGTAACAGCTGGTACTCCACTACTGCCCTCTGCTGCTCACAAAGCCGGGCCAACATGTGGAAGGTGGAGTTCCAGCGCGTGCTCACGTCACACAGCAGCAGGTGAGCTGGCAATTGTAAGCGCTGCTGCAGCTTCAACAGGCCGGCTGAGGCTGTAGATGACTTACGGAAATGTGCACACACGCGGCGCACCTTGGTCAAGAGATCATGCAAATTGGGGTAGGTTTTTAGAAATCGCTGAACCACTAAATTAAATACATGCGCTAGGCATGGTACGTGTGTGAGCTTGCCGAGCTCCAAAGCCGCCACCAAGTTACGCCCATTATCACACACAACCATGCCTGGTTGCAGGTTGAGTGGCGAGAGCCACTGCTCGGTCTGGTGACTAATCCCCTGCAACAGCTCTGAGGCCGTGTGCTGTTTGTCCCCAAGGCAGATCAGCTTCAGCACGGCCTGTTGACGCTTCCCCACTGCAGTGCTACACTGCTTCCAGCTACCGGCTGATGGGTGAGTGGCGCTGCGTGCAGAGAATTCGGAGGTGGAAGCGGAGGAGGAGGAGCCAATAACGTAGGTGCTGGCGGAAACCCTGATGGAGGTAGGGCCCGCAATCCTCGGCGTGGGTAGCACCCGTGCCATCCCAGGGTCCGAGTCGCTCCCAGCCTCCACGACATTCACCCAGTGTGCCGTCAGGGAAATGTAGCGTCCTTGGCCACAAGCACTTGTCCATGTGTCAGTCGTTAAGTGGACCTTCCCAGTAACTGCGTTGGTCAGGGCACGGGTGATGTTACGGGACACATGGTGGTGTAAGGCGGGGACAGCACACCGGGAAAAGTAGTGGCGGCTGGGGACTGCGTACCGAGGGACAGCTGCTGCCATCAGGCTGCGGAAGGACTCAGTCTCCACAAGCCTAAATGGCAGCATTTCGATGGCCAGTAACTTGGAAAGGTGTGAGGTTAGTGCTATGGCCTGTGGGTGGGTGGCTGGGTATTTTCGTTTGCGCTCAAATGCCTGGGGTAACGACATTTGGACGCTGCGCTGGGACAGGGAAGTGGATGTGGTCGCTGATGGTGCTTCAGATGGTACAGGTGCAGGGCGGGAGGTATGCGGGCCTGCGCCTTCGACAGGCGATTGGCCGGCACCGAAAACAGGGGAAGAGGAGGCAGTGGTGTGGCCTGCAGACACAGATGGGCGATCCAGGCATTCCTCCCACTTATTACGGTGCTTGGATGCCATGTGTCGGATCATGCTGGTGGTGGTGAGGTTTCTAGTGTTCATGCCTCGGCTCATTCTGGTGTGGCACAGGTTGCAAACTACAATTCTTTTGTCGTCCGCACTTTCCTTAAAAAAACGCCATACCGCGGAACACCTACCCCTTGGCAAGGTAGATTTACGCAAGGGGGTGCTCCGTGGAACATTTGCGGGCCGGTTTGGTGCGGTCCGCCTTCTTTCTGTAGCCACACCACTGCCTCTTCCAGCCTGTTGCGGTGCTGCAGATGGCTCACCCTCAGGACTGCTGTCATCGCTCGGCTCTACACCTTCCCAGGTGGGGTCAGTCACCTCATCGTCCACCAAGTCCTCCTCCACTTCCTCACTCTGATCATCCTCCTCATGTCTTGATCCCACCACATACTCAGTCATTGACAACTGTATATCATCCTCCTCATCAAGGTCTTGAGACAGTAATAGTGGTTGATTTAATGGCAACTGTGTCTCATCATCATCATCATCCACTACTTCCTTTGACCTTAAATGCCGTTCACATCTGTCATCTTCTTGTGATTGGGTACCCTCTAGAGGTTGTGAATCAGGGCACAAGATGTCATGTTCCTCTGCAAGCGTGCTTGGAGAGAGGGTCAAATGAAGGATTGGTGATGAGACGAGCTCCTCACTATATCCCAGTGTGGGATCACTTCTTTGACCAGACCCTCTATGGTGGGAGGAAGGATGATCAGAGTGAGGATTATGTTGACCAGACTCTTGGCTACTGAGAGTGGACTTGGTGGAAGACAGGGTGGTGCTTAACCGACTGGAAGCAGTATCAGCTGACATCCAACCGACCACCTGTTCGCAGTGGTCGGACCTCGAGAGTGATGTCCTGCGACGCCCTGTAAAATGAGACATGAAGCTAGGTATGGTGGATGTCTTTCTGTCTTGTGCTCTGCCACCAGGCGCAGTTTCTACGCGTCCTGACCCGCGCCCTGAACTATCAGGATCACGTCCACTTCCCCGTCCCTTTTTACCCGCCTTCTTCATATTACACGGAATATGTGCTGCAAATCTGCAACTTTGCACAGTACACAGAATGTGCTGCTAAACTGCGGCGACGCACACTGAATGGAATATGTGACTTTGATATTTTACAGTTTGAAGACAACAGTATTTTTTCCTATTCTGAAACTGTGCACAGTACACAGAATGTGCTGCTAAACTGCGGCGACACACACTGAATGGAATATGTGACTTTGATATTTTACAGTTTGAAGACTTAACAGTATTTTTTCCTATTCTGCAACTGTGCACAGTACACAGAATGTGCTGCTAAACTGCGGCGACGCACAGTGAATGGAATATGTGACTTTGATATTTTACAGTTTGAAGACTTAACAGTATTTTTTCCTATTCTGAAACTGTGCACAGTACACAGAATGTGCTGCTAAACTGCGGCGACGCACACTGAATGAAATATGTGACTTTGATATTTTACAGTTTGAAGACTTAACAGTATTTTTTCCTATTCTGAAACTGTGCACAGTACACAGAATGTGCTGCTAAACTGCGGCGACGCACACTGAATGGAATATGTGACTTTGATATTTTACAGTTTGAAGACTTAACAGTATTTTTTCCTATTCTGAAACTGTGCACAGTACACAGAATGTGCTGCTAAACTGCGGCGACGCACAGTGAATGGAATATGTGACTTTGATATTTTACAGTTTGAAGACTTAACAGTATTTTTTCCTATTCTGAAACTGTGCACAGTACACAGAATGTGCTGCTAAACTGCAGCGACGCACACTGAATGGAATATGTGACTTTGATATTTTACAGTTTGAAGATTTAACAGAATGTGCTCTAATCTGCAACTTTGCACACTAAACAGAATGTGCTCTAATCTGCAACTTTGCACACTAAACAGAATGTGCTCTAATCTGCAACTTTGCATACTAAAAAGAATGTGCTGCTAATCTGCAACTTTGCACACTGAACAGAATGTGCTCTAATCTGCAACTTTGCACACTAAACAGAATATATGAATTTTTTTTTTTTTTGTTTTTTTTCCCAACACACAAAATAAACTGCTGCCCCCACACACAGTAGTCCTAAAAAGGACTTTTGGGTCTTTTTTTTTAAAAATTTGCTTTTCTTCTCCCTACACTGACTTTCCCTTCCTATCCTCATCTCTCCCTGGCTAAGACTGAGCCGAACTCGCTGGTCAGGTGCTATACAGCACCCGACCACGGGTTCTGGCCAGCCAATCAGTGTAATGCCAGCAGCCAACATGGCTGCTGGCATTACACTGATGTCAGAGCCTCCCTGCACGTTTATTGGCTGCGCAGCAGCCGCGAAACGTGCGGGGAGGAGACCCGAACATGGCGGGCGAGCACATGCGGTACTTGTACGAGTACCGCCATGTGCCGAGCAGAGCGATGCTCGAGCCGAACCGAGCATCGGCCGAGCATGCTCGCTCAACACTACTAATAACAAAAACCAGGACATTGTTTGAAGAAACAGCACCTCACAAGTGAAGGCCCTTTACTCCAGTTAAATAAAATTTGGGTTTTAACTGGGACTTATTACTTTCCTCAACTCATATTATATTATGTTGTGTATATGCCATTGATTCCATTAAGAACTTGTAGCAGTGTTAAGCACCATTACATTTGTTTTGGACTTTGAACTTTTAGGTTCTGGCTGGGTTTCTCTATTCTTCCTCCTCTTTGACCTCCACCTCACCTCTTGTTGCCTTTGGGGAGAGTCAGGGGTACAGCAACAGTGGTGCCCAATTTCTTTGATGGGTGTTTGGCTTTAATATGTTTCACATAAATATCATGGTGTTTGTGTTTAATGTGTGTTATCAGGGCATTTGTGCTAAAGTGTGATCCCTCCTTTCCCCTTGTCACTGGCTTTTCACAAATTGTGCACAGTGCCATTGCTGATGACTACACTGTGCCTGTCCCAAAAGAAAAATAGTCCCACATCCTTCACTTCAGAGGGGAGGGGAAATGTGGAGAAGAAAGGCCTCTTTCTTATTCTCCTCTACATTCCCCTTCACTGTCTGGGGCAGAGCATGATGTTGCTGCTCTTGCTGCTACTTCCTCAGAATCAGCACTGCAACTAGGACCAGGAGAATTGTTGCTGGAAAGTGGAACCTGTCCTAGTCCCACATCACTGGACCCCAATCCCACTGTGTCCACGGTGGTGTGTGGTACACCTGCTCCTCAGCATCCTGCTGCCCTTGCAACTCAGGAGCAGCAGGAAGTAGAGCAATAGCAAGCTCTAAAATTCCAAAAACTCACTGCTGGTGGTGGTGGTGGTTATGCCCATACCCATCTCTGTCTCCCATTCCTGCTCAGTTTGGGTTAAAAGGTCATTAATAACTCTTCCACCCCATCTTCTCCATCATCATCATCTTCATCATCATCATCACCACCACCATCAGTCCCTCCTTGCTGCTGCTGCTCTATTACAGACATTTCACCGATTGGAGGATGTGATGAGAAATGTGACAGAGGGTTCTCTGATGTCACATTTGCCATCTCTTGTTGACCTGAAGTAGACAGACTGGTAACACTAGCAGCAGGCACAGGCAGCTTATCTATGCATCTGGTGGTGGTGGTGGTGGTATTATTGCTGTTAGGCAACAATTCTGCCTTCTTCAGGATAATGATTCTCCTGGACAATGCCATGTGGGGAAGGGGACTCCCAGGGTCAGGGGAATGGTGTTGGCTTCCTTTACCACTAGTCTGGCCACTCTGCATTACTTCCTCTTCCACTCCTCTACTGCTAGTTCCATCAGCAGGGCACTGGGCGGCTTCTGAGGAGATTCCATCCTGCAGAAAATGCTAAGCAGGAAAAGAGGAAAAACAGCACTTTTCATGGGGAATAAATAGCCAGGAGGGAGATGGTATTATTCACGACTTTGGTTTGAGAAGAAAATTTTTGCCCACCCCTACTACTAACACCAACCACATTAATTTCAGTCCCTGAGTCTTCTTCCTCACTAGTAATATTATCACCCTCTCTCTTACTCCTAACACTCTGTACAAGCTGCTGGTCCTTCTTAGTAGTAGTAGTAGTAGTAGTAGTAGTAGTAGTAGTACTAGTGGCAAGACTGCTTGGAGATGACAAGTTTGACTTAGGTTCCCCTCTTGTCACACTTGGCATCATCTCCTCCCCCCACCCTGTGAATTACAAGACACACTGGCAGCAGGTGCATCACTGTCAGCAGGCACATCACTGGCAGCAGGCGCAGGTAGCTGACCTGTCCTGCTCATACTACTATTACCCTCTTCTTCTTCCTGCAAGACAAATTTTCATAAGATCCGTAGGAGTGATGTAGGAGAACTGGCCATCATTGGGTCTAGAGAACCAAGGTATCCAGACCCTTTCATGTTGCTAGTGGTCACTTCCTACTCATCAGACTCACTGGACACATAAAGGTCCTTCCAGCTCCTCCTTTTATTATTATTAAACTTGGTCATAGTGAAGCAGTCACTATAAGCCTCTCCTGTCTCAATGTTGCTATTAACTCACAGCACATCAGACTAGTACCCTCTCTCTTTGTAGCTGCTTGTATTGTGTTTCACTTCCTGGAAAACAACATGTTTTTATAGAGAAAAGGTGAAAAACATGATGAAAGGTGCAAAAACTTTCTTGCCATTGAAACAAATAGTGAACTTTTTTTCCAATGGGTGATAATGGCACAATTTATTTAAAGTCTATTTTCCCACAAAAAAGTGGAACACCACGTGGCTTTCACAGATTTCTTTGCTGGAACAAGACGGGACCTTTCGCCCACCCATAGTAAAGAGTACAGTATGCAGTAGACCGAGGTCCTGTGGTGCTGCTAGTAACTGACATTTCTGCCACCATGGACATGATATGCAGGACTGATTAACCCTTTGCGTGTCAGAGGGGTATCCAACATATTGCAAAGCAATGCATTGGATACACTGGTGGCATTGAAAGGGTTAAAGATGTTATCTCTTGAACAAAGGTACAAAGGCAACATTCACATGGGGTCATTAAGATTTTCTGGTCATAGTAAAGTAAGTGGGCGTTATCTTGTGTGTTTTTAATTTCCTTTTATAACACTGCACGGTGTTAATAGTAAAGATCCATATACATTTCTTTCCTTTATAAAAATTGCACCTGGGACAGAAATATTGATATTGTCATTTATGTATAATTCAACTTAATTGAACTATTTAATAGTGGGCTGCCCTGATGTATTATTTAATATACTAGCTATAATGAGTGTTACTGCCTGTAATATATTGTGTTGATGTGTATTGCATTGAACTAGTAAAGTCAGTATATACATAGTTCAACATAGGCAGGTAATTGTGCTAACAATTATCCATAAATAAGTCACAGCATACTAGATTGCATTACTACAGTATTATCCTTTTGGGGATAATTTTCTGTTGAATGTGTGTGTGTGTGTGTATTATATATATGTATGTGTGTGTGTGTGCTTGTGTATATGGTATTTGTGTATGAGTATGTGTTTGTAGGTGTATATGCGTGTGTGTATATGCGTGTGTGTGTGAATGTGTGTATGTGTGTGAGTGTGTAACTGTGTGTGTATGTGTGCATGCTTGTGTGTATTTGTGTGTGAGTGTGTGCTTGTGTATATATGTACTTGTGTATGAGTCTGTGTTTGTAAGTGAATATATGTGTGTGTTTGTATGTATGTATGTGTATATGCGTGTGTGTGTCTATATGTGTATGTGAGCGTGTGTGTATGTGTGTGCGTGTGTGGGTACTCTGTGTGTGTCTGTGTGTGTATATTTACAGTAATGTGAAAAAGTTTTAGGCAGGTGTGAAAAAATGCTTTAAAATGAGAATGTTTTCAAAAATAGACATGTTACTAGTTTATATTTGTCAGTTAACAAAATGCATAGAGTGAATAGAAGAAAATATTTGGTGTGACCAAACCACCCTTTGCCTTCAAAACAGCATCAATTCTTCTAGGTACACTTGCACACAGTTTTTAAGGAACCACTGAGAACCCTTGAGAAGAACGCAGGTGAAGTAAAGAGGTGCAGTGGGATATAAGAGCAGAAAGAGGGTGCCAAAGAAGAAAGCTACTTAAAGGAGAGGAGAAGACTTGTGTAAGAAATATGAGACCTTATGGGTAACCAAGTGAGGGAATTCATGAGACCAGAGAGGAACAGTGCAGGCACTTTCTTCACTCTTCACAGGACAGGTGGTCAGAAACGGAATGGCCTTTGGACTACACGGTAGATGTGGGTACAGTGCAGAGCACTCCCGTAACCGGATCAGATGGCACACCTTCACAAGACCAGAGAGGAACAGTGTAGGCACTTTCCTCACCCTTCACAGGACAGGTGGTCAGAATGGAATGGCCCTGGGACTACACGTTAGATGTGAGGGCAGTGCAGAGCACTCCCAAACACAAAGTCGGCAAATGAGTGGAGTAGACCAGTATCCCCACAGGAGATACACTAGGCGGTAGCCAGATGGAGATAGGCTAGGTAACATAGGCTGGTACGGCCACGGGAGGTCAGACACACGGAATGACCGACAAGCGCTGCTTAACGGAAGCGAGCGCAAAGCAGAAGACACAGGTCAGCACGGAAACCAAACTGAAAAACAGAATAGTCACGGAGTGAAACACAGAGGGTTAACCAGGAGGCAGCCAAAGGTCAAAACCGGATCGGATAGTCAGACGTCGCCAATGGTTGTAACCGGAACTGGTAGTCAGTCAAGCCAGAGGTCAGAGCCAGAACGGGTAGTCAGAGGAGCCAGGAGTCAGAACCGGAACAGGTAGTCAGACTTAGCCAGGTAATACACAGGAACGGTAATGCACCAACACAGAAATAAGCTCAGGCACACCATGAAAGGGCACTGGAAGTTACACAAGCTGAGGTTTAAAAATCCTGACGGGGGGCGTGGCCTGACTGAGCATGGTGATGGTCGCATGAATCCCTAGCTCCGTGACTGATAGGGGAATTTCGCTTCTATTTCCGATTAAGTGAGCTTGATCTTCTCTGATACACTACTCTACTTCAGTGTTATACCCTTCGGATGAAAAAACTGAATCGCCGACCCGGTTCTGCAAAGAACGCCATCACTCGCTATTTTGACACACAACCTCCTAATAGGCCGGAATCGGCAGGACGAGATTTCCCGCCAATACACACGGTGAACGCAGCTGAAGAGAACACCTCGGATTTGGATCCGCATTCCCAAACCACCCCATCTGATACCAATCTATCGGTGGAACTTACTTCGGAGATGACCACTACACACTCAGAACATCCTGCACCCCTTACTAGGGCTGACTTATCTGAAATGGTGGAACATCTGAAGGAAGACTTTAGAGGGCTAATGGCAGAATTCAGCCACACTATTAAAATGGAACTCTCCAATATTCGTACTGATATCACGCAACTGGGACAGAGGGTGTCCTACCTGGAAGAGGAGAAGAATGCAGCATCGGAATATGCTGATAGTTTGCAACGTATGCTTCTCGAACACAAAGACAAGGTACATTTTCTGAACCTGAAGCTAGACGACTTGGATAATCGTGGCAGGCGATGTAATGTCAGAGTGAAAAACTTACAGGAATCTGTTCTACCTACGGATCTCAATTCGGTACTGACAACCTTTTTCACTTCCCTTCTGGATGACCAATCACTAGGTCCACAGTTTTGCCATCAAAGAACAGATTATGAAAAAAAGCAGATCGTCAACTAACCTGAATTGTGCTGGATCTGATATTCAACTATACAATGACATTTCCCCATTCACACTCCATCTAAGGAAGGAATTGAAGCCTCTAACTGACCAACTGCGCAAGCTGCAAATTAAATATAGATGGGGCTTCCCCTTCGCCCTGACGGCTTCCCATAACAATAGAACCGCTACTCTACGCTCCGTGGAAGATGTTCCAGCCTTTTGCTTGACGCTCGGCATAACCCAGCCGCCATCTTCACCTGAACCCACTACCTCACAACCACACAAGACACCAAAGTGGGTGGAATGGTCACCAGACACGCCAGAAAAGAAGAAAAAACAGAGAAGGTTGGAAATGCCAACAGGAACCCTGAACCCACAAGCTACAGCCTGGACCTGAGGGTATTGTTACTGCTTTATTTAACTCCTTTCTCAGGCCCATATATGTTTTAGGACTCCCCTAATTCAATTTACCCCTCTTGTTCTTTATTACCCCGGTTTCTAACCCACTCTAGGTCGGGTTAATGTTTTTGGGACTTCCTACACTCCATTGTTTATGTACTATGGACATTATGCTTGGACACTAGCAGTTCCGGGACTCTTGTGGACCCAAACATTTAACTGTCATAATTTAGTAGGCTATGATCATTTATCATTTTCTATTCCAAGGAGCGTAGTTAAAAATCCTTTTTTTTTTTTGTTGTTTTTTTGTTTTTTTTTTTTTTTCTGTAAAAATTGAGACTCACTTCCTGGTACAGTCATATATATATTAGACGTGCTATTGTTCCTGTATTACTTCAGCTGTTTTCCTTGACATTGTTGTTGATAGCGTGGGTTGGACATAATGCATACTATTTCTAGATGATTCCCTCACTGAGTAGATTCTAATGCTTGGTTAAATTTACATTCTTCCACCCTTCCTATGAGGTTAGTAATATGGGGAGTTCAACGACCCCATTTTACGCTTACACATTATCTCATATACCTGTGGGTTTCTTTTTTTTTTTTTTTTTTTACTACCACACTTGTTTTAGTGGGAAGTCTATGATATGCAACATTAATATGGTTCAATTTACATGAGTTTGCTTCAGTGTCCAGCCAGCGCTGTTAACTTGCCTCATATATTGTGATTTATTGTACACGGTTAGCTTGCTTTCGCTATACATCACATTTGTGTGGCATATATAGTTTGTATGCTATATCTTGTAGATTCCTATGTATGGTATGCATGTGTATGGTTGTGTGTATATAAGTGAATATGTATAAAAGTAGGTATGGGTGCGTATGTGTCTATACATAGATATATGTGTGAGTGGGTGCGTATATGTATATGCCTGTTTCTGTGTTTTTTTTTTATTTTATACCAAGTTGTATTACTTCACAGTTTCATCTGCAATAATTAACTTTCCCACTGAATATTGTGATGCATCTGTTGTAACATAGATGTTAAGAGTTTGCTCATGGTTTACCTCTTTCCATGTATCTCACTTGTAGGCTCTTTGACATATTGCTATTCTTCCCTGTTTATCCCTTGACATATCAATAAATCGCTCTGATTCTCTACATACCATAGCATTTTGTGTGGTCCTACTCCCTATTTTGCATTACGTTGGGCCCAGGATTTACTGCTGTCCTCCATATATTGAAAATTAATAAGGTTAACTCTACACTAGGTCTAAAGAGCTCTCTAACTTATTTGTTTTTAGTCCCCTACCAGTCCGGTCCTCCATTCTGTGGTATTCAATTTTGTCCTTTCATGGGGCCCTTACTCCGGCTTCATGATACTCCTTGTGCAATGACTCTACTTTTTTCTTTGTTGTTTTTTATTAATCTCCTTTGTGTTATTTTCTTTTTGGTTTGTTTTTGTTTTTGTCTAATACTTAATTTTAATTTACTTATTCCTCTTCCCTTCCTTTCCTTGCCGGATCTTGATACCTTGGAGATAGGGGGCCAGGGTCTCTTACCTCCGCCACTAATCTATGTTCAAATTTTGAATGGCATCTAACATACGGTTTGCAACTCTCAATGTCAGGGGACTCAATTCCCCGGAGAAGAGGTCTTTGGCCCTCAGAGAATTTGATAGACTTTGTGCAGACATTATCTTTGTTCAAGAGACTCATTTTCACTCTTCAGCGGCTTTCAAATTTTCTAATGCGAAATTTCCATTTTCTTATTTTTCATCAGCCCCAGAGAAAAAACGCGGTGTGGGTATCCTCATACGTGCAACCCTACCATGGACTCTTATTGAACAGATAACAGATGCGGATGGCAGATATCTGCTTCTCCGAGGTCTTATATATGATAAACAATTCACCTTGTTTAACATATATGCACCTAACACTAACCACGTACCTTTTCTTAATAAGATGCTTGACTTACTGGATTCACATGATGTAGGACGCACAGTCATTGGAGGAGATTTTAATCTTCCACTCGACCCTAATGTTGACACTTCCACTTGTAGATCCCACATCAAACTCTCTAAAATCCGTAATGTGCAACGCAAACTATCCGATCTCCACCTAATTGATTCTTGGAGAGTCCTTCACCCTAAAGATAGGGACTATACATTCAACTCCTCCCCACATGCCTCATACAGTAGGATTGACTATATTTTTTTGTCACAATTCTTATTACAAGATATTACAACATCCGAAATTGGTACGGCATCATGGACAGATCACTCCCCGGTTACTACTACCTTGCGTCTTTCAACAGGCCTATCCTGTAAGTCACCTTGGAGACTCAATGAAACTCTTCTTTCAGACTCTAAAACTTCTGTATATTTACATAAGCAACTCGCGGAATACTTCGACACCAACATTACGGCCGATGTTTCAGATCCAGTAGTCTGGGAGGCTCATAAGAGCTATATGAGAGGACATTTTATAAAATCAGGTGCTTTACACAACAGAAAACGTAAGGCCAAAATTATCTCTTTGGTGTCCCAAATCAGAGGGCTTGAACTTAAACATAGGTCTTCTATCTCACCTTCAGATCTCTCAGAACTGTCTGCACTTAGAGATGAGCTTAATAGTATCCTCAGAGTTAATGTAGTGAAATCTTTTATGTGGGTGAGATATCAAAACTATCTATCTGGCAATAAATGCGGGAGGACCTTGGCTAAAGTGATTAAGACACAACGTCGTAAGACTAGAATCTCAAATATTCGCACCTCTTCTGGTCACTCAGTCAGTGCCTACCCTGATATTGCACAATCCTTTTCTGATTTTTATAAATCACTCTATAACTTACAACCAGAGGACTCTTCTTCACGTGAACCCTCATCAGCGCTCTCAACTTTCCTGGACCAAGCACATATACAACCTATTGCTCGGCAAGCGAAAGAAGATCTAGAGGCTCTTTGCAGTTCAGATGAAGTCTCTCGGGCAATATATTCTATGGCGCTGGGGAAAAGTCCTGGCCCAGATGGTCTTTCTGTGGCTTATTATCGTCATTTTAAAACATCCCTTTTAACACATATGGTTCGTACTTTTAATTCTATTTTCCTGGGCAACTCTTTTCATCCTCACACATTAGAAGCTCACATAGTAGTTCTTCCCAAACCAGGTAAAGATCCGTCCCTTTGTTGTAATTATCGCCCCATATCTCTTTTGAATGTCGACTTGAAAATTTTTGCGAAAATTCTGGCCACTAGATTGAAGAAGTATATGCCTTGTCTCATACATCCGGATCAGAGTGGTTTCACAGCTCATAGACAGACGTGTCACAATACGGCCACAGTTCTTTCTCTATCTCAATATGTGCAACAACGTAATCTCCCCACGATCCTTATCTCCACTGATGCTGAAAAGGCCTTTGATAGAGTCCGATGGTCATATATGAGGGCTGTTCTTGAGCGGATAGGACTGGGTCCCATTATGCTTACTGGAATTTTCAGTATGTACTCCAATCCGTCGGCTAGAATATTGGTTAATGGTACTCTATCAGATCCTTTCCCCATTTCCAATGGCACGCGCCAGGGATGCCCCCTTTCACCCCTGATTTTTAATCTCACTCTTGAACCTCTTCTTAACCATATTAGACATAATCCACATATCCGGGGTATACAAATAAGTCACCATACCTTTAAAGTCGCAGCGTTCACGGATGATGTACTCATCTTTCTTACCGAACCTGAATTGTCCTTACCACCTCTCATTGATCTCCTTGATCTATATTCCTCACTCTCACAGGCAAAGATCAATTATACCAAATCTGAAATTTTGAACCTAAATCTTCCTGGGGACCGAGCCTTTTCTTTGCAATCACGGTACCCTTTCTCATGGGCATCGGATTATATTACATACCTTGGGATTCGTATTGCCCCTGATCTTTCGACTCTTCCAGCCCTGAACTTTAACCCGCTAATAACTTCAATATCTAATAACCTCAAATCTTGGTCTCTTCCATGGATCTCTTGGTTTGGAAGGGTTAACATTATTAAAATGATGATTCTCCCTAAAATCCTTTATCTGTTTAACACTCTTCCTATTCATATCCCAAAACAGATATTGATTACTATGCAATCATTGATATCCTCTTTCATCTGGAATAATAAACAACCTAGACTTAGCCGATGTCTTATATCTCGCCCACTGGCAGATGGAGGCTTAAATCTCCCTGATGTCCTCATATATTATAATGCCCTTGCTCTTTCTAAGTTATTTGACTTTGTACGGTTCCCGGAACCTAGATGGACGAATTCACTGCCAGATCAGTTAGGTAAATTTGATATTATCCAACTTCTATTGGCCTCACGTTCCTTGACTCCTCCTGAGGGCCTTGCCCATATTATACTTGGACATATTATCCAAATTTGGGACACGACTCATAATCATCTACTCATCTCTCCAAGCCCGTCCCCCTTATTATCTCTTATTGGCAATCCAGAATTTTCTATGGGTCTCGATAGTACTTTTTTTTCTACCTGGAAAGCTAGGGGAGTAGACACTCTAGAAACCCTTATACCCATACGTCGCTCTATTGTGCCTGATCGTATGAACCTAATTCTGGGAGTTAATCATATTCCCTGGTGGTCTCTACAACAAGTTGTTCATTGGTTAGCTTCTCAGGTGCCTCGCACCCAACCCCTCCGGAAATTATCAAAGTTTGAAGAATCCCTTAAAAATCCTACTATAAACTTACGTCCGGTCTCGTTCTGTTATACACTCTTGAACTCATTGACCTCTGATTCTAAACCACACTTTATCAAAAGATGGGAGGCTGAACTGCAAGAAGAATTACCCATGTCCCAATGGCACCTAATATTTACGAATAATGCCAAATATGCAAGGGATTCTTGGACATGGGAAATGAACTATAAGTTGTACACGAGATGGTATATAACACCATTACGTAAAGCTACATTCTCTCCTACTTCCTCTTCTCAGTGTTGGCGATGTGCACAAGACCTTGGATCAATGTACCATATTTGGTGGACTTGCTCGAGGATAGTCCCATATTGGACCTTCATTCGAAGAACTCTATCCCAGATTCTAAATCTTGACATACCTTTAGATTCACTACTACTTCTATTCCTCTCACACTCACATCTCACAGTTACTAAGCATACCATTCCTTCTAGGACTAAGTATATTCTTTACCCATTAATCAATGCCGCTAAGGCTGTTATTCCGGCGTTTTGGTTATCTCCTCTCACGCCGCCTGAGTCAGCTTGGATATCGAAAGTAGATTCCTTAGTCGAAATGGAGAAATGTCACGCACTCTCAACACTTACCTTCCAGTCCTTCCAGGATTTATGGGGACCCTGGTTTCAATATAGAAGGAATGTCTCCCCTCTTTCTCTCTAATATGCCTTTGTTTTAGACATTCATTGGGGCCCCTGGCATTGGCTTAGGAGTTGCACTTAATGTAAACTCTGTTTCGGTAGAATTCTGCCTTTCTGTATGCGAGATCCTGTGCCGCTGGTCCCATGGTATCGAGTCCGGTGCAAGAACCCTATCTCACCTTTTTTTTTTTTTTTTTTGTTTGTTCCCCTTCTTTTTGTCTCTCTATACATGTGTATTTGTATTTATGTCTGTACGTTTGTATTCGAATCCCTTGTTTTGTCATGCACTTACCTTTTCTCTGAAGAGCTATCACATCAACATGCCCCTATACTTTTTCATACTCGCCTGTATTCTAAGGGTATTATCATCTTTTTTTGGAACCTACAGGTGAGATACTATGCTCTCAATGCTGTACTTTGTCTAGACACTACATTATTGTTTTCACATTAATTATTGTCTTCTTATTGTCTTTTTGCTAGTCACTCTTACATGTTTGTTTCATACTTATTCTGATTATACTTGTATGTTATACGCTGTATGATGTGTTACGATTTGTCTTTGTATCGCCTTTATCTCTAATAAAATATTTAAAAAAAAAAAAAAAAAAAAAAAATTATAGGCAATCTGACTGTACATATGCACTTGCAGAATATATAAAGTGAAAATAAAGGGTTGCTATTCCTTTATTACTAGAACTGTGTAACAAAACTCAGGTCATGCACAGCAACTTACAGGACCATCTTAAGATGTTTGCAAGGAGTTAGACTGTTGAATGGCCCTATCTGTGGCAAGTCTTGTGCAAGTCTGAATTTTTTCCTTTTTGTTTTGAGGCCAGATTGGTTGAAAAAGCAGCCGTGGGTTCTGCGAAACGCGTTCCCTAGAGCCTTTTTTTGCCATTGGGCACATATTTTTCTTAAATAAAATATTTTATATTGGAAGAAAAAAAAAAAAATCCTGATGGGTAGGTGGAGCAATGACCTCATCTGCGTGGTGCTCTATAAGAATAGCGACTCAGCAAGAGCGACATAGTAAACAATGTCGCTCCAGGGCAATGTCAGTCACAGGCAATCACGGGGCACCGTGATAATCTTATATGTTTTTTTTATAGTACTGGCACTGTTGGTTTTGGTGCTGAAACTTTTGGTGGGTGCTTGACAAATTGCATTCAGCTCGGGAGGAGAGGGATCATCATCATTTACTGCACACTCTGCAGCAATCATTGCCATTGCTGCAGTCAGTTTTTGAACTACCACTTTACTTTCACGTCCCTGCATTGCTCCACCTTTCCCTCCCCTGTCCCTTTTGTGTATGCCGTACATTACTCAACTACTGAGTGTGCTTTTACCGTACACAACTGATATAGTGTGATATCTTTCCTTAGACCACAACAAAATTCTCAAAGTCGTCATATGCTATCTAACAAGTCGGCCTCAGTCACACAGATCATGTCAGGCTCCCAGTTAGCTGTCTGTCACCTAATATATTTATTAGTTTATTTTTTATTTTTTTTAAGTTGTCCACCCTATCTTATCATGGCCTGTCCAAAAAAAAAAAAATTATAGCTAGAAAACAAAATAACTTTCTTTCCCCAACACAGAGACAATAAAAACAAGATCAGCAAGCAAATTAGATCCTATCTGCCTGTGTTTTACCTGTCAGTCATGCTGAATTTGGGGATATTTGGGTTCAACCTCCTTCCTCCCTTCTTCCCCCCAGTGTGCCCCTGGACTCCCCTAATACAGGGAACAAATGTCCTACCTAAAAGACTCCCTAAACTAAGCTTCAGTGCCCCTTTATTTGCATATCTTCTCTAGCTCAAAAACATGCTGCTTTCTCCTCCCTGACACTCAGAATGGCTGCTGTGAGAGCCTGACACCCTTTTATGTGCCTGCAGGAAAACTAGAGAAAACTTTCAAGTGGTGGGGAAAATGTTTCTTCCCATTGATTTCAATGTAATGCACTAGGTGAAAAAAGCATTAAAACAGCATTTTTAGCAGGAAATTATTTGCCAAGTGGGAAGTGCCATTTTTAGCTGATTTTGGTGTGAGGGGAAAATATTCGCCCATACCTAGGAATAAGGTTGCCAAGTTAGAGGATACAGATGGAAAAGAGAAGTGGTCCCAGGACTGATCACTGGGCTATATCCACTGAGAGGTTATGGTGAGAATTGGAAGTAATAGCAAAAGAATCACTAAAATACATTTAGAGAGATTGGAAGGAGTCCATTCTAGAACTGTGTTGTGGATGATAAGTGTGTGTAGTATCTGTGTTCAGTAGGAGAGCATGATCAACAGTGTCAAAGGCAGCAGACAGGTCTAGAAAGATTAGTATACTATATTGTCCTTTGTTCTTTGCTGTGTGTAGGTCATTAGTAACCTTTGTTAGTTCTGTTTCTGTTGAGTAATTGGAACAGAAACCTGACTGCAGTGGGTCAAGAAGAGAGCTGGAATTGAGGGGAAAAGATTAAACGTGAAAATACAAGGTGTTCCAGGATCTTAGATGCAAAGGCAACATAAACTGGAGGAATTCAACTTCACCATAATGTATAAATAAAAATCCCCCAGATTCTGAATGATTTAACCGTTTCAGTGTCAGAGGTGTATCCAATGTGGAACTCAAAGGGTTAAACAGAGCTTTTAGTGCCTTGAATTTTAGAGAGGTCTCCAATACACTGCAAAACATTAAAGGAATATAACCATTTGAGTTCCAGAGGGGTATGCAATGAGTTGCATACTTCTCTGGTACTCAAAGTGTTAAAACACACTATACAGAAATGAGAATTTGTGCTGGTCATCTGAGGTGCAGTTGGTTTCCGACATAACTGCTCCAGTTCCTGTTAGAACATCAAACTCAGTGAAATCCTAAGCATATCTTAATGGCAAGAACCTGGAAATAAATAGATTTCATCAACAAATGCTCCTTTTTAGCTGTCAAAGTGCTTTGTTTCTATAAATAGGAATGAAAGATGCAGTAGCACCCACTCTACATTCCTGAGGAAAATAGGAATCACATTGACAAAAGAAGTAAATGTTCAGTTCAGAATGTGATGGTTTGAGGGACAATTACCCAAAATGCACAGGGAATAGTACCATATCAAAATCCTTACCAACCAGGGATTCCCCTCTGTACATAAATATGCGTACAAGACTAGTTAGCGGACAATGGCACAACTGCATGTTGGTATACAAGTAATGAGTATTTTACTGTAGATTATGTAATTCTCTATTGTGAGGCAATGCACTGCGATCCTCTTTAGCATTCAAGAGGTTTAAATCAATGGAAACTTTTAGTTCTCCCATTTAATGTAAATGGTTTGCACCAGAACCAGACTATTCTTTTGAACATACAGCCCTATGCTTTGTTTATCTGTATGTATGACAAAGGCACAGAGATTACTGTAGTAAAAGTAGTCAGTCTTCCAGCATATACTAGAGGATAGGTGTATGGGGATTGCACTCATTTTAGTCTTAAAGGGATAGTAATGTTTCTTATAAAGTATTTAGCGGAGTCTTCTTTACAGTAAATGTAACAGATTGCGCTATGTTTATCTACTTACTTTTGTGCAGTTCAAAACATATTAGCAAAAGAAAGTTCCCCCAGCCGCACCTTCTGGCCACATCACGCTGAATCTGCAGTCTGGTCCGGACGGCCGCAGCGAGAAACAAACTTCAGTAAGCAAAGAGAAATACTGCCCTCCTTCTTCAAGGGGGGGCTGGATTTTCCTTATACTTACTGAAGTTTGTCCCTCGCTGCATCCATCCGGATAGACTGCAGATTCAGTGTGACATGGCCAGAAGGGGCAGACGGTGGAACTTTCTCCAGCTAATATCTTTTGAACTACACAAAAATAAGTAGATAAACATAGTGCAATGTGTTACATTTACTATAAAGAAGACTCCGCTAAATACTTTATAACAAACATTACTATCCCTTTAAAGGGATAACAATGCCTGTTATGGAAAGAAATATATATTGTAGGTATACTGCTGAGTAAAACAACAGTACCCCTACTGCTGTTGGATGCTCAATTTAAAAGATATTGCAGAACTAATTTGCATAATTTTTGGGTGCAGAAAGTTCATGGCCTGAAATGTTATGGTAAAGCTGTTCAGTCTATTGACAGCACTGGTCAATTGACCAATAACATCCATAGGATGCTGCAATTTCAGTGTCACTGTAACATTTCAGGCCATGGATGTACTGCACCCAAAAATGTAGTTTTGAGCTGCAACAGCAGTGGGAGTACCCTTGTTTTACTTAGTTCAATAAACCCTGCAATATATATATTTTCCTATTACTATACCTTTAATGATGGTCAGGTATGTGTGTACCTGTATGTACCAATGCCATCATTCACATGCCAACATACCCCAAAGTGTACATGGATGAATTTTATGCCAGCATCAAAGTGCAAAAGATAAACTGTGCTGGTGGATTCCTACCTACTCATCATGGTATATGGGCCATATGTGCCAAGATACAGAATGATTTTCCAACACACAAACTGTATTACATGAAGCAAAAAAATGACACAAATGTCAATTGATTTAAATAGGGTTTTTTGACCTCTTGAATGTTAGTGAAGTCCCAAATGAATTACTGTACAAAGCACACATACTGATACACAAATACACACCCACCCACCCACACACACGCGCAATATACAGACATACTGATACACAAACACACACCTACAGATACACACAAACACACACATACTGCTATATACCACATACTGATACACACACACAGATACACAAACACACACCTACATATATACACAGACACACACTGATTAACAAACACACACACCTACAGATATACACACAACACTAATAAACAAAAACACACACATACATTCTGATACACAAACACACACACCTACAGATACACACACACACAAACCAATACACACACACTTACTAGTACACACACACATTCTAATTCACAAGCACACACACCTGCAGATACACACACATATACTGATACACAAACACACACACACCTACTGACACATACACACACATATTTTTTTTTATGAATATTTATATTTTTGTTCAAGGAATATCCAGTGTTGCAAGCCTGATGTATGCTATATATTAAACAAAAGGATGTACCAATCTCTCTCTCTATATATAGCATACGCACTTCAGCCCATCTGTATATTCTGCCCTGTATGTATCTAATTGGTTCATAGCATGCAAGGCCATGGAGCTGTGGCCTAGTTATGCCAGAAAAAATATGCTACAAATCCCATCTACAGAGGCTACTAAACTTCTGGAGTTCTGCCAAAATGAATGTTGCTATTCTTTTTTAAATTGTTGTGTTACATCATTCAGGGCAAAGTGCCAAAGTGCCAGAATAAGGACTTTTTAATTCATTTTTAGTACCAGAGTCCTCCACACTAGACACAGTATCCAGAAAGGTCTCTGATGCTTTACTTGCTTAAAACAGACCTGCAGGGCATAAATTAATCTTCCCATTGGAAATAATTCTACATTTAGAAACTGACCACCAAAATGTGCTGTATCACTCTTAGTTTCACACAAAGTAATGTGGAGCCTTGGAAAGAGTAAATGATGACAACAAAAATATCAGTACAAATACATGAATGGCTGCATACAAATTCATATGAATGAAATATGAATGAAATGTGATTGAAAATGTGACATTTAATAAATAAACCACAACATGTCCTACAAAGAACTTGGGAAAATGTTGAAATAGAAACAATTAGTAATAGTTAGTGTGAGTGTGTGTGAATCTCTGTGTCAATATGTATGAGTGGGTGGGTGTGTATTTGTATGTGTGTATGAATGTATATATATATGTATCTGTGTGTGTGTTTGTATGAAAGCATTTATGTATATGATTGTGTGTTTGTATGTGTGTGTGTGTGTGTGTATGTATGCATGCATGTATATTTGTGATTATGTATGAATGTGCGAGCGCATATGTTTATGTATGTATGTGCGTGTGTGTTTATGTATGAATGTGTGTGTGTTTTTATATACGTATGTGTGTGTGTGTTTATGTATATATGTGATTGTGTTTATGTATATATGTCTGTTTGTTTATGTATGTGTGTATTTATGTATGTACTAGTGTAAAAGCCCGTGTACACGGGCCAAGGTCCAGGTAATGTTAACCCTTTGAGTGCCTCTGGCACTCAAAGGGTTAAGCGTCCACTACCTCACTGCTCCACACGATGCAATCATGTGTAGTAGAGACTGCACGAACACAGGCAGTCTCTGCTGTGCATGATGGCTTCTGAAAAACTTCCTAGTGAATTATTATATAGGATGTGTGTGCATGTATGTGTGGAGAATGTATACATTTGCCAGTGCACCTCCACTGGTGTTAGCCTCCAATGCAAGTGGCTGAACATCATGGTATCTATCTACTGCTGAGTATTATCACTGTAGGACATATTAGAAGATAATCTCCCCCAGTTTAGGGACTAAAATACCAGCAAACCCACATGCTCTGCAATGCATTTCGCACCTTCATGGCACTCAAACGGTTGAATACATTGACAAGTGTGCTGCACTTCAGGTAGAATGTGGAGTCAGTGCTTTTGCGCTGTGACTGAACACTAAAAGTATAGGTCATCAATACATATAAGTAGTCTCTGTCATTCACTGGTATTACAAATGCAACATTTTAGCTACAAATAATAAAGTAATGAATATCTACCTTGCCTATAATTATCCAAAGCGGTAATAAATGATTTTTAAATCTTCAATGCCCAATATAGGTCTCCGTGCTGTCTGCGAATCGCAGCACACGTAGAGCCAGGGCATCATTGTTCTATCAATGTGTCTTCATTTGAACTTAACAACTTAACAGAATGTAACATATCCCATCTACTGTGCCATAAACTCTGTGAACTTGAAGAAGCATAGCTTATACGGTGTCATGGTTTTAATACATAGATCCACTACCGACCACCTTAATGGAGAATTGGATCATGCCTTGACTACTCTGTCACTAGGGGATTTCAATTGTTACACTGTGACTCATTGTGATTTCTGCTTGGCCCTATAATAGGACTTCGTGCTGTTTGTGAAGCACAGCGCACGAAGAACCAGGGGCACAGCAATTTACATGGAGGACTTATGAATAAAATCATCTATTAATCAACAACCGGTTATAGGATTCCTTGACATTAAATATGAATTGAATTAATTTTGCTCTTGGATGCACCTACATAGGATGTTCAATACGGCAAGCTACGCACTGGAACATATCCGCATAAGGACATACTACAACAAGTATATAGATCTATATATAAGAACTAGCAAATCATTGCTTTTTCATACTCTATGGTTTGCTCATTTGATATCTCTCTTATTTTTTATGTCTTTATTTTGGTTTCTATTAACTTATTTTCACCTCATATTTTCCGCTTTCCTTTTTGTTTATTTGTATTTTTTAGATAAATTTAAACCACTTGAATACGCTGTGTCCAGTGGAGAGTGCAGTCCATAATCTTAAATACTTCTAAATATTGTTATTAATCTTTAAGGGTTACTTTGGGAAACAGTGTTTAGCTTTATTTCTATTATAAGATTTCAAACCAACAGGTATGTAAATTAGCACGCCGTCAGTTGCAGCTTCTCAGAGACCAATCAAATTAGACCAGACAGGTGTGCTAATTATCTCAACACTGAGATGCCAATTAGGTTTTAGTATTTAAGTCAAACATGTTCACATGCAAGGTTGTCTTGAGAAAGGCTCTTGTTTGAGCCGAAATGTTGAACAAAAATAAAAACCTCAGAATTTTTCTTCATTTAATAAGTCCTCTGAGTGCTTCTTTTAAGTCCTTGCTGGTACACTCTACCACATCCACATTGTATATATATATATATATATATATATATATATATATATATATATTGTTTAATTGAATTTAGGGAGGTACCTGTCTGCTATGAGACAGAGCTTTCTTGGTATGACCCTAAGGAAAAGGAATTGACAGGTTAGGAAAAATTCCCACATTCTGGGACAAACCAATTGCATTATAGGGGACAAATAAACACTTCCCAATGATGCTTTTAAGCTGTAGAATGCTAGAAAGGTCTCCAACACATTGCAACACATTGGAGGAGATTCACTAAGCGGTGATAAAGTGGGGATTACTTCTCCAGTTCCTGTGTTATTCTACGGAGCCTATGCACAAAATTCTACAAAGCTGTAGAAATCTTAGTGAGTAGGCTCCACAGAATAACATAGGAACTGGAGAAGTAATCTCCACTTTATCACCTCTTACTGAATCTCCTCCATTGTTCTCTATGGTTTTCCTCTGAACTGCCTCTCTTGTATGTTGTACTTATGACTCACTAGCACTTCACTTATCCTATATAATAATTAGCAAAATCGTGTGTAATGCTGCGACATGCGCAGTACACACTACTCTGCTGCGCGTGACTGCTACGCGGCCGGGTGGCAGTGGCACTGTGGCCCGTGTAACGGGCTGTTCAACTAGTAGTGAAATAAAAAGAGAATTCTAGAAACTGGAAGTTGGAATTGGTCATGTTTTCCATTACCCTCATATCAGGGATAGATGTCCCAAAAAGCAGGGTAGGCAACTTTCTAGAGCTCCAAATTTTGAATGTTGATTCAGCTGTGCTGCCCACAGCCATATTCTGAACTGTGGTGTGGCCAGAGCAATCTCAATGCCCCTGAACCTCTAAAGGCTATTATACCTAGGATGTTAGAGAGGTTTCCAAAAACATTGAAAAGCAATGTATAGGAGATCTCTCTAGAAACCAAGGAGTTAAAGTTTTACATCTTTGCTTGTTATAACCAAAGCTATTTTCTGTGTGCCAGGTGACAGTGAATGGGACTGGGGGAGTGGTCATCTAAGGAGTGGGGTGGAGGTGACAATGGGTGAACCTAATGGTTACTAGAGTGCCTTGCTTAGGGACGCCTGGGATGTAAATCCGGCCCTGCCTCATTTTGTTTTCATTTGTAATAAGTCATTTAGGGGTAAAATATTTTCAAGGCTTGGCTTTGAAGATTGCATAAAAAGTCATTCTAATTAATACTGTATTGGGACTGTCTCTCCTGGTCTTTGCTTTGACATCTCATGAATTTGGTAGAAGGGGCATCAGAGGAGAATGATCCCATGAATCACACAGGCATCACACATCATTTATCTTTCATGTCAGTCATCCTGATTTGATTAGCAATAATCCTTTGCAGATGGATAATGGAATTAGTTAAAAGGTAGGAAAATGCATAATTAATATGTCACCAAATCTCATTAAAGTGTCATTTAAGTTGGAGCTAAGGGACCTTTATCCCCATATAAGTGGTTCTCAATTTTTTGCAGTGGTTTAATCCTATATTTTCTTAAGGAACTCAAAGGGTTAATGCCTTGGATTCTACGGAGGCATGTAACCTTGTAGGCCCTATTCACAAAGTAACAGAGAAGCAGTTCTAGAGCAAACCAGCTGCTCCATTAAGTAGAAACATCCTGAATGGTTTAAAGGTTTCAAAAGCATTGCTTTGCTTTGCTTTTGTGTTGGAGACCTCTCTAACATTAAAACCCCATTTAAATGAAGGTGAACTTCTTTCTGGTCCCTATGATTCAGTTGGTTGCTCCAGAACTGTATCTTTTTAGCTTCCTGAATTTGACCTCATGTATCTCCTGCATCAATCTACTTGCACCAACATATGTAAGGTCAACGGGGAAGATGATCTAAGGTGTGATAAAGAGGAGATAACGTCTATAGTGAGATCAATTCTCCAGTCCCTATGTTATTTTTTAGAGGCTATGCCGTAAGATTTTTTAAGTTGGAGAGATGGTAGTGCATTGGATCCATAGAATAACATAAGAAATGGAGAACTGATAACACTAGTAGGGGTGGAAAAAAGTGAGAAGAATTTTAAGCATTCATTTTTGCAAAAAACAGACAATTTTTGTCTTTTTTTCACAAAAGTTTTCTGTTTTTTACCCTATGCAAATTTGTCTTCCTTTTTGCCAATTGAAACAAATTTTCTGCCTTTTATACAAATTTTTTGGCTATCTTTTCTGTGGTACAATATTTCCCATCACAGTATTACTTCTTCTGAGGGTTGCACTAGACAAATAAGAGTCTGAAAGTCAAAACTGGGAGTCCTACAGCAACATATGCATTGAAATATGTGTTACTGTTAAATGACACTGGAACATTTTCATGATGACGTCAAGAGAAAAAAAAGTACAACCTGGCAAATGAGTATGGCAATGGTGGTGGGGGGCTGGCGTTGTGCAATTAATGCGTGTGTATATATACAGTAACGTGCAGAAGTGTTAGGCAGGTATGAAAAAATGCTGTAAAGTAAGAATGCTTTCAAAAATAGGTGTCTCATAAAAAATGATTCTTGTTTTGTAGACGTTTAAAAAATAAGTTATTTGGTACCAATCCTATCTCTCAAACCTCTAAAGTTCCCTCTCTCCTGCTGTCAGCTGTAAAGCTGACACCAGAATATTCGAGTCATGCGACGAGAGGAGGCTCTTCAGTAGAGCCAAAATCGCATTATTTAAAAATAACTACTTCATGGGAACGGTCTACAAAGTGTCCTTTCCAACAAAATAATTATTTTTAAATAATAACTTTATTTTATTTTGTAGACATTAAAAAAACATGAAGAATGATATAAGTCTTATCTCTCAAACCTTTATGGTTTAAGAGATATTCACAAGCAAAGTGTCCCCCTCCCGCCCCTTTTACTGATATAACACTTCTCAGCCAGGGCAGAAGGGAGCTGCCCAGGTAGACTGCAGAGAGGGACAATCTTCAATTAAGATAAGGGAAAAACCTGAGAAGCTTGTCAAGGGGGGCAGGGATTTCATTGTTTTCATAGGAATAAGAGTGTCCCCTGCTGTTATCTGTCCAGTCTATGGACTGCATTCCACATCTGAGAAGAGATTGTTTACAGTAGGTAAAAGGAGCGGGAGGGGGAAACTTTGCTTGTGAATATCTCATAAACCATAAAGGTTTGAGAGATAAGACTTATATCATTCTTCAAGTTTTTTTTAATGCCTACAAAATAAAATAAAGTTAAAATGAAGTATTACTATCCCTTTAAGCTAGCAGAGCTATATTATCAGGGCGATTCTGATTGCTGAGCTGATTCCTTGCTGTGCCTCACCTCCTACCAAGTGCTTGGTAAACCCTTTCAGTGCTACGCTACTACTGCTGAGCCGGCCGCTTGGGCCTGAGAGACGGCGGCTCATAGTCCATCTATGCAGGGTAGTTGTTCCGGTACCGCACCGGTGGTCCTCTTGCCCACGCACTTGCACTGGTGGAGTCGATATACACCCGTGGGGGCTACCTGGCACTAGCTATTGGCTTCCGTTTATGCCCGAGGGGGCTTGATCCTTACACTTGCAGCTTGCAGTCTCCATTATACGCCCGTGGGGGCTAACGTGCCTTGCTCTTGCAGGTTGTAGTCTCCGGTTTACGCCCGTGGGGGCTAACGACTCACAGTTCCCAAATACTGGTGGCATTTGTTACGCCCGTGGGGCTATCCATTATTGCTCTAGTGTTCTGGTCAGTTCTGCCGTGCAAGTCGATTGCTCTCCTGCAGACTTGGTATTGACTCCTCATACTTATACAAGCTTCAGCTACACCTTGGGCATGCCTACACCACAACAAAGACTGATGAGGACTGAGTTAACTATTGTGTGCTCCTCTCTGGGTTACCAGTCCTAGTATATATTTTCTGTTCATATATTCTACTCTGTCTGTATTCAGTATACTGGCCTGTAAGGGTCTAGACACTTATTTCTTGTTTACACTGTGTGCCTGTAGAGGGTGATATTGTTCATTATTTTTTTAATAAAACTGCGTTTTACCATACCCTCTGTCTGAAGTGTCTGAAAACCGTAACACATATATTCTCAATGTCTGCTCTCAGACAGCTGTTTGTCACCTATTTATTTGTTTGTTTATTTATTTATTTTTAAGTCACCCACCCTATCTTATCACAGTCTGTCTAAAAAAAAAAATTATAACTGAAAACCAAAATTAACAACTTCTTTCCCCAGACTTTCCCAGCTCTGAGACAATAACCACAAGATCAGCAAGTAAACTGGACTCCAGCTGCCTTTGTCTGGTCGCCAGTAAGCCACATCAAATTTTGGGGCATTTGGGGGTCAACCTTCTTCCTCCCTTCTTCTCCCCCAAAGAGCCCCCAAACTCCCCTAATTCAGAGAACAAATGTCCTACCTAAAAGACTCTCTAAACTAAGCATCAATTGCCCTTTATTTGCCTTTATATTTTCTATCTCAAAAACCTGCTGCTTTCTTCTCTCACAAACACAGAATGGCATGCTGTGAGAGCCTGACACCTTTTTATATGTCTGAAGAAAAGTAGAGAAAAATTTTATGTGGTAGGGAAACATTTGCTTCCCATTGATTTCAATGCAATGAACTAGGAGAAAAAAGCGGTAAAACTGTACTTTATATTGGAATTTATTAGCTAAGTGACGAGTGCCATTATTTGCCGATTTTGGTTTCAGGTGAAAATTTTCACTCATCCCAAATCACTAGAGAAATGATCTCTTCTATATCACCTCTGTATCACACCATAATGCACACCACCACCACGATATTGCTTTAAATGTAATACTAGGCTGACCATATGTAGCATTTTAAAAGGGACAGTACAGATTTTTTCATATTTCCAGACCATCCCATCTTTTTAATATAAATGTCAATTTTGTCCCGTTTTAGTATAACTTATATATAGTTTTTAATTTTTTGTAAAAAACTGAGCGCAGCTTTTTTTTCTCATAAGATAAAGTAAAGCGGAACTTTCTTTCATCACACTAGTGGTTTTACTGTACACATTGATTACCATAGAGTCTTATGATGCGAGTGACTCATAACTGTCTAATACTTGAGTTTATGGTAAATTACCATAGAGTCTCTTAGACAGTGATATGACGGAGAGTCATAAGACTCTATGGTAATCAATGCGTACAGTAAACACAGTAAAAACACTAGTGTGAGTGACGAATAGAGGAAGTTCTGATTACTTCAGGGGCAGGCCAGAGAAAGAGAACACTGCTATTAAAAGAGGGAGCAAACAGGTTCTCACTGCTTGCAGCTTACTACGATCAGACTCGGAGTGACGGAGTCCCACTGTCCGTCTGTGTCCCACACCCGTCCCGCTTTTGTCTCAAGGAAATATACTCAGCCTATGTAGTACACTTATGAAAAACCATACACCACAGGGTTGTACTGGTTCCTGTGGCATGCACCCTGCATTTAAAGGAATACCTGGTCATGTTAACATAAGGCAGTGTTTCTAAACCCTGGTCCTCAAGTATTCCCTAACAGTGCAGGGGGTTTTGGGACTTCTCTACAGGAGAACAGCATAACTAATTGCCCATCTGTGCTCAGGCAGCGAGTCCAGAAAACCTGCACTGCTGGGGGTACTTGAGGACTACAGGTGAGAAGTTCTGACATAGGAAACAAATACAAATTACTCAAATTACCATATACTGAAATTTTGCATGAGCTATTTCCAATATTTTGCAAAGCAATGGACTGGAGACCTTTCTACCATTCAAGCAGTTAAGAACTTAAACTAAATCAATGGAAATTTCCATTTGTCTATTATGGTGCAATTGGCTTTCTCCAGAATTTCATTTCTTTAGTAAAGCTGAGCAGACTTCATTTTAAACAGGGGATCTATAGGAAATATGCATATTTCTGGGCTGCAAAGTAAATCAAAGCAGCCCAGCAGTAAACATTTTTCATGTGTCACATATACAAAGGAAGAAGGAAATGCAGCCACATTTTTAAGTGAAATCTATATCTCTTATAATCATTGGTTAACCTGATTAAGTAAAAATAAAAAAACTAGTTAATGTTGTGAAGAATATAGGATCAGATTATTTGATCACAGCAAGTTACAGAACAATAATGAGGAAGCTCTGCAGTAAAGTAATAAAACATCACATAAGAGATCTTTTGTGAGAAAGCATTATGTTTGGGGATGTTGAACAAAGAGTCAAGGCTATGGATTGTATAGCGACTTCCATCTTTGAATAGTAGAGCTGTTATATCAACAGCGCAAAAGTGTAATGGAATCTCTTACCAGTGTTTGTCAAGGTAAAGCAGTAAGATGCCTGCAAGCATTAAAGGGAACTTTGATATAAGTAGCTCTTAAAACAGAGCTGTCCAAGTTCAGTCCTCTAGGGCCACCAACAGGCCAGGATGGAAGGATTTGCCTGATTAAGCACAGGTTAGTTAATCAGTGGCTCATTCATTTTGACTGACCCACCTGTTCTCAAACAAGAAAATCCTTCCATCCTGGCCTGTTGGTGGCCCTTGAGGACTGAACTTGGACAGCCCAGTATTAAAGGAATAGCTAAATATACAAAAATAACAAAGAAAATGGAAAACCCACTGCACCACCAAACCCACCCTCAATATATGTGAGAGGGAAATACCAGTCAATTGGTGGAAAAAGGGAGAAGATAAATCCAAAATTAAAAACAAAATAAAACCTAACTTTTATTAGCAATCAATAAAGGAAAGTTTGTTGAATTTAAAAACAAAACAAAAAATATTATAAGTGATGCCAAAGGGTCAGCTGTTGAAGTTGGGATGCCATTGTACACTTGGCTCTAGCAAACACCAACTCTTCTCATTCCCTTGGATTATCAGATATGTAACTAACCTTAACTACATACAAATTAGCAGGTTCTGCCGCTAACTTGAATAAATCTAAAGTGTCAATGTATACAGCTTTGCATTGCTATCATATCTCATGATCGATCACTTTCATATCATGTATTGGTATTATCCTCCAATGGTAGATTGTATCTGTCAAAAAAGTTGATCACCCTTAAAACGAGTAGTCCCATCTATGTATGCTAACATGCTTTGGTAAAAAATCATTTGGTAAGGGACACCACTGATATTAGACTACATTAGTATGTGTCCATACACCCAGATGTACGTTTCATCATTAACCCGGCTTTTCAAAGGGTGACACACTTTGAATAAAGGGCTTAATTACAAAAATGTGGACCAAACCATGTTAGCATATATAGATGCGACAACTCATTTTAAGGGTGATCAACTTTTGTTGCTGTCATTTAATGTATTATACACTTAACAAGATGAGTACTATTTAGTAGGTCTATCTGCAGTGAGTACTTGATTAACACTGAAATGAGAGACAGTGGGTGTTAGTAATCCATGTATTTAATTGGCATTGTCCGCTACTTTAATATATTTTTGACAGATACAATCTGCCATTGGAGGATAATACCATGATATGAAAGTGATTGATCACAAGATATGACAGCAGAGTGAAGCGGTATACATTGACACTTTATATTTATTCAAGTTAGTGGCAGAACCTGATAAAGTTAATTACATATTTTATAATCCAAGGGAATGAGAAGGGTTGGTGTTTGCTAGAGCCACATGTGCAATGGCATCCCAACTTCAACAGCTGACCCCTTGGCATCACATTGGATATTATTTGTTTTGTGTTTAAATTCAACAAGCTTTCTTTTATTGATTTCTAATAAAAGTTAGGTTTTATTGTGTTTTCAATTTTGGATTTATCTGCTTCCTTTTTCCACCAATTGACTGGTATGTCCTTCTCATATATATTGAGGGTGGGTTTGGTGCTGCAGTGGGTTTTCCATTTTCTTTGTTATTTTTGTATATTTAACTATCCCTTTAATATGAGGCTGTCCAAGTTCAGTCCTCAAGAGCCATTAACAGGCCATGATGTAAGGATTTTCCTGTTTGAGAACAGGTGGGTCAGTCACAATGAATAAGCCTCTGATTAACTAACCTGTGCTTAATCAGGGAAATCCTTACATCCTGGCCTGTTGGCCCTTGAGAACTGAACTTGGACAGCCCTGCTTTAAGAGCTACTTCTGTTAATGTTCCCTTTAATGCTTGCAGGCATCTTACTACTTTTCCTTGACAAGTACTGGGAAGAGATTACATTACACTTTTGTTCTGGTGATATAACAGCTGTACTATTTAAAGATGGAAGTAGCTATACAATCGTAATGATTTCTCACAATAGATGTTTTATTACTTTACTGCAGAGCTTCCTCATTATTGTTCTGTAACTTGCTTTGATCAAATAATCTGATCCTATATTCTTCACAACATCCACCTTTTTTTTTTTACTTAAAGGGATAGTAATACTTAAGATGTAAAAAATATATGTTGTAGGGTTTATGTCCCTGAATAGAACAAGGGTACTCCCACTGCTGAGATATATTTTATTAAAAAAAAAACAGCTCAAATTTGAATTTTTTTGGTGCAGTATCACAGTGGCCTGAAAATGTACAGTGGCGCTGTTGATACACCATCCTATGGTCAGTTGACCATAAATCTCCATAGGATGGTGTAGCAACAGCTCCACTGTACATTTTCAGACCACTGTGATACTGCACCAAAAAATTCAAATTTGAGCTGTTTTTTTTTTAATAAAATATATCTCAGCAGTGGGAGTACCCTTGTTTTACTCAGGGGGCTAAACCCTACATTACATTTTTTTTTTACATTTTAAGTATTACTATTCCTTTAATCAGGTTAACCAATGATTTCACTTAAAATGTGGCTGCATTTCCTTCTTCCTTTTTATATGTGACCAGGGTACATGCCACAGGAGTTGATGAGTACTATATAGTAGATCTATCTGCAATGAATACTTGATTAACACTGAAATGAGAGGCATGGGGGTTATGACTTCTCTGCTGATATCACTTCTCCATTTCCTATGTTATGCTATGGAACCTATGCACTAAGATCTCTTGAGAAATCATAGTGCATTGGCTCCATAGAATAACATAGGATTTGGAAGAGTGATATGACTGGGGAAGTCATTTCTACTTTCACATATATATCTATGCAGGCAATTTGCTGTGTGCTGTTTAGAGATGTGATATACGGCTACTATAGCGGCCCTCCAAAAACCTTAGGCCAAAATAATTACCCATCCATATTTAAACCACTTAAATGACACAGAGTTCTCCAATGCATTGAAGACCTAAATAGCATATAGGAACTAAACATCCCATTTAAATCATTTGAATGTTGCATTTGTCCCCTATGGTGCTCCACCATTGCTCCACTTCATTTATATATGAGTTTTAGAGCTGCCTTGTGCAAAAAAAAACAAGAAAAAAAGAGAGAAATTGGGAACCACTGAATTAGGGTATATTTTCATTTTAACCCATTGGATGATAGCAATGTATCTGACATTGCTTTTGAGAAAATCTCATATCCAAATTGTCAAAAAGATCTTATCACCCAAATCAACGTCAAAATCATATATGTTGAATTAGCCATTTTTACTAATTCATTTTTCTAATCATAAGGATTTATAAGAAAATTATGGAATGCTGTGCAAACACTTCCAACCTTAACCCTACATTACCTCCCCCATTCACTGACATTTAACCCTTTTAGTCCTGGGAGAGATGGGAAATGTGTTGCTTAGCAGCTTCAGTTAGTAAGGTAGGTATGGTAGAGAAAAAACAGGAAGTGTCTACATTTGCATTCCTTAACCCTTTCAGTGCCAAGGGGTACCCCCTGGCACGGAAAGGGTTAAGTGTCATAATCTAACTAATCTAAATAACTTGAAAACCCTTTGAGTGCCAGAGGGGTACGCAACACATTTGAGTACTATAGGGGTACCCAGCACATTGCAAAGCATTATGTTAGGTACCCCTCTGGCACTCAAAGGTTTTTTGTGCACTAACGTAGAGGAAATGTGTCCCATATAATTTGCTCTCTGAGGGAAAATTAACATTTGCTGATCTCTCCGGCTTGTTTAGAGACAAAGCAGACTTTCCATCTTAGGTGGGCAGGAAAATGCAATGAGCCATAACTTCCTATTTTATCTTCATTAACATATTTACCTTGGCAAATATAGCAGTACTCTGTCATCTACTAGAATAATACAATTTGATAAGTGGGAAACAAAAATATCAGATTGTAATACTGGAGAAAGGATTACAGGCTTAAAATGTTCATTTACCTAAGCAAGAGCTGCGTAATATCACTATATTTAGCTACAGTTTGGATGGAGAAGTCAGATATATTTTGAAGGTGAATGTATAAATAAAATGGCATTTGTGTAATTATTCTTACAGAATAAACACAGCACAAGCCTTTTGCAAAGAGCTGAAAAACTGAATTCATTTTCATGAGGCAATAAGCACTTTAACTCTTTGAAGACTAGAGGGATTTCTTGTTCTGCAGTGAATTCAGGGAGGGATTTTCCAATAGGTATAGTAGGAAGCTGCCTAGAGACCCACATTTTAAAGGGCACTTCAGCTGTTCTGGCCACACCTACATCCTGAATTTCAGGTGTGGCCAGAGCAATGTTAGTGTCACTGCACCAGCTATATACCCATTTGCATGCTATTATTCAACCTTTTGGATGCTAGAGGGATATTTAATGCATCGACAAGCAATCTCTATCACCATAGGGGGTTAAAGCTTTTTTGTGTTTGCTCATTATAGGTCAAGGGTATTTTCTGTGCAAGGGAACACTTAATGGACTTGGGATGGGGTCATGAGAGGAGTGGGTGTGTGGTCATGGGTGGAGCTAAGTATACCTTGGGGGAGAGGGTCGCTATAAAGAGGGAACAAAGGATATAACTTCTCCAGGGATATCACTTCTCCATTTCCTATGTAATTCTATAGATCCTATGCACTGAGATCACTTCCACTTGAATCGTAGTTCATTAGCTCCATAGCATAACATAGGAACTGGAGACATTATCTCACTGGACTGCACTTTATCACCTCTGTATCACCCCTTAGTCCATCTCCTACTAAAGTGCCTTGCCTGAGATGTAAACCCAGCCCTGAATGCATTGCATATCCCCTATGGTTCTGAAAGGAGTAATGGTTACACACAGGCTGCCACATGCAAGCCTCCAAGACTTTTCTTGTAGGAGAAAATTTAACCTTTTAAGCACCATAGTGGTGTGAAATGCATTACAATGCAACGTGTTGCTCACCCTCAAAGAGGTAACTTGTCAGAATTATTTACATTTAACCCCTTTGATGCTGAAGAGGTCTCTAACACCCACTCTTGGCAGGTTTTCATATCATAGGTTATGACCCTCATTGATCTAAGTTAAAAAAGAAATAATCTACAATGTAAATCTAAATCTTTAGAGCAATTCCTGGAAACTGATAGAGGCATATGTCTAACGGCAGAAGTGGAGTCATTCTAGGCAACACAACAAATAGCGTTTTAATCCATAAGGTGCTACAAATACATTGCAAACATCTCTGGAATCTAAAGGGTTTAATTTTATGATTATTGTACATGTGTTTGACCTAGAATAGCTCCACTTTGGACATTTTACATATGCTCCAAAGGGTTTGCGGTCTATAGATTGTCACTATCAGCATGCTCCTTGTGAATGCATGGGCATACCCAGGATTAGAATACAAAACAAAACACACACAAAAAAAACTGGATTCAAAATCATACTCAGACATGGATATACGTACTGACTCACACAGAATGATTAAAGGGATAGTAATACTTCGTTTTAACTTTATTTTATTTTGTAGGCATTAAAAAAACATGAAGAATGATACAAGTCTTATCTCTCAAACCTTTATGGTTTAAGAGATATTCACAAGCAAAGTATCCCCCTCCCGCCCCTTTTACTGATGTAACACTTTTCAGCCAGGGCAGAAGGGAGGTGCCCAGGTAGACTGCAGAGAGGGACAATCTTCAGTTAAGATAAGGGAAAAACCTGAAAAGCTTGTCAAGGGGGGAAGGGCTTTCATTGTTTTCATAGGAATAAGAGTGTCCCCTTCTGTTATCTGTCTGGTCTATAGACTGCATTCCACATCTGAGAAGAGATTGTTTACAGTAGGTAAAAGGGGCGGGGAGGGGAAACTTTGCTTTTGAATATCTCATAAACCATAAAGGTTTGAGAGATAAGACTTATATCATTCTTCATGTTTTTTTAATGCCTACAAAATAAAATAAAGTTAAAACGAAGTATTACTATCCCTTTAAGCTGGCAGCACACATAGAGGAGCCAGGCTTCTAGCTGAAACCTCTCTCTCACTCTGACTCTACTTTAGAGGCAGCAGTCTCCTAAGGTTGTCTCGCCTTCTCCACACTCCACGCCCAAGTGGACGTGGGGAGGTGTGGGACTGCTACTCTCTAAACACTCCCATTACAAACCACTTTGTTTTCTCTCCTCACCCTGTTTCTCCTCTTTTGAGTTGCTTGCTGTCCGTATGTTTGCTTCTGTCTCTCTACAGGTTGTGGTTATCTATCGCCCACCTACCAACACCTGTACACCTTGAAACTTTCTTTCTAACTTTGAATTATGGCATTATTTTTCTTGTCATCAGACATACCTTCCCTTCTTCTGGGGGGCTTCAACTGCAATGTAAAAGAATATGTTTATATAGCACCACAAGTATATGAAGCACTTTACAATTTAAGGTTGTAGACAATGCAAGATTACAAGTCCTTTGTAAACTGAAACACTGGAAGTAAGGTACCTGCCAAAAAGCTTAAAATCTAAAGCTTTCCCTCAGGGCACCTGGGCATTACATATTCTTTTGCTAACATCTGCTTCTGGACTACAACAGTGGACAGATGTTAGTACGCACAAGGATGGTCATTTCCTAGACCTTGTGTCCACTAGAGGCTGCACACTTTCTGATTTTAATATCTCCCCTCTTCCACTATCCAACCACCATCTTCTAATATTCAGCACTGCTTATACATCTTCCACAATCCCGGCTTTGTCTCCCCGATTCACGCTTAACCACAAATCACTTAATCTCACTGCTCTCCAATCCTCCCTGGATACTAGACTTTCATCCATTGCCACTAATCCTGACAGTAACAGACATGTCAAAACCTACAACTTAGTCCTGTCCTCCTCTTTGAACCTGCATGATCCTCTCTCTCTGACACACCTGTAAAACTAATCCGGCCATGTCTTAATAAGGACACCAGCTTCCTCCGCTCCTGTATCCGTTCAGCTGAATAACTCTGGAGAAAGCAGGGCTTGCTCTCTGGCAGACTTTGTCCACTACAGAATCCTCCTTTCTTGCTTTAACTCTGCTCTATCCCTGACTAAAAAACATTAGTTTTTGCAATTAATTAGCACTCATAAATCCAACCCACGTCACCTTTTCTCTACCTTTGACTCCCTTCTCTGCCTTCCAGCTGCCTCCTGCTCAAAATATATACAACCGCAAGACTTTGCTGACTTCTTCAAAGCCAAGGTAGACTCTATCAAGGAAAATATCCACCTCTCTGTTGGTGTTCCTCAAGGTTGTGTTCTATTCTAGGACTGCTTCTGTTCTCTCTTTATACAATATAACTTGGTGATTTTATTAACTCGTTCAGACAGATTACCTCTCTCTATCTCAGATTGGATGTCTTCTAGGCACCTCAAGCTCAATATGTCTAAAATGGAGCTAATACTCATTCCACCTAGGTCTGGCCCAGTAGTGCCCTTCTAGGTGACTGTAAATGGCACTACCATAAATCCAGTATCAGAAGCACAGTGCCAAGGGGTGATAATTGACACTGTTCTCTCATTCTCTTCTCACGTTACCAGCATCATTAAACCTTGTTGCTTTCTCTTGCTTAACATAGCTCTGTCCCTTCCTCTGTTCCTCCACACTTAAATTTCTTACACGAGCACTCGTCCTTTCCCACATGGACTACTGTAATCTTTTTCTCTCTGGCCTTCCTGTCTCCCAACTCCATCCTCTTCAATCCATCCAGAATGCTGCAGCACAAATTACCCTATTGTCACCTATATTTGTCCCTGTCCCCCTCCTCCTCAAATCTCTCCAATGGCTGCCGATCAAACTCCGGATCTCTTACAAAATTTTGCTTCTCTCATTCAAGACCCTTCTCTCAACTACCGCTACCTACATTTCCACTCTCCTGCTGTACCCTATCCCCCCACTTACGATCAGCCAATAACAGTCTTCTCTTAGCTCCTTTTGTGTCTACAGCCCTCTCATGTATCAAACCTTTTTCTCGCATTGCTCCTTATCTGTGGAATGCACTTCCTCCCACCCTGCGACACTGCACCTCTCTTTTGGCCTTCAAGTCACAATTGAACTACATCTCCTTAACAAAACCCAAAAATGCTAGAAGGTACTGACTTTGTACAACTTAGGCTCCTTGTACATTATTTACTTTATTTATGTCCCCTATACTAACCAGCATTCTAGGACTGTATTCAGCTTTTGACTCTTATGCACTCTGTATGTCTCCCATTACCACTATAGATTGCATGCTTTTGGGCAAGGACCTCACTTCCAGTGTTTCACTTTGCAAAGCACTTGTAACCTGTATTGTCTAAGCCCTCAAATTGTAAAGCACTGTATACACTTGTGGCACTATATAAATATACATATTCATTCATTCAGGATACTGGAAACCAGAGACTGGCTAAGTGAGTAGCTTTAGAATGCAAGCTTTCAAGATAACTTAGGTTTCATCTTCAGGCATTATTTAGAATGAAGGCTGAATACAAAATACACAACAGGTGTTATTACATTTAAATTCCACTGGAAGTGAATTCCTTATTACTATTGCCTTGTGTACATCATTCTGAAAGCTCCAGTAATGGCATCTCTTTGTAGCTGGCTAATTGCTACAATATGTATTACCCTTTGGCTGATCCAGTAAAGTAGTGTGTAGAGATTTTGTGACTGCATGTAAAGATTAACTCTCGAACTGCCAGTGAAATTTTAATATTGGAAGGGACCATTGTCTAGCACAAGCAAAAATCTAAATTTACTTCAAGAAAGAGAGAAAAAAATCTAGGTGACCATCATCTACTGAGAGCAAAATTAAAAATTGATTGCAAGAAAGAAAGAAAATGACGGCTAACATGGTAGGTGCCACCTTGAGAGCAAAAAGCAAAACTGATGAACAAAAGAAAGAAAGCAAAATCTAATGGCGCTATGCAAGAAACATTTGCATTGGATAAAGGCATTTTTGTGAGCAGATAGATTCTGCGCATGTTCTAATCCAGGAAGCTAAATACCGAACGTTTCTTGAATTGCGCATAAAAAAATTCCATTTTACGAACACAATACACAAACGTATAAATTAATTCACAATAGCAGTTCTTGCATTAGGCACATTCACTATTCCACTCACACAGATTCGTTAATCTTAGCCACGCCCACAAAAAATAAATATACGCAGCCGTTCGCTAATCTTGAATTTTCATGCGCAATTAAACAAAATCATGCGCAAACCTATTCCCTAGTGGTTTTCACACAGGAAATAGCGATTGCGCACCATAAGTGACCATCGTCTACTGAGATTAAAAGGCAGTGCCATTCTTTTGACACTGAAATAGAAAGCAGTTTTGCAGAGATCAGGGTGTTCCAGAACAAGGATTTCCAAAACTGAGTTTTTAGACTATTGTATTGCTACTGTAAGATGTTTGCATTTATATTACCATGTTCTATGTTGATCATTTCCCTAGATTAGTTATTATAATGATTATTTAACAATAAGAGAGGAAAAGAGACACTGACAAAAGTAGCATGAGAAAATAATTAGAAAGAAGGGTTTAATCAAAATGGAATGAGAAAGCAGCACGCAGAACCAAAGCAAGAAACATAAGTGGGAAAAGGGAGAAAAAGAAAGGAAGAAAAAAGTCGTTTTTTCAAAATAAAAACAAAATATATACAATCTTGGGATCCAATCTTATACCTTCCTGTTAGGAAGCTCCCCTGCTTTTTCACTTCATGAAAACTTTCAATAGCAAACACTGTATGCTTCAGTGTGATGCGTGTTACTATAGCATTAAAATACACAATACACAGATGTTCACCTCTAAATTTATATCCATTTCTGTGACAGGAGAACAGGAGCTGTCTCGACCGAGGAGAAGCTGATGTAGCTCACTGAAGCTGATCTACTGAAACATAATGAAGCAATTGTGGAGCAATACAACTGTACCAGAGGTGCCAAAATGTCCCATTTATTTAAAAAGTGCATATAACCCCTTGAATGCTGGCTATATCTCCAGTGCATTACAGATCAATGGGTGAATGTATACAGCCTCAGAAGCAGAAGTGAAATATCTGCACTGTGGTCTTCTCCCTACTGCTCCAAATGAAATCTGACTCCCATTATCTGACTCTCTCAGTATCAGGGGTGATTTCAACCTGTAGCATTGCCACACTGGACTACGCCAATAATCAATGGGAGGGGTAAAGCTTCTGTACACTGCAGCTCCCCAATGCTGGACCTCCCAATCACAATGATATATGGCATAAAATACATCTAAATACAAGGGACTATGGCTTCTTCTGTGCACCTCAGAGCAGCTACTTGAGCATAGATTTCTTTGTCTTTGATGAGGAAGTCAGTGACTTTGCGCACTATATCCTATAACATAAAGTCCTAGAATGCGTTGCTCACTGTGTTCATAACCGCACATGTGCAGTAGGGACTCGCAGAACGGGCTGATCCAGAGCGGGGAGCTCCGGAAGGCTGACAGCCTGTCTGTGTTCCCAGCTCCAGGGCAGCAGCAGAGGAGGCTGGGTGACAAACTGTCACCCAGCACCTCCACTGCTGCCCCAGAACCAGGAGAACAGACAGGCTGTGAGCCATCTGGAGTTCCCCGCTCCGGATCAGCCCGTGCTTTGTAACTAGTAAGTTATAAAGTACATCCCCATGACAATGTGGCAAAGCAATGTCTTCTCCAGTCATTAAAGGGTTAAATATGATTTTAGTTTTGGTTCAGATATAAAAGGGTAGTAATGCATCTTTTTTTTTCACCACAGAACCAGTTTGCTTAATTTTATTTATGAAAGCAAGTAATTAGTGATAGTATTTAATATGGATAAGTAGCTGTTATTTAGGTAAGCTTAGGGCACATATTTTAACCCTTTGCGTGCCAGAGGGGTACGCAACGTAAAGTAAAGCAATGTGTTGCATACCCCTCTGGCACGCAAAGGGTTACATATCAATGTTAAAGGAGCAGTATAGGGTAATTAAAATACCTTGTTAAATGGTTGCCAGTGCTCTTACATCCAGAGACATAACTAGCCATTGGAGGGTCCTGAAGCAAACTTTTTTTGGGGCCCCCCTCACAAAAAATATTCTTGCAGGGGCATAGCTAGATCCTGCTTAATTACGGGGTCAATGGACCACCTTAGGTGCTAGTACCCATTACAACTGCTCCCTCTGCACCCCCTTTAGTTAACTGATCAGAGTTCCCATAGCTCAGAACTTCTCCAATTCCATTCAGTTTTCCTTGTAGAAAATGTAGATCTGTAAGGCTGGGTGAAGTCAGAGCTTCTCTGATCTCATGAGAGATTTCTTTCTTCTCTGCAGTATCCCTGCGCCAGTGTATCTGCCATCAATAGGTTTCCCCTACAAGTGCTGATTGAGACTCTGACATCAAACAGCCTTGTAGATCTCCATTCTCTGCAAGGAAAAAGAAAAGAGAACTAAGTTATGGCATTTCGGTTCTCATAACTCTGGGGACACTGCCAAGCATTTAAAGAGTCAATTTAAAGGAGAAATAATACCTCTTAATAATAAACCTTACCTTACAATGTCCAGAAACTCCTACTGGGCCCTTGTGAATTCTGCCATTAGGATTTTATGGGCATAGTATGGTAAGGAAGGGAGGGAATATTATTAGACTTTGTTAATTCCTCTTTAACCCCTTGAAGACCAGCGGTCCTGGGACGTTTCCCTCCTGTAAGGACCTCTTTGATTCCTGCCGACGCGCCGGTACACGTGACCTGTTGCGTGTATCAGCTCACTGCTTTGGTGCCTGAAAGAGATCGCTCCAGTCTTGGAACGGTCAATCTTAGGCCCCATTTTTACTTACAGCACTCCCGGTGGAGCTCTGTAAGTAAAAAGTATGTGGCGTACTATGACCGTCATCCGTCCTTAAGTATTTAAGGGCCATGACGGTCATAGTATGTCACGTAGTCCTTAAGGAGTTAAGCCTTTTGGTATCAATATATAAAGAATCCTCTTACTACTGAAAACATTCTCACACACAGTGAAGAGGAATGTTTGAAACAGTTTCCATGCAACAACAAAAAATGCAAAATAACTGGGTGTGTGCCACAAATGTCTTGCTCCTGTTTACCACCTGTGTAGAAAGCACATTTAACCCTTTGAGTGCCCAGTGGCATGCAATGCACTGGCTCTCAAAGGACTAAATGGCTGCTTTGTATCCCATTCACCAAGGAGTGGGCATTGTGAAAGGGTGCAGGTATTTCAGGTTGTGTCATTCCTCATTAGCAGACTATGTACATGAGTGAAGAGGAAACAAGCATAAAACTCAGAAGAAAAGGGCTTCAGACTTATTTTTTCAGATTAATTGAACATAGTAAGCAATGCAGTCAAAAAGTGTGAAAAGATAACAGGATAATGGGTTGTATAGGAAACAGCATTAGCAGCAGGAAGAAAGCAATTCTAATGCCTTCCTATAGATCTCTGGTAAGGCCTCACATGGACTACTGTGTACCATTCTTGAGATCACATCTGCAAAAGAGCATAAACCTTTGAGTGCCATAAAGGTATCCAACACATGTGTTGGGTGTTGGATACCTTTCTGGCACTCAAAGAGTTAATATATTGGAAGCCGTTCAAAGAAGATCCCCTAAAATGGTGTAGACTTTATGACAAAGAATACCAAGAGAGACTCAAATAATGTAATATGTATAGCTTGGAAGAGACGAGGGAGAGGGATAACTTGATAGAAACCTTTAAATATATTAACCCATAAAGGACCCATGACGTGCCAGGACTAAGATGGGTAAACTTTTGTTAAGGACCAATGATGGTCCTGGAACATTGTGGAATTCAGGGGTCCCCACAATGCTGCACACCGCTCGGGGAGCCCTGAATCCAAATCTTGAAAAAAAAAGCTCTCTGATCCTTAACTGCTAGACATGCAGCTGCGCGGCCAGTGAGTAAGCAGTTAAGGGATTTCATATAGTGCAGGAGACAAGCATTTTTCAGAAAAAGAGGAAGACATTAGAGGCTGAAAAATTCAGAAGTAATTTGTGTAAATACTACTTTATGGAATAGGTGATAGACTGATGGAACAGCTTCCCAGTTGAGGTGGGAGGGATTAATACTGTAAGGGAATTCACCAATGCCTGGGATAAGTATGTCAGATAGGAAAATGGATGGAGTGGGCATGCCAATTAGTTTTTTTATCTGCTATCAAAATCTATATCTCCAGAACATTGAGGCTGAGCTACTGAAAGGAACTGGATTAATTCTAGATCAGTCCAACTGTACCATAGGAAAAAAATGGAAATGTCAAAAATATCTATTGATTTAAATTGAGCATTTTATCCCTTGGTTAAGTATTCAAAGGGTCAAAATCCCCTTTTAACACAATGGGAATTTTTTTGTGTTCACTACAGTGCAGTTGATTTGCTACAGAATTGTTCAGTTCCTCATAACCCTTTGAAAGCAAGAGGGATATGCAATGCATAGACTGTCAGTTCTCACAAGCAGGGCCTCTAACCCTTCTGTTCTCTGTATTCAAATTGTACTATTTAATATCTCTGGATGTCTATTCCCTATTGTACAGTGCTGTGGAATAAGTTGGCGCTATATAAATAAAGAATAATAATAATAATAATTGCCAGGCAGAAACCTCATTCTCATAGCACAACTACAACGTATGGTAATTTGAAGCCTCAGCTTTCTCTTCTATTCATAAGATTTCACAAGAAGCCTCTCGTATTGCTGATGTACAAAACCTCTAATGCAGGTAGCCAGTTTTTTCAACAAACAAATTATCCCACATGAAGTGTTTTTTAACTGTAATTGCCTTCATTATCTGTTGTTCAATTGAGAACCTGCAGTTTGCGATCTTTCCCACTCACCTAAAGTAGGTGCCAGCCGAAAAAATGGCACGACAGACTGCTGAGCCTTCAAATGTCTGTTTGATAAAAATCACAGTATAATAATTACAGTTAAACACTTACACAAACAGATTCCATTCAGTGGGTGGATATGCTTATTTTTTCACCCAAAACCTATCACAGCTGTCAAAGATCTGTTATGAAACAGGCTGTTTTGGGAAGAGAAACAGGCACACACCAGCTCATCCTCTCCCTTTACCCCCTTATCCACCAAAGAAAACTTGAAAAATCCTGGAACACAGGAACTGCAGCATAGAGAATACATAAAACTTCCCATTAATTTAAATGGGCCTTTTAACCCATTCAATAAGAGAGAGGTCTACGTTGCATTTAAAGAGGAACTACCACCCCACAAAAACTTTCTCTTAATTAAGTCTTCATCTGGCGACTAGCCGCTTAGAAGCGCTAGTCGCCAGAAATATTACCTGGTTTAAAAGATTTTCGACTTATTCGGAGGCTGACAGTAGCAGGAAGTACGGACATCTTGCCATAGTGACGTCCGATGGCCTGCGCTGTCAGTCCCTTTTGGAGCCGGCCTGCTCCAAAAGGGACTGACAGCACAGGCGCATGGATGTCCGTGTTTCCTGCTACTGTCAGCCTCCGAATAAGTCAAAAATCTTTTAAACCAGGTAATATTTCTGACGACTAGCGCTACTAAGCAGCTAGTCGCCAGATGAAGACTTAATTAAGAGAAAGTTTTTGCAGGGTGGTAGTTCCCCTTTAAATCAATGGGAATTTTGGAAATGTTTATTTGTCCCCTCTGATGTATCTAGTTTGAAATATAATTGCTCATCTTTTGCTTTCTGCTTAAGAACCTTAGGCATAAAATATACAGATTCCTGGCAAGGTCAAAATAGCATTTTTTAGTAGTGTTCATATAGTTATAAATGTGTATAATCAGGAGAGCAGCAAGACATTTCTTAGCTACATATACATAGTGAACAAAAGGAGTGTCTACACATCGAATCCTGACTTTTCCAAATACATAACCTATGACCTACTATAAATAAAACAGTGGAGATTTAGTTGTGTGTTTTTGGCCAAAGGCATGGTAAGCCCATCTGTCCAATCAAGGCACCACACATTCAAGCATGTCCTTGTCTGCCTACAATCTGAGAACATGTATTTAGTATAATACAATTAAAAACAACTTTACTTCTGATGTGAACAAAACAATTGTGAGGGAATTGGTTTGGTAGTTATACCTTCCCCAGTCAGCTGTACCCTACTGGGGAGCTACCAACCAAGAGGAAGGAGCCAAAACCTCACAAATTACATACAGAAGTATAAAATATACAGGTTCCCAGTGAGCTCAAAATAGCTTTTATTAGTAGTGTTCAAATAGTTAGCAAGACATTTTTCATTGTATTACACTAAATACATGTTCACAAATAGTAGGCACATAGGGACTTGCCTGAATCTGGGGTGCCTTCACAGGGCAGATATTTTTGTAAATGTCAAGATTAGATGTGCAGAAACGCCTTTTCTCACTAAGGCTACAGTTATGTTCCTATGGGTGTATTTAGAGCAGTGTTAGTAACCCCTTGGTGACCAGGGATTTTTATCCACTAGAGGACCAGAACAATACTGGTGTTTTCAGTATATCATTGTTCAGCCATATTACCCCTATAATTCCTTTAGTACACAGATACAAATTATATACTGGTTTTAAAGGATAAGCAGGGCTTTCTTTAGATCTCAAATTTATAGGTATAACTAGGTGTGGCGAAAAGTAAGAAACATTTCCCACATGACTTTTTGCGAACAACAGATGATTTTTCTCTTTTTTTGTGAAAGTTTTCTCCTTTTCTCCAATGCAAAATGTTCCTCCTTTTTTGTCTATTCCAGCAAAGTTTTCACCTATTCCACCACATTTTTCTCCTATTCCAACACATCTTTTGCCTATTCAACACATTTTTCTCCTATTCCAAAACATTTTCTCCTATTCTAACACATTTTTCTCCAATTTGAACACATCTTTCTCCTATTCCAAAACATTTTTCCTATTCCAACACATTTTTCTCCTATGTTTAATTTGGTGCAAAATTTTCCAGGACAATAGTACTTCTTCTGAGGACTGTAATGGAGAAATAAGTGGCTGAAACTCAAAGCTGTGGGTCCTATAGCAACATATACCTTGAAAAATGTGTTATCATGCAGAGTGCCTTTGTCCTTTGCCCACAACACTTAATTCCTGCTTAAGTAACACTGGCACATGATGATGATGTCAAGTGATTAAAAAAAAATAAAGTTCAATCTACAATGTGGCAGTTGTATATGGTAGTGGTGGTGGGGGACTGGAGAGGTGTGATTGGTGGGTCCTCGACAAAATGCATCCACCCTGGGAGATCATTTATTGCACATGCTGTAGCAACCATTGCTGCAGTCAGTTTTTGTACTACCACGTTCCTGTACTGCTCCACCTTTCCCCTTTCGGCTTGTGAATTTGGTAGACCTTACACAGCTGCTGTGTGGGTGTTCTTACTCTCTACAGTACACAGCTGATGGAGTGTGATGTCTTGCCTTGGTCCTCAACAAATTGGCGAATTATGGCACTTACCTCTTGGCAAAAAATATCCACCGAAAAGTATGATTTTTCTGCTTTTTTTGTCAAGCTCATTCCATTGAAATCAATAGGAACACATAGCAAATATTATTTCCCAAAGTCATAGTATAAAAGGGGCATGAGGGTGCCTGTGTTGGTGGGGTGTGGAGAAAGAATCAGTTGAATGTTTTTGGGGGGGTTTGTTTACTGGGACTGGGGGGAAGTTAATAAAACATAAATCCAAAATACAATAAAAAAAAAAAAACCATGGTAAAAAAGGAGTCTGAGGAGGGTGCTTGTGTTGGTGGGTGGAGTCTGGGAAATGAATCAGTTGAACAGGGAATTTGTTTTGGGGTGGTTTCTTGAATGATATTGGGGGGACAGTTAATAGAAAATAAATAAAATAAGAAATTTGTATGCAAAGTGATAGACAGGAACCCCGTGACAAAAGCTGCCACTGGGGTGGACTGATACTTGACTTGATAGAGTATTTTGTAGAGGATGATTTGTTAGATTTGTTGTTAGAGGCTCAAACCCTGAGGAAACATTGATTTTTAGGACTTACACTTATTAGAGGACCAAGCCCTGATTAAACATTGATTTGCAGAGCTTAAGCTTGTTTGGCACAAGCCCTAAGGAAACTTTGATTAGTAGAACTTAGGCTTGTTAGAAACAAACCCTGAAAATTGTTTGGTTTTTTTTTTTGTAGGATTATGTTTTTTATTTTTTTTAAGCACAAGCCCTGAGAAAAAAAATACCCTACTGGCATAGTACCAGCAGCAGTTCATGTTGGTCAGTGTCCACTGGCTATTGTCAAATGTCCTCTAATCCTGCATCCATAATTGCAGAATTTGCAACTGCTGATCTTGCTGCTACTGCTGAATTGTTTAAGCAACAGTATGAATAGGCAGCTGAAAAGCAATAGGATCAATAATAGCAGTAACATGGGAGATGGATGATGACTGTTCCACTTGCCACGTGATGCGCCCGAGGCAGTAGCCGCACAATAATTAACCCCCAGTCTATGTGGAGAAAAGAAATTAGCCAATAATTCTTCTCCACCTGCCCCTCCTCCAAAATCATGGGTGTGTTGTTATTAGAATATATTTTTTCCCTTGAGAGCAGGAACTGTGCCTCTCATCAGCAACTGCAATGTGCACAGTGTGTATGGTAAATAACATCTGGGGTCACAACTGTATCCAAACACCATGACACCCGAAACCAAGTACTGCCGCTATCACTATACCCCTTGTCCAGTGCTAAGGACACATGACAACGTGCAGACAGATTAATAGTAATAATAAACCCTCCCTGCCACCATCTTAGCATATTCTGTGGGATGGAATCTCCTCAGATGCCGCTTGATACCCTGCTTGCGATTCACCTCCACCACACCGCCACATGTGGTCGGTGTACCACACATGCGATTCTCCTCCACCGCATTGCCATGTGTGGTCAGTGCAACACACAGTGAGCAATGGGTGGACACAAACTTCCACATCCTAACATTTACAGAGTGGCTATCATTTGGTGGCGGAGGTAATGATGAACAAGGTGGATTGGCAAAAGATGTAGTTACCTTAGAGGAAGAAGGTGATGGCAAGCTAGTTGTTTTACTTGTCATGGAACTTCCAGTCTCTGCCTGGATTTCTCTATTCTTCCTCCTCTTTGATCTCTGCCTCGCTTCTGGTTGCCTTTTGGGAGAGTCATGGGTACAGGAACAGCGGTGCTTGATTTCTGTGGTGGGTATTTGGCTTTAACATGTTTGACATAAATGTCATGGTGTCTATGTGTCATATGTGTTATCAGGGAGCTTGTGCCAAGGTGTGTTCCCTCCTTTTCCCTCTCACTGACTTGTCACAAATTATGCACAGTGATGTTTGTGATGACTGCACTGTTCCTGCCCCAAGAGGAAAATAATCCCACACCCATGACTTCAGGGGGTAGGGAGAAGGTGGAGAAGAATGGCCTCTTTCTTCTTGTCCTCCACATTCCTCTTCACTGGCTGGGGCAGAGGATGATGTTGCTGCTGTTGCCTCAGAACAAGCACTGCAACTAGGACCAGGAGTATTGCTGCCGCTGGCAAATGGAACCTTTCCTAGTCCCAAATCACTTGTTGACCCCATGCCCACTGTGTCCATGGTGGTCTGTGGCACACTAGCCTGCTCCTCAGCATCCTGCTGCCCTTGCAACTCAGCAGCAGCAGGAATTAGAGCAGTTGCAAATTCCTCATAATCCAAATGCTCACTGCTGGTTGGAGGAGGATACGAGCAATGTGACAGAGGGTCCTCTAATGTCACACTTGCCATTTCTTGGTAGTAGTAGCAGCAGGAACAGACAGCTGATCTATGCTTCTGGTGGGGGTGGTATTATTTCGGTAGTGACAATTCTGACTTCTTTAGGATCATGTTCCACGTGGACAATGCCGTGGGGGGAAGGGAACTCCCAGGGTCAGGGGAATGGTGTGGGTTCCTTGACCGCTAGTCTGGACATTCTCAATTGCTTCCCCTACCACTCTCCTAACACTAGTCTCCTGACTGCTTCACCATCACTGTTACTACTACTACTACTACTACTACTACTAACACTACCCACATCAATGTCAGCCCCTGCGTCTTCCTTCTCATGGTCACTATTAATATGATGATTACTCCTAACGCTAACAAGCTGCTGGACCTTCTTAGTAGTAGTACTAGCACTGATGGGACTGCTTGGTGATGGCAAGTGGGACATTAGGGTCCCCTGCTGTCACACTTGGCATCATCGTCTCCTTCCCTCCTTCTGAGAATTACAAGACACACCGACAGCAGGCACAGCACTGGTGGAAGCAGATTCACCACTGGCAGCAGGCACAGCACTGGTGGCAGCAGGGGCAGTACTGGCAGCAGGCACAGCACCGGTGGTGGCACTGGCAGAAGGGGCAGCGCATAGGAGAGCAGGCACAGTACATCTTACAGCAGGCGCAGCACGTCTGGCATGGATGGAGACCTTTCTTGTTAGTAAAGGGGCTAAAATCCCCATTTAAATCAATTGGGATTTTTAGAATTTTTAATTCCTCTACAGTGCAAATCATTTGCTCCAGGATTCCTCTAACGTCCTTTTGGGCATGTGTCACAATTTGAATGTCAGGCTTCTCACAGTCAACCCTTGGGGGATATTACAAATCATATCATCTTCAACCAGAAGCCAACAGCTGGAGGTCCAAAAATGGACTACCCCTACCACAGAGGGAGAATTTAGCACACAGTATGTGGGAGGGGATGTGTCTCCTATTCATCCCCTTGCATAATGGATACAATGTGAGTGAACATCATGTATGAGCCTGAATTGTATCTCATACAGTACCTTCCCCTCACTTCCTGCTTTTGTCTCCTGGTTACCTTTATCACAAGAAGTGCTGTACTGTACGGAGGAGGTGAGCTGAAATAAAACTCACAAACATGGTAAGTAATTGCTCTCACTACAACATGTGATGCAAAAAGAGGAGATATGTGGACCTCACTTACATTTCTCCTGTGCATCAGACGCAGCTGATGTCCTGGCTATATGGGAAAGGCATTTACAGGGGTATGATGCTTTATTGCATGGATAGTCAGTTGTTGTATCTCTACCTCTGCTTTATTGTTTTGAAACCTCTTGGGGCCAGGACTGCTTTATTCAAAGTGTAACAGTGGATCCATCAGGCTGGATGTAAGTCTGGACCATCAGGCTGCTACAGTGACTGCATGTCCTGGATTGTTGCCCAAGACTATCCACTGATTTTTACATCTGTCTTGTGCCTCTCATAGGATGGATGCTTCTCCTGTCAGCCCATGGGCTGGCTGGGTTGGATTTCCATTGTACAGTGAGACCCACCATACAATGAAAGAAGAGTACTGTCATTATATACTCATCAGTCATTAACTGGCTGGAGAAGCTGCACTCATATGATCAATCAGATAGACGTGTGATGTGAAAAGGGGATCTTGAAGACAGGGGTCAGACACACCCTGGCCCATCCCCCACCTCTGAAACTGAATGATATACTACAACTGCTAAACTGCCGTTCCATTCCAGTGCATAAACTTGCAAGAGGCAATCAGTGAGTTGGACATTTTGATCACTGAGCATGCACACAGAGAGGAAGTAATAAATGTGCCTTCCATGTGTAAGTGATATGTGATAATATGGATCAGCTCACTAAGTATTTCTTGAAAGTTTATGCACAGGAACAGAGATCAACATGTCAACTCAATAGCCTTATCTTCAGCTCACTTGTATGGCTGAACTACAACACTTCTGCTACCCCAGCATTTACTCTTCTGTTTAAATCTGACTTCTCCATTCTAGTCTCATCCTCTCACTTCTCCACCAACCCAAGTTTCTCACTTTCATCCTCCCTATCCCAAATTTCACGTCTTTCCCTCACTGTCAATACTTTACTTCTTCCCAAGTTCCACTCTCTTACTTATCCTCTTTTAGCCACACATTCATTACATGCCCCCAGCCCCACTATCAGTTCTCTCCCCAACTGCCCCTATTTTTCTCCCATTGTCCCCTTCCATCTCTCTCCCTCTCTTTCTCCTTCTTGCCTCTTTTTCCCCTTTGCCTTTCTTCACCCTATATATCCCGACTGCTTTTGCCTCACACTTTCCCTAAGCTCTGTGGTATCACTAGTGTGGCACCATTTCAGTTGTAAGCTCTGTTTTTAGTTCAGTTTTGTATGGTAGATTGTGCATTTTTGTGTGTGTGGTGGGGGGTCAGTCTTAAAGCAGCCCTGGGGAATTTGTGTTTCTAAAAAATGCATGTCAAAATTGTATACTTCACCTTTAACCACTTGAGGACCAAACAGTGTGAAACACCTTGCTTTGGTCCTCAAGACGTTAAAGACAATTTTAGACCAGGGAATCATACATTAATTGTGAATGAACATGTTAGGGGTGTGCAGCATACTGGGAAGCATTGCTGGACATTCCTATGGAAATTAAGGGTTTAAGAAAAATATTGCTATAGGGATTAACTCCCACTCCAGGGTAGAGAGATTGTGACTAAGCCATGTGTTCAAACGAGAAGTAGAGGAATTCTGGGGCAAACTACAGGGGGAGCTAAAATTCCCTTTTATTTAAATGGGGATCTTAACCCCTTGAACCCTAGGGAGATCTGCAACACATTGCGTAGCACTATATAAATCAACAGTAATATGGGACATTGTCATTTGCCCCATGATGCAGATATTTATTCCAGCATTACTTTAGTTCTTCTGAGTAATTGGGGTCTGCATTAGGAGTAAACAACCTTTGGCTCTCCAGCTGTTACAACTCCTATCAATCTCAACCATCCATTGGCTACTTGGGGATGATAGTTTTAGTTCCCAATAGCTGGAGAGCCATGTGTTCTCTCCCTCTGGTCTGGGTAATAGCTATAAGGAAAGTAGATGCCATGAGTCATGCTGTTTTGTTTAATTCTCCAAGTACAAAAAGATAGAAGAGACAAGATGTACTAAACAAATGCTTATTTTGGGAGGCTATACAATATCAGCCAATAAATGACTCACAATTTGATTGTACATTTTGCATTGGTCCACTTGGATCCGGAAGATGTCTCCAGTGCATTCCTTTGCAATGTGGTGGAGATGACGCTATCATCCGAGGGGTTAAATACAGAGATTTATAGCAATTATTTAGCCAACAAGCTGGTAAAGTTGGGACTGAAATATAAAACACTAGACCACAGATATAACACAATGTAATGCATTGGACACTATTCTAGCATCCAAAGGTTAAAGGATAGGAATCAGTAACCTCTGGCTTCCCAGATGTTAGAAGAGTACACCTTCCATCAAAACCAACCAACCAAGGCCTGATGGAAGTGGTAGAGTCCAACAGAGGGATAGCTGAGCATTGCTTTTTCCTGCCCTTGGAATAAATGTATCTTAAAGGGATAGTAATGTTTCTATTAAAGTGCAGCTCTGAGTCTTCTTTATGTTTTTCATAACATGTAGCTTTATATTTCTTTACTTACATATTTGTAGTTTAAACACTATTCAAGCCCTGGGTCACTGATCTCATGGAGCACAGCGAGGGACAATCTTCAGTAAGCAAAAGTAAACTCCTGCCCTCCTTAGTCAAGAGGGCAAGATTTTCCTTCTACTTACTGTGTGAAGACTGTCCCTCACTGCATCCGCCCGGTCCCGTGACCGGATTGCAGATCTAAGGGGAGACAGACAGAAGGGGCGGGAGGGGATCCTTTTGGGTTGAATAGTGTTTAAACTACAAATATGTAAGTAAAGAAACAGAGGCGTAACTAGAAGCCTCCGGGCCCTGGTACAAGAAGTGCCACAGGCCCCTCTGACCACATTAACCCCCTCCACAATGCCCCATCTCCTACCTAGAGCTCCCGGGCAGTCCTCTTAGTAATGCAAAGCGCTGGGAGATGATGTCATCTCCTAGCGCTCTGCATTACTAGAGCACCGGTGGGAGATTGCGGGCACCAGACGGAGGGGTCGCAGGGGTGAGGCCGGGCCACTGGAGTGCACGGGCCCGGTCGCAGGTGTGACCCCTGCGACCCCTATAGTTATGTCACTGTAAAGAAATATAGAGCTACGTGTTATAAAAAACATATAGAAGACTTGGAGCTGCACTTTAATAGAAACATTACTATCCCTTTAATTCTTTAAACCTTTTGAGTTCCAGAGGGTATGCAACGCATATCTCTCTGGCACTCAAAGGATTAACAGATTGACATATCTAGGTAAATGTATAACATACAGTTTTATCTATCTATAGATATGCTTGCATTTTATCTACAATTTCCTGTATATATTTATCTCTTGTTACAGTCTGCTTCTAGAGCTTCCATAGACCTGAATGGATCATTTGGTTCAGTGATCTTTATTAAAGGGATAGTAATGTCAGAAAAAAAGTATGAACTGTATGGTAGATACAATTAAATGAGAGTACTTGCACTTATCTGTATCTCTCAGACCATTATGGTTTGAGAGATATAGGAAAATAAAGTTCTTCGCTCCCTCCCCTTTCTGCTTGACGAGCTGTAAAGCTGTCAGAAGCAGATTCTGGTTCCTGGATCAGACAGCGGCTCTTCAGCAGTGCCCACATAGCTATATCTAAAAATAAATACTTTATTGGAATGGTCTACAATGTGTGCCTGGTTTGCAAGCACATGTGGTAGACCATTCCAATTAAGTACTTATCTTTAGATATCATTATGTCCGCGCTGCTGAAGAGCCGCATCTGGACCAGAATTTGCTTCTGACAGCTTTACAGCTCGTCAAGCAGAAAGGGGAGGGAGCGGAGAACTTTATTTTCCTAAATCTCTCAGACCATAACGGTTTGTGAGATATCTACCATATAATTAATACCTTTTTTCTGACATTACTATCCCTTTAAACTGTACAATGAACCTAACTATCAGTACTACAACAGAGATCAAATGCAAAAAAGTGTACAAAATCTATCTGACTGCTACAAGAGCAAAGATAAGATAATGCAGCAAAAGTCTGTAAATGTCACCCATGTCAATTTTCCCACTGTTGAGAGATATTTAAATCAAAATTTATTGCATCTCAAATTAATTTTTTTGGGTGTAGCACTTCCATGGACTGAAATGTTACAGTGTTGTTGCTGTGTGGCCTATGGAGGTTTATGGTAAAAAAAAAAAAAAAAGTTTGAGCTATAATCGCTTTTTAACTAATTATCTCTAGTTAGTGAGAATACTTATGTACCTGCAATAAATATTTATTCCATATTAAACTTTACTATCTTTGGAGAACCAGATTAAGAGATTATTAGGAGTTATCAGTGTCTCTTTAATACCAATAAAGTAAAGTTGCATTAGAATCATTTGAAGGGCAGGAGGATCTGATCTGTATGCTTATTGTATATTAGCAAAAAGCATTCCTGGTAAATTGAAACATGCATTTCCCCTTTTCCTAGTATTGAGTTAATGTTAGGATAGACAGGGATTTGGTCAATGATAAATGCCCCATAGATTGGTTACCTAATACGATGCAGATCATTGCTTTGTTTGCTTATATTTCCCCAAGGTCTCATGCTGGAAGCTGAAAATGCTAACAAGGCTTAGAAAGAGACTACCAGGGATCCCGGCTGGCAGCCCATATGTTTGTATGATCAAATCCAAAGGCAAATTCATTTGCATATTTACACAATTAACCTATGACGGAGCTGCACTTGCGAGAACTGGTGAGAAATGCAATAAACTGCAATTAACTGGTGCTCAGAGACTATCATGCACATTGTAAGGTGTATTAGCATCTGTGTTATAATTGTGAATTAAAATGATATGAAGAAATGAGTCATATTGGGTCATGTTGTCTAAGCAGTATTCACCTATAAAAGAAGTAAACACCCTTTGGCTCTCCCACCTGTTATTAAACTTCTATCATCCACAATCAGAATGTGTATGCTTGGGGCTCTTGGAAGTTGTAGCGCCCAACAGCTGGAGAACCAAAAATTGCTTTTGCCTCAACTTGATGTTAAAAAAACTTTAATGTCCCCTGAGCCATGTGCCTTACCCACAGGTGATTATCACGGTGTTATGCCAAAGTCCTACAAACTGTATCCTTACTGCACTCACACAGGAATACAAAATAGATGCAGCAGTATAGATCTGCATAGCAGCCTATGGGAACACCTGGGAACTTCAAACATAGCTGACCTTGAGATCTTTGAAATATTACCCTTTAGTGCCCCTCATCCTGTAATGTAAAAGGCCAGATGTATGTCCAATGCAGTCATGCACACTAGACACTACCCGAACACACAGAATGCTGGGAGGTGTAGTTCTGCGGTAGTACACCTGCCGTTTACGCACTTTGACCCATGTACAAGGGCTTTTACACTAGTAAAACATAATAGGTGAAATGTACATGGTTCCTGTAATCCAGAGTTGCTCCAATTAGCTCTCAGTGAACATACATCATGAAATAACTCAGAGCTATCAATAACTGGACACACACAAGGCAAGCAGGACCTCTCCGTCTGCCTTTCTGTTATCAGTGACACCAATTTAGAGGTTAACCCTTTGAGTGCAAGAGAGGTATCCAACAATTTGGCCTTTCATCCTGAGACCCTGAAATGTAGGTCAATAACCTGAGTCTCAGGGTCAGACCATGAGGTTTTCTATTTAAGGCTATGGGGTCAATGGCAGATCTTTCACACCGACTATACTGTAAGACATGGCCATGGTCACATAGGATGTCAGTCCCCCCCCACCATATCTGTAGGGGGAGCATAGGACAAGATGAGCAAAATAATGTAGGTGTTAATAATATAGAAAGGAGCTGCTATATTTCTTCTTGTGATGCTAATACCTCCTAATAATTATCAACCCCCCACTTCTATGTACATGATATCCAGTATTAACTAAGGATTTATTTTGGAGAAACAATCCATGCTACAGAACTGATTCATAGTGGCCATTAGGATTTTCTTTCAAGGTTAAGATGAGTGGGATTTATTATTAAGAGTTGGTCATGTTACCATAACTCTTAAAGCACCAGAGGGCTTGTAAAACATTGCTTTGCACACATCCCCGGTGATTAAAGGGTCAACATGCAGTCCTGAAATAATCCACACATTGTAGATTGATTGTTATTCAGGTCCTCAGGGGGTTAAATTCACTGAATGGTCTCTCAATGGCCTTCATGTTCAAGAGAAAAATTTGAATAATTCTGGGGCAAACCACTTGCACCTTACAGGGGCAAATGCAAATGTCCCATTTATTTAAATGGGTATTCTTACCCCCTAAATTAATCATAAAGCAGAGGAGACATGTTTAGCAGTCAGGGGTTAAATTAACTATGTAACCCTTTGAGTGCCAGAAAAGTGAGCAACACATTGAAATCAGTGTGCTATGCATTGCTCTGACACTCAAAGGGTTAAACAAATGGGCATATTTGATTGTTGGTTTGCACCAGTATTACTTCTCTTTCTTAGAACGTAAGGCTCGATGTGTTGGGAGACTGAGTCCTGCATTCACCAAAGTACAGGAGGCACACTGGGACTGGTGCATACAAGCATCAAATCTGGGACAAAGTAACTGCACCATAGGGGATAAAAGGTATTTACCATTAATTTAAAGGAAGCTTTTTACCCCCTGAATACTAAAGAGGTCTCCAATGCATTGCCAGACAATGCGTAGGAGACCTCTCTAGCTATCATAAAAAAACCCATATTTTTGGGAATATGTAGCTGTTCACCTATGGTGCAAATAGTTTGGCCTTAATTATTTCAGTTTGTTTTTATTATTCAGGTCCAGTGTTTCCGAAAACTTACTCTTTGCTGCAGTGATTGACGTATACCTTCAGGTATTATTCACCAACTACTGACCATATTTCCCCTGCCTTGTGCATGTATGGCAGCTGTTACTTTACCATTAAAACTATTTAAAGGAGCAGTAAACTTTTTTATGAAAAAATATATTGCAGGGATTTTCCTATTGAGTAAAATAAGTGTACTCCCACTGCCGAGAGATTTATATTTCCAGAGTTATTATAGTTTAAACCCATGTTTTTTTACATTAGCAGTGCCCTCTAGTGGTCAAATTCTAATTAGATTTCCTGTTAGATTCTAAAGGAGAGAAAAGTCAGAAAAGTCAGAGACATACAATTATCCATAGAATGTGATAGAAACTGCCTGTCACTTCCTGTCAGTTAGAACTATCAGGAAGTCAACACTGTAAATTCACTTCCTGGTTATTTAAACTGCTATAATTTTTGAATAAAATATCTGACAGCGATGGGAGTGACCTTGTTTTATTCAGCAGGAAGTGCTCTATAAAATATGTGTTTTCATAAAAAAAGTTTACTGTTCCTTTAAAGAAGACCTATCACTTTAATAGCACTTTTGACCATTCATTAAAAGTAAAATGTTTAGTTTATGTAATATTTATTTTGTTGTATTTAACTATGCATGTGTCAGCTGAAGAGTCAGAGAACAAAGCTCTGTTGAAATTAGATTTCCCAGCTACAAGTCAAAAACCTTTAAAACTATTTGGCAATCCTTGATAAACAAAAAGCACAAAGTATATGCAGTTTAAATAGATACAGGACTAAAAGCTGTGCAGGTAATTAGAGGGGGAGGGGCTTTTTGTCACCTAGTCAAAAGCATCTAATATGTGACTTTTGTGAGCTTCTGAAGCCTTTTGAGGAGGCCATCTTGCTGGTTAGTTGTTCCGATGCAGGAATCAGTGAGATGCTTCCTAGACCATGGCCGATGACTGTTATGATAATGACAACACAGACATGAACTAGATACTGATGACATATTAGCATGCATTGAGCAGGAGCCTCACATAGTCTCAATTAAAAGCAATGAGGAATACATTCTTGCTGCACTGCTGAACCCCTGCTTTAAACATACATTTTCTGAATTTATGCCAAGGCATAAACAGCAGCACTCTGAGGAGGATTATGTGAACATATATAAAGAAAATCTTATAGATCAAGTGGAAGAAGGAATTGTGGACAATGACAAAAGGAAAGTAAGGGCAAAATTAAAAAAGAAAGTGATCAAAATGATTATACCCAGAGCAGCATCAGCAACGACAACATCACACGATTTTGCTTAACATATCATCATTCTCCTCACCACAGAAAGCAATTAATGCATTTTAAATGTACAAATTCACTGTTGTCTGACAATACTGGTGACACATTTGTTAATGGCAGTACTGAGAAGGAAGATCTTGAAGACATCTGCCTGCTTTCACAGTCCTACACAGATTCCTTTCTAAAAAAATATTCCTATAGCTCTATAGAATTCAGTGGGGGTTATGCACTAAGACGTGATTAACCAGTGATAAAATGGAGATACCTTCTCCAGTAATATCACTTCTCCAGTTCCTATGTTATTCTATAGAAGCCTATGATCTAATGTCTCCAAAGGTAGAGAAATCTTAGTTCAAAGGTTCCATAGATAACATAGGAATTGGAGAAGTGATATCACTGGAGAAGTCATCTCCATTTTATCACCTCTTTATCACGTCTTAGTGCATCTTCCCCAAGGGGTTAAAAGTCACATTTTTTTTTTTAATTTATTCCTGGGGTACACTTGGTTTGCACCAGAACTGAACCCTAAGATGAGGTAAGGAGGGTAGGGGAAGATGCTGGGCCTCAGTGCATTTAAAACGTTTCTTTCTATGGCAGTCTGATTGGTTGACATGCCTGAGCTGGAGGTTTTTGTGGTTGGTTTGCTACATAATTGCTCCTCTTTCCTTTCGTGTATAAGGTCAAGTATTTTAACGCACTCTTACAAATATATAGGTAAACATGGCGCCGTATTAGTCATAGAAAAAGCAGGAGACTAGCAAAGTAAATATGATACCTTTATTGGCTTGCTGAATGGCTCTAGGATGCAAGCTTACAAGACAACATGGTCTCTTCTTCAGGTATAATAAAAATATAGGCTCAATTCACAATATGACAGATTAATTATTCATGCAAATTATTTTAATATTTAAATGCTACTGGTAGCGCATATTTTTCTTAATAGCATGGCCTATAATTAATTCCCTAAGCTCTAGTAGAGTCTCTTTGAAGTGGACTAAAAAATATAAACAAGATTTATTACCTTTTTGATGCTCCAGTGACTTTTAGTCTTTAACCAGAGATAGCTAAGTCTATAGAATGTATGGGTTAACTCTCCAAACACCAGACTGGTACACAACCCATGAGTTGTGCAGACCCTGGCACCCAAAAGCACTAAATATGTGGGATGAGGCATTTGCAGAATACAAAAATGTCAACAAAACCTTTAAAAAGGCTATTAAATTAGCTAGACTGGAGAATGAAAAACATATTGCTAAGGAGAGCAAAAGCAACCCAAAAAAATTCTTTAAATACATTAATGGCAAAAAATTAAAGTCTGATAATGTTGGGTCCTTGTTATCTGAAACGGGTGAGATGGTCAAAGGGGACAGAGAGAAGGCAGATATTTTAAATAATTTCTTTTCTTCTGTTTTTACCAAGGAAGACCCATTGGACAAGAATCTGCAAACTACTTTTACAGAACAGTCACAGCAAGCATGGGACTGGCTAACACAAGAAAAAGTGTTAAAACAATTGAATGGTGTCAAGGTAGACAAAGCTCCGGGGCCAGATGGTATACACCCACGGGTACTTAAAGAGCCTGGCCAGACCGATATATCTGATTTTCAGGGATTCTTTTATTTTTGGTATGGTGCCCATGGATTGGCGTAAAGCAGATGTGGTGCCCATATTTAAAAAGGGATCAAAGTCCCAGCCAGGAAATTACAGACCTGTAAGCTTGACATCTGTGGTAGGGAAGCTGTTTGAAAGGTTGCTAAGGGAATATATTCAAGAATTCTGCTGGAACAGGAATATCATTAGCAATAGCCAACATGGCTTTGTGAAAGATAGGTCTTGTCAAACGAACTTGATCGCATTTTATGAAAAAGTAAGTAATAATATAGATGAGGGAGTGGCGGTTGACGTGATCTATTTAGACTTTGCCAAGGCATTTGATACAGTTCCGCACAAGAGGTTACTGTACAAATTGAATGAAATAGGACTAGGGGAAAATGTTTGTGTGTGGATTGGAAATTGGCTGAAAGATAGAAGGCAAAGAGTGGTAGTAAATGGCAAGTTCTCCAGTTGGATGAACGTGATAAGTGGAGTGCCTCAGGGATCTGTCCTGGGTCCTCTTCTTTTTAATTTGTTTATTAATGACCTCCCAGAGGGCATAGGAAGCCATGTATCAGTGTTTGCCGATGACACAAAATTAAGTAAGGTAATAAAGTCTGAACTGGATGTGTCTTCATTACAAGAGGATTTGGACAAATTGAGTAACTGGGCAGGCAAATGGCAAATGAGATTCAATATAGACAAGTGTAAAGTTATGCATTTTGGGTATAATAATAAAAATGCAACATATAGTTTAAATGGTGTTTCTCTGGGGAAATCTACTAATGAAAAGGATTTGGGAGTAATGGTAGACAATAGACTTAACAGTAGCATGCAGTGCCAGCTGGCAGTTGCAAAGGCCAATAAGATATTGGCATGTATTAAAAGGGGTATTGACTCAAGGGAGGAAGATATAATTATGCCTCTTTACAGGTCCATGGTAAGACACCACCTAGAATATGCTGTTCAATTCTGGGCGCCCTTTCTGGAGAAGGACATTATGGAACTAGAGAAAGTGCAGAGGAGGGCTACAAAACTAGTAAGGGGAATGGAAAGTTTTAGTTATGAAGAGAGGCTAGAAAAGTTAAACTTGTACACACTAGAGAAACGGCATCTTAGAGGGGATATGATAACACTATATAAATATGTTCAAGGCCCATATAAAGGGCTTTCAAAAGACCTGTTCATTAACAGAACAGTACACAGGACAAGGGGCCACCCGCTTAGACTTGAGGAAAGGAGATTTAATCTACAACAGCGGAAGGGTTTCTTTACAGTAAGGACAATAAAGGTATGGAATGCACTTCCGGAGGAGGTGGTGCTATCAAATACATTAGATGCCTTTAAAAGGGGCCTGGATACTTATTTAAAAGAGCATAATATAGAGGGCTATGTACGTTAGCATTGGGATTAATATTTAGTATGGGCTTGTTGATCCAGGGAGAAGTCTGATTGCCATTTGGAGTCAGATGCCTTCTTTTGGGTCAGCGATGGTAAACAGGAATAGGAAAAGGGTTGAACTGGATGGACGCAAGTCTTTTTTCAACCTAAATTACTATGTAACTATGTAACTACATATTCCTTGTCACGGATCCAGCCACAGTTCAGAATGTTAAACTCGGTTATCAGTTTATACTCCCAGAGCTTTCTGCAGCTCTGTGTCCTAAAATGTCCAATCAGTACAGTCACTTTGAGATCTTTATCACTGTGATCAGTTTTGCAAACATTTTGACCCACTGGGGTGTCTCCTTTGTTATTCACACCCAACCTATGATAATTCATCCTTTTTCATCACTGCAAGCACAATTTAAATATTAAAATAATGTGTATGAGTGTATAACCTGTTATGAATTGTGTATTCAGCTTTCATCCTTATTATTATGCCTAAAGAAGAGACCTACTTTCTTGAAAGCTTGCATCCTATAGCCACTCAGTTAGTCAGTAAAGGTATCGTTTTTAATCTACTAATCTCCTTACAAATTGATAGCACTTATTTCAATTGAATTATAATGGAATTGGACAAATAACACAGACAGTAGAATTTTCATTTCAATTTTGATTTGTGTATATTGACACAAATAGCATGAAAATCAAATGTGAAATGCATGGAAAATCCATGAAAAATGCTTGAAAAACGTATCTTTGTTTCATATTATTTCATTGATACCAAACAGCTGCCTGCAAATGATTCAATATATTGGCGGGATTATCTATCATTCGGATACATCAGATCTACATATTGTGTAACTGTGAATAATACTTTATGTATCCAAACACCTAAATGCTGAATAATGAACTATACTGGGATAAACATGTAATTTACCTGTATCTCATTAAACTCCACAGTGGCATTTTCTCATCCAGAGCAACATTCTTATCTTGGCCCCATCTTCTTAGTCACTAAATGGGACAGTTACACCATCTTCCCTGTATATTAAAGCAAATCTAGTGCTGAACCAACACCAGCTAATTATAAGTGCAAGCTTATGCAACATGGATCACACAATGATGCCATGGGATTTGTGAGAATATGCAGTTTGCACCATACCTGATGTAATTAGATCCCCAATGGCACACTGAGAGGGGATTCTCTCTGTTACACTTAGTCAAGTCACAGAGAGATACCCCAGAACTGAGAAATGCTTAATACTGTTACACAAATGTCTACAGTGTTGTTGGTCTAGAACTCTCATCATCATCCCCAGCTCTGGGGAAATATAAGGGAAATCATTTTAACCCTTTGTGTGCCAGAGGAAGGCAATAGCTTGACACTGAATTCAAGTGATACATGGGGCCTGACGCAGAAATAGGACCAATTCTGGAGCAAACCAACTGCACCAGAGGGTGGAAAAAATTGTATAGTGATTTAAATGGAATTTCTTAACTCCTAGAATGCTAGAGGGTTCTACAGTGCATTGCAGAGCAAAGTGTTGGATACATTCAGGAGTAAAAAGTCCCATTTAAATCCATGAGTATTTATATTTGCTCTCTATGGTGCATTTGTTTTGTCTCTTAGAATTGTTCTACTTTTCTCTTTATACATACTCTCAATTATAAGTTCTATCGAGGTCTCATTGTTAAAGTGGCAGTATATCGAATCATGAAAACATATATTTTGTGGGGCTTTTCCTAGTTCAAACGTTATTAAAAAGATAACTTGGCATTTTGCTGATTGTTTGAGTTTAATATTTTTGCAGACAGGTGGAGCTGTTGCTACATATAAATATATGGAAGACTTGTGTCTGCAATACTCAGCTTTTCCTAGGCGCCATCTGGCTGCAAATCATCCTGAACTCAAACTAACAGAAAAATGCCAGGTTGTATTTATAATACATTTTGAATTAAACATCTACAAGCATTGGACACACCATTGTTTTACTCTATAGGAAAAGTTCTTCAACATTTATTTTTTCATAATTAGGTTATACCACCCCTTTACATGAGAGGGGGAACCAACTGCACTGTGGGGAGAACTGAAAAATCCAATTGATTTAAATGGGACCTTTAAAAACTTGAATACTAGAGTGGTCTCTATTGCATTTATTGAGGACCTCTAGTCTTTAGCATTCAACATATTACCCCTTTGATTGCTGGGGGGGGGTATCCAGAGCATTGTTTCTTAATGCAGTGAATACCCCTCTTGCACTCAAAGCATTAACCCCTTAGTGACTGGCCACGCTCGCATGTGGCCGGCACTTAACACCCACCAAACTTTTTTCCCCATTGCATTGAGCGACTTCCTGGACGTACATATACTTCCTCTGTCACTCAATGACAGATTCCGCAGGACATACATGTACGTCCATTGTCGCGATGGGGTTAAAATACCCATTTAAATCATTGGAACTTTAGGGAATTTTTATTTGTGCCCTGTCATGCAGCTGAACCGCCCAAATAAGACCCTTCAATGGCCCCTTTAAGGGGAGGGGGGCATCAACTACACTATAGGGGAGAAATGAAAATGTCTCCAGTTCATGCAGTCAATGGTTAACCCTTTGATTAGCAATGAGTTGGATAACCCACTGGGGCTCAAGGGGTTAACAGCCCCATTTAAATCAATGGGTATTTGTGAAGTTAACTCCTATTGTGCAGCTGATTTTTTCCAGACTTACTCCACAAATACAGCCTGTAGTGCTGCTTATTCCCAATAATTATGGGAACTCCAGTTTTAATTTACATTATGGTTGTCATCTGCAAAGCTCTGAGATCACTGGGTGTTGTTGTATAAACACACATAGAACAGAAAAAGAATTATGACAGCTAATCAGCAATGAGACATAATTTGGTACATCCCATTATAATATCTGCACCTAATAACTCATTCCCTATGTTCCAATGCAAACAGTAATACTGAAGCGAAGGCCCTTTATTCATTCCAATGACACTTCATTAGAGTGGTTGGAGTCTCATTTACGTCAGTGGGAATTAATACCCCAGTTGGCACTGCCACACATTGATGAAATGTAGCACTCAGAATCTGTAGCTGACACATGTAGTGTTGCTAGTGGAACAGCTGAATGGCGTTATCTGAGCAATGGGAAGGTTCATTAAATCTCAATGTTGTTTTAAACTGGAATGAACTGCAATCTTTTCTGGGGCTGGGTTAACCCTTTGGATGCTAGAAAGATCTCCAACTCATTGCGAATACCTCTCTAGCACTCAAAGGCCTGACACAATTCAGTACAATAATGTACTAGTGTACTTGGTGTCAGATAATTTAAATACATAAAAAAGATCACACAGAATCTGAAATTTTAAAGCAGGCAGAAAAGGGGCAGACAACTGGCTCCTATCTGCTGTTCCATCCTGTGCAGAATATTATATAAAATGCTTGAAAACTCAGATGTTCTTTTGCCTGTGAGTTTATACGACAGTAAGAAAAAAAAAGAGTATTTTTATTGTTTGATACATATTTCTACTCAGTCTCCCTAAGTCTAAGGCTAAGTTCTCCATTTTAACACTTGACACTTTTGAAAATGTCATTCTTTGGGACTACAAAGGAGCTAGAACAACACTGCTGTGTTGTTATACATAAGCTTCTGACATTAAAATAAAGATCTAGTTCCAATACCAAAGGAAAGGCACCCTAGGCACCATTAGCTCTACTCGGGGACATATCCACACTCATCACAAGACCTACTCCAACAGCTCCATCCATTGTCTGCCTGGTGCAGAAAGTATCCCTTGCCTATCCTATATAATAATTTGCTAGGATGTTGTTCACAATGCAGTCAAGGGCAGTCTCTACTGCGCATGTGAGGTGACGCAAGACTGCATCAAGTGGAGCAGTGAGGTAGCGGCCTCTTAACCCTTTGAGTGCCTGAGGGGTATGCAACGCATTGCAAAGCAATGCGTTGCATACCCCTCTGGCACTCAAAGGGTTAACATTACCCAGTCCTTGGCTAGTAAGTAATATTAAAGTGACCAAGAGGGTTATTCACTAAGGTGTGACAAAGAGATGATGAAGTGGAAATGTCTTCATCATTGTTATAAACTCTCTAAGTCTTATTTTATTATTTGGAGCCAATGCACTATGATCTCTAAAGATAGACAATGTTTTGTGCTTGGGTTCCATAGAATAACATAGGACTTGGAGAGTTTATAATATTAGAGTCATCTTCAATTTGTCACCACTTTAACACACCTTAGTGCAACTCCCCCTAGAAATCTCTTTAAATGCAGGGCAGTTATGAAAATGTAACTCTGCAGAACTACACAGTGATCAGCACTACCCTGAAAGGGTTAGTAATGTCTAGTCAAAATTATTTCTCAGAGTCTTCTTTATATTAAAATTAACAGATTGCACTATTATGGTGGTGTAGTTCAAAAGTTATGCAGAGATAAAGATTCCCCTGCCTGCCCCTTTCTGGCATGTCACCAGAAGCTGCAGTCTGGTCTGGACGGCTGCAGTGAGGGACAAACTTCAGTAAGCAAAGGGAAAGCCTGCCCCCCTTTATCAAGGGTGGCAGGATTTCCCTTATACTTACTGACTGAATTTTGTCCCTCGCTGCAGCCGTCAAGTCGCACAACCCGATTACAGATTCAGATGGAAGCAGCCAGAAGGGGCGGGTAGGGGGAATCTTTATCTCTGCATAACTTTTGAACTACACCAAAGTAAGGACTTAAATACAGCACTGTCGCTTAATTTTAACCACCAGTATTGTGTGTATTTGCTTTTAGCTATTTTGGTCAAAATTAATTGCACTCCAGCAGTTTTAAATGTTTTTTTTTTGGGTGTGCTTACCAAAACCTGGACTGGAATTGTATTTTTGGAAGTTTTGACCAGCTTCTATTGGTTCATGCACCCCTCCCACCCCCAGGTGCAATTTTCATTGTCTCTAGGGCACTATATAATGTCTGTCAGAGAGTCTCTCGCCATTAATGAGTAAAGCTGACAAAGACTCAGCTCTCAGGATAAAGTATTTTAAGGTTAGTAATTGCCTAAAGCAGGGGAGATTCGGCTCATAAGACAAAGCATATTAAGGTTAGGAACTTGCCAATATTGCGGTACCTTGGCGTGGTGGCAAGCTTAGCATTTTATGGACATATGATGTGACTAAGGGCTCGATCCAAATGTTGGAGTTAAAACCAGAGTGAAGAAAACACTGCCTTCGCGAGTTAACCAAGACTGGGTAATGTGAGATTCAAAAGTTTCTTACTCAGAAGAGGCACGATGGCCTACAAAACACACGAAAACTACAAAACTGGCTACTGACTGACTACAAAAATATCTGACCTCATCATCACCGCAAAAACGCACGATAAATGCGAGAAATGTCCCAATAAAAAAAAACAAGCGAAACGTCAGGAGTTACCTAGTGCCACAGCCAATCACAGCACCCCAAGTATCAAGTTGAACCGAATAAACTATATATAGACCCCAAATCACCTGCGCACATTTGTCTGTTATTGAGTTCAAAGAGCTAGATCTCAGGACCCAGGCGTGGAGGGTAGTATAAGAGAGGCAGAGAGGAGGAGAGCATATCAGTCAGGAATTGGAGAGCATTGGTACACTATAATACACATGAAACACTTTTGCACATATCCATCACACACATCCAAACACACATAAACACACATAGCTTATTTTTATTTTAATAATACATCACATGTATTTTTATTTTTTTGACAGTGTGAGTCTGTAAGTGCAAGTGAGTGACAGAGAGTGAGTGAGTGAGTGTGTGTGAGGGCCTGAGTGAGTGCCTGTGTGTGAGTGGGTGAGTGAAATGGAGAGGAGAGGAGGACAGGAGAGAGGGATGGGGAGTGTAGGAAGTTAGGAGCAAGAAGAGCAGGTGGGCATCCCCGGTCAGGGTAGGGGAGGGAGAGGGAGAGCCCTGGGGAGGAGGGGGATCCACAGTACAAGAGGCACACAGTGTGCAGGGCAAGAGCTGGCAGTGGGACGAGGGGTACATCAGGGGGAGCACAGGCAGGGCTGGAGAGCCAAAGCCAGGACTCCCAAAGAACCGCTGAGGGTGAGGAGGAGGACAGGTCGAGAGACCCCAAGTTCTCAGAGGAGGAGAACCTCATCCTCTGTGAGGCAGTCATTGCTAGGGAGAGGGTCCTGTTCCCAAGGGGAAGGTCGTTTTTATGGGGGTCAAGCGAAAGGCTGCATGGAAGGAGGTCCTGGCTGCAATGAATGCTGTTTCCGGCCGCTGAAGCCTATAAAAAAAGGTGGACAGACTGAAAGGCCAAGGTAACATAGTAATTAGGTTGAAAAAAGACTTGCGTCCATCTAGTTCAACCCTTTTCCTATTCCTGTTTACCATCGTGAAGGTGAAGAAGATGGGAGAGCAGGCCTTGCATGCTGCCGGCACAGGGGGTGGTCCGCCCCTGCATATGGAGTACAGCCAGTGGGAGGAGGCTGTGCACAGGATGATCTCCTCCATATCAGTGCACGGGATCCCTGGATCTTCTGGTTGGTTTCCCCCTTCTTTATTCCTTTTTTTCTGTATCATGTGATCATAATGGATTAATGGTGAGGTGGGTGTTATCCAGGTAATTTTTTGCTGGTGTGTCTGTGGTTAGTGGTGTGATTATTTGTAATTGGTATGTACCTGTCAGGTGTGTGTTTTGTGTCCATGGACTGCTGAGGTTACATACGTGAGCTTGATTTGTTCTTGGAGTGACAGGTGTGCATGTCATGTTGTGTATTAACCCCTGTTGTTCAAAGGTGTATTGGGATGGCTTATGTTGTGCTGCTTTGTGTTCCCCTTGTCCCTGTGGGGTTACTGGAGACTTGTTGTTTGTCTGTGACTTGTTTGCATGGTTTAGGCCGGTGTTTCACAGCCTTTGTGTCTTGGCTCTTTGGTGTGCTATGAGCGCCAGCTCAGGGTGCCTGACTATTCCCATACAGGTTACAACTGCTTTGTGGACATGTGTTCTGTGATGTATGTTTGTAGTGGGCATTCTGCTCAATTATCTCCTTCTTGTCATCCCCACTGTGAGACCTACTAATAACTATGTATCCATTGACTGTTCATTTCACTGAGCCCTTTCTAACAACTTCAAAGGGTGCACTTGAACATCCAGATTGCATGTTAGGGGCGTCTTAGATGGAGGGATTGTGAACCACTGTTGTAGGCCTTGTTGTTGTATTTGTTAGGCATTGCAGGGTTTAATATCTGACCTCTGTATGCTTGGGTAGGTCCTTGAATAACCTGCTTTGTTCTGTTTCCCTCGATTGTGGTTTTCTACTCTGTGTTGTGTGATGTTCTCCAAAAAAAGCATTTGTTAGATTTCTGGAGGAAAATGTTTCCATTTAACTTGCATTAGCCCTAACTCCAACATTTGAATGGCTCTGAGCTTAGCTTTTACATTGTCCTTAGTGGGCGATATTTTGATATTTTGTCGACGGGCGTCGTGTGTTTCAAAACTGCCGTTATTTCTTACTAGTGGGAACATTTGCATTGCTTACTTGACGTACAAAACCACCGTTGCCAGTTTTCTCTGCCGATGCCAACATTTGGATCGAGCCCTAAATCCTCATCTTTAATATAGTAGTGATGTGCTGGCACAATGCCACAGAGTAAAGGGTTAATGGTGATGAAAATTTGGATGTGCACCAATATTGTGTGTATTTGCTTTTAGCTATTTTGGTCAATTGGTTGCACTTCAGCAATTTTAATGTGTTTTTTCTTTGTATGCTTACCAAAACCTGGACTGCAAATTAGGATTAAACACCTTGGGGTTGATGTAGGAAGAACTGGATGAAGCCAGCTTCAACATAGGAAATAAATACTAATTCCTTTTGGGGTCTGTTTCATAGGTTAGCTCTGACACTTTTACCCCCCACCACCACCACCACACACATACACACACACACAAACACAATGTGAGCTTTTCAGATCTTTATGTTCCTTTCTTATAGTTAGACCTATATAGTGACTGCTTCCTGTTCATTCTGCTAGTCATTCTTAATTTTTTCGGATCCTGAGTGGAACAATGCAATCTTTTGCCACAGGAGCAGGAAGCAGCCAATATATAGGTGTAATAGTAAGAGGCATGAAGAACATTTCCATACATTAATGAGGACATTTATAAGAGCTGATGCCAATGAACTATAACATTCAAAAAAACACTTTGCATAGTGCAAATTTATGAAACAGAAACCAATAAAGAAATTAGACTTTTAACCCCTTGATTGATGGAGATGTCTGCAATGCATTGCTTTGCAGATCTCTCTAGCACTAAAGCGGTTCACCTACTTTCCATATGAATTAAAGGGAATTTGGCAAATTTGTATTTGTCCCTTGCGGTGCAGTTGCTTCCCCAGAATAGATTGTTTTTTTTCTTAGTACATCAGAGTCGTTTTCTTCTTGATGATTAATAGGAAGTCAGACCCTTATGTCTGCTGCACTGAACATACTGCATCCTTTTGAGAAAGAACTGTATTTGTTGCTATACTACAATAACAGAATCTTATTCATCTAACATTTCCATTAAGACTGCAGATCTTAAAAAAAATAATTCATATTAAGGCAACTGCAATAAAAAATGCAATAGATCAATGCTTCCTCAGGGCCTACTAACAGGTCATGGTCTTAGGATTTCCCTGTTTGTGTAGAAGTAAATTCATTAATAGGGATGGGCGAAAATTTCCGCCTCAAACTGAAATCGGCGATTGGTGAAAAATTTCCTGTGAAAAGTGTCGATTTTCTGCTTTTTGTCCGCTTTTTCCGCCTAGCTCATTCCATTGAAATCAATGGAAACATTGAAGTTACACACAATTTAATTTCCTGAAGACACAGTATAAAAGGAGTATGAGGGTACCTGTGATGGTGGGGTGTGGGGAAAGAATCAGTTGAACAGGGGATGATTTTTTGGGGGGTTGTTTATTGGGATTGGAGGCAGTTAATAAAAAAGAAATCCTAAATAAAATGAAATAAAATAAAAACCATAAGACATGGTATAAAGGGGTCTGAGGAGGGTGTCTGTGTCGGTGAATGAATGAATCATTTGAACAGGGAACTTGTTTTGGGGGGTTTCTTGACTGCTATTGGGGGACAGTTAAAAAAAAATAAAATAAAAAAAAGTATTTAAACTTATAGAGACAGGAACCCCTTGACATAAACTGCCACTGGGGTGGACTGATACTTGACTTGATAGAGTTTTTCGTAGAGGATGATTTGTTAGATTTGTTGTTAGAGGACCAATTCCTGTTTGGCTCAAGCCCTAAGGAAACATTGATTTATAGGACTTAGGCTTGTTAGAAACAAACCCCAAAAAAATTGTTTATTTTTTTGTAGGACAATGTTTTTTTAATTTATTTATTTTTTATTTTTCAAAGCACAAGCCCTGAGAAAAAAATGCCCTATTGGCCTAGTGCCAGTAGGTCATGTTGGCCAGTAGTCACTGGCTATTGTCAAATGTCCTCCTGAGTCCTGAGTTGCAATTGCTGTTCGTACTGCTGCTGCTGAGTTGTTTAAGCAGCAGGATTATTAGGCAGCTGAAAGGGAATGGGATCAACAATAGCAGTAACATGGAAGATGGATGATGAAGGTTCTACTTGCCACGACTGGCTCCAGTGTTGCGCCTAAGGCAGTAGCAGAAGAATAAGTAGCCCCCAGTATATGTGGAGAAAATAAGAAGTTGGACATTAAATCTTCTCCACCTGCCCCTCCTCCAAAATCATGGGTGCGCTGTTATTAGAATATATATTTTTCCCTTGAGAACAGGAACTGTGGCTTCCATCAACAACTGCAATGTGCACAGTGTGTGTGGGGTAAATAACATCTGGGGGCACAACTGCATCCAAACACCATGACACCCAAAAACAAGTACTGCCACTGTCACTGTACCCCTTGTCCAGACCCCGCTAAGGACACATGACAACTTGCTGACAGTTTAATAGTAATAATGAACCATCTTAGCATATTCTGCAAGATGGAATCTCCTCAGATGCCACCTGATGACCTGGTATCGATTCTCCTCCACCACACTGGCACGTGTGGTGAGTGCACCACACAGTGTGCAATGGGTAGAGATGAACTGCCATATCCTACCATCAAAAGAGTGGCTATCATTTAGCGGGGGAGGTAACAATGAACAAGGTGGATTGGCAGGAGATGAACTTGTTACCCTACAGGAAGAAGGTGTTGTTGATGGCGAGCTAGTTGTTTCGCTCTTCATGGAACTTCCAGTGTCTGTCTGGGTTGCTTTATTTGTCTTCCTCTTTGATCTCCACCTTTCTGGAGAGTCAGGGGGGTACAGTAACAGCTGTGCTAGATTTCTGTAATGGGTGTTTGGCTTTAACATGTTTGACATAAATTTCACGGTGTCTGTGTTTCATGTGTGCTATCAGTGAACTTGTGCCAAGGTGTGTTCTCTCCTTTCCCCTTCTCACTAACTTGTCACAAATTTTGCACTGTACCATTGTTGATGATGACTGCACTGTGCCTGCCGGAAAAGAATAATAGTCCCACACCCATGACTTCTGGGGGGAGGGATAGGGAACAGGTGGAGAAGAATGGCCTCTTTCTTCTCCTTCACTTTTTCTGGCAGCAGATAATTTGCTACTGCCTCAGATTTAGCACTGCAGCTAGGACCAGGAGTATTGCTGGCGCTGGCAATTGGAACCTGTCCTAGTCCCGCATTACTTGTTGACCCCATTCCCACTGTGTCCATGGTGGTCTGTGGTACGCTAGCTTGCTCCTCAGCACCCTGCTGCACCTTCATCACAGCAGCAGCAGGAATTAGACCAGTTGCAATTTCCACAAATTCCAAAAGATGACTGCTAGTGGTGGTAGTGATGCCCATCCTCATCCCTGTCTCCCATTCCTTCTCACTTTCTGATCAAAAGGCCATCAATTTCTCTTCTAGCCCAGCTTCTCCAACACCACCACCACCACTAGTCTCTACGTGCTGCTGCTCTATTCCAGACATCTCACTGCTGTTTGGTGGAGGTGACGAGCAATGTGACAGAGGGTCCCCTGCTGTCACACTTGGCATCATTTTCTCCTTCCCTCCCTGAGTACTACAAGAAATACTATCAGCAGGTAAAGTATTGGTGACAGCAGATTCAGCACTGGCAGCAGGTACAACACTAGTGGAAGCACATCTAGCAGCAGGAACAACACTAGTGGCTGCAGGTACAGCAATGGTGGCACCAGCAGCAGATGCAGTGCGTCTTGCAGCAGGCACAGGCAGCTGACCTGTCCTGCTCTCACTAGTACTACCCTTTTCTCCCTCCTTTCCCATTCCCTTTTCTCCCTTACTTCCCATTCCCTTTTCTTCCTTCCTTCCCATTACAGTCCCCAAGATCCCTTGGGGTGATTTAGGGGGACTGGACAGCATTGGTTCAGTATTGCTAGTCACTTCCTCCTCCTCCTCAGACTCAGTAGACACATAAGGGTCCTTCCAGCTCCACCATTGATTATTTTTCACCCTGCCCATAGTGATAGGAGTCACTATGAGCCTTTCCTGCCTCAATATTTGCAAAATATCACAGCAGAACAGCACAGCACGTCTATCTTGCTCTGTAGCTGCTTCTATTGTGTCTGCCTTCATCGAAAATGTCACCTTTTTATAGTGGAAGTGCGAAAACACCGTAAATGACTGTGTCTATGATTAACTCATCTGCACTCAAGCAAGGAAATCCTAAAGACATGGCCAGTTAATGGTCCCCAAGTAAAGGTATAATCCTCTGTATATGATATATATGGTATATATAGATAATAGCAGCTAATCACTGGTAGATCCACATCTGCTTGTAGCAACTTTATATGGTTACACTCCTCAGTTTACAGTATGATGTCCATGTATCCCTTTAAGTCAGGGATTCTTATGAGAATTTCATTCTGCAGTATTGAAAGGAATCAGTTCAACCTTGAATTGTGTTTTTTGTATGTATCCCTGATTTAAAGGGTTGTGTTATCACCTTACTGTACAGGTTCTCTATTGACTTATTTTCCCCAGAGCTGGTGCTGTAAAGTCTGGAGAGACAACTGATGATTCCTATTGGCTGCTGCGATGTCAAATTTACCTGTACAACCAATAGTAATCAGCCTGTCTCTTGCAAATTCAGCTCTGTTAAGAGATGGGAAAGAAACTTTAGTACCGAACTGTACAAGGACAATTTTCTAATATGAAAGGTACCAGGTCACCTCATTCTAAAACAGTATAATGCCATCTGGGGATATGTAATGTTATATTGCTTTGCTGGTCTCATGTAATACAGCTTTAAAAGGTACCAGGTCAGTGATCTGGCATGTGCTGGCTGGAAAATCAGCTCCAACTAATTATTTTAAAGTAACAATACCACCTGATGCACTCCGTAGTAGGTGATAGGAACAGCACCATCTGGTGAACACAGTAGACAATTGTAATCCAATGTTTTAAAGCGTTTGAGCTGTAATAACATTTGGATGAAAAATCTTCCAGTGGTAGTGTTCTTGTTTTACTCAGCATGCAAAAATGATATATATTAATCCTGTGAGTGCCAGATGAGTATCCCATGCATTGCCAAGCAGTGTGTTGGATACCTCTCTTGCACTCAAAGGGTTAAATCAGATGTCAGCACTCATAGGAATAAAAACAAAATACACTTTATTATGAGATTTTAGTACACACACATGCACACACTTTTTCATTAATATAATTTATCCTTTTAAGAACCAGAGAGTCGTTCAATGCATTTGTTTGCAATGTGGTTCTTATAATGCTTGTAAGACAAATCTATAGAGGTTCAATCAACTGTTGTTGTTATAGGAAAAGCAGAAGAAGGCTTCAACTCTTACTCCCAAGTGCCCATAGCAGACCAGGGGGGAGATTCATTAAGCGGTGATAAAGAGGTGATAAAGTGGAGATGACTTCTACAGTTTATCACTTCTCCTGTTCCTATGTTATTCTATGGAGCCTATTCACTATGATCTCAAAAGTTGAAGAAACCTTAGTGTATAGGCTCCATAGAATAACATAGGAATTGGAGAAGTGATAAACTGGAGAAGTCATCTTCACTCTAACACCTTAGTGAATCTCCTGCATTGAATTACATATATCCCAGTTTCAACACATGCACGTTACTGAATAATGAATGGCTCAATTAATTTGATTGACCCACCTGTGCACTAACAGAGATTTCCAGAAATACAGACCTGTTAGATGCCCCTAAGGTCCAGGATTTGGAAACCCTTGAAATATACCTCTTGAATCCAGCAGTAAAGTATACTCCAGCAGTAACCATTTGTTGTACTTTCAGCTGTTGACAACTACAGTTTCATCATTTCCAGCTAGCCAACAGCTGGAGGTACAAGAATTCTCTTCCCCTAGTTTAGTCAATCATTACTCTGTATTCCATCTTTCAAGAAAATCAACATGATCACTAGATTTCTGCACTCATGAAAATAAAATAATGACAAGAAGTCAAGCTGGCGATCATGTATGGTTTTTCTTCTCTCCCCGCAAAAGCGTTTAAGCATGCCAATGTTTTGAGTCAGTCTGATGTGGATGGATGTGACGCAGCAAAGTTTAAGGACCTATTGTGTTGTGAAAAGGATGGAAGAACATAGATTATCACAAAGACAAACAAACTGGTAATCATAGCCTTTGCATTGTAATTGAGTAATGATGACTTAAGTGATGTATAATTTGTATCTGTAAAGCAATTTTCCATCCAAATGCAAAGTTATTATTTGGATTGGTACTTATTTTTTCTTCCTATTCTTAGTCCTTTCTTTTATTTTTCTTTTCTTTAAATTTTCAGTGTTACCATCTTAACGCCCACACCCTGTGCATCCATGTGTGTTGGGCAGATGGAATCCTGGAAAAACAGACATTTAAAAATATATTTAAGAAGAGAGAAAATAAACAATTGCTTGAAGCGGAAGACCTGGGGGTGTGCATTGTAAGTGGGAACGAGGGGTCAGAACAAGGCGCTGGCAGGACATACCAAATATACATTGACAATTCTCTGATACATTGTCATGAATAAACATTATTTATTAGAATTGGCATCATGGAGCTGTTCTGTCTTTTATTTTGGAAGTTGTTTCTAACTCATTTAACATATCATGAGCTGCAAAGAAATTGAAATTGGATACTACTAAATCAGGGATGACAGCAAAGGGGAACAGGGAAGTCCAATGCAAACTGAACCTACACTATACTTAAAATTGTGGGAGCTGGCATTCATATATAGCAATGGGCAAAATGTTTCATTTTTGCAGCACAGAAGAGTTGTTTCTCCTTACCATGAATGTTCCAGTAATGCTGGTAAAAAAGGCAAAAGGTTAAGAACCTTTTCACTTTATGTACGCAAGAATTCATCATCACACATGCACATGCACACACATGTACGTAAGCACACAGTGCCTACACACATGCACATGCATGCACACACACACACTCTCACGCACATTCTCACACATAAATTTAACAGAGCATGCACACATAAAATCACACTCAACAGTGCCTTCATACATGCACATGCTCTCACACACATACATTTAACAGCGCATGCACGTACACACACACTCAACAGTGCCTATACACATGCACTCACACAAACATGTGCACATGCACTCACACACATTTACACACATAAACTTAGCACATGCACACACACATAGACACACTCAACAGTGCCTTCACACATACATACACTCAATAGGGTATGTTGATGCACATTTACACTCCTCTCATCATCTTGGGAAGACATTGTCAGAAACTCCCTTCGTGTGTAGATGAAATAGTCCATTTTAATTAAAATTTTCCCATGTCAACATTGTTCACCCATTGCAATTTGAACAGCCTAAATAGAATACCCCATCTAGATTAGTCATTCAGATTATTTTTAAAAACATATATTTATGGTGTACAAAAATATTTTAATTTAATATGGAGCAAACCAAGTGCAATAATAGTAGAAATTACAAATTTCCATTTATTTCAATAGGGCTTATCTTAACCCATGGAATATTAGAAAAATACCCAATGCATTAGAGGCTTCTCTAGAATTCAGTTGGTTAAATGAGCCCCATTTGAATTAATACGAATTAGAGGAATTAGCCTTTATTCACCATAGTGCAGCTGGTTTGCTTGAATATTGTTCCACTTTTATTTATTTCATGTGGTTCATTGTTCCTTAAGGGACCAGTAAACATTTTTATAAAAATATATATAATGTAGAGTTTTTCCCGATGAGTACAATAAAGGTATTCCCACTGCTAAGAGATGCATATTTCAAGAGTTATTACAATGTAAACCTGTTTTTTTTTTTTTGTTTTGTTTTTTTTACAGTGGTAGTGCCCTTTAGTGATCAAATTCCAGTTAGTTATTATGTAACATTATATTTGAAAGGAAAGTCAATGACAAACAGTTATCCATAGAATGTGATAGAAACTGCTGAGACCTGCTGTCAGTTAAAACTTTCAGGAAGTAATCAGGCTGTAATTCACTTCCTGATTATTTGAACTGTTCTGTAACTATTTACTAAAACAACTGACAGCTGTGGGAAGTGCCCTTGTTTTACGCATCAGGAAAAGCATATAGATTTTCATAAAAATAAGTGTACTGTTCCTTTAAATGTTAGAAAGGTGCACTGGAAATGGTGCTATGGATTCTGGAATCCTTTTAAGAGATTCTGAAATATGAGGTCTTATTCATAAGGTATCCTTTTAAAAAGGTGCACAGAAAAGTGCATACAACTAAACGGTGCATTCACCATGTCGCCGAAGAAAAGGGTGACATGAGAATCTCACCCTACATCAAAAGCATGAGATTCTCAAATCGTCGGCTTAAACCTTGCTTCAACTGTATCTGATAACTGTAGTGGTTGCAACATACCTTAGCAAAGCCTTTGATTTGTGTGCTCCAATGCTCTGCATATTTTTTGGTGTCTTCACAGGACCTGGCATTTAGTATCTTACTCAGGTGCTGAGGTCCCATATTTGGCTTTGGAACCCGTTACAGTTTGGAAGTTACCATCTGTCTTTCTTGTCTCCACCCCATGCAGTTTTAATATGTGCACCTGAGTAAGATACTAAATGCCAGATCCTGTAAAGACACAAAATATATGCAGAGCATTGGAGCACACAGATCAAATACCTTACTAAGGTATGTTGTGTCCACTACAATATAGGATGCGGGTTGAAGCGAGGTTTAAGCTGGCAACATGAGAATCTTGCGCTTTTGATGTAGGGCAAGATTCTCATGTCACTTTTTTCATCACGGCAACATGGTGAATATGCCGTTTAGTTGCTCTCATTTTTCTGTGCGACATTTTTAAAGTGAACCTATTCATAAAGCTAAAGAGATGCAATTCTGGGGTAACCTACTGCACAGTAGTGGAGAAATAAAAATTGTGATTGATTTATTTTCAAAACTATCTTATTCCATAGAATAAATAGTAAAATATAAACATAAGTGAGCATAATCTAGTGTATGTAAGGTAATTAGAACATATTAATTGCAACTGTAGGGTTTGTAGTTTTAGGTCGGGGAGGAACAGGGTAATCAGAAAGAGGGATGAGGATAAGGTGAGAAAGAGGGAAATAGGAGTGGGAAAGGAATGGGTAGGGAAAGGAATGAAAAAGGGAAGGCATATCGAAAGTGAAAACAGACCTAAAATTGCATTTTTTATATTTATTACACTGTGTAGTATGTTGATATTTTGGTCTTATGTGAAATGACTAAACAAAGTGTCCAATCTTGCAGGCTACTTTTTCACTCCTAGAGGAAATATCACAAAGGCTAGTGGCCCCCAACACTAGTAGACTTATCTGTTGGGTATATGGACCCCCACAGTGTGTGTAATGAGATTTTATATAATGAACCATAGGGCTGACCCCAATACCCAGCAGCTCTCAGAACTGCCTATAATGGTTGCAAAAACATAACTGTGAGGGATTTTTAAGGAATACAAAGGAGTGCAGTCCATGTTATAGGGTCAGTAGATAAGAACGGTCAGCATCCAAGCTGTCTTATCAGCCAGGTATTCTGTCCACAAAACAAAATTGTGACATATTGAAGTTCAGTTGATTCTGATCTTAAACATGCTTATGTTATTTTTTGGAAACCACTCCAGAAATTCTGGGTTTTCTCCTGATATATGTTTGACCTGCAAAAGGCTGTTTTATCAATAAGTCAAAGTGGGTAGCTGTCCATGGACCCACACAGCCAAGGTGAAACTCTGCCTGACCTGCACCATGGCTTCAACCCCTCTAGATCTGGGGGACACGATGCTTTGGGTACACACTGCATAATGATCAGTGTGTAAATACACTGCAGTGTTCCATCTAAGTTGAGCACAGGTAAGAGACCCAGCACTGAAAGTGTTAAAGAGGAGTGTTTCTAGGGAGCTGTATTGCAAAATTAGATGCACTATGCAGCCCTGCCCAGTTTTAATTGCTCTTAACTCTTTCAGTTCTTGACCTCTTACCAGTTCTCATCTTAGAGGGAATACTGAAAGACAGGTGCAAAAAGTCAACAATGCATAAAGAAGGGTATGAGGTTTCAGTATTTCTCAAGCTACTGTAGTATAAGCACTCAGAACAGTTGGAATAATATAATAGAATATTCCATTAATTCACTTTAACCTCTTAAGGGTTGGATGCTACTCCAATGTATTACAAAGCAATGAGCTGGAGACATCTCTAGTAGCCAATGGGTTGAGGCAGCCCACTGCTTTATACTTTGCCCACGGCCAAACTGTGGCTTAAAGCAGCCTAAGGGTTAAGGCAGGCCAATGCTTTATAGTTTGGCCATTGCCCAACTGTGGCTTAGCCCTGCATCTATAACTACACTATGTGCCTGTGAAAAATGACCTACAATACTATACTATGGGCCGTATCTTCAAAACAAAAGTGGAGGAGTTCTTGGGCAAACCAATCACACTGTAGGAGAGAACTAAAAACCCCACTGAATGCTAGAGAGGTTAAAATTCTCATGCATATCAATGGGAATTTTTGGGAATTTTTAGTTCTCACCTATAGTGCACTTTTCTCCACTTTTCTTTTAAACATGTGGCGCTGTGTGTAGATAGAACAAAATTGATATATGTGTAGAAAATCGTGATGAAGACATACATTGCAAGACTGTTAACTAAATGTGAGATGTTACACATCTAGACAAAGTGGGCAAAATACAGAGCTCATACAGATAAGCTAAAACGTGTTTAAGAAAATGGCTGTATAGAAATTCTGGCCTAAGTTTAAGTCCATTTTACTGTCATCTAATCTTTCTGCATTGGGATGTTCAAAAGCAGAAGTCCATTTGCCAAAATATGACAGTGATAGCGCCATTTTGTCAGAAAATGAAAGAAAAATATATACTTTATACAAACATTTTGGGCATTATATACAAAATTGTAGCTGAATTGTGAGGCAAAACAACACTACCATATTAAAGAAATAAACATTCTTAGTGATTCAAAAGGGCCTCTTAACCCATGGAATGCTATAGAGGTTTCCAGTGCATTACAAAGCAATTAATCACAGACCTCCATAGCAATCAAGAGGTCGAGAAACCTATTCATATCAATGGAGATTTGATTAGTTCCTATGTTATTCCATACAGCCTATGCACTAAGATCTCTAAAGTTGGAGAAATCTTAGTGAACTGGCTCCAAAGAATAACTTAGGAATTGGCAAAGTGATATCACTGGAGAAGATATCTCCACTTTATCAAATCTTTATCACACCTTACTGCATCTCCCCCCAGTTTTCTTTTGGTGGCATTTTGGAATTAAATTTTCAATTTTTAACATGTGATTTGTTCTGACTGTTTGAGCATGCCCATTTTAAGACCATATTCCTAAAATTGTCTTTCATGGCTTAGCTAGTTAAAAAATATTTACACACACACACACACACACACACACACACACACACATATATATGCAAAAAGAAGATGTCAAGCAATCACATATATGTCAATATATTTTATTGGACAACGTTTCGGCCAGACAATGCTTTTACTCCATGGAAGTCCTGTGAGTGCTTGACATCTTCTTTTTATGTATGCTCTACAGTTCTGTTCTAAAAACCCAGGTGACACAAACCCATTAAGTGAGAGTGCTTCCCTGCAACCATGTATATATATATATATATGTAGTCTAAGACTACATTATCATTTGAACATCCTGCCTTTAGATCTAAGTCGGTAAAGATAACAATTACACAATGCTTTAAGTTGTTATAGCAAATCACATATATGAAGAGCAAATTTAAACTTTCTTAGTGTGTGATGCCCTGATAATACCAGGATCAAGCTGATGGTCTATGGCAGTGGTTTTAATAATGTTTGTTTTGCTCATGACACCCCTAATGCACAGTCTGGAATTTTAGGGACACCAGTATCAGTTTATATGTTATTTGTCAAGGAGTAATGAAGTGTACAACTTCACAAAAAAAAAAAAAAAAAAGTTATTTGTAGAGATCATCTCACTATCAGAAAAACAAAACCAAACATTATGCATAACAAGTTCCAATGTATTTGAAATGCAACATTTACACTTTTTCAAAGGCCTTTATAAAAAACAAAGGACACCCTAAGTAGATATCTGTGGTACACTAAAGTGCCACAGCACCCTGTTTGAGAATCACTGGTTAATAGAATTCATGGATAGAATTGATGCTCAACAGATAAGCTAACCTTTGGGTTTAAAAGGTAGTCTATCGCATCAGACTCTTGTATGCAAGCCACATAGGTGGTGTAACAAAAACATTCCCTTCTACTTCTTCACATAGATGATCTAATGCTACCCTAACACCACTTGATCCATGTCAAAAATTATTATTTTTTTTACTTTAAAGTTTGGAATATAGAATGAATGTTTTATATGGCCTCTGTAGACCAGTATCAACTTTTGTGATGTTGGTGATATGTTCTATTAGCAATCTGATTTTAGGGAATTTGTTTGAGTTATTTAAATGTATAGGTTATGCTAATTAAGTCATGCCATACAGGTACTTCCTGTCTTAGATCTATAATAACCATAATAAATTAAAGTTTGATAATTATCATTCCAGTTGATCGTTGATATTCTGATGAGCTATAATCTTTTAATGTCCTTCACTTTGTGGTCACCGTTGCACCCTCTGCTGGGGTTCACCCAGATGTGCATATTCTACTTTCTAGATCTCTTGGCCAGTCACCTTTTCACTCTCATCCCTCTTCTCTACCTCTATATCGCCCCTTCCCCCCTTTTTTTTTCTTTAATATCTCCCTTACCTCACCTCCACCTCATCTACTACACAGACTCCCACCATCTACATACACCTAAAGTCTGTGTAGGTGGAGCTCTGGTGGGACCTTGCGGACATTCTTTTCTTTTAATTTTGTTATGGGTTTATTATATGACCCTTCGATCCTGTATCTATGTACATTTGGAACTATTGATATACGTTCTTTGTGAGATTCTATGTATTGCATATACTTGTTTCTCCTATTCTTGTTACTTTGTAATGTACTTTTGTTCAATAAAGCTTTTAAAAATGTAAAAAAAAAAAGTTTGATAATTATGATAATAGTACAATAACTTAACTGACACTTAACATCTTCATCCCTAGATGAAATACTCATTAAATATGGAAGAGGTAATGTAAACATATCTGCATGGCATGCCTTAGCATAATTTATTAATCAAAATAACTAAAAAGTAGTGTTCTAAATACAAAAAATGACTATTACAACCTACAACTGACTTCAAAATCTCTTTCATAATTACAATTGTTATTTTTTTTTGTGACATATCATTTAACAGAGTGGATAATTTGAATTATTTTTATTGTGCATTATTTGTATTGTAGGAATTATCATTATTATATTCAGTGTTATACTTTTTGATTGGAGACAATAATTAAAAGTTGATGAGTACTGTGTATCCACCACTGAGTCTGCAGGAAAGTTGAAACAGACCACAAACATGAGTAAAACCTCAGCTCTCCTGTAACCTCATGAACCAATACATTAAAATTTAACAAGACCCATCTCTCAGTGAGAACAGATTTTATGTTGGATTCACACAGAAATGATGAAAGCATTGTATCAGTTCTTTGTGCCAGAATTCCAGCACTGTATTTTGCAGCAACAATGGCATTGAGCTGAAGTTATTGTACTATAATCATAATAATCAAACTTTAATTTATTAAAAAGTAGATTATTCCAGATTGAATTTGCATTCATATGGAGAGCAGGGGAGTTGCTTGTTTCCCAGAAGTCTGTGGGCTTGGGAAAGCCTTATGCATTCTTATTGCACTGTACAGCCCAATTGCTCCATAAATAGTAGTGAGTGTAGCATCATTTAATGCCCTCTAGCTGGCAGTGAGCCCCTGGGCATTAACTATGAGACCTGGAACTTTAACCCCTTCAGCAAGCATTTTGTAATGCCCAATGGAAATACTATAAGGATGATGTAATAAGAATGATTGGACTGATTCTGGAACAAGCCATTTGGAATCATACTGGACACATAAACATTCCTAAACGTCCCTTGGTTAGAATGGGGATTTTAACCCATTAAATGCTAGAGATGTTTACAATGTATAGCAAAGCAATGCATTATAGACCACTCTAACATAAGAGAGGTTTAGTCCCCCCATCAAAATTCATGGGAGTTGTTATTGATCTCCTTTTGATGTACCTGGTTTACCCCAGAATTGTTCCAGTTTCTCTTAATACATTAGCCTCATTGAGAACATATTTTATGTTGGATTTACACATAAATAATGAAAGCATTGTATTGGTTATTTCTGCCAGAGATTCTTTACTGTATTTATGCACTAACAATGGTATTGAGCTGTAGTTATTGTATAATTTCCAGACTGAATGTGTTTTCATATGAAGAATCTATGAATCTGATGACCTAAGCACAAATGGAGCAAACCAGCTGCTCCATAGGGAACAGATAAACATTCCTAAAGCGCCCTGGATTTCAGTGGGACTCAACCCATTGAATACTAAATGGCACATTGTTTTAATACAGCTACAACAGTATACGACTATAATTATAGCGTTATGATGATAATAACCCAATTTCAATTATTTAAAAAAAATAGAGTCTGAAAGGCTGATGTACTAAGAAAAGAGATTCTGGAACAGATCAATTGCACCAAAGGGGATGAATAAAAGCACATATACCTACTTATTCATATGGAATGTTTAACCTTTTGATTGCCAGAGGAGTATCCAATGTATTGCTTAACAATAGATACCCCTCGGGCACTCAAAGGGTTAATCATGTGAGCTTTTCTTAACCTTGCATTTGGTACCTAGGTGAAAGTATTGCAAAGCACAGGAACCTACCCCAGTAGCGGCCTCTTCAGCCACATTGGAAGACAAGAAGGTTGTGTTAGGGAGAGAGGGAGAGGTAGTGGTGGGTAGAGCTGATGTCAGGACGGGGATGGCCTTGCAGAGCTGTGCGTTCATGCTGCACAGCTCTATGCCAAGCACATCTTCAAAAGTTAAGGTTTGTAAAGGCTTTTTCTACAACAAAGTAGAAAATAAAAAAAAATAAAAATACAAAAACCCATATAATCTCTACAATAGCCATTAGATCAACTTGCTTGGGGGTGAAAGGTCCCCTTTAAGATATTAATTTGGACAGGCCTTAGCACTGATGCCTGAGGTACTCCTCTAGTAGCGTACCTTCCTCTGAATGTGTTCCATTGACTACAACCGTCTGTCTCAGATCCTTCAATCAATATATTATCTAGCCAACCACCTTAGAATCCAGTCCCAAGCCATACAGCTTGAAGATTTTGGAACAGTGTTGTAATCTTTACTAAAATTCAGATATCCAGATGAGCAAACAAGGCTTCTGCAGATATGTATTATTTAAAAGTTATTACAGCTCAAACTTGCATATTTGGCAGGTCTATACTTCCATGGCCTGAAATCTTATGGTGGTTTGTGTTATGGCAGCTATTGTCAGTAATACCTCCATATGCTGCTGTAGCAGTGCTAGCATACAGGTTTAGGCTATGAAGCTACTGTACCCACAAAATCAAGTTGGAGTTGTAATCACTTTTGAATAAAACATCTTATAGCATGTCTTACTAAAGAACCCAGCAGAGATCAAAACATTGACTTGGATAAACTTTATCTACTGCATTTTAAAAGACTTGTGAGTACCGGTTTTTGTATGACTTTTTCATTAATATTGATTGTGCACCTATGTTATCAAGAGTGCCTCCTACTATCTCTCTCTCTCATATATATATATATATATATATATATACAAAATGGAAAATGGATCTCCTGAACTTTGATTTACTGACCAGTGGAAATAACAGAGACAGAGAATCATTAGTGATCCCACTAAGACAATGTAATCTATAGAAAGGACTGAATTAGGAAGAAAGCTTATTGAGTTTCTTATTAAATAAGGATCTAGGATGTTATTATGAGTACATATACGTCTGCCTGTATTTATTGTCAACTGTCACAGCATCAGCTTTTAGAAACAAAGGCTTTCATATTGATCTACACTTCTCCTTCAAACGGCATGTGTAACACTGAAAATAACCATCGTATTGACATGATTATTAACATCTTCACTGGTGTGGGATATATCACCAGTGAATGAATAAAGCTATTTGTTTTAATACAAACAAACTGCTTCTGTAAAGCTAGTTTATCGTTTTCTAACATACATCATGTAATGTTCCTTAAAGCTATTAACATACAGCATATGCCCCCTGCTGCTAAAATAAAAAATACATCAAAGCCTTAGGCTTACAGCATACAGTACAAACAGAGAAGCCATCCATACTCTACTCTCCCACAACAATGCACTGTGTACATTCACTTTTGTATGCAGCTGCTACTCTTTTACATGAAATTAAGCCAATTAAAACATGACATACAAATAAAATTCAATGTTATAGATTTAAAAATTACAATATTTTGAACTATAGAATACAATGAAAACTGAAATGGACAGAACACTTTGAGACTGATGTACTAAGACGAACTTGGAGAAATGCACTAAGGTGTGAAAATGATAGATCAATAATCCAATTCCTATGTTATTCTATGAAGCCTATTCACTAGGATTTCTCAGGTAGGTGAGATCTTACTACATAGACTTCATAGAATAACATAGGGACTGGAGAAGTTATCCTCTCTTCATAACATCTTTGTCACAATGCTTTGGAGACCTGTCTAGCATTCAAGGGGTTAAAAGTCCCATTTACCCCTCTGAGTGCCAGATGGGTAGGCAAAGCATTGCTCTGGACTTCAAAGGGTTAAATTGAAGAACATTTCAGAAAGTTGTATTTGTCCCCGTAAGTGTAATTGGATTGATGTGCGCCCATTCCTCTTAGTACATTGGCCTTAACCCTTTGAGTGCCAGAGGGGTTCTCAACACATTGCTATGCAATGCATTTCTTACCCCTCTGGCACTCAAACAGTTAATATACCAATGATGTATATCAACTATTACTAGCATTTGATGTAGGTGTGTAAGGGGTAGACAAGAATGGCTCTCCAGCTGTTTTTAGACTATTGCTATATTCATCCTCCAAAGGAAGATGGGAGCTATCCTATATAATAATTCACTAAAACGTGTGTAACTCCATGTCATCCGCAGTAGACACTGCTGTGCGTGCTGCAATCATGCACAGTAGAGACTGCCCACTCCGCCGGCAGTCTCTACTGCACATGACTGCCCCGCGACCGGGTGGCAGTGGCAATGTGGCCCATGTAACGGGCTCTTCAACTAGTAGTTCAATAATTAGGGGAGCCTTGTTTCCCACCCCAGCATATGAGAACAGGTCATTTGGGCTTAGCACCAGGAGAGAGGAATTTAATGCATTGTGTTGCCATACATTTGACATATCTCTGGAGCCTGGGGGATTAATACTGTGCCTAGGATTTAACATCCACGCACAGGCACTGCCCCCACTGCATCTTAGTGAATTATTGTTGCAGGCAGTTTTACAGACTTAATTTGATAAGACACTGACACCAGCAAGAGAGCCTTTGTCTCCCCAGGTAACAAAATAAAAATTGTTGCTTCCTTTTTTGTGGGGTGTAGTTGGAAAATTGTGGTGACAAGCAATAATGTGTTTTTCAAAAATGTATTCATATTGAGGCTGATGGACTATGAAGAACTTGAGTAATTCTGGGCCAACCAGTTGCACTCTAGAGGCTAAATAAAAATATCCCATTGATCTAACTGGGGATTTTAATCCCTAGAATGCTAGGAGATCTCCAGTGCATTACTTTAACTGGGATTTTTTTCCCCTATGAGGAAGCTGGTTTGCTTTAGATTTGATTGAGTTCTTCTTGTTACTTCAGCATCACTGTAATCTAAAAACAACTGCAAGGCCATTGTTGTCTGAATCTTGCATATGACAGAAATTGCTAGTAATGGTTTAAATGATGATCTAAATCAGGACTGTTCAAGTTCAGTCCTCAAGGGCCACCAACAGACCAGGATTTAAGGATTTCCCTGATTAAGCACAGGTGAGTTAATCAGTGGCTTATTCATTTTGATTGGCTTACCTGTGCTTAATCAGATAAATCCTTACATTCTGGCCTGTTGGTGGCCCTTGACAACTGAACTTGGACAACCCTAATCAAAATGATGTGTGTCTTAACCCTTTGAGTGCAACGCATTGGATATCCCTCTGACACTCAAAGGGTTAAATGGATAGTAATGTTTCACAAAAACAGCATCTCCAATTAATCTTCATAATATTTGAGCCATAGAGCGTGTTATTTCAATAATGTCAGAGTTGTAGTTCAAGAGTAATTGAATGATAAAGTATCCCGCTCCCACCCCTTTTACCTAGTGTAAGCCACCTCCCCTCAGATGTGGAATCTGGTCCACAGACCAGACAGCTCACAGCAAGGGACAATCTTCTTACTGTGAGAACAATGAAAGCCCTGTCCCCATTGACAGGTTTTTCAGGTTTTTCCCTTATGTTAATTGAAGATTGTCCCTCTCTGCAATCCACATGGACACCACCTTTCTGTTCTGAGGTGAGCAGTGTTACATCAGTAAAAGGGGCAGGAGGGGGATACTTTATCATTCAATTACTCTTGAACTACAACTTTGACAGAATTGAAATAACACTCTCCATGGCCCAAATACTATGAAGATTAATTTGAGCTGCTTTTATTATGAAACATTACTGTCCCTTTAGGGCAATTGTACTAAGAGGAATTCTGGATCAAATTCTGGATCAAATCAACTGCACAATATTGGGAACAAATACAACTTCCCTAAATCCTTATTGATGATGAGGCTTTTAACCCCTTGAATGATGGTGGACTCTCCAATGCATTTCCTTGTGTTGCTTTGGAGACATTTCTATCATTGAAGAGGTCCAAAACCCCATGTAAATTGATGGGAATTTGGGGACTGATATTTGTACCCTATGGTGGTGTTGGTTTGCTGAAGAACTGTTCCACTTCTGCTTAGTGCATCTGCATCAGTATATACGATTATAATATTGCTATTTAAGTCCTGGACTGCACTCAGTATTGTAATTACATTTAACCGTTTGGGTGCCTGAGATGTAAACAATACATTGGCTACCCCTGTAGCACTCAAAGCGTTAAGTGCTTCACAGCACTTAAAATACAATCGCAGTCCCTACAAAGGAATTCCAGTTTCAGCACTGGACAGCTCCTAAACAATGTTGAAATACAGTTTCAAGTGCTGAACACAACAGCTCGTATACAATGTCATTACTTGACATCTCACAGAACTGTATTTATGTTTCAGCACTGGACAGCACTTAATACAACCTCAGCATTTGAGAGACCCAACCAACGTATTCCAACGTCAGAACTGGACAGCTCCTAAGCAATGCATGAATACTGTTTCGGGGCTGGCCAGTTTCTACACCATATCACTGTTGGACAACTCCCATAAATGTACAGATCTTAACCGTGTAGGTCTGTTCTCAGCACGATCGCTTCAGGATATGATAGGGAGACAGTGAATCTATAAATCTCCGGCTGTAGGGAACTACAACTACCAACTAGTCCCTAACAGCTGGATGTCCAAAGATTGACTACCCCAGAAGTATTAGGTGTTGTTGCACTAATTGATCCACTCGTTACCCAGCTCAAACTCGTTAGATCCATAGAGAGCGGTAAAAGATGCAAAGTCGTATATTTATGGATGTATTTAACCATAGGTATTAAGGGATAAAATGCAAAAATATATCATTTTCGTGGTGTCCTTTTCCCTTCATAAAAAGCATTAAGCAAAGAGACTCGCCACTTCCATAAATATAAACAAACTGCCTACTGGTATATGTCTTTCATTCAGGGTCACAGAAAGAAGAAACTGCGGTCCCTTGTTTTGGCATCCCATGGGTTAGTAAAAAAGATATGTTGTTATGTATGTGAATGGCCTGAGACATTGAAAAAAGCACAACACAACCAAAATTTGCGTTTGTTTTATCTAAGTATACATTTACTGTAGGCATCTGAGAAAGGGTCAGCGACGTTATAAATCGACTGTTTTGCACTTCAATGGCTAATACATATGGTTTTATACATAACTACTAATAACTCTCCGTGTTTTCTCTGCATTGCATATCTCCTAATGCAACACTTGTATCACAGCTCTCCAGACTCTAGGGCTGCAGTACTAAGAACATTCAGATCAATTCTGGAGCAAACCAACTGCACCATAGAGTAAAAAAAAAGTCTCAAATCATTGATTTAGATTGAGCTTTTAACCCCTTGAAGACTACAGAGGTCCCCAACAGATTGATTCGCAATGCATTGAAGACCTCATGTTTGGGGTTAAAGTCCCATTTAAATCTACCTGAATTTGAGGGTTTTTTCCCTTTGATCCCTAAGCAGCAGTTGGCTTGCTCCACAATTTCTCCAAATTCCCTTAGTACAGCAACCTCACTGTCAAAAGTCAAGCAGCAATGGAACACAATCTATTCCATGGACTGGAGCAGTACCTCAAACCACACCCCCTAACAACCTTTTGCCTGCCCTCATTGGCTGCAGGCATAGGCATAGCTCATAAATAATTCAGCAGCTTCTTGTGGTCTGAGGCTGAGTACGTTGAAGGCTGGCAATGCTGCTAAGGGAAGGGAAGAGGAGATAGAGGGAGCATAAACTACAGGGATTGAATGTGCCAGAGACCGGCGGAGCACGGGGATGCAAGGCAGCACACACAGTAAGGAGATGAAAAAGTGAGATCAAGCGCAGACAGACAAAGTTATGAAGTAAATGAAAAAAGGGATTTGATTAGAGTCTAAATCAACTGAAATCACATCAAGTGGAATCAGAAAAAAAAGGGGAAGCAAGGACTGACAGCAAAGGAGAGAACTTGCAGCCAAACCTACAGTAGGAGAGGCACAGAAGGGATTAGGGGAGGATGCGCGAAACACCGGAGCCACGGAAAGAGAACAACACCAAGACTGCAGAACTTGCTCATCAGACAGGGAAATGAGAAGATTCGTATAGAATCCGCTGCAGAGAAGGGTGCCCAGACAATGCAGAGCGAAGCAGGGGCTTGGAGCGGTGCAGAATATCACGAGAAAACCACAGATCTGCTTATGTCTATTGCATAAAGGTAAAGTGAAGACACAACACTCCTTGTGCCCAAGAGTAGCCTCCATGGTACTGCACCCAAGAGAGAGTCCCTGCATGGGTTCACGAGATTGTACACATACAGCAATTCTTCTCGATCTCCAAAGTGCAGCTTTCTACCGGTATCTGTGTTGAGTCCGGAGGAAGATGGTAGAAACTAAGGGAGAATAAGCAGTTTATGTGCAGAGGGCACAGGGCAAGAGATCCAGAGAACACACTGCAGGGTTGCCGGTTGTCCAAGGAATAAATCAACACTTTAGGTAAATGATTGCTCCCAAAGGGCATCCAGCTCTCCACATGATTTCACCCAAAAGGAGACATTCAAGCTTCACAGCTGCAGTCAATATCTGAAACATTCAAATATACAACGGCTGACGCTGTCTTGGGGTTTATCACACATCCGAGGGGCAACATACCCATGGACTGAGGCAGGGGCACAGACTGGGTATGGCTGATCCCTCTCAGTGAGGAGGAGGAGGAAGATGGAGACACAGTCTGGACAGTTCCTGGTCTGCTTGACTCTCCTTTTCACTGTGGGATTCCACCCAGTGGGAGCTGCTCAGAGAGGTAAAGGGAACTATATATCATCAGGTTGTTTGTGTGCGTCAGTAATAGACGGCACGATCGGGTTACATGCCAGGCGGGCACAATAAGTGTGCCAATCTATATCAGGAGCTTATATATAAATGGCACCTATGTGTATGCTAGGTGTATTGTGCGTGTGTTTCTGTGTGTCTGTTGGTATATCACCTGTGTACACATATTATATGAAGAGATTACACACACACATACACACTCAATGTGTATAACAATGTGTCTGGTGTGTGTGCGCAGTTCTGGAACGAAACAACTACATTATGGGGGGAATAAACATTCCACAAACTTCCATTGATTTAAATGCGGGTTAAGCGCCCCCCCCCACACACACACACACACATTAAGCGTTGGAGATCTCTCTAATAGTGGGGTTAAAAGCCCAATTTAAATCAATGAACCGTTCAATGTTTTCCCTTGTGAGCAGACAGTGTGCTCTGGAATTACTCTCTTTTCATTTTGTGCATATGGTCCACAGAGCAATGCGTTTCTTTCTGAGTAAAATAATGTATTAACCCTTTAAGTACTAGAGGGCTGTGCAGAGTATTGTAGAGGAATACATTGCAGACTTATGTGGCACATAAATTGTTTATGCAGTGTCAATAAGTGTGCAAAATACATATATATGAATTGTCACCTGTAGTTTTGACCGTAATTCTAATCCGAACCTCTGGCTCTCCAGTTGTTAGAGACTTCGGTTCCCATGATGATGAACTGTAGTCTAGAGCAGCTGGAGAGCCAAAGGTTGTCCATCCGGTTAGTATCCCATAAGTGTATACTGTTTGTATTGGGCATGTTGGGTGGCCAGGTATGTTTGTAGGGCTACACAGATCAATGCAGCTGTACAGTCCAGGTACACTTTGGGGGATATGCACTAAGGTGCTATAAAGAAGTGTTAAAGCTGAGATGACTTCTCCAGTGATATCACTTGTACAGCTTCCATGTTACTCTATGGAGCCAATGGACTAAGATTTCTCCAGCTTTGGAGATCTTAGTGTATAGGTTCCATAGAATAACATAGGAGCTGGAGAAGAGGTATCATTGGAGAAGTCATCTCCACTGTATCACCTCGTTATCACTTCTTAGTGCATTACCCCCTTTCTGTCTATGGAAGAGTTCAAGACTCTGAGGCTGATGGACTAAGGAAAAACTGGTGGGGGTGGGAGATGCACTAAGGCACAATAAAGAGGTGATAAAGTAGAAATAACTTCTCCAATTATATCAGTTCTTCAGTTCCTATGCTATTCTATGGAACCAATGCACTAAAATCTCTCCAACTTCGGAGACCTTAGTGCAAAGGCTGTATAGAATAACACAGGAACTGGCGAAGTGATATGCTGGAGAAATCATCCCTGCCTTATCACCTCTTTATCACGCCTTAGTGCATAACCCCTTCTCCTCCCCCCTGAGATTCTGGGGCAAGCAATTCAGCACTGGGAACTAATACAAATTGAAATTGGTCTTTTAACCCCTTAAACGCTTGAGAGGTCTCCAAGGCTGGAGAACCCTCCAGGATTCAAGCTGCCTACTATGCATTTGGAATGTCTGCTCCATTTCTGCTTAGCTTGTGGTAGACAACATGTGGCTCACCAGCTATTTGGAACTACAATTGTCATCATCTCCTACTAGCCTGAGGTGCTTGGAGATTATGGGAGTTCTAGTCCACAACATCTGGAGAGCCATAGGTTGCATGCTCCCTTTGCATTCTGTGTGATCTTCGTAGGGTCATTTTTAACCCCAGAAGCTCCAGAGGTGTGGGCAATGCAACACTTGGCGATGCATTGCCCACGCCACTGGTCCTTAAAGGGTTCTTTTCTCAGCAGTCTATTTCAGCACAGGGTAAGTCAGAGCAATAAAAAGAGGTGCTTCTCTATATGATAATTGATATTAAACAATTCACAGGTGAACTTGAGGCTAATAAGTTTTAGGCTTGACTAGTTCCATTAGTGTGAAACATGTGTGGGCAGAGACTGGAAATTGAATTGTTTGCATGATGTACCAAGAGGATGTGATCAGATTCTGGTGGTGGTGGTTACAAGGAGCGTGTAACCCTGTGGGCCCTATACACAGAAGAAAAAGACATTGCAGAGCAAACCAGCTGCTCCATGGGGGAGAAAATCTGTCCATTAGTTTGAACTGAGTTTTTAACCCAGGTCTCCAACGCATCTAGCATTCAAGGGGTTAAAACTCCATTTAAATAGATGACAGCTTTAATACTTTGTATTTCTCCACCACGATGCAGTCAGTATAATCCTCTTTCCCGTGTGTGTGTAAAATACTTGCATGTGATTAATTCTAGTGCTATCTTAAAGAACAGGCAGCAGGCTGTATGTTATTAGAATTGATCCCCTTGGGTGTCAGTGCAACATATTGCACACTGATACTCATGGGCTTTAGTGTGTGTGTGTGTGAGACTGTGTATGCATACACACATATATATGTACAATAAAAGAACAGCCAGTGCAGGGGTTGGTAACATTTGACTCTCTGGCTGTTGGGGTCTACAGCTCCTATCATCTCCAGACAGGTTGGGATGATGCATGTGTAGACTCCAGCAACTGGATAGCCAAAGGTTGCCTACAAGGGCTTCCAGATCATCCATTTATAATATATATACATGTAAAAAATGCCTGCCTCAGGGCTGCAGTGGTTATTACTGGACTGTGATGTTTCCCATGTATCCAAGCTGCAAATACTGTCAGATGTGTACAGTTTTAATTGGATGATCTGTAAACCCTAAAATGTCTATCTCTGAGCTAATGCAACAGTTAGCGCCAACAAAAGATAACAACAGAGCGGAGTAGAGAGTGTGTCTGTGAGGGGAAAGTGATGACAAGTCTATCATGCATAGCATAAAGCAGTTTAACGTGTGCGTCTCCTTTCCTTCTTTCCCAAAATGTTTGTATTGAAATGCATTGCGCACATTCATTGTTCAACATATGAAGTATAATTGGATTTTTAAATAAATGGGAACAGAGTGGATTAAATGCAACAATATTCAAAACATACTGTCCTGCTTTTCATACTAGTTAAGGTTTGCTGCTAAAATGTTAACCCCTTTGGCGCCAGAGGTGGCACCAGCGCTCTGTTTTGCCTTTGATTTTACTCTGTGGGGTTAGGGAGGTAGCTCCCAATGGCTTAAAGAAAGAAAAGGTGCAGAATACATTCTATTTAATACATCTGTTGCTATTTTTAACCCCTTGGTTGTCCCTTAGATGCCGTAGATGCTTCATATTGGATCTTAACTCCATGGGGATAGGTATGTGGTTCAGAATGAGTTAAATGTAGCAAACCTGCAGAAAACACTGTCCTAAAGTGCATGCTGTTTAACCCTTAGAGTGCCAGAGGGGTAGCAAGGCATTGCAAAGCAATGCATTGTGTATTCCTCTGGCACTTAAAGGGTTAACATGATTATTGTTAAAATGTTTAAACCATTGAATGCTAGAGAGGTCTCTCATTCATTTCCCTGTGGTACATGGGAGACCTCTCTAGGATCCAAGGGGTTAAAATTATTTCATTAACACCCTAGTAAATGCACTGTCACAAGTGAGATCAGGAAGGAATGGATCTTGGATTTGTATTCCTCATTAACAGTTCAGCTCATTACTATTTTTAATGAGGGCAATCTGTAAGGATGGGAATTAAGAGGACCAGATCAGGGAGTTGCATAGAATTGGTCACTGTAGGAAAAAGTGGTGTTCAGATTAGAGATCTGATCTTCATCTCACTCAGTGTGAAGTGTCTGAAGCGGGTCTATAAATGGAAAATTCATTAACCCCTTACTGAGAAAGTGTTCAGCTTCATTGAATGATAAGGAGTATTTTTATTGAAGAGCGAGTCACATCTGGCTGCAGATTTGTTGGATTGCAGTAGGCTTGCAGAGCACTTGGCTGCAGAAGTCAGTTTTCACACTCATAAAAATGCTCTAAGACCCTCTTTTGGTTCAGGATACCTTACTATCCACCCAGCCACTAAAGTCACATGGTGACAGGGCACAAGTGTTAAAGAATCAGTAGCAACTACAAATGAAAACAGGTTTATACATGGTTAAATATCCTGTATTCTAGACATCATTTTTTCAGTGTAAACAGTAGTCTATAACCTCAATCATCGTTATATACTCACATTATTAATTTAGTGCAAGGGGCCCTAAAATCTGCAGTGAACATGCTCTTCCCATGAATTCACAGGGAGCCATGAATAGCCATGTGGCTTAAAAATGCTCAGAAATATCAATCTTATCTGTCTGTCTTGATAAAGGATATCTCAGATTGATCACAGCTGCATAATAAGTGGATCAGCTGTTATTATTGATCTACATGAGCTTAACCATTTGAGTGCCAAAGAGGTATCCAGAGTATTGCAACTAAAAGGTTAATTAGGGATATCTTTAAAATCTGACCTATTGGTGTGCCCCAAGGTCTGGAATCGAGCAAAATGCAGCACTCACAAGACTTCTTCCTATTCAAATTTTGCATTATATTTGTCATTTTAACCCTTTCAGTGCTAGATGGGTACGCAACGCATTGCAGAGCACTGAAAGGGTTGAAACCCTTCTTGCATCTTAATCAATACCAAAGCTTTAAGGCGGAAGACACCCTGTGAGTACCCCTTTGTTGGATTGGTTATAATAAATCTGTCATCACAAGGTTTCAGTCATTCGGACACACCAACAGAACAGGTTTTAAGGATGTTTCTATTTAAGTGTACGAACACTCATCTCCTTTATTTTGCCACTGAATATCTACCTGTAATCAACAAGAGAGACCCTGAAAACCTAACCTGCAGGTGTGACCAGCATTAAGAATCGCTATAATAAAGAGAGAATATAGATAAGGCCTTATTCAACATGCTACAGAAGTGCATTACTGGAGCAATGTGTTTCCACCCCATTGGCCCTCAAAGGGATATGGTTTGCATTACATGGTGGGTGAAAAATATCACCACTGGGTTTTATCTCACATATTTTTATTGAAATCTAGGACGTTACAATGGTAAAACCAGTAAAAACCAGTATTAAAGTTAGCACCTGAAATTGATCCCAGGCCCATATCAGCCTCTTGGAGTACAGTATATGATATTTAATCATTTGAGTGCCAACACATTGCAACACAATGGGCGTAATGAAGAGATGAAAAACGGTAATGACTTCTCCAGTGATATCACTTCTCCAATTCTTATGTTTTTCTATTGGGCCAATGCACTAAGACATCGCCAACTTTGGAGAAATCTTAGCTCATAAGCTCCATAGAATAATATAGGAACTGGAGAAGTGATATCACTGGAGAAATCATCCCCACTTTATCACCTCTTTATCATGCTCTAGTGCATCTCCCCTAATGTATTGGATATCTCTCTGGCACTCAAATGGTTAACCCTCTGAGCGCCCGAGTGGAATCAGAAACATTGCTTTGCAATGCACCAGAAGGGTTTAATAAATATGAACTTTTTTATTTATAAAATGGTACTGACCTTTTAAAAGTTAAAAACACAAAATAAGATCGCTGAGAAAAGCTCATCACTTGGTTTTGTTGCCATTCATATATTAATAGTCGAGTATTAAGTTAATGGCAGAATCAGGTACAGGGGAAGTTAAGTCTCTTACAGCATTTTTCAAGTGAGGGTGGAACAAGCTAATATTCTGCAAATTGCAGGATTCCAAATGGAATAATATTGTAATGGAATGAAATGGAATTAACACAAATAAAATCCTGCACTAAATTCTGTCAGGACATTGGGACTGGACATAGATAAGGACACTCATACACTAGGACAAGAGGCCATAGTCTAAAACTAGAGGGACAAAGGTTTAGATGTAATGTAAAAAAGTTTTACTTCACTGAGAGGGTAGTAGATAAGTGGAACAGCTTACCAGCAGAAGTGGTAGAAGTTAATACAGTGACAGAATTTAAGCATGCATGGGATAGGTATAAGGCTGTTCTTAATGTAAGAAAAAACCAAGGTCCAAAAAAAGTTTGATGTTTTTTACTGTAGGAAAATGAGCAGACTAGATGGGCCGAATGGTTCTTATCTACTGTCAAACTCTATGTTTCTATGTTTCTATTTCTCTAAGTGGATTAATTGTGGGGTAAACCAACTGGATCATAGGGCACAAAAATGTCCATTGATTTACATGGAGCTTTTAAACCCCAGTTCTAGACAGGTCTCCAATATATTGCTAATCAATGCACTGGAAAACTCTCTAAGCATTCTAGATGTTAAGCCTTTGAGTGCCAGAGGGGTACGCAACACATTGCTTTGCAATGCGTTGCATACCCACTGACACTCAGAAGGTTAAAAGCCCCAATTATATGGGTGGGAATATTTCTTTCTCCCCTATGATTCAACTGTTTTCTCCACAATTTCTCCAGTTACACTTTATAAATCAGCATCGCTGAGAACAGATTTTATGTTGACTTTATATATAAATGATGGAAGCTTTGCATCAATTGTTTTTGCCATAAAAGTAACATTGTTTTATACAGTGAGTTGGAGAACTCACATTCAAGGGTTAAAAATCCCATTTAATTCCAAAAGAATTTTGGGAAGTGTTATTTCCTGTCCTGGTGCAGTTGGTTTGCCCCAGAGTCCCCCCAGTTTCTACTTAGTACATCATGTCACGGAATCAGTTATTTTATGATTAGCTGATTTAAAAGCAGGAATTCAGTCGTGTGTTATTGATCAGGGTTGTATATGAGAGCAATCCGTCTATCTGAAAAAAATCACTTCAAATGTCTCCATAAAATAATGCCATAAATACATTAAAAACAACACAAAAAATTTAAATGCTGCAGTAGCAGTTATTCCTGAAATTAAATGACAATGTTAACATCCATTTTCAGGAATATGATAGTTTAATTCCTTTAGTGCCAAAGGAGTGGGCAATCCATCGTAATGCATGCTCTGTCACTCAAAGGGTTAATGCGGTACTGGGCAATGGAATGCCTTGTGCCCTCCTGCAGGCCTCAATGGCTTCTCCTGTGGCCCCAGTCTGTTTTCTAGTGCAGTGGGAAGATGAAACATTTCTCTCCACTGCTTCTCGCGCACATCCACCTTAAATATTCACCAAAAACACACATCCTTTCTGTTGCCTCAGAGTATACCTCTTTTTACGCTTACACCATTTCACCTCTTGGGTTCTAGCACTCAAATGGTTATTTGTTTGTTTTTTTAATTCTCTCCTTGGAATGTTTTCCTATGATATGGACTGGTGGACTGTGGTCCTCACCAGATCATCCCTTTAAAATAGAACACCAATAAATAATGCCTGCTGCAGGGCTCCAGTGATTAATTATTAGGTTGCAATGGTTCCAATGTATCAACGCAGCAGGCATTTTCTTATGTGCTCTCTTTATAAGGGATGATCAGATATAATCATTGATGTCTTCCACTGGTGCACAGCCCAGATCTCTAAGGCTACTGGCAGGTTAGAGTTTGGGAATTTTATTAATTAGCAAGTAATTATTGTCACTCTCTATTTTATTAAGCTAAGTATTTAGGTGAGTAACGTCTGTGAACAAAAATAATGAAACTGATGTCCTAGGAACACGTGGAATAATAATGGCGTAAACCAACTGCCCCACAGGAGACCAGCAAAAATTCACAATGATTTAAATTGGGTTTAACCCCTTGAATGATAGAGAGGTCTTCAATGCATGTAATATTCAGAAGGTTAAACCCCAATTTAAATCAGTGGGGGTTTGGAACATTTGTATGTGTCTCCTATGGTACAGTTGCTTTATTCCAGAATTATTCTAATGTTTTTAGTACATCAGACTCACTTTGTTTAGTCCTTGTTAATAGTGTTGAGCGAGCACCACGATGCTCGGGTGCTCGGGTGCTCTGACCGAGCACCCCCTGAGGCTCGAGTGCTCGGCCGAGCACCCGAGCCCCATAGAAATGAATGGGGCGACACCAGGCACCCCCTGCTCTGATGAGGGGAGGGTGCCTGGTCAATGCCCCCTTCATCTCCGCTATGCCCCCTTCATCTCCGAATGCCCCCTTCAGCTCCGCAATGTCCCCCTTCAGCTCCGCTATGCCCGTCTTCCACAATGTGCCCCTTCATCTCCGCTATGCCCCTCTTCCACAATGTGCCCCTTCATCTCCGCTATGCCCCTCTTCCACAATGTCCCCCTTCATCTCCTCTATGCCATAGAGGAGATGAAGGGGGACATTGTGGAAGAGGGGCATAGCGGAGATGAAGGGGCACATTGTGGAAGAGGGGCATAGCGGAGATGAAGGGGCACTTTGTGGAAGACGGGCATAGCGGAGATGAAGGGGGACATTGTGGAAGAGGGGCATAGAGTCTATGCCCCTCTTCCACAATGTCCCCCTTCATCTCCGCAATGCCCCCTTCATCTCCGCAATGCCCCCGTACCTCCAGTCCCTGGTGGTCCAGCGGAGCTTCTTCGGATCTGTGCCTCTTCCGGCACAGATCCCCGCCACCCGAACATGTCGGGCGAGCACATGGCGGTACTCGACGAGTACCGCCATGTGCCGAGCAGAGCGATGCTCGAGCCGATCCGAGCATCGGCCGAGCACGCTCGCTCATCACTACTTGTTAATATGATTCATATCAGTCCCAATGTGATGAATGTACAAACGTACAAAACCAATTCCACCCTAAATCAAGTCACTCCTGCCTAATGCCAACTCCTGCCTAATGCTAACTCCTGCCTAATTCCAGATTTGCACAAAAAGGGGCATGGCTTAATCACGAGTAGGGGCAGAACTGAAGAAATGTAGAAAAAGAAGAAGGAATAAGCTGGGTAAGGAGGAGACGTGGGCGGGGAGTGGGAGGAACAGGCTGGGAAGGAGCAAAAGTGGGCAGAGCTTCCGTAGAAACTCCCTGCATCTGGAGAATCAGACACTGCCCCAGAGACCCAGTAATGCAGAGTCAAAACTGGAGTCACCGGAGAGTTCCCTGCTTTGGTCATGTTCCATCTAAGGTGAGAACTGGGAGCTACCTAGAATTAAAAGATCTTTTATGCAGTGCTGCATTGGAGTAATGGATGCACCATGTAACCGTGCCCCATTTTAATCAGTCTATTAACTCTTTCTGTGTTGTGTTGCTTATCTGTGCTCACCTTAGATGACTGGTATTGTATTTCCACTGGTATGTACTACATGTACACGGTATGTCCAAAAGTGTGTGAACATTCCTTCTAATTAGTGGATTTGGCTATTTCAGCCGCACCCATTACTGACAGGTGTATAAACTCAAGCAGACAGCCATGAAATCTTCACAGACAAACATGGCAATAGATTGGACCATACTGCAGAGCTCAGTGACTTTCAACGTGGCACCATCATAGGGTATCACCTTTCCAAAATTTTAGTTAATCATGTATTTGCCCTGCTAAAGCTGCACCGGTCAACTGTAAGTGCTGCTATTATGAAGTGGAGGCTTCTAGGAGCAATAATAGCTCAGCTACAAAGTTGTAGTTCCCATAAACTCTCAGAATGGAACCTCTGAAGCATGCAGCACATAAAAATCATCTATCTGCAGTTTCCTCACTCACTACCGAGTTCCAAGCTGCCTCTGGAAGTCAGCACAAGACTCGTTCATCAGAAGGTTCATGAAGTGGGTTTTCCTGACTGAGCTGCTGCACACAAGCCTAAGGTCATCCTGTGCGATGCCAAGAATCAACTGGAGTGGTATAAGCTCATTGCCATTTTATTCTGGAGCAGTGGAAATTCCAGTTCCGTGGAATGATGACTCATGCTTCACCATCTGGCAGTCTCATGGATGACTGTGCATTTAGCAGATGCCAGGAGAACACTACCTGGCTTACTGTATATTACCAAATTTTTTATAAAATTTAGGGAAAGACCTTTCATGTTTCTGCATGATAATGCCCCCTGCACAAAGCGAGGTCCATACAAAAATGGTTTAGCAATCTATGTATTTGTACTCTATCTTTTTGGTACAAAGTGCAGCCAGCTTCAAAATAAACTGTTGAAATTATCACAGAGGCATTTTCTTATACAAAATATCTACCGTTTGATGTATGATATCTTGATCCGTAGCCTATGTCAGGAGTAGTCAAACTTAGAGTTTACAGCTGTGGAAAATTAAACTTGTGATTGGCAAAAATGGGAAGTCCAAAATGTGACTACCCATGGACTATGATATTACACTCTAGCATCCAGTGGATTAAATAAGAGTTAAACAAGATATTAGAATATTAATGTTGTTGTCACAAATTGACATATAAATCCAACTGACCACGAAGACACACGGGAAGTGTAAAGCATCAAGGGAATGGATCAATCACAGGATTTGTCAGGGGTGTCCAAGTTCAGTCCTCAAGGGCTACCTACTTACCAGGATTTATGGATATCCCTGATTAAGCCCAGATATTCAGTGTCTCATTCTTTTTTACTAACCCACCTGTGCTTAAGCAGGGAAATCCTTAAATCTTGGACTGTTACTAGCCATTGAGGACTGAACTTGGACATCCCTACTCAGGGCAGTTTTAAGAAACCTCTGAGGTCCCCATTGCCATTGTGAATGGAGGCCCCAAATTTAGATTATCATTTAGGATCCTTACGTTTAGTTGTAGCCTTCTTCTTCCTTTCGTCTTTGTGGGAAAATCATCCACATTTATATGTTGTATATCCAGAACTGCCTTACTACTCACTGGCCATCTGAAAAGGTTGTGTTGCCAAATTCTGTAGACCCATTAAAAGGAATTTAATTTTACCCTCTTGAGGCAAAATTGGCTTCAATGTTTATTTTTCCCTTCCTTTGAATCAACAAAAGAGATACTGCAAAGGTTTAACATGATAGAAGCATGTCTTTTTGCAATCTAATCAACTATTATTATTATTATTATTATCCTATATAATAATTCACTAAGATGTTTGTCAGAAGCCGTCATTCGCAGTAGAGACTGCCCGCGCTGCAGTCATGTGCAGTACAGACTGCCTGAATGTGCTGCAGCTGATACAGAGTGGGGCACTCTGAATTCATCACTGCGCACCTTCCTGGGACTGCTTGGTGAGCAGAGAGGCTCCTGGCACCAGCCAAGGCTGATGGGTGGCACTGTGGCCCATGTACACGGGCTTTTAAACTTGTTTATTAATAAAGTGCCAGCAGCCTCCACAGGTCAGTATGATAGAATGGGTCTTACAAGCAAGCTGAAATACAATTAACCATTACATAAGATAAGCTGACAAACAAAGTTAATAAAATGACGTTCCACTTAGTACAACAATTAATTAAATAAATAAATAAGTAAGTATATACCAGTATTTACATGCAGCCCCTTTAAAAGCTAGCTTCTATCCCAAATGTGTGCTTTGGTCAAACAATACCAAACATATAAAACATAACAATGGGAGAGAGCTTCAATACATATAAGAATAATATTATATGAAGTAACAAAATACCAGAACAATTAACCAACTGGATCTAAAAACAAGATATATTTATTAAAAATATATAAAAGTATGGAACAAAATGTATAGAATCATATAATAGCTGTTGACAACACTATATATTATATTTATATGCTGCTAATAGTCTGAGAGATGTGAATGAATATATGATGGCGAGTTCCTTGTTGTGGTATAAGTTGCCTCTCCCGTCTCTATTGGAATCCTTGTCCAGGTGAGCTCACTGCATGGACTCCGCTGGTCAATCCCTCTTAGTTTCAGAGACTTTCTCTCACAAGTACAGAATATATAATAATGCAACCTGGAATATGTCATGGGCAGGGGTCCTTGAATGTTGACTCACAAGGTTCTTTTCATATGGCCAATGCCCCTCTCTGGATAGCTGGCCACTGCTGTTAATGTTCTCTTCCTTTCTTTTGGTGTTCACCTTCAATTTGCAATGTTAGTTTTAGTAAACACCTCTAATGATATAATAGCAGCAATAACAAGACTGGAGCAGTTGAATAGACTCAATGCTTCCAACGCGTTTCGTACTGTAAGAATACTCACCATCATATATTGATACACATCACTTAGACTATGAACAGAATTATCACGTCAAGTGATTATTTTATGTACTACCTCTAATATATATTTTTTTTGTCAGCAGTTATTATATGAATCTCTACATTTTGTTCTATATAATTGTATGTTTTTAATTAATATATGTAGTTTTAAGGTCCAGTTGGCTAATTGGTATTTTGTTACTTAATTGCTACATGCATAATATTATCCTTCTATGTATTGAAGCTCTCTCCAATTGTTTTATTTTATACATGACATAAGTTTACAATCTAGAGGGTGGTAGACACAGAAGGTAAAGGGACTGCTTGGAGGATTGTGATCTATTTTACACTGGGTACATCCAATGGATAAGTAATTGCTTTTGCTGAATTAAGAGCAATCACTAATCCTCTCACAGAACACTGAAGATTTTAGCCATGGCCATATATTCACTAAAAATAGTGCAAACATCTGCTGATTAAATGCACAATTCAGTACCATTTTGACACTAATCATTTTTCCATGAAAGGCACATTGTAAATAGCGATTGTGCAGGTTTCTTGCATTCCGCCCTTAGGGCTTTCTTCATCAAGCTACAGAGCTGCAAATATTGAGCAAACCAACTGCACCATAAGGATGTAATGAAAATGTCCATTGATTTAAATAAAGTATTTAACCCCTTGGATGCTAGCATCGTCTCCAATACATTGCTTCACTGTGTATTGGACACCTCTTCATTAAGGCGCTAAAAGCTTCTTTTAAATTAATAAGAATTTATGGAATTTTCATTTCCTCAGCGTGATACAGTTGTTTTGCTCCAGAATTGCATCTCTTAACCCCTTAACACCCCATGACGGTCCTGGCACGAGTGGATTTGCTTTAAGGACCCATGACATGCCAGAACCATCATGGAATTCAGGGCTTCCTGCGTGGATGCACGGGGGCCGGATGCAAAAATGAACCCTTTCAGTGCCAGAGGAGTACGGAACACATTGCAAAGCAATGCGTTCCATAGCCCTCTGGCACTGAAAGGGTTAGAAAAAAAAATGGTCCATGGTCCTTAAGTGACGGCCGCTTGCACGATCGTCCGTCCTTAAGGGGTTAAGCTTGATGAATAAGGATCTTAGTACATAGGTTCCATAGAATAACACAAGAACTGGAGAGTTTATCACACTGGAGAAGTGATCTCCTCTTTATCACATCTTTATTAGTGATGATCGAGCACCCCGATGCTCGGGTGTTCGGGTGCTCTGGCCGAGCGCCCCCGGAGGCTCGAGTGCTCGGCCGAGCACCCGAGCCCCATTGAAGTCAATGGGAGGACTCGAGCATTACACCAGGCACCCCCTGCTCTGATGAGGGGAGGGTGCCTGGTTCATAGGAAAAGGTCAGAAAATGATGGAAACACCACAGAAATGGTTCAGGGACAGCATAGGGAGGATGTCTGGATGCATCTTGGACTCCAACGTCGCTGCTGGGAACGATGTTTCGCCCGTAGTACGCCATTTTTACAGACTGACCGTAAAACACACAAAAAGGAAGATAAAAACGATTTTAGGCGAAAAATTGTTACCAAACAGTATTTGCTGTATATTTACTTGAACTATCAGGATCACGTCCACTTCCCCGTCCCTTTTTACCCGCCTTCTTCATATTAAACAGAATATATGCCGGTAATCTGCGGCTAGGCACACGAAACAGAATGTGACGCTAATCTGCGGCTAGGCACACTAAACAATATGTGACGCTAATCTGCGGCTAGGCACAGTGAACGGAATATGTGACGTTAATTTGTGAATTTGCACACTAAACAGAATGTGACAATAATCTATGGCTAGGCACACGTTTAAAATGGCCCTTTTTGTCGCTGCGTTGTAAAATCATTGGCCCTGTGCACCTAACAGAATATGTCAGCTTGTCACTGCACTGTGAAATATTTGTCCCTGTGCACCTAGTACAATGTCACCTTAGAACATGTCCCCCCCCACAAAAAAATGAAATTCTGCCACCCCCAAAAAAAATTAAATGCTGCCCCCACACACAACAGTCCTAAAAAGGACTTTTGGGTCTTGAAAGAGTTTCAACAATTTTATTCTCCCTACACTGACTTTCCCTGCCTAAGCGCATCTCTCCCTGGCTAAGAATGAGCCGAACTCGCGCGTCGGGTGCTATACAGCACCCGATCACGGGTTCTGGCCAGCCAATCAGTGTAATGCCAGCAGCCAACATGGCTGCTGGCATTACACTGATGTCAGAGCCTCCCCGCACGTTTATTGGCTGCGCAGCAGCTGCGAAACGTGCGGGGAGGAGACCCGAACATGGCGGGCGAGCACATGCGGTACGAGTACCGCCATGTGCCGAGCAGAGCGATGCTCGAGCCGAACCGAGCTTCGGCCGAGCATGCTCGCTCATCACTAATCTTTATCATACCCGAAGCACACACATTGCTCCATAGGGGACAAATACATATCCCTGTTTACTAAAGTGGGGCCTTTAACCCCTGGAATGCTAGAGCATTTTACCATGAGTTGGAGACTGATGTAGCTTTCCTTTTTTTTACACATTTTTTTATTTAGTCCTTTGAATAATAAAGGGATTTGCAATGTGTTGCGTAGCCCTCTAGCATTCAAAGGGTTAATGAAAATTTGTATTTGTCCCTTATGGTGTACTTAGTTTGTTCCAGGTCTTCTTCTGTTGGTGATAGCTTTATTATTTGCAAGGGGTTAAAAGCCCTATTTAACCATTTGAGTGCTAGAGGAGGGGTACACAACACATTGGTTCGCAATATTTTGCACACTCCTCTGGCATTAAAGGGGATAACCCTCTGAGTACCAGAGGGGAATGCAATGCATTGCTTTGCGTTCCCCTCTGGCACTCAAAGTGTTAAATTGATGGTCGTTTTGGGGATTTTATTTCTCCCTGGGTTCAGTTAGTTTTCTCCAGAAATGCAGCTCGTTTCTTTCCTATATAAGGCCCTGAATGTTGGAGAAATCTCTAGCATTCAAGGGGTTAAAAGCCCCAATTAAATTAAAATACATCTGGGGATCTTTAATTGTCCTGTTGTAGAGCAGTTGGTTTACCTCACAATTACTCCAGTTCCTCTTAGTACAGGGGAGCTTGGACCTGTCCTCAGGCTCAGCCTCCTATCCAGTGGTGCAGGTTTTCAGGTTCTCATCATAAACACAGGTGAATCAGTAAGTGGTTCACTTCTCCTGAAGGATCTGATACTCACTTGTGTTTTATTGAGGATACACTGAGAACATACACTGCTGGGGTAACAGAGGACAGGTTTCAGCATCCCTGTCTTAGTACATTAGGTTTTATCCCCAGAGTCCCCGTAATGAACCCAGAGAACCGGATTGTCCGGAGCAGATTTGGAGAGGTCCCGGATATGCTTATCTACTGGAATGCAAGAGGGCTGTGTGCATCAGTTTGAATGGAACTGAGCAGGTTAATCTATAGGACTTCTGGAGTGTAAGGAGTTAAACCTCTCCTCATCAGCAAACCTGTTGCATCATAAAATGCTTGTTTGCTACAGCAACAGCACAAAGCTATATTATAAGGGTAAGTGGAGGAGTGGAGGTTAGAGTGGGAATGTGTTTACCATTGTGTGTGATTTATTGGTTTGTAAACCTGAAGCTCAGTGTTAGACATATTGGCAGTGAGTGAATTGTGATAGTGTTCAGCTGTATAATGCTCCGAACACAGAAATGAATCTGCTGTGTGCCATGACCTCTCTCTGATCCTAGGTGTAAACCACAATATAAAAAAGCTGTTTACATCAGTGCTGCTTGGAGTCTCCTCCCATGGTTCACTGCAGGGGTGGGTAACCTGGTTCTCTCCAGCTGTTTTGGACTATAATTCCCAAACTCCTCAGCCAACTGCTGGAGGTCTTCAGGGTGCCCACCAAATGTTCTATTTCATAGAGCATTCATCAGTAGAACCGGGAAAAATCAAGGATGCAGAATAGGGATGTCCTATTATGGTCATAGAACTCACCTAACGGGCCAGGATTTAACACTTTGAATGCCAGAGGGGTACGCAACACATTGCAAGCAAGCTTCTGCATTATTTATAATGACCAATCTTCACTCAAGCAGGCTTAGCATAAGCTTAAATGAAGTTTGTTTTTAACTCCTTATGGACATGAAGGGGGCACAATGCACTGTAAAGCAATGTGCTACACACCCCTCTGGTCCTGAAAGGGTTAACAACTTTCATTCAAGATAGATCATACATCATTTTAAGCCAGTAGCTGGTTGGGATAATTGAAATAATAGTCACTGAAAGCTGGATAGTCAGATGTTGCATATCCATGTCCTAACTATTGCATCTACTAGTACAGGGCTGTCCAAGTTCAGTCCTCAGGGGCCACCAACAGGCCAGGATGTAAGGATTTCCCTGATGAAGCACAGGTGAGTTAATCAGTGGATCATTCATTGTGATTGACTCACCTGTGCTTCATCAGGGAACTCCTTACATCCTGGCCTGTTGGTGGCCCTTGAGGACTGAACTTGGACAGTCCTGTTCTAAACTTTTGGACAATATGATGATTAGGAAGCTTTGAATGGAAATTTAATTAAAACTCGTAAGTCCACTTTAACACTTTGCGCAGTGCATAGTTCTGCAGTGCATTGATTTGAAATGAATTACACACTCCTCTTGCACTCAACAGGTTAAATGATGGTCTGCCAGGGGGCCATGGGGACCAGAGGCAGACAATCCTGATTTAACATTCCAGACTCTGATGCTTTATTCCCATTTCTATTCAGAGTAGCATTACCTGTATGTAACCCTTATTACAGTGGTTCTCAAACCCCAAGGTTCCCTCAAGATGTGTTAGGTGCTCCTGGGAGCAATTGGAAGTAATGGCAAACAGAGTAACAAGGCTAGTGCTGCAGTCAGTGGATATGCTGTTCTGTGACTTCACGGATACACAGTGCAATTTTGATTTCTGTTACTGCCTTGCCACCTCTAGTAAAATAATTTTATCCAATATAATTACATGATCTATATTAACCAACACATTTAACTTAATAGCTTATTCTTATATTACTGGAACCAATTAGCACCTTAATACATTTAATACTGAGAAAATCTTAAAACCTTAATGCTAGCAAGGTCTCCAGCACATACATAGGAGAACTTTCTAGTTTCCAAAGGGTTAATTTGTTGATTGTTAGGCTTCTGCAGAGACTTTAAAACAAAAGAATCCCACAACTGCAAAAGGTCTGAGAACCATTGCATTCCACATCTGCCAGAATGATAATCCACGAGTCCACTACCCTTTCTATTTCTGTTCCCTTCCCTCACATCAGGGCCTCTTTTTCAACCACAGGGATGCATTTACATCCCAGGTGATAGGCAATGCACTCTAGGTACCCTTAGCTCCACCCATAACCATACCCCAATCCTCATTTGGTCCCACTTTCTGTCCCATCCACTGTTTCCTGGCACAGAAAATACTCTTGCCCTATAACAAGCAAGGACAACAACATTTTTAACCCCTTAGCTGCTACAGAGATCTCCAACGCATTGCTCTTCAATGCATTGGGGATCTCTGTATCACCCAAGGGGTAAAATAATATCCCTTTAAGGAGTATAAAACTGGTGCAGGGACTGGCCACATCCACAATTCGGAATATGAGTGTGAACAACACAGCTGAAGTGCCCTTCAAAACTTTGGAGATCTAGGAAGCTGCCTACTCAACCTAATCAGAAATCCTTCCCTGTTCAACCATAAATTTCTCTGTCTGTAATATGCTTCTTTTCTCTACATTCTTTACAGGGCTGATTTTCAGGTTGATGACCTTGGCATCGTTTTACCTGGTAATACATGTCACCAGTAATGCAATACATTACATTAAGTGCATTCAATTGGTGGGCCTCCAGCTGCTGGAGTCTACAGAGGCTGGTGGGGGATGATGGGAGTTTTAGTCCCCAACAGCTGGAAGTGAATCAATTAACTAATCTTACTTTATAGAATGAGGTGACCTGGTACCTTTCTTTTAGAAAATCCCCTTTGATTCCTGATCACCAATTTAGGTGAAAGATTCTAATCATATCATATGACTCCCAGTCTACCCAGTCTGGCTATAAATCATTTTCAGCTTTGAACTTATGACTCCTACATTGGTATAGGGGCTGAAAGACACATTTTAAGTGGATTTATACAAGGACAAAGGGTCACGTCTAAAGCGAGAGGTGGGTGCAATTCTGAAACAAGCCAACACTACCACAGGGATTGAATACACATTACAGTTGATTTAAATGGGGATTTTAACTGACTGAATTTTTTTGACAATGTGATGGAAACCTCTCTAGCATTCAAGGGGTTAAATATACAATTAAAATGAAAGATACATTATAATTGTTTTCTGTGGTGTGGTTGGTTTGCCACACAATTATTCTATTTTTGCTTTTACACGTTTGCCTCAGAGGGTCTAATATATATGTTGATACATGCATCAGAAACATCTGAGGACACTGATACTATTCCCTGAATTTGCCTTCATAATTATGACATTTTTTGCTTTTGGAAGATCCCTAATCCCCTCAGTGGCCATTGAATCTTAGCTTGGTGATAGGCATGTTGTGAAATAATTCTAATTCATTTGAGCTCATGATTACTGTAACTACAATTATAAAATACAATCAGCCTTATGTTTCATCAATGCTGAACTCATAGTCATTCTTGTGAAAGTCCAAAGTCCACAATCTCCTTGTGTAATTGCACCAAAGTCCAGCATGCAGTGACTTAAAGGGATAGTAATGTCTTGATAAATTAGGTTCGTTCATTCCTTATACTTTATGACAATGTTCTAATCAGTTTAGTTCATGTGTAATCCCCTTTTTCCATATGTCAAGCAGCCTCCCCTTAGGTCTGAAATCCAGTAACTGGACCAGACAGATCACAACGAGGGACAATCTTCTGTCTATCCGTATAAGGAAAACCCTGCCCCTCTTGATGAAGGAGGACAAGATTTTCGTTATACTGTTCCAATATTTTCCCTTAGTCGCGATACTTCTGGACTGGCTTTCAGCTCTGAAGACAGAAAATAGACCTATGTAAAAGAGGTCAGAGGGGAAAACTTTATAATATACATGAACTAGACTGATTAGAATATTGCCATAATGCTCTACACAATTGACAAAGTATAAGGAATGAATGAACCTTAATTTATCATGAGACATTACTATCCCTTTAAGCATGTTCTCTTAGGAAGGCAGTAAAGGTGCAATAACAAAGATTTGCCCAACAGCATATGCTGCCACTGTGCAGTGCTGGAGACTGTGAGCCGCATTGCAACCTCCAATAAATAGCCAATTCATGTGGAATCTGCCAGTAATATTGGTTGGTAGTCATGTGACCAGGCCATTAGACATGCTTCCCCTGCATTCCAATTGGTGGAGCACAGGAGAATAAGGTAAAAATGGTTACAGAAATGTCACTGGGGGCTACAACAGTTCTGTTGACCATGTAAAATAGTCTTAACCCTTGTACTGCCAGAGAGGTACCCATCACATTGAGTTGGTACTCAAAGGGTTAAAGCACAAAAGAAATGTGGGGTAAATTAACTACAGCTTAAGGAAGAAATAAATATTCCTAAAATTCCCAATGATTTAAAAGGGGCTTTTAACCCATGAAGGCTAAAGAATTCTCCAACACATTCCTTCCTAATACATTGGAGGCCTCTGTAGCATTCAAGGGGTTAAAATGTTTAAATAGATCAGAATGTTTAATTTGTTGCCTATAGTGTAGTTGCTTTGCCCCAGAATGCCTCCAATTATCTACTGAACAAGACCCTTCGCTATTGCATATGTGACTGGTATATTCTACTGGGGTAGATTATCCTTGAACCTCCAGCTTTTGGGTACTACAACTCCCTTAATTCCCTACCAGCCAATGTAATGTCTCCAACTGATAATTCTACAGGCTTATACACATGAATGCTTTCTTACTCACAGTTATATGAACTAGGGCAGTGGCTTTCTACATTTAGTGACACTTAGCTGGAAATCTTTTATTTCTGCGACACTTGCAGGAAATACAATATAACACAATGGGTGAATTTAGGAAGTGTGACACGTTTAGCTGGATGCCATAACACAAAAATGTGCCTTGACATGCCTGTTGGGAATCACTGAACTTAGGATCTTACTGTCTCGTTCTGGTGCACAGCAGGATCTCCAGTTCTCATTAAATTTCTGACAGTCATAAAAAATGTGCTAAGATTAGGATATGTGCATTAAAGAATTGCAGTGTCCATAAAATATGGTATTCCACAGAAATATGCAGTAACAAAATATGGCTGCCCACAATTGTTTTCTAGCATTGACAGTAAAAATAAATTTTCAATGACAGCAGCCCCGTGCATAGCCGCAGATATCAGCTAGAGTACTGACTGAGGCTAGTTACTAAGCAGAACTGGAGCAATTACGGGGCAAACCAACAGCACCATTAGAAACAAATAACTATTTTCCAAATTCTCAATGATTTAAAGTGATAGTAACACTGAAGGTGGGAAAATGATATTGCAAGGTTTATCCTGCTGAGTAAAATTTGGGCACTTCCACTACTGAGAGAAGTTTTATTAAACAGTTTGTGCAGCTCAGCCCTCTGGCACTCAAAGGGTTAGACTTGCATTTTTTTGGGTACAGTAGTTTTATGGCTGGAAATTTTATGTTGGCTATGTTTCTACAACATCTATGGACAGCTCTGCTCATTTGACATAAAACGCCATAGGTTGCCATAACAACAGCGTCACTGTAAAATTTCAGGTCACAGAGGTACTGCAACCAAATTAAAAGTTTGAGCTGCAATAACTTTTTAATAAAACACCTCACAACAGTGGGCATACCAATATTTTACTCAGACGTATAAACCTTGCAATATATATATTTTTAATACTAGCATTAGTACTATTTTAATGGGGTGATTAACCCCCTTCAATGTTCTCTAGCATTCAAGGGCATAAAAACCACTCATAATCAAACAACTGTGCTTATGTCCAGATGTAGTTATTAGAGTGTGGTGCACAACTTTGCCAGGACATATTCTGTATGTGAACAAGACCTTAATTTTGTGCCAGTTTCCTCTGGCCCCAGTTCATATATATTATTTCACATGAAGTGGGGGATTACACACCCTGAAATGCCCGGCAGTGTCCAACCTTTGGAGCAAGCAGAGATGTATTTCCCAATAGGCAGAGTAGGAAACTGAATAGAACTGTAAAGTTTGAGGTGTGCCTCAGCTGTGCTTGCCACGCCAACATTCTGAACTGTGCGTGAGGTCAGGGCAATGTCAGTATCACTGCACACGTTTAATACCCCTTTAAAGCTTTATTTGGTCTTGCTTCTTGTAGGCCAAGGGTGTTTTCTATACTAGGGAAACAATGCATGGGATTATGGGCGGGGTCATGTGAGGAGTGGTAGCATGGCTATTGGCAAACCTAAGGACACCTAGAAGGAGATTCACTAAGCGGAGATAAAGAGATGATAAAGTGGAGATGACTTCTCCAGTTTATCACTTCTCCAGTTCCTATGTAATTCTATAGCGCCTATGCACTAAAATATCCAAAGCTGAAGAAATCTTAGTGCATAGGCTCCATAGAATAACATAGGAACTGGAGAAGTGATAAACTGGAGAAGTCATATCCACTTTATCACATCTTTAACACCACTTAGTGAATCTCCCACCATGAGTTCCTTTCCTAGGGGCACCATGGACGTAAGTCACAAAACGACCATTCTGTTGTGTGAATATTCAGTAGGCTTCAGGCAGGTATAGTGCACAAGTGCAGTTCCTTTAGATGAAATCATATTTTCTAATTCCCCTTCATAAATTATAGCAGGTTTTTTCCTAATGCAAACCCAGATTATAACAGCTATGGGTTCTTTTTTAAAAGAAAGGCAAAAGTTAAAGTAGAATCTGGGATCTTTCAGTTTGTCTTCATTTTCATTTTCATAGCAGACTAACATAAAACATGCACAACTGAACAAGTGATTATAATCTCCAGTCCTTGGGCACACCAAAAGGCCAGGATTTCAAGATATCCCTAATTACATACATGGATCAATCACAATGACTGTGCTACCAAATACTCACTGTAAGAAAGCAGTGTTACAATACAAATCTGACCTTTTGGTGTGCCTTAAGGATAAATGTTGAGAAACACTGATTAAAATGTTTAACCCTTTGAGTGCCAGAGGGGTACTCAACGCATTGCAAAGCAATGTGTTGCATACCCCTCTGGCACTCAATGGGTTAAAAGGTCTGTGTGTGTGTGTGTGTATGTGTGTGTGTGTGTGTATGTGTGTGTGTGTGTATGTGTGTGTGTGCCCTTTATAGTTACTTTGCCTCAGTGACTCAAGCTCTACCAGGGAATACATTATAAAAGAAATAGCCTTTTGAATAATGGTTCTATTCCTCACACTTATTAAAGCGGAACTTTCAGATCTTACTAAGTTGCCATGTATTCATTAAGCACATGGTGAATAGCTTTGAAATCCATGTCTTACCTTTAAAAAATAGCAGCTTGTTAAGAAATCCTTCCCATTTGGAGAACGGAACCCAGGCTACAGTACAGACATCTTGTATGCATGCCTGCACTGTCAGTCCCGGTCTACATTGAGGAGCACTGCAGTGCACCATAAGGTTACCGGAAGGGACTGACGGCGCAGTCGTGCAGACCGCGCTAACCTGCTAGTCAGTCCACAAACGGGAAGGATTTCTTTACAATCTGCTATTTTTTAAAGTATTACATCAATTTCAAAGTTATTCACCAGGCCCTTAATGAATGCATGGCGACTTAGTGAGATCTGAAAGTTCCGCTTTAAATAATAAAAAAAAAAAAAATATCACCTGGTACTTTAACCCTTTGAGTGCCACAGGGGTATGCATTGCATTTCGGAGCAATACGTTCCACATCCCTGTGGCACCTAAAGGGTTAATGAACTAAGGGACAAGGTAAACAAAATATCTTGCCGATTTCTGTAAATGTATTTGGTGAAAATTGTACGATTGCAGAATATATTGTACCTTCCTGGTTTCCTATTTCATTAGACACGTGAGGTCAATGATGATGTAAACTCCTTCAATATGTTCAGGGACACATACATACGCAAAAAGACTTGTGTGTCAGTGGAGATAGCAACATGGGGTCACTGGCACTGAAGTGGATAATGGATTCTGCTTTCATTCCCACCAGAGAGCAGAAAGCTAGTCTAATAACAGTGGGGTATATTCTATAGTTATCTCTGTAGCACTTGAGATTGAAATGCTACGTAATGTGAAAACATAACCTGGAGCTTCTATCTTTTAACACATAGATATCACAGTAGATTCTGCACAAACAAATCACATACAAGTGATAAGTAGAGGCAGTTATTACAAGTGTTATTATTATGAAGGTTAACTACATTGAATATTGCTGGGTAAAATGTTTAATTGCTTAAATGCTAAAGAAGTCTATAAGGACTACTGTAGTTCACATGAATGTCTGAACTGTGACACTTTGAATGCAACAGCTGAATGGAAACTATGCATGACAGTGGTATAATTGTTGCATATGGGACTATGCACAGTATGAAGCATCTTGCTGCAACTTTGGTCCAACTGTGTTATCACAAGTACATGTGATTTTGAAGCTACAATGTTGGAGCTGATTAAAAGTATTATGGGTAGAAAAGTAAAGATTCATGCAATTCAAATTGCATAGAAAAACACATGATAATCTCATGCATGTTCCTCATGCAATTTCAGATGCAATTTCTGAGCATCAAAGAAATTGCCTGTGTGAGTTTGTCCTAAAGCATTGTGCAGTGCATTGGAGATCCATATACAATACAAGAGAATAGTGTTTGAAAACTTTAGTTCACAGTAATTTGTTTTGTGGATTGATAGGATAGAATCTGAATAGATTCCCTTTCTGGTCAATTCAGTTTATAATCACTGAGGAAGAAGGGGAGGAAGAGTGGAACACAGGTGGGGGGGGGGAGATAGAGAGATGGGTAAAGAGAAAAAAAGAGTTGGAAAGAGTGAGAGAAAGATAATGGGGAAGAGAAAGTAGGAGAAAGGGTGGCAGGTAAGAGAGAGGATGAAAAGAGAAATACATCCAGCAGGCTTGCTTGAGTATAGTATCCATTTTAGCAGTTTTTCTACCTTATTAAGATGACTAGCATCGTGGACAGGAAGCCATTTTGAATAATATTGAGGATATGTGATCCTGCTTATTTTCTTTTTGTTTCCCTATTGGACATCATGTGATCATTTTCTGCTCATATTAGTTTAAACAGTAAAATAAGCCCTAGAGTACATTTCAGTTGAAAAAGTGCTTTCACTGTTTTTTTTTTCTAACATATTTGTCTTAAAATATAAGGAGAAGGTTGTAGGCAAAATGTTTGATAAATTTGTCAACTTCAATGAAATCCAGGCTGAACTGTGAAAACAAAACACTTATTTTACAGAATGGGTTTCTGGTTTTGTGGAACAACCAATTTTATATAAGAAGAATCTTACTACCCAGTAGTACCAAGGATTCAAGCTGAGGGGTTCAAGTAAAAGAACAGACAAGGGTTATCCAGGTTCAGTCTTTGAAACCGAAGATCAGTTTTACATTTTACATTGTCAAACACAAACTACAACTGAATTTTTTTTATAATCAATTAACCTAACTCAATATAGATTGCACAGAACTCTGCTTTGGTGTGTATTTAATTGTAAACCTTAACTGGTTGATATTTTTGAGGTCTGAACTTGAGCACAGCTGGGAAAGATAGAAGCTGATGTATTAAGAAGATTTGAACAATTGTGGACCAACCCAGCAGCATCATAGGTGACAAATAAACATTCATATTCAAAGCGCTGCACACACTTGTGGCGATGTATAAATTCACACATTCATTCATCCATCCAAATAACACTTTTAACTCCTTGAATGCTGGAGCGTTTTCCAACTCATTGCTAAGTATTGTGTTGTATAATTCTCTAGCTTCCAAGGGGTTAAAAGCCCCATCTGAATAACTGGCAATGTTCATTTGTCCCCTGTGGGGCAGTTGGTTTGCTTCAGAATTGCTACAGTTCTCCTTAGTACATCAGCCTCAGTGACTGTTGGTATCATTGAATGACCTTGGAAAGGAGATATGGAAAATCTTCAGTATTTCATTTAGTTCTTGTGCTTGGTTATGTCTGAAAATGTTATCACTGTTTTATCTCAGAAAATTCTATTGTAGTTGAAGGAGATTTTTAAATAAAAAACAGGGATTTGACTTTTCACAGATAATAGAATAAGGCCACTAGTCCTTTATTGTATATCCTGTGAAATTCACTTTGATGGATTGTCAGAAATTAAATTGAACTGCAATACATGGGTTTCCAGGAGGTTATTGCCTGCTTTACCAGGATGTCTGTGACAATAACCATCACAATGGACAGAGCATGAAGTGGTGCCTTTGTGATAAGCATGCTCTAGCAACACATTGAAGGCAGAAAGCAGTGGGCAAAGAGAAAGCGAGAGAGAGGTCGATATAGTGGATGTTAGCTCCCAGAAATGTGTTCTCATGTCACTGCAGGTCACAGTAACGGACTGAGGGAAAAAATATGACTGGCTTGATCTGAGAGGTATTGGTAAATGAGGGATATGAAGAACTGAAGTAACGCCCAGTGATGACTCAGCTAGGAATATTTACATATTATGCCTAAACCACAGCTTTGAAATGAAGACTAGATGAAGGAATGATGTCAACAGAAAGGGGAAGGATCAATAACAAAATACTAATTACTTCTTAATCAACATGTTGTAGAGAATAATGAACAACATTATGTACGTGCGAAATATAATGCTCTTTCCTGTGGTATAAAGTTTACTCTGCATGACAGAGCAAATTAGAGTGGGTGCAAAGGGTACAGGTATGCTGGTACCCATCATCTATTGGGGCCTCCATCTGCCCCAGCATCCAGTAGGTTCTAGTTATGAATCTATGACCATATTCTTATGAGAGGGGGCACAAAAAACTTTGCTTTGTGGCCCTCCAATGACTAGTTACGCTAACGATGATAGGTTGTTTTTAAGTTATACTGAAACTAATTTAATAAGAAGAGCTTGAACAATTTCAAGCAAACCAACTGCACCAGGGGGACATATAAAAATCTCTGTTGATTTAATTGAGGCTTTTAACCCATTGAATTCTAGAGATGATTCCAGCACATTGCTTCGCCAGCAATACTAATATTAATGAATCCCTTAGGTGCTAGATATGTCTCCAACTCATTGTAAAGCAATGCATTTAGCAAAGTGTTTCTCAAGCGGAATTCCTTGGGGCTCACCAGCAGTGCACATTTTCAGGATATCCAGGCTTGTCCAACAGGTAGATAATAAGTGGCTCCGTCGCTGTAATTAATCTATATGTGCTTAATTAGGGATATGCTTAAAGGGATAGTAATGTTTCACAATAAAAGCAGCTCCAATTAATCTTCATAGTATTTGGGCCATGGAGAGTGTTATTTCAGTACTGTCAGAGTTGTAGTTCAAGTGTAACTGAATTATAAAGTATCCCCCTCCCGCCCCTTTTACTGATGTAACACTGCTCACCTCAGAGCAGCAAGGTGATGTCCAGGTGGATCGCAGAGAGGAACAATCTTCAATTAGCATAAGGGAAAAACCTGTCATGGGGGCAGGGTTTTCCTTCTGCTCACAGTAAGAAGATTGTCCCTTGCTGTGAGCTGTCTGGTCTTAAAATCAGATCCCACATCTGAGGGGAGGAAGCTTACACCAGTTAAAGGGGCAGGAGGGGATACTTTATCATTCAATTACTGTTGAACTACAACTCTTACAGTACTGAAATAACACTCTTCATGGCCCAAATACTATGAAGATTAATTGGAGCTGCTGTTTTTGTGAAACATTACAATCCCTTTAACAGTTGTTCTGTTGAGGACTGGAGCTGATAATCAGTGATTTCTAGCATTTAACCCTTTAAGTGTCAGATTGGTGTCCAACGCCTTTCTTTGCACAGTGTTGGACACCCTGCTTGTACTCAAATGGTTAAGGCAGGGATAGTCAGAACTCTGCCATTTGGAGTCACCAAATCTCATCCCTCAACAAACCTTTTGCTGCCAGAGGTCTAAAAATTGACTACTCCTAACCTGTGACATAGAATTTCAATCCAACAGATGACAGCATGCAATGCAATGCAATGCAGATCTGCAATGTAGTTATCCGAAGCTTCCTCCTGATTTGTGCTCCCAGAACTTGCATATTGTAAAAGACACCATATCTTATGCTGATATGTCCCATATGGTAACTTAAAATCGTGTTTCATTAAAATGTGTCTTATGTTCAAAAAATCCATAACCATAAAACATCACATGAGGTGTTACTTAGACAAATCCCTGTTACTTTACTACATTTGCAGTATACATTTTTAAGCGGTGCTAGTGCATAAAAGATCATTAAAAAAGCAGCAGTGTAATTTGTAAACAACCATAAACAATTTTCAAATGTGCTTCATCTAAAGTAGGTGTCTTTAAATCAGTAGCGTTTTCAAACAAGAAGTTTACTGAGATCCATTAGTAATACAATAACTCTTTAATCATCACATATGATTCCTATATTTTATTTTTTTCTAAAAACAAATGAGTTTATTGAAATGTTCATTTTATTAGACTTTTTCTACTTTCAGATTTTATTCCTGATTAACCCAGTGAGTGCTAATTGATTGTGTAACACATTGCAGAACAAGGCATTGCACACCTCTCTAGAATTCATTACAAATTGATCTAAGGCCTTGTTCATGCAGCCAGCATCCTCAATGCTGAAAAAATTGCCCTTAAAGGGATAGTAATATTTAGTTTGCATAATGTTTAATTCTGTTCATATTAAAAAAGAAAACATAACGATGTAAGTTCCGTTGTTTAAAATTGTCTTGTTTTATAGATAAAAGCTTTTAAAGTTCTCCCCCTTTCCCAGACGTCAGTTCTCTAGCTTACAGAATGAGATTCTGTTCATTTGACCGGACTGCTCTTCAGCGGAGCCGAAATAGCTTTATCTACAAAGAAATACTTCATTAGAATGGTCTACAAAGTGTGCTTTTCTGGGAAAGGTGCAGGAGAGGGGGGACTTTAAAAGCTTTTATCTATACAACCAGACAATTTTAAACAACGGGACTTACATCGTTATGTTTACTTTTTTAATATGAACGGAAATAAACATTATGAAAACTAAGTATTACTATCCCTTTAAATGGGAAAAAAGGCAGTCAGTCAGACTGTTCACATGAGCAGATATGACTAACTAACCTTGCTGCAATTTTCATTCTTTTAATTCAGAACACAAGGGAAGTTGCAGCTTGGCCTGAGCACAGGTGAACCAATGAGAATGAACAGTCAGCAATTACACACCTGCTCTCGGACAGAGGGAATACTTAAATATTCCCAGAATACTCATTGTTTTAAATGTGACTTTTAACCCCATTGGAGACCTCTCTAGCATTCAAGAGATTAAAAAAACCCTATCTATATCAATAACATATTTACTTTTCTCTTATTTGACCCAAAATCTGATTATTTTTTAGTACATCAGCATCAATGGCTATTGAACATAAAAAATGCATTGAAATAATGCGTTAAAGAACTCTCTAGCATTCACGGGGTTAAAGGCCCCAGTTATATAGATGGGAAATAAACATTATGAAAACTAAGTATTACTATCCCTTTAAATGGAAAAAAGGCAGTCAGTCAGACTGTCCACATGAGCAGATATGACTAACTAACCTTGCTGCAACTTTCATTCTTTTAATTCAGAACACAAGGGAAGTTGCAGCTTGGCCTGAGCACAGGTGAATCAATGAGAATGAACAGTCAACTAGTTACACACCTGCGCTCGGACAGTGGAAATACTCAAATATTCCCAGAATACTCATTGTTTTAAATGTGACTTTTAACCCCATTGGAGACCTCTCTAGCATTCAAGAGATTAAAAAAACCCTATCTATATCAATAACATATTTACTTTTCTCTTATTTGACCCAAAATCTGATTATTTTTAGTATATCAGCATCAAAGGTTATTGAACATAAAAAATGCATTGAAATAATGCGTTAAAGAACTCTCTAGCATTCATGGGGTTAAAGGCCCCAGTTATATAGATGGGAATTTTATCTGTCCCCTTTGGTGCATATGGCTTGCTTCAGAATTGCTCATCCTTTGCTTTTTACATTCAGTTACATTTCAGGTAACAAACCTGCTCATGTTCCCATTTAAGAAGAATGCTGTATCATTGAATTAATCATCTCCTCTCAGCTGGATGGACAGTCTGGGTCATAAAAGAGTAACCGATCAATATGATCTATAGATTCAGTTGCAACAAATTAAAAAGCGCAACACATTATAAGACTATTCCAAGACTTGGAGACTTGTCATCAGATTGCACAGGAATGGCAAAATAGGGATTTATTTAGAAAGTGGATAGATATAGTTAAATAATGGCAGGTATGGCAGGTAGGTAGGGCAAGCATGATGTACACATAATTATAAATTGGAATATATGAAAAAACAAATTCATACAATTCCTATTCATTTAAATGGGCCTTTTAATCAATTGAATAATTGGTTCATAATCAGACCCCTGGTTAAATGTCCCATTTAACTCAATCAAAATATTAACCTTTTTAGCCCCAGAGAGGCATCCAATGTATTGCGTTGCACTCAAAGCGTTACTTTCTCCTATATGGTGCAAGGGGTTTGCTCCAAAACTATTCATCTGTTACTTTCTGCTTTTCTCTTGATAAAGAGGTGGCTTTTTGGACTAAACCAACTGCATCTTTGTGGACAGTTGAACATGTAGCAAGTTCCAAATGATTTAAAATGGGTTGTTTAACCCTTTGAATAGTAGAGAGGCATTCAATACATTGTGAATCAATGTATTGAACAAGCTCTCTAGCATTCAAGGAGTTAAACAGCCCATTTAAAGAGGAACTAGAGGAATTAGAGTTTATAATCCGTTATAACGCGCTGTGTAATTATTATTTTTTTTAAATGTGTTATTAAAGAATAAACCGTAATTGCAAAAGTACCTGGTGACGTCTTCCCCCTAGAAAAGCGCATTGCGTATGTCAGCACAGAGCCGATCGGCTCTCTTGTAACTCCCCCCGACTACATGAAAACGCATACGTCATCAGGACATCGGACCAGCCGGAGAATCTAAACCTGATGACGTATGTGTTTTCATGTAGTCGGGGGGAGTTACAAGAGAGCCGATCGGCTCTGTTGCTGACATGCGCAATGCGCTTTTCTAGAGGGAAGACGTCACCAGGTACTTTTGCAATTACAGTTTATTCTTTAATAACACGTTAAAAAAAAAAAAAAATAATTACACAGCGCGTTATAACGGATTATAAACTGTAATTGAGGCTACATCTTGTAGGGGTGTTAGTTCCTCTTTAAATTCATGGGTATTTCCATTTCTTCCCCTCTGTGTAGCTGGTTTGCTCCAGAGCTGAGCCTCTCTAGCTTGATGAATAAGGCCTTTAGACTCAGAAACTTTGCATCACTTTGATCAACCTTTTCCGTCACTCCTCCCTGTATCTGTGTAACTCTGATGCAGGAGATGTTGTAAAAGTTTGGACAAATGTAAACATTTTGTAGATAGAAGTTTAGGAAAGTCGGCGTATTCATCTTTCCCGGCAGTGGACACAGACTTAAATACTGCAGTCCCTGTACAAGTTGTATCAAAATGCAAATACACAGAGGAAATGTCAGCATTGATAAATACTCCTGGCAAAAATCATATCACTGAAGTTGTACTGTTCCATCTGGTGCCATCGTAATGTATCACAGCTACATACAGATACCCTGGCAACACTCATTCATCATAACAAGGATGCCAAAGTCTGCAAAGCCAGAAAGGGAGTAGTAACCACTCACTGGCTTCTCCAAGCCAAATATCTCGATTCATGTGGCTTCTGTTTTCCTTTTTATATGCACTGCAGCTTGTTCTATTTTATTTCAGATCCAGCATTCCCGTGGATTGTGCCTGGTAAATGATCAGACTGGAAGAATGTAATGGGGCTAAAGAAACACCCATCCTATTTGAACTTGTGTACTAATAGAAGAGAATTAATACCCCACCCTCACTTTTATAATAACTTCCACTTACCTGACAGAGCATCGTCAAGTCATCCACCTTTTCCCCAATTTTTATTCCCCTCTTAAAACAAACTCAGACACCTAGGATGGGTTGAAAAGGCCACAGCATTTATTACCAAGATAAAATACTTAAGAAAATGTATCATCAATTAAAACTGAATACATAACCCGTAAACCCCTTAGTTCTTGCTAATACATAGTCATTACTTGACTTTAACCATATAATACCCAAACTTTATTAACACTACTTGACAGAGGGCCATGCCACCATCCACCCTGACTATTTGAATGTGGCAAGTGTTAGCCCAACAGCCATACCTACAACTTTTAAGACCAAGCCTAAGAGCCATGAACCTGTACCATCACCACGAAGCCCCATGCTTCACCCAGCAAGCACCCCTCCATGCTGTGACAACATAACGCCACCTGGCCAGCACCTTGTAAGCCACACATGCTCCTGCAAACCACCACCGCTTCGGACCCAGTACCCATGTGCCCATCGTACACACACACTGAGCTGTGTACCCAGCACATGTCCAGCACAGGGGGGTGTGGATGGGAAGCTCCTCACTGCATGTTGTCTCAATCAACAATGGCTGCAGGACACAACACCCCCACAGCCGTCACTTCCTGTGCCTCCAAGCCTATTTCCTCTCTCCCAAACTGCCTCACTTCCAGTATTACTGTCTCCTTCCTTCCTAGCCCCATCAAGCCCCCTCTGCCTAAGTTGCACTCTGCTCCAGGGGTCCCATTTTCAAGGCCAAAAAATCCTAATGCATTCTCTGATTTTTCCCCTGCTCCTTGGATCAAGGGATACGATCTTCAGTCCCTTCCTGATGTCATGTCCGCAAAGGTGACTACTAGACCTCAAACTCTGTCCACCAGAACATCTTAAAAAACTGAAGCAGGCAGACTGCATGAGAGTCAGAGGATTATCATTTGCAGTCTATGGAGTTTGAGGTCATTTAGCTCTGCTAGCAACTGTGATATTGGCTCATGGATATGACATCCATCACTGATTGAAGTTGTTTCTTGAACAAAGGAAAAAGAGCAAAATTAATAGTGGATATTTGGCGGAATGCAAGATGCGTGCACATGCTCTGAAGGCATTTTTTAATGCGCAGATAGATATTTCACACGTTTTAATGCAGGAAGCCATATGCCGAACGCTTCTTGAACTGCGCATAAAAAAATTAGCTTTCAAGACAAATCTACACAGATGCATAAAATCGTTCACAAAAGCACTTCCTGCATTAGGCACATTCACTACTCCAGTCAGACAGATTCATTAATTCTGACCACACCCCCAAAAAATGCACAGCTGTTCTCTAATCTTGATTTTTCATGCACAATTCAACAAAATTATGCACAAACTTATTCGCTGCTGGATTTTACATTGGAAATAGCAATTGTGCATGTGGGGGGTTATTTTTCAGAAGTTGTTAGTGTACCTTAAACACTTTGACTGCCAGATACCCCTCTGGCACTCAAAGGGTTAAAACACATATTCTGTGTTTTTATAGTATGCTGCCATCCTTTTCCTGCAAGCTGGAGAGAGGCAGGGAAGCTTCTGGATGAGAGATTCAGCGCTAGATTCAGGACACTAGCCGTGCTTTGTACCCAGGACCAGATTTATATCACAGATACCCCTGGGGAAGAATTTCTAGTCTCACCCCCAGCTTTACCTGTGAGTACACACCCACACCAACCACGACACCACACCCTTCAAACCATGACTCCACCCCTGCCCTAGCCACTGTATCCTGAGTATGAAAGTTAGTTTAACCGTTAATAAACAAACACAAAGAGCTCTTAAATTAACTGACTAGTAGAGGGATATTTTAACTAGCCAAACTGATATATAAAATGACCACTGTGGCCGTCTTGTAAATGAACTGGTTACCATACATCAGCAGTGGATACATTAGTATTGGAGAATGTGTTGACCATAACCATAATTGAACACAGTGCATGTGGCCAGCAATACTGAGGTTCAAATGGGACTTTTAACCCCTTCAGTACTAGAGTTGTCTCCAGTGCATTAATTCACAGTACACTGGAAAACTCTAGAATTCAAGAGTTAAAAGCCCCATTTAAATCAATAAAAATGTTTAGTTATCCTTTGTTGCATTTAGTTTGTTCATTTCTTCTTACTAAGGGTTGGATTTTATTGTGAGTGATAATGTTTCACTAGTTTTATCTGAAAATTCCCTGCAAAAAATTGGCTATAAATAAACCATCTGTAGTTTGTAACATTTACCAGGCTTCGTTTTTCCCAGACAATTTGCAAAGTACATTGTTGGTCAGTGTCTGTTTACAGGCTGTGATACAGGTTAGGCTGATCTAACAGTGAATAAGTAGTTCCTCCAACCAATCATCATTTAAAAAAAACAATATAAAAAAAAACTTTATTTGTAACACCAGAAAGATCGAAGAGACATATGTGCTTGCCAAGCGACACTGCCATTAAACAGAGATTGATTTCCTTGATCTAGTTAATGGTGGATTTACCAGTGCTTACAGCCATAGTCATTACACTAGCTGAATGAGCTTGAAGTCAGTTGGGCCTGACACTGCTGATAATCCTCTAACATCTCATTACACAGAAATGAGTTCAATTTTAGCATCAAATTGCGGAGCAAACTAGGAGACGGAGCTTGTGATATGTTCAGTCAGTGTAGTGGCAAGATGGGAATTAGCCCACATGCTGCTAGGGGAAGGGATAGGTCTCGGTGATTTAAAGGCTTATTGTGGCCAGTACAAATATATGTGAAGTTGTGCAAATAATGAAGGATGATGTACAAAGATATGGTGCAATTGTGGGACAAATCAACTGCACTACAAGGAACACATGCAAATTCTGAATATTCCCAATTATTTAAACTACATTTTAACCCCTTGAATGCTAGGGCCTCCAACACATTTTGATCACTGCAGACTTCTCTAGTTTAGAAGCTCTAGTTAACCCTCTGAATGACCGAGAGATCTCCATTGCACTCTGGAGCAATGTTTAGTAGTGAAGGGGTTAAAAATATGAACATTACAGACTGGAGATGGCACTGCTCCGGGCCTTTTAAACTTTATCTGCTCCCATCCTTGCTTCCTTGCTTCTGTTTAGCGGCCCAGCGATCCGCTGGCTCGCGGCAATTCTCCTGCTATTACTGGAGCCCTGAACTGAACGGCTTGGTGACGGAATCGACCTGCCCACGGTGGCATTGGCATAGGCAGCAGAACCACGGCCTCAACTATAAGACCAGTCGGACGTGCGGTGAATAGCCGCAGCAAATTCTCCGGTGCCATCATTTATGTTGGAAGCCCAGTGGGAGGACGTACTACTGCCACCCGTACATCCACAGCTGCTGGAGATCCAATGTGATATCGGAGGTTCTCCATTGTGTGGGACTCACTGCCTGTGCAGCACCTGACACACTGCAGGTACCAGTGAGGCCTACGGCCTATATTACAACAACTAGCCACCTCTAACCATAGGCCAGGACTCCCTGTGCAGCTCCCAGGCGTGCCCCCCTGTGTACTGCCTGCTCACCCCCCCACTTAGTATACCAGCTTCTTTGTTATTTTATCTTTCCTAATCCTCCTCCCCACCTTCCCTAACTAATAGGCCCTCCTGGTAATTGCACACTGTCCGCCTACTTTGCGCTATTCCAGTGCCTCAAGGTTCAGGATTACACACCCCTTAGGAGCTCGGGTGCTATCTGAACCTCCCTGCATCTTGTGGAACCACCACAATTTGCTTGGGTTAGCTGTATCTTGCATCTGCACATCCCCATGTTTGTTGTCTTTCCTTATTTGTACCCTTCTCTGCCCCGTGTATAATTGAGGATTTGCTGTGTCCACCCTTCATTCCAAGACATCTTCATATTTGATACTGCGCAGGTTTGTCAGTTTGGAAACCTATTGATATCCCCAAGTCAGCTCCCTGTTTGTTGTTTTTCCTTTTGTGTTCCCCTGCCTCTCCTATATATCTCTCATATCTCTGCAGTGACTACTTCAGGGATGGCTCCATCTTACTCTTGGCCTGCTACCATTGCCATAGCGATATACTGGGTATTTATAAGTATGTGAAGTACCCATTTTCTCAGGTGGGCTCCCCAGACCCTTATTTGTGGCATATAGTCATGTGACATTCCTGCTTTATATCCTCCCAGCCTCCTTCTGTAGCTGTGGCTTTTGTCTCCTCTGAAACCTCGCTTCATCAATCTGCATTCATTTTTGACATCATGGAGCCCTTTGTTTAATCTTTGGACCAAACTAAAAGCCCATGCCCCCAACATGGAGACAAGAAACGGGACAAAACTAAGAATACTCATGCCTCACTTACTATTGAATCTGCTGTTGATCCCTCTGCTACTGCTCCGACTGTTGTGCTGTCAACAATTGCTAAAGACACTGCCAAAGCGGTCCTTGCATTACTCATGCCAGTTCTGGATATTAAATTGGACCCGATCCAGTCTTCCATCCATTCCATACTGGGCAAAGTTAAGACTCATGGTGAACAAATCGCGAGTCTTACACAACATGCTGAGGATTGCAAGACATCTGTCGATGATCTCCATAATACCATACAGAGCTTGGAGACCAAGGCCAATGCTCTTACGGATAAAATTGTTGATCTTGAAAACCGCATTCGTCGGAATAATCTTTGCATCATTGGTCTGCCTGAGATGCTTAAAGCTAGGGAGTTGACTAGCTTTCTGGGCACTGAGTTACTGGTGCTTTTGCGGATGGAGGACTGTAGTGCTCCATTGATCATCGAGAGAGCTTGCCGCTGGAGGGTGTTCGCCCTAGGCCAGTCATCTTCAAACTCCTGCATTATGAAGACTGACAACAACTCCTTTTTGCCTTCAGGAAGATGGACAGGGTTGACTGTCTTAACTCTCAACTCTTGATCTTTCAGGATTTTTCTGCCAAGGTCTCCGCGCAGAGGCGTGGTATTTCAGAAATCTGCAGCAAGCTCTTTCAGAGGAATATCAAGTTTGCCTTATTGTACCCGGCACGTCTAAAGGTTTTGTATGGTTCATCTGTTTACTGGTTTGATACACCTGCAGAGGCGCTGGATTTCTACGAAGGTTTGCCTTCTAGCAACAGCAAAAGGTGAGCTGGGGGACATTGCTAACTCTGCTACTTTTCAGTTTGTCTGTTCCTGGTTCAATGCCACCCCAGGTTTATAAAACTCCCCTTGCAGACCTTTATTTACATGTTATGGCCTTCATGTTTTCTTGATATTCGGCCCCCTGCAATGGACACCTTCCTTTGGCTGCCTATTTGAACATTCGTTCTTCCTATGCGCATTGGAGAGTATCTGGCTTTCTCCCTCCCCCGAAGACTTCTTGGACCTATCCAGGAAGACCTATTGACTTTTGCATTCATCTCTCCCCATCCGGCACCCACTGGTTTCTACATAATGTTTGACCGACACGGAGTTGCAATAGGTTTCCTACATGTGCACCATATACTATGCATATGTCTCCTAGGATTCTCTTATAATTGTTTTACTGTGCTTAATTCTTGATTCTTTCCTAACAGGTTATGAGATGCTATTCTCCATTGGACTTCCCCCCGGGGTCAGTGGCAGTTTTTCTCCAGGTTTCTCCTGGGCTGCCTGGGGGTCAATCTGATGGACAATCTCTCCTTTATACCTAGGACTTCATATCTTCGGATGTGGGAGATGGGGATGGGTTGGGTATTATCTGAAATGGTTATGTCCAAATCATTGTTGATAGATGGGGGCGCTTTTGATGTTGGACTGGGGTGGAGTGGTGTGCTCGTTGGGCCCTTTTTGGACTGTGCGTGGGTGCCGGTCCTCTTCTCTCCTTTCTTTCAGTTGAGGTGGACACAATGTGCGATATCCCACCATTTTGGAGATTATTCTTTGAAGCGTGTGGAGTGGAACCCCTTATGAAGGGTGTAGTGGCGGGGACTGTTTTGCTCTTTGTTCTGGCACTGGGATCTCTAAAATTGTTATTGGGTCACTACTGACGGTTTGTTTGTTCTGTTCAGTCTAGGATACAGCCCACGGGTTGGATAGAACTTCTGTTCTAGGAATTGTTGATGAGTCCACTTTGGATTTTTGTTTGTGTTTCTTGTTTTGACGGTGCATGCATCTGGGTGGCTTGATCTATGGTCCTCCCACCCCAGACCCCTTCTTCTGCATGAGACTGAGATCTCCTTGCTGGGAGAGGAGTTGGTATTTTCCACTTCTGCTCAGTCTTTTTGGCTTTTCTACCACTGGCTACCGCCATAGCGGCTTCAACCTGTCACACATCCATTACCCCTCATTTTCTCTGTCTTACTTCCTGGAATGTTGGAGGCATACATAGTCCTATTAAGGTTAAACAAATTTTAGGCCACTTACGTCGCTTACATTCCCAAGTTGTTTTATTGCTGGAGACCCATCTTACAGATGAGGAACATGCTAAACTTCACAGGGAGTGGGTGGGGCACTGCATTGCTGCTTCTTATTCCAGCAAAAAATGGGGCTTAACCATTCTTATTCACAAATCCCTTCTTTTGTACATTTACAGACTATCTGCGATCCAGAGGTATGCTTTTTATTGGTGCATTGTGTGATTGATCAAAAACCTTTTGTAATCTGTAATGTGTGTGCCCCCAATGATCCAACCCTTTCTTTGCCACCCTTCTTCCTCACTTACTGCCACACACTCCTGGTAATGTTCTGCTAGGTGGGGATTTTAACATTACACTTAATCAGAGGTTGGATAGGAACAGGCGCTCTGTCATCTCTGGTGCCTCTTCCTTAAATCGCTTGCAACGCTTTATGGATCAGGTCCCTCTCACTGACATTTGGCGACTCCTTCATCCTACAGATCAACAATATAGCTTTTACTCTCATCCCCACAGTACCTTTACCAGGAGTGATTATTTCTTAGGTTCGGCGGCTATTCTCCCTTTGGTTACTGATTGTCAAGTTCGTGATATTCTTATTTCGGACCATGCCCCTGTTACCCTGCATCTGTCTTTTCGTCCTCCTGTACTCTCATCCATTTATTGGCGTATGCCCTCCTTTCTTGCCCAATCCCCTGATTTTTGTGCTAGTCTGCGAACTGCGTGGCTTGCGTTTCAGTCTGACAATACTCTGCATTATTCTGACCCTGTCTTGTACTGGCAGACAGCGAAATTATGTAAAGAAATGACAACCAAACTTACGCAGCTGCTCTGAACTGCTCCAAATATTGTGATGCAAAAATGGCATATGAAATGGTGCTATCTACTGCTGCGCAGCTTCACCTGACCAAACGTTCAGCCCTTTTCTATCAGAAAGCTAATTTGAAGGCAGGTTATTGGCTCATCTGACCAAGCTTACGCGAGGCCCCAATGTAATTAATTCCATAGAGCCGAGCAACTCGGCAGTCACGACAGACCCTGCAGACATTAATGCTGCTTTTGTCACATACTTCTCCAAACTTTATAGTCCTGAGCAGGATGACTTGCCAGCGCAGTCTGATTTTTTGCATTGCCGGTCTCTACCTGTGCTAATGAATGTTCAACGATTGCTCTTGGAGGAGCCTATTTCTGCTGAGGAGCTACAGCGAGTGCTCACGTCTTTGCGCAAAGCCAAGTCACCTTGGCCAGATGGCCTTCCTGCTGAGTTTTACAAAATTCTGCGCAAGGATATCTCTCCCACGTTGTTATCTCTTTACAATACTATATTTACTTCACATGTCATGCCCTCTTTTTTCACCCTTGCTAGGATTATTCTGCTACATAAGCCTGGAAAGGATCCTAACCAGGTTGAATAGTATCGGCCAATATCTCTTTTGAATACGGATTATAAGGTCCTTAATAAGGTTATGGCAAATAGACTTAATAAACTACTGCCTCAGCTCATCACACCGGAACAAACGGGTTTTATTCCAGGTAGATAATCAGTGATTAGCATTCGTACTGCAATAGCAACTCTTATAAAATCCTCGGACTTTCCCTGTAATAATAACCTACTTATAAATCTTGACGCCAAAAAGGCTTTTGACAAAATCCTTTGGCCTTATCTGTTCTAGGTTTTAGACATACAGGGCTTCGATCCGTTATTTAGCGCTTTAATTAAGCAAATCTATAGCAAGCCTCATGCTACAATTTCTACTAACTCTACTAACTCTTCTCTTTTTCAACTCTTTAGAGGAACTAGAAAGGGTTGCCCTCTTTATCCTCTTCTTTCTAATCTGGCGCTTGATCCCCTTCTTCGCACCTTACTGTCGTTGCAGAATTATCAGGGTATAAAGGTAGGGTCTGTAGAGAATAAACTTGCCATGTTTGCGGATGACTTGCTGCTATTTATTCACAATGCATGTCTACATGTTATTGGCCTGGTTCAGGTTTAAACACAGGGCATTATGTGTTTTGAGGTGACTTTGCTGAGCACCCTGGTGGTCGTGACGCCACACAACATGTATTATTGTATCCCATTCTATATACTCTTCCTGTTTTCCTTGTGTACTTTATCAGATCAGTCTGAGTTAGATATATTTTTCAGTCGTGGGAAGTTTTTACCCTACTACATACTTGGCGCACAGGCGTTAAGTTTTTTCTTTCTAATACTTGTTTTGTGAATGGTATCATGCCCTTGATGTTTATAAATGGCTGTCTTATAATATGGAAAAATTCAATAAAAAGTTTCATAAAAAAAAAAATATGAACATTTATATTTGTGCATTGGGTGTAGTTGGTTTTCTTCAAAACTTTGTACACCAGCCTCTAGATGTTCACTAATAGTTTTTCAGATAGTTGCGGTTGAGTGAATCTATCTATATGCTATAGAGTAATTATGGAATGATTTATTATCTCTTTGCGTTCCAGAGAGATATCCAACACATTGCAGCACAGTGCATTGGATACCTTTTTGGAACTCTTGGGGGTTAAATGATCAGCCATGGTTAACCATTTTGATTCCCTGGGATGCTAGAGACAGCTCTCAGTTTATTGTAGGTGCCACAGGCAGCCAAGGGGTTAATTTAGTAGGATATATTAATAAACATACACTTCGTTTTTGATTATTGTGAATATTTATTTTCCATCATGAATTTTCTGTTCTTATCATTATTTAATTTAGGTTGACGTGAGCTCCCTCTACCTTCAATCTGTAATAACTTTATCTACAAAAAAACCCATCCAGAACAACCAAATTGCAGACGGGACAAACTCAGCGACACTATTGTTCTGATTGCAGAATTTTTGTGCAGACTGCAGGTAGAGGGCCCTCATGCTTTAAGAACAGGAGGCGAAGAAGAACTGAAATGGCTAATACAGGATAAATACACCTAGTGCGTAAAATGTAATAATTTATACTAATAAGCTAAGCACTAAGTTTATGAATGTATCAGTATTCTTTTTCAGAGAAAATCAGAACTTATATTTTCTTTGTATAACAGCACTTTGGTATTTGTTGAGCCTGCTAGATCTAAGGGCCTGATTACATTGGTCTGTAGGCCATAGTTTGTCCATTTCTCCACTGAGATGTCTCATGTTGGAGAGTGCATAGGCTCTGTAGATTTACATGGGGTTAAACATTTTAGCTCACATTTCACATCGATTTAAATGGGGGGGGGGGTTAATTTCTTGGGTGCTAGAGGTCTCGTTCTCAAATTAATTGCTTTGAAGTGCACTGGCGACCTCTTTAGCATTCAAGTGCTTAAAAGACACATTTAAATCAAGGTGAATTTAAATTTTCCCTTATGGGTCATTTGGTTTGTTGCAGAATTGTTCTATTTCCTCTTAGTACATCAGCCTCACTGACTGTGATGCCAAGTTCAATTCCTAGAACAGCTTCTTGTAACCTTGGGAAAGTCACCATAACTTTCTGTGCCTCAGGCAATATCAATGTATTGCAAGCTGTGTTGGGTAGGGACAATGCACATGAATATATATGATGTACAGGACTGCATTAGTTAGTGTGTGTCTATAAAAATAAAGCTGTAGCTATTACCAATCCACTGCAGGATGTCTCCACAGCAAGCCAAGCTGAGGGTATGGACTGTAATCTGCCATGCTGGTTAAGTTCAGGTTGGCAGATATTTACCCATCTGTAAACTAGAACCTGCTGGTGCATTAACCAACTGAGCTATCTCGCTGTTATATATAAAACTAAAATTCCTAACACTCCTGTCAGTCACCCCAGCTTTGTTCCACATGTGGTCACAGTACAGTACCAGCCACAGTACCAGCCTGCATGGATGTTTTTATTTATATATAGATCAGAGATATATGGGGTAAAGTGGAGATGTTCTGTATAACATGATTATATACAGCATTATATAGTTAGGGAGGTGCTCAGGTAAGGAGCTTGAATCAGCAGGGTAAGGATATCAAGCTTGTAGCAGCAGGAAGGTCACCACAATCGACGTGTGAAACACAGCTGAAGTCCTCATCTTTGCACACTAGGAACTTAGCAGTGGGCAGCCACCATCATATCATTGCATGGCATGTTGGAGGCCATTATTAGGGGAGATGTGGGTAAATAGATTCTCCATAATATAGTATTAACAGTTCTCAGGTGCTGCTAATCTTTCCGCTCGTTGCTGATGCCTGTGCACTGGGCAAGGACACAGTGTGGATGTGTCTGCTGGAGAACCATGTTTCACACTTGATATAAGAATGTTCTCCTCAGGGTGGATGTAGACAGCCTACCTGGATGTTGGAGTGTATCAGTATAGAGAGGGAAGTGGAACAGCATTTAGGAACTGGCAATAGTATACTGCGGACATGTGGGCAAGTTGTGTTATGGGTATAAGAGCTTTCTGAAAGCTGCCACCCCCCACATATCACATGCAGCAAGCATGTGATCCAGAGCAAAATAGTCCTTTGAGAAAGAGGTGTTGTGTGTGTTCTTTCGAGTGGTATCACCAAATGATCACAGCAGGCACTCAAGTTCACCTCCGCCGCAAAGCATCCCAGTCACTAATCAAATAGAGTGCCATAGGATATGCTTAGGAAACCTCTCTGGTAGTAAAAGAGGGGGAGAGAGAGAGTGTAAAAGTAAAATAGAAAATATAGCATGTGCAAACGTTTGAGCACCCTATAAGTCATTACATAGTACCATCCCTTCTGACAGAAATCCCGGCCTCCAAATGTTTGTAGCCAGCTAACAGTCTTTCTAGTCTCGCCTTAGGATTTTTTTCCCACTCTAAGAAATATTCTTAGATCATCTTGCATGTGCTGCATGTTTGAGATGTAAGCACAGATTTTAAATAATATTCAAGTCTGGGAACTCTGAAAGCCTTTCCAATCTTAACCCCTTAATGATCAGCTGCGCACACATGTGGCCGTCACTTAACGCCTGGCTAGGAATTTTTTTTTTCTAATGTAATCCGTGCAGGGACCCGGACTTCCGGGATGTACATGTACGTCCTCTGTCACTAAGCAACAATTTCTGCGGGATGTACATGTACGTCCATTGTTGGGAAGGGGTTAAGCTTTTGTTTTTTGAAGTAGTTCATGGTTGATTTTGAGGTGTGATTTGGATCATTGTCTTGTTGCAATATTCAACCTCTTTTAGCTTCCGTTTCTTCACTGACTGATGTTAGCTTCCAGAATTTATTGATACTTGGTAGAATCTATTCTTTCCACATTATTTCCTGTGCCACTGGCTGACAGACAACCCCAAAGCATAACAGATCCACCCCATGCTTTACAGTTGGCAAGGTGTTCTCATTTTCAAACGTTTCTCCTTTTTTAACCCACCATACCTTTACTGACTGCAGCCAAAGAGTTACATTTTAACTTCATCAGACCTCAGCTCTTGGGACGTAATGCAGAAAATGTGTGCAGTCGCTACTTACAATGTACTTTTGATAGAAAAACGATTAGCCCCAACATTTTTTCCAAATGCATTTCAAAAAGTGGGATAGTCTAAAATGTCTGCCGTTTTGTGAGAGGATTAGCAATTGTGCCTCATTCAGCAAAGCAATTATCACACATTTTCGTGTCTGGCTAACTTTGCCATTCATTTAGGAGCATTCGCTAAGTTTGCCGTTAATTTAGGAGCATGTGCTATTCAGTATCAAGGCGTTAATAGGTTTCTTGCATCAAAACGTGAGCAATAGCAAATAGCACATAAATCTATATCTTTTATAAAATAGCAAATTGTCCACTTTATTGCCTCCGCCCCTTGGTTCCAAAATGCCTCTGTCTTATCTAAGTGTTGTGATGCATTATTTAGACATTGGCTATTGTGATGAAATCTCAGTTAAAGTGTTAGTAATGTCCCAGAAAAACTTGTTATTGTTTTGTAGAGGACGAAAAAATAAGCTTAATGGCACAAACCCTATCTCTCAAACCACTATGGTTTGAGAGATATATGCACTGGAAGTTCCCCCCTCCCTTCCCTTCTCCTGATGTCAGCTGTAAAGCTGACAGAAAGAGATCCATGTCGGCCGACAGGAGGAGGCTCTGCAGCAGAGCTGTAATTCTTTTGCAATAACACAATTTCGGCTCTGCTGCTAGACGCTGACATCAGGAGAAGGGGACGGAGGGGGGAACTTTCAATGCTTGTATCTCTCAAACCATAGCGGTTTGCACCATTAAGCTTACTTTTTTCATCCTCTACAAAACTATGACAATTTTTACTGGGACATTACTAACCATTCAGATACACCTTCCCCTGCTTAGAGACAATTATTATTTATTTCTTGATCTTTAGTCGGCTGCTTAGAGGAACCCATGGTAGTTTAATGTAAGCACAACACGCTGAGAGGTTCAATGAACTAACTAAACTCTAGAACTGTCATCTCTTTTCTTAGATTAATGACTTTTATTTTTTTCAATCTGTTAAATTCAGCAAATAAAGAGTAACTGTGCATTAAAATTTGCAGGAAAATATGAAGTTTAATTTTGTTCACTGTAGAGGTTGTGTTAACTTCTTTTCCCTTAGACAATTAATAAAACGTAATTTGAATAATGGTGCCCAAACTTTTACAAACCGTGTATAAAATGCAAAGACATTTTTGTTTGATAATTATATTCCCTGTAGCTATTCTTTATATCTGAGGAATATAAAAGAAAAATTGAGTTATTAACAAGTTTCTCTAATCGTAATGTGTGTTTTATGAACCTCCTGCTGAGCAGAAGTCACTAAACAGGCACCTGCTATATGGTTATTTAAAATATACTCAATCTGTTAGCATTTTGGCAGAGCGTGTGTTCCAGCACAAAAGAATGAAATAAATAAAGTGCTATTTATCTCTCCAGCTCATAGTGTTCAACTGTGCCCTGGAGGAATATTACAGACACATTACAGTGCATTATCCATAGCGGATCATTGTCTAGCCATTAGATCAATCAGTGGTTAGATCGTCTTGCAGTGAAACGGTTAAAAATAGAATGGATCTCTCTCTCTCTGCAAAATAAATGTTACCAATTACCAACAAAACAGATCAATTAATATTTAATTGATGGCCATCTTGTTTGAAAGATTAACCACAGAACAGTGATTCACAATTGTGTTCCACTGAATTCCTGCGTTCCCTGAAGAAGTACAAGATGTTTCCTGCAGAGTTACAAACTAGAAGGAGAAATTCTCTTTGACTGCTTTGACTAAAGTTAATGCCTTTATTGGCCTACAAGAAAATGGCCACCAAGCCCATGAATAACATCATGACCATGTGAAAGTACATCTAGATATACAAGTGGCATATGGTGGATGTGTGGTTCTGTGGACGTGAGTAATGATTGACACATTTCAGTCTGAGTGAATTTTGTTCTATTGATTTCTCTTGTAATAAGCACTAAATCCTAAAACCCTACGAAGAAAAAATATAGCAAATTCAGATTTCTGGTAACCTATTGGATGCTAGAGACCACTTCAGTACATTGGTTTGCAATGCATTAGAGTGAACTTTACCAAGATTAAGCCAAAATAATTTAGACTTAATCCTGTATGTACCAGAGAGGTGTGCTACACATTGATTTGGTTCATAAATAGTTAAAGTATCACTTACATTTTAAATACACTTCTATAGGACTTTTCCTGCTGAGTGCAGAAAATGTACAAACTTATTTTTTTTACATTAAACTATTTTTTTTAAACTGCAGGTGGATCTGTTCCGTTCTCTCATTATGAAGAACAGCACAGTGTGACTCAAGAGTGCATTAGAAAACAAATGACTTGTGGAGGGAGCGGAATGACTGTGGACCAGGATGGGAGCGTTCAGCTAGAGCTCCTGGAGCTATGGGCATCTAAGTCTGATTTTCTAACTGCTATCGTTCACTACTGGAAGCTATTCCTGACACATATTTTCCCCATCGAGTGTGGAATCTTTTCATGCCTCATGATTCGTAATAATAGGCCCGCTCAGTGGGTATGGCTGAGCTGCTTCTTCTTGCGCCTTTCTGATCAGAGGGCACTGCTGCCAGCCATGTTGGAAGAGGGTCTGGTTATATGGAAGAAAATAGGCCCTGCTTGTTTACCTACTCGTGCTGCTGCCCTCGACAACACGACTCCTGAGCCACCTCCGACCTTAGCACTTCAGACTCCCTCTTCACGATGTCTCCCTACAGTGTAGTTGCGGTGCCCGCTAATACATGAGGAGTTTAAGGACCATCTGGGAGTGCTCCGCAATGCTGTGAGAGCTGAATTTGTCAGTCTGCATGAAGTGACTAAGCAAATAAGTCTCTTCACACTGCTGGTGGATCGAACGGTGGCGATGGTGGTTGCGTGGAGTGATGATACACCTACTTTTCTCTTCAGTCATGACAGCTTGATGAATTGCCAGGTATTCTGATGTGTGTGGAGGTGCTACTCTGGGAAATACCTTCTCCGATTGTGGCCTGCCTAGCCCATTCCTTAGGGTGATGCTGCTGTTCCTTATTGATGGGGGAAATCTGCCTAAATATGTTTCTAGCCTCTCCATCCTTGTAGATGATGCACTTGGATGGGATGCCTATCTGTGGGATCCGTGACTTAGGATTCCCCATTACACTGGGATGGATCGGGCTTCTTCCTTTTCCAACACGCGAGGTGCCGAACTTGGATGAGTTGCCTGTTCAAGTCTGGACTATCCTGTCTACTTTTGAGGGTTATTTTGGTCTCCACATGTCTACCTTGTGAATTATTGATGCTCTCCGGGACTGCCTGTTTGATGGCGGCCTCCCCTTGGGTCCGGGGGAGATGGCCTATGTTATTTACTGCAACCCCTGGTGCTATCTTCTGATGCTCCAGAACTGCTACTACCAGGACAGTGCTGAGGGTGGAGGGTTAATTGTCTTGGAGAGTCTCCTTTTATATTAGTGATACCACTACAGGGTATTTGGGTTTGGTTACCCGGCTACTTGGGATTTCCATTGGACAACTAATGTTATTTTTTGAGTCTATCACCCTAGGCACTTATATAGGGGTGTGCTCCAGCTCTTTTATTGCTCTGAATTATTTTGTGGTACTACTGGACTCGCTGGTGCTGCTGCCGATCTAGCGTGCAGGTCGTGATCATCTTCAGTGACTCTCAGATAGTTGGGGACACTATGTTTGGGTCTTTCTTTATAATAACATATGTTTAATGTTTTGTCTTTTCATTATTTTTGCTTTGAAATGTTCCCTACTGGGTCCTTTTTGACTTCCCTGGTGGGTCAGCATTTACTTGGTTGGTAAGTCATGACCATTTTGGCCACATTTTCGATGACACCTCATGTACACTCACTTGCCTCCCTCTCCTGGCCCCTCTTCCTACTACAGACCCCTTCATTCTCCGTACTTCTAGGCCGATATCATTACCTTCCCGTTCCCCTGCTTCCCTTTTTTGGGTTTCTTTAAGGTACTTAATTCCTAGGTTTGTCAGGTTCCGATGGCTATATGACAATTCATCCCCTTCTACAGGTTCTTATCCCACCTTGGTGCTCTACTAAGATGTACTGTGCTTCCTCCCCCATGATTCCCTTGGAAGCTGAATTCCTGATATAGCCACTGCTCCCAAGCTTAGCACTTAATGTCCAGCCACTTTTGCTTAAGTGTCTTCTGTTTAGTCATTAGCTTTCTTGATGCCCCCCTAGCCTTGCAGTTTCTCTGCGATTGGCGACTACTGCAGACTTTGGTCTACCTGTTTCCTGCCTCTAGTTACTTGCTAGATTACTTGTTAACTTTGTTTTCTCCTAGTTCCATACTTTAGGACTCTTTATTTCTTGGTTTACTGCTTTTTGTACTAAATTTGTACCCTGAACTGAGTCCCATCAAACTAAGAAATGAGTCCCATTATGATTTGTTTTCTCGGTTGGTGCGCACCCCTTTTCTGCTGTTATGTTCTATTATGTCTGCACATTTTTATATTTACTAATACTGTTAACAGCTATCATTTTTGTACTATTTTCAATGTCATTTTCTTGACACTTGTACTTGGAAGTCTTTCAATAAAAAAAAAAAGACTTGTGATGCTAATTGGCGCTGTTTCTAATAGTCTGATTAAAAAAATAAATGTGAGACGTAATCATTTTTTAATTAAAAATCTTCTAGTAGTGAAAGTAATTTTGTTACTCAGCAGAAAAAAACCTTGATGAGTCTTCAACCCTTTCACTGCGTACCCCTCTGGCACTCAAACGGTTAAGTGCCAGAAGGCTTCGCAATGCATTTGGTACCCCTCTGTTAATGAAATCAATTTACGAAATGTCACACAAATAGCATGCGCATAGATATAGTGTAAAGTTACCCCAACATCAGCAAGTTCATTTGTACAGCTCCACAACAATAAAACTCAAAATAATGTTTGTTTAAATGTTAGTATATATGTTTATAACTGAGTCTGTGTAAATAAAATACTTAGGTCTAATTTTAAATAATGTACATATAGAGCTGTTACTAGGCCATGAAATAACACAAAAGTTCTTGATAATGCTTCGCCCACCACTCTAACCCCCAGAAACCACTTAAAGCAAAAGTGTTCCTCTTTGGCCATTTGAAATGTTGGGAGGTATGGAAGAATATTAGAAACTCTGAAACTACTTTTGCAGTTGCTTTGTCCTCAAATTGCTCATCTCTTTTTCTTTGCCTAAGGCCCTTATTTGTTTGGACTGTAAATGTGCATTTCAGATTACAGGGTGATAAGGGAAGACATAGACACTCCAACTGCTGGAACCTACAACTCCCATCAGCCAATTGCCATCTAGTTGGGGACCATGGGAGTTGTACACTCAAACAGCTGACATGCTAGATGTTGCCAATGCCAACTCCTTCTGTAATGGTAATATTCACATTCCAATCTTCTTGTGTTTTTCACGCTGGATGTAACAGAATAAGTTGTCTCCATAAAATTCTCTTCTATCCCTGACCCTACTGAACTTGCTATATTATTAATTTTATTATTTATAAGGTGTCAGAATACTGAGTAACAATCCCATATGGGACTTGTAATGCAGTATACATTTATACACATTGACACAAAAGGGCCCTGCTCCTGAGACCATAAAAATCCAATGGATATGAAGTGGGTTATTCAGACATAATGTATACAGTGCCACAGGGCAATGCATTGTCCAGACATAAAGCAGGTCCCACTGGGGAAATGGGGGATGAAAATGAAAAAGGATGAGCTGTTATTAAGCTATATGTTTGGTCCCATCAGGAAAATGGAAAATGAAAATGCCTTTTGATTGAGTATGAGGCAGCAATACAGCTGATCCCATTAGAGAATCAAAGGGGAGAGAATGGTGCTGAATACATTTAGTACCATACTGAAATATATGGTGGATAGTAGGCATGGGGGAAACCTTTTGCCTCAAAATAGAAAAACTGGAAAGATAGAACTTTTCACCCTCCAAGGGAATTTCCTAAAAAAATTTGAGTTTGTGTACCATTTCCACCACACAATACTGACCCCATATTTGTCCCACTCCTCTGGTAGCCATCAAACCACACATACTGACTCCAGCTGTGTCCCATTGTTCTGGTAGCCATAGAACCACACATACTGACTCCAGCCGTGTTCCACTTCTCTGGTAGCCATAGAATCACACAGTACTGACCCCATATTTGTCCCACTGCTCTGGTATCCATCAAACCACACATACTGACTCTAGCCTTGTCCCACTGCTCTGATATTATTATTATTATTATTATTTATTTATATAGCAGCCATAGAAACATACAGACTGACTCCAGCTGTGTTCCACTTCTCTGGTAGCCATAGAATCACACAGTACTGACCCCATATTTGTCCCACTGCTCTGGTAGCCATCAAACCACACATACTCATTCTAGGCTTGTTCCACTGCTCTGGTATTATTATTATTATTAGTATTATTCTTTATTTATATAGCAGTCATAGAACCACACATACTGACCTCCAGTTGTGTCCCATGATAGCCATATAGCCATACATACTGACCACTTCAACAAAGAAAAACAATTCAGCAGCTCTAACTTCCAAAATAAATTTGTCAGACAGCTGTAATATCATAAAGCACAAATATATTCATCCAGATAATACTCTGCAGTGTAAATGTGGGCGAAAGAAGAGCATCTCCATGTGCTCTATTGTCAACCATAGAACATACAAACAAAGCCGCTCACATAAATACACTTGCCATGTAAAAGTAAAAACGTTGTTTCCTTTATTACGATACAATGTATAATTCCAAATACCTTCACAATTCGATATCTCGAAGAAAAGGAGGAGAGACTTTTTGGAGATATTCAAATATACCCAGCAATTGGTGCCATACACAACCCTTCACAGATCAACGCGTTTCGCGCTATATGCGCTTAATCATGACCATAAACCACAATGTTGTTCGTCAGGAATTTTAAATCCGTTCCAGCCAATCAAACCATTCAGTCCATTAGCCCATCACCAATCCCCATTTGGATCGCAGCGGGATTGGTGATGGGCTAATGGACTGAATGGTTTGATTGGCTGGAACGGATTTAAAATTCCTGACGAACAACATTGTGGTTTATGGTCATGATTAAGCACATATAGCGCGAAACGCGTTGATCTGTGAAGGGTTGTGTATGGCACCAATTGCTGGGTATATTTGAATATCTCCAAAAAGTCTCTCCTCCTTTTCTTCGAGATATCGAATTGTTAAGGTATTTGGAATTATACATTGTATCGTAATAAAGGAAACAACGTTTTTACTTTTACATGGCAAGTGTATTTATGTGAGCGGCTTTGTTTGTATACTTACTGACCACCCAGTCCTGTCCATAATAGCCACAGAACCACACATACTGTCCCCCCACACACAAACACACACCTTGTTCCACTGTACTGGTAACCATAGAACCACACATGTCCCCAGCTTCCTTGTCCCATAGTAGCCGTAGCACCACACATACTGACCTTCTCCCTAGCCTTGTGCTACAAGTAGCCATATAACCACACAAACTGACCTCCAGCCTTATTCCATAGGAATGGGCAAAGTGAGTTACTTCAGCTGCTCTCAGACTGTCCTCCTAATGATAGGAGTTGTGGTCTGGCAGCAGCTTGGGTGCCTCATACCCACCATTCCCCAACCTTTGTCCCACTGCACTTGTAGCCATAGATCAACACATACTAAACCCCGCCCCAGCCTTATTTCCACTGCACTGGTAGCCATAGAACTACACATCTCACCCTCCAACCTGGTTCCATTACAGTGGTAGCCATAGAACCCCACATACTGGCATGGCCTCCCCCATCCTTGTCCCACTTACAGCAATAGAACCACACAAATTAGTTTCAACCTTGTTCCACTGCGCTGTTTGCCAAAAAGCTACACAAACTGAGCTGGAATCCCAGTGGGATGTCTTAGGCACAGGTGGAAACTGGCACAGTTCTCTCTGGATATTTTTGAGGGTTAGGGAAAAGTAGGAAATTTGATGGAGTTCTTATGGATGATAATGTCTGTGGAAAAAGTTGAAAAGTGGGATAATTCTGCAAAAATTCCCATGTGGAAAAAAAACAGAACTTTCTGCCCATCCCTAGAGGAGAGTTGATGGAGCCATACAAATTGCCCTAGTGGTAAATGAAATGTTAGTTTTCCAATTTATTTAATTGGGAGTGTTACTTACTGAATGCTAGATAAGATGTTAACGCATTGCTTCACATTGCATTGAGTCCTCTTTAGCATTTAGTTGGTTTAAAGCCCCATTTTCATAGTGCAGTTTGTTACACCAGTATTGCATCTATTTTGCTTTCTGCATAATGCCAAGTGTATCTGTATCCATTACAGAATAGAAGGTGACCTTACAGCTAATCTAAGGAGAAAGGCAGGTGAGGCTATAGTCCAGCCATACTGCTAGTCTCGGGAGAATAGAAGGGGAGACTATAGTCCAGTTATACTGCTAGTCTCAGGAGAATGGAAGGTGAGACTGTAGTCCAGTTATACTGCTAGTTTCAGGAGATTAGAAGGTGAGACTGTAGTCCAGTTATACTGCTAGTTTCAGGAGATTAGAAGGTGAGACTATAGTCCAGCCATACTGCTAGTCTCAGGAGAATGGAAGGTGAGACTATACTACAGTGATACTGCTAGTTTCAGGAGATTAGAAGGTGAGACTATAGTCCAATTATACTGCTAGTTTCAGGAGATTAGAAGGTGAGACTATAGTCCAGTTATACTGCTAGTTTCAGGAGAATAGAAGGAGAGGCTATAGTACAGCCATACTGCTAGTTTCAGGGGAATGGAAGGTGAAACTATAGTCCAGCCATATTGCTAGTTTCAAGAGAATGGAAGGTAAAACTGTAGTCCAGCTATACTGCTAATCTCAGGAGAATGGAAGGTGATACTATTGTCCAGAAGTACAGCTTATCTCCAGAATATGGGAAGTGATACTATTGTCCAGCCATAGAGCTAGTTTGAGGAGAATTGGAGGTGGGACTGTAGGACAACCATAGAGCTAGTCTGAGGAAAACAGGAGATGAAACTATAGTCCAGCCATACCACTAGTCTCTAAATAATGGGAGGTGAGTCTATAGTCCAGCCTTAGAGCTAGTCTCGGGAGAATGTAAAGTGAGACTATTGTCCAGCCATACTGCTAAGCGTCAGAGTATAGTTCATCCGTATCGCTAGTCTCCAGGGACTGGAAGATGAGACAATAGTCTAGCTATTCAAGACAATGTAAGGCAAAATATTTCTCTAGCATGTATGTGGTGAGAATCCCAAATTAAATAAATGAAATGTTTGTGTCCACTGTGGTGCAGTTGGTTTGCTGGAGCATCTTTTTAGTTTGCTGTATATGGTCTTTAGGGCATTATACAGAAACCAGTTCTGGATCTAACCAACTGTGCCATAGAGTGATATAAAGATGACCTTTGTTTAAATGGTGCTCTTAACCAATTGAATACAAGATTAGTCTCTCATATTACATTTGGTAAATAGCTGAACTATTGTCTCACTTCTTATTACAATGCAATGAGTTGGAGAACGCTTTAGCACTGAATGGGGGTAAAAGTCAAATTTAATTTATAAGCTGCAAAGTACTCAAGGCCTTTAAACATTTGAATGCCAGAGAGGTACCCAACGCATTGCAATGCAATGCATTAGGTACTTCTCTGGCACTCAAAGGGTAAAGCTACATCATGGGCACTAATACGTGAGACTGGAGACAAGTTTCAATTTCTCATGGATACCTGCAACACCTCTCAGTTTACAGCTTAAAGGAGCAGTAAATATGAAGAAATATATATTGTAGGGATTTTCTTATTGAGTAAAATAAGTGCACTCCCATTGCCGAGAGATTTATATTTCCAGAGTTATTACAGTTTAAACCCATGTTGTTTTACATTGGCAGTGCCCTCTTGTGGTCAAATTCTAATTAGTTTTCCTGTTAGATTCTAATGGAGAGAAGTCAGAAAAGTCAGAGACATACAGATCTCCATAGAATGTGATAGAAACTGCCTCTCACTTCCTGTCAGTCAGAACTATCAGGAAGTAAACACAATAAATTCACTTCCTGGTAATTTAAACTGCTATAAATTTTGAATAAAATATACTACAGCTATGGGAGTGACCTTGTTTTATTCAGCAGGAAATGCTCTGTAAAATATGTGTTTTCATAAAAAAAAGTTTAATGCTCATTTAAGGTGGTCACATACTTTCACATACTCAATATGTAGATATTTCTTATATGATCTGACACACCATTTATAAAGTTAGACTTTCCTTTTTATATATACTAGCAAGTGTATGTCACAGCTTCACCCGGGCAGTGAACCTTGTTTTTTTTAATCCTTTGAGTGCCAGAGTGGTTAAATAGAATTAAGAGCAGACCTCGTGGTGGGGCCTTACCCCTCCTGATGTTCCCCAGCTACTGATTTCCTAGCTGATTTAGCTGGGAGATCAATAGAGGCAACACAGGGGAGGTATAACTAGAATCTATTGGGCCCTGGGGATGATGGTACCCCCTCGGAAGATGGGTCCTTTCCTAACTGCACACTTTATATTGCCTGTAATTATACTTCTGACTACAACTGTCACATACCTTCCAAGTGTCCCTTTTTATGAAGGACAGTCAAAATTTGAAATCCAAATCACTTTGTCCCTCTCTCTCTCCTCACGATTAAGCCCCACCCACTTTTCACACAAATTGCATCATTTATCACCCCCAGCAGCACCACAGGACTTCCCCTCCAGGCAGTCCAAAAGAAAAAGTTCCCAGTATGCTCATATTTTGTCTTCATGCATATGTCCTGGTCCTTATGTTTAAAATCAAAGTGCACCAGTTCTAGGTAACAAATAAACATTCCCATTGATTTCAATGGAAGTTTAAACCCATTAAATGCTACAGAGGTCTCCTTTGTAGCATTAAAGGGGTTAAATGCCCTATTTATATCATTGGATATTTTTTGGAATGTTACATTTTTCCCTATGGTACAATTGATTTGCACCATAGTTGGTGCACTTTGCCTTTATCCTTTAGGACTATTGAGTAATCACTGTGGCACATGCTACAGCTGCACATTGCTGGTATTTTCTCTCTGCTGGATTTACTATGCAATATGGCCTTCTAGACTTGTTTTATTGCCATAATGGCAGCAACAGAATAACTTTTGCTAGCATTAAAATGTGTTTGCATATGTAAGCAATGAGATGTGTAAGCATGCGTTAACCCATTCATAGGCAGAGAAGACAGCAATGCACAGAGCTGGACACTTGTCAGTTTCTTAAGGGGTTAGCAAATAGGTAAACAGGATTTGGATTTGCATATCTAGCAAGTATTTAGCAAGTATCAGCACAATGCCCCACATTTCAAGCCATTTTGAGTTACAACATAGCAATGCACTGATCTGTATATTATAGTTATGCTGGATGTTCTGGTGCAGTTTCCTATATAGAGCAATTATAAAGTAGATGCTTCAGCAATACAAAAAAAAATATAATGAGATACTACTGCTAATACAAAAAAAACTGTGCTTTTGGAATCTTTCAGGAGCACTGGAAAACACTCCAACAAGATCTCAAAACAAGGTTCTAGAAGCCCAAGGGAAGTAATCAGACATTTCCGCTTCCCTTGAGTTTTATGAGGCAGGGGGAAACCAAGGAGCCCATAACCAGCCTGTTTCCCTGTCTGATCCATAATGGTCTCATACACCCTCCCCCAGGACCAGACTTCATAATAGTAAGAGTAGGCAACTGTCTACAGCAGTGGTTCTCAACCTGTGGGTCGGGACCCCTTCAGGGGTCGAATGACGATTTGCCAGGGGTCGCCTAAAACCATCAGATATTTATATTTCGATTCATAACAGTAGCAAAATTACAGCGATGAAGGAGCAACGAAAAAAATTTTACTGTTGGGGTCGCCACAACTTGGGAAATTTTATCAAAGGGTCGTGGCACTAGAAGGGTTGAGAACCACTGGTCTACAGCTACACATTTTGAGGAGCGCCTGATCTGTGATGGCCACATCAACATTCTGAACTGTGGTTGTGGCCAGAGCAATCTCATTGACCCAGTACCTGTTCTATATCGCTTTACAGGCCATTATTTAACCCCTTGGATTGTGAAGCAATACATTGGAGAGCTCTCTAGCAACCAAGGGGTTAAAGCTTTTTTGTCCTTCTTTGTTATAAGCCACGGGTATTTTCTGTCCCATGATACAGCAGATGGGGCCGGGGGTGGGCTGAGCTAAGTGTATAGACTGCTTCCCTAAGGTGTGCCTAGCAGGAAGAATATTCAGTCCTCCATCCCATTATTCCAACAGCCGTAACCCTCCTCCATTGCCACTTTGCATCATTCTGACTGCATCAGCAATGGAAGGTTAATCACCATGTCAAGAGAATTGTGCACATTTAAGTATTACATCAAAAGGAGATGGTCTAATTCACTATATATTTGTGTGTTAGACAGCATGATGCAATGCTCCGATGTTCTAAATATTGAAGAGCATGGAGCTGGAGTAATACACTGAAAATAAAGGTGCCGGTAAGCATAAAGCTGATGCAATGCTCTGCAGTTCTAGCTATTAGGTTGCATGGAGCTAGTGCAATCATATTCACATTTATATATCAGACATGAAGGTGCTGTGAAGCTGATAGATCTGGCATGCAGCTGCAGTAATGGACTCTACATAGATCATGGTGCTAGTGCAATACTCTACATATTCAGGTATTAGATGGCTCATGGCTGGTACAGTGCACTAGACATTTAGGTATTAGTATGGTAAAATGTAAGTATTAGATGGCTCACAGCTGGCACAGTGCACTAGACATTTAGGTATTAGTATGGTAAAATGTAAGTATTAGATGGATCACAGCTGGCACAGCGCACTAGACATTTAGGTATTAGTATGGTGAAATGTAAGTATTAGATGGATCACAGCTGGCACAGCGCACTAGACATTTAGGTATTAGTATGGTAAAATGTAAGTATTAGATGGATCACAGCTGGCACAGCGCACTAGACATTTAGGTATTAGTATGGTAAAATGTAAGTATTAGATGGATCACAGCTGGCACAGCGCACTAGACATTTAGGTATTAATATGGTAAAATGTAAGTATTAGATGGATCACAGCTGGCACAGCTAGTATGGTGAAATGTAAGTATTAGATGGATCACAGCTGGCACAGCGCACTAGACATTTAGATATTAGACAATAAGGTGTAGTGCAGTGCTCTGAACACTTAGGGCCATACTGAGGAAGATAAAGTGGAGCAAATGTATTACACATTAACTGCACCATAGGGTTCCAATAAAGATTCCCCATTATCATTCAAATGGGAATTTTAACCCCTTGAATTCTAGAGAGGTCTCAAACTCGTTATGAAGCAATGTGTTAGAGACTTCTCTGGCATTCAAGGGGTTAAAAGCCCCATATAATTAAGTGAGAAATGTCATGTTCTCCCCATAGTACCAATGGTTTTGTTTCAGAATTGTTCCTCTTTGACTTTCTAAACACAGACAGTAGGTATTAGACTTCACAGAGCCAGTTACATGCTCTGTACATTTAGGTACTAGACAACAGGGAGCTTGTGTGATGCTCTGAAAATTCAGGTATTCAACATTAAAGAGCTGGTGCAATGCTCTCAGCATTTAGATATTAGGCCCCTTGGAACTGGTTCAATCCTCTGAACATTTAGGCAGTAGAAGACATGGAGCTGGTGTAATGCTCTGACATTTTAGGCAATAGAAGGCATGACGCTGGCATAATGCTCTGAACATTTAGACATTTGAAGGCGTGGAGCTGGTTTAATGCTCTGAATATTTAGGCATTGGAGACTTCTCTAGCATTCAAGGGGTTAAAACATCAGATTAAATAAATAGGAATTTGAGGAATTGTATTTGTCCTTGTAATGCAGCTAGTCTGGCCCTGAATTACCCAAATGTCCCTCTATATATAGGGCACAATGAATCTTGCCTCCTCCAAGCACATGAAAGGTTTATAGAGCAGAATTCCAGGGTCTCATTGACTGCCTTTGCTGCAAGTGAATCAATTCGGCACCTTCTTGTCTAATGAAAGAAACGTTCCCTTCATGTTAAAGCCAGCAACATAAAAAATTAATTTAGAGAGCCCCCCACCTCCTCCTTCAAATACAGGTATTGTGCAGGAATGTGTGTCTCCTCCCTGTGCCCTCCACACTCAGAACATGCACGTTATGGATAGAGGACGCAGTATTTAGAAGAACTCCCTGCAGATGCAAAAATCAATGGCAATAAATAAATAACACGGTCAGATATGATTTATGGGCAACCTGCAAAAATCACTGCAACTTCTAGAGAAAACAGAGCAGGGCTGGGTTAACCCTTTGGGTGCAAAACAAAAAGAGCAGGGTAAACACAGAAGATGGGGGAAGAGAATAATAAGAGTATGGTAACAATAGCAGACAAATAAGATATTGTAAAACAATATAATCAATATTCAATATCCTATAAAATAAGAAGTTTACTGACATACCAAAAAGTGAGGAATGTAATGGATAAATCAATTTTTCTAGATTTATATTACTCTTGAGGGGTAGGGGTAGTATTAGAAGTAGGGGTAGTATTAGGGGTAGGGGGTAGTGTTACGTATACAGGCTATATTAAACCCTTCCCGACAATGGGCTTACCAGGTACGTCCCGCAAAAACTGTCACTAAGGCAGAGCTTTCCAAACTTTTCATGTTGGTGACACACTTTTCAAACATGCATAATTTCGTGACACAGTAATTCAGTTTTGCTAGCAAACCGGAGGTTAAACTAATAATCCCTTATAAGAGATACAGGCACATACATAAATTGTAATAAGATGATGTATGGGGACACAACATATTTCACGAAAACCTTTCATTCATACTGCAGAAGGCATTAAGCATGTCGTGTTGTGTTTAAAAGGGCGACATGAGAATGTAGCGCTATATATAAGCGCAAGATTCTCATGTTGCATTATTAAATAGATAGAGCCCAACTGATTTTAGAAGTACTGTCCATCTTTCCTGTCTCACCGCAAGCAGAAGCATCAGCCATGCGACAGGCAGCCTCGGTGCAGAGACACTCCAGCCTGGCAGCACAAAGAGAGGGCAGAGGTATAGAGGTGGTGGCATCTCAAAAGATTTTAACAGCTGAACCACCAAAAGATTTGTAACAGCTGGAGTGCCTCAGTGTGCTGCATACATATTATGTATGTAGCCCAGAGGCACTCCAGCTGTTACAAATCTTTTGTGGCGCTCCAGCTGTATGCAGCACACGGAGGCAACCTCCCGCTGTGTAAATGCGACCATTAAGTAGTAGTGTTTTATCTCAGCTACCAGTGTAGCGCGTGCTTGGGTTGAATGACAATCTCGCTCTGTGTAAACGGCACCTTTGCCTGTGACACACCTACACACTGCAGCTGACACACTAACGTGTCGCGACACACAGTTTGGAAGGCGCTGCACTAAGGGGTTAAAGCTGAGCCAAAAAATAGACAAAACTAACAAAGTATGAAAACAATAAAACAAACTAAAAGCTGGTATGAGTGTGAGTGTACCCTTGCTTCACTACAGATAAAGAAAGGCATGTCTAGACCCAAGGGACTGATGTAGTCTCACAGTAACAGGCAAGTAAAGCTATAGGTTTTTGGGGCCATACGTGAAAAATTCACATTGACCCCCTTTCATCCTAAGTTGGTATTTCTAATAAAATATTGCCATCTGATCTTGTTTACATGAGGTGTTGGCACTGATTAAGTGCTGTGGGACCCTCTGAGCAAGTGGGGTCCCTAATCAGCCGCTTATTCTGCTTATATTGTACACCCCCACCGGACACAGTGCGTGATCAGAATGAACAGAGGAAAGTTCTGGTACAGATGTACTCTTACTTGGACATCAGTAAATATGGGTGTCTTAATGAGAGAGACGACTCAGCCCACTCAGTGGTGATTTCCATTGGTCTTAGGTGTGTCTCTTAGCTGATGTTGTTGGATTGCAGTGTCTGTATGGCATTAATGTTGTCAGATCAATGGAGCAGATGTGGGCACACTGTCTTTCCCTCAAAGTGTGGCAAGGTTAAATGTGTAGTTGTAATCTCAGTAAGTAGGGTAGCATACCGTTATCTTCAACACTTTCCTATGTGACAAGGAGTAAAATATGTAGCAAACCTGCTATTAATAACCTTTGTAGTGCCATAGGGGTATCCAACACATTGCGTTGCAATGCATTGGATACCCCCTGACACTAAAAGGGTTAACACCTTCTTTTCTGGAGACAAACAAGGCACTTGGTGGAGAAAGGGTTGTCCTAAACAAGAGCTAGGCAAGTTAAAGGGATAATAAAAAAAAATTTATTGAAGGGTTTATCCTCCTGATTAAAATATGGGTACTCCCACTGTCGAGAGGTGTATTATTCAATACTTATTGCAGCTGAAAATATATTTTTTTAGGTGTAATATCTCATTGGCCTGAAATGTTACAGTGGTGGTGTTGCTACAGTATCCTATGGACAGCTCTGGTCAGTTGCATAAATCTCCATAGGATGATGTAGCAACAGCGCCAATGTACAATTTCAGGCCAGATTTTGCACCTAAAAAAATAATCTACTTTGTGTGTGTCTACATGTGTGTCAGTGTGTATGTTTGTACGTACAATGCAATGCGTTGGAGACCTCTCTAGCATTCAAGGGGTTAAAATTCCCATTTAAATCAATGGGATATTTAATTCACGCCTATAGCGCGAATGGATTGCACCAGAACACCCTTGCTTTTCTTTTGAACATATGGCCCATGTATGTGTGTATATGTTTGTGTGCATGTGTTATTGTGTAAGCATGAGTCTGTATATGCATGTATATATGTGTTGGATTTGTGTGTGTCAGTGTGTATGTTTCTCCGTACGATGCAGTGTGTTGGATGCCTCTCTGTCATTCAAGTGGTTAATAGCCCTATTTAGATCTATGAAAATTCTAAAAATGTGTATTTGTTCCCCTATGGTGCAGATTTCCCCAGAATTGCTCCACATTTCATTAGTACATTTAAGGAGCAGTAAACTTTTTTTTATGAAAACACATATTTTACAGAGTTTTTCCTGCTAAATAAAACAATGTCACTCCCATCGCTGTCGGATGTTTTATTAAAAAAATTATAGCAGTTTAAATAATCAGGAAGTGAATTTACTGTGTTTACTTCCTGATAGTTCTAACTGACAGGAAGTGAATTTACTGTGTTTACTTCTTGATTGTTCTAACTGACAGGAAGTGACAGGTAGTTTCTATCACATTCTATGGAGAACTGTATGTCTCTGACTTTTCTGACTTTCCTCTCCATTAGAATCTAACAGGAAATCTAATTAGAATTTGACCACAAGAGGGCACTGTTAATGTAAAAAAACATGGGTTTAAACTGTAATAACTCTGAAAATATAAGTCTCTCGGCAGTGGGATTAACCGTATTACCCTCAATAGGAAAATCCCTACAATATATATTTTTTCATAAAAAAAGTTTACTGCTCCTTTAACCAATATCTGCACTGGTATGCACTAAAGCCATCATATGCTCTTGTATGTAAGCTGAAGAGCAGCCGCAGGATGGATTTCTATGCCAGTTTATTAGTGCAGAAAATGATCTGTGTTAGTGGATTTGTACTTTCTACCCACTGAGTTTCCACTGAGATTCTTCTCCACTTTTGTATTCTGGAGACCTCAGTAAAGAGCACCGTTACTTTTCCCAAAATAAACAGCATTCACATGCAGACACAGCAAATATGTGTACCATCTATTGTCATTTTTCCTGGAATCTACTGTATGGTAAAAAAATAAATCAGAAAAGTGATTAAAAACCATTTAACCCCTCGAATGCTAAATATGTTTCAATGCATTGGAGACATCTCTAACATCTAAGTATCTACACACCTAAGCGGTGCATCTAATTAGATGCCTCTTTGTCACTAGTGCAGCCAATCATTCATATAGGATGCCATCAATTAGTAGCTCTTTTGTCCTCCGGGTGACTAATTAGTCATATAGTTTGCCTCGTTTTGTGGAAGTGAAACAACACAATATCATAATGGAGAATGTTGATGGAAAGAGGTGTATAAAACCTGCTACATGTGTACCTGTATATCAGCTCCCATAAACCTCTGCTGTAGAAATGCTAGTCGATATGTACAAAGGAACAATGGGAGCAATTCTGTGTGTAAACCTAGGGAGACCACATTTTAATTCTGCCATTCAAGGACACTGAGTAGATGAGAGCAGCAGAGTACTTGTCCTCAGGTCAAGTGCAGCTATGTGTAGGGGTCACTATACATCAGTGGAAATCATTATGTATTTTGCTCTTTCACCAGCAAACCACAGAGTTCTAAATACTAGAGGGAGAACTACCCATTGACTGCTGTGACAGAAAGTGATACTTGTGGTGGGCTACAAGATAATGTATATCACTGCCAAAGCCTTAGACTAGCATTAAACTACAACAAAATTACACTGTAGCTCCAGTTTGATGTCAAGGTCAAGGCTCAATTCTCTCTCTACTGTTTAGAGCTTTGTTTGGAAGCCATTTTCTTGTAGCCCAGGAGAGACATCACTTTCTGTCACAGCAGGCAGTTCTAATGTTTAGAGCTCTGTTTGGAAGCCATTTTCTTGTAGCCCAGCAGGGACATCCCTTTCTGTCACAGCAGGCAGTTCTAGTGCTTAGTGCGCTGGAGTCTTCATTCCGGGATTTTGTGTTGTCCCAGAAGGGACACAATTTTAAAATCTGGCACTTTTGGGCAATCTGGGACACATGGTCACCCTAAGTAAACCACGTGTACCACAGAGAACAAATAATTATTTCCATTATTATGTCAATGTTTAAAAGCCCCGTTTCAAACAATTGGGATTTTTATTTGACCATAAAGGGCAGTTGGTCTACCCCAGAATGGTCCAAAAGGTCCTAAGATTTCTTGCAGTATGTACTTTTATTAGCTTGTTACCCAGTACAACTGCTTTGTGTTTACTCACCATCTCTGAGTATGGATAGTCACTGCATTTCAAATCCTACTCTACCAATTTCTGCACTCTGAGCCATCTGTAAGAAATGACAGTTCGGTTCTCATTACTGAGAGCAACCTACCACTGAGCACAAGATCAATTGGTAGCAATGAGGAGAATGTACATATTCACCAGCACAGCCACCCTAGAGGTAGCCTATAATGCCAGTGTATGATAGCAGTGGTGCACATGCAGATATACTCCACCACTGTAGGACTTTAACCCTTTCAGTGCCAGAGGGGTATGCAATGCACAGTTAATACATAGCTGTGAGCTCTCAGGATAATTTTAGAGATAATTACTGGGTCTGCATGGAGAGAGGTTGATCCTCCATTCTTGGTGAATTGATAACCCTGCTCACTTCACCACTAGGTCTACCCACTCTCCAGCACATTCTACCCACTTTCTCCCCACTTTAAAGGGATAGTAATATTTCATAATAAAAGCAGCTCTAATTAATCATCATCATATTTGGACCTTGGAGAGTGTTATTTCAATTTTGTCAGAGTTGTAGTTCAAGAGTAATTCAATGACAAAGTATCCCCCTCCCGCCCCTTTTACTGATGTAACACTGCTCAGCCAGATCAGAAGGGAGGTGCCCAGGTAGACTGCAGAGAGGGACAATCTTCAATAAAGATAAGGGAAAAACCTGAAAATCTTGTCAAGAGGGGCAGGGTTTTCATTGTTCTCATAAGAAGAAGATTGTCCATTGCTGTTATCTGTCTGGTTTTACAACCAGATTCCACATCTGAGAAGAGATGGCTTACACTAGGTAAAAGGGGCAGGAGGGTGAAACTTTATCATTCAATTACTCTTGAACTACAACTCTGACAGTATTGAAATAACACTTTCTATGGCTAAAATACTATGAAGATTAATTGGAGCTTCTGTTTTTGTGAAACATTACTATCCCTTTAAGAACAAATCTCACCTTCATCCTAATCCTGCCCTCCCAGATTAAGGCTTGCCAACTTTATGGTGCTGACTGCATAATCTGAACACTCCCATTACCAGATCTTAGTGATACTCTGCAGGTTTTGGATGCCAGGTTTGATTTAATCCTTTGAGTGCCAGAGATGGTATCCAATACATTGAGTTTCAATGCACTGGATACCTCTCTGGCACTCAAAAGGTTAATGTCAGCAAGCCCCGCACAATATTGCATGCACATGGAAATGGAGTACACTAATTCTGTTTTCTCTCTGCCTTCTTACAATGGCTTATACAAGGGGTATAGGAAAGAAATGCCCCCAAAGACTCCCATTGGCACAAGTGCCATTAAGGGGAGGATATGGGGCATTTGTAGCTTAGTATATTGGAACAGGGACTCAAAATCAGACCTTGATTTTCCATGGAATCAGTTTTGTATTTTCACCTCAATATTCTTTGAGACAGGGAGGCTGATGTACTAAGAAGAGCTAGGGGAGATGCACTAAGCCGTGATGAATAGGAGATTACCTCTTTAGTGAGATCAGTTCTCCAGTTCCTCGTATTCTGTGGAGCCAATGGACTAAGAATTCTCAGGTGTGTGAGGTTAGTGCGTTGGCTCCATAGAACAACATAGATATTGTAGAAGTTATCTCACTGGAGAAGTTATCACCTCTTTATCACACCTTAGTACATAACTCCCCCTGATCTATGAAACATATTTCAGGATGAGGAAACAGCAACATTCTACTAAATAACAAACACAGCTTAGTGCATCTCCCCCTGGAGCAATTCTACACTGCGTCTTACATGCAAACGAAATGAGAAGGAACCAATTGTACATGCACAAATTCTCACTGATTTAAATGGGGTTTTAACCCCCTGCAAGCAATAGAGGTCTCTGATTCATTGCAAAGAGTTCAAAAGGCCCATTTTAATCAATGGAAATTTGAGGAATGTTCATTTGTTGTATTTGTGTGGACCTGTTAGAACCCACCACTGTCCAACACTAGTGAGTGCAGCAGTCCAAAAATTTTTTCAAGGTTTTGGGTTCTTTTTCCAATTTTCATTTGCCCCTTTGATGCAGATGATTTGCCCAGTAATTGTTCCTTTCTTTTCATTCTATTGTGCATAAGGCCCACAATACATAGGAGACCTTTGTAGAATTCAGGAAGTTAAAAAGATACATTTAAAGTAGTTACTTTTTTATGTTTCCTGTGGTTCATTTGTTTTGCTCCATAACTGATCCTCTTTATCATCCTGAATATGGACCTTAACCCTTTGAGTGCCAGTGGAGTACGCAACACATTGCTTTGCAATGCATTGTGTATCCTGCTTGCACTCAAAAGGTTAATGACATGCTGCATTGTAACTACCCTGTGGGCCAGTTTAGTATGGAATTGTTATGTTCTATGAAACATAATGGGCCAAAAGAAAATTAATTCTGGAGCAAACCAACTGCACCATAGGGTAGAAATTAAAATTCCCCTTTTATGAAAATAAGACGTTTAACACCTTGAATCCTACAAAAGGTTCCCAATGCATTGTAAAGCAATAGGGATCTCAATAGCTGGGAACTTTGCAATCTGGACTACCTGGAGGGGAATCCTCTGGTGCTGCTGGGGGAGATCTATGATGTGATTTGCTTCAGAAATGGGTGTGGGGCTTAATTGTGAGTGGGGGCGGGGCTTCAAAATACACAAAACCCCCCTGAAAAGTAGCCTGGGAAGGAGGAGAACTTGGCGCAGAGTCCAAGGATCATACTTTGAAGAGACAAAATTGGGCAGGGTTTTATTTAAAACTCCCCACATCCAGAGAATCAGCCTCTGCCCTGTAGACCCGGTAAATTGAAGACAAAACTGGAGTCTCTGGGGCAAATTCAAGGAGTTCCCAGCTATGGGGATCTCTCTATTATTAAAGGTGTTAAACATTTCCGTTTACATTATTGGGAAGTAGTGTAAAAGCCCATGTACACGTGCCAAGGTCTGGGTGATGTTAACCCTTTGAATGCCAGGGGTACGCAACGCATTGCTTTGATTTGCAATGCATTGCTTTGCTTTGCAATGTGTTGCATAGCCCTCTGGCACTCAAAGGGTTAAGAGGATGGTCCTGCTCTGCGTCCTGCCGCCGACGCAGTCATGCACTGTAGAGACTGCCCGAAAGCACAGAATGCTCCCAGCACAGAACTCCCAGCATTCCTACACCTCCCAGCATTTTGTGTTCCCAGCATTCTGTGCTTTCGGGCAATCTCTACTGCTCATGACGGCTTCTGACAAACATTCTAGTGAATTATTATATAGGATTGTGGAAAATGTATTTGTATACTATAATGGCATTGCTTTGGCCAACAGTTAATCCATTTTTTTTCTTTTGAACATAATGCCAAGGGAGCTCCAGTGTATGAAGGGTTACATGAAATCTAGGTCAAAGTGAAACAATGGCTTAACCCTTTGAGTCAGCACTGAGTCCAATACATTTAGATAACAAGGTGCTGAACTCCTTTTTTGTTGCACTTAAAGTCTGAAAGGATCATTCTGTGTTTGATTACTGCTGTGTCTCCGAGACTCTGCCAGTATTATAAAAACCATTGCATCTGTCTCCCAGAGATTTAATTATTCATTAATCATTTAAAATATAAAATTATTATTACAGGCTGACCTGAGTAGGTCAAAATGTTTTAAAATAGAGGTAATTGTCTTTCTGGAAGATAAAAGGGTTAAGATAGCATGAAGGAGATTAAAAGACAATTTGTCAAGTAGTGTAACAACCTAACCCCCCAAAGAACATTAATCACTCTGCATTGGGCTTGGTGTGGCTACAGCACAAGCAGACACCACTTGGATCATTCAAGGTTAAAGGAGAACTAAGGCCTCCTTATACTAAATTCCCTACTTAAATTACTAACACCAGAAAATCCCAATGGCCCCTATGAATTGTGTTCTTGTAGGGGAGATGACATCGTAACCCTTTGAGCTCCAGAGTGATTCACAATGCATTGCAGAGCAGTAGGTTGCGTACCCCTCTGGCACTCAAAGGGTTAAATCAGTCTTGGATGTTATTTAAGGAGGTGGACATGACATCAGCTGGCAGCTTTTTCAGACTGAGCCAATGTAATCCTTTAAGGAGAGGTGCATAACTCTAGGGAGCAATGCATTGCACATGCCTCGGGTCCTTAAAGAGTTAAGTTTATCATGTGCAGTGGATTGAATCTGATATCCTGTGATTTGTTAGCAACTGTCATGTCCGCCTCCATGGACCTGACATTCAGGACTGACTGTTGATGTTATTCCTTGAACAAAGGCACAAAGGCAAAATTCATAGTGGCCATTAGGATTCTTTATGATTATATTTATGTGTGGGGGGTGTATTATTGGGTGTATTATTAAGAGGTATTCGTTTCCTAGCAATTGAAAACTGCAAATAGGCTCTGAAAGATAGGTTGGCTATCTCAGTTATTGGCCCCTTGATATTGGTGTAGGCAGGTAATTCACATAGGACACAATGCAAGAAAGTGGAGCAAAATATATGCACTCTATGTGATTGCTCACATTTTAATGCAAGAAGCATGTTAACACCTTCATCCTGAATAGCACACGCAAAGTTAGCCAGATGTATGAAAGTATATTGTAACTGCTTTGCTGAATTAGGCGCTTTTGCTAATCTAACAATATGACAGACATTTTAACAATGCCCACTTTTTGAAAAGCATTTGCTAAAATGCGCAATTCAGTAAAATGTTGATACTAACCATTTTTCCATCAAAAATAAGATTGTAGATAGTGTATGTTTCTTGTATTTGGCCCTTAAGCCCTGATCTTCATCCTACCCAAGTGTATCTAATTATGAGTAGTGCCTCAGCTGGCTGTTATACAAGCAGTTCTGAATTATATGTTTGTCCAGAGCAATGCCAATCCTCCTGCACCAGACACATGTTCCTGGTTTTGTTGGCTGGATTATTTGCTGGTTTTACTACACAGTACTGTCAATTGTAGTGGTGCTCAACGATGAAGCCATGGCAGTTTTGGACTCCAAAGCCAGGAAGTAACCCTTAACTGGACAGGTACATAGAGAATTTCACTGGAGAAACAATGTGAACCAAAACCCAACCTAACCCACAAGGAACGGAAAGCCATATAGTCACTAAAGAATGACCAGGAAATTATTATTAAGCCGGAGGACAAGGGGGAAGCGCTGTTGTTATTATAAATTCTGCAGACTATATGCAAGAAGCAAACTGGCAACTCTCTGATGAAAGACACTATTTGAAATTACAAGATGATCCCACAATAAATATACAAAACAACTTAACAGGATCATAAAAGAACTGCCCTCCAACACTAAAAAACAGATAAGCCCCTTATACCAGCAGATCCAAATGTAGGCTTCTTGTAAATGCTACCAAAAATTCAAAAAGAAGGAAACCCAGGAAGACCCATAATTTCAGTAATTAGAACACTCTCTGGCAGGGTAAAAAGTACCCCGAATCCCCTGGTAAAATGAACACTCAGCTTCCTTCAAGACACTGCAGATCTCTTAAGTAAACTAGCTGACTTGAGAAAAATATGGAAGGTTGAATTAATGCTCCAGTTTAATACTTTAAATGATGACTTGAATGGGGATAGAACATTGCTGTCACATTATCACATTGTGGATTAGCCTTTATAACAGACAGCCTGGTCCCACTGGAAGTGTAAAAACCTTTTACACCTCCAGAGAATGATTGCAATTTACATCAATTTCCTTTACCATTGACTGATCAAAGAACCAGGGCCTGCACTGGGCTGATCTCATCTGCTTTCCATTCTAAACAATGCAATCTGTACTTGTATTTAAAGGGATGGTAATGTTTCATAATAAAAGCAGCTCTAATTAATCTTTATAGTATATGGGCCTTGGAAAGTGTTATTTCAATTCTGTCAATACTTCTGGGTTAGTCAATCTTTGGACATCCAGCTGTTAGGGACTAGTTGGTAGTTGTATTTCCCTACAGCCAGAGATTTAAAGATTCACTGTCTCCTTATCATATCCTGAAGCGATCGTGCTGAGAACAGACCTACACGGTTAAGATCTGTACATTTATGGGAGTTGTCCAACAGTGAAATGGTGTAGAAACTGCCCAGCCCCGAAACAGTATTCATGCATTGCTTAGGAGCTGTCCAGTGCTGAAATTGGAATATGTTGGTTGGGTCTTTCAAATGCTGAGGTTGTATTAATTGCTCTCCAGTGCTGAAACATAAATACAGTTCTGTGAGATGTCAAGTAATGACATTGTATACGAGCTGTTGTGTTCAGCACTTGAAACTGTATTTCAGTATTGTTTAGGAGCTGTCCAGTGCTGAAACTGGAATTCCTTTGTAGGGACTGCGATTGTACTTTAAGTGCTGTCAAGCACTTAACTTTTTGAGTGCCAGAGGGGTAGCCAATGTATCGTATACATCTCTGGTACTCAAACGGTTAAATGTAATTACAATACTGGGTGCAGTCCAGGACTTAAATAGCAATATTAGAATCGTATGTACTGATGCTGGTGCACTAAGCAGAAGTGGAACAGTTCTTCAGCAAACCAACACCACCATAGGGTACAAATATCAGTCCCCAAATTCCCATCAATTTACATGGGGTTTTGGACCTCTTCAATGATAGAAATGTCTCCAAAGCAACACAAGGAAATGCACTGGAGAGTCCACCATCATTCAAGGGTTTAAAGCCTCATCATCAATAAGGATTTAGGGAAGTTGCATTTGTTCCCAATATTGTGCAGTTGATTTGATCCAGAATTAGATCCAGAATTCCTCTTAGTACAGCTGTCCTAAAGGCAGGTCTTATAATTTTAAGTCCTTTGCTACTAGCCAGACCTGAAAAGTTACTCGCCACTGCAAGCCAAAACATACCCACCAGGGCTGAATTTTTACTCGCCAGGGCTGAATTTTCACTCGCCATTGGCTAGTGGAGAGTGGAAATTTTGAGCCCTGCTAAAGGGACAGTAATGTTTCATAATTAAATTAGCTCCAATTAATCTTCATAGTATTTGAGTCATGGAGAGTGTTATTTTAATACTGTCAGAGTTGTAGTTCAAGAGTAATTGAATGATAAAGTATCCCCCTCCAGCCCCTTCTAATGATGTAACACTGCTCAGCTTAGAGCAGCAGGTAGTATCCAGGTAGATTGCAGAGAGGGACAATCTTCAATTAAGATAAGGGAAAAAGCTGAAGAGCCTGTCAAGGGGGGCAGGGTTTTCATTGTTCTCACAGTAAGAATATTGACCCTTGATGTGAGCTGTCTGGTCTATGGACTGGATTCCACATCTGAGGAGTGGGGGCTTACACTAGGTAAAAGGGGTGAAAGGGGGAATGAAATAACACTCTCTGTGGCTCAAATACTATGAAGATTAATTGGAACTGCTGTTTTTGTGAAACATTACTTCAATTTAAGGGAGATGTTTTCAAATTTATCTGTATAACATATCTGAGGAAAAGACCTAAGAGGTCTTAGAAGCTTGCATCCTAAATTTGCTTAGTTAGCCAACAATGGTATCAACTTGACTATTCTGGCCTGATGCATCTAAAGTATTCTAGATACATTGATAAATGTGGAGCCCTCAAAAATAAGACTAAGCCAGCCATGGCCTTAAATATTTCATGATCATTCTGTCACTAAATTGTTGCAAATAGTGACATTTCGTTATAAATTTGCTGTGTCACTTTTTGCAAACTTCCTTATGACATTGTTTTTAAAAAAACTACTACACGGTGTTATGTCCTGCTAAACTGTCGTTAATACTTTTATAACTAGCAGCAGCAGCTATTTTAACACTTGTTTTCAAGTAACTCCATTATAAATCTCCCCATAAGTTCTTTATTCTAGATCTGATTGTGGAACCAAACATGACCTTAACTTCAGGGAGTGCATAGGGGGCAGTTGGACCTGGACCCAGCATCCCGGGGGCCCCATATGCTTCAGGGTCCAACATGTTTTAATTATGCCTCTGTGAAATATATTTTTGTGCTAGGGGGCTGAAAAAATGTTTCCCCTGGGGCCCTCTGATAACTAGTTCCAACAATGGGATCAAATAATGATATGTTTTCCACTTTAATTTGACAAGCTATAACAAGGTAGACATGCCATGAAAATCCCAGAGAGAACAGAATGAAAACCATTGGTCTATTGGATGTACTCATTTGTTCGGTGGGCTCATTTTCAAAAGAACATTTTATCTCGGTTATACACTAACAGCAATATTTAACCCTTTGAATGTTCGAGAGGTATCCATTGCATTGCAACGCAATGTGTTGGATACTTCTCTGGCACTCAAAGTGTTAAGAATCTAAAGATTTGCAATTCTGGAGCAAACCAACTGCACCATAGGGGAAAATTAAAATTCGCATTGGGACGTTTGACCCCTTGAATGCTAGAGAGAAAGTTTAGCTTTTAATGAGACCTCTGTGTACCTATATAAGACATCTGTGTAGCATTAACCCCTTAAGGACCCATGACGGTCCTGGACCGTCATGGGTTGCTATCCCCTTAAGGACCCATGACGGTCCAGGACTGTCATGGCTTAAATGATAGCAGCGTGCCTCTGTGCACGCTGCTATCATTAATTCCAGGCTGAGACTGAGTGCTCCGAGACTGGGGTGTTCAGTCTCAGCCCTTCTTGCCTCTGTTGGTTCTTGCGATCGCCGTAGCAGCGATCACATGTACTGGCATTCTGACAAACTGAGTCAGCATTCAAAGCATGCTGACTCCGAGTGTCTAGTCTACCTCTGTCTCCCTTGCTATCAAAGTAAGGGAGAGAGAAGTAGAGAGGAGACACCTAGTGGCAAAACAAAATACACAGGTGGGTATTAACCCCTTCACTGCTGGTGCAGGAGGCTGGCTAAATGCAGGTCAATTTTTGACTTGCAATTATTTCCTTTTTTTTTCTTTTTTTAAAACAAAACACACTTTTTTTTTTTTACAAAAAAAAATTGTATTTAAAAACAAACAAACATATAATTAAACAATATTGCAAGTGTGAGTGTTGTGGAGCCATGTATTACACTTATACACACCACCAAATGTCAGGGATAAAAAAGTGTCAAAATAGGGTGAGAAAAAGGGACATGGGGATTTTCACCCAGGGGGGGCAGTGGCCACTTTAAACTGCATATTTTGTAGGTATGACTGACCGGTCATACTTTTAATGCAGTCTCCATAAAAATTTAACCCTTTGTGACCAATTGATCCCAAGAGAAAAATCAAAAATGGTGGGTTTTTTTTACTTTTTTTTTACATTTTTTTCAGTTTTCATAAAGTAAATGGTGGGTTATCCATATATGTGGGGTATCAAAAGAAAGCCCTATTTGTTCTTAAAAAAACAGTATATAATTTATGGGGGTGGAATAAAAGACTAAGAGGGAAAACACTGTTGAACAAAGACATAGTCAAAAAGGTCAGAATTGCTCCGGTCCTTAAGGGAAAACGACCTCAGATTTTCCCGGGCCTTAAGGGGTTAAAGGGATTAAATGACCCATTTAAATCAATGGAAATTTGGGAGATTTTTGTATTAGTCCCCTGTGGTACATTTTTTATGTTTAGAATTGCTTGTATTTTTCTTTCTGCCCTTAAGGAATTTCCTATATAGGGAAAAAGTGCATGTTATGGAGGTGGGGTCTTGTGCAGAATGGGCGTGATCATGGGAGGGACTAGGGTAGCCAAGAGTATTTTGTCTAGGGGCACCTGATGTGTAAATGCAGCCTTGTTTGTTCAAGATAAAGGTAGTTGCAGTGTTATCACATCTGGAAAGCCACCGGTTCCTTACCCATGATAAGGGAACTCTCTGGGTAGATTGGGAACACTTGTCTATACAGATCTTGTGTATGTTCTTTCATACTTCTCAGCTAGAGAGGGTGGTTACCCTAACACAATAGAGATGGTGAGTGTACACAGAGAAACATTTAGACATTGCAAAATAAACAGTCACTTGAATTAGAGCTTTGTCTCATTAACCCCATTGTTTGCAAAGCTCTTTGGGATCTTGCAAAATACCCAGGAGAGAAAGCAGTGCAGCATTTAATGCAGCTTCATGCAAGAGAGATATGGAAACAAGTCACCAATATAATCATGGACAAAGACCAGACTGAGACCATCCAGGAGAACCCAAGGAGCTGCCCGTAGGCTTAACCCTTTCACTAACAGGGAACACAAAAAAAGAACATTAGAGCATGGAAATGAGGATCATATCTTATAGAATATACATATAGGAATCAAGACATGCATTGGTGTTTGAATGCTTTTGAGGTCCCCAACTCATTGCACCCTTATGGTGCAGTTGGTTTGCTCCAGAATTGCTTATCCTTTATTTTATTAATAAGGCCCTTAAGGGTCAACATTGTCTACATCCTAGGGGCAAGGGTCACCTTATTCTTGGTGTATAGTCGCTGATAAGAGGAACCACGTCACCCAAAAAAAGTTTAAGGTCACTTACCTCTCATGACTGAAAATCAGCTCTGTACAGAAGAGAAAATAATTTCCCAATAATGTAATTTGGGTTTTTCACACACTGAATGTTATAGATGTTTCCAAAATAAAAGCCCCATTTAAATCAATGCAAATTCCGGGGGACTCTTGTGTCTTCCCTGCAATTCAGCTGGTTTGCTCCAGACTTGCATTGAATACTGCCCTTAAGACCATACAAGAGGAGCAATTCTTGAGCCAATCAATGGCACAAAAGGAGGCAAATTAACATTCTCCTATCTGCCTTTGTTTTTAAATTGGGCTTTTAACCCCTTTAATGTTAGAGAAGTCTGGGGGCATCTATGGTATCCAAGGAGTTAAAGTCACTTTCATTTGAATTAGATTGAACTTTTAAACCCTTGAACACTGGATTGATCCAGGCCAGGATTTACATGCCAGGTACAGCTAAGCAAGGCACTCTAGGTGCCCTTAGCTCTGCCCATGGCCACACCCCTACTCATCACGTGACCTCCACCCCCAGCCGCATCCACTGTTTCCTGGCACAGAAAATGTCCTTGGCCTTTAACAATTAAAAGAAAGGCTTTAACCCATTGGTTGCTAGAAAGATCTCCAGTGTATTACTCCACAATGGATTGTAGATCTCTCAAACATCCAATGTGTTAACTCTTTGAGTGCCAGAGGGGTACGCAACGCATTGCAAAGGGTTAAATAATAGCTTGTAAATAGCTTGTAAATTGGATGTAAAACTGGTGCAGGGACATTGAGATTGCTCTGACCAAACCCACAATTCAGTACCATCACAATTTGGAGCTCTAAGCAGTTGCCTACTTTGCCTACTGGGAAAAGTGGTCAGATAGGTCTCTAATGGATAACATTCAAGGTATGAGAATCCTCATTTAAATCAAGGAGAATCTGTGGATATTTTTTGTCTAACATAGTGCTTTTTTGTCCCAGAATTGCTTCTCTTTATGCATGTAGTCCATAGAGTGCCTTTTTCTACACTTTTTAGTCCAAGTGTTCTGCGCAGGAGACTTAAGTGCATAACCCCCAATCAGACTGGGCCCCAGAAGGGAAGCCATTGAATCATATGCCTAAAGAATATGATGGAATTCCACAGCAAGCCAACTGCACCACAACTGCATGTAACAATCCACACAGAATTAAATGGGGCTTTTAACACCTTGAGTACTACAAATGTCTCTAAGGAATTCTTCTCAATGTGGTGGAAACATCTATTACATGCGGTTAGATAAAAGGCCTATTTATATAATTGGGAATTTGCGAGAATTTTTTGGTGTAGTTACGTCAGAATGGTTCCACTTGACACATGGCTCAGTTCCTGATATTCCGTTCATCTCCTTGCACCATCCAAAGTTCTGCTCTAGAAAGAATATCTCCGTCTTCTCCACCTGCCTTATCCCTTTATGAGTAGACAGACAAGGAGCAATTTTGGAGCAATTCACCTGCACCATAGGGAAAAAAATCACCAAATTCCATCTGATTTAACCCTTTGAGTGCCAGATGGGCATGCAACGCATTGCAAAGCAACACGTTACATACCCCTCTGGCACTCAAGGGGTTAAAAGTTTTTTTTCTGGCTTGAAGAATGTTAGAGAGGTCTCCAACACATTGGGGTGAATGTACAAACTCACCAATGGTTTTAGTGACTATTGCCATTGGCTGTACATATGATCTCAGTAGTGCATATCACTGGCCACACTCAGCCAGCAGGTGCCAGCAGGGTATGCAATACATTGCTTTGCAAAGTGTTGCATAACCTTCTGGCACTCAAAGGGTTAATGTCAGGGAGACCTGCACAGCCTTCCCCATAGCATGGGCAAGGAAATGGCATACACTAACACCATTTCCTCTATGCCTGCTTAGTACGTTGGCCTAAGCAAGGAGCAGAGGAATTGACTGAGCCATTGTCCTCCTTTTGGTGCAAGCATCATTTACCCTTTGAGTGCCAGAGGGGCTCTGACACTCAAAGGGTTAAGGGCAGGATTTTCAGTGTAACAAATGTCATTAGGCAGACGTGGGGACAGAACACCGATTCCTGTTCCACTAATTATATGGAAACTGCATGGTGCATTCACCACGGTGGATTGGAGACCCGTATAGCAATCAAAGGTTTAAATGCCCATTTACATCAGTAGGCATTTTCATTTGTTCCCCATGGTGCAGCTGGTTTGCTCCAGAATTGCACCTATTTAGTTTCCTGACTATGACCCACAGTCTTATCATTACTGGTAAAGATTTGTACTGCAAATACACTGTCATTACCCTGAGGATAATCCAAGGACAAATACGCTTTATTGATTTGCTTTATTTTTTTAAAGTTGTGTCATGATCCGTAAACTGACAGCAATAAGAAGGTTAATAAAATCAACATGGTTTTCTTAATCTATAAAGCACAGTCGTGTGCCTCTCTGCTTTGCACAATTAATAGTGTATTAGGGTATTTTCTGAGCATGTCGGGCTTTTAAAAGGCTTTTCATGTCAACTCAGTGGTGAAATAAACCACAGTCTTAAACCATTCACATCTATTCGGTCTGGAAAAAAGCTTTCTTACAAATTACCTTTTAATCTTTTTACATCACATTCTCCAGCAGCTGATTCAGTTAATATTGAGGGACAGTTATTAATAGAAACACGACAAAAACAATGGGGGTTTCACTTTTTCAGCGTCAGAAGCTTTGTTATGCATTGCAAGCCCTTGTGGTACTTATAGAGTTAAAGGAACACCTCCAAATGAAAAAATAAAATAAATAAATGAATTTACAGCGGAACTACCACCCAATAATAAGATAGCATCACATCATTGCCCATCTGGTGACTAGCTGCTCAGTAGCGCTAGTCACCAGAATTCTTACCAGATTAAAGAGAAATCTCTATTCTTCATGGACTGACAGCAAGACGGAGCACGGACATCTTGCCCTAGTGACGTACACGCGCCTGCGCTGTCAGTCCCAGCTGGAGCCAAATGGCTCCTAGCAACTCCTCCTAGACCTGGCTGGGACTGACAGTGCAGGCGCGTGGACGTCACTAGGGCAAGATGTCTGTGCTCCGTCCTGTCTGTCAGTCTATGAAGAATAGAGATTTCTCTTTAATCCGGGAAGAATTCTGGTGACTAGCGCTACTGAGCAGCTAGTCACCAGATGGGCAATGATGTGATGCTATTGTATTACTGGGTGGTAGTTCTGCTTGAAAGTGTAAAAAAACAAAAACAGTGTATTACACACACTTCTGGTCCTCAGGGTTTCAATCCAAACTTCACCTTAGGATAAGTTTAGTTGATTTCAAAGAGAATTAAAAACTACTTTTACTTTGTACTAGGCATTTGCTTATAAGTCATTTTTGAGAAATTAATTAGTTTACATGCTGGGTTATATTAGCACACACTGTGCCATGGATGAATACAGACAGGACACACACACACATGCGCTCACACACACACACTCGCATGAGCATGCACACACACAAAGATGCCCATACACACACACACTTGTGCCTGCACACACACATGCTTGTACACACACTCACATGCACATACACACACATGAACGCACACACACACACACTTGCATACACATGCGTATGCACACACATGCTCACATGCATGCACACACACACACGCCCATACACACACACTTGTGCCCACACACACATGCACACGCACGTACGTACATGCGCTCACATACACACTTGCATACACATGTGTATGCACACACATGCACATACACACTCACGCAGTTGCGCACACACACTCACATGAGCATACACACAAGCACATGTGGATGTACACACACAGGCACGTGCACACACAAAATGAACATACACACACACCTAAGAGAACATTCAGTGGTTAGTTTGCTTTTTTAACATAGATAATTAGCATGTTGTTCAGGGAATTGGCATAATGTGCCACACTGTGCAATTGACAAATAAAGCTTGTTTAACAAAAATGAATTATTTTATGGACAAATTGCAAATACAACCTATAGGCATGCATAATTGTCTGTGGAATCAACTAAAATTCCATAAAGGTGATAGGTCCACTTTAATCTGTGCAGAAAATCCTAAAGGTCACTATAAATTCTGTGCTGATTGGTTCTCCAAAATGAGTATTCCATTGATTCTGCATATCGTAATCACAGAGCTAGACAGTATTCTTTTTGCAGGATTGTTTTTAGGACTCTTCATAAAAAGCCTTCAGTAGAGATGTTGGGAGTCCCCAACATGATATCTGGTACTACTAGTATTTATAAAGGACTACATCATCTGTTGACATTTTATAAAAAAATATGAAGTTAATAATAATTAATAATGAATAATAATATTAATAACCATGCCATTGATTTCAATGGTGCATTTAACCTCCTGAATGCTCAAGAGGTCGCCGATGTTCATTTGTCTCCTATGGTGCAGTTAGTTTGCACTAGGATTGGTGGACTCTACCTTTATACATGAGAACATTATTTGTTATACTGTGCTGTATGTGTTTAAAAGGATTTACAAGGCTACATCTAAAATCAATCAATGCTGGGTGATTGTCAATAATATAATTATTTGTTCTGCCCTCTATATATATTATGTCAACAATGCTTCTTGGAAACAATAAAATTAAGAGTGAGAAATACGTTATGTGAGCTGGTGGAGAGTGGTTGTTTTTCATATGTCATCGCTCCAATGAGCGATGACTTGGACTTTGGATTAAAGAATAGAATAGAAGCTTCTCTAAGACAACCTCAATAAAAATCTTGTTCAAAAGTAATAAGTCATCACCATTAAAAACAGAAGAGACAGAGAAAGTAGAAAAGCTTACAGTGTAGTGCATTTTCTTCTGAACAAGGCATACTATGTGTAAAAATGATACAACTGAATGATATCCTGTATAGAATAAACAATAGGGGGAGGTCAGAGTCCTGAATCATTAGCTTATTCCTGTTCTATTTACTTGTCCCAGAAGAACCAAGAGGAGATGAATACATCTGACCTGTCTTGGCGAGGCAGAGTCAAGGTTATCATTTGCTATATGTTCCCAATACGAATGGGCAAAAATATTTTTGTGGGAGTTTTAGTAGAAAACCCTCAATTTTGCACTGTTTCTGTTAAAATATACCCATGCATTCAAAATGCATAAAATTTATCGTATCTTCTAATGTCATTAAACTGTTAGCAAAAACATTGTTGCTTCCTGTCTTTGCTCTCAAAGCCATAATAATTTTCTCCCCAGTACTATAAAAACCTGGAACTTCCCACCATGCTGGGATTTGCTATTGCAACAAAGTGCAAGTTGTAGAAGCAGAGAGCAACAGAGAGAGAGAAATGGTGTGGAGTAGAGAGAGAGCTAGCACCAGTTCTTGTTGCTGTTGCCTGTAACACTACAGTGCCACCTCATCCGCTGTAACTCAGAGCCCCCAGCAGATATTGCTCTCAATGCTATCACCATATTCAGGGCCCCAAGGTGAATTTCTTAAAGGTCCTTTTCAGCAGATGGCTGTGTCCAGTAGTGATAACACATATTTACAGCTGTCTGACTCTGAGCCTGCTGCTGCTCTGTTTGTGAGAGTGACACCAGGTGCACAACCTCACAGTGACTGCTACAATGTCAAGCAAGAGAAGAGGAAGAATATGGTGGTGATGCTGCAAATGATGAGGGTGATGATTCAGACATGATGTATGACATAGATCCTACATCATACCACTTGTGGGAGACAGATATGGTGGGATGGTAGAAACTATTTATTTACAAGTTGCAGCAACCATGGTCGTAGACAGTTTTTGTAATACCACATTATTACAACCACCATGTCCCTGCACTACACCTTCTCTTTTCCCCTTACCCCTGCCCCTAACATTTTAGGTGTACATAATGATAATGTTGTTGATTTAAGTACACAATGCAACTGTAAGTGTATGGAGTGATGTTTTGTCCATTTCAAAATAATGTATGAAGTATGTCTGTGTCTCTAGCATCTTTCACTGTCAGTCTCAGTCACAGCTCAGGTGAAGGACCTCTTGCCTGTCTCTGTCATCTATTATTTTTTTCTAAATTGTCTCTGTCTGTCACTGTCAACAAAGAAATCACATGCACACTCCTTGCAACTGCAAGCACCTCTTTTCCTGTTTGCCTATTCATGTAGCTAGTGCCATCCTGTCTGCTGCAGCTTCATCTGTCTTTATAATGAGGATGTACTGATGTAAATTATTGCCAGCTACTTGCAGAGTGTCAATGCAGTGGGTGAATGGTGACTTTACAATGGTGGAGTTTAAAATGTTACAGGGTCCATTACAATAGAGTAGGGGGTAGGTTTTACTCAAGCTTCTGGATGAATACTGGTAGCATTTGGTATTAACCCCTTGGATACTGGAGAGGTCTTCTTGGTGATCTCTCTAGCATCCAAGGAGATCAGCTATGACATTTGTATTGCTAAGACAGTTGTACTATTACATATAGCTTATGCCCTTGGATGCAAGAGATCTTCAATGTGACATCTCTAGCATTCTTGGGGGTTAATACCAAACACTACCAGTATCCATAAACTTGAATAGGACATACCCTATATTCTACTGTGATGGACATGGTGACATTTTAACTCTGATGTTGTAAAAGTGCCATTCTGACACTGGTAAGTACAGTTAGTACAGTCTAATGAAAGAGTAATTTATGATTTTCTGATTCCACTGAGTGCATTCAAATTAAGAAGTAACATATGAGGATGTACTGATACCAATTAGTATATTCAGACTAAGAAGCTCATTATGCAAATTATCTGATACCAATTAGTGTATTGATACTAGAAAAGTATCTTCCAAGGATGCTCTGATTGCAACAGTGCATTCACTCTAGGGACTAACTTCTGAGGGACCTCTAATACTCTTTAGGGCATTCATACTATGAAGTACCTTATGAAAATGTACTGATACCAGTTAGTGCATTCAAATGAAGGGCTCGCTAATGAGGATCAGGATATACTGATACAATGTAATGGCTAGGTCTGGCTAGTAGCAAAGGACTTTAAATTATAAGCCCTGTTATTGATACCATTTAGTTAATTCAGAAGAAGAATTAATGACTGATAAACCACTGATATCATAATTCCTTCATACTAACATACAGTATGAGGATGAACTAATACTACTTAGTGCTTTCAGACTAAGGACTAATTTATATGGATGTACTATATAACATCGAGTGCATCTGGATTAGGAGATGCCTTTTGTGGGTACCGATAGCAATCTATGCATTCAGACTCGAAAGGGGGCCATTGGATATAGCCTCTGTGCATACTTACCTGATTTGTTATGATAAGCAATAAGTACACTGAGGATTAGATGATCACAAATAGGCATCTGTGCTTCAACGCTAGCAGCAATTCAAACTTCAGGTAAGAACTCGCCATATAAATCCAGCAATAAAAGTGGACTCATCGATGTCAGTGGGTGCTCTGCCACATCAGGCTCTTCTAACCAGTGCTTGTATGTAGGACCAAAGAAAGATTCAGGCGGCACTCCAAATGCAATAAGGTGTATAAATAAAAAGTAGATACTTTATTGCAAACTGACAATTGTATCTACATATGTATACTGAATGTGTTCACTTTAATTATGATTCCCATTTATAAAACACAGGATGTAGACTACACAAGCCAGCTTTCATACAGGCTAGGACAAGGTCTAGATTTACATCTGAGGTACTTCTAGGCAAAAGACTCCAATGTTGCCGTCTGTAGGCCACGCTTCACTCCTCATAAGACTCCACCCTTTGTGCCCAGGCACATGAAATATATTTACCTTATGTAAAAATAAGTAGAAAGGGAGCTCTTAACCCTTCAGCTGCAAGACAGGAATCCAAAGCATTGCAGTGCCTTGAAGACCTATCTAGAATCCAGGTGGTTTAAAGGGACAGTAATGTCCCCCAAAAATATTTCCAGTTTTGTAGAGTTTAAAATAATAATCAATATGCTCCAAACCCCCTCCCTCCCCTTCTCCTGAAGCTGACAGTAGGAGATTCGAGTCATATGACTCGAGGAGGCTCTGCAGCAGAGCCGAAATTGCATTATTGCAAAATAATTCATTCATTGGAAACATCTACAAAGTGTGCCTGGTTTGCAAGCACACTTTGTAGACCTTTCCAATGAATGAACTCTTTTTAAGTAACTCAGTTTCGGCTCTGCTGCAGAGCTGTCTGCTGGGGAGGGAGGGGGTAACTTTGAATCCCCATATCTCTCAAACCATAGCGGTTTGAGAGATAGGGTTTGGAGCATATTGATTATTATTTTAAACTCTACAAAATTGTAAATATTTTTTTTTGGGACATTAGTGTCCCTATAATTATAGTCAGTAAACCAGGGGCACTGGAAGCTTTCTGGACACACCCACATCCCAGATTGTAGGTGTGGCCAGCATAGTTTAGGTACCACTCAGAATCTGGAACTCTAGGCAGTTGACTACTTTTTCTAATGGGAAATCCAGCCCAGTCTACGACAAATTCTCAGCTCCAATCCTTGGACACGCAAACAGGTCATATTTTTAAGATATCTGTAATTAAACACAGGTGGCTCAATCTTAATGAACGAGTCACTAATTACTCACTTGTGAGAAGACATGAAAATGTGCACTTTTTGGTGTGCCCCAAACTCCAAACACTGGTTACCCCTGGGTTAGAGAAAATCACTACAAAAGAGGGGTGGGTAACCCCTTACTTTCTAGCTGTTGTTGGACTACAACTCCCATCTCCCTTCTTTGGCCAGCTGAGAGAGATTAGAGTATTAATCTAATGACAGCTAAACAGCCACATGTTGCCCTCCCCAGATGTGTACAGATGGTAAAGGCATGGTTTGCTGCCCCTATGAGCTGTGAATACTGAGCAGGCCCACCTCAGCCTTCTCCTATTTTTTACTAAGCAGATCAGGAATACATTATAGTAGGATTTTGCTTTTAATAAATATTTCATGCCTTTCATCCTCTGGCGCACAAACACCCATGTACCGCGCAGCTCACAGCTGGATTATGTTGGGAAAACAGATTTAAACCAGCTCAGCATAACACAGCGTTCCACAGAGAACTCTCCTTTTCCTCCCTGGGGGCCACCTGCCCCAATAAACCTTGGCATACAAGAGGCTTCTCATTATGGGTGGAGCTTCATTTCAGAGACAAATCAGCAAAAAGTCACCTATAAGTTTATCTCCCATGTGCACCAACCTGGGGGAGGGGGCTTGGTTTCCTGGGATTGAAGCATACATTTACATTTACAGATTTACAGGAAAGGCTAAGATATTCAGGTATCCATCATAACAAGGACTTAGCTTAAAGGGGAACAGTAGCTAAAATGGGACATTTGCAGTTGCATTTAGGACCAAGTCTGCCTTTAGGAAAAGAGTCATTAAATTGAAGGGAAGCAATTCTAGAGCAAATTAACCCTTTGAGTGCCAGAGGGGTACAGAACGCATTGCAAAGAAATGTGTTCCATGCCCCTCTGGTACACAAAGGGTTAACTGCACCACAGACAAGATATGATAATTTCCATTTGAAGAACTATTTATCATTCATTGGGTAATAATCCCCATGTAAATCAGTGGAAATGAAGGGAATTTGCATCCCCTCCCAGATCTTGTGGCACATTTGATTTTCTCCACAATTGCACTTATTTAGCTTGATAGAATAAACCAATTGTACTATAGAGGCGAATCCGAAAAACTCCCAGTGACTTCATTTGGTCTTTTAACCCTTTTAATGCTAGAGAGGTCTCTGAAACATATCAATGTAATGCGTTGAAGGCCTCTCAATCATTCAGAGAGTTAAATGCCCCATTTAAATAATCGATAATGATCATTTCTGCTCTGTGGTGTAGTTGGTTTGCTCCACAATTGCACCTCGTTATCTTATAGAATATGCATAGCTGATTGCTCTTTCCGGATTCGGCCCAGAGACTCCGGGTTTGACACTGCATTACCGGGTCTCAGAAGCAGAGGCTGATTGGATGTGGGGAGGTTCTACTGAAACACTGAGCACTACTGCTCCTTCCCTGTCTGTTCCTCCCATTTCCATCCCACTTATACTCCTTCCCCACCCTGTTCCTCTTACTTCATGCCCACTTTTGTGGTATGTGTTATGGTCCACCATCACTCACACGTAAGCCCTGTCCCCTTTTCAATGCAATTTGCATCAATTACATCACCCAGCAGCACCAAAGGAGTCCCGGTGGGGGCTCTATCCTAGGTTTGAGAATATGGCACCTAGGCCCATATGTACATAGCTGGGAACTCTCCAGATTTGTCCCGGAAACTCCGGTTTTGACATTGCATTACTTGGTCTCAAGGACAGAGGCTGATTCTCCGGATGTGGGGAGTTTCTACTGCCCTCTTCTGCTCCTTCCCACCTTGTTCCTCCTACTTCTCCTCCTTTCCCACCCTGTTCCTCCCCCTTCCTGCCCACTTTTTTGATATGTGTGGGGCCCCACCCCCATTTTCGGGTAAGCCCCACACTTTTTTGACACAACTTACATCAATTATATCCCCCAGCAGCATCAGAGGAGTCCCCTCCAGGGACTCTATAACAGAAAGTTCCCAGGAATGCATGTGCATAAAAGCAGTTATTCTGGAGTAAACCAACTAAATCGTAGGGGACAAATGCATTGGAGACCTATGGACCAGTTGGTTTACTCCAGAATAAATCCAGTTTTCTGCACTAAGAGGTAGAAAGCCAGCTGCATCCTAGGGATCAGCTAAAAAACACACAATTCCAGTTGATTTATAATGGTTTTAATGAGGCTTTGCAATGTGCTGGAGACCTCTCTAGAATTTAAACCTAGAATATTCAGCCCAGATGGGCAACATGAGGCCCTTCAACTGTTGCTGGCTACACCGGCCACATTGCCAAAAAAGTGTTGGTTATATCATTAAGGGGGGTAAAAACAAAATTTAAACCAATATAAATGTTTGTGTGTTCCCTATAGTGAAATTGATTTTCCCCAGAATTACTCTACTGTTCTTTCTACATAATCTTCACATTTGAGTGAACATGCCATGTTGATTCCATGTAATAATAGGAGCTGGAATCAGTATTCTGTTCCTACTCCTCCATGATATCAATTACTAACCTTCATAGTCACTAAATGTTCCTGTTAATGCCCATATCTTTGAACTTTGCTGGCAGCAGCCTCCAGAGTGATAAGTATGGGTGCAGGTGGCAGTATCCAGTCCAAATGACACGAATCACCTCACAATGTGTAGGATAAAGGAAGGTGGGGGTTTGTCCCAAAGATGGGTGGAACGAGGTGGAGAGTAGGAGGAATGAAGTTGGGAGTGGGAGGAACAGGTGTGAAAGTGGGTGGAGTTACCACAGACCCTACTTACCTGGTGAATTATCCTCTGTCCACAAAGACTCAGTAATTAAATTAGAAAACGATTTCTCTGGGCAGTTCCCATATATGTTAATGCTGCTTGAGCCAAGGGTAGGAAAACAGGGCAATCTGTTATCATTTCTTCTATGATTTGTTTAAATCAATATAATGGAACATAGGCCCATATTTATAAAGGCAAACTGGAGCTATTCTGGATTAAACCAACTGTACCATAAGGGGAAAATAAACACTCCTAAATTCCCATGCACTTGAATAGAGCTTTTTAGCCCTTGAATGCTCGAGAAGTTTCATGGAGACCTCTATAGCATTCAAGGAGTTAAAAGCCAAATTAAATTTAACAGGCATTTTTATTTGTCCCCATGATGCAGTTGGAGAAAAACTCCAGATTGAATTAATAAATATGGGCCATGGTGTAGAGAAAATGGCATACGTGAATGTCTTTTCCCTGTGTATGATATGGGGCTGGTGTCTGGGGTTTGATGCTATACTGGCGTCAGAGGCTGGAACTAGGGGGGTGAACTGGTGAATTTATATATATATATATATATATATATATATATATATATATATACACATACATACACACAAGAGAACACTGTGTAGAAAATTCCTTTGTATTTTGTAAAATGTTTTCTAGCAAGCATATATAGTGTATTTTAGGCAGAGGAATACGCTCGATTAGTCATAAATACCCAAAGGTAATTGTGAATGATTGTGTGTGGAGTAGAAAATTGGATACACTGCACTGCATGCTGTTTGTTAAAGGAGCGCTGACACCTAAAAATGAACTGGAATTTTATACACTTAAATACCCTCTACTTCATAGAAGTATTTATAAAATATCTCTGTATGCTTTCTATGGCATAAAATCTAATCTTATATATGCTTTGAGGGAACAGACATTCTCGGCTTTTCCAGGGCTCCCTTTGATTGTCCAGAATTATGTTTAACCCCTTGAGCATTAGAGGGGTATTCAACGCATTGCTGGCACTCATGTTTAATGTGTTGAGATAAAGTAACAGCCGTTCTAAGTACAAGAGCGGTGGGCACAAGTCACATTCAGTTAACTGACATTAGCTCTTATGTCTCAATAGCACAAACATTAATTAACCCCTTAAGGACCAGCCAGGAAAAGGTCACAGCCGGGAGTTAAGGGCCATGAGACTTTTTTTTTTGCCAAAGGATTCCGTGGTCCCCGAGCAGCGTGCAGTCACATGGGGACCCCAGAATTCCATGATGTGCCACGACCGCCACCAGTCCTTAACTGCTAGGACTGTTGTGATGGTCTTGGCACTTCAAGGGTAGTTAACTGGTTAACAGGACAATTGACACATGCATTAAAAAGCAAGGATTATATTTTGGGGCTGTAACACATGAATTTTACATATGCTAGCTGTACTCACTTGATATATAAAGTTGTATTGATCTATTTCATTTTTTGAGTGTTAATGTTCCAATAAAACCCTTTGAGTGCCAGTAAGGGTTCCAATGTATTGCTTCACAATACGCAGGCCATCCATCTGGAACTCAAAGGGTTAAATCTTGACCTTAACATTTTCCATTCAAGGAACAGATCAAGTTTCGATAATAATTTGGACACATCTAATGTATGGATACAATGTCTATAGTTACATTTTTTTGTGCTGTGTTTTTCTTCACGAGACTGGTCTACTGCCTCAGACCAGGCACGCATTGTAGACCGTTGTCACAAAGATTTGCTGTGCATGCAATGCTATTTTGGCTCTCCAGATGAGCCGTCTGGTCTGCAGACCAGAATACAAGTTTGTCAGCTAGAGTGCTGACGTAGCTAAAGGGGAGGGAGGGGTAAACTCTAGATCGAAATAACGGTAAAACTCTAAAAGTTATAGCAAAAAGACATACCGTAAAATCTCCGGTATAATACGCACCTGTGTATAATACTCAGGTGTATATTATGCCCAAGATTTTAGGGGAAAACAAGAGTGCCTATGTATAATACGCACCCTTGTTTTCCCTTCTTAAGAAAAAAAAATTAAGCCTTCCAGATCCCTTCCCCCCCTCCTCCGGAGCTATCCTCTGCTAAAATACCATTTACTTATGTCAAAATTCAAGTACCCGCATTTTCTCCATTAGCAGACAACATATAACCCATGTCAATATTCCCACCGCCCGCTTCCTTCCGGCTAAGGTATTGCCCTGTGAGGACCTTTAGATCCTCACAGGGCATTACCATTGGCTGGAGCCAGTAGGTCCTGAAGGAAGCGGGCGGCGAATGGAAGTCGCCCGCAGGGAATATTGACATCTGTTATATGTTGCCTGCTAATGGGGAAAATGCGGGGACTTGAACTTTGAAGTAAGTAAATGGTATTTTAGCAGCAGATAGCGCCGGGAGAGGGAAGGGATCTGGCAGGCTTAATTTTTTTTTTTTTATAAAAAACTCTTGGGTATAATACACCCCCCCACACACTTCACATAAGGTGAAGTGGGGTAAAATTGTGCGTATTATACCCAAGATTTTACGGTAGGTGCTTTGCTTTATTTATTTAATAACTACAATATTAATGCTTGCCCAAAACAAGCATTACTATCCCTTGGTACCACTATAACTGATTTAACAGTCCCTAACTGGAAACAGATCCACTGAGCTCACTGTGAGGGACATAAACATGTAAAAAATTGGTATAGATGGAAAAATAATAAAAAATAGAGGTAATTTAAGTTCACATAGGCATCTGCAGAATATGTGAAGTCAAATTAAAGGGTTACTATATCTTTAAGAGATTTGTTGTGCTTTCCTGGTATATTAAATTGCACCAGAGAGGACAATATTATAAAAATTAAGAATGCCTACTGGTCATAAGGCAGTGTATAAGTAGCAACACAGTCCTTCTGTCTCAGGGAGTAGAGGTTAATTGCAATTTTTCCACAAAGCTTAACACAAAATGTAAAAGATAATCCACCTTAAATCCCAAGTGTTATATCTTCATTCACACCAGTGGAAATGAGATGATGCAAATGAATGGAAATGGACAGATGAATATCCATTGTCCAAACGCTCATAAAACATGCAAACAATGAAGTGTATAGTACTTGGTCACTATCAGGATCTTTGAGATGCAGCCTTGACAATGTGACCTTCTATCACACCAAACAGATATCTAGAACAAAAGGTGCAGAACAGAAGAAATCTAAAATTGGTGTTTTATTAAAGGCGTAGTAATGTCTGTTATAAAAGTTGTTCACCAAGTCTTCTTTATATTAAATGTAACAGATTGCGCTATGTGTAGGAGATTACTTGTTTGTAGTTCAAAAGTTATGAAGGGGAGAAAGATCCCCCACCCGCCCCTTCTGGCTGCCTCCCACTGAATCTGGAATCCAATCGTGGGGCTGGATGGATGCAACGAGGGTTAAACTTCAGTGAGTAAGTATAAGGAAAACCCTGCTCCCACTGACAAAGGAGGGCAAGATTTTCTTTTACTTACTGAAGTTTGTCCCTCTCTGCATCTAACGGGACTAGACTGCAGCTTCAGCTTGACATGGCCTGAAGGGGTGGGCAGAGGATCTTTCTCCACTTCATAACTTTTAAAGGGATTGTAATGTTTCATAATAAAAACAGCTCTAATTAATCATCATAGTATCTGGACTTTGGAGAGTGTTATTTCAGTTCTGTCAGAGTTGTAGTTCAAGAGTAATTGAATGACAAAGTATCCCCCTCCTGCCCCTTTTACTGATGTAACATTGCTCAGCCAGAGCAGAAGGGAGGTGCCCAGGTAAATTGCAGAGAGTGACAATCTTCAATTAAGATATGGGAGAAACCTGAAAAACTTGTCAAGGGGGGCAGGGCCTTCATTGTTCTCATAGGTCTTACAACCAGATTCCACATGTGAGAAGAGATGGCTTACACTAGGTAAAAGGAGGGGAGGGGGAAACTTTGCTTGTGAATATCTCGATAAGACTTATATCGTTCTTCATGTTTTTTTAATGCCTACAAAATAAAATAAGATAAAAAGAAGTATTACTATCCCTTTAAACTATAAACAAGTAAGCTCCAACACATAGCGCAATCTGTTACATTTAATATAAAGAAGACTCAGAGAACAACTTTTAAAACAGACACTACTATCCCTTTAATCAGTTCTCTACTAAAACAAAATGCATTTAGAGGCTAAAAAACAAATGTAGGCATATCACCCTCCTTATTATATTGCCTCACTCCTGTACACCACCGCGCTTCATACACGTTATCCATCCCTCCAATATACCGATTCATCAAGTGTACATAAGCAAAGATAAATGATTCACATATAAATCCATCACTCCTTGGGGGAGATTCACTAAGTGATGATAAAGAGGTGATAAAGAAGTGAAAAGGTGGAGATGACTTCTCCAGTTTATCACTTCTCCAGTTCCTATGCTGTTCTGTGGAGTCTATACACTTAGTGAATAGGTTCCATAGAGTATCATAGGAACTGGAAAAGTGATAAACTGGAGAAGCCATCACCACTTTATCACCTCTTTATCACTGCTTAGTGAATCTCCCCCCTTGAGTTATTGGTATAGTCACTGTCCGTCTCTCTTCTGCTGGTATAATGTAATGAAGGTGATCGCATTCCCAAAAACACATCAGCCCCACATGAGGTGCCACAAGGAAGCACTGTCTTAGTTCTTCCAAATCCATTACAATATAGATAGATGATTTCCCCACATGTATCGTTGGTACTTCTGCTGGCTTTCTCAAGTGTTATCATATCTCAAGGTGGTTGACTGTTACTGTATAATCCTGTATACACTGTATATCCGTGGCCAGGCACACATACTTCTGCAGTCTCCTGTTTGAATGCGCCATACAGTATAAAGTATCAAAGATCAGATTACTTTGAGATTTGACACATGCAGATTTAGATAGCATCTTTTGGCATGTGAAACGTTACTATCTATGTCTGCACGTCAATAAATCTCAGCGTTAGCTGATCTTTGCTATGCGCATGAGCCAAAGTATGATCTTGTACTAATGAAAAGTGTAACAACTCTGGGGCAAACCAACAACATCGTAGAGGTCAAATAAATATCACCACTGCTTGCACTGAGAAACAGGTTTCAAAGCATTCATTCTGATTTATAAAGTATTGCATAATAAGGAAAAAATTGTATTGCATTGCTATACTGCTGAATTAAAGGGTTAGTAATGGCTTAATGATATAAAAAGTACAGCAGAAAATAAGAAATCAGTTGGTGCTATTCCCATCTCTAAAACATTTATTGTTTGAGAGAGAGAACATTCTTAAGCTCCTTCCCCACCTTCTCCTGACGTCAGTTGTAAGCTAGCAGCAGGAGTTCCTGGTCTGGGGACCGACAGGCGGTTGTTCAGCAGAGCCGAAATAGTGCAAATGAAAAATAAATACTTCATTGGAAAGGTCTACAAAGTGTGATTGGTTTGCAAGCACACTTTTTAGACCGTTCCTAAGAAATATTTCTTTTTAAATCTCACTATTGCGGCTCTGCTGAAGAGCATCATCGAGTCGGCCGACTCAGATCTCCGTCTGTCAGCTTTACAGCTGATATCAGGGAAGGGGAATCTTTAGAATGCTCTATCTCTCAAACCCTAAAAATTTATGAGATAGGAATAGCACCAATGGATTTCTTATTTTCTGCACTGCAATACTTCTCTTTATATCATTAAGACATTAGTAACCCTTTAAATAAGGATAGTCCTGCTACTGAAAGATGTTTAATTCAAAAGTTATTACAGTTCAAATGTACATTTTTGGTAAAGTAACTCTGTGACCTGAAATGTTATGGTGGCACTCTTGCTACTACAGTCTATGGACAGATATTTTCTATAACAATAACCATACATAGGCTGCTATGGCAACAGAGCCAACATTACATTTCAGGCCATGGAAGTACTACTGCACCCAAAAATGGAGGTTTGAACTGTAATTTCAGAATGAAACATCTCTTAGCAGCTGGAATTTTACTTAGTAAGATCAAATCTGCAATATATTTTTTCATATGATGCAATAATTTCAATTTAAATCAATAGCAATCTTTATTTTTCCCCTACAATGCAGCTAATTTACCTCAGAATTGTTCGGATTTCTTAGTACATCGGCCACAATGCCTCAAGGCCCTCTAGTTTTCCTGTGTGCTTCATTTGAAAGTGTCAGGACTGTATGTCAATCCTATCATTAATAGGATCCCCCCCCCCCCCACTCTTCTCTGTACTAAATAATTCCCCTTTCACCTCCAGGTATGAAGAATCTTTATATTAGGAGATCTGTGAGTTTTAGACACTTCTTAGAATTATTGCAACTCTCCAGCAACCCTTGAATTTTAATGCACGCTTTCAGTCTCAAAGTAGGATCAAACTCATTACTTTGCTCTGACAAGCCTGTTTGTCTAACCTGAGCATCCACAGCCTTTCCAGTGAAACTAATTCCTATGAGGAATTAGTTTCAGATCTGTGAAACTCCCATGTACACCAGTTTTCCAACGCACGTCTAATTTGATTTTTTAAAAGTAGTTCAGTCGCTCACCTCTGACCTGTCGATCTATCAGCTTGTGAGTCTGGAAGGAGGGTTACCAAGGTGTTGTTGGGAGACTGGGAAATTAAATTTGCTTCTTTCCTCATTTGCTTACTCTGTATCCTCTAGGTAACTCTCAGTGCCTGCACACTGCTGGCCTATTTAACCATTTATGGACCAGATGGGTGAGCAATCCATTACACCTAAAAATTCAATTTGTTTACATAATTTTACCCTGTGAGTACCAGAGAGGTATCCAGCACATTGGGGCTTGTGTATTAAGGTGTGATAAAGAGGAGATAATGTGGATTTAACTTCTCCTGTGATATCACTTCTCCATTTCCTGTGTTCTTCTATGGGGCCTATGACTAAGATCTCTGAAGTTGGAAAAATCTAAGTGAATAGGCTCTATAGAATAAAAAAGAAATTGGTGAAGTGATCTCTCTGGAGAAGTCTTCTCTACTTTATCATCTCTTTATCATATCTTAGTGCATAACCCCCATTGTGTTGGAGATCTTAGTGGATTGTATCCATAGAATAACAAAGGAACTGGAGAAGTGATATCACTGGAATAGATATATCCGCTTTATCACCTCTTTATCACACCTTAGTGAATAACCCCCCCCCCCCCGATGTTGTCTTCAATTGTGCTAAGGTGATTTATTAAAGGGATAGTAATATTTCGTTTTAACTTTATTTTATTTTGTAGACATTAAAAAAACATGAAGAACGATATAAGGATTATCTCTCAAACCTTTATGGTTTAAGAGATATTCACAAAGTTTCCCCCTCCCACCCCTTTTTCCTAGTGTAAGCTATCTCTTCTCAGATGTGAATGGTTGTAAGACCAGACAGATAACAGCAGAGGACAATCTTCTTTGTATGAAAACAATGAAAGCCCTTCCCCCCTTGACAAGTTTTTCAGCTTTTTCCCTGATCTTAATTGAAGATTGTCCCTCTCTGCAGTCTACCTGGGCACCTCCCTTCTGATCTGGCTGAACGGGGGGGGGGATACTTTGCTTGTGAATATCTCTTAACCCTTTGAGTGCCAGAGGGGTACGGAATGCATTGCTTTGCAATGCTGTCCATACCCCTCTGGCACTCAAAGGGTTAAACCATAAAGGTTTGAGAGATTAGACTTATATCGTTCTTCATGTTTTTTTTAATGCCTACAAAATAAAATAAAGATAAAACGAAATATTACTATCCCTTTAAGGTTAGTTCCCACTGGTCCTGTATTCAGAAAGGCTGTTACCTCATTCCAGTCCATTTACAGGAAATAGAGCACTATCACTTCTGAGACACCAACAGATATTGATATGGTAATGGAGTCGAGGTACCTTGGAAAAAAACATAGATAAGACTAGATTTTAGGTCTCAGAAAACAAATACAGAATCTGTACAGATCACAGCATGAAGTATGAGGTATTTAAAGGTACAGTGCTTCGTAGGACAGGATTTTTAATATGCACTGGGGATGTTTAGAAGAGTAAATAAATCAGATCTGTGTCTTTAGTTTCACATTGAGTTAAATCTCTTGAATACTAGAGAGATCTCCAGCACATACCCTGCCATGTTTGGTGGTTAAAAAGCCCCTTTTAAACCTTTGAGTGGCAGATGGGTAAGTAATGCATTACTTTGCAACGCGTTACATACCCCTCTGGCATTAAAAGTGTTAAATCAGTTACATTTGTATTTGTCCCCTATGGTGCAGTTAGCTTGCTCCAGAATTGCTCTAGTTCTTCTTAATACATCTGCCTTATTGTGGTATAAGCAATGCTTGGCTGTGGATACCTGCATGTTGTAATGTTTTAACTGCTTAAGGACCAGCTGTCCTGGTGTTGGTTTCCCTTTAAGGACCAGATAGGGAAGTTTGGTGTGGCGACACACATGACTGATCACGTTTGCCAGCGTGCCAAATGGAGGTATGACAGTAACCACTCCAGTCTTGGAATAGTCAACTTCAGACCCTGCTACTACTCACAGCTCTCTCACAGGAGTGCTCTGAGCAAAAAATAGGTGATGTGCCAGGACCCTCACTGGTACTTTAGAGAAGGACAGCAGTGATAGTCGTGACAAGTCACTGGTCCTTAAGGGGTTAAACGGTACGGTTGCTACTGTCCAACACTGGCCTTCTTGTACACAAACTCATGTATATAGTTACAGGTGTACAAGTAAACAAGCTTGAAGAACTCACCCTGGTCCTGGAAGCACCGGTGCCCCCCCCCCCACAACCACAGCTTTGATTTCAGCAAATGAAAAGACACCAGAAGGGAGCGCTTCATGGAGCAACCAACAACTCCAAAGCCAGCCAGAGATAGAATAAAAATGTACTTTATTTGTATAAATATTAAAACAAAAACAGGAATAATGACGGTACATGAGGATGAACTCAAACAAAGCACACCACAATCTGCCTAACGTGTTTTGCGAAACGAGTCACTTAATCATAGGCTCTATGATTAAGTGACTCATTTTTTCGAAACGCATTAAGCAGCTCATGGTGTGCTTTGTTTGAGTCCATCCTCATTTATTTGTACAAATAAAATCATTTTTATTCTCTCTCTGGCTGGCTTTGGAGTTGTTGGTTACTCCGTGAACCACTCCCTTCTGGTGTCTTCTCAATACCTGCATTTTGGCCTGAGTGACTCTGATTTACTAAGAAGAAATGGAGCCGTTCTGGAGCAATCCAACTGCACCACAAATAAATCGTCTCCAAATTGCCTTTGATCTAAATGGGGATTTTTCCTACGTGAACACTAGAGAAATCTCCAATACGTTCTGATGCAATACATTGAGGAACTCTGATATTCAATGAGTTAAATTCTCATTTAAATGAACCCAAAGCAATGTGTTGCACACCCCTCTGGCACTCAAAGGTTTAAAGAGTAATTTCTCCCTTATGGTACGATTTGTTTTCCTCTGAATTTCTCCACCTTCCTTTGTACATCGGCCTCTCGGTACTCTGTAATATGCCTGATGTTATTGAAAAGCTTGTTTGGAGCAGTCACAATATTGTACCTATCCATCCTTTTCCGCAAACTATATTTCCCGAGCTCCTGACAATCCATCAATAGAAATAATGGGAAAAATCTCCCTGAAGTTGAAATGTGTGTTCTTACTGCTGGCATTCTATATAGATCTACCATTTCATTTATCACCATCAGTTGCAAAAGACAAAAAAAATGGCTTCTCTGTTTATTTGTGTATCTCACTGAACAGTATAAAGCTGGTGTACCAAGAGGAATTAGAGTGATTTGGGTACGAACAAATTGCACCATAGGGGAAAATAAAAATCAGCATGGATTTAAATGCAAGTTTAACACTTTAAGTGCAATGCGTTGGATAACTCTCTGGAGCGCAAAGGGTTAAGCTCTTTAATGCTAGAGAGGCCTGTAAATCATTGTAAACAATGTTCCAATTAAAGTGAAACTTTCATCCACTGTAAAGTCACCCTGCTATAATTAAGTAGGTAGCGACAAGCTTCTGAATATATAGTTTACCTTTCACAAGTAGGCCGATCTGAAGAAATCCATCATTGAAGGAGACCGGAACCCAGGCTACAGCACAGACATCTTGTCTGCACGCCTGTGCCATCAGTCCCAGTCTCCACTGTGTAGACTGCAGTGCACCATATGGTTACCGGAAGGGACTGAGGGCGCTGGCGTGCAGACTGCGCTAACCCGGCCATCAGCCTCCTTCAATGATGGATTTCTTCAGATCGGGCTTCTTGTGAAAGGTAAGCTATATATTCAGAAGCTAGTCGCTACCTGCTTAATTATAGCAGGGTGACTTTAGAGAGGATGAAAGTTCCGCTTTAAGGTCATCAATCAGCACTGGAAGTGTTAAAGGTATCATTTAAACTGTGATGGTAAGCATGGTGAATGCGTTATACCAATTTAGCCTCTATCACTTGTGCTCATGGATAGAACTCTGCAGTGTTAAGCAATACATTAGCAGCCTCTCTAGAATTTGAGGCATTACATTCCTTATTTAAATCAATGAGAATGTTCACTTGTTCCATATGGTGCAGTAAATTTGCACAGAATCCATCACACTTTCAGTAGTATTGTGCTCCATCGTAAATTCTGTATGAATAATGACTTCCAGCTTGGCACAGGATCACTCATTGTAGCACTTCTTTCTGACATATATACTATCTTGTGGCATATGACCATCGGCACAACTAGCACGACTGCAACAAGTGTGATCATGATGGTCATACCTGGGTAGTCTCAGGGTTTGACCAGGAGACTCTGGGTTTTGACCCAGATCTCATGGTCTCAGTTTGAAGGGCCAGATTCTCAGGGTGAGAGAATCCAGTGCTACATATGATTTGTGCAAATTAACTGCTCCTTTAGGTTCTAAATTTAAACCATTTGCACCAGAAAGGCAGAGGGAGAAGTCCTGCTGGTCTTGTGAGTTATTTAGCTAAGTTATAGCATTGTACAAGTACACTGACCACTGACAAGAGCTCACTGGGGTTATTGCAAGCAGGGATGTATCACTTATAATTTATGGTAATGGGAGGGCTAAGAGTTAATATTTCAAAGATACAAGGGTCAGATTATTATAAAAGTTCTCCAGTTATGGCAATTGGTTCTGGCATCCAAGCTGACCACTGAAAACCCCTTACAATCAGAGAAGTTTACTATCTTAACTGTGGTACATCGCTGCAGAATTAGTTGGCGCTATATAAATAAAGAATAATAATAATTAACTGGTGGCCACTGACATGATCATCACAAATCTCCCAACATTTCAGATTGCCAATGAGGGACACTTGCTTTATGTGGTATTGCAGTGTGAAAGGTGAGCTAGGTATTTCATGACCTGTTTTCATCTCTTTATCTAACTGATTAAATGATTCAGAGAACAGTATTTTAATTACATGGACTGATTTATGAACACATATACTGAAGTAACATTAATATGAGTTTTATTGCTGTGGAGCAATGTGATACACTGATACATACACCACACAGTCTGGGCTCCTAATAAAGTGGGACACCAGGGAGAGATTTGGATTTCAAAGAGGGATTGTCCTATCTAAAGAGGGACACTTGGGAGGTATGTCATCACACACAGTCACTGGTAGCCACAAGGCATAATATACTGGGATAGTACACAACAGGGTGAATATACAACAGATTCCACACTAAATTAGGCACTGGAATACTTTTTTTTTAACCTACATCTGCCTAAAGCCAGTTTACTAAGTTGCATAAGCTAAAAGCCCTCTCCTTAAGCTGCTTGTGCCAAAGACAATGGGACAGCCAATGAAACCTTGTGGTATGTTTCTTTCTTCTCCACCTTGTTTAATTATAATAAACAAGGTTGAAAGGAAATGGAGTGATTTAATTCCATGTCTCTTTGCACTCTATGGGGAAAACATGTAAGCTTTCTGGCGTTAAAGTCCTAATGCTAGTGGAGATTATCCTTTTGTATTCATGATAGCAATCATATCACATACTCCCTAATGTAACCACTGCTGATAGATGCCAGATCACCAGCTGTTGTTGGACTACAACTTCCATAATCTTCAGCTTGTCAAATTCCATCTTAGAATGATTAGAATTGTAGTCCAGCATCATATGGAGTCCAACAGAGGATGATGGGAATTTCAGGCAAGCAATATCTGTGGAGCCACATGTTGCACAATTCAACAATATGGAGTCCTTGCCATTGCTGTGTTTTATACTGTATGAGGGATTTGGACACTGCAGAGCCGTTCAGCGCTCCTTAGTGCTGTATAATTTGTAGAGGAAGTGTTTAATGGGCAGATACAAGCAGACTGTGTGAATAAGCATGTCTGTGCAGTGCCAAAGAGCTCCATTTTCACAACTCAAGTACAATTTAGGGTAATTTTTATGTCAGGCGTTCTGTTCTTCTGTTTATGTTAAGATGTTTTATGCTTTTAACTGGTAAAGAAAAAAAAAAATCTTTAAAGATGTTCAATTCAAGCACAAAGTGTTTCCGGCACATGTTTGGAATAATAAAAGAAGATATTTTAATGTCATTTTATTTTGAAATCTCAATATAATTAGATAATAGCATTTAATTGATACATATGTTAGGGATATCAACTTTTTAGGGTATAGAAAAAGGTCACAATGGGAAATATTTGGGGCAGTATGCAGAAAATAAAAAGACAAACAATTCTGAAGCCAACCAACTGTCTCATAGAGGGAGAAATAAACATATTCCTAGTACCCAAGGACTTTTAACCCTTTTAGTGCCAGAGAGGTACGCAACACATTGCAAAGCAATGCGTTGCATACCCCTCTGACACCAAAAGGGTTAAAGAGTAGTATCAGGTAGTATGGTTTCATCCTGTTGAGTAAAACTAGTATACTCCCATTACCAATATATTTTTTTCCCCAAAGCTTTATTGAAAGATAATGAAGATACACAGGCAGTAAGAACATTGACTTATAGTACAATATTTCATGAGATAACAAGAATAACATTGGTTGCAGCAAAAATGGAAACATAGGCGGAGAAATGGAATAGTAAAGCCAGTACCAATATTTTTAACCCCTTGTATTCTGGAAATGTACTTCCCCACCCATCCCACTGTCTGTTGGACTGACTCAAGGATCAGTCCTGGGACCCTTGCTCTTCTCAGTCCACACTGTGTCAAACCTACCTTCCTCTAGACTGTAAGCTCTAACGAGCAGGGCCCTCTGATCCTTCTGTTCTCCACTTTTGATTGTGCTATTTAATACCTCTGTCTATTCCCAATTGTACAGTGCTGCGAAATTAGTTGGTGCTATATAAATAAAGAATAATAATAATAATTATAATGTAGCTCACACATTATGAAGCAATGCAATGGAGACTTCCCAAGCATTCAAGGGGTTTTAAACCCCATTTAAATCTAATTTCATTTGTACCCTATGGAGAAGCTGCTCTATGCCAGAATTGCTGCTGTTTTGTATCCTAAATACGGACCCTATTTCTAACTGTAGATGTATTTGTTCAGTCTTGAACATTCACTCCAGGATAAATGCTTCACATGACCTGAACTTCTGGAGTTCTACCTCAATGCTTCAATGTTAGACAAAAGGAAAGAGAGTATAGCAATTGATCAGCCCAAGGTCTCGGCTTCTGGGCTGCCAATGTTCCATATGCAAATCAAACACACTATCGGTCAACCAGAGCACAACTTGTTCCTTCCATCACTACACTCCGTCAGCCCATTGTCATATTGTCCTGAAGAAAATCTAGTATTTGGTTGGCTGAATAACTATTAGTGGAGTAACAAATGGACCTTTTCTGTCTCAAAAGCTTATGCAACCAAATATCTTGACTGGTTCTCTGGTACACAAAAAATATCACAACAAACAAAATAAATTATTGTTATAAATGAGCAAACTATATTTTTCTGAATTTTGCAAGTCCTGAAACCTTACTCAAACCTTTTGTTTTTGCATATGGCTTTTAAATGATAGAATCATAGTAAAAGTGATCACACTTTGAGACTGATGTACTAAAATAAATTAGGATCAATGCAATGCTGAAGTGTGTCTGGTGATATATAGAGATCGCTTTGCCATGGAGAATATGACACACTTCACCATATGCACTAAGAATTAGGTATACAAAGAGAGAGGGAGAAACATTTAAATTATTAAAATACTAGTGTAAAAGCCCGTGTACACAGGCCAAAGTGCGTAAAGAAAGCGAAAATAATTGTATTTACAGAAAGCCCTCTGTGTGGGGAAAAAAAGTAATTTATCCAATAATATGGCTATTTAAATGGCTATGTAACGGCAGGTGTACTAACATTGAAGTACACGGCATGTGTACTACCGTACTACACCTCCCAGCATTATGTGCATTTGGGCAGTGTGTACTGCGCATGACTGCACTAGACAAACATACTTTTATATTATTGGATAAGCAGGCCAATAATGACGGGCGGTGTAAACAAATAACTGCTGGAGAGCAACATGTCACTATTTTGCTGTTAGGCTACAACTCCAATCATCCTCCATCAGAAAAGGGGTAATGGGAGTTGTAGTGCAACAGTAGCGGAGTTTCACATTGCAAATTCCTAGCCCATAAAACACCAAAGACAGATGGCACATTAATTTTATTGGTTATAGTCAGACAACTACAAATAAATGAGATCAGCTTCTAGCCGAGCTTGTAGACAAAAGTGCAAAATACTTTTATGTCAGGTGCACCTTCATTTCAAGCACGATCCTACAGACAGAGATCGAGTCAGACAGATAGTAGATATATACAAAGTAAAGGGACCAGTCATCAAGACCAGCAAACAGCCAAGAATGGTGCACCTTTCTGTATGTTTCCTTCCATGGAAGTGTAGTTCCCTTGTACAGTGACCTGTGTATCTGTGCTGCTTCCATCATCAGAAGTCTTTCCTCTAACAAAATCTTCAACCACACACCACTACATTTAAATACCTCCTTGTGACAGATCTTGCCCTTGCCTTGGTAGTCTTCATAGCGTCATTGCTCACCGGAAACATGCAACTCTATCCAATAATGTAAAAGGCCAGCTCCGAGCATTCTGTGCATCTATACTGCACATGACTGCATTGGACAAATCTGGCCTTTTATATTATTGGATGAGGTTGGACTAAATGTGTGTTGGGTGGTATGTTGGATAGCAGAGACAATGCACTCACCCTCAGACCCCAGTAACAAGAACAGCAGCATCACTCCCTTAACCATCTGAGTACACTAGAGATGTGAAATGCATTGCTCCGTACAGTATAAGAAGCAATGTTTATGCACATAGTCCTCAGTATGTATCCTTCTAAGGGAAGCTATAGGTATAGAAATATATTTCTATTATTGTGTTTTATTGAATCACTTACCTAGATAGTAACTCTTCATAGAGCAGTTAGAATTATGGATTCATAAATGTTTTGCATAGTATCTTCATTTGCCTATATTTTCCATTTTAAATCTATATTTCTTTATACAAGTAAACTACAGATTTTATCAATATAAATGAGCTTAACCATAAAGAAAGAGAGAGTTCCCCATGATTTTAAACGATGTATGAACCTCTTGGTCAATTCCTCACATTCTGCACCATGCAAAACTCTATGGGACAAATATATAAAGGGATTTTTGGAGCGATGTAAGAAACGTTCGCATCAGATAAAGGCATTTTTGTGCGCAGATAGATTTTGCGCATGTTCTAATCCAAGAAGCTAAATACCGAACGCTTCTTGAATTGCGCATAAAAAATTCCATTTTACGACAACAGTACACAGACATATAAATTAATCCACAATAGCAGATCTTGCATTAGGCGCTTTCGCTATTCCACTCACAGATTCGTTAATCTTAGCCACGCCCACAAAAAAATATATGCAGCTGTTCGCTAATCTTCATTTTTTCATGTGCAATTCAACAAAATCATTGACAAACCTATTCCTTAGGGGTTTTCACATGGGAAATAGCGATTGCGCACGTTTCCTGCATCGCGCCATTTGTTCTCTAAAGGACAGTTGGTTTGCTCCAGAATTGCTTTAATTTTTTTATACAAACGTGTCAAAGAATGGGAGAAAAAAGGTACAAGATCATTTACTGTGTCTGTTTATTTGATATGGGGCTTTGCTGTGTAATGACTTGTAGGGCTAAATACCCAGGTATAATACTTAAAATTCCTTTGGCATGTTAGCATCTTGTGGCATAAAATGGTGCCGGGCCCCTTATTATTAACCCTTGGAGTGTCAGAGAGGTATGGAACACATTGCAAAGCAGTGCTAGCGTGCCCCTCTTGCACTCAAAAGGTTCACCCTTTGAGAGCCAGACGGGTAAGCAAAGCATTAAAGAGCAATATGTTGCGCACCACTGTGGCACTAAAAGGGCTAATGGCACATCTGTGCTGTACAGTTCAGTAATAATGTAATAGGGATGTCTGGGATTACTTGATAACCTAGCACATACGGAAGGACGGTTGACTGCAGGATATGAGTTTGCAGATGCAGAGTAGTTAAATACTTGTTTGCAAGTCAGGGGTGAACAATGTGAGTCCCTCTAGATGTTGCCTACCTAAAACCCGTACCATCCTCTGCCAGCCATTGAGTGTCAGGGAGATTATGAAAGTTGTAGGCCAGCAGTAGCAGGAGAGCCTCACGTTGCCTTCCCCTGACCAACAAACCTGTATGTGACTATTCTGATTTCTACTAACTCAGATTCTGCAGCTAGCTGAGTCTTTCCTCATGGGATTACATGTTCCATAGAAGATGGACAGTACTGAAACATTGCCAAATTTAAGCCCTATTTCTTAGTCAACTGATTGCAGTCACATTTTCTCAGTTATAACAATCACACCAAGCTCCACATAATTCTGCATTTGGCTTCATAGTGCAAAACCAGTAATGATAAAGCAGCTCAATACTGCAGGTAATTCCCATCAATCCAGCTCCAACAGAGTCAGTTTAACAAGACTGCACATTATATAAGGCATTATTTGAGTTTTAAAAGGAGTTGTTTCTATTGAACTCTACTGAGCCTCTACCGACTGATAGATGCCCGGGTCTAACAAATGCCAGATCTGCCCACCTCATTAGCTTTCCATCCTACAGACATGCCTTTTCTCTTGGGATCATACAGTATCTCAGCAGCAGAAGCAGTAATGTATAATTCTTATGGTTGGCCCAACAAAGGTTATAATGAGAGATATAGAGAATCCAATTTTCTGCAAGATCAATACAGCTTCTAATATACTGCATCACAAGACACACTGCTGTATATTACTGGAAAAGTTGCTCCAAGAAGTAAATTAGGTGGCAGGTTGCTGTGCTATTGCCTGCATGCTTATCACTGTACATGGGTTTACATGTTAGACTTTCTGATAGTGGTTTCTATCACATTAATTTGTTGGCTTATCCCAAGGACTTTGATGGTTAACTTTCCAACTACACCTGCACGAAGAGCAGCCTGCTATCAATTCAAACAAAACTTTATTAACTCAAAGGGTGATGAATTTGCAAAAAAATCAAAGACAATTAATAATCTTAAGCCCTGGATGCTGGAAAGGTCTTCAATTTATTGCTTTGCAATGCATCGAAGACCTCTCTGATATCTAATGGGTTTAATTGGTATATAGTAGATATTCTCATGTAAAAAGATGTGTCTTTTCATAGGGTGTTCATATATAATATATATATATATATATATATATATATATATATATATAGTTAATTGTAATAGAGGCATTGGAGGCATTTTTAGCATTCAAGTCATTAACCTTTTGAGTGCCAGAGGGGTGTGCAAGGCATTTAGAGGGTTAAAGGATTTTTGCTCAACACCCCTTATTACAACAGGTGTAAGTTAGATGCTAGTCAAGAGGGTGGGCCATGGATATATCGAGAAGCCCACTGTGACTGAAAGTAGCACGGACAGGGTCCTGTTCCCCCCCCAGCTCATCCCGTGGAATGGGAGTCCTTAGAGGTTAGTTGGGGTGTGGGTGGAGTTAAGTGGGGGTTTAGACATCTCAGGATAGGTTGTGCTTCCTTTTCAGCTGGACCGCAGGGGAGAAGCAGCATCCCGCTCCTCCTTCCCAATGTTATTTTGTGATGTTTTCTTCAGTCAAGGTACAGTTAGTGTAGATAGTGAAGTCTGTGTTAGTAAAAAAAAAAAAATTGTATGTGCAAGGCTGTACATGTTTTGTTTTCTTGGTTTGGAGGGCTGGTTGATTCTTTCAAGGCATTGGTTAACACGTTCCTGTTTGGGCTGTAGCTCAGGGGCTGATGCGTCCTAGGCTGATATTCATGGTATAGTCAGTGCTTTGAACTGTTTGCTGGTATGGGGAGAGGAATACCATCAGGCCACGGCCCCTTTTATCTCCAAGTGGTCTGGTGTTTATTATTTATGGGGTAGTTGGTTTGGTTACAAGATATGGCATCTTTCAGTGAAGTGCATTACAGTGCAAGATGTTGCATCTGACAGGTTAAAAGAAAAACTAAGGCATATAAAATAGCTCATATGCTTAACGCCCATCTTGATAAAGACATTGCCCATGAATTGCTGTGCAATGTGCTGGAGATGTTTCTAGCATCCACTGGGTTAATAAACAAAGCAGAGGTTAGAATATACATTAAGACAGTGGTAGTGTGTGCAATTGCATTCCTGATATCAGCGCACATTGTGATTTAATGTTCCTATTACATTACATTGCTTTAAGATGCATCATTTTCAGGCACATATTCCACGTCTGTCTCAGCTACTGCATTTTTATGATTTCTTTTTCCATTATGCATCGTGTAATTGATTTCTCAAATACAGTTTGTCTAGAAGACAGAATGCACTTTTAATGTAGTAGCAGCACCTGTTACAGAGTTAATTACAATACCAATAAAGTGCAATTGCTCACACATACAACACTTCGTCTGCTGCCTTCAATGTTAGCTTCATAATATATTGTAATTAGGTTTTTAAACTTAGGCTGGGTGCCAACGGCCAGGTTTCACTGAAGGTGCAAAATATACTGCATTCCTGCTTGAGTACACTACATTATCTGCCATGATAAGCCCATACAGAATAGGGCCAGATTTCCTCAAAAGGCGCAGCAGACAAATAGCTAAAGCGCCACATTCTGAGGGGTGCATCGATTATATTGCCAACTCCCACATTCTGAGTTTTGGGTTTGGTAGAGAACCTAACATTCACAATAGCAATAGTTTAGACTAGGTGCTCTCAACATATCCATAATGTTAACTGAGAAAATCATGAGAAAGGACCGCAGTTTGGACAGCAACATAATGTTAACCAGGTGTATGCAGTATTAAAATATATATGTGGGTCTTCCGAGTCCCATGAGTATGATATAGAACTGGAACAGTATGTGCATATTTCTGAGTATCATGTACATATATATCAGTGTATACATGTAAAGTGGTATTAAATTATTTTTTTGCCCTTAATTCACTGAAAATTACTGAACAACGCTAAAGGTAGTTGGGCCTTAGTAATTTGTACCTGCTGCACTAATGTAGTTCAGCCTCTGTGTGTGAGTGGTGCAAGCTGAAGAATAGAGTGTAGTAGAAATACATCATCTGTGTGCTAGACTTAGCACTGCTACGTTCATAATCCAAAAATGCACCTGCATGCAATCACTGTGCAGAAAAGCAGATTAGTAAAATCCCTTTAAAAAGCACTTTGGAATGTATGGCCTATGTTTATTGAACAGTGGAAAAGACATTCAAAGCCACTATAATTGATTAATCTATTAAAATTATTTATCAAGCAGAGATTTTTGGGGTGTTATTGTAGAAATCTTTTCTTCAATGTGTCACGTAAGAAGGGTAGAAAGACCCACAATGCAGTAAGGTAATCTGTCTGCCAGGCAAGGGCAACCAATTGCACCCAGAGGTTGAGTCCCAATGGTTTTGTGGCCACCAGTGGTCAAAGTACTGAAGGGCTGTACTAAAGATATAAAAATAAAAACATAGACTGAGAATGGGATACTACCAGCTATATCATATTTACCATATGTGCCACAGGGGGATTTCAGGCACTAAAGGGAGATGACTGAGGCAAGATCAGACAGTCTAAAATCAAGGCTGGCAGAGTTTGTTCAGCCAGTAAATCAGGCAAGTGATTGAGGCTTGCTGATTTCGAGCAAGGTCATTCACATATGCAGAGTTTGAGGCTGGAGGAAGGCAAGCAAGTTAGAAACTGGGCGATAAGGAACCAGGACCTGCACCCATGCTCAAGATCAGACTTGATAATTGAGTGATGGGTCCCAGGTATTATCAGGTAGACATAGGTAGCCTAGACTAATCAGTATGCAGCAATCTTAAGGAGTGTTATGGCTCTATAGAATAATACAAAAGCTCTCACAGACATGTTTGGAGTACAAGGAAGGGTGTATCCTGATGCATGAATGATGAAACAAAAATGTGGTGCACACAACAGTGGTGGGAGGCATGGCACACTGCTTGATAAATATAGGCCTATATTACTTCTAATATTATTATTATTAATTGTAGAAGTAATAGTAATACATTATTTTCCTGCAAATGACACGCATGCTATGGGGCAACCATAAAAGGCTCGGCAGTAAAGTCTTGGTATGCTTATGCTTATATGTACTAAAGAATTCACATTTGAATGTGTACCCCCAAATGCAGCTGCTAGCATTGGAAGCAAATTCTAGTGATGCCATGTTGCCAGATTCATATATTTCCCCCTCTCAATTGTGAATGTTTCTGAATAAGAACTGCCTTGTCTACTGATACGCAGTCATCTACTGTACTTAACCTTATCATAACTGGATTCCTTTAATATCAGAACCACTGGAAATGGCATGATCTGTAAATAATGGTATCTCTTGTCTTTGATAGGGGACACCTGTGTGTTGCTGTTTAAAGCATTCCTTGTTCCTCTGGCAGTCAAGTGGTTGAATCACATGATCCTCATGTTGTGAAATCTCCTACCACACAAACTTTCCATTCTCCTCTCCCCACCTCTTGCTTATATTGATTCCATGTCAGCTGCTTCAATATTGATCAGATGGTTAAAAAAGAAAATTGCTTTTATATAGTTTGAAAGCAGCAGACTCACTGTTGGCCAGCATAGCTATTTACACAGTGTCTCTGAAGATTAGAATTTTTTTTTTTAATATTCCTCCCTCCCTTGGTTGTTCATTATGCTCTATTGTGGAGATTCTTGGAATATTAGAGTATTTTAATTTTACAAGATTGTTAGTAGGTGTGATCAAACAGTGGCAAATCACAACCTGACATAAACAGGGCAAGATAGAAAGGCCTCAAGTGAATCATTTGTGGTTTTACCAATAGGCCTCTTAGTGTCAGTGTCATGTCAAAGTAATCATTACAATTGACATATGCTTCTCCGTTTAGGATGATTAAATATTTCTCAGGTGATGGGGGAGTAGAGAATGATAAAAAAGTACATTTTCATGCAGCAGGAATTTCCACAGAATGGGAGATGTGTTTTCCCTTTCCACAGAAGTTCTCAGAAAACAAAGATTAACCAGACCTCTTCAGACAGTGGTTGGAAGGCTGAGGTACATGTACACTGTCATCTCTGACACACACAGTAGCATTCACACATTCAGGTGCACACAAATACATACACTCCAGCATGCATACGCACCTCACTTTGCCACAGGTAGACATACCAGAAAAGGCTTTCGTACAGTAATTTCCATAAGAAGAGAGCTCTAGAGGAGACCTTTATCATTCTAGCTGTTGGACTAAAATTGTCATTACCCACAACTGGTCAATGGGCAGCTGAATATTTTGGGAGCTGAAGTCTAGCAACAGATGACTTTCCATAGGATGATCACCTGACTGCCAACAACAGGCTCATGATAGTGATGGGAGTTGTAGTGAAACAACATCCTCATCCAATAGTTAGCCAAAGGTGATGGGAGCTGTACTAAAACAACAGGTGATGAGCCACAGGTTGATCACCCATTTCCTAATGTCTAGTTTTGGGATGGAAAATGGTGGATCCCAATAACAGAATAGAAGCTAGATTTTAATGGCAACAGTAACCAGAACAGCTTATCTAAATGAAAATTGTTTCTCGATGAAAAAGTTTGGATTATAAAATATGGACAGTCTGGGTGTATCCTATAATATAAAAGGCCAGAATGTTTTTCCGATGCAGTAATGCACAGTAGAGACTGCCTGAACATACAGAATGCTGTGCGTTTGGGCAGTCTCTACTGTACAAGACTGCATAGTGTGCGCCGCCAGTGAGGCAGCAGAAGTATTCAGAGCAAGACCGGCCTCTTTACCCCACCGGACCTTGGCCCGTGTACACGGGGTTTTACACTAGTATATATATATATATATATATAACTGGCTTGAAAATAAAAGCTTCACTATATAGCATGATGTTCTCCATGGTTGCTGGAGTCCTTGCAGGTTCCTGATCCATGTTATAGATAGACTGGCCAATGGAGGCATATAAGTCATTATGTATAAAGCAAAACACGTTCAGTTCTGGAGCATACCAACAGCACCGCAGGGAGAGAATGCAAATTCCCCAAATCCCTATAAGTTTAAATGGAGATTGTAACCCAATGAATCCTGAAGAGGCCTCCAATGCATTTCTTTCACTGCTGGTAGATGTTTCATTCACACGTTATTACAGATCAAGCTTATGTGTTAATTAATCAAATTGTCAGCAACAGTGCAAACTTGATGTCAAGAAATATATCTTCTTTATATTGCTTTCTATGGGGGTGCTTGAGTCATAGGATCCTCTATTAAGAAAAAAGTCTACTTTGACATTCTGAATATAAAGTAACTAGTGTAAAAGCCCATGTACATGGGCCAAGGTCAGGGTAATGGTAACCCTTTGAGTGCCAGATGGGTAAGCGGCTGCTACCTCACTGCTCCACGCGATGCAGTCTTGTGGGCAGTCTCTACTCCGCATGACTGCATCGTGACAAACATCCTAGACAATTATTATATTGGAGGATTCTTAGCACCACTTGTTTTTAGATCAGAATGTTCAAAAGTATAAAATACCTTGAATTTAACATTATCAGTACATTTTTTCAGTGTATAAACCATGGAGCAGATAAATAAACACAAGCTGGAGTTATTCTGGAATAAACCAACTGAACCATAGTGGACAAATACAAATTCCTGTTAAATTAAATACACTTTTAACCCCTTGAATGCTAGAGAAGTCTCCAATGCATTGTGAAGCATTGCATTGGAGACCTCTCTGGCATTCAAGAGGCTTAAATGCTCTATTCAAGTGTACAAGGATTTAAGGATTCTTATTTGTCCCCTTTGATGCAGTTGGTTTACTCCAGAATAACTCCAGTTTGCTTTTATAAATATGGGCACATGTTATTATACAGGAATTTTGCCAGAGAGGTACACAAAGGGTTAAGGACCATGGTATGCAATGCCTCATGTTACAATACATTGCACAGTCATGTGATTCTCAAGGAGTTAGCATTTTTTGGAAGTGAGCTTTGGAGTTAAAACTGGGGTTAAGACCATCAGTTTTTTGGACATATGATTAGTTTTAGTGTTAAGTTTGGTCAGACCAACATTTAAGACCAACTTTTTTAAAACTGTCTTAACTAAAATAAAAAGTTGTGCTGAAAATCTGATAGCAACATAGTTTAACTCCAATAACAGATTTTAACACCACATTTTCTTTTGAACATAGGTAGCTATAGACCAGGGGTTCTCAACCCATGCCCTCGGTGGCCACTAACAGGCCAGAACTTAGGAATGTCCCTGCTAGAACACAAGTGTGTTGATCAGAGGCTCATTCACCTTGATTAACTCACCTGTGCCTTCACAAGGAAATTCTCAAATCCTGGTCTGTTAGTGGCCACTGAGGGCATGGGTTCAGAACCACTGCTATAGACTACAGATGCCCATAGTGCTTGAAAAAGAACAGCACCACCTTATGACCAGAATAGAAAATTACAGTAAACAAAAAATAAAAAAATATAGTGCCCCCGAGGTATCCAAAACATTGTGTTGGAATGCCTTGGATATCTCTCTGTCAGTCAAAGTGTTAATACATTTGTATGACTCATTAAATACTGGTGGTACCCATTCCCTTTATCCAACGGGAACATCCCAATAATATTAAAACAAAAATATGACTGTGTTTTTAATCATATCTTCTAACTGTTGATTGCTATCTAGGATACAAGAGGTTTAAGTAGTTTATCACATAGAGTAGGCTATAAAATCCCACAGACATAAACGCTACTGCACCTTACAACCAGCCGAAGATATTTAGCCTAATAATGTGAGCTATAAAAACTGTAAGCAAATCTTGAGTGTTCGGCTAATGTAAGAGTAGCTTACAAGATACAAACATCCATTACCAGTCGTAACACATAACAGTTTGGTAACTATCGCCTCTCACAAGGTTATTCCCCTTTATAGAAGGTAGCGCATCTCTATTAATTCTCTCTATATTTCCTGCACATCAGAATACATTATGTGTCAAATAGAAGTTCCCAGAAAGTACCTTTCTCAGCAACTGGTAATAAAGCATACTGCAATGTCTAAACTAGCAGGGAGCATTTAACACCTTCGATTCTAGATTAATCAAATGAAAACAAATGATTCTTATCATGTAACAATTACATTTTTAAAGTTACCCTCATGTATTATTCCGACTCATGCAACTTTTGCAAGATGACAAGGCTTCCCTTTTAATGTAGGACACTTAGAAAAAGTGCATTCTGAAGGGCTGCATAAAAATCAGTACAACCCTGCAGAGTGTGTTTCTATAAACATCATGCATTAAAGGGAGCAACGCTACCAACTGCACATACTGCACTAGATCGAAGAGTCCATGTGTCTCCTACCCTCTGAGTCATTGATACAGTGTACTAGAGGTTACAGTTCTTCTTGCTTCACCTTTGCATTGTGTCTATATGCACTGAGCACCACCCTGATGTGCACAGCTGTGACTTCTGTGTCTGGTTAGACTAATAGCAGGCCTTGAGGGCATATTTTAACATATGGTGGTGTAGGTTTTAAGTAGCTATTTTAATATTTCTTTTAGAGGCCATAGATGACTCCTTGAGAGACAAAATAGGGTCACATTTGTATGTATGTATCTTTATATAGTGCCATAAATGTAAACAGCGCTTTACAGAAGTTGTAACATTATGATACAAAAATACAGAACCGGGTTAAAGGGTTAGTAATGCCTTATAAAAATAAAAGGTAATATTGTAGCTATTCAAAAAATAAGTCAATTGATGCCACTCCGTCTCTCAAACGTTTATGGTGATAAAGTACCCCTCTCACTGATGGGGAAAAGTGCATTAGTAGGAATCATACACTGGGAAAGGGACCCTGCCCCAAAGAGCTTACAGTCTAATTAGAAATCATGACAACATTCATATACAGTAGGAGGAGCCAACAACTCTTAATAATAATGCCTTACTTTTTATTGAAGATCAAAACACATTGTATATGTATAACATACAGAGCAGCAGAGGATCAAGATATATAAAAAGATGTAGACATGAAGAGAATAACCTCAGTCTGCAACAGTCCAATGAGATAGACCATCATATGATTTTCAGTGTTTTGTTTTTAATAGGAAACCCCAACCAGAACAAAGACTCACACAAAGGGGGAGGGGAGGGGAGGAGAAAAGAAAAAAACCTGTTTCCTTCCGAAGGGGGAAAATGGTACAAAGAGTAAGAGTATCCCCTAATAGGAGAACATAAAAGGTATACAGCATATCAAGCCAATCCGGTATTGCAAAAATCCTACCAGAATCTAAATATTCCTGTAGGCTCCTTGGTCTTTAGTACAGTCAGCCCTCAATGTCATGCACATAGAGGCAGACATGGCAGTTGCTGGCAGTTCATTCAGACTGATGCAGACATGAGCAGTGCTTGAGCTTAATTAAAGGGATAGTAATGCTTCACAAAAACATCAGCTCCAATTAATCTTCATAGTATTTGAGCCATAGAGAGTTATTTAAATACTGTCAGAGTTGTAGTTCAAGAGTAATTGAATGATAAAGTATCCCCCTCGTGCCCCTTTTACCTAGTATAAGCCACCTCCCCACAGATGTGGAATCTGGTCCTGAGACCAGACAGCTCACAACAAGGGAAATCTTCTTACTGTGAGTATAAGGAAAACCTTGCCCCCCTTGACAGGTTTTTCAGGTTTTTCCTTATGCTCACTGAAGATTGTCCCTCCCTGAGATCCATCTGGACAGTCTTGCTGCTCTGAGATGAACAGTGTTATATCAGTAAACGGGACAGGAGGGGGATACTTTATCATTCAATTACTCTTAAACTACACCTCTGACAGAATTGAAATAACATTCTCCATAGCCCAAATACTATGAAGATTAATCGGAGCAACTTTTATTTAAAACATTACTATCCCTTTAACAGGAAATTCAGACAATAGGGATAAGCAGCACATTGTGAAGCAACATGTTGTGCACCCCTCTGTCCTTAAAGTGGTAAGAGTACATGTGGTATAGATTATGTCCTGTGGGCCTGCAGGTTACTGTCATGTCCTCCTCCAAGAACATGACATCCAGGACTGACTGAAGGTGTTATTTCTTCAATAAAGGAACAAGGGAAAAATTAATGCAGGCCATTAGTATTTTTTGGTGATAATAAATTAGGCGGGCTATTATTATTAGGAGGTTTTACCTGTTCTTTAAATCAATGGAAATGTGTATTCCCTGTGGTCCATATGGTCCATCAATTGCTCCACATTTGTCTTTGTGGTTATGGCCCAATGTCAGCAAATTAAACATCCCATTTTTAAATGAAATCCTGAGGAGCAGGCTTCTCCCTTGGGCCAGATTTCTTCTCTCTCTCTCTCTCTCTCTCTCTCTCTCCTTCCAAGTCAGCAGGAAATCTGCATTGTCTTTTTTTCTTGCGTGTTGTTTAATTTTTAAGCTTACTTGCTTATTCTTTTTAATTTTAGTCCCCGGGGCATCATATTTACATCCTTTCCTCTAGAGCTTTGTGGATAATTGGCTTAGCAGAAGCAGGGCACCTGCCCGGCACTGCTCCATCAGCAGTTAAATCTACACTCAGCAGCAGATCATTGCTCTTTTGCTCTGACACATATGGAAGTATTTCCTCTTGGAATAACAAGCAGATTGTTTTTTTTTAATTTGTCTGTAGAAACTAGGGGCTGGTGCCTTCTTCGTTTTGAAGATTAGCCTGTGATAAATACACTTAAAAAACTCCATGACAGCCCTATCCCTTTAACAATTGTCCATGAGAGTACCTTCAGAAAGCAAATACTCCAGTAATCGTCCATTAACCATCTGAGTGCCAGAGAGGTATCGAAGACATTGTACTCAAATCTAGGGCTGTGTACACAAAGAGAAAACTGGAACAATTCTGGATCCAACCAATGCCACCATAAGAAACCAATAAACATTGCCTTTGATTTAAATGGGGCTTGTAACCACTTGAATGGTGGAGGGCTGTCCAATGATGACCTTGATATAAGCTGCAGTTAAATTGATGGGAATCTCTGCTTGTCACCTATAGGGCAGTTCGTTTGGCTCATATACCAAACATTAACCCTTTGATTGCCAGAGGGATGCACAACGCAATGCTTCACAATGCAAACCCTTTGAGTGCCAAATGGGTATGCAACACATTGCTCCTCAAAAATCAGATGTTAACCCCTTGAAGGACCTAAGGAGTGTGTAATGCTTTGCTTCACAAGGCATTGCACAACCCACTGGTCCTTGAGGGGTTAATGGATACCGGATTAAAATTGCAGATGGATCAAGCTGAGAGGAAAACACACACCAAAATGTTTCTAAAAAGTCCATAACACTTTGAGTACCAGAGAAATATTCAAAGCATTGCATTGCAATACATTGGATACTCCTTTGGAACCCAAACGGTTAAGTCCAGGGTTGGAGAAACACTAACACATCCTAATAATAATAAAACCCAATTTACTTTAATCTAGGAGGTAAATTGTATTAACCACTATAAATCAATCCTGTGTATGGATTAATCCTGATATTATGTCCACGGAGAGGGACATGATTATTTGTTGCTGTCACTTTAGGACTCTAAGCTCCTATCACTATAGTATAGGAAGGGGGGGAGGAAGGATGGGAGGAAAGAAGGAAGGATAGAAAGCAAGGATGGGAGGAAGTAAGGAAGGAAGTAAGGAAGGAAGACGTCAGTGAGTGGGATTTTACCTCCAGCAACAAAGAATTATGTTATCCAGTACTAATTAAAGATTCATTTTGGTGAATCAATCAACACTTAATTGACTCATAGTGGTAATTAGGAATTTTTTGCCCAGATTATGGTAAATGCTTGTTTATTGTTAGGTGGTGTTCATGTCCCTTTAACTTAGTGACTATAGTTGTCCTTGTATTAGCCCTCATCCTATTGAAGCTTTCATAGATTTGATTGGTTATGTGATAGGCTTGCAAATGGTCTGAGTGACCGCTGGAGGGGTTGGACTCATGGTTGACATTAGCCATATTCTGTTCAGTGAATGGTTGTTGCAGTGTGAATTATTCACTATTCTATACTGTGAACATCTGTTTCATTGTGAATTACAAATGAAAAGGCACCCATTTAATTGCATTCCTTTAGATCAAGGGCTTGAACAGTGAGCTGTTACTTCTTACAAATATTGGCTGTAGTGGGAAAATTGCAGCACATAGATCTTTTGATGACTGCAGCAGTTGCTGATAATAAACCAGATAAGTCTCCTATATGACATAAGCTGAACTGTTTTAACCAACTATCTGTAACAACTTGGTTGCCTGTCTGAGGATGGTTGGAGTTGTAGCCCAATAGCTGGAGTGTGGCAAGATGTCTACCTCTACTCTAAGCTATTGGATGATTATTAAAGGATAATTAACATCCTCTAATTATAACTCCCACTTTCCTTACTATAGCCAGAAAATCACAATGGTACCTATGTATTTGTCCCTTGTTCTTTTGTTGAATGTACCTTTATTATACAGAGCCATACAGCTACACAGTTCTTTACAGAAACATACTAATAGTACAATACAGAAAAAATGCAGGATTAGGCTAAAGTACATTCATTGCAATGTTAGTGAGGATAAGTGCTACCAAGTGACTCAAAAATTGGGAAGTGGGAGGAGTAGGATAAATGTAGGTACAAAGCTTTTGTAAGGGAGGTGCAGAATAATTTGGATGTGAATGTCATTGTGCAAAAGAAGAATACTGTTACTGAGATGACTTCTTGAGAAGGTGGGTCTTTAGGAGATGCTTGGAACTGATGAATGTGTATGACTGGTGAATAGAGAGGGCATTCCAAAGTCAAGGGACAGACAGTGAAAATGGTTACTGCCGAGAGATGGATTGAGTTATGTAAGAAGTGGCCAGACGGAATCCTTGAGAAGAACGTAAGTGTTGGGAAAGTGTGTAGCGAGAGATAAGACCAGAAATGTAAGAGGGTGCACTGCTGAAGAAAAGAAAGTCTTAAAATGTTGTATGATATTTGAGAACGTATGAGTAGTGAAAAATGGGTTTTCAGAAGTAGATGAGAAGTAGAAGTAGATGAGGCACCTGGGTGCAAGGTTAGTGATTCCAGCAGATACATTAAGAATAGACTGAAGTGGAGAAAGATGAGAGGCAGGGAGACCAGAAAGTATAATGTTGCAATAATCTAGTCTAGAGAGCAAGGGGGCCTGACTGGGAGTTTTGGCAGTTGACATTCAGAGGAAAGGCTTTATTTTGGCAAAAATTTTAAGGAAGAAGTATCGTGTTTTGGTGACAGTTTGGAAATGGAGGGAAAATGTCAAGATGGAATTGAGTATAACATGCTTTAGTTATTGAGTGGATGGTAGAATTGTCAAACTGTGATAAAGAAAGGGGTTGGGGGAAGAGTTTAGGAGGAAATACAAGTTCTTTCTTAGCCTTATTGAGTATAAGATGGTAGTGGGCCATCCGTGAAAAGATTGCCATGAGACACTGAGTGAGACTGTACAGCCAGAGTGAGGTCAGGAGAAGGGAGGCGGACTTGTATTCACATAGAGATGGTAATTCAAGCCAAGAGATGAAATAAGATCTCTAAGTGAGAGGGTCTGAAGCAATAACACCTTCAATCAGAAATGAATGTCATGTCCACATATCAAGGCGTAACAGTTGCTGTCATTTTTTTTTTTTTTAAGCAGACAGACTGCAGGAGCTTAATTAACCCCTTAAGGACCAACGGTGCCGGGGTGTGTGGTTCTTTAAGGACCAGAAAGAGAATTTTGACGTGACTGATCACGTGTGCTGGTACGCCGAAATGGGGACTGATAGAGATCACTCCGGTCTTGGAGAGATCAATTTCAGTCCCTGTTATTACTCATAGCGCCAGGACCGTCACTGGTCCTTAACGTCAAAATAGCAGTGATGGTTCTGGCACATCCCTGGACGCTAAGAGGTTAAAGGCTAGAGGGTAGTGCAAAGCAATGCGTTGCGTACCCCTCTGGCACTCAAAGGGTTAAGAGGCCAGTACTGCTCTGCTTCCTGCTGCCGACGCAGTCATTAACTGTAGAGACTGCCTGAAAGCATAGAATGCTCCCAGCACAGAACTCCCAGCATTCCTACACCTCCCAGCATACTGTGCATTTGGGCAGTCTCTACTGCGCATGATAGCTTCTGACAAACATCCTAGCGAATTATTATATAGGATGAGAGGGATAATCTATATAATGAATTCTTTGATATGGTGTTTGCATAAAGAATCTGTAACCCTTTTTATGAAAACCTATGTGTTATAGAGATTGTCCTGCTGAATGTAGCAAGGATGTTCCCACTACTGACAGTTTATTTATTTAAATGTTATAACGACTCAAACTGCCACAATATGATGAAGCTGTTCCTATCACATTCTATGGAGAATTGCAGTGGACGACTCTCTTCTTCAGTAGAATACAATAGGATAACTCTCTGGCACAAGGTGACCTCTAGGTGAAGTTTCTGGACACCAGAGGATACTATGTAAGAGACAGTGTTATTCAATGACACATATCCAAGCAACGGGAAATCCCTTGTTTTACTCAGCAGAAAAAGCCCTGTAATATGATTTTTTTTTTTCAATAAAAATGTTTACTTGTCATTTAAAGGAGCACTAACACCGCCTTATAATACCCCCTCACACACACACACACACACGGCCAGAAAATCTTAATACCCCATAATAGCGAGAAAATCCTAATGGCCCATGTGAATTATGCCCTTGTGGCTTTTTTTCAAGAGATAATATATTCAATCAGTCCTAGATGTCATGTCCATGGAGGCAGCCATGACAGTTGCTCACAGTTTTTCAAAAATAAAGTAGGTAGAGTACATGAACCTATGTATGCAAGACCAGAGGGGTGCAACACATTGAAATGATTACCATGTGCAGTGAGTAGAGTTTGAGGTCCTGTGGTCCTGCAACTATCATGTCTGCCTCCACGGACATGACTTCCAGGACTTACTGGAGATGTTATCTCTTGAACCAAGAAGCAAGGATAAAATTCATAAGGGACAATAGGATTTTCTGGCTATAGTAAGTTAAGTGGAGGGTTATTATTGAGAGGTGGAATAATCTGTTTCATCAAGAGAAAGAATTATACTAACTCTATTCTAGATGTAACAGAAAATGTCTTGCTGTTAAAGTAATATGGTAGGACAGATGAAATCTTTTTGTAGTTAACTAACCCTTTGAGTGTCAGAGAGGTATCCCATGCATTGCATTGGATACCTTTCTGGCGCTCAGAGGGTTTATCACTGTTTATGTTGTTTTTGTTAAATTCATGTCTATTTATATTTATATAGTGCCATCCATTGTAGAAACAGCGTTACAGATAGTAGAAGAAAACACATTTACAAGTGAAATGAATCCTACACCAGGGAATAGGTCAGTGTCCAGTAGACAGTCTAGTCAAATGATTTCCCTTTTGATGCAGACTGCAGCCACTGGTGCATTAAACAATGTATTGAGCTAAGGGTGGGGGGTTGTCTAAGCTGAAAAACAGAGAGGTTTGTGTGATAGTCTGCACATTTCTCTGGTTTAACCCCTTAAGTACCCACAACGTATATATACGTCATGGGAAACTTATGTATATGTACATCATGGAATTCAGGGGTCCCCGTGTGGCTACACACCATTCGAGGACCCCTGATTCTATTAGTCAAAAAAACAAACAAAAAAAAAAAGCTCTGTGGTCCTTAAGATCTGGCCTCGCGGCTGGTCCTTAAGGGGTTAACCCTTTGAGTGCCATAGTGGTACGCATCGCATTGCAATGCTTAACAATCAAACTGTTATGCAGAATAAAGACAGCGTTAATCAGAAATCCTTCCTCATCTGACCCTGACGGCCAGGCAACAGCACTCTAGAGGTATCTGCACGCCTGCTCTATCATTCTCTTCCGGTACCATAAAGTATCATGCAACGCCTCCTACAGCAGACCAGGACTGATGACACAGGCGCGCAGACGTCTGTGCACAAAGTTGTCTATGCTGTTGCTTGGCCGCCAATGTCGGCCGAGGTAGGATTTTTGACTAACGCTGTCTTTATTGTACATAACAGTTTGATATGCTTATCTCTAGATGTCTAATTAGATGGGGTAGACTTTAGTTGGGGTGATAGTTCCCCTTTTATAACCAATGAGATGTATATTTCTGAGAACTGTATATTTTGAACTGGGTTTATGTTAAAAAAACTAAGTTGTGAGCAAAACTCTTTAGGACCAGTGGTATCCAAGTCCTCAAGGGCCACTACCAGACCAGGATTTAAAGGATTAGTAATGTCTAATATTAACAAACCCTAATATTGTAACTATTCAAAAAATAAACTTACTGGGACAAGTTGGATCTCTCAAACCTTTATGGTTTGAGAGATATAAGCTCTTAAAATGACCCCCTCCCTCCCCTTTTCCAGACGTCAGCATCTAGCTGACGTCATGAGATTCCGGTCTCAGACCGGCTGGCGGCTCTTCAGCAGAGCTGAATGAGCAATATCGAAAAACAAATACTTCAGTAGAAAGGTCTGCAAAGTGTGCTTGTAAACCAAGCACACTTTGTAGACCGTTTCGGTGAAGTGTCTGTTTTTAGATAGCGCTCATTCTGCTCTGCTGAAGAGCCGTCTGAGCCTGCCTGAGTCGCATGACTCAACTCCACTGTTGACAGCTTTACAGCTCATCAGCAAAAGGGGGAAACTTTAAGCGCTTATATCTTTCAAACCATAAAGGTTTCAGAGATCGAACTTGTCCCAGTAAGTTTGTTTTTTGAAAACCTACAATATTAGGGTTTGGGAAAGTTAGACATTAGTAACACTTTAAGAGTTTTCCTGAATAAGCACAGTTGAGTTAGTCTGACATCCTGGACTGTTGGTAGTTCTTAGGACTGAATTTTGACAACCGTGCTTTATTTATTTAGATAATCTTTTACCAGGAATAATACATGTCTCTTGTTTTCAAGTATGTCTTTTTAGAGCATTTACATTAAGAAATTACATATTTACACAAATAGACAGAGTAGCGATAGATAGATAGATAGATAGATAGATAGATAGATAGATAGAGATAGATTGTATTGAACTGAATACGTATGTGCAGATTTTTGTGTAAAATATGTTATATTATACTGATAAGTACTAGACAAAGCTATATAATTTTTTATGATTTTACAAGATGGGAAAGTCCTGATTGATATTGGAGTAACTAGTATTTGTATTGATGTGAATAGCATTTCCATGTCATTACAGCTTGCTCTCGGAATGCTCACACCTCTATAAACACACAGTTACCCCTGCATACAACACAACGCATTAGAGATGCTCCCAGCATCCAAGTGGTGAGGTATCACTGGACTTTAGATATCTGAATTTTTCATTTCCATAATGAAAACTGTGAGGCTCCTGAATGAAGATAAAGTGGTGAGATTCTGGAGTAAGTCAAGTGCAACAAAGGGAATATGTGAAAATTCCCAAAATTATCATTGGTTTAAATGTGGTATTTAACCCTATGAATACTACAAAGGTATTTCTATTGTATTGCAAAAGGATGAATTTGAGGCTGTCGAAGAAATGAAAGGGTTAATCGGAGAACCAGTTAAGATGGATATCTTCACATAAATAGATAAAATTAACTTTGTGAACTTTATACTATATAAGGTATCGACACGCTACTTCACAGTAACAGATTTATTAAAATAATCAATCCCACATATTTGTGCAAAAATATATATAATTTATTTACATAAAATATACTATATATAAAATGTAAACAACAACGATGTAAATGAGTGACCAGCAATTACAATAGATATACAGTGACTCAAACCACAATTATCACCATAAGAATTACCACCAATTAAAGGGTTAACCACCCCTAGGTATAGTCAGAGGTATTAGATAACAATACTTGAACTCAGCAGCATAGAAAAGGATAATTGATCCTATCATTAATTAAAATACAGTTGGCAGCAGCATATATGAATACCTCTGCCCCAGAAACTGTATAAACTATGCTAATTGAGGTTTAAGGTATGTTGTCAGGTGAGTCAACTTTAATCTTAAACCAGGTCCTCTGACAATTTCCATATATAATAAACAATTTTAGAGAAACTAACTGGAATAAAATCCCAGATTAGATCACTATAATTTAATTATCTACTGATTTCAAATACTGCATAACTTCTGAATAAAACATATCAATTGCAATTAATATAGTCAAAAATAGATAATACAAAGAATACACTTAGAATCAAATCCAGTAATATATGTCTAGATAGTATACCAAACTTCATGCAACATATATCATAAACATGACTATAGCAATCCTATGTAAAATCTATACAGTACTCCAAGGGTTAATCCACTTATTAAGATAGGATGCCACACCCAAGATGGTGACTTCTTTTGTCTAGTGTGAGGTTTAAATAAACTTCTCACTGTGTAAAAGTTTAGACCCAAAACTCACACAAAGAAATCCAAAGAAACCTCAAATTAAATAGACAAATAGCAGTTGAAGTTTTAATAACCAAATTCAAAGAATTCCCCCAGATCAAATATTAGCTATAATAACCTTTCTAGAAACACAATATATTCTTTAAATATCAATGATTATATTAACTAATATATAAACAAGGATAAATAAATCTCACTGCTATCACTATTTTATTATCTATCTGGCAAAATATAACAAAATATACCAATTAATTAATGAATTCTGCTTAATTCAGAATTAATAGAGCCAATAAAGCTTATTTTAACTGGTCATAATTGGGTGGCCAGTCCGATTAAGACAAATTATAAGAAATATATATTTGATTCTGAGTTTTGCAGAATTAAAGTAAGGAAAGATATAGTTACCATTCCAATAAGTGTTTCTTAATATCTCTTTAACAGCCAGCCAGGTGCATTTCAGGAAAACACAGCAGGAATTGAAGAGTCAGGAAACCAAGAGGAAAGACTCCCTTCTCTCTCAAAACTTACATATTTATAATGTAAAATTACCCTTATCAGAATCTTCTCTGATTGGACAGAGATCCATCTCATTATGCAGTGACATCATCAGTATTATCTGATTGGATACTCTTAATCCCTAATTTCCTTATGACATCACACATATTATTATGGAAAAATTCAAAAGCACTAGTAATAACGTTATGAACTCTCATGATGGCCCTCTTATTCCACATTAAAATTTTACATATGATACCTGTATCTGTCTTATATCAACAGATAAGAATGGCCATGAGGTCATTAGACTTGACATAAATATGTCACCCTACCAGACTTTACCATATGGGAGTATACCTTCCTTTAGACTTGGTGTCTAGCACATAATCGTATATCCCCATAAATGACACTCAGTTATTTTCACCCTCTACCTTGAAGCAAAGGGCCATTGTTTTAACATGAGATCATTTACACACATCTTAAAAAAAGACTTTCAGAGAATTTGGTTTAAAATAAAAATTAACCATTTCCTCCCCATCATGGCAATGTCTCTGACAAGACCTCTATAGTGTTCAAGGGGTTAAAACATTAATTAAAATCTATATAGATTTTTATTTGTTCCCTATGGTGCATTTGGTTTTACCCCAGAATTGCACTGTTTCTTTGCACATCAGCATCTGTGGGTTTTATGATGGAAAATACCTGTGTTTATTGGACTTTGTTGTCTCCCTCATAATGAGCTGTTACACACTGTAATGGTATCTGGAAATGGATCCTGAAGATTGATGTTGATGTTTTAAGAAGGATCATTCTGTTGCAACTGCATCAGAGGGGAAAAATACTAATTTACAAGTTTCCTACTGATTTAACCTTTTGAGTGCCAGAGGAGTATGCAACATGTTGCACACCACTCTGACACTCAAAGGGTTAAGTGGGATTTAAATGTAAACCCTTGAATACTAGGCTGGTCTGTAATGTACTGCCATACTTGGGAGCCTTTACAGAAATAGAAATGTCAAAATATAAATATATATATAAAATTGTTCAGTGTAATGTTTTTATAATGCATAGTATCTAGTATTATAGTTAGGTTGATTCCTTTTTTGGCTAATTAAGCAGATTTAGGATGCAAGCTTTCAAGACCTCTTAGGTTTCTTTGTCAGGCATGTTACATTCTGAGGAAGAGATCTAAGAGGTCTTGAAAGCTTGCATCCTAAGTCTGCTTAATTAGCCAAATAAAGGTATCACTTTGACTATAATTGCCTCCTGTATTTCTAAGGCTAACACGGTACCAACTCTTATCTAGTATCTTCTGAAATCTCTTTAGCTTCATTTTCTTATTGAAAATCGAGTTAAACATTTCCCCCACCCGTTCCTTTCCATCACGTCAGTCATAGTTCCCTGAGATCCGAAAACCGGTCCGGACAGATAGGAATGAGGGATTATATTGTGTCAGTATAAGCACATTGTCCCCCTCTGCCAAGGAGGGCAGAGTTTCTTTATACTGACACACAATATTGTAACTCATTGTGAATTCTTTGGTCAAGCAACCAGCTTTTGGATCTCAGGGAACTCTGCAAAACATGATGGAAAGGTGCGGGAGGGGGAAACTTTTGATTCAATTTTCAACTAGAATATGAAGGTAAACACATTTCAAAATATAATATGCATTAATTAGATTTAACAATCATATATAGATTTATTTTTGCATTACTATCTCTTTAAGTTCAAGCTCCCCAGAGTACCATATTTACCTGCATACAGGTCAACCCCGATTGTAAGGTAAACCCCCACGTACTCATCTTTCCAAATGCTGGGTAAGAAAAAATCCCCAATATAAGGTTACCCCTTATATTCGGGATTTTTTAAAATATTTGCATCAAATATTCTCTGTCTTCTCTACCTTCAAGTTTCGATAATGTACCCATGCAGTCTTCTTGTAGTGTGGTCTACCACCACGTGACTCAGAAAGGTCAATCAATGCAAATGGAGACTACATATTGATATCATGCTTCAGCACAATGGAGGCGGACCTCACTCCAGTACGACTCTAGGTTTATCATAGAAGCTGAAAGGTATAAGGAAGGAAATGTTCTAGACTGCCTGATTGATGGTATTCTCTTCCATCCAGTGGGCAGCACGAATTAAGGACAACCCCAAATATAAGATGAAGTCTCCTTTTCAGGCTAAAATGTCTGCAAAAATACACATTATATTCAAGCAAATACAGTATTAATAACATATGGTGATGAGATTGACAGTATGATGCAATTTGCATCATAATGTGGGAAAGGCTTAATAGAAGTTGGTGGGATTGTGAGGTGAGAGTCTTCCTTGATCTTGGGAAGTGGTGGGGAATGGCCAGGACTGGGCTAGGAGTGGGAGAGATTACCAAGGAACTGTGTAAACCAGAGACTCATCCACTGTTCCCAGGGACCCGGTATAGGAGTTTGAAAACCAGAGCCTCCTTGACAGATCTCTTAGAGGAACAGGGTCCCTCTCTAGGAATCAAGGGACTAAAACTCATTTTAATTCAATAAGGATTTTTATTTTTCCTCCATGGTGCAGTGGGTTGACACAGATCTGCTGTCCTTCCTCTTGTAAATCAGTTTCACTATATCACAGTGTTCTAAGTAAAGACTGTTCTCTAGGATGCATTAGGACAATGCACTTGTAACATCAATCCACTATCAAGAGGATTTTGTTCTCCTTTTATTTCCATGGTTATTGGTGTACAACAGATAAACAATGAATTGTCCCAGTAGGGACAAAAAACATCAATTATTCTGTTTATACCTGTGAATAATCTATCAGTTCGAGCCATAAAGCTGATCCAATAAATCCATGACAACTATATACTTCGAAAACAACATGGAAAGCTGTTTAATTACAAAATTGCTATATATACCTTTCATAAACAAGGCAAAAACCATTAATCACCAATTAAAATGATAATGAACTAATTAAACAAAATTAACTAATTAAATTGAATAAATCAGACATCCAAACAGAAGACTGGGAAAAGAAAACAATTATAGTGAAAAATATTTCTAAGATCATCTATTTGACATTAAAATGACAAAACACTAAAAATGAAATTGAAATTAATATTCTACTATGTATACACATTGCACTGCAAGAACATGAACTGGGGTTTGCCTGATTCTAAATGAAAAGCATTAAAGTCTATGCTTGGAACACATTTATGTTTGTGGGACTAATGAGGTGTAGTCAATGTCATTAACACTCTAAATGCCAGAGTGGTGTGCAGCACCTTGCTTTGCAATGCATAGCATAACACTCTTGTTGCTAATGAGTTAAACATTTAAGGATATTTAACCCCTTAGTGACTGGCCGCGCTCGCATGCGGCCAGCACTTAATGTCCACCAAACTTTTTTTTTCATTCCTTTAAATGATTTCTGGGATGTAAATGTACGTCCTCTGTCCACCTGTGACATCTGCTCGGGACATACATGTATGTCCTCGGGCGGTAAGGGGTTAAAATAAAACCATGTAAACTATGAATAGGCTCTTATCCATCTTTTTGGGCAGTCATTAAAAGTAAAGGAAAAACCCTCAGACCCCTTAGATGCTAGAAATGTTGCATGTGTTGGTACGTCTGGTATACAATAGGTTTAACCCTTTGAATGCCAGATGGGTACGCAACGCATTGCTCTGCAATGCGTTGTGTACCCCTCTGGCACTCAAAGAGTTCAAAAAGTTGGGAACTACTGACTTCTTATATCTGCTAAAAAGGTTGGGAACTACTGACTTCATATATCAGCTGATAACCATTACAGTATACAAAACTTTCCATACTCATTTAGACGTGGGTTACACAGGTACTTATAGGACAGTTTACATTTTTGAATGTTTGTTACAATTGCCAATGGGGATGCACAGTTAGCCACAAAACATGTCCTTTTAGACAACCCCCCCCCCCCAAAAAAAAAAACAAAAACAAAAAAAACCAGCAGAAACACAGCCCGGACGTATGTGTTTCCCAGTCATAAATTCCTGGGTTGTGTGTAGATTACCCATAGACCCAATGTGTCGAGTGTTTAAGTCCATGCACTATGAGAGACCTGAGGTCTCTTTTTGCATCCCAAGCCTAACTGTCATGTTTGTTCACAGAGGAGCAGATTTGTTGTTAGGGAAGAATTTGATGATAGCTGCTGTTTAAGTGTTTGCTGCAGGTACATGCAGAAATCTCATATCCTACAAAGAGCTGCAGAATATCTTGGAAAGAACTGAAGTTATCGCATTTTATAGTTCAGTTGTCTTATATGATTCCCCTCCCATTACTCCTTCGTAGTACAGGTGAGAGAAGTATTTCCATTATTTTGTCATTTATTAAAATGTTGGTGTTTCCTAATCCTGAAATATGTTTCAAAGATCAGGAGAGTTAGGCTCTAAGGTATGATAAAGAGGTGATAAAGAGGAGATACGTTCTCCAGTGAGATCTTCTCTTAGGGTGACCACATTTCTGTTCTGCCATTACGGGACATGTGGTCACCCTAGTCCCGTGGCTGAGGCTCCCACCGTGTGGATCATCTTTCTGAGGCTGACACAGAGTAAGAGCTCCCAGTGGGAACTCTTACTCTGTGTCAGTCTTAGAAAGATGGTCAGTGCCAGTGGGAGCCTCAGCCATGGGTCTCACTTGCAGCGCCAGCATACCTGCTCCATCCCAGCTGTCTCACATGCACCAGTCCAGCCAGCCAATGAAATGTATTTGCTATATGGTCTTCATTGGCTAGCTAACCATATAGCAAATACATTTCATTAGCTGGCTGGACTGGTGTGTGTTGCTCCATTCAGGGACTCTTTGTTGTCCTGGTGGGGGGTGACCCGGGACGCAGGACACAGACCCCCAATAAGGGACAGCCCCGGGCATTCCAGGACATGTGGTCACCCTATCTTCTCTCCATTTGTAATATTATTCTATGAAGCCTAAGCACTAACTTTTTGCATTGACTGTGCATTGACTCCATAAAATAACACAGGGTCTGCAGAAGTTAAATCACTGGAGAAGTTATCGTCCCTTTATCACCTCTATCATGCTATATGACATTATCCCCCGTGTGTTTTAGTAAGAGTTTTTTTGTTTTTTTTTTACATAAGTTTTATTCTTTCCCAGAACACATGCACATTCCACATTCCACTAAACCAGTTTGCTTAACCCTTTGAGTTCCAGAGAGGTGGTATTCAAAAGGTTAAATCCAAAAGTCACAAACAATAAATCCTTTCCTCCTGAACTGGATTTTCAATACTGTGGTGGAGATGCACTAAGGTGTGATACAGTGGAGATAACTTCTCCAGTGATATCACTTCTCCAATTCCTATGTTATTCTATGGAGCCAGTGCACTAATATTTCTCCAACTTTGGAGATCTTAGTGCATATGCCTGGGGCATCTCCAACATGTTGCCCACAACTGCAAAAACATTGATACCCCTGGCATAGGCTCTATAGAATAATACTGGAACTGGAGAAGTGATATCACTGGAAAAGTAATCTTCACTTTATCACCTATTTAACACTTCCTAGTGCATCTCCTCCCAGAAACATGAACCACAGCAGATTCACTCATCTCAACCTCTTAATCCCACCTGATGTTTCCTGACACAGAAAACCATTTGCCTTTAAAACATAATCACTCAAAAATAACCCATAAATAAACTGGCCAGTACTCCAGTATATAAACTAGTGACTATAAACTGAACCAGCTAGCATAAGGTGCTATGTGTGTTTTCAGCTCTGTTTCCAAGGTGTGAGTTTGATATCCGTTAGGCAGGTGCACTAAACAGAACTGGACTAATTCTGTGTCAAGCCAACTGTATCATAGGGAACAAATAAACATCCACATTGATTTAATATAAATCAGTGAGTAACTTCCCAATTTGTATTTGTTCCCTATAATGCAGTTGGTTTTCCTTTGGATAAGTGCACCTTTCTTTTATACATATGGCCCATTGTATCATATGAGACTACTCAAGCATCCAATTAACCAAGTGAGTACTTGAATGGCAATGCACTGCACACTTCTCAGACAGTATCTGGTTAGTTTCTAACCCATCGGATGCAAAAGAAAGCATTGGAGATGCCTCTAAAATCCAAGGGGTTAAAACATGTGCACTGCACCTTTAAATGCCTCTAGATCCAGATTGTCATCTGTAATTGCCAATTTAAATCAGAATATAATATTTACATGTAAACTCTTCATATACGCTCCTTTGGCAGATGACAAGATGCGGATGAAATGAGTTCCTTGACATATAGTGAATCTCATAAACAGCTGAGAAAATGAGGCTTACTGAGGCATTAACCTTTGAATCAAAACTTCATGATACAGAACAGATGTAAAACAGTCGCAGAGGTACCGTCCAAGGGAAAGGTACAGTAAATTCCTCAGGCTGTGACAGAGTGACACCGCTCAGTGCACTGGGATCACATCTGTGGGTGGGAGACTTTTATTCTCCTGATCCCATAAATAACCGACACTTAAAGCACACACTGGCACACTTTGGAATTGGCACCTGACAATTTGACATCGCAAGTGTTCTGTATATTGGATTAGCAATAAAAAGTGAAAGCGCTTAGTCATTTAACACATTCTCTGCCATCTGTAATGGCATATGCTCCACAGTGATAATAAAGGAAGGTGTTGAAAACTGATCTTTCATTATGTAGATATCTAAAAACTCCAATTTCCATTCTGAGACATAAAAGAAAAGGGAAGTCATTCGGGGATAAACCAACATAGGAGTCAATTTCACATTGCCCATTGATTTAAACTGACTTTTAACCCATTGAATGCTAGAGAGGTCTCAGATCAATGTACTACGAAAAGCATAGATAAAATGGCATATGTGTGTATGCCATTTCCCTTTGGATACCATGGGGCTAGTGTATGGGGTTTGCTAGCATTAAGCCTTTTGAGCGACAGGGGTTACAATGCGTTGGCTATCAAATGCATTGGATACCCCGCTGGCGCTCAAAGGGTTGAATTCCAGTGATGCTGGAGATTGTCTGCCAGTATATGATTACTGCAGTGCATGCCCTTAACTCAATGAGTGTTGGGGGGTACGCAGCTCATTGCAAAGCAATGCGTTGTGTACCCGTCTTGCACTCAAAGGTTTAACCCACTGAGTGACAGAGAGGTATCCAACATATTGTGTTGCAATGTGTTGGAAACCTCTCTACCACTCAAAGGGTTAAATATAGCCAATGGCATTAGAAGTTAACTCTAGTGGAGCTTCTGTGGAGAACTCAGGTATCCACCTCATAATGTCTCTTACAGATAACAAACTTACACAGATAACAAACTTAAGAATCTTTTCAACCATACATAGTAGTGAGTTTAACCCCTTGGATACTAAAGACATCTCCAGCTCATTTCAAAGCAATGCATTAGAGATCTCTCTAGGTACTAAGGTTCATTTTTGTTTTTTAAATTATAGATCCTTTTTCATTTTATTTTTTTCAGAATTAAATGGATTTTACAGAGATAGCAAGTGATAGGGAAGAGAAAATGAGACCAGTAGAAAGTTTATTGACAAATATTTCTGCAGAGTGTTACCCCGCAGAGTGCTAGAAAACTTCATAGCACTTAAGGGATTCAAACCCTTTTCCATTGAGGATGCGACCACTGAAATGCTCCAGCCAAGCAACTGAATTCTACTCTCTCAAACTTCTTTGAAATGAATCATAATGATCAATAAACTTTCAGAGACTACACGTGGTGGGAGGTTCAACAGCCCAGCTGGGCTTGTACTGGTAAACAATACTGGTGGCTGGAGCATAATTGATTGACTTCAAATCCAATGCTCCCTACAAGTATCTGCCCTAAAAAAGGTATTGAACCAAAGGAACAATGTGTCAAATGGCATGTGTCAAACACTAGGGAATACTGCCCGTCTTCTCCCCCTGCTGCAAATACAGAGGAGATGGGAAAACAACTAGACTGTTACACTGTGATTGCTTTATTTATGTCAGTTTACATTAGACCAGGTAGGCAACCTTTATCTATCCAGCTATTGAAGACTACAGGGACTGTATTCTAAAACTGTGCTTATAAATAAGGAGCAAAAGAAATAGTTATCTGTTGTTTGTCATATTTAAAGGGATAGTAATACTTGATTTTAAGAAATTTTAATATTGTACATATTAAAAAAAAAAATTCTTTAAGTCCTTTCGCTCAGACTTGTATAGTTTAAGAGTTATACGCTTCTAAAGATCCCCCTCCTGTCCCTTTTACACATGTCAGCACTCTACCTGATAGACTGAGATCCTGGTCCCTGGGACTGGATGGCTCTTCATCAGAGCCAAAATAGTGTTGTCTACAAAGAAATACTTCATTAGAATGGTCTACAAAGTGCCTGCAAACCAGGCACACTTTGTAGACTGTTCTAATTAAGTATTTCTTTATAGAGAACGCTATTTTGACTCTGCTGGAGAGGTTTCCCACAAATTTACTTCTGCGCCAGTTTTATACCACTGTACAGGCTATTATTTAACCCTTTGAGTGCCAGGGGGGTAACCTCTTGGATGCTAGAGAAATCTCCAATTGCAGAGCAATGCATTGTGATCTCTCTAGGAACCAACTGGTTAATGTTTTTTTCTTTTTTGCTTGCTATAGGCCAAGGATATTTTATGTACCAAGAAAATATGCATGCTACTAGGGCGGGGTCATGTGAGGAGTGCAGGTGTGGTCAAGGCCAGGGTAGAGGTAAGGGCACCAAGAGTGCCTTGCCTAGAGGTGTTTGGGATGTAAATTAAGCCCTGCATAATATGCAGTTGTGTAAGTACACATATTACTTCCATCCATCCTCTCTGTTCTTTATTTCTTTTTCTTTTAGATCCCTGCTATAAATAGGGCATTTATTACAAAACCATGTTTTTCCAAGTAAAACTGAATTCTGTGTCTTTAGCAGCACTTTTGATTTTTTTTTTGTACTGCGCTAACTTTTCATGAAATGATTGTCACTTTTACAAGGTGAGTGAAAAATGTTTTTATCTATGGGAATGTCTCTAGCAATGTTCTATAAATTCTTCTTATCACTCCTGCACGGAAGCTCTTTCTGCAATTGCTGATCAAATCCGATAAGGAGATATATATATTTCTTTCTTTTGCCAAGCTTTTGAATATATTTAAAATGATAGTTTATAATTGTACAGTTTCCTTGTGTCGCCACTGTTTTTAAAGGGATAATAATATATGAAAATGAACTGAACTCATAGTTTTTTAGCATGTAGAGTGGTATTTCAATACTATGTAACTTGTAGTTCATGATTAATGTAATTATAAATTATCCCCCTTGTGCCCCTTTACTTATATCACGCTGCCTCTCCAAGCAGGTCCGGATGGAGCGCATCGAGGGGCAATCTTCAATGAGCATAAGGAAAAACCTGAATTTCTTTGTCAAGGGGGGCAGGATTTTCCTTTTGCTCAATGAATGAAGATTGTCCCTCTCTGCAAGCTATCCGGTCCAGTGACTGGATTCTACATCTGAGGGGAGGCGGCAAAGAGTTGATAAAAGGGGCTGGAGGGGGATACTTTATAATTACATTACTCATTAACTACAAGTCCTGTGGTGTTGTTGGGTGGGATAAATTATGCAATTTGCATCAAAAGTGGGCAGAGACTAATCACGAGTGGGGTGTGAGGCTTCAAACACTAGTAAAAAGTGCCTAGAATAGGCTGGGGAAGGAGGAGAAGTGGGAGGGAAATGGGAGGAACTAGGTGGGAAGGAGCACCAATGGGCAGAGTTTCAATAGAAACTGCCCACCCCCAGGCGAATCAGCCTCTGTCTGGTAATAGAGAGTGAAAACCGGGGCAAATCTGGAGAGTTCCCAGCTATGACTACATAGTATTGAAATACCACTCTACATGCTTAAAAATTATGAAGATGAATCCGAGGTCTATTTCTTTTCATAAATTACTATCCCTTTAATGGGTTAATCAATAGTACAGATGTAGAAGACGTTGTTGCAGTGCTATTTTAACCCGTTGAGTGCCAGTGAAGTAACCAACGCAATGCATTGGATACCTCTCTGCCACTGAAAGGGTTAAGCCATAGCTGGGCCTTGGGTTCTGTTCTGTATCTTCTTGTTTCTAGCTTTAAACATATATCCATCATCCTTTTTACTGCTTACTGTAGCAATTGTGTAAGGGAACTGTGCTCCGAGTTCCCTCTGACATACAGAAGAGGGTAAATAATGTATTCTACTGATCCTCTGGTGGCTCTGGGGTTTTGAGGTCTGTATATCCAAATCATGGTACCCAAACACATAGGGCCTTATGTTCCAAAGAAAACATGGAGGATTTATGGGAGAAACTGGTTCCACTCTAGGAGATATGCAAGATATTCCCAATTATTTAAATGGGGCTTTAAACCTATTGAATGTTAAAAAGTGTATTGGAGACCTCTCTAGTATTGAAGGGGTTAAAATAGTCCATTATCCCTTTGAGTGCCAGATGGGGGTATGCAACGCATTGCAAAGCAATGCTGCATACCCCATCTGGCACTCAAAGGTTTAAACAAAAGGGAATATTTGGAAGAATATTATTTCTTCCCTATTGTTTGCTCTAGAATTCTTCCACTCATCTTTTGAACATTATTGGTGTTTATTTTTATTTACCTAATATTGAAAGAATCAAAGGGATGCAAAACTAGTTATTCAATGCATTCAATGCATGATTGCTCATGAAACGCGTCAGATGCCTAGTTTTGTGTCCCAGTGCTTTTACTATTTTATAAGACTAGTGTTTCTTTACATCATGATTTGGGTTGCAAGTCTCAGCACCCCAGAGTTTCCCCTTTATAACCGTGTTATTGGCCCAATGCTAAAGACAAGCATGAACCAGTGAGGGCGTTTTAGGTAGCCATGTTTAACTTTGTTTAAAGCATTAAGTGCCGGCGTTTTATACTGTGACCTGGAATACTCATAATTGTCTGGTGGCACCAAGAAAGGCTGATAATATAATGGCTGATAAGTATTAACTCTTTAACAACCATCTGCACAGCCACACTGCCGTCGGTTAAAGACCACAGAACATTTTTTTGGGCTCCAGTAAATTCAGGGGTCCCCAAACGACATACAAAACCATCATGGGTGCTAAATGGAAGTTTTCCCATGACGGTTCTGGAACATCTGGTCCTTAAGGTGTTAAACAGCAAAAGAAGCCAGATTTAAAGTCAAGGCAATTAAGGTACCTTTAGCTTCAACCACAGACATACCCTCAGTCCTCACTTTGGCTCCTCTCTGGCACTTAAAGTGTTAATGTGAAGCACAGAAAACACACTTAGCTTGTAGTCTATATCAACAACAAATGCACTTACCCACTTGGCAAAGCAATGCTTTGGAAACTGCTCTAGCATCCACTTGGTTAAATAACAGCCAATAAAGGGGTGTATGCCTGGTAAATAAACTACCATATGATAAGAAGGTGTCTGGTGTAGAATTATTGGAATTGCTTTGGCCACACACACAACCCAGATTATGTGTGTGTCCAGCACAGCCTGTTGCACACTTCAAAACTTGGTGCTCTAGGCAGTTGCCTTCTTTGCCTAGTGGGAATTCCTTCCCTGCACATCTATGCAGCTGCACTGAAATCTCATACCTACTAAAATGTAACAGAATTTAGAATTGTCAATGTAGTGGAAAGAAAAGGATGAGACAAACAGCTGAAAATGGGCACTTCTCAAAATAATTTTCTTATAGCAGGTACTAACTCCTTTCCAGCTGGGACTCACACTGAGGTTTCTTATGTTATTTTAGTTTTTAACCCAGATGCACACAGGAAACATCATGTAGAAAAATTATATTTGCAAATAGTGCAAAACAAAAAGTAAGTGAAAACATTGTGCTTGTAGAGGATCAGTTTGTGCTTTAGCAAATCCCGTTCATCACGGTCAGTGCTTACAGGTATCACTCTTCGGGGAGTTCATGAGTGTTTGAAACATGAAGATTTTATTCTAGAAATCAAATATTTTTCCTTCTCTCATTAAATAAACCTTCCTTCTCCAGACTCTGACCCCATTCTTCCTTTCATTAATCTGGTACACTCGCCCGATTTGCTCATATTGATAATGCATACACTATCAACACTTTAAAGGAGAAGTTACATCTCCTGATAATAATACCCACTTACCTTACTATGACCAGAAAATCCTATGCACATAACACTTATGCCTTTGATCAAGTGGTAACATCTTTAGTTATTCTGGATGTCATGTACATGGGGATGGAAATGACAGTTGGTAATAGAACCACAGAACCTCAGCCTTTGCCCAATGCACATGGTAATCTTAAACCTTTAAGGACCAGCAGGAGTCAGTGTATTCCTTCACACTGTATTGTGCACCCATCTGGCCCCTAACCCCTTTAAGTGGCAGAGGGGTATTCAAAGCCTTGCTTTGCAAGGCATTGGATACCCCTCTGGCACTTAAAGGGTTAAATAATTAAGTAATTTTCCGAACTCTGCATACTTCAGTTTGAAAAAATTGCCAGCAACTATCATCTCTACCTCCATGAACATGGCATCCAGGACTGATAGAACATCCTTTGGCAAATATATGAATCTGCAATTTCAGCCGCATGGGGTTAGCCTGTAATGCCAGTGGCTGTTCGCTTTTTTTTTTTTTTTTTTTGAAAGACCCAGAGGGGTGTACAATGCATTTTATACCATTCTGGTCATATAGGGTTAGAAAAATCATGAATTTCTAGAGCAGCGGTTTTGAGTCCTGTGAAGGCCTGAGGTATCCTGAAAAAGTCAAAGAAGTCCAACAGTACAAATGTAAGTAATGGTTGGCAGGAGGGCGATACATGGCGGGCAAATAGAAAGGGAATGTACCAACCATGAAAAAAACCCATGCACTGTGTTTTAATTAATTATTTAAATCATAAATGAGATCCTGTATCTATGCTTATGTGTAGATGCCTCAGTACATACCAGTGCACATGATTCTGCCAGTCCAATAGTTTAACCCTTTAGCACCAGCGCGGTATCCAACATACTGCTCTGCAACGCATTGAATATCTGTCACTCAAAGGGCTCATGTTAACATGTAGTGACATTGCTTTAGTCCATGAAAGAAAAGGAAGACTTTGCGATGATGTCCTCTGTGCCCTGCTTTTAGTACATGGCATGGAAGAGTTGTGCCCGTGAAATGCCCATATACTCCCACATAGCCCACTGCTTGGTACATTTGACACAAATCTCTTGTAATAGGCACTATATCTTACCATCCCGTTCCCACATGATAGAAAAATAAATCAGGTAAAAACTACCCGATAAGTGTTACCTGATAAATGTTAGATTTTTTAAAGGAGACGTAAGATGTCCTATTAATAACACCCTATTTACCTTACTAAGGCCAGAAACTGCTAATGACCCCTGTGAATTTTGCTCTTGTGCCTTTGTACAATAGATAACATCTTCAGCCAGTTCTAGATGTCATGTCAGTGGAGATAGATATGACAGTTGGTAGCAGGACAATGGGACACAAATGTTGGCCACTTCAATGGTAATCTTAACCCTCTGAGCGCCAGAGGTGTAACCCTTTCAGAAACAGAGGGGTGCGCAATGTATTGTTTTAACACCTTAATGACTGGTGACGTGCCAGGACCTTCATGCCTATCCTAATGTTAAGGGCCGGTAGCGGTTCTGGCATGTCAATGAAGTTTGTGATCACAGCGCAGTTGCACATCTGTAATCTCAGAACATGTTAACCCTTTGAGTGCCAGAGGGGTATGGAATGCATTTCGTTAATGAAAGAATATGCAGCGGACCTCCAGAGTGCCATCCCCATGGACCTTGGAAGAGGTTAAATCGAAGGGGATTTGATTTTTTTTTCTGCCTGTGGTATAGTTGCTTCACTCCTGAATTGCTCCAATTCTTTTACAACATAAGCCCTGCTGTGCAAAGTACAGTGCCCCAGCAACATTTACCTATGTGATTGTGATTTCTAAATAACTATGGATATAAAGCTATGCCATTTAATTCTGGGATGGAGAAGCCCTTCCATTAACCCCTTCCATTACCTGTCCATTTCTCCATTACAGCCACTGACACATGAAAAACATAATTTGATTTCACATTCACCGCTGATGCAATCCATTTCAGGAGGGAGTATAAAACTGAGTACATTTGAAAAGCGTAAATGCATTCCAGCTTGCAAGGCAGAGCCTTGGTGCACTGAAATATACCTCATCTACAGTTCCTTGATTACCATATACTGATATTGCTGCAGGGTGTAATATAAAAACCAATGAAATTGAACTTAATATGAACCATGACAGTCGTCCTTAATGCTCTCTCGCTATAGCCTTGAAGAGCAGCCTAGCACTTTATTACACTCACTGAGGATAAAGTGATACATAAGGTTTAAAATGACTGTATAAGTGAAGCACATCGTCATATACTAGCGGACGATGGAGCCCTGGGGAATAGAACGGGAGGGGGTTAGGTATTGTTTATTTGGAGTGTAGATAAATATGTAATACACATTTTAAAAATGTTGTTTGGTACAATCATTTTCTTTAAATAAAACCCAAATACATATCAGAGCTTAGTGCATAACCCCCATTATTGCCTCCTTGTCACACTCTAATGCATCTCCTCCATTGAGTTGTAGACATCTCTAGGATTCAAGAAGGGGGGAGTTGTTCACTAAGGTGTGATAAAGAGGTGATAACGTGGAGATCACTACTCCAATGACATCACTTCTCAAAATCCTATGCTATTCTATGGAGCCTATGCACTAATATATCTCCAGCTTTTGAGAACGTACTGCATATGCTCTATAGAATAACATAGGAACTGGAGAAGTTATCTCTACATTATCACCTCTGTATCACGCCATAGTGCATGACAACCAAGGGAGTTAAAAGCCTCATTTAAATCAATGAAAATGTTGGGAATTTTTCCCCTATGATGCAGTTGTTTGCCCTAGAAGATCTCCAGTGTGCCATAGTACTTCAGCCCCGACATATCTAATGGCATTCAGAAGTGCGTCAGAGCTGGCAGGACCCAGCTACTATTGATGATTAATTTTGAGCTGTGACTGCTGAAGAGACTTGCAGCAAATAGCTTTTTTGTGCTATTTGTGTTTGTCTGTTTCTGTGATGTGTGGATGTGTTTATGTATAACAGCTAGAGACCAGATTGTATTTTCTTTAGAAGTGCATTTTGCTCATTTCTATTTAATGATCCCATGATGATAACTTTTATTCTTAATGGCAAAACATAAAAACTGCAAGTTATTTAACTGCTGATGTAGAATAGGGCAGTATAATTGTATGTGTATTTTGGCGTGTGTATCTCTGTGGGTATTTGCATCCATGTGTGTGTGTGTGTGTGTGTTTATGCGCACATCTGTATCTGTGTGTTTGCATCTGTGTATGTGTGAATGTGTGTGTGTTTACGCATGTGTGTATATCTGTTTTTCTTGTGTGCATCTCTTTTTATGGGTGATTGAGTGCATGTCTTTGTGTTGGTATCTGTGTGTATGATCATATATATGTTTGTGTCTGTATGTGTGTGTGCATATCTCTGCGTGTATGCGTGAATGCATGTAGGTATGTATTTTTGTGTGTTTATTATGCGCACGTGTGTATCTGAATGTGTGTGTGTATGCGTATGACTGAGTGTATACATATGTGTGTGTTTCTTGGTTTATGTGTGTGTCTGTGTGAATCTTTATGTATCTGTTTGTGTGTATGTGTTTATTTATGTACTAGTTGAACAGCCCATGTACATGGGCCACAGTTCCAGGCAGAAACGGCCGCGGTGCAGTCATGCACAGTAGACTGCCTGCGCCGCGGCTGATAACGGAGTGGGACGCTTTGAATTCAGACCGTAGTCCTCTCTGCGCACACTACGGTCTGAATTCGGAGCACCCCGCTCCTTTATCAGCCGCAGCGCAGACAGTCTGTACTGCGCATGACTGCAGTGCGCGTAGCCGTCTGTACTGCGCATGATAGCTTCTGACAAACATACATTAGATAATTATTATACAGGGAGTATTTGTGTGTTTGTGTGAGTGTATGTGTTTATTCAGATGCGTTATGCAAACATAAAGATGGATTTCAGTTACCCTCATTATTGTCATAGTTATTTGTCTCTCTATCTAGGTGTCTATGTGTCTGTTTATATGTTTAACATATTGGATGCCAGGTCTTGTTTCACAAGCAGCTGGAAACCTCTCTCAGATCCAAGGGGGGGTTAAAATGAATTGTACTTGTCAGAACTGTAATTTATCTAACATAGGCCCTTTCCTAGGTAGGTGTGCTTCATACACCAGTCAGATATGGCTATATACATTTTGATTTTGCATTTCATCTAGACTTACCTGAATTTACTGCTCTCCAACAAAATCTTCATATAGTTCACAACTTCACACAATAGACAATTGGAAGAAATACTCTGTAGACATATGCAAGAGGACCAGGTTGTGAAATCCCACTGTCCAGTTATAGGCTACTAGTGTAAAAGCCCGTGTACACGGGCCAAAGTCCGGGTGATGTTAGGCCAGTCCTGCTCCGCGTCCTGCCACCGACGCAGTCATGCACTGTAGAGACTGCCCGAAAGCACAGAATGCACCCAGCACACAACTCCCAGCATTTTGTGTATTCGGGCAGTCTCTACTGTGCATGACTGCTTCTGACAAACATCCTAGCGGATTATTAGATAGGATAGGGATCCAAACCAATACAAAATATAGAAATATAGTGGATTGCTGTATGAATAACATCTACATAGGCAAGTGCTACAGTAAACTCTTCAGTGCCAGAGAGGTATTGCAACACATTTTATTCAAAAAGTTTTACATTTGAAGCATTAAAAAAAAATAAAAAAAATAAACTGTTAACAAAAGCTTCATCTGGTGTCCGAAAATATATTTTTTTATAATCACTTTGTTCAAAAGGTTGAGTCATAGACTACATCTAACCATAGAAAGTGTTAGGCACAGCACCACCTGGAAAGCACAAGAGAAAATGGCAGATTGATTAATAACATCTGCCAGTAGAGGGACTTCCTACTCCACAAGAAAACTGTAAGATATATTGCTTTAACTGAAAAACATTCCCATATAGATGTCTTTCCTACAGGATAAAATATATTTAAAAGAGTTAACTGCTCTCCTATCCCTTTGAGTGCAAGTTCAGTGCCCAATACATTGCAGAGCAATGCACTGGACAATCCTCACAAATGGTTAAATACATTTGGAGTCACTTCTGTCCATGGGTATGACTTCCCTTTAAATGATAAGCTTCCTTTATTTGTGCCAAACACTGCTGGAAGAAAAACAGCCTTTTATCTCACATTATTTCCATAGAACCATCTTTTTTCCATTTAACAATGCAAGCAAACATTAGTGTTGTACGGAACAGTCTAGAGATAATGATATTGCGGTTCAGGGCCCTGTGTAACCTGCACTGCGTTACTATACAGTAAATGCCTAGTGCCGCTGCACACAACTCCGCTGGTACCGGATCAGACACAAATCAAAGATGTTCAGGTTCATAGGGCTTTGTTCTAATGAGTAAAAACAGTACAGTGTGTTCTCTAACGTGCAGCAAGCAAAACCAGGTACAAACATAATCTCTAGGGAGATGAAGAGGTGCATTTTAACCGCTTGAATGCTAGAGATATTTCCAGCTTTTTTTTTTCCTGTGCTCTCTGCAATAACTGTTTTATATGGCTTTACATCCCTTTGGGCCCGTAAATCAAATCTTAGTGACATAAGAGCCTCCCAGTTTGAAACAACTGATGGTAAGGAGTGCCCTGAATAAAAATATAAAAAATGGCACATCTCCCTGCCTACTAAAGAGGTGTGAAACCTGTGCACACATTTACACCACAGACTAGATACCAGTTCCAAACAACCAGTTACACTATAAGATCAATGGTACCTTCACCTGCAAATCATCCAATGTAATATACCTTATCATGTGTGAATAATAAGAAAACAAAGGAGGGGTGCTCCAAGTGTATATTTTCTAGGTAATCAACATCACCACCATTTATACACCACACTCACAATGTATGTGACCACTAATTAGTGGTCAGCCAGGCAAATGGAGGAATCTCGACTGCCCCCACTCAGTCTCATCGATAGTTGATCCTAGATGCTGCTCCCAACAATGGTCAGGGATCTCTCAAAGTACCCCTGCCAAGACAAACAGAAGAAAACCAGAAGGGGCGCAACTCCACTCCAAAGAAATAACAATATATAAAACAAGACTGATACTCACAATTTAAGAGATGCCTGGTTGGTCCCAATAGCACCAGTCCAGCAAACAGGGATATATATCTGCTCTGATACGGATAAACTTCTCTCTGGATCTCAAAAAAATGTACCAGAACCCAATTGCAATGTATCAAAAATGTATTAAAACAAATGAATGTATAAAATACAATGTGACTATAAGTTAAAAAAGCCCAAATGCTAAACGTGTTTCGAAGCCAACCCTTCTTATTCAGTAGCAAAAAAGTCAGGGCAATATTGTAAAACTTAATGCTAAATGTCACAAAGTCAAAAAATATATAATATGCTTGTCCACACTTACCCCTGCCCTCTGAGTCTCTCTTATAGCCATCTGATCCAGCGTCTACAGTAAAAAAACTGGCGCCAAATACAGAAATCACGTGAGAGGAAATACACATATAATATGTGTTCCAAATATGAACCGCAAACTAAAGGTAACCAACAGGAAATAAAAGCACCAAACCCTCAAATCTCATCCCACAATGCTAAACATACTCGTCGGTCATCACCATGGTAACCAGACACATAACAATGTGTTCAACTGAACATAGCATCATAGGGACATGGTGTAATGGCCAAAAAGCAAATCCAGCGTAGGATCACAAAAAAAGGTCTATTGGAAAGCATATATGAGTACTCCCATACTAGATCGGACCACAAAAAAGACACACCAGAAACACAGCTGAAGCGTTATATACATATATAAAAAATGACATCATTAAAAAAATGATGCAAACAGGTTCAAAAAGAAATTAATAAAAATATTAATACATCCCAATATTCATAAATATAGAAAAATAAAAGTAATAAAAATAATAAAAAATGAAAAATAAAAATAAAAAAAGAAAAAAAACATAGAAAACAATGTGAATTATATTGTGAGAGATATTAATATGTGTAAAATGACTAATAGAATGATAGTGAATAAAAATAGCGATAAAGAAATGTAAATTGTGTATTAATAATAATATTGATGAAAAAATAATAAATATATTTCTAAACATAAAAACCAATGTAAAATAAAAAGTACATTGTATGAATGTGTGTGATGAATCTAAGAAAGTAAAGAGAGATAAAGATGATTATTCTAGGGGACAGGTGAGACAGTGGAGGCGTTTTGATGCCCATGGGCAATGGGGTGCAACCTGACAGGGGAGTATTGGTGTAATATCAAGTAGCCCTATTTGCCACAATCACATAGGTGGAGCACACCCACGTGCTCAAGGCAACCATTATCCACAATCTAGTTGGTCTAGATTACACCATGTCCCTATGATGCTGTGTTCGGTTGAACATATTGTTTTGTGTTTGGTTACCATGGTGATGACTGACATGTATGTTTAGCATTGTGGGTTGAGATTTGAGGGTTTGCTGCCTTCATTTCCTGTTGGTTGGTTACCTTTAGTTTGCTGTTCATGATTGGAATGCATATTATATGTGTATTTCCTCTCACGTGATTTCTGTATTTGGCGCCAGTTTTTTACCGTAGACACTGGATCGGATGGCTATAAGAGAGACTCAGAGGGCAGGGGTAAGTGTGGACAAGCATATTATATACTTTATGACATTTAGCATTAAGTTTTACAATATTGCCCTGACTTTTTTTGCTACTGAAGAAGCAGCGTTGACTTTCAAACGTGTTTAGCGTTTGGGCTTTTTTAACGTATAGTCACATTGTATTTTATACATTCATTTGTTTTAGTACATTTTTGATATATTGCACTCAGAGAGACAGAAAAATATGGGAGGTTAAGTTAATGTTAAAGTTTAATGCTATTCATGTTTTGAATAAGGACAGATAATTCTTGTCACATTTTCACTTAGTGGATTAACCTTTCCAACAGACCCACGGGCATTGTAAATACCTCTAAAGCCTCAGAGGAAGAGTGCAATTTACCATTGACTAATCAAAGTATCTGGATCTGGGTTGAGTTCTCTTATCTGATTTCCATTCTACACAATGCAATGTGTACATGTATTTAGAGAGATGTTTTCATATTTACCTGTATAACATGCCTGAGGAAGAGACCTAAGGTCTTAAAAGCTTGCATCCTAAATCTGCTTAGTTAGCCAATAAAGGTACCAAAAAACTATATTTTACTCCTGTATAAGAGATATAGGGATCTTTTCTATACTGGGAGAAAAGCAGAACAAGCCAAGGTATGTGAGAGGCTCTGAGGACAAACAAAAGCAACCTTGCCTGTTCTACTGCTAGTCCCTGCTCAGAAGCATCCCATTTTAGCTCTCTAGGGGAGACATTTCCATGTACATATTAGACTAATCCCATCTACAAGGGCAGTGCAGTTCCAAAATGAGAACGAAGCACCCTCTGTAAGGGAAAAACCAGCTAACCACAGACATATGATCCAGCAGCTAGTTTCCCTGGGTACCAAGAACAAGGGGTCCACATCTAGATTACTCTTTACTCTTAGGGAGACACCCAAAAAGTTTTCAGTAAACAAGCCAAGGTGTGTGAGAGGCTCTGAGCACAAACAAAATTGATGTTGCCTGTTCTGTGGCTGGTCATCACAGCAGTGTCACAGTTTGTGGGTGGAGTCTGCTAGCTACACAAAATGGGTTTCTCCTTTTTAATGGCTCCTGAGAACTAAACAGTGAAATTCATAACTGGGAACTCTCAGAGTTTTTTATCGAAATCTCAGGGTTGAAGGCCAAATTCTTTGGGTGAAAGTTCTGTGTTACCTACTGTATGATTTCCCCCAATCAAATATTTATTTAGTCTCAAAATTGCTGCCATTTGCATTAGAACGGCAGGGAGTGATGTCCTGTTTGTCTTGTTTGTGTTTAGCATGTTAAAGGTCCCTTGCAGACTGACTGGAGGACCTCTGAGTTAGAGCAGCAGGTATGTATTGCATAAAATCTACATTATGTGAAGCTTTGAGGGTTAAAGCGGAACTTTCAGATAATAGACAGTCGCCATGCATTCATATGGAGACCGAAAATGACGGCGCATGCGCACAGACAAGATGTCTGCGCTCTAGCCTCAGTTCCGGTCTCCAAACAGGACGGATTCTTTTAGACACACTTTTTTTTTATGGTAAGACATCTATTTTCAAGCTAGTCGCCATGCATTTAATGAATGCACGGCAACTTGCTATTATCTGAAAGTCCCGCTTTAAGATTTCAAAGATGTCAAGGTCAGCTCATCTGGAAAGTTCCCAGGGATAGTGATAATCCTGAGTGTTTACTAGCCAAAGCACAAGCACATACTATATATTTGTTCGTTCTCATTGAATATTCTCTCTCTCTGATTCTGGAATAATTGTGGAGCAAACCAGCTGTGCCATAGGGGACAAATAAAAATTCCCCAGATTACCCTTGATTTGTATGCAAGAAATGTCTTCCCGCTTTGCAAAGGTATAGTTGCTTTGTTCTGGAATCCTTTTAATTCCGTTTAGTACATCAGCCTCACTGCTAAAAGAAATATATTGCACTTCTGTGCCAAACAACTGCGTCATAGGGAAGAACTAAAAATTTCCATCGATTTAAATGTGGCTTTTAACCCCTTCGATGCTAATGAGGTCTCCAAAGAATTGCAAAGCAATGTGTTGGAGGTCTTTCTAGCATTCAAGGGGTTGAAATTCATGTTTAAATCAGTGGGATATTATACTTGTTCCCTGCTTTTCTCCAGAATTGAAGCACTTTCCTAGTAAAATCTGTGTTGTGCATGTCTCTGGCTCTCAAATGGTTAATGAAAGGTGCAAGGGACTCACCGTATATGCAGTTGTCCCCCATTTAATGGAGGCACCAAAAGTCCAACCACTCACATTCACGCAAACATTCACTGGAGACCGTTCTAGCATTTAATGGGTTAAAAACAAATTGAAATTAATGGGCTATAGCATTTGTTCCATAAGGGCAATTTGTTTGCGCCCGAATTGCCCCCACTTATTAACCCTTTGAGAGCCAGAAGGGTATGCAATGTATTGCTTCACAGTGTGTTACAGACCTCTCTGGCACTCAAAGTGTTAAGTACATGAGTTCCTCTGTGATGCACACCTCTCTGCCCATCAAAAGGTATATGGACGTGAAACACTTTAACCCTTTGCATGCCAGAGGGTATCCAAAACATTGCTTTAGAGACCCCTCTTACAAGTAAATGGTTAAGCAGAGGCATCAAGGGTCCAATCACTGTCTATTGCATATATACAGAGGATAAAGATGAACCCTACTAGTGTATATACTCAGAACTGGATGCACATCTGCATTTATATACATTATGGACATATACAGTACAGGTTAACAATGAAGTGGCAGTCATCTGAGCTGGCATATGGCAGCATTTGAGTTTAGAGCAACAGATGGATTTGATCTGTGCATGGATCAGCGGAATAACTTTTTAATATTTAATTTCGATTGAATCTTTAATATCACATCTAACTAATTGTACTGCCGTATTTCTGCCAAGCCGCTTCTGTGCCGAGACGGAAAGTGAAAAGTGACAGGAGAGTGGTTAAATTGAAACAGTCATTGCAGGGAATAAAATGTAATTACTTGAGAGGGGATTCTTTAATAAACTCAGTTAACCCTTTCAGCACAACACAGACAACATATACTTAGAAAGAGAAATGTATAGGTACACATAGGCAATACAATTACACTGATACAAGGACAAATATGCTATGGGTCTTTTGCAGAATGTAAAAATGGTTCTGGGACAAACGATGTGAACCATAGGGGGGGAAATAAAACCACCCCAAATGGAACCTTTAACCCTTTGAATGGTAACAATATCATGTCTTTGCAACATGTTGGAGACCTAGCATTCGATTTAAGTCAATGGGAATTTGCATTTGTCCACTATGATGCAGAGATGGTTTGCTCCAGAATTACTTCCCTTTTTTTACTGCCACATACAACTCTGTATCTATCTATCTATCTATCTATCTATCTATCTATCTATCTATCTATCTATCATGAACCACTCATATACTTTAACCCCTGCCTAGTAACCTTGCCCCACTACTGATGAGTGTATTGTAAGTGAAAATGAGTGTTTTGTCTTGCCGGATGATCAAGCAACACATTTAATGGATGAGTACTGATTTGAGAACCCCCTCCGTGTTAATAGAGAAACATTGTATCATTGTTATGCTTTGTGATAAAAGGTACCAATCATCCTTGCAGAGGAGGTCAAAAGAGATTTTTCTACGCAGCAGGATTCATGTATGTGTACGGAAAACCAGACCTGAGGGGCTAGGGAAAAGCAACCAGTGGGCCATATCTATCCTGTAGGCTGTATATTGCCAATATCTGCCTTAAACCTTTGAATACCAGAGGTATAGCCAACACATTACTTTGCAATGTGTTGGATAACCCCTCTGGTACTCAAGGGGTTAAATGTAGTGGGCTAAGTTCAGGAGAAGTTATTAGTGGACCTATGAGGAGGAATACGATCCGAAAGCATAACATTCTGCATTAAAATAGTTTGATATGCCTATATTTTGTAATTACCTGTGCATACTTAACCCCTTTAGGATCAAAGATGTGTACAATGTGTTGTGTACCCCTCTGGTCTTCAATCTGAATACTTCAAATACCAACTCAAAATGTGGTCCTTGCTACACCCTAAAAGTTGGAGCGCATGTAGAGGGAAATGTATCAAAATGGCAGAACATGTATTTTTTTAAGGATTTTTTTTTTTTTTTTACTAGTGTAAAAGTCTGTGTACATGGGCCAAGGTCCTGGTAATGTTAACCCTTTGAGTGCCAGAGGGGTACGCAATGCATTTCTTTGTAATGCGTTGCATATCCCTCTGGCACTCATAGGGTTAAGAGGTCGCTACCTCACTGCTCCACGTGATGAAATCTTGCGTCGCCTCACTCACACAATGCAGTCATGCACAGTAGAGACTGCCCAAATGCTGGCAACGCGGGCAGTCTCTACTGTGTATGACTGCATTGTGACAATCATCCTAGCGAATTATTATATAGGATTTCTGCTCATGACTATACCAAAATATGAATGTTAATGCTCTATGTTTTCCCAAAGGACAGACTATATTTACTTATTGCACTTTTCATCTCTTTACAGGGCCAGATTTACATCTGAGCCTCCCCAAGGCAAAAGCATCCATGTGTTCCTTGACTCCACACTTGGCCACACTGCCACTACTCATAAGACTCCACCCTCTCGCCCCCCCCCCCCCACACACACACACTGTTACCTGGCATTTAAAATATTTTTATCTTACAAGCATAATGCGCTTAACTCCTTTTCTGCAAAAGAGTTTTCCAATGCATTGTGAAACAATGCATCTGAGACCTCTCTGGCATTCAAGGGCATTCAAGGGGTCAAATTGTTATCAGTAAAGGGGTCTGTAATTGTAAATAAACAGTTCTCCATTAACTGAAGGGCATAGAAGCTTTCTGGAACACCCACAAACCAGAACATGGGCTTGGCTAGCACAGCTAAAATGCTCCTTGGAACTTGGTGCTCTAGACAGTTGCCTGCTTTGCCTAATGGGCAAGCTGTTACAAATAACAAATTGACACAGGCCAGATAATATGTCTCAATCAGTAATAATAACAACAGAGAAAATTAACTCACCCATCAACTCTGTGTGGTGCCGGAACCTCAGAGTATCCAAGAGTAAAATGTGAATTGACAGCACTCATTCAGAGAGATGCTTGTAAAACAATAAAAACATAGATGTATTGGAGATATGTATAAAGACATCAAGCACAATACGGAAGTCTGATGTATTTCACACACAAAGTGCTTCTTCATAGACTAAATAATAATAAATTGCTACATTTGAATGAATCAAACCAATCAAAACCAATCATACTTGCTACATTGTAGCAAAGTCACTCCCTTCCTGCCAGATGTGGGTAGTCATTCAAAAATGTTAACACCTTGATTCCCAAATTGACATGTTTTGCTTAAAACACAATTCTGAATTGACAGGATTCTCAGTACAAGGCATAGAAAAAGTTACTCTTTTTCTCAGAGGCAGTGAGAACTTTCACCTTGTATAAAGTCTCCCTCCCAGTTCAGACCCATGTCAGGCATCAGTGCAGACATCTTGTCTTAGAGACATCTGTGTGCCTGCGCTGTTAGTCCCAGTCTCCTCTAGGAGGCATTGCACTGTGCCTTAAGGCACCAGAAGGGACTGATGGCACAGATGCACAGACAGCACTAACCTCAATGTCAGTCTCCAAAGATTAATGATAACTTCTGAATTGGGTATTCTGAGAGCTAATAGAACTATTATGATGCTAGTCGCCATATGCTTAATTATTGGAGGGCGACTTTATACTAAGTGAAAGTTCTGCTTTAAATAAAGATTAGAATGTATTTTGTGTTTAAATCATCTGTGTATGTTTGTCTGTAAAGTGGTGCTGGTACGACTTGTTTAAAATACTTTAAAGGCATTCTGTTAAAGTAATTAAAGTAATTATGACTTATGATCACTATTGACAAATATGAGGGCCCACAAGTTGACATGAGGGGTTCTTTTGTTTTGTTGTATGTTGCTCACAGTGTCTTTAAATCAGCACATTTATGTCCCGTGATAAGATTATGGTGTTGATTTTAGTATTTCTCATATTAGGGATATCGCTGCCAATGAGTGACATCACTGTTCATACATAGGAACTTGACCCCTTGGCGGTTAACTAGGTGATATATAACATGGTGATTAAATGTGATCATTACCAATATTGCACTTTTAAGGGGTTACGTTTACTTCCATTGTTGACTTATTTCTGATGGATACTTTTTATAAAGCTGTAATCTTTAGATTTCAATAAATGCTTTGAGACAATAATAAAAGAAGCTGTTTATTAACCTTTACATAGAGGTTTTGGTTGGGTATATTAACACTCTTGGCTGCCGGAAGAAGTGATACAGGATGGACATCTCATCCAAAGAATGACTACCCACACCCGACAGGAAGAGAGCAGCTTTGCTACAATGTAGGAAGCATGATTGGTTTTGCTTGGTTTGACTCATTCAAACACAGTGATGTCTTGCATTCAAAAGATTGTTTGGTGTGTAGTTTTACTTCACCTATTGAATGCTTCAGATTTCTTCAGTGCATTGCTTTGCAATGCACTGGAGACATCACTAACATCTAAGGTTAATAAGGTATAAATAACATTTGCTAAATCTGTATACCTTGTTATTCTCACAGTGCAACATTGTGGACTATGCTGGGGCTTTATAAATAAATGATAGTAATAATAACTCTCGCCAAAAGGAGAATGGAGTAGGAGGGCAGTAATCTGTTCCTTTTCCTCCATGGTAAATAAGAAAATACATTGTATACTCTGTTGCCTTCTTAATGGGAAAGCTTTGAGGCCTCACATTTTTTTCTATAATGAAATTGAAAAAACAGAGAGAGAAGGGCCCCCTGCTTCATACACGTCTGAAAAATAAATTAGATTTCCCGTTTTTCTTTCCTTTTACATGTGTTTCCCTTGCCTGGTGCTGTTCTAAGCTATAAATGTAACAACTAGGAATTTCAAATACACCCAGTGATGGTGGAAATGGCTATCAACTATTGCTCTCCTGTGTTTACTGCTTCCAGGATTACTAGACAGGCTCAGACAGGCCTTGTTTTATATTCCCTACGAGACAAAGTCTCAATGAGCTTTAATAATACCATTCAACACACTGTAGACTAATCCTGTCTCTTCTAAAGTTAATGCAATCTGTGTATAAAGAATTGGAAGTGAAGGGTCAGAGCTGCATTACAAATGTGTCCGCTAGGTCATCTTAATAGAAGTAATGACTAGGTATATGTCTGTAAAACACATTGGCGCACACATTCCTCCGGCTTTAGAACTTTAATGCCAGCAAGCTCTATAGCAAGAGCTGGAAATGGCATGCAGTTAATCTAGCATCCTCTAGTACATCACATACAATGAGAGGCATAGAAAAGGAATGGCCTGACACCCCATACACCCCATACTCTTCTCCCCTGCTCTCCCACTAGTTCAAGTGGTTTGAAGAAGTTTTCATGTAAGTGGTTTTGTAGGCAGGTAAAGGATTAGAAACTTAACTTCAACTCCTCTTTTTATACAGAGATGTATTGGGTAATTCCCACCCAATATGAGACAAATGGAATTTTTCAAGGTAGAAGAGAGTCCATTAAAAGGATTTTCCTCTTGAGTTCAAAATGTAGCCAATAAAAATGGACCCGCCACATATATCGAAGTTATAAACAAAACCTCTATACACAACAATAAAAAAATCCCATTCATTTTAAATTATTTCACACATATTGAAGGTGATACACTAAGGGCCGTATGATCAAAAGAAAAGTGGAGGAGATCTGGGGAAAATGTTTGCACTGTAGTAAATAAATAAAATTTTACATTGATTTACATGGGAATTATAATCCATTGAATGCTAGTGTGGTCACTATCTACTCCTGCTCGGCTTCTTCTTGTCAGGGGTGTGTGGGTAGTTGGTTCATTAGTTCATGCACATGAGAGCTAAATAAAGATCTAGAGGTGATTCTAGGTATGGTCTGTTACTATTGTCTCTCATCAACATGAGTAGCAAAGAAGTGTCATTGTCAGAAATGCAGCCAATCATAAGGCTGAAAAATCAGAATAAATTGATCAGTGATGCAGCCAAAACATTAGGGGTGTCAAAATCAACAGTGTGGTACATTGTAAAGAAGCAGTATTGCACAGGTGAGCTTAGCAGTGACAAACAACCTAGTAAACCATGAATGACTACTGTAGTGGATGACTGAAGAACACTTGTAATTTGGAAGAAAAAAACCCTTTTCAACTGTTGAACAGGTAAAGTACACTCTCCAAGATGTAGGCACAGGCATGTCAAAGTGTATTATAGAGAGAAGACTACACCAGCATAACCACAGAGCATTTACTATAAGATGCAAGTCCTATGTAAGCCTTAAGAACAGAAAGGCCAGGTTACAATTTGCTGTGGAAATGGCCCCACATTTACAGGATTTTTCCAGGGCTAAAGAGAGGAATGTTCTTGACTGGCCAAGTCACTCACTTGACCTGAGTCCATTTGAGTATGCTCTTCAATTTGTGAAGAAAAGACTGAAGAAACAAATGCCCAGAAACAAACAGGAACCGAATATGGCTGAAATACAGGCCTGAAAGAACACCACCAGGGAAAATAAAAATAATCTGGGGATTATCATCAAATGCAAAGGATTTTCAACCAAGTACTAAATATGATGACTGTGATTAAGATTATGACACATAAAAAAGAAAAAGAGAAAGCAGCAGATAGTGCAACACTGTATTTCAATTGTCAGAAGGTTACAGAGTAATCCATGTACTTACACTTTCCTTTGGTTAGAACGATGTTTATACAGTATCTGACTTACCAGCTTCTGGAGAAAATCATCCCGTCTCCATTTGCGGTTGTTCTTCCGTGGATTTGAAAATGGGACTGGCTCCAGCAGTATATATATCGAGATGAAGTCACACCATATATGTATATATATAAATAGATCCGGCAAAAAATAAAGAAGCATTTCGCGGTTGGCCATCGCTTTATCTGGGTCTCTAAGAACAAAGGCAACTGAATCAGGGGAATATAAACCACTGAATAGAGAAGGGAGGTAGCATATTGAAGATCACATGAGAAAATAGGGGATGCTGAAATTGCGAGAAATTTCCGGTGAGGAAGTGGACAGAGGCAGTATCCTTTGCAAGGATGAGCATGACATGATGACATGAGCTCTGGGACATTCCTCAGCATAGGTTCTCCCAAGTATCACTAACTAAGGCTAAGCTTGTTTAATCGCTGATAGAAACACCTATCACAATGTCAGAAAAATAATAGACCATGTTTTAAAGGTAAGCCAGAGGAAGAGAGGATGTTTGAGCTTGGAATATCTGTTGGAGGAATTAAAGGTTTTGGGCTTCAGAGGACAGTTGTTTAACTTGCTTCAAAATCATAATGCCCTGTACTGAAGATATGAATGTTTGGAAGATACTAAGAAAATATCGCTCAACTGAGGGGTGCCAGATAAGGTTTCCCTCTTTCACCATTATTGTTTGCTGTTACTATGGAGCTGTTGGTACAGGTGGCCAGAAAAGCATCTTACATACATGGTACTCCCTTTGAGAATGTAGAAAACAAAATTATGTTGTATGCTGATTATGTCTTATTGAGTATAAACGAAGCTCAAATCAGCCTTACAAATATGAGAATAGTCCAAGAGAGATTCAGGACACATTTAGTACTGAGAGCAAACAATGAGAAACTGCAATCCCTGAATATTAGTTTTAAAATTTCAGAATGGGGACTTCTGGACCAAAACTTTATGGTCACTTGGTAGACAGATTTTATTAAAGAAGATTTGTAGTATACTGAAAATTACCCAAATTAGTGGAATGAGATACATCAGAATCTTCAAAGATTGACAGAGAATAACATCTTGTGGTGCGGATGCATTAACACTTTCAAACTTAATGTTCTGCTGAAGATATTTAATTTGTTCCATAATATCCCATTTTATATTCCAGCTTGGTTGTTTAGGTATATTGAAGATCACAGTTTGTCTGCAAGAATATGGTACATAGAATGAAGAAGGAGGTAATTCCTATATACGAAGATGCTACCAAGTGATGCACTTTGCACAGATATTAGAAATTTTACAACAATGTGCCTAGGAAGATAAAGATTGAGAGACAGACTTTTGTGTGTTTCTACATGCAAAACATATTCTGGAAATGCAAAACTAAATGACCCCTAGGGGTTGAATTCCTAAAGAAAACCGATGCAACCCAAAAAGTGTGTGAGTGCTCAGGGGGAAGATATGATCTCTCCTTTTACCAAATTGTCCTTGAGACCATTTGGTAAAATTTTTCATGGCAAGAGATGTTAGTGTGACTAAAGTTTATAATATCCAATAAGTCATGGATGACGCCTAAAGATAAGGAGTTTTTTTCTAAGGGAGCTGTGAACTACGAAGATAACCTGCAAAACTGTCATAAAATCAGTTTTCATGACGTTTTAGAAAGGAAAATTTGTTAGAAAATAAAAGAAAAAAATTATATCCATCTGACAGAGTTTGAGAGACTAATAAGAAATCATGTTTTTAGAAGGTATTCATTTCAATTATTTATTGGATTCTGATGTTTAAACAAATAGCTTTGCTTTACAATGCAAGGCAAAAGTAGGAGCAAATCCTAGACACAGAAATAGCTGATGAAGACTGGAAATACATAATGAGAAATTCTGTTAAAGGCTGCTTTAAAGTGATAGTAATGTTTCACCAAAAAGCAGTTTCAATTAATCTTCATAGTATTTGGCCATACTGATATAACACTGCTCACCTCAGATGTGGAATCTGGTCTCTTGACCAGACAGCTCACAGCAAAGGACAATCTTCGTACTGTGAACATAAGGAAAACCCTGCCCCCCTTGACAGGTTTTTCAGGTTTTCCCTTATGCTCACAGAAGATTGTCCCTATCTGCAATCCATACGGACAGTCTTGCTGCTCTGAGATGAGCAGTGTTACATCAGTAAAAGGGGCTGGAAGGTGATATAATTCAATTACTCTTGAACTACAACTCTGACAATATTGAAATAACACTCTCCACGGCCCAAATACTATGAAGATTAATCGGAGATGCTTTTATTGTGAAACATTACTATCCCTTTAAGTTAGGCCTACAAGAACAGCCTTGCAAGATGGTACATGACATGCATAATACACCCTCACAACTGGCAAAAATAGATGCAAACATTTGACCTAGGTGATTTTGAGGCTGAAATGAGGAAGGTCATCTGTTTCACATATGGTTGGGGTGCCCGAGAGAATTTACAAAGAACAATCAGCAATCTTATGAAGATGAATATCAGTCTAGACCCTTTAATATTTTTGCTAGGAATGAAGGCCAAAAAACACCAGAAAGAATACTAAGAATTTAATGAGTTACCTAAGCCTGGGAAGGAGGATTTTCGTTGTCAGTCAGTGGTTATCATTTATAATATCAGGGACAGTAGTAGTAAATAGAAAATAATCTACATATTAAACACATTCATATCAATTTCTCTAGAAAAAATAGGCAAATTCCATGACATATGGTGATATATGAGCTGAGAGTGAATGCAGTTCTCACCATAAAAAGATTTTCCATGTTAGGGAGGGCAGAATTTAGGTCATTATAGAAATAGGATTATTTTAGGCCAACACAAAATAAGTCCTGTCTTTTGAGTGACCAACTAATTCACGTAATAGAAGGCAGAAATCAAGCAACACAATAACAATACAGTTAACAATATGCATTGTTAAAATGTAATAATACAGAGTAAAATGCAGAATCCTATAATATAATTTGCTAGGATGCGAAGCTCCCTGTGTACTTAGCATGCACATGCGTAGTAGAGACTGCCTGAATGAAGCAGTCCCGCGCAGTAGTCATGCGCAACAGAGACTGCCCAAATGCGCCGACCCCCAGACCGAGGCACGGATGATCCACAGCAGGGCACCCCAAATGACCCACCTTCTGTCCCAGCCCTGGGGCAGCAGCCGAGGCTGCTGGGCGGCACCCTGGCCTGTGTACATGGGCCTTCAGTACTAGTATTGTTATAATAAAGTAAGAAACAAAGTCAGTACCTTCAAAAGACTTGTCTGAAATCTCTTGGTAACAACTTTTCTGCATTTACTGTAAATTGGAAACCTAAAAATACATTATAAAAGATTTGTGAAGGGGTGTGTATGATACCGGACATTTTTGTTTCTGTATGTGTGCATGTGTGTGTGTGTATGCTCGTATATCTGTGTGTGAGTGTGTGTGCGTGTGTATGTGCGTAAGTGGTGTTTAGACTCATTGGACCTGAATTCTCACTGGTAACATAAAACCTTCCATTAATAATAAAATATTAAATACACATAATGGTGCAGAGACTGCTATTGCTTTACACAAATATATATCTCCTTTGCAACATTACACAATCGCTTTGGTCTTTGAAGCACTGCAGGCTTCTAGATTAACAACATAAATCTGAAATTCAAGCCTTGGCATTAGTCTAGTTTAAAGTGGGAACAGGGTGGTTGGGAGGGGGGTTATTGGGTGTTATCATACATTATTCACAATAGCTCATACCACAGCATTTTGTGTTAACCAAGAGATATTATACCCAAAGCCTGAGCCGCAGAGTTTGTCATGTGGAATTAGAAAGTGACATTATGGTGTCTCCTGGCAATTAGTAAGCAGTTTAAACTTGCACAGTAAACACAGAGCAGACATCAAACCACTTACTGATGGGCCATTGAGGAGACATGGATTGGGTCTAGCATGGGCTTATGTCAAGGACTTACTTTACTGCAATACTGGTCCCATAGACAGAATGTGCTGAACACCTGACAAAATTCACTGCTGTCTATGGGGAGATGCTTATATAACCTCTGCTGTCTGAATCCCCAGATTTCCATGTCTCAAGAACATATGCACAATGACATAGTGGAGCAATTCTGATGCAAATCAGCTGCACCTTAGTGAACGAAAAATTTTCCCCAGGTGGAGCCTTAACTAGCATTCATTAAAAATGACATTTAAATAAATGGAAATGTGTCTATAATACAGTTAGCTTGTGCCAGAATTGCTCCACTTTTTTTACAGTACATCAGGCCCACTGAGTTTAGTTTCACTGAGAGATCAGCTTAGACACCACCTATCCAGTGATAAGTTATCTTGAAAACTATTTCTGTTAATTCCTCATATTGTTTCTATGACTGTGACACTTATTTTATTTCCTTTTTTTTTTATTGTAACATACGTCTGGTGTAAGGCACTGTGTACACAGTGTGGTTCCAAATAAATAAAAATATACATATATACATAAATACATACATGTCTTCCCATTCCAAAATATGGAGAGTGAATGTGTGTGCACATGCAAATATGGTGTATGTGTATATTTGTCTGCAAGTTGGTGTATGTGTGTAAATTCACATGCAAAGTGTGTGTGTGTCTGTATTCACATGTAAGGTTGGTGTATGTGTGTAATCATGCACATGAGAGGTTGGGTGTGTATGTATGTGGACATATATACATGTATGTGTATATGCGCATATCAGGATGGTATATGTGTGTGTTCACATGCAAGATATGTGTATGTTTGTGCATACATGCAAAAGTGGTATATATATATATTTGTGTCTATGTGTGCATGCAAGGTCGGTGTATGTGTATGTGTGCAATGTATGATGACGAGTACAGGCGAGCGTGAATGCCAGAAGTTAGGTTACGCCCATTGAAATAAAGGGGCTCAAATGTCCTGTATAATAGAGTAACAATTTTACAGCATGTTCCTTTACAAAGAAACTTCCACCTAATGGAGAGACAACTCTTTTATTCCATGGAAATTCAAGCAGGAAGTAAATTAATATTTTCAGCCATCCCTATTCAAAAGTGTAGAGAATGAAGCCCTATCTAACAGAGAGCAGACCAACAACAAAAGGCAATGCTCTGGTAAGGTGGAAAACTGAAAGGGATAGTAATATTTCACAATAAAAGCAGCTACAATTAATCTTCATATTATTTGGGCTGTGGAGAATGTTATTTCAATACTGTTAGAGTTCTAGTTCAAGAGTAATTGAATAATAAAGTATCCCTCTCCAGCCCCTTTTACTGATGTATCACTGTCTGGATGGATCGCAGGGAGGGACAATCTTCAGTGAAAATAAGAAAAAACCTAAAAAACCTGTCAAGTAGAGCCCAGTTTTCATTGTTCTCACAGTAAGAAGATTGTCCCTTGCTGTGAGCTGTCTGGTCTGTGGACCAGATTCCACATCTGAGGGGAGGCGGCTTACACTAGATAAACGCGGCAGGACAGGGGATACTTTATCATTCAATTACTCTTGAACTACAGCTCTGACAGTATTGAAATAACACTCTCCATGGCCCAAATATTATGAAGTTTAATTGTTTGTGTGAAACATTACTATCCCTTGAAGCGGAGACATTCTACTTGAAAGCTGATAAACATGTGTGGTAGCCTTTCAAGTAGAGGCAGTAAAGATGATATCATGCAAATCCTGAGATAGCTCAAGTTAATTTTGCTGTGTGTAAGATTTGTTGGTACCCCAGAGACTCACAGTGCATTGCAATGAGGTTAACCCCTTGGATACAAGAGAAGTCTAAAACAAAATGTACTGGAGACCACGAAGTGTGTCAAGCGATCGGAACCATATCTGGTCTATGAACCCATTGTTTAGCCCTCTGAGTGCCAGAGGAGTATCCAACACATTGGATACTCCTGTGGAACTCAAAGGGTTAAAAGGAAACTGGCATAATTGAGACAAACCAACCATTAGGGCACCAAAATAAAATTCTAATGACTGAATAGGGGCTTTTGTTAAGGGATTTATTGCAACATGATTAGATTTGATAAGCTGGCTGGGGCCTAGGTAATAGTTTAAGGGTGCTGGTGTGAGCAGCCATCCTTGAGAGCTCCACCCATGGAGTCCATTGGACTTTTAACCCATTCAATGCTAGGTTTAAAAACCCAATTTCAATCAATGGGAACTTAGTGAATCTGTATTTACCCCTGCGGTGCAATTGGTATCCCAGAATTACTGTGCAAATAGAGGCCTATAAAAGGTTTTGAAGAGCAGAGAAGAGTTAAAAGAGAATTGCTGGTATAGAAACACAGTTCTCTAATTCTCCTGGTCAGCATTTTGTGAAGACAATGAGGAATTCCTTGTCTCAGCAACCGAGAAACAGCAAGGACTAATCAGATAATGTTTGAAAAGCGCATACTGGTGAACTGCTCCAGTCCCACTTAGAAATCCGCATTACATGTCTTCAAAGCTTTCCTTATTTTCTTGGAAAGTGAATTTTTTTTAAGTGCTGTATCTCAAAGTAATACTGGGAGGTTCATAAGAAAATAGTAATATCGGCGCCATAGGGGACAAATAAACATTATTAAAATGGGCATTGCTTTAAATGAGGATTTTAGCCCTTTGAATGCCAGGAGGATATGAAATGCATTGCAAGCAAATTCAGTGGGTTAAAACCTAATTTAAACCAGTGTTTTTTTAATACAAAGAATAGAATGGATCAAACCTGTAGTAAACTAACTGCATTCTAGAGAAGAGATGGAGCAAAATGCCCAAATTCCCATTGATTTAACCCTTTGAGTGCCAGAGTGGTACGCATCGCATTGCAAAGCAATCCATTGCGTACCACTCTGGCACTCAAAGGGTTAAATGAGACTTTTAACCCCTTGAATGATAGAGATTCCAACACTTGTTTTCTAAGGCTTTTTTTCAGCAGGGTGCTTTCTCCGGTTTTGAGTTTGTTTGTAATAAAGGTTGGTAGGGAAGAATAAAAAAATCACATTGGACTTTTAACCCCCTTAGAGAGGTCATTAACTCATAGAGAAACAATGAGTTGGAGAGATTTCTAGCAGTCTAGACATTAAAACTTCTGTTTAATTCAAAGGGATTTTGATTTATTCCCTAGAAGGCTATTGCCTGAAAAGTGCTGCTCTGTTTGTTTGTGCATATGGTCACTCAATATGATTTCCACTCACTATTAACCCTCTGCGTGCCAGAGAGGTATCCAACGCATTGTGCTTTGTTATAAAAACTGAATATGGATGTTTTGTGGTGCAAGCTGTAGGGAAAGAATTACACGTGGATAAAATGGACATTGCATATAAGGGCAAAGTGGAGCAATTCTGGTATAAACCTACTGCACCAATGTTGTAAGTACGCTGTATCCTTGCATCAAGGGGTTAAAATCCCCATTTTGATCAATTCAATTTTTTTCTTTTTTCGCTGTGGTACAGATCATTTGCCTCAGAATTCCTCCTGTTTTTATACATAAAGCTCCATGTTTACCTGACGCCTCTGCTAGAGATCAAGTGGACAACCTGGTAATTCATTCACTTTGACACTCAGAATGCCAGAGAGATACCAAACACATGTATTGTATTGCATTGGACACTTCTCTGGCAGTCAAAGGGTTAAGTGATCCACCTTTATGCTCCTGTAGTAAGAGAGAGAGAGAGAGACTGCCCCTCTTTAGTAGGGACAGTCCATCTTTGAGTCACAAATCCTTCTGTCTCTCTTACCCACTCTGATGTCCCATTTTATGAAGATCAAACTGTGTGGTGTGTATAGACGAGTATCACAGTGCTCCACAACAATAGAACTCACATTAATGTTTGTTTACACCTCACTTATTCAGTTACACCAAGAGATGACAATGGGTCTTGTGATTACCTAAAAATTTTCGTAATGCCCCTCCACCAGCCACTCCCCCATCAACACCAACTAAAACATAAATGTCCCAATTTGGCCATTTGAAATGCTGGGGATGGGGTGGGTTAGCATACACATATTTAGAACCCTCAACCCCCTGTATATGAGTGTGCCTCCTTTAAGTCTTTAAGTGCCAGAGGGGTACCATTGTGTACCCATCTGGCACTCAAAGGGTTAAAGACAAAGAAACCATCTAAATAACCAGCATCCAAGGAGATAAAATCAAGTGGTGAATTTGATTTGTGAAGAAAGACCATTTGGGAATGTCCACTTTGGGAAACAGGTGTCTATGTAGAGGCTATGGTGACTGAGCTGCTGTCCTTGACAATCTGCTCCATAGATCTAAATATAACAAATATGTCACAACTCCAGCTTCCAAGGAGTTAAGGAGGCCCGTCAGGAAATCCAGTAGCAATGGTTATATGTGTAGATGGGTAGGTGCCATATCCCCGAGAGTAGGCCTTCTCTAATTTGCTCTAGTGTTTTATTCCACACTAAACAGTATCCTTTTGTTCTAGAAAACAGACATCAATGGCTGGTTTAATCCTTACATTTGTACTCTGAGCAAAACACTGTTTATAGCTGGCTGTTGGTTTAAACACTGTCACAGATAATATAGTATTTATCTGTGTTTACTCTTGTTTTTTATGTGTTGAAGTGTGCCTGTGATTTTGTGATGCAGGGGACCCTCCCATTGCACCCACCACCAGCTGTAACATGTTGGCAGTTAAAATGATAGGGAGGCAGAGGAAGGCGAGGGTGTAATTCTCCATCTCTGTGCCAAATTACAGAGAAGCATGGAAGATAATACCTCTTGCAAAAAGCAGAGTGGAGTCTGGGAATGGCTGGAGTCAGGGAGGGCACTGGGCTTAAAGTGGAAATGTCACTTTGTAATAAATGGGTGACTTTGAAAGAGCTTTATAAACATCTATATTTATGTTATCCATTTTAATTTAAAACAATGGTTTGTGAGATATTTAGGCTTATTTATTTTTCAGTTAGTGTAAACCTGGTAATCACGCCTGCCAGATATGAACATTCCACACTGTTCTCTATTACCAACTGTCACTTTCTGCCAACAAGTACTCTCTTATTTCATAAACTGACAACCAAATAAAGCTAAATATCTCATAAACTATTATCTTAACCATTTGAATACCAGGGAGGCATTGCAATAAATATCTATCTGACAAGAAAAGGGTTAAATATATATATATTAAATAAACATAGAAGATTTTGAAAGTTATGTTAAAATCACATATTAAAGTGACAGTCCCATTTGAAGAATCAGCCAAGCTCACCCTGGCTTTTCATATACCTGTCTTAGAGATCAGGTGTGTAATTATAGGGTGGGTACAGAGGGTACAGTTATTACAGGACCCATATAGCCTGTTTGTTGCTGACATCATCACACTTAGCTTTTGCCATCCAGTAAGATAAGCATTCTCTTTTCTTCATTATCTGTTTGAGAACTAGAAAGATGCCCATCGCATTGCAAAAGTCTGTGTGTGTGTTATTCAAACTTGCTACAAGTTGGATGTTCGTGTACATGTGTGCATGTGTGTGTGTGTGCGAGTACATGTGTCCATGGGCATAAGTGTGTACGTGTGTGTATATGTGCCCATTGCTCATTGTAATTTTAATCATTTAACCCTTTGAGTGTCAGAGGGGTACAGAATGCATGGCACTCAAAGGGTTAAGGACCAATGGGGCAGCAATGCATTAAATGTCCTTAAATGGTTACACAGGGTCATGCACTTGGTAAAAGCTGCTGTAACTGTCCTGTGTACCTCTATGGACATGATATACAGGACTTACTGTAAATGGTCTCTCTTGAACAGAGGCACAGAGATAAAATGGATAGTGACCATTTGGGTTTTCTAACAATAGTGAGGTAAGTTTTGGGAGGGGGTAATTATTAGGAGGTGTTTGTTCTCCTTTAACTCCCTCCTTGCCTGCAAGGCCTGCCTCCTGCAGTCTGCAACGCTGCCTCTCATCCACCTGAGATTTATGGATAGAGTTCTCACCGAGAGCAGTCGCTCTACTTCCGTGGCTTGGCTCCAAACAGCCACTTAACACATCACAATTGATTTCTCAGGAACAAACAGTGTCTCCTGAGGTGCTTAAAGGTAAGAAGGGCTCGTCCTTCTGTCTGAGAGCCAGATTTGGCTGGGGCAGCGCTTTTTGTGTCTCCCCCTCCCCCCAAGGTGTTGAAATTGTTGTGTGGAAGCAATGAACTGTAATTTCAGTTTAGCTGTGTAACCTCTTCACTGATGGTAGGAGTTGCAGGAAAAGTTAACACATTCTCTACTGTAATTAAGGGGGCAGTGAAGGGTCAAAATAAGATCACAGAGATCTGCAGGGATGTGACATCCGTGCCTCACTGTGCATACGGGAGATTTTTATCTTCTCCATGGAATCACAATGACAGCAGATTTGGCAACATGGTGTTTCTATCAAGAAGATTGCAGTCTTGTTTCCTCTCCTATATTGTAACATATTATTGTTGTAAGGTGCTGCATACACTGTGTGGAGCCATATAATAATTCTTTATTTTATATAGCGCACACAGATTCCGCAGTGCTTTACACTCATATTGGTCCCCATTGGGGCTCACAATCTAAATTCACCTATTAGTATGTTTTTTTGCAATGTGGGAGGAAACCCATGCAAATACAGTGAAAACATACAAACTCATTGCAGATGTTGTCATTGGTGGGATTTGAACCCAGGACCCCAGTGCTGCAAGGCAACAGTGTTCACCACTGAGCCACCGTGCTGCCATATAAAGATATACATAAATACATACACACTGTACTCGATGTTTGTTTAAAAATTACTACTCATCCAGGGCTCGATACTGTTACCCACGCCAAAAACCTTCATTACAGTAAAAACAAGCAACATGTATTTTGCAAACATGTATTTTACCGGTTTTCTATTGCAGAACCATGGTAAAACAAAAGCGGCGTAGACAGCATATTTCGGCATACTAACAAAAATGTCACTGTCTGCTTTTATCCAACTACGCCTTAAATTACAGCCTAAAAACCCATGCGGGAGACAATGCTGGCATTTTAATAAAGCGCATAAAACCTATGTTACACATAAGTTATATGCGCTTTATTATGAAAATACATAAATTTCAGACCTGGGGGGCATCAGGACCCCTCCTGATATCCCTCCTAGCATGGATCTCACTGGGCAGACAAGAGTGCAGGAGCCTAAGTAAGAAATACATGCACAGTGACCAGAGTTTTGGTCCAGTAGTCCTGCTCCATTTCCATGAATATAACATTCAGAACAGACAGAAGATATTAGGCTATTTTGACCTAGGAAGGAAGTGATAATGTTCATTAAATCTTCATGTTTCAATGATCATGTTCCAAGCAGTCTAACACATTTTGGAGTAAAGGTGGTTACTCATTGATCTGTGCTAACACTTTGACTACTTTCAATACATGATTTTTACTTTTATGATGGATTTTTCCAGTCTGAGTGTAGTTCATTGTACATCATTTTATCCTTAGTATAAGTGGTTCTGGATACCTGAACCGGATGGCACAGTCACAATAGGCCATGAGTGATACATGACTTTTGTATATTTAATATTTAACATGCAAATGGTTTCCCTATTTACTTCCATTTGTCATGAATTATCTACCATTAGCTGACACCTCTCTAACTACTAATTCTGGAGAGAGGAACTTGTAATTTAACTAGAGACAATCCAGATTTGATATTTATTGTATGCACCATAGATTTTCATGTTAGCAGACACATTAGTCCTTGTGATGGCTGATAGCATGCCAAAGAATAAATAACAATGCTTTGGGAACCAATCTGGATCCCAAACAGTAAGTATGCTAAGTCTGACATGTTTACAATAATACATTTATTTGACTGCAACTGAAGTCCAGTATCAGATTGAATGTTGCACATAAATCAGTATGAAACAAGTTGTTCTTACTGAGTTACCAGTAATACTAAAAGGACTTTTTGGCTCACCAGATCTGTAAGTTTCCAGCAGGTTGACAATGTCATAGAAGCAGAAGGAAACTACATTATGGCCTATTGAGTTTGTCCTTTCCATTGCACAGTGTCATGGTAACACTGAGATGGAAAAGGCATATGGCCCATTAAGTGTGTTCCTTTTATAGCAGGGCAGCATAGCGGCACAGAGAACAAAGTCATCAAAGGATAGTTGAGTTGGCTCTGCACCGTCTGTTGAACTACATCACAATTAATGCAAAGGAACCCTTTGGCCTTGTGATTCCTGAGACTTGAAAATGAACCATGAAGTTCATCATGTATACAAATGAGTCTGACATTATTCTGGCCGAGATGTACTAAATAATGACTTTTCTCAATAAAATAATTAGCTAATCATTTAAGGTACAGTTTAAATATTTGGGACCAGTTGTTGTTCACTAGATTTGATAGCTGTAATAAAGGATCAGTGTCAAATTACTAGAACATTGCTATTTTCATTCCATAATGGTTTAAATCTTTGGATGCTAGAGCGTAATGGACAAGAGCAATGGACTGGAGACCTTTCTGGCAGGGGTGTAACTAAAGTGGGGTGCAGTGGGTGCGGTTGTGTTGGGCCCAGCATTAAAGGGAAACCCATCTGCCCTAAGGTCCCATATGTCTTAGTTATGCCACTTTGAAAATATTTTGTGATAGAGGACCCAAAAAATATTTGTTCTGGGACCTTCCAATGACTAGTTATATCACTGCTCTCTAGCCTCTAGGGTTGCCACCCAGACGGTATTTTACCAGCAGGCCGGTAAAAAATTGGCTTCTGTCCAACGTTCAGCCTATGGAGGGAATGCCATGGCTGGTATTTTTTTTAAGAAAAGGTGGCAACCCTACTAGCCTCCAAAGGGTTAATACTGGCTATGGCAAGGGACGTCCACATACATTTTCCACAGGAGGGGGCAAAGACATAACATGACCCCCATGCCAGCCCTTCCAGCCACTATGTTTAAATGGAGAGGACAAGTGTGTACCCCTCATTGCTCCTCACGACACACCTCTAGACACCCCTGGCCCCATCTCTGCATCAATGTGTCTATTAGCCTCAATGAGGCTGGTGTACTAAGAAACAATGGTACAATTATGGAGTAAACCAACTGCACAATAGGGAACAAAATGAATTTCCAAAATTCCCATTGATTTAAAGGTGTATTTTAACCCCTTGAATGCCGGACAATTGTTCTTGCATTCCTGGATTTAAAAATGTAATTTACTAACTAAGGAGGAAAAAGATCTCTAGGTGCTTTTCAGGGAGACACAACCCTTGGAAGCTAATTAGCCCAATATATTTTCAACTCAGTTTCATTTGGTGCAATTTCCCTTTGCTTTACTGGGTTAGTTATTGTTTAGTTTTTTATTTTTTCTAGTTTTGTTTTTATTGGGGGGGGGGTGTTCTTATTTTAACCCTTTAAGTGCCAGAGGGGTATGCAATGTAATGTAATGCGTTGCGTACCCCTCTGGCACTCAAAGGGTTACAATGTGACCATTGTTCATATATTGACAGCGCTCAGTAGTTTAATCCTATCACACTCATGGGGAGGGAGGCTCTGAGTAACATCTTGGCTGATCTATCTATCGTTCTCATCCACTTACGCTAGACATTTCATCATGTGACCCTACAGCAGCAGACCGGGATGTATCTATCCCTGTGGTCTTGGGCATGAGATTGTGTGGATATACCACTTAGCAAATGTTTACTTATTATTGCTTATTGATCTCTTTTTCTCATTTGCATTCCAAGCTTATTTATAGGTGTATCAAGGTCATCACTTTTCTGTATGTATATATGTTCAGAACAATGCTGAATAGAACAGTTTTATTTAAGAGAAAAAAACATTTATTTCAATGAGAAATTAGATTTGTTGCTGGTTTTCACCAGATTTGTACCTTTTTCCCTTAGTATTATCAGTCTCAGTGTCCTTTAGCACTGCATGACAGGAGTTTCCTTGAACAGGAATTTGCACATATTTGACCTTGTCACACCTCTGCTTTCATTGCTGATGAACAACTATTGTAATGCAGTTCTTCATTTTTTAGTGTTCTACTCTGAATACAGGACATGCTAGGAAACAAGACACACATCTGAATATATATTTTCTAAAATGCTACATTTAAATAAGTAAATAAATCTCTCAGGGAGAAGAGTGTGTAAAGAATTGTGGGTTCTCCAAGCACATTATTGACCCATTTCACAGCGTTATATGATTTTACATGCTAAGCCTATCTCTGCTTGGTCTAGTGAGAGCTAAATGACGTGTGCGCTTTGCAGTGTAAGATTCCCTGAGGCTGATGTACTAAACACAAGTGGGGTAACTGCAGCAAACCAACTCCACCTTAGGGGAAAAATATAATACCATCAAATTCTCAGTTATTTAAGAGGACTTGAATGTTAGAGAGGTCTCCAACATATCTGTCCCCTGTGGTGCAGTTGGTTTGCTCCATAATTACTTCAGTTCTTTTTAGTAGATTAGCCTCTCTGGGAGGTAATGTATCAATCTACCGGAGTAGCTCATTTTCTGTGCTGACTTTGGCATTGTAATTACTCTGCAGCACTTCGGGGTATATATTAAATTAGAGATGCACAAACTTGTCCTTAGCGCTGCCACCAAAAGTTCTTGTTTTTAGGATCTCCTCTATTAACCCTTTGAGTGGCAGAGAGGTATACAACACATTGTGAATTGGATACCTTTCTGGCACTCAATATGTTAAACACAAGTGAAGGTCGCTAAGTCAGAATTATTGAATAACTGAGTCACCTTGTCCAAAAAACTTTGCACTGTTGGGGAGGGGGCAGGAGGACAGGGTTGAGTGCGCTGGTCTTAGAACATGTGATCTCTGTAGTGCATACTGGTGCACACATCCCATCTGTGTCTTTATTATCAGCAAGTCCTGAACTCTGCTACTATAGCAAACACAGGAGAGTGAAGAAGTTTATGGGGATTTCCCCTGTTCCTTGTTAGCGAGAACTAAGAATTGAAAGAACAGAATACTTCAATGCAGCTGTACACTTCCCCACTGTCCTCTCTTTGGAACAGTTGGTATAAATGACAGAATTTCCAGTGTAAATAGCCTAGCACATGAGCGATAAGCAGGTGCAGCATACAAAAGTTTATTTAATTTCCTATTTTAACATAAAATCATATTGGTACATTCATCCTTCTGTGTGACAACAGCAAACAGATGTACTCTTGGCAGCAGCAATTTACTTAGAGCCATGCAGAGGGTATTAACCAGGGGCAAACACAGGACTTCCAAAGTGTCACTTCAGATATAAAATATACCTAAAATGTATCATGGTTACTCGCCAGAAACATTGTAGCTACCTGAGTATAGAAATACAACCATCCATATGTTGTTGAACTACACCCCCACCATCTTCATTATCTGAGGAGGATGAAAGCTGTAGTTCAACAACAATAGTAGGAAAGCTACAGGCTCCTCCCCCCTGGCACTGACATGCAATAGTAGCAACACTGTAGTAATTGATGTTTTAAAGCTTTGTGTCTCCTTAATCTCATGGGGGGGGCAAGGAAAGTTTCTGAGCATCTGGATATCCCCCACCCCCTTGGTTTGCCTTTGACTAACCTCTTTAAAGCTAGAGACACCTGACGCATTGCTTTGCAATTCATTGAAGGCGTTTATGACATCCAAGGGGTTAGTACACATAATCATTTATGAATGCCTGAAAAATGTTATTATTGATACCTGTGAGTCCTAGGATTAGCAGTGCCTGCATAATCTACACATTTACTGTCCATATTTGCCAATTCAGACTATATGTGTGATAGGTGATGAGACCTAATTAACTTATAGGTTTGAATCTGGGTGTCCTTTTCTGACTTTTTTCCATTGCTATAAAGTCCAACACTCATCCACCCACTGGATTAAGCTTCAGCTGATCTGTTGGAGAAAATAAATCACTGAGGCTGTCTTCAGTCAAACAATGGTCAGATTTCAACCAGCTTCTAACACACTATATGTTATTTTGGGGGTTCACAAATACAATTCCCTGCTAAGCTAGCACTGGAACCACCAACTATTTAGTTACATTCTTGCCTAATGCTAATTTATTAAATTACACCAAAAATGGTCCTCTGTATGCCACATAACAAGGACTATGGCAGTGAGGAATTATAAGGGTATTTTGGGCATTCCTACCCTTTGAGCCATGCTATTGCCCTGTACTAAACCAAGGCATTGAGGAACTGGGCACATTATATAGGGGAGGCATTTGGGCCTTGCACACATTAAGCAGTAAACTTTTTTTATGAAAACGCATATTTTATAGAACATTTCCAGCTGAATAAAACAAGGTCACTCCCATCGCTGTCAGATGTTTTATTCAAAATGTATAGCAGTTCAAATAACCAGGAAGTGAATTTACTATGTTTACTTCCTGATAGTTCTAACTGACAGGAAGTGACAGGCAGTTTCTATCACATTCTATGGGGAATTGTATGTCTCTGACTTCTGACTTTCCTCTCCATTAGAATCTAACAGGAAATCTAATTAGAATTTGAGTTTACTGCTTCTTTAAAGTCATAATGGAATGGTGGAGTGTGTGTGTGCTGGTGTGTACTAAGTGATCATACACTCTAATGCACTGGTTCCAACTGTCGCCTCGATGATCCCTAACATAGCTTTCTGATTTTTCTGCTTTTGCACATGTGAGCTAATTAAATGACTGAGATTAATCCATACTTAGGCAGGGAAATCCTAAAGTCATGACCTGTTAACCCTTGGAATGCCAGAGGGGTACGCAACGCATTGCTTTGCAATGCATTGCGTACAACTCTGGCACTCAAAGGGTTAAGAGTCCCTGAGGAGATGGTTAGGAATATGAACCACTGCTAGTTCAACCCAAAATGCAGAAGCATGAGTTGGAGGCAAATACCAACAGATCTGCACTAAGAATAATGATAACTAGTATTTATATAGCACCTTTCTCCCAGTGGGACTCAAAGCTCTTTTAGTGCATGGTCTCTGAATTAACCAAATCACCAGCTGAAATAACAGATGTTATTATTACCCAATCAGTGGTACTCATTTATTGACCTTGGAAGGATGAAGGGCTGAGTTGACCCTGTTGGGATTCAAACCTGCAACCTTGCAGTTTAAACAGGCTTCATAGAGACTTTACCACTGAGCTATCCCACCAGAGTGGGTTTACACATTTCCCCGTATTGACTCCATGTAATAGCCTTTTTCTTTGTGTTTATCATATCCCAAATATCAAATGCATGTAGATGGCAGGAGTACTTTATAGCACATATTCAATATTACTGCACTTTTGGAAGGTTGCATTAATCACTAAACATTCATAAAAAGACGAAGGAAACACAGAGTAGCTTATAATAGAATACATTAGATATATCAAAAGACAGCATGTAAAGCACAATCAAATCTACACTTGTATATTAGATATCAGGATTCAGTTTGCGAGTCATTTTATCACATAGGCTAAAATAGCCGTGTTTTGGGGAGCCAACTCAAAATGGAGAATATGAAATTTAAGATTCAGTGAACACGTTCAGTAGAAACATAAAGCTATATGTATAAACGCACAGTGGATAATTCTGGAACAAACTAACTGCATTATATAGGACAAATACAAATCCAAGATGTTAGATAGGTTGCCAGTGTATTGTAATTTAAAAGGATAGTAATGTTTCACAATAAAAGCAGCTCCAATTAATCTTCATAGTATTTGGGCCATGAAAAGTGTTATTTCAATACTATCAGAGTTGTAGTTCAAGGGTAATTGAATGATAAAGTATCCCCCTCCCACTCCTTTTACTGCTCACCTCAGAGCAGCAAGACTGTCTGGATGGATCACAGAGAGGGACAATCTTCAGTGAGCATAAGGAAAAACCTGAAAAATCTGTCAAGGGGGGCGGAATTTTCATTATGCTCACAGTAAGTAGATTGTCCCTTACTGTGAGCTGTCTGGTCCCAGGACCAGATTCCACATTTGAGGGGAGGTGGCTTACACTAGGTAAAAGGGGGGCAGGAGGGGGATATTTTATTATTCAATTACTCTTGAACTACAACTCTGACAGTATTGAAATAACACTCTATATGGCTCAAATACCATGTGGATTAATTGGAGCTGCTGTTTTTGTGAAAGGTTACTATCCCTTTAAGTGGTATTTAAACAGTAGTGTTCTTTTAACTAGAAGTTAACTAGAGTAGTAGCAAATTCAATTATGTGTTTTATAAAAAAACATTATTTAACTATGTTTTAAACTCTGCTTAAAGTGTAACTGTCAGCTTGTATCAAATAGGTGATTTAGATAGCACTTTCAAAAGGTGCTATATTTATTTAGCCATTGTTTATTTCAAGGGATATTTTAACTCTTTGTATAACAGAGGTGTACACAACACATTGCAAAGCAATGCCTTGTGCATCTCTCTGGTATTTGAAGGGTTAAACCACTTTGGGTGCCAGAGAGGTGTCCAATGCATTCAATACATTGGATACCTCCCTGGCACTCAAAGGGTTAAGAGATATTTAGCTTTCGTTAGTTGACAGTTTATTCACTTTGACAGTGATGGCTGGCATGTCTGATAGATACTGGCATTCTGCACTGCTCTTCCTCCGGGTTCTTCTCTTTGCCAGCCAGCACTAGGTCATTTGCATAAGCTGAAATGTAAATACATCTTAAAAAGCAAAGCACAAAAACAAGAGAGCACACACGCCCCTAAGTGCAGACGTTTTCACTGTCGAACCACCACCTCTGTACACTCAACACCTCCTGTGGAATATAATTACAATCTGGAGAGGCAAAATCCTGCTTCGGGTATATACGCTTCCATTGGATAACCCCAGTGCAGGTCCACTCCGGATTCTCCCAATTGGCTCCTCCAACCTCAAGGCCCCTCTGGAGATCATTTCAATATGTAGGTCCTTCTATCCAAGGACTATCTCACCATAGGGTTGGAGTTGCTTCCTGAACACGGAGATCTATTTTTAGGGAGTACTGTAGACCCAAACATTTACTATTATATAAAAAATCTAAAACAGTACACCGAGCACCGATCATCTAGGATCATCTAAGTACATTTGAACCCTTTGAGTGCCAGAGGGGTATGCAAAGCATTGCAATGCAATGTGTTGCATACCCCTCTGACACACAAAGGGTTAATATCTCATAAACTATTTTGTAAATAAAAAATGCTAAAATAAATATAGGTGATTTTAAAGAACTTTCAATATCACCTATTTGTTACATTTTGTGTCTCCCCCACCATAGGTTTTATTGTAGCAAACTTTTTAATGTTCTGCTGCCTGTTCTCTCTGTTAGTGAATGTCACAGTACTTCTTAATTCAGTGGTTCCCAATCATTTCTGTTCATGGCACCAATAACATGGAGTTTGGAATTTTCAGGGCACCCCTAACAATATATACATCATTTGTCAAGGACTAATGAAGGGCATAAATACAGTTTTGTTTATTGTGCAAAATAATATACATTTCAATAATTAATTTGAAATTGAACATCAACATTTTTGTAAAATTCTTCATAGTAAACACGTGGCACTCTAAGCTGGTGGTCATGGAACATCAAAGTTCCATGACACACTGTTGTGTACTGGAGCTCTAAACACAGTACATTTGACTTCAGCACCACATCTCTCTGGACAGCTCCACTGTACAGCAGGAGGCAGAATTGAGCTGCTGCCTTTTTTTAATGAAAATCTCTGTTGCCAGAGCTTCTTCTACTGGAGTCCTCAATATTCCCTAGCAATGAAGATTTTAACCCACTGGGTGATAGAGAGGTCTCCAGCATATTGCAAAGCAATGCGTTGGAGACCTGTCTAGTATTCAAGAGCTTAAAGGGATAGTAATGTCCCACAAAAAATATTTTTCAAATTGTAGTTCTTAAAAAGTTGAACACAACACAAAAAAACATATCTCTCAAACCGCTATGGTTTGAGAGATACATGCATTTAAAGTTTGTGATTTCCTGCTGTCAGCTGTAAAGCTGTCAGCAGGAAATCTGTGTTGGAGGACACGGAGGCTCTGCAGCAGAGCCGCAATCGCGTTATTTACAGTGAATTACTTCACTGGAATGGCCTAAAAAGTGTGCTTGCAAAGAGTTATTTACAATGAATTACTTCATTAGAATGGTCTAACAAGTGTGCTTGCAAAGAGCACACTTTTTAGACCATTCCAATGAAGTAATTCATTGTAAATAATGTGATTGCAGCTCTGCTGCAGAGCCTCCGTGTCGGCTGACATGGATTTCCTGCAGACAGCTTTACAGCAGGAAATCACAAACTTTAAATGCATGTATCTCTCAAATCATAGCGGTTTAAGAGATATGTTTTTTGTGCTGTGCTCAACATTTTAAGGACTATAAATTGAAGATTATTTTTTGTGGGACATTACTATCCCTTTAAGAACATCACATGAGCCCATGTGGATGAAATAAAGAATTTCCGGTAGTACATTTTCACAAATCTTGCATTCAAAGGGTTAAAAACCTACATTTGAGTAGTGGAGCTGGAATCATTTTTATTTCAGTGCCTAATTTACTGATGAAATTACAAATGTATTCAATTTTATTTTTACTGAAATTTGATTTACAACTTAACCCTTTGAGCACCAGAGGGGTATGCAACACCTTGCAAAGCGATGCATTGCTTACCCCTCTGGCACTCAAAGGGTTTATGAAAGGGAAAATTTGACTTATTCATAAAAGCAAAGTAGAGCAGTTCTGGGGCAAAACAAAATGCTCATTGATTTTAAATAAAACTTTAACCCATTGAATGCTAGATATGTCTCTAAGGCATTGTTCTGCAGTGCTTTGTAGACCTATTCAGTGGGTTTAAAGTCCCATTTACATCCTAGAAATGTTTTTATTTGTCCATATTTGATTTGCCCCCAGATTTGCTCAGCTTTATACATAATGACAATTTATTACAATTATTTATTACAATTTATTTATTTACTAGTTTTAAAGCCTGTATACACAGGCCAACACGGACGACGCTGCAGTCATGTGCAGTACTGACTATCTGAATGGGCCGCGGCTTATACAGAGCGGGGTCTCCGAATTCAGACCGTGTCCTTGCTGCGCACCTTCCTGGGACCAAGCAGTCCCAGGAAGGTCCCAGGAAACAAATAAAATAATTCTACAGTCCCCACTGATTTAACCCTTTGAATGCCAGAAGGGTGTCCTCCACATCCATCCGGCACTCAAATGTTCAACCCTTTGAGTGCCAGAGGGGTAAGCAACGCGTTGCTTTGCAATGCGATGTGTAACCCTCTGGCACTCAAAGGGTTAAAGGCCTTTTCAAATACTTGCATGCTCGAGAGGTCTCCAATTCATTTCTTTGAATGTGTTGGACATCACTCTAGCTTGCAAGGGGTTAAAAGCCCCATGTAACCCTTTGAGTGCCAGAGGGGTATTCAACGCATTGCTTTACGATGCATCGCATGCTGCCTCTAGCACTCAGAGGGTTAATTAAAGGGAATTCTTATTTGTCTGTTATTATGCAGTGAGTTTGCCACATAATTGCTCCTTTTCTTTATTGTGCATACTGCCCATTACTGTTTCAGGTGTTTTGTGGTAGACAAGTTTTCTCATGTGTTGTGTATCAATCTATTAAAAAGTTGCCTGCTGTTATTGTAACGAGATCCAGCAAAGTAAGGGTCACTTCTGGGTAGGCTTTGTCTTTTCCTGTTTATTTTATTTCATTATTTCTGTCCTAATTTGTGTTAAAAATCCATGGAGACATGTTAGGTGATTCATCATTTTGCTTTTCATTAGGATCCTTCCCATTTCTGCCAGCTATTTAATTCCCAATTTTAACAAGATCCCTGGGTAAAATAAATAAATAAAAACATATCATTCTGGTAATGTAGATTTAACCTTTTACCTGGTAAGGTAAGAAGACTGATGGTAATGTTGGTTGGCTAAGAGACCTATAAGACTATGTGCACATGTATGACTTGGCTCAATACGTTTTAGTCCATGCCAAGCTGCTAGTACTTACATATAATATCCTTCTTTCTTCCTCATATCTCTCTCATGGAGGTAAATCATAAGGCTGACTCACTAGGGCATTAGCCAAATATAATTGGCTGAAATCCTTGTGAGCCTGCCAATCATTGGAGTTTGCAAGCAGCATCACAACCTCCAATGTTGTCTGAGCTGACGATTTGCGTGGTGGGCGATAGGCATGCTAAAACATGAAAGTGCCAAACAAATGATCTCTTTCAAGTTGCAGCATGCTGTGTATGGGTGTGTTACACAAGGGGAGACAATCGTGTGTGAACAACTCCATTGAGGGTAGTTGGTTCCACAATGATATGTTCAGCTCAGCTTTAACATGACTGCTCTAAAGTTTCTCATGGCCCCTTTGAAGGTTAAACATGGACTTCCTATAGCCCAGCAACTTACTCTTGTGTTAATAGAGCAGGACCCTGCAGGCTGCTGTCAATAAGGGTCATTTCTAACCCTTTGTAACATTTGATGGCAAGAGAATATAGGAGGTGTAGTCCACAGCATCTGATGTGCCTCAGGATTAGACCTCCCCTGCTTTATACGTTGGTAATATATTTTCTACCTTATGCCTAAACACAAAGCATACACCAGAGATAGTCAGTCTTTGGTCCTCAATCTGTTGGGGACTACAACTCCCAACATCGTCAAACAACCACCGGCTACTTACTGCTCCTACATACACCTTCCATTTGTTGTATATTTAGACAGGTTGGAGGCACACAAGTAAAAACATACAGGACAGCTCCCCAGAAATAAAGAGTGTGAAGTATTTTTCCTGCCCTTTTTTATAGGACAACTATACCTACTGGAATACATGCTTATTCCTTTATTTAATAGAAGGACTGCACTGCAGTATATCTATTTATACATTTTTTTTTGCATTATAACTGCAGTTGCTTTTCTTTACTGAGATCCATTTTATTATTCCTTAGTTCACACCTCCACACATCACACAATAGGCTATAACAGTCTGAATGAGAAATCCTATAGAGAAAAGCTCCATCCATGGTTCTGAAGACCATCTGGGTCATATATAAAAAGACAAATATGGAGCAATTCTGGTACAAACCAACTACCACAGGAAACACATAAAAAGTCGTATTGATTTGAATGGGGATTTTAACCCACTGAATGCTAGTGATGTATCTAGTGCATTGCTTCATGATGAGTTGGAGCCCTCTCCAGCAGTCAGTGGACTTAAACCCCATCTTTTGTGTGGTGCTTTTGGTTTTTCACATATGACCCATTTATATATATATGTAAAATGACCAGATATAGCAGTATCCTAATAAAAATAAATAAACCAGATGGCTATGTGAATGATGACTGCCTAGGTAAGTGCTTAATTAATTCCTAATTTAATTAAGAGCAACTTACTCCTATAGTTATCATTCACCTTTAAAGATGACATCCACTGAGTTCCTTCTTTATCATACTGCTCTCTGACTCCTATGATCAGGATATTATTACACTGTATTATTGGGGGAATGGACAAATCTACAAGCTCATTCTCTGTTCTTGGACTTTGGCAGACAAATCATCCTGCTGTATATCATCATACATGAAGGGGGAGATTCAATAAGCTGTGATAAAGAGGTGATAGAGTGGAGATGACTTCTCCAGTGATATCAGTTCTCCAGTTCCTATGTTATTCTATAGAGCCTATGCACTAAAATCTTCAAAGCTGAAGAAATCTTAGTGCATAGGCCCCGTAGACTAACATAGGAATTGGAGAAGTGATATCGCTGGAGAAGTCATATCCACTTTATTACCTCTTTATCACCACTTAGTGAATCTCCCCCGATATGTACTACCATACATTAACCCTTTGAGTGCCAGAGAGGAATCCAATGCATTGCAACGCACTCTTACTCAAAGGGTTTTAAACAAAGCACATAAGAACAGAAAGTCCTAAATGTCCATATATTTCCCCACGGCACTCTCTTTTTCACAAGCAAAGTAAAGTGGACAATTTTTGGAAAAAAATCGCTTAGTAAATTGGCTTTTGGCAGGGGTAGCACTAAAGAATCAATTCCATTATATATTTTAGCTTAGAATGATATAATGAATTCACCATTGTAAGACCCTGCCCTGTAGAGTTTTCAATGGAACCATTGGTGCCTGGGGCACAGTGAGATAAAGTGACTTGATTTCTCAAGAAATTGACACAGGAATTGAACCTGCTTTATACTGCATAATATATCCAAGGTATAATCCACTAGACTGGACAAGTGTCATATAAATAAAATGAGATGTCAACTTAAACTAAGCTGCCATTATTCAACATAGAGCATGTTGAGGCAATATGTGGATCTACAGCTTTTGTTGGACTAAAACTCCCCTCGTCCTCAATAAGGTCAACTAAGGATGGTGGAAATTGTAGTCTGATAACAGCTGGAGGGACACTTGGTGCTCAGCCATGATTTATATACACAATTCAGAACAATGACTGAAGACCTTATAGTTCAGCAGCTTGAGAGCCATATATTGCCCAATGCCTATTCCTGCTGTAGAACAGATGGAACATAAATCAATGCAAAGAATCTTAATATGTGGTTTTATGTCTTATTTTGCGGTATTATAGGGTTAATAATGAAGGTAGTTGCAACATTCTGCCCCTCAGCCAGGCTAACACAGACCTGCTACTCAGGTCTTTCCAGCGGAGCAAAGGTTAAGGTTATTTACTGTTTTCTGGTTCTGTCAAGTTCAGTGCTAATGGTGCATCATGCTGATTTTAATTAGTCTTGCTCAGCACCAGGATAGGTGTTGGAGGGGGGAGGAATAAAGGGCTAATGATCTGCATGAGCTCCCCTGTGGCTCCTTGACAACTCCAGCAGTGAAGGGGTTATAATGCACTATATGGCATCACCTCTACAGAAGTAACTCAGATCACTGAGATGGTTGAAGAGAGATTTATCTGAGTGCTGTCAGGATCAGCCCCATCCACATGCTGCAAATTCCATACCATCCCTCCGACATACAACAAGATATAGAGACGTGTGTTCAAAGAGACGTGGAGGAATTCTGGGGTAAACCAACTGCAGTCTAGGGGAGAACTAAAAACTGCCATTGATTTAAATGGGGATTTAAACCCTTTGAATGCTACAGAGGTCTCCAATGCCTTGCGTTGCAATACACTGGAGACCTCTCTATCAGTCAAGGTGTTCAAATGTCCATATAAACCAATGGGAATTTTTGGAATCTTTATGTATCCACTATGGTGCCGTTGGTTTGTTCCAAAACCCCCCTACTTGTCTTTGGAAGATAAGACCAATAGGGAGGAGGATGATGAGCTAAAAACGGGAGCAATTCTGAGACGAACCATCTACACCATAGAGGACAAACGAAAATCCTTGTAGATTTAAATGGCTATTTTAACCCCTTAGTTGCTAGGGAGACCTCTTGGGCATTCAAGTGGTTAAAAGTCCCATTTAAACATTAGAGAATATGGAGAATTTGTGTGTGTTTTGTAGAAATGCTTCCAGGGGAAAGATGTACTTAGGCGTGCTAAAGGAATGATAAAGAGGAGATCATTTTCCAGTGTGATGAACTTCCATTCCCTATATTATTCTATGGAGACCATGAACTAACATGTCCTCTCTCTGAGAGGATAGTGAATAGGCTCCATAGAGTAATACAGGAACTGGAGAGTTTATCACACTGGAGAAGTCATCTCCTCTTTATCACATCTTTATCACACCTTAGTGCAGTGGGGTCAGCCTCCTAGGCAGCAATGTGTTCTAAGGTACTTAGCTCAGCATTGAAAACACTGCATTAACAATGCACTTGTGAACTAGCCCTAAAGGGGTGCATATTGACATAGTTGATGAGGCTGAAAAAAGACATGTGTCCACGAAGTCCAACCCATGCCATATCAACCCTGTTGATCCAGAGGAAGGCAATAATATAAACCACAGAAGCCATTTCAATTAAGCCATATCTGGGCAAAAAAAAAAAATCCTTCCTGACTCTAATTGACAGTCGGATGTTTCCTTGGATCATCATTCTATATGCTTTTAAGCCAAATGTCATAATTGCAAATTTTCATTGATCTAATTGGCTCACACCTCCGGTCTGACTTCAGAACGCCCTGCTCTGTATCAGCCTCGTCACGGGCAGTCTCTACTGCGCATGACTGCAGCACGCACAGCAGTCTCTACTGCGCATGACTGTGTCGTTACAAACTTTGTAGTGAATTATTATATAGAATAGCAGGAAAAGTCCACTTTCAGATTCTGTTCTGTCTACTATATGTAGAGCATTGACCAGCCCCTCCTTCCTTCTCTCTTCCACGAGAACATGAGAACCATTTAGTTCTGCAGTTCCAAGAGAGCATTTAATGCGCTGCCAGTTCGGGAGGGGGAGAGAGGGAGAATGGAGCTCTCGATGGAAGGGTCTTTATTTATTCACCAAATTAAAAGGCAGACAAGTCAAAGCTGGGGTATTATTCAGCAGGGTTTATTGACTAGCCTTGTATGTCTGGTTAACCAGCTGCCAAGATGATGTAATATGATAAATAAGTCTCCCGTCCAGTCACTTAGCTCTCCTAGAGGTGAAATATGTCTAAAGTGATTTATTTTTCTCGCTCTCTGGATCCCCCTCCCTACAGTTTCCTATTCTCGCCATCATTTTCTTGTATTTTACCTCTAATTATACCTGCAGGGTTGTGCTAGCTGTGTGGGTCACATGAAACTGTAGAAATGACAGATGTTATTATTCAGTCATCTCTATCCATGATTTGACAACGTCAGGGACAGTCAATTATTAGATCTCCAGCTTTTGAGGACTACAACTCCCATAATTCCCAACCAGATGTTGGATGGTTGGGGATGATGGAAACTGTAATCCCCACCAGCTGAGCATCTAACTGTTGTTTTATCCTTGGTCTACATTGTTCTAGAATGCATGTGCTTTATCCTGGTCTCACCAACAGTGCACGTTGTCAGAATCTTCTCATATGATCACAGGTGGATCCTTTAGTGGCTCAGTCTTTCTGAAATAAACTTTTCTACTAATGATAGAACCACTTGTTCTCAGTTTAAGATCTCTTGAAAACCTGCACTGCAAGGGGGAGGGACTTGACCAGCTCTTTTCTACAATATTCAATCTATGAGAAACCAAACATTCTCATCAGTTGGGGTTTGTACTTTCCCTGCTTCTCTTCGAATATTGTATGATCCCTTTCGCACAGGTGACACCAGTCAGTGTAACGTAAATACAGTATTGTTAGTAGAGCGTTTACTTGCACCAAAAGACCCAGAGCTTTAAACCCTCAATGAATAACAATCAATGCACCTGAGGTATATCCAGACTTATGGAACTCCTTATGTAACCAGAATTCTGCTGTGCTGAGACATGTACACAGTGCTGAATTTACCATTAGGCAAAGCAGGCAATTGCCTAGAGCTCCAAGTTCTGAGAGATGCCTTAGCCATGCTGGCCACGCCCACATTATGAGTTATGGGTGTGGGTAGAAAGCTCATAGTACTCCTAGTGGCCTGATTATTTTCCCTTTAACAGACCCCTTTACTGACCATAATTTAACCCCTTGGATGCTAGAGGTCTCCAATTAATCGCTTCACAGTGTATTGGAGGCCTCTCTTGCAGCCAAGAAGTTAATAGCTTTCTTTGTGCTCATTTGTATAGGGTAGGAGTATTTTATGTACCAGGCAACAGTGGGCAATGCTAAAGGCTGGAATCTTATGGGCAGTGGGGGTTGTCGCCATATGTGGAACAATGGTCACCTTAGGTGCTTTTGTGTAGGAGAGCCTTGGATGTCAATCTGTCCCTGCACATACCTGACAAAATTACATCTGAAGTTCTCCAAGCAAGGCAAATTATCCTTCCTTAGTCCCAATACAATATAGTTCTTCTACAACCCCTGTCAGTCTTAACCCCTTGGATGCTAGAGATGTCTCCAATTCAGTGTGCATTACAGTTTGTTTACTGCAAGATATTTTCTGGTTGCGTCAACCTTTTCACATACAGGTTAGGTCCTTCTGCAGTATAATCCATGATTTCTGTTTGCATAATATGTATGAGATACTGGTCAATACTCTTTGAGTCCCAGAGTGGCAACCAGCATATTCTGAAGCAATGTGTTGACTAACCTTCTGTACTCAAAGGGTTACAATTGACTGTATTCAATTTACGAATCACATGTACTAAATGTTTGTGATTGCGTCTTGATTATGTACATGAGCTGCAAGTAGATAATATAATGGCACAGTGCACGTCTTCTTCTCTGAGGGGCAATAAAGAATGTATAGTGATATAATGAGAAGAACTGATGGGTGTATGGGGTATGCCAGTTACACCATAGTGGACTTTGGTGTAAACGGGGTTTTAACCCCATTAATACTAGAGACGACTCCAACATATTGTGAAGAAATACTTTTGAGACCCCTAACTTAAGGGGGTAAAAAAAGTTATACAAATCAAGGAAAATATGGGTAATCTTTATTCACCCCCCTATGGTGCAGTAGAATTGCAGTTTTCCTAATTCGCCAGCCCCCCTGTGTTTTGGAACCAATTCCTCAAAGAGAAGCTGTCAGTCCTTCCATTTCTAATATTGAATTTTAAAGTGGTTTGTCCCCACCAGAAAGGTGTCTGCATGAAAAAGTCCATAAAACAGCCCCAGTAAATCAGACTTGTGAGTTCCTTGGTGAAATGTCCTTTACAAGACTATCGCTTGTATAATTGTTATCATTATTAATAAACCAATAGAGGAACTTTCTCCTTCTCAGCTTCAGCGTGTGAAATCAATAGGAAATGCATCTGCATCACAGGAAGCACTTAGCTCTGCAATAAAATGAGAGGAATAAATGGCTTCAGACTGAGCAAACTGGTGAGGAGCTGCCAAGGGAAGAGGAGCAAAATGATGCTGGCTCAGATTTAACCCTATAGTATTGAGACTCCCTTTAAGACGAAGAAAAAAGCTAGAAAGGATCTCGAGACTTGAGATCTTGGATGTTTCCAGCTATGATTAAATAAAGGTTCTAAAAGTAACCTTGTAAGGTTCTAATTTTGACCTTGAAAGGCTCTACCCATGATAATTTATAATAGGTGGCAGCCAATGAGCAAAGTCAGAATGTTGCCCAGGAATAACCATCAACAGGGGCCCATGTATGAAGGCCCTTGTTGCATTTCATTTACAGCTGCCTCTCTGCCCAAGGAGCCCTTCCCGCACAGGTCTCAAGTGGGAAATGAATAGACCCAGTCCCCATTCTGCTGCTCGTGCTCTCTGCTAGAGCCACTGTGAGATGTCCAGTAAGGTGGGGAAACTATTTGGAGCCCCAGTGCAGCTCCAGGAACAGTCGTTCTTTCACCTATTAACTCACACACATACAGCTCTCTTTACTGACTCTTACAACATGGAGGTCCCGAGCAGTACCTGCCTATCACTGCTAGGCTATTTGCACATCACCCTGTTCATCATGGGCAGTGGGAGGGGCTCTCGGAATCCTGTCTGTGGATTCAGGAACAGAGTGTGTGTGAAACTCTATGGACAAAGGTAACAACTAGAGAGAGGAGGATGCTGGACAGAGTCACATTACCAGCAGCACAACTGCGCAACCAAATTGGCTAAGGTTCACCCTCCAATTTGCTAAACTTATTTACAGCTGAACTTGGGAGCAACTGAGTTAATGTTTTTCTTCTTTATAAAATAAATAAATCCAGTTAATTGTGGTTGTGGGGTTGAGACATTAGCATGAGCTTTACCTAGGACCTACCAGTCTTAAAGCAGCCCATATGGAGGGGGATACACTAAAGTGTGCTTTGGAATTGACTTACTGTTTCTGCACTTGCTGAACAGTCTGTCACTTATGCTACATGTGCCAATGTATGAGCACTTTGGGCTATTCTTTTGATCACTGCCTTGGTTAATGCCACATGCTTATAAGGTATAGAGGAAATCAGGAATGTTCATGTGCTTGCTATGGGGAGCAGCTTGTATCTTGCTTCCATTATGGGTTCACACAGGTGTTTTTATGTAACAGCTATTTTGAGCATGTGAAATTACATGCAGTTACATATGTTTTTACAAAAATAACCCACATGTAAACCTACTTTGTATTTGCACGTGGAAGAATTGATGACATACAACTGCTACTATTCATCACGTGTAAATGCAGGTACACACAACATTAATATGATATTCACGCTTTTCCAATGACATCAATATTTATTTTTTAATTAATTAACTTTTTTATTGCAGCACTAGTTTTAAAGCCTGTGTACACAGACCAACACTGGAGGCGCTGCAGTCTGCGCACCTGAGCCGCGGCACGGGCAGTCTGTAATGTGCATGACTGCAATGCATGCAGCTGTCTGTACTGCGCATAACAGCTTCTGACAAACATCCTTAACGAATTATAGTACAGGTTGTGCTTTCTTCTGCATCTTGCAAACAGCTACATATGAAACCATTATACCAGACTAATGTGCTATTTTCAGTGGTGCAATAAAATCACCTGTGTGAAACCAGCCTTAACCCTTTGAGTGCCAGAGGGGTACGCAACACATTGCAAAGCAAAGACAGAGTGTGTACATGTGTGTGCACTGGTCTGCATGAAAGCAATCGTACATGCTCCTACATAACTCCAAGTTCAGCTGCATGGTTTTATAAACAGCTTAGCACAGAAAGTGAGTTGTGATGGTGGATTCATATTCCCCAATACGGTTTCACATTTTGAGTGATTTCTGCAATAGCTAAACTCTATACAACGCAGAAGAGTCAATGACCTTATGCAGAGAACAAATGATGAGCAATTCCTGGTTATAGCAACTGCACCACAAGGGTAAATAGAAATTCCCCAAATTCACAGGCTTTTAATGGGGCCTTTAAGCCCTTGAATGCTAAAGTGGTTTCCAATGCATTGTTGGAGACATCACTAGCACTTAACAGGTTAAAAGCCCCAATACATTCACTGGAAATTTTAATTTCTCCCCTGTGATGCAGTCGCTTTGCCCTGGAATTGCTCTATTTCTTTTAAATACATGAGTCTTGGTGTGTTAATGAACATATTTATTTGTATAATGGGTTTCTATGAAATTGTTTGCCACATAATATTCTCCCAGCTGTTTGTTTTGAGAAAAGGATGCTGGGAGGAAAAAAAAAAGCCTTGCTACATTTTAGCATGCAGGGATCTGTTTCCAATAACATTTCTATATAATAATGTTTTTTATTTTGGAAAATAAGAGTATCTCTTGGTATCCCCACAAATGTCCTAACAACATGTAAAACTCAGTAAATTGCATCTATTTTATTGCATGCAATTCCAATGCATCAAACACTGATGCAATAAAGTGTCCATGTGAACAAGAACTACCCCCTGCTAATAATATCCTTATTATGGCAAGAAAATCTTAATTTCCCCCATGAATTTTGCCCTTTTCCCTTTCTTTAAGCAATAACCATCAATCAGTCCTGGATTTCATGTCTATGGATGTGGACATGACATTTGCAGGTAGTTTAGGTTTGTCAAACTAAACCATGCAGAGTGCATGAGCCTAATTGACCCTCATACCTTGGAAATTTGCAATGTAGACTCCCAGGAGGGGAGTTATCTGGTGCTGCTAGGGGAGATCAATGATGTGATTCAAATCAGAAAAGGGACAGGACTTAATTGTGAGTGGGGGTGCGGCTTCAAAAATATAAAACAAAATGGAGACTCGATAATTAGACGCCAAAACCGGAGTCTCTGGGGCAAATCCAAGGAGTTTCCAGCTATGCTGACCCTTTAAGGATCATTGTACACCCCTTTGGCCCCTACAGGATTGAGATTACAATGTGCAGTGAGCCGTGGTGGCGGCAATGTTGCTACAATATAAACAGATTAACCGACTGTTTAGGGCCTGCGCTTTGTCAGAGGAGCCCCACAGTACTTATACAGTACCAGTGCATGTAAATAAAAATTAGATGGGAATATCTTATTAGAAATACCAATGCAGGGGCAACGTGGGGGCCCATGTGAATTTTTCTCTTAGGGCCTCCAAAAACCTAGAGCCGCCCTTGACAGTGAGCAGAGTTAGAGGTCCTATGGTCCTGCTACTAACTGTCATGTCTGCCTACATGGAGATGGGATCCAGGACTAAATGTAGATATTATCTCATGAACCAGTGAGTAAGGGGAAAATTCATAGGGACTGTTTAGATTTTCTGGCTATAGTAACGTAACAGGAGGTTGTTATTAGAAGAAAATATTTGTCCTTAACAGTCATTTTAATCAACATTGGTTTATGTTTCTGTACTCATTCTAGGGTTGCCACCTTTTCTTGAAAAAAATACCGGCCATGGCATTCCCTCCATAGACTTAGCATTGGACAGAAGCCAATTTTTTACCGGCCTGCCGGTAAAATACCGGCTGGGTGGCAACCCTAACTCATTCATGGCGTGCGAGACTAGAAGCAGAATTAAATGATAGAAATGATATTACTGGAATGGTATTGACCTACGACTTTGAACTTTACACTTCAATTGATTTGTGTGTTGGTGTTTCTTTAAGGCCACCTTTTTTGCTCTTTTTTATATAAATATTTGAAATGGTATTGACTCTTTTATTTTTCTGTTTGCCACACAGGATTTCAAAGTATTGATTTAAAGTCACTCAAGCTCAACTTGTATATTTTCTTCTTGGCTAAACCACTGAGCCGATGAGGAATTCAGCACTTGCTTATTTTCTTAGATTTAACTGCATTGTCACAAAAAAGCGCAGCGGCCGGTGTTCTAAGTACAGGAGGAGCGATTCAGTGACAAACCAGCTGCCTCATAGGGTCATATGTTCAAAGAAGTAGCGAAATAGCTTTTGTCGTTTGTACAGTGTACAGTGCCGTTGGGCTCAGAACTAGGTTGTTTGTCCTGACTGAAATTGTCGTATGTAATGACAAAAAATGTCTTAACTAACGACAAAAAAATCTCACGTTCAGAACTTCACATTCCCTCCACTTTTTTTTACGTACAAATTTTGTCTTTAGTAAGACATTTTTTTGTCGTTAGCTACAACAAATTTCCTTTTCCTCTATACGACAATGGAGAGTAGTTTAGCCACGCCCTTGCCCCGCCCCATTGCCTGGCAATTCTAGAGTTGTGTCGTAGGCAACGGACATTACTAGGTTTGTGTCGTATACTCTATAGAAAATATGTTGTTCTTGCACACAATTAATTGTTTTTGTCGTTCATACAACATTTTTTTGTTTTTATCCCTTTGAACACATGGCCCATAGTGATCAAATCAACATTCCAGTTGGTTTAACCCCCTGAGTGCTAGAGGGGTACGCAACGCATGCATTGCATACCCCTCTGGCACTCAAAGGGTGACATGGAGCTTTTAACCCTCTGAATGCCAGAGGAGTTGTCCAACGTCTTGCTCTGCAAAGCATTGGACACTCCTATGACATACAATAGATTAAACCCTTGACTGGTAGAGCTGTTTCCGATTAATTAGATCAATGGGACATTAGGGTATGTTCATTTATTCCCTACTGTGCAGTTGGTTTGCCCTAGAAATTCACCACTTTTCTTAGTGCATCAACCTCACTGTTGGAGCAATGTATTGAATCCCTCTCTAGAGTCCAAGCAGTTAATAGCCCTATATCAATCAATTGGAATTATGGAAATCATTACCCTCCCCCCCTTTTCCCTGGCACAGATGGTTTGCTCCAGAATTTCTTCAGGGAAATTTAGCCTCAGAGAGTCTTGTCCATTAATGCTCAGCAAGCAAAACAGAGCCTTCCTCTTTCCTAGATATCATCAAGCTATTGAGGTGCAATTCTGGAGGAAAATAACATCGCCTTATGGGGGAAATGAAAATCTCCAGTGATTTCAAGGGTCTTTTTATTCTCTTGAATGCTAGATAGGACTCCATTGCATTGCTGAACAATGTGTTGCAAGCCTTTCTATCATTCTTTGGGTTAAAAACCTCATTTGAATTAAAGTGAATTTGCATAATTTTCATTTCCCGACATGTTGTAGTTGGTTTGCCGCGGAATAGCATCTATTTAGTTTGTTGAATAATGGCAGCTAACAAACCGAACAGAAAGAGTCCTCAGTGGATTAGAAGATGCTTAATCGCTACATACTAACAGCATAAATACATTAGTTATGTTATGGACAAGCTGTATCTCTAAACTGATGTTGAACTACAATTTCCTATCCACCTACTGGTTACACCTCACTGATTTGATTGGATGTCTTCCTTTTAAGGACTTACCTTTCCTCAGGTAACCTGCCCATTCTTCTAGATTACTATCAGGCTCAAGTACTGACTGAGTGCCACCAGCAGAGAGATGCTTGAATGTGATGGATCGGGCACAAAGCTACTAAGGTATGACAACTACCAGTGTGTTCTTGCTGCAGTTGCACCTGGATTAAAGGTGTGGCAAGACCAGATTTCGAACTCTGGTCTTGATTCTGTAGGAGGATTGTCACTCAAAAGAATCAGGGGATGATTTGACAAGCAGAGAGGCCACTGGAGGCAGCAATGACAGACCATAAGCAGAGCAGGATGAATTCAGATATACAGGTACAGCTTAATGAGCAGGAGAGGCCACTAGAGGCGGTCATGTGAATTGCTGGCAATTCAAGCTGTACAGGAGATTGAGACAATCAAGATTACCCAGGAGAGGCTGTGATGTGAACTGCAGAACAGAACTTGGAGAAATCAAGCTGTAACTGGATAGGTGGGCAAGTAGGAACAGCCACTAGAGGCCGTGATGTGAAATGCAGAACAGAGATTGGAAAATGCAAGCTTTACTGGGTGAAATTAGCATCAGAAGACCGAAGCAGAGAGAGCAAAGTCATAGTATACTGGATCTCCCTGTCTGTTGCTCAAGGAATAGCAGAGAATGTCAAGGAGTTGTAGTATGGCAGCAGCTGGAGAGCCTCACGTCACCCACCACTTTTCTAGGGAGTTTTTTATTGCATTGATTAAAATGGTGCTCTAAAATCCTTGAATATATAGAGGTCACCAGGAATTCAAAAAGGGTTTAAATAACTGGGATTTTTTTTATTTCTTCCCTATTTGTCAGTTGATTTGCTCAACAACTGCTCCACTTACTTTGTGGATATGGCCCATTCAGTCTATTACTTTATGTCTTCCGGAGAGATCTTCAGTGCTTAAGAATGTTAACCCATTGCATACTAAAGAGGTTTATACCACATTGCTTCATTGTTCCAGTCACCTTTCCCTTTGAGTACCAGAGGAGTATGCAATGCATTGCTCTGCAATGCGTTGCATATCCCTCTGGCACTCAAAGGGTTAAGACTAGATGTTTGATTTTACAGAAAATTAAACACCACCTATATGTTGTATTAGCCATTTGTATTTAATATAAATAGTTTTTGAAAGATGTTTATGTGGTGACACTTTATGCTAATTCCTTGCACAATAGGCTAATTAGTTATGTTCAAGACCAAACACTGCTTCCTGTGCTATTGCAATTGACAACACCATGTGGGCTCTACCTAAATTCATACATAACAGTGTCTGGTGAAAATAAAAAATTAAAGAACATAAAGTGTCAAACTGTACCACCAGCCAATAAAGATTAATTTCTCAAAAACAATCTATATTACAAACAGAGCGAATGACATATAGTCAGATTTTAATTCCCTTTCACATTAACTATCCTTATCTTAGGGTGATAGGTGAACTTTAAAGGGATAGTAATGTTTCCAAATAAAAGCAGCTCCAATTAATCTTCATAGCATTTGGGCAATGAAGATTGTTATTTCAATAATGTCAGAGTTGTAGTTCAAGAGTAATTGAATGATATAGTATCCTCCTCCCACCCCTTTTACTGATGTAACACTGCTCACCTCAGAGCAACAAGACTGTCTGAATGGATCACAGAGAGCGACAATCTTCAGTGAGTATAAGGGAAAACCTGAAAAACCTGTCAAGCAGGCAGGATTTTCCTTATACTCACAATAATAAGATTTCCCTTGCTGTGATCTGTCTGGTCCTGGGACCAGATTCCACATCTGAGGGGAGGTGGCTTACACTAGGTAAAAGGGGAGGGAGAGGAAACTTTATCATTCAATTACTCTTGAACTACAACTCTGACAGTATTGAAATAACACTCTCCATGGCCCAAATACGATGATTATTAATTGGAGATGCTGTTTTTATGAAACATTACCATCCCTTTAAGTTATATCCAGGTTTGGGTACATTTATATATATATCTCTGGATTTTACAATTCGCTCTTCCATAATACGGCCACTGGCATTTTAGTAATAATATTCCTTTAAATTATGCTTTGCACACCAGAGAGCCATTTAAACAAGATCTTGAAATCTAACTCATCAAATAAATATATAAAAAGACAAAAAAAGGAAAATAATTACTCATCAGCACTGGGCTGGCAGGACCACTTTTCGTTTAAACGAAGGGCCTGCTGTAATTAACATAATGACGTGCCCCCGTGTTTTGTAATTAATAGCATGTTAACCAAACGAGTCTTTGCCATTATGCAGGATTTCATCTGTTCCGCTATGTATAATGAATGTTTGTGCTTGGAGGTCAGGGGTGTTACTTACAGTCATCACAAAGGTCCCTTTTTGTTTGAACCCAATGTATATAATTTGCTTTTGGCTGATTGGTGTGTAAAAGGGGTGTATTTGTTCAGTCCTGAAGGGCAACAAAAAGACCGTAATTTAAAGGAGAAGAACATTTTTAATGAAAAAAAAGTTACATTGCTGCTGCGACATTTTTCAGTCACAAATCGTGACAGCTCAAATGTATTTTTTAAACAACAGCACCAGCTTGTAAAACAATCTCCCAGAGAGCTAGAGTCTCTGACTACGCCTCACTGTAGTAAGTAATAAGAACAGCCCTACCTGATGAGTGACCACAACAGAAAGCTGCAGTTTAACCCTTTGAGTGCTAAAGAGGTTTGAGCTGTGAATTAAAGAGGAACTACCACCCAACAAAATCTTTAGCTTAACTAAGTCCCCATCTGGCGACTAGCTGCTTAGTAGCACTAGTCACCAGATTAATTACCTTATTTAATAGATTTTTGCTCTCTTCTATGGCTGACAGTAGCACGGAGCACGGACATCTTGCCATTGTGACATCCGCACGCCTGCACTGTCAGTCCCAGCCGGAGCCAAACGGTTCCTAGCAACGACTCCTAGACCTGGCTGGGACTGACAGCACAGGCACGCGGATATCACAATGGCAAGATGGCCGTGCTCTGTGCTACTGTCAGCCATAGAAGAGAGCAGAGCTCTATTAAATAAGGTAATTATTCTGCCGACTAGCACTACTAAGCAGCTAGTTGCCAGATGGGGACTTAGTTAAGATAAAGATTTTGTCAGGTGGTAGTTCCGCTTTAAAAATTTCCCAGGAAAATAATTACAATACACACACGTGCACAGTCAAGCAAACAGACACAGACATACACACACCAAAACACACACTGACACAGAAACATGTGCAAACACACAGACAAGAGCACACATGAAAACAAATATAAACAGATAAGCACACACAAACACACACAAAAACAAGCACACATCCATGATCCACACAGACAAGCATACACACACAAACAAGCACACATACACAAAGACATGCAACACACACACTGCTTGTGCAAGTGCTTTTGTCTGCCATAATTCACTTAAAATATGTTTTTATGTTTATTTTATCATTTCTATGATTTATTTTATTTGTCCTGGCAACAACTGGCTCTTTAGCTGTTATAAACTACAAATCCCATAATCCCAACTCAGGCAATTGCAAAAACCATGCAAAATATGTATAAACCAGAGGGCTTTTTTTTTTTGCCTTCCTCTGGATCAACAGGGGTGTTTTTGGCATAGGCTGGACTTGATGGACACCTCTTTTTTCAGCCTCATCAACAGATACACCTGACTGCTATATGAAGGACAGTAAGAGGAAATGACCCCTAAGGCAAGGTCCACCTTAAAATCCCTTGTGCTTTTATTTCTCTTTAAATTTACTAGCAAAATGAAAGTCTCATCTTATTGGAACAGCTGTATTTTGACTATAAACGTGTGTGGTCCATATGGACAAAACAAAATTGGAACAATTCTCTAGCAAACCAACTGTGCCTTAGAGAAGAATTAAAACATCCAATAGAGTTAAATGGTGGCTTTAAATCCATGAATGCTAGAAGTCTCCATTACATTGCAAAGCAATGTGTTGGAGACCTCGCCAGCATAGAAGGGGCTAAAAAGGCCCATTTAATCAATCAATGAAAATTTGAAAAATGCTTATCTGTTCCCTATGAAGAATTTTATTGTTCCTCTTCCTTGGTGCAATGACTCTAAGATGTACATGAATATTAACCCTTTCAGTGCCGGAGAGGTATCCAATGCGTTGGCTAACTTTCTGGCACTCAAAGCATTTCCACTTGGATGCTAAAAAGTTTTGACAACACATCGGAGATGCAGGTACTGAATATTTACCCTTTGAGTGCCAGAGGGGTACGCAATGCATTGCTTTGTAATGCATTGCGTACCCCTCTGGCACTCAAAGGGTTAACCCCTCCAAAAATCCCTAAAAGACCAAAGGTTCAATACCCTCCCTATTTGTACAATACGTTCTCCTTTTGCACAATGAAATCGGATGTACCATTTCTACATTTGAATCCACTGGTGTGATTGCAGTTGTATAAACGTGGATTTTCCTGGTGCTAAATAGCTGGAGGGAGGGATTTGCAAAATGAGAAGGAAAAAAAATACTTTTATCAAGCAAATTTAAATTACAAAACGGAAAACTGCCATGTGAGATTCCAAAAGCTTTAAATGCAATCTGTCTATTTAATTGCACGCTTTTGCTTAATTAGCATAACTGCTAAGCCTGAAAATATAATGACTCATCAAAAAAAAAAGAAAAAAGATAGCGGCATCTACCACCAAAACCCACCCCTCCCCTCACTGCTTCTCCACCTCCTCTCCCAAACCTTTCTACCAACAAAAAACAATTACTGTGCATTCCGCGCACATATACTTTAGGAAGGGGGGAGAGTGAGCTGTGTGGAGCAGACTGTGTTTTATACATTAGCAGTGGGAAGTAGGAACGTTTTAGCTTGGAATAAGGAACATTCCATATATTAAATGCAGCAGGTTATCTGCACCATACTGGTTGGCTATTATAGTATAAGTGTTATTCTCCTTTTATGGCCAGAGATAGCAGCTACTTCATAGGGAGTAAAAAGATTAATTCAGGATTTTAACTAGATGGGGGGCGGAGGGTGCGGTTGTGACTACACTGTGACCACTTACTGTGGCTGTGTGTTGTGAAGTGACCCTTTACCACTAACTTCATAACATACAGCCATTGCCAGCCAATAGAGTAAGAAAAGCATTTGTGAGACCCTTCCCTTTTCTTCATTAACGCTCTGAGCACTAAATAGATGTCCAACACATTGTAAAGCAATTCATGATTCATCAGCTTTCTGGTTCTGCAAGCACATGCAGATAAATGTAAGGTTATGAATTTGGGCTGCAGAAACAAATATGATACATATACTCTAAATGGGAAATAACTTGGGGATCCTCATTAGAGAAAGATTTAGGAGTACTGATAGACAATAGACTTCACAGCAGTGTGCAGAGTCACTCACCTGCTGCAATAGCATACAGGGTACTAGCCTGCATAAAAAGAGGCATAGATGCAAGAGATGCTAATATTAGCCTACCTCTGTATAAATCCTTGGTTAGGCCTCATCTGTAATATGGAGTACAGTTTTTGCACCAGTTCTTAAAAAGAACTGGGAAAAACTGCAGAGACATGAACAAAACTGATAAAGGAATTGGAGGATCTGAGTTATAAGGAGAGACTAGCCAAACTGGGTTTGTTTACATTAGAGAAGTGGCTAGGGTGACTACACATCCCTCAATGCCTGGGACTGTCCCTTATTGTAGGTCTGTGTCCCACGTCCCGGGTTACCCCCACCGGGACAACAAAGAGTCCCTGAATGGTGCAACAAAGCCGACACCCACAGCCTATCTACATAGCACAGCACGCACCAGTCCAGCCAGCCAGTGAGGACCATATAGCAAATACATTTAATGGCTGGCTGGACTGGTGAATGCGAGACAGCTGGGATGGTGTAAGTGTGCTGGTGCTGTGAGTGAGTGAGTGAGTCTCGCGCCTGAGGCTCCCGCCAGCGCTGACCAGCCTCAGCTGCGGGACTCACTAGGGTGACCACATATACTGGAATGGCAGATTGGAAACGTGGTCACCCTAAAAGAGATGTCTAAGGTGCAATATGATTACCATTTACAAATACATTCAAGGTCAATACAAATAACTATCCAATTAATTATTTACTCAAAGAACTGAACTAAGAATGCCAGGTCATCCATTAAGACTACAGGAAAGGCAGTTTCAACTAAAACAAATGCAGGGATTTTTTACAGTAAGGACAGTAAATCTATGGAATTCTTCTATTGAAAATTATGACAGATGGCTTCAATGCAGATAGATTGTTCATCCAGGGAACTATCTCACTGCCATATGGTGTCTGGAAGGATTTTTTTACCCACTTAGGGCTAAATTCAAGTTTTTTTTTTGGGGGGGTTGCCTTCCTTTTGATCAACAGGGTATTTTGGTGTGGGCTGTACTTCAGCCTCCTCTACTATGTTACTATGCTTTTCCTCACACTTTTTCCATCACATAAAGTCCTTCTGAGATCCTCTGGTGGTGAAATGCACCATGGGTCTGTTTCAGTTCATGATTCAAACTTGCTCCAGGATTTTAAATAAGGCTGGTTCCAGGGCATATTATTTAAACATTCTCCAGACCATGTAGAGAAGAGCACAGCCTCAAATTTACCACAGGACCCAATTCATTGTAGTTATGCCCCATTGCTTCAAATAGATTGAAGGTGTCTCTAGCAGTCAAAAGGTTACGTAGGGATGGCCAGAAGGTTCTATTTTTTTTCTTGATTGCGTTAACTTCTGGGGAAATTCTCTCTGCAAATAAAAGTGGGAGAAACATCAGTGGAAAGTTAAGTCCTTTCCAGCACATTCCTTCACAGTGTTCCCACAGACTGTTTCACCATTCCTAAGCCACATTTCCATGTTCATGAAATGTATTTCTGACCACAGATCAGCACGTCATAACACGCATATGTCATGTGCACTGACAAACACCAGACATGCACACATATATACATCATCACACACTCATACTTACTTTATCACGCATGCATGAATGCATCTTCATTCACATGTTATCAGTCGTGCATATTTAAGTAATTGCTCATATATCATTTGTCCTTGAAATTCTCACTTGGCCCTATTCATTAAGCTAACGAAGTGCAATTCTGGACCAAACTAACCGTACCAGAGAGTGTGAAAAAAACGTTCCCATTGATGGGAATCTGGCTTTTAACTCATTGAATTCTAGAGAGGTTACTAACATACTTAATCATGCATTCGAGGGATTAAAAGACATATTTATATCATAGGGAATTTGCAGGATTTTCATTTGTATCCTATGGTGCAGTTGGTCTGCTGTAGATGTGCACCTTCTTGACTTGCTTCAGCCCTTATTGCTATGTCTTACACACTAGACTACATCTTCCTGAAAAGGAACAAAGTGAAGGAACATTGTTTCCTCCAACCTGCTGAAACATAGCGTATGCAATTTCATAAATCTATAATTCTCTCATGGTATAGGAATCCTTTCAATTCCTCACACTTCTTCCCAATTCTTCAATCCTCCAGATATCTGTCATAATCCGATTCCTTACTATATAGAAATATGACTCTCCTATCCCTAGAGAAGTAGAGTATCCAAATGCTGAGATTTGCATGTTAATTGAGGTGGGGCTTACTTGGTATGGGCAGGATACGTGAGGGAAGTTGGTGGGGGAAATGTGGGAGAAATCATGTAAAAGTGAGCAGAAAGAGGTGGAGCTTTGAAGGAATTCTGAGTTATAAATGTCTCCAGAATAGTGAACTGGAGTCTCAGAGGAAGATCTAGAGAATTACCAAGCATGTTCTTCTCACCTGTACATCATTCATATTGTCTATAAGTCCTTTTTGACACATAAATAACTCTGTCTTCCCCTTCACTTAAAAATCACTTCATCCCTTGAAAGCCTGTACTGCAAACACATCAGATTTGCTCTATATATGTTCATGTGGCTGGCAGTAGGTGGAATGTACTAATATAGCTCCTTGCTAACCCAGGAACTGGAATTCGTTTTCTAGCTCTAAGAGCCGAATGTTCAAAAGAAAAGTGGAGGAGTTCTAGGGCAAACCATTTGCACTATAGAGGAGAACTAAAAAAAACTTTATTGATTTACAGTCTGCCTAACACCAATTTACTAAGCTACTTACTCCTAAAATTCAACTTTTAACTCTGCTTGCCCCAAGGGGAGGGTATATGAATTCTGGTACATTCCTTTTATCTGCTTTTTGTTTTACATGAATTACACACAATGCAATTTGGTATAACTTTATTTATTTCCATGTGCATGACATAGGTGAGGAATTTAACACATACTTGCTCTAAAGTCCATACCCTGGAGTGCAGAGGAGTCAATGGCTGTTGCCGATAGAGTTACAATTGAGGATTTGTACATCTTTGGATGCTAGGGATGTCTCTATTGAATTGTGAAGCAATGCATTGGATACGTCTCTAGCACCCAAAGGAATGCTGCAGACAGAGATTACACAATGCTCTGGCAGACAAAGCATGAAACAAGCCAGATGAACCCTCCTCTGATATTTATCTGTGTCTTATGTAATGATATTGTATTAAAACCAACAATAAGCATGAGATTTAGAAAAATCCATAATGGAAAAAAACAAGACAAAAACTGGAATATAAAAAAGGCTTCTGATCATCTATGTGCTTTATTTAAATATTTTAATTTATTCACGACAAAATAGGTAGTCTGCAAAAAAAAGTACTATTTAAAGCTTCCTGTTGGGAATTTCTGAACTAAAGCAGATAACTTAGTAGAGGGAAAGCTTCTGCCACAGATTTTTATTACATCTATAAGGTAATTTAAAATGGGCAACTCAGGGTGTTTTAGATCCAGCATCTGGAAATTATTTCCACAGGGTGGATGCTTCCTGCAAAGACAGCAGATCAGAGGCAGTTATTGCCATATATTTCCAGATTGGCTGCACGTACACCTGTTATGGCTGGAGTGAGAATGTTTTCTTTGGTGGAAAATGAGAGGTAGAGGATACCAGCATGTATTCACTTGTATTTTCATAAACAGGTGGACTAATCTATGCACTGTTTATCTGCCACCCAGGTTCCCTGTGTGTTCTAAAGTATAAATGTGACACTCAGACTCCTTATGTGGGTGTTCTGAGGTTTTTAGGTGTAAGTGGCATTCAGAAGGCCTGCATGTTCTTCTTAGTGTAACTCAGGTTTCCTGTGTAGGTTCTGATGTTATATGTGACTCACAGCCTCCTTGTATGATTATTACTAACATGCAAATGTATGTCATACAGAAACACAGAAGTTAACTCACCTGGTCTGCCCATTTTCTCTACTGTAAAAGCATCAAACCTTATTTTGGTCCTTGGTCTTATGTTCAGAATAGCCTTATGCCTATCCCATGCAGTCTTAAATTCCATCACTGTATTAACCTCTACCACTTCTGCTGGTAGGCTACTCCACTTATCTACTACCCTCTCAGTGAAGTAAAACTTTCTTACATTACATCTAAACCTGTGTCCCTCTAGTTTTAGATTATGGTCTCCTGTCCTAAAATTTCTACTGCTTTGAAATGTACTTCTTTCCTGCACTTTATTGAATCCCTTCATGTATTTGAATGTTTCTATCATATCCCCTCTCTCCTCTCATCCAAGCTATACATGTTCAGATCTTTTAATCTATCCTGATATGTCTTTTCCTGTAAACCAGTCACCATTTTAGTAGCCCTTCTCTGAATTCTCTCTATAGTATCTATATCCTTCTGGAGATGGGGTCTCCAGTACTGTACACAATACTCTAGGTGAGGTCTAACTAGAGATCTGTAGAGTGGCATGACCACTTCCCTTTTTCTGCTACTAGTGCCCTTAACTATACAGCTCAGCACTAGGCTTGCATTCCCCGCTGCCTTGTTAAATTGCCCTCATAGGTTACCATAAGGTTCCCTCTGTGTTGGCACAAATACTGTATATGTAACATTGAGGCTTCTTATGTGTGTTTTGGCATGTATATGCAACACTCAGTTCCCTTGTGTGTTTTACTTTGGATATATTTGACAATGCTGCAAGTTCTATTCTGTTTTCCTGTAACACTCAGGCTTCCTGTATGGCTTCTACTCTGAATATGTGTGGAGTTTTGGCTACCAGCAAGTGTTCTACTTTGTGCTCCCTGTGTGGGTTCTTATTTGTATAAATGTGGCACTCTGGTTCCCTTTGGGGTTTTTCCAGTGTATGCATCGCATTCGGGCTCCCTGTGAGGTCCACTCTATTACATGTGATATTTAGCCTTACTTTAATATAGACAGAACAAATCCTATCGGCCACTATGAATCAGTTCTTCATAGACTGGTTCTTCAGAATTAATCTTTAATTAGTTCATGGTATCATGTTCACAGAGGCAGACATGATTCACTGTGGCCATTGGATCTCTTAAGGAGAGACTATATGAGTTAATAGATATATATTGACAACCCCTGGTAACTATACTCCTATGTTGCCTTTGGGACACTATATAATTTGCCTTCTTGATAACTTTGTAAGAAAACCTAACTATAAATGAGTGTATAATTATGTTGCATCTTTATCCTAATGTTGTTCCACGTTAACTAGGTTTGAAGGCCATGCATTTACACATTGAACATTTCAGTCCATATTCACAGGGAGTGAAGGAATTTTTGCTTGATAGTTCTAAATACTTATTCATACATAATTATTTTGAGCTTGGAGCATTCTATTACATCCAAAGACATGGGACTAGTATGGGAATTAAGCTTACACCAGACTAATCTTTATATGGGCTGGTAGTTGGAAGCCCACATCTTTGGAGATTGTAACCTCTTTTTTCTGCTATTTAGAGACTATAACCCATTTTTTCAGCTTTTTTTTACTTTTTCTATTTTACAATAGAAAAAAGTACAGTGTTTGTCACACTCTTGGAATTGGCAATAACAGCTGTTGGCTCCAGTGTAAAGATTAAGATATTCAATAAGCAATGCTCAGGTAATATACTCTTTTGGACTACTACGGATCATTCATCTCATTTAATATGAAGCATCCCAAATGAGCAGTTTTTGAGAATTCATAGGAACTGAGATGATTATGTGAGGACATCAGTTGACCTGATGGACCATTTTTTTGAGAGAGGAGATTTCTTATGGAAGTTAAGGAAGTAATTCACTATGGCAGCTAAGAGGGGCAGGGAGGATTTGTTGGCCAGTCAGTTTAATAGCAAGTTGAGTACAAAACAGAGAAAATCTTAGATGTCCAATTATTTATTACTAGTTCCTCTAACAGTTTAATGATATCAGAAAAATAATTAAAAAGAGACTGCTTATCATGGATGTAGACTCGTCTTTTTCAAAAATCATTGAGGGGGTTGTAAGGAAGTTATCAGGAAATCCAATATTTTGGCTTGCCATTTATCTCCAAGTAGAGTTGAAGCCCCAGTCTGCAATGAGACCTGCTGTTGACTCACCACCATAGGTATGTATAGCTGTACTGCCAGTAGGTGCCTTTGCTGGGCTCACATATCTACATCTATCAGCTTTAGGAATATAGTGTATAAGATGAAACAATAGATTTACTTTGCCACTGTTAATGATGTTTATCTTGATACTTGTAAAAGTTGTATGAAACAATATGTGGGTACAACGTGGGCTCTTAATGATCATATGATTGAACATCTAAATCATATTACTGATAAAATATTAAGCCTTACCAATGAGCCGCCATTTCTGTCAGTGTTCTAATCAGATGTATGCTTTTAACTTTCCAGAGAATACAAAAAACTTTACTACCTGAGAGAGATTATACCGGAGTGTTATACATAGTATTATCTCTAAATAAGAGCTTAAATGTAACTTTAATTTATCGAGCAGTATACAGCTTTGCCTATATTATGAGTGGAATGTATCAAAATCCTCTATATATAGAATTGGAGGGTTTGACTGTATGTAAACTAAATAAAGTCCATCTAGCATGTAAACTCTGATTCTGTATAGACTATAACTATTATTATGTTTATGTTTAGGAGTCATACTGCCATAAATTTTTAATATTTGTGTGGATGAGCTAACATATAAAAAGTACATGCTGATTTATTGTTAAGTTACTGTTAACTTAACAGCTTAAGTGTGCTAACTCTTTACAGGATTTTTGGTTAGCCAAAGGTTTTATTGCTGTGGCCATGCTGGGATGGGGTTAGCTGCTGATGCTGGTGGTTGATGGGATCTAATCAGCTGGCTTTATCATGAAGAAGATTCTCATTCAGATGTTGTCTATGATTAAGTAAGATTGCCCATGAAATACATCAGACCCACACTATTTGTGTCTTCTGATGTTCTTAAAGCAGAAATAATACCTGAAAAAAACTTTATCTTAAATAACTCCCCATCTGGCGACTATCTGCTTAGTAGCGCTAGTCGCCAAAATTATTACCTTGTTAAATAGATGTATCCTTTCTTCCCAGGCTGACAGCAGGATGGAGCTCAGATATCTTGCCATAGTGACGTCTGAGCGCCTGTGCTGTCAGTCCCTTCTGGAGCCGAATGGCTCCTAGCAACGCCTCCTAGAGCCGGCTGGGACTGATAGCGCAGGCACGCAGATGTCACTATGGCAAGCTATTTAAGCTAAAAAATTTTTCAGGTGGTAGTTCCACTTTAACTGCTGCCCAAGAATGAAAGGTACATTTTCTGAATTAGCTAGCTGGTGCTTGGTTTGACTTCAAGTACAAGTGCAGACCTCGCACAACAATGTATATGTCACAGACAGCTTAAATTGTCACAAAAAGAATTTAAAGGCCACTATATAGAAATTCTGGATAGACTGGGTTTTCAAAATATATTTTTAAATCAGTCCTGGTTATCATGTTGACAGATATGATTGACTTTGGAGGACCCAAACTCCTCCCAATGAAGAGTTCTTGTGGAGGAAAGATTAATTCAGTGGGAGTAGCTTGGTCCAGTAACAAATGACCATACTGTCCACTGTGTGTGTCCAGTACTAACTAAAGTTGAAATTTGGGGACCCAATTTATGCAAAACTGATTTATAGTGATCATTAGGGCTTATTGCCTGTATTAAGGTAAGGGAGGATTAATTATTTGAAGGGTTAAGAGTCCCTTTATCCCTTTAAGGACCAGATGAGTATGCAATTAATTGAAACAAGAACAAAAGACAAAAGAGCGCCCAATAGTGTAATACTGTATAGTGAGTATTAATAACAATTTAAGGATTCAGGGTACTCACACATCCTTGTGGTCAGATCAGATCTGACAGTCCAGCCTACAGAGATAACTAGCCCGCCTCCATTTGGGTACTGGTTCACAATCTTCAATTCGATTATACCTCCTGAGACTTTTTGCTTCAACTGCTGGAAGGTAAGGGAGGCATTATATATGAGGTGGCATTATACACCCACCTTGATCCCTTTCCTTCCTGCAGTTGAAGCAAAATGTCTCAGGAAGTATAATCGAACTGAAGATTGTGACCAGTACTCAAGATCCCGAACAGAGATGGGCTGGTTATCTCCGTAGGCTGGACTGTTAGACTGTGTGTAAGCACTGATCTTACCACAAGGATTTGTGAGTACCCTGAACCTGTAAATTGTTATTAATACTCACTATACAGTATTACACTATTGGGTGCGCTTTTGTCTTCTGTTCTTGTTTTATGTGTTTGCCACTTGGAAGAGTGAGTCGACAGAGAGAGCAGCCAGAAATGTAACAGTCTGATTGACATCAAGCCACTGAGGGTAGATTCAGACCCATAAGCATATCCATTGGAATAGGCCACTGGACAACCAGCATTGTGAGTATACATCTTAAGGATGTATGGTGATGGTCATGGAGAATGTTTCCTATTGACACACACAGGGGCGCCTTCTTGGCTCTCTCATGTTTTTCTGTTTATACATGTGATTAATTGCTTTACAATGTGTTGCACACCCTTTTTTGGTCTTTTAAGAACATATAGTGGAATTTTAGCAAATTTGGGAGCTGGCAGAGACCACCAGTTTTAGTGACAACAGTTAAAATGAATGAAATACAAGTTACTCTAATGGAATAAATATAAGGAATGGTCATGCCCAGAAAAGTATTAATTACAGGAAAATAAGGCATACCTAGATTACATGAAAATAGGAAATACATTACCTCTTTACCATTCAAGTGGTTAAAAATACACTAACATTTAAGTCAATAAGAATTTTGAAAAATTGTATTTGTTTCGTGTGGTGCAGTTTGCTCCAGAATTGGTCTTTATACATAAGGCCCAAGATACTTTTTGGTGTTAGAATGTTATGCTGGAAGGATGTTTCCTTGCTACAATAGAATAGATGGGACTGCGGTGTGTGTGTGGGAGAGTCATGGTTGGGGCTTGAGGTGCCTTGATAGCCTTGTCTATGGGAGTTATAATCTAGTCTTGTCCCTCTACTCATAATGGTAGCCTCCTACCAGACCTAAAATTATATTTATTTCTTCATCTATCACTGAATTCTATGGAAAAGAGAAAAAATTCAGAAAGAGAAATAATGTGGATTAGAAACAGAACAGACCTGAGTTTCATTCTATATTCCCAAAGCTATTACCATAACAATGAACGTTTTAAACTTGTAAAGGGAAAAAAAAAAGATTTTAATCCTTTGTTTATCACAAGACATCTCTGATAAAACAGCTGCTAATGAGTCCCGTCACATTTTAATTAAGAGGCCTTCTCTACCTGGAAATCACAAAGACATTTACTGTGTGTTTTTTACAGTATTTGTTTATTTAGTTTTGTGTGATTGAGATTAGGGATGTGTAGAGTTGGCATTTCCTCCCTCACAACAATTTCCGTGAAAAGAGAGCTGTAGTTTTCCCTTCCCTGGAAATGTTCATTATGGGGAAACACAGGTGACTCTTACATTCTGAAGGTGTGAAACTTACTATCAATGTGTTCCCATAATGAGTTCTATTACCAATAACATTATAATGCACTTGTCAATATGCATACATGTACACCTTCACACGCACTCACTCCTTTCCCCATGGGACAAAGGACGAAGGCCCTGTTTACTGCCATTCCTTCCAACGGGAGAAAATTCTGTTTATTCCTAACTGAAGTCATCATAGTATGGATCTGAGTGGAGCACTAGAAATGTAATTATTGAACAAAATATTTGTCTGAAAAAAGTGCAGAGGCCAAGGAACACATTTATGGCTGGAGTCAAATAAACTAAACAACTCCACTGACCATCATGTCCTATTTTAGAGCTAGGGTTGGCAACCCTTAGCCTGCAGCTGTTGTCGGACGTCCAGTCCCATTATCCTCAGCCAGATACTGACTGGCTGAAGATTAAGGAAATTGTAGTTCAACAACAACTGTAAATCACAGATTGCAAAATCTGGATTTGAAAGAACATTGGCTGTTAGTGGGTCATAAAGTTAGTGAGTTGGAACTTCACATGCCCACCCTGGCTTCCCACAGCATAAGAAGTAGAAGGATAGGGGAGCTATTCCATAGCATGTACAACACTAGTTAACAAGAGACCTGGAGTGGTCCTTTCCTTAGATGCTTCTTCTGCAGAGTTTCAGTCCACTTCTTTTTCTACAGCCCTCAGTATATTTCTACTCCAAAGAGCAAACATATCTCTTTTGTTTCAGGTGCTATAAAGGTTTCAAATGCATGTAAAGCTTACTCATAGATCATGCAAGTCTATAAGTAACAATGTTAGAGTGAAATGCATAAGAACTGTTTCTGCTTCATCTGAATGGTGTGATATATCTTAACAGCTGTGTGAGTGTGGAACTCTTTTCTGCAGTGTTGTATCTACTTGCTCCAGTGAAGCAACCCATGACCTATCACCCAGGATTAGGATTATGCAAATTTAACCACAAGATTGGTACTTTCTTATATTTATACTCACCTGCTATTTTACTTCACATGTGTTGACCACTAGGGATAGCCTGGTGCCAGGGCCAGATTTCCCAATAGGCAGACTAGGCAACTGTCTAGTATTCCAAATTTTGAGTGGCGTTTCAGCTGTGCTCTCACACCCATATTCTCTGTTGTTGGTGTAGTCAGAACAATTTCAGTGTTTCTGCACCAGTTTTATACCCCATTACAGGTTAGAGAAGTCACCAATGCATTTACACATCTCTTTATCAAACAAGGAGTTATAGCTTGCTTGTTATAGACCAATGATATTTTCTCTGCCAGGAAACAGTGTATAGGACAGGGGGAGGATTCATGTCAGAAGTGGGGCTGTGGCCATGGGCAGAGCTAATTGCCTTGCCTAGGTTAGTCTGGGATGTAAATCAGGTCCTTCCTCATTCTCCTCCTGTCTTATGTTTAAACATAAAATTGGCAAACAAATGTAACTTTCCATATTTTGCTGATCATAAATACTGTGGTGTCGTTGAACATTTTGATGTAGATGTGGGAATAGATCTGCAAGTTATTTTTTGTAATAAAGATTGCTAAATCCATCAGGTCAGGGTGACTTTACTAATTTTAATGATTTAATGGCTGCTTTTAATTCCTATAGTGATAATGGGGAGACCAGATATTCTCTCTGAGTGAGAGTGAAAGTGATTTATGTTTTTTTTTATTTTTATGTGAATGCCATAATAATAGAAACAGAGGGGATTTCACTACAGAGAGCATGGTTAAGGTTAAACTGTAGAATATTAATTTTTAAACTCTTTAGGCTGTGAGGGAGAGAATACTTGTCTAACTACATCTGTTGTTTTGAAGCCAAATACTATCTTACTTATTTCTTAATATTTAATAAATTATACTTTCAAATTCACCATAGAAATATGGTAAGGGCGTTCAATCTCTTGCTATCTGGCTGTTGATAGACAATAATTTGGTGTTTGATCATGAATAAGCACGATTGTCGCATAAAACGCGTTGATCTTATGTATCACCTGTAAGGATCTTATACATCATCTGTACACAGATGTGTGTGCATACACACACACATACACACACACACGCATACATACACACATGCATACATACATACACACATACACACACATATACATACACACACACATACACACACGCATACATACACACACATACATAAACACATACGCATACATACACACACACATACATAAACACATACATATACACACACACACACAGACACACACATACATACACACAGACACACACACACATACAAACACACATACATACATACACGCACACATACATACACACACATGGACACACTCATACATATACACACACATGCACACAACCACACACAAAACACAAACACATTCACACACACACACACACACACACACACACACACACACACACACACATATATATATATCAGTAACTGTTCCCTATGTCTTGGTAAATTCATCAGTTAAATATTGACTTCCTTCTAACCCCTTGAAGACCACATGGGCATACAATGCCCACACACATACACACACACACGCATACATACACACACACATACATACACACATACATACACACATGTATACATACACACACACATACACACACACACACACACACACATACATACACACACACATACATAAACACATACATACACACACACACACATACACACGCATACATACACACACACACATACATAAACACATACATATACATACACACAGACACACACACACACAAACACACACACACACACACACACATATATATATATATCAGTAACTGTTCCCTATGTCTTGGTAAATTCATCAGTTAAATATTGACTTCCTTCTAACCCCTTGAAGACCACATGGGCATACAATGCTTTGCTTTACTTCCCAATGCACTGCACAACCCTATGATTCTCAAGGGGTTAAAAGTAGAAATAAACTAGGCACAATCTACTCTACAGCAGGCAACAAGATTGTGAAAATGTAATGTTTTGTACAGGTCAAATTGCAAGATAGTGTGCTGGATTGCTTCCAAGAGCAGTTAGAGCAATAATGCAGTGAGGAGTATGAATGCACTAAGACATCTGGTCTGAAAAGCTTCATATCTGACTCTCTGTGTGAACCCGAATCAACCCAACCAAATTAACTGGCAGAAAATCTCCCCTCATGAAAGGAGGAGCAGATTGATCCAATTTACTACTGTTCCTTCTACCAACATCTTGTCCAAAGCTGAAATTGCTTTTTAAACACTTGAAATCACAAAATAAATACGACACTTTCAGCCTTAACAAGAGAGAGCAGTGAGTGGATATGGAGCCTTCCTTCTTCATGGATTAAGGAGTGATATCTCTGGGCTGCCTGTTCTTGGTGTCACTTATGTGGAAAGAGACTTCTATCATACAGTAAAGGTCTTGTCCATAGAGAAAGGGAGAGAAGGAGGTGAGAGGGTGGAAGAACAAGACATGCGTAAATGTGACAGGAATTAAAACACAGCAATGAGGAGGAAGAAAAATAGTTTTAAAAGATGAACAATATCAAAAAATAGACTATGAGGTAGGATGTCACCTCATTTAGGGGTTTTGTAGGTTAAAGGATATGTAACGCCTATTTGAAATGCATCTGCATTACATTTAGAAATGAAAATAAGTGCTATTAGCCCAAAATATTTATTTTACTTGCACAGATATCTAAAATCTGAGCATGCTGGCAAATGGAGGATGTCATTATCATTGTGATTAAGCCACACCCCTATGCAGAATAACCAATCGGTGATAAAGTTACAACAAAGTGACAACTTTCAGTCATCTAATATATGAGTACTTACTTACACAGTGGAGTACTTACTTACACAGTGGATATTTACCTCAGCAAGTTGCTTTTTTTTCTGTCAGATGTTGAACAGGTAAGAAAACAAATATCTGCTTGCACAGTTAGCTAATACAGTGACAGGTGAGTGAGCAAGATTTAGATTTTTTTCATGTCACTTGAGTCTATGGAAAAAAAATGAAAATTCTACAGTAGTCTAATGACAAGACTATCTAAGCTGGTCTTTGTTGTTTGATAGTGTTGTATTTGTGAAGATTTGTGTAATTCTGGAACTATCACTGTTCAGTAAAGAGACAGTGTATAGGGTATATATCTTGTGAGTCTTGCTTTTAGTCTTTCCATTTGGTCCATGCTCAATTATGTTCTTTGAGTTAAAGGACAAGTAAAAATGTTTAATGAAAAAAATTTCTCTCTCTCTAGCTATCTCTCATATATATATATATATATATATATATATATATATGAGTAAAACAAGGTTACTGTCACTGTTGGGCGATATGCCATTCCAAAGTTATTAGAGTTTAAACTCTGGGTTTTTTTTATTTACATAGTAAGTGCCCTTGGGTGACCAGAAAGTTCACCTACGGTTCCTGTGCTGTTCCAACTATTTTTTTCTTTTGCATTTTATGGGAGAGGTGAGTCACTGACCACAGTTCTCCAGAGGCTGACATAGTAACATTTTAATAAAACCACTTCCAGCAGTGGGAGTACCATTGTTTTAGTAGCTTATGTAAAAATGTTATATAAGATATATATATATATATATATATATATATATATATGTAATTGCTCTTTTAATTATGTGGCCCCTTGGTGTTCCAGAGAATCATGGCAATGCACTGGATAACGCTCTGCCATTCAGTAAGTTAACTTGAATAAGCTATGGACTAAGGTAAGAGAAACTATCCAGATCCCATGTTATTCTTTGGAGCCTCCATCTCAAGGTGCAAAAAGATTTTACTGACTAGACACATAGAATAACACAGGAGATGGAGAGTTTGTGTAAAAACTGAGTTTATCTCATCTTTATCTCACCTTGGTGCATCTCTTTTTGGCAGGAGATTCTTTACTTTAAGGTGTTTTAAAGACATGATGAAAGAGATTACTTCTCAAGTGTGATAAACTCTATATTTGCGTTATTGTATGGAGTCTATACACTAAGATCTCTCAAACTGGGGCCTTGTTAGTGCATGGATTCTATAGAATAGCATAGGAATTGGAAAATGTATCCCTTTGGAGAAGTTATCTCCTCTTTATCACTCCTCATTGCACTGGGGAGAGATACACTAAGTTGTGATAAAGAGAAATAACTTATCTTGTGTTATAAATTCTGCAATTCTTCAGTTTTCCATAGAATAACATTAGAATTTGAGCATTTATAACACTAGAGATAACATCTCCAGTTTTAAATTCTACAATTTCTATGTTTTTCTATGGAGTCTATGCACTAAAGGTGGATAGTGAACAGACACCATTGAATAAGTTTTCTCTACTTTATCACCTTTTGATCACACCTTGCTGCATCTTAACCCCTGGAATTCGTAAATCAATTTATCAGTTTAGCCCATTCCATCTCCACTGGGTAGCTATTCCATATATCTTCCATATTTTCTATATTTTTACTTAGCTATGTATCTACCATCAAAGATCAACCATAGCAAACTGAGAACATGATAAACCTGAACAGACAGCAGCATAGCTGTTGAGAGGTATAAAAGTAAAGTCCCCAGCACATTGGGGTAAGTGTATAGTGGCAATTCCTCTCTATCTGGAATCAAGTTTATGACTCTGTTCCTGTCTGATGATAATTTAATAAGCTATGTACCCAAGAACTCACCTTAATAGGGCGAACACCAAGGGTAGGACAGTGGGCCAATCTATGGACATTTTTTGTTTTGCTCTGTTCTTTAACCCTTTGAGTGCCAGAGAGATATCCAATTCAGTGCAAAGCAATGCATTGCATACCCCTCTGGCACTCAAAGGGTTAAGGCAAGTATTAAACAAGATGTAGGTGTACATGTTGTGCTAGCATTAAAGAAGTAATAAAGTTTTAGGATAACCTGTATGTTGTAGTGCTTTTTCTGCTACGTAAAACTCCCACTGCAGTCAATTCAAAAGTTATAACAGGTGAAATTGTCAGAAATTGAGTAATAGTGTCATTATTTCCTGAAAGCTCAACATCTAAATATAAAATTTGCTAGGATGCATCACTCCCTGTGTGCTTAACCCCTTAGTGACAGCCACGTGCATACGCGGCTGTCACCTTAACGCCCGTTGTACTTTTTTTTTTTTTTTTTTTTAAACGATTCCGGAGTCTCCGAACGGCGTGCAGCAGCATGGAGTCCCAGACTTCCGTGACTTACCAGGTATGTCCTCTGTCACCAAGTGACAGTTTTTGCGGGACGTACCTGGTAAGTCAATTGTCGCGATGGGGTTAACATGCACATGCGCAGTAGAGACTGCCAGAACGATGCAGTCATGTGCAGTAGAGACTGCCAGCCTCCAGTCCGAGTTTCGGCATGGCTGATCTGGAGTGGAGTGCTCCGAATGGCCCACCGCCTGCCTCCGCTCCCAGATCCGGGGCAGCAACCGAGGCCGATGGGTGCCACTTTGGCCCGTGTACACGGCCCTTCCATACTGGTGTATTTAATAAGTTACCAATTTCTTTCACATTCTATGGAGAATGGATTTTCATTGACTCATCTCTCCACTAGAATTCAACAAAATAAATAATTGGAATGTGACCACTAGAGGGCACTGTTAATTAAAAAAAAAAAAAACAGGTGTTTAAAATGCAATAATTTTGGAAATATGTATTTCTCAGTAGGAAAAGGCTTATAATCTAGGCTCAGGCCTGGGTGCCATGAAAAATAATTTCCAAATAGATCGAAAAATCTGCACTTCACAGGACTTCTTATTGGAGCAATCTTAATCCTTTAATGTATAAGATTTACACAATAAAGAATTAAGATTGCTCCAATAAGAAGTCATGTGAGGTTGTTAAATAAAAAAGTATACTACCCCTTTAAAGTCCTATCAGTGGCATAGGTTACCTGCCAGTGTGTGCTACAGCAGCCACTGATGTTAACCCCTTAAGGACCCTTACGGTCTTGGCACTTCATGAGTCGCCGAGCCATGAGGACCCATGACGTGCCAGGACCGTCATGGAATTCAGGTCTCCCCACACAGCTGCATGCCATTCAGGGAGCCCTGAAGTGAATGCACAAAAAAAAATGATCTGTGTTTCTTAAGTGCGGCCTCATGCGTGATCGGCCTGTCCTTAAGGGGTTAAAGGCTGACACCAGCTGAGCTGCAGATAGGGAGACACTAGGCTTTGAGAGGACATTATTTAAACCGTTTGATGTGAGAGAGATCTATACTGCTTTGCAAAACAACACATTGGAGACCTCTCTAGCATCCAGTTGGTTAAAGGTAATGATATGAAAGAGGCCAAGGGTGCTTCAAGAACATTATATTTATCTAATGTGAGTTTTGCTTTTTATTATCTCCTACAGTTCACTGCCACTCCTCTCAGCCCTGGATCATCACTGAGTTACATTTGGTATTTGCACCAATTAACATTTCATCTCTCCCAGTAAATATCACAAGCCCGGTATCCCAGTAAATCAGTGTCACAGACTGATGAACTCCTTTGTCCTCAGTCAGTTTACAAAACACAGAGGAAACCAGAGTGGATTGATTGTGTATCTCGCACTGAACACTTGTCTCAGAAGCTTACAGCTGTGATGGGCAACTGGCAGCTCTGAAGCCACTTGAGGCTCCTCTTGTGGCCCTGGAACAGTGTGAAGAGCAGATCATTTCCAATAAACACACCTGCAAAATAGTATCATAAACTCATAAACACACAAACATATACACATGCAAATATATACATTTACACAGTGGTATTCTACACACAACATTTCAAAAACACACATGCCATAAACCACACACAGAAACACAAAATGTTCACTCCTAGAAAGAATCCTCTTTCTTTTTTTTAATATCATACCTCCCTTTAGACTTATCCTGTTCAACCTTAACCCCATGGGTGCTAGATTAATGTATTGCTAACCATCTTCAACATTTGAGTGGTTAATCTTGAGTCCTAAAACTCAGCACACACAGACCAAAGACAATCTATAGTCTTGCTTTTCCAACAAGATGCTGTCCTATAAGACTGACAAGAAAGGTTTTAAATATGGGATAGCTCAGGGGCAAATACATGATTTCCAAAGAGGGGTTTCCAAGAATTCAAATAAGCATATAGTAATAATAATAAGTAGAATTTGTGTTGTGTAGTTTTCAATGTGAAGGTTATTGCAGATCCCTGAGCATAGATCAGGAATGGGCAACATGTGATGCTCCAGCTGTTGTTGAATTAGAATTCCTATCCCAATAGCCATCTGAGATATCGAGAGTTGTAGTCTATTGACAGCTAGGGGATAAGGTGAAAAGTCAGATTTTCTTTTCATGGGAATTTCCTGGCTTATGCCTCCCAATCTTCCAATCCCACCAACATCATGAGTACTGTTGGAAATGGGGTCATTATCTCTGACACAGACTGTGGTGGTGGTTGTGGTGGTGGCTGTAGACATACCAGCAGATATATGTTCAACTTTTTACTAATAGTACTGATGATGAGACAGTAGTAGTTCAACCAGCCACATCAGGTGCATGTGCAGAGAAGGTGCACCATCAAGAAGATCTCTCAGTGTCCTCCTCATCACAACCACAGACAAATTTGCCACATGTACCACAAGCAGAAAGCAAATCTTCAGATGTGCAATCTGGCAATAGGTGTCCACATATTTTTTTTGGTACAATGACCATACATGGCAATGTGCTAGAGGCAAACAGAATTCAGGGGATAAGGGAGCATCTGAAGATGTACCACCAGGGAGAATATGCCAAGCTCATATCAGGCAGTGTCAATTTTTATTGAGTAATAATTAAATACCTATTGTGACAGTCACTCACTGCCCAATCACCACAAATAACTTAATTTTTGTGACACCGACAAGGGCAACAGTGACTGGCACACCTTATTTCTTAAGGGACAGTTTAACATTCTGAACATGGATAACTAAAGCAGGAGTGCCACGGTATGTGATCCCAGTTCTTCCCCCTCTTTACACCCTGCTCACAAACTCTGTACATTGTAATTGTTAATAATAGCTTCACAGTTCCTCCCTGCCCCCAAGGAAAAAAAATCTAACACCACTGGTTTTAGTGGAGGTGCAGGAGGAGAGGGGTTATTGTGACTGGACAACTTCTTCCCCAGATGTATCTAAAGTGGTTGTGACTTGTGCTGCTGCCTCTTCAGCAACACTAATAGGGAAGAAACAACATCACCTGCCCCACATCACCATTGGTGCTGGTTCTGCCTCAAAAGACTGTGTAGATGATGATCCCAGTCCCACTCTTATTATCATCACCACCACCATTAATACCCATGGGCATGGTGGATAATACATCAGACTTATCCTGTGATGTGACATTTAATGCTCAGATGACTCAGCAGCAGATACTTATTTAGCAAACACCATCATATCACTGGTGTATGGCTTACCTGGCTGTAGTAGGCTGTAAGTCTGCAAACAATTCTATTTAAGGCTTACCTATCCCTATTGGGCTGCCCTACCAGTTTCTCTAAAGGTCTTACCTGTGTAATTATTGTTGCAAATTTTAACCAATGGGTAAGCTACCTGTCAGTTACTGCTCAAAAGTAAAACTGTCCTCCCCTCTTCATCACTATGCTGCTATAGGCCTGTTAGTAATTTTTTATTATAAACAGCTGTGTATGTCACATGAGTGTGACTAGTTTACATTGCTATCAAAATCAAAACACAAAACATGGCTACTCTTGATAGTATAATTTTAAAATAATCATAAACATAAATAGTAATGTCATTAAATTATAATCTCAGGTTCTTCCAACAAGATAAAGAAATAAAATAAACAACTGAATTTAACGCTGTTGATGTGGATGGTGGTGAATAATATATGATGATGATGAGTAGAAAGGAATGTTAGACAATGCTAGACAAACTATATGCGGTCTCATATTTGAGTTCAATATAACCTCACATTATTATTTGTCAGTCATTGATCAATGTTCATGTCATTGCTCCCAGCTGTCTTAAATAGCAGCAACTGTGGCAACTATGCAGATCTCTCCCCCTCCTCAGTGCTGCTGTTTCTATATATGCTGAATACTTCTTTTTCTTGTGTGCTAATTTCTACAACATGGTACTTGGATGGTATTAGATGCTGGTTCATTTTTTAAAAAGGGCCTACCAGCACTACTTCTGGATAGATGAGTCCTATAACCAGCTGCACTGAAAACTCAGTGTATTTTTGCTGATGGACATTTCAAGTGCAGTGCCTTGGCGTTAGTTGGTGTTCAGATACATCAGTTACCAATGTAACCAATGTTGTCCCAGTTTCTGAGACATCTGCATCATTACTATTATGTGAGACAGAGAAATATCTAGTATTGTGCAAAAACGTTATTAGAATATATATGGGCAGCTGTAGAATATCAAAAGAACACCACCAAAATGTGTAAAAGTGTATCTACAAAATGTAAAAAATAGATATTTTAGCTTCTGAAATTATATCCCTAAAAATTCATACATAAAAAAACTATTCCTAAAAAATCACCAATATAAAAATTATATGTCTTTTCATGAACTGGCTGAACAGCCGTTTGAAGTCCACAGCAGACTATCCACTGATCAGTAGATTCACGTAAACATAAAGCTCTGCTATGCTCAGAAAGGTAAAAGGAGTGCATATCAGGGTGTAACAGAGTCTCCTGGTTACAAGAATGAGTTGATCAGCGGATCATCTGCTGCAGACTTCAACCAGCTGATCAGCCAATTTCTGAAAAAACAGAACCAGCAGAGTTGTTAAAGGGACACTGATGTGCCGTATATATATATATATATATATATATATTTTTTTTTTTTTTTTTTGTGTGTGTTTGTAGTTTAGAAAAAAAAACAAATTATGTAGCCCAAATCCCATCTCTCAAACCTTTACAGTTTGAGAGATATTCACTTCTAAAGCTGGAGCTTTGTGCATTTGGTGAAATACTACAGTAACATATAAACACACCCATATGACAATGGCTCGTAAAGATCCATTTCAGTCTACACATGAGCCATTGAAGGAGTGGTCATGGCAAAGAAGTAAATCTGGTGAAGGCATGGCAGTATTGGTGTGTCAGTGGCCTTATTACAGGGATATGTTGGTGGAGACATCTTAGGGCATATGATCAAGCCTTAGTGCATCTCCACCCTGGTGTCCAGGTCTTTTTATCCTGTAATCTGTATGAGCAGTGATCCTAAGGTTACAGTTCTCCACACAATGTTATAGTAACAGTTCAAAGAATTTTGTGAAACTTTGAACTGTAATAACATTTGAATGAATCCCACAATCTTTATTTTACCAGCAAGAAAAGCCATGCAGTAGTTTTTTTAATAAAAATTAAACTTTCCTGATTCTTTGAAGAGATGTATCCAATGCACAAAAGGTTAAAGGGAATTCATATGACAACCCATCCCCCCAAGTTGTACAGTACCCTTGCTAAAACATTTTTGTGGAGCTGGGTCAGAAACACATATACATGTTATTTCTGATTTAACCCCTTGAGTGCCAGAGGGGTACGCAGTGCGTTGCGTACCCCTCTGCCACTCAAAGGGTTAATATACAACTATTCCTGGTACCTGTACTATCTCCAAGATTGGTCTGGTGCTACAATTCTAACTGCATACATACAGCAAGGATCTCATTGTGTTGACACTTTATAAGGTCACCCAAGTTCCGAGCTAGAAAGTTACACGGTTATTACATTCTTAGATGTGCATTTCCTCAAAGCCAGCGAGAAGAAGTATCGCCAGTGACAATAATGGCTATTTAATATAAAAGGGCCATCTCTAAACCTCTTGACCTAGCGACGATGTAATTAACCTCCTTCAACTGCTCAAAACTACAGACTTCAATAGCAAAGAAAACAATGTTCCTCTCTCCTCTACTCAGCAATTCAGTGTAACATTTCTACTACCAGCTAGGAGCATAGAACCCCCTCTCCTGCTCATCGAGAATAATCACTTATAAAAAGGCGCACACATTTCCTCGATGTTCAAATTTAATGAGTCACTTGTTATCAGAAAGACGGAAAATGAAGAATGAGAACGAGTGGGCAGACAGAAACATATTTTATGATTGGTGGTACAAAAATACTATGAATATGACATTGAATGGGGAGCTTTGATCCTATTGCATAATAAGAACAATGTTTTTCAGTAGCCTGTGTATGAATAATCACTTCCTGCTGCAGTTGTGATAAAAGGTGTTAACCCCAGAGTAGTGTGCAATACATTGGGAGATTTAACCCTTTGAGTGCCAGAGTGGTACGCAATGAAGATTTAATCCTTTGCGTGCCAGAGAGGTAAAATGTGTGCTATATTAGGAGGCATGAGCTAAAGTGTGATAAAGGTGTGGGAAAGAGGAGATACAAACTCTCCAGTTACTTTGTGATTCTGTGAAGCCCATGTATGAAGATCTCCACAACATGAAAGATATTAATGTATAAACTACAGAGAGTTAGAGAGTTTGTCTCACTAGATAAGTTGTCTTCTCTTTATCACACCCGGGGGGTTATGATGAAGAGGTGACAAAAAGGGCCTTCTGTCTCCTACTGGACTCTAGGCAGGAAGGCCCCTTTCGCCAGTTTCTTCCTGGGGCAGGCTGGAATGAATATGTGTGTGAGTGCACAGATGTTTGTGTATGAGTGACGACAAGTCACGGGAACATTGAGAGCACCCTCCAGTGGTAAATTTTGCAAGGTTTTTTTTTTTTCATGCAGAAATTTCTGCAGAAAGGAAGAATATAGACTGCAGAATTTCCTGCTAGAATAAAATTGGATTTTTCTCAAATTCTTAACCATTTGAGTACCAGAGGACTGTCCAGTACCAGATCATCCTTTATGGCAACCTAGGCTACTGCTTAGGGCCCATAGCAATATGAGGTGCCCTGGCTGCAAGTGATGGGCCACAGATAGAGGATCTGCTGTTGCTGCCACTTTCATCTCTTGTCAGGTGCCCTTTTTATTGAAAGAGACCACCCAGTTGCTCACACTGCCATTATTGACATGATCCCAGTACATGTTAGCAGCCCTCTGTGTCAGAAACAGTGGATGAAGAGATGTGGGACCCAAATTGGTACCTTGCCTAGGGCCCAGTTGAACATTAATCTGTCTCTGCCTGTGCCTTGCTTTGCACTTGACAGCTCTCTGACACCCAAAGGGTTAATGGCCTCTAAGAGTAAATTCTCCATGGATTGGTTCACCACACTTAATCTTTAATTAATATTACACATCATGTCCACTGACGTAATTATTTGTTGCAAGATTCTAAGCCCTAAATGCCTCCCACTACAGTTTTTAAACGAAAAAACATTTTTATGGGAAGAGTTTGGGGTCCTGGAGTCTTGTAACAGATATTCATGTTCGCCTCCACAAATAAGATGAGCAGTGCTAATTTAATTTTGGGAAACTCTTCCATGCAGAATTGTGTGGCCACAGTTTTCTGGCACTGAAAGGGTTAAGGTATGTGTCTGTTAGTGTTAGTGTTCCTTTAAATTATATAGGTATGTATCCTTCATACAGCAGTCAGCTATATCTTTATTTATTTTTTTAAGAACCCTGTAGACTATTGCTGTACACTGTCATTTCACTATCTGAAAATGTTTACAGTGTTCTAAAGAACTATGTGTGATTCTGTAGGATCTCTCTGTCAGGCTGATCATCTGCTATGAGGAAGTGTGATCTAAATACAGACTTAAAAGGATAGTAATGTTTCACAAAAACAGCAGCTCCAATTAATCTGCATAGTATCTGGGCCATGGAGAGTGTTATTTCAATACTGTCAGAGTTGTAGTTCAAGAGTAATTGATTGATAAAGTTTCCCCCTCCCGCCCATTTCACCTAGTGTAAGCTCCCTCGCCTCAGATGTGGAATCTGGTCTACAGACCAGACAGCTCACAGCAAGGGACAATCTTCTTACTGTGAGAACAATGAAAGCCCTGCCCCCATTGACAGGTTTTTCAGGTTTTTCCTTATGTTAATTGAAGATTGTCCTTCTCTGCAATCCACTTGGACACCACCTTGCTGCTCTTAGGTGAGTAGTGTTGCATCAGTAAAAGGGTGGGAGGAGAATACTTTATCATTCCATTAGTCTTGAACTACAACTCTGACAGTATTAAAATAACACTCTCCATGGTCCAAATACTATGAAGATTAATTGAAGCTGCTTTTATTATGAAACATTACTATCCCTTTAAATGGAGATCAGTCAATGTAAGCAACCCGAAAAAGCAATGTAAAATAAATTATGAATTGACACTGAATTGCTGTTTGAAGGACACCTATATAAGTAAGTCATTCTCTTAAACTAATTAAAAATCATTAATTCCTATAGGCATACATCCCCTTCCAGCCTTATTCAAACAAATTGGGTTCACTATGTCACTGCTGGTGGAATCTACAATTACAATTGCATTCATTTGTGATTTGCTATATTTGGCAAATATTTCACACACAGTATGGAGACAATGTGAATAATGTTTGAAGGGCAAGCACTGTAATTCGTGTTATGTGTATTGGAAGCCTCATTGATCAAGCCAAAGAGGTTCAATTGGATCATAGGGAGGAAATGAAAATTCCCATTGATTTAACCCTTTGAATGCCTGAGTGGTATCCAACGCATTGCTTTGGCACTCTGGCCCTCAAATGGTTAAACAGGGTTTTTAACCCCTTGAATGCAAGATATGTGTCTGAGACATTGCGAAGCACTGTGCTGGAGACCACTATAGCATTCAAAGGGTTACAAGCAGTATTCCCGTTAAGGTGAATGAGCCACCCAGCAGTGAAAGTGTTAAAAGTGTTAAAAGAACAATTAAAATTGGTTAGAGCTGAATGGTGCATTTGTTATTCCATTGCAGCTCTGCAGAAATAATCCTTTTTAAATCTTTCAGGGCTGTGTTTCTCACCTGTGCACACCTTAGAGGGAACATTGATTAAAATTCCATTTAAATTAATGTAATTTGCAGGACACAGTTGGTTTGCCCCAGAATTGCACTTCTTTGGCGTGTTTAATGCATTATGTGCACCATTAAGATGCCCAGATAGCCTGTCAAATGCAGCATGCTTATAAACATGTCATTTTGCAGGAAGCACACGAATCAGTGTAAATCTGCAGAGGGCATGTCTTTCACAAACAGCATGTCCTTGAAGATCCATCTGGTAATTTCATACAGCACACATTGAGATGTATATTGCTGGTTTCTATTGTTGGTGATACTTTTATCAATGGTTTTATCTCCAATTTCTCCTTTGATTACAATGAACATTTGTAAAACAAGGTCCACTGAAAATGAATCAGCTTTAAAAGAAACAGCCGATTATGTGAATATAGTTTAGTAGACAAGTGTATGCTGTAATGAAGGGTAGTCTATTGATCAACCTATTGCTGTTGGGGACTACAACTAGTAGAAACATTGAATTTGATGACAGATAAAAACAATTCAACCCATCTAGACTGCCCACTTTTTATTTATACTGTAAAGACCTAAAACCTGATTTGGTTCTTGGTCTTTTCTTATGTGCAGGATAACCTTATGGCCATACCATGCATGGTTAATTTGCTTCACTGTAGTATCCTCTCCCACTTCTGCTGGTAGGTTATTCCACTTACCTAAGACCCTCTCTGTGTAGCAAAATGTAGTACATCTAAGCCTCCTATTAATGACTGGTTAGGCATTATGGGAGTTGTATTCACAAACAGCTGGATGTCCAACATTTGACAGAACCTGCTGTATACGATGAGAAATGAGGGATTTATATAGTGTGCACAGTTTGTTCACTGTTATACAGGATTTATCATATATGTACATGTCATTACATTGATGCCAAAGGCAGCTGCCTTGTCTGCCTTTCCTTGGTTGCAGCCCTCCTGGTTGTAGTCCTCCCTGGTTGTCTCTAACAGCGTCAGGCTTACATTCTGCCCATTAGGAATGAAGATTCCAATTAATTAAATCCTTTAAGGACCAGGGGGAGGGGATGCAACACAATACATCACAACCTTCATCATTGCTTTTGTGATCCACAGGCTGCCATGCAGACCTTCCTTACTGCATCTTTACAGTGTTCCTGTGGATATGCAGCAAAGATGCAATATACTGGACTTTGGTGAATTTACCTGAGGCAATAGTCGCTCATGTAAAGGCACCATAGTCCTGCACAGGATCTTCCACATCAAGCGACACTGCTGCAGTGGTGTTGCCCCTGAATTATGAAGTGTAAACAAGCAACAGATATAGCAGAATTACAGTAACATTTCTAGCTAAAATGCTGCACATTTTCTGTTATGATTAAGTAGTTAGGTTTTCTTGATTAGGTTCCATGTTAGGTGCAGGTATCAGCCATAGGAAATCTCTCCATTCCCCATCTCTCTGACTTTAGTTAATATTGAATCTTACATACAATACAGGATCAAGAAAAACTGGCTCAGGAGTGTTAGTGCCCATCTTACTATCTGGTATAGAATTTGTAGTACATTCTTTGCTGGTGAGATAGCTCAGCTGGCTAACACTCCAGATGAATAGTCTATTCAGATGGAAGGCTCTACTCCTACCAAAATCCAGTCACCCCTTCACCTACCTGATGTTGATAAAATGAGTAGCCAGCACATAACTGAAAGCAAATTACTATCTCAATGTATCCTTTTGTTACAAATAGAAGTTTGGAATTTCAGAATAAATACAAACACTGAAGTGAAATGCAGTTTATTTAAACATGCAATGATTAAACAGGTTATGGCCAGAGTTCACACAAGTATGAAAGAGATATCTGCCAGAGTTTCCTCCGTATGAGAGACACACGGCTCTGGTGTTTACAAGAGATCTGCCAGAGTTTCATCCGTATAAGAGACACACGGCTCTGGTGTTTACAAAGGGTGAGTGATCTGCCAGAGTTTCATCCGTATGAGAGACACACGGCTCTGGTGTTTACAAGAGACATACAACAATTACACAAGTGACTTATCTATTCACTGGAGCTGAACATCAGTGTGGGAGAGCCTTCCACGCTAAACTCTGTAGTATCGTTACACAGGTGAATAGCCCGACAGACCTGAAGTCCCAAATGGCTAAACAGCAACACACAAGTTTGGATGAGGTACAGTCTACAGAGGTGAATAGCCCGACAGACCTGACGTCCCAAATGGCTAAACAGCAACACTGTACCTCTCTGACTTGAGACCAGGTACACTCTTTTCCTAGTCTCCAATGGCTCTAAACACTGTTGTCTTGATTACAGGTTAAAATACAGGCTACGCCCTAAGATGTCTAAAACTACGCATGCGTATGTGCTTGGTTATATAACACTGAGTATAGGAGACATCTCCAAATTACTCTCATAAACATCACATGGCCTCACAGTGCCTGCCCATCTGCTGTTGCTAAACTAATGCAGAGCATTAACCCCCAACTGACCGTGAGGAGAACACCAAAAACCATCCCTTACACCTTTCTGGTAAAATACTTATTGAAAAAAAGCAAAAGACAATCAGACTTTTTCTTTCTGTTGTTGGACTACCACTCCCATCTTCCTCATCCAGCCAATGGTAGACTGCACACCCTTGTGATATAGGGTACAGTGCATGATGTTACATGGGGTAGTCAATCGTTGGACCTGTAGCTGCTCTGTGCAAATTTCAGTGTTCATGTGATGATGGTTATTGTCGTTACCAAAAGCTGAAGGTCTAAAGATTAACTACTCCTGATGTAAGGTGTGCTGTGTATTGTATAGTTAGTGCTGTGTATAATGTACATAGTCAACAATGCATTCTCTATGGTGTCTATTTGTCTAAGATGCTAAACCCAGTAAAGAAAAACCAGCACATTTCTATGAACTGTCATCAGGGCTGAAGGTAATTTTCACCTACATTCCTAGAACTGTTATTATGAAAGGTTTAAGGGCCAAATGTTTTGATCAGAAATCCCATACAGTGTGCTGTTTTCTATACTGTAGTACAGCAATTCCAACCATCTTGCACCCATGTCACTAAAGCACAATAAAGCTTTTGTGTTGCCAAACATAATGATGCACAAATCATTATATCATTCTAATTGGTTCCAAAGAAATACCTGCTTCAAGCACTGTCTTAGCATTGGCCTTCAATTTCTATTGTTCATGTGTTTAGAACTGAATTAACTGAGACAATGAATTCTGTTTCCATGTAGGTGCACAATGGTCTATTCTACACAGAGATCAGTAATGGTCTTGCTGCCTTACAATGCTGATCTGGCCTCCCTCTCCCTGTTCTACATATTTATGTCTCTGCTGAGTGCCAGGCTCAGAGTGTAAGGTATGATTCACTCATCCCAGTGGTGGGCCATTCTCCACAGTGGCAGTAACAGCGGTGTGCCCATCACCACTCTTAACCATATAATCACAATGAGTCAATTCGTCACACTGGCCACAGAAGATTTATGCAAATTTTGGAAAACACTTAGCTCAAAGTACTGTAAAGAAAGCCAACAAAACAATACACATTCATTATATTTCATATCATCCTGCTGTTCACAGCTGTGCGGCCCACAATCGAGCAGCGTAATGTTGTGTTTAATGTTAGAGCACTTCCAAGCAAATTTGAATCCACAGCTTCTTGTTTCCTGTGGTCCAATTAGATCACCAGAGTGCTGGTATTGCTGTATATTTAAAAAGAAACTATCATAAAAACATATTTTTTTTGATACTGTAAGCATTGTGTAATAGCAATTAAAATAGTGCAGTTTTGTAAAAGGTAACATAGTATAGTTTGATGAGGCCAAGTTCAGCCCATTCCACATCACTCCTATTGATTCAGAGGCAGGCAAAAAAAAAAAAACATTAAAGCCATTTCCAGTCAAGCCCCAAATGGGAACAAAAATCGTTCCTGACTCAAAATGACATTCGGATATGCCCCTGTATGGACATCCTATGTGCTTTGAAACCAACTGTAATAACTCTTAATATTGTTCTGAGCTAGAAATGTATCCATTATGTTTTTAAAGCAACTGCAGTATCTGTAAGCACAACATTCCAAGACAAAAAAAGTCCTTAACTTTACTGTGCTTACTATAACAAATTCCTGCCTTTGTTTTAGTTGAAAGTGCCTTCCCTCTTGCTTTTGCTTAACTCTTGCTTAACTCTTTGGGTAAATAGTTCCATAAGTGTTTGTGAGGGCAATGTATGAATCCATCAGCTTGGTATATAAGCTATATATATATATATATATATATATATATATATATATAGGGCCACAGGGCAACCCAGCTACCTCAGCTGGCGGCCGGAGCCTCTCTTCTCACTGGTGGCGCTGCAGTCATGTGCAGTATTGACTGCCCAAATGCGTTGAGGCTGATACGGAGCAGGGTACTCCAAATTCAGACGTTAGTCCTCTCCGCACACCTTCCTGGGACCAAGCGGTCCCAGGAAGGTGCGCAGAGAGGACTCTGGTCTGAATTTGGAGCACCCCTCTCCGTATCAGCCATGGCATGTTCGGGCAGTCAATACTGAGCATAACTGCAGAGCGGGCAGTCTCTACTGCTCATGACTGCACCTCGTGCAGCAGACTCTACTGCGCATGAGGGCTTCTGACAAACATCCTAGCGAATTATAATATAGGGTCTACATATATATCTGCTAAACAAATACCTGTGTCTGAGATTTTGCTAAGAAGTATAAGCACATATTGGTGCAGAGCCATCATATGACTTAACCCCTTCAGTACCAGAAGGGTAAACAAAGCAATGCATTGAGTACCCCTTTGACACTCAAAGAGTTAATGCCACTGCTATAGATTTCATATGTAAAAAGAAGAATTTTCATCTGAGGTCCTTTCTTCTCTGTACATAGAGGGAAACCAGGTGCAGAAGGAATGCACAATCTGAAATGACCCTTCCCTCCTCACTGTCCACCCCTTAGCTAAAGCAGAGTAAAATAACCATTTGTGTCCAGTTAGCTTTGCATATAAGTGTTTCACAAGTGCAGAACACAAAAAACAATTAATTATGTATTTGTACGCATCAAATCAGATTCGTGCATTCACTATTGAGTCTTTTCTAATGTGTAATAATAGATGAGAGTTGGTACCGTGTTAGCAGTGGAAATACAGGAGGCAAAAATTTAGTAAAGTTAGCCATTAAAGGTATCAACTTTACTAAATTTTTGCCTCCTGTTTTTCTAAAGCGTGGCTCATAATTTAACCATTTGGATGCTAGAAATATCAACAATGTTGTAAGCGCTGGGTTAAATATATTATTTATCCAGGCAGGAATACTTTATTCATTAGCCTGGTATAGCTATAAGCTATTTTTTGTAATGTGTTGGAAGTTTGTAATTGTATAGAAACAAACAATCTAAATGACCAATCCATGACACATACCTTTCCCCATCCACATTCAAACTGCTCTGTAGAATCAAACAAATTGTGGAATGGAATTCTTCAGCCACAGATGATACAGACTTCCATTGCAAAGCAAACTATAAAACTATATCAGATCTAATATAGGTACGTTATTTTGTTATAAACAAATAACACAATGGCAAATAAAAATGAATTGGCATGTCTAGTTAGTCTATTTACCTATCATTAGAACAGTATTGAACAGTCACATATATCCCAAGAGATCTTAAATTAATTTATTATGATTATCCTTTATTTATATAGCACCAACGTATTCTGCACTGCTGTACAATAGGGAAAGACAATAAACAGTTCTATTGGAACATAGAAAACAAAAAAGTCAGAAGGCCCTGCTCATGAGAGCTTACAGTCTAGAGGAAGATAGTTGGGACACAGAAGGAGTAAGTGCTATGAGGTGTAAGTGTCTCCTATCTCATGAACTGCTAACCAGCGGGATGAAGGAAGAAGTGCTTTTCAGTGCAGTGGTCTGGTCAAGTGGCGGGTCTGTTTGGTAGAAAAAGACTTTGTGTGAACACTGAGTTCCTGATGGGGTTGTAAGTGGGAGAGTGACTGTAGAATGGAATGAGAATGAGTAGAGGTTGGACAGGCTGGCGATATAGTCCTGCGTATAATGGTTATGGGTAGTTGATAGGATCCTCTGAAGAGGTGAGTTTTCAGGGAGCATCTGAAGATCTAAAAGTTGGGGTAGAGTCTGATGGGACAGGGAAGGGAATCCCAGAGCTCCAGTGCTGTAGGTGGGAATGGGAGGATATTATAAGAAATGCAGAGGGAAGAAAATGGCAAGTGGGAGAGTATTTCGAAGCAAGAGATGAAATGTAGAGGGGTGCAGTATTAGTAAGGGCTCTGTAAGTGAGAAGTGGTATTTTGAATGTAATTCTAAATGCTACCGTCCAGTGTAGAGATTGGCAAACAGGAGCAGTATTAGAGCAGAAACGTGAGAGGACTTTAAAGCTCCTACTCACTGATGCTGGGAAGTTGTCTGTCTATCACCTTTTCTGTAAGGCACTGTTTTGACATATTTCCTCTTTGTCTCTCAGCATTCAGTGTTAGATCATGTCCTCTTTGTGCTGAAAAATAATAGAAGTTACCTTTAAGTCCTAGGATTTTTCTGCTTACTTGGTGGAACTTATTTTAGGTAATTGTGTGGCTTGTATTTATTTCCTTCTAATAATATAACAGCAGCTTGGTGAATGTGATGCTTTATGACCCAGCTTCCCAATAAATCTCGCCTAGCCCTCACTGGCAATGGCTTAGTATGAGGAAGACAGAGCTAAAGCATTATGATGTGATCTTTAAGAATAATAACATCTCCCTCTTACCTTGCCATTGCCAGAGCATTCTAATGGTCTCTATGAATATTACCCTTGTACCTTAGTTTAGTCAGTCCTGGGTGCCATATACATGAAGGTGGACATGCCAATTGCTGGTAGTTTTTTCAGACTCTAGCAGACAGAGGGCACAAACCTACTTAACCCATTAAGGACCAGAGGTGTGCGTGACAAAGGGACAAAGGCATAATTCATAGGAGCCTCAATGATTTTATGGCCATAGTAAGGAAAGTGAGAGTTTACTATTGGGAGGTGTTAGTTCTCCTTCTAGGGGAGTAAGATAAGAACGCTGATGTACTAAGTACCACAGCAAATCTGATACAGACCAACTGCATATAGGGACACATTAAAGTTTCCAGTTTTATCCCCTTGGATGTTCAGAAGGTTTTCTGTGCAACACGGTGTAATTAGTTGAACCACGGTAAAGATGTTGATAACTTCTCTAGTGAGATATGTTCTTCTCTGAAGCCTATGCACTAAGAGCTCACTCTTAAAGGGATAGTAATACTTCGTTTTAACTTTATTTTATTTTGTAGGCATTAAAAAAACATGAAGAATGATATAAGTCTTATCTATCAATCCTTTATGGTTTATGAGATATTCACAAGCAAAGTTCCCCTCCCCGCCCCTTTTACCTAGTGTAAGCCATCTCTTCTCAGATGTGGATCAGGTTGTAAGACCAGACAGATAACAGAAGGGGACAATTTTCTTTGTATGAAAACAATGAAAGCCCTTCCCCCCTTGACAAGTTTTTCAGCTTTTTCCCTTATCTTAATTGAAGATTGTCCCTCTCTGCAGTCTACCTGGGCACCTCCCTTCTGATCTGGTTGAACAGGGGGGGATACTTTGTTTGTGAATATCTCTTAAACCATAAAGGTTTGAGAGATAAGACTTATATCATTCTTCATGTTTTTTTAATGCCTACAAAATAAAATAAAGTTAAAACAAAGTATTACTATCCCTTTAAGTTGGAGAGATGTTAGTGCATAGGCTCCATACAACAGAATAAAAACTGGAGAGTTATCACACTGGAGTGATCTCCTCTTTAAATACTAACCAAGGCAGTAACAGAATTTTATGCAAACTGTCAAAGTTAAACTTTTTAACACTTTCAATGTCTGCAAGGTGTGCAGTGCCTTTCAGAACAAGGCATTGCATAGCCTTCTGGTAACCAAAGCATTAAGGCTGGGCTAAAATGTAAACAGGAACCCCTTGGGTGCTAAACACATCTCCAACACAGTGGGCCTTGCTTATGAACAAAAGAGAAGGGGGTCAATTCTGGGGCAAACTAACTACATTGTTGGTAAAAAAATAATTAACTCCACATTACTTTAAAATGTACCTTTTAACGTTATCCTATTGATATGTCGCCCTCTCTTGGGCGACCATCAAAATGTGAGTTTAAAATGTTGTCTGAATCAATGTTTTGGAGATCTCTCTAGCATTCAAGTGGTTAAAAGCCACAGTTAAATCAATTTTAAATGTGGGTATTTTTGTTTCTACCCTATGGCACAGTTGGTTGCCCCAGAATTGCTCCTCCATCTCTTTTTTACCTACGGTCCATTGAAGGGAATTTACAAACAGAAGCCAGTGTTTAAAAGGACAGTTTTTAAGTTCTTCATATATGTGCAAAGCTTTTTACTCAAAGCACATAGAGCAATATTCTTAATCCTAAAAAATGTAATTCTGTAGCAAATCAACTGCACCATATAAACCCAGAACATCCCACCGTGCTGCAAGGTTGAAGTACTCTGTATGCTGTCTGTACATAGTATGCAGAGGCATATGAACCCCACAAATCTGTGGGGGATAGCATTTTTACCCCTCAGCTCCCTTGTGTGTCTCTTTACCCCCCCAGCCCCCCTGTGTGTAACTTTGTCCCCCATCCCCTCTGTACCTTCTTTGTAGCATGGCCAAGCAGACCACGGTAGAGGAGCTTCTGATCCTCTAACTGGTCTGACAGGAAGCTGTTTGTTGAACTCGGCAAGCAGCTTCCTGTCAGTCCGGGGTAGAGGATACAGAAGCTCCTCTACCCAGGGTCTGCTCAGCCACGCTACAAGGAGGTGACCAGCAGGAGGGAGTGCTGTGCAGTGTGCTCCCCTCCTGCCGGTCACCCTGAGCCTGTGCCTCCCGGGCCGGGGCGCCTAGGGGGGGATTTTTAGGTTATATGTTCCCCTCATGATTTCCTGGTGACCTACCTTGCTGTATGATGTTTTCTTTTGCCCACAACAATAACCACCTTTTTGTACAATTTTGGCACAGCAGTGTGGGCTATACTAGGTAAAACACATGACATAAGTTATTTAACAACTCTGTTTTCTACAAAACAATAGGGCAGCATTTTGGCATGTTTGCAATTCCACAGGCATAGTTTTGGATTATTTTTCTGCATTTTTTTACTTCTTTCTAAGAACTTAGTAAGTGTGGGTTGGCAGCACACAGAAGAACAGTCATGTTGATTAAATGCTTTAAACACATGAATAATGATGGTGGAGGTGGTGGAGGCAGTTGTGGGGACTCATGACTTAACTAACTCAGAGACTTCCTCATCCTTCATGCTTTGAATTTGCACAGCAGCAGTGAGAGACATGTTATTCCACTCCCTTAGCTATCTGCAACACTACTATCATGTCCCCTTTGGTCCTGTGCTATTTTAGGAGTACTGATACTGCTACTGCTGCCAGTCATTGCATTTTCTACGTGCTGCAGGTGTGTCTCCATATCAGATCTGTGGTTGTATGTCAAATGGAATCTCAATCAGAATATGCGTGATTATGCTTTCACCCTGTTCACATATTTTTTACAAATATCTTCATACTCTAGATTTCATAGACTGAGTGGTTCCTGAGGGATTACTACTTATTACATCACCACTAATTCAGGGGCTATATGTTTCAGTATTGCTGGTAGTAGTAGTAGTAGGCAGCAGTGGCACTTAACCTTGAACTGCAGCAAAAACACTCATAGCTAGGGTTTTTAGTGTTGACTACATCGAAATTATTGTGTATTTTTACATATTTTTACTTCAGTGTTGGGAGGCTAAGACTCTCTATTTGAACACTATCAGAAGAATTGGAGGAGTATGGGGAGACATATTCTACGTTAGCATCATCAATAATTGTGTCACCAACATCTTCCACATTATCTTCCACTCCACTGACTTCATATACTTGTAGGCTTTTTACAAATATAGTAACACTTAATGTTGAAAAACAATATATTGCATGGTTAAGCCAGCTGAGTAAAACAAAGTTACTCCCACCCGTGTAATGCTCTGTTCAACTGTTATTGCAGTTCAAAGTTGCATTTGATTTCTGGTGCTCAGTTGACTAGAACCGTCCATGAGATACTTTAGGAACTTTTCACTCCTTTTCTACATGGAAATGACATAAATATTTAGGGCCTTATATGCAAAAAAAAAGTGAAGGGCTTCTGGGGCATACCATTTGCACTATAGGGGAGAACTAAAAATTCCATTTAAATGGGGGTTTTAACCCCCTGAATGCTAAAGAGGTCGCAGTGTGTTGGAGGCCTCTCTAGCATTCAGCGGGTTAAAATCCCCATTTAAAACAACAGGAATTTTTAGTTCTCCCCCTATAGTGCAAATGGTTTGCGCCAGAACGCCTCCACTTTTCTTTTGGACATATGGACCTTACTGTATGGAGAAGTGGTGTAAAGAGCCAATCAGGCTAATCTACTAAGAAGCAGGAGCAATTCTGGGGCAAACCAACTAAACCATAGGGGACACATATTACTTCTCTCTCTAAAATTCAAGAGGTAAACACGCCAGTTAAACTAAAGGATATTTTTATTTGTCCTCATCATGTCGCCGGATTGCCCCATAAATATTCCTGTTCTTCTTTGTACATCAGCCTCAATAACTTTCCAGGAATTAGACACTTCCAACAGGGGGACATTTTAATTAAGATGTGAAGAATCTGTTGAATCTGTTGAGCTGTTATATTACACTGTGGCCTGATTTGCAAGCTCATGTTGTAGACTATTCAAATGAAGTTTTTCTGCCTAATTAGTGTGATTTTGGCGCTGCTGAAGAGCCGCAGGACGGACTGTGGACTGTGATCTCCATCTCTAACACAGAAAGCTGATGTCAGTGCAAGGGGAGGGAATGGGGAACTTTGAAAGCTTATATCTCTCAAACCACTGAGGTTTGAGAGATAGGACTGGGTGCAATTAATTCATTTTTTAAATATCTACAGAACGAAAGTTACGTTTAACAACGTATTACTATCACTTTAAAAAGGATAGTAATGTTTAATTTTAAGTTTCTTTAATATTGCAGGCCTTGTAAAGAAGAATGACATCGATATACGTCTTGCCTCTCAAACCTTTATGACTTGAGAAATATAAGTGGCTAAAGTTCCCCCCCTCCAGGCTGATTCAGAGAAGTCAGTGCTTTATGGGACAGCAGCAGATTCCAGTCATTTGACCGGAGGCGGCTCTTCAACAGAGGCACACTTTGTAGACCATTCCAAAGAAGTATTTATTTCTAAATAACACAGCTTCGGGTCTCTGCTGAAGAGCCACTGGCCTGTCCCGGGACAGGAATCTCCTGCTGTCAGCTAGAGGGCAGACTTCTCTGAAACATCCTGAAGGGGTTTGAGAGATAATACTTACATCAATGTAATCTTTTTTAATGCCTACAATATTAAAGAAACTTAAAATTAAACATTACTATCCCTTTAACCATTTAAGAACCACAGGGGTGTGCAACAAATTACAAAGCAATGTATTGCACACAATTCTTGTCTGTAAAGGGTTAAACAGATGTAAATGTTTCCTACGTGTTGCTTGTAAACTAAACGGTTCAGAAGAAATTCACTTTTTCTTGTTGGTGGCACAGTGCAGCACTTTATGCAAATAAGTTTATGTGCCGAACCAATATCACTGCACATCTTGCTATGACTGAAACTAGGCGGAGCCCACACGCTGGGGACATTTCTAATACTGATACATCTGGTCTGAAATTGAGCTCATTTGAATATTATGTAGGGAATTAGCATAAAACATTCCACTATGCAAGCATAAAATTTACCCCTTAAGGACTAGAGAGGTGTTCAAGTCCTTAAGAGGTTAATTTTACAAAAAGATTTATACTACATAAAATTGTTTAATATAACATATAGTCAGAGTTTAGTTGTGAAACACACTAAACTTGTTATAAAGGGACAGTACTACTTAATATGTAAAAATATATATATTGTAGGGTTGATCTCCCTGAGTAAATCAATAGTACTCCCACTACTGAAAAGGTTTTATTCAAAAGTTATTGAAGCACAAACTTGAATTTTTACGGTGCAGTATCACAGTGGCCTGACATTATACAGTGGTGCTGTTGCTACACCATCCTACGGACAGCTCTGGACAGTTGACCATAAATCTTAATAGAATGGTGCAGCAAGAGAGCTACTGTAATATTTCAGGCCACTTTGATACTGCGCCTAAATATTTCAAGTTTGAGCTGCAATAACCTTTGAATAAAACACCTTTACTCAGGGAGATCAATCCTACTTTATATATCTTTACATATAAAGTATTACTGCCCCTTTAAGGTGACAGATTCACTTTAACTGAATAGGAGTGCAGTTTATAAAACACTACCTTTCTTTGATACATACAGTAAAAGAGAGTATAACTGACACTATGGTGCACAGTGGGTGGGGAAGGGTGGAGACTGTAGGCGCATATTATAGAGCTCTGTCTGACTGAATATTTAGTTATACTTTGTATTCCAACATGTTCATTTTTAAAACCAGTCTCCTGGACAATACATCCTGCCTGAAGCCAACTGCATGGGGTTGCCCTGAATCAGTTATCCCTAACGGGAGATTATTTGATGCTGATCAAAGCTTCACAATTCACAAAGGCCAAAGAAGCCCAGAAGTTCTCCAGAATTGTTGAAACATCATTTATCAGTCATAAGATAAGAATCTGTACGCACTGCAGTAACCTCGGCTCTGCCATCCAGCAACCTTATGTCCCTATTTCAAAATGTTGCTAACAGCTGACAGACTCTTGTACTAATGACTAAGAATTTATTAATGTACACTTAAGCTTTCCGTAATTACCTGCATCTTAATTTCCCATTATTATTCAATATGCGGTGTGAGGCAAGAGTAAAATAATGTTTAGGCTAAACACACTCAGTATATCTTTTGCCTGGGATGGATTGCAGAGTCCTTAATAGCTATCTTTTCAGAGAGTAATAATTGCAAAGGTTAATAAAAAGGGTTTAACTACTTCTATACCAAAAGAGGTCTGCAATGCATTGCTTCACAATGAGTTAGAAACCTCTGTAGCACCAATATTAAAATACTCATAGTTAAATAATAATGATATGGCATAATGTAGGCCCTAACCCTTTGAATGCCAGAGGGGTACTCAATGCATTGCTTTGCAATGCATTGGGCACCCCTCTGGCACTCAAAGGGTCCAATAGATTTTTGTCCTCAGTTTAATTGCTTTGTAAAGTTGTTTACGATATTGGGCCAATTTTCATTTCAACTAAATATGCCTGTCATCCAGTGGGTTAAGGCATTGCCTTTCTAAAGTGGAGCTGTCACTAAGATATGTTTAGTTTGTTTTACAGAGAAATGAAATCTGCTTTTGTAATTTACACCAGTCAAATTTCAAATGGCCAAAGAGGGACCCTTTTGTTTCTGTAGGCGTGACTGGTGGGCAGGACTGAGAATTATTAGGTTATTTTATGACCTGTCTACAGCTCTTTGTGTAAATGAATATATGATTTAGAAAAAGACCAAAGTATTTTATTTACACAGACTAATTTATAAATACATACGCTGAAGACATAAACCCCTTAACGATCGGCCGATCAGCGTGGTGTGGTCACTTAAGGACTCCCGGACTCCCCGAACGGCGTGCAGCCACGGGGGAGCCCGTAATTCCATGACGGTCATAGTACGTCATGGGTCGTTAACTCGGATCGACCCATGACTTACTATGACCGTCAAGGGTCATTAAGAGGTTAATGTGAGTTGTATTACTGTGGAGCAATGTGATACACATATATATATATACAAACACCACCCAGTCTGATCTCTTAAAAGAGGGAGACCAGGGTGAGAAAGAGGGATAGAGGTGTTTGGGTCTCAAAGAGGGACTGTCCCTCCTAAAAAGGGACAGTTGGGAAGCATGATAAATTAACCTATATATTTTGGTGGCAGTGTGACGCTGTGTGCTTATTCCTGGCACAGTATGCTAATGGGTTGTATCTGAAGCTAAACTTACCCCTTCCTGTGCTATTAGAAATACCTCCATGTGTGAGCGCTATATAGATTCATTCACAGCACAGTGTGTGGTAATTTTGACCCAACACATAAACCAATTAGCTTAAAAAGCCACACTATGACACCAACAAATTTAGGTTCATTTCTCAAAAATTATTTATATTACAAAATATGCATTTACAACATGTAGGCAGTTTTAATTATCTATAAAATTATTTTAACTTATCTTGAGGTTCTTTGGGATTAAATGTTTCAATATTAAATAAACATATGTTGATATAATATAATAAAACTAGTGTAAAAGCCCGTGTACACAGGCCAGGGTCCGGTAATGTTAACCCTTTGAGTGGCGAGGGGTATGCAACGCATTGCTTTACAATGCGTTGCGTACCCCTCTGGCACTCAAAGGCTTACAAGGCTGCTACCTCACTGCTGTACGTGATGCAGTCTTGCGTCGCCTCACTCATGTGGTGCAATAATGCGCAGTAGACACTATCCGAACGTGGACAGTCTCTACTACGCATGACTCCATCATGACAAACATCCTAGTGAATTATTATGTAGGATATGACATATAGGGTGATGTATTTTATATAGGAAAAAGCAAACACAGCACTGTATAGTGTATAGCTAATTCTGGTTCTCAGTTACCATAAATAGATCAGCTTTTAACCCTTTTGAGTGTCAGAGGGGTATCCAATGCAATGCTTTACAATGTGTCACACAGGGCTCTGACACTCAAAGGGTTAAAAATATCCTGTCTTCTACAGGAATAAATACATCAGAATGGCAGAGCCACTTATATACGCATCTGTGCTCACACGGGGAAAATTAACATAAAAACAGATATTGATGGCAGAGAAGAACCCTGTTCTACTTTAATCTGTCAAACACTAGCCCACATTATTGCATGTGAGTATACAACAATATATCACGCTAATGCAAGTTCAAACTATGTGTTATTACTATAAGCTTGAGTAGTTCCTTTAGCAGAATCATAATCATCCATTAAAATGTCCACCTTTTCACTATCATCAATGAAATTCCTGTGAGAACTTGTCAGTTTCTGTCTATGCATTCTATGGCCTAGTTAATTCCCACTGCAATAGTATTCAAAAATGAAACGTCACCCTTTGCTGCTAGGATTTAGTTGCTATATAGAGAGAAACAGAGAGTAGTTGTTGTAGTGAAAAAATAGCACAAAATTAGTTTGGAGAAGCGTTTCTGCAGACTGCTTTCTGGTTTCAGCAAAAATTAGTCAGATGAGGTGGAGTGCTGTTGCTGATAATATGGAGAACCCACAGACAGCTCAAGCAACAGTAGTAGTAGTAATAGTAGTGGGCACACAGCAGCAACATAGTACTACAACACCATAATACTGCTGCCATCACATCTCCAGTGCCTGACTTTATTGTTCCCATAAACAAGACCTTTTCATTCTCCTGGGAGGGGGGTGCACACAGTATTGATGCCTGAATCAAAATACATAACACTATTAATCTTCATAGTGTTATTTTAAAATGGAAAAAAATAGACAACACTACAATTAATTAAAATAATAAAGAAGATCAACTGGTCCTATTTCTGGGGAGTGCTTCAAGATCTGGGTCTAGACCCACTATTTATCCGCTCCATTATGAGTTTACATACCGTACTTTCTTCCTGTGTTCGGCTAAATGGCTCTTTATCAGATAGATTTGACACTGGGAATGGCACGAGGCAGGACTGCCTCCTGTTCCCTATTTTATTTGTCTTGACCATAGAGACCCTCCTGCAAACAATTAGGATGTCACTTTCCATCCGGGGACTTCGCCATCTATCCCAGGATTTGCCCCAGTCAAAATTAGCGTGCTTTGTACATGACCTGATCCTTATGCTTTCCTTCCCACAGTCCTCTTTACCTCCTCTCTTGGATATCTTAGATCATTTTGGAGACCTGTCTTTCTATAAAGTTAACACAGCTAAATCGACTGCTATGGGACTAAACTTAGACCCTCAGCTGCAAAGGCTGCTTCAATCTAGGTTTCCCTTTTGCTGGACATCCCAGAATATTTGCTATCTAGGAGTCTTCATCACTCCCTTTCTCTCCAATATTGTCAAGGCGAATTTGCTCCCTCTCTTGGATTCCATTAAGAGAGATGTGGCAAAGTGGTCACAGCTGATAGTGTCCTGGATGGGCTGCATCAACCTGATGAAGATGATCTGCCTACCGAAAATTTTATATGTTTTTAATACCCTTCCCCTGCACATCCGTACAAAATATATTCAGAAACTTCAGAGGATCCTCACTTCCTATATCTGGAAATAACGAAGACCCAGATTCTCTTTACGCATTTTACGATTATCGCCTAAAGCAGGTGGCTTGGGTGTTCCCGATCTGCTTGCTTATTATAAAGCTACCACGATGGCTAGAATCACTGATTTAACTAGTTCTCCATCCAAAGGAGTGGATCTCTCTGCTTTCCAGCTACGCCCCTGGAATCAATCTACAACACCTCTGCTGGTTTGACCCAGACTCCTTCCCTACAGTGTCTCTCACTCATCCTATTTTGGGCCACCTTTTGTCGTCCTGGAAATCCAGGAATGTATAGATGTCGCTCATTCCGTTTCCCTTGCACAGAATGCTACTTCTGGGGAATCCATCTTTTCCCCCGGGCCTATCGGGGGGTTTCCTAACTTCTTGGAATACATTGCAGATTAATACCATGAATGATCTACTTCTTCACTCTCAACTGTTGTCCTTTGAAGGATTGGTTAGGGATAAAGGTGTACCGGCATCGCATTTCTGGCAATACTATCAATTACACCATTTTGTTACCCCTTAATACCTAGGCTGGATGAGTCCTCCACCATATCTCCTTTCAAGTCTATGCTCAGACATACCAAAATGCCCGATGCTCCTTAACCAAATGGTACTCCTTCCTACTAGCTTCCTCGACATCTACAAAGCTCACTTCTTGGTTGAATGGAAGCATGACTTAAATCTATCTCTTGATCTTAGCCAGTGGCACAAGATTTGGGGGATGTTATTGAAACACTCTCCAGATACCCCTACCAGGGAATGTAACTATAAAATCTATACTAAATGGTATTGCACCCCCAAGATTCTGGCATGTTTTTACCAGGGCTCATCACCTCAGTGCTGGAGATGTGGAGGATAGGAGGGCTCTCTGCTACATATCTTCTGGGATTGCCCCAGTGTCGTACCATATTGGAGGGATGTTCAATCAGCCATTTGGGACATAATGCAGACAACTGTCGCACACTGTTACGGTTCAGTACACTCAGAAATGGAAGGTCTTGGTAAAACACAATTTTATTTGCACACGATGAATAACAGTAACCCTCGCGGGTCCAGCATACAGAATAACGGTACACTGACACAGGACAGGTTACAAAGGTATGATTAACCCACATGGGTCCAGTAAGTAGTACAGATATACAATACACAGGTCAGGTAAATCACAATTGATACAGTGCAAATATGACAAAGAGATACTAGTTAGGCCAATGACAGTTGGCCCTGATGTTGGGAGGCCCAATGTAACTCTCTACTCAGAGAGTAACTGCAGCGACTGACAAGTATGCAACTGGTTAAGTCAGCGTAGATCTGGCTAAGGCAGCAAAGGAGGAAGGCTGCCAAAGTGAACGGCCACCGGAAACTACCAACAAACGTGAGTCAGTGCTTAGTGCTGTAGGATAACGTACGCCCAACTGAGACTTCAAACTCATATACGAATGCCCAGCACCGCCCCTGGAGGGGTTAACGAACGCTCCAGTCTGCAGATGGGAAGTAACCTGAGGCGCCTAACTGTACCCAGCCTCAGGAATGGCAGAAACAGACCTAGCGAACGTGGTGCTAATCGGATCACGAACTGAACTACTTATGCGAAACCGGACCACCAGAGCTCTGGCAAGACCACTGAAGCATAAGCAACAGCAAGAGTAGAGTGACTAGCAAGCAGGAACAGTACAGGAACAGGAACCTCAGCCCAGCCGGGTTGGTACACGGATCAGGAACGTCAGCCAAGCCAATTCGTTACACGGAGCAGGATCGCCAATCACGCCGAGTCGGTACACGGAGCCTGAACACCAGTCAAGACGAGTCGGTACACGGAGCAGGAACGGTAAACAGGCAGAGTAGTTAAACAGTCCGGGTCATACACTGGCATCAATGAGAGTAATCGAAACAAGCGCTAGGCAACAGATACACCACGAAAGGGCCACCCATAGGTGCCAGCCCAAGGTATTTAAAGGCTGTCACTGGGAGGAGCTAGAGAGCACAGCTAATAAAAAGGCATCAGGAAGTAAACATGTCAAAATGTTGCTGATATCACGGGCACCATGATACACTCTCCCCTTCTCAGCTCCTCTTCGGCCACCCACTGCCAGAGGACCTTGTGAACTCATCCAGTCTCACACCGCTTTTCTTTCATCTTATTAACGCAGCAAAATACCTTATTCCTACTTGTTGGAAGTCAACGGTTTCCCCCTCATTGGCCAAGTGGCGACTATAGGTTGATCATGTTTTAGATATGCATAGACTATGGCACCTTTCATTGGAGGGTACTCATGAGATTTCCTCTGCTTGGATGGCATGGGTAAATTACAGATTATCTACTTAATCCTTTCCTCATATGTGGGACTACTAAACATAATCCCTAGGTTTTGTTAGTCCACTAGCTACCCTACGGGTGCCACTTGATGGGCTATAGCCCTTCTCCCTTTGATCCCATCGATCAACACTCAGGTTGTTCTTTTCACTCTGGATAGTTGACCCCACCCCCTTTCTCTTCCCTTCTCTCCCCCCTCTCCCCCACCTCCCTTCCGCCCTTCTTCTCTCCGCCTTTATCCTCCCACTTATCTGTTTTCTACTGTTATGACACTCTTTCTGCCCTTCTTTGTTTACTTCCTCTTAGGCCTACTGGCCCTTTCCCAATTGCTTTTATGTTTATTCTAAGTTATCTTACCCCTTAAACTGTCAGGTATATGATGGCACGACTCCCTATCTTAGCTATGATATCCAGTCCCCGACACATTAACCATATTACACCCTTGTTATGATGTAGTCTGGATTACAGTGACCTCTGGGAGATTTCCTCTCATCGCTGCCCATGTTAATCTATATGCCATTATCCCTTACTTGTAACTTGGAATCATTTATTTTATGTTTACATTTTCTGTATTGCTGTATTTTTGATATCTAATTGTTTTTTGTATTACTTACTTTATTGTAATACTCATTTACTCAATAAATGCTTTAAAAAACAAAACAAAAATAATAATAATAAGAAGAAATGGAGGGATCTCCCATCCCAGTCCCTCCTCCAAAATAAAGTATAATTAATTGTAGAAAATTGCATGTGAGTGAATACTGATTGAATACTTCTCTGCTGTTTGTGTACTCTGAATCATAATACACCATTATTATTGATAATGTAAGTTTTAAATTGTATTAATAAACAGCTTACAGAATAATGAGTAAGTTAAAATAAACATAATTCAACAACATAAAGATAATTAAATAATGTGATGAATGGCGATGAATATATGATGATACTAGTTACAAAGCCCGGGCTGATCCAGAGCAGGGCACAGCCTGTCTGTGCTCCCAGCTTCGGGGCAGCAGCGGAGGCACTGGGTGACAGTTTATCACCCAGCCTCCTCCGCTGCTGCCCTGGAGCTGGGAGCACAGACAGGCTGTGAGCCATCCGGAGCTCTCAGCTCCGGATCAGCTCGTTCTGCGAGTCCCCACTGTGCATGTGCAGTTATGCACACAGTGAGCAATGCATTCTAGGACTTTATGTTATAGGATATGAGAAGAAATCGTAGACAAAGTATATGCAGTATGTACAGAATGATTCCAAAAAATCTAATTATGTAATAAATAAATAACACCAGTCCTGAATGTTGCAGATGGTGGCAACTATGCTACTCCTTCCTCCTGCTTTTCCTCCTTAGTGTGGTTACCACATCCATCTTTATATGTGTAATATGCTTTTCAGCCTTGTTTTATTTTTTTTTTTTCACTTTTGCCTCATACGTGTATGGAATTAAATGCTAGTCTTTAACCCCTTAATGACCAGCAGCCCCGGGGTGTGTGGTCCTTTAAGGACCAGATAGGGAAGTTCAACGTGCCACCCCACGTGACTGATCACGTGTGCCTGCAAACGAGAGACTCCGGTCTTGGATCCTAATCCCTAAGTATGCTCATGCAAAAACTAACATTAACTGTAATGTTTGTCTTAGTGGGCATGATATTTAGGACTGATTGAAGATGCCATCTGTTGAACCAAGGAGTAAGAGAAAGATTCATAGGGGTCATTAGGATTTTAAGTTAATTTAAGTCTTGGAGCCCTGGACAAAATGTAAAGTAGAGGCCCGCTTGATTAGTAGCTCTTGGTCAAGTGTCATGTGGACATCACAAAATGGGGGACACAAGCAGATATACTGATTGTTAACAGATAGCTGTTTTTCATGTTTTTTTTTTTTTTTTTTTTTTGCTGCAGGCATTTTAATAAATATTTGTAGGTTTTTTATTTGAGCTGGCATCTGAGTCTATTATAGATTTGGATAGAAGGGAGATTTGTAACCTTGAGCTACATATGGAACCTGTTGTGGGAGAAATCAGAGAGCTGCTTACACAGGAACAGGCTTGAAAGTTCCCTGTGAGTTATTATTTTACATTGGTGGAACCTAAAAGTGTGAGTATCCAGCTTTCATACTGTATAATCAGTGCCCTGCATGTATCCAGTTTAGTGCCTTCTTGTTCTATTTGTCTTTTTATCTTTTGATTGAAGATGTTATCTTTTGAACAAAGGCAAAATAGCAAATTTTAGAGGGTCTATTCAGATTTAGATCTGGTCATAGTAAAGTAAATAGTAAACTAATTGGAAGTTATCATTAGAAGGTGATAGTTCTCCATTAAAGGTCCACGGGAACAGGTTGGAGAACCATTGGACTTTTGCCATTTGAAGAACCATAAACACTGGGCTTCTGACAATGGCAAAGTGTTGCTTTTAGCCTTCAGAATTTCAATTTATCTTTGCTCTCTCTGTGCTAGGACTGAATGATTTAGAGCTGCTATTTCATTAGCCAACTACCTGCGTGATTTTATGTGCTGCAAAGAGAGCAGCGAATCATTAAACGATATATACAATTAGAAGTGCCATCAAGCATTTCAATGACTTGCTGTCCTGTCAAACCCTCTGCAGAAAGTGTTACTGTCCATCTCTTACCAACACAACTAAAATACAAATCACTATGGTGGCAAATCAATTATTTGTACTTATTTTGTGTCTTGAATGGGGGCAATATCTCCCACGGAGAGTGCCAAGGCCTCCTTTGTGGTCCCTGATTACCTGAATCAGAACTAATCGCCTGTCTGTCACTTTGTTTCTGCTGTTATACAACTTATTAGCTTTTTCCTTTAGTGCTGAACTCAATCTCCAGCATAGACAAAGGCACAGTTGCCAACTTGTCCTGAATTTTAAATGACCTTCTGAAACTTCTGTTATTTTCATGATTTTTCTTTCAGGTTAGCTAGAAAAATATGGTTTCTTGTTAAAGAGGCCTTTGTGATACGGAAGATTTTGTGGGAACTATTGGGGCAGGTACTCTGAAACCTAGTTTTTCAACTTGTCACACAAGTGCCCATGGAGTACTTGTTATAGAGAGTACCTGTTCATAATTCAGATTGTCTGGCCATCCAAACCACACTATATACCAGGCAGCTTCTTCGGCTTAGGGCTGATGTATTGAAGCTTGTTCAGCTCATTCATCCCAAAGGTGGTAAAAGTTATCCTGCTCATTTTTTCATCTATATAAGCACAATGGAAGGAAGAAGTGGATAGGAAACTCCTTACACAATTCAGTTGGAAGTGGTCTGAACAGCATGGTGTGAAACAGCTAGAGTCAATGTCTGAATGCTGAGAGTATACCTGATTGCGCTACCACACATTGTTGTAGGGTACACTTTCTTCAAGTTTGGTACAAACTCTTTCTCCCCCAACACTTCAGCCAATGTAGTTATCTGTTGGAGCCCAGGAAACTAAATGAGAGTGTGTCTGTATATGAATGTTTGCATATGTGTGAAGTTTGATGTTTGCTTGTGTGTGAGGGTTTCATGTCTGTCTGAGTAAGCGTTAGTCTTTGACAGTATGTGTGAGTTTGTCCTGTGTGCGAGACTTGGTGAGTCTGAGAATGTGTGTGTCTATATGAGAGTACATGTGTGAGTAGGTGAGAGTGGATGTGAGTATTAGTGTGTATTTATGTGAGACTAACTGTGTCTATGTGAGTGAATGTCAGAGTGTATAAGTGTGAGAGTTTGGGTCTATGTTTAAGTGTGTGTACTTGTGTTTGAGTAAGAGTGTAGTATGTGCAAAAGTGAATGTGCATGTGTATGATATTTTGTGTTGTGTGTGGAATTTTGTTTGTGTGTATCTGTGGGTTTGAAATAAAACAATTCAGCATGATATTGAATTATATATTAAGATGATAAATTTGAATAATTTCAGCAATAGGATGAGTTATAAGCAATGGCAAGTTTCTCTGTTGTTTGGATACATTCTTACCATGGATAAACTGATACCTTTAAAGATATAAGCTATAGTAATGTGTGGAATTTAGCTAGTCAGTCATTCAGCCAACTCCAGTGATATAAGATCTGGATTCCTTTATAGATGATAACTTTATCAAGGGTTTTGTCTACAAATTTCTCCATAGACTTCAATAGGAATCTGTAAGATTAAACCATTGAAAACAATTATCAACTACAATGTAATCTAGGCCTGTGTGGGATAAGACATGATAAGATTTTACAGTTACCACATAATAACAATCTGAAGTCATAATTAAAGTAATTATGCAGACTATGTGTTGGAGAATTCTCCATCATCAAAGGGGTTAACCCCTCTGACTGTCAGATGAGTGCCTAAATCATTGCAGAACAAAGTGTTAGGCAAGCCACTTAGTATACTGCAGTGTGCAACAGATCACACTATACTGTGCATTTTTCTTTCATTTACATGTATGTCCTGAGTCCAATTGTACCTCATATCTGTACACAGATTACATCAAATATATATGGGGTTTGTGAGTATTTAGTTCTATTAGTGAGTATATACTTACACAGACATATTATTTATTACATTGCACTGTTATGTATTACGTTTTCATATACCAACTTTTTGCTGAACTATCATATACTTGATATACCATTGCGCTATATACAGTTTGAGTAATTTGAGCCTACACTTCATAAACAAATTGAGGTTTTAGTTGTATAATTTGTGTACATTCTGATAAGCTAGCCCCTACATGCCTAGGGTACCTCATTTTGAGCCAGTCCTACACTACCCATACTACTGCTATTTAAGCATATCTCATGTACATGGCCTGAAACGTACATTCTGGTGGGCCTCAGCTTGCCCACTCTTCCATTAAAGCGCTTTTTTGGAGACACAAAACAACAAGGTGCTAAATATATTTTCCACACTAGTCTTAATTTATGTGTCCTTAAAACTCTCCTATAACAGCTGAACCATTGAATTATTGATGCTTAGTTTGTCTGATCTGTGTTATTGTGTATGATCTCACACCGCCCCTAGCCCTGCCTCAGTCCCTCCAGCAAAACTCTCCTCTTGCTGCTGTCTGCACCACCACAGTGATTGCAGTCAGAAAAATGCAAATTATATCATTTCCACTGTAATCAAATCTCATTATGTATAGTGGCTGCAATGATCTTGTGACTGCAATAAGTTTCCAGTGCTCCAAGCATTGAATCAGAGATAAATTATGAACAGGCATATGCTTATGGAGATAGGCATTAGGATAATATGTCACATGTGACATGTAATTGATTCAGGCACTTTCTGGCAGTCCAAGAATCTGATTTAACCCTCTGAGTACCATTCAAAGGGTTAATAAGAAGAACTAGACCAGTCCTAGTGCAAATAAACTGCACATAGTGCACATAGCACACAAATAAAAATACCCATTGAGTTAAAGGAAAACTACCACCTCTCAGTAATGAGCCACACTTGCCTTAATATGGCCAGAAGATCCTAATGGCCCTTATGAGTTTTGCCCTTGTGCTTTTATTGAAGAGATACCATCTTCATTCAGTTGTGGATGTCGTGTCCTTGGAGGCGGACATGACAGTTTCTGGCAGTATTTCAAACTGAAGCAGGCAGAGTGCGTGATCCATTAAGGACCAGAGTGTGGCTCAGTACATTATGGAATACACCTCTCTGTTTCTTAAATGGTTAAGTTTACAATGTGCAGTGAGCAGAGCTTAAGATCCTTTAACCCTCTGAGTGCCAGAGGGGCATGCAGAGCAATATGTTACGTACCTCTCTGGCACTCAAAGGGATAATCCTGCTTGAGATACTGATCCATGGGGAGTCTCCATCTCATTCCACCTCACATTTAACCCTTTGAGTGCCAGACAGGTATCCAAAGAACTGATTTGCAATGTGTTAGGAACCTCTCCTTTACTCAAAGGGTTAAAGTTTCTGAATTATAATTCAGCACGATTATAACAGTGATAGTATCCTCTTCAGTGCTAGAGAAGTCTCCAATGCATTGTTATGCATACTGAATATAGTGCTTTTTATGTTATTGTGATAATGATGTAGCTCAGAATTCTCCTATTTACAAAAAAGTGAATTCTTGACATGAAGAAAATGAATTAGTGGGGTGATACTGGGAAAAGGGACCATTTCTGCATATGGGCTCCCCCTCAGACTATGGCTAAAATGGAATGACACATTGAAGTTCAAGGTTTCCATTCTCTGCAGGGATCCTTATCTTGATAAATATCCCAGCAGAGGATCGAAATGCTGACCTGCAATACGTTACATGGACTGTGTTTAATCTGCAAGTCCTGTGAGTGCTGACTCATTGGATGGATGGATGGATAGATAGATAGATAGATAGATAGATAGATAGATAGACAGACAGACAGACAGACAGACAGACAGACAGACAGACAGACAGACAGACAGATAGATAGATAGATAGATAGATAGATAGATAGATAGATAGATCGATCGATCGATCTACCAACCTCCAGTCTATCTGGGTATCTGTAATTTGTGTGTGAGAGAGAGAGAGATTGTGGAAATGTATGTTTCAGTCCAATCAATTTGGAATAAAGCACTGTGAATACACAAACACCCTAGCAGCTCTCTTGCCTTGTCCACACGAGTAGTAACCTATTTAAAATGCTATAGATAGTGTGATATTATGTGGCTGCTTTAGTGGTGATGATATTGGTTAAAATGATGAACAAAATGTCTTATGAATCATCCATGTTACAGTTTCTAAAACAGAATAAAGCAAGATTCTGAATTACTAGATTGCTGTCTAAAGGACACCTATTTAGGAAAGTACTTCTGTTATAGGGGGCAGGGGTTTATGGTTATGGACCTTTTCTACTGTTAAAAGAGCAGTAAACGTTATAGGACTTTTCCAGCTGACTTCCACCACTGTCAATAGTTTTATTCAAATGTTAGGAAGTGAATTACAGTGTAATTACTTCCTGAATGTTCCATTTGACAGGAGTTTCTATCACAATCTGTGAAGAATTGTTTATCAGTGACTTACCTACAGCAGAGAATGCAGCAAAATATCTAAAAACCTGAAAACTGTTAACGCAAAATAAAAAAAATAAAAAAACAAGAGTTTAAACTGTAATAAGTCTTGCAGCATTTTCTCTGCCAGTGGAATTTAAATCTTAAAGCTATTTGCATGTTTTGTGTTTTCAGCTTTCATTCTTATTATGCCTGAAAAATCAGCCAATAACGGTATCATTTTTATTCTACCAGTCTCATGGAAATATGCATCTCAACAAAAGGAATACTTTTCTATTGCTTAGCAAACAAAGAAAAACTACAATATATATTTAAAAGAAATAGTTACTGCTCCTTTAAAAATTCCATCAGTCCAAGAGAAGTCCACTATAAGAAATTCTAATGAATAGAACTGAAAGGGCTGGGCGGGTTTTCTGCAGCTAACAGCACCAGAGTGACCAACTACTCCCACGGCAAAACACATCCTATATACTAATTTGCTAAAACGTGTGTAACGACGCAGTCATGCGCAGTACAGACTGCCTGCGCCACGGCTGATACAGAGCTGGACGCCCCGATGGAGTGTCCAACTCTGTATCAGCCGCGGAGCAGACAGTCTCTACTGTGCATGAGTGCCCCGTGACCGGCTGGCAGTGGCACTGTGGCCCGTGTAACGGGCTCTTCAACTAGTAACTTGATAAAGCAGGCCAGTTCCAAGTGTTTAAAGGAGCAGTAAACTTTTTTATGAAAACACATATTTTATAGAGCATTTCCTGCTGAATAAAACAAGGTCACTCCCATCGCTGTCAGATGTTTTATTCAAAAACTAGTTGAAGAGCCCGTTACACGGGCCACAGTGCCACTGTCAGCTGGTCGCGGGGCAGTCATGCGCAGCATAGACTGCCCGCTCCGCTGCTAATACAGAGCTTCAGTCGCGGCGCAGGCAGTCTCTACTGCACATGACTGTAGCACGTGCAGCAGTCTCTACTGCGCATGGCTTTGTCGTTACACACGTTTTAGCGAATTATTATATAGGATTATAGCAGTTTAAATAATCAGGAAGTGAATTTACTGTGTTTACTTCCTGATTGTTCTAACTGACAGGAAGTGACAGGCAGTTTCTATCACATTCTGTGGAGAACTGTATGTCTCTGACTTTCCTCTCCATTAGACTCTAACAGGAAATCTAATTAGACTTTGACCACTAGAGGGCACTGCTAATGTAAAAAAGCATGGGTTTAAACTGTAATAACTCTGGAAATATAAATCTCTTGGCAGTGGGAGTACCCTTATTTTACTCAATAGGAAAATCCCTACAATAAATATTTTTTCATAAAAAAAGTTTACTGTTCCTTTAAATGAGGCTTTTAACCCTTTGAATGCTAGAGAGCTCTCAAGCATATTGCATTGGAGATCTCTGTAGAATTCAAGTGCCAGAGGGGTACACAAAGCAATGCGTTGCCTAACCCTCTGGCACTCAAAGGGTTAAATTGATGGGGATTTTCATGTACCCCTTATGGAACAGTTTGTTTACTCCACAAATGCATCACTGTAGCTTGATGAATAATACCCACTGTGTTTATCATTACATAGGGCAGAATGAAACAGCATTTCCACTATGTGCGTCTAGTTGAATTCATTCCATGCTTTGCACATTCTTGGTTGTTTTCTCCACTCCCTGTCATGCGTGAGTGTTTCACTCTATTATCTCAAGCTATGTCATCCATAAAGCATCACGCCTGTCAAACTTTAACTTTTCCTTTGGAAAGGAACGTGAATCTCGCCTAGGAGTAATCCCGCTTTCTAGATTCCTGGCCACAGCTAGACTCTTCTGCTGACACTGCAAGCAAGCCAACCAGTTTGAAACTCAAGCTGACGGCTCATAAATCTTTGCTGTTTGACTGCGTGAACGGTTATAGCCTGGCAGGAAACTCACAGGCGGCTGAATTTCTTTAAATGAACCTTATTCTCACATGAGTAAAAGACAGAATCAACTTCAGGGGCCACGATAACCAGGATGGAGACGTTTCAAATGGATCTGTCACCTTGGCATAAGTTTAGTTCATTAATATGTGAATTAAAAGCTGCCTATATGGTTTGCTGGCCATTTATTTGTAATGTAAATTGTATTTCAGAAATAAACCTTTATTGGTAGGTGACATGGTATGGCACTTTATGATAATACATTCCTGCACTGGGCCGATGTTGTCACACACTGTGCTATGAAAATATCTAGGCAGAGTCCATGCACTGGTAGAGAAAGAAGGTCCGGATCTATATTCCAGGCACTCCTAGGCAAGGCACTCTAGGTACCCTTATCTCTGTACATGGCCACATCCAATCCTCGCATAAACCCTTCCCAATTCCATCCACCATGTCCTGGTACAGAAATACAAGCAAGGACAAAAAAAATGCTTTTTACCCTTTGATTGCTTTGCAATGCTTTGGAGATCTAACTATCTTAACAATAACCCATAAAAAGGGTATATAAATTGATGCAGAGGCACTGAGAATGCACTGGCCATACCCACAACTCAATTTTTGGAGCTTTAGACAATGGCCTACTCTGCCTATTGGGAAATCTGGTCCTGAGAGCAAGTGATGAGCTTGGCCTTGGACAGAACGTATCACCATGAGCTACCAAGAATTAGCCTGAAGTGTCACATTGTACCATCAATATGCAAAAGTTTACCCTTTGAGTGCAAGAGGAGTAAGCAACACATTGAAGTTTAAGGCGTTGCGTACCTCTCTGGCACTCAAAGGATTAATTTCTAAAAAATGATTTAATTTACAGAAAATGACTAGTAAAAAAAATAGGTGAATTATAATTCAATGAAAAGCAAACTAAACTTGATTTTAGGGATGGTGTACTTTAATCCTCTGAATATGAGGGGTGCTCAAACCACTGAATGGGTTAAGAACACGCTACTTCAATATGATACTTTTCTCTTTCATTTGTTATTATAAAGAAGCAGATACCAACTGCCTGTCAATAAGGTTTTCTGGTGCCTCAGATTGCAAGGAGAATTGATTTTCCTTTCTTTGTAGTATTCAGTTGGCAGCACAATTTTCCTCCTGTCACCCCGGTATTTGATGGGAAGAGTGTGACCTATGCACGGGACGTTAATGCATTCCTGGGAAATGAGCAAAGGAAGATAAAAACAGTGTCTTGATAGAGAAACAGGTCATTCTAGTGTATGAGCTTTCCACCATGTACCAGTTAGAGGTACAAGTGACAGTGACAGCAGTGAAAAGGGTTATAAATCACAAACAATTACGGTAAAAGGAAAACCTGATATTAACCCTTTGAGAGCCAGAGGGGCACGCAACGCATTGCAAAGCAATGCGTTGCATACCCCTCTGTGACTCAAACGGTTAAAATGTGCATCACTTGAAGAAGAAGCGAGGTTTCCTTAAGGTTGAGTAAAAAAACATAACTGCCCAGGACACACACACGCACACACACACATACATACACACATACATACACACACACATACATACACGCATGCATACACATACATACACACAAATACACACATATACATACACACATACATACACACACACATACATACACACACACACACACATACACACACATACACATACATACACACACACATACATACATACACACATACACACACACACACACATACACATACACACACATACATACACACACAGATACACACACATATACACACACATATACACTCACACATACATACACACACACACACACACACACACACACACACACACACATAATGATTTAACACCTTGAATCCTAGAGATCTCTCCTTCATAGTGTGAAGCAATGTGTCGGAGACCTCTTTAGCATGCAAGAGGTTAAATAGGCTTGTTGATTTCTTGAACTAGTTCCTAGCGCATGAGTGGGTGACCTATGACCTCTTCCTTTTTTAGTTCTACAGCTCCCATCATCCTCTGCTGAGGGGAGAGTGCAGGTCACTTCTGTCTTAGAAGAACAACTATTAAAGGGATAGTAATACTTAAATTTAACTCTAATGCATCTTGTAGCCCTTAAAAAAACTAATTAAATGATCCCAGCGGCACCTCTCAAACCTATAAGGTTTGAGAGATATCCGCTTTCAAAGTTCCCCCTTCCCTGATGTCAGCTCTCTAGCTGACTGCCGGGGAATCCAGTCCCGGGACCAGTGGAGACTCTTCAGCAGAGCCGAGATCGCATTATGGAAAAAGAAATCCTTCACTGGAACCGTCTTCTTTTCAGTGAAAGATTTATTTTTCTATAACGAGACTTCGACTCTTCAGAAGAGCCTGCGTGGTCCTGGGACCGGATTCCCCTGCAGTCAGCTAGAGAGCTGATGTCAGGGGAGGGGGAACTTAGAAAGCGGATATCTCTCAAACCTTAACACCTTAAGGACCCATGACGGTCCTGGACCGTCATGGGTTGCAGTCCCCTTAAGGACCCATGACGGTCCAGGACCGTCATGGCTTAAATGATAGCAGCGTACCTCCGTGCACGCTACTATCATTAATTCCAGGCTGAGACTGAACGCTCCCAGACCGGGGCGTTCAGTCTCAGCCCTTCTTGCCTTTGCTGGTTCATGCGATCGCCGTTCCAGCGATCACATGTACCGGCAAAGTGACAGACAGAGACAGCAAAGAAAGCATGCTGTATGTGCCTGTCAAGTCTGCCTCTGGCTCCGTTGCTATTAGTGATGAGCGAGCACCCCAATGCTCGGATGTTCGGGTGCTCTGACCGAGCACCCCCTGAGGCTCGAGTGCTCGGCCGAGCACCCGAGCCCCATTGAAGTCAATGGGAGGACTCGAGCATTACACCAGGCACCCCCTGCTCTGATGAGGGGAGGGTGCCTGGTCCATAGGAAAAGGGCAGAAAAAGATGGAAACACTACAGAAATGGTTCAGGGACAGCATAGGGAGGATGTCTGGATGCACCTTGGACTCCAACATCGCTGCTGGGAACGATCTTTCGCCCGTAGTACGCCATTTTTACAGACTGACCGTAAAACACACAAAAAGGAAAATAAAAACGACTTTAGGCGAAAAATTGTTACCAAACAGTATTTGCTGTATATTTACTTGTATATCATCTGCAAATTCTCCCAAAAATTTCATCGATTTTCTGAAGTGAGGCCATGATTAAGAGGGAAACGTGCGCAGAGGCAAATTATCCCAAAAATTTCCTTGATTTTCAGAACTGAGGCCATGATTAAGAGGGAAACGTGCGCAGAGGCAAATTCTCCCAAAAATTTCCTTGATTTTCAGAACTGAGGCCATGATTAAGAGGGAAACGTGCGCAGAGGCAAATTCTCCCAAAAATTTCCTTGATTTTCAGAACTGAGGCCATGATTAAGAGGGAAACGTGCGCAGAGGCAAATTCTCCCAAAAATTTCCTTGATTTTCAGAACTGAGGCCATGATTAAGAGGGAAACGTGCGCTGAGCTGACCATCTAAAACATTATGGGTGAGGGTCTGCTGCAGAGCTGACCATCCTAAACATTATATGCGAAGGCCCGCTAGTGAGCTGACGCTATAAAACATTATATGAGAGGGCCCGCTAGAGAGCTGACCCAATAAAACATTATATGAGAAGGCCCGCTGGTGAGCTGACCTATATAAAAATTGGCAAACAGGGCCCGCTGGTGAGCTGGCCCTATATAAAAATTATATCACAGGGCCCGCTGGTGAGCTGGCCCTATATAAAAATTATATCCCAGGGCACGCTGGTGAGCTGGCCCTATATAAAAATTATATCCCAGGGCATATGGAAGAGGAGGAGGAGGATGAGAACATTAAGAGTCAACCATATACCCGTTTTTGGGGTGGAAGGGGTGAATGGGAATACAGAGTATTCCCATCATTGTAAATAACATATATAAAGTGAGTTTATGTTCCCCCGGGGCTTTCCTCCAGTGGAGTGGAGAAGTCAGGGGAAATCCAGGCCTTGTTCATTTTTATAAGTGTCAACCTATCAGCATTGTCGGTGGAAAGGCGGATACGCTTATCTGTTATGATGCCACCAGCAGCACTAAATACCCGCTCAGACAGAACGCTGGCGGCAGGGCAGGCCAGCACCTCCAAGGCGTAGAGTGCCAGTTCATACCACGTGTCCAGCTTGGACACCCAGTAGTTGTAAGGCACAGAGGGATCATTGAGGACGCTGACACGGTCTGCTACGTACTCCTTCACCATCTTCCAAAACTTTTCCCTCCTTGTGACACTAGGCTGCGCATCAGGGTGAGGGTGCTGGCGGGGTGTCATGAAGGTGTCCCACGCCTTGGAGAGTGTTGCCCTGCCTTTGTCGGAACTGCTGTGTGCTCCCCTTTTCTCCCCTTCTCGGTTGGCCAAGGTAGCACGTACTCTGCCGCCAGCGTTGTCAGATGGAAAATTTTGGAGCAATTTTTCAACAAGAACCTTCTGGTATTGCACCATTTTGCTTGTCCTCTCCACCGGAGGAATGAGAGATGAGAAATTCTCTTTGTAGCGGGGGTCCAGAAGGGTGAACACCCAGTAATCCGTGTTGTCTAAAATGCGTACAACGCGTGGGTCACGGGAAAGGCAGCCTAACATAAAGTCAGCCATGTGTGCCAGAGTACCAACAGTCAAGATTTCGCTGTCCTCACCAGGAGGCTGACTCTCAATATCCTCATCCTCTTCCTCCTCTTCTGCCCACCCACGCTGAAGAGATGGAACTAAAGTTCCATGGCTACCCTCTGTAGCGGAGGCAACCGTGTCTTCCTCCTCCTCCTCCTCCTCCTCCGCCTCCTCCAATTGTCGCTGAGAAGACGAAGTGAGGGTGCTCTGGCTATCACCTTGTGTAAGCTCTTCCTCCCCCATTTCCACCTCTTCCACATGCAAAGCGTCGGTTTTAATTGTGAGCAGCGAGCGTTTCAGTAGACACAGAAGTGGGATGGTTACACTGATAATAGCGTTATCGCCGCTCACCATCTGTGTCGATTCCTCAAAATTGCGTAAAACCTCGCAGAGGTCTGACATCCATTCCCACTCCTCACTTCTGATTACAGGAAGTTGAACGGAGAGGCGACGACCGTGTAACAGCTGGTACTCCACTACTGCCCTCTGCTGCTCACAAAGCCGGGCCAACATGTGGAAGGTGGAGTTCCAGCGCGTGCTCACGTCACACAGCAGCCGGTGAGCTGGCAATTGTAAGCGCTGCTGCAGCTTCAACAGGCCGGCCGAAGCTGTAGATGACTTACGGAAATGTGCACACACGCGGCGCACCTTGGTCAAGAGATCATGCACATTGGGGTAGGTTTTTAGAAATCGCTGCACCACTAAATTAAATACATGCGCTAGGCATGGTACGTGTGTGAGCTTGCCGAGCTCCAAAGCCGCCACCAAGTTACGCCCATTATCACACACAACCATGCCTGGTTGCAGGTTGAGTGGCGAGAGCCACTGCTCGGTCTGGTGACTAATCCCCTGCAACAGCTCTGAGGCCGTGTGCTGTTTGTCCCCAAGGCAGATCAGCTTCAGCACGGCCTGTTGACGCTTCCCCACTGCAGTGCTACACTGCTTCCAGCTACTGGCTGATGGGGGAGTGGCGGTGTGTGTAGAGAATTCGGAGGTGGAAACGGAGGAGGAGGAGCCAATAACGTAGGTGCTGGTGGAAACCCTGATGGAGGTAGGGCCCGCAATCCTCGGCGTGGGTAGCACCCGTGCCATCCCAGGGTCCGAGTCGCTCCCAGCCTCCACGACATTCACCCAGTGTGCCGTCAGGGAAATGTAGCGTCCCTGGCCACAAGCACTTGTCCATGTGTCAGTCGTTAAGTGGACCTTCCCAGTAACTGCGTTGGTCAGGGCACGGGTGATGTTACGGGACACATGGTGGTGTAATGCGGGGATGGCACACCGGGAAAAGTAGTGGCGGCTGGGGACCGCGTACCGAGGGACAGCTGCTGCCATCAGGCTGCGGAAGGACTCAGTGTCCACAAGCCTAAATGGCAGCATTTCGATGGCCAGTAATTTTGAAAGGTGTGAGGTTAGTGCTATGGCCTGTGGGTGGGTGGCTGGGTACTTTCTCTTGCGCTCAAATGCCTGGGGTAACGACATTTGGACGCTGTGCTGGGACAGGGAAGTGGATGTGGTCGCTGATGGTGCTTCAGATGGTACAGGTGCAGGGCGGGAGGTATGCGGGCCTGCGCCTTCGACAGGCGATTGGCCGGCACCGAAAACAGGGGAAGAGGAGGCAGTGGTGTGGCCTGCAGACACAGATGGGCGATCCAGGCGTTCCTCCCACTTACTACGGTGCTTGGATGCCATGTGTCGGATCATGCTGGTGGTGGTGAGGTTTCTAGTGTTCATGCCTCGGCTCATTCTGGTGTGGCACAGGTTGCAAACTACAATTCTTTTGTCGTCCGCACTTTCCTTAAAAAAACGCCATACCGCGGAACACCTACCCCTTGGCAAGGTAGATTTACGCAAGGGGGTGCTCCGTGGAACATTTGCGGGCCGGTTTGGTGCGGTCCGCCTTCTTTCTGTAGCCACACCACTGCCTCTTCCAGCCTGTTGCGGTGCTGCAGATGGCTCACCCTCAGGACTGCTGTCATCGCTCGGCTCTACACCTTCCCAGGTGGGGTCAGTCACCTCATCGTCCACCAAGTCCTCCTCCACTTCCTCACTCTGATCATCCTCCTCAAGTCTTGATCCCACCACATACTCAGTCATTGACAACTGTATAACATTCTCCTCAACAAGGTCTTGAGACGGAAATAGTGGTTGATTTAATGGCAACTGTGTCTCATCATCATCATCATCATCATCCACTACTTCCTTTGACCTTAAATGCCGTTCACATCTGTCATCTTCTTGTGATTGGGTAGCCTCTAGAGGTTGTGAATCAGGGCACAAGATGTCATGTTCCTCTGCAAGCGTGCTTGGAGAGAGGGTCAAATGAAGGATTGGTGATGAGACGAGCTCATCACTATATCCCAGTGTGGGATCACTTCTTTGACCAGACCGTGTATGGTGGGAGGAAGGATGATCAGAGTGAGGATTATGTTGACCAGACTCTTGGCTACTGAGAGTGGACTTGGTGGAAGACAGGGTGGTGCTTAACCGACTGGAAGCAGTATCAGCTGTCATCCAACCGACCACCTGTTCGCACTGGTCGGACCTCGAGAGTGATGTCCTGCGACGCCCTGTGAAATCAGACATGAAGCTAGGTATGGTGGATGTCTTTCTTTCTTGTGCTCTGGCACCAGGCACAGTTTCTCCGCGTCCTGACCCGCGCCCTGAACTTTCAGGATCACGTCCACTTCCCCGTCCCTTTTTACCCGCCTTCTTCATCTTACACGATATATATGACTTTAATATATATGAGTTTGAAAACTTAACAGTATTTCTTACTATTCTGCAACTCTGCAGAGTACACAGAATAGGCTGCTAAACTGCGGTGACACACACTGAATGGAATAAGTGACTTTAATATTTGAGTTTGAAAAATTAACAGTATTTCTTACTATTCTGCAACTCTGCAGAGTACACAGAATAGGCTGCTAAACTGCGGTGACACACACTGAATGGAATATGTGACTTTAATATTTGAGTTTGAAAACTTAACAGTATTTCTTACTATTCTGCAACTCTGCAGAGTACACAGAATAGGCTGTTAAACGGCGTTGAAACACACTGAATGGAATATGTGACTTTAATATTTGAGTTTGAAAACTTAACAGTATTTCTTATAATTCTGGAACTGTACAGAGTACACAGAATAGGCTGTTAAACGGCGGTGAAAGACACTGAATGGAATATGTGACTTTAATATTTGAGTTTGAAAACTTAACAGTATTTCTTACTATTCTGCAACTCTGCAGAGTACACAGAATAGGCTGTTAAACGGCGTTGAAACACACTGAATGGAATATGTGACTTTAATATTTGAGTTTGAAAACTTAACAGTATTTCTTATAATTCTGGAACTGTACAGAGTACACAGAATAGGCTGTTAAACGGCGGTGAAAGACACTGAATGGAATATGTGACTTTAATATTTGAGTTTGAAAACTTAACAGTATTTCTTATAATTCTGCAACTCTGCAGAGTACACAGAATAGGCTGTTAAACGGCGTTGAAACACACTGAATGGAATATGTGACTTTAATATTTGAGTTTGAAAACTTAACAGTATTTCTTATAATTCTGGAACTGTACAGAGTACACAGAATAGGCTGTTAAACGGCGGTGAAAGACACTGAATGGAATATGTGACTTTAATATTTGAGTTTGAAAACTTAACAGTATTTCTTATAATTCTGCAACTGTACAGAGTACACAGAATAGGCTGTTAAACGGCGGTGAAAGACACTGAATGGAATATGTGACTTTAATATTTGAGTTTGAAAACTTAACAGTATTTCTTACTATTCTGCAACTCTGCAGAGTACACAGAATAGGCTGTTAAACGGCGTTGAAACACACTGAATGGAATATGTGACTTTAATATTTGAGTTTGAAAACTTAACAGTATTTCTTATAATTCTGGAACTGTACAGAGTACACAGAATAGGCTGTTAAACGGCGGTGAAAGACACTGAATGGAATATGTGACTTTAATATTTGAGTTTGAAAACTTAACAGTATTTCTTATAATTCTGCAACTGTACAGAGTACACAGAATAGGCTGTTAAACGGCGTTGAAACACACTGAATGGAATATGTGACTTTAATATTTGAGTTTGAAAACTTAACAGTATTTCTTATAATTCTGGAACTGTACAGAGTACACAGAATAGGCTGTTAAACGGCGGTGAAAGACACTGAATGGAATATGTGACTTTAATATTTGAGTTTGAAAACTTAACAGTATTTCTTATAATTCTGCAACTGTACAGAGTACACAGAATAGGCTGTTAAACGGCGGTGAAAGACACTGAATGGAATATGTGACTTTAATATTTGAGTTTGAAAACTTAACAGTATTTCTTATAATTCTGCAACTCTGCAGAGTACACAGAATAGGCTGTTAAACGGCGGTGAAAGACACTGAATGGAATATGTGACTTTGATATTTTAGTTTGAAGACTTAACAGTATTTCTTCCTATTCTGCAACTCTGCACAGTACACAGAATGTGCTGCTACACTGCGGCGAAGCACACTGAATGGAATATGTGACTTTGATATTTTAGTTTGAAGACTTAACAGTATTTCTTCCTATTCTGCAACTCTGCACAGTACACAGAATGTGCTGCTAAACTGCGGCGAAGCACACTGAATGGAATATGTGACTTTGATATTTTAGTTTGAAGACTTAACAGTATTTCTTCCTATTCTGCAACTCTGCACAGTACACAGAATGTGCTGCTAAACTGCGGCGAAGCACACTGAATGGAATATGTGACTTTGATATTTGAGTTTGAAGACTTAACAGTATTTCTTCCTATTCTGCAACTCTGCACAGTACACAGAATGTGCTGCTAAACTGCAGCGAAGCACACTGAATGGAATATGTGACTTTGATATTTTAGTTTGAAGACTTAACAGTATTTCTTCCTATTCTGCAACTCTGCACAGTACTCAGAATGTGCTGCTAAACTGCGGCGAAGCACACTGAATGGAATATGTGACTTTGATATTTGAGTTTGAAGACTTAACAGTATTTCTTCCTATTCTGCAACTCTGCACAGTACACAGAATGTGCTGCTAAACTGCGGCGAAGCACACTGAATGGAATATGTGACTTTGATATTTTAGTTTGAAGACTTAACAGTATTTCTTCCTATTCTGCAACTCTGCACAGTACTCAGAATGTGCTGCTAAACTGCGGCGACGCACACTGAATGGAATACGTGACTTTGATATTTTAGTTTGAAGACTTAACAGAATGTGCTCTAATCTGCAACTTTGCACACTAAACAGAATGTGCTCTAATCTGCAACTTTGCACACTAAACAGAATGTGCTCTAATCTGCAACTTTGCACACTAAACAGAATGTGCTCTAATCTGCAACTGTGCACACTAAACAGAATGTGCTCTAATCTGCAACTTTGCACACTAAACAGAATATATATTTTTTTTTTTTTTTTTTTTTTTTTTTTTTCCCCCACACCAAATAACCTGCTGCCCCCACACACAGTAGTCCTAAAAAGGACTTTTGGTTCTTTTTTTTTCACAATTTTTGTTTTTTTCCTCCCTACACTGCCTTTCCCTTCCTATCCTCAGCTCTCCCTGGCTCAGACTGAGCCGAACTCGATGGTCAGGTGCTATACAGCACCTGACCACGGGTTCTGGCCAGCCAATCAGTGTAATGCCAGCAGCCAACATGGCTGCTGGCATTACACCGATGTCAGAGCCTCCCTGCACGTTTATTGGCTGCGCAGCAGCCGCAAAACGTGCGGGGAGGAGACCCGAACATGGCGGGCGAGCACATGCGGTACTCGTACGAGTACCGCCATGTGCCGAGCAGAGCGATGCTCGAGCCGATCCGAGCATCGGCCGAGCATGCTCGCTCAACACTAGTTGCTATGAAAGTAACGGAGACAGAAGTAGACAGGAGACACCTAGTGGTGAAAGAAAATACAGCAGCTAGGGGTATTAACCCCTTCACTGCTGGTGCCAAAGGCTTGCTAAATGCAGGTCAATTTCTGACCTGCAATAATTTTTTTTTTTTTTTTTTTAATACAAAACCCTTATTTTTTTTTTTTACAAAAATATTTTATTTAAAAAAAAAAATAATCTAATTGAACAAAAGTGGAAGTGTGATTGTTGTGGAGCTATGTGATACACTTATATACACCGCCAAATGTCACAGATAAAAAAAGTGTCAAAATAGGGTGGGAAAAAGGGACATGGGGATTTTCACCCAAGGGGGACAGTGGCCACTTTAAACTGTGCATTTTGTAGGTATGACTGACCGGTCATACCTTTCATGCAGTCTCCATAAAATTTTAACCCTTTGTGCCCAATTGATCCAAATAGAAAAACCAAAAATGATGTTTTTTTTACCTTTTTTTTTTTACCTTTTTTTTAATTTTAATAAAGTAAATGGTGGGTTATCCATATAAGTAGGGTATCAAATGAAAGCCCTATTTGTGCTTAAAAAAACAGTATATAATTTATGGGGGTGGAATAAAAGACTTAGAGGGAAAACATTGCTGAACAAAGATATAGTCAAAAAGGTCAGAACTGCTCCGGTCCTTAAGGGAAAACGACCTCAGATTTTCCCGGTCCTTAAGGGGTTAAAGGTTTGAGAGGTGCCACTGGGATCATTTAATTAGATTTTTTAAGGGCTACAGAATGCTTTTTGTTTTTTTTTAACAGCTGCATTCTGGGATGGCAGAGCAGCATGCAGCCACTCTACCAATTCCATGACGTGCCAGGACCGTCAGCATTCCTTAACATCCAGGCAAGCATGACAGTCCTGGCACATCACACATCATTAAGGGGTTAATCGCACCTGCAAATGTTGCCCTTGTCTTGAGATACTATCTTCAATCAGTGCTGGATGTCATATTCATGAGGCAGAAATGAGTAAATAACAGTTGTTCGCAGAACCAGAGGACCTCAAACTCTATTCATTGTACACTCCACTGGTCTTCATAGGGTTAAAGGGACACTAATGGCCAATAATAATTTTATGTTGTTTTGTAAATTAAAAAAATAAATAAATTATGTGGAGCAAATCCTATCTCTCAGACCTTTATGGTTTGAGAGATAGTCACATCTAAAGTTCCCCCTCTCCTGATGTCTGCTGTAAAGCTGACAGCAGGAGATTCAAGTCGGCCAACTCAAGGTGGCTCTTCAGCAGAGCTTCAATAGTGATATTGGAAAATAATTACTTCATTGGAATGGTCTACAAAGTGTGCTTGCAAACCAGGCACACTTTGTAGACTGTTCCAATGAAGTAATTATTTTTTAATATCGCTATTTGGCTCTGCTGAAGAGCCTCCGGCTGGTCCCAGGACTGGGATATCCTGCTGTCAGAAGAGCATTGACATCAGGAGAAGGGGAGGGGGGGACACTTTACATGGGAATATCTCTCAAACCGTATTGGTTTGAGAGAAGGGATTTTTGCCACATAGATTATTTTTTTTAAATCTACAAAACAAGATAAAAGTGGTTATTGGACATTAGGGTCCCTTTAAGCAGGCTCAGGTATTTTATCTGTTTTAGTTTTTTAAAAAAAAACTGCCAGCAACTATCATGTCTGATTCCAAGGACATGACATCGATTGAAGAGGTTAACTCTTGAACAAATGCACAAAGACAAAATTTTGTAGGGGCCACTGGTATTTTCTTCCCATAGCAAGGAAAGTGGGGGTTATTTCTTTAGTTGCCCATTCCTTTGAATGGGCAACTGAAGACTACAAAATGTGAGTACATACTTGATGTGGATCTTTATTGCCTTTTAACCCTTTGTGTGCCAGAGGGGTATCAAATGGTTAACATTTCTGCATTTAACATCTTAAATATCAGAAGAGATTAATATTCTGAATCGGGGTGTCATGCTTAAGCAGGGAACCCTTAAATTCCTGCCTGTGTGTGGGCCTTGCAGACTTAAAGTTGACTCCCCCACTTGCTCTGCATTAAATTTCCCTTATCCAGGCACATTTTTCATTGTCCTCACACTTTTCAAGGAGCTGAGCCTTCAAAGTAGCTTTTTTCCTTTAGGGATATCTAGTAAGCAGATGTGGCTAGTTGATAACTATCTCCCCTGCGTATCACTGAGCTTCACCTTAGTGATAAATCAGTCTGCATCCAGACTTCCGGTGTCACTGATCTTTTCTCACAGAGAAACTGCAGGTTCCACTATTTTCTACCAAAGTGCAGAACGCATTTCATGAAAAAGGCTCTGGCATCACAAGCGTCCTTTTATTCTAGCAAATGTTTAAGAAATGGTGCTGTAGTGTTAACCCATGTCTAGGCAACACTTGGCTGTCCAGCAGTTGGAAAATACAACTCCCATCTTTTCCCAACTAGCCAATTGAAAAGGAGGTTCCATAGAATTACATAGGAACTGGACAGATTCCTCTCACGGAAGAGTTTCTCACCTTTATATCACCTTAGTGCAGAGGTAGTCAATTGTGGACCTCCAGCTGCTCATGACTACAAATCCTGCTATCTGCAGGAGGTCCAACAGTTGACTACCATTTCCATACTTCATATCTTCCTTGGAGCTTTTATTTTGGCAGAATGAAATATTCAGTTTAACAGGTGTGCTGATGATGTAAATGGGCTGCCATGCCTACCCACTCAAAGCTTCCACGCAACAGTGAACACTGAAGAATATATATAATTAAGTGAACAGTTGTTATAGCAGTGACTACTGGGGGTGACTTGTTCACTGAAATACAAATGACAAGTATTCACAGTCTGTTTTCTGTTGAAAGCATATTTACTTTCAGGTAAAGTTCTGGAATCAAACTTCTGGAATATCAGGCAATCAGATTTATCAGCCCTTTGGGCGCCAGAGTGATATACAATGCATCCCAACGCCATGCATTGTTTACCACTCTGGCACTCAAAGGGTTAATTCTTGGATGCTGGCGATGAATACATTGTATTGGCAAGCAATTCACTGGAGATGTCACTAGCATCAAATGGATTAAGATACTGCTGTCTAAACTAACATGACTTTGATAAGCGTGCTGATTCATTCTCAGTTCTTTAACCCTTTAAAGGGATAGTAATGTTTCATAATAAAAGCAGTTCTAATTAATCATCATAGTATTTGGACTTTTGTTATTTCAATTCTGTCAGAGTTGTAGTTCAAGAGTAATTCAATGACAAAGTATCCCCCTCCAGCCCCTTTTACTGATGTAACACTGTTCAGCCAGATCAGAAGGGAGGTGCCCAGGTAGACTGCAGAGAGGGACAATCTTCAATTAATATAAGGGAAAAAACTGAAAAACTTGTCAAGTGGGGCAGTGCTTTCATTGTTTTCATAGGAAGAAGATTGTCCCCTTCTGTTATCTGTCTGGTGTTACAACCAGATTCCACATCTGAGAAGAGATGGCTTACACTTGGTAAAAGGGGCGGGAGGGGAAACTTTGCTTGTGAATATCTCTCAAACCATAAAGGTTTGAGAGATAAGACTTAATATCGTTCTTCATATTTTTTTAATGCCTACAAAATAAAATAAAGATAAAATGAAGTATTACTATCCCTTTAAAGACCAATGGTGTGTGCAACACTTTGCTGCACAGCTAGCGTAAGACTATTTGATTATATGTGATGCATTCTGTTATAGTTCTCTGGAATAAAGACTGTTTTTATCCACACTTTTGATCTCAGTACAAGAGTGGTTCTTTCATATTCACTTGATTGAGAAACATTGGAACAGAAAATGGTAACAAAACCTACAGATCCTACTCATAACTCACCACACCCTGTAGTCACATGACTTTGACTGCATCAGCATTGCAAAGAAATGCATTGTAGTCCTCTGTAGTACTCAGAGGATTGTACTTCCATCCCTTTATATCAGTGGACATTGGGTGAATTTTCATCTTTCCCCTCTGGAAGAGTTGGTTTGCCCCAAATCTAATCCAGTTCATCAGAGTACATTATTTTTACTAATCCACTCTTAGAAAATCTTGGTTACTTTTAAGTAAATAAGAGATTTTAACTTGGTCATGTTACCTTGTAGATCTGCCAGAATAGTGCTATGGCTATCTATCTACCTACCTATCTATCTACCTAGCTATCTATCCAGACAATAGATATACATAGACAGACACAGAGAGTCTACGTTGGTCTGTCTGTCTCTCTTTATCTCACTTTCTATCTTACATATAATATACGAGAAAATCACAGAATTATCTTATGTCATGTGCAGATTCATAGACAGATGTATCCCTTGGGGTAAAGTTGTTAAAATTCCTACTTTTTCAGTGCTGCCAGGGGGATAATATGCTGGTATGCATTAATCTTTCTGAATGGTTTCAATAGCTTTTTCGTAGCATATCATACTACCATTTACATTTTTATCTGCCCCCGGCTGATACATAAGTCCTGAAACATGGTCTGACCTTTCACAGCAGTAAGTTTATCGTACGATGACTTGAGCATTTGTAAGTGCTTTTCCCACCCTCCCTCTCCTACACACACCATTAAGAGAAAGGGCCATCTAAGATGACTAATGTCGTGTATGTGGAGAAAGAGGATAGAATTAGGGAGATATCTAGTTCATATTTAAGTGATCAAGGCTCCATAGAAAAGGAGGTTATAGCAGTGTCATTAGCAATACTGACCCTGATTCATTTTCCAGATAAGTTACTATTACATCATATAAGCACTCCCTTATATATGGATAAAGGTAGGATGGGCTGAAATGATCTTTAATACAAGTCTTACTCCAGATGCACAGCAAGAGCTATATGCATGAATAAATGTGGAAAAATTATAGATTATACCAATTACACAATAAAAAGCAAAAAAAATATTTTTAAGCATGTATTTGCAACCTGTTAAGTTCTTATAAGGTCTTTAATGCATTGTAAAGCAGTGCATTGGAGACTTGTCTAGAACAGTGGTTCTCAACCCATGCCTTCAGGGCACAATACAGACCAGGAATTTATCAAAGGAAATCTGCTGGTCTGTTAGTGATCCGTGAGAACCACTGCTCTAGAATTCCAAATGCTGAGAGCTCCATTTAAATCAATGGGACATTTTATTTATTTTGTTTCATATTGTGTAGCTGATTTTTCCCATGATTACTCATTTTTGACTTTATACATAGGGTCTCATGGAATACATGTACTCTTTGCAATACATTGGAGACATTCAAGGGTTAAAACCCCCATTTTAGTCAATAAAATTGTATTAGTTCCTTATGATATAATTAGGTTGCTCTGGTGTGAAATATTAGCAACCCCCCCATGATCCAGAGCAACTTTTAACCCTTTGAGTGTCGAGGGGTACACAAAGTATTGCAAAGCAATGCATTGCATACCCTTCTGGCACTCAAAAAGGTTCATCATAAGCTGACACATACCAGGGTACAACTCACTACAAGCAGGTCCCAGAAGGCCTTCATGCAATGGTGAAAGACTGAGAGGAAAACTATTTGTTTGTAGTGCCAGGGAACTGCTGCTGGTTCATGACCCACATCCTGACTGTTAACCCTAATAATGGCAGAGAGGTGTCCAACTCATTGTTTTGTAATGCATGTAGTACTTCTCTGGTGTTCAAGGGATTAATTAAGAAAAGGTAAGGGGCTTTCCAACTCTCATCTTACTAGATAGTAAGTGGCCATATGTGACAATGTCATTGGCCAACAGCTAATGCAGAGCTAAAGAGTCACTTGGATGCCAGGTTCAATCACAACTGAATCCTCTTCCGTTATATCTTCTGTTTTTAAACCCCTACCTTATGCTTTGGAGCCCTTTATAAGATTGAATGGGTGGAAAGTCTCTTTTAAATGAATGGGAGTTTCTATTTTGTTCTAAGATGCAGCTGGTTATGGTTTAGTGAATGGACTTCCAACATGAGGCCTATGGGCCAAATGTGGCCTACCTGACACCAGGGTGCGGGCCCCCTGAGAGTTTTAAAAAATATATCATTTTTGCCTAATTATCTAACACACATGAACTAGTAGACCAGTAAGACCTAATCCCCTGTTCGCCAGTCCCATCCAGTACAGTCTTTAACTTGAACAATGAATAAATAAATCCACATTGATGAATAGTTGATAGGCCATATTTCATCATTGTTGTCAATAACAAAATTAATGCAGCCCTCACACTTACCCTTTTCTGATCATTTGACCCATTACAGGGTCATTATCACAAAGTGCACCTTCATGACTATGATCCCAATCTGGGGAAAGGGAAAAGAAGTGTATAACAGAACCACTGATGGTGGCAGACGTAAAGTGCCGTTCATTCTCTGATGTGAGCAGAGGACAGTTCAGTAGATGGTAATGTGCCAGGGTTTGCAATTTTTCCTGCATGGCACTAAAGTGTATGTTATTTTATATCCATAAAAATCAATATAGAGTTAACCAGTGTGTCTACTCAGCGACCAGTATTAAAACATAGATCAGTTATTAAGTTTATAACCTATGAAATAGAGTTTTTAGCAGGAATCCCTAGAGGCCTTGATTATGGATATAAAAGTCCCATTTTAATACCATAAAGGACAATTTGTAACTCCTGACACATGCCAGTCTACAGGATTAGCCTCTGCCCCAGTCAGAGGTTTAACCTATTGTGGGTGAGTGGGGTGTGCAGTGCATTGGGGAGAAATGTGTTGCACACCCCCTTTGGCACTCACAGGGTTAATTAGCACACAAAGCACTACAAGGCCAGTGGGACAAAAACACAAACCATATGGTTGATTTAAATGGACGTTTTAACCTATTGAATGCTAGAGACGTCTCCAACACATTGCAGTGCAATACATGGAGATCTCTCTAACATTTCATGAATTAAAAGACCCATTTCGATCAATAGAGATTTGGGAAATGTTTACTTGTTCCCTATTGTCTAGTTAGTTTGCACCAGAATAACTGCAGCTCTGTTTAATACATTTGTCAGAAACCAAATTCTTTTTACATGTTGCCCTTGATACACAAAGTTGCTAACTAATATATTATGCAACAGAGCACTTTTTTGGTGCTAGAAGACATTGGGGGATTCACTAAACTGTTATAAAAAGGTGATAAAATGGAGATGACATCTCCAGTGATATCATTTCTCCAGTTCCTATGTTATTCTATAGAGCCACTGCACCAAGATCTCCAAAGCTAAAGAAATCTTAGTACATAGGCTCCACAGAATAACATAGGAACTGGAGAAGTAATAAACTGATGACATCATCTCCACTTAGAGAATCTCCCACCTTGTTCTTGAGAGCTGATATGGTCATTGATAAACAGTACTGATATATTTACCATTTCATCAGTTAATTACATTTGTTTAGCTACTAGCTTCTGCTATGTTAAGATCTAGTTGATTTATATCTACAAGAACATACTTAATTTTACCAAATCCATAGGAATGGCCTGACATTTTTGAAAGCTGTATATTTGATGTAGTATAGGCAACTGACCTCTTCAGGGAAGCCAATCAACCACCTCCATAACCATTATGAGCAAGGCCAGACCAATAGCCAGTCCCTCATCTACTCACTCTCATTCCCTTCTAGAATCACTCTCTCACCAACAACACCATCACAACCTCATTATTCACATGGTCTTTTTTCCCAAACAGGACCACTATTTACATAGACCACTGCACTCAAAAGCACTTCTTTCACCTACCCAAGGCAGTTCATGTGGCAGAAATCTCTTATACCCAATAGCACCCGAGAGCACTTATTCCTTCTGTGTCCACCTACCTTCCTCTAGACTGTAAGCTCTCATGAGCAGGGCCCTCTGATCCTTTTGTTTTCCATGTTCCATTTGAGCTATTTAATATATATGTATATCTACTCCCTCTATAAATTGGAGCTATATAAATAAAAAATAATAATAACTCTGTTGGCTAGTTGAGGATTATGGGAATTATTGCCCACTAACAGCTGGAGAATTGCATGTCTCTCACCTTTGGCTTTACTGATTGCACTGAAGTCTGCAAGAATGAGATCTTAATAGTATGGTCTGTCAGTCACTGATGAAATCATTGTGTTTTGCTGCAAATAAAATCTCCATGGGGACCATGTACTATCACTTGATAAAGGTGAGATATACTCTTCAGTGAATTGAGCTGCAAATTCCTATGTTATTCTGTGGAAGTCTATATACTAAGGCAGGCTTGAACAACCTGAGGCTATCCAGAGACTGAAGACTAGAATACCCACCATCCCCAGACAGATGTTTGAAGGATGGATTGATGGGATTTTCAGTCCTCAACAGCTGGATGACCACAGATTGCAGTAAGGTGTCTCCAACCTGAGTGATCTTAGTTAATGGGATACGCAGAACAACACTGGAGTTGTATAGTGTACATCACACTGGATAGTTTATCTCATCTTTATTTTACCTTAATGCATTTGTACCCTGGAGCTGTTTTAGGAATGGCCAACACACACGTGCTCAAACACATGCACAGACAAGCACATACAAGAACATACACATGCTCACACATGCACACACAAACACAAACACACACACACATACACACACAACACAGACAAGTGTGCACACCCCCACACACACACACACTCAATTCCACTACATGATAGAGGATTGCAGAAAGAGTCCTTCCCACCGGAGTAGGAAAGCTTGCTCCAGAATTGCTACATTCCTGCTTAGTACATCAGCCGCATGTTTTTTCACTCATTAATCACTGGATGATATGTACTGAGGAAGCTGAACACCACAATACCAGATCAATAGAGCAATACAGATAGCTGATGGCCTTCCTGTTCAAGGTGGTCATTATTCCTCTTATTTTTCCATTATCTTTCTTCATGATCCAGATTTATACATGGGGGAGCCAAAGTATAATTAGGTTTCCTTGACGTTTCTGTTATCCAGGGAAAGGAATGTGCATCAGTGGTCATTTCTCTATAGAACAAAGAGTCTTTGATGTCTCTGTTAGAGCTGGGGGCAAAAGGTACGTGTCCTTAACCTCCTCACACACTCTTGTTTGGCTGATCATCTATCAGATTGTATGAATATTGCTGTGTGTGTGAAATCCAGTGCTAATATCATATTGTTATTCCTAGCTGGTCTCACAGGGTAGACTTTTTTTCATCAGTTATCAAAGCAGTGCCTGTGTGGCCATGAAAGACCAAAACGCAATCATTTCTGTGTTTTGATCAGACTGATCTCATGTTTTGTTTTAGAGTAAAGAAGAGTGATTAAAAAAAGAATATAAGAGGCTAATTTAGGCTTAGATTCCATTGCAGACGATAACTGTTCTCACTGTGTTTATATAACAGAATCCTATCAAAGTCTATAGGGAATATTGTAGATTAATAACAGGGGTAAAGTTATCAACTACAGTGCAGTCCTTCCTGATCTTAATTAAATCAAGTGGAGCAATTATGGACTAAACTAGATGGATCACAGCGAACAAATTCATTGTTTTGATGATTTAAATTCTGCTTTTAATCCCCTGAATGCTAGAGAGGTCTCCAAAGTGTTCAGCATTTAGCATTCAAGGGGTTAAATCCACATTTAAATCACAGGGAATTTGGGGAACATATGTTTATCCCTGTGGTGCATTTTGTTTGCTCAAGCATGCATCCAGTTCTCACTGCAGCCTTGATAGCCTTTAATGCTGGACTCCTCAATTGCAGGACATCGAGCTGTTGGGAACTACAACTCCCATAATCCCCAACAAGCTATTGGCTGGTTGGAGATGATGGGGTTTGTAGTCCACAATAGCTGATGGTCCAGCAATTGATTTCCTCTGATTTACTGTCTGTATGTGTAGATAAGGTATGGATTTATGTATTAGAAAAGGTGAGGTGTGCCGCGTGCATGACATTCATGTGTGGATATTGAAGGAAGTGAAAAATACAAATCCCTGATCTGTGTGTAACAGATAAAGATGAGGAGTGTTTGTCTTGATGTCTCTGTTTTAGATGAAGAAGGAATATGCCACCATATGTGTTTTAGGAAGATGCGAGAGGCATCTGTCCTGATATCTGTGTTTTAAAAGGTAACAACCATGTGGCCTGGCCTGATGCTTTCGTAATAACCATTTACGGACTAACACCATAAAGGTTGGCAAGGTTGGCAAGCATGGGCTTGAAAGGCCAATCTATGAGTTTACAAATATTTCCCTATACTTTCTTTTCATGGAGAAGTGTGATATTGGCCATGCATGTAGGAAAGATGTTCCCAAAGTTGAAGGGCCAATTTTTTAAATGTAAAATTCACATGGTCACACTGATTGCCATTGGCGTGACCATATGAGTAAAATTAAAAATAGTGTGGGATTTATGGATCCTGCGCTAAGAATAATAATAGAAAATGATCAGAACGCCTCCTTATATTTTCCCTGTTATTGATCAACTATCTGGTCACAATTGGTGATCTTTACTGTGATTAGGGCAAACAAATTGGTCACAAGAAGAAAGAAATGGAAAACAGTCTGTCTCACCTTTTGCAGGAAAGTAAGTTCCTCCACTGTCTTGTGTAATGTTGGCGAGTGGATGTGTGTATATGTGTGTGTGTTAGTGTGTATGTCCGCACATGCATGGTTGCATATAGGTGTTTGTGTACATGTCTCTATGATTACATGTACATGAATTGAAATCCTTGGGCTTAATTCTGGCACAAAAACAATTAGATGCTCACCTACATTTTCCTTCCCACAAGAGGTTCCATGGGAAGGAGAAACATCTTTCCTATTACACCAAAATTCCTGGATGAAGGAGAGTAAACATTCATACCACTTTTGCCTTTGTATTAGGGGATGTGAGAAGTACATGACCCTGATGTCTGTGTATTAGGAGGAGGTGAGAAGTATGTGTCCCTGCGTGTGTATTAAGACAAGGGTAGAAGTGCATTTCCTGATGTCTGTGTCTTTGTGATGTAGGTGGGAGCTAAATTATGTGTTTTTGTAAATCTGTGGAAGTGTTGATGTGTGTTTCTATATGTCCCATACTGCTTTCTGTACTTGAAATAATATGAAAAGAAATGTGTGTGCTGGACACTGTGAGGCTGGTATAGTAAGAGGAACTGGAGCAATTCTGTACAAAACCACTGACACCATAGGTAACAAATAAACCATTCTCCAAACCTCCATTCATTTCAAAGGGGCTTTTAACTTGTTGAATTCTGGGAGTGTCCTCTAGCTCACTGATTTACAAAGCACTGAAGACCTTTTCAATGGGTTAAAAGCCTCATTACATCAATGACCATATTCATTTGCCCACTGTGGTGCAGTTTTTTTTACTCCAGAAAGATGAACTAATGTGTGATAAACAGGTGATAAAGTGGAGATAAATTCTCTATTGAGATAAACTTAAGTTCCAATGTTATTCTATGAACCTAAGCACTAAGATGGCTGCAGTTTGAGAGATCTTAGTGTATAGACTCAGTAAAGAGTTTATCACACACTGGAGAAGTAATCTCTTATTTATCACACCTTTAGCATAGTTTAGGGCATCTCTCCTAGTTCTTCTTTGGACTTCAGCCTCTGTCTTGGGCAGTTGGGTAAACAGACTTGTACATCTGATGAGGCCCTAAGAGAAAACTAATAGAAACAGGCACAGTGTGTCCCATATCTTATAAAGAATTGTATGTATTTATCTCATGATGTATTTTTGCAATTACAGGAAGCAACAATGGAGAAGCATTGCCAGAGTCACTGCCTTCTGCCCCGGGTACCTTGCCTCACTTCCAGATGGAACCAGATGATGCCTACATAATCAAAAGCAACCCCATCAAACTCAGATGCCGGGCCATGCCAGCTATGCAGATCTTCTTCAAGTGTAATGGAGAATGGGTTCACCAGAATGAACACGTGTCTGAGGAGAGTGTGGATGAAGGTACAGGTGAGCAGTGCATTTCCAGTATATCTGGACAACTGAGGGTCTTGGAGGAAAACTAACATATCTTGCTATGGCCAAAAAAATCCTGATAGCCCCCCACTTGGGGCTAGATTGGAAATGGCTCCAGAGGGCTTTCTTTGCCTTCCTCTGGATAAACAGGGGTGTCTTTTTTCAGCCTCATCTACTATGTTACTATGTAAGAGTCATACCCTCTTCAAGCAGTCCTGGATATCATGTTCATGGAGGGATTTTTTTTCAAACAGAAGAGCCTACTTAAATGGACAGTAATGGCCCATAAAAAATTATTTTAGTTTTGTAGAGGTTAAAAAATGAAAGTATATGCTACAAATCCTATTTCTCAAACCACTATGGTTTGAGAGATATTCGCTTTCAAAGTTCCCCCTCCCTCTCCTTCTAATTTGAGTTGTGCAACTTGAAGAGGCTCTTCAGCAGAGCTGAAATTGTATTATTTAGAAATAATTACTTCATTGGAACGGTCTACAAAGTGTGCTTGCAAACCAGGCACACTTTGTAGACCTTACCAATGAAGTAATTATTTTCCTATAATGCGACTTCAGCTCCGCTGCAGAGCCGCCAGCTGGTCTCCGGACCGGGATCTCCTACTGTCAGCACAGAGCTGATGTCAGGAGAAGGGGAGGGAGAGGGGGAACTTTGAAAGCGTGTATTGTACCCTTCATTATGCCCTTGATAAATTACATTAAATATGTTAGTGCCCCTAATGTTCAAGATTATGTGTTGGGGTGCCCCCAGCAAAAAAGGTTGAGAACTACTGCCATTGAGGTTTGAGAGAGAGGATTTGTACCATATAGCTTCATTTTTTAACCTCTACAAAACAAAAAACTATTTTTTATGGGACATTACTGACCCTTAAACCTTATAAAGACAAGAGATGCATGCAATGCATTGTGGATAATGTGTTGCACACATGTGGTCCTTAAAAGGTTAAGATTACCATGTGCTGTGGATAGATATTCTGTAATGTGGCCCTGTTAGAAAGTGTTATGTCTGCTTCCTGATATCCGGGGCTGATTTTAAGATGTTATCTCTTGAATAAAATCACAAGTGCAAGTTATTAGGGGCCATTAAGACTTTATAGCTATAATATGGTAAGTGTGTGGGGTTATTATTAGGAGGCATTAGATATTCTTTAATGAAAAACCTCTCACAGTCCTCAAAATGCAGATCCTGGCTTCTTTACAAGAGTCTGGGTAACCAGATACTGGAGTGGTTGGTTGGGTAGATTGCTTCATCTAATTAATGGTGTTACCTTTTTTTTTTTTCAATTATTGTTTTTATTAAGAGCCAAATCTACCATATATTACAAACTTACAAATATATGTGTAATGACATTGAAGCATGATAACAGAATACAAGGTGTAAACCATTTTTACATTTTTGGAGCAAAAGAGCCATATACCAGATTGATCTGAAATTTAACTAACAAGGTACTCTATTCCCAAATAAAGATGAGCGAGCACCCCGATGCTCGGGTGCTCGGGTGCTCTGACCGAGCACCCCCTGATGCTCGAGTGCTCGGCCGAGCACCCGAGCCCCATTCAAATGAATGGGAGCACTCGAGCATTAAACCAGGCACCCCCTGCTCTGATGAGCGGAGGGTGCCTGGTCAATGTCCCCCTTCATCTCCGCTATGCCCCTCTTCCACAATGTCCCCCTTCATCTCCTATGCCATAGCGGAGATGAAGGGGGACATTGTGGAAGAGGGGCATAGCGGAGATGAAGGGGGACATTGTGGAAGAGGGGCATAGACTCTATGCCCCTCTTCCACAATGTCCCCCTTCATCTCCGCTATGCCCCTCTTCCACAATGTCCCCCTTCATCTCCTCTATGGCATAGGAGATGAAGGGGGACATTGTGGAAGAGGGGCATAGCGGAGATGAAGGGGCACATTGTGGAAGACGGGCATAGCGGAGATGAAGGGGGACATTGTGGAAGAGGGGCATAGAGTCTATGCCCCTCTTCCATAATGTCCCCCTTCATCTCCGCAATGCCCCCTTCATCTCCGCAATGCCCCCGTACCTCCATTCCCTGGTGGTCCAGCGGAGCGTCTTCGGATCTGTGCCTCTTCCGGCACAGATCCTCTTCACCCGAGCATGTCGGGCGAGCACATGGCGGTACTCGTACGAGTACCGCCATGTGCAGAGCAGAGTGATGCTCGAGCCGATCCGAGCATCGGCCGAGCACGCTCGCTCAACACTATTCCCAAATAATCTAAAAGCCAATGAAAATAACTGCTATCATCCCCATCCCTTCCCTTGCAGGCGCAACCCCCACAGCTGTGGACGTACAGCGGCTTCTACAGATGTTACCGAAAATAGAATAGTGTACGCATGTGAGGTCTCATGTACCTGTATATATGCCCAAGCCCCTTGGAAAGACACATCTGTCTCAGGCAAACACACACCAGCAGTGCTGCCACACTCCCCTTATTTGGTAAAATTTTTGAGGGGATCCCCTGTGCAAGTAGACGAGTTTATAGTGTTCCAAACTTTATAATGGTTTAAAGCGAGAACTGGATTTGCATCTTAGGTGCTTTTTGGCAAGGCAGCCTAAGTGCCCTTAATTAGATGCTCTCATGGCCACACCTCTGCTCCACACATAACCCCACCTACTTCTATCTGACATGGAAAATACTCAAATTACTACCTTCAGCTTAGCTTATGACATATAAACATAAAGAAACATTTTAACTGCTTGGCTGCTAGTGATGTGTTGGATACATATCTAGCATCCAATTTTATTAATCAAGGGGCAGTAAAGACTTTATAAACTGGTAAATAAAAGTGCATCCATGAAACATGAGCATGTGTTTGGTGGATAATTGGAATTGGAATTACTCTGGCCACTTCAACATCTCAATTTATGGGTGTGGTCAGCACAGCAGATGTGCTCTAAAAATTTGTCACTCAAGACAGTTTCCTACTTTGGCTGATGGGAAATCCAGCCCTGGTGCAGCAGTGCAGTGCTTACTCCACCACTCAGTTGTAATTTGGCTTGCCAGCAGGACTGTCCAAGTTCTGTCCTCAAGGGCCACCAAAAGGCCAAGATTTCAGGATTTCCCTAATTAAGCACAGGTGAGTTAATCAGTGGCTCATTCATATACTGACTGGCTCACCTGTGCTTAAGCCTGGAAATCCTTAAATCCTGCACTATTGGCCACCCTTGAGTACTGGACTTGGACAGCCTTGCCTTATAGACTACTGCTATAACAGTATCATGGCATCTATAATAGCACATGGTGAAATATGAGAATTAGATGCTACTAAATTAAATATTACCATTATGACAAGGATAATGATTGTACACCAGGGGACGGCAACCTGAGGCCCTCCTCTGTGGTGGGATACAACTACTATCAAGCCCAACCAGCCAATTACAGTTGATATTTGTACCACACAAAGCACAAAGAAAAAAAGTAGAGCAATATAAAGTCACCCTACAATAATTAAGTATATGGTGACTAGCTTCAGAATAGTTCTATTACATCTCAGAAGTTCTAAAGTTATCCTTAATCTTCAGAGACTGACGGCCAGGTTAGTGCTGTCAGTCCCTTCCGGTTACCTTGTGGAACACTGCAATGCTTCTTAGAGGAGACTGGGACTGACAGCGCAGGCGCACAGACAAGATGTCAGCACTGATGCCTGGCTTCCAGTCACCGAAGATTAAGTATTACTTTAGAATCGGGTACTTCTGAGATGTAATAGAAGCTAGTCACCATATACTTAATTATTGCAGGGAGTCTTTATAAAATGTGAAAGTACCGCTTTGAGAAGAAAATCCATCACGTTTGAAAATGTGTCGCAAAGAATGAAAAATGACGTAAATAAGATCTTGATGAATACTGCCCTTAAAAATTCTTATGTTAAAAAATGTTTTTGGTTTTGTCTTTGAAATGAACATTTTCAGAGAAACAAAAACATTTTTTGACTTTAAAACAACAAAGACCATTTTTTACCAGTTAACTCTATTGGATTGCTTCTTACTCCTGATAATAGTACTTTAATTTGTCTTCCCCAAGTTTAGACAATTTTTAATTTGTCGGGACAAAATTGAATTAATGTTAATCAGACAAAAATTTGACAATTATAAGAAATATTTTTTTCTGAAAATACCTTACTTATGATGGTAGAGTAAAAAAGACTGCTTTTTCCCTTTGGCAGAGATAGGAGGAATTGGATGTAAAAAATTATAGTAACGTGTCTGAGAACCGGCAGACCATGTCGTTAGAACTTTATCGTTCTGATTACATACAATTTCAGTTACACCACTTTGACCAAACAGAGTTATTTAGAACTATAACATTTGAAATATTGATCACTGTTTTGTACATTGTGTGACATTTGGTAATAGTGTGTGTGGGTTATACTGTAAGTCCTGCAAAGGAGATGGCAGTGGGGAACCAGAGTGCAGAGTGGGCTGTTAAGTCCAGCACTTTGGCTTGTTTAAAGGAGGAGTAAACTTTTTTTATGAAAAACTATATATTGTAGGGATTTTCCTACTGAGTAAAATAAGGGTACTCCCACTGCTGGAAGATTTATACTTACAGAGTTATTACAGTTTAAACCCATGTTTTTTTACATTAGCAGTGCCCTCTAGTGATTAAATTCTAATTAGATTTCCTGTTAGATTCTAATGGAGAGGAAAGTCAGAAAAGTCAGACACATACAATTCTCCATAGAACGTGATAGAAACTGCCTTTCATTTCCTGTCAGTTAGAACTATCAGGAAGTAAACACAGTAAATTCACTTCCTGATTATTTAAACTGCTATAATGTTTGAAAAAAAACATCTGACAGTGATGGGAGTGACCTTGTTTTATTCATTAGGAAATGCTCTATAAAATATGTATTTTCATAAAAAAAGTTTACTGCTCCTTTAAGGAATACTCCATGTGCTAAGGAATGTTTGGAATGTGAATTGACTCCTGCTGTGCTTCATTTACCAGTCTGGGGCGGTTGTTATAGACCAGTTAAAATGTCCCTTTTTCAAGCACTAATTTGTATTCCTATCTTGATAAGAGTGTCTGGAAGTGTATATAAGCAGTGTGTTTTATCAATAAAGGCTTTTCTGTTCTACCCTCCTTAATACAAGTCTCGGCTGTATTTCTGGAGGGGGATTGGGCTGGGGATTCTCTCCCTAGCCACTGCAAGAGCGAATTCACTTGCCTCACCAGTCTACTGGCATAGGGCCTCTAAAACTCCACCTAGGGTTCTGCAGCTAAATTAACTAGGTCTGCCAGGCTGCCAGGGGGCAGCATCCAGTTGTTCCTGCCTGACTATCCAGGACCTCCATACACCAGGAAGTAGCAGGGCTCCAGCCAGCCATGGAAGAGGGGCAGCAGCAGTGGCAGTTCAGGAACCGACGACCCGAAAAGGGTCCGGTAAATCCTGGTACTGTCACAACCACTTTTTGAACATCTCACCCTATGTGTGGTGTATAGATGTGTGAAGCTGCAGTTACAACTTCTTCTCCAGTAAAACATTTTAGGGACATACCCAGCAAGATAAAGAGGTAAATTTCAGGAGCAAACCAACTGCACCATACAGTCAAATACAATTTCCTAAATATAAATTGATATAAACAGGGGTTTTAGTCCCTTGAACACTAGAGAGGTCTTTAGTGTATTGCTTCACAAAGTTTTGGGGATCTTTCTATCATTCTATATGTTGCACACCCCTCTGGCACTCAAAGGGTTAAAAGTACCATCTAAATTTATGGGGATTTACATTTGTCCCCTGTGGTGCAGTTGGTTTGCTGCAGAATTATATCTCTTCAAGTTGCTTGATAGGCCTTTAGAAATTTTGGGTTCCTAGTAATAAAGGTGCCTTATTGTGATCACATCACACTCTAAAATATACAGAGCTGTGTGGGTCTTCCCAGCATTTACCAATCTAGATATTATGAGTAACAGTGAATGTGTCACCAAGCTGCCTTAAAATAAATTCAATTAAGACAAATCTGACGTCCGAGTATTGTTCAGCCGTCTGCACGATTGACAAGAGAACATCCTTTTGACAACGGTGATTAACGAGGCAGGAAAGTTTCCATTCACATCAGAAAGTTAGCACCTGTCATATTGCCTTCTGCCTTCAGAATCCCCAGTGGAATCGTTAAAGGCTGTGAGGTGTGACAGTGGCACCCATAGGAGCAACTAGAAGGATCACATGCAATAATTTTAGGGAATTAAGGAGGAAGTAATGAAGAATGAAATTGAAGTAAATTGTGTGGAAGGTGCTAGATATTGTGTTAACTGTGAGCGAAGTGTCAGTGACACTTTTCTGAGTAAGAAAGATTCTATATTAAGGGAATCTTGTGTCAGGTGAACTTGATGTAGCTTTTGTTGAATGCATATTGATGAATCATGTGCATAGTCTGAGAGAAAGAGAAGAAAGCAGAGCCTTCAGCCTCTCTTGGGACTTTCCATGATAGCTTCCTTTTCTGAAGACCTTTTCTATGTAGCTGCAAAGTGTGAGTATGCACATGTGTAAGCATTATATGCATCAACATAATTGCAGTGTGGGAATGAAGAACTCGGCTTGGGAACATGTTGCTTGAATGTTTTCCATAGTGGAAGATCTACTGAATAATGGTCTTGGGCAAAATAATGTCTGGGCCCCCAACTTCTGAAAACACCAAATTTTTATACTCAATAGTCAATGCACCCCTGAAGTTGAGCTTTTTAACTGGTTCACCAATTGAAATTCAGTTCATGGTTTCATATAGTTCAGGGGTAAGTTGGCTTAAACCTTTGACTTCCAGAGAGGTATCCAATGCATTGCAACGCAATGCGTTATGTAACTCTCTGGCACTCAAAGGGTTAAATTTCCTCCTGGCATGAATTTCTGCAGAAATTAGGAAAATAGCTTATTTTCTTTGGAAATGTTTGCAAGGAGGAAATGCCATCTTCTGCACATTCCTAATGTTAACTACTTGTGCGTGTTCAGAGAGAGGATAAGAGTGGAGAAAGTATTCACAGTAAATCTGGCTACATCAGGGGTCTCCAACTTAAGTTCCAAGCGCTCCATAGACTATGATTTCAGGACACTTCTTTTTCATCAAAGCTTTCGATGTGGACTTGCCACCTTGATTCAAGTTTGCATAGTTTAAAATATTTAAAACTGCTTATGTGTCATATTAGCCAAAAGACCATCAAATGTACATTTAAGATGATATGTATCCTTGGAATCATATGCTAATGTATGCTAATTGTGCCACCCTATGGTACCAGTGACGTTTCATATGCTAATTAAGCTTTTCAGTGCCATTTGTGTGCTAATGAAGCCTTGTTGAGTGACATTTCATATGATATGAGGGTTTTTAGTGACATTTCATATGCTAATGAACAACTTTTCTGAACCAGGGGACTTTCACTTTCATTTGCCACAGAAATAAAAGTGGGAAGATTTCCTAAACTATACGTTTACTGGACTTTTGGATTACATGACACAAAAGCAGTTTTGAATTACGTTTTCAAATATACAAACTTCAACCAAGGCAATAGGTTCACTTTAACCCGTTGAGTGCCAGAGGGGTATCCAACGCATTGCAAAGCAATGAGTTGCATACCCCATCTGACACTCAAAGGGTTAAAAGAATCCAAGTCTTGTATTGACTCAACTATGCTCAGTTACAGTGATATAATTAACAATTTGAGTAAAAAAGAGCTATTCAGCACATTGCAAAACAATGCATTGGATATCTCTGTCATTCAAAGGGTTAAATTCTGTCCTGTCAGGTACCCTCAGTGATGCCCATGGGGTACAAGGTTCTAAACGTACCCTAACCGTCTTTAATCATTCATTCATTCATTCATTCATTCATGTTAACCTTCATCAAACTGTGTCTAGTTAAAGTGATAGTAATGTTTCAAAATAAAAGCAGCTCCAATTAATCTTCATAGCATTTGGGCCGCGGAGAGTGTTATTTCAATACTGTCAGAGCTGTAGTTCAATAGTAACTGACTGATAAAGTTTCCCCCTCCTGCCCATTTTACCTAGTGTAAGCGGCCTCTCCTCAGATGTGGAATCTGGTCTATTGACCAGACAGCTCACAGCAAGGGACAATCTTCTTACTGTGAGCATAAGGAAACCCTACCCCCCTTGACAGGTTTTTCAGGTTTTCCCTTATACTCACTGAAGATTGTTGCTCTCTGTGATCCATCCGGACAGTCTTGCTGCTCTGAGGTGAGAAGTGTTACATCAGTAAAAGGGGCGGGAGGGGGATACTTTATCATTCAATTACCCTTGAACTACAACTCTGACAGTATTGAAATAATACTCTCCATGACCCAAATAATATGACCATTAATTGGAGCTGCTTTTATTGTGAAACATTACTATTCCTTTAAATTGATCATCAATGGCTCAATCGGGAATTTCTGTGATACACTAAGTAAAATAATTATCAGACAGTGTAATTGTATCTGTTTTTCTGCTGTATTATTTTGCAAGGTGGAGTTATCAAGCAGTGAGGTTTCCTTGTTGCGCATGTATATACCCCATATGGTTACACTTACCTCTAAAAAAACGTAGCATTACTTTCATTCAAGACTAGTTGTGTTTTAGACTTCATTTTCATAAACCCTTTTTAGTGCCATGGGTGTTTGTAATGCATTGCACACACCTCTGGCACTCAAAGAGTTAAAGCTTTAAGGGCATAATATTGCCCTTATGTCTCTGTGTATACAATTTACACCTTTAACCATTTGAGTGCCAGGGAGATATTCATCACATTGCAATGCAGACACTTGTTATTCAAAGCTTCAAGGTACTTTAAACTATTTATAAAATCAAAAGGGAAACAAAAAATAAAAAAGGATCAAATGTCAGAAATACATATTATTGCTGAATTAAATTGGCTTATTAACCCCTTGAATGCCAGAGCAGCCTCCCATGTATTGCAGTGTAATGCTTTGGAACTTTTTCTAGCATTTAAGTCAGTGATTCATAGTGTTAGCCCTTGGGACACACAAACTGGCCCTGTTTTTTTTAAAATATATTCCTGCTTGTTTACATGTGGGTAATCAGCGACACAGTAATTTTCATTGTATTACCTGTACTTAAAGGAACAGTAAACTTTCTTTATGAAACAATATATATTGTAGGGTTTTTCCTGTTGAGTAAAATTAGGCCCATAGTATCATTATTTGTCCCAAAATTGATCCACTTTCCTATAAATATATGTTCCATCCTGTCCTTTTTAGAATGACATTTTCGTCACACCAACTGTTAAAACAATTGTGTGGCTAAACATAATAAAAATGAAGCTGTAAAAATGTGTTTTATTCATTGCTGTTCAATGCCATTCTTAAGAGCTTTGCGGTGCCAATCCAGTCCTTGCTCCCTCCATATAATTTCTTTGCATCTTATCCTACTGTGGTCTTCCTGTATCGTCTTATACTCACACAATTGCTTAGCAACTCCACGGCTGCCTAACATCATCTAAAGCATATTCAATAACTATATCTGGCCTTTTCATCTATTTCTTTTTTTCAGATTGTAGATAAGAAAAAAAATATACAAAGGCTTATATCTATAAAATTCAATCTTTTACTTTCAACATTCTGAAAGATTAATCAAAACAACTCACAAATTGTAACATAGTTGACGAGGCCGAAAAAAGATATGCATCCATCAAGTCCAGCCCATGCCAAATCACCCATAATTCTCAATATTGTTCTGTGCTAGATATGCATCCATTATTATTATTTTTGTTTTAAAGCAGTAACAGCATCTGCAAGCACAGCATCCCGAGGCCAAGAATTCCATAGCTTTAACTCCCTTACTGTAAAAAAAATCCCTGCCTTTGTTTTAGTCTAAAGTGCCTTTTCTCTAGTCTTAATGATGGCCTCTTGTTCTTAACTCAGCTCTTTCAGTTCATAATTAATTGGAGAATTCTTCGTATTGATCTTGAATGTATTCGTAAATGGTAATCAATCATCCCTTAGACGTCTCTTCTCTAATGTAAACAAACCCAATTTAGCTAGTTTCTCTTTACAACTCAGATCCTTCATTCCCTTTATCAGTTTTGTTGTCTCTGCGCTTTTTCCATTTCAATGATTTCTTTTTTAAGAACTGGTGCCCAAAACTGAACTCCATATTCTAGAGCAGCCTTACCACAGATTTATATAGAGGTATAATTATATTAGCATCCCATGCATCTATACCTCTTTTTATGCAGGAGAGTACACTTTTGCTCTTGCAGCAGCTGAGTGACTCTGCACACTGCTGAAGTCTATCGTCTATCAGTACTCCTAAATCTTTCTCTAATGAGGATTCTGCAAGTTGTTTCCCATTTATTGTATAATTAGGCTTTTGCTAAATCCAAGTATACTACATCAACAGCAATTACCTTGTTCAAATTACTACTTACCCTTTCATAAAATCCAAGTAAATTAGTCTGGCATATCTATTCTTCGTAAAACCATGCTGACCCTTACTAATAATATTGTCCTCAGTGATCCACGTACATGAATGAAAAATGTCTGTGATTTTGTCTATTTGCCCATAGTCTGTCACTGTTGCTTCCTTTGTATATACAGAAGCAAAGAATGTGTTTATGGTGTTAGCCATAGCCTTGTCCTCACAAATCAATTCACTTTCTCACCCTTAAGAGGACCAATATCAACCTTAATTTTTTTCTTATTAATATACTTGTAGAATTGTTTAGGATATTTCCTGAAGGTAAGGTAAGTAGTAAGGAAAAATACTGAGTATCAGATGCAATGCACTGGCATATAGAGCATACTACAGTTATCTAAACTGCATTCATAATGTGGCCCTTCAGCATGTTCTGGTCTACAACCCCGAATCGTCTTAAGCAGACACTGTCTTTGTTGCCAAGCTCTGATCTACTACACAGAAATTCTGTCCAAGTGAAAGAGGGAGGAGGATAATATAGGGAGAAGGAACCAAGAGGAAAAAAACAGTGCATCCTAGGCTTCACGCATGGTTCACAACACAGGATATATACATATATTTAATGCATGGAGGAAGACAATACCAGCCCACTGCCCACAGACATACAAATCAGAATGGGAAGGTGGAGATCACAACGTATGTGTAAAATACTCAAAAAAATTCAGAAAATATTAAAAAAGAGTTCTGAGGCTGTGTTTTTATTATTCCCAGATATTTAAAGATTCAAACCCAGACCAGGGACCTTTCCATCACAGGTGCTCCTGGCACCCAAGATCCCAGGGACATAAGGGCTGACATGTTCCAGTTAATGGCCATAGGTCTCCACCAGTCTTAGGAGTTTATCCAAATAATTATCTGTATCTCCCAGGAAAAGGAGGTCCGCATATAGCGCAATTTTATCTTCTCTTCGTCCCTCCTTGCAGCTCTTTATCCATTTGAGTGACAGAAAGGTATCGTTGCAATGCAATGGATACCTCTCTGGCACTCGAAGGGTTAAATATGCATTTGCTCAAATGAGTGCCGCCAAAGGCTCATTTGCTAGGGTGAATAAACTTGGGGACAAGGGCCAACCTTGCCACTTACAAAGTTTCAAAGGAAATGTAATAAATCTGACCCCCCCAGTTTGTACACTAGCCACTGGAGCCGCATATTGTATCAAATGAAAGTATCCCCAAAAACAAATTTCATAAGGACACCCCATAGGTACTTCCATTCCATAGAATTCAGGCATTATCTTCATCCAGTGAAGCTACAGCCCTACAGTCAGCGTCCTGGTGAGTTTGGCACAACATAGGCACCTGATGTACCCTTGTCAGGCATGAAGCCAGTTTGATCATGGTGGAGTAGTCAAGTAATAACTTTACTCAGCCTTGTAACCAGTAGATTAGCCAGGAGGACCTTGGCATTAGTAGTAAGCAATGATAGGGGTCTATATGACTCACACAACTGAAGGATAAGCAATATATTTATTGAATTAGCAATTTATTAACAACAGTCATCTTTTGCACTAGCAAATATAGAACAAAAAAGGATGGTATTGAGTGTTGGTGCTATAAAGGGAAATGATCCTTTCAGATGGCAGAGTCTGTTCATATATGAAACGGAATAAGACTAGTGTAATCCAAAGTATAAAACTGCTCCCACTCACCCTCATAAATACTCACACCTCTATTAACATCAAGTGTGCTGTAAAAGTCCTTTTAGAAGTTGCACCTTCTCCAGATGTTTGGTTCATAGTCTCCCAAGGAACAACCAGAATCACAGAAACCTCTACTATTGATCAAACACCTCCTCCTTCAGATTCTCTTAATAATTGTTGTCTCAATGATATATGGTATGTAGGAAACTGGAAAATTAAAAGCAGAAAAGCACAATTGGATAGTATACTTCCACCACAGTGTAATTACTCACATATATGGATAAATCAAGGCGATTTTATTCTCTCATATCTGATATCTCTTGTTATCTTTCCTGCAAATGGCAGACCTTTCAGGCAACAATGAGTCTTCAAGATGTCCCTCATTTTTATAGACACAAAATAGTGCAGTATGTTCTATTCATGGACCCTCTCAACTCACCCAAAATATACATTCAAGATACCACACGATTCAAGCAGAAAGGGGATAACTGATCCCCTTTCCTATTTCTTCACAGGAAATAAATATAAGACTGCATTCACAAAGCAAGTGGAGTCATTCCTCAGAAAAAACATTTCCCATAGTGAGCAAATAAACATTCCCAGTAATTTGAATGTGGCTTTTTTTAAAGGGATAGTAATGTTTCAAACTAAATGCAGCTCCTGTTATTCTTTATAGTTTCTGGGACATGTAGAGCAGTATTATCATTCTCTACAATTTGTAGTTCCAGGGTAATTGAATTATAAAGTGCCTCTCACATACTTTCCAAGTGTCCCTCTTTAGCAGGGACAGTACCTCTTTTAGACCCAAATCCCTCTGTCCCTCTTTCCTACCCTGTTGTCCCTCTTTTTAGGAGATCAGACTGTGTGGTGTGTATATAAGTGTATCACATTATTCTACAGCAATAAAACTCACATTGATGTTTGTTTAAACATCAGTATATGTGTGTATAAATACTTTGATATTGTTATAAGTCATTTATTAGGTTACACAAGGAGGTGTCAATAGGTCATTAAATAGCCTAAAAATCGTCACTAATGCCCCACCCACCAGCCACACCCCCATCAACGCCCCCTAAAACATAAGTGTCCCTCTTTGGCAATTTGAAATGTTGGGAGGTATGCTCCCGCCCCTTTTACCTATTGTAAGCCACCTTCCCTCAGAGACATTGCTATCCCTTCAAACACATGAATGATAGAGAGGTCTCTAACACATTTCAGATCTCTCTAGCATTCAAGAGGTTACAAGTCTCATTTACTCACTATGAATTTTCAATTCGTTTATGTGTAATCTATGCTGCAGTTGGATTGCCCCAGAATTGCTACAATCTCTTTGCACATATGCTTTTCCTTGTCATTGTTAACCCTTTGAGTGCCATAGGCTATGGCACTCAAAGGGTTAAGTACATCATTTTAAGTCTTTGCTGCCCTTTAGGCCTTTTGGCACTCTTTTACTGATTAGTCCTCTCGCTGTGTTTCTGTGCCTCTTATTTTTGCATAAGAATCTCCCCTTGATGTAAATACTTAACTGCAGCTTCTTGTTGGTGTTTCTCAGTTCCGAGCACCCGCATGTAGATAAATGTCCATTTCCAAAGTGTTCAGCACTATGAGCCGCTCAGGCTGTAAATGGATTTTTAAATTGCTGGGGGCGAGACACGCAGGTTAAATCTGTTCCTTTTGAGTGGATAATTTCATGAAAGAAAACAACAGTGGCACTGCGGATACACAGAATACTTAGTATCAGTAGGGAGAACGGCAAAAAGGGGCTCATCTCAAATTTATCAGGGTTGTCAATTAATTTCTTCCCATGTAACTTTTGCTTGTGATATTGCGGAAGTCAGTGCAAGAATTGTTAAATTATAAAATAGTACACTGTACAGATGAATGTGCAAATTTGTCCATACCGTGATCGAATTAACCCTTTGAGTGAGAGAGGTGTACAGAACACATTGCAAACCACTCAAAGGATTAATCAAACTTCCGAAGTGTCGCTCTGTAGGAGGGACAGTCCCTCTCTGTTCCTTGTTCCCACCCTGGTGTCCCACCTTTTAGGAGATCAGACTGTGTGGTGTGCATGTAAGTGCTTGAAATTGTTCCACAGCAATAAAATGCACATTAATGTTTGTTTACTCATAAATTATTCTGTATCAATAAAATACTTTGGTTTTGCACTAAATCATTCACACAAAGAGGTGTCAATAGATCATGAAGTAACCTAAAAATTATTGGTAATACCCTCTTCACCAGCCACACTCACCCCAATATTGCCTAATACAAAAGGATCCATTTGAAATGTTGGGAGGTATGGAATTTAACCCTTTTAGTGCCAGAGATGTATAAAACGCATTGCACTACAGTGTGTTGGATAGCCCTCTGGTACTCAAAGTCTTGAGATACATACATTTTCATGGGATTTTTCTTGTCAAGCTGGGGGAGACTTCCTGTGCATGTGTCCCTTCCTGCTGTGTCTTACATAGTAGAGAATATTCATGGCCTCTAAAACAAATTGGAGTTATTCCGGAGTAAAACCATAGGGGACTAATAAAAATTCCTATATTCTCATGCAATTGAATACTATAGAGGTTGCAGTGCATTGGAGTCTGTAGAATTCCTGGAGAGGACTCATGGGCTCCTACTGGGCATGTGTAAATGAAGCGAATCTCGCCATAAAAGTGGGTGGGGCTTAAACACAATTGGACAGGGAAGTGGGAGGAACCTGTTGGGAAGAAGGCCCAATGCATAACAAGTGGGCAGTCACCCAGGAAAGTGAAGACAGGCAGAGAATCAGCCTTGGTAAATAACTCTAAAGACAGGAGTCTCCGGGGGAGATCCAGAGAGATCCCAGGTGTACAGTGTCCACTGTGCTGCATTTAGTTTACTGCGCTGCAATGTGCTGGATGATTCACTGGCACTCAGTGGGTTACAGACATCAGGTTGGAGAGTTTGGGTCAAATTCAAAAAGTGAAATAGGTGTAGTTCTACAGCAAACCAACTGTACCCCAGGGGACAATTGATAACACCACAAATTCTCCAATGCATGTCTAAGCATTGTGGTGAAGACTCCTGTAACATTCAAGGGGTTCAAAATACCATTTAATTCATTACAAATTTTCAGTTCTGCCTAATGGTGCAGTCAGTTTGCTCCAAAATTACACCCTTTAGCTTATTGAATATGACCCTAAAATGCTAACGGAGAATCACCATCTCCTACTAATAAACCCTCACTTACCTATGAAATCCTAATGGCCCCCATGTTTCCCTTGTGACTTGGTTCAGGAGCTAACCTAAGGGCCAGATTTCCCAATAGGGAGAGAAGGCAACTGCCTAGAGCTCCAATTCTTAAGGGGTGCCTCAGCTGTGCTAGCCACACCCACATTCTGAATAGTGGGTGTGGCCAGAACAATCTCAGTGTTTCTGAACAAGATTATATAGCTCTCTAAAGGATATTATTTAATCCCTTGGATGCTATATACATTTTCAATGCATTGAAGATCTCTGTATCATCCTAGGGGTTAAATATTTTTTTTCTTAAAATACTGAGATAACTAAGTGCAATGAGCAGAGTGAAGTCCCATAGTATTGGTCAGGGGAGGACTCGAAATTTGTGGCCCAGGGGGCAAATACATTCAAGTGGCCCATTTCTATTATCGTTCCAGGCCACTGTTCCAGCCCACCCCCTTTTGTTAATTTTAAAATTGGCATTAATGTTGTCACGTGATACCACATAGCTTACTGTTGAAATGGGGCTACACTAGTGCGCCACTACAAAGCTTAAAATTTAAGTAAAGCTTACCTAGTGATACTATAGAGCTTATACTAGTGTAGCTCCATTTGGATTGTACCTCTGTGGTATCACTAGTGCAACTCCATTTACAGCAGCAGTTGGGAAATTTAGTGAGATGCAGTGGCCTACCAGCCCAGACATATGACCAGCCCAGGGGGCAATTATCCCCCTGCCCCCCAGGCCAGCCCTCCCCTGGTATTGGTAGCAACTCTAATGTCCGCCTCCATGGGCATGACCAAGAAGCAAGGGCAAGCTCCATAAAGGCCATTAGGTTTTATGGCCATAGTAAGGTATGTGCATGTGGAGGGATATTATTAGATGTTTTCCTTTAAGTGCCAGCCAGGGTTAAAATGGGTGTGTGTTTACAAAAAAAAATTGATATACAAAATGGAATCTGCGGCTCATATTTGCAATGAGAATCCATTTTCTACATTCACCTGATGTGTGAATTGGACTTCAGCATTAATATGCACATGCATTGACTCACCGAGCATTGTGAAGTGCTGTGAGGATGGGTGACATGGTACCATTTATCATCCCTGTGCCTTCAGAGCCCCAGCCAGGTGCACAGGAAGAAAACACATTTGGCAAGAGTAGCCCCAGCACGCTGCTGCTGATGGACATTTCAAAGCAGCGATAATGAGCAGGAGATAAGGGGATTATGGGAACATATGTTTGGAAGCAGCTCTGTGACTATTAAACACCAGGTTTAGGCCAAGCAAGGCTGGTGTCCACATACAAGATAAAAGCTGGTGATTCTAGCTAAAGTCCTGATGTTTTATCATCCATCTTCTCTCCTTGTGCTGTTGGAGGGGCCCTGAATACTCTGTATGGCGATCCAGCAGCTATGGGATTAGAAAGGGCAATCTTCTGTTTGCTGTTTATGAAACCTGTTTGTGAGGCTGATGAATCCAACAAGAATTGATATAAATAGTTATTTTTAACCACTTGAATGCTAAAGAGGTCACAAAAGCATTGATTTGCAACGTATTGGAGACCTCTCTATCATTCAAGTATTTAAAAGACTCATTTAAAGCAATATTTGTGCAAACCCCCACCCATGTTGAGGTCTGGGCAAGGCTGCAGCATTGGCAGGCCCTCCACCTATTCAAACAGTAACACCTTGGGACTATGAAAGGCTGCTGTGCAGAGAGAGAGAGAAAGAGAGGACAGATGGGCTTTTAACATACCTATACAGCCACCACTGGCTAGCTATTGTGACTATGTATCCCTTTAAACCAGGGGCATTTATAAAAAAGATTGTTCACTATAACAGTATTGTGAATTTGTGAGTTTAAATCACAATAAAACAATTACAATAATGCTTGTGTCAAAATGATGCATTTTAAATGTTTCTGGCATCAAAACAGTGTGTTTACAATTTTACCATTTAAAATATTGCCTTATTTAAGCAACTGTACCTGAAAACTACCTTAACCTAATATACCATGTTACATACCCTAACCCTACCCTAAAAAATCCCCAAACCCTAACAACTGTACCCCAAAACTACCCTAACCTACCCTACCCTAACCTAAGCTAACTACCTTAAAAACCTCAAACCCACCTCAAACCCTAACAAATGTATCCCACCGACAAAAACCTACCCTAACTGCTGTAATCTAACACAGTAACATAGTTGATGAGGCTGAAAAAGACATGAGTCCATCAAATCCTGTCCAAGCCAAATCCCCCATGTTGATACTGAGGAAAGCAAAAAAAAAAGCCATTTCCAGTTTAGCCCCAATGAGTAAAACACTCCTTCGTGACTCCAAATGGCAGTCAGATAGTTCCCAGGATCAACAACCTATCTGCATTGAATCCAACTGTCATAATTCTGAATATTTTTCTGTGCTAGATAGGCATCCATTACTTTTTTAATAGCAGTTACTCTACCTGCAATCACAGCAACCTGAAGCAAAGAATTCCATAGCTTTACCAAGCATACCGTAAAAATTTCTGCCTCTGTTTTAGTCGAAAAAGCCATCCTCTAATGAATGACCTCTTCTTCTTAGCTCAGCTCTTTGAGTAAATAATTCATTGGATAGTTCTTTGTATTGACCTTGAATATATGTGTAAATGGTAATCATATCATCCGTTAGACATCTCTACTCTAATGTAACCAAACCCAAGTTGGCTAGTCTCTTTACAACTCAGATCCTCCAGTCCCTTTATCGGTTTGTTGCACGTCTCTGCACTTTTCCTAGTTTAATAATCTTTTAAACAGAGGTAGAATTATATATGCGGTGGATGCTCCTCGGGCACTCAAAGAGTTAAAGTGTGAAAAAAAAAGTGATAAAACGGAGATGACTTTTCCAGTGTAATAAATGCTACAAGTCCTATGTCATTTTATGGAGCCTATGCACTATGATTTCTCAAGACGACATGGCTCCATAGAATAGCATAGAGCCTGTAGAGTTTATCACACTGGAGAATGTATCACCACTTTATCACCTGATTATCACACTTTACTGCATATCCCCCCAGGTTGGGTTGTTCTTATCGCTTTTTATAAAGAACCTTTGTCAATTACTCAAGGTGTTTCACAGGGTAAACTACAAATAAATTTTACCTTTTGAGTCATTGTAGCTAACATCTGATTAAAAAAATATGATTGAGCTGAAATAACTTTTAAATAAAACATCTTCTACTACTTTGTTTTGTTTTTGTTCATTTGCCCCTTTAACCATTCACATTGCAGAAAAAGCAACCAAGTGATGGCTGACAAAAGAAGAAAGAAGATTAACCTTTTGAGTGCCATAGTGGTACGCAAAGCATTAATGCACCATCAACATCATTCAGAATTGCATCTTGTCATTTCCCTAATCATCTGAACAAGACAGAAGAGATGTGTAAAGGAGATCAGCCTGCTGTTTTTATGAATATATATATATATATATATATATATATAGAGAGAGAGAGAGAGAGAGAGAGAGAGAGAGAGAGAGAAAGAGATCAGACCACCTTTAACTGGGGGACACATATGAAAAAATACATACCATAGGGGTGCTTTGATTTTTTTTCTGCCTTTTCCTGCAATGTGATTGGCTAAAGAGACAAATGAAACCAAACAAAAACAAAACACAGCCTGTTGCGACCTTGCAAACCCAGTTGTTTCCTGTGAAGTACAGAAATCTTGCACTCACCCCTACTGCCAAGCTAATGCCACCGGGATCTGGACAAACTTGGGTCACAGTCTAGAGTTTGATGGAGGTGCATTAATTGACTTTCCCTTTCCTAGTGCTTAGCAATGGCTATATAGCTGCAATTAAAACAGTCATCAAACTACTGATAAACTATATGTTATGATATAAGTATTCTCTTGTACAGTAGTCATTTGCCCACTGATACAACTTAATCCATGGGTAGGCAAACTGAGACCCTCCAGCTGTTTAGCACTAAAATTCCCATCATCCCCTCCAGCCGTTTACATTTTGGAAATGACACTGCAGAAAATTATCTTTAGTAATTGGGTCGTTTTGCTATATCCTTTGATATTGATTTATAACTTATTTACTAACCTATAAGGTTTATTTTTTTGTTCTGTGTCACATTAGTCATACATTTGTGAGGTAGTTTTTATATTTTAACAGGAATGAGACATTTAAGCAAACTTAAAGGGATAGTAATACTTCATTTTATCTTTATCTTATTTTGTAGGCATTAAAAAACATGAAGAAAGATATAAGTCTTATCTCTCAAACCTTTATGGTTTGAGAGATATTCACAAGCAAAGTTTCCCCTCCCACCCCTTTTACCTAGTGTAAGCCATCTGTTCTCAGATGTTGAATGCAGTCCATAGACCAGACAGATAACAGCAGGGGACAATCTTATTCCTATGAAAACAATGAAATCCCTGCCCCCCCCCCTTGATAAGCTTTTCAGGTTTTTCCCTTATCTTAATTGAAGATTATCCCTCTCTGCAGTCTACCTGAGCACCTTCCTTCTGATCTGGCTGAACAGCGTTACATCAGTAAAAGGGGCGGGAGGGGGATACTTTGTCATTGAATTACTCTTGAACTACAACTCTGACAGAATTGAAATAACACTCTCCAAAGTCCAAATACTATGATGATTAATTAGAGCTTATCTTATTATGAAACATTACTATCCCTTTAAATAAACAGGCTTATCCTTCCACTAACATTCTTCTTCTGATTTTCATTCCTCCGGGAAGTTCAGCAAAAAGGAACAAGATACTTCCCATTGTGGGGAAATTCACACAGGAAGGAAATTAACTGTTCAAAGGTCCACAGATAAAATATGGGATCAGTCTAATCAGGGAGTGGGAAAAGTCACAGTTCTCCCCTGCAACCTCTGCTACTCTATGTGCCGTATGCAGAAAACTAAGGAAGAGCCATTTTGGAGCAAGCCAACTGTGCCATGGGCCATAGATAAAATGTCCTCGAATTCCCATTGAAGTAAATGGAGTTTATAACTCCTTGAAGAGGTCTCCAACACGCTAATTTGGATTAAAGGGATAAAAGCACAATTTAAATCAAAGGGAATTTTAAAATGTTCTCTATGGTGAAGTTGGTTCACCCCAGAAATATTCCTCTTAAACTTTTTGCATATGGCCCTATTTGACTTGTTTTTTTAATAGTAGTGTAATATTATTTCCAATATGAAAAAAAACATGATATCTACAGTCTTCCTTGGGATTTATATTGAAGGAATTAGCTTCAGCTGATATTTATGAGAACTGAAATTGACTGACACACATCAAGTCTGAGCTGTGAGAAGCTTCAAGTCTACAGAGAGTGAGAGACTGATTTGATAAACCGTACACAAAGCCTGCTTGGAGAATGATGGAGAAAACTATTTCTCCCCGTACCTTACAGTAAACAATGGTTTTAACAAAATCATTTACTCATATCTTCTCAGTGAGTCTGTCAGTTTCTTGGTATATGAACCACAAATACAATTAATAATATATTAAACAAACTAGTTACAAAGCCCGTATACACAGGCTGGTCCAGAGCGGGGAGCTCCGGATGGCTCACAGCCTGTTTGTGCTCCCGGCTCTGGGACAGCAGAGGAGGCGCTGGGTGACAGTTTGTCACCCAGCCACCTCTGCTGCTGCCTTGGAGCCAGGAGCACAGACAGGCTGTCAGCATTCCGGAGCTCTCTGCTCCAGATTAGCCCGTCTTGCGAGTCCCTACTGCGCATTTGCCGTTACGCACACACTGAGCGACGCATTCTAGAACTTAATGTTATAAGATATTGCAGCGATATCAGTTCCTTCAGTCTCACTTACTTCTCACAGTTGACACTGATTACATAAGTACCATATAAGTAACTTGAGGGATGTTGATTTTTTTCTGTTACTTTACTGCAATCCTTTCAACAGCCCTAGGTCTATAAAGGTATTTCAGGCTCATCAAGGTTCCAAAATAAAAATTCAGATTGCTCCTTATTTGCTTGCATATGATCTGACTCCTGCTGGATAATATTGTCAGCTACGGTCCAAGGGTGACATTTTTAGTTATTGTTGTTATCAACAACAATAATAATGAGTCCTTGGGGTGACCTTGTGCACCTCACCCACAACCCCTAATTAAGGTGAATCAGTGTAGACTAGTTCTTCTGTTTTCATAAGATACAGTCTTGGTTTTATTATTCCTTCAGTTATACTCCTGGTAAAACTATCTTTTTTTCCTATATCTTTTGTTTCTTTTTTTGTATGCAATTCAGTATGCATAAACTGAATTGTTGATGTAGATCCTGAAATAATTTTAAACACTGTGTATAGTGTTTTCTTCCATCTTAGAACATTCTAGAACAATGGTTCTTAAATCTTTTCTTGGAGATCATCACTCAGAATGTACACATATCTCTGTCTGAACTTAATTTTTTATTTTAATCAATCATTTATTTTGCTTTTCTTGCAAAGATTCCAAAATAAACATCTGAGAAACTTACTTAATGGGATGTGTTCCTACCTGATCCTTCTCTAGAACCCCCATTTAAAGGGATAGTAATGTGACACAAAAACAGCAGCTCCAATTAATGTTCATAGTATTTGGGCCATGGAGAGTGCTATTTCAATACTGACAGAGTTGTAGTTCAAGAGTAATTGAATGATAAAGTATCCCCCTTCCACCCCTTTTACCTAGTGTAAGCCACCTCCCCTCAGATGTGGAATCTGGTCTCTTGACCAGACAGCTCACACCAAGGGACACTTCTTACTGTGAGCATAAGGAAAACTCTGCCCCCCTCTCTGTGATCCATCTGGACAGTCTTGCTGCTCTGAGGTGAGCAGTGTTACATCAGTAAAAAGGGTGGGAGCGGGGATACTTTATCATTCAATTACTCTTGTACTACAAATCTGACAGTATTGAAATAACACTCGCCATGGCCCAAATACTATGAAAATTAATTGGAGCTGTTTTATTGTGAAACATTACTATCCTTTTAACTATTTGAGTGCCAGATGGGTCCACAATGGGCTGTGCACCCCTCTGGCACTCAAAAGGTTAACTGAATGATCTATTTTTTTTTTTTTTTTTTAAATCCCTATGAAGGAATTGGTTTGTCCCAGAATTACTACAGTGACACATTATTTTCAAAATACATTTCACGTTTACCTTTCATAGGACAATGCTTGAAGATTAAAGAGAACTTTAACTTCAGTGACTAATACAGAAAGGCACGGTGTTATGATGCTTGCTAATCATGTGCTGTCATTAGAATTATGTATATTTATGCAACCTGCACAGTGATCTCTTTCCAAAAAATGTCAGCTACACATCATGTAACCAACAAGTCAAAATAAATTGGTGTGAAGTGGATCGAAGGTGTTTGTTAATTATATACATCATTTTGGCAGGGTTTTCAGTGGAATTCAGATGTCAGTGAATACTTATCTAATCAAACTGAGGTTAATGTACTAAAGAAAAGTGGTGCAATTCTGGACAAAACCAAACTGCACCATTGGGGACCAAAATTACTTCCCAAATCCCAATTGTTTTAAATGGGGCTTTTAACCTTTCAGTGCCAAAGAGGTATGCAATGCGTTGCATACTCCTCTGACACTGAAAAGGTTAAATGCCAGATAGGTCTTTGATGCATTGCTCTGCAATGCATCAGAGTCCTCTTTAGCATTCAAGCGGTTAAAAGTTCAGTTTAAATCATTGGTGGATTTTATCTCTTCCCTATGGAACAGTTGGTTTCCCCCAAACTATTCCACTTTTCCTTAGATCATCAGACTATTTGCAGGCCCTGTCCATCAAATCTATGTTCCCACACATATCCCATACCCTGTGATATTCTCCCACACCACACCAGCTACCTACATTAAAATGAAACTGTCCACATTTTCACCTCAGTGGGGTTTATGCAGATGAGCTAATATTGATCAGCAGGGAGATAAGAGGTAGGAGGGAAAGCAGTGTGGAATGAGAATATTTGGCTGGCATGCCTAACATACTGTCTAATCTGAATGAACTGACAAATAAATAAAGCTTAATCAAATTTAAACTATTATATTAAATAAGAAATGGATAACATAAATACCAGTGATTTTGAAAGCTCTTTAAAAATCATATACAACATTTACGCAATGTTCCACTTTAATCCTCCTTCACATCTTTGGGGGGGAAGGGGGTATTGAGGTATGTGTGTGTGTGTTGCCAGTGCAATGGGACAAGGCTGTCAGTATATGTGGATCTACAGCTACTGTGGGTCAAAACTGGGTGTCAGTAAAACAGTGGTGGTCAATGTGTGGCCATCAAGCTGCTGTCAGACTACAACTCCCAATGTGAGCTTCAGTCTGGCAGCAGCTGGGGGGCCTCATGTTGCCCATCCTACTACCAGAAAGTGGGACAATGCTGGTGGACAGTATCTGTGGTTCTTTCACTTCCATGGGTCAAGGCTGGGAGGTCAATATGTGTGATTGTATGGATACTGTGGGACAAGACTGGGAGGTCAGTATGTGTGGTTCTATGGCTACCATGGGATAAAGCTGGGCATCAGAATGTGTGGTTCTATGGCTTCCAGTGTAGTGGGACAAGGCTGCACTTTTTAAAGGAATTCCTGTATAAACATCTGGAACAATCCCTAGTGGAGAGCAACTAAAGTGAGACAAAGGTGAAATAAACGCTAAATTGAGAGATCCACTCCAATTCTTATGGCACTCTATGGAGCCTCTTTTTCAAAATGCACCAAAGTGATATCAGCCTACAGCTGACATCTGGTCTGAGACTGAGCTAATCTTATAGCAAGGCTGTAGACTCTGCTATTTATTCTAGAAGTACAGGGATTTATTTCATAAATACTTTTTGGCATAGTAAAGATTAAGAAATAACTCTTGTGTCTGTTGCGATTCTTTAATTTAAATCAGATACAGGCCCTAGTACTATTCATGAGGGACGTTTCTAGGAATTGACTTGGAGGGTCCAGACCAAGGTTTCATGTTTAATTCCTTGGGTCTCATTGGCAGCTTGGGGTATGTAATGGTGCAAATCTTTCTGGTAATAATGATGCAATTAGGCAGCAGGGAACACTAATAATTACTTTAACTCAAGCCCAATGCCATTTGAGAAGGAGAGCCAGATTTCCCAACCAGCAAAGTAGGCAACCACCTAAAGTATAACATTTTAAGTGGACTGAGTTGCGGGTGTGTCTCTCACTCCCTGGCGCAACATCTGTAGAGATTATAGGTCATCTGCTTATTATATATTATACTACAAGTAATACTACTTGGAATATCTGAATGAGGAATAAACAGTGCCACACACATTATGGTAAGCACAGGTTGCTCATATACAATTTGAGTGTTGGGCTGCTTTTTATTCCTCATCAAGATATTTAAGTAGTGCTACTTGTAGTATAATATATAAAAAGTAGACCACCTATAATCTCTAAAGGTGTTACACCAGAGTGAATGACATAGTTACATAGTAAATTAGGTTGACAAAGGCACAAACCCATCAAGTTCAACCTTTTCCACAGTATAAGCAAGAAAACAAGAATCATACAAGACTTTCCTACTCTTAAATGTGTATTACTTTGTTAAAGTTATGTTTATAAATATGTCTATCTGAGAATATTCTGAGAAGATTTGCACCTAAAAATATATTTTCGTACACATATGTGTCACTATATACTTTCGTTAAGAACAGGTTATACCTGACGTTAAGATTTAATCACTAAAACTGCCTTTATTTTTGGCGCAATTAGCAAATTTCTTTATAAATACATTGGGACTCAATTCTTATTTGGCCAAGACCATTTCTACGCCACTTTACAAAAAAATTCAACTAAGTGGCGTTAGCACTAAGTGAAAATGTCACTAAACATTTATCCATATTCTTATGTTGCTTTGAGACACTTTTACAGACACTTTCTTTATAACTAGTTTTATACATCTCCCCCTATGACCCTATATGCAATGCAATCTTCTCTTAAATGTATCCATTGTATCTGCCATTACCATATGCTTAGGCAAAGAATTCCACTACTTTTTGTAAAAAAAACAAAACCCCTTTCTTTGCTGAAGTTGAAACCCCTAATGGCCCCTAGTTATTTGATCAGGTCTTGGAATGAAAAAGCTCACCAGAGTGATCCTTGTATTGACCTTGCATACACAGTGTAAGAAGATATCCTTTTAGTCATCTTTTCTCTAAAGTAAATAAACGTGAAGTCCGCCCTTCCTTTAATTAATTGTGTTGCTCTTCTCTGTACCTTCTGCAGTTTTAGAATATCTTTTTTTCAGAACTGGTGCCCAAAACCGCACTGCATGTTCGAGGTGATTTCTTTCCACTGATTTTTAAGTCCATATCACATCTTTATGTCTTGTAGGTTAGTCATTAAGATTTAATTTTTAACAATGCTCCCTGAACAATCCTTTCCACAGGCCCACACTAACGATCCTTATTTCATCGCATCTGAAGAAATTGTGTACTTTCCTCTCTTACTCTCCCTCTTTCCCTGCTGCTTCTCCTACTCTCCCTCTTTCCCTGCTGCTTCTACACTGTGGTGACAGCACCCCAAATCTTGGTATCACTCACATAATTTTCATATAAACCTGCGTCCGATTCTTAATAACTCTAAGCTCCACTTCACTACTTTCAATTTAATCTATATTCTGCTCTAATATCTTATCTTTCTAGTACGTTCCCATTCCTGCATTATAAACTCACAGCCCTCTACAGCTCTTGTTCAGTGAAAATTGTATGCTGTTGAAATAATGGTTCTCCTTTTTGTACAGGGCCATGGAATGTGTTGGGGTTTAAGAAATAAAATATAATAATAATAAGTACTCTGTTTTGGGATTGCATTATCACTGAGCTTCTCTCTCTCTATATCTGTCCAGGTCTGAAGATTCGTGAGGTCTATATCAATGTGACCAGGCAGCAGGTGGAAGATTTCCATGGGTCAGAAGATTACTGGTGTCAGTGTGTGGCCTGGAGTAACCTGGGCACATCCAAGAGTAGAAGGGCTTCTGTGCGTATCGCCTGTAAGTGTTATCAGTTCAGAGAAACAGTAAGAGATGTTTGATTCAAAAGTTATTACCACTCACACGTTTTAATCAAATTGCTAGCAACAGAACTGCCTGGTGTTCAAAATGCATTTTTATTATGTTTCCATGAGAGAGTTTGGAACAGGAACAGCACCACCTGGTGACCAGTTGAAATACTTACATGTTTGAATTATAATAACATTTGAATACCTGAGTCTTACTCAGCAGGATTGACATAACAGATGTGTTCTGTTCCTTTAACAATCTCCCTGTGTGTTTACAAAATGTAAAATGGTTGCATTTAACTGTTTGATTGTCTGCGGGTTGCACATTGCATTGGAACCATGTGGCTGCACAACTCTCTGGTCTTTACAGGGTTAAAGCAACAGTAATGTTTCAGAAAAAAACAGCTCAGATTGATCTTCATAGTATTTAGGCCATGGAGAGTGTTATTTCAATACTGTCATAGTTATAGTTCAAGAGTAATTGAATGATAAAGTTTCCCCCTCCCTCCGGTTTTACCTAGTGTAAGCCGCCTCCACTCAGATGTGTGATTTAATCCCTTGACCAGACAGGTCGCAAGAACCCTGGCCCCCTTGACATGTTTTTCCTTATGCTCACTGAACATTGTCTCTTGCTGCAATCCATCCAGACAGTCTTGCTGCTCTGAGCTGAGCAGTGTTACATCAGTAAAAGGGGCGGGAGAGGGATACTTTATCATTAAATTACTCTTGAACTACAACTCTGATAGTATTGAAATAACTCTCTCCATACCCCAAATATTATGAAGATTAATCAGAGCTGCTTTTTTCTGAAACATTAAGATGTTATCTCTTGACCCAATAACAATGTGTTTGAGACCACTGTAACATTCAAAAGGTGAAAAGCCTAGTAAAATGTATGGGAATGATTATTTGTCCCTTGGTTGGTTGGACCCAGAATTGCTCCAGTTTTTTAGTATATCAGCATAGCTATATGCTCTCATTTAAGTGCACAGAGGGCTCTTGGAACATCATTAATTGGGATCTATACAGCACAATATCTTAATGACTGCTGCATATGAATGATGCTAGGGCACATTCACATCACATCATCTAGAGAAAGGTAGAAGCCTTTGATAAGCTGATGATAATGAAAACTGTAGTACAACAACAGCTTGAAGGAAGTAGATTGCCCATCATTGCCATGTCTTCTATTTAACCCGTTGAGTGCCGGAGCGGTAATCTCTCTGGCACACAAAGTGTTACGGGGATGGTCTGGCAATCCTAGGCACAGGGAGAACATTGAATCTATGTGGGTAATAAAGTTAGCATTTCCATAGCCCTGGGAGGGCCCAGCTATCTCTAATAAAATCCTACTGCTGCTACATTATTATTCCCATTGCATGAAATGTGATTCAGTCAAGTGTTTACTGATCCCCCTGTCTCATTATAGACTTGAGAAAAAATTTTGAGCAAGACCCCCAAGGAAAGGAAGTACCCATTGAAGGGATGATTGTCCTGCACTGCCGTCCCCCAGAGGGTGTTCCTACAGCAGAGGTAAGTTCTAAATAAAATAAACTAAAATATAGTTATAAATAAAATAAACCATTTGAATATAAGTATTAGAAATCTACCACAATCTACCATGTACCACATCCCCTCTGAAACTCAGAGGCTTAACCCTTTGAGTACCAGCTGGTTATGCAAAGCATTGTGAAGCAATGTGTTGCATGCCCCACTGATACTTCATATGGTTAAATATTGATTTATTTGTTTGTTGTAGTCAAAGAACACAATGGTTGAAATGACATTACTAGCCATAGGGGCATCGTATTACTGATCCGGAGAGTCACTCTTAACCCACTGAGTGCCTGAGGGATGTGCAACGAATGTGTTGCATACCCCTCTGACACTCATAGGGTTAACTCATAATAAGCTAATCTAATGGAAGAAGGTGACTGTAGAACTGACGATCTGTGCATTTTAATAAGAGACCAGCCAGCACACTGGACATTTGGCTGTATTCAGTGACTTAAAGAGGTGCCATTTCTGGACCAAACCAACTGCACTATAGGGTTCTAGTAAAAATTCCACTTAATTCTAATTGCTTTACACATATTTTTTTAACTATGTGAATTTTAAAGAGGTTTCCAGCACATAATGAAGCCATGCATTGAAGACTTCACTAGCACTCAAGGATTTAAAGGAACAATAAATCTCCTGAATTATTACCCCGCCCACCCCCCCCCCACACACACACACACACATACTTACTTTACTGTGGGCACAGAATTTGCTATTGTCCCTTTATTAGAAACATGGGCCCATAGTTATAAAATCAAACTGGACACAATTCCTAAATTTGAATAGTGCTTTTTAACACACTGAATGCCAGAGAGGTCTCCAATGCATTGCAGGACCTCTCTAGCATTCAAGAGGTTTAAAGCCTGATAATTTAACAGGAATATTTATTTGTGCTCTATGGTGCAGTTGGTTTACTCTAGAATAACATGAGTTTGGTTTTATAAATATGGGTCCATGGGCGTCCACAGAACATTTTCAAGGGTGATGTGAAGCCATAATATGACTCCCAGTCAAGCCCCTATATTTATATGGAGGGGTTAAGCGTAAGGGTGGGGTCGAGTGCTTCCCTTGCCCCCTCTCCGGATGCCCATGATGAGCCCTAGTGCTCCCTAGACAGAGTTTAACAGAAGAACTAACTGACCCATCCAGTATGCCCATTATCCTATCTAGCTATTAGTCTTAAAAAATTATCAGAACAGAATTTGCCTGTTTCAGGCACCTTTCATTTCTCTAATAGTATTACTTATTGCCACCTCTTCAGGACTCTTCTGACAATATTCCACTTTTCCTATAATATTATTCCCTCCTGAGTTGTATTAAACTTTGAGAGCAGATCAGAACCAACTGGCCCACCCAGTCTGCCAATTTTCCTATCTAACTAAAATATTAGTCAAGGGAAAAGTCTTCAGTTATTCTTGGATGTCATGCCCATGGAGGTGGACATAGTAACATTGTAAATTAGGTTGAAAAAATTCCATCAATTTCAACCTTGGCCTCATAACCTAGAAAAATGAGAATTGTATATAAGCTTTCCTCCCTCCAAAATCAGTATTAGTCTATTTCCTGGAACTTCCTGTTCTACCTACTAATAAGAACTATGACCCTATATGTTCCTCTTGAAAGAATGCATGCAATCTTCTCTTAAATGTATCCATTGTATCTAGCGTTACCACATGTTTGGGCAAAGAATTACATAATTTAACAGATCTTACTGTAAAAAAAACCCTTCCTCTGCTGAATTTGAAACCTCTGTTCCTCTAATCGTAAGGGTTGGTCCATAATTATTAACATGACAGTTATTGGCAGTTTAAAGTGGAAGCAGATTGAATGCTAAGGACTGGAGAGGTGCACCAAACATTCAAAAGTAATGCATTGCACACCCCTCTGGTCCTTACAGGGTTCAGTTAACCAAGTGTAGTAAGAATAGTCTTTGGACCTATGGTCCTGATAGCATCTGTAATGTTGCCTCCATAAACATGACATCCAGGAATCGTTGAAAATGTTTTCCCTTCAACCAAGGTTCAGGGGAACATATCATAAGGGACTTTAGGATTTTCTAGTCGTAGTAAGATAAGTGGGGAGTTATTATTAGGGGTGTTAGTTCTCCTTTAAAACCCCCATTTAAGTTAGTGGGAATTTTTAATTGCTCACCATGGTGTTGTTCATTTGTTACAGTATGGTACCTCTTCAGTTTATTGGATATGACCCTTTGTGTCAATGCTTACACGTGATGTCAATACAATACTAACTAAGAAATTGTTCAAGCCAATATGTACTTACTAGTTTTAAAGCCCGTGTACACAGGCCAACACTGACGGCTCTGCAGTCATGCGCAGTACTGATTGCCTGGGCCGCGGCTTATACGGAGCGGGATGCTCCAAATTCAGACCATAGTCCTCTCTGCGCACCTTCCTGGGACCAAGCTACCCACTCCGTATCAGCCACTGCAAGGACAGTCTGTACTATGTATGACTGCAGCACTTGCAGCCATCTGTACTGCACATGACGGCTTCTGACAAACATCCTTAGTGGATTATAATATAGGATGCTAGGGTTCTCCATGGTTTACATATACTACAATGGCCCCAAAAATTCTCCTGTGGGCCAAAGTGATGGAACACCACTGAATGGAAATGCCTTCTATGTCATGGGCAGCTTAAGGTTTTTATAGGTTCTAAAGACAACATTCGAACAAAATCCCCATCTCAAATACAATACACCCAATACTTTTCCAAATGTGAGTCCTTAACCCCTTAAAAGCCAGAGATGTCTCCATGTCACAAAAATATTTTCAGAGATATAACTGGAACCTATTCCTACTAGGCCTTGATGCAGATGGAGCCTCTTGGACGCTGTGCCCAGTGCACCTGCACCCCTTGTAGTTACGCTAAGGTTGGAGACATCTCTAGCATTCAAGGGGTTAAACAGTCAGTGTAGCCTCTTATATACCGACTGTATTGTGCCATCTGGTCTGAAACCTTAGAAAAGAAAATACAAACAGTCCATTTAATGAAATGATGCTCGCATTTACCAGCAATGTATTATTCATTCTGTATATCCAGTGATTTTGTGTCTAAGCATCTAGGTTTAATCTGATGTGCAGTTTGTGTTAACATGCTGTGAGTCCCACACATTTTTCTGTCTGATTAAATGCAGCTGTATGGTTGTGAATGGTTACAGTGGATTGGGATAATGAGCATATTAAAAAGAAACAATCACCTGTAAGCAAACATTTTCCTTTTTAAACAGATTACATGTCCTAAGATGACCTTAACCACCACTGCAGTATCTCCTAGTATATGCTTATCCCAAGTAGGAAAGACATAGTGAGGGAGTGTATATGTTGATCTATCCCTTTACATGCTCCTGCAGTTGTTATCCAGTTACCTTGTGATAGAAAGACACAGGAGGAACTGTCCATGGTGCTAAAGCCCTTTTCTTACTCATGCACTTGTTAGTTCAGGGGCATTGAAGGAAGTGCCCTTATTTCACCACCCATTTATACAACTCACCATGCCCTGAGCAATGTCCTTCTCCTGGTGCTTAAATATTCTTCCTTATGTCTGTCTACAGAAGAAGCTGTATTGGAATGATTTTAAAGCACATTAGCAGCAGGATGGTATTTAGCGCATGCACACAGATGCATCTGTGATGTAAATATATGCAGCAACATGAACTTTGGATTATGGTAGGGTGGAGCAAAATGGACTCTTCCGACTAGTGCAATGTATTCCTCTGCTGTCCTAGTTATCTGGAAAGGGAACTTGGTACTATAGGGTTTCGGATTTACCTTAGAGATCAGTAAAAATGATATTGTAGATTCGGAATGTTCGTTCAGTCCATACTAACTTTGTTTTAAGGATATCTCTGATTATTCACATGTGGGTAATCCATGCCTCAATCATTGTGACTGATTTACCTGTGCATGAGTATGGATATCCTTAACCCCTTAAGGACTACATGACGTACTATGACCGTCACGGTCCTTAAATCCTTAAATCCTACTGATGCATCTCAAGAAATGGAGACAAGAATTACTGGGGTGAATGTGCACAAACACTTCTGCACTAAGTCAACCACGCAAATAGATTTTAGTTCTTATACCTCCCTAACATCAATTTACTAAGCTACATACACACAAAATCCTCTGCTTGATGGGCTGGCAATGCTAGTATTCCTGGCATTAAAGTCCAGTGCTTTCAGATATCGATGCTGAAATATTATGTTGAAATGCATAGCCTTAAAGGGATAGTAATCTCTTATATAAATAAAAAGTAATATTGTAGATAATCAAAAAAGAAACCCATTAATGCCAATCTGATGCCTCAGACCTTTATGGTTTGAGAGATATAAGGTTTTAAAGTTCCCCCTCACTGATGTCAGCTGTAAAGCTGACAGCAAGAGATTTGTGTCGGCCGACTCAAGGCGGCTTTTCAGCAGAGCCAAAATAATGCAGTCTAAAAAGAAATACTTCATTGGAATGGTCTACAAAGTGTCCCTGGTTTGCAAGCACACTTTGTAGACCTTTCCAATTAAATATTTATTTTTAGATTGCGGTATCTCAGCTCTGCTGAAGAGCCAACTTCCGGTCCCAGGACCAGAGTCTTCTTCTGTCAGCTAGAGGCTGACATCAGGGAAAGGGGAGGTAGGGGGAACTTTAAAATGTTATATCTCTCAAACCATAAAGGTTTGGGAGATCAGGCTGACATCAATGGATTTCTTTTTTGATTATCTACAATATTACTTTTTATTTATATAAGATATTACTAACCCTTTAAGTGAAGCTCCTGGCATTAGACACTAACTCCAGTCCCTGCACTGTCTAATTCGTACAAATGCCCCACTGAGTTAGATCGTGGGAGCATTGCCTGTATCTTTTCAGCTGTTGTTGGACTAATTCCATCATCCTCAGCTGGCAGTTGTCCAGCTGAGGATGATTGATGGGAATTGCAGACTAACAGATGGATAGCTACAGGTTTCCCACCCAAAGTTAGAATTAAACCATAGATTGATTAGATACTAATTGAGCAGAATGGTTGAATTTGTCAGCACCTCTCCACTGACATAAGCATCAATGCCAGTGGCTGCACTAGGGGGTATGTACTGGAGAGTGTGATCGCTGCAATGGGTACAGGTGCATGCACTCTGTAGTGATTAGGACTTTAATGCCAGCAAGCTCCATAGTGTGTACATGAAAATGGCATAAAATCACACCATTTCCTGTATCGCATTAACCCCTTGAGTGTCAGGGGGTATTCAAACACATTGAGAAAAGGCACAGATGAAAAGGAACTCCCATAGACTGCCCTCCCTCCAGTGCAAGTGGTGAGAGGATTTTTGGAGTAAATAATTTAGTAAATTGGCATTAGGAAGGCATAGGGCTAGAAAAACTGATTTGAGCAACAGATTTAGCATGGAATTGTATTCTTACATTCATCCCATTGTGAATTCACTTAAAAAGGGCTCAGATCAAAAACAGATTCACTTCTGATCCTCCTTCCTGTGTATACGCTTGTAGTTGGATGGTAACCCAGCTTTCAGTACTGCACGAAGGCTAGGAAAATAAAAGGCATGTGAAGAATAAAGCTCAGCCTATTCCTGCATAAGTAGACGACACAGCAGCCGAGATATGGATGGAAAGATTTAATGGGCTCTTTGGAAAAATGCAGGGTTTGTATCGTTACCATGACAGCCATTTATTCAGTCGAGCTAAAAGCCACAGCCATAGCACTAGAAGAGCAATTTGGTTTCCCTTTGAACATTTAACTTGTTGATGTGAACTTTTAAGAACATTTATAATGCAAGAGAACACAATCTCAACACAAGACACTTGTTATTTCACGGATACCAATTTATCGGCTCCAGAACAATTCATTATTCGTAGGATGCCGCTCTCTCTACTTCACAGCTCTACCGGGAAAACGCATCGCTCCTTCACAAAGTTTAGTAGTTATGAGGAAATGGAAATGTGATGTTTTAATTTGTTTGAGGGCTTTTCTTGAATGGATATTTTTTTGCTTTGCTTTCTTTCTACACACTTGTATAGTGAAATTTCAAAGCAGTTTGTGCAAGTTAAGCATTGCAATCTGGTTTCATCTGGAGAAATCAAGTGTCAAGCACCACCAGTGGAAAAGACAATGGGGCCATGTTTTGCATTAGACAGAGTAGACAACTGCATACACCTGCACATTTTAAAGGGAGTCTCAGCTGTGTGTCCTAACCCCAAATCTAAGTTGGGGGTGTTTTCAAAGAAATCCCAATGCCCCTGCACCCGACACCATATTATAGGAAATAGCGGCTGGGTTATTAACACTTTTAAATACCACTTTACTGCCTACTATTTAACTGCGACAGAAGTCTCCAAATCATTGCTTTGCATTGTGTTGGAGACCTCTCACATCTAAGTGGTAAAGAGCTTATTGTGTGCTTTTCTGGTACAGATAAGGACATTATCAGTTCCAGTGAACTGAGCAGAAGTCATGTAAAAAGTGTGGTATATGTGGCCATAGTCATGGCTAAGGCATCTGTGGTGCCTTGCCTAGAGATGCCTGAGATACAAATCTGGATTTGGCACAATTTCCTAAAGACTGAATTGGAAACAAGTCAGAAAATGTATCATTTTACTGGTGTGTTTCCAATCTTCTGACTTATCAATGAGGGAGTATATACACTACTCAGTTCTGCCAGAAACCTTTTAACTGCTCCTTGCTCACAAATCTGACTTCAGTTTATGGGACAAAACATATGCAGAGTGATTTAAAGGCAAAGCAGATTGATTTAAAAACAATTAAAGCTTAATGTATTGAATTTGCTACTTGCTAATTTCTCCGATTTTTTTCCTGGAGAACATTATATATGTTTTCAAATGCATTGCACAGCCCTATATGCATTAAAGGGTTAACCGCACACTGAAAGCAAAGCACTGGATTGGCAACCAATCTACCATCCAAGAGGTTTAAACCCCCATTTTGATCAATGGCAGTTTTTTTCCCCTCCCCCATAATGCAATTGATTTACCCCAGAATTGCACCACTTTCTCTTTCTGTCTAAGGCCTATTATTTCTTGAACTAAATGCACAGGCAAAAATCTCATTGGCTATTTGGACTTTTTGGTCATAATACAGTAAGGAGGGTGTTAGCATATGTAGGCGATAGGTGGAATTCATCTAGCTGTGAATAGCTGACTTCATAGGGAAGTACGTGGATTTCCATGTGAATTCAATCACTTGTCAATTCATCAGTAGCTGCATCGTATCTGTCATTTGCTGGTTCATCAGTGATTGACTGCAAGGTAGATTCGCCGTTACTATCAGTCAGGTTCAGGCTAGTGGATCCCATAGAGACCTATGAGAGAGGATACAGGAATACCCTTTCACTGAAGACCTTATTTATATACCTGGAAACTGTCTGGATCTGGCCCAGAAACTCAGTTTTTTACAGTTAATTCCCGGGACTCCAGAGACAGAGGATGGTTCTTCAGCTTTGGTGAGATTCCTGGGTAACTCCACCCACTTATTGTCCATTCCACCTACATCCCACCCTGCCCTGCCCACTTCTCACCCATTCTAGAGTCAAAGCCAACATTTCCTCCTGTCAATCCCACCCACTCAATTAAGCTCCACCCACTTTACATTGAGATTCACATCATTTAAACATGTCCATTCCCAGCTTATGAGATATCTCCATCTGTAGCAAACCAGCTGTTCCACTGGGGCAAATGAAAATTCCCATGGATTTAAATGGTACTTTTAACCCCTTGAATGCTAGCGAGCTTTCCAGTGCATCAGAGGCCTCTCTTATTTTCATTGGGTTAGAAAACATTTACATTAATGGGAATTTGCAAATGATCATTTCCTCTCTATGGTGCAAATGGTTTGTTCCACAGTTGCATCTCTTTAGCTTGATAAATAAGGCCCAGTATGCAAATATATGTGTTTATCACCAGAATGGCTGCATATATTCCATTTTTATGGATACATGATCAATCAGTGACAAATACCCAAACGCATCCATCAATGATAGTGGGGGTTAGCAGTGGATCTGCTCTTTCTTCTGCTTATTGAATTCCTGCCTAAATGTTGCTTTAAAGGCAATTTTTGGGATTCAAGCTGCCTTAGAAACACAATATATGCAAATATATATGATACTTTTCCATTTGTTTGTAGCTTCACTTCCTTTAATTGCATTTTTTTAATGCTTGTCCAACATTATACCACCATGCTGCCAGAGCAGAATTCCATTCACCTTGCTGTGCATATGCAGTGAAGCACGGTCTCATTTGCAGACAGACGCCCTTATCTCCTCAGATTACTCATCCAGCGTCTGGCGGAAAGCCTATGATATCTGCCAACAGTACAAATTGCCAAAACAACATCACATCAGTAAATAAGAGCACCGTTTAAGACAGACGTGACATCAGAGATAAACCTTAAAACAATCCCACAGCAAGATCTTTCAATGAGGCGTATTTGACTAAATTGTTTTAATGTCTTAATAGAAAGCTAATGGTCTTTGAAATGGAAACATTTGATTGGTTAAATACTAGTAATTAAGGGGCATTTAATGCCTGCTTGGAGCAGTGAGTGCTTAAAAGGATTGTTTCGGTAATGAAGAAATTTGTGGAAGAGGCTGATATTGATAATGCACATTATTTAAGCAGCTATTGGTAGGGATTCAGTAATCTGGACTGACAATTTAATGTTGCCATTGAAATGAGTGCTGAACAATTCAAGTTGAAGAATCTCAAGGTAAAATATTCCTCATCGTTCACTCTTTAAATGCCAGAATGTTATACAACACATCTTGAAACAAGACTTTGTACAACTCTGTGGTCCTTAAAGGGTTAAACCTATGCAATGCATTGGAGATGACTCTTGTATCCAAGGGGTTTAAATTATTTTTTAAAGGGCATCTGATATATAAAAGGTATATACAAGAGCACTTCAAAGCTCATTCTCTTGCTAGAAAGTCTATACTACTCAAACCTTTGAGAGAAGCAGCATTATAAATTTGCAACCCTATTTCGGCAGATCCACATAGGCCTTTATGTTCCATCTCCTGCAAGAGAAGAAGTTGTCAGTGGCAGCCTAATTACTGTTGGCTGTGCAAGCAGATGTGATGTCAAAGCAACCAATAGGATTCATCAATTGCCTCTTCAGACCTCATAGTACCAGCACTGGGGAGGAAAGGCTCAGGGGGACATGTATACTGAGGGCTGTAAGTTTATAATTTTCCCTCTCTCAGTAGTAGATGGAGCAGAGAATAATTAGCAAACGGCTGGGATTTAACACACACACACACACACACACTTTAAATGTTTGTGTTATTTGGCAGTTAAATATAAAATGTTAACCCTCTGAGTGCCAGAGGGTTGTGCAAAACAATTTCTTAAATTGTTGTACTCCACTAGCTCCCCATAATGGGTAAGAGTCAGCCTTGGACAGATTTATTATATTTTTTGTAAAGGCACATAAAATAAAAATAATAATTAAACCTGTGTCTACTAATTTATTTTACTAATCGGTAGAGTGTTTTATACAATTGTTCAGGCATATTCAGACATTTTTTCGGGTTCTTTGACTCTTGCCTACAGTGCTTACAATGTAGATGTGGAGAGACACTGGGAAATAAAGGGAGAGATGCACTGAAGGAAGATAAGGGGCCATGATGGCGTTATGGTGGCAAATTTGTGTCAACGGCATATCAACAATATTCACTGAGAATTCTATGCCACCATATCCCTGTGAATCTGCTACCAATTCAACAAAAGTCGCCAACATCGCCATGAATCTGTCATGCCTTTGACATGTGTGCAATTTTATTTTAACTGACTTCACAATTGCTCATGTACATATGTAAATGTATGTTAATAACCCATTGTCTTTTTCCTGTGTGTGTTTATATGTTAATGTTCCTGTTCATTACATGTACTAAGCTCTGATAGCTGTCTCTGCAACATCACCAGCCTAAGTCCATCGCCAGATTGATCTTAATATATCAAAATTATAGTGCCAGAAAGTATATAGCAATAACTGCTAAATATACACAAATAGAAAACATTTCTTAAAAAGTGATAAGTAAAAAAGGTTGCAAGTACACCAATATATATACAATATCCTCTAATACAAATAACCCAACATACCTGGAATGATGTTAGTGATGGGATAATAAACATTATAAACCAAATACATTTTCCTCAAGTGTGCTCCGTAGTTCAACCAGTGTAATAGGCGCCACCACTAGCGAGTCACAGAGAATACCAGGAATGGGAAAAGTAAATGGAAACAAAATTGAATATCCAAAATATAAATGCAATAATGGAACAATGCAACAAAATATAGCTTTAAAGGGTTGCAAAACACACACACACACACACACTGGCCCAACCACACAGATAAATGAAACAATACAAAAAATCATTGATATTGGGGTGAGCAAATGGGAGTCCCGCCCAGCAGAGAAACCACAAACTGTAATATGACAACCAATGGGTTAATAACTAGGCATTGCCACCAAACTGACCACTTGGATAAATAATAATGGTGTTAGAGAAATACAAATAGCTAAATATAATATATAATAGGTGGAAAGAGGGGGGTTAAACAGGAGCCTTTCCCAGCAGCAAAACCGTAAGTAGCTATAAATCAATCAATGGGTTAACAACTAGGCACCACACGACCCAAATGAATGGCATTAGTGTGTAGTGGACCCAGCGGACAGTTTTTTGTTTCTACTGTGGAGAGCAGAGACACCAGTTCCCCTCCTTTAGTCCTTTTATGGCAATAAGGATGTGGATTTCAAACAGCTGTGGCACTGAAAGGGTTCTAAAATGAGAGAATGGTAGGGAAGCTATATATCACAGCTTCTCTGCATTTCCTTACTGACTGAACAAACTGAGCAGGCTATCCACTGATCAGCATACCTGGGAACGTTCAAGATGAGCTGACCCTGAGATCTTTGAAACATTAACACTTAAAGCTTCCCATAATGTAGATTTTATGCGATATGTTCCTGCTTGCTCTAACACAGAGGTGCTCCGGTCAGTGTGCGAGGGACCTTTAACATGCTACAGTTTGGATAACTCACTGCCTGAACACAATCAAGACAAGCAGGACATCTCCCGCTGTCTTTCTGGTACTAATGACACCACTTTAGAGGCAAAGGAAACATTTAATTGGGGAAATTCATATAGTAAGTGACACAGACCTCTCTCACCCTGAGAATTTGGCCCTTCACCCTGAGACCCTGAGATTTGGATCAAAACCCTGAGTCTCAGGGTCAAACCCTGAGAGTTCCCAGGTATGCTGATCAGCTGATTCAGGTAAACACAGGACTTGGAACACACTCTGTTGTAGAGTCAATCAGTACAGAATGACACAGAACCTGTGATATATAGCTTCCCTGACATTCTTTCTTTTTGGAAGCCTTTCAGTGTCACAGGGGTATACAATTCACATCAACTTGGCATTGAAAGTGTTAAGGGAATGTTGCAGTCCCAGCTGATCCTCTCCACTCACCCTGTGGACATATGGGGGAGAAGAGAGGATGCACTTAGACATCAGGGTTTTCAAACTGCTGGAGATGTGTAAGGGAGGGCATCTCTTACACATTCCCAGCATTTCAACAACCCTACATGCTAATACGTTTATCCACCCCTACATCCCTAATTTTTAGAGCATATGGTGATGTGTGTCTCCATCGCCAAGTCAACATCTCCTTAGCACTGCCCCTTAGTGCATCTCCCCCAAAGTTCAGACAAGTTCTGTCACAGAAGACACAGAAAACCTTGTTTATAATGTTGCTACTCCTAGAGGTGGTAGCAGTGATTAAAGGGATAGTAATGTTTAATAATAAAAGCAGCTCTAATTAATCATCATAGTATTTGGACTTTGGAGAGTGTTATTTCTATTCTGTCAGAGTTGTAGTTCAGGAGTAATTCAATGACAAAATGTCCCCCTCCCGTCCCTTTTACTGATGTAACACTGCTCAGCCAGAGCAGAAGGGAAGTGCCCAGGTAGATTGCAGACAGGGATAATCTTCAATTAAGATAAGGGAAAAACCTGAAAAGCTTATCAAGGGGGGGCAGGGATTTCATTGTTTTCATTGAAAGAAGATTGTCCCCTGCTGTTATCTGTCTGGTCTATGGACTGCATTCCACATCTGAGAAGAGATGGCTTACACTAGGTAAAAGGGGCGGGGAGGGGAAACTTTGCTTGTTAATATCTCTTAAACCATAAAGGTTTGAGAGATAATACTTTTATCATTCTTCATGTTTTTTTAATGCCTACAAAATAAAATAAAGTTAAAATGAAGTGTTACTATCCCTTTAACTAGTTACACATAAAAGTGCTAGAGTGGAATCTAATGTACTCAGCGTGTTAACATGTATTTTCTTATTTTCATGTTGAACATCTTTTACCTGAACATTTTTTGTACTGACCTCAGAGAAACTCATAAGTCTGGGAATGGGAGTATCTGAATGATGCAATATGCATCATAAAGGAGGATGGACTCTATTAGTTCATGCAAGGTTGTAAAGTTGAAGGTTGGGGTCTGCCTTGAAATGGGTGGGGAATGGGCTGAATGGGGCATAGGTAGACTGAATGGGTATGAAAGTGAGTGGAGCTCATACTAAACTAAATAAACTGGTGAATCACACTCTGACCCCAGGGACATGGAAATTCAGCATGAAAATTGTAGTCTTCGGGACAGATCCAGATTTCTCCATCTCTGGTTTAGACCTAATTTAATTTAGGAGAAGGGTATTTCATATCTGGTGCAATGTCAGTGGAGTCTTTGATGTGACACCAAACTCATAAAAAGATGTCATAATGGTGTTAAACTGTACCACATTAGAACTATTTGCATATCTTTCCCAAATGTCATGCATTCAGAAAGTCCCTGTAGGAATTCAGTCTGGAAAAAGACAATGGATCATTAACATACATACAGTGCAGTGTTAGCAAGACCCCTCTTTTTACTCTTTAAAGGGATAGTAACACTTCGTTTTAACTTTATTTTATTTTGTAGGCATTAAAAAAACATGAAGAATGATATAAGTCTTATCTCTCAAACCTTTATGGTTTATGAGATATTCACAAGCAAAGTTCCCCTCCCCGCCCCTTTTACCTAGTGTAAGCCATCTCTTCTCAGATGTGAGTCTGGTTGTATGACAGTACAGATAACAGAAGGGGACAATTTTCTTTGTATGAAAACAATGAAAGCCCTTCCCCCCTTGACAAGTTTATCAGCTTTTTCCATTATCTTAATTGAAGATTGTCCCTCTCTGCAGTCTACCTGGGCATCTCCCTTCTGATATGGTTCAAAAGGGGGGGGGATACTTTGTTTGTGAATATCTCTTAAACCATAAAGGTTTCAGAGATAAGACTTATATCATTCTTCATGTTTTTTTAATGCCTACAAAATAAAATAAAGTTAAAATGAAGTATTACTATCCCTTTAAAGTTTCTCTCACCACAGGATCAGTGCCACAAGATTGCCTTAGAGCCAATGTAGTGCCTCTATTTAAGGGAACAAAAACAGAACCTGGGAAGTATAGACCGGTGAGTTTGACCTCTGTAGTGGGAAAACTGCTAGAAGGGATAATAAGGGATTATACTCAGGATTACAACACCAAAAATAAGATTATTAGCAGGAATCAACAAGGTTTTATCAGGAATAGATCATGCCAGGGTTCAGTACTAGGTCCACTGCTTTTTAACATGTTTATAAATGACTTGGATAGAGATGTAGAAAGCAAAATATCAATATTTTCAGAGGCAATGTAATTCTTTCAAAAGATTATATTTGCTCTCTACAGGGGGATTTACATAAAATGGTAGATTGGACAACTTAATGAAATATGAAGTTTAAAGTGGGAAATGTAAAGTCATGCATTTGGGAAGAAAAAATCCAAAGGCTACTTATGAACGTAATGGAATCATGTTAGGGGACTCGTTGCTAGAGAAAGACCTGGATATCCTTGTAAACTACAAACTTGGAAACAGTGACCAGTGTCAAATAGTAATAGTAATTGCAAACAAAGTCCTGTCTTGCATAAAAAGGGGCATTGAAGCAAGAGTGGATAACATCATTTTGCCATTGTACAAATCATTTGTAAGACCTCACCTCAAATATCCAGTGAAGTTTTGGGCACCAGTTCTGAAAAAGGATATTCTAGAACTGGTGAGGGAGCAACAAAATTAATTAAGGGAATGGAAGACTTGACGTATGAGGAACGACTAGACAAACCTGGTTTATTTACTCTAGAGAAAAGACGACTAAGAGGAGCCCTTCCTTCCTTCATCTCTTCCTCTATTTCTTCTATGGAATGGGGGTCTCAAAGATCTCAAGCCCCTCCCACTGATCCTATCCCATACTAATTAACCCCCTGAATGCAAGAGATTGCCAATACATTGTTTTTTGATGTTGATGTTGATGATTAATTTTTGGAAACCAATAAATGTAGTATTAATGTATAGTGCCCCTTAGCATTTTCTGCCAAAAATAAAGCAAGAATGAGTTTATCATTAGGATATGTTAGTGTTGCTTTTAACTATATTTATGGATGGATGGATGGATGCAAGTCATACCACACGATTCAACAGAAAGTGGATTTATAGTCCTTTATAGTAGTTCCATGGAATATCAAAGTTGTTTTATAATGTGCAGTGAGATTCAGTGGATCAGTATTACACAAGGAAATTTGCAAATGCCAGCTAGTGCACAACATTCATATATCTGTACTCATTTCTATCACATATAAACGGAAATCCCCCTTAAATCATGAAACTAGCTATTGTGTGTCCAATATGATATGTACTCTGTAACCAAGTACTTTGTTACTAGAAATTGCACCTTCTAAACTAAATGATCTGTAAATCTGTGAAAGACTCAGTCATCTTAGCATACATATTGTCATACCTGGAAAATACCCGGAGAATCAGCCTCTGTCCCCAGAGACCTGGTAAAACCAGAGTCTCTGGGGAGCTGGGCAGATCTGGAGAGTTCCTAGTTATGAATATTGTCCTGGCTGCTGCAGATCGGATAATTATCCCTTTGAATGTCAGAGAGATAGCCAACACATTGGGAGTTATGCACTAACAATGACGCTTTTCCAATTTCTATGTTATTCTATGGAGCCTATTTACCAAGATTTCCAAAGTTGCAGAAATATTAGTGTATAGGCTCCATAGAATAACATAGGAACTGGAGAAGTGATATCGCTGGAGAAGTTATCTCCACTTTATCATCTCTTTATCACCCCTTAGTGCATCTCCCCCCTTGTGTTGCAATGTGTTGCATACCTCTCTGGAATACAGAGGGTTAAAGTGGACCTGTCACCAGAATACACTTTATTTAGTTTGTTTAACAGAGAATTAAAATCTGCCTGTATTTTGTACTATATATTTTGGTGGCACATCATGGCACTGTATTCTAATTTCCTTCAAAGTATGCTAATTAGTTCCGTTTGAGGCCAAACTTACTGTGCACTGTGCTCCCAGTGTGTGGACTGCATCTACATTCAGTCATAACACAGTGCACCATAAGATAGGCCCAGCCGATAGATGAATAAACATAAAGTGCCAGATTGTGCCACCAACATATAGAAGGGATTTCTCAAAAACTATTTATATTAAAACAAATGGCTAAAACAACATATGGACAGTGTATAACCCCACTAAATGTGAAGAACATTTCTAATGCATTGAGAGGAATGAGCTACAGATCTTTCTTTAACCCTTTGTGTTTAAGAGGGGGTAAGCAACACATGGTGCAGCAATGTATTTCTCATCCACCTGGTGTTAAAAGAGTTAACATTAGCGCATTAGGTCCACTTTAACTTTTTGAGTGCCAGAGGGGGTACGCAACTTCCTGGCTCTCAAAGAGTTAAAAGTATAGTCACGACATATATACACCCAGCAGTTTATGGACAGCTATGGTGGGTTGTCGATAAACCTCCATAAGGCTGCTGTGACAACAATGTCCTAGTAACGTTTCAGACCACCCAAAAAAAGGCAAGTGTGATCTGGATCTTTATCAGGGTAAAGAAAAGAAAACTCACAGCACTAACGCACCATAAATATACATATTTAATATAAATACAATCAAGATCCCAATTGAATAAAGTATGGAGAGCAGCAAAGAATGAGGGGATTCTCCAAATCCCCAAACTAGGAAAAAGGGTCATCTGTATAGATCAGCGCAGGATTATTTTTGTTTTTTGCTTATTATCAGGCCTAGCAAATCAATTACACCATAAAAGAAACACAGAAATTCCCCAAATCGCCATTGGTTGAAACAGGGTTTGTATTAGAGATGTCTGTAACGCATTGTAATACAATTAAAAACCCCATACAAGGGCTGCAGAGGGTGCAATTTGAACCAGTCCACATTTAACCCTTTGAGTTCCAGAGGGGTACACAATGCATTGCAAAGCATTGTTCTGCATACTTGTCTGGCACTGAAAGGGTTAAGGGTGTCCATTGGCCTCAGGGCCCAATAGGTTCTAGTCATGCCCCTAGCAGAATATTGCTTGTGTTAGAGGTCCCAAGAAACGATTGTACTAGGGTCCTGCAATGGCTAGTTACACTACTGGCCCCATTTAAATTGATGGAGATTTGTATTTGTCCCCTATGGTTAATGGGTATGTACCAGAATTGCTCTTGCCTTTTGTGCATAAGGTCCAGAGACATCATATTGGCCTCTATAAGGGACTGTGAGCAGAAAGCATGTGCCAGATATAGCAGTCTGCACTCACACCAATCCCATTATATGTGGCTACAAGGACACATATGGGGTTATGCACTAAGGTGTGATAAAGAGGTGATAATGTGGAAATGACTTCTCCAGTGAGATCACTTCTCCAAGTCCTATGTTATTCTATGGAACCTATGCACCAAGATCTCTTCAACTTGGGAGACGTTAGTGCAATTCTGGACCAAGCAAACTGAACCATAGTGGAAGAATAAACATTCCCCAGATTTCCACTGATTTAAATGGAGATTTTAACTCCTTAAATGCTAGGAGGTCTCCAATGCATGGTGAAGCAATGCGTTGGAGACCTCAATGAGTTAAAGGCCACATTTAAATCACTGTCGATGTATATCTGTTCTCTGTGGTGCAGATGACGTTGCTTCTGAACTGCTACTCCTTAGGTTCTGGAATGTGGCCCTGGTTAGCTATTTTTAAGCCTTATAAATAAGTCACTAGAGGGCATTGTGAATATTTAGGAGGCCAATGCTGTGGATCTCCCAGAGGCTGTCTCTAAGATAGACAAGACTAAAGAGAATCATTTTTATCCACTGGGACCTATTTCTCAGTTTGGAAGTTTACATTATGTATTTTGTGATGGTTTTGCTTTCAGACGAATCCCTGGAGATACATTATTCTCTAGTGTGTGACACGTATTGGAAATATATAGAGATGGAAGGTGAGAATCATTCATACCATTTTTAGAGCCCTGCGGAATCAGTCAGATGTCTGCTGTCCATAGAAAAATGCAAAATGTTGTCAGCTCAGTAGAAGCTTGTTAAAGGAGCAGTATACTCTTTATGAAAACTATTAGCAATAGGGCTTTTTCTGCTGTGTACCCTGATGCTAGGAGCTGTTTTATTTAAAAGTTATAACAGCTTATACTCATATGTGGGAGCTCTCTGGATATGTCACAGAGGCTCCAGTTTTTAGAGTTAATTACCAGTTCTCTGGGGACAGAGGCTAATTCTTTGGCTGTGGTGAGTTTTCTGAGTAATTCTGCCTACTTCTCCTTCTTCCTACTACTCAACCTTTTACACTGACTTCCCAGCCCAATTCCAGTTAAGCTCTGACCACCCAGTTAAGTCCCTCCCACTTTATGAAGCAGTGTGTGGCATTTACACGTCTAGTCAAAGCCCATGAGTCCATTCTCTGGTGGCTCTATAGAAGAAAGTTCTCAGATATGCTGATACTGTGAGTGACAACTTCAGACTAACAGGAAGTAATAAAGGTGTTACTATAACATGAGAGCTGTTGTCAATGACTCACCTCTTCCATGTGAAAAACAGAATAATCTGAAATCTGACCACTAGATGGCACTTTTTAAGTGAAAAACAAACAATTTGTCTGTATATATTTCAGCAGCAGCAGTAGGAGGAAAAACCCTACTATATATATATATATATATATATATATATATATATATATTTATTTATTTTTTTTTTTTTTTTTTTTTTCATATACATTTTTTTCATATACATTAATTGCTCCTTTAAGTATTTAACACTTTCAGGAACAGAGAAAGCTAAATGGTATTATTGAAGAATAGAATTATCATTTCCATTTAAATACGAAGATGTGCTATATAATATAACTCCAAAACAGGCTATGGACCAATCTTTTGGTGCTGCATCTGCCTATGTACCAAGCTATTAACTAAGCTATTAACCTGTTTATTCTGCTTGTGCCAAGAGGAGGACAGTGGGGAGTATTTGAGCATTTCAGAGCCTGTAATTCCTTTGCTCCCTGCTTCTCGCTATGTAGCTATTTTCCTAGGCCTGCTACAGGGGTGACATTCTGGTTTGATCACATTAAAGCCTAAAGGTGGTAGAGTATGTGCTCTTGTATGTAGTAGCTGGGCTGCCATCAGATATCTTGGGGCCCAGAACAAACACCAAGCCAGTACCCCACACCCCACACTGCAACCTGAAGTATATGTAAAATCAATACCTATGGAACTGCTCCACTATGCAGTAAGCAAAGGTGCTTTGCAGTTCAATGCTACTCTACCTACAGAATTTACTTAGGGGTAATACCAGGAGATCCTCGAATCCCTGTGGACCAGACTGGTCATCTCAGGGCCCCTTTTGACACAGCCCCACACACACACACACATTGTGGGTGCTTCTGTGTCTGATCAGGGAGGCAGGTCCCCCTACTTGACAGGGCCCTCTGGTGGCAGCCCTGTGCACTAAAACAATATATGCACCTGTACATACCTCAATGTGTAGGTGCGTAATTCTTATGCTAATGTATAATGATTGCCTATGATTAAGTGTTTTTTAATGCACACGAAACGCGTTAGGCGTATGTGTCTGGCACTTTGCATCCTTGTGAGGGGAGCATTGTTACTAGTTTGATGTTCTTAATTTTACGATTTGCAACTGGTGATATTGTTTGGGTGGTCCCATGAGCGCTCCCATCCGCTGGTCCTCATACCTCAGTGTGTAGGTGCGTAATTCTTATGCTAATGTATAATTGTAGAAAATGTGCTGTACATTCCCCAGAATGTATGTTTTAACCTCCCATGAAACAATGCATCTGAGTCTTCTCTGGTGCTCCAGGGATTAAGTGTACATATAAATTAGTTGATTGGTTTAATTCATTGTTATTCTCCCCTTGTGACCTTAGACAAGTAACTTTATCTCCCTGTGCCTTAGACACCATTTTACATTGTAAAGCACCATAGTAAAGGGGCTCACTGTGCCTGAAAATGACTGTGTACAGTAATGCATTGGTAGCACTATATATTATTATTTGTATTATTTCTCTTAAATTCTGATTCTCTGTTTCCAGATTTTTTTTTTTTTAATTTATTTATTTTAACAAAAATCTTCAAAGAGGAGAAATTCAAACCATTAGGGACTGTTTACAAAATCGTACTTGTTTCACAAGACTTTCAACTTTTTCTTCCCCGATTCACCAGATTAATATTTAAAAGTATTTGGTTTGTTGTTTCTAGCAAATTGCAAGATGTTAACACAACATTCTAATGATCTACTTGAATAATGCATTTACTTACAGCAAGTAACACGGTACTGTCCTGCAGCGAGAAGTGGAATGTTAGATGAAGCAGTAGATTTAAGTTGTTACAATCCCTATTGAGCACATTATGGCTCTAGCAGCTGGTTTACATCAGGAGGCATTTCTGTGCACTTTTATTGCATTAGCATTGCCTTAGTAATGTATACATAATAAGGGAAAGTATGAAATGGTGGTACATAACATGTGTTGCTCTTATACATCGTTCTGCTAAATAAGCACACTTCTCTACCAGCCTACAGCTTCTTCAACTCCTCAGGTCTATAGTAACTCTATTGCAGTAAACTTTTTTTTATGTAATTGGATTGTTCATTTTGGGTAATACAAGGCTACTCCCATTGCTGGGTGATTCTTCATTCAAATGTTATTACAGACCAGAATTCAAACTGTTAGCAATAGTACAAATGTGCCATAAAGGCACTTATACAATAAATCACTCTATGGGAGACCTTGAGTCATGATATATCACAGCTCTCCATAGCAAATTATAGGAATGGCACCTCTGGTGACAACAATAGGCTATTGCATTTTAATGTAAAAATGACAGAAAAAGAAGCATATTTGAAATGTATTAACTTTTGATTGAAAGATCTTCCACAGTGGGTTAACTATTGTTTACTCAGCAGAAAAAAGTATAACGTATTTTCATAAACAAAGTTTAGTGTTCATTTAAAGAAAATATTTTTTTTCCCACTGATTTCCTTCATGCCCATTGCTGACATAGCGTGTATTTGGGTCAAGAGGGTAAGCGTATCCTGAAATGCATCTTCACTAATGCTCCCCCTCTTCCCTGGCAGCAGAGGAAAAAAGTGGCCATTTTTGATGTCAAAAATCTGTGTGCATAGCCAATTGGCAAGTACAGTACTCAAAAACATTTCTATGTTCTTATCATTGCACATATTTCTATTCATACATTCCCTTATTAAAATCCCTCTACCTACCCAGGGCCATATATGCATCCCAGGTGCCCCTAGGCAAGGCAATCTAGTTGCTCGTAGCTCCACCCGTGGCCACACCCCCATTCCTCACATGACCACAACCCATTTTATTTGCAATGTGCTGGAAATCTTTCTAGCATCCAGGCTGTTTAATAATAGCCTGTAAATAGGTGTAAAACTGGTGGTGATCTAGTCATCTGCATGATCTGCCTAGTGGTCAGCCATTGACCAGCTGGATACCTGGAGAACTGCATCTTAACTATACTAGCTGTAGAGAGATAGAGAGACTGACGTATTGAGAACAATTCTGGGCAAGGCAACTGTTCAAGGTGAAACAAAAAGGGACGGATTCCCCAGGAGCTCTTCAGCTGAGCAATGCATGGGTGATGTCTCTACCAACCAATAGGTTAAAGTTTTTTTGTCCTTTCTTGTTATAGGACAAGGGTATTTCCTGTGCCAGGAAACAGTGGATGGTACTTGGGGAGAGATTTAGTGATGAGTAGTGGGTGTGGTCATGGATGGTCTATGGTTACCTAGAGTGCCTTGCTAGGGGTGCCTGGGATGTAAATCCAGCTCTAGGAACAAATAAAAATTCCCTTTGAGTTAAATAGTCATTTTTAACACCTTGAATGCTAGATGGGATAGAAGAACTGCTTAATCCCTCTGAAAGCTGAACTAGCACCATGAAAACACTTTATCTTCAATAACTCCCCGTCTGGCGACTAGCTGCTTAGTAGCGCTAGTCGCCATAATTATGACCTTATTCCAAAGAAATATGCATTCTTACTGGGCTGACTGCAGCACGGAGCGTGGATATCTTGCCATAGCGACGTCTGTGCTCCTGTGCTGTCAGTCCCAGCTGGGTTTAGAATGAGTTGCTAGGTGCCATCCACTACTAAGAAGCTAGTCGCCACAAGGGGAGTTATTGAAAATAAAGTGTTTTCAAGGTGCTAGTTCCGCTTTAATAATAAGATTCTGATTTATTTGAATGTCTAATTAATGTCACAAGGAAATCAAGAGAATCTTGAATAAACACTGGCATATATTGTTGCAAGACAAAGCTCAGGATGGGGCACTTAACCCTTTGAGTGCCAGAAGGTAATTCAATGCTTTGTGGCACATGCCAACCCTGTGAATTCACTAACGAAGGAAACATTTTTAAAACTCATGATGGCACAAAGGAGTATCAGTTGAAACAATTCATACATTTTGATGTGATATATGTGATGAAATATTTCTGTTGGAAATATATGTAAAACTAGGAGATAGTTGAAAGCACATTGGTGACTTGTGCAGCAAGAGTTAAAAACCTGTTGCGAGATGTGGTTGAGTGTCATAGAGGGAATATATCGGTCTTAAGCCTTTGAGTGCCAGAGGCACTCAAAGGGTTAAAATTTAAAGTACTATAACATCTATGAGCCACCTTGTGGAAGGGTGCCATTGATAACAAATTGTCAATTCATGAGGTAATAGATTCCTAGATTGAGCACTAAGGTCCGTATGTTCAAATGAAAAGTGGAGGCTCTATTGGTCTGCGTTCGTAAATATGGGGCCAATATTTTAGGTAACTTGTCTGTGATCACATAACTGTCAATACTCTCAGTTCTTTCTGAACCTTTTTAAAATATTTTAAAATATTTAACCTTTTCTATAGTCTCTCAAGGGAAATATCTTCAGTAATAGCCCCAGTGATCCTATTCATTATAATTAAAATCACCACCTTTCTGATAATGGCATCAAATGATTTGATTATACTAAAATGCCGTAACCAACAGATCTCCTTACAAGCCAACATGCTTGTCATTTGTCTCTGAGCATCATATACTCCCTTCTGTAACTAAGCAACATGATGAATCCATGACTCAAGCGGAATACCACTTAAATTATATATATATATATATATATATATATATATATATATATATATATGTGCCTGATGGGCCTCCCTAGTGCCCATTGCTTGTTTGTTTTCTCTTGGAGATCAGAACTAACATAATATATGAGCTAGACGCCGAATGTGGGATGTAAATGTGTTTGATCTTGTCTGCTCTATTGTCTTTTTTTTACAAATCTTGGCTCCACTGATATAATTGCTCTAGCTGGGCTCAATAATACTAAAACATAAAATGTAGTGCAACCTGGTGCTGAGTATGGGCCAGTCTTGCTGTAGATGGTGCAGATCAGATCTCCACAACAATTGGCTAAGAGAACTTTATACTATAGAGAGCGCTATATCCTTTAATCTCCAAATACTTCCCCTTACAGCAGATTTAGTTAGGAGGATCTGTAGATGTTTTTTAAGAAGTGAGTTTCATCTATATTAGCCCATATGCATTTGTTTAAAAATCATAATAATAAATGGTATAACCCTTTGAGTGCCAGAGGGGTACGTAACGCAGTGCAAAGCAATGTATTGCGTACCCACCTGCACTCAAAGGGTTAAAGAATGATGCTAATTAAGGTTACATTTTAGTAGACAAGGTTAAACCCCTTGTCACGTTAATCATACTTATCACTGAGCTTATCTCTTTTTTGTAGTTTTGCGGTTGGACTGAAAATTGGCGTCTCTATCTCACACACCTGTGAATTTTCTTTTTGTTTACACCATATTGATCTGAGATATGCAGGGAGCCATTTTCATACTGTCCTGTCATCCATTACTTATATTACATAGTCTGAGGGTCATTGGTGCTAGGTGCAGGGGAGGGCTGGCAACTTGTGACCCGGGGGGCAAATACAATCAAGCAGCCCATTTCTACTATTGTTTGAGCCCACTCTCAAAGCCCACCTCCTTTTGTTAATTTTAAACATGGCATTAATATTGTGAAGTAAAGCGATGCCACATAGCTCACATTAAATTGGGCTAAACTACTGATATTGCAGAGCTTACAATATAAGTAAAGCTACACTAGTGATACTATAGAGCTCACAGTGGAAATGGGTTATGTAACTAGTGTAGCCTCATTTGGATTGTAGCTTTGTGGTATAATTTGTATAGCAGCATTTCAATTGTAAGCTCTGTGGTATCACTAGTGTTGCTCCATTTATAGCAACAAGATGGAGATTAAATGAGACAGTGTCCCACTGGCCCAGACATATGACCGCCCAGGCCAGCCCTCCCCTGGCTAGGTGTATACATACTATTGTGGTTTACACAGAGGGACAGAGTATGTGTGCTAGGTATATACAGACTCATAGTAAAAGAGCATTTTATTCCTGCTTAGAAAAGTGAGTATTTATTTATTTATTTTAAATGAAAAAAAAATTGCTGAATTGGCTGATATTGATATTTCACATATTTAACCCTTTATGGACCAGAGGGGTGCAAAACTCAGTGAAAATTAGGGTGACCACATTTCCAATCTAGCATTCAGGCACACTGCCGAAACGAGATCAGTGGAGTACTTGTCCTTGGCTCTAGTGCAGCTATGTGGAAGAGGTCACTGCACAGCACCGGACATCAGTACACAGCCTGCTCTTTCTCCGTCGCACCACAGAGGTCTAAACACTAGAGAGAGGAGTGCCCTTTGACTGCTGTGACAGAAAGCAATGTCTGTGATGGACTACAACAGCATGTAAATCACACCCAAAGTCTTAGACTAGCTTTACACAACAACATTGCACTACAGCTCCTGTTTCAAGGCTCAGTTCTCTCTCCAGTGTTTAGAGTTCTGTCTGGGCAGTTCTCCTTCTAGTGTTATGAACTCTGTGCTCTGGAGTCTTCATTCCAGGACATTCCCGGGACACGTAGTCACCCTAGTGAAAATCAATGATTTTCACATCCCTCTGATCCTTAAAGGGATAGTAATACTTCGTTTTAACTTTATTTTATTTTGTAGGCATTAAAAAAACATGAATAATGATGTAAGTCTTATCTCGCAAACCTTTATGGTTTAAGAGATATTCACAAGCAAAGTGTCCCCCTCCCGCCCCTTTTACTGATGTAACACTTTTCAGCCAGGGCAGAAGGGAGATGCCCAGGTAGACTGCAGAGAGGGACAATCTTCTATTAAGATAACAGAAAAACCTGAAAAGCTTGTCAAGGGGGGCAGGGATTTCATTGTTTTCAAAGGAATAAGAGTGTCCCCTTCTGTTATCTGTCCAGTCTATGGACTGCATTCCACATCTGAGAAGAGATTGTTTACAGTAGGTAAAAGGGGTGGGAGGGGGAAATTTTGCTTGTGAATATCTCATAAACCATAAAGGTTTGAGAGATAAGACTTATATCATTCTTCATGTTTTTTTAATGCCTACAAAATAAAATAAAGTTAAAACAAAGTATTACTATCCCTTTAAAGGTGTAAGCAGCTATTTCAGGAATTCTGCTGTCTGGATGGTCAATTTCCCTTTGCCTCATGAATTGAGTATTGAAAATGAACCACAAGTCAGATCAGCAGAATGGTGACAATGATAGCATCACATTACAACAGGTTAAATGGCCTGGCTGTAATTCCTCTCTGTCTTCTTCTGCAATGCATGGTACACCTAGGTCCTTATACTGCAATGCATGGTACCCCTAGGTCCTTATTCTGTAATGCATGGTACACCTAGGTCCTTATTCTGCAATGCATGATACACCTAGACCCTTATACTGCAATGCATGGTACACCTAGGTCCTTCTTCTGCAATGCAAGGTACTCCTAGGTCCTTATACTGCAATGCATGGTACACCTAGGTCCTTATACTGCAATGCATGGTACTCCTAGGTCCTTATTCTGTAATGCATGGTACACCTAGGTCCTTATTCTGCAATGCATGGTACACCTAGGTCCTTATTCTGCAATGCATGGTACACCTAGACCCTTATACTGCAATGCATGGTACACCTAGGTCCTTATTCTGCAATGCATGGTACTCCTAGGTCCTTATTCTGCAATGCATGATACACCTAGACCCTTATACTGCAATGCATGGTACACCTAGGTCCTTATACTGCAATGCATGGTACCCCTAGGTCCTTATTCTGTAATGCATGGTACACCTAGGTCCTTATTCTGCAATGCATGATACACCTAGACCCTTATACTGCAATGCATGGTACACCTAGGTCCTTCTTCTGCAATGCAAGGTACTCCTAGGTCCTTATACTGCAATGCATGGTACACCTAGGTCCTTATACTGCAATGCATGGTACTCCTAGGTCCTTATTCTGTAATGCATGGTACACCTAGGTCCTTATTCTGCAATGCATGGTACACCTAGGTCCTTATTCTGCAATGCATGGTACACCTAGACCCTTATACTGCAATGCATGGTACACCTAGGTCCTTATTCTGCAATGCATGGTACTCCTAGGTCCTTATTCTGCAATGCATGATACACCTAGACCCTTATACTGCAATGCATGGTACACCTAGGTCCTTATACTGCAATGCATGGTACCCCTAGGTCCTTATTCTGTAATGCATGGTACACCTAGGTCCTTATTCTGCAATGCATGATACACCTAGACCCTTATACTGCAATGCATGGTACACCTAGGTCCTTATTCTGCAATGCATGGTACTCCTAGGTCCTTATTCTGCAATGCATGGTACACCTAGGTCCTTATACTGCAATGCATGGTACTCCTAGGTCCTTATTCTGCAATGCATGGTACACCTAGGTCCTTATTCTGCAATGCATGGTACACCTAGGTCCTTATACTGCAATGCATGGTACACCTAGGTCCTTATTCTGCAATGCATGATACACCTAGACCCTTATACTGCAATGCATGGTACACCTAGGTCCTTATTCTGCAATGCATGGTACTCCTAGGTCCTTATTCTGCAATGCATGATACACCTAGACCCTTATACTGCAATGCATGGTACACCTAGGTCCTTATTCTGCAATGCATGGTACACCTAGGTCCTTATACTGCAATGCATGGTACACCTAGGTCCTTATTCTGCAATGCATGATACACCTAGACCCTTATACTGCAATGCATGGTACACCTAGGTCCTTATTCTGCAATGCATGGTACTCCTAGGTCCTTATTCTGCAATGCATGGTACACCTAGGTCCTTATACTGCAATGCATGGTACTCCTAGGTCCTTATTCTGCAATGCATGGTACACCTAGGTCCTTATTCTGCAATGCATGGTACACCTAGGTCCTTATACTGCAATGCATGGTACACCTAGGTCCTTATTCTGCAATGCATGATACACCTAGACCCTTATACTGCAATGCATGGTACACCTAGGTCCTTATTCTGCAATGCATGGTACTCCTAGGTCCTTATTCTGCAATGCATGGTACACCTAGGTCCTTATACTGCAATGCATGGTACTCCTAGGTCCTTATTCTGCAATGCATGATACACCTAGAACCTTATACTGCAATGCATGGTACACCTAGGTCCTTATACTGCAATGCATGGTACTCCTAGGTCCTTATTCTGCAATGCATGGTACTCCTAGGTCCTTATACTGCAATGCATGGTACACCTAGGTCCTTATTCTGCAATGCATGGTACACCTAGGTCCTTATTCTGCAATGCATGGTACTCCTAGGTCCTTATACTGCAATGCACGGTACACCTAGGTCCTTATACTGCAATGCATGGTACTCCTAGGTCCTTATTCTGCAATGCATGGTACACCTAGGTCCTTATACTGCTATGCATGGTACTCCTAGGTCCTTATACTGCAATGCATGGTACACCTAGGTCCTTATACTGCTATGCATGGTACTCCTAGGTCCTTATACTGCAATGCACGGTACACCTAGGTCCTTATACTGCAATGCATGGTACTCCTAGGTCCTTATTCTGCAATGCATGGTACACCTAGGTCCTTATTCATCAAGCTGAAAAGGTGCACTCTTTGGGTCAAACCAACTACACCAGGGGGAACAAATAAGCATTCCCATTTATTTGTATGAGGCTTTTAGCCCTTTGAGTGCTTTGCAATGCGTTGTGTGCCCCTCTGGCAGTCAAAGGGTTAATGCTTGGAATGCTAGGGAAGTCTCCACTGCATTGTGCTTCAGTTCACTGGAGACCTCTCAAGAATGTAATTGGTTAAAAGCCCCATTTAAATGAATGAACATGTATAAACATTATGCATTTCTTTTGCTCCTCTTTAGCTTGATGAGTAAGGCCCTAGTACTTCTCCCTGGTGCTTGTAATGTTCCAGTTTATTCTCATGCAGCCTAAATGATAGGAATCCAATATAGAAAATGCTTGGAGAATTAGCATACACCATTCTCAGTATTCAATAGAAGAGTTACAGCCAAGGTCTCAGCTGTTCCGCACCCCCATTGTCTGCACCCTCGTTAAGCCTGTTATGTCTCTATGTGTATTCACCCTGCTCAAAATGTTAGGAACTTCTGCTCTGTCAGCATATCGGGAAGTGTTGCTCTGTAGGGGACCTGAACACACCAAAGCTGACCTCTTAAACATCAAAACATTAGCAGTCATTCAAGGTATGGCCTCTTCTTACCCCCTGCGGGACTGAACACTGAAGTAAATTGAGTTGCTTTATACTGCTTCCAGCCACTGAACATCTTAACTGAGCAGAACAGAGCTCCAGTTTAAATGTTACCTCGTGAAATACACAGAGGCTGATTTACTAAGAAGATCTGCACCATGGGGAATAAAACAATTTCTCAAAATTCTATTGATTAAAATGGGGCTTTTAACCCCTTGAATGCTAGCGAGGACTCCAACAAATTGCTTTAAAGGGGTTAAAAACATTTAAATCAATGGGAATTTTTATTTCCTCCCATCATGCAGTTGGTTTGCCCCCGGAATTATCCAGTTCTTAGTGCATCAGCCTCAGAGTGGTTTTGTGAAACATTGGGACATATGTATAAAGACAAAAGTGGTACATTTTTTGGGCAGAATAACTCCAATGAAATCAAAGTGAATTTAAATTTGCTACATGGGGAGATACATTATATGTTGCTATTTTCACATTAGAAATGTCTGCACACAGGTATAAAGGTATTTGCCCATAAGACCAATTATGCTTTATGACATAATTAGTGGGTGAGGCTCTGGAAAGAATTGTCTTGCTGTCAGTGGAGGAGATGTATAAAAAATGGTGTAAAAATGTAATTGTTAGAGTGAATGTGACAATGTGAATGTATAAAGGTGACTGTATGATTGAGCCACGCTTTGGCATGAGATTTGGGCACACATTTGCTATAATATATGGCATAATTTGTTCATTAATCTTTTTATACATCAGTCATATATGTTTAAAATTTACCAACTCTATTGCAAATGGTGCACACAGGAAAAAAAGATGCAAATGCAGTTATACATTACCCAGAATGCTTTTTCACCATTTTCTGAGTTAACTTTGTACTTTGTACTTTTATAGATCTCCCCAAATGTATAACAATTGAAGATAACACAGGAGAAAAGGACTCAGCACCACTGTTTATTGTTAAGGACATTTAACTCATATTTATTGTCATAATAAGCTTATTATTACAAAAAATATGGGCTAAGTGTCTTTTCCCAGATAGTGTTGCTGCCACCTTTTGTCCTTTTATGTTTGTATACAGATTGAGTCAATAATGGGGGACCATCTTACCTATGTGAACACCTGTACATTGCTTTATGCTCAACTCTTCAGTGAGAGTGGATTAATTAATTTAGACTGTTGTATAAGAATTACCTCAATGTGTGCAAGTTTTAAGGTTCCATTATCTTATGTGTGTGTATATGTATGTATTTACGTATGTATGTATCTAAGCAATACATCTACACAGAAATATTAATAGTACAATACAAAAATAATACAGGACAGGGATAAGAACATCAGGACAAAGTATGATAATTGCATTATTAGCAGGGCAAAAGTGTAGAGAATAGAATCATACATTATGTAGGGGATCCTGCCCCAAAGAGCTTACATTCTAATTATTATTCACAATAACATACAGAGGCAGTGAGGAGGAGAATACGTACAAGTACAAGGCTTTTATAAGGCAAGTGCACATTGATTTGGATGTGAACATCAGTGTGCACAAGGGAAGTATTGTTACTGAGATACCTCCTTGACCTGGCAGATTTTTAGGAGATGCTTGAATGTGATGAGTGTGGACGATTAGTGAATGGTAATAGGAAGTTCATTGCAAACTCAAGGGGCAGCCAGTGAAAATGATTGAAGCCGAGAGATGGCTTGTCTTGGTTAAGGAGTGGGTAGAAGGAATCAGTGAGAAGAAAGCAGGTTGCGGGAAGGGGTGTAGCAAGAGCTAAGAGCAGAAATGTAAGAGGGTGCTGAAGAAAAGAAAGGAGAGGAGAAAACTTTTGTATGAAGTAAGATACATTAGGGGTATCCAAGAGAGGGATTTCAGAAGCAGATGAAAAGGAAGCAATGGTATTTATTCTTGCAGCTTTATTAAGAGGAGTCTGAATTGGAAAAAGATGAAAGGTAGGAAGACCAGAGAGTAGAAAGGGTGACTAAGTGTGAGTCTAGCAAGAATGAGGCCTAATTGAGAATTTTGGCAGTTGACTTACAGAGGAAGGGATGTATTTTGGATATGTTTTTAAGGAATAAGCAACAGGATTTAGTGACAGCTTGGATATGGCGGAGAATGGCAAGATGTAATTAAGTATAAGACCAAAACAGAGTGCTTTGGTTATGGTGTGAATGATTAAATTGTCAAATGTGATGGAGAACACGGATGGGAACAGGGTTTAAGAGGAAATACAGAAAGTTCTGTCTTGGCCATGCTGAGTTCAAGATGGCACTCAGTCATCCATGAAGAGATTGCCTTGAGACACTGAGTGACTAAAGACTGTAAAACCAGAGTGAGAACATTGGAGAGAGAGATTTAAACTTGTGTGTCATCCACATAGAGATGGTACTTAAAGGCAAGAGATGAAATAAGGTCATCAAAGTGAGAGGGTATAGAGAGAAAAATGATCCTGAGTGATCCTGGAGGGTACATCTACTAAGAGGTCATGAGGAGAAGAGAGATTAGCATAAGAAACACTGAAAGTACCATTCAAGAGATATGAGCAATCCATTCTAGAGCTGTGTCTCGGATGCCAAGGGCATGTAGTGTGTCCAATAACAATACATGATCAACATTGTCAAAGGCAGCAGAGAGGTCAACTAGGTTTAGTATATTGTATTGACCTTTGTGCTTTACTGGGTGTAGGTCATTAACAACTATTGTCAGGGCTGTTTCTGTGTGGTAGCTGCAACAGAACCTGACTGTACAGGTCTAAGTGAGAGTTGGCATTGAGGAAAGAGATTAACCCTTTGCATGCCAGTGGGGTAAACAACATATTGCTTTGCAATGTGTTGCATACCACTTTGGCACTCAAATCTTAGATTCAAAGGGAAGGAGAGAAACTAGATTGTAATTTGAAACACAAGTGGGGATCAAGGAAGTGGTTTTTTGAGTATATACATTTGACTGTTGCATGATTGAATGAAGAAGGTAAGATTCCATTAGAAAGTGAGGAATTATAGATATTAGACTGGAAATAAGAGTAGCTGTAAGAGACTTGATGAGGGGAGACGACATGTGCCTGTTGTACCTAATTTGTCTCCCATCCTCCATTTAAGGTAATCACTCAAACAGGGGTAGGTAAATTTGTTCTACAGCTGTTGGAGTCTACAATTCCCTCCATCCTCCAACAAACCATCAACTGCTTAGTGATGATGGGAGATGTTGTCTCAAAAGCTATAGAACCAAAGTTGTCTATCCCTGAGCTAGTTTCAATGTATGGAAGAGGTATGAATGACATTTGTGTCAGTGCATCAGTAAAGTAAAATAATCATAACTGAGACTTTTTATTGCGCTTAGCATGCATAAATCCAAGCCAATATCTAAAACATTATTATTATTGTTATTATTATTACTTAGGGCACAAACCAAAACAGCATACGAGTACCCAGTATTGTGTTTGCCTTAGAACATGTATTTATACATATCACAATTAAAGAACAATATCACTCAAGAATTGCACCATTCTCTTTCTCTCAATAGATAGATAGATAGATAGATAGATAGATAGATAGATAGGTGTTTGTGTGTGTGTGTTTGCATTAAAGCTTGATGGTACAACAGCAAAAATTCAACAGCAAATAGTAAAATGAGTGGAAGAATTTTATTTGAATCTTTATTAGGATGAAGTACAACAACTGAATGCAATGCAAGAGGCTGAAGCTGTGTCAGAAGTTTTGGTAGAAGAAGCTGCAATAAAATTAATGAATAATGTCAAAACAGTTGGACTTGATAAAGTCACTAGTGAAATATTGAAAGCCAGAGTCAACCCTTATTCAAAACCCTAGCTAAATACTTTTCAAATACCTACTACTCGGCAAAGTGCCTGAAATATGGAAAAATACAGAAGTCATCCTACTGCGCAAAAAGTTGAGAAGAAGGATATAAAAAACTAATGATCAGTAAGCCTATTGATAATCGTCTGCAAGGTTTTCACAAAGGTACTATCAAGCAGAATGGACAAAATACATAACACGGCACAACCTAAAGAAAAATCAGGTTTTAGTAGTGGTTTCATTACGATGGGCCATGCCCAGAGTGTTGAACAGGTTATAGAGTGGCGTTATGAATACAACTTTTCATTATGCATAGTCTTCATTGACTATGAAAAGGCCTTTGACTCAGTGAAAAAACAAGCAATAATCAATACTCTGATGAACAAAGAAATAAATAGAGCTTACATCGATATCCTCGAATCAATATATGAAAATGCAACTGCATCAATACAGGTCAACAATGATAAAGTCCAGATTAACACAGAAAAAGGCGCCCGGCAAGGAGACACTAAAACTATTTTCCTCTTGTTTAGAATACATTTTCCACAATCTAAATTGGGACAAAAAAGGAATTAAGGGATGTACCAAACTAATTTTGGAATGAATTCCACTAGATACTAAACACCCAAAAAGACCAAATTGTTACAGCTTACCTTGGTTTTAGCATCATCTGCAGGCACGAGGCTTCAAGCATACAGCAGGCCTCTGTTTTATGTGTTTGCTTCCTATAGTCTCCTCCTACCTACTTCCTCCCTCTGAGCTGCTCCTCCTACCTACTTCCTGAGGAGAGGTTTAAAGGGCAGACTGAGTCCTGACTCAGTTGCCCTTGTGTTGTTGTACAATACAGTTCTGTTTCCCTTGGGCTCTGTGTATGACCTGGGTTGTCTGACCATCCATTCTGGTGCTGACCTGTGGCTCTGTCTGACTACTCTTTTGCCTGCTCCCATTGTGTAGTGGACACCCAATCTGGTGCGGACCTGTGGCTGTGGCTGACTACTTGAACTGTGTATGACCCGGCCTGTCTGTCCATCCATTCTGCTGTTGACCTGTGGCTCTGTCTGACCTTTCTCCTTGTGCATTCCGATTTGGCTTAGACATCCTTTCTGGTGCAAACCTGTGATTCTGGCTGACTACCCGCTCTGTGTATGACCTGGCTTGTCAGACTACCCACTCTGGTGTTGACTTGGGGCTCTGTCCACTGCGCTTCCAGCATACCAACGATTAAGTGGATATCCTATCTGGTGCAAACCTGTGGCTCTGGCTGACTACCTGCTCCGTGTATAACCCGGTTTGTCTGAGTATCATTTCTGGTGCTAACTAGGGGGCTCTGTTTCCTCTGTGTATTGGTCCCCGCTCCACAGACACCCATCCTAGTGCTGACCTGGGGCCCTATCAGACTCCTAGACTGACTGTAAGCTCAGTTAGTGCTAGTCCTATGGGTGTTTCAAATTACCTCGAGGCTCCAGTGGGCTGAGGCCTAGTCTCGGACAGTGTGGTGGATCTATTGGCGGACTGCTATTTCTGATACAGTGCTTGCCTCTTTGATCACCCTCTGTGTGTTATCTGTTTATGTGCATTACTGATATTATTCTAATAAAAGATTGTTTTACTTTACCGTACTGACTCCTGGTTTATTCCTGGGAACCGTGACACAAATACAAGATGGATGATGAATTTCCCAAATTTGTTTGTACACAGTGGCAACAAAAAACGCAAGACCAAAGTTGTTGGAAACTTTCTGAAGAGGCCTTCATCCTGCAGTGGATCGACAAAGGCTGAAGATGATGATGATGTACATTTATATATTTCCCAATGATTCAGGTTAAAATGCAGACACTGAATTTGTGGATGACATCTATTTTAAAGAGAAAGCATACTGAGACTTAATACTTAAAATGGATTCCGGTGCTAAAATACATGCAATTCTGCATTAGAAAACAGTATGACTAAATCAAAGACTATACATTACATTACCTTATTTTAATCATCCCCTTGGATAATAAGCATCTCCAGGGCATTGAATGGACACCTTCTGACACTCAAAGTGACACAATACCATATGTAACAGGTTCAGTTAGATGAGCAGTAAACTATTTATGAAAAAATATACATTGTATGACTTTTCTTGTTGACCATAAAGGGTACTACTATTGCTGAGAGATGCATACATGCATGGTTATTTCAATTTAATAATATATATTTTTTTTTTTTGCATTACCAGTGCCCTGTAGTGGTTCAGTTCCAACTAGTTACTCTGTTGCATTTTCTGGGAGCGGTGAGTCACTGACAAACAGTTCCCCATGGGATGTTATCGAAACTACTGAGACATGATGTCAGTCTGAAGTTTCAGGAAGTAATAATGCTGTAATTCCCTTCCAAACAATTTGCAACTGCTGGTTTTAGAAGTCATCTTATTTTAATCAGTAGGAAGCTACCTATAACACATAGGTTATAACAAAATATACTGCTCCTTTAAACAAATTTGAATAAACATATATAAGTATAGCTCCCCATTTATCATATGCCTGTTTTATACACCCTTTTTGAAGAATGGTGGAGAGGGGGAGTGCAAAGTAAGGAAATCTCCTTATAGACAATGTTTTCAACCTAAGGGATGTTTTCTGTGCAAGGATGTGTTCACATGAATAAGATTGAAGGTTGAGATGTTCATTGCAACCTCAATGGAATATTTCATCCATGTGGGCATCAGCTAATAGTAAGACTAAAAAACTGGAAATAAAAGGACACTGGGATATGGAAACAATAATCAACAATGATTGTTGCAAAAAGTAACAAAATATATAAAGTACAATAAAAGTACCCTAAAACTACATTTATATTTAAAACAAAAAAGCATATAAATACACCTTAGAACTCATTGCAGGACACCTACTTAGGTAAATCATTTTGTTAAAACAAATTAAGAACAACTTGTTCCTAGGGAAAAATTACCATTTAATTGTTTTTCTTTTTTTTTATTTCTCTTGGATAAAAGGGATCATCACAGAAAAACAAAGGCAGACTTAATTTGAACCAAATTAAAAGTACTCACCTGTCCTCTGTATAGATCTCCAGGTAAATTACATTCACTCGAAATGTGATAATATGGAGAGGGGGGGATTCTTTAAGCAGTGATAAAGAGGTGTTAAAGTGGAGATGACAGTTTATCACAAATCTAGTTCCTATGTTATTCTATGGAGAATAATCACTAAGATGTTCAAAGTTGAAGAAATTTTAGTGCATAGGCTCCATAGAATAACATAAGAATTGGAGAAGTGATAAACTGGAGAAGTCATCTCACTTTATCACCTCTTTACCACTACTTAGTGAATCTTCCCCCACATATGTTCTGTGTTCAGAAAGAACAATGAGATCATCAGCCTTCTTCACTCTCTTCCTCTGAGGCCTGAACTCCATGTCTACAAGACATATGCTTGGATGATAGACTGTGCTTGATGGTGCCTAATCAGTCTTGTTTAGTGTAATCAACTGAAAGTGAGTTTGTATATTGATCTGATGCTTTTCAGCTGGCTGCTAATGTTCCCTCTCTGAAGGTTTGATGTCAAGTTTTTTTTAAGCCTAATATTTCACAGAAGACTTAACTTTTACAAAAGTCTATTTTATTTTGCTCACTTCCTTTTTCAGACATGGGAGATCTGGTGGATTTCTGAAAATATTTGCTCAGATGAACAGGGAAATGTGAAGTTTTTTTCTTGTTCCACATAAGATCAGTGACGTAGTCCTAGAGAAAGCAGTGCCAAGGCTCACTCCTCTTTAACCCTTTGGATGCTAAAAACCTCTACAATGCATTGGAGATGTCTTAGGTATCTTTGGAGTTGGACATTCTTTTCCAATACTCTTCTATATAACTGTGTTTCTACTGTGCCTTATAAAATGCTGCTTTTAAGTAAAACCAGTTATTCATTGCATTAACTATAAACTATTCATATAATTGTAAAGCACATGAAATTTTGTGACAGAGTACATGTAAGTCTCGTGCACCAGTGCCAGAATGCACTCTAAGACCCATAATGAACTGAATCACTATGATAGCCTTAAACACTCATGCCTTTGCCTTAAAGGCTTAGTAATGTCTGAAAATAAATGCAGGTCCAATTAATCATCATATGTTGTGGGCCATGTAGAGCTGTATTTCAATATTCACTGATTTGTAGTTCAAGAGTAATTCTATTATAAAGTATCCCCTCCTGCCCTTTTTACCTTATTATGCTGCCTCTCTAAGTCGGTTGGTTGGAGCTCAGCAAGGGACACTCTTCAGTAAGAAAATCCTGCCCTCCTTCATCAAGGGGGCAGTGTTTTCCTTATACTCAGTGCATGAAGATTGTCCCTCTGCGAGCTGTCCAGTCACATGACCGGATTTCACATCTGAGAGGAGACAGCATACAGGAGGTACAAGGGCCAGAAGGGGGATATTTTATAATGGTATTACTGTTGAACTACAAAACAGAGACTATTGAAATGCAGATCTACATGACCCACAGAATATAAAGATTAATTGGATATGAATTTATTTTCAGTCATTATAATCCCTTTAAAGGGGAACTACCACCCTGCAATAACTTTACATTAATTAATTCTTCATCTGGCGACTAGCACTACTAAGTAGATAGTCGCCAGATGAAGAATTAATTAATGTAAAGTTATTGCGGGGTGGTAGTTCCCCTTTAACCACAGCAGAAAGGCAAACATAGGCTTTTAAGGAGAATAAAACTGACGGCACGTTTATCTTGATATCCTTGCACTTCTGAAACCAGAGACGATCCCATGACTGTAAAAATACCAGGGCCAAGTCCTGGCCCAGCTACTCCACTGCATAGATTATCAGCCCTTGTGTAACTGTACAGTTGCAAGTGAAACTGTTTTGGACATCAGAACACAATATGTAACCTCCATCTGACTACAGCACTACTGCCAGTTTTCCTGATTGAGTGGTATCTCAGTCATATACAACTGATGTTCAATTACCCGTGCACAAGTACTTATCTTCAGAATGACGGTGATGATGGAGAGAAAATGGGAAAAAATAATCCAATTCTGTCACATAATCTTTACAATCAAAAGAAGCAAAAAATGAATCAGACGACAACCCTATTTCATCTTAGCTCGTAAAATGGCCTCCTCAATCAAGGAGATCATGAAAAAGACAAATTATTACATGTCTCTAGAGTGAAACTCTCAAGAGCTGAGTGTAATCTTTCAGTCCACATATATTTATAGTATAAAGTGCAATGTTTCAGCACATATAGGCATTTTATTCACGTGAAAGCAGATAAAAGGCAGCATATATGTTATTTTATTTTTTTAAATGACAGAGAATTAATCTGAGCAAAGGTTGCTTAGTCTGACATCATTAGGTCAGAAAATAAAGTACTGAAGGCACTTCCTCTTCAACAATTGGTAGACCCAGAGATATGGCCAACCAATAGTAACATTTTTAACTCTCTATCATAATGATTATTGATGAGCAATTTCTCATGGCTTTGTTCAGTTCCTGGTTCCCAGAAGTACCCCAAAACTTTGGATTTCAGTGAAACAGTTTGGGATGAGTCACTATTATACATGCACCATGTTAACAGTAGTGCATCCTGCTTCCAGTACCTATTCTAGTCCACTCCTACATACCTAGGTAACCACAATCACTCCCTACTGACAAAGAATGATATATGAGTTTGCACAGTGTGGTGTTCCTAAAGTCATATATACAAAAAGAGAGAGCAGGCACTGGGGTGCACTCTGGGACTCCAAGAACATACATCTCAAAGCCCAAGAGGTAAAAAGCCCTAGAGGGGCTACTCCTTGAAGGAGACAAAAGGTCCCATAAATGGGTAAACTTTTAAAAGGTAACATAGTAACAATGTTGCCAAAATAAAATGGCGATATGAGAATCTGGCACTGCATGACAGAGCGAGATTCTCATGTCGCCTATTGAAATATCGCATATGTTTGGCTGGAAAAGGGCCATCCTATCCCGCAGTGTTGTTCAATGTGTGTATAACCAAACATTTAATTGTTTAACTCAAAGGAGGTGAGGCTGTCACCTGTAAAACTGCTATTCTGCTCCAGCCGAGACTACAACTCCCATCATCCTTACCCATCTGAGCGCTGCCCTGGCTGTGTTTAGCACTGCATGAAAATAAAATTTGTCTGTGTTTATTCTAATACTTGATTTGAGAGCCTCATTTATGGGACCATCTATCTCTTCCTATCTAGAGTCCCTATAGGGCTTTTTATCTCCTGGGCTTTGAGATTCCTAAAGTCATATGACCACTTTTCCTGTTATCCAGTTGGTTGAAAAACAAGCCATTCATATTCATAAACTTGGACAAATAGTTTGTGCATCTTTGCTCCTCATAAAGCTAGTGAGATGACTCCATTGGTTAACACACCAGCTGTAGAATCTGTTCAGACAGCAAGGTCACAGGTTTTAGGTTTCAGCAGGGTCAACTCAGCCTTTCAACATGCTAAGGTAGATCAAATGAGTACCATTAAATTGGGTAATAATATCTATACCCCAGGACATACTTGAAAATGAGAGACAATCTCAATGTATCTTTCCTGGTAAAATACTTTGATATTATTAAATGAGGAGGAGACTATAGAGGAGGGCAGGGGAAAAGAGAGAAAGACATAAGAAATATAGAGACAAGAGATGAACAAAATAAGTAATAGGGGGTCATATGTACTAAGACTAAAGTGGAGCAATTCTGGGAGAAACAACTGTACTATAGGGAAGGAATAAACATTACCATGTAAAATGTTTTTTAACCCCTTGAATGCTAGAAAGGTCTCCAATGCAGTGTGAAGCACTGGGTCCGACAATAAAATACTGATGGCACTTTGTCTTCTACTGTTGGTAGAACCAAAGATTTGTGCAACCAAACAAATATAAACTCCAAATATTCCTATTGATTTAAATTGGAAGCCAATGCAATAGAGAGCCCTCTAGCATTCAAGAGGTTAAAAATATTTGAAATCTGTATGTGTTTCCAATAATGTGGTTGATGTGCTTCAGACTTGCTCCATTTCATTTGTATATATGACCCAGTGAAAAGGGAAAGGGAAATCTGGTACAATAAGGGCTTTTAATTTAACCCTCTGAGTTCTAGAATCTACCCCCATTCTGGTACATTGTTTTCTTTGCTCCAGTGCAGGGCCTGCATGAAAAGCAGTGGGATAAGGCCTTTGTTCATTTTTACATATAATTTATTTTAACTGTTATTGTTAGGTATATGATTATTACTAGTGAGTGCTGAGAACTACATTCTTCGTTAACCCTTTGGATGTTAGAGACATATCCAGTATATTGCTTCATGTCCATTTCTTAGCACCCAAGGGGTTAAATCTACCTTTACATAGTGAACTTGTAATACATTTATTGAACAAGCACAGCTGGGAGATGTCAAAATAAAAGCACAGTAATTCCGGATCAAGCTGAGTGTACCATAGAAAATCAATAAAAAAATTCACATTAATTTAAACAGGTTTTTAACCTCTCAGATGCTAGTGAGGTCTCTAGTGCATGTTGAAGCAATGTGTTGGAAACCTCGCTAGTATTCAAGGTGGTTAAAGCGGAATTTTCAGCTTTATAATATTGCTCCCCCAAAACATTAGTAATATAGATATAGGCAAAGTAATAGTTGTATTATGGTGAATAAATCTACGTTATTGAAGTAATCCACCTTCATCGGCAGGCATCCAGAGGACGACAGTGCAAACATCTTAGAGGGAAGATGCCTCTGAGTCTGTGCTGTCTGCTCCGTGCACTGCATCGATTGGTGGGGATGTTCGTTGGTTACCTTAAGGTAATGGAAGTTGCTGTCTGCACAGGCGCACAGAGCTTCTCTTGTAAGTTCTGTGCCCTGGATGCCTGCAGAAAAAGATGGATTACTTAAATAACCTAGATTTATTCACCATAATACAACTATTACTTTCCCTAGAGCTATATTACTAATGTATTGGGGGGCAATATTATAAAGTCCCACTTTAAAAGCCCTTTAAAAGCCCCATTTAAATCAATAGGAATTTGTATCTCTCCCTGGATTATTGCACTTTTCTTCTGAGACAAGGGCCCATATTTATAAAAACTGGAGTTATTCTGGAGTAAACTGACTGCACCAAAAGGGACAAATAACAATTCCTATATTCCAATGCACTTTAACCCTTTGAGCAATGCATTGCATACCCCTCTAGCACTCAAAGGGTTAGTAGAGCTTTTCAACCCTTTGAATGCCAGAGATGTCTCCAATGCGTTGCAAAGCAATTCAAGAGGTTAAAAGCCCAATTTAATGCAACAGGATTTTGTATTTGTCCCCTATGGTGCAATTGGTTTACCCAGTTTATATAAATGTGGGCCTATAGGCTTTATTTACAAAAGCAAATCTGTGCAGTTCTGGGGCAGACTATTTACAATGTAGGATAAAAAATTAAATTCCCCAAATTCCCATTGATTTAAATAGGGCCTTTAACCCCTTAAGGACCAGTGGTCCAGAGAAGTTACCTTCCCTTAACGACCGATTTGATCCTTGCCGACACGCCGGTACATGTGACCTGTTACGCGTTCTGGCACACCACTTTGGAGACTAAGAGACACCGCTCCAGTCTTGGAGCGGTCAATTTTAGGCCCCTTTTTTACTTACAGCAAAAAGTATGTGACGTGCTATGACCGTCACCAGTCCTTAAGGGTATAAGGACCATGACGGTCATATCACGTCATCTGGTCCTTAGGGGGTTAACCCTTTGATTGTCACAGTGCTGCAAAGCAATGTGAATACCCTCTGGGTTAACCACTTACATGCTAGAAATGTCTGCAACACTTTGTGAAGCAATGCGTTGGATGCCTATCTGACATTCTAAGGATTATAAATCCCTTTTAATGAATGAGGATGATTACTTCTCTCTGATGGAGCTGTTGGCGTGACCCAGAATAAGTCTACTTTCCTTTATACATAAGGCACTTTGAACTAATCTCCTTTACACATGTGTGCTTGTTACTTTTACACAGAATATCTGTTTTAACTTCATCACACCATTAAACGTGACAGAAGAGTGTCTCGGGATTGTGTGAGATACTCTTGTAAAACCTTGGTCATCATAGGCACGTGTATTTCTACAGTTACTCACAGCGCAACATATGCTCTTTATTGATGTCCCGAGGCCAAGGCTGTAGGCTTGATAATAAACCATTTCTATTCTTTGCAGCCTCTCATCTCTCCTACCCTGAAGTGCTACACTCTCCTTCTATCAGCTAAATTGCCTTGAATTAGCATTCTCCAGATGTGCACTGGGATATCGCTCTTTGAGTACACGGCTGTTGAGTTCCTGTGCCTGAATCTGGCTTCCTTTGATCTTGCTCACCAGACACATGTTCCAGTTGAGACTTTCTCTACAGTCAAACATCAAGATCTATATCTTGTATTTCTGACCCCCCACTCACACATACACTTATGTATGTAAATATATGGATATAATTTTATTTCAAATTAGGTCTTTTGTATTATTGATTTGGAGTATGTGAAGATTTTGCCAGGGGGAAGGAATGGTGGAAAACTACCTGTTTCTTCCAGCAGGAGGTTACTGTGGAAATGCTCTGTGAGTAAATGTTTGTTGTGCAGGTGTGATTAGATTTTCCCCACAATCACTGATGGATACCTTCCATATGCAAGATAGATAAACTCCTAGAAAAATGGGGCAAAGCAACAATTACATATGTACTTACAGCATATGTATATGCATGTGTTCACTCCCATGAGGATCTGTCTGCCTATCACTCATTGATAAATACGCAATGGCTACTACATACAAACCTGATCCAAATCTTCTGATTTCCTTTTGCATTGATCCATTTGCATCTTGCTTAATTTTGTCTGTAGAGTCAAACTGCATTTTTCTTCAAGCTGGAACTTCTGCATAAAGAAGAAACATCTCTGCTATTCCACAGAAATCGCCGTGGGAAGGAAATTATTGACCCCTTGGTTGCTATAGAAATCTCCATAGACATATAATAAATATACTAAAGAACTCTTACAATCACCAGGCAAGTAGCAGAGATTCTCCAAGGCACATCACAGCAATAAAAAGCATTAGGCAAGGTTTACATGAGCAGCTTGAAAAGAGCAGCATTTAGATATGCGAATGCTTCCCACATTCACTTACCTCTAATGTCCTGTATATAAGTGACCATCCTGTCTCTGAATGCATGACAGATATATGACAAATGAGGGGCTGAATCCCTCATGGGTCACCACAGATTAGATTATTGTATTGAGCACCTCAAAAAGTCAATCTGCCCAGCAGGCCTCGTGGGTTTTCCTAAGGCTATGATGTCATCCAAATGTGGTTTGCGTTGTCTCATTGCATAAAGAAATAAGATGCACTACCATTTTGGCCAGAGTCAGTCTGATATGTTTATTTGGGCCATTGTCCATATTTATAAAAACAATCTGGAGTTATTCTGGAGTGGAGAAAATCAACTACACCATAGGGGACAACTAAACAACCATGTTAAATTAAATTATCCTTTTAACCCCTTGAATGATAGAGGGGTTTAAAAACTCTATTTAAGTGCAAGGACATGTAGAAATTGTCATTTATCCCCTATGGCATTTGGTTTACCCCAGAATAACTCCAGTTTGCTTTTATACATATGGGCCCTTGTGCCTTAGTCAATAAGCTAAAGAGGAGCAATTCTGGAACAAAACACCACAGTGGGCAAATAAAAATTCCCATTTACTTAAATGGAGATTGTAACCCCTTGAATGCCATTGAGGACACCAATACAGTGTTAAGCAATGTGTTATATACTTCTTTAGCACTAAAGGGATTAATCCTCAGTGTATGAGTGCTGTTCAATGCATTGCTTTAAAATGCAGTCTGCACTGCTTCGGAACACAAAAAAGGTAAATGCTGCATTGAAATAATTTGGTATATTCCTATGGTCCAACTGGTTTGCTCCAGATTTCAACCTCTTGACATTTTCTCCTCTATAATGCCACTAGAGAGTTAAAATGTGGAGCCACTCAGTGGCTCCAAAACAGCTATGTCTTTAGGATTGACCTGTTTGTGCACAGGTATGTTAATTACATTAGCCACTGATTAACACACCTGTGAACAACAGGGAAGTTCTTAACCCCTTTGAGAATGAGTGAAGATCCAGAACCATGACAAAAATCCATCCTTTAACCCCTTAACGACCCATGACAGTCCAGAACCATCATGGGTAGATTTTTTTGCCGCATCCCAGAAGCGGATGCAGCAAAAAAAATGGTCCGTGGTCCTTAAGTGATGGTCGCACGCACGATCGGCCGTCCTTAAGGGGTTAAGGATGGATAACTGTCCTGGCATGTTATGGGTTAATGGTTGCAGCCTGCTGCAGGACACACTGTAATCATTATATGGAGGCTATAACTGACTCTTCAGTACTGGAGCATTCAATTATCGCCATTCCCCAGTTGCTGGGCACGTGATTGCTGGAATCTTGTGACAATGGAGCCTCATGACAAAGGCAATGTATGTAAAAATTGCCTCTGTCACTGGTCTCTGCCTCTCTCCTCCTCACTGTGATCACAAGGAAGAGAGAAGCAGAGAACACAGCTCCCAGTGCCTCAAACAGACAAAGGTGAGGCACCTTTGATGTACAGGGAGCAGGACTGGTAGAGAGATATTTGTTAATAAAGTCCATGACCTATTTAACCCTCATTGTGTAACTGAAAAAAATAACTTAGAGCAAGACCAAAATATTTTTACACAAATTAATTTATAAACACGTAGACTGAAGTTTAAACAAACATTAATGTGAGTTTTATTGCTGTGGAGCAATGTGATACACTTATATACACATCACACAGTCTGATCTCCTGAAAGAGGGACACCAGGGTGGGAAAGAGGGACAAAGGGAATTTCCTCATCCTTCCTCCTCACACGTGTCCCTAGTTTCCTCATTCGCTCTGCTGTTGCAGACAATCCTCGAGCTCCCTGTGCCTGCTTGCAGCTCTCAGCAGTTGACTGGTTTCCCTGGATGGTTCCCCTGTGCTGTTGTGGTGTTAGCTCTTTGCTTGCTCAAGCGTGCCCTTGCATGCCCGGTTTGTGCCAGCCTCATCCTACCTGGATATGGGGCTGTCCTTGAGCTCAGAGCCTATGGATGGAGCATCCCTAGTTACCTCATTCACTCTGTTGCTAATCTGTTTTTGCCATTCGGGCAGTCTCTACTACGCATGAGTGATTTGGTGCGTTCATGCAGTCTCTACTGCGCATGACTGCATCGGACAAACATGCATCTGGCTTTTTATATTATTGTGTGATTGAATGATTTGTTATACATATAAATGTGGCATCAAAAGAGAGCCGCAACCAATCCTTAAAAAAACATAGATAATTTGCACTAAATGAATTTGGGGGGAAATATGACTGAACGAAGGTATAGTAAAAAAAGCCAAAATTGCTCTTGTCCTCTGGTATAAAAAAGACTTAGTCACCAAGGGGTTAAGAAATGGCTTGTTAGGGACTCTTAAGTGGACAGTTGTGAGCCACAGCCATAGAACACTCAAATTATGGTTTTGTTTGTTCCCTGTGATTATTTCACACTTTTTGGTTTGTAATATAGAGACAATAAAACAGGAACAACACAGCCTTCCAGACCCTGTGAGGGTTATCATGGCAAGACAAGAATGGCACACTCATTGGTACAGAATTTTTCAGTGATCAGCAGTCACACAGTGACAAGTTGAAGTCACTGAGCTGACATCTGGTTGGATCCTGACAAGACGTCTTCTGAAGTAGGAGCCAAGCTTCTTCCTTCAATCAGGGAATAAAAACTCTTATAAGCCAAAGTGCCAAAGAGTTCTCTCCATCAGCAGATGCTGCTCTGTGCTCCTGTGATGGCTCTTACTTGCACTCTGCTTGGAACGGCTGCCTTTTTTCTATATTTATTTGGAGCATTGAAAAATATTTTAGAAATGTTGCGATACCTAGGCACTTAGACATTCTGTAAAAATGTAGCTGTGTTTAGTACGTATGACTTTTTCAAATAGATGTGAGAAGGTATTTTTTAGTTTTACACGTGCCATTATTTAACCCCTTTGATGCTATAGAGATCTCCGAGGCATTGCAGAAATATGCTATGGAGATCTCTCTAACCACCAAGGGGATATTTTCCTTCTTGGAGTGGATTGACTGAGGGTGTGGTCATGGGAGGAGTGGGAGTATGGCCAGAGATGGGTTAAGGACACCTAGAATGCCTTGCCTAGAGGTGCCTGGGATGTTAATCCAGCCCTGCATGTTCTTGATGATACTGCCTCTCTGATGTGGAGATGAACAAATTATTTATTTTATTAACCATTTGGCGACTGGAAATATCTCCAGGATTTTGAAACCCAGTTCGTTTGGAATCATTAGATATAGGGGATCAATAAACATTCCCATGATTTAACCCTTGCATGCTACAGAGTCGTCAAATGTATTACAAAGCAATCAACCGGAGACACTTGGGCATTCAAGTTGTTAAAAGGCCAGTTTAAATCAGTGAGCATATTCCCCAGCTGACTTGTGCCAAAACCGATCTAGTTCACTTATATGTGTAATGTACGGCAATAGTCTCAAAGTATTTTTCACTTAAAGGGATAGTAACCCTTTATTTCTTATTTTCATACTCTGCAAGTGTATTATATGTGAAGTCAAATTGCCTATACGTTTTCCATCCTCGCCTTTCTTTGTTACACTTTTATGTACCTGACGTGCTCTCTGGATCTGTATTCAAAGAGCTTTCTGTCAGTGACTGTAAAAGCAAAAATAAAGATACGATGTAAGGAAGATGTAAGCATACAGAGCACTCAGTTCTGCCCGGATAGTGTTACACTGTTTCACTGTCCTGCTTTTATGATTGACTGACCAGAAAACTGTCTGGAAACAGAGGTCTAGGAAGATTACTGTTAGGGACATAAAATATATGAAAGAAAAAAAGGATTGCATAAAAAGAAAGTATTTGCAATTTGATTTTACACATTATACACTTGCAGAATATACAAATTCAAAATAAACAGTTATTACTCCTTTATTATCCCTTCAGTACATATTTGGTTATCATGTGTCTTATGCATGTATGGTTGCAAAAAAGTGTTTCACTACCCTTCTTGCACTTTAGTAAATAGTGGCCATAGTCATGAGTAAAGACGTGAAGAAGATGGCACTTCCTCCTTGTGGAATTTTGCCATATAAGGAGCTATGACCCAGAAAAGAATGTAAATTCATGAAAAGCAATGTATTGGAGACCTCTCTGGCATTCAAGGGGTTAAAAAGCTCTAGTCAAGTGCATGAGGGTTTTGGAATGTTCAATTGACTCCTATGGTGCAGTTGGTTTACCCCAGAATAACTCAAAATAAATTGTTATTCATCAACTGCATCAAATATTTAAATTGAGCTTTTAACCTCTTAAATGCTAGACATATCTCTCTAGCATTCGTGGAGTTAAAAAGTTCTATTCAATTGCATGGGGATGTAGGAGTATTTATTTTATCCCCTATGATGCAGTTGAATTACCCCAGAATAACTACAGTTTGCTTTTACAAATATGGGTCAAAATTGCATATTCCCAGAAAAAAATTGTGGGGAGGAGGAAATGCAGGTGACTTTTATTTCTAGATATGTGGAATTTTCCATTGACGTCTTCCCATGCCAAATTCTGCATTCCTACATCAATGTGTTAGGGACGTCTCTAGCTTCCAAAGGGTTAATTGAAGTAGCAAGAGTGTAACATATCTGATCACCTGTAAAAATGTGGAATGCAGTATGTAGGGCACAGGACACGTGCTAATGAAGAGAGTGAGGGAGCGCATTAATTATACTGAGAACAGATACATAACATTTCTACTGGCTAAGCACTTTGTTACATGTAATAACGGGGATACTGCATGGCACAGGGGGGCTGATAGATTAATTTAAATCACCTGGGATGGTGACTTTCCCAAGCTTCTGTGCCAACATGATGGATTTTGGATCATTCAGTTGTACATTAGGATAACCATATATTTAAGCAGTAGAGGTGGGTGGGGGATGTACTAATATAATTGCACACTAAAATAAGCACTGGAACCAATTTTTGTGTGCTGCTCCTGTCTAATGCCAATGTACTAAGCTTTTTACACTGAAAATGATCAGTGTTTCAGGTTGTTACTTTCCCTTGCAGCTTCTTAAAGGCACAATGGAAATTGCTGTAAAATGAGTCAATTACCCTGGATATTTTATAGCAGTGGTGTTTGGGACTTACAAGCTATAAAATCTTTACCCCTTAAGGACTGGGGACATGTCAGGACCGACACCGGTTTCCTTGCCTAAAGGACGGGTGACTGTTCTGGCATATAACGTATTTTGTGCTCACAATGCTCCTGCAGTAGCGATGTAAGAACTAGCGGTGTCTGAAATTGACTGCTCCAAGACTGGAGCAGTCACTATTAGACCCCTGTTCGGCACATTGGCACACATGATCAGTCACATGTGCTGCACACCGAACATCATCAGTGAGGTCCTTATGGGGAGTCTAACCCCAGGATCACTGGCCCTTAAGGGGTTAAAGATGGTGTAGTTTGTGTCCTTGTATGTATTAAAATGATTATATGCCCTCAGCATACCCCCAAAGTGCAGGAGAATGATTTTTATACCAGTGTGTAAATGTAGAAAATTAGCTGCTCTGTTGGATTTGAACATTCCCCTGGTGATAGGGATGTCACTTTGTTTTGTAACATTGATAGTCTTTGCATTGTTTCTATTCTTTGATTATTGATGTAGTGTTTACCTTTGGAATGTGTATTGTCCGACTGTCTCAATAAAGTTGGCTGACCAATTAATGGCTGGCCAGATATATTGATTATACAATTAGATATGCTTCCCTGGGTATTCATTTATGTCAGTGATTTAGGGAGAACATAGCCATAAACTTGTCAGCTCATTTATTTACTGATAAGGTTGGAATTTTGATTTTAATCATGTTTGAATTAAATTGTGATTTTTTTTTTAATCCAATATTCATGTCTTTCATTTCAAGAGTTCCTCCCTCCCACTATCTACTGCATTATTTGATAGGGAACATAGAGATGAACTTCATCTCTTGTATTTGAATGAGCAGAAATGGGTTTCCCATTAGGCAGTGTAGTTAACCACCTAGAGCACAGAGTTTGTAGAGCACCTCACCTGTGCTGGCCACATCCGCATTCTGAGTTATGGGTGTGTCCATAATAATCTCAATGCCCCTTGTCCCATTTATCTAGTTGATGGTGGCCAAGTTATTAACCAATTTACATGCCGGCCATTACTTAACTCAATGGGTGCTAGAAAGGTCTCCAACACATTGTTAATCAATCTAGTCATGGGCAGACTATATGGGCCAAATGGTTCTTATCTGCTGTAAGATTCTATGTTTCTATGTCGCAGACCTCTCTAGCAACTAAGAGAATAAGAAACCTTTTGATCTTACATAGATAGTAAGACTGAAAAAATGTGTTCAGTCTTTGCTAGAACATGTCAGCTTTTGCTAGAATGTTTTAGACCATGGACATTCAAACTGATCCTCAAGCCCCCCCAATGGTTTGTTTTATAAGAATTTTTTCAAAAGTAAGGGTTGTTAATCAGTTAGGTCAACCTGTGTTTTTGCGAGATCCTGACCACCGGCATGAGATCAGGTTTGAGCACAACTGTTTTATTCTAAGAGCATTGTCTGTCCCTGGATATGGCTAGGGGATGGTGGCATGTGAGGAGCAAGGGCATGGTCATGGGTAAAAGGCACTTAAGGTGAGCCCGAGAAATAAATCTGTTCCTGCCAGGAAGTAAAGTTTGAAAGTAAGGAACATATCATAATAACAAAGTATAGAAGGGAGGGATGATTGCATAGAATGATAAAAAACAAACTGAAATGGCAGGATGGTACTAACAGCCTTTAGCCACCCCACCAAATTCAGGAATTGGCTGATTGAGAAGATTCCTGTTCCTTCATTGCTGAAGGGCCCAGCCAAGCTGCAGAGAAAGAGCGATACATTATGCACGCAGTCCATGTCCACCCTCCCTTTGAGAAATAGAAGCTTGTGGAATTGTAAAAAGATTCATCAGTTTGCTTTTTTCCCTCCAGTGACAAACTCATTTAGGCTTTTCTGTCAAACAATGAAGAATCAGGGGGAAAAGTCTGTGCCATTCTCTGTCACTGCTGTGCTAGGGACATCCAAGATCAATAAGACTAATGGCTTCCGGCTCCGTGCGATACTCAGCAAGGAGGGCTTTCCTTTTCGCTGTCTCCTTATGTCCTCAGTATTATTGATGGTGATTTTCATGTAGTCAAATCTGTCAAAAGCATTATAATTTCACTTGTGCGTGCCCGCTCTGAAAACAAACTGCTCACAGGGGGCACAAAGAAACAAAAAAGCATTTTGGTTGTCTGAAGAGGTGTTTACCTAAAGTACTGAGCAATAATCCTCAATTCAGTGATCTTGTAATCATGATTGCTGCGGTCTGTTTTTATTTTGACTCCGTCTGTTCATGGACATTTTTTCTATATGAACTGGCTGGTTCAGTACACATGGGTCAATGCACAAAGATATTGTGACATGGAGCCCTTTAACTAAAGGACACTTATGAAAATAATATTATGCAGCATTGAGCAGGATCAGTTTAACCCTGCCATGTTTGTTTTTCATAAATATGCTGCATTTAAAAGGATATTTAGGGAGAGATGCACTGAAAGGGTTAAGATAACACATCCTACATAATAATTCCCTAGGATGTTTGTCAGAAGCCGTCATGCACAATAGAGACTGCCTGAACGCGCGGAATGCTGGGAGCACAGAATGTTGGGAGCACGGAGTGCTGGGAGCACAGAATGCTGGGAGTTCTGTGCTGGGAGCATTCTGTGCTTTCGGGCAGTTTCTACAATGCATGACTGTATCGGCATCAAAGGCATTGTGGATTCTTGACGATTTCGGCGGATTGTGATTGTTGGTGGATTCACCAATACTAGCAGGGTGGGACGGCGTTCCCTGTCTGTTTTTTCTTACATTGTATGTACTTGTGTAAAGTGTAACAGGAGTGTATATATAAGGTATATTAATGTACACTTTGTACATACAGGAGTGTATATATAATATATATTTATGTACACACTGTGTAGATAAATTATACATTATATATAGAGTCCTGTGTGTACAGTGAGTACATCAATATTTATTTTATATATACACTTGTGTGAAGGAAGCTCACATTAACCCTTTGAGTGTCAGAGAGGTATGTAATGTATTGCAATGCCTTGCGTACCCCTGCTTAAAAAACAAACAGATGGGCAATGCCATCCCACACTGCTAGTATTTTATAAAGGTCCAAAAAGTTGTACAATTTAATAGCAAAACCAGTCAATAGTGAACATGATTACCTTAAATAAAAACAAATTATATCCTGTATAATAATTTGCTAAATGTATGTTTGTCAGAAGCCGTCATGAGCAGTAGAGATGGTTGCGTGCGCTGTGGTCATGTGCAGTACAGACTGCCTGGACCACAGCTGATAATGGAGCATGGCTCCAAATTCAGACTGGCGCACAGAGAGGACTATGGTCTGAATTCAGAGCGTCCTACAGTCTCTACTGTGCATGACTGCACCGTGGCCGTTGCTGGGTGGCACTGTGGCCCATGTATGTACACAGGCTCTTCAACTAGTACAGCAATATTTATATTGCCAATCGATAGAAATGAAACCAATATCTTGTGAATTGGGAGATAAAAATGTCTACCTATTGGAACAGTAAGTTTGTTAATTGTGATAAATATTTTGAAGCAACATAGTGCCATAGGTAATATAATGATAGTATATGGTTAAGATGTCCCCTTACTTTGAATATGATGAGCAAGTTGTTATATGAAATTAAATTCGTCTGTTAAGATTTTGAGGGGTAATAAGATCAGAATGAATGAAAAAAATAGGTGGTACAGGTGTGTCCTTAGTTAAAATTCAGTGTATATCGGCTCATATGAAGAGACACCAGGCTTGACTCTGTGGATGACACCTTGTTGGAAGAGTCCCTGTCTTTTAGTTATCCTTGAGAAAAGAGCAAGATTGCACCAAAACACTTTGGAGAGACTTCGATGTGTCATCCATATGAGCCAATATACAGTGGATTTAAGGGCAGAACGGTAGTGGCTACTTTTTGAACTCAGTCTGATCTTGCTAACAGACAATTCATTTAAAGTGATATGGCAACTTGATCATCAGTTCAAAGTAAGGGCACATCTGGAGCACATAGCACAATTTTATTTCCTATGGCACTATGTTGGGTCCCAATATTTATCAGAATTAAGAAAGTTATTCTTCCAGTAAGTAGAGTTTTTGATCTCCCAATTCACAAGATATTTGTTTGATTAGTATTCATTAGTAAGCCATATATTCTTTTATATAATTGTTTATATTGAAGGTGACAGTGTTCACTATTGATTGTTTTTAGAAGTAACCCTTTGAGTGCCAGAGGGTATGCAACACATTGCATAACACTGCGTTGCGTACGCCTCTGGCACTCAAAGGGTGAAATAGTAGATTTTTGTAGATTTTTTGAAATTTAAACAGTACACTTAGAGGTATAGTCCTCTTTCTTTCCCCCTTTTTTCCATGTTTGCGCTATGTATTGTGCTTGCATGGACTTGTGCAGGGGGTTGTGATGGAGGGCAACATGTGAGTGTCTGTGTGGATATTTCTGTAGTATAAGTGCATGTGGGGTAAAGAAAAGCAAGATTAGAGTCCAGCAGTGTGGAAGAGCATGAAGTAATGTTTTTTTGTGCACTGTATGCTGCAAATGGAAGTGAATCTGTGAGGAATGCAGAGGAGGAGGATGAATTTCAGATGAACTGTTAGGTAATGCACAGTATGTCAGGAGTGTAGTTGGTTGTAGAAACCAAGAGCACAGTGAAAGAAGGGAGGGGGCTACCATCGTGGAGCACAGGTGAGGAGAAGGCAGTAGGCAGCAGGAAAAAAAGCTTGTGAAAGCAGCAACGAAAGTCCTGACATAGTGTCAGAGTGCCAGAGTGGTACGCAAAGGGTTAAGTAATTATTTTCTGTGCATGCCTTGCCGACGCCATTCACATTGCCAGTGCAGGGCCTCTGGGGAGAACAGAGCAACTGGCCACGGGAGATCACAAGGCAGTAGGATAAAAAAGAGCAGGGGAAAAAGTAAAAAAAAAACAGCGGAGTGAACCGCTACCTGGACAGGGTACATAAGCAAGGAATTCATGTGTGTGTAAGTGTGTGTGTAGGGGGGCATGTGTGTATTAGGGTGGTGTAGGAGCAAGTGGAAGCCATTTTTTTTGTGAGTTGAGCATACTGATGAGTGGGCTGGGTGGTGGGAGCGGGTCAACTCCCTGCATGATTTTCACAGGTGTAGCAGTGGCCTTTGGCCACTGCAACTCCTGTGAAAATCATGCCCAATTTAATCACCCAATGGGAGCAGTAACTCCTCATTTCTGCCACCCCAGGGTGTGTTTGCCAGCAGCAGTTTAACCCCTTAGAATACTTTTCTAGCATTCAAAAGGTTATTTCAAGATTTTTTTTTTCTCAGCAAATATCCTAGTAGTGCTCCCATCAGCCATGTCTCAAATTCCCACTTTTTTCTGACTGTTTAACCAAAGTAGTGCCTGCAGTGAAGCCTGCATGATGTTATAGTGGGTAATTATTAGCGCTAGTGTATAGTCACTGGCAACTCTGTCCAGACATCCACTTGTGAAAAACTGCTGAGTGAGGCAGGCTCTCAAGTAGCCTTGTTCAATAGCTACATGTGGATATTCTTAAAGATTATTTACATTGATCTTACTAATTTAGGTTTGCTTCTTTCCTACAATATTTTGTAGAAGCTATTAACTTTAAACAACTACATGCTAGAGGCATCCCTAAAACATTGCTTCACAATGCATTTAAGTTACTATTTATTTACAGATGTAGATTAGGTTTAATTGGTGATTTAACAGACCAGCACCATTCTTCGTCATTTATAGACACTGACACTCTGGAACTCAAAGGGTTAACACAGAGGGAGGCGGCGGAGAGAAACTATTGGGGAAGGTGAGTTATAGAGGAGCTAGAGGAGGTATTTTTATATAGTATGAAAATAAAAATAACTTTATAACTCACACTATTGGTTTAGATAAAAAATGGCTTAAACAAGTAGTTGATTCTGAAAGCTCTTACATAATCACCTAACTTGTTAGATGTCGATAGGTTTGCTTTAAAGAGATAGTAATGTAAAAAAATCAACCTATATAGGATTGTTCCACAAGGAGCAATATTGTATCAGTATAAGTAAAAACCCTGCCTCCCCCTTCATCACACACAATATCTTCCCTCATTGAGATCTGTGTGGACCAACTTTCTCATCTCAGGGAACTCTGCTTGACATGATGGAAAGGGACGGGAGGGGGAAACTTCAAGAAGAATATGAAGGGAAAGATATTTCAAAACATACTATGCATTATGAAAAAATTAAAGGGATAGTAGTGGCTGATTTAAACATCTTTTAATATTGTACATATTAAAGAAAAGAAATAAAGTTCCCCCCTCCCGCCCCTTTCACAGACGTCAGCCTCTAGCTGACAGCTGGAGATTCGGGTCATGCAACCCAACGGTGGATCTTCAGCAGAGCCAAAATAACGATTTCTAGACAGAAATACTTCATTGGAACGGTCTACAAAGTGTGCTTTCAAACCAGGCACTCTTTATAGACCATTCCAATTAAGTATTTCTTTCTAGATAGTGTATTTTCAGCTCTTCTGAAGAGCTGCCGGCCGGTCATATGACCAGAATATCCTTCTGTCTGCTAGAGCGCTGATGTCTGTGAAAGGGAAGGGAGGGGGATCTTTAGCAGCTTATATCTCTCAAACTATAAAGGTTTGAGAGGCTGGACTTACATCAATTTTAATATCTACAATATTAAATCTATATAGATTTATTTTTTGGCATTACTATCCCTTTAAATCCATGATTGAGATGAACTAAGTATCACCTCCAAATGTAATTTTGTGGAAGCTTTTTTTTTTAACCCTTTGCTAAGCAATGCATTGGATACCTCTCTGGCACTCAAAGGGTTAAGTCGGACAGTTATTATTGCATAGGCTAAATAGAATAACATAAGGACTGGAGAGTTGATTGCCTGGGAGATAATTCTCTCACCTTTCTATTACCTTAACCTATTTCCACAATAGTAGTCACACACTTCACAGTAGAATACAAATAAGATAATATGATACTTATGTTCCCATTTGTTTTGATTGAGAACGGGTAGAGAAAGGCAACCAATCAATTGTAATGAATCATGTAGGTACCATTTGATGGATCAGACTTCCCCGGACGGGAGCACAGTGTTACAGGGAGGGTAAGCATGGCATAGGGAGGGTTGATCTGGACAGGAAGTGTGTAGGGATTAAGATGAATTGGAGTTAGTGACAGGAACTGGACTGCAGTTAGCAGAAGAGAGTACAAGGAGAAGCAGCTCTCCCTCCCTCCCTAGGTTTGTATGGTGTCTGGTTGTTTGTCACAGCGGGGCAGGTCGTCCTTACCTAGTTTGCAGAGATAGATAACTTTTGTGGTAAAGGTATGTAGATTTATCCTCGGGCGGAAGCCCTTTGGGAGTTTGCCCTTGCACTTAGGTCACTGGTGGTGATGTTACCCATTGAAGCTATATGGCCAATGGGTAATTCCTTGGGGAGACAGCTGTAAGTGCTGAAGAATTGGGGGATTCAGCTGTAAGTGATGGGGAATGTTGGGGTCAGCTGTAAGTGCTGAAGAATGTTGAGATTCTAACATGATCCAGGGCTATTTGGCCATTCTTGGGTTCAAGGAATGTGGATTGGTAAGGAATTGCAGTTAATGATTGATTAAGTAATTGCTATGACAATAGAATAAGTATAATAATGTGATGGGAAATATTTAAATATTTAATAAAGCTGTGGCCGGTTATCCCCAAGTGGTTTTCTGTGTTTATTTAAGATGATCATACCTTCTTGTGACAAGCAACATTCCTTGTCTAACCATCTCTCTGTGCATTTTTAAACCTAAATGTTACTTAAATACTACTGTATCTTTTCAGCTCTGGATTTTATTTCCACGGAGGATGACGTGTCAGATGCTATTGCGACCATAGTAATCTTAATCCTTTAAGAGCCAGAGAGTTATGAAATGCATTGCTTCACAATGAGTTGCTCAGCCCCAGGTCCATTAAGGCTTAAGTAGTCTCATGCTGTCTGGTTGCTTCAGTGAAATATCCAACAACTTTCATGCAATTAGGATTTCCCAGCCATAGTAAAGTAGGTATGGGATTATTACTAAGAGGTGTCAGTTCTCCTTTAAAGAGCATGGTGACAAATCAGAAATGAGGTTGTATATGTGACTATTCACCCGAGGATGTATATGATAACAATTTATAAACATATTCAGCTAGAGCAGGAAATACATTTGGAAATGAGTATTTTGCAAAATATTTTAGTGAGCAGTAAATTGACTATACAATGAATGATGTGGGATCCAGCTGCTTTTAGCTTAAATCGTGCTTCATTTTCTTTCTACTGCTCTTGAATATGTGCATCATTTTGTCAGTCTTCTAACTCACAAGGACATATGCACAAAACAAAACTGGAACAATATTGTGATAAAACAACTACCCCCTAGGCAATAAACCCTTGGTATCCCTAGGCCCACCCATTACCACACTCCCACTGCACCTATGACCTCACCCCAGCAAAATTGTCTGACAGAAAATATACAGAAGGGGGATGTACTGATGGGATTCCATGTGAAAATAGGAACTGAAACTGATTTATATGTGTTTCTTCTGCCTAACACCATGTACTAGGCCAGGGGCATCCATGTTTTTCATGGGCCACATGATCAAAAAGCCATGAGTTTGAGGACCTCATTATTATTATTATTGATAATGGTGAATTATAGCCTGTCAGCTATTCAAAAATATGGATTTAATTATTGATCAAGTCAATGACAATACTGATACATGTAACAGACATCTACTCTCAAACAGTAAAGTAGCGTCAAGTAGGAGATTAGGTCTAATGGCTCACTAGTTCATGTGTGCTAGTAAACTGGGTATAAAAATCGTTTTAAAAAAATCTCAGCAGGCTGCATTTGGCCTGTGGGTCGTATGTTGGACTTCCATATTATAGGCTATATATACCAAAAATTATCCTCTTTATACAAATTTCTACAAAGAAAGGGAAGTGTGTGTGTGGGGGGTTGTATGGGCATTTTGGGGCATTCTGTTCCTCTGTGTCTTGCGTCTCATCAGAGGCGTAACAAGAAGCCACCAGGCCCTGGTGCAAAAATTGCCATTGGACCCCCCGCCAACCACATTGCGCCCCCCATTGCCCCCAATCACCACAATTGCCCCCAATTAGCCACAATTGCCCACAATTGCCTCCACATTGCCACAATTTCCTCCACATTGCCTCCACATTGCAAAAATTACCCCCACATCGCCACAATTTCCCCCACATTGCCCCCAATAGCCATAATTGCCCACAATTGCCCCCAATAGCCACAATTACCCCCACATTGCTACAATTGTCCCTAATTGCCTCCCCAATTGCCACATTGCCTCCACAATTGCACCCAATTGCCACATTGCCTCCATAATTGCTTCCACATTGACACAATTGCCTCCACAATTGCCCCCAATCACCACATTGCCTCCACTGACACCCTCCGTGCCCATCTCCTACCTCCCTGGTGGTCCAGCGGCTGGCGTGGCAGGAGAGGTCTTCTGCACAGCCGGATCTCCTGCGTGGTCCTTCAGTAATGCAGAGCGCTGGGAGATGATGTCATCTCCCAGCACTCTGCATTACTACTTCAGTGGCAACTAACGGAGCCTCTTCTGCTAGAGCCAAGGTCTGTGCGGAAGAAATCAAAGACCTCTTCCTCAGGTGTTGGTGCCGGGCGGGGGTCACAGGGGGTGACCGTGCCCCTGGAGTGACCCCCTATTGTTACACCACTGCGTTTCATAATGTACTAATAAGGTACAGAGAAAATTGAAGTAAAATTAGTAAATTATACTGCTCATGCTATAGGAGAAGAGTTCAGAACTTTCTTACATTAACCATTTCAGTGTTAGAGGGGATTGCAACTCATTGCAAAGCAGTGTGTTGCTTACCCCTCTGCATTCAGAGGGTTAAAGTGTTCATACATACTCCAGAGTGCAACCTTATGATATATATGCTAAAGCATAAGTACAGGAAATTACCTGTGCTGCCACATCCTTATATAGAATGGATATCAGTGGAAAGAATGAGGGCAGCACCAGTGGGTCTTAGTTAAACAACATTTATTTTCAGCAAAATTGGCAATGTGTCTGGTTGACGTTTTGGTCCGCCTCTTGATAAAGGACCATGGTGGACCGAAATGTCGAACAGACACATTGTCAATTCTGCTGAAAATAAATTTTAAGTAAGACCCGCTAGTCCTGCTCTCCTTCATATATATATATATATATATATATATATATATATAGCATAAAATGTTCATAATTATATAAATTAAACTCAAAATTTACTCGAGAGGCCTTACACACAAGAAAAGCAGAGCAATTCTGAGGCAAACCATTTACATCAGAAGGACAAATAATTCCCAGAATTCTCATTGTTTCAATGGGGCTTTTAACCCCTTGAATGCTAGAGAGATGTACAATGCATTGCAAGGCAATGCATTGGGCACATCTCTAGCATTCATGGGAATAAAAGCCCCATTGGAACAATGAGAATTCTGGGAATTATTTGTCCTTCTGATGTAAATGGTTTGCCTCAGAATTGCTCTGCTTTTCTTGTGTGTAAGGCCTCTCGAGTAGCCCCTCAAACAACGTAATTTTACTGGAAAATAGGTAAAGTGTAGGCCTTTCAGGGCATTTTATAGGCCTCCCCACTGTGAAATCACCAAGTGGTGAGAAAATCTGCATGATTACGCTCATAATTATGCATAACTGACTCCTGTACGACCTTGATGAATCAGCTACTGCTATAGTTGCCAATGAATGATTCACCTGCGCGGAATGAATAAAAGATCTCATTGTGAATATTCCCTCATGTACATATGGAATTGTTCAGAAGAAGCTGCACTCAAAAAAAGACAATTTTCTTATTGCTCAAATAGAATATCGGTCAGCCCCTTCAGTAGAGATAAGTGAAATTCGTTGATTATTTCAGTGGACCTTGATAAAATTCCATTCTGGATTATATCGATTTGAAACACATCACACACTGGAGAGGGAAAGAAGGAAAGTTGGGGGGAGGGAAAATGTGTGTGTGTGTATGTGTGTAAGAGACAGTTATATTATTTTAAAGGGGCAGTATAAGGTCTGCACAAGACATTTTTAAATACTAGACTGCACAGCAAGTGGTATGGAAACAGAGTTTTCATAGCTATAAACTCCTCAGGTGCCCTCAGGTAAATCTTGCAGATCATGTTGACATTAGCTCTGAATAAGGCATTCATGGGAGACTGTTCTCCTATGTATGTAATTCTGTTAAAGTTCTATGTTGGCAAATCCGTCATCAATGGGCTTCTATATTGTGGAGACCAAGCTCCCATGAGCACTTCATTTGGCTACCAAAGTGCAAATGGGGAGTTTAGAGCTATGGGAAATGTGTTTCCATAGCTCTTGGGGCATAACCTAACATTTTAAAGGGTCTTGCATGACCTCTGTATTACCCCTCTAATATACTATAAAGTTATATTTCCTTAGCCAAAAATCATTGCTGTAGTACAATGTTCTAGGGACTAGCAACTATTTTCCCTTATCAGGATATTAAATGGGGCAGATTGTTCTATCGGTAATAGTTATAATTAGTAACAAACTCATATGGATGTGTACTAGGAATGTGTGCAAAGGTCATAGTACATATAATGATGGGAGGAGTATAAGCATCTACCAGCACATATAATATTCTATTCTGGCATGTTGTCTCACTTTTCAAATGTCCGCACTTGTGTTTGCACTATATAATTTGAACACTGTAGTGCAAGAATAGTAAATTCTAGGAAACTATAACACCCATCATCTCTTACCAGCCAACAGCTAATTGAGGGTGGTGGGTGTTGTAGTATTTAAGAGCTGGAGGTCCAACAACTGACTATCCTTGCTGTAGTGCATACCAGAGCACTCACTTCACTTCACGTTAGTTAAGACTTTAACATGAGCATGAAAATGGTGTAAAGTTGTACCAAATTCCTCTCAGAGGCATAGCGGGGACCCCAGCAGGCCCCACGGTGTGTGTGAGGCCACCGGTCTTGGAAGCCCCCAGATATTTTGCCCCCATATTCTTCTATTGGAGGTCCTGCAAGACTTGGGGCCCCTAAAGCACATAAATTATTTGGTAAACAGGCTCAGAATTTGTCCATACAGATAAAATCATAAGCGAGTGAGAAGGTCACTTCTCACAAATTCCTAAGAAATTTTCCTTTTGCTGGCTGCTGTTCCAGCTCGAAAGGGAATGCAGCAAAGGCAGAGCACACCAGATATCCGCTCATGCCCTGCTGAAAGGTGGTGGTGTGACATAATGCAGAGAGTGCAGAAATGAGATTCATATGATTGCCCAGTCCTAAATTACCAAGATTATTTTTTTTCCTTTTTACCAACAAAAACATAATCTTAACACGATCAAAACTGGTTCAAAGAAAGGATTATGGTTTTAAAATGTGCATACATTTAAACTTCAACCCTGTCTTTGAGCCAGTTTTAATAAGCTTATATATTGTTGATTAAAAACGAAAAAAATAAGTCTTTGCCAGGTTTGGGCAATCATAAGAATCTATTTTCTGCAGTAAGATATATGCTGTATATTAGTGTATATTTTAGTACAAAAATGTGTTTTTTATAATTTCTTATCCCTGGCCATGCAATATTTTTATTTAAACATATCTATCTGCTAAGATGTAGATACATATATGCATTGAGTGTACACATCTGGTGTATATGTTAGTAGATACGGTTAGTAAGATAACATATTTGTCAAGGGTAGGAAATACAAAAAACACATTTCTGTATTAATGTGCACAGCAATGGTTCACTATTGAAATGTCGGCCACTATTTGGCGACCAATTAAACGGCTCTTTAAAAATGTTGCTTGCATGAAAAGGGCAACACCCGAATGTCACAGGCTTAAGTGTTGCACGAATGTCTTTGCTTTAATTCCTTTCATTTCACCTGCATTGAGTTCACACTAAAAGCAATTGCAAAACTACAATACTGAACTGTATTTGTTACTGCCAGCTGTGCTAGGAGAGTACCCCCACCACATAACATGTGACTCTGAGTCTGTAGTAACATCTGGCCTGCCAGACCCAATGTGAATGGACCAAAACCTCTACCGTGTTCAAACGACAACCTGTTACTGCAAGGCTCCACGGCATTATTGAGAAACCAGTCTCATCACTGAGCCTAGTCAGACAAGGGAGACATAAGTGTGGTGCAAATGTCTTTGCTTTAATTCATTTAATTTAGCCTGTACCATAGTCTTATTCTGATGCCGGCGTGTGACTGCATCGCATTTCCTTAACTCCGGGATGTGTAAGACCTGCAGTGTTGGATAGAAATGCACCTATTTATTACCCTACAAAATTGAGGTATTAACGGTTAACCTCCCTCTTTAGTGCATGCCCTCCATCTGTGCCTTAATCCTTTGAGTGCCAGAGAGGTCTTTGCAATGTGTTGTGGACTCCTCTGGCACTCAAAGGGTTAAGATGCCCTCTTTCAGTCAGAAGCCTTTACACCAGGGACATCCTGCAGACATTCTGACTCCCTTGTCTGACTTGGCTCAGTGATGAGAGAGGTTGTTCGATAATGCTGTGGAGGCTTGGAGTAACGGGAGGGATTGTCATTTGAACATAGCAGAGGTTTTGGTCCATTCACATTGGGTCTGGCAGGCCAGATGTTATTACAGACAAAGAGCCACATGTTGTGTGGTGGGGATACACTCTTAGTGCAGCTGGCAGTAACAAATACAGTTCAGTATTGTAGATTAAAGGAAATAAAGCAAGACATTTGTGTGACTCTTAAGCCTGCAACATCAGAATGGCACCCTTTTGATGCAGGTGACATTCTGATGTTGCCCTTTTTATGCAGGCAACATTTTAAAAATGCCGTATTGTTGATCACCAAATACTGGGCAACATTTCAATAGGATACCCACAGCTATACGCTGTATATCTGTGTATTATAAGTTAGTATGGACATGGGATTCTTATGGCTGCCCACCTCAGACAAAATCTTTTCTGTTTGTAAACATAATTGTTTACACAAAGTGCACAAATACACAGTATATTGTTGAGTATATTAATACAGAACTGTGTTTTATGATTGCCCACCCCAGCTGGCCAATACTTTTTTAAACAAATATCTACTAACTAGTTGAAGAGCCAGTGTACACGGACCACAGTGCCAGCCAGTCTCGGGGCAGTCATGAACAGCAGAGACTGTCCACGCCGCGGCTGATACTTCGGAGCACCCAGCTCTGTATCAGTCTCTACTGCGCATGACTGTGTCGTTACAAAGTGTTTAGCAAATTACTATATAGTATATTAGTAGATATGTGATAAAAAAAGTATTGCCTTACTTCACAACATTAATGCCAATTCTAAAATTAACAAAAGTGAGGGGAATAGGACAGTGAGCTGGCACAGTAGTAGAAATGGGCCACTTGATTGTACTCCCCCCCCCCCCAGACCACAAGTTACCAGCCCAAGAGTTGATACAGGAAAAGCAGAATATGTATTTTTGTATCTGGATTATCCCTTAGGCTGCTCTGCTGCTCGTACATTTATAGCAATGGAAAAGGACAGGGCGGGAGGGACTATGGCTGCTGTTCCCTCAGCATATGTGTGTAAGACTGGATTTGAGGTCTCAAAAAACTGAACCAATATTTCTGAGTTTGACATGGAGATCAGTAATAGGAAAGCTTTTGTGTGCCAGAGGGCTGGTCAACTTACTGTTTTGCAGTGCATTGTTTGACCCTCTGGCACTCAAGGGATTAAGCGGATCTGATCCCATGTTCGTGTTTTGATGCTGTTTTTGTTTTTTTTTAATCTTCTTGAGTGCTGCAAATATCAACAACTATCCATTTAGTTTTGTTATGGGTGGGGAAAGTTGATGGGTGGAGCTTAATTGAGGCGGAACGTGAGGTTCCTTATTAGAGTTTGCAGGGGGCCCCTGCATTTTGTGTTACACATCTGGTTCCTCTGTACATTTTTTGCTCATAATACAAAATAAAGTGCATAGGATATGGACACATCACAATGCACATTCACTTCCCAACTACCCTCTCACTGGCACAAGTGGTGTTATTGGGCATAATTTCCAATTATCCTACTGGCTCCTGTTAATGTGGTGCATTTGTTCAAAATAAAGCATTTTCAATCATTCCTGGAAGACATTTTAATGGAGACAGACATGACAGTTGATAACAAGACCACAGGACACACACTCTTCCTGCTTCACATGTTAGTCTTACCTCTTTAAAGGATTTGAAACATTTTGCATCTCTGGTCCTTAAAGGGTTAATGTGGAGTTATCACTTTGTAACAAATAGGTTATTTAATTTTTTTAAATAACTGTTTGTTTGTCTTTTTATTTCAATGAAAAGATTATGAAATTTAGATTTATTTGTTAGTTTATGCAAATTAGATAGCACTGGCCAACAGAAGGTGGCAGCTGGTAATGTAGAGCAGAGTTGAAAGGTAGTAGCTGACTGGCATGCTTTCCAGATTTTCATTAACTGATAAATAAATAAAATAACGCTAAATATATCATAATATATTCTTTAAGATAAAAAAATGGCTAACATAAATAGTTGCTTTTGAAATCCCATTTGCCACAAAGTGATCATTACACTTTAAGAAGGCTTATGCATGCCACCTGTTTCAGTCTGAAAAAAATATTATCAACTGTCATGTCTGCCTCCATGGATATAAAAGAGATGCAAGACTTTAGTTCCTGAACAAAGACATGAGCAAAATTGATAGAGGCCTGTAGGTATGTATGGTCATATTAAGTGAGAGATTATTTTTAGGAGGTTTTACTTCTCCTTTAAGGGCCAGAAGGGTGTGCAACACATTGACCTTAGCCCTTTGAATGCCAGAGGGGTATGCAAGGCATTGCAAAACAAGGCCTTGAGTACCCCTCTGGCACTCAAAGGGTTAAATTGCTAACTTCTTTGGATGCTAGAATGGTTTCCAAGGTACAAACCTGACTAGCATCTAGAAGGTCTATATTGTAATAATTCTGTGAACCGTCCAGCAGTGAGGATTTGACACAGATACTGAACTAAATAATTATTGATTGCTAAGTGCTGTGACACAGCAGCAAGGTATTAAAAAAAAAAGAAAATGAAAGAGTGATCTGTTTGCTTTAGGTCCTTAAGACAACGCTGTTTTATAAGGCTCGTGAAATTCTGTCGTTAGCATCAATAAATACACTTAAATTACTGTACTGGCTTTCTGGTTTTGTTTGCCAAGCAGATGAGGTTTGTATTCAGGAATGGCCTCACGACCATCATTCATAAACCTTCTTGTCACAGCTCGGAGCTCTGCAACTCAAAATCCGTCTTTTCTCGGCATAATAAAAATGTCCAGCACAGTTTACCAGCGATGTAAATTTACGTTTTTAATTTGTCGATGTGAAGCAAAGAGAGTAGCGCCAGCTCTGTGGGGAGGAGGGATTTGGGGGTTTAATCTGTCCATTGCTCTATAATACTGTACATCAGACTGGGCCTTGTGAGAGGACATGCCAGTCTGCCTGAATGAAGTGCAGATGCTATTAGTTTTTTATTTGTGCTCTTCTGCAACCAAGTAAAATTGAAGCGGAACTTTCACCCTCTATAAAGGCGCCCTCCAATAATTAGGCATGTGGCGACTAGCTTCATAATAGTGCTATTATCTCTCATAATTACCTGGTTCTGAGGTAATCCTTATTCTTTGGAGACTGACGGCCAGGCTTCTTGCTTTAGTGCCATCTGCACACCTGCGCCTTCAGTCCCTTCCGGTGCCTTAACCCCTTAACGACCCTTGACGGTCATAGTACGTCATGGGTAAATCTGACTGAACGACCCATGACGTACTATGACCGTCATGGAATTACGGGCTCCCCCAGCGGCTGCACGCCGTTTGGGGAGTCCGGAAGCGGAAATTTAAAAAAAAAATGATCTGTGGTCCTTAATTGACCACGCCGCGCCAGTCGACCGGTCGTTAAGGGGTTAAGGCACAGTACAATGCGTCCTAGAGGAGACCGGGACTAACAGCACAGGCGCACAGACGTCTCTAAGACAAGATGTCTGCACTGATGCCTAGTTTCTGGTCTCCGAAGACTAAGGATTAGGTCAGAATCTGGTACTTATGAGAGCTAATAGCACTATTAGGAAGCTAGTCGCCATATGCCTAATTATTGGAGGGCGACTTTATAGAGAGTGAAATTTCCGCTTTCAGATTTTACACCATGGGATGATTTGACCATAGCCAAATGTATTTTTCTTTCCTTCTTTTTCCGTGTATTATATGTTAATTCACAATCGCAATTTGCTGACTGTCTAGCATTCAAGGTCAAAATCTCCTTTTTATTCCAGGCAAATGTTTAGTTGTCCCCTATGGTGCAAAAAGTTTCCTCCAGGATTTCTGCAGGGGTGTTATGCACTAAGGTGTGATAAAGGGGTGATAAAGTGGATATACTGTAACTTCTCCAGTGATATCACTTCTCCAGTTCCTATGTTATTCTATAGTGCCTATGCACTAAGATCTCCAACGTTGAAGAAATCTTAGTGTATTGGCTCCATAGAATAACATAGGAACTGTGAAGACGTCATCTCCATTTTATCATCTTTTTATTACACTTTAGTGCATAATCCCCAGTGCTCCTTAGTACATCAGTCTCAGAGGCTAATGTACTAAGTGAATCAATTACTGGGACAATCCAACAACATTATAGGGAACAAATTAAAATCCCCATTGATTTAAACAAGGCTTTTATCTTGTTGAACTAGAGAGAAGCTTCCAGTGCATTACTTCTCATAGTTTTGCAGACATCTATATTGTTCAGGGGTTTAAACCTTTGCAATGCGTTGACTACCCCTCTGGCACTTAAATGGTTAAAAGCCTAATTTCAATCAATGAGCATTCTTTGGAATTTTTAGTTGTTCTCTGGGGTGCAGTTGATTTGCCCCAGAATGTCTCCATTTACTTAGTGCATATATATCTCACAGGGCAATACAATAGATCATGAATTATGAGGTGAACCCTCATTTATCGGTGAGTGATTACAGATATGTGTACAATGGAAATGCTATTTTCTGGTTTCTATATTGCTAAAATGTCCAGTTTATTTTTTTTTTGGCCACTAAATTAACATTTTTGAAATTTAAGCCCTAAGATTTCTCCTGGACTGGAGAATATTTATTGGAACTGATTGTTGAAGTTAACCCTTTGCATGCCAGAGGGGTACGCAACGCATTGCGTTGCGTACCCCTCTGGCACTCAAAGGGTTAAAGGGGGACTATATATAATTAAGGTCATCTAGTCCCTGAATAGATCATTATAACATAGTAACATAGTAAATTAGGGTGAATAAAGACACAAGTCCATCAAGTTCAACCTTCTACTCGTACCCCAGTAACTGAGAATTTTATAGCTTTCCTGTTACCAATTAAATTAGTCTTTATCAGACCTTCCTGATCTGCCTACTGATAAACAGTATAACTCTGTGTTCCCTTTTGAAAGAAATGTATCTAAACTTCTCTTAAAGGGATAGTAATACTTAAAATGTAAAAAAAATATGTTGTAGGGTTTATCCCCCTGAGTAAAACAAGAGTACTCCCACTGCTGAGAGGTGTTTTATTCAAAAGTTATTAATTTTCAAAGTTGAATTTTTTAGGTGCAATATCACAGTGGCCTGAAATTGTACAGTGGCGCTGTTGCTACACGATCCTATGGACAACTCTGGTCAGTTGACCATAAATCTCCATAGGATGGTGTAGCAACAGCGCCACTGTACAATTTCAGGCCACTGTGATATTGCACCTAAAAAATTCAACTTTGAAAATTAATAACTTTTGAATAAAACACCTCTCAGCAGTGGGAGTACTCTTGTTTTACTCAGGGGGATAAACCCTACAACATATTTTTTTTTACATTTTAAGTATTACTATCCCTTTAAATGTATCCATTGTATCTGCCATAACCACCTCCTTGGGCAATGAATTACACAATTTAACAGACCTTACTGTAAAAAACCCCTTCCTCTGCTGAAGTCTAAACCTCCTTTCCTCTAATCTCAAGGGGTGTCCCCTGGTCAGGCCTTGGAATAAATAGCTCACTGCAGATATCCTTGTATTGACCTCTCATATACTTGTACAATGTAATAAGGTCTCCTCTTAGTCGTCTTTTCTCTAGAGTAAATAAACCAGGTTTGTCTAGTCGTTCCTCATATACGATATCTATTTCCAGCCCATTCTGCTAGTTCATGCTTTTTTTGTTTTGGAAAAGAGCTGTGAATTTTAATCAACAAGTCTGAATTCAATTTGACTCTTGCTTTTGAGCTTTTGGGATAGGTTTATGTATTTTCATTTTTATTATTTTAAATGTACTATTGTAATTATCTCTTAAGAGTTTAAATGACCTCAGTTAAATTTAAGGGAACAGCTCCCTTAAGGTGCTCTCCATTTTTTTGTGTGCTCATTCTACCAATGGAAAGCTGTATTATTAGGTGCTCAGAGCATACTTGGATCTAGTGGGTGATGCCACCTCTTCCCTTAATCATTCAGTGGTCTGCCTGTTTTAAGTCAGAGGTGTGCTCCCCACTACCCAGAAGGAAAATCATAAAACACAATTAGTTAGTGTGACCATTGCCATGCCAACCTTGACTTTCTAAGGCAGTCTTCGTTTTGTGCGCTGTTTGTGTTAGAGGGTGTTTTTCTGGCTATAGATGAATCATTGGCAGCAAATCCCTTAATTGATGCAATTACAGCCCCATGCATGTGGAGTCTCAAAAGCTTTTATGTTTTTTGGAGGTTATGTGCAAATCAAGCCAGCACCCTCACTTTCCAGGTGATATGTTGGCAGCTTTGTCCATTATAAAGCTGTACACACGATACAGAGAGATTCGATCACACTGGGAATATCTGTGATTTTAACCCATGGCCCATATAGTGGATCACTGTCTTCATTCCTCACAGTGAGTATAGAGAATCAGAACTGGAGAACAGCTTATGCTACTTTGTTTGTAAAATACACTGCAAGTGGGATCTCAGTGTCCCTGCAACAGTTAAATACCCCTTTAATTGCTACTATTTAACACCTTGGATGCTCCATTGATCTCCAATGCATTACAGAGCAGTGCGTTGAAGATCTCTCTTGCAATCGGTTCACTTTTGAAATGTCGCACACTTAAGAGCATGAGTACTTTTGCCTAATTCACCACGTCGCCATGGTCAAAATGGCGACATGACAATCTCGCACTGCATGACAGCACGAGATTGTCATGTCGTCTACTTAATGGTCACATACATCTTGTGCTGTCATGGCAGCTTTAATGACAATTATTATCTGCAGACCACAGAGGCGCTAATGACAAGTATTATATGCAGCACACGGAGGCGCTAATGACAAGCATTATCTGAATGACAGATTCAAGTAATCCACACTGTATTATTCAGCACACATTAAGAAAGACTTTATTATCTTGTTATTAGAGCCTCGTGTGCTGCAGCTGGAGAACCTCCGTGTGCTGCAGATAATAATTAAAGCGGGCATGACAGCATGAGATGTATGCGACAATTAAGTAGGCGAAATGACAATCTCACGCTGTCATGCAGTGCAAAGTTTTCATGTAGCCATTTTGACCATGGCGACGTGGTGAATTTGTTAAAAGGTTAAGTGAGCGACATTTCAAATGGATACCCTTGCAATCAAAGTGTTAAAAGCTTTAACTCTGTGCTTGTTTGTTGTAGGCTATGATTGTTTTCTATGCCATGGAACAGTGGATCGGTCAGTAGGCGGGGCTGTTTGATAAGTGGGTGTGGCCAAGGGAAAAGCTAAGGGAATCTTGTGTGTTGCCTATATTCCCCCCGGGTGCAGATGTAGAAGCAAATGTAGATCACCACATAAGAAACATGTGCACATTGAGGACTTACAATGAAATTAACCCTTTGAGTGCCAGAGGGGGTTAAAGAAATAACATGTTATTGTTAGTCGGTTGCCCAGATCAGCCTGCTTCTTCAGGACAATATAAAAGAGAAAAGTGCGCCCGTTTTAAAGCATGTCCCAGTGAATAGAGGCAATGCTTGACATCTCAGAATTGCAGTGAGGTCATAACCAGCCACTTGTTTGATATTATGCATAATAAAATATTATAATGCCAATTACAAAATTAATCTACAAAGCCTAAACGCAAGCAGATTGTCACAAAGATCAACTGGCCATAATACGTGCAAACTCCATCTTGAAATAAATAATAATGGATAATTACCATAATGTCTAATTTAGTCAAATGAGATGCTCTACTAGAATCAGGAGCATTATAATCTGCTTGTATTGCTTATGTAACATGGATCTGCTACAATGTAACACTAACGTGATGTTGTTGAAAGCTAAACATTAGAATCTGAACAGATATATTCTGTAGATTAAGTGTATTAATTATATTAATTACTAGCAGGTGCATGGCATGTATTTGCCAGTGCAGTGGACCTTGTTGGGGGTTTTTTAAAACCGTTTGAGTGCCAGAGAGGTATACAACTCATTGCAAGGCAAAGAGTTGGATTCCCCTCTGGCACTCAAAGGGTTACATTGGATTAAAAGTCCGACCTCTTGGTGGGGTATCAGGACCCCCCTGATGCCCACCAGCTACTGATCTCACAGCAGATTCGGCTGGGAGATCAATAGAGGTGACGCAGGGGAGAAAGAGAGCTCTACTGCTTCCATTTTACCCCAAGTACTGGGTAAGAATGGGCGGGATTGAGAAACCTTTTCACGTCAATGATGGAGGCATTCCCACATTAATGTAAAAGGGTTTATTGATCCCGCCCATTCCAACACGGTACTTGGGGTAGGATGAAAGCAAGGGAGCTCTCTTGCTTCCCTCCATCACCCCTATTGATCTCCCAGCCAAATCGTCTGGTAGATCATTACCTGAGGCATCAAGAGGATGTCCTGATGTGCCACCATGAGGTCTGACTTATTATTATGTAAGTTGTTGGTTGAGGAGGCAGGGGTGCTCCTAAACTAGTGGCTATTTTTTTTTTTGGCAGCAGTGTTTGATTGAGGAGGCAAGGGACTATGTCCAGCCACACCCTCTGAGGGTAAACCAAATAAACTTACATTTTTATATATAAAGATGAGAAGGTTGAAATGAAAGCAGGTTTTATATCCTTCAATAGAATATCAGCGGGCTGTGCAATATGCTTGAGACCTGTGAGTATCTCACTGTGTGATCAAGAAAATCTTTATCTGATAATGGTAACCACCGTATATACATTAACCAGAATGTTATTCACAAAACTCAGTAAAGTAAAGCTACAATCGAACAGGGGGCAGTGCAATGTGCAGGAGACCCACAAGTAGCACTGTTGCACCAAGTCAATGGGAATGTTATGAGTGTTTGAGGGCATTTCTTTCTGGTGAACTTTGTTTCATATGTATTACAAGAAACAGAGGAAAGTGGCATAACTTTGCTACATTGTTGTGTATGTGCCATGGGGCAGACATATGGGGCTTGCTCTAATTAGTCTTAAAAACAGTGTGTGCCCTGGTAGGCATTATAGTAGTACATACCCAGTGGTACAGCTGCATGAGTTGGAAGTCAGCTCCAATGGAGTTGCACAAGCGGAGTTGTACATTTCTGGGCCAAATACACAGCAAGGAGCTAATAAAACTCTCTTTTGATTTAATTGAAGCCTTTAATTCCTTTAATTCTATAGAGGTCTCAAACTCTTCCCTTCTTAATGCCAGTCAGACACTCAATGGGTTAACAGAGAAAATAAAATAAAGTGGCGCCCACTGGAGGTATATTTTGGACATACCTATCACATATGCAGATGGTAGATTGGTACAAACAAAAAACAATTGTATGATATACAACAATGACTGTATCCTGACAATCTGGAATTATGAAATGATTAATAGACTAGCATACACAAAATACTAAATCTTATTCAAAATAAGTGTAAATAATATATACAGTCAGTTTTCATAGGTATTATATGAGAACATATAAAACTGGCTCAGAGTGAATAGTTGAATCGTACATACAGTTCTAGTTAATGAAGTCCTGAACATGAGATGAGTATAATGACGATGAAAAAATGGAAAGAGGTTAGTCCTTCATAATTCTTAGTAGATATGAGATTAGATGGAATGGATGAAGAATGAAATGATGGTTAAATCTATGAGAGAGTTTCAAAGGCTCAGTTTTGCTTGTATTAGTCATTCACCATAGAATAAAGAGGTCTGGCTGCTGTGTGGTTCCCGGAGTCCTCTCGGGTAGGCAAAGTATATATACAAAAGAAGAGCAAAAGACAGCGCACAGAGACCTCTAAGTGTAGTATTTTGTATAAAATCAAAAAGTGAATCAGTGAAAAAAAAAACAGTATCATTTATTGAGTCAAAAAAATCAAATAGATTTAACCTTTAAGACAATATGATGATATAAATAATAAAACTTGGGATCTGTAAATGTCCCTAGTACATACATATATTAGAAATACCCAAAATAAACAACTAGGGACGGGACCTATTGACAGGGAATACACGCTATGGAGAGTGGGAAAAAAACGGTTAACACCTGGGGGTATGGAATGTGTTATATCCCCAACATGGATAGTTCAAGTATATATATTGTTAATTGTATGCGCTCTCCGGAAGGTTTTTTACAAGAGGGACCGTAGCTAGTAAACCTCGGTGGCAGATCCAGTATCTCCAATGCTTGCGTGATCCCCCTGGTTCTCCGTCTCTATAGGTTGAGTCTCTGTTGGTATGGTGTAGTTCACTTCGATGGTATTAAATATCGATCTGTGATATGCACGACTTTGAAAATATTAAATGTAAGAGCAACGCGTTTCGGGAACTAAAGCCCCTTTCTCAAGATAAAATAATTATTTAAAAAAAAAAGGATCAGCTCTTGTAGATGTGTGCATTACCCCACTGTCATTAACAATTCACAATAAAAAAAACAACACTTTGCAGGAGATTCACTAAGCGGTGATAAAGCGGTGATAAAGACTTCTCCAGTTTATCACCTCTCCAATTCCTATGTTATTCTATGGATCCTATTCACTAAGATCTCCAAATTTGAAGACATTTTAGTGCATAGGCTCCATAGAATAACACAGGAATTGGAAAAGTGATATCACCAGAGAAGACATTTCCACTTTATAACCTCTTTATCACTGCTTAGTGAATCTTCTCCCCTTTGAGTCATAATAACATTGGAACTACCCATCTCCTAGCAGTAGGAATACTATTATTTAGCTCAGCTGGGGGAGTCCTATATTATTTATTTATTTTTCATTGTTTTGTTTTTAGTTCCATTATAAACACACACACGCACATTTAACCCTTTGAGTGCCAGAGGAGAATGCAACTCATTGCAGAGCAATGCATTGCATAATCCTCTGGCACTCAAAGGGTTAATAATTATATACCTAAAATAGGGTATGTTTTATTTTCTGAATCTGAAATAAGAATACACTTCTTTCTTTTTACCCTCACTGTGCAACATGTGTGAACAAAACTAAATCACCAGTCAATACTTTTCAGTTCACTTACTTTGTGACCTGTGTGCTTTATTATTAAAGAAAAAATAAGAGTATTAAGCCCAGAAACAATATTAATATAGCTGTTCATCCCGTCTCACTAGGTGGCTTTAGCAGACCTCAAAGAATTGCATTTGGGAAGATTAGTATAAGACACTTTGTGATAACTGCCTTTGATGTCTGTGCTGTCTGGTGGAGTAGAGAAGGTGAGAACAAACAGCAGGAGTGTATTATATTGGTTTAAAGGAAAATCATCACCTTATCATTTCTATATATGTGTTTTGTAACCATCATAAGAAATTATAAATCTTATCTCAAAAGAAACAAGAAAACATAAGAGGGGTACAAATAGTTTAAAGTGTTAGTAATGTCCCAAAAAAATGTAATAGATTTGTAGAGGCTAAAAAAATGAATATCATTGCCACAAACCCCATCTCTCAAACCGCTATGTTTGAGAGATATTGGTAATCAAAGTTCCCCCTTCCCTCCCTTTCTCTTGATGTCGGCTGTAAAGCTGACAGAAGGAGATCTGTGTCGGCCGACATGATGAGGCTCTTCAGCAGAGAAGAAATCCCGTTATTAGAAAATAACTACTACTTGGGAATGGTCTACAAAGTGTGCTAGAAAACCAGGCACACTTTGTAGACCTTTTCAGTGAAGTAACTCTTTTCTAATAATGGGATTTCAGCTCTGCTGCAGAGCCGCAGGCTGATCCCCGGACTGGGTTCCCCTGCTGTCAGCTAGACCTGACTTCAGGAGAAGGGGAGGGAGGAACTTTGATTGCAAATATCTGTCAAACCATAGCGGATTGAGAGATGGGATTTGTGGCAATGAGATTCTTTTTTAGCCTCTACAAATCTATTAAAAATGTTTTTGGGACATTACTAACACTTTAAAGGGCTAGTAATGCATAATATGGAAATAATATATATTTTGGGGTTTATCCCGAGGAGTAAGGCAAAGAAACTTCCACTGCTGAGACTTTATTCAAAAGTTGAACAAAAAATATTTCTTTAAGTGCTATAGTATCGGAAATTAAACATTTCCGATACTATAGCTCTTAAAGAAATATTTTTTGTTGAATAGATTGTTGGTTCTTGTGGTGGGAACTTTTTGGTCTTGAAGTAGCATTGTACGGAAGATTTTCCTGTCTTCCTTCATTTATTGCTCATTCTCACATCATTATATTCTTTATTTATTCAAAAGCTATTGCAGCTCAAATGTGTATTTTTTGGGTGCCACAGCCTGACATTTTATGGTGGTGCTTTTGTTACAGCTTTCTATGAAGAGCTCTCCTTAGGTTACCGTAACACCAGTGCCATTGTACAGTTTCATTCCATGGAGGCTCTGTCCCCAAAAAACACAAGTTTGAGCTGCAATAATGTTTGAATGAAACTCAGCAGTGTAGTGAGTGTAATCATGTTTTACTAAATGGAATCTAACAGACCAGATAATGCTGTATACAGTGCCATCCCTGATGATATATACTAATGCTGGCAATGGTTTACCAGTGCATATACACACACAGATGGAGATAGTAGGTGGGATAACTCTTAGGGCCTTATGATCAAATGAATGAGAAGTCTTAAACCTTTGAGTGCCAGAGAGGTACGCAATGCATTGTATAGCTCTCTGGCACTCATAGGATTAAAATATGTTATTTCCTTCTCTCCTCCCATTAACTCTGTGGCTAGAACATCTCACTTCTTCCTCCGCAACATTGCTAAAACTCTTGTACATGCCCTCATTCTATCCCGCTTACACTATTGCAATATCCTACTAACTCGCCTCCCTGCTACTCATCTTTCATCTATGCAATCTGTTTTAAACTCTGCTGCACGAATCACCACACTTTTCCCAAAAACTGAACCTGCTCACATAATTCTCAGACATCTGTCATGGCTCCTTATTCAGCAACACATCAATTACAAGGTCCTTCTCACCTTTAATGCTCTCCAACTGCTACCCCTCCTTCCCCCATCTCCTCTTAGGTTTCCGGCCACCTCCTTCTCTCAGTACACAACACCTTCTTGTTACACCATACCCCTTTATTTATTGTAACATACGTCTATTGTAAGGCACTGCGTACACTGTGTGGCACCATATAAATAAAGATATACATACATAAATTAACATTAGAATTTTATTTTGATTTTAAAACAACACATTTTCAAAGAAATAGAGTTCTTTTTTACAAGATGGCACCATAAAAGATAATTTTAGAGAAATGGTTCTGATCAAAAATATAATCATAACAAATTATATGTTAAAAAAAATGACATTAACCCCTTAAGAACCGGCGAGCACAGCCGGAACTTAAGGACCACAATGCTTTTTATTTTATATATCCGATTCAGGGCTCCCCGAATGGCATGCGGCGCGCGGGTGGCCATGAAATCCATGAGGTACATGTATGGCTTGGGTTCCTTAGGCACGTTGACCTATGACATACATGTACGTTCTTGGCCCTTAAGGGATTAACAACAAATTAAGGCCAAAAATACCTCTGAATCAAAAAAGGGAGTCACATTGAAGCATCCCAAGTACAACATGGTTGTGAAATAAAAATTCCCAACATGTTAATAGATAAAAATTCCCAAAATGTTAATAGATTTAAATTGAGCTTTTAATCCACTGAATGCGAGAGAGGTCTCTACAATGCGTTGGAGACCTCCCTGCTGTTCAGAGGGTTAACCCTTTTAGTACTAGAGAGTATCCAACACACTGCAGTGCAATGCTTTGGATATCTCTCTGGCAATCAAAAGGTTAAATCAATAGTGATTTGTGTTTGTCCTCTATGGGTGCAGCGGGTTTGGTTCAGAATGATTAAACTTTTTTGTACATAAGGTCCATGACATGTGTAAAGACTGTTTCTTTCCTCCATTTTCTGACAAAAGGCACTAATAACATCGTATTTTCAAACGTGACTCTATGCTTTTTGACTATTCCAGTCGAAAAATACAGTGACACTAAACACACTTAAATTTAGATCAGAATTTCCAAAATGCCATTTTTTTAACCTAGTGGGAGATGAATAAAAGTGGAGTTAATGGAAAAGAATAGTTAAAATGGCTGTAAGATTGTCACTGGTAGTTCTAAAAGTATTAATGAAAGTTTAGGAGGACATAACGTTGTGTAGTATGTTTTTTTCTAAATGCAATAAGGAATTTTGAAAAAGTGGTTCAGCAACTTTATAAAGAAATATTGCCATTTGCATCAATTTAGCAACATAATTTTCACCAAAAATATAAGGCCATGTCTAACTTATTCTGTGCGGACACCACATTTATAAATGTAACTAGAATACTTTATAAATACCAACATTCATAATAAGGAATAAGGATATTTTAAGGATCCGTTCACAAAACTGAACAAGAACACTTTTTATAAATCTCCCCAATAAGGCCCTTAGACTGTCACTGCTCAAGGTATATTATTGAGAGAATGAATCCAAAGTCATGTACATGAAAACATAGAACTTCAGAGACTTTACTCATTTCCTGGTCCTCTGATCACTTCCTCAGAAGCCAAAATGATGATCAAAAAAACAGATCTAACAGAAGCTCCAGTCTCCTGCATGTGCCTTCAGAACTGCCACTACATATATTCTACATCATTTTACCCTGCCAGCCACCACCACCCAAAAGCCTGATAACTGCTCCCAACCCAGGTGACAACTGCACTATATGGAACTGTTATTTAGCCACTTAATTACCAGAAGAAGTGGGCAACGCAGTGAGAAGCAATGTATTGCACACCCGCTAGTCCTTAAAGGGATAGTAATGTCCGCTAATAAGTTTATGTTATATTATAAATTTGAAATTATGTTGAGCAAGTCCCATCTATCAAAACCTTTAGGGTTTAAGAGATATTTGCAGCTAAAGTCCCCCCCTCCCCTTGCACTGACATCAGCGATTTACTGACAGCAGGAGATCCCGGTCCTGGGACCAGCCGGCGGCTCTTCAGCAGAGCCGAAATAGCAGTATTTAAAAATAATTACTTAACTGGAGTGGTCTACAAAGTGTGCCTGGTTTGCAAGCACCCTTTTTAGACTCTTCCATTGAAGTAGTAATTTTTAAATAATGCTATTTCGGCTCTGCTGAAGAGCCGCCTCGAGTTGGCCAACACAGATCTCCTTCTGTAAGCTTTACAGCTGACATCAGGGAATGTGGAGGGAGGGGGGATCCCTAGCTGCAAAAGGTTTGAGAGATAGGACTTGCTCTACATAATTATTTTTTTTTAAAAAATCTACAATATAGCATATACTTATCAGCAGACATTACTATCCCTTTAAAAAAAGTAAACCCCAAAAAGTGTGTCTTGTAGTTGGAAACTATGGTACGTAACCCTTTGAATGCCAGAGGGGTACTCAACGCATTGCAAAGCAATGCGTTGTGCACCCCTCTGGCATTGAACAGGTTAATCTCAAGATACTCATGTGTTGTGAACTACAGTTCAGGGATGCAAAATTATTGTAGAAAACACAATATAAGTTTACAAGGTGACAACTTTTTTTTAAAATTTTTAAATACTTTATTGAGATAAAATGGAATTGTACAATCAAATTATACAATAGAACAATTATATATATGCAGAAATCTATTTAATAATTTGCTAAAATGTGTGTAACGACAAAGTCATGCACATTAGAGACTGCCCGCGCCGCGGCTAATACAGAGCTGGAAGCTCCTTTCGAGCGTCCAGTTCTGTATCAGCCACGGCACGGGCAGTCTCTAGTGCACATGACTGCCCGCGACCGGCTGGCAGTGGCACTGTGGCCCATGTAACAGGATCTTCAACTAGTATAACATAAAGAGTTACATCAAAAGGGGTCCCATATCAATACGGGAACTACTTAGCACTAAAAAATGGAACCAAACGCCATATCAGCTTATTTTCAAATTGACATTGTAAGATGATACCCAGACTTTGTGGAAGAGGTACTACACAACTAAATCTGATAGAAGCTAGGCCTCCATCTGAATGAGACACTTAGACAGTATTGTTATAAGAGATCAAGGCAAAAGAGTGCTCATTAGTTTGTGAGGGAGTACCTTGAAATGCAAACTAACGTCTGTAAAACAATGTCCGTCAGCGGGGAATATATAACTACGGGACATAAGAGGTGTCTATGAATACCAAAGAAGTGTGAGATATTGTATCAAAACAGTGGAAGGGGGGGGTGACTATTAACTTTTCACCCTTTATGGGTTTAACCATTTACTCCTTCAGAGACCATATGTCTAAAGTAGCAGTGGAGCAATAATGTTGCATACAAATAGTACAGTAGGAGACAAAAAAGTATTTATTTCTAGTATAAAGTGATTTATTTAATAGTTGACCAACTTATATTTATTTTTAAACTTGTTTACAATACATAGGAGACTTCTCTAGCATTCAAGGGGTTAAAATTAATTTGAATTTTCATTTGCCCCATGTGGTGAAGTTGGTTTGTCCCAGACTTGCTCCATTTAATCTGAGTACATGGGCCCAGCAAATCCTGAATGTCTTTTCACCATCCATTAGGTTAAACCTATTTGTAGTAACCCTTTGTGTGCCAGAGAGGTTTCCAATGCATTGCATTGGCATTCAGAGGGTTAACAGTAAATCAGTTTGATAAACCATCAAACATAACAGGTCAACAGGCCCTTACTGTGCTACCACAACAGCACAGTTTTACCAATGGATAATGCATCCTATTATTGTCTCTGTAACTAAAATGAATTAATCTATTTATGTTATCTTTTTTACATTCTACCTTTTTAACTTTGTATCATATTAGCTGCTTTCATAGTCAGTGGCGTAACAATAGGGTTAGCAACTGTTACCGAACCCAACTACCCCCTGAAAACCTCCAGCCTGGTTCCTGCAACAAGCTGAGGTCTGTGACTTCTTTGGCACAGACCCCTATTAGCAGCTGAGCTCCGGTACTCTAATAATGCAGATGATGTCATCTCCCAGCGCTCTGCATTACTGGAGAGCTCCGCGCAGAAGCTCTGAGCTGCTAACAGAGGTTTGTGCAGAAGGCAGCACAGATCTCTCCTGCCACACTGCTGGACCACCAAGGAGGTAGGAGATGGACACTAGGGGTCAATGGGGCATTGTGGAGGGGGTCAATGGGGGTATTGTGGAGGTGAACATTGGGGGTAATGTGGAGGTGGACATTGGGGGGCAATATGGAGTTGGCTAATGGGGGCAATGTGGAGGTGGCCAATGGAGGCAATGTGGTCGGGGGGCGCAATGGCAATTTTTGCACCAGGGCACGGTGGCTTCTAGTTATACTTCTGTTCACAGTCCTTGGCAGTACACTCTCTGCAAACAGACCTAGGGAACACAAAAAAATTGGTGAAGGTCAAAAACTAAAACACAAAAAGTATAGGTAATTTGACTATACATATGCTCTTGCAAAATATGTAAAGGTAATTAAAGTGTTACTGTCCCTTTAAGACTATACTACTTGATTAATTGGCTCAGAAAAGAGTTCTGCTAGAGAACAAGAGACCATTTCTTTTGCTTTAAAGCTAAATAACACGTAAACAGCGAGTTTGTGTGCTTTATGTTTATTCAGTTATTTAGATGGCTTTCTATTCAGCGGTTACCAGATTTCTATTTGTACATAATGGAAATGCACTTTGCTTCAGATGGGGTGGCGAATTATCAAAATCAGAGGTAATGTAGAATTGGATTTTTTGCTGCACTTGGGTTGAATACGATCTTTCTTTTCATCTGCAAACTCATCTTTTCTCTAATGCACAAGCTTCTAGTGTTATCACCGTTACGCTTCAGTGTGGCTCTTATTGTTTGTGATAATAATACTGTGCATTAATAAACGCAAGCAGAAGTAGATGCTCTATTATTTTGTTCTATAAAAATATGAGGGGTTTGTGTGCCGGGGTGATCTGGCGCAGAGCTCGCCCTGTAACTATAAGGGATGCACTGAATTCAGAATTAGGTTCTAGACAGTGATCCCAATAAAGGGATAAACCAACTGAGCGACAGAGGAGAGATAAAAAAAATAAAATCACATAGATTTAAATCAGATATTTAATCCCTTGAATGCTTTGCAATGCGTTGGCGACTTCTCTGGCATTCAAGGAGTTAAAATCCCCATTTAAAGGGATAGTAATGTCTGTGTGCATTAAAATATAATATTGTAGCTTTTACAACAATAAACTAACCGATGTCAGTCCCATCTCTCAAACCTTTATGGTTTGAGAGATATATGAAGATACAGTTCCCCCTCCCTTCCCTTTCCCTGACGTGAGCTGTAAAGCTGTCAGCAGGAGATTCTGGTAACGTGACCAGCGGCGGCTCTTCAGCAGAGTCGAAATAGCGTCATCTAAAAACAAATACTTAATTGAAATGGTCTACAAAGTGTGCTTGCAAACCAGGCACAATTTGTAAACCGTTCCAATGACGTATTTATTTTTAGATTGCGCTATTTCAACTCTGCTGAAGAGCCACCAACTGGTCCCAGACCAGGGTATCCTGTTGGCAGTTTTACAGCTCACATCAGGGAATGAGGAGGGAGGGGGGAACTTTATCTTTGTATATCTCTCAAACCATTAAGGTTTGAGAGATGGACCTTACATTGGTTAGTTTATTGTTGTAATAGCTACAATATTATATATTAATGCACACATACATTACTATTCCTTTAAATCAACTGGAATGTTGGCAGTTTGAGTTTGTTCTCTGTGATGAATGTGTTTTCTTCAGAACTGTTCCACTGTCTTCATACGTGAGTCCCCCTGTATCTAATATAGATACACTGATTCCAGAATTAGGTTCTAGACCAGGGCTTTTGTCTCTCCAGTTGTTGTTTACCATAATCCAAATCATCCTCAACTAGGGTGTTGCTAGGTTAGATGGAAATTTAGAAAGAGCCAAAGGTTGCCTGCTACTGTTCTAGAATGTGATGCTGATATACAGTGGTGGTCCTACCATATAAGCAGAATAAGAGGCTGATTGGGGCCCTCACTTGGTCAGTGGGCCCCTCAGTGCTTATACAGTAGCGCCACTGCATGTAGACAAAATCAAATGGCAATGTCTTATTATAAATACCAGTGCGGGAGTACAAGGAGGTCCCATGTGAATTTTCCTTTTAGTGCCCCCAAACACCTAGACCCCCCCCCCCCCTCTTATATTGAAAAAACTGGAGCAATTATGGGTCAAACTAACTGCGCCACCAGGGGACAAATAAAAAATTGCAGATGATTTAAGATGCTTTTTAGAATGTCTAGGAGACCTCTCTAGCAACAAAGGAATTAAAAGGCTCCTGTATCTGTTAGGGATGCGCTGAACCCAGGAATGTTTTCCAGGCCAGATGTAGCCAACCTTTGTCTCTCCAGCTGTTAGAAGGCTATCTATTATTCTTATATAACACTACCAGCCACAGTGAGTCACTGTCCCATAGAGCTTACAAGCTACATTTTTGGTGTTTGATGCACAAGGAAATAAAGTGATTTGTCTAAGGGCACAAGGAGCTGATGACACTGGGAGTTGAACCATGCTCTCACAGTGTCACAGCCAATGCCTTGGCTTCAAAGTCATTTAGTTAACCAACTGAACCACTCCTTCCATCAACTTACCTCTGGGTGGTTAAGGATGATGGGAGTTGTAGTTTCCAGCTGCTGGAGAGGCAGATTCTGCTCAGCCCTAGTCTGGACTGTGAGGCTGATGTACTAAGGTGGAGAAGAACTAACATCACCATAGGGGACAAACAAACATTTTAATTGACTTTACTGAACTTTAACCCCTTGACTGCGAGAGAAGTCTCCAACACATTGTGAAGAAATGCACTGGAGACCTCGCTAAGATTCAGGGTTTTAAACTAAAACATCAGAGGGGAGATGCACTAAATATCAATGTTGTGGCAATATGATTTTGTCGATGTGTTCAAAGCACTTCGACTTTTTGATGTAGACACACATCACCATAAGCACTAAAATATAAGGATTTGCAAAGAGCTAGTCAGAGACGCTCAATTAGGAATGAACTTGCCCTCAAAGTGATGAGGCTCTATAGGATAAGTATCCTACCCAGGGTGCAATCTCTTTTAGCTCACTAGTGCCTTTCACAGAGAGGAAATATCCTAAAGCACATCATACTGATCCTACCAAAAGGCAGTCCAGCCATGAAGTGCCAGGCAAATCCTCTCTCAACAAGAGAAACAGCCAACCCCAGGCGTACGTTTCAGCCTTGTTGGGCTTCGTCAGTGAGGTGCAGCTGATCTCTCTAGGCACTGCGAGCAAGGGGTCAATGTCTGGATTACCCTGTTACCCTTAGGGTGACTAGTCCCAAAGGTAATTTGCATTTGCAAATAGCTAGTCAGAGACGCTCAACTAGGAACGTTCCTAGTTGAGCATCTCTGACTAGCTCTTAAAATATAAGGATGCAAGGAGAGTGGAAGAGAAGGTCTCCATTAACAAGGTTATTGAACTGCTGTCTATGGGGAAGGGATGCTCTGTCTTCAGACATCACAAGCAATGCGACAATCCTGAATTCAGAAATTATTTTCTCAGATTTCCCCACTTAGTCAGTAGTGAAGTGAATCCTTTCAACACCATGAGCAGCATCACTCTCTTAACCCTTTGAGTGTTATAGAGATGTGCATTGCTGTTCGTGATGTTCGAAGTGCTTTCAACACATCGACACAATCATATCGCCAAATCATCATCATTTAGTGTATCTCCCCCCTGATGTTTCAGTGACATCTATCTTACCTCCATGCTTATGACTGATTGAGGGCTATTACTGCATAGGAAACTACAGGGAGATCCCAATTTCACCAGCCTCAGGTAGACAAAGTTCAGACTGTGAACTCTGACAGCAGAGGCTGCTGTTGGAGGTTATTTCATGTGGCGAACATATAAACACACCCCCATGAATAGAATAATGGCTCATTATCCTCCATTTCCATATGAAATTACTCATTATACTGCATTTCCATATGGAAATAGGCCATTGTTGATTTGATGAGTGAAAATTCATAAACCTTTCAAAAGGCTTACTGATTGATGTTAATGTGGGCAGAATGATGCTGGAAATGATGTCTAAGACACTTTAGTGCATACTGTTGATGTGCCTTCGACACTGCTCTGATAGGACATCGACATTATAAGCCCTCTTCAAGCTTTAGTGCATCTTGGCCCAGATGTATATGTGCGAACCTAAGCACTTCTGTGTTGAATGCCTGAATTCTCTAAGGGCACAAGGTCCCTGGGAAGTGGAGAGAGGCATTTGCTTATGGGCAACTCAACTGGTAGGGTGACACAGCTACTGGGATGGACGCTCTACTGAAGTAAAAAATGTGGAGTTAAAGTGGAACAGTCTTTGTAACAAATAGGTGATTTTGAATGAATGTTAAAAAAACACATGCAAGTTGTTTTTTTTACTTAAAACAATAGTTTATGTTATACTTATTTATTTATTTGTCAGTTAGTTCAAATCTGTCATGCATTGGCCCACTGCTTTCAATCCCAACTGCCACTTCTTACCAGAAAATACTAGCTCATTTGCAAAATCGACAAATAAATAAAGCTAAATATGTAATTTAATGTTTGAAATAAAAAATACCTCACAAAAGTTTAAGTGCTTTTGAAAGCTATTTCCACTTAAAGGGATAGTAATGTTTCACAAAAACAGTGTTATTTCAATACTGTCAGAGTTGTAGTTCAAGAGTAGTTGATTGATAAACTATCCCCCTCCCACCCCTTTTAGCTTGTGTAAGTCTCCTCATCTCAGATGTGGAATCTGGTCCTGGGACCAGACAGCTCAGAGCAAGGGACAATGTTCTTACTGTGAACATAAGGTAAACCCTGCCCCCCTTGACAGGTTTTTTAGGTTTTTCCCTTATGCTAATTGAAGATTGTCCCTCTTTGAGATCCATCTGGACATTCTTGCTGCTCTGAGGTGAGCAGTGTTACATCAATAAAAGGGACAGGAGGGGGATACTTTATCATTCAATTACTTTTGAACTACAACTCTGCCAGTATTGAAATAACACTCTCCATGGCCCAAATACTATGAAGAGGAGCTGCTTTTATTGTGAAACATTACTCTGCATGTTTTTGGAATTTCATGAAGGGATAATAGTACATTAGGATATAGTTATTATAATGTAATGGTTGTAAATGTAGTAAATATATGTAATGTAACATTATTGTTAATATATAGTATAGTATAATATAATATTGTTAATATATTAATACGTTTAACCATTCAATACATGTTAATTTAGTTTGTATAATGTGGCCTTTTTTTCTCAATGTCGTACATATGTGTTGGTTATTGGGGTTCTTTGTTGGTTCTTTCCTAAGGGATTAATGCTGCCCTCATCAAGCACTTGGCTGCATGACGGTGACTGCTAAGAAAATCAGCACTTCTGTGCTTAAATTCTTGATTTGACTTTTCTAGTGTCTTTGTGTCTGTATGGTTCAAACCAAAGACTAACTAGCTTTTTATTAATCTGTAACAACTCTGAATATGCTACAAAAATCCCCAATGACAAAGAGCCCTCCGTAGGCCTCCTCTTTTCCAATCAGAACCATCCTCTGTTTTCAAATTAAGCCATCTGAGCTGCAATATACAGTAAGACAGCTAATGAATGTGTCTCCTGAATATCAAATATGCAATCAACTGCACCTCATTAACTTAACCATTCAAGCCATTAACAGCTAACAGAGCTTCTTGCTGACAAGAGAGCAATGAAATCCTTCTACAGCACTGTAACAAATGGGGACTGGACACTAGGACACGAAAATGATTATGTTCTGTACTTCAAAAAATAATTGTCAACCTCTGCTAATCTCCCAGATTTCTCAATCACACTTTCCTTATCATTTGTTTTAAGAGAGGGATAAGGAAACTCAGAACAAATGAGTCAGCCAATGTGAAATACTATGGACCTTCTGGATAAAAGCAAAGTGGATTAACCCTTAGAGTGCCAGAGGGGTACAGTTGCGTACCCCTCTGGCACTCAAAGGGTTAATTCTGGAGAAAATCAGCAATACTGTAGGAACATGGGGACAAATAAATACAGAGGCATAACTAGAAGCCACCGGGTCCTGGTGTAGAAATTAACATGGGCCCCCCCGACCACATTGCCACCCCATTGCCCCAAATCTCGACATTGACCCCCCATTGACACCAAACTCCACATTACTCTCCCATTGCCCCCAATCTCCACATTGCTCCCCCATTGCCCCCAATGCCCCAATCTCCACATTGCTTCCCCCCTTGCCTACCAACCTCCACAATGCCTCCACCATTGCCTACCAATCTCCACATCACCTCTAAGCTCCTACCTCCCTGGTGGTCCAGCGGCGTGGCAGGAGAGGTTTGTGCCTCCTTCTGCACTGACCTCTCTACAGTTTGAGCTACCATGCATTGTCTCTTCAGTTATGCAGAGAGCTGAGAGATGATGTAATCTCCCGGAACTCTGCATTACTAGAGTGCAGAAGAGGCTGTTCAGCTTCTAGAGGTCTGTGCCGAAGAAGGCACAGACCTCACCTTGTTGCTAGATGCCTGTGGCTGGGGGTCGCAGGGGGCGGCCGGGCCCCTGGAGTGATGGGCTCGGTCTCAGGGGCAACCCCCATTTTTACGCCACTGAATAGATATTCCCATTAATTTCAATGGGGCTTTTAACACTTTGTGAAGCAATATGCTGCATACCTCTCTAGCATTCAAATGGTTAAAAAGAGTAATACAAATCCATGGGAATCTGGGCAATTTGTATGTCCCCTAGAATGCAGCTGACTTGCCCCAAAATAGCTCCAGTTTGTTTTTGTACATAAGGCCCTCTTTGGATTAGGTTTAAAGGGCAACTATCACATTTTACTAAAACTATTTCGTTGTGAATAGACTTTGAAAAAAACTCCAGAGCTGATCTATATAGCCCCAAAACAGATCTTGTCACTTCTATGCAGAGGTCATAAAATTCAGATTTGGAAGGTCAGGATATGTCTCTTTGCTATCGGGGGACATAGCTAAACATAGAAATGTGTGGCCTGGACCACAGGCTTTACTTGTTGAATGCACAGTCCCCATAGATTACCAGTGTCAATCTTGGAAGCCTTTCACAGCAGTCTATGGGAGCTGTGCATGCAGTGCCACAGTGAGACTTTAGATCTGTCAGGCCAGTCTCTCTTGCTTGATCAGTTAAAAACAGTAGTGGCCAACCTTTCTGGCTCCTATCCAGCTCTCCCGTTGCTTTGTCACTACTCACAATGCAGACCTGGTTTCTTCTACAGGTCTTTCCCAGAGGAGACCTGTCAAGAGGCCAACTATGTCATAACTGCCCTTTAAAATAAGAGTAAATTCTAATGACCCCTGTGAAGTCTGCCCTTGTACCATTGTTCAGGACGTGATGTCTTTGGCCAGTCTTAGATTTCATGTATATGGAGCCAGTCATGATAGTTCCTGGCAATTTTTTTTTCAAACTGAAGCAGACAGACTGCATGAGCCTATGTAACCATTTTAGAACCAGAGGAATACACAGTACATTGAACACCACTCTGTTCCTTAAAGGGTTAAGATTATTGTGTGCAATGCTAAAAGTTTGTAGTTCTGTGGTCCTGCTATCAACGGTCACATTTTGCCTCCTTGAACATGACATCCAGAACTAATGGAAGATGTTTTCTCACAAAGGCAGAATTCATATGAGCCATTAAGATTATTTAGATATAATAATTTAAGTTGGAGTTATTGTTAGGATGTGTTACTTCTCCTTAAATAATTTTTTTAAACTACTATTTAGAATTTTTTATCTTTAATGTGTGGCCCTTGGTGGTCTTAAGGTCCACATATGCAGCCCTTGGGTGGGTGAGATCAGGCTGTCATTGTTGTACATGTCTCCTATGTACTGTAATCTCAGCCCTCAAGAGTTGCATTATCAGTTAGCATGAAGCTCATCATATGATGTGAATTACATCTATTGCTTTACTCTTAAACAAATGTGTATATGGGCATTATACACATGTACATTTATGTTTGCCTTTTATTACTATCACTGTAGCAGATACTCTTAGCTATGAATGAGACAGAAAAACCTTGCTGCTATTTCTAGATCTTTGTTGCAGACGAAGTGTCATGAAATCCCAGTATGTTCTCTTAAAGGTTCAATTCCTCCTAGATTGTAAAAAAAAAATAATAGTTTTCTTAATAATTACAGTGATCTACAATCTTTAAAAATGTATATTTGGTTTTCAGTATTTTCACCATTATCTGAATTTCCCTTGGGCCTCTAAAGCTGGTTTCCTTCTCCTTTTGTCCTTTTCTAACTTTGAGCATCCCAAAGTGATCAAAATCCAACCCCAGTGAAGGTCATTTGAAGGAGTAGCATGAGATAGGAGAGCTAAGTGGGATTTGAGCAGATTATATAATCAAAGTGGGGCAAACTGAGAACAAAGTATTTCCCCATTGCCGTCACAAGATACAAATCTTGTTAAACTTTTTTTTTAATATACTTTTATACAAAAAGGGGATGTGGTGACAAAATAAGAACACAGATCTGATTTATTGCACTGGGAAATATTTATCATGTAATTGTATGTTAAAGAAGGGATTAGGTCATGGGCGTCCAACGTGTGGCCCACCTGACCCCAGGATGTAGTTCCTCTGAGATTTGAAAATAAATATATTTTTACCTAATTAACTAGCACACATGAGCTAGCAGGACAGTGAAAACGAATCCCCTGCCTGCCAGTACTGTACAGTTCAAGAATAGATGTATATTACATATCAGTATAGTATTAGTCATAGACTTGATCAATAAATAAAGTTGTATTTTTGATTAGCTGATGGGCTATAAGTCACCATTGTTATTAACCCCTTAGTGACAGTCGCGTGCGCATGTGGCTGTCACCTTAACGCCCGTCTATATGATTCCAGAGTCCCTGAACGGCGTGCAGCCACACGGGGACCCGGACTTCCGGAACTACTTCCGGGACTTACCAGGAACGTCCTCTGTCACTAAATTACAGTTTTTGCAGGACGTTCCTAGTAAGTCCTTTGTCATTAAGGGGTTAATAAAAGCAATAATGCAGCCCTCACACTTATGGCTTTCTGACTACTGTATGTGTCCCATGATTTAAAAAAACGTGGATGCTCCCTAGATTAGGTTATAGCGCTTACTTGAAGAAAAATCTAGCCATAAAAAGGAAATGTTTCAGTCTTCCATGCATTCACTGGTAGTGATAGGACCACACTTTCATTATTTCCTACTTGTATCCTTGCATTCCTGTCAGCCATTACTAGAATTTGCTTTGTGGAAGGCTTCTTCTGGGAAGGTTTGAGTTCTACAGAACCCAGTATAACCAGGACAGGATTTCCCAACGGGCAGAGTAGACAACTGTCTAGAACTACAACTTTTTAGGGCTTTTCTTGTTATATGTCAAGAGTTTATTTTCTGTACCAGGAAACAGTAGGTGGGGCCATGGGATGAGTGATGGTATGGTCAAGGGTGGAGCTAAGGCTACCTAGATTGCCTTGCCTAGGGCTCCTGGGATGTTAATCCGGCCCTGAGTATAACTACCACTGCTCTAAACCACTGGCGGCTCTAGGTTTATTGGGGTCCTAAGCGAAAAACCTGTATGTTACCCCCTTTTCCCTTGTACCAGTATTTCTAATAAGATATTACCTTCTGATTTTGTTTACATGCAGCAACACTACTTTATAAGTGCTGCCGGGGCCTCTGTCCAATTGAGGGCCCTATGCAGCTGCTTATTTTGCTTATATTGCAGAGCCAACACTGCTCTAAACATGCACAATTATCTGCTCTAAATATCCACTAGATGTATATATTTGCTGTTTTCTGATGCTGTTAACTGCCTGGTTATTGTTATATTGATTGTAGCTGACAATGTCGATTAAATGGACTAAGATAAGACTTTATTGGGGAAATGCACAGCTTTTCAAATCCATAGGTTTCCTCTTCTAATGTAAATAACTCTGTATGGACCAAATGCACAAATGAGTAGACCAATTTCTGGAGCAAACCAACCGTACCATAGGGGAAAAAAATTCCCAGAATCCCCATTAATATAATTGGGGCATTTAACAACACTCTTGAATGCTGGAGAAGAATTTCTATCATTCAAGGGATTGCAGACACTACTTAACCCTTTGAGTTCCAGAGATGTATCCAACACAAGCCCCAACAATCACTGCATTCATCATCCCGTAAAACTCAACATTGTCCTATACAGATGTAGCAGATATTATCACATTAGATTGTACCAAAAATTGTACAAGTTTATATTGTGATATTAAGCTGTTTAGGTCTCTAAATAAAAGCACAACACACACACACACACACACACACACACACACACACACACACACACACACACACACACACACACAATTTAGCCTCATGGTAGTTCAGTTTACTTGACCAGAGGTTCCTCACTTCCTGTGAAGTGTAGAATGTAGATAATAATGAAAAAAGGCACAATAATGATTCCTGCTACTTTCTATAATAGGAGGACCCTAATTTTGCATAGTGGAAAATTGAAAATAAATTATATATTAAAATACCAAATAGTAACCAAGGAAAGTGTTAATATCATCCTTCCTCCATTTATTTTCAACACTCAAAATTGTGCCAGCACTATGATTGGTTGCTAGAGCTTTCATGTTTAATAGCACTAATAAAAATCTCTTCCAACATATTAGGGGAAGAAGGAGGCCTGGAATTCATGCGATATTCTGACAGTTTGATTTTTAATTGAATAAAATTAAGACGCAGGATATGCTGTTAACCAGCCAAGACCAGTAGAATGCCAGGGGGGAAATGAGTGATGGTCCACTTATATGAAAGCATCCCTAAATAGAAATAGGAGAAAAAAATATTAAAAAAATGTGACACTCTGGAGGTACAGTTAATTGGAAGATGACTAATTATGTAAATTGGACTTTTTTTTTCAAGAGATGTATTTTTATTCCTTTTCATTTGACAGGCAGTAGTTTTCCAAGGTTGGTTCTTCATTTAACTCCTTCCACCAATGATGAAATTCCCATTAAGCAGAGGAGGAACCTGCCTAAAGCTCCAAGTTTTGGGGGATTTCTGAGCCACGCAAGCCACATTCATTTTCATGTGTGCATGACCGCAGAGCCATCCCGATGCTACTTACCCAGACAGCACCTGCTCCTGTTTATTGGTGGCTGATTGATTTACCAGTTTTCATGCCCATTTATTGGCCATTATTTAACCCCTTGAATGGTATAGAGATCTCCAACAAATTGGGGATTATGCACTAAAGTGTGATGAAGTGGAGATGGCTTCTCCAGTGATATCACTTCTCCAGTTCCTATGTTATTGTATGGAGGCTATGCACTAAGATCTCTCCCACTTGAGAAATCTTAGTGCATAGACTCAATACAATAACATAGTGAATCTCCCCCATTATGAAGCAAAGCAGTAGAGAGTTAGACCTTCAGCATCCAGTGGGTTAAGAGCTTTTCCTCTGTGCTCATTTTAAAGGGATAGTAGTACTTTAATATTACTATTCCCCGTATCGTAGCTATTTGAAAAATAATTGAATTGCCCCAGGTTCATCTCTCAAACCTTTATGGTTTGAGAGATAACAGAACGCAAAGTTCCCCCCTTCCTCCCCCTTCCCTGAAGTCAGCGTTGTACTGACCGCAGGGGAAGTCTGTCATACGTCAGGTCTGCGTCTCTGCAGCTGAGCCGAGATTGCGTTAGTGAAAAATAATTATTTCACTGAAACGGTCTTCTACATATGTTTGGTTTGCAAGCACATGTAGAAGACCATTTCAGTGAAATAATTATTTTTTGCTAACGTGATTGTGGCTCTGCTGCAGAGCCACCTGATGAAAATAAGATCACATATCCTTGCAGTCAGTACAATGCTGTCTTCAGGGAAGAGGGAAGGAGGGGGGAACTTTGCTTTCCGTTATCTCTCAAACCATAAAGGTTTGAGAGATGAACCGGGGGCAATTGAATACTTTTTCAAATAGCTACAATATGGGGAATAGTAATATTAAAGTATTACTATCCCTTTAACGGTTAAGCAAAAGTGGATGGAGCTAGGCAACAAAGGATGGGGCTGGGGATGGAATCATGTGAGCAGGAGTATAGCCATAGGTGACACTACGCATGGCTTGTGCGCTTTGCCATCAGCTGTTTAGATTGTAAGCATCATTTGTAGGTTTCGCAAGAGAGATGGATCTCCAAAAGGCACCTTTTTCCTTTGCCTTAGCTAAAACATTAATCTAAACCAAAGGTAGGTAACCTTTGGTTCTATAGCTGTTTGGGACTGTAATTTCCATCATCCTTAACCCTTTGAGTGCCAGAGGAGTACGGAATGCATTGCTTTGCAATGCATTCCGTACCCCTCTGGCACTCAAAAGGGTTAACTAGCCATTAGTTGGATGGGGATGATGGGAGTTGTAGTCTGCAACAGCTGGAGATCCAAAAGTTGCTTACCCTTAGCCTACACAGTTACAGGACACAATGCTATGATATGTGCAGATAAAATGTTATTATTTCTGTAAGTGTGAATGATGAATAGACATAATCAAGCATTGATAATAGAGTATGTCTAATTGTATGTAGTATAGGTGATTCATCTAATGCTCTGCAGTATTTTAGTCAATGTCATCTGAATGAGAACATGCCGTGTTAGTAGATTTATAATTTATTCAAGCTACTTGAAAGCATTTAGCCCAGATTTACAGATTAACCCCTTCAGCTCCATAAGGGTTTTCAACATTGCAATGAATGGCACACCCCTCTGGGCAAAATAATAAATTGACATGGTAAATGGCAAAGATTGGGGTGGACAAGTTATAGATCGGCTGCTATTGTCAGACTCCAACCATCACTTTCAGCTTGCCACAGTCTGGCTCAGGATGATGTAAATTGTAGTCCAACAACGGATGGAGAAAGACAGTTTGACCACCCGACATAAATGTAATAATTGCGCACTTTATGATTCTTTCCCTAAAAATGGGCATTAATTGTATGTTTAAAATGTTTCTATCTGTTATCTCTTTCATTATTTTACTCTTAAGCTTAACGGGGACACATTTGAAAAATACATGCTGCAGGGCTGAGTTGATTTCCTATGTGTGCCCTGGTTAAAGTTGAGGTCTGGTCACCCTAGACTAGTTCACAGTAGAGTGATGTCAGTGTTGAGAGTATTTTCCATGTAACAGAGGATCCTGTAAAGAGTTAGATCCAAATCTAGTCTCTCTGATGCAGCTTTGGTTGTCAGGATATAGCATCTCTACTCAGCTTAAAGGAGCAGGAAGTTGTTTATGAAAACATTATATTTCTGAGTACTGTCACTGCTGGGAAATGCATCATTTAAGAATTGTTACAGTTTAACTGTTGTTTTTTTTTACATTAACCTTGCCCTCAGGCAAGGTTCACCTACATTTCACCTGGTGTTAGTTACTCTGCTGCATTCTATGGGAGAGAGGACTAATTTACTGCAGTTCTTCATCGCATGTGATAGTAACAGCTTCATCACTGTTTGAGCAGTTATAACTTTTGAACAATACAAGTGTCACAATGTAGTACCCCTGCCTATACCATAGTATTTTTTCATTAAAAAAACATGTAATGCTCCTTTAAGGTCTCCGCATGGTTCATAAATGTATTTCCTCAACCTACTTTGTTTCAATATTTGGCCTGTGGTGCAATCGTGATTAGAAATGCATGCTTGTGATTGGACAGTGCATTCTTCCAATCAGGCACTGCGTAAATGGACTGATAGAGAAATATAATATGGTGTAATTATGAAGCAAACCAACTGCACTAAAGGGGAAATGCACTAAAAGGGAAAACTAAAAACTGCTATTTATAAAATGGAGATTTTAACCATTTAACCCTTTCAGTGAGAGCATTAAAATAAAATAAATTGTATTTTGTTTTTATTAATCAGCTAAGGTGCAATTATTTTGCTCCAGAATTGCTCCTCTCTTTTTTTATTCAGGAGATAGCCCTCAGTCGTTGTAATGGTACACTTGTACACTATCCCTTGAATTGTATAAACTACCGGTCGCCGTGACCCAATTCATTTTGTGGTTACAAAGGAAAATTATGGTCTTTCAATTCATCACTATACAGTGAAAACATATTTCCTTTCTTTGATGGGGAAAAAATACATTTTGAGAAGAAAAAAAAAGTGCAGTATTTCTGTCAGAGGCAAAACCACTCATGTTGCCAGAAACCATAATTGATCGCAACTGCGGAAAAGTTCTCTTGGGTTATGTACGCTGCTGTTTGTGTTAATGTTTTCCACTTTAAGGTTGCAGCAGAACTAGTCATAAATACTGGGCATTTAAATGTAACTTTCAGAGTCTATCTGCTCTGACTGCTTGTTTAGTATGCCTTCCGCATTCCGATCTGACTGCAGATTTGGAAGCAGATTTTTACAATATGTGGCAGTCCTTTGCTTATTACTCTGGCTTCTCTAGAAAGTTACTGTAGTTTATGCAATTTAACTGTTTGAATGCCACAGAGATCAGCAATGCTTTGCTTCGCAATGTGTTGCTTATTCCTCTGGCACACAAAGGGTGAAAGACAACTAACGTCTTGTAATAATTCCTTACTCAAACTTACCTTGCTAGGCCAGAAAAGCCTAATGGACCCTATAAATGATACTCTTGTGCCTTTACTCAGTCAGTCATGTAAATGGAGGAGGATATGACAGTTGATAGAACAGTCGTTCTTAACCAGGGTGCAGTGGTACTTTGGTGTGCTATAGGCATGCACATTTGGTGCCTATTTTTTCTATGAAGACATTGGTAGGAGGGCTCAAAATTTCCTCTCACCACTTGCCAATGAAAAGTGAAAATTTAGCCCTGGTGAGTAGAAATTCAGCCCTGGTGGGTATGTTATGGCTTGCAGTGGCGAGTAACTTTTCAAGTCTGGCTAGTAGCAAAGGACTTCACATTTTAAGCCCTGTTGGTAGAAATGTGAATGTTCAGTTGCAAATGCATATCTACACAAATTGAAATGCACATTATGTTTATTTCTGTCATTTTGAGACCTAAGACAAACTGACTTATATTCATATATTTGCACCTTTCATTACACCCTTAACAAAAGACATATGGGGGGAGATGTATAAAACTGTAAACGTGTCTCAAAGCGACATAACTTTATGTATAAACATTTAACAACATTTTGCTAAGTGCTAATTCCAGTTAGTTGACTTTTTTGAAAAGTGGAGCAGATATGATCTTGTGTCCCAATCTTCGCTAATTGTGCCAAAAATAAAGCCAGTTCTAGGGATTAAATCATAACGCCAGGTAAAACCTGTTCTTATTAGAAGTATATAATACCGCTAGTGTGCGAATATATATTCAAAGGTGTGAATATTCTCAGAATATTCTCAGATAGACATATTTATAAACATGACTTTATTCCTTTATAAATATGACCAGGCATTGTGAATTTTAGAGACAATTCTTAAGAATACATTGAGAAGGCTTTTTATACATCATCCCCATAGTGACTTAAGGGTTCTATGAAAAGTTCAGCTTTCATTTTAGGGGTGCATTGAGAACAAAAAGATTGAGCACCACTGTGCTAGAAGGACCATGCTGTAAACCATACCTGGAAACTCTCCGGATCTGTCCCAGAGACTACATTTTGTAGTGTTAACCCATTAAGGTTTTTTTTTTTCACTAATGGATTCAGGGCAGCCATGCAGGGAGCCCTGAATTCCACCATGTGCCAAGACCATCACTGGTCCTTAAGTGTAGGACAGCAGTGACGGTCCTGGCACGTCATGGGTCCTTAAGGGGTTAATAACCGTGTTTCCAGGGACAGAAGCTGATTGGCGGTGGTGAGTTTCTGAAGAAACTCTGCCCACTTCTTTTCACTCTGTCCTGCCCACTTCCCAACCCAATCCCACTTAAGTTCCACCCACTCAATTAAACTCTGCCCACTTTATGATGATATCGCAGCCCATGACCTCACTCCGGGAATCCACAGGAGGAAGATCCTAGATATGGCATAAACTCTACTCACTGTATATGGTATTCTTAATCCCTTAAGTGACAGAGAGGTATACAACACACATTGTTTTATGTCTCTCTGGTCCTTAAATGGTTAAATAGGCTCATGAACTCTCCCTGCTTCATTGTGAAAAAGATTCCAGCAAAGATAACGTCTACATGACATCCACGACTGAATGAAGATGTTGTTGCTTTAACAAAAGCACAAGGGCAGAATTCCTAGGAGCTATTATGATTTTCTGGCCACATTTAGGTGGATGGATGGTTATTATTGTGAGATGTTATTTCTCCTTTAACGGCTTCCCATAATACCTTGTTAAAGCAGTGGTGTGTTCTAGCTCAGCACTGAAGACAGTTTGGCTCTATCCCGTAGAGGGATTAATGCAGCACATACAGACAGATGGAGTGTGCTTCCAAAGCAGTGGGTGAAGCAGAGTTAGCCTCCTTCACAAGGGGTGAGAGGTTGAGATTTATGCGGCAGAGATGTAGCGCAGGAGGTGGAAAAACTGTGAAAGAGAATTTGGCAATGTAATTAGACTCATTTATATGGTAACGTACACAAGCTGACAAATGTTGCTAAATGCGACCTTGCATTATTATCATCAGACCTTATGAAGGGTAAGAGTGAAATTTAGCAGAATAATTAGTATCAGTGCTATTTTGGGCTACAGTATTTGGTCATCTTGCTCTTCATTGTGAATTGTGCACTCATGGACACAGGGCTATATGCACAAAATAGTAGTTATACTGGGGCAGGCCAATTGCACCATGGTGAACCAATACAGAATTCCAAAGGTCCCTTTTATATCAATGGGGCAGTTAAAGAAACACTAACATTTCATAATACCACCTCCCACTTATCTGACTCTTGGCAAAAATCCTATTGACCACTATGACTCAATTCTCCATTGGTTAGTTCCCCAGAATTTATTTTTAACCCTTTGAATGTGATGCAATGCATTGCATACCTGCCCGGCACTCAAAGGGTTAATTACCACTGGATAAATAAAGGATTATTATTATTATTATATCATGTCCTTAGAGACGTGATTCTTCCTGCAGGATTTGGGGGTCCTGGAGTCCTGCGGTAGAATGATGTCTGCCTCCATGGGTATTATATTAAAGAGATAGGCATACTTAATATGTACAAACATATATATTGTAGTGTTTATCCCCCTGAATAAAACAAGGGTACTCCCACTGCTGGAAGGTGTTTTATTAAAAAGTTATTACAGCCAAAACTTGAATTTTGTAGGTGCAATATCACAGTGGCCTGAAACTGTACAGTGGTGCTGTTACTACACCATCCTATGGATATTTATGGTCAGCACACCAGGGCTGTCCCTGGTTCAAGTTTGAGCTGTAATAACTTTTGGATAAAACATATCTCAGCAGTGGGAGTGCCCTTGTTTTACTCAGGGGGATAAACACTATAAATACATATTTTCACATTTTAAGTATTACTATAATTTTAACCCCTTAAGGACCACACTGTCCAGGGATGGGGTGCACTGATGTACATGCCCAGTGATCAGGCACGCTGGGATCATGAAATTCCATGATGTGCCAGGACCGTCACTAGTCCTTAATGCCATGACAGCCATGATGGTTCTGGCACATCATGTGTCATTAAGGGGTTAATTACCAGCTGAAGGTTTACTTGGGAGACAAATCCAATAAAAAGAATGGTATTCTTTGCGTTTGCACCACTGCCTCAGTTATGGGCAAAATGTGGCTGAAAGTTAATTCCAGTCTAGTACAGGCTCGTGCGCACCAGGTGACATGTCACATAAGGGCAGGATGAGAAGGATGCAGGTGGGATAACAGAGAACGATGGGAGTGACTAAGTAACTGCACGGTAACCAGACTGACATGCGCAGTAGCGCTCACAATGCTGTACACATCACAAGGTTAAACTTTAATCTTCTTTTGTGCCTTATCGATCAGTTTTCTGATTTTTAAAATTACAAAGCGCTTTATAACTACATTAATGCTACACACACAGATAAGGTAATGGTGGGGTGAACGTTCTGCTTTAAAGGGATAGTAATACTTAAAATGTAAAAAAAAATATGTTGTAGGGTTTATCCCCCTGAGTAAAACAAGAGTACTCCCACTGCTGAAAGGTGTTTCAATCAAAAGTTATTAATTTTCAAAGTTGAATTTTTTAGGTGCAATATCACAGTGGCCTGAAATTGTACAGTGGCGCTGTTGCTACACGATCCTATGGACAGCTCTGGTCAGTTGACCATAAATCTCCACAGGATGGTGTAGCAACAGCGCCACTGTACAATTTCAGGCCACTGTGATATTGCACCTAAAAAATTAAACTTTGAAAATTAATAACTTTTAAATGAAACACCTTTCAGCAGTGGGAGTACTCTTGTTTTACTCAGGGAGATAAACCCTACAACATATATTTTTTTACATTTTAAGTGTTACTATCCCTTTAACATAGAGACCTGTTACCCAGACAGTTCTACTAGAATTTACCCACTGTCCTGCATTCTATGGAGAGGTGAGTCTTTAGCTATGTAATAGTTTGGACTAATATATTTTTTAAATAAAGACGTGGGAGTACCCTTGTGTTATTAAGAAGGAAAATCCCTATAATACATAATTTTTCACAATTAAACTTTATTGATCCTTTAAATTAATAGCAATTTGTGCGTGTTCCTTTTGGTGCAGTTTGATTGCTCCAGAATTTGTCTACTCTTTTAGGCATATGAGCCCACAATCCCTTCCATCATGTGCCATGAATCTTGACAGTATTTGATGTAGTTAAATCACTGTGCAGATAGGATTCTGTCCTATTGCTCTCTTATGAGCGTTTGAAGTGCAGCAGCTAAGAGACAAGGGGGCCTCACTTCTTTCAAAGCAAATATTGGAACATGTTTTATCTTTAGTTTCGTCCACACTGAATATCTTCCACCCTTTTCATCGTTTGCGATGATAAAAAAGACAGTTTCCATGGTTTGTACCAGAGACAAAGCCTCCCTTTCAAAGTTTAGTAATAAACCCCAAGAAGCCTTGAATCTGATGGAGTGGTGACTCAGGTGTTGTATAAGAATCAGCAGGGCCTAGAGAAACACTCAGGCAAGACTGGAACTGGAACTGATATCAAAGGCAATGGATGGCTGTGATATAGACAGCTTAATGCAGTAATTCCTTTTAATATGACAAGGAATAGAACTTCTTATCTTTGCAATAGACAGGAAGATGGGCTGCACTCTGCTCTACTGCAGATATGTCAAAGCATTGGGATCTTCATACAAATCCAATGGAACACTATTTATTAACCTCTTCCTACTGAGAATTCCTTAACCACTTAAGGTCTGGTGATGTTCCAGGACCATCATGTCTGTCAGCACATTAAGGACCAGTGACGGTCCTGGCATGACATGGAATTTTGGGAAGGCAGTGCAGATGCATACCATGATGCCATCCCAGAATGCATTGGTTAAAAAAATATATATATATAAAAGTGTTTCTCTAGAGCTGCGCACCCCTGAATCACATAGTCCATAAAGGGTTATGGTTGATCTACTAAGGTGGACTGGAGAAATTCTGGATCAAACCAACTGCACTATATGGGCATATAAAAATCTCCCAAATCCCCATTGATATAATTGATCATTTAACCACCTTGAATGATACAGAGGTCCCCAACACATTGTGAAGCAATATAGAACCTATATTCTTCCTATCATTTAATGTGGAGATTTATAGTCTATGAATCCAATAGAGTGTCTTTAAAAACTTGCCTTAGAGAAACAGGTTGGTCTAGTTGCTAGAATTGGACATACTATAAAGTGCTATAAACTATACATTTTAATTTAAAAATAAAAATATCCTGCTCCTTTAACAGCTTTTTTTGTTTTTATGTTATAGGGGTAGTTTATCCATTCTGTGCATTTGTGGTTAGACCTTAACTCACCCTTGTACGCAGCCCTGTTCTCAACATGAACCCCTTCCAACCCCATCCATTGTTGGGTTACACCCGTAACTGCATTTCAGGGACCTCTAGGTAAATCCCACTAAACACCACTAGGACGTTGTCATGCCAAGGCATGAGTTGGCCCTCTGGTTTGTATAATTGGTTTGTTTGTTTGCTGACCAGTATGTTATTCAAAGTGCACCAGTCCTAAGCCATAAAATTAGCTGAGTAGATAACATCACCAGAGCAAGATGTACGGGTCATAAAAGTTATTGGACCATCTGCTCTGGGGGGAGTATTATCCAGGGGACACCCAAATAACCTGAAATAGGGAGAACATGTATATATCGTGTAAAATGCTTCAGTAAAACTATATATTTAAAATGCCTAGGGTTTATCCTTTTGATGGGTACCACACATGCCAGGGGGAGGTGTTCCTGCCATGAGTTACAAGAATAGCCACTTTGCAACCAGTTAGACCCAGCATGCTTGGTGTCCAGATATTCACACAGATATGAGGAATATGATTATGATAAAATTATAGAGGTGTGCTGTGGGTTGCATGTTTTGGGAAGCCTTATGATTTTTCAGGTAGAATGCTGCAGTAACATCCCTGACAGGTCTGATTGAGTGGGCTGTAAACGGCCAGGCCAGACCCCTGACCCTCCCAGGTAACACCTAGGGGATCTGGCCTCTTAGAAGCAACTATGGACTCCTATTTAATATGGGTTTTTGGATAAAAACAGATCATTTCTTTGTAACAACTGAAGGGGGAAATACCATAGGAAGTTCCTGCAAGGACTCTTAAAATATCGGTAATTTTATTTAAGGATTTCTCCCATTTTATTTTATGGACTGTTTTGCTTATGTGTAATCTTTATTTGTGTATGTCCTTTATTTCTGTATTTTTGTAACCAGCACTGTGAATCTTTTTTTCAGATTAAAGGTTCAATTAATTAGCTCTTGTCTCTGTTCTCTAACATGAACTCACTACTCTGAAGGAAGCTCAGTTAGAACACGCTACTAAAGGGTTAAGTCTAAATGTTTGATTATTAAGGTGATTTTATACTGTAATTCTGTTGTGTTTGGGGTAACCTAAGATGCCCAGATATAAAGTACTGGTGGTGGCAGCGAATTGTACTGGGGTGATTTCAGGGGTTAATTTGGTGATTGCTAGGAACAGTAACAGGTAACCAGGGGACCGGTATTGTTAACCCTTTCCCTCCCACACTCTCCCCACTGTCTCAGCAGGGCCTATAGCCTTCACATGTGATAGACATGCTATCCAAAATGGTGTAATGAAAAAAAATAAATCAGCTAATGGGTCGACAGTAAAAGGATGATGGGTCTTCAGAAGTAAATCTGTCACTTTTGAAAGTGTGCCATAAACAATTTAAAACTGAGCTTAATTAATTTTTTCAATTTTTTTGTCTTTTAGTTTTCTTTGAAACTACAAATTTTAAAAGTAATCAGTTAACGCCATTTGCCATTACTAACTGCAGTTCCTAGATGTTAATATAACTTTAACTTATCTTCTAGACCATGCACAGTTTAGACCATTTTTATTTTGTCAGAGCAAAAAGCTAGGATAAAAATGACAAGAAGAAGAATTTTTTCAGACACCATACACTATACAATGGTAGATGAAATCGTCTCCACTTTTAAGAAGGCTTTTTACCTTTGATGGAGATGATGGAATTGAATGCAAAAAATTACGGTAATACATCTGAGAATTGACAAACTATAGAGTAAGAACTTTTTCAGACTTTTACCAGACATTTCAGTTACCACTATAGGCAGAAAGCAAAAGTTGGTTTGCCTAGGGCCACCTCAAAAATAAATCTGATCATAACCACATTGATTACCATGATGGCAAACACTATGATCACTACAACATATTCCAAAGAGTTAAAGGGGAAGTAACACCTTCTAATAATAACTCCACCACTACCTTACTATGGCCAAGCATTTGCAATGGCCTTTATGAATTTTCCACCTGTGCTTTTGTTCAAAAGATAATATATTCCATCGCTCCTGGATGTCATGTCCATTGAGGCAGATATGAGAGATACTGGCAGTTTTTTGCAAACTGAAGCACCAGAGTGCATGAACCTAATTAACCCTTTATGAACCAGAGAGTGAGCAATACGTTGTGAAGCAATGTATAGAATTTCCCTCTGATACATACAGGTTTAACATTACCATGTGTAGTGAGCAGAGTTTGTGTCTTGGCCCTGCAATCAGCTGTCATGTCTGTCTCCATGGACATCGTTGATGATGTTTTCTTGAATATTTTGAATCAAGGAGTAGCAGTTATTATTATGAGGTGTTTCTTCACCTTTAATGACCAGAAGGGTGTAGAATGCATTGCTTTGCAATGCGTTGTACACCCTCTGGTCTTTAAGGGGTTAAAGTAACATTCTAGTTGAGTTCATGGAAGGTAATGGCTGCCTTGCTATATTATATATTTCTATATATTCTTCTCTGGAGATAATCTAGACCTTCACTTTATTTAATTCATCCCCAGTTAACAATTGTACTGCCAGTGGTGCTTGCAACAGTAGAGTTAATTGCAACAGTAGAGTTAACCCCTTGAGTGCCAGAGTGGTACAGAATGCATTGCTGTGCACTCAAAGGGTTAATTGCAACAGTAGTGTTAATCTAGCAAGGATATATGAAATGCACAGTTAACCCTTAAATGACAGGGGGCTGTTCAATGCACTGAAAAGCAATGTGTTACATTCCTGTATGGTCTTTAAAGGATTAATAATTCCCAGGCTTTTCACTTCTGCTGGGTTTCATTGTGGTGTTAACCTTTTTTTTTTATCTTTTCATTGCCAGAGGTGTGAGAAACTCAAATATCTAAAAAAAATTATATTATCCCCTTGGTTTCTAGAGAGGTCTCCAAAAAATTACTGTGCAATTTATTGTAGACTTTTCTAACATAATTTAGACTTAGAATCTCATTTTAAAATCCCAATACCCATCCCTGGGATGGATTCAATTGCAGGTGCTAATTGTATCTCTGCTTTTACCTCCTGGTATCCCCATAGACTTCAATAGGAACATTTTTGCTAAAAACGGGAGGTAACACTTATCTCCTGCATTTGAATCCAGCCCCCTGTTTCCTTCTGACATTCTCAGACAACGTGGTCTGATTTATTGCAATTCACCTATCACCAGAATAATGTGATTTTCACTATACAGGAAAGTCAATACACGTCTGGCAGCTGTCATCCAGGCCCAGGTGAAATGTCTGAAATAGCTTCTAAGTGTGAGCACACAAAACTCTACTTTTAGCTTCACAACAAGCCTTTGTACCTTAATGCATTTTACTTTTTTACTAGCTATAGGGGAAATTTGCATTAGAAATAAGTGACTCAAATTGTTTAACACATTGACTTACTTGGTCCTTCATGCTGTTGTTAGGTATATAGTGATTTCTACTGGTCTGATTTTCGTTCACACCTCCTCACAACAAACAAGATGCTTCAATAGATGTGAATTTCTATTTTTCATTGAATCATGGATTTTTATAAAAAGCAAATTACTATTTTTTTCTACACTCTGATTAGCTGTGAGACGTGGTTACATAGGGGCACAGAACGTGACCCCTTCCTCTGTTCTCATGGAATTGAGAAGGGGGCATGTATTCACGCATATATGACTCATCCTCATTCCTGATTGGCTGGGAGGTGAAGTTATTCCAATGCACATTCTGACACCCTGCATAGTCCTGTACTCCAGCCAGTCAGAGTGTGGGGAAAATTAAACAAGAATGTTAAATAAAAGTCAGGAGGCTTAATTCTTATTTATTTACTTTTTTAATTGAACATGATTCGTAAGCATTCCATTGCTGCAATATGGCAACAGAGGGATTAGCCATGGGTGGTGGGGATAAGGGAAGGGTGCTCAGGAACATGGTGTATCAGGCAAGGAGCCTGGGGGAGGGAGCAATAATAGTGTTCTGGTAGTTTCCCCTTACCTGATGCAGGACAACGAAAGTGGCTGATTTTCAACTGCTTCTCTCCAGCTTCCCCTAGCCTTGTTTTTGGGTTGTTTAAGAGTTTTTTTCAACACTCCAAAGGATTTCAGGAGGCAATTTTAAGGTTATAAAAAGCTCAGTTTGACAATCCAAATTCTGTCTCTCACTCAGAATGTAATCACAGAATTGACCACCATGAAATATCTGGTGAATCGGAAAATAACATAGTAACATAGTTGATGCTGAAAAAAGACATGTGTCCATCAAGTTCAACCCATGCCAAATCATTCCTGTTGATCTAGAGCAGTGGTTCTCACTCTTTTTTTGTTCAGGGCACCCCTAACAAGTTATCTAGAACATTCGGGGCACCCCTAACATATTTAATGTACTTTATCAAGGGCATAATCAATGTACAATACATAAATATACAGCTATTATTAGGTCTTACAATCATAATGACAGAATTAAACATAATGTACGTAACAATTTGTATAAATCTTTATTTAACAGTCCATTTTTGTTAGTCTTCATAGAAAATATGGGGCACCGTAAGCTGATGTCCATGGCACACCAAAGTGCCATGGCACCCTGGTTGAGAATCACTGATCTAGAGGAAGGCAACCCCCCCCCAAAAAAAAAACAATGACGCAATTTCCAATTAAGCCCCAAGTGGGTAAAAAAATTCCTTCCTGACTCTATATGGCAGCCAGATAGTTCCCTGGATCAACAACCTATCTGCATTGAAACCTTCTGTCATAATTCTCAATATTGTTCTGTGCTAGCTAGGTATCCATTGCTTTTTTTTTCAGCAGTTATAGTATCTGCAAGCACAACATCCTGAGGCAAAGAATGCCATAGTTTTATCGCTCTTAATGTAAAAAATCCCTGCCTTTGTCTTGGTCGAAAGCACCTTTCCTCTAATCTTAATGGATGACCTCTTGTTCTTACCTCAACTCTTTGCATGAAAATAAATACCTATTTAGAATTTATTTCCAGCTTGAATGGAATCGCTGCCTTATTTAGAATGTTCCAACAAAGTTCAAAGAACTGATATGCTATAAATCTTCTATAACAAATTATCTATAAAGGGACACAACAGAATTACACATACTATCCTATTAATTCTTACATTCATTATGGTTCTGTATGCTATATAACATTGTATTAAAAGCATTGATTTATGTGTGCTGCAGCAAATGCAATTAATAAATGTGGTTGATTCTTCAGTTAAAATAGAGATAATAAAGGAACCTATAAAACTGCCAGTGCAGATTATTTTCTGTGATTACACATTAGCCTAAAAATCATATTCCTGCAGTTTGGGGCAGGGGCATTTTAAAGGGATAGTAATACTTAAAATGTAAAAAAATATGTTGTAGGGTTTATCCCCCTGAGTAAAACAAGAGTACTCACACTGCTGAAAGGTGTTTCATTCAAAAGTTATTAATTTTCAATGTTTAATTTTTTAAGTGCAATATCACAGTGGTCTCAAATTGTACAGTGGTGCTGTTGCTACACAATCATATGGAGATTTATGGTCCCGGGACCAGAGCTGTCCATAGGATCATGTAGCAACAGCACCACTGTACAATTTCAGGCCACTGTGATATTGCACCTAAAAAATTCAACTTCGAAAATTAATAACTTTTGAACAAAACACCTTTCAGCAGTGGGAGTACTCTTGTTTTACTCAGGGGGATAAACCCTGCAACATATTTTTTTTTACATTTTAAGTATTACTATCCCTTTAATGCATGGGCATACACAGACATTCACAGAGGGCCTCCAGTCTCAGAAGCCTCTCTTTGGTCCCATTTTTATACTGGTCAGAACTAAACTTAAGGATTCTAATGGAAACCTATATTAGAGGGCCTCCATTCACAATTCCACCGGGGGCCTCAGGGGTTCTTAAACCTGTCCTGCTTTGTGGTATGTGCATGTTTGTATGATCAGTTTAGTGCATGAAAGCACATACACTCTGCCATCATAAAACTTTAATGAGAGGAAACTCTAAATACCTTCCCTATTGCATATGCAGGAAAATGGATTAATTTTATACTGATTTACACAGATGAAAGTTGTATGTGGATTGGCTGCAGCCTATTGAGGTTTGGATTTCAACCTCTGGACCTGTCTCTTACAGGCCAGGTAACATGATACCTGATTGAACCGAAAATAGCTACTCACTGGTTACTGAGGCACTACCCGTAGCTCACAATCTACTTGTTGGATAGCCCAATGTAGGCTAGAAATAGTATTGTTCCCTGAAAGGTAAGCAACTGAGAGCATCTCAGCACTGAAAGAGTTAAGAGGAATTAGAAATGATCAGGACTTCATGGTGCATGTGGAATTCAAAGCAGTTCTGCATAACATGCTTCTTTAACTCTTTAAGTGCTGGATTGTGCACGATTGCTGACATTAGAGGGAATTTTCATGACTAGTCAGGGTTTCTATATTTCACTAGTTGGCAATCTGTGGTTGCCCAGTTGTCGTTTACGATTACAATTCCCATCATCCTCAGCCAACCTTTGGCTGCTACTACAGCTACTTTAGGTTACTTATACACAATGTAATAGTAATCCATGGCTGAACATTTTTTGATCACCATCTTCTGAATCACGTTTTTTACCCTTTGAGTGCCAGAAGGGTACACAACACATTGCGTACCCCTCTGGCACTCAAAGGGTTAGTTCACTGGAGCCCAATGCATCAGCAGAAGCAACTTTTGTTAAATCTTTCACTGTAATAACAAATCAGCTAATCTGGCCATGACATTCTCAGGTCTACGCGTGCTCTTGATATGGCAAAGGTCATTATCTACAAAAAAGTTAATTAAGTCTCACAAAAGCATGCTGCTTCCCTGTTCGTGCAATGTGGAGATCTGGGAGCTTTATATCCTCTACCCAGAGTGAGTGAAAATTGCTGTTCTCTTGGTTAGCGCAAGCCTCTGGCAGAGACACGGCTCTCATGGGAGAACAATCGCCCAGAGCCGAGAAGGAATAGTGCCCAGTGATTTTGATTGCAGCATATCCAGGGTTAATTAGCTTCCCAGCAGGCCATCTCTAAACAAGTGCCAATCATGCTAATTAAAGGGCAGTCCTACTGCCAGAACTGCAGAGAGCTTGATGTACGAAGAATAAATGAAATCATTGTGGATCAAACCAACTGCATCATAGGGGGCAAATTAAAATTTCCATTGATTTAATTGGGGCTTTTAACCTCTTCAGTACTAGTGCATTGCTTAGTAGATAAAATCATTGATAAAGATAGCAACTGCAATGTAATACTGGCCATAGTTAGCATCATTTAAAGAGATACACTATGAGACATATGTATTAGGAAAAGTGGTGCAATTCTGGAGTCGACCAACTGCTCCAAAATGAAGAAATACAGATTAACAAAATTCACACTGATTTAAATAGCACTTAACCCCCTTGAGTGCCAGAGTTGTTTCCTAAGAATTAGTTCACAATAGGTTGGAGACATTTTAAAGGGATAGTAATACTTAATTCTAACTTTATTTTATTTTGTAGGCATTAAAAAAACATGAAGAATGATATGTCTTATCTCTCAAACCTTTATGGTTTAAGAGATATTCACAAACAAAGTATCCCCCCCCCCCCGTTCAACCAGATCAGAAGGGATGTGCCCAGGTAGACTGCAGAGAGGGACAATCTTCAATTAATATAAGGGAAAAAGCTGAAAAACTTGTCAAGGGGGGAAGGGCTTTCATTGTTTTCATACAAAGAAAATTGTCCCCTTCTGTTATCTGTACTGTCATACAACCAGATACACATCTGAGAAGAGATGGCTTACACTAGGTAAAAGGGGAGGGAGAGGAAACTTTGCTTGTGAATATCTCATAAACCATAAAGGTTTGAGAGATAAGACTTATATCATTCTTCATGTTTTTTTAATGCCTACAAAATAAAATAAAGTTAAAACGAAGTATTACTATCCCTTTAACAATCAAGGGGTTAAAAGTCCCATTTTAATCAATGACAGTTTGGGAATATTTATTGGTTCCCCTATGGTGCTGTTGGTTTGCCCCAGAATTACTCCAGATCAGAGACGTGCAAAGACATTTTGGGGGGCAGGGGCTCAAATGAAAAAAGGGCACTTCTCATAATTATTTATTCTAAATATATATTTAAAAAAAAGAAAATAATTTACATCTCAGGAGCCTGTACACACAGAAATCTGAAGCGCCCTCTCCCCCATTGGCCATCTCCACTGGACACCTCAGCAATGCTCCTAATCTCCACATTGCCCTCCATCATCTCCATATTGCCCTTACTTTGTCCCCTGTCAGCTCCATATTGCCCCCATCAGCTCCAACTTACCCTCACATTGCCCCCATCAGCTCCATATTGCCCCATCAGCTCCAACTTACCCTCACATTGCTCCTTCATCTCCATATTGCCCCCATCATCTCCAACTTACCCTCACATACATTGCCCCATCATCTCTACATTGCCATCATCTCCATCTTGCCCCCATCAGATCCATATTGCCCCATCATTTCCACATTGCCCCCCCAGTGTCCGTTTCCTACCTCTTCCCTGGTGGTCCAGCGGCAGGAGAGGTCTGCATGTGCCTCCTTTGGCACAGACCTGTAGCTGCTGGAGCTCCCGCGTGGTCTTCTCTTCATGCAGAGCGCTGGCAGATGATGTCATCTCCCAGTGCTCTGTAATACTAAATAGCCGACGAGGGAGCGCAGCATCTACAGGTCTGTCCTGAAGGAGGCACAGACCTGACTGGGCGGTAGGGGGGTTAGTGCGGGAGGCGAGGCAACTTTTTTTTTTTGTTAAAAGGGCATGAGGGCACTTTGGACAAAAAGGGCACAGATGCTCAAGCCCCCCTTGGTGTCTATGTGTGCACGTGCCTGCTCCAGATCATTAGAACATCAATATCAATGAGTAATTAGTGATCAATATTGGGATAACTAGCCATTGAAGGGCCCCAGTGGAAATATTTTTGGGGAGCCCATCACAACGGCATCCTCTGCCCCCCCCCCCCATACTAATCCTCCAGAGCTCAACCATACAGGTATATATTTTTTCTCATGCAGCTCTGACAGTTGTTCTTATCATTTATTTATGAAGCTTTGACCTATTCTGTAGTGCAAGAGCACAAGGGATAAGGAAATAACAATAAAATTACAATATGTAATATATTCAGTAAAGAACTGCTTACAGTATAAACATGTATTCAAATCTGTACATTGGAAATTTGCACTTCACCAATCTTATAATCTGCTCCTGGTGCCTGAGGTTCTTGAAGATTAAAGAAATGGTAATGTTTTATTTGAATGTTTCTTATTTTAGTAGTATATATTCATTTATTGTAGCTGCTAGCTTTCTTTTTCCATAATTCTATGTATTTAACTTGAATCAGCAGTTTCAGTTTTTTCAATTTCCCCTCGGTTCCTCAGTTATTTCAGTTCCTTCAGTAAAGAGAGAACTCTGGGCTTTATTTGAAACAGAACTTTCACTACACTACCATAGCGCTTCAAATGATTATTACATTAGCGCTATGCACGCACTTACTGTTATTTTCAAGTATAATTGCTGCTTTAAGGAAAAATATAACCTTGTATGCGGGCAGGCACCGGCTGGGATGTTGCAGTAGGCGCTGTCAGTCCCTTCCAGTGTCTTTCGGCACAAATTCAACCCACCTATCGTGGAGTTCAAGGGGACAGACAGCACAGGCGGAGAGATGCCGGCTCTGCAAGATGTCTGCTCTGTTCCCCGGTGCCTGCCCGCATAAAAAGTTATATTTTTCATTAAAGCAGCAACTATACTTGAAAATAGCAATAAGTGTGTGCATAGCGCTAATGTAATAATCAATTGTGGAGATATGTTAGTGTAATGAAAGTTCCGCTTTAAAGTGATAGTAATGTCAAAGAATAATATTATTTTGTATTGTAGATAAAAAAAAAACATTTGCAGCAAATTCCATCTCTCATACTGCTATGGTTTGAGAGATATTCACATTGAAAGTTCCCCCTCCCTCCCCTTCTCTTGATGTCAGCTGTAAAGCTGATAGCAGGAGATTCGAGCCAGCCAACTCGAGGAGGCTCTTCAACAGAGCCAAAATTGCATTATTTAAAAATAATTACTTCATTGGAATGGTCTACAAAGTGTGCTTGTAATCCAGGCACACTTTGTAGACCATTCCAATTAAGTAATTATTTTTGAATAACGAGATTTCGGCTCTGTTGAAGAGCCAACGGCTGGTCCCAGGACAGGGATCTCCTGATGTCAGGAGAAGGGAAGGGAGGGGGGAGCTCTCAATGCGAATATCTTTCAGACCATAGCGGTTTGAGAGATGGGATTTGCTGCAAATAATTTTAATTTTATCATCTTCAATGCAAAATAATATTATTCTTTGATATTACTATCATTATAAAGGAAGCAATTCTGGGATAATCCAACTGTACCATAGATGAGAAAAGAAACTTTCCATTTGAATAATATGGGGATTTGAATCTCTTGGATGCTGGAATGGTGTCCAATTCATTGTAAAGCGATACGTGAAGTCCACTCTAAAATGCAAAGGGTTAGAACAAATTCAAATCAATGGAAAATTGGAGGAACTTAATTTCTCTTCTGTGGTGCCATTGCATTGTCCCAGATTTGCTTCAGGCCCTCTATATGCAGTCTGTAAAAAGAGTTGGTGGCTGGCTCAACTGTATCTACATAGGATAAGAGTGGGCACCTTGTGGCTCCTGCTATTGCTTGGTAACAGCTCCCATCACTCAGTGGGTTGCCAATCATCAGTAAAATGACTGACAGTCAGTGAGAATTTATGAAAATTTGGAGATGTTTATAGAAATGTGTGATGTCATTAAAATATAGCCATTCAAAGAAAAGAGTCAGTTAAAATTATAAAGAAAATAAAAACTTCTCAGTAATGAGAGTAAAAAATATTTTCAGATGTTCGCCCCCTTGCTCATTCCTACCATAACGTGGTACAAACTGTTTTGATAACCCTCTGAGGGCCAGTGTGGTCTGCAAACCAGAACTCCCTGCAAAAAATAAGAAGGGGAGACATGTCTGAGCTGGGGGTGGCAAGTAAAGTTAGGAGGTGGATACAGGAAGTGAGGATATGGTAGGAAGTAATATAAAGAGGTGCATGATCATTGTCACTTCCTTTTACTTCTTGAACTGAACAGCGTCCCTCCCTCCCTCCCTTGTGTTGGTAATTTTCAGGGGTATGTTTTAAGGTGTAGGGGCTGAGGAAGGTGGGGGTTTGTTTGTTTGTTTCTTGTTTGTCGCAGCTTTGTGGGCGCTTTGGGCCCTTGCCAATGTGTATAAGGTCATTAAGTTGGATATGGTTACAAGAAGATGGTAGGCCAATGGCCTAGGGACAATGGCACCCAGACTGTGTTGTGAGTTTGGACACCGGTAGTGATCAGTTAATGGTGAGCGGTAAGGTGGAATAAGATTGGTGTGAGCCTAAGGCTCAAAAAGGGGTAGGCAGGTTTTTGGCTGTTGGCAAGGGCTTAAAGTCTGGGTTAAAATGGTTGCATTTTCAATAAAGTTGTGGCCTGAGTTAACCCATTATTATGTTGTCTGTGTCTTTACTTGAACCAATACCCCCATGCATAATACATGTCTGGCACTGCTTGGGATGGTAGCAAATTTGGCGGCATCTATAGTGCTTCACAATGTGTTGGACACCCCTTTGACACACAACGGGTTAAAATGTGGCTGCTAGATCCACCTCAACCTATTTCTGGTTCTGGCAGTGCAAAATTTCCTTTAGTAGGTTAATACCCTGGTTTGGGCATGTTATTGACCTACCTGCATGTGAAAGGGTTAAAGGGGAATTATGCAGTGTTTAATTGTTAAACAGATATTGGCTGGTTGGCAATGACGGAAGTTGTAGTCCCAAACAGCTTGAATTCCAACAATTGTAATTGTGCACTAGACTGTAAGCTAGGGTGACCAGACCTCACCTTTAACTGGGGAAACATATGAAAAATGAATACTGCAGGGCTGCTTTGATTTCAGTGCAGTTTTTAAGTATGCCAATTTCCTATGTGTCCCTGGTTAAAGTTGAGGTCTGGTCAGCCTTCTGTAAGCACTATGAATTGTCCTCTCTCTCTCTCTCTCTCTCTCTGTATTTAGCCCTTTAAGAACTAGAGGGTTGTGCAACATATTGTAAAGCAATGTGTTGCTCTCTGCTCTGGTCCTTAAAGAGTTAAAAAAAAATCTAATAATATTGCTTGGGCTCTGCATGCTGCTCTCAATTACAGGATCAGTCACCTCCACAGAGACAAAAGCCCATACTTTTTTATACATATAAATAATGTCAGGAACCTTCCTTGATGTATGAATCAAGCAGCAACAAGATGGGGTATTTATTGACCTACCAAGAAGAGAATGAGAGCAAGCAAGAATGAAAAGGATATGATGATATAAATTACCCCACCTACCTTCTACACAGCAAGATGTATAGAGTCAGTGCTATAGGTCAATCAGCAAAGCCACAACTAAGCACAGCTTTCCATACAATAACGTCTTCAGTGTAAGCATTAGCTCAGTATGCAGTGCATTCCTGCAGATTTAGTCCCTCAAGGTCATTTGTAGGGTAAAAAGTATATACTTCATTTAATCTACACATTCTAAACTGAAAAGGCAGGAGGGGTGTACATTAGAAGCAAGTAGAGCAATGGCTGGATGTATTGAAGCTTTGAAAGTGGTAACAAATAAACCTATTAGTGTAATGTACACTGAGGGATCTGTGGATCAAAGCAATTTTTGCCATTAAATTAATGAAAGGAGAGAAAATTTTAACTTGCCTCAGATGGTGTCAATTAACTTATTTTACTCAATGATGTGGTTTTAGCTTTTGATATAAAAACATCAGGGGAAGTGTAGCTCATAACTATGGGGAAGTGTGGCTCATATAAAATGATACAAATCTAAACTTTTGTACTATTCCTCATTTCTTTTTACTTTTTACTGGGGGTGCCGAAGTTTGACCATCAAGGGCTGCAATCATGGCAGGATTTATGGATTTATCTGTTTGGACACAGATGGGTCAATCAAAATGTCTGAGTCTATGATTAACTCACCTGTGTGTAATCAGGGGAATCCTTAAAGGGGAACATTTACATTAAAAAAAATGAATATGGTTTTTAATTAATAAAACAAGATTAGCTCTGTTTTTTTTACCTTACATATGAGTGGAGATATGAAGCCTTCAAATCGAGCACTTCCACGTTCTGTGGCACCCTGTATGTGCCACATGACGCCGCAGGACTTCCCAGCTGTGTTTCTGTGGGCTAACCATCTGGTCCTTAAGGGGTTAAATTAATGAGTATTTGGGGATTTTGTATTTGTTTACTATGGGGTATTTGGTTGGTCTCAGAACTGCTCTTCTTACTCTGCATAAGGAATTTATCAGGGTTCTCAAGCTAATGCAGACATATCCTATATAATAATTATATAATAATTATATAATAATTTCGTGTGTAACGCCACAACATGCGCAGTAGACACTGCTGTGCGTGCTGCAGTCATGCGCAGTAGAGACTGCCCGCGCCGCGGCTGACACAGAGCTGGGCGCTCCGAAGGAGCGTCCAGCTCTGTATCAGCCATGGCGCGGGCAGTCTCTATGCACGTGACTGCCCCATGACCGGGTGGCAGTGGCACTGTGGCCTGTGTATTGGACTGTTCAACTAGTAGTTTAAATAAAAGACACAAACTTGAAACACGGATATTTACATATTGTAGTGGCAAGCACAACAAATAGTATTATACAAAATAATTCTGCATTAATCAATGTATTTACCGTCATAAAATGCAAACATAGCCCAAAGTAATAGTTAACCTTTTGAGTGCCAGATGGGTATCCAATGCATTGCATTGCAACGTGTTGGATATCTGTATGGTACTCAAAGGGTTAAAAAGTGTTACCCTCTCAGAACAAGGAAAGCAATCTAAAACTTTAGATTCTCAAACACCACTTCATTCTACCTATTTCTGAGAACCATATCCAATATAAATAATCCCCCCTAAACTGTAAATTATGAATCTAACAGAAAGGTTGATAGAGAAACAATAGCATAATACTTTATACTCATGGTACAGACTCCCCGTATTCCTCCTAATTTACCCACTCACAAACACAATGCATTCCAGCCTTTATAATAAAACTTCAAAATCTCTTGCAATCTGTGTCCTGCTCTTTTGGATCTCACCAGATCAAGTGTATGAAAGACAGTGGATTTAGCTCAGTCTAAAATGAGGATGAGTACTTTGGTATGTATGTATACCTTTATTTATATGGCACCACACAGCATTACAATAGATGTATGTTACAATAAATAGGAGGGGATAAAAGTGCCACATTCATAGAAACAATAGGAGAGATATCCCTGCCCCAAGGAGCTTACAGTCTAAATGTAAACTCCTTTGGGCATGGTATGGTATGCCAATGTACTCATATCTTTGTATTACTGAATAAAATAAGTATGGGAACTCTAAGGTACTTTATCACCCAGGTAATTTGGCAATTCTCTCAGAGACTTGGGTCCAAACCCTGAGAGTTCCCAGTAATATGTTATGAACTACTACACAGCAGGAAGATGAGAAGCAGTCTAGTTTACCACAGACCACCCTGAACACATGGGAATGGGACCCAATGATGCAGAACTAGGACAGGTTCCACTTGCCAGCAGCAATTCTCCTGGTCCTAGTTGTAGTACTGATTTTTAGGCAGTAGCAGCAACATCATCCTCTGTCCCAGGCAGTGAAGGGGAATGTGGAAGAGAAGAAGAATGAGGCCCTTCTTCTCCACCTTTCTCCTCCCCCCTGAGGTCCTGGGTATGGGACTATTTTTCTTTTGGGGCATGCATAGTGTAGTTATCAGCAACGGCACTGTATAATTTGTGACAAGTCAGTGAAAAGGGGGAAGGAGGGAACACATCTTGGCCCTCATCACACATATGAAGCACAGGCATTGTGACATTTATTTGAAGCATGTAAAGACAAACCCCCACCAAAGAAATTGGACACCACTGTTGCTGTACTTCCTGACTCTCCCCAAAGCCAACAAGAGGTGAGGTGTAAATCAAAGAGGAGGAAGAAAAGAGAAACCCAGCCAGATTCTGAAAGTTCGATGGCAAGCGAAACACCTGGCTCACCATCACCTTCTTGCTCTAGGGTCCAGCCTAACTACATTTTCTGGTGATCCACCTCATTTATCATTACCTCCTCCACCAACTGATAGCTGGTGGGATAACTTCAAACTGGGGACTCTAAGCATTATGATCTTAACTTGTGCAAGTTGTTTGATGTGAGTTCAGATGTGTCCAGTGCACATTGCTTTTGCTGATGAGAGGCATAGTTCCTTCCTCCTCTCAAGGGAACATTTCTATTACAACAACACACCCATGATTTTGGAGAAGCATTATTAGACAACTTCTTTTCTCCACATATACCTGAAGTGGTGGAACTAGTTGTGGTGCTGATACTGCCTCAGGTGCATCACTGGAGCTAGTAGTAGCAATTGGAGCCATGATCATCCATCACCCATATCACTGTTGTTGTTGATCCCATTTCCTTGGATCTGCCTAACATCCTGCTGCTTTAATAACTCAGCAGAAGCAAGAAGAACAGCAGTCACAAATGCTACAGTGATACCGGAGCATTTGACAATGGCCAGTTTCCACTGGCCACCATAACATGACCTGCTGGCAGTAGGGCATATATATTTTTCCTCAGGGCTTTCTCTTTCAATACAAACCAGACACCTACAGAAAAAACTGGGGGTGGCTTGTTTCTAACAAGCCTAAGTCATACAAATCACTGACTCCTCAGAGCTTGTGACACTAAAAAGCCAAAGTCCTACAAATCAATGTTTCCTCGGCACTTGGACCTAACACAAGTCTAAGTCCTACACCAAATCAAAGCTTCTTCAGGGCTTGTGCCTCAAAATAAGTCTGAGTCTTACAAATCAATATTTCCCCAGGGCTTCTGCCTAACACAAGTCTAAATCCTATAACAAATCAATGTTTCATCAGGGCTCGTGCCTCTAATAAGTCTAAGTCCTACAATGTTTCCTCTGGGCTTGAGCTTCTAACAACAAATCATCTTCTACAAATACTCTATCCTGTCAAGTATCAGTCTGCCTCAGTCACAGCTTACATCAGGGAGACCCTGTCACGTTAAATACCAGTTTCTTTTTTTTTTATTTATCAAAAAATAAAAATCCCTGTTCAAATGATTCTTTCCCCACACTCCACCAGCACAGGCGCCCTCCGACCCTTTTATACTATGCATTTGTGAAATAAAATAACATTTGATATGTGTGTTTGTAAATCCAATGTTCTCATTTTAATGCAATGTACTAGGTGGAAAAAGCACTTTTCACAGGAAATGATTTGCCACGCGGGAAATGCCATTATTCTCTGATTTTGGTTTGAGGCAAAAATTTTTGCCCATCCCGGCTATCTTCAAAAAGACCATCCTTTACTGTACTGGTGTGTCTGAGAAACTTATCCTGTGTAAAGTGTTAAAGGAACAAACAAACACTTGCTTTAACCCCTTAGTGACGGCCGCGTGCAGACGCGGCCGTCACTTAACGTCCGTCTAACATTTTTTTTTATTTTTTTTAAATAATCCGGAGTCCCCGAACGGCGCGCAGCCGCGCGGGGAGCCGGATTTCCGGGACGTACATGTACGTCCTCTGTCACTAAGTGACAGCCACACAGGACGTACATGTACGTCCTGTGTCATTAAGGGGTTAAAAAAAAAAAAAAAAAAAATATATATATATATATATATATATATATATATATATATATATATATATTCAAGAACTACATGAGCAGAATCCCCTGAAAAATGTAGCCAGAAATCTGAATATTTAACAAATACAGCTTTGATTAATAACAATAATAAGCTTGTAGAAACTAACTTAAAATGCAAAGTCTGCATCACAGTTCTCCTTTCCTAGTTCATTTGATATCCAAGTTGGCATTCCGCACATGAAAATTATCCACATATAAAATGCTCAGGGGATGTTCAAAAGAGGATTAAAGGAACGATAATAATAAATATTTTTATATAATTGTATATCTCATGTACAGGCAGCTAGCATCTGTAAATTTTTGTTATTTTATGTTAGATCAGTAAAATGCAACCCTAAACTTGCTTTTTAATGCATGTGTAATTTATCCTATATAGACACACTTTAATTGTTTGTACAGAGATACAATGTGTTGGAGACTTATCTAGCATTTAGTGGCTTATAATCCACATTTAAATCAATGGAAATGGTTATATTTCCTAAATAGTGCAATTGGTTTGCCCAATAATTCCTTCATTTCTCTTTTGAATATCTGGTCCTATGAGACAATATGTGATTGTTTAACATTAAATAAAAATGTATGGAAATGGCCACCATATCTGTTTTTGGTCTGATTATTTTTTATAAGATGAGTTTAGAGCCATTTCAAACAGACAGATATTCCATTCCAGCTGGAAATATTTGCTGAATGACTAATTCACCTGCTGGTCAGTTCTACAATCACATTCGGACTGAGGGTAAGAATTAGATTCCAATTTAATTTTTCCACCCAAAAAATGCACCACTGGAATCATTTTGGAGTACTGAAAAACACCCCAAAACAACACAAAAATGAGGCTAGGAAACTCAAGGAAAGCAACCAGATTTCTGCCTTTTGTCTTGGGCTGGATAAAGGAGCTCAATACACCTACCCTGATCCCCAATGTCACCGAGTAACCTTTCCACATCCCTACCAATTCTTTTTAAAGCTGAATGTTCATCAACAATACACGCTTTCTGCAGGCAGCAGCGGGAAGCAGTGCTAACATCTTACAGAGACGGCATCTCGGCGTCTGTGCTGTCCATCCCATTCAACTCCACAAATGGCGCGTTGGAAGCATTGTGCCTTAAAGGGATAGTAATGTTTCATAATAAAAGCAGCTCTAATTAATCATCATAGTATTTGGACTTTGGAGAGTGTTATTTCAATTCTGTCAGAGTTGTAGTTAAAGAGTAATTCAATGACAAATTATCCCCCTCCCACCCCTTTTACTGATATAACACTGCCCAGCCAGATCAGAAGGGAAGTGCACAGGTAGACTGCAGAGAGGGACAATCTTCAATTAATATAAGGGAAAAACCGGAAAAACTTGTCAAGGGGGGCAGGGCTTTCATTGTTCTCATAGGAAGAAGATTGTCCCCTGCTGTTATCTGTCTGGTCTAGCAAGCAGATTCTACATCTGAGAAGAGATGGCTTACACTAGGTAAAGGGGTGGGAGGGGGATACTTTATCCTTCAATTACTCTTGAACCACAACTCTAACAGTATTGAAATAGCACTGTCTATGGCTCAAATACTATGAAGATTAATTGGCGCTGCTGTTTTTGTGAAACATTACTATCCCTTTAAGACACCAGAAGGAACTGACAGCACAGGTGCAGAGAGTGCCTCCTGTAAGATCCCAGCCGTGCCTGTCTGTTGAAAATGTTCTCTCTCTTACTTATGCCGGACTTATACTGCAAATGGCAAGTATTTCTATGTATATCACTACCATATTAAGGATTTGGGGCTAAGTGTAATGTTCATGAAAGTTCCGCTTTAATCCCTTCATTGCCGGGTCACAGCAATCATACTACTTCAGTGGAGTGGAGCGGTTGCAATGATTTTGATAACTTTCTGGCATGCAGATCCTACACAAACCCCAACCACCCCCATTTCATCCACAGCCACTCCATCCACAGAAATGGTTAACTCCTCTATTGATTAACCATTTTAGTTTAAAAAAAAAAATCTTCCAAGAATGTGGAAAAAAAAAACATATATGGGGTCTGGAGTGCCAATATTAATTAAAAAACATGGTCGGGGTCCCCAGGACCCCTTACAAATCACCTCCAGAAATAGTGTGTTTTTGTGTTTAATAAAATACACTTATTACTCACCTTGATGTATTAGGTCCTTTCATGTCTTCACTGCCCTGATCCTCCATATAATTGAACTAGGCAAATAAAATAAATTAAAAATATATCTCTAAAGACCCACCATCATATATGGCACTGCAAAAAAAAAAAAAAAAAAAATTACCCCCTCCCCGCAGTCCTGCCTGAACCATTGCCCAGGCCACTGTGAGGGGAAAAAATTAGAATGAATTTTTGTATGGCCAATCACACTTTACATTACAAGGGAAAGGTCTCCCCTTTATTTTAATTTTTGGCAGAGGAGAATATGGTGGTAAGATTGTAGCCATATTAGTCCTGTGATGTAGATGGGATCTATAAAAACTTAACACTCTCTCTCTCTCTCTCTCTCTCTATATATATATATATATATATATATATATATATATATATATATATATAGATGTACATCTATAACAAACCAGCACTCACAATCTCCTTATATATATATATTTAACAAAAATATACACTTGGTCACACCTTGGAGGGGAAATGGGGAACACTGATTGGCACACCTGGACAGACCTTGGGGAACACTGATTTGTGAACCCGGGACACCAAGTTTTATATACTCATGCAAATAAATGGAAATTGTTATATATCACTTAAAAGAGTGAGTTGACTGTCGCCTATTTATTTATTTAATTGGTTAAAAAAGGGAAAGTACCCTCCTTTTAATGAAGAAATATTTTGGGGTCCCAGGGCCCCCTTTACTTTTTTTGAACACGTTCCATACTGATCTTCTCAGGATAGAGAGACAGAGGGATAATACTTCCAGACCAAATATTTATTTCTGGTCATTTGGGCCTTATATTTAGCTCATGATTAGCTTCAATTAATTGTTTTCAATGTGTTCCTAGTCTAGCAATGGAGGAGTTAATGGGGGGTCCGGTTAGGCTAGGTTGAGGTAGGGTATATTTAGAGTAGACTATATTTATTTTTTGGACAGTTAACCCCACCAATGCATGCACAATGCATTGCACAGCAATGTGTTGCAATCTGCCTTCCATCTCAGGGGTTAAGTGGGACTTGTGTAAGCATAGAGAAGGTGGTGGGGGGCAGATGGGGACACTGATGGTGGTGGGGGGATGTGGTGGTTTCTGCCTTTTGAGGTCGAATAGGCCTTTTTCTTGGGCCTGGCAGCCCTATACGGCCAGAAAAGAGAGCTTAGCAAAGGCCATCCTGCTACAATGTGATAGCAGATTGGCCATTTGCAATTCCTTTCTGTGCCATTATGGTATTTATACTGAATTGCAAAATTCAGTGTACATACCATCTGCTTTGCAATGGCAGCAGTAGGAAAAAAGGATAGAAAAAAAAAAGCCTTTTTCCTAGTTTTTTGCTGACTTAATTTCCATTCTGATGGAATGGAATCTCGGCCAACATTACCTCAGTATTTCTAACACTGTGCTAATTGAACTAAAATGTAACTGCTGGTCCCCACTGGGCTGCTAACAGAGGCGACTATCACCTTGTGTGATGAGAATAAACGTACCATGTTGCATCTCTATAATTATAACTGAGATGCCTCAACCAATAAAAAGCAAGATTTCCTCTTTACCTGTGTCAAATCAACAGTTTCCGCCTTCTTTTAACCATTTTAGTGTCAGAGCGGTACCCAGCTCATTACAATGTGTTGCAATGATACTTCTCTGGCACTCAAAAGGTTAACATTTCCTTGTTACTGATTCTGTGCCATTTTTGTGCTTCTGTTTAGCATTTCCTGACTGCATTATGGTTTCTTGTCACTGAAGCTGGATTATGACCCTGACATAGGCCTGTGTTTAATGATGTTACTAGCTTCTCCTGCCTGTCTGTTCATGCTCTATTTTATTGTGTATTATTTATATTTTATTATGTACAGTTTATATTTACAAATTTATACTGAAGTATGTAAATGACGTGTCATAATCCATGGCAACCATGATTTGTCATCTTGTAAGGGAAGTTTGTATGGACTGAGTGCTGCCACAGTGATACTATACATGATCCTTTGAAGCATTTCCTGTGGAATTAATTAGGTGGTTGATCTACATTTAAGAGACACTGATATAAATAAATAAAAAAATAAGAGCAAGAGAGAGAGGGAGAGAAACAATGAAGTAGCATCTGTGGAACTGGTCAACACATCTATCAAGTTCCATTAGTGCTTCCTTGTTGTTTCTCTATATTAATATTTAAGGATTGTACACCTAAGTTAGTGTTTCCATTCACCCCCCAAATGTAGCTATAGACATATACAAATCTAAGTGGTTTCTGATTAGCTGTCCATCCCACCCAGAGGCAGCAGAGGGGCAGAGATGAGCCACCGACACCAAAGACTTATCACTGCAGCCATCCAACGCACAGCACACTCAAGTGACCTGTCAATGCTGTGCACCATTAGCTAGTGTGTATAAGTAAATATATATATATATAACATGTAAGGCAAGCACTCACAGGACTTAAAAATCAAACAAATGTATTGTTGTCCAATGTTTTGGTCCGGTAGGGACCTTTTACATTTCACAGGAATAAGACCTATGAGTGCTCGTGACCTTCTCTTGCCCTGTCTAGCTCTGCTCTGCCCCCTACAGGCACCTGCACAAAGCTCTGTATTGGCCAGCACCATTAAACCATTAGGACATTTTCATCTAACTTACATTACAGTACACCAAAATTGACATGCCCCATATCTACCATCCATTATTGCAGAAAATATGTACTGTATACCTTTCTGTCATTGAGGGGTTCAAATCACTGTTTAGGTACGTATATATTTCCCCTAGGATGCAACTGATTTGCTCCAGTATTGCTTCAGCTATTCTTAGTATGTCATCACGTAGTTTGTATGAGTGGGTAACCAGAGGCTATTCAGCTGTTTGTGCAGTTTGTAATGAGAGAAGAGTGTTAAGGCAGTTAATTTATTGAGTTGAGTATCCATCACAATTCTATTCTGAAAGGCTGTAACCCTATCTTAGGCCATTTACAGTAGGGTGACCAGACCTCACCTTTAACCGGGGGACACATATGAAAAATGCATACTGCAGGGCTGCTTTGACTTTGGTGCACTCCTGAAATATGCCTATTTCCTATGTGTCCCCGGTTAAAGGTGAGGTCTGGTCAGCCTAATTTACAGATAATATAATTCTATCACTATTAAGACATTTATCAAAATTGACATGATAATGGGAATCAAGGGACTGTGAAAAAGGCATTAATGGCTGCTACCTCAAAGTGAGTTTGGTTTCAAAAATGGCTTTCAGAAAATAACTTCATTAGAAAAATTCTTAGTTATGAAACATATATGTTTTATAATAATTAAAATCATATTTTCATAACTGAGAAAATTAAAAAAATTGTTCTTTAAACAGTTTGAATATTTTTGCAAAATATGATTCAGTGAACTTCTTTCTCATCCCTAGCTACAATAAAGGATGCTGCTAGAAGACAAAACATATTATTAGATAGGGTTGAAGTATATAATTTACTTAAACATATATATGTGTGTGTGTGTGTGTGTGTGTGTGTGTGTGTGTGTGTGTGTGTGTGTGTGTGTAAAAATAGCAAATGGTGCACAGCATTGGCTATGCAATTAAGTGCACCGTGCACATGAGACACTTGGTGGACCGCTGCAGAGGTGGGTCTCTTTGCAGTGATTTTTAAATGAGTGGGTAGGTGCTACTTCATCTCAGCCCCCTCCTGTGAAAATCCCTGCCCCTGATTCACTGTACACAGCCGATCTCTGCCCCCATACTGCCCTAGCATAGGGCAGACAATGAACCAGAAGCCACTTTGAATTTATATATTATAGGGAAAATGAACATAACTGTCCCTGAATTCCAATAGTTTGTACTTCTAAAATGCCAGAAAAATGAACATGGCGTCATTATGTAAAATTAGCCATTTTCCCCTTTTTTTAAGCAAGACATTTGCAGGGATTAACAATAATTATGCTAATTCCAAGGTGAAGTTCTCCGTAGCAAAGCTAAGCTGCTCTTTATTAAAGACATGGCCATAGCCTGGAATCATTCCCAGAAATCTAGGTATCATGGGTTAGACTGAGAATAAAAATCTTTATCCATCTGTGTCCAGAAATGTAATGAATCATGTTGTCTTTTTTATCTAGCAGAGGATGATGTAATACAGTTAGTACAAATCCATATTGGGCATTAATGCAAGGCTTGGTTTACCTATGGTGCCTTATTATATCAAAAGCTTTGGTGGATCTGCAGTGTCATTTCCTGTCCAGAGATTTCTTAGAAAGCAAATCCACAGAATTCATTGTTCTAATCTAGAGCTATACAGAATCACCACACTGATGTGATACATTGAACATGTATTAACATATTTTAGCCATGGCAGATACCTACTTGAGTGCCAGAAAGGTATTCAATGAATTGTGCTGCCTTTAACTTAAAAACAACTTTGTTAATTTTCAAATCACTTTCCAAGTCAGATATATGTTGTATTTGACATTTTTGCTTACAGAACCGTTTTTTGATTTATTTACATTCATAGATTATAAGTAACCCTTTGAGTGCCAGAGAGGTAGCCAACGCATTGCAACACAATGTGTTGGCTACCTCTGTGGCACTTAGAGGGTTAACACATGGAGCGTAATCACTTCCTGTCTTAGATCTACATTAATTGTTCCACTCATTGACACCTCCCAGCAATGCATTGCCTTTTTTCCTTACCACTTAAAGAGATAGTAGTAATACTTCATTTTATCTTTATTTTATTTTGTATGCATTAAAAAAACATGAAGAACGATATAAGTCTTATCTCTGAAGAACGATATAAGTCTTATCTCTCAAACCTTTATGTAAGGAATGCAAAAAGCATCCGGTTGTACGTGGAGCGAACCAGTACCCGCGTACTGGGTGACACTATCTCTACCGGTGCTGAAAGGAATGCAGCAAGCAGCCGGTTATATGTGGAGCGAACCAGTACCCGCATACTGGGTGACAGAACAAGAGCAATGAAAATGTTGCCCAAGGAGAATGCACACTGCAGGCGATCCGGGAGCAGGAACACAGCCGGTACAGGACAGGAACAGGAACAGCAACGACAGCCAACCGGACCAGGAACAGCAGCAGGAACAACAGCCAGACCGGATCAGAAACGGAAGCAGGAACCGAGGAAGCTGTCAGACAGGAACTCAGGCGATCACAGGAGAGCAATAGAGTAGAAACGGCCCAGGAAGCTCAGGAACACAATGCAGGTGCAGGCGACATAGACACACCACGAAAGGGCAACCAAAGGGTGCCCAAGCCCAGTTTAAATAGGCAATACTGAGCGGGCTGAAGGCAGGCAGCCAATGGAGAGCCCATTCAGGTAACTGACAGGAAAAGGCAGCAATCACGGGCACCGTGATAGCCTGGCTCAGTGCAGGGTGAAGTATTTGACTGCTTGCTGCACTGATTACCAGATGCAGGTGAGTAAGAAATAGGGAGTCATAGAACTGATGTGGACTCCTCACCTAACACATGTCAGTTACTGTGGAGTGGAGCACTGACCCAAACACATAGCTTTGCAATGTACACCAAGTTGCCTGTACATTCTATTTTCACTGAGTTAATCAGGGTAGATGCCCTGCAGGATTTGGGGAGATATATAAACACCCTCCATTACTATTCCTGGGACTCTGTCACAATATATATATATAATTGTAAGAGAACTCCTCTGCCAAATGGAGGTGAGTAAATATGTATACTCACTTGTGTGTTTATACATATTTACTCACCTCCCTTTGGCAGAGGAAAATGTTGGTGTAAATGGAGTTCTCTTAGAAACAATCATTAGAAGAAACAGACCATTATCAGATTCTACCCATGGCAAAAGATATTTGGCCATCCCTGACCAGGAGTAACTGTAGAACAATATTACTATAATTCTAATGAAGAATAAGTGTTACTCGTATAATCTTTTCTTGCAGTGTAACTAGTTTAGGATATGGTTCCTTAGACTTCATAATTGAATACATATACAGACAAAAAATATCATTGACTTGAACCTGTTAAATTGTGATCAGGCTTAATAAATCAACATCTTAGCATGTAATGACCTTTCCTTACTCTAAATTACCTTATTTTCCTTTCAGTAGCTTTAGTTGACAGCTATGTTTGATGTGCCCTGCCATTGCTGAATCTACCATATAACACTTGTTTTATTAAATCCAGACTGCATGTACAATAGCTAGTGAACATCTAGTCCAAACCTGTCCTCTGTCCACTCCCCAACTGTGCAGGTTTTCAAGCTCTCTTCAAATAAACACTGGTGGACCAATCAGTGATGCAATCATTCTGAAGATCTGTCTTAGTGAATAACAGTCACTTGTGTATAACTGAGATGAACCTGAAAACATGCGTTGTTGGGGGTGGAGGCTAAGGACAAGTAATGCTTTAATTCTCTATTTATAAGCTCACCCAACAGGGCACAACAGGACATAATAAGGAGTCTAAAGATGAGCCATTGAGTGGCAAACCAACTGCACCATATAGAGACAAGTAGATATTCCCAAAATTGTAATTGATTTAAATGGTCTTTTCCCTTCTTGAATGCTAGAGAGGAATTCAGCGCATTTCTTTCCTTAAATCCTGCATCCTATCTCAGAATAAGCTTATAGCCACAGTTGCCTTACCTACCTATAGAGCTGAAAGAAAAAGCACAATCCATCTCTAAGATGTTTGAAATAATTTGGGGTTTATTCACTTTCCATATAAATCCTTTCATTCCACAGACTCCACAGACTGTGGGAACTTTGTACAATCTTCTTTTATAAACCTCAGTTGGATTAAAAAAAGTCCACATTTCAATCACTGGGGATATTCATGGATCCCCTATGGCACAGTTGGTTTGCACCAGAATTGCTTATCTTTAGCTTTGTGAATATGACTCAAAGAGAGGTGAGGTTGATTTGAAAAACAAGATAATTTAATAAAATAAAAACAAATACAATCACATTCAGAAAATGTCATAGAAGCTGGCACATATCAACCTAATTCAACCCAGTATTGGTGATGTTGCATTCAAATTTTGCTGCACCAGAACAAATTATGAAGACCTCACTTCCACTTCAGGGACCTTCTCTTAGAGACATCTCCCTGGTCTTAAATAGCCTAACATAGTAAGTGAAAGAGACATTGCAAGCTATCTAAATCACTTAAGAATATATTAACAATGTTTGTAGACAAGATTAAATCATATTGCTCATGTCATTTAATTGGCAGGACTAGGTTCCTTTAGAGGGGAAACTATTATTGTAAACATGAATTGATTATCTTTTTTGCCATGGAAGCTTCTAGTCAAGGCTGGATGTATATCCTATGTGCCCCTAGTCCAGGCAATCTAGGCACTCTTAGCCCTGCCCATTACCATACCTCCAATCCTCACATGACCTGCTGTCAGTCACATTAACTGTTTTATGGAACAGAAAAAAAATATAACCCCTTGGTTGCTACAGAGATCTCCAATGTATTATAAAGCAATAAACTGGAGATCTCTTTAGCTAGGTGTTAAATAATAGATTTTAAAGGGGTATATAATCTGATGCAGAGACATTGATATGGCTTTGGCCACACCCTCAATTCAGAATGTGGGTGTGGCCTGCAGAGCTGAGGCGCCCCTTAAAATTTAGATCTGTAGGCAGTTGCTTCCTCTGCCTTTTGGGAAATCTGGCCCTGTTCTCAGTATCGTTACAAAACACAGGTGGATTGATTACATCTATCCCTAAGATCTTGATGAATTTTGAGACATTATTGTGTGTGAGCATTATAAAATTGTTCCAACTAATGTGTCATGTATTTTGATGTAGCTAAATAGTACTTTAGTTATTGCCATACCTGGGAACTTTTGAAACAGGGCTACCCGGAGGGTAACCCTGTCAGTGCCGACCTGGGAGGAAAATTACTCGATTTGTGCCATAAAAGGGGCGGGGCTTAGTCGCGGAGGGGGGGCAAAAAAAAACTGCAAAATGTATCTAAGAGGGCGGGGAGTGGGAGGAACCAGGCGGGACGGAGCACAAGTGGGCAGAGTTTCTATTTAAACTCTGCCCACCCGGTGATCCGCACATTGCCCCGGAGACCCGGTAATTCAGTCTGAAATCCGGAGTCTCCGGGGCAAAACCGGAGAGTTCCCAGGTATGGTTATTGCTTACATAACCTAGGACAGTGATTCTCAACTACAAGTCTCAGGGAAGACAAACAAGTTAGCTTTTCAGTATGTCCCTGTTTAAGTATAGGTGGATTAATCATGAGCACTGATTACATACCTGTTATCAAGCAGTAACTGTTGGTATTCCACAATGACTGTTGTTGAGAAGAACTTTTCTGGAACTGCTACCATACATTTGCCTTTCTTTTGTCACTATATTACATTAAACAACTACATATTTCCAAAGATGTCATACCACGTAGACGCTATAAGACAACTATTAGACAACTGTATTACACTTTAATTACTTACAAATTCTTCAATTATTACCTTTAGGGAAAACAATTAGCAACTCATTTTTTCAACAAAGGATCAAATTTGCAATATACCATCGGTTTAGTTATTTATTTTGAATTAATGCATTTATTTTATTTAGTAAAGCTTTCTACGTTCTGTGGTCTGGATTATATTGAAGTTGATAACTTTATTAAAAATGTTATAAAAAAAAATTTCCCCAAAGACTTAAATGGGAATCTCTTAACTAAACCTATGTTACCTGTGTAATTCAAAATAATATCTCATGTTCTGTTTATTATAGAATGTTTTTACCTGCTGTTCTTGACTGGATTTGGCCACTTTTTCCCCTATTCCATTTTCAACACATATTTTTCTGATTCAATTATATTATTAAAATGAAATCGTCTTTCTACAAATATATTTTCTGAGATGTAATTTAAAAATCTCTAATTTGTACTCATGTTACAAAACTACAAACCAACATATACTCATTCTCTAGGTCTGTGGTGCACAACTCACAGCCTTCCAAGTATTTGACTACAATTCCATCATTCTCTGATAGCCATTGGCTGGATAATAATAATGGGAGTTGCCTGGGGTTGCATATTTCTTCCGATTTTCGGGACTTACCGGAACTTAATTTCAACCCACTCATGGCTTCCATTTCAGCCGATCTGCGCTCTTGGTCTTTACCCCATATCTCCTGGTCAGGGCGTGTCAATATTATTAAAATGATGGTTCTTCCGAAACTTCTATATTTCTTCACCACACTTCCTATACAACTTTCTACCTCGATCTTATTCAATATTAGATCTCTTATTTTAAATTTTATATGGGCCAACAAAAAACCTAGACTTAGCCACTCTATCCTTTCCCGGCCAACCACTATGGGTGGATTAGGGCTCCCTGATGTTATTGCATATTATAGGGCTTCTGCCATTTCTAAATTATTTGACTTTGCCCGTTCACCTCGCCCTAGATGGATCTTAACTGCTCAAGATGCACTGGATCCTTATGACCCGATTCAATTATTTTGGTCTTCGCTTAATAATTTACCCAGGACATGCTCTTCTCATATTATACTTAGCCACATTCTGAAAATCTGGAAGCAGACTAGACAACTTCCTTCACTTGCTCCTTACCCATCTCCCTTAATTTCATTTGTTGATAATCCAGACTCCCCACTAGCCTCTTCTGACTCTTCTGTTCTCCTACTCAGGCATAAGGGGTTCCACACTTTAGGCTCCTTCATTCTGGCAAGAAACTCCTCGTCCTTTGAGGGGTTTGAGTGGACCTTAGACACCCAGTTGAAGAGTTGGTGGTCAACCCATCAGCTAGTCCACTGGACTTCCTCTTTGGTTCCCAGGGGGAGTTCCATTCGAACACTTACCCCTTTCGAAAAAAACATTCTGTTGCCTACTCGTGCCTTGAGGGCTCTCTCCCTCACTTATGCATCTCTTACCCATTTGAATCCGAGCTCCAAGGCATATTTTCTTCTCCAATGGGAATCTGACCTGGAAACGTCGCTTACATTACAACAATGGAATTAAATATTTAGACTCAACCTCACATATGCGCGAGACTCCAAGACGCGTGAAATGAACTACAAATTACAGATGCGATGGTACATGACACCATCGAAATTAACTAGGATTTGGCCCATGGTTTCCCCGCTATGCTGGAGATGTTCTTTGGAAACAGGTACTATATTCCACATTTGGTGGACATTTGTTCATATTGTACCATTTTGGATCTCTATAAAGGACATTCTCTTCAGCGCTTTTGGAGTCAGACTTCCTATGGACCCTCTTCTTTTCCTTTTTTCCTTTACAGATCACCTTGACATCAATCTACCGGTTGCTTTATGCCGGATTATGTTTCGTATAATTAATGCGGCCAGAGCCTCGATTCCATTACTCTGGAAACAAACTTTGGCCCCGTCTCTCTCCTTATGGCTCTCTAAAGTAGACTCCCTGCTTTCCATGGAAAAATGCCACGCGCTGGCTACCATTTCTTTACCTCGCTTCCTGGAAACGTGGCAACCTTGGCTCAGTTATAGACATACACTTGTTTTAGAGGGGTAAAGATGAAAACTGGAAATATGGCTGGTGGAGTTCACTACCTGTGCGGGGGTATCCCTGTCTAGTTCTGGCCTTTGCCGTTGGCTGATGCATCGCAGCTTTAACCTTTCGCTATGAAGTCATTAACTTACCTTCTCACATTGCCTCTCATTTTGAATTGGGCATTTTAACTGAACACTAAAGTCCTGTCCCCTCCTACTCCCCCCCCCCTTTTTTTTTCTTCCAATAAAGTCCTCCTGCTTATTTCAATCTTCCACCCTCTCCCCTTACTCTGCACCGCTTTCTTCTAATGCAAATTAGTATCTAATACTGTTTGTGCCTTTCGTTTTACGAGTTCATAGACCACATATGACTTGTTACTCTGCTTTATTTGTTTTGTTCTTTCCACTGTATAATTTCCTGAGACTCCTACATATACCTGTCTGTGTTTATTTTGCTTTGTATATGATGACTTGACTTTTTCAATAAAGCTTTTGAAAACTAAAAAAAAAAAAAAATAATAACGGGAGTTGAAGTTCAGTAACAGCTGCAATGTCAGGTACCCGTCTCTGTAAAAAAAAAAATATTATCATATCACTTGTGCAAAGGGAATATGGTTGTATTATCACTTTCATGGGTTCTGTGTGGAAACAACAGATAGTATTTTAGAAATAGTCTTGCAGTCTACTCCACAGACTTGAGTCATAGAGATCCAGCCGTGTGGTCTAACTGTGAGGACACATTACAGGATCAAACGGTTTCTAGCAAACAGGCTAATCCTGCACCTCCTGCTGATATTTCTGGTGCACGTAGTACCAGGCTCAGTCAGACGCATGTTACTCACATAATGAAAACAGCCATTATCTCTAAGCTCTTCTCACAACAATATGTTCTGGGTAACAGATTGCATTCTGGTGCCTTAAGCTTAATGTAGGACATGAATAGGTCTGCATTCAACAAGCTGTTAAACAGGTTTACCAAACAGAGAATGAAGAAGCTTTCCATGCAAAAAGGGAATAGCAAAACACCAATGGTCTATGTTTAAAAAAATGCTGATTTGTAAAAGCTTAATCTAAATATATTTTGGCTCATTTCCTTTTTCACTTGCTCCTTAAATACCTGGGGGGGTGAATGTATTAATCTACCAGAGCAGCTTATTTCTTGCATGCTAGCTTAGAAATCATGAATGAATGAATATGTTTACTTATGTAGCGCCACAAGTGCATGCAGCACTTTACAGTCTAAGGGTTTAGACAATACAGGGTTACAAGTGCTGTGAAAAGTGAAACACTGGAAGTGAGGTCCCTGCCTGAAAGCTTACAATCTAAAAGTGATAATGGGAGACATACAGAATACATAAGGGTCAAGTGCAGAATACAGTGCCAGAGTTCTAGTTAGGATAGGGGACATAAAGTAAATCATTTAAAAAGAGCCTAAGTTGTACATAGTCAGTGCCATGTAACATGTTTAAGTTTTGTTAAGGAAGTGTAGTTTCAATCGTGATTTGAAGACCATAGGAGAGGTGCAGTGGCACAGGGTGGGCGGTAGAGCATTCCATGGATAGGAGCAATGAGAGAAAAAGGTTTGATATAAGAGAGGGCTGTAGACACAAAAGGAGCTGAGAGAAGATTGCTGTTGGCTGATCGTAAGTGATGGGATGGGGTATAGAAGGAGATCAAAGTGGAAATGTAGGAAGGGGTAGAGGAGAGAAGAGTTTTGAATGAGAGAAGCAGAATTTTGTAAGATATCTGAAGTTTTAGAGGCAGCCACTGGAGAGATTTGAGGAGGAGGGGGGCAGGGATAATAGGATAATTCGTGCTGCAGCATTCTGTATGGGTTGAAGAGGATGGAGATGGTATGCAGGGAAGCCAGAGAGAAGGTTACAGTAGTCCATGCAGGAAATTATGAGTGTTTGTGTGAGAATTTTAGCTGTGGAAGGACAAAGGAAAGGACTGAATTTAGCAATTTTACACAAGTGAAAGCGGCAAGATTTAGCAATGGCGTTAATATAAGGAAAGAATGAGAGAGATGTGCAAATTATCATCCCTAGGCACCGTGCTTCTGATACCGGATTTATGGTAGTGACAATCACAGTCACCTGGAAGGGCACTACTGGGCCAGACCTAGGTAGGATGAGTATTAGCTCCGTTTTAGACATAATGAGCTTGAGGTGCCTATGAGCCATCCATTCTGAGATAGCTTAGAGGCAAGTTGTGACTTTAGATTGAATATCAGAAGTCAGTCGAGGTGCAGATAAATAAAGCTGGGTGTCAGCTGCATAGAGGTGATATTTGAGACCAAATGAGTTAATAAGATCACCAAGTGTTATTGTGTAAAGAGAAAACAGAAGTGGTCCTAGAACAGAACCTTGAAGAACACCAACAGAAAGGTGGACAGGAGAGGATGAAGAGGTGGCAGAGGAGACACTGAAGGATCGGTTAGTTAGTTATGAGGATAGCCAGTCCAGTGCTAAGTTACGGATTCCTAAGGAGTGAAAAAGTTGGAGGAGAAGTGCATGATCAACAGATTCAAAAGCAGTGGAGAGATCAAGAAGGATAAGTATAGATTATTGACCTTGTGATTTGGCAATGTGTAGATCATTGACCACTCTTGTGAGAGCAGTTTCAGACGAGTGAGCAGTGCGAAAGCCAGATTGTAGCGGGTCTAGCAGGTTGTGCTTGTTAAGCAAGTCAAGCAAGCGGGAGTAGGTTAGGCGTTCCGAGAGCTTAGAGGCAAACGGCAGGAAAGAAATTGGTTTATAGATAGAGGGTGTGGTACTGTCAGTGGAGTTATTCATCATGAAATGTAGCAGTGGCAAAGGAGGAGTTAAAAACCTGTAATAGGATAGGGGTTAGTGTGGGAGAGAGGGACTGGATGAGGTGAGAGGGGAGTGGATCAAGTGCACATGTAATGGAGGGAGAGAAGGTTAGGAGGTTAGCCAATTCTTCCTCCGTGACTTGTGAGTCCAGAGTGGCAGGAGGGGGACCAGGGAGGATAGGGGGTATTTACAGGGTGGGATATTATCCCAGATGGAGTCATGTGCCTGCACCTATGGGTATGTGCTAGAGGGTATGTGCCATCCTTAAGAACTGTGATGTTAGCAGGCGTGGATGCCAACCCAGAAGCATTCTCAGGAATATGGACATCTTAGTGCATGGTGAGAATAAAGACGCAGGCAAACAGGAGAACCAAAAAACCCCATACAGTCCTATACTACTTACATTCTTGGCACAAGGGCCATAAAAAGGAGAATTTCCAGTAAGAGCTTAGTTAATAGGATAAAAGAATTGGTTCCTGAACCTAATAAGTATGAAACTTTACTTGTATACCCCCATGTCTCTCACTTATTTTGCAAATTAAGATCTTGGCAGGGATGGGTAGTCAGCAGATCTCAAGCTGTTATTGGGCTACAGTTGTTATGTTGGGAATTGTAGTCCAACAACTGTTGTTGCACACTTGTTTCAATCCTTTTGTTCACTCTTTGTATTCTACTGGTGTAACCTTGATCCCTAATACTGTAAAGCACAGAGCCCACTTGTGGCGCTATATGAATAAATCTGTACTTATCAGATATAGGATAATGAATCCAAATCCCACATGGAATGGAAATAAGAAGTATGCTATATTTTCACTGCAGATACACATCTCCAGCGTCTGCTCTCTGAACAGTGTTATAATAATGGCAATGCATCTATAAATGAGAGAGATGAGCTTAATTATGGAATCCAGCTATTGTATGAGCTCATAGGGTTATATGTACAATGCAAGAGGCGTAATTCTGGAGCAAACCAATGTACCATAAGAGATAAAATGCTCAGATTTCCAGTGATTTAATTGGGGCCTTTAACCCTTTCAGTGTGTTGCGTACTCCTCTGGCACTGAATGGGTTAACCCATTTGAAATGGAGACTCCTCTGACCTATGGTGCTGTTAATCTGCTCCAGAATGACTCCCATTTCACTGAGTTTATCAACCTCAATGAGAAAAGATTATCCCTTTCAGTGCCAGGGGCTGGTCAGTGCATTGCACAGCAATGTGTTGCGTACCTCTCTGGCACTCAAAGGGTTATACAATGCACCTTATGTATAAAGGCAAAAGGGCACCAATTCTGGAGCACACAGCTGCACCATAGAGGACAAATTGTTAATTACACATGAGTTTTTAATCCTTTGAATGTTCACAATGTGTTGAAGACCACTCTCTCATTCAAACGGTTAAAAATCTTATTTGAATGAAAGGGTATTTTGGGGAATTTGTATGAGTCCCCGTGGTGCAGTTCCTTTGCTCCAGACTCAGTGCACTTGGCTTTTATACATAAGGCGGAGTCTCTCACAAGCAAAACCAACTGCTCCATAAGGAACAGGTTAAAAGTCCCCAAAGTCTCATTCATTTAAAGAGGAATTACCACCTGTTTTAAAGTTTATGTCATCTGGCAACTAGCTTCCAAGTAGTGCTAGTCGCCATAATAATTACCTGGTTAAACAGAACAAGACCCTGCTCCGGGGCTGACAGGCAGTAGAGCGAGCAGGCATCTTGCCATAGTGTCTTCGCTCTTGCACTGTCAGTCCCTTTTGGAGCCGAACCGCCCCCAGTAATGCCTCCTAGAGCCGGCTGGGACTGACAGCGCAGGCGCGAAGACATCACTATGGCAAGATGTCTGCGCGTTCTACTGCCTGTCAGCCCCGGCGCATGGTCTCGTTCTATTTATTCAGGTAATTATTCTGGCGACTAGAACTACTGAGCAGCTAGTCGCCAGATGGGGAATTAGATGATATAAACTTTAAAACAGGTGGTAGTTCCGCTTTAACTCTATGAGGAGCAGAAGGGTACCCAATGCATTCCCCTTTTAAGGTTAAGATGGAGATTTTTACCCCTTGGAAGAGAATAGCTCAGCTCATTGCAAAGCAATTTGTTGGAGAGCTCTCTGGCCATCAAGTAGTTTGAAGCTCATTTTGAACAATGGGAATCTTGATTCAGTGAGGATTTTCATTGGCCCTCTATGGTACAGTTGGTTCACACCACAATTGTTCCTGTTTCTTTGTGCACACAGCTCATAAATTTGGTAAAGGACTAATATTTTTTAAACCCTTTGAGTGACATAGGGGTGTCAGACCTCTGCAGCATTCAAGGTGTTAAAAGATCCATTTAGAGTAAATTGCTTTGGGGGGATTAAACATAAGTGATATGGATGTGGCAAGGGCTGAGCTACATCTATTTAAGATGCTAAATGCTGTATAGAGTGAATCACTTCCCAGACTGGACAGGGAGCAACAGGGAATAAAGAAATGAAGCACTTACAGTTTCTTGCAGTGAAGGTATCACTTTGTCATGAGGCTGCCCAGGAGAAGATAACAGGCCAGGATATTGCCTCCTTTGTTTGCATGGAAAATGAGACTCAGGTTCCAGGCTTTGCTGGCAACACCAATCCTGATAACAGTGTTGTTGTCAATTCTGCTGTTCTGCACATCTGTCAAAGTAATAGAGGCTCTTACACCAGCAATGGTTTCTTGACACCAAATATCCGCCAGCTTCAGATTGGGTAGAAGCAGTACATGACCTTTTGTTTGTAGTTCAGTTGGAGGAAAGGATGAGAAGATCAATGTGTTTATCAGTGTTAAGTAAGCGTTAGAGGTAGCAGAGATATGTGTATGTTTTATCTGTGCAGGACTCTATGAAAGGTTCTGTGTACAAGTTGGTGACTGAGAAGATAAATTATTTCTTCTACATAAGATGGTGATATTACAACACAAATTTTAAGACAGAGAGAGATAGAAAGATATGGGAGTATAAACTGATAACGCTCTGAACTGTGGCTTGAACCATGACAAGCAATTGATGTCACATTGTCCCACAAAATAAATATACTTTGGTCCCTTTGGGTGCAAGGGGGCTGCACGGCTCATTGTAAGTAATATGGTTATTGGAGGGTTAACCCGTACATTCTGAAGACTCAGCCATCTCTGGCAAAGTGCTGGCATTCACTGGAGCATGAAAATTAATTAACCTTGTTTTCATTTTCTAGTACACTTCAAAGAGTCTTTACTGGAGCCCAGATAAGAGATTTATGGCCAATACTGATAAGAATATTACTTCCATTACAATTTAAATGTTAAAATAATGTGCAGTTTTAAAGTCATATATTGTGCATCAGCCTTCATTCTTATTATGCCTGAAGAAGAGACATAGTTGTCTTGAAAGCTTGCATCCTAGAGCCACTCAGTCAGCCAATAAAGGTATCATTTTACTCTACTACTCTCCTGCAATGGTCTTCTATAGAGAGCAGAGCAATCTGCCATGAATGCTGAGTAAGGAGCTGACATCACAAAGCCTTCCAGATAAACATGATCTACAAGTCTTACCACACAGCAAAGGAGGAGTTTGTGGGAACTCTGTTTCTCTTGCTCTTGGAGCATAGGCTACCATTAAATTGGTCTTGTATAGGAGCCCTATTCTGCCCCTTTAATGTGAAATCATCACCTTGAGTGTACCTTTGTTTATTTGAAAAAGACCTACAACAGTCATATTTTTTCAAAATGACTACTGCCCTTAATAATCATGGAAGTCACAAATGAAACTGGGGTAAAGTGTACTATCTGTTTTCCAGCACAATGTTTTATCCATTAACATGCCCGGGAAGTTTTTCTTCTAGAGTCCCTGGAGTGGACATATCTGGTGCCTGCGGGATGATATAAATGAAGCGATTTGTATCACAAAGGAGTCGGGCTTAATTGGAGGTGGGGTGGGGCTTAATGGCCTGTCTAATAAAGTGGGTGAAAAGTGGGCGGAACAGGATGGGGAAGGAGAAGTGGGAGGAGAGTGGGAGGATCAGGGTGGAAGGAGCAGAAATGGGCAGAATGAGCCTTTTTAATCGACACCTGGTAATTGACTACAAACACTGGAGTCTCATGAGCAGATCGGGAGTGTTCCCAACTATGTTCATTAACCCTTTCAGTGCCCGAGTGGTACGCAACGCATTGCTTTGCTTTGCGTACCCCTCTGGCACTGAAAGGGTTAAGCATTTCAAGTATAAATACTGAGAGATTAACAGTACAATCCATTGTAATGGCCCAGTTGTGAATTTACTAATACTGAACCTCCATGAAAGCAAAATTATCTACAGGTTGGCTTTCACAAAACTCGCTGGTAATGATGTATTAAGGACAACTGGAGCCATTCTGAGATCAAATTTCCCTCAATTCTTTTCAATTTAAATGAGTATTTTAACCACTTAAATGCTTAACCCCTTATTGTAAAGCAAGACCTCTTAGCAGCCAATGGATCAAAGGCCCAATTAAATCAGTATGAATATTTATTTGTCCTCTATATTGAATTTGATTTGCCCTACAGGGAAATTATAGTTCTTGTATTAATTAAAGTGAACAACTGAAAACTGTGAATATGCTGTACTAAAGTTGCATTTGTAACATAAATATATTTTGAGAAATTAATATTTATTTGTTGACGGCACAGTCTGGCATTTTATGCTAATTCGTTTCTAGGCTGCTTTTATTATACACATGGTACGAATTAATCTAGACAGAGCCCACACACTGAAAGCGGAACTCTCATCAGATATAAAGTTGCCCTGCAATAATTAAGCAAGTAGCGACTAACTTTATAATATATATGTATCACCTCTGAAATGTATCCAATTATAATGCAGTCCTTTATTTTAGGAGACTGACGGACAGGTTAGTGCAGTCTGCGTGCCTGCACCGTCGGTCCCTTCCGGTTACCTTGTGGTAAATGCAATGCTTCTCAGTGGATTTCTTGATAATCAGCTACATTTGAGAGGTAATATATATATATATATATATATATATATATATATATATATATATATTATAAAGCTAGCCGCTACCTGCTTAATTATTGCAGGGTGACTTTATATCGGATGAAAGTTCTGTTTGAAGTAACTTATAATAGCACAGTGAAGGTGTGGTTGGCCTCAAACAGCATTAAATAGCATAATATGCATGAAATTATCATAAAGTTCTGTATAATGCCCCAAAACATACCCTAATGTCTAAGAAAACTATTTAGTTTACAGAAAAAATGACTAATCCAACATATAGGACAATTTTAAACAATCTAACCCTGTCTTACGGTGACAGGCCCACTTTAATACATTTTAGGATTACACAACTTTTGGCACTTCAGCTGTTGGGGACTACAACTCCTATTATCGCCAAGCAGCCAGTAACAGGTTAGGGATGATGGAAGTTGTAGTCTCAAAAGCTATAAAGCCAAAGCTTGCCTACTCCTGAAACAGACTGAGCTGGTAAAATCTGACAATACAAGGTTATTGCAGAACAAAATTTATACGAAGATTGTACCTGTTCATACTGCATCATTGCATCCAGCCACTCCAGTAAGTGCTGTGTACAGTACATCAGCTCACAGTGTGACTAGTCAGCAGGAGCCAGAGAGCACTAGAGTGATGCATTGTATTGCACTGGGATGGATCAACAGTTTAGACAGCCTGCATAATGCTCTCACCTTTTACCTGCATTTACATAACCTGACGGGATAAGCTAGAGCAAGTTTCTCTGTGTGACCATCAGCATCAGAGATGTGAAACGCTTTGGCGTCTGACGCAGGTACATATTTCAGTTGTAATGCAGTGCATGGCATAAAAAATATTCCGATTTATATAAATGAGAAAAAAAATCCTAAAGAGGTCAATTCTTGTGACAAAAAGTATTCAGTGATTTAAATGGGGAATTGAATCCCTTGATTCCCATTCAAGATGTTAAAAGCCCATTGTAAATAAATAGGAATTGTGGTAATTTTGATTTGTTCCTTATGGTGCAGTTTTCTCCTGAATTACTACTCTCTGTCTTCCTGAATATGGCCCTATATTTGGGGTCGGATTTAGATCTCCGGTTCCTATAGGCACCCTTAGCTCCACCCACATCTCCACCCCTACTCCTCAGATGACTCCACCCCAGTCCCATCCACCTTTCTCTGGCATAGAAAGTACCCTTAGCCTATAATAAGCAAGAATAGCATTGGATATCCTATATAATAATTTGCCAAGTTGTGTGTAACGCCCGACATGCGCAGTAGACACTGCTGCGCGTGCGACAGTCACGCGCAGCAGAGACTGCCGCGCCTCATACAGAGCTGGGCGCTCCGAAGGAGCGTCCAGCTCTGTATAAGCAGCGGCGCAGGCAGTCTCTGCTGAGCATGACTGCCCCACGACCGGCTGCCAGAGGCACTGTGGCCCGTGTAACGGGCTGTTCAACTAGTCTCTCAATAAACCAAGGGGTTAAATAATGGCTTGCAGGTACACTGAGACTGCTCTGCCTACACCCACAATTCAGATGGTGGGTGTGGCCAGCACAGTTGAGATGACCCTAAAATGTTTGTTTTCTGGACAGCTGTGTACTCCGCCTATTGGGAAATTCAGCCCTGCCTATTTTACCAGGTAGTTATATGCGGCTCAACAAGTCTGCCTGAGGTAAATCATTGACCTTATCTTATATTTACCACTTAATCACCCTGGATGTGCCAGGACCATCACACTGGTTCTGGCACTTAAGGACCGGTAACGGTCCTGGCACATCATGGAATTCCAGGGTCCCCATGCAACAGCACGCGACTGGGGGACCCCACAATCCATTTTTCTAAAAAAAAAAAAAATCACCTCTGGTCCTTAACTGCCAGCTGTGCCCTGCTGCAGCTGGTCATTAACACCTTAAGGACCCATGACGGTCCTGTTCCGTCATGGGTTGGTATACCCTTAACGACCCATGACGGAACTGGACCGTCATGGAATTCCGGAACACAGCCGCAAGAAAAAAAAAATGCTCCGTGGTCCTTAACGGACCGCAAGGTGCGGGCGCGGCCCGTCGTTAAGGGGTTAAGGGGTTAAAGACCAATAACACCTTCTCTTAATAAAGCCCCAAATGCTTTAATGGCCATTTTGTGTTGCATGTGTGCCAAGAGGTGGGCAGTGTGAGAGTGTGTAAACAGGTTGTGCTGTTTATTTGTGCCAAAGTACACGCTGTGTACAAAATGGATGCACTAGAAGTAAGCAAGACATTCTTTCCTTTCTTATGCCAACTATTGGGATGGCCTTAACCCCTTAAAGACTGGAGTACACACGTGCCAACACTTAAGGACCACGGGGCATTTTTTTTTTTTTTTTACGATCTGGTTCAGGGCTCCCCAAGCAGCTTGCAGCCACGCAGGGAGCCCTAAATTGCATGACGTGCCAGGACCGTCACTGGTCCTTAGGTGCCGGACAGCCGTGACAGTCCTGGCACAGCAGTGGTCATTAAGGGGTCAAGGAGTTGTTCTAGACAGGTTTAGTAAAAGTACACATCCTATTGTACTTTCCCCTCAGTGAGGCTGATTCTAAGAACATACCTGGGAACCTTCTTGTCCCAAACCTCCAGAGATCTCGGGTGGGAGTGTCCTAATTATGTGATTTGCGTTATAAAGTGGGTGAGAATTGATTGAGGTGGGCGGGACTGGAAGGAGGGCAGACAGGATTTGCCTTTAAAATGGGCGGAAAGTGAAGTAGGTGGAGTTACATGTGATCTCAGGAAACCCTGTGAATCAGCCTGTGTCCCAGAGACCTGGTAATACAGTATAAAATCCTGGAGTCTCTGAGTCAGAGCTGAACAGTTCCCAGTGATGATTAAGAAGAACTGGGGAAATGCTGGGGCCAACCAATAGCATCATAGGAAAAGAATCATTTACAAAAATAGTACTTTAACTCCTTGAATACTCCCTTGGTAATACCTACAAATCTATCTTAACCCTTAGTGTACCAGAGGAGTGCATTTACATTTCAATTATATGGAAACCTTTCGGGCACTCAGTGAGGCTAATGCACTAAGATGAATTGGAGCAATTCTGGGACAAACCAATTGCAACTTAGTAGACGTAAAAAAAATTCAAAAATCACATTTATTTTAACCCTTTGAGTGCCAGAGGGGTACACAACACATTGCTTTGCACTCAAAGTGTTAGAGAGTTCTCTAATGCATTGCTTTGGAGAACTCTGGGGCGTTAAAATACCCATGCATCGAACTTTAAATGGGCGATTGAAAGGCCCATTTAAATCAAAGGGAAGTTTAAAGGGATAGTAATGTTTCATAATAAAAGCAGCTCTAATTAATCATCATAGTATTGGACTTTTTAATAAAGAGAAAAATGACACCCTATGTACTCAAGCACACCATCGACACTCTACCCCACCTGTCTCCGAGTTGAAAAAAAATGGAACACGGGGAAAACAGGGAAACATTTAAATAAAACTTAACATTTATTTATATAGCTAAAAACTCCCTAAATCACAGGGTTAAAAAGTAAAACAAACAGCATTAGCTGTATATAAATATGGGATGCAGTAAGGCACTCTAGAAATATTCTAGATGTTTATCCATTAAAATACATTCCAAATTATATTGTTTTTACCAGTTTAACTGTCTGATGTTTCAACATTGTTTTATTAACTTATCTATTCCAATATACTTCTAGGAACAGATAGTATAAATATCCTATATGATTTTATAGTAAGGGCTAGAATAAATAAAGCAACCAACTGAACATAATTGCTCCAAATATTCTCCTATTCTGATACTCATAGGGTTAAATATATATATCTTTGGAAATGACCTTATGCATACCTATCATCTTCCATAAAGAAATCCATCTAAGCCCTCTGTCTCAACTTTTGAAACAACAGTCGTAATAATTCTTAGCATATAAGACAAAATATCAATTACTAATGTATCAGTTGTTTAGATTAGCGCTCCCAATAATTAAGCTTTATTCGGCATCTAGTTAGGGTATTGTAGACTTCTCAATAGTCCTTCTATTATAACAAATTTGCTAAAGGTAATGTTCTCAATCGTACAAATTGTAACACTGTATCAATCTATAGTGTCTACATATGTATAAGAGTCTGTATCCTAACTCAATTGTTACCGGGGCTGATTCCGGATTGCCATGAAATCTAAATATAGTGTATCTCCTATTCTACGGATACTATCCACTTATCTTGCCCTTAACTCATAATAATAAATTGTCTACTGCTAAGTACATAGCTAATCAGTGCTCATACTGCACCCCATATTTGAAAAATCCTTGAAGAAAACATGTAGACGCTAGACACAAGCGCTGACATAAGTCAGCTCACTAAAATAACTGACGCGCGTTTCGCACAATAGCTTGATCACAGTTTGATGCATCATAGTATTGGACTTTGGAGAGTGTTGGAGAGTGTTGTTTCAGTTCTGTCAGAGTTGTAGTTCAAGAGTTCAAGAGTATTTCAATGACAAAGTATCCCCCTCCTGCCCCTTTTACTGATGTCACACTGTTCAGCCAGATCAGAAGGGAGGTGCCCAGGTAGACTGCAGAGAGGGACAATCTTCAATTAAGATAAGGGAAAAACCTGAAAAACTTGTCAAGGGGGGCAGGGCTTTCATTGTTCTCACAGGAAGAAGATTGTCCCCTTCTGTTATCTGACTGGTCTATGGACTGGATTCCACATCTGAGAAGAGATGGCTTACACTAAGTAAAAGTTGCGGGAAGGGAAACATTGCTTGTGAATATCTCTCAAACCATAAAGGTTTGAGAGATAAGACATATCATTCTTCATGTTTTTTTAATGCCTACAAAATAAAATAAAGATAAAATGAAGTATTACTATCCCTTTAAACTTATATGTGTCCCCACTGATACGGCTGGTCTGCTCCAAAATTCGTTCTTCTTAATACAGTAGCCCCAGTGCCAATAATAATCTCCATAGTCCTTATCCCTTTAAGAACAGGAGGGGTGTGTAACAAATTTCCTCTGGTCTTTAAAGCATTATAGAATATGCAATGAATTACACTTCACTCTCTGAAAAGTGGCACTGCTTTTATATACCGTGACTGCCAACCCTCCAGCTTCAGAATATGACCTCATGATCTCATACATCTGTCTGCTTCATATATACTTCCCTTGAGTACTTTGTTAAATCCCTCAATGCATTTGAAAGTTTCTATATTGCAAAGCATATGTTTGCCTTATTGAAATGAACAGAGTAACAGACGATCATTCGTATATCAGTGCCTGGAAAAATCTACCTACTTGACTGATCATGTTTCTACCAATTCACCGTGGGGCCTTCCAGTACTGACAGGCTACAGGAACAAACCTTAATTTGCTGTGCATACAAATTAAAAAGGCAACTTGAGCTACCTCTGACGGAGCCTAAACACCCATCCCTAGACATTCAGCAAATTGGAAAAAAAAGATTAATTAGAAGAACTTAATGATGTTTCCATTAATGTCATCCCATCTGTGTGATCAGCCCCAAAAAGGCATCATTTGGAGATTACTGCTCCCTGTGTGATACTGGGAGCTGGATCTGAAGACTCTCCCCAAAACACCTACACATATGTTTGCCATCATTATTCCAAGAGCCAGAAGAATACCAATCATTCTCCTGTAATTAGGACAGAGACAATAAAGAAAGAAATGGATTTCTGATGGAGTAGGTGCACACTTTAGCAGACTCAAGGACATCTGTGTCTCTAAGCTGCAGGTCAGATTGAGAAATGAATAACCGGCAGCAAGGAATTACACAAGAGCTACTAATCAAACACTCTATGACCGGGTATAGGATAAAGTAGAAAAGCAAACACACAATACAGACAATAAGAATTCCCCAATTTGCCATACATTTCAATGAAGCTTTTAACCCTTTGATTGCTAGAGAGGACTCCAAAGCATTGCTTTCAAATTCATTGGAGGGTGCTCTAGCATTCAGCAGGTGAAAACCCCCATTTACTTAAGTAGGAATTCTTATTTGTCCCATATGTTACAGCTGGTTTACCCAGAATTGGTGCAGGTCTTTATACGTCAGTCTCAGTGCTCTTGGTGACAAAGAGATCGATGCTGTATTTCCTATCATGAAGACTAGACAGCTGACAAGGGGCATATGTTCAAAGGCAAAAATATTGTTACAATGTCATTATTAGATTAACACTTTGAGTGAAAGTTGCATATCCCTCTGGCACTCAGATTGTTAAAAAATTTTTTGTCTCTTTAAACAATGTTCACAGAGCTAACAACAGTGGTGTTACAAGGTATTTCCTGAGGGGGATAAATCCCCATGTCTTAAAGGAGAACAACAACACTTAATAATAGCCCCCATCTTGTGGTAGCTGGAAAATTCTAATGGCCCCTATGCATTTTGCTTTTGCGACTATGCTCATGAGTCAACATCTTCAAGTCAGTCCTTGGATGTCATGTCCATGGAGGCGGACATGGCAGTTAGTATTTTTTATTTAACCCTTTGAGTGCCAGGGAGGGACCCAACACATTGCAGCACAATTCATTGGGTAACCCTGTGGCACTCAAAGGCTTAAAACTGAAGCAGGCAGAGTGCATGAGTCCATCCATACCCCTTCACAATACATAGCCCTCTGGCACTCAAAGGGTTACATTTAAATCAGGACTCCATTAAAAAAAAACAAAAAACTATTTTTGGACATAGGGCTAAGAGTAATGCTCCAGCAGTGCTGACCACATCCATTGTTCTGAGTTGTGCGCATAGCCACAAAAATCCCATTGTCCCCACATCAGGCGACAACTCCTGGGTTGTGATGGACCATTTATTTACCAGTGTTTATATTGCTGTAATGTTCTATGTAATATGTGTATAGTCATTTCTTCTGTTTAATCACTAGTTGTGATATTGCTTTACTCATAAGTTTGTTAGGCCTTTGAGTGCCAGAGGGGTACAGAACATATTGCAAAGCAATGCTTTCCATACCCCTCTGGCACTCAAAGTTTTAGCCCAAAGTGGCAAATATGAGGCCCTCCAGCTGTTTAGGGCTACAATTTCCATCAACCCCACCCATCCACCTGCCGGCTAGGGTTGATGGGAATTTTAGTCCTGAACAGCTGAATGGCCTTGGGCTGCTCATCCCTGTTTTAGACCCTTTTGTGCAATATGTTGGAGAGATACTGTAGCTAGAATCCAAGAAGTTAAAAGCTTTTCTTGTTCTTGTAATTCAGGGATAGGCTACCTAAGGTAAAAGGCCGTCTGGACTTGACAGGAATCGCAGTACTCCACAGCTGGATGGCCTTAGGTTGACCATGCCTGTTGTAAATAATAGGCTATGGGAGTTTTCTGTGTCAGATAACCATGAATGTAGCCTGCGGTATGGCCATGTGAGTGCTGATTAAAAAGGGGACTGATGGAGCTGCAGTCCCAGGCTGAATAAAAACAATAGGCTCATTCTCATCAGTAAGAAGTGAGCCATATTGAGCTGTTTTTCAACCTCAAAAGAGGTCCTCAACTTTATTGGTCAACATTGTCTGAAAAGTTGAATTAATGAATCTGTTAAATGCTCTGTGAGTGTAATATTTTGCCATCTTCTACACTGTATCTATCGGACACTGTACATCCTTCTAGAAGACTAGAACACCTTTCCAGTAGAATTGGCCCTTCATAGCCTTCAGCTGCAGGCTCATTAGGCCTTAACCTTTTGAATGCCAGAGGGGTATCCAACGCATTGCTTTGCAACGCGTTGGATACCCCTCTGACATGCAAAGGGTTAATCTAGCCCTGACAATATTACACCCAAAAAGCTACCTGCAGTATGAAACTCACTGTAGTAGGATCATCTTCCTGACTGTGTTGCATAACAAAATAAATGAAAGCAGGTCTTGATTTAGAACTCAAGCACCCGTTAGAAAGGTACCCTAGCTGCCCTTGACCATACCTTCATTCCTAACATAACCACATCCATAGTCCCACCCACGCAAAATACCCTTAGATTATAACATGCAAGCACAAGAAAATAAAAGCTTGTAATCCCTTGATTGCTAGAGAGCTCTCCCGTGCATTGTTTCACAATAAATCGGGGACCTCTTTAGCATCCAAATAGTTACCTAATAGACAGTAAACGAGTATTTAACCTTGTGTAGGGGCATTGAGATTTCACAGGCCACACCTACCAGATAGAATGTGGGAGTGGCCAGCAGAGCTGTTGCTCCCTTCAAAAATGTGGAGCTCTGGCTAACTGGAAACCTGGCCGTGGATTGGCAAATATCTCCAGCAATAATTATGAAAACTATAAAATGAACTATATCTTTTCTTTATTTTTCATGCATCTCTTGCTAAAAAGGACAATTATAAAGTTGGCAATTTTCTCTTTCCATTTTTCAAGCATAAGTGGACAATTTGGCCCTAATTACAGTAAGTATAGTAGCCATTCTCATTACTGTATGTCTAATATATGACAGGTTTTAGGAATGAAGGAAAGTCAATAATTGGAACATACACTTTTTAAATGAGCACATCTCGCATGTTTCCTTTCCTAGACAGGGGGCTTTTGTTCCTGCTCAATTTGGAGAACTAAATTGGCAAGACGTATTCCTGTATTGAGAGTTATTGCTGGTATGTCACATTTGTTATAATGAGAAATTTATTAAATCTAATGAACTGAAAATATGCTTACTGGAGCAGGGTGGCAGCACATTGATTAAACATCCTCTGGATCTCAGTGGACTAATTTAGACAATGCTGTAGATAAGGTAACTTGCACCCCCCGCTTCCCTGCCCATTCTGTCACTGACGTGCTCACGGCAATGAAGATAAATGCCTTTCTATTGTATTGATGAAACAGTTGTGGATCCAGATTGGGATCTGAAAGTTAGAGAACAAAATAGCTCTATTCTTATTTTGGCTATTATGCATCAACTTTGGTTGACATTCACCTCACAAACAAGGGACTGTATGTACAAAACAAGAGGAGCAATTATGGCCTTAACTAGTGATAGATTAGTAAATCGGGGGCAGAATAACTGCACCATAGGTGACAAATAATTATTCTCCAATTGATTTAACACTCTGACTGCCAGAAAGGTATCCAATGAGATCCTTTTTAATGCGTTGGATATCTGTTTGTCACTCAAAGGGTTAAACAGGGTTTTTAATTAGGGATGGGCAAATATTTTTGCCTCAAACTGAAATCTGCAAATAATTGCACTTTCCACTTGGCGAAAAAATTTCCAGCAAAAGCGCAGTTTTTTGTGCTTTTTTCCACCTTTTCTGCCCATTGAAATCAATGGGAAGAAATATTTCTACACCACACAAAAGTTTTCTACAGACATATAAAAGGCTGTCAGGCTCTCACAGCAGCCATTTTGTGTTTGTGAGAGGAGAGAGCAGCATGTTTTTTAGCTAGAGAAGATAGGCAAATAAAGGGGAATTGTATCTTAGTTTAGGGAATCATTTAGGCAGGACATTTGTTCTCTGTATTAGGGGAGTCTGGGGGCACTCTAGGGGATAAGAAGGGAGGAAGGAGGTTGTCCCCCAAATACTCCAAAATTCCATGTGACTCACAGGCAAGACACAGGCAGCCTATTTGCTTGCTGATGTGGGTGGGGAAGTCTGGGGAAAGACGGTGTTGATTTTCTTTTTCAGTTATAATTTTTTTGGACAGACTGTGATAAGACAACAGGATGGACAACTTAAAAAAATTCAATAAATAAAATAAAAAATAAAAAAGAATAAAAAACAAAATATCTTAGGTGACAGTGACAGTCAGCTGACTGGACTTAGGCAAGGCATCATACAGCTCCATCAGCTGTGTTGTGCATTGTACAGTAAAAAAAAACAGTGTAGTTGCAGAATGTCCAGCAAACGCACAAGGGGAAGAGGGAGGGGTGTAGCAGTGTAGGGACATGAGAGTAATAACCTACTGCAGCAATGGTTGTTGCAGCGTGTGCAATCAATGATGATGATCCCTTTACTCCATGGGAGGAAGCAGTCTGTCAAAGTCCCAGCAAAACTAGGCCCAGCACCAACAGTGCCATATAGAACCATATAAGAAGAACACTGAAGACGACAACAAGTCACATTCAAGTGTTGGTGATGCTGGCAAAAGCATAATAGAGGAAGGTGTAGCAGCCGAACTGCCTGCTGCATCAGACATTGAGAAACCAAAACACCTGTCCTCAAAGTAGTAGTGAATTTTGTTATAGTAAAAGTAAAAAGAAATTGTTTGAGAATCCAAAAGCTTAGAGGAATATAAGGGTAGTAGTGGGCAAGAATTGTCAGGTGATGCTGATGCTACTGAGGATGACCCAATGATGACTGATGATGATGCAGATCTAGAATATATCCCTCAAGCATCCTTCTCTTGTTCAGATACAGATGAAGTTGAGAGTGAGGATGATGATAGGGTTATAAGGTTAGCAGAAAGTCAAAGGCTTTATCTTCCACTACTTTTAAGGAACACTGTGCCTGTCTATAAATTGTTTGAGAAAGCCATTGGAAAGTCTGACCCTGGGCAAGTACAGATGTAGCTTCCTGCTTCACAATGCACTGTAGATGTCTCCGGCATCCAAGTGCTTAGCACAGTAAAAATATTAAATGAAGCTGAAAGCTAGATGGCTCAGATAATAATAAGATTAAAATATTAGACTAAATTTGTTAAGCAACACTTACTAAGGAATTATATTTATTTATAAGGATGCTGGATGATAGTGAATATTACAAGATAAATGAAACAGAAAACAGTTGCCTTGTATGGGATTTTCCAGTCATCCACACATACACTGGTAGTTACAGACCCAAACAGACACAGCCTAACACCACAGCCTTGTACCACTGTCCACTGGTAACCACAGGGCCATATATACACTGTCTGACAAACCAGCCTTGTTCTACTGCTTGTTGTTACTAACTGTAGCACTTGGAAGCTTTCATGTACTTCTTTAGGGATACTGAAATTTATGCAAAACACAATTTGACAACCCCAGCCTTGTTCCACAGTCCACTGATAGTCAGAGAGACCACATATACACTTCTTATAGCCCAGTCTTGTTCCAGCTTTAGTCACAGGACCACGTATACACTGTTTGATACACAAACCTTGTTCTATTATCCCCTGACAGTAAGGGAATTATACACTCTGTCTGATACCTCAGCCTTATTCCACTGGTAGTCAAAGAACCACATATACACTGTTTTATATGCAAGCATTGTTCCATTGTCCACTGGCAGTCAGATAATCACATATGCACTGTCTGATAACTCAGCCTTGTTCCACTGGTAGTCAGAGAACCACAGATACAATGTCTGACAACCCAGCCTAGTTCTACTGCTTGCCTTAGTAACAGGTGCACCTGGCAGCTGCTTGTACTTCTTCAGGGAATGCTGGACTATATGCAAACACATTTTGAGAACCTCATCTTTGTTCTAATGCCCACTGGTATATGGTCACAGAAGCACATATACACTTTTTGATACCCCAGCCTTGTTCCATTGTTCAATATTATAAACTCGGGCGAATCCAAATTGTCATACAGTAATAGATATGTTTTAGTCCCTATTCAGATTTATATAAACAACTTCAAAAACCAAAATGAATTTGGATGTATCTTTATCCTTCAAAAGTAACAATTCCACCACTTGAATATTACTTCTCCAAGTCCTATTTGAAGTATTGCTTCTCGTTATCAATCTTCAACGTTTTGACTCCAATCCACAGAGAACCACATGAACATGTAAAAATAGAGAATCGCACATCAGTTATCTCTTCCTTTCATAAATATACAAATAATAATATCCACTCACATTTAAAGCTTTGTTGTTCGATTTGGTCACAAATCTGTAACGATTCTTAAGTTCCGTCTTTTCTCACAGGTAACCTCACGTGCTGATTTCTCAAATATCGGCTCTCACTTTGTACTCCTTCATTCACATAATCGAGGTAGTTATCGATATTCCTCAAGTGAAGAGGGTACAGATGTCAGTGTTGTAAATACACAAGGGAGTCTCCACCTAACCCACACTTACATTCAGGTTATAGACGTCCGTCTTCACAAGCGGTAATCCTCCCGCAAAGGTATTACTAGTATTTCAGAACATCAATGTAAGGCTTAAGCGTAATGTCTTAAAGTAAAAAAAATTTTTAATAATATATAATTCTCAACTCAGTACATGCAGATAATATACACTTTAAAAGATTTCAAACAATAAAAAAGATGTTCTATAGTTTGGTACACTGCATTCACACGGAAAACCCGCGTCTATAGCACATCCAATAACGGACCTATGGCCAATTGTTCCGTATCGGGTTAAACGCTATAGAGGTACTTTCAAAAGTAATATGCTCTCCCAAACGATAAAATATTATCTTAAAAGCCCAACGCGTTTCGTGCTATTGCACTTCCTCAGGGGCAATCAAACATTTATTACAAAAATCACCATTTTTATACCAAATTCAAATTTTACGTGAAACTCCTCTGACGTAATTTCGTTGTCAATCCATCCAACTTTATCCATCAATTACATACAACATATAAAATCTATTCAATATCTATAATATCAGGCTCCCAATTAACTTTTGTTGACACCACATCTATTTGTCTCATATTTTGATTTCTTTAAGCGAAAAATCAACTTTTAAAGTTACCACAATCAAAATCTCCCAAATATATCCAAATCCTTTAACCCCTCGGGCACTTTAGGTACATGTCACACATCATATACTGATGTGTTAATACCACCCACCAGTATCCCTTTAATCCTGGATATAAGGTAAAATGTCCCACTTTATATTTGGAAACAAATATTTATATCCAATATTTACACCCATAAATTTATTTCTAAGAATAGATAATATTAATAAGAACAAATTATTCTTTTAAAAAACAATTTAAATCTATACAAATATTTAAACCTAACGGAATCAATGTTTTTAATTTAAAAATCCACTCTGTTTCTTTTTTAGAGACCTTGTTAGTTACATTTCCACCCCTCCAATATTTAGAAAACCCTAGGATCCCAGTTTTCTACATATTACCAAAAATTCATAAAGATATCAATAACCCCCCAGGTAGACCTATTGTCTCTGGGATAAATTCATTAACTGCCAATCTATCACATTATATAGATTTGTTTCTACAGGATATAGTAGGAAATTTGCCATCATACCTGAAAGATACAGGAACCACAATTGAGTGGATAAAAACTTTTAAATGGCAACCGGATTTTTATTTGGTGACATGTGATGTAATGTCACTATATACTGTGATAGATCATAAGTTGGGAATAGAGGCAGTACAACGGGCTCTATGGAAACAGGGTTCCCTGCAGGAAAAACAAATTGGTTTTATTCTTCAATGTATAAATTTTATTTTAACAAAAATTACTTTTGGGTGGAAGGCAATTTTTATTTACAGTTACTTGGCACAGCTATGGGGAGTAAATTTGCCCCTAGCTTTGCCAATATTTTTATGGGTGAGTGGGAAGAACAATTTGTTAATAAGGCCATTCCAGGGAATGAGGGGTTAGTGGCATGGAAAAGGTATATAGACGATTGTATCTGTATATGGAAGGGAACTGAAGAATCCTTAATGGAATTTTTGGAATTAATTAACAGAAATAAGATGGGTCTCAAATTTACTTGGGTTTACAGTAAAAAATCGGTTAACTTTTTAGATTTAAATATATATATAGAAAATAATGTAATAAAAACAAAAAATTTTAGAAAACCAACAGATATAAATAACTATATAAATCCTAATAGTTGCCACTATGCCCCTTGGATAAAAAATATTCCCAAAGGTGAATTTAAAAGGATACAGAGAAATTGTACTGATTTTAAAATATGTGAGGAACAAATTAACCAGATGGAAAAACAATTCCTGTATAAAGGATATGATAAATCATCTTTGAAGAAAGCAAAAGATGAGATTTTATATAAAGAGAGTAATCATAGAGATTTAAGAATTAAAAATAAAGAATTTAATGGTAACAATGTTAACTTTGTAACTCAATATAGTAGTGACCATAAGAAATTAGAAAATATTTTTAAAAAATATTGGCCAGTTTTGTTGAAAGACCCACAATTAAAGTCAATTTTACCTAAACAACCAAAAATAATATATAGAAGAGCTAATACATTAAAAGACCGTTTGGTTCCAAGTTTTATTAACCATAAAGAACCGGAAGTTTCATATTTTAAGAAAGGGTTAAAAGGTTTCTATAGGTGCACGAGATGTGTTGGATGTAGAACAATAAAGGATAAAGTCAAACATATCCAAAATTTTAAATCCAATCAAACGAAAGAGAATTTTAATATAGATAAATTCATTTTATGTACAAGTAAAAATGTTGTTTACTTATTAGAGTGCCCATGTGGTTTGCAATACATAGGAAGAACCACTAGGATGTTACATTTAAGAATTGCAGAACACATAAGAAACATCAAAAAAGGATTAGAGACACATAGTGTCTCAGACCATTTTGCAAAGGTGCATAATAGGGATCCATCGGGACTAAAAGTTATAGCAATAGACCAGGTCTCTAAATATTGGAGGGGTGGAAATGTAACTAACAAGGTCTCTAAAAAAGAAACAGAGTGGATTTTTAAATTAAAAACATTGATTCCGTTAGGTTTAAATATTTGTATAGATTTAAATTGTTTTTTAAAAGAATAATTTGTTCTTATTAATATTATCTATTCTTAGAAATAAATTTATGGGTGTAAATATTGGATATAAATATTTGTTTCCAAATATAAAGTGGGACATTTTACCTTATATCCAGGATTAAAGGGATACTGGTGGGTGGTATTAACACATCAGTATATGATGTGTGACATGTACCTAAAGTGCCCGAGGGGTTAAAGGATTTGGATATATTTGGGAGATTTTGATTGTGGTAACTTTAAAAGTTGATTTTTCGCTTAAAGAAATCAAAATATGAGACAAATAGATGTGGTGTCAACAAAAGTTAATTGGGAGCCTGATATTATAGATATTGAATAGATTTTATATGTTGTATGTAATTGATGGATAAAGTTGGATGGATTGACAACGAAATTACGTCAGAGGAGTTTCACGTAAAATTTGAATTTGGTATAAAAATGGTGATTTTTGTAATAAATGTTTGATTGCCCCTGAGGAAGTGCAATAGCACGAAACGCGTTGGGCTTTTAAGATAATATTTTATCGTTTGGGAGAGCATATTACTTTTGAAAGTACCTCTATAGCGTTTAACCCGATACGGAACAATTGGCCATAGGTCCGTTATTGGATGTGCTATAGACGCGGGTTTTCCGTGTGAATGCAGTGTACCAAACTATAGAACATCTTTTTTATTGTTTGAAATCTTTTAAAGTGTATATTATCTGCATGTACTGAGTTGAGAATTATATATTATTAAAAAATTTTTTTACTTTAAGACATTACGCTTAAGCCTTACATTGATGTTCTGAAATACTAGTAATACCTTTGCGGGAGGATTACCGCTTGTGAAGACGGACATCTATAACCTGAATGTAAGTGTGGGTTAGGTGGAGACTCCCTTGTGTATTTACAACACTGACATCTGTACCCTCTTCACTTGAGGAATATCGATAACTACCTCGATTATGTGAATGAAGGAGTACAAAGTGAGAGCCGATATTTGAGAAATCAGCACGTGAGGTTACCTGTGAGAAAAGACGGAACTTAAGAATCGTTACAGATTTGTGACCAAATCGAACAACAAAGCTTTAAATGTGAGTGGATATTATTATTTGTATATTTATGAAAGGAAGAGATAACTGATGTGCGATTCTCTATTTTTACATGTTCATGTGGTTCTCTGTGGATTGGAGTCAAAACGTTGAAGATTGATAACGAGAAGCAATACTTCAAATAGGACTTGGAGAAGTAATATTCAAGTGGTGGAATTGTTACTTTTGAAGGATAAAGATACATCCAAATTCATTTTGGTTTTTGAAGTTGTTTATATAAATCTGAATAGGGACTAAAACATATCTATTACTGTATGACAATTTGGATTCGCCCGAGTTTATAATATTGCATTTATTAGAATCTTTTAGAGTTGGATTACACTGGGGCAGAACTCAAATTGATACAGCTGTGTTGATAAAAAATTGTAAGCAAGATAAATAGATAGATTGTATCTACTTGCTGGTGTTTCTTTTCACTTTGCTACAGTGTATACAAAGCGCCGAAGTTTATCTGTAAATTGTTCCATTGTTCATTGACTGTCAGAGAATGACATATACACTGTCTGATACCTAAGCCTTGTTCCACTGATGATAGGTGGATTTTTTTGTGGGAAATTACTGCTTCTTAACACCTTGAAGACCAGTGAGGCATGTAACACTGCTTCCCTAATTATTGCACATCCCTCTGGTGCTTAAGAGGTTCAAATCTATATAAACCAAAGACTTATTTTAAATTCAGAAGTGTCAGTCCTTTCAGTGTCAAGTGTCCAGTGAATTTCTTTACAATGTCTTGGACACCCCTCTCACAGCCATATTGTGCCTACTCCAAGAAATTGTGACAAAGCCATGCAAGCAGGTGACAGACGGTCAAATGTGCTTGGTGCCTTAAGAAACAGAAATCGGTTTTAATAGATTTGTATTCAGCAAGTGGAAAACATTGAATCTTCCACAAGAATTGAATAACTTCATAGGAATCCTTTCTATCATATTCACAGAAGGGGGGAGCTGAACATCGTGTGTTACCATAATATGGACACAGCATCTGTCCAATGACAAGCATGGGATCAATACTTCAGAAGAATGGGTTTGAATTGACCACGTAGAGAAGAACAGCACATTATTCCAGTGATAACACAGAGATATCACGTTCTTTAAATAGACTCCGTTATGTTCCCTTGGGGGTAAAATTATCCAGTCAATAGAACAGACTGAACTATATATAACTGTCTCTGTTTTATACACAGGCTGCTCTTTTTGCACAAGACTGAAGCAGTCTATCATATTTATAAAAGCAAACTGGGTTCATTTTGGGGCAAACCAACTTGATCGCAAGGGACAGCTAAAAATGAATGTTAAATTAAATTGGGCTTTTAACCCCTTGAATACTGTGCAATGCATTGTAGACCTCTCTAGCATTCAAGGGGTTAAAAAGCTATATTCAAGTGTATGGGGATTTAGGATTTTTTATTTGTCCCCTATGACACATTTGGTTTACCCCAGAATAACTCCAGTTTGTTTTTATGAACATGGACCATAGGACTATTTTCAAAAATCTATAGAGGTGCAATTCTGGAACAAACCAATTGAATCATAGGGTACAAATAACATACTACAAATCCACATTCATTTAAACAACACTTTAAAACTCTTCCATGCTACAAAGGTCTCTGATTCATTCTTAGCAAGCAAAGGGTTAAAGGTCCCATTTACATAGATATTCATATTTATTTGTACCCTGTGGTGCAGTTGGTTTGTACAGAATGACAACAAAGAGGATAAACACAATTTCCCATTGATGCCACAGGACTTTTAATAACTTTAAAGAGACAGTAATACTTAAAATGTAAAAAATAAATATGTTGCTGGGTTTGTCCCCCTAAGTAAAACAAGGGTACTACCAGTGTTGAAAGGTGTTTTATTCAAAAGTTATTACAGCTCAAACTTGAAAGTTTGAGATGCAGTATCACAGTGGCCATACAGTGGTGCTGTTGCTAAACCATTCTATGGATATTTATGGAGAACTGACCATAGCTGTCCATAGGATGGTGTAGTAACAGCGCCACTCTACAATTTCAGGCCATTACGATACTGCACCCCAAAAAGTCAAGTTTGAGTTGTAATAACTGTTGAATAAAACATCTTTCAACACTGATAGTACACTTGTTTTACTCAGGGAAAAACTCTACAACATATTTGTTTTTTACAGTTTAAGTATTACTATCCCTTTAATGCTAGGGAGGACTCTAGCCAGAGGTGTAACTATATGGGGTGCAGAGCGGACATTTGAACTGGGGCCCAGCATCCAAGGGGTGGGGGGTCTGCCCCAGGGTCTCATAGGTTCTAGTTATACCTCTGTGATAAGGGCCCCCAAAAGAATTGCACCTGGCCCTGCAATGACTATTTACACTACTGACTCTAACTCACTGTAGGCACTTGATTTATTTAACATTAACTTTATGGTGCACTGCATACAAGTGATCAATTTAACATACAGTTAATCCAGTATAGAACTGTACAAGCCAATATCCTCAGTGCAAATTCAGAAGATAAAACATTACCTGCCTTTGTGCAAAAACTTACTGCACAGTGCAGAACTGCAGCTTTCCAACATTAGCACCAATTTTCTTAAGCTGTAAATGAAAATGAATAGTCCCCAATAAGGTCTATTGATGTGTGAAATTTGGCAGACATTGTTTCAGTAGGTTTGGCTGTAGCCCTATTTAAATTTTTATGAAAGCATGAAAAGTTATAATGGGAAGTTATTAGCATGACTGCTTTGTCATAATAATATTATCATCTAACAAATAGAATACTAATTAGTTACATTGTCATTTTGAAGATAGGAACTTGAAACATTTGAAAACATTAAAGCGAAGATGGATTATTTATATCACAGTATCCCAGCAGAAGTAGGAGATGCTACGGTAACATTGCAAAGAAATTACAAAATAGCGGTTTCGCTGGGGTGAATACTCAGAATTCATAATTACCAAATTGATTCTGCTCATTGATTTTTGTCAGAAACACATCTTGCAAAAAAAAAAAAAAAAACTTTTTTGGCTTTAAGTTTTATTTAAAAAAAAAAATTAAAAAATAAAATAATGTTGTTCCCTTGACTTTAGACATCATTTCCAACACATTAGTGTTTTGGGCAGTAGACTTATCAAGGAAGGGAACTCGCCACCCCCCACCTTTCCAACTCAGTGTATCCCTCCTCACCATAGATCTGCTCCCCTAACTTTTCATCTCCCTGTTCCCTACTTCTATCTCCTTGTCTACCTCACCTACCTTCCACCTCCACTGGTCCTCACTTCTCCCTTCCATGTCTTTCTGCCTACTGCCCTTTTTTCTATTTAGACATCCAATTTACCTTTCATTTAACTCCCCCTTCCTTCTCTGTAGCCCACTCCCCTCCCTTACATATCATCTGGCCCACCCTGATGGTCAACACTATTCTCTTCCAACCCCTACAGCCCACGTCCCCTTCCATCTTTTTTGCCCTGCTCTGATACCTTCAACGCCTTTGACATAATTTCTTTTCTTGCTCCCCTTAGGCTGCTCCTTGCCCTCTAATCGCTTCTGCTCTTGCTGTTTTGTCTGTGTTCCTCTGTCCTGCTGTCATCTTGTCTCCACACCTTCCAACAACTCAAATGGCCAAAGAGGGACACTTTTGTTCAGCTCTTTGTGTAACTGAATAAATGATATAGAGAAGTACTAAAGTATTTTATTTACAAACACTAATTTAGAAACACATATACTGAAGTTTAACCCCTTAAGGGCCAGCAGTCCCGGTGCGTGTGGTCCTTTAAGGACCACATTGAAAACTTTGATGTGCTGGCACACGTGACTGATCACATATGCCGGCATGCCGAAAAGGGAACTGAAAGTGATTGCTAAAGTCTTGGAGCAATCAATTTCAGACCCTCTATTACTCACAGCGCTCCTGCAGAAGCACTGTGAGTAAAAAGTATGTGACGTGCCAGGACCGTCACTGGTCCTTAAGTTCCAGACAGCACGTCAGTGGGTGGGAAGGGGTTAAACAACCATTGATGTGAGTTTTATTTCTGTGGAGCAATATTGTACGCGTATATACAGACCACACAGTCTGATCTCCTAAAACGAGGGACACCAGGGATTTGGGTCTCAAAGAGGGACTGTCCCTCCTAAAGAGGGGCACTTGGGAGGATTGTGACTCCAGTTCCCAGTACCTCTTCCACATTAATTTCAGATTGATTCAGATAGAATATTTCTCATATTCTCCGAATACACCTACCAAAAAAATGTTGAACATTTCGATAATCCCTGTTATACTATAATCCACTTGACCATTTGGATGCAAGGAAGGTCTCCAATGCACTGCAAGACAATGTGTTTGTGTGTTTTAGTCTTTCAGCAAGTCTGGTGCATAACAGTATTGTATCATACACATTAGTTATGCATGAAACATTAGATTATGCTTTAGCATCCTGGGTGTTTTTTGGGCCAAACCACACTTAAGGGTTTAATTCACTGGGTGAGCAGGTTTGCAGATCACAAGTTCTGATCTTTAACCACGAGAGCATAGCCTCCTCCCCATTTGCTTTAAGCCGGTTTTCATAATTACCTCCTGTAATTGGAACAAACACATAATACTAATTCACCGCCTGCTGCCCCTCGGTGAGGAAGCTCTGTTAATCCATAGCTGTCCTTGCATTTCCTCGGCACATTATGTGATTAGCCTTTGCTGTTGCACTGATGGGAACATTCTTATTCTGAGCAGGTCTGGTACTGGGAGAGGAATTGTTTAAAGAGTGTGGTTTATTGCAGACAGGGGTGCCTGCAGTTCATGATACATGCATTAAAACATCCTTAGTGGCTCTAATCCTTCGAGGGCTGGTTTTTAACTCGCTGAGTGCTGTGAGAGTCTGTTACCAAACTTATTTCATGTGTAAGAAAATTCTCACGTTGTAAACGCATTTCGCTTTTTGCGCCTACAAGGGCAGGATGCATTAATAATGCATTAGTGTGACTTTGGAAACTAGAAGGAAGAGCTTGCATGGTAATTTGTATCAGTGGGCATCACTGAGCTGCTTAATCTTCATAGACCTTCAGCATTGAAAGCCATATGTGCAAACTATGTGGAGTAAGTATGTGATAAACCAACTGCGAGGGAAAAACATTTAAAGGGGAATTTTAATCACTTTGATGCTAGAGAGGTTATAAGTGCACTGATTTGCAATATATTGGAGACATCTAACATCCAAGAATTGAAATATCCATTTTAAATCAACTGGAATTTGTATTTCTCCCCTGTGGCACAGTTGCTGTCTCCAAGAATTATTCCCCTTTCTTTGTACATGTCATCCATTGACTCCTCGGTAAAGTAATAATGGTGGTGGGTTTTTTTGCCTCCTATGGCTAAGCAGAGACATTTTAACCCTGAGAGTGCAATGCCTTGATATTGCATTGGACTGGAATTCACAGGGTTAATGGGCAAATCAAGCATTCACCTAAGGCTCCTGTTTCAGGAGGTCTTACCCTGATTTAACCCTTTGTGTGCCAAAGGGGTATCCAAGGCATTGCTTTGCAATGGCTTGGATACCCCCACTGGCATTCAAAGTGATAATGGGCAAACCAAGAATTCATCTAAGGCTCCTGTTTCAGGAGGCCTTACCCTGATTTAACCCTTTGAGTGTCAGAGGGGTACGCAACGCATTGCAAAGCAATGCGTTGCGTACCCCTCTGGCACTCAAAGGGTTATTAAAAGTCCCAGATTTTCTGCAATAAACCAGTTGAATTCTAGAAGCTGTGCTGGATGCACTATACACCAATGTGGCTGCTTGTTTTATAACTATTAACCTTTTGAATACCAGAGGGGTACACAACTCATTGCAAAGCACAATAAGCAAAGGAAAGCAACCACTAAATTTAAATGCATTTTAAATGTATTCCTATGAGTAGGGCCTTAAAGGGTTTTAAAATGTCCATGCTTCAATGCATTCTAACACCCTAGGGTTTAACAGAATGAAGATAAAAAAACCAAGTTCCTTCCAATAGGAAACCTTGGGAGACATATAATTTCAAACTCTGTGGGAGTCTCATATATCTCTGTGTGTTGCTGTTCATGTAACGATCTGTGGATTTGTACATTGTCATTTATCAGTGCGTGCTCTCCTCTCTTTTTGATTAATCTTGTTCTGTGTCTGAGGCTTCAAATCTCTGTTTCTTAATTCTGAATATTTAATTGTTGCTGGAGATCAGCAAATCAGTCCTGTTTAGGTTCACAACTCAGGAAATTCATGATCTGATGAACTGGTTTGTGGGGCAGTGGGAGAGATAGAAAAATGTATGAACACAAACAGCTTTACAAATCCTAACAGCCACTGTGAAACAAAGCTTGTGGATTGGTAGGGCTGAATTTACATCCCAGGCACCCCCAGACAAGACGTTCAGTGTACCCTTAGCTCTGCCTATTGACACCCCCCCATTCCTCAAATGTCCCGCCCCAGTCCCATCCACTATTTCCTGGCCCAGAAAATACCCACTGGCGTATAACAAGAAAGAGAACATCCAAGAGATTAAAGGGATAGTAATACTTTGTTTTAACTTTATTTTGTAGGCATTAAAAAAACATGAAGAATGATATAAGTCTTATCTCTCAAACCTTTATGGTTTAAGAGATATTCACAAACAAAGTACCCCCCCCCCTTTCAACCAGATCAGAAGGGAGGTGCCCAGGTAGACTGCAGAGAGGGACAATCTTCAATTAAGATAAGGGAAAAAGCTGAAAAACTTGTCAAGGGGGGAAGGGCTTTCATTGTTTTCATACAAAGAAAATTGTCCCCTTCTGTTATCTGTCTGGTCATACAACCTGATCCACATCTGAGAAGAGATGGCTTACACTAGGTAAAAGGGGTGGGAGGGGAACTTTGCTTGTGAATATCTCATAAACCATAAAGGTTTTAGAGATAAGACTTATATCATTCTTCATGTTTTATGAATGCCTACAAAATAAAATAAAGTTAAAACGAAGTGTTACTATCCCTTTAAATAACAACCTGTTAAGGTATATATATGGGGATATTGAGATGTATCTGGTAACACACACATTTCAGTGTTTGGGTGTGACCAGCACAGCTGAGGTGAGCCTAAAAATATGGCAGTCTAGGCTGTTGCCTACTCTTTTCTTGGTATCATATTGGCTTCCTGGTCTCAACTCCTTCCACTGAAGTAATCTTAGAAGGTATTCCTTATCAGTTTGAGGAGTTTGGCTTGAAAGAAAGGAATATGTCTACCTCCATGGATATAATATCCAGTACAAATTAAAGATAATATTTGAGAGAAAATCCACACAGAATTGACTATTTGCCTTCAAAATTGTTTGCCCAGATTAAAGTAAGAAAGGGGTTCTTTTTTATTAGGAGGCGATAGTGTTCCTTCAGGTCCAGCTGTTCTCCTACCTAGTCTACTGTCCAGACTAGTAAATACCCACAGGAATCTATTCCAACTAACATGGATGCTACACGGAGCTGCTCTATGTGTTATTTCTGACCCCAAGTGATCACTTTTCCTGTGAACTTATGGTTTAAGCAATGTAGAAAAACCTGGCTAACAAAAGATGTTTTGAGACTTAAAAAACAATTGTCTGCAAAACAAACTCACCAAAACAATTTGGTCAGTTGTACCTGTCACAGACAGATGTGTAACTACTACTAACCATTACCTTACTGTGTCTAATAGGATGAGTGTCACTTCATATCTTCATCACTGAAAGGGAAGACTCATTTCTAACTATGTAGCTCAGAGATTGGCAAAATACAGCCCACAAGTAATCCTGCTAAAATAAGCATACACCCACTGTTATCAGTTGTTTTATAAAAATATTAAAACTGTTCAAATTGTCATGAAATGAGTAATCATGTTATTGCTATCTAAAAGTTCAAACTATTATGAAGTGATTCAGCAATTTCTATCACATTCTTTGTAAAACCATTTGTCAGTGACTCACCTCTCCCACAGAATGCAATAGAACAACTAATTTAATTCTAATCACTAGAGGGTACTGTTAATGTGAAAAAATAGCTTAAACTTTAATAGCTCAGAGAAGATGCATTTTTCAGCAATAGGAGTACACTTGTTATACTTGGTAGAAAAAAACATGCAATGTGTGTTTTTTCATAAAAAAGTTTATTGATCCTTTAACCCTCTGACAGCCACAGAGATATGCAAAATGTTGCAACTCAATGCATTTCATATCCCTATGGCCTATAAAGGATTAGTCTGGCCGTTGGGTCTGGCTTGCCATACACATACAGCAGTGCTGAAAAAATATCATTGCAGGCTTTCTCTGCAGAAGGAATGACACATTTACCACAAAACACAAGCCTTATGTAAGATATATATATATATATATATTTTTTTTTAAATATATTTTATTATCAGATTGCTCCATACATATCTCAAATACAGAAAAATACATATAAACATGTAAGTACAACAAAACATGTAGACTTGTGTAACAATGAAAAGAATACATGCATATCAGTAAAACGTACAGAGTCAACCTGAGGGTTTTATTGTTATTACAACCTTCAATAACCAAAACTCCCAGAACCTAAACTATCTGAAATTTAACTATACCCCCAACCCCAGTTCCTCTCTCTTCCAAACCCGCAGCAACCCCCCCCACCCGCCCACCAGCCAGCAATGACACAGGATCCCGGTATATACAGAGGTCCTACAGAGTGTCACACAACAATCATACAACTCAGTCATCCATGCGACAATCAAGCATCCTCTCAATCAACCATTGCCGGTGAGTGGCACATCATCGAGTGCTGCATCATTATCTGCTCCATTTGCCCACCAGCTCTGCCATCTTCCCCAGATCTTTGTAAAATTTATTCGGGTTACCCTGATGTATATAAACCAATCTATATTGTGGAATGCACTGCAATACCAGGTTTATCCATGCCCTGCAAGTAGGAACTCTGTTTGACATCCAGTTCAAGGCCACCACCTTTCTCGCCATCACCAAGAGCTCACTCAACAGAAACCTGTCAGTGACACCCTCAATCTCATCAGGGAAAATAGATAACAGACACATTTTGGGAGTCACAGGGACCGGTCTCCCCAGCACCAGCTCTTGTTTTTTTTAGTTGTATATGTGTGTACCCATGTAGCTCTAAAGATGCACCCTGAAGCCAAAATAATTGTCCAACCCTGCTTTAGTTGCACTGAGTGCAAAAATGTCTCCAGCACAATGAAAAGTAATGTGTTGAGGGCATTTCTGGTATTCAGTGGGTTAAAATATATCATATTATAATTATCTATTTTCACGCCAGAGTCATAATACAAAATGTAGAAAAAGCATTACATGCCCCACAGTCATAAGAAGGGGTTAATAAGATTATTTAGCCCAATTTAGAAGCCAGGAAATTTTGAGAAACGATCTACCCTAGTTGCTATAAATAATGCATACAGAGAATTTTATGCAAGGACCTTATTACCACATTAAATTATTAAATATTTGATATATTGCACATAACACTGTTAAGAAGTCTTCAAAGCAATGTGTGTCCCTCTCTATACAACGAGTTCAATAAAAGTGTTCTATCCCTCTGAGAACAAGATAACATAATATAGATTTCATAGGTTACACTGAAGGACTCTGCTCTTTTAATGCTCCTTCTTCCTCTCCCTTCCTTCTAGTTATAGGGTAACTTACATGGAAAAACTTAAAAACTCTATATGTATATGACATTATCAGCTAAAAAGGGATAGGGTATAGGAAAAATATACCATTAAGTGTACTGTACTGTCAGAGACAACAGAGAAAAGGGATTTGGGAGTAATTATCTCTAATGAATTAAAGGTAGGCAGGCAATGTAATAAAGCAGTGGGGAATGCCAGCAGGGTGCTGGGTTGTATAGCTAAGGGAATTAGTAGCAGAAAAAGGGAAGTGGTCATGTCACTCTACAGATCTCTAGTTGGACCTCGCCTAGAGTATTGTGTACAGTACTGGAGACCTCATCTCCAGAAGGATATAGATACTATAGAGAAAATTCAAAGAAGGGCTACTAAAATGGTGACTGGTTTACAGGAAAAGAAATATCAGGATATACTAAAGGATCTGAACATGTATAGCTTGGAGGAGAGAAGAGAGAGAGGGGATATGATAGAAACATTCAAATACATGAAGGGATTCAACAAAGTACAGGATGGAAGTATATTTCAAAGGAGTAAAAATGTTAGGACAAGAGGCCATAGTCTAAAAATAGAGGGAGACAGGTTTAGATGTAATGTAAGAATGTTTTACTTCACTGAGAGGGTAGTAGATAAGTGGAATAGCCTACCAGCAGAAGTGGTAGAAGTTAATACAGTGACAGAATTTAAGCATGTGTGGGATAGGCATAAGGCTGTCCTTAACTTAAGAAAAGACGAAGGACCAAAAAAGGTTTGAGGTTTTTACAGTAGGTAAATGGGCAGATTAGATGGGCCGAATAGTTCTTATCTGCCATCAGATTGTTTCTATGTTTAGGATATATGCCCTTTTAAATATATTATATTCCCAGCCAGCATTTGTAAAAACTATCAATTTGTGCATAAATCACAAAATATAAACTTAATTTTCCAATTCTTATGTAGGCAGCCATATTTGACCATTTAACCCCTGTTTGTACAAGCGCCTAATAGTAATAAGGGTAATTTATGGCACGATTGATGTAAACAAACAAATAAGAACTAAGCTTTTCTCTGAAGTGGGGAGTCATGCACTAAGGTGTAATAAAGAGGTGATAAAGATGAGGTAACACCTCCATTGTTATAAACTCTCCATTCCTAAGATCACAGGAATTGGAGAGAGCATCTCACTGAAGAACTATCTCCACTTTATCACCTCTTTATCACACTTTAATATATCTCCCCCCTGTACTTGGTGGCATCTAATCTCAAACAATCATCTCTGCTTTTGGTTCATCAGTTTTTTTATCAAGCCTGATAACACATTACAAAGCGGAACTTTCAGCAATTACTAAGTTGCCATGCATTCATTAAGAGCATGGCGACTAGCTTGGAAGTCCATCTTACCTTTAAAAAAAATCACAGATTCTAAAGAAATCTTTTCCGTTTGGAGAATGATGGGCAGGTTTGTCAGGTCTGCGCACCTGTGCCGTCAGTCCCTTCTGGTTACCATGTGGTACGCTGCAATGCTACTCAATGGAGACCAGGACTGACAGTGCAGGCGCGTAGACAAGATGTCTGCACTGTAGCCTGGGTTTCGGTCTCCAAACAGCAAAGATTTCTTTAGAATCTGCTATTTTTTAAAGGTAAGACATGGATTTCCAAGCTAGTCACCATGCTCTTATTGAACGCATGGCGACTTCGTAATAGCTGAAAGGTCCGCTTTAAAATTATATCCACTAATTTAGTTACTTTCCACCTTAGCTTTGAATGCTTTTAGGACTTTAGTCCCAAGCACCAAAAGGAAAAAAAATGCTGAATGTGGAGTATTTCATCTCTTAATGGATATGAACCCTTTCCATATTTTGATGAAAGTGTCCCCTCAACCTTCTGATTGTCAGAGAGGTATCCAACGCATTGCAATGCGTTCAATGCCTCTCTGGTACTCAAAGAGTTAAAGGGATAGTAACATTTGCAAATGCTGTTAAGTTTGATTATTCATTATACTTTTTATAATGTAATGTGTCCAGAACGTTGTCTTCTTTGTGTTATTAGTGTCCGCTTCCCGCCCCTTTTCCTATGTCATGCTGTAATTCCCTCAAAGCAGAAAGCCAGTCCAAACAGATCGCAATGAGGGGCAATCTTGTGTGAGAATAAGGAAAAAACCTGCCCTTTTTAGTCAACGGGCAGGGTTTTCCTTATACTGATAGACATAATTTTTTCCATCGCGACCGGCTTCTTACTCTGAGGGAAGTAAGCATGTCATAGGGAAAAGGGATGGTAGGATGACAGTTCAAAATTAAATAACTCGAAGAAGACAATGTTCTGACCATTTAGAAAGGTACACTATGTTCTAAAAAAAGATATAATGAATAATCGAACTTAACGTTATATGCACACATTACTGTCGCTTTAAAGTTCAGTCTTTTTCTAGGTAAAATTCAGACCTGCATTCTGCTAATGACCGCTAACAAGCAGAACCGCCAATATGAAAAATACCCCACAATTCAGATCATTGACAGACAGCCAGATTCACCCCAAAGGATGCAAATCAGACCTTCAAGTCTTCCAAAGGATTGAAAAAAATCTAGATTAAACCTTCAGATGCTAGAGGGGTCTAACAAATTGTTTCACAGTATATTGGAGAAGTTTGTATCATTAAGATAGAACAGTGTATGTCTAAGGTGCATAATGTTCTGGGGTAAAAGATGTTGTGTGGTTTTTTGGGTGTAAATAGTCTGTTTCATGTGCAGAGTGAAATGATCTCTTCTTCCCACTGTACCAGATATCAGTCTGGGGGCCACAACAGAAGCCTCTGAAGACTGCATATGGCCCCAGGTCCACCTGTTACCCACTGATTCAGATGGACCTTGGTATTATTATTTATTACAATGTAGGGCGGTCTCTTTCCTACCCGGTAAAAAAAAATAACAACAAATAAAACCAAAAGTTATTTTCTTATCATGACTTTTTCTCAACAATTTGTAGGTGACTCAGAGTGTTTAAATAAAAAATATGCTTTGTAGGTGTGTAAGTAAAAAATAAGATTAAATGGCTTGCAGAAGGTGTACAGGGAGAATGTAACTGAAAGAAATCCATTGTGATGTGCTTTTCAAGTTATTATTGCTGTTTATTAACTCTTTGGATGTCACAGATGTCTCTAGTGCATTGCTGTGCAGTTCTTTGAAGACATTTTGAGCATTCAAGGATTTAATCAAACCAAATTATAACATAACCCTATAACACAATCTGTTGTGCACCCCTCTGGTCTTTAAAGGGTTAAGTCAAGTTCCACTTTCCTTGGAAGCATTTTGCTAGATTTTTGTGACCTATCAGTATATATAAATCTTATTATATAGGTATCGCCCACCTATATAATCCATTTTAGAGCTGTTTTAGTTGGTATATTTCTCTGAAACACCCATTTTTTTTTATTCCACCTCTCCCTTTAATCAATTCTGTACTACTACTTCTTCTTAAAGGAGAAGTAACACATCCTAATATTAATCTCCCCACTTACATTACTATGGCCAGGAAATCATAACGGTTCCTCTACTTTTTGCCCTTTTGAGCTTGTCCAAGAGAAAACATATTCAGTAAGGCCTGGATGTAACTTCCATGTAGGTGGACATGAAAATTTCTCTCAGGACCCAGACTCTGCCCGCTGCACATGATAACCTTAACCAAACGTGTTGTTCTTCCATATGGACCTGAAAGGGTCATACACTCTACTCTGCCTGTTTCAGTTAAAATACTTTTTTACAGCAACTGCCATGTCTACTTCCATGACATGAAATCCTTAACTGATTGAGGATAGTGTTGAGCGAGCGTGCTCGGCCGATGCTCGGATCGGCTCGAGCATCGCTCTGCTCGGCACATGGCGGTACTCGTACGAGTACCGCCATGTGCTCGCCCGACATGTTCGGGTGAAGAGGATCTGTGCCGGAAGAGGCACAGATCCGAAGACGCTCCGCTGGACCACCAGGGAATGGAGGTACGGGGGCATTGCGGAGATGAAGGGGGCATTGCGGAGATGAAGGGGGACATTGTGGAAGAGGGGCATAGACTCTATGCCCCTCTTCCACAATGTCCCCCTTCATCTCCGCTATGCCCGTCTTCCACAATGTGCCCCTTCATCTCCGCTATGCCCCTCTTCCACAATGTCCCCCTTCATCTCCTATGCCATAGAGGAGATGAAGGGGGACATTGTGGAAGAGGGGCATAGCGGAGATGAAGGGGGACATTGTGGAAGAGGGGCATAGACTCTATGCCCCTCTTCCACAATGTCCCCCTTCATCTCCGCTATGCCCCTCTTCCACAATGTCCCCCTTCATCTCCGCTATGGCATAGGAGATGAAGGGGGACATTGTGGAAGAGGGGCATAGCGGAGATGAAGGGGGACATTGACCAGGCACCCTCCGCTCATCAGAGCAGGGGGTGCCTGGTTTAATGCTCGAGTGCTCCCATTCATTTGAATGGGGCTCGGGTGCTCGGCCGAGCACTCGAGCATCAGGGGGTGCTCGGTCAGAGCACCCGAGCACCCGAGCATCGGGGTGCTCGCTCATCCCTAATTGAGGATTCAACTAATTAACAAAGAAACAACGGCACAATTGTTAGGGACCGTTAGGATTTTCTAATCACACTAAGGAACATTGTGGGTTATTAAAAAGTGATGTTTCTTCTCCTTTAAAAATATGTAACAGAATCCTTTCATAGCTTTGTGGAAATATACCTTCACTGTTTTCCCTTCTTCCATATAATCCTAGATTTAGCTCCTCTTATTGGTCCATATTACCCTTCACTATAACTTCTGTTGTTGCATGTTACCCCTCTCTATAACTCCTCCTATTGCACCAAATAATCCCTGATTGTAACTCTTCATATTACTCCATATAAACCATCCTATATCTCCTCCTAAAATGTTATTGTGTTCCATACATCCTTCACCTATAATTCCTCCTAATCCTCCATTTAACTTGCACTTTTGGTATCATATACACTCTAAGTACAACCCCTCCTGGTTAATGATGAGCAAAAAGTGCAATTTTTTAACAGGACTTTTCATGGAAAGTGCACATTTTGCCACTTTTTCCTCTGAATTTCCCATCCATTGAAAATACATCAGATTTTCACCTTCTCGCTACAGCCATTATATTTCTTGTCAGAGATTTTCTGTTTCCTGCTTATGCTTTCTATGGCTAAATAATTCCCTTGCTACTACAATAATAATCCACAACTTACCAGTGTGCTGTGAAGTATATTTTAGTCTGAGAGAGAGCTGTAAAACAGATAGAGATATAAAGAGAAAAAATGGTTTGGAACCGTGTAGTTAGAGTTAGCAAAGAAATACCTGATGCTTCCATTGCCTGCTCCACTGTTTCTGTGTGTGTTTGTGTGTGTGTGTGTGTGTGTGAGAATTATCATGAATGCTGATGATGATGAGGTGGAGGAATCCAACAGAAGATGCATTGGTTCTAGTAGTAGTGGCAGTGGACCTCAGAGCACACAACATCTCCCATGACCACCATCAGCAGATAGGGCAGACACCACCCACACTACATACCCTTTGGAGCCCAGCTGCAGTAGATAATGCTGACAACATACCCACCACATCCTATGTGATGCCAGAGCCTACTGGTATCACCACCACTGGATATTGCTGCACTTGCCACCACTTCCCAGGGCCTTGTCCTGATGCCCTATATTTGTGCTCATATTGCTCCATGTAATTGCTCCCTATTATCACCTACTGTTGTTTCATATGGTTACCACCATAAATCTATATTATTCTATATAATGCACTCTCTAACTTTTCTTATTGATTCATGTAGTTTTCACTGTCTCCTCCTATACTATATAATAATTTGCTAGGATGTTTGTCAGAAGCTGTCATGCGCAGTAGAGACTGCCCGAACACACATAATGCTGGGAGTTCTGTGCTGGGAGCATTCTGTACTTTCAGGCAGTCTCTATAGTGCATGACCTTGTTGACGGTTGGAAGCAGAGCAGAATCCGGCCCTTGGCCTGTGTACTTGGGCTTTTACACTAGTTGCTTTATATAACATATACTTATAAATCCTTTTGCTCCCTATAACACTTCTATAATTCATCTTGTTGCTCTGTATATTCCTTCCTTATAATTCCTCCTGTTGCTCCATATCCCCGTGTTAGTGATTGATGAGTAGAGAATCTCAGAATTTGAACCCCAAGGACTAATACTGAGACTGAGCAATTGAAAACATGAGCATTCTATATCCAAGTTGCATGATATTTTTGATCTCCTTATATAATCCACCACTATTACTTCTTTTACTCCTATATCACTTTATGAGGTTCATATAGTTCATCCATATAACTTTATTTTGACTTCCTTTAAATATGTTCTTCTATTCCTCCAATTAATATCTCCCTATATCTTCCAAATGAGGAAAATAACCTGTAACTCTGAAAACGTTGAACCCTTTATTTAATTTTCAAAAGTATCACTTGTTCAAGGGAAATCATCCATTTCTTCTGTTGCTGAAATACCCTCTTATTCTAAGCCAGAATACATCTCAGAGACAAATAATTGTCTGTCTGTTTCGATGACATCATTTCCAGTATACAGGGGCCATATCAAGTTGTCTGCCTAGTAGTCTCCCTTCCCCAGACACACTGTCAACAATGGACAGGCTGGTGCTACTATTATAGCAAGAAACCTACACGCCTACCAGAAGATCTATGCTGGGGTACAACACTAGAGAGAAAAGACTATCCTCTACTTGGCCTTGCTTCAACTAGGGCCGGAGTAAAGTTGTCAGCCACATTGTTGGATAGTACATACCAGTTAGCTGGTAGTATACTCAAGATACCCAAAAGCAGGGTTATGATAAACGCTTCTGCTAGGGATAAGAAAACTACCTATAGCAACCACAGAATGGCAGTAAAGAGAGCCAGTAGGAAGAATAACAAACTAAGCCAGTAGATGGCAGGAAAGGAACAGACAGATACATATGGGATGGGAGGAGGAAGGAGCCCAAAAGAAAACTCTCCCAACACTAGCTGGAACAAGCTAGTTACAGTGAAGTAGAGATCAGCAACAGGTAGCCTGTATCACTGGCAACAATCCAAGTCCATAGGCAATGTTAGTCAAAGGGAATCAGAGGCCTGTAATGAGTAGTCTGTATCACAGGGCAACAATCCAAAGTGGTAGATAAAACTGGTCATAGGGAAGCAGAGGTTAGCAATGCGTAACTGGAACACAAACTAGGCTCAGGTGGAAACACGAAGATCAGGTGCGCCATATCCGTGAGGATATTATGACAGCAGGGCTAATTAAAGAACCTTTGAATTGAACCCCCCAATTTTGAGAATACATACAGTATCCCTTTAAGTTTCGGGGTTGTGTTCCTTTGGCCCTTTTATATTTGTGGGAAAAGCCGCCACATTAATGCATTTTGCACCCCTTACAGTTTCTTTCCTTTTTGAGCATGGTACTCACTGGGAACTCAGAATGACACTGCCCTGACACTGAAGAACCCTGGTGAACAGGCATTTAAAAGCCTCTGTGTGATGTCATGCATCTGTTTTAGGCCACAGACATGGTGATTGGGTAGGAAGACTTAGGAAGGCATTTATTGTAGTCACCCAGAGATTGATGACATCAGTTATGAGCTAATAGGGGAACAATGGTACAAATGATTATGATTAAATTAACAATTTCAGTGCCAGAGAGTTGTGCAGTGCGTTGCACATCTCCTTGACACTCAATAGTTTAATTTATATGTTTGTCATTTTGGTGCATTTAGACATAGAGAATTTTACAATCAGCAAAGTAAATGTACCTTAATATGAAAATTTCCATTTGCTTTTCCTCTCCTCCCTTTTTACATTTCACAGATTCTGTCCTTCTTAGACTCTGCACACAAATTAAATGCGTTAGTGGGGAAAAAAAGCCAATAACTTAACTAGAAAAACACAGACAGGACTGTACCTTCAATTTGGCGAGGGCAATGCACGAACGTCAGGCTCGTAAAGATAAGGGGAGAAATTGGAAAAAGCCTAACCCAATTGGAAAAGGGAAAGAAAAAATCTAATTATTGCATAAAAGAGCCTGTGAAGTTAATTTAATGCTAATAAAACCAACCTCACTTGAAGCTGCTGCTGAAAATAAAGAAAGTGGGTGGGGGGAGGAGGATTGGGAAGGTTAGACACTGTTCTGTTGAGCGGAGCTACTTGGTAAGGTGGCATGGCAATTATTTATAGACTGAAGTGTTCCTCTGCTCTGGGAAGACAGAGGTGAATGTATGGCGGTGATACTAAACTAAATCAGGAGCTGGAATTCATTTTTTGACCCTACGCCTGCCTAAAGTCAATTTACTAACTTACATATGCCAAAACTCCTCTACTTAACGGTGCTTTTGCCGAGGGTAGTTCAATAGATCAGTCTATTGGTATATTGTTGTGTTCCTATCCTCTACTCTGTGTTTAAGGCAATGTACTAAACAAAGCATAGAAGTAATAGCATGATTTCATGCCCTTTCCATGTGCATGCTCTGGGGCAGGTGTCTGCAGCTTGCTGACATTCAGTTTCTAACTATAGTGAAGATTGCCCACCTATAGGTGGGACAGCAATTATACACTGAAGACCAACCACTCCAAGCACACATATTATGGGATTTTCAGGGCACACCTAACATTTTATTTAGTAAGGAGTGATGGAAGAGTACAAACACATGGATATTTTTAGGTCTTACAATAAGAATATCAAAAGCAAACAAATTGTGCATCACAACTTCCATAAATATATATATTTGAAATTCACATTAGCATTTTTGTCACATTCTTAATAGAGAAAGTAGGGGTACCCTAAGTGGATGTCCGCAGCACATCAACATGTCAAGGCACCCTGATTGAGAAATGCTGATTTAGACTGCAGTAGTGCTGTCATGGCTGGGTGGAGATGATGGTAGCTGTAGTCTCTAACAGCTGGAGAGCCAAAAGTCGTCTACCCTGTACTAAAAGATGTGTAGCACTGGTGAAAACCAATTGTTCTCTAAGGTACAAAAGTTTCCATTGATTTAAATGGTATTTTTATGCCATTTGAATACTAAAGAGGTCTCTGTTGTATCGCTTTGCAAGGTATTGAAGTCTTCACTAGCATTCAAGGGATAAAATCCACATTAAATCAATGGGAATTTTGGGAGATTTTTGTACTCTGTGGTGCAGTTTGTTTGCTCCACAATTGCTTCTTAGTACTTCAATCTCAGTATTTTTTACTAAATAGAGTTGAACAACAACTAAACTGTATGAGAAGGGCAGGCAACCTGTGGGGATCACAGCAGTTTCAGGGCCAGGGGGAGATGTACTAAAGGGTGATAAAGGGCCAGCATGGTGAGATGGTAGCACATTTCTGTTGATGGCATATAGATAGTATGTACTGGGATATATTCACCATCATATCCTTGTGAATCTGCCAACAATCTGCCCCAATCCACTGACATCGACATGACAAGACTTTGACAGGTTTAGAGTTTTGCTAGTCAATGCCTCATTTGCTTATGGAGATGCAGTTTAATGAGCCATTGTCATATTCATGTGAGTGTTTATATGTTAATGTGGCCATTCAGCACATGCACTAAACTCCAATAGCAGCCCCTGCTATTGGAGTTCACAGTCCCAAAATTGCCTACGTGAGGTAGAGGACAGTTTTCTGTCTCTACTAAACAGCAGACAGCAGCTGCCGTCCCTAAACCCTTTCAGTGTGGATTGCGAACCTCTGTGGCAGAGAAAGGGTTCCAAAGTGAGACAGTGGCAGAGAAGCTAAATATCACAGCTTCTCTACCCTTCTGCACTGACTGACCCAACTGAGCCAGCTATCTGCTGATCAGATGATTCACGTAAACAAAGGACTCACTCTGTTCAAGAGTGCCTTGCAAGTTCTGTGTTTACCTGAATCAGCTGATCGACAGATAGCTGGCTCAGCTGGTTCACTTAGTACATATGGACAGAGAATCTGTGATATCTAGCTTCTCTATCATTCTCTCCTTTTGGAACCCTTTCAGTGGCACAGGGGTGTGAAATCCACTGAAAGAGTTAAGGGAACAATGCTATTTGTGGTGCTGAGGTCAGAGCAGATCCTTTCTGCTCCTCTAGAGAGCAAGTGGGGGAGCAGAAATGATTTGCACAGACTTCAGGTTTGTCGAACTGCTGGCAATGTGTAAAGGAGGGCATCCCTTAAACATCCCCAGTAGTTTGACATGTTAATGATTAGATTCAAACCTCCCTCCTCTTGCATACTTAATTCTTAGTGCATATGGTGATATGTGTCTACAATCACCAAGGCAATGTGCTTGCCATACATCCTCAAACACATATCACCATAGCATCTCCCCTTAGTGCATCTCCTCCAGGAGTTGTAGTCTGATAATAGTTGGAGGGAAGCAGGTTGCGTACCCCTTATACTGGTAAACTTCAATATACAGAACAAATATCCATATATCGAGGTGTATGCAGAAATTCACCAGGATAGCTCCATTGTGTTAGCCTGTAATGCCTGTAACTGCACTAGGGGGCATGCACTAGAACATATGAGTGATGTAGTGCACCCCGACGGACACTCCACCAGTGTTAGGACTTTGATGCTAGCAAGCTCCATATACCAGCCACATAGATGTGAAGGGAAATGGAGTAAAATCACTTCATGTATTCTATGCCTCATTTGATACATTGTGTTTAACCCTTTGAGTGCCATGATGCATTGCTTCTCAATGCATTGCATACTCCTCTGAGATTCATTCGGTATAGAAGAATGGAATGCCCAGAAACACTGACTGCCACATAGCTGAAGAATTCCCAGACATGGAAGTGATGAGCAAGTTAGCCAAACAATAAGCAGAAAACCAAGACAATTAGCGCGGTAACAGTTTTCACTGATGTCTCCTGATCTCTGTTATTCTGTACAACTGAAATGAGCTCAATTTATTGCAGTTCTGTGGATTGTAACTGAATGAAATAACATGACCTTATTTGCTTCTGTCGGAATATGAATCCGTTGTTTAGGTACATTCCTATTTTTCTGCTTTCCTTTTTTGTGTGTGGTGTTAATGGATTCTGATTTTGAAGAGGGAGCAGTGTCTCTCTCAACCATTTTTTAGATGATGATGATAATTTTTAAAGGGAAAGTCACCTTGCTGCAAATATATATATATATGTGTGTGTTATCTGTACAGGGGGATGGGGTACTAAGACATAGAGATATTTTAGGAGCAAATCAAAAGGTTTAAGCAATTCCCCACTGATTTAAACCTCTGAGCACCCGAGGGGTGTCCAATGCATCTCAAAGCAGTGATTTGGACACACTTTTGGCACTCAAAGTTTTTTTTATACATATCCTATATAATAATTCACTAAAACATGTGTAACAACGCAGTCATGTGCAGTTGCCCGTGCCGCGGCTGATAGCTCTGTATCAGCCGCAGCGCGGGCAGTCTCTACTATACATGACTGCCCTGTGACCGGCTGGCAGTGGCACTGTGGCCTGTGTAATGGGCTCTATATATATATATATATATATATATATATATATATATATATATATATATAAAACAACAATGTTTGATCATGGAGCCCTGTGCTCACAGTGGTGGACTGTATCTAATAAATTATGGTAGTTTGTATTGCTTCAATCCTCAGGCCTGTCAATGAATTGAACCTATAAATAAACAAGTAATATATACAAAATGGAGTGCAAAACAATATACCGTATATCAATATATACATTTTATGATGCTCTATAATATAAAATATGTATAAAATACGTTTCAAACTGCACTTGAAATACCCTTACTTAGACACTAACATATCATAAAAAATTGTCTCCGGTTCTCAAAAAAAAATATAAAATGTATTATGCGTGTCTTTGTACCATTGTTGTTCCCAAATCGGTACTATTTATTTATCTTAAATCTACTGTTAGATAACAGAAATCAGTGGTTCTTCTTATATGTGTTCTCTCATAAACAGTAACTGCAATCCCAGCAATATATTAGCTTGCACCTTTTTATTGCAATCCGCTTTGTATGGCGTTCTTAAAGGCGACGTATTGAATGGTATTATTAACACTTGTAACGCTAATGTGTAGCGGGTAGGTCTATGTAATACTGATGTTTTAGTATTTCAATTTCTATGACTGGAACAGTCCTTGATTTAGCAACTTAAGCTCTTATTTACCTTGGGTCTCTAATTGTTGGTCTAACGGTAATAGACAACCCTGTTTTTTTCTTCCAATCATGGTATACATTGCTTATTAGTATCGGTCTGTTCTTTAGTCATCCACTTGTGTTCTCCCGTGGGCTTCGGAGCTATGATCTTTTGTTAGCAACTCTCAGACCTCCCATTCTTCATGAAATATCCACACCAATGTTACTTTCTGCACTTACTCTATATGCTCTGTAACCATTTATGGATATATTGTAACTGAGGAACCTCTCGTTTGGCAGTATCTAACGTAGTGCAGTAAGTAGAAAGAAATCTCCAACGTGTTTTGTACCAATTGCTGGTGCTTCTTCAGTACATACATAGAATTCTAAAGCATTCTCTAAATAAAGCAATGGAATTATTTCATGTATTTAGTTGCTCCGGTTCTCCTTAACCCTTTGAGTGCCAGAAGGGTACGCAACGCATTGCTTTGCAATGCGTTGCATATCCCTCAGGGCACTCAAAGGGTTAACACATCAGTGTCAAGGTGCCGTAAAACAAGAGGGCAATATGCCATATTAACCCTTTGAGTGCCAGAGGGTTAATTAAAGGGATAGTAATGGTTAATTTTAAGTTGATTTAATATTGTAGACATTAAAAAAGGTTAACATCTATGTAAGTCTTATCTCTCAAATCTTTATGGTTTGAGAGATATAACTTGCTAAAGTTACCTTTTCTTGGCTGTTTCACTCAATTCTGCCATCTAGCTGACAGCTGCAGATTCCAGTCATTTGACCAGACAGAGGCTCTTCAGCAGAGCTGAAATCACGCTATTTAGAAATAAATACTTCATTGGAACATTCTACAATGTGTGCGTTCAAACCAGACACACTTTGTAGACCATTCTAAATGAAGTATTTGTCTTTAGATATCGTTATATCGGAGCTGCTGAAGACCCACATCTGGTCAAGCAACCAGAATCTGCTTCTGACAGCTTTACAGCTCGTCAAGCAGAAAGGGGAGGGACCAGAAAAATTTATTTTCCGAAATCTCTCAAACCATAACGGTTTGAGAGATACAAATAAGTGCAAGTACTCTCTTTTAATTGTATCTACCATATAGTTAATACTTTTTTTCTGACATTACTAGCCCTTTAATGAATGTTATTACAGCACTGATACATTGTAAGCAAAGTAAAAAGTATAGATTTCCCCACCCAATAAAGAAGGGGAAACATGTCTGGGCTGGGGGAAGATCATTAGGAGAATATGATTGGAGGAGAAGGGCTAGGGTAGAGGAAGGGGCAGGATGGTAATTGTTATATAAAGGGGCTTACCTTGTGACCACTTCCTCTTCTGTTCTTCAGTGGAATCTCCTCCCTCCCTCTCTGTGGTTATTGTGTGGAGTAATTTTGTTGTTCAGGTTGTAAAAACACCTGGGGATTTGTTTCTTGTCACAGCTGTGAGGCGCTTTGGGCCTTTGCCAATGGGTTAAATGGTAAATTCATTGTTTGGGTTTTATGGTTAACACGTGGCTTTCAGGCCAATGGTGCTGGCACATAATGCATCCAGACCTTGGTCGCGGGTTATGGCACTGCTCCCCATTGAGCTGCACAGACCAGCTAAAGGGATGTGGTGGGATGGAGTAAAATATGAGCTTTAGCTCAGTAGGGGTGGGGCATATGTGGTATGCCTTGTGAGTTGGCAAGGGCTTAAGGAGAGGGGTGTTGTAATTTTGAATATTTAATAAAGCTGTGGCCTGGTTTCATCCAAAAGGTTTGTGTGTATTTTACTGATCAGTACCTCATGCCCACGACATGCCTTCCTTTAACTCTTTGGAGTCTGCAGCAGTCTTTATTGCATTGCTTCACAATGTGGTGGAGTCCTCTCTAGGATTCAGAGGGTTAAATAATAACTACAGTAAATTTGTTCAGATTCAGACTGGACCATTGATATACTGGTAGATCTCCCAGAGGGTACAGAAGCATAATGGGTCCCATTTTGGGAGTAAAGGCATACTGGGTCAATTTTATATGAAGTATGACAAATAGGTTCCCAGGCAGAACTGTAGGGGGATATGGGGCGGAGTCACATACCATGCTACACTTCCTATCGGGAACTCATTGTAGCCTCCCCCGACCTTGGATTAAAAGCTTCATTTCATTTCTACAGGTTCTCTATAGTGCAGTTGGTTACACTCAGAATGGACTCACATTTGCCTTTCATTTCTATGCTTCATTATACAGGATGGCATCATAAGATGTTTGGGCTAATTCTGGAGCAAACGAACTACACCATCAGGGACAAGTTACATTTCTCAAAATTCCAATTAAATTAACTATTTGAATGTCAGATGGGTTTGCAACGCATTGCTTCACAATGCGCATACCTGGGGACTCTCCAGATCTATTCCGGAGACTTCAGTTTTTAGAGTTAATTACTAGGTCTCCAGAGACTGAGGCTGATTCTCCTGTGGTGGTGAGTTTTCCCTGAAACTCTGCCCACTTCTCCTTCTTCTCACCCTATTCCTCTGACTTCCCACCCACTTCTCCTTCTTCCCATCCTGTTCTGCCCACTTCTTCTCACCCTATTCCTCCGACTTCCCACCCACTACTCCTTCTTCCCACCCTGTACTGCCTACTTCTTCTCACCCTGTTCCTCCCTCTTCCCACCCACTTCTCCTTCTTCCCACCCTGTACTGCCCACTTCTTCTCACCCTATTCCTCCCATTTCCTGCATACTTCTCCTTCTTCCCACCCTGTACTGCCTACTTCTTCTCACCCTATTCCTCCCATTTCCTGCCCACTTCTCCTTCTTCCCACCCTGTACTGCCCACTTCTTCTTACCCTATTCCTCCGACTTCCCACCCACTTCTCCTTCTTCCCACCCTGTACTGCCTACTTCTTCTCACCCTGTTCCTCCCACTTCCCACCCACTTCTTCTTCTTCCCACCCTGTACTGCCCACTTCTTCTCACCCTATTCCTCCGACTTCCCGACCACTTCTCCTTCTTCCCACCCTGTACTGCCCACTTCTTCTCACCCTATTCCTCCCATTTCCTGCATACTTCTCCTTCTTCCCACCCTGTACTGCCTACTTCTTCTCACCCTATTCCTCCCATTTCCTGCCCACTTCTCCTTCTTCCCACCCTGTACTGCCCACTTCTTCTCACCCTATTCCTCCGACTTCCCGCCCACTTCTCCTTCTTCCCACCATGTACTGCCCACTTCTTCTCACCCTATTCCTCCCATTTCCTGCCCACTTCTCCTTCTTCCCACCCTGTACTGCCCACTTCTTCTCACCCTATTCCTCCGACTTCCCGCCCACTTCTCCTTCTTCCCACCATGTACTGCCTACTTCTTCTCACCCTATTCCTCCCATTTCCTGCCCACTTCTCCTTCTTCCCACCCTGTACTGCCCACTTCTTCTCACCCTATTCCTCCGACTTCCCACCCAGTTCTCCTTCTTCCCACCCTGTACTGCCTACTTCTTCTCACCCTATTCCTCACATTTCCCGCCCACTTCTCCTTCTTCCCACCCTGTACTGCCTACTTCTTCTCACCCTATTCCTCCCATTTCCCGCCCACTTCTCCTTCTTCCCACCCTGTACTGCCTACTTCTTCTCACCCTATTCCTCCGACTTCCCACCCACTTCTCCTTCTTCCCACCCTGTACTGCCTACTTCTTCTACCTTGTTCCTCCCATTTCCCACCCACTTCTCCTTCTTCCTACCTTGCCCCCCCACACACACTTTATGATATAAGGCTGATAAGCCCCACCCCCTTATGACATGAATCGAGCCATTTACATACCCCTGGTCGCAGCATATGAACCCTCTCCTTCGGCTCAAGAGAACAAAGATCACAGATATGGCAATGCATTGCACACCCCTCTGGCATTCAGATGGTACATAGAGATTTTTACCCCTTGAATTGTGAATCCCTCTGGTGCTCAAAGGGTTAAATGGCTGATTGAGGCACATTGTATTTTAGCTAATTCCTGTGTCAGTCGCATAATATTAATCTCCATTTTTGCCTTAACAAAAGCAAACTTCCAAAATAATTTGTGAGCCTGTCTGACAGATCAGTTTTGCTCATCTCTCCCCTGTATGTAATAATAACTTAGGCCCCTTATCCTGCAGAAAGCAGAATCCCATTGGGAGAGCTGACTAATTAGTACAAGTGAGAACTGTCTCCTCTCTTTATGCCTGCGTCCTTCTCGAATCAAGACAGCTCTTCCTATTTTACTCTGTTATATTTTCAGCTTTTGTCTTACAAATCTGAACACATCCCATAATAATAATGCTATCACCTTCCTCAAATGCTCCTGACTCCCCGCCCATTCTTTCCAAAATCATGCAGTGATTCAAGGTGAGCCAGTCTGCTGCAGCTGGACCTCCAATGTCTTTCAGTGAATTATGATTCTTTTTATTGCCCATTAATGCTGATTCCTGTAGAAACAGTGTATAAACCCCTTCCTATCCAGACTAAAGCCACTCTGATTTGCATAAAAAGGCACTAAAGCAAAGAGGCTTATTGCTATCACAGACAGTAAAATACTATTACTGAGCCCTACAGATATCAGAGATCAATGTGGTAAATGATCACATACAATTCACCACTGAATCATTCACTGAAATGGATTTACTAGCTCAACAGCTGCCTACTAATGCCCAAGATTCTCTACCTAAAGGGCCAGTAACATTTTACACACACACACACACACACACACATATCTATATGTGTGTGTATATATCTCTATGTATATAAAACACTAGCCTGTGGAGCTCCCTGTGTGTATAACTGCACATGCGCAGTAGAGACTGCCGGAACGATGCAGTCATGTGCAGTAGAGACTTCTGGAATTATGCAGTCATGTGCAGTAGAGACTGCCAGAACATTGCAGTCATGTGCAGTAGAGACTGCCAGAACATTGCAGTCATGTGCAGTAGAGACTGCAGGAATTATGTAGTCATGCGCAGTAGAGACTGCCGGAACGATGCAGTCATGCTTAGTAGAAACTGCCAGAATGATGCAGTCATGTGCAGTAGAGACTGGCAGAATGCGCTGATCTGGAGCTTTGGACCAAAATGTGGCTCATGGGGAATTCCAAACAGGCAACGTACTGTGATTGTCACAGAGAGACACAGCATCCTGCAGCTATGGTGGAATTTACATCCCAAGTATACTTTGCTCCACCCATGGACACACACCCACTCATCACATGACCCTGCTCCAGTCCCATCCACTGTATCCTGGCCCCCAAGTCCCTAGGCCTGTAACAAGCAAGAGTGCAAAAAGTGTTAACCCCTTGGCTGCTGGAGAGATCGCCAATTAATTTATCCACAGGTTAAAATAGCCTGCAAAGGGGTATGAAACTTTTGCAAGGACATTGAGATTGTTCTGGCCACACCCACAATTCAGAATGTGGGTGTGGCCAGCACCCCCTGAGGCAACCCTCAAAATCTGAAGTTCTAGACAGTTGCCTACAGTGCCTATTGGAAAATCTAGCCGTGGCTTCAGCTTTCCTCAAACAGCGAGATAACATAGCTACAAATTTGTACTATTGATTTCAATGGAATCACATTAAAACTGGACAGCTGTTGCAGGTAGCTGTGTCTGCCCTGCTATTTTATTACTTCAGCTTCTATTGAGAAGATGTGATGCAGGGAAAAACCTGCTATACTATAATTCTAAAACCTCACTAACATTCTCAGTTGCTGCAAAAAAAAAGTCTCTACAAAAAAATTCTGCTACAAAGTTGCCAATGCAAGAGAGTCCCAAGAGTATTTCAGTCAATTAAGATTTTTTTATTGCCCATTAATGATGATTACTGTAGTAACTGTGTTTAAACCCCTTCCCTTGCAGACTGGACCCACCCAGAGATGCACAGCAATACACTACAGTAAAGATTTTTATTTCTGTCACAGACAGTAAATTGCTATTAACCCTTTGAATGCCAGAGAGTACTCAAAGGGTTAAATGTTAGATAGAGATAGATATGACCCTGTCTGTATAGGGAGCTGTTCTTGTATATGAAATGGTTAATGTCTGGTCCTGCTTGTGAGATGACCTCTCTCCTTAAATGCTTTGCATTCACTTCCAAGTCTTTATTCTTTATCTCTATGCGACAGAGTCAAACGCTGGAACTTAGCTTTATGCCTTCAGAATATTAAGCTAATATTAAGTTGTCACAAATCAAATATTATAGGGAAGCTGCAAAGCCTTTAATGGAGCAAAGGCAGAAAAGCATCAGGAACTCGTTCGATGATGCAGGTGGGTAAAATAAATTGTAGGTGAAATCTACCACACCCACTAGCATTACAAGGGGAGATACATTATTTTTATATATATATATATATATATATATATATATATATATGGTGCTAACATTGGGCTGGATTACACTGCAGGTGATAAATGTTATCACTGGTTAACTTTATCAAATGCAATGAAATCCAGGCCATATTCAGCAATGAGCGTAAGAGGAAAAATCACATATCTTGTATTATGACAAATTTCTCATTAGGGAGAATGGACATTGGTCCAGAGTATCAAGATCTATATTCAGTGGATTAAGGAAGTACAATTCTGGAGCAAACCAATTGCAAATAGGGGACAAAAAAACAATCCCATGGATTTAAGTGGGGATTTTAACCCCTTAAATGCTATTGAGTTCACCAACATATTGCAATTCAATTCATTGGGGACCTCTTTAGCATTCAAGAGATTAAAAAAGTTCCATTTAAAACAGTGGGAATTTGCAGAATGTGTGTATGTCCCCTATGTTGCATTTTTTTCCATAATTCCTTTTATTTATACATACAGCTGAATATCATGGCTTTGCCATTCGTTGTGCATATACCCATATATATTGGGGTGTCTGTACAATTGTATAGGTATCCTGATAATAGCATCATACCACGCCACCTAAAATGGGGCTGGATTACATTGCGGATGATAAATATTCTCACTGGTTTACTTCAGATTCCTATTAAAGTCTTTGGGAAAATGAGTAGATAAAACCCAGTGATAATGATAAAACCTGCAATGGTTTCTATGTAATGTGTAACGTTATGTCATATGACAAGGTTAGTCAGTTGTAGGACCTCCAGCAGTTGGGGGACTACAAATCCCAACAATTAAGGAGTACAAATCCCATCATCCTCCAACAGCCATTGGCTCTGGCTTTGGCTGGCTGAAGTGGTGCAATTTTGGGTCAAAAGAACTGCACCATAGGGGACAAATGAAAATTCTCCTTTAATTGAAATGGGGCTTTTAACGCCTTGATTGCTAGAGAGGTCTCCAATGCATTAAAAAGCAATGCAATGGAGACCTCTCTAGCATTCAAGGGGTTGAAAATCCCATTTAAAGGAACAGTAGCACTTAAGATGTAAAAAAATATGTATTATTGGGTTTACCCTCCGGAGTAAAACAAGGGTATTCCCACGGCTCATAGCTGTTTTACTAAAAAGTTACTGCATCGCAAACTGAATTTCTTAGGTGCAGTATCTCAATGGCCGAAAATTGTACAGTGGCGATGTTGCTACTCCATTCTATTGACCGCTCTGGTCAGTTGACCAAAAACCTCCAAAGGATGGTGTAGCAACAGCGCCACTGTACAATTTTAGGCTTTTGAGATACTGCGCCTAAAAAAATTCAGTTTGCGATTCAGTAACTTTTTTAACCCTTTGAGTGCCAGAGGGATATGCAACACATTGCGTTGCTTACCCCTCTGGCACTCAAAGGGTTCATAAAACACATCTCAGCAGTAGGAGTGTACCCATGTTTTACTCAGGATAAACCCTACAACCTATACATTTTTTACATTTTAAGTATTACTATCCCTTTAAATCATTGGTAATATGGGGGGGGGGTCATTTGACCCCTGTGGTGCCATTGGTGTGCTCCAAAATTGCACAACTTCATTTGCTGAATTAGGCCCATAAAGACTGACGTAATAAGGGTAACTTCAAAAGGTGACACTGGCAATCATTTTGAATGCTGTGCTGATTGCTGAAAAATAAAAGTCTTCCCTGTAATGGTGCTGGTTACACAGGCAGTTGTCACCACACAGAGAACCCCTTAATGCAGCTTTCTGCAACTTGTATGTGTCCTGTGATGGGCGTTTTTCCTAGCCGCAGCATTAATGATCTTCCCATGTGAATATAGCCTAAGAAACGCTCAAGCAGTTCTGGGGTAAACCAACTGCTACATAGGGAAAAAAAATAGACTTTAAACCTCCTGAATTTTATGCACTGGTGGTCTCTTTACACTCCCACTTATCAAATGGCCCTGCCACAGTCCCATTCACTGTTCCTTTGCACAGAAAATACTGTTAGCCTATATCATACAAGCACAGAAAAGCATTTAACCTCTTGGCATCCAGTGAGTTAAATAATAACCAGTAAAAGGGAATATAAACTGGTGCAGGGACAATTAGATGACACTGGCCTCAGAATGTGAGTGTGGCCAGCACAACTGATGTTCCCCAGAAAATGTGCAGCTCTTGGAAGCTGCCTATTCTGCCTAATGGGACATCTTCCCTGATCTGCAGTGGATTGTACTTTTGATGCCTGAACTATTACAAATCCATCTGAAAAGAATACTACATAGTTGCAAACGTCAACGCTCTTTTTAAACCCTATTAAACACATAATAATGAAGCAAAGTAATTGTTGCATTAAGAATGGAAGATATAAAATATAAATTCCATCCTACGTGCAAGAAGGCGGCAGCAATATCAGTTGCCCAAGGATGGTAATACAGTGTATGGAAAATTACATTGTTATGGGGAAAACACTGATTTGTTTTTTACTTTACTGCATTGTGAATCACATGTCATAAAAATGAGAGGCACTGATAGAAAGTCAATAACACGGTGGGTAATATTTACTAAGCAGAGCTAATTTATAAGACTTTGTTTGAAATTGGAAAACACATTAGACTCCATTGGGCTTTAAGGTCATTTCTGGTGTGAGACGATGCCTTATTAAATGCCTCAATCTGGGTCATAACAGAAATTTTATGATCGTGTGTCAATTGTACACGATAATCAGAGAGAATCTATTACTAAGGGGAAAGAGGGAACACGCTGGTTCACAAGAATCCATTTTGCTATAGTAAATGAAAACTAGCAATGCAGATTTTAACCTTTTGCATTCAAAGGATTAAAGTTTCAACCCTTTGAGTGTCAGAGAGATACTCAAATGGTTAACCCTTGATTAAGAGAATATATTTTGCAGGGATTGTTTTTCTTAGTAAAAAATGACACTTCTCTCAGTGGTAGATTACTTTTTCAAAGGTTAACACTTTGAGTGCCAGAGGGGTATGCCACACATTGCTCTGCAATGCGTGGTGTACCCGTCTGGCACTCAAAGGGTTAATTAATCTGAAACTGTCACTACCATGCTATTATTCTCACATTCTGTAGAAAGAAGTAAACTTAATGCTCAGCTTTCCAATAAATTGTGATGGGATGTGGATACCAGATGATACTGTAATGAACAATTACATTTTTTTACTTGCAATGATTTTTGAATGAAGCATCTCTTATTGGGTGTACTCTTGTGTTGTCCAGCAGGAAAAACCTCACTATATACTTCCACAAGAAAACATTACAGTGCTCCTTTAAATTAAGGATGTTCGGACTCAGAGAAGTTGTTAGATACTGGCTCATGTTTAAACTTTTGTGTGACTGAGGGCACTCAAAGGGGTAAAACCCTGAATCTTTTTGCCTGTCCATGGCACATAATTGAATAGTACTCTGTGAAACCCCAAAATGATAATTGCATAATACTCTGCAGAAATCCCTATTGGCAATAGTGCAATTGTGATTCATGGAACACTACTAAAGGATCAGTAAACTTTTTTAATGAAAACATATATATTGTAGGGAATTTCCTGTGGAGTAAAGTAAGGATACACCCACTGCTGAGAGATGCATATTTCCAGAGTTATTACAGTTTAAACTCATTTTATTTTACATTAGCAGTGCCCTATAGTGCTCAGATTCCAATTATTTATTCTGCTGTCACTTCCTGTCAGAACTATCAGGAAGTAAACACACAATAAATTCACTTCCTGTTTATTTGAACTTATATCTTTTAAATAAAACAACTGACAGCAGGAGTGTCCTTGTTCTACTCATCAGGGAAAGCTCTACAACATATAGGTTCTTATAAAAAAAAGTTTACTTCTCCTTTAATGTAATAGGTTCTCTGAAGCCCAAGATATGTAGGAAACCCAGAATATCCCCTTCACCAAGTTCGTTTTGTGTGTGTATGTATGTCATTGATTTGCACTTCTAGCATCATATGGCTCAATGACTAGTTTTGGTGCATACTTAATGGACTTATCTACTAACTATTATTTTAAATGTATGGATTATGTACTTGAGAAATAATTGGCTATATTTCAATCTGTGATCCCTACAGGTGGAGTGGCTTAAAAATGAAGAGCCCATTGACTCCCTTCTGGATGAAAATATTGACACTAGGGCAGATCACAACCTAATCATACGTCAGGCACGCCTGTCTGACTCTGGAAACTACACCTGCATGGCATCCAACATTGTTGCTAAGAGGCGGAGTGCATCGGCCACAGTAATTGTTTATGGTGAGTTGCTGAGTCTAGAACATAAAAACATTAAGTAAAATGGTAAATCTAACATCACATAGACACATACAGTTAGGGAAAAAATTATTTGATCCTCTGCTGATTTTGTACGTTTGCCCACTGACAAAGAAACGATCAATCTATAATTTTAATGGTAGGTTTATTTGAACAGTGAGAGACAGAATACCAACAAAAAAATCCAGAAAAACACATTTCAAAAAAGTTACAAATTGATTGTAAAATGCAAATCAATTTATAACTTTTTTGAAATATGTTTTTCTGGATGTTTTTATTGTTATTCTGTCTCTCACTGTTCAAATAAACCTACCATTAAAATTATAGATTGATCATTTCTTGGTCAGTGGGCAAACGTACAAAATCATCAGGGGTTCAAATAATTTTTTCCCTCACTGTACACACTCAACCTACCTATCTGTTACAAAGTAACAGTTTCACTTTAAATTCCTTCCAGTACCAACAATGGAACCCTGTAAAGAGTAAGTTTATATATCTTGCAAGGATAACAACCAAAAGTCCTACAATTCATTTCTCCTGTGTGACAAACTCATATATTCATGCCTGATCTTTGATCAAAGCTGGAAGATAAAGAGGCTTGCAGATAAACAGTACGTAAAGTAATTGAGAATTGTAAAACTTTGGCAAACATTACAATGACAGGGAAATTGCCACTGTGATGCAAGATTTATTATAGATGTATCCATATAACATTGATGACAATGGTAGCTGCCTTGTCTGCCTCTCCTTAGTTTCGGCCCTGCTCTCTACACAGAGCTTCTCTCTGCTTATGTGGCAGTTGACTTGCCAGTAAGAGCAGATTTATTGATATGTCATTCTTGCATTCTGGCCAACAGAAATAAATATCTCACACACACAAATGAACATAAACACACTCACATGCAAATACATGTATACATACACACACTCAGATACAAGCATATTTCTTTGTTCCACAATTACATGTATTTAGCTCAGATCAACTACTTAATTTATTTTGAAAAATGTATAGCATTCATGGATGTAAATGCAAATATTTCCATACCTTGATATTATTTAATCTACATAATATTATGTGTGGTTTTTCAGAAGACTGTGGAAAGCAATTTTATCTGCACTCATCTCAAACTCTCTAGCGTTCCCTGCATTACCAGACAATTAAATTGATTTCCTCAGTCTGCTGAAGAACAGGACCTGAAATTTCATGTATCTAGTGGTCCTAAGACCTGTCCTGTTTGAAAGAGAAGTAAAATCTGTGTATACATTGTACAAGACATTCTTCTGTAAAATAAAGAGTTTTCAAGAAATTCAGCATTGTATTTGGCTGGTACAGTTTGGTACTTTATACTAATTCCTTGCAAATTAGTTTTATTCTAGGCCAAGCTCATCACTCACTGTTATTAAAACTGTACCAATTGTGCGTGCTCTGCCTAGTACAGGGTACGGCAGTAATGGCCCATCATATAAACAAAATAGCATAATGTGCCACACTGTGACACCAACTATTAACCCATTGAGTGCCAGAGTGGTATGCAACACATTGCTTTGCAATGTGTTTAGTACCCCTCTGGCACTCAAAGGGTTAAAGTGGAACTACAACCTTAAACAAAGATGGCCCCAAATAATTCCTCATCTGGAGATTAGCTGCTCAGTAGTGCTAGTCGCCAGAATTATTACCTCATTAACGTGATTCATCCATTGCTCCAGGACTGACAGGATGGACGGAGCGCAGACATCTTTCCCTAGTGACGTCTGCACGCCTGCGCTATCAGTCCCTATTGGAGCTGAACGGATCCTAGCAATGCCTCCTAGAGCCAGCTGGGACTGACAGCACTAGGGTGACCACATTTCCCTTCTGCCATTCCGGGACGTGGTCACCCTATTGCCTTACCTTGAGTCCCTGGTGGTCTAGCGGCGTGGAAAGTGCTCTGTGCCTCCTCCGGCACAGAGCTGAAGCTCCCGCGCGCTGTGCTCAGTAATGCAGAGCGCTGGGAGATGATGTCATCTCCCAGCGCTCTGTATTACTAGAGCGCTTACCTCCAGGAGATCAGGTAAGCTGCATTGCCGCCGTGGATGTCAGCCTGCAAGCGGCGTCCATGATGTGACACACCGCTTGCAGGCTGACATCCAGGGCGGCTTGGCTTCATTCCGGGACACTTCATTGTCCCGGTTGAAGGGGACCCGGAACGCGGGACATAGCCCTGAAATAATGGACAGTCCCGGACGTTCCGGGACCCGTGGTCACCCTAGACAGCACAGGCACGCAGACCTCACTATGGAAAGATGTCTGCGCTCCTTCCTGCCTGTCAGTCCCAGAGCAGTGGATAATTTGCATTAACGAGGTAATAATTCTGCCCACTAGCGCTACTGAGCAGCTAGTCGCCAGATGAGGAATTATTTGGGGCCATCTTTGTTAAAGGAGGTAGTTCCGCTTTAAAGGTTAATATCTCAAAATCTCTACTACAACATATATGTTGTATTCACACAGGCAACATTAGCAGAGCCTTAACAACACTGTGCTTAAAGGGATAGTAATACTTCATTTTAACTTTATTTTATTTTGTAGGCATTAAAAAAACATGAAGAATGATATAAGTCTTATCTCTGAAACCTTTATGGTTTAAGAGATATTCACAAACAATGTATCCCCCCCCCCCTGTTCAACCAGATCAGAAGGGAGATGCCCAGGTAGACTGCAGAGAGGGACAATCTTCAATTAAGATAATGGAAAAAGCTGAAAAACTTGTCAAGGGGGGAAGGGCTTTCATTGTTTTCATACAAAGAAAATTGTCCCCTTCTGTTATCTGTACTGTCATACAACCAGACTGACATCTGAGAAGAGATTGTTTACACTAGGTAAAAGGGGCGGGGAGGGGAACTTTGCTTGTGAATATCTCATAAACCATAAAGGTTTGAGAGATAAGACTTATATCATTCTTCATGTTTTTTTAATGCCTACAAAATAAAATCAAGTTAAAACAAAGTATTACTATCCCTTTAATGCACCCTTGTGAAACAACTTAGTCCCAAGGGTGCTGTTCATGCAGGTGATTTCTGGGGTATAGAATGCACCGAAATGGAGCAAGAAGTATTCTGGATGTGTTAGTGAACTGGAAAGTCCAGATTCTAACATGCAGATCTGCCCAGCAGCCTATGGATTCTGGAGGATATGATGCAATTCATATCCTCCAGTAACTGCCCAAGTGGGCATTTGCCAATACTATATGGCTGACACCCATGTAGGCTAACCTTCTGACATAATCCACAAGGCTCCCATGAAGTGATTCAAAGAAGGGAAAGTGGAACATTATAGGGAATTTGGTATGGGATACCAGACATTATATAAAACAGGCTGCAGTCAATTTTTTACACTGTTAAATATCCAAAATCAGGAATGTTGAAACTTTTTCTCATAGGACCACATTAACAGAACAATAGTGACTTGAGGCACACAAAACACTAAATAATATCAGGTCATTAAAGAGAAGCATGCAAAAACTAATGATTTTATATCAACTATTATATGCAACCCATAACTATGTTAATAATTTACCTTCCATTTTCTGAACACATTTGCATACCATTTGCCATTTGGAGTCAGGAAGACATTTTTCCCCACTTAGGGCTTAATTGGGAATGGCTTCAGTGTTTATTTTTTTCCTTCCTCTGGATCAACGTGGGTGAACTTGATGGACTCATGTATTTTTTCAGTCTTATCAGTTATGTTACAAAATATTAACTCTTTGTGTGCCAGCTCTGCATTAAACACAAAGCTTTGCACACTTCTCTGACACTCAAAACTTAACAATCTGTCTGGTTATTAAAGGAGCATAAAACTTTTTTTTACAAAACAATATATTATAGGGCTTTTCGTGTTGACTAAGATAAGAATACTCCCACTGCTGAGAGATGCATATTTCCAGAGTTATTACAGTTTAAACCCATTTTTGTTTACATTAGCAATGCCCTCTAGTGGTCTAATTCCAATTAGTTTTTCTTTTACATTCTAATGGAGAGGAAAGTCAGAGACATACAGTTTGCCATAGAATGTGATGGAAACTGTGGAGTCACTTCCTGTCCATTCGAACTATCAGGAAGTAAACGCACAGTAAATTAACTTCCTGAGTATTTGAACTGTTATAAATTTTTATTTAAAAAACTGACAGCAGTGCCTTGTTTTACTCAGCAGGAAAAGCTCTATAAAAAAAAAGGTTTTCATAAAAAAGTGTACTGCTACTTTAACTATCAGAAAAGGAAGCAGATCATATTTTTATAATTAAACAGATTTTGCATGAAGGGCCAGCTGTCAATGCCCAAGAGCCACAAATAGCCTACTTATCTTACTTTTGGCATTCCTGTCCTAAAATTTTAGCTGTTCAGAGGCAGATGAACAAAGAAGAACTGGAGTAATGGTGGGGTAAACTAACTGCAACATAGGGGAGAAATAAAATATCACTTTGATTTAAACTTTTGAGTGCCAAATGGATAAAGGGAATGTCAACCCCTGACATGTTAGATAGGTCTCCTGTGCATTGCAAAGCAATATGTTGCAGACCTCCACCTAACATTCAAGTCAATGGGTATTTATTGATTTTTTTTAAATGTGCCCCCTATGGTACAATTAGTTTGCTTCAGCATTACTCCAGTTCTTACTGTGATTGTGTACAGCAACAATTGTATTATTAGTTAAAGGTCTCTTCCATGAAAAGGCTAATATTACATTAAATCCACATTTTCCCCAGATTGATCAGGTTCTGGGGCATTTATAATGAGGTAATGCTGAGAAGCAATCAAATGCAGAGTTATATTCAACAAGTCACTCTAATGTCTAATGAGAGAATTAAACCCAAGTCACAAGGAGTTCAGATACCATTATTCTATTAATTACTCCAATTACCTCAATGTTATGCATGACACTTGTTTGTAATAGAAACCAGCATGTGGTAGGGAAGGCCAAAAATACACATACCACAATTCCTTATAATCAATATTATGTACAGTGCATCCCACGGTGCAAGGCCTGGGAGACTGCAGTATACATATGTACGTTTGTGAAACCTCTATTAACCACCTGAGCTACATGATGAGGTGAATGACCGAAGTCTAATCCGGTGTAAATCAGGCGCTGGAGTGGACTTTGTCCCTACACCTGCCTAATGCCAATATATATAAGGGTTTATCTTTCTATGTAAAACAAGGATAATCCCACTGCAAAGAAGTGCATTATTCAAATGTTATCATATCCTTACCCCTTAAGACAGGCATCAGTTAAGGTCCATGGAGCATTTTTTTTGCTGCATCTGATTCAAGTATCCCCGACCAGCGTGCAGCTACTCAGGGACCCCTGAATTCCATGATGTGCCAAAACCGTCACTGGTCCCTTAAGTGCAGGACCACCATGATGTTCCTGGCACATCATTGGTACTAAAGGGGTTAAATGTGGATTTTTAAGAGCATTATCTCAGTGGAGAAAAACTATAGATAGATAAACTGACCATAAATGTTCATAGGAAGGTGTAGCAACAGCGCCACTCTAAAATGTCAGGCCATTAATATACTGCACTGAACAAATTCAAGTTTGAGCTGTAATAACTTTTTAATAAAATATCTCTCAGCAGTAAGAGGACCATTGTTTTACTCAAGATGAAAAACCCTACAATATCTATATTTTTTAACATATTAAATGTTAATGTCCCTTTAACACCACTTGTACCAAATGGAAGGCAATGGAGCAGTCTATGGTCACTTTGAGCCATTTATTTCCTCTGAGCCTTACAAAGCAATACGTATTAATCAAAGCTCAGAAGAAATGGTGTGATTTAATGCCATTTTTCTGTACATGCTGCTGGGCTGGCAAAAGTGGCATGCTGGCATTAAAGCCCTAATAATAGCAGAGACTGTAGACCAGTAAGTACTACAACAATTATATACTACTAGTTGAACAGCCCGTTACACGGGCCACAGTGCCACTGCCACCCGGTCGTGGGGCAGTCAGGCGCAGTAGAGACTGCCCTCGCCACGGCTGATACAGAGCTGGATGCTCCTTCAGAGCGCCCAGCTCTGTATCAGCTGTGGCATGGGCAGTCTCTACTGGGCATGACTGCAGCACGCACAGCAGTGTCTACTGCGCATGTCGCGGCGTTACACGCGATTTAGCGAATTATTATATACTATAGTACATACCCTGAAGAGCTGCCCCTATTGTAAGAAATGAAATCCAGTGGGGATTCACTGGCAAATTCCTCCATGCTCCCCTTTGTCTTCTGATCTGGCCCTGTGACATTTGGCTGTGCAGCTGCTGGGGCCTACAGCTGTAGGCTGGTTGGGGAGAGTTGCAGCCCCAAAGGCTGGAGAGCCAAAAGTTGCCTACCCCTGTTGCCAAACATTTCTAGCATCCAATGGTTGAAACATCAATATGTTTAGCCAACCAATTTTACAAAGCCATTTAAATATTTGTGTTTAGCTTTTATTGTTTAGAAGTAATCTCCTTTGTCATTACGTATAATTTCTTGTGTATGCATGATTTGTTATGAAATTAAATGACCCATAAAATAAGAGTTGAAACATATGTTTTCATTTTAGTGCAAGGGAGAAAATTGAATGCCTCAATCTCCCCTCCCCCACATGCATATTTAAAAAAAATAATTAAAATAAAGATTTCCTGACACTTTTTAATTCATTTAGCACTGGAATGAACTATTCAGAACTGAAGAGACGGACTATTTTAGATTGTTTTGGTGTAAATGAAATAAGATTCTACAAAATCTCCCGAGGGTACATCAAGCAAAAGGGTGAATATCATTCTAAGCACCAAGGCTTATTTTAAAAACGTAAACTAAAATACATTAGTATAGCTATCTATGTATAGATCTATTTGTCATGAGAGAGTAAGTGGACCCATTCAAACAAAGGTTGAACCCACTGTTCTGCTCTCCACTTTTTTGTCCACATGGTATGTGCCCAGTGACCTGTGCGCTTTACCACACCACATGATACCCCCACACCCACACACTTCCCAGGTCCTTAGATACAGGTGGTACAAATTCAGCACATTGAACAATGTTGGTGCAAGTCAGGTCAGGAGGCCAGCTCTGTAGTAGTGGATCAGGGCACAAGGCACTTTGCACATACTGAGAGAAAATATTTTCTCCAAGCACATACACTAGCCCACAGGACAATGATCACCAATCCAGGGAGCCATCAAGACTGAAGGGATTGTCTGGAAGATACAGTGGGGAGATGGAATTAGCCATTATGTAATGGAGATTGTCTTCCGTTTTCTTAATGTGTAATTTTGTGTAATTTCAAACCCTGAATCTTTGCAGCAATCTCAAATCCCAAAGCAATTCCAAATTTCAAAATTTCCTCGGGTAAGGCTCATTGAATGACTTGACTCCAGACCTCTAGAGGGTTGAGCGGGGGGGAGTTTCATAGATGAAGAGCATAAACACCTGGGCCTAAACCCATGGGTCTACTGTGATGTGTTGTTCTTGTAAGGATGCCCCATGCAGTTACATCTTTTGCCAAAATTGACCTGTTCATTAAGATCAGCTCTATCTGGAGTACTTAGTGGGACTAGTAAAGAGTTGAACAGGTTATAAAATCTGACATGTTCAGTTGACTGGGGAGCTGCTTTATAGAGGTTACTGTGTGAAGAAAATTGAGGTGGTAGCCTTGGAATTCCCATCAGGTCTCCACTGTCAGTTTGATCTTGACCTGCCTTTAAGTGCATGGTAATCTAAGAGCAAATGAAAAGTTCACTGACTGAAGCTATTGATTCTAGATGATGTCTGGGCTTGTTGTAACAGAAATATCAAGATAATGCTATGGAAAGATCTGTCATAGTAAGGAAAAACGGGAGGAAAGGAGCTTGATGGACACAAGACCTGATCCTGAGGTTATTATATAACAAATAGTCATTCCTGTTGTTATTAGGGTTGCCACCCAGTCAGTAAAAAATTGGCTTCTGTCCAATGTTGTCTATGGAGAGAATGCCATGGCCTATATTTTTTTAAGAAAAGGTGGCAACCCTAGTTGTTATGGAATTTAGATATTTTTCATATTACATAATTTAAGCAAAGCAAAATAATATTTATCAGCCGTGGTGGCTGTGGTGAATGCATGACCACCATCATGGTTGGGGGGAAAGAGATGTACTTAGCAGGGAACCTGTTGTTCAGCACATTGATCAGTTGGTAGGCTTACAAAGGTCCTTCATTTGGTTAACTCTTTGTCTGCCAGTGGGATATCCAATGCTTTGCAACGCAATATGTTGGATACCTCACTGGTGCAGGTGCTCAAAGAGTTCATTTTCGTATGAAGATCCTGCATTGTCCATGTCTAAGGGCCCATATTAAGTATGCTAGTGACTTTGAGCGCCAGGATTATACAGAAGCTCTGGGCTGAGGTAAAACTTCACATGTGCCATTTGAGCTCTGTTCTAGAAACCACTGCCTTCCTGTCACTTACACAGACAGGGCCAGATTTATGTCCCAGGCACCCCAGACAAGGCACACTAGGTGCCCTTAACTTCACTCATGGCCACATCCCATTCCTCAAAGGACCCTGCCCCCAGTCCCATCCACCATACCTGGACAGAGAGAAAACCCTGGCCTATAACAAGCAAGGACACAAAAAACAAAATCAATACTTGTATGCTAGAGATAGTCTGTTAAGAGGAATAAAACTTGTGCAGGGACATGGACATAGAGATTGCTGTGGTCACACCCACTATCCAGAAAGTGGGTGCGGCCAGCACAGTTGTGTCATCCTCTCAGAGGTGAAGAAGCAGTCTTCAGTGAAAAGAATACAACAAATCTTACCAACACTCTCATGGTTAACACTAAAACTGAATGAAAGCTCTTTTGTAGAAGAGACCACGTGGAATTCTTTGGAGGGGTCTCCAGCATCCATAGAGTTAACAAGATGCTTCAAGTGCATTTTTTTCTCTCTTTCCCAGTGAACGGAGGATGGTCTTCCTGGACGGAGTGGTCCTCTTGTAATGTCCGTTGTGGCCGAGGGTGGCAGAAGCGTTCCAGGACCTGCACCAACCCAGCACCACTGAATGGAGGGGCATTCTGTGAGGGGATGTCAGTGCAGAAGATAACCTGCACATCATTGTGCCCTGGTGAGTAACAGCTATGGGAAGGAGAGTTGATAGGTACTGGCTGATGGGATTAAAGCTCCAAGTCATGCTTTAATCCCAGGTTTTAGTGGAGGACAGAGACATGTTAATATGATTGTGTAATACAGTGCTTATCTAATTACAAATAATGGTGTATTGGGTTGTGAGGACTTGTACAACATTAGATGAATTTAAGGCCTAGGTAATATAGGGCCATATTCAACAATTTAAAGAGGCCCAACTCTGGGAAACATCATCCTCACTTAAGGTGGAAAATGGGAATACCAGTGACCTCTCTAGCATTCAAGGGGTTAAAAGATCCGTTTAAATCAACGGATATTTTGGGAATGCTTATTTCTCCTTTTTTTGTCCAGAAATGCTGCACTTTTTATTTGGACTATTTGTACAATGAGTTGGGGTTAAAGCAATAATAAATCTATTATGTTACAGATTGTGAAATATTTTTTACTAACCCTGCAGTAGCATTAAAGGAACAGTAACAATAAAAAATTAAATAGTTTGATATAATTTTCAATATGAATTACTTACACCTAGCATATGTGATATCCCAGCATAAATCACAGGGTATTTAACCCCTTAAGGACAGTCTATGCATGCATACGGCTGGCACTTAAGGACCAGGAACCATTTTTTTTATTGACAATCCCTGTTCAGAGCTCCCCAAATGGTGTGCAGCTGCGCGGGAAGCCCTGAAATCCATGATGATCCTGGCACGTCAAGGGTCCTTATGGCTCGCCAACCCATGACATGCCAGGACCATCAAGGGGCCTTAAGGGGTTGAGTATATATAACCATAGATCATAAGGGTGTATGACTGTATTCTGGATGAGACAATGGTATAATTCTGTGGAAAACCAACTACAGTATAGGGGGAAAATTTAAATTTCCATTAACTTAAATTTGATTTTAACCCTTTGCTTGCCAGGATGATATCCATCACATTGCAATGCACTGGATACCCCCCTGGCACACAAAGGGTTAAGCTGTTGAATGTTGGAAAGGTCTTCAGCTCACTGAAAATACAACACAATGTGTTGCAGACCTCTCTAGCATTCAGTGGGTTAAAAGCTCCCTTTAAATCAGTGGGGATTTGGTGAATTGTCCCCATGGGGAAGGTGATTTGCTCCAGGCCTGCACCACTTTGTTTATTGAATACAGCCCTCAGGGCCTTATTCATCAATGTGAAGAGATGCAGTTCTAGAGCAAATCAATGGCATTGTAGGAATGAAATGAAAATTCCACTAATTCCCATTTAATTAAATGGAGGTTTTAATCCCTTTCATTTTATTTATTTAGAAAATGTTTTACCAGGAAGAATACATTGGGATATATCTCATGTCCTGGAGAGCTTTAACAGTGAATGCTAGAGAGGTCCGAACACATAGAGAAATAATGCTTTGGAGACTTCTCTTGCATTCAAGGGGTTAATTAAATCAGTGGACATTTTTACTTCTCCCTATCGTGCAGATGGGTTTTTTTCAAGAAATTTAGCTTAACTAATTAACCCTTTGAGTGCCAGAGGGGTACAGAACACATTGCTTTGCAAAGCGTACCGTACCCCTCTGGCACTCAAGAGGTTAAGATCCTTTAAGAGTCATATTCAGGAAGAAGCAGATGTGCAGTTCTGGAGCAGACCAACAGCACTCTAGGGGACAATGAAAATTCCCGAAATTCATTTTATTTAAGTTAAGCTATTAACCCCTTGAATGCCAGAACAGGTAAAGGGTTAAAAGCCCCATTCAAATACATGGTAATGTTTACTTCCTTCCTAAGTACATTGGTATGTTCAAGAAATGGGACTCACATAAGGCACTTAGTAACTTCCCTGGCTGTGGGCCATGAGTATACCTGGGATCCCTACAGATCTGCCCTGGAGACTCTGGGTTTTAGGTTAATAACCGGTTCCCTGGGGACAGAGGCAGATCCTCCGGCTTTTGTGATATTCCTGGGTAACTCCACGAGCCTCTCGTCCATTCTGCGTACTCCCTCCCATTTAAATACTAAATCCCACCATTCTCACACTCTCAGACCTGAGTAAGCCCCACCAAACCAATGAATCCCCACCCACTTTATGGTGAGATGTGTGCTATTTAGACATGCCTGTTCCCAAACCAGGAGCATAACTGGAGAATGTGCATTACCGGGGCAGAGGCTGATTCTCCAGATATGGGGAGTTTCTAATGAAACTCTGCCCACTTCTGCTCCTTCCCTGTCTGTTCCTCCCTCTCCCTGCCCTCTTCTCCTCCTTCCCCAGCCTATTCTGCCTATTTTTTAACCCAGTTTCTTAAGCCCCACCTCCCACTTGTGATTAAGCCCTGCCCCCATTTGACGTGATTAGCATAATGTATCTTTCCCAAGGGCACAACAGGACTCCTCTTTCGGGGATTCCAGAAGAAAGAAGTTCCCAGGTATGACCATGAGTCCTGTCCAGTAGCTCCAAAGAAGAAAGTTCTCAAGTATGCTCACAGAAACTCTCAGGAATTGAAAATGAGACTAAGGGTATTGAATTTGCAGGGTGAGAATTGAGAATTTCCTGTTATAGGATCTGCACCAATTATATTCTCTAAATGTGTGCAATAAAGGCAGAGGAAGACGTTCTACTTGTCTTGTGTGTTTTCAAGCAGTGAGATCCCTTGTTGCTGTATATAAGCAGATCCTTGAGGACTGATTGGAGTACCTCTGTGTTAGAACAAGCAGGAACAAATTGCCTAGAATCTATGTTCTAGAGAACTTTATCTGTTAATATTTCAGTAATCTCAGGGTCAGCTCATTTTTAAAGTTCCCAATTATGCATAAGGGGCATATGTACTAAGAAATGTCCTTGTTGTACAGAAGATGCAAAGGCCTAAAGCTTTGAACCAGCAATATAACATACATCCTTCATTAGGAGGGACAGTCCTTTGAGGCCCAGATTTATCTGTCTCTCTGTCCTACGCTGGCATCCCTCTTTTTAGGATGTCAGACTGTGTCTTGTGTAGGTAAGTGTATCACACTGATCCACACAGCAATACAATTCACACTAATATTTATATACATTCAGTATTTGTGTTATTCTGTTTAAATAAAATACTTTGGTACTTTATTTACATGACATAAAGAGCTGTCATGGTGAACAGATCTAACCATTCTCAGTAATTCCCCTCTCACCATTTGCAGTAATATCACCAGCACCAATATCTAAATCCACTGTGTCCTTCTGACCATCTGAAGTTGCTGATAGATATGAGACAACATAAGTAATATTTTATTAACAAGATCTATACTGTAAAGATGATCTAAAAGTATAATTAAACATTTAGCTATGCTAATTTAAACAGGGATTTAACCCTTTGAATTTCAGTGAGGTCTCCAATGCACTGCAAAAAAGTGTCTAGGAGACCCGTTTAAATTAATGTGAATGTTAGGAATGTATTTCTTCCATATGGTACAGTTAGTATTCACCAGAATTGCCTCACTAGAGCAAAAATGAAAATTCCCTGTGCTGTAACCCTTTAAGGATCTGGTCCTTAACGGATAAATGGTGATTTTACCCTTTGGATGCTAGTGACATTTGTAATTCATTGGAAAGCTATATACTGTAATCATCTCTAGCGTTCAAGGAGTTACAGGGATAGTAATGTTTCACAAAAACAGCAGCTCCAATTAATCTTCATAGTATTTGGGCTTTGGAGAGTGTTATTTCAATACTGTCAGAGTTGTAGTTCAAGAGTAATTGAATGATAAAGTATCCTCCTCCCGCCCCTTTTACCTAGTGTAACACTGCTCTCCTCAGATGTGGAACCTGGTTGTAAGACCAGACTGATAACAGCAGGGGACAATCTTCTTACTGTGAGAACAATGAAAACCCTGCCCCCCTTGACAGGTTTCTCAGCTTTTTCCCTTATCTTAATTGAAGATTGTTCCTCTCTGCAGTCTACCAGGGCACCTCCCAGCTGTTCTGAGGTGAGCAGTGTTACATCATTCAATTACTTTTGAACTACAATATTTAGTAATATTAATATTAGATATATAGCCTAACTAATTATGCTAAGTTATACAGAGGTGACACATCCACTTTAAGGACCTTTTGATGTGCCAGGACGGTCACGCCAGTCCCGGCACATCATGGAATGGGATGACAGAGCTGCTATGTTCTGCTTTGTCATCCCAAAATTCAAATCGGAAAAAAAAAATCTCTGTGGCCCTTAATGGCCGCCCACGCACCGTATCGAGCGGTTGTCAAGGGGTTACATCCTGGCCTGTTGATGGCCTGTGAGGACTGAACTTGAACAGCCCTGTCATAATATATAGAAAAATAAAAGTAAAGTAGATGCACCTGAAAAAATATAAAAATATGTTAAAAGGAGTGTTGTTACATTAATAATCCAGCTAAGCTGTGGATGATCAGTCTACTCATGTACAAAATAAATTTAATGATGTCAAAATTACTATGCAAATGCAAATCAGTACATAAAAACTCTTGCATATCCAAATACTGACAGTATGAAATCCCAAATAGGTGGAGTAATCTAGAAATTTCACTTACTCTATATCTCATATCTGTACAATTATACAGAACACCTAGATAAAATGTGACAAATACCACTTTAACCCCAAAGGGATCCTAGTGCCCAGTTAAAATATCATTGTGTACATAGTTCTCTCTACTCCCATTACGGTAAGAGAAGTCGTGCTAGCAGTAACACTTAATATTAAAAAATATATATTATAGGGTTTATCTGTCTGAGTAAAACAAGGGATCTTGACCTAAAAGTGCTGGAGCTAAGATCGAGAGTCATGTAGAAGGGTTATCCCCAGTGGGTTCTTAAAGGCTTGATAACACTTAATATGTAAAAAATTACATTTTGTAGGGTTTATCCTCCTGAGTAAAACAAGGATACTTCAATTGCTGAAAGGTACTTTATTCAAAAGTTATTGCAGCTCAATCTTGAATCTTTTTAGGTTTAATATCTCAATGGCCTGAAATGTAATAGTGGTGCTGTTGCTACATTATTCTGTGGAGGTTTGTGGTCAACTGACCAAAGCTGTGCATAGGATGGTGTAGCAACAGTGCCACTAATATTTCAGGCCATTGCGATATTGCACCTAAAAAAATCAAATATGAGTTGCAATAACTTTTGAATGCATTACATTTCAGCAGTTGGATTACCCTTGTTTTCTCAGGAGGATAAACCCTACACTATGTAAGTTTTTACATATTAAATGTTATGATCCCTTTAAGAACCCACTGGGAATAACCCCTCTCCAGGACTCTTAATCTTAGCTCCAGCACTTTTGGGTCAAGATACCTCACTGGAACAGTTCCTGCTTAATTGCAGGGACTGTTCAACAGGAATTCTGTGCAAAAGATGTCTTCAGTGATCATTAGTATAATATAACAATGAGTTCCTTCTTATTTCTTCCCTAAACATAGTGGTATCTTTCCTCAGAGTATCAAAATCTGAAGCTATATTTGTGACTAAAAAGAGAGACTATTCTCACTGAAATGTAGGGATAGTTTTAGATTTTGTATAGTATCATTCAAATATGAAATGAATTATATTAGGTCTACCTCTGTCCCACTCCAAATAAACAAACTATTGTCTATAAATCAACAATAAAAGATGATTGCACTAGTGAAGGGGCTTATGTCTCAAAAGATGCAGGTTTTCTCCTACCAACCTAGATAGAGTTTGGTGAAGCAGAGGACAAATTTCACATCCATACATGTCCCACATCTTTGGAGATAAAGAAGTTATGTGTTAAGAAATAACAGTAGCCTGAGGCATCCAAAACTAAACTGATGAACTGTAATCACTGTAGCTGCAGCATGTAAGATATCTCCCATAGCCTTTAAACCCAAATCCTGAGAAATGAAGAGTTAGATGACATCCACTGTCACCCAAGGGTAAACATCCTGCCAACCCATTCCACTAAAAAGTGGTAACAGACGTTTAGTGTCCTTCAAATGAGAAGGGAACGTACAATCAGAGGTTGCAGATAAAGGTCCATCCATTCCAAAAGATATTCATTCAGAGAGCCAATACCAGAGACTATCAGTCTGCCCTGAGATAATTCCAAGGACTTGTGGACTTTTGGAAGTTAATGGTAATAATAAGGTTTTTCATCCTAATTAGTGTTGAGCGAGCATGCTCGGCCGATGCTCGGATCGGCTCGAGCATCGCTCTGCTCGGCACATGGCGGTACTCGTACGAGTACCGCATGTGCTCGCCCGCCATGTTCGGGTCTCCTCCCCGCACGTTTTGCGGCTGCTGCGCAGCCAATAAACGTGCAGGGAGGCTCTGACATCGGTGTAATGCCAGCAGCCATGTTGGCTGCTGGCATTACACTGATTGGCTGGCCAGAACCCGTGGTCAGGTGCTGTATAGCACCTGACCAGCGAGTTCGGCTCAGTCTGAGCCAGGGAGAGCTGAGGATAGGAAGGGAAAGGCAGTGTAGGGAGGAAAAAAACAAAAATTGTGAAAAAAAAAGAACCAAAAGTCCTTTTTACGACTACTGTGTGTGGGGGCAGCAGGTTATTTGGTGTGGGGGGAAAAAAACAAAAAAAAAAAAAAAATATATATATATTCTGTTTAGTGTGCAAAGTTGCAGATTAGAGCACATTCTGTTTAGTGTGCACAGTTGCAGATTAGAGCACATTCTGTTTAGTGTGCAAAGTTGCAGATTAGAGCACATTCTGTTTAGTGTGCAAAGTTGCAGATTAGAGCACATTCTGTTTAGTGTGCAAAGTTGCAGATTAGAGCACATTCTGTTAAGTCTTCAAACTAAAATATCAAAGTCACGTATTCCATTCAGTGTGCGTCGCCGCAGTTTAGCAGCACATTCTGAGTACTGTGCAGAGTTGCAGAATAGGAAGAAATACTGTTAAGTCTTCAAACTAAAATATCAAAGTCACATATTCCATTCAGTGTGCTTCGCCGCAGTTTAGCAGCACATTCTGTGTACTGTGCAGAGTTGCAGAATAGGAAGAAATACTGTTAAGTCTTCAAACTCAAATATCAAAGTCACATATTCCATTCAGTGTGCTTCGCCGCAGTTTAGCAGCACATTCTGTGTACTGTGCAGAGTTGCAGAATAGGAAGAAATACTGTTAAGTCTTCAAACTAAAATATCAAAGTCACATATTCCATTCAGTGTGCTTCGCCGCAGTGTAGCAGCACATTCTGTGTACTGTGCAGAGTTGCAGAATAGGAAGAAATACTGTTAAGTCTTCAAACTCAAATATCAAAGTCACATATTCCATTCAGTGTGCTTCGCCGCAGTTTAGCAGCACATTCTGTGTACTGTGCAGAGTTGCAGAATAGGAAGAAATACTGTTAAGTCTTCAAACTAAAATATCAAAGTCACATATTCCATTCAGTGTGCTTCGCCGCAGTTTAGCAGCACATTCTGTGTACTGTGCAGAGTTGCAGAATAGGAAGAAATACTGTTAAGTTTTCAAACTCAAATATTAAAGTCACATATTCCATTCAGTGTGTTTCAACGCCGTTTAACAGCCTATTCTGTGTACTCTACAGAGTTGCAGAATAGTAAGAAATACTGTTAATTTTTCAAACTCAAATATCAAAGTCACATATTCCATTCAGTGTCTTTCACCGCCGTTTAACAGCCTATTCTGTGTACTCTGTACAGTTGCAGAATTATAAGAAATACTGTTAAGTTTTCAAACTCAAATATTAAAGTCACATATTCCATTCAGTGTCTTTCACCGCCGTTTAACAGCCTATTCTGTGTACTCTGTACAGTTCCAGAATTATAAGAAATACTGTTAATTTTTCAAACTCAAATATTAAAGTCACATATTCCATTCAGTGTGTTTCAACGCCGTTTAACAGCCTATTCTGTGTACTCTGCAGAGTTGCAGAATAGTAAGAAATACTGTTAATTTTTCAAACTCAAATATTAAAGTCACATATTCCATTCAGTGTCTTTCACCGCCGTTTAACAGCCTATTCTGTGTACTCTGTACAGTTCCAGAATTATAAGAAATACTGTTAAGTTTTCAAACTCAAATATTAAAGTCACATATTCCATTCAGTGTCTTTCACCGCCGTTTAACAGCCTATTCTGTGTACTCTGTACAGTTCCAGAATTATAAGAAATACTGTTAAGTTTTCAAACTCAAATATTAAAGTCACATATTCCATTCAGTGTGTTTCAACGCCGTTTAACAGCCTATTCTGTGTACTCTGCAGAGTTGCAGAATAGTAAGAAATACTGTTAATTTTTCAAACTCAAATATTAAAGTCACTTATTCCATTCAGTGTCTTTCACCGCCGTTTAACAGCCTATTCTGTGTACTCTGTACAGTTCCAGAATTATAAGAAATACTGTTAAGTTTTCAAACTCAAATATTAAAGTCACATATTCCATTCAGTGTCTTTCACCGCCGTTTAACAGCCTATTCTGTGTACTCTGTACAGTTCCAGAATTATAAGAAATACTGTTAAGTTTTCAAACTCAAATATTAAAGTCACATATTCCATTCAGTGTGTTTCAACGCCGTTTAACAGCCTATTCTGTGTACTCTGCAGAGTTGCAGAATAGTAAGAAATACTGTTAAGTTTTCAAACTCAAATATTAAAGTCACATATTCCATTCAGTGTCTTTCACCGCCGTTTAACAGCCTATTCTGTGTACTCTGTACAGTTCCAGAATTATAAGAAATACTGTTAAGTTTTCAAACTCAAATATTAAAGTCACATATTCCATTCAGTGTGTTTCAACGCCGTTTAGCAGCCTATTCTGTGTACTCTGCAGAGTTGCAGAATAGTAAGAAATACTGTTAATTTTTCAAACTCAAATATTAAAGTCACTTATTCCATTCAGTGTGTGTCACCGCAGTTTAGCAGCCTATTCTGTGTACTCTGCAGAGTTGCAGAATAGTAAGAAATACTGTTAATTTTTCAAACTCAAATATTAAAGTCACTTATTCCATTCAGTGTGTGTCACCGCAGTTTAGCAGCCTATTCTGTGTACTCTGCAGAGTTGCAGAATAGTAAGAAATACTGTTAAGTTTTCAAACTCATATATATTAAAGTCATATATATCGTGTAAGATGAAGAAGGCGGGTAAAAAGGGACGGGGAAGTGGACGTGATCCTGAAAGTTCAGGGCGCGGGTCAGGACGCGGAGAAACTGTGCCTGGTGCCAGAGCACAAGAAAGAAAGACATCCACCATACCTAGCTTCATGTCTGATTTCACAGGGCGTCGCAGGACATCACTCTCGAGGTCCGACCAGTGCGAACAGGTGGTCGGTTGGATGACAGCTGATACTGCTTCCAGTCGGTTAAGCACCACCCTGTCTTCCACCAAGTCCACTCTCAGTAGCCAAGAGTCTGGTCAACATAATCCTCACTCTGATCATCCTTCCTCCCACCATACACGGTCTGGTCAAAGAAGTGATCCCACACTGGGATATAGTGATGAGCTCGTCTCATCACCAATCCTTCATTTGACCCTCTCTCCAAGCACGCTTGCAGAGGAACATGACATCTTGTGCCCTGATTCACAACCTCTAGAGGCTACCCAATCACAAGAAGATGACAGATGTGAACGGCATTTAAGGTCAAAGGAAGTAGTGGATGATGATGATGATGATGAGACACAGTTGCCATTAAATCAACCACTATTTCCTTCTCAAGACCTTGTTGAGGAGAATGTTATACAGTTGTCAATGACCGAGTATGTGGTGGGATCAAGACTTGAGGAGGATGATCAGAGTGAGGAAGTGGAGGAGGACTTGGTGGACGATGAGGTGACTGACCCCACCTGGGAAGGTGTAGAGCCGAGCGATGACAGCAGTCCTGAGGGTGAGCCATCTGCAGCACCGCAACAGGCTGGAAGAGGCAGTGGTGTGGCTACAGAAAGAAGGCGGACCGCACCAAACCGGCCCGCAAATGTTCCACGGAGCACCCCCTTGCGTAAATCTACCTTGCCAAGGGGTAGGTGTTCCGCGGTATGGCGTTTTTTTAAGGAAAGTGCGGACGACAAAAGATTTGTAGTTTGCAACCTGTGCCACACCAGAATGAGCCGAGGCATGAACACTAGAAACCTCACCACCACCAGCATGATCCGACACATGGCATCCAAGCACCGTAGTAAGTGGGAGGAACGCCTGGATCGCCCATCTGTGTCTGCAGGCCACACCACTGCCTCCTCTTCCCCTGTTTTCGGTGCCGGCCAATCGCCTGTCGAAGGCGCAGGCCCGCATACCTCCCGCCCTGCACCTGTAGCATCTGAAGCACCATCAGCGACCACATCCACTTCCCTGTCCCAGCACAGCGTCCAAATGTCGTTACCCCAGGCATTTGAGCGCAAGAGAAAGTACCCAGCCACCCACCCACAGGCCATAGCACTAACCTCACACCTTTCAAAATTACTGGCCATCGAAATGCTGCCATTTAGGCTTGTGGACACTGAGTCCTTCCGCAGCCTGATGGCAGCAGCTGTCCCTCGGTACGCGGTCCCCAGCCGCCACTACTTTTCCCGGTGTGCCATTCCCGCATTACACCACCATGTGTCCCGTAACATCACCCGTGCCCTGACCAACGCAGTTACTGGGAAGGTCCACTTAACGACTGACACATGGACAAGTGCTTGTGGCCAGGGACGCTACATTTCCCTGACGGCACACTGGGTGAATGTCGTGGAGGCTGGGAGCGACTCGGACCCTGGGATGGCACGGGTGCTACCCACGCCGAGGATTGCGGGCCCTACCTCCATCAGGGTTTCCACCAGCACCTACGTTATTGGCTCCTCCTCCTCCGTTTCCACCTCCGAATTCTCTACACACACCGCCACTCCCCCATCAGCCAGTAGCTGGAAGCAGTGTAGCACTGCAGTGGGGAAGCGTCAACAGGCCGTGCTGAAGCTGATCTGCCTTGGGGACAAACAGCACACGGCCTCAGAGCTGTTGCAGGGGATTAGTCACCAGACCGAGCAGTGGCTCTCGCCACTCAACCTGCAACCAGGCATGGTTGTGTGTGATAATGGGCGTAACTTGGTGGCGGCTTTGGAGCTCGGCAAGCTCACACACGTACCATGCCTAGCGCATGTATTTAATTTAGTGGTGCAGCGATTTCTAAAAACCTACCCCAATGTGCATGATCTCTTGACCAAGGTGCGCCGCGTGTGTGCACATTTCCGTAAGTCATCTACAGCTTCGGCCGGCCTGTTGAAGCTGCAGCAGCGCTTACAATTGCCAGCTCACCGGCTGCTGTGTGACGTGAGCACGCGCTGGAACTCCACCTTCCACATGTTGGCCCGGCTTTGTGAGCAGCAGAGGGCAGTAGTGGAGTACCAGCTGTTACACGGTCGTCGCCTCTCCGTTCAACTTCCTGTAATCAGAAGTGAGGAGTGGGAATGGATGTCAGACCTCTGCGAGGTTTTACGCAATTTTGAGGAATCGACACAGATGGTGAGCGGCGATAACGCTATTATCAGTGTAACCATCCCACTTCTGTGTCTACTGAAACGCTCGCTGCTCACAATTAAAACCGACGCTTTGCATGTGGAAGAGGTGGAAATGGGGGAGGAAGAGCTTACACAAGGTGATAGCCAGAGCACCCTCACTTCGTCTTCTCAGCGACAATTGGAGGAGGCGGAGGAGGAGGAGGAGGAGGAGGAGGAGGAGGAAGACACGGTTGCCTCCGCTACAGAGGGTAGCCATGGAACTTTAGTTCCATCTCTTCAGCGTGGGTGGGCAGAAGAGGAGGAAGAGGATGAGGATATTGAGAGTCAGCCTCCTGGTGAGGACAGCGAAATCTTGACTGTTGGTACTCTGGCACACATGGCTGACTTTATGTTAGGCTGCCTTTCCCGTGACCCACGCGTTGTACGCATTTTAGACAACACGGATTACTGGGTGTTCACCCTTCTGGACCCCCGCTACAAAGAGAATTTCTCATCTCTCATTCCTCCGGTGGAGAGGACAAGCAAAATGGTGCAATACCAGAAGGTTCTTGTTGAAAAATTGCTCCAAAATTTTCCATCTGACAACGCTGGCGGCAGAGTACGTGCTACCTTGGCCAACCGAGAAGGGGAGAAAAGGGGAGCACACAGCAGTTCCGAGAAAGGCAGGGCAACACTCTCCAAGGCGTGGGACACCTTCATGACACCCCGCCAGCACCCTCACCCTGATGCGCAGCCTAGTGTCACAAGGAGGGAAAAGTTTTGGAAGATGGTGAAGGAGTACGTAGCAGACCGTGTCAGCGTCCTCAATGATCCCTCTGTGCCTTACAACTACTGGGTGTCCAAGCTGGACACGTGGTATGAACTGGCACTCTACGCCTTGGAGGTGCTGGCCTGCCCTGCCGCCAGCGTTCTGTCTGAGCGGGTATTTAGTGCTGCTGGTGGCATCATAACAGATAAGCGTATCCGCCTTTCCACCGACAATGCTGATAGGTTGACACTTATAAAAATGAACAAGGCCTGGATTTCCCCTGACTTCTCCACTCCACTGGAGGAAAGCCCCGGGGGAACATAAACTCACTTTATATATGTTATTTACAATGATGGGAATACTCTGTATTCCCATTCACCCCTTCCACCCAAAAAACGGGTATATGGTTGACTCTTAATCTTCTCATCCTCCTCCTCCTCTTCCATATGCCCTGGGATATAATTTTTATATAGGGCCAGCTCACCAGCGTGCCCTGGGATATAATTTTTATATAGGGCCAGCTCACCAGCGGGCCCTGTGATATAATTTTTATATAGGGCCAGCTCACCAGCGGGCCCTGTTTGCCAATTTTTATATAGGTCAGCTCACCAGCGGGCCTTCTCATATAATGTTTTATTGGGTCAGCTCTCTAGCGGGCCCTCTCATATAATGTTTTATAGCGTCAGCTCACTAGCGGGCCTTCGCATATAATGTTTAGGATGGTCAGCTCTGCAGCAGACCCTCACCCATAATGTTTTAGATGGTCAGCTCAGCGCACGTTTCCCTCTTAATCATGGCCTCAGTTCTGAAAATCAAGGAAATTTTTGGGAGAATTTGCCTCTGCGCACGTTTCCCTCTTAATCATGGCCTCAGTTCTGAAAATCAAGGAAACTTTTGGGAGAATTTGCAGATGATATACAAGTAAATATACAGCAAATATTGTTTGGTAACAATTTTTCGCCTAAAGTCGTTTTTATTTTCCTTTTTGTGTGTTTTATGGTCAGTCTGTAAAAATGGCGTACTACGGGCGAAAGATCGTTCCCAGCAGCGATGTTGGAGTCCAAGGTGCATCCAGACATCCTCCCTATGCTGTCCCTGAACCATTTCTGTAGTGTTTCCATCTTTTTCTGCCCTTTTCCTATGGACCAGGCACCCTCCCCTCATCAGAGCAGGGGGTGCCTGGTGTAATGCTCGAGTCCTCCCATTGACTTCAATGGGGCTCGGATGCTCGGCCGAGCACTCGAGCCTCAGGGGGTGCTCGGTCAGAGCACCCGAACATCCGAGCATTGGGGTGCTCGCTCATCACTAATCCTAATATGTTTTGCCTCCTTTTCTGAATGAATACCCCCCTTTAAGGGCTTATGGCACCTAGTCCTGTTCAGGCGACTCTCCAGCTCTGCAGCTTTTACTGCTTTTCTCTGCATTGCTACCAGTATTCCATGCCTATATTGCAGCCTTTCTCCAGCAATTCCTCCTAGTGCCCAGTCTAATCAACAGTGTTGTAGCTTTGTCCTAGTCCTGTGTGTCGCTGCCTAGCAATAGGCTCTAGAACTCCACTCATTTCCATTTCCACACTCCCAGCCCTATCATCCTAAGCATTATCCAACTCAACTGGTCTGTGCTACTTGCAATTGGCATTTTACCCAGCTAAGGCCAATGAAAGGCTGTGCAGTGGTCTATCTGTGTTCTCATACACTGTACTTCAGCTCCATACCCTAGCATATTGTGGCTCTTTTTTTTGTGTAATATTTCTTTTATTGATTTTTCGATACATGTAACAAGAAAACAGAGCACAAGAAGAAAGGGAGAGACAACTTATGTATTTGGAAGTTACAGTAAAAGAAAAAATATAACATCAATGGGAACATCAATGAAAACATGTCCTTGCTACCCAAAAGAAATAACATGATGCAAGTCGAAACCTAGTGTCTGTATGATCACATAAGGGTCACCATATCAAAAAGGGGAGAATTAGACGATAGACTAGACACAGGCGCCTCAAGTTAGGGCAAGGGGCAAATTGAAAAGGGTGCAAGGGATAGATAAAAAGGAATCAACAAGTAAGTTGTGAAGAAGGAAAAGGAGAAAGTAAAGAAGAGAGATAAGCAGAAAGAAGGGAGCAAGGGGGGCAGGTAAAAAAAAAAAAAAAGGAAAGAAGGGGGGAGGAGAGGGGAGGGGTGTAGTCCGGTCCGAACGAAACCCAATCCGGCGAGACACACTCAACCGCCATCTAGGCCCAATCGTGTTCTAAACACATCACTCTCCAAGAACTCTGTCCAGCGAAACCACCGGGATGCATGAGTCAGTGCTCTACCCTCAGATGTGTAAATCAGATCTTCCGCGGAGCGAATGTGCTCGACAGATGCGATCCAATCTCTAAAGGTGGGGGCATATGAATGTTTCCAATGTCTGGGAATCACCAGTTTTGCTGCATTCAGTAGGCGCACGGTAAGTGAATGAATGTAAGTATGAATGGGCACCACTGTGTGGTGCAAAAGAAAAACCAATGGGTCTCTTGATATAGCTGGGTCCGATATTTCCCTAATTGTGTCAAAAATCAGAGTCCAGTAAGATTGTAATTTGGGGCAAGACCACCAAATGTGAAGGAAATCACCAGTGTGTGACTTACATCTCCAGCAAGAAGCCGAGACTGAAGGATAACATTTGTGAAGCAAAGAAGGGACCCTATACCACAGAGTCAGAATTTTGTAGGCGTTTTCTTGGACGTGAGAGGACTGGGAGCATTTGTGCGCCAACAGTGCTATCTTAGACCATTGACGGTCCGTGAGTTCCACACCGCAATCCAGCTCCCAACCCATGATATAATGCAGCTTAGTGGATTGGGTGACAGAAAGTAAAAATATAAGTAGGGTGGAAACCAGCCTGCCAGGAGTAGCAGTCTAAAGGCAGATATTTTCCAGAAAAGTGTAATCAGTACGCTGTGGAAGAGATAAGGAGCTTGTAAAGTGAGACAGTTGCATGTAGAAATATCGGAGAGATGGATGGCAGTCCCTGCCACCCAGTATATCCAACAATGGCCGTAACCTAAGCGGCTGGGTGTCTGACACCACGTCTCGTAGTCGGGGAAAGAGTACCGTCCCAGGTAGCAACAGCATATTGTCGCTCTTAGTGACAGTTCTAATTAGAGTCCTAGGCCATCATTGTCTGGCAGAGTGACAACAATCCATCAGAACACTGGAGGACAGATTGATAGCATTAACATTACTAATTTCTTTTGTTTCTGTTCCTTTGAGGAATGTCTTAATTCTAACTATTCTTCTCCCTCCTCTTCTGGTGTTCATTTTTGTTTTGTGTTGTACTATTTTGGACCTTCTCTTGACCTTTACATTCTTGTTAATTTTTGGTTGAGCCCCATTTTTAAATACTTACATTCCATGATTTTCTATTTCATCGATCTAGGCTATTGTTAAACCTTTATCAATGCCCATTAACATAGGGATATCAATTATTGGTTCCAAACTAATCTATGTTTTATTTATATCCTCATTGACTGACCTCTGTTTGACTGTTTTAGTATCTACTAATAATTTCATTACATGTCAAGGATCATTCAGAAATAACTGAATTACACTTATCCTTGAAGTCATCATTACTGCCATCATTAGAAGATGTGATGTATAGAAACATTAATCTGTTGGAATTCTGTTGCTTTTAAAATAATTTACCAAACCAGCAATTTGGCACCCCATGCTTGTGTCTCTCTTACTATCAATTTTTCCAAATCAGAAAAATAGGAATTCAGATTGGAATTGAAAGAGTTTGCTGTGAAATCACCTGATGTCATCGAAAACAGTCTATTAATCACAATAGACTGTTTTCGATGACATCATTCTGTCCCGCTTAGACTATTGCAATATCCTACTAACTGGACTCCCTGCTACTCATCTTTCACCTATGCAATCTGTTTTAAACTCAGCTGCACGAATTACCACACTCTCCCCAAAAACTGAACCTGCCCACATAATTCTCAGACATCTGTCATGGCTCCCAATTCAGCAGCGCATCAATTACAAAGTCCTTCTTCTGACCTTTAACGCTCTCCACACTGCTACCCCTCCTTACATCTCTTCCCTCATCTCCTATTATGTTCCTGGCCGCTTCCTTCGCTCAGCACACAACACACTTCTTGTTGCACTATCCACACACTCTGCCCTCTCCCATCTCAAACCTTTCTCGCTTTCTGCTCCATACCTATGGAACTCCATATCCCTCTCCTTACGTCTAGAACAATCCCCCTCTGTCTTTAAGTTTACCCTGAAGTCTTATCATCTGGAGCACTAGGACCATGCACTGCCTTTGGCCAAACTCAGCACTTGTAATCTCAGCACTTAACACCCTCTTACCCCATTGTATGTCTCCTTTTACCCATTTAGACTGTAAGGTCCTTGGGGCAGGGACCTCTCTCCCATTGTTTCTATGAATGTCGCACTTATTTCGTCCCCTCTTATTTATTGTAACATATGTCTATTGTAAGGCGCTGCGTACACTGTGTGGCTCCATATAAATAAAGATATACATACATACATACAAAGCTATAACGAATGACAATGTACTGTGGTGACCCACACTACTTGTGTGTTATCCATCCTCTTGAAAAATAATTTATATTGCTGGCACTTTGTGTACTTACTGTATGCCCACAACAGTGACTACAAAAAGTTAATCAGGACCTTGCAATCTAATTCATGGAACTGAACGGCTACTGTTCAACAACTCTAGCCCTCCAATCTTTCAAACTGCTAGGGGGCCCCCAAGCTGACCTGGCTTATAGCTCAGGGTGCTCGATACTCCCCTCCCCCCTTTTTTTCCCTTTATCCTCTCTTCCTACCCCTCTTCTGTCACCCTTCCTTCTTTGCTCCACACTTCGCCTTTTCTTCCTTTTTCCCTTTCTATCATCTCTCCCACCCCTCATGTATTTAAAATTCAGTCACTGCAGTGTCTTACACATACGTTTAATGTTCACTGTATTATTGATTTTGAAATGTTGTACTGGATTCCTTTTGAATGCATTTTGTTCCTTGTATTTACTTTCTTTTGAAATGTACCTATTCACAATACTTTCAGTGTGTACGGGCTACATAGGAATTGGAGAAGTGATAAACTGGAGAAGTCATCTCCACTTTATCATCTCTTAATCACCTCTTCATCACCTTAGTGAATCATCTCCATTGTTGATGGGATTCTTTCATTTTAACAGACATTTGCTTTGTAGGAAGAATGCTAAAATGACCATCATCCATTACCCATCTAACATTTGATTGCATTCAGGTTTATTTTACCCTTCAAGTGTCAAAGAGGTATTGGATACATCTCTGGCACTCAAACGGTTAATGCACTGTAGATAGGTTGCACTTCCTCATCTACTTTCAGAGATCTTATAATGAACTACTCATTAACTTCAAGAGAGTGAAAATAACCCTGATGTTGAACACAATGAAAGCCATGACATTATCAAAGAGAAAGCATACACCAATTATTTCTATAGGTTCCTTTTATGTCTTCTGCTGTCCTTCCTTTTTATATGTCTAGATCTTGTGGTTGTACCATGAGAGGCTCAAAAATCCATCACAATAGTCTTTTTAAGTGTTTCTTAGTCCAATGATGCCCAGTTTTCTTTGTTAGTACTTTACAGACACAAAATGGATAAAATAGCATTTGCTTTGAATTTAAAGGTACAAAATCAGTGACAATAGGGGCGATACACTAATATGATTTGATATAAAAATAAGCACTACAATTGGCGTTTCAGTGCTGATCCTGACTAACGCCAATTTATTGAAATACATATGCCAAAAAATATCTTCTGTATGCTCTTGTGCTGAGGGAAATGTAGCGGAGAAGTGTATGGACATTTCAGGGCCATTGTTCCCTCTGTGTCTTACTTAATGCTATGTACTGACAAGAGGCAGAGAAGACTGGTGGAACATGACTCCATTTTTATGGACATGCTATGGGGAGGTGTTCAGGACTTGCTCATATTAAAGACACATTGGGGGGAGTGGCCTGGCAGCCATCTTGAGCAGACGTGTAGGTTGTTGGCTCTGTCTCGGACTTACAGATTCTGCATTAATCCTCGGTATTACCTGGCTTTGGTGCCTCACAAACAAGCAGATTGTGCTTGTGACATCTTGGGCAGCTGGATGATACCACTCTGAACCTGGTGTGTGAACGGAGGTGACACCTGAACGCATCGCGGCTTAGGTCACAAAATCGCAACCTCGATTTTCAGAGTGATCGGTCGGGGTGAATACCAATCGAGATTCCTAGTGTGTTGCCAGGCCGCTTCCCCTTGGAGGGATTCTACCTACCAGGCTGTACTTGGAAGGATATACTGCAGAGTGAACACAGCAACTTTTTTCCCGGTATAGAGGCCACATTGCGGATCACATCACAGCCTACGGCCTGGATCTTTACTGTGGAACTGTGGCCCTGTGTCTGCTTGTGGGCTGTGAAACAGCTGCAGCTTCTCTTCTAGACCTGTGTCGACCTACCTGGTTTGAGTAAGCTCCTGATGGCCTATACTGCTCTGATTATATCAATGGCTGGCTGCGCCCCCCCCCCCCCCCGCCCATTAGATCTCCATCCTTTTTATTGTTTTGCCTCCCCAGTACTCTTCCCCTCCCCTTAGGCTTAAATATTGAACTCTATTTGCTGCTCTGATCTGGGGGCCCTCTTTATAGAGTGTATACCTTGCACTTGCACCCCAGTATACATTTTGAAACAAACTAGCTGGTGGCATCCATAATCTTTACTTACAACCTGTGAGGTCTTCTGAACAGTGGACCCGTGGAACTGTGTGGAGTATTACACACTACTTCCTTATCACTGATATTATACTGCATGCTGACCCTACTCCAGATCCTGCTGGGCGTTCTAGGAGTGACAGGCTACAATCTCTCTTAGGACTGGATTTGCGTGGGTTTTCTGCCCCATTCTACTTGGGTAGAATGGGCTTATAATTACCCGAAGACATCTATATCCTGACAGCTTGGGAGTCAAACCTGCGGCACTTGGTCTCCTGATTCAGCAGCCCTACACCTGCTAGTCCCGTTTGTCATTTTACCTGTATCTGTGCCCCCCATCTACTCTGTGTATATATTTCAGTGAAGCCTGAGGCTTCTTTGAAGATGGGCTATGGTTACTTCCCAATATAACATGTAAACTCAGTTCGATTCTTACTGACATGTGATATTGATCCCAAAATTATATTCGGCTGTGTGCTCCATTCTGGCCACTCAGTAAACACTATACTTTCTCATACGTCAGTTACAGTACCCCCTACAATGGGCAAGAAATAAGGTGAAATCAAAGCTAAACTAAGCAAGTATGCCAGGAAACAACTGGCAGAAGAGGCTGTACAAGCCATCATGGAGGCATCCTCGGCTCCCGCATCCCCGGCCTCTTCATCCTCTGATACTGGAGAACCGAGTACTTCACAATTCACTGATATCATGGTGGCTATTGCTACTTGCCAAAACATCCTTATCACAAAGACAGACTCTGCACAATTGGAAATAAATCTGTTACATGCCGACCATCAGGTCCTACGAGTAAAAATCACGGATACCCAGAGACGGATCCCTGCAGTAGAAGACACCATCCCATCTATATCTGAATCTCTTGAATCGCTAAAAACCCTGGTTAAGATGCTGCAAAGAAAAACAGATGTTCTTGAAAATAGGTCTAGGCGGAATAATATCCGCATCCTGGGGATTCCTGAAAGAGTGGAAGGTGATGATCCCACTAAGTTTTTGAATCTTGGCTGAAAACCACTCTGGGAACTGACGGCCTGTCCAACTCATTTGTGGTGGTACGTGCACATAGGGTCCCAATGACCAGACCACCCCCAGGGGCCCAAGCAAGGCCAATTATAGCCAACATCTTGAATTTCTGGGACCGTGATTCAATTCTACAATTAGCACAAATCAAGGGCCCTATTGATTATGAAAATAACCGTGTCTCCATATTCCCTGATTTCTCCCTTGAAGTTCAGAAGATGAGCCGCAGATTTATTGACATAAAAAGGAGGCTGAGAGATCGGAGCCTATCCTATTCCATGCACTATCCAGCCAAACTCAGGGTGATATATGAAAATTCTACAATGTTCTTACTTCTGAGACTGAGGCTGCATCCTGGCTGGAGGGCCCTGGGGAGGGGGGTCTGATTGGAGTATGCAGCTGTAGCTGTTTCCCCGTAGGGATGTCTATCTTTGCTGACCTGACAATGTGTCTTGCCACTGATGGCTAATCTATCACTTGGGGAACTGGATCAGCGCTGATGCTCCTCCTGGTGGACTCCCCCCTTGGTGGTTTACCCCATCCTGCCACTCTGGAACTTTGTACTCGGCTGCATACATGCTTTGGTTGTGGGGACTTTGTTGGATGGACTTCTGCTTCAGGCATGGTTCCCCTTCTCGCTGACACTATAGGTGTCTATCCTTTCACCCCTTGGAGTCTATTGGAGCTGGCAGGGAGAGAGTAACATTAACTAACTGAACGTTATGATGCAGCGGTTGATGTCATGGAGTGGTGACAGGAGATGGGGGGGTATGCCTTTCTCCTGTGAGGTGAGGGTAGGGGGGCAATGCTTAGGATACTGATGTATACTTTGTTAATGATTCTTAAGATGTATTATTCTATGAATAGGGATGAGGTGGGGCTCTGCTGGGGGGGGGGGCGGTCCATCTGGGGGATGTTGGTGTCTGGGACCGGACTGGGTTTTCTGGTTGGGCACTGGTACTACCGTTGTCTAATGACAACTGTGGGTGGTCTTGGGACTATAGAGGTAGATATTTAGACTATATAGGTCATGTATAATTTCCGTTGAGCTTGATCGGGGCAGAGACATCACCTATTTAATGATCCATTCGGGTTTGCACATGTCATTTTCATGTTAAATTCATGATTTTTGTGTGTGTCTCCTTGGCCGAGTTTTGGGATGAGGTCTCCATCAATTTGGGGGGGTGGGGACAGGGAGGGGGTTTGGAGGGGGGATTTGGGCAGTTCTGGAGCACAGTATTCTTGGTTGGTTTCTGGGTTTGGGGTTTAGGGCTCACTGTCTCTCACTCTCACTCTCTTACATGGCCTACTATGGAAGTGGTATACACAGAAAGCTGTAATGACGGTGAATGGGTATACATTTCTTTCCTGGAATGTCTAAATGATCACATAAAGAGGTCTTTGATATTGAACCACATTAGAAAACAGGTCCCCGATGTGATCATGTTACAGGAAACTCATTTGCGGGGGGGGAAACCAGGTCCTTTAGTAGACATTGGCTGCAGTCACTTTATCATTCCACATACACTTCGTATGTTAGGGGAGTGTCCCTGATGGTGTCCAGGCGGACCAAGTTTGAGTTTATAGATCTTAAGTCTGATCCTAATGGCAGGTATTTATTTTTTACCTGTAGACTGTATGGAGCCCTGTTCATCCTCTTTAATATCTATATCCCTCCTCCATTTACCGTCCTGGTCCTTGAGGAGGCACAAACATATATTTCAGACAAGACTGATTACAGTATTATTTGCATGGGGGACTTCAACATGGTTATGGATGCTGAACTGGATAGAAGAGGGGGATACGACAAGAGATAGCCCCACTCAAATTGGACAATTCAAGACTCTGATTGATGATATGTTCCTAGTGGATGCCTGGAGACTTTAACACTCTGGAGACAGAGGCTACTCATGTCATTCTGCTACTTACAAAACACTGTCCAGATTGGATTATGCATTTTTTCTCTGAATCAGTTAGATCTATTATGACGGACTGTGAGTTCCTACCTAGGGTGGCATCGGATCATTCTCCCCTGCTGGGTGCTGTTGTTCCTAGGAGGGAGTGGAAGCGTAACCCTTTTTGCTTAACAATAGATCACATCAAGCAGTCCCACTCTGACACTATTCAATCATACTTTGACTTAAGTGTGAACTCGGCCTCCCCAAGGGTGGTTTGGGATGCTGCTAAGGCAGTGGTGAGGGGTTCTTTTATAGTGGACATTGCTAAACATCGGATACATAGGAAGCAAGAAATTGAAATGTTGGAGAGGGAGTCAGCTGAAAGACTCTTCGTTGAGAGGGGTGACTCAGATTCATATTCTAATTTTGCTGTTGCGTCTCCCAATCTCTCCATTAGAGTAGCCGTGATAAATGCTAGTCGTGTTTTTTTTCAGTGTCATAATATATTTGAAAATGGGGATAAGGCGGGCAAATTGATGGCCCATTTGGTTACGGAAAGTAGGGATCCCTCTTTTGTCCCAGCTGTCTTTGATGGGGCAGGCTCGTTGATATTGGAACCTACTTCTGTCCTCTCCCAGTTTGCCTCCTTTTATAAACAGTTGAATGGATCTAAAACAGGTAGGACAGAAGGACAGACAGAAGTTTACTTGGAGGACTGTGATCTTCCTATTTAGTCTTAGGACCATAGGCGTATGCTGGACTCACCTATTTTGTTGAGCGAGGTGGTTGAATCTATTAGGACTTTGCTGACTGGAAAGTCTCCGGGTAGAGACGGCCTACCAGCTGAATGGTACCGCTCTTATACAGATGTATTGGGACCACATTTGCTCAACACCTTTTATGATGCTCTTGATTGAGGAGCTCTTCCAGGCTCTCTTACTGAGCCCTCTATTGTAGTTCTGCCCAAGCCGGGTAAGGATCCGAGATATTGTGACTCCTACCACCCCATTTCCCTGCTCACCACTGATGTCAAAATTCTAGCTAAGATTCTAGCGGCTAGACTTAATATGTGTAATGGTTTGTTTGACACACAGACACAGTAGGTTTTGGATAAAACACAATTTTATTGAAGAATAACAATAACCCTCACGGGTCCTGTAATATATATACAATATAGTACAGACACAAGACAGGTTATAATGAGGTAGGCCCACACGGGTCCAGTATATGCAGGAAATCCAGAGTACAATATACTGACACTGGTCAGGCAGTTCTCGTGTGATTCACAGTAGGACAGCACTGAATGGATTACTATAAGGCCGAGAGTACTGACAGGCCCTAATAGTGCAAGGCCCTTTAAGAAGCTCAATCAAAAAGAGAAAGCACCAAATCGAGTAACGCCCAAAAGTAATGGAGACCAGAACAACTGGTGGACTGCCGTAGCAGTAATGGAGACTGAGCAACTTGTGAACTGCTGAAGCAGTAACGGAGACTGAGCAACTCGTGAACTGCCGCAGCAGTAATGGAGACTGAGCAACTTGTGGACTGCCGTAGCAGTAACTGAGATTAAGCAACTTGTGGACTGCTGTAACAGAAACGGAGACTGAGCAACTTGTGAACTGCTGTAGCAGTAATGGAGACTGAGCAACTTGTGAACTGCCATAGCAGCAACGGAGACTGAGCAACTTGGACTGCTGTAGCAGTAACGGAACTGAGCAGCTTGTGGACTGCCGTAGCAATAACGGATATAGCGCAACTTGGACTGCCGTAGCAGTAACGGAACTGAGCAGCTTGCCCCGAGAGGCACCCAACCAAGGACTGCTCGGAAGTGAGAACGCAGAGAAGTGTCGCCTAGGCGACACCGAGGCAACGGAGGCCAGACTGCAGTGAACTGTCCGGAGACAGTGAGGATCCTGACACCATCCTAACCAGAGACCGGATAAGGCGTGCAGGAGGGGTACGCAACCACAGTAACCCAGCTGGGCCGGAACCACACAGAGAACAGGAACGTCAGCCAATCTGAGTCGGTACACCAAGTAGGAACGTCAGCCGGACCGGTTCGATACACAGAACAGGAACTTCAGCCAATCCGAGTCAGTACACAGAGCAGGAACGTCAGCCAGGCCGAGTCGATACATGGAGTAGGAACGTCAGCCAATCCAGGTCGGTACACAGGCAGGAACGAGATGCAGAATAGTCAGACAGTCCAGGTCGGTACACAGGCAGGAACAAGATGCAGAATAGTCAGACAGTCCAGGTCGGTACACAGGCAGGAACAAGATGCAGAGTCGTTAGGCAGGCCGGGTCGGTACACTGAGATCACACGAATAACAGGAACAAGCGCTGGTACGGAAACACCACGAAAGGGCACTGTACACTTGGTGCTGCTCTGGCATGGAGGGGGAGGTTGGGCACTATTGCCTTCTCGGGGAATGTGGGTATGACTGGTGTGGCTGGGGGGGTGGGGGAGAGTGATCTAGGGGAGTGAGGGGATGGGGGGAGGGTTACTGGGTAGGGGGGGAGTTTTAAAAGGGGGTAAAGCATTTATGGGCTGTGTTGGACTGATCGCATTGTGTACTCTGTACTTTACTGTCATGTATGTACTGAGATCCTGGTAACATGTACCCCATATGTTTAATTTTGTATGCGATTGGCCTGGTATGGCTTGTTAATTAAAAACAATTTGAAAAAAAAAAAAGGATCAGACACATTAAAGTGTGATGCTCTGTTCCACTGTAAAACATACCTGAAGGTGTAACCACATGAAAATGAACTGCTGCTCACATGGGTTTGTTCATGCACCTCAATATATTATTATTTGTACCTCAACATGAAATGGACATAAGGATTATTATATTCATACCTGGGAACTTCTTCATTGGGACTGCCCAGAGGAGAGCCCTCTGGTGTCGATGAGGGGAGAGAAATGACGCGATTTGCATAATAAAAGGGGCGGGGCATAATCACAAGTGGGGAGCGGAACTTCTAAAGAAGAGACTGGGGAAGGAGGAGAAGAGGGCGGGAGTGGGAGGAACAGGGTAGGATTGAGCACAAGTGGGAAGAGTTTCATAAGAAACTCCCCACATTCAGAGAATCAGACTCTGCCCCAGAGACCCGGTAATTCAGTGTCAAAACTCTAGTCTCCGGGGCAAAACAGGAGAGTTCCCAGCTATGATTATATTATATTGTACGTTTAATATTGAGATGGAATTTCTAAGAAGTGCAGCAATTCTGGGGGAAAACCACTTTCCCTTAGGGCAGGGTGGGGTATCGCTTTGCCCTGAGGGCCAGATCTCTTAAAAGAATGCCTTAGGAGCACCACAGTTGTATGGTATATCCAAACAGAACAAAGGGCACTTGATGTTTGTGTGTAAGTGTGTTTTGTATATGTATGCGTGTGTGTCTTTGGAATGCCACAGATGTATGGGATTTCCATACAGAACAAAGGATATTTTATGATTGTTTGCATGTGAGTGTGTTTTGTGTATGTTTATGTGTCTGAGTGTATGACTGTATGTGTGTGTGTTTATGTGTGCCTTTATGTGTGTGACTGTGTGTATATGACTTGTTTTGTATGTGTGTGTATATATGCGTGTCTTTGTGTGTGTATGTATGTTCATGTATGTTTGTATTGTGTGTGTGTGTGTTTATTTTTATGTGAGTGTGGGTTGTGTGTGTTTACATGGGTCTGTTTGGTTATGTTTTGTGTATATTTGTTTATGTGTGTGTATGCCTGTGTGTGTATATGCATGTGTATGTATATGTGTGTGTGCTTATGTCTTGTGTGCTGGGTATGTTTATGTGTGTCTGTTTTGTCTGTCTGTGAGTGTTTATGTTTTGTATCTGTGTGTGTGTGTGTGTGTGTGTGTGTGTATGCCTGTATGCATATGTGTGTGTGTGTGTGTGTATGCCTGCCTGCATGTGTGTTTGTGTGTGTGTGTGTGTATATATGCCTGTATGCATATGTGTGTGTGTGTGTGTGTGTGTGTGTGTGTGTGTGTGTGTGTGTATGCCAGTATGCATATGTGTGTTTTTGTGTGTGTGTCTGTGTGTGCATATATGTATGTGGGTGTGTATGTGTGTATATATATGTATTATAAACAGAACCCCTGAAAAATACCCTAGCCTCACTACAAGCGTGCCCCCTTCCTGACTTACATAGAACTTAGTTGTTTATACTGAAAGTTCTACTCTTTACACCCATTGTGCCAAGGGGCAGCAGTATGGCAATATATGGGCATTTCAAGGTGTTCCATCTCTCTCTGCCATGTTTCTCAACACTTTCTAACAAGGCACAAAGGAAACTGCTATAACCTTGGTCTATTTTCTTGAGCCTGTTATAAGGAACTGCTCGGTCCTTAGCAGTGGTGTAGTGTGCGCCCTGGCATGTACTAAAGTAATCATATGTTATCATACACATAAAGGTGTAAGGAACATGATTATTTTGCCAATATAAAGACAAACATATTGGTAACACAAGTTTGTTTAATTAATATTTGCTTTTCTGTAATTTTTTAGGAACCACACAGTTATTTGTTTCTTTATTAGTGGTTTCTTTAAAGAGCCACTGGGATGTGCAGTGCATTGCTATGCATTGCACAACCATCACGTTCTTAACCCATTGAGTACCAGTGGGGTATCCAACACAGTACCCCCAGGCACTCAAAGGGTTAATGGATTTACCAGTTGTTTAACACCACTGCAGATTATATTTACATATAAATTTATATCTGTCAATTTTTCAGTGGACGGTAACTGGGAGGCTTGGAGTGAATGGTCAGTCTGCAGCCCAGAGTGTGAGCACCAGCGTGACAGGGAGTGTACAGCTCCTGCTCCGAGGAATGGGGGCAACTCGTGTGAAGGAGTCAGCCAGGAGTCTGAAAACTGCACAGATGGATTGTGCATTCAGGGTAAATATATCATATATTGTACTGAAAACTGTTTATTATACTTAACAGCTGTCAAATGAAGTCATTCTGAGGCAAGCCAACTGTAACACAGAAAATAAAATAAAACTCCCATTGATTTAAATGAGACTTTAACCTCCTGAATATTAGAGAGGTCTGCTACGCATTTCAAAGCAATGCATTGGAAATAGTGCTAGCATTCAAGGATGTAAAAACCCTACTTAAAGGGGAAGTAACATCTCCAAATAGGAACCTCGCTTATCTTACTATGGATGGAAAATCCTAATGGCCCTTAAGATTTTTTGCTCTTTTTCATCTTTAGCATCTTAAGCCAGTCTTGAATGAGATTTCCATGATAACTGATGGCATTGTTTTCAGACTGAAGCAGGCAGGGTGCCCCATAGCACCAGAGGGATACACAGTGCATTGTGAAGCAATGTGGTGCACAGCCCTCTGTTGCTTTAAGGGTTAAAATGAACATGTGCAATGAGCAGAGACTGTGATACTGTGGTCCTTTTTGCAGCTGTAACTGTCATGTCTTCCTCCATGGACATGATATTTAGGATATTTTGAACCAGGATGGAAGGGAAATGTTCAGAAAAGCCAATATGATTTTTTAGCCGTGATAAGGTACTTATAGGGGCCAACATGTTTTTTTGGCCAAGGTATAAGGCAGGTGTTATTTCTCCTTTAAATCTCTAGGGATTTTTATTTGTCCCTTATGGAGCAGCTGGTTTGCCCCACAATTGCTCTACTTTATCATTGTACATAAAGCTTTGTGAATAATGGCTTTAGAGACCTGGCTGCAATTAAAAAGCTTAACCCTTTGAGAGCCAGAGGGGTACGCAATCCTTGACTTAAAAGGTCTTGACTTAAAGGGTCTTCTATGTGTGCTTGCAAACCAAGCACACGTAGGATACCTTTTAAGTGATGTATTTCTTTTTCATTAACTCGATCTCGGCTCTTTTGCAGAGCCGCCAGCTGATCCCTGGAGAATATTTCCCTGCTGTCAGCTAGAATGCTGACGTCAGTCAGGGGCCAACTTTGTAAGCGGTTATCTCTCAAACCATAAGGGTTTGAGAGATGGCACTGGAGGCATTTTTCTTCTTTTTTTAATGGCTACAAAACAGGGATTAGTAATTTTGAAGTATTACTATCCCTTTAACACCACATTCAGCAGGTCACCTTGATGAAAAGCGCAAGATTCTGTCACCGCATTAAACGTCACTGCTGCTTCTGCCTTGCCCAACTAATTGCCTAGAGAGCGTATGTCACTGCCTCACAATGTACAAGCTGGGCTACAATCCCCATCACCTTCATTCAATGGCCAGCTGAATACATTAAACAAAGCATTCCAAAATGTCCTAAAGAGTTGCTGGGCGCTGCACCGGGCTCTGTCCCTCTTCTCTGCATGCAGAATGACAAGGCAAAGCAGAGCATGCCCTTTACAACTTGTTGCTTTACAGTGCATTGGAGATCTCTATAGGATTCAAAGTGTTAAGCCCCTCATTTAAATCATTGGGAATTTTAATTTGTCTCCTATAGTGGAGTTGTTATACCCCAGAATTGCTCTTCTTTAGCTTATTTCATGTGGCCACATGGCTTTATAACAGAGTTGGCGAATAAAATACAACTGCTAAAAAAAAATAATTAAAATGTGCTGCGCTTGTATAAAAAACAAAAAGAAATGCAGTTAAATGGTCATTTTTATTATTTTATTTTTTGTCCTGAAGTAACTTCACCAAATCATGCAATAATGTACAACTGCTTGATGTGTTTTGTTTTTTATGACTGTTTTTTCCTGGAATCCTGGAATTAGAATGTAACTGGTAGAGTAACCCCATTGTGATGTTATTTTTGTCTGGAATGAAGGTAGTTTGTACGAGCTCTAAAGCTAACAATGGAATCATATAAAACATCATGTATTGTAACAGAAAGAATTCTGCTTTTATCACAACAGTGACGTTCAGTCTTTGGCCTTTAAGCATAGATGCAGAGATGCTGATTACTAAGAAAAGTAATGCCATTATGGAGCAAACCAATTACACAATAGGGGTCTTTATGAAATATATAAATTATAAGGCTTTTTCTTCTGAGTAATACAAGGACACTGCTACTCCAGACAGTTGTTTTATTCAGAAGTTATAACACTTCAAATTGTCAGGAAGTGAATGACAGCGTGTTTCATTTCTGAAAGCTCTAACTGACTCAGCACTTTCTATTGCATTCTATAGAGAACTGTTTGTCAGTGACTTTGCCACAGAATGCATCAGAGAAACTAACTGAAAACTGGCCACTAGAGGGCACCATTAATGCTACAAAACAAGAGTTTAAACTGTAATAACTGTGGAAATATACATCTTACTCAACAGGAAAAGCCTATAGTATATGTTTTTATTTTTTAAAAAAGTTTATCGCTCCTTTAAATGTGACTTTTAAGCCCTTTAATGCTAGAATGGTCTCCAGTGCATTGTTTTATAAACATCTCTACATTTCAATCAATACAGATTTTTGTTTGTTCCCTGGGATGCTGCTGGCTTGCTCCAGAATTGGTGCAATATCTTTCTGTCTATGGAGCTGACAGTGCATCACGCTTTTCATGGATGTATTTAAACACTGGGAATGCTTTTTGCTCCCTATGGTGCAGTTGGTTTAACACCCCGTAAATTGCTTCAGTCCCACTTATTACATCAGCCTCATAATCTTTTATTGTATAGTGGCCAGGCAATACATTAGACAAAGATGTCCTGAAATTACATTTATTCTTCCACTCCTATAAGGAGCATATTTGTAAATTACATTGATAGCTGCCCAATACCTTACTTTTGTCAAATGTTATAACATACTTTCTTAATATTGATTTTATCACATGCCATGTTTGGTGATGTCATGTCCCCTCTTTGCCTTATAGGGTATGCAACGTAGCTAATTTACATACAGTGCCATGCTGAGAGGGCATGTGACATCACCATTTAGTCTAGTGTGATACATGAATTTTTGGATGTAGATTAAAAATATTGCAATTTTGAGTTACAGAGCCACTTTATTTTAATTTGACACTTGATACAGAGCCACTTTATTTTAATTTGACTGTTTCATTAGCTTTGTATGTGGTTCATTTCTAGGGTAGCATGTATTTCCTTTTGTTTAAACTATTTTTGTTTAAGCCCTTCAGGATCTTAGGGGTACCCGAATGCACTGCACACCTCCCTGTCCCTGAATAGATTAACCCTTTGAGTGCCAGAGGGGTAAGCAAAGCATTGCAAAGCAATGCATTGCCTACTCCTCTGGCACTCAAAGGGTTAAGATAACCTTACCCGTTTAATGTAGTTTATAGCTTACATCATCAGCAGCTACAGGCACATAGGTATCAAAGCAGTATCCTTTAGAAAGTTACAAAAATCTTGAAATCTATAACCATAAAAGGTTCTTTATCTCTTGTATGTGTGTTTGTGAATGGTCAAGAGCTGAGCAGAAAACTAGGACACCGTTGGCCAATGAGTCAACAGATCCACGAGTTAAATGTGTGGCTGCTTGCACTATTTACTTCTTCCAGTGGACTCCAATGGCATTCAGTGGCATAGCTGATGTCAACAGAGAGGTCTCACTTTTCAACACTTTATGGTGCAGTATGATGGAGACCTCTAGCATCTGAGGGGTAAACAGTTTAATCTATACAGCAGTAACTCATCTTCATTCACAGCACTGAAGTAAAGGGTAATTAGGCTTTATAAAATCTATTCAAACACCCAGACATTAGAGTTTATAATGCACAGTACAGCATCAAAACCTATTTATCATACAAATGTTATCAAAGTACAAGAGGCGTAATCTCCGATTACAACAAAGCTTATCTCTATTGCAGGCTGATCCTCACTGCTTTTCATAGAAACGGCATTCAAGGGCCTATAGTTAATACTGAATAGTTGCATTCTGTGAGCTCTTCTCTCTGTGACTGATTGCAGATGGGGAGGTGAAAAGATCTCAGCCCTTCATTCATTATCTTAGCAGCAAGGTCCCATTGGCACAAAACAGCATCTGCTATCACTTGGGCATTCAGATTTCTTACTTTATGAAAGATGCTTTAATCCCTACAATGCTGAAAGGGCATCTGAAATGTGCCTTTTGTCTCCCCTCCACCAGAAAATGGTTTAATATTCCACCCAAGTATCCATGGCACACAAAAACAAAAATAGCAATGGAGAACAGAATAATAGTGATAGAAACATCCACATATAAACATACACAGCTGTAAATGGACTCCAAAGGAAAACCATGATGGGCCACACTCAGGTCAATTTGTAGTTTAAAGGAGCAGTACATTTTTATTATGAGAAACAGAAAAACATATATTGTAAAGCTTGTCCCCAGGGCCGGATTTCCCAATAGGAAGACTAGACACCTGTGTAGAGCTCCAAATTTTGAGGGGCGCCTCAGCTGTGCTGACCACACCCACATTCTGAAGTGTGGGTGGGGCCAGAGCAATCTCTGTATCCATGCAGTAGCTTATAAACCCTTTTACAGGCTATTATTTAACCCCTTGGATGCTAGTGAGATCTCCGCAATGCATTGGAGATCTCTGTAGCAACCAAGGGGTTAAAGCTTTTATGTCCTTGCTTGTTGTAGGCCAAAGGTATATTCTGTGCCAAGAAACAATGGATGAGACTGGTGGCATGGTCATGTGAGGAGTGGGGTGTGGCCATGGGCGGAGCTAAGGGTGTCCAGAGTGCCTTGCCTAGGGGGGCCTGGAACGTAAATCTAGCCCTGCTTGTCTCACCGGGGCTGGATTTACATTCCAGGCACCCCTAGACAAGGAAATCTAGGTGTCCTTAGCTCAGCCCATGGTCACACCTCACTCCTCACATGACCCCACCCCCCAGCCCTATCTGCTGTTTAATGGTGTAGAAAATACCCTTGGCTTATAACAAGGAAGAACAAAAAAAAAGCTTCAACCACTTCGTTGCTGCAGCGATCTCCAACTCATGTGTTGGAGATCTCTTTAGCATTTAAGGGTTTACATAATGGCCTGTAATGGTATACAGAACTGGTGCCAGGATACTGTAATTGCTCTGGTCACACCCACAACTCAGAATTCAGATGTAGCCAGCACAGCTTATGTGGCCCTTAAAATTTGGAGCTCTAGACAGTTGCCTACTCAGCTTATCGGGAGATCCAGCCATGTGTCCTGCTGAGTAAAACAAAGATATTCCCACTGCTGGAAGATGCTCCTTTTATTTTTTATATTTAAATGTTAGTAACAGTGCCACCTAATGTCCAGGCAGTTCTTCCATGACAGTCTATGAGCCTCAGATTAAAGTTCCCCATAGAATTTGATAGTAACAGATACAAAACTTTGTGACCGTTTGAGCCATAATAACTATTGAATGACTAGGTGTACCTTTGTTATTCTCAGCAGGAAAAAGTACTACAGAATACACAGTTGTTGTTATTTTTGTTTTTCCCAAAATGAAAACTTACCAAACTTTTAACCCATTGAGTGCCAGTGAGGTATCCAATGCATTAAACCTTTGCCAGAGGAGGTGCCTTGAAGTGGATTGCACACCCCCCTGAAACTCAAAGGGTTAAACTTTCTATCATCAGACAAGATTATAGGATGTTGTACTGAAATGAACTGGTGACTACCCCAATAACAAAGGAACTCCTTTACCTCTGTTAACCTTTTGAGCACCAGGAAATTCACTGTTCATTGCAGTAATATGTTAAATGACCTCTCTAGTATCCACTGCCCATGGACGATATGCCATCCTCACCTAAAATTAACTTTCATGTGGTTGAATAATGTTACTGATTTCTAATATATTTTCCAAAATGAAGGCTCATTGCTTTACTGCATTTAAAACAATGCTTGTTACTGTGCAATAGGCGCTATGACCTCTTTCAGTGTTAACACTCTCAGTGGGTAAAGGAGCAGGTAATGCCTTGTGTCACTTCTAAAAGAGACTGGATGTACCATTCAGAAGATCACTGCAACTAATACTAACCCCCCTATCCCTAATACCAACCCCCCTATCCCTAATACCAACTCCCCTATCTCCAATACCAACTCCTCTATCCCTAATACTAACTCCTTTATCCCCAATACCAACGTCTCTATCCCTAATACCAACTCCCCTATCCCTAATACCAACTTCTCTATCCCTAATACTAACTCCTTTATCCCTAATACCAACTCCTCTATCCCTAATACCAACTCTTCCATCCCTAATACTAGCTCTTCTATCCCTAATACCAACCCCCCTATCCCTAATACCAACTCCTCTATCCCTAATAACAACTCCTCCATCCCTAATGCCAACTCCTTTATCCCCAATACCAATGTCTCTATCCCTAATACCAACTCCCCTATCCCTAATACCAACTTCTCTATCCCTAATACTAACTCCTTTATCCCTAATACCAACTCCTCTATCCCTAATACCAACTCTTCCATCCCTAATACTAGCTCTTCTATCCCTAATACCAACTCCTCTATCCCTAATACCAGCTCTTCTATCCCTAATAGCAACTCCTCCATCCCTAACACTAGCTCTTCTATCCCTAATACCAACTCCTCTATCCCTAATACCAACTCCTCCATCCCTAATACTAGCTCTTCTATCCCTAATACCAGCTCTTCTATCCCTAATAGCAACTCCTCTATCCCTAATACCAGCTCTTCTATCCCTAATACCAACTCCTCTATCCCTAATACCAGCCCTTCTATCCCTAATACTAACTCCTCTATCCCTAATACCAGCTCTTCTATCCCTAATACCAACTCCTCTATCCCTAATACCAGCTCTTCTATCCCTAATAGCAACTCCTCTATCCCTAATACCAACTCCTCTATCCCTAATACCAACTCCTTTATCCCTAATACCAACTCCTCTATCCCTAATACCAACTCCTCCATCCCTAATACCAATCCCTAATACCAATTCCTCCATCCCTAATACCAACTCTTTTATCCCTAACACCAACTCCTATCCCTAATACCAACTTATCCATCCCTAATACCAACTCCTATCACTAATACCAATTCCTCCATCCCTAATACCAACTCCTCTATCCCTAACACCAACTCCTTCATCTCTAATACCAACGCCTCTATCCCTAATACCAACTCCTTTATCCCTAATACCAACTCCTCCATCCCTAATACAACTCCTTTATCCCTAACACCAACTCCTATCCCTAATACCAACATCTCTATCCCTAATACCAACTCATTCATCCCTAATACTAACTTCTCCATCTCTAATACAAACTCTTCTATCCCTAGTACCAACTCCTTATCCCTAACACCAACTCCTCTATTCCTAATATCAACTCCTATCCCTAATACAAATGAATCCATCCCTAATACCAACTCCTCTATTCCTAATACCAACTCCTTCATCCCTAATGCCAACTCCTCTATCCCTAATACCAGCTTTTCCATCCCTTATACCAACTCTTTCATCCCTATTACCAACTCCTATATCCCTAATACCAACTCCACTATCCTAACACCAACGCCTCTACCCCTGATAATTCCTCTATCCGTAATACCAACTTCTCTATCCCTAATACCAATGCCTCTATCCCTAATACCAACTCCTCTACCCCTTATAATTCCTCTATCTGTTATAGCAACTCCTCTCTCCCTAATACTAACTTCTCTATCCTGAATATCAACTCCTCTATCCCTAATACCAACCTCTCTATCCATTATATCAACTCCTCTATCCCTAATACCAACTCCTCTATCCCTAATACCAACTTCTCTATCCATTATATCAACTCCTCTATCCCTAATACCAACCTCTCTATCTATTATATCAACTCCTCTATCCCTAATACCAACTCCTCTATCCATAATATCAACTCCTTCATCCCTAATACCAATGGCTTTAGGCCTAATACCAACTCCTCAATCCCTAATACCAACTCCTCTGTCCCTAATACCAACTCCTCAATCAATAATACCAACTCCTATATCTCTAATACCAACATCTCTATCCCTAATACCAACTCCTCCATCCCTAATAACCTCTTTATTCCTAATATCATCTCCTCTATCCCTAATACCAGCTCCTCTATCCCTAATACCAACTCCTTTATTCCAAATACCAATATTTTCAAGATTTTCTCAGGAGTGGGCAAGGAGGTTAAGCCCCCTGCTCACTCCTGTGAAAATAACACCCTATGCTGTACCAATGGGACAGGCAGTACAGAGAAGTTTTGTATAACTCATCCTTACTGCATCCCCAGGTGTGTTTGTCTCCTGAAGTAATTAAGCCACATGATGCTTCCTCTTTAACGTAGAGTTTCAATCAATATTAAGCATGTAGGTTGTGGCCGAACAGTGACCCACTGTGGTTCACTCACCTCTCATGAGAATGGGCGCATTGTTTTCTTTAGACCTGTAGATGTAGTTCCATTGCTACCATGCAGATAATTAGCATAATGTGCCACATTGTGCCATCAAAAACTTCTTACAGAAAAAATTGTTGGTAAAACATACAGGCAGATTGTAATTATCTTTAAAACAAACTAAATTGTTTAAGTTGACAGTTCAACTTTAAGGGCATATGTTACAAAAGACTAAAAAGTTTAATTGTTTGTACTGCACATCATAGCTTAAAACTTGGCATTGTCCCTGAGGACCTCAGTAATCCTATCCCTCAATGGATGTTGCCAGACAACTCCATCTCATGATCGGCATGTGGCTTCCTAATTACCGTGTTGTGAATGTCTATGTTCTTTGTACTGATCTGTTCACCATGGGCAGACATGAATTCAGGCTCTTTGTTCCTCTGTGGTATGAACACCTATGAGGAAGCAGTTTCCCATTTGTATCCACTGAATATTTATGAACTTGACAAGCCCCTGGGCCAGCACAGATGGGTACCAAGAACATAAGAGGATAGACGTTTGCCATTTCACAAAACTAAGTAGGCACAAACTTAATTAAGTACCCTAAAAAAATGGTGTAAGCCAACAGCACCATGGGAGACAAGTAAAACTTCCATTGATTTAAATGGAGCTATTACCACAGAGAATACTAGCAAGGACTCTAATCCATTGTTTTGCAATGCATTGGAGAACTTTCTAGTATTCTTGGGGTTAAAAAGCTCAATTTAAATCAATGAGAATTTATGTGGAACAATGCCTTGTACACCTCTATGGTCCTTAATCCCTTAAGGACCAGTGATGTGCCAGGACCGTTACGAGTGTCTCTGTATTAAGGACCGGTGACTGTCCTGACATATCATGATATTTTTATCTTGTGGGCAGCCTGTGATAATGCATGGAGTCTAAAACTGACTCTTCCAAGACTGAAGCAATCAGTTTCAGCCTCTCTTTCTGAGAGGTGGTACATGTGATCACACGCATGTACAGGCTCCACAGATGTAGTCTATGCAGTTCTTAAAGGGATAGTAATACTTCATTTTATCTTTATTTTATTTTGTAGGCATTAAAAAAACATGAAGAACGATATAAGTCTTATCTCTCAAACCTTTATGGTTTAAGAGATATTCACAAGCAAAGTATCCCCCCCCCCCCCCGTTCAGCCAGATCAGAAGGGAGGTGCCCAGGTAGACTGCAGAGAGGGACAATCTTCAATTAAGATAAGGGAAAAAGCTGAAAAGCTTGTCAAGGGGGAAAGGACTTTCATTGTTTTCATACAAAGAATATTGTCCCCTGCTGTTATCTGTCTTGTCTTACAACCAAATTCACATCTGAGAAGAGATGGCTTACACTAGGAAAAAGGGGCGGGAGGGGGAAACTTTGCTTGTGAATATCTCATAAACCATAAAGGTTTGAGAGATAAGACATATCGTTCTTCGTGTTTTTTTAATGCCTACAAAATAAAATAAAGATAAAATGAAGTATTACTATCCCTCTAATGGTAAAAAGTATCAGTCTCTGCTGGTCCTTCAGGGATTAAGGAGCTAAACCTTTCTAGCAGTGAAGGGTTTTAAAGGACCATTTAAATCAATGGGCATTTGTATTTTCCCATAGTACACTTGGTTTACTGAAATGGTGTCCATTTTGTTTGTGGAGGCACTGCGAACACTTCATTGCACCAAAGGGATTTATTTTGAAGTGGAGCACTTCTGGAGCAAACCTACTGCTCAACTGATTTAACCTTTTGAGTGCTGTACACAACTCATTGCCCACTGGCACGCAAAGGTTTATAAGAGGCTTTAAAACCCTTTGATGCTAAAGAGGTCTCCAACAAGTTACTAAGCACTCTATTGGAGGCTGCTTTAGCATTTAAGGGGTTAAAATCCAATTTAAATCAATAACAAATTTAGGAATTTGTATTTTTTTTTTCCATAGTGCATTTATTTTGTCCCAGAATTATTCTCTATGCATATGGCATTAGAGCTGTAAGAGGGCAGAGGGCTACAATCTGGCAGACTGGCATAGTAATGGTAGTGGGGAACTAAAATAGCAGCTATACATAGTTTAGATTCCCCTCTTATGCTGTCAGTTGATGTACCTTGTTGGAATGATCTGTAGTCGATAGAAAAGTAGAAGTGATTAGGGAATGAATGGCATAGACTGCTCTTTGATTGTACATAATTACAGTCATGAAAAAAAAAAGACAACCTTATTTTTCATACATTTTTAATGTTTATCTCATTTGCTGCTGTTTATAATATCACATCTTAAAATGTTGCTGTCACTTAGTACAGAATAGATCATTTTAAAAGATCTTTCAAAATTACCCTTTTTATTTAGCCATTTTTGTTTATCTTAAACAATAGTTTGAGAGATTTAGCTTTATTTATTTTGCAGCTTATGCAAATTAGGCAACACAGGCTGACATGCCAGCAAGAAACTAGCATTCCATATTGCTCCCAGTCCCAACTGTCACATTCTGCTGGCCCGTGTTAGCTAATTTGTGTAAACTGACAAACAAAACTATATATATTGCATTAACTATTGTTTGAAATAGAGAATAACTAACCTAAATATAGGTGATCATCTATTTGTTATAAAGTAAGAGTTCTACTTTAACCCTTGCTACAGACATCTACAATGCATTTCAATGCATTGGTTATGCCTCTAGTATCCAAGTGGTTGACGGGGAATTGAAATGTTTTATGGAAGTTTGTGTCAACCACACACAAATTTGTAGAGTTCTGCATGCAACCCCAGAGATTGCTACTGTTGGATTCTTACTTCTGAGTTTGGCCTCACATCACTGTGAACTGTGAAGTATGAAGTTGTGCATTTCAGAGTTTCTTGATGATCAGAGAGAGTGTTCCCACGGAAGCAGACCTGCAAACAGAGCAATATATGATAATTACCCTTTGACTAATTTAGATTTTTCAAGTTGAGGTTTCAGTTCCATAATCTGGCCACAATATGTTCAAGCTTGGCTGCCACATCAAGACAAATTACAATAATATCGGATACTGTCTGGATTTTGTAATCATTGTAATTTGAACATTAGGGTGGGATATTGCACTGATCTCTCTCGCACCAGTGTAATGAGCATCTGCAAGGCTTCCATTCTCACTGATTGACATCACATACCCCTGATTTAGACTGTCCTTCAAAGAGCAGACGTATCATTTGCTAAACATTATTTAAAATCAATTTAACTGCAATTATGTTGCTTTACTGAAATGACTGTATGTAACTGGTTTCACATTGAACAATCTATAAGCATGAGCAAGTCCAGATGGATTAAACAGGTAGCCAGAAACCCCACTTGTACTATTTTGACCCTTATCAGATAAAAGCTTTATCTTTGAAACAATGAGAAATACTTGCTGCTGTTGTGCTTGGGCTGGGCAACCTGTGACCCTCCTCCAGCTCTTGCTTAACTACAGTTCAACAATTCAACCAGTTGTCTGAGGAGGATGGCAAATGTAGTCCAACAACAGCTGGATAATAACTATAGGTTACCAAAAGCTTGGTGTGTATGCTCAGGAAGCCATAATAATTTTTTGTGCAGAATAACACAGAAAAACATTTATATATACGTTGTTATATATTTTACAATGTATAATCCCATTTCTGAAATTCCTGGATTTACATCCTGATATAGGCGCAACCTAGCTAAGATGGTATCAGATAGTGCATTCTTATTATATATTATCAATTAACATATATCTTCAAATTAAGATTTTTGTATATAACAGATACATAAGTAGCAAACATTATTCTTCCTTTGTATATGCTAACAAACACGAAAAGTAATTCTAGTAGTTTGGTTGCATGGTGTGAGGTGACTTCCTAGTCTGACTGGTTGCACAGAATGTGCTTTGCAATATGAATTGTTTCTTTATTGCTTTCATTCAATTTCACTCTATACATAGTGGTGGGAATCAAATGCAATAATGCTTATTGCTATATCTGCAATAATTGTAAAATCAGTGTCACTATAAATATAGGACAGATATGTTCTCAAAATGAAATCATGACCAGCACCAGCCTGATACTAAAATTGCTTTCAGCATAAAGACAGATTAGTACAAAATAAACAATAATAGGTCTGATGTACTAAGTAGTATTTGAGCAATTGTGGAGCATTTCAAGTGCAATAGAGGGAAGCAATACAAAATCCCATTAATGTATATGGGAGTTTTTACCTCTTGAGTGCTGCAGACATCTCAAACACATTTCTTCAAAAAGCATTGGAGAGAGGGTTTACAAGCCACATTTAAACCAATGGAAATTTCAGGACAGTTGGTTTGTCCTTTTATTGTTCAAAATCTCTTAGTACATCAGCCTTTGGGGCTCTTTACCATATTCTCCCTATTTAACACCATTCATTTGTACACTTTAGATAAGAATACAAGCTGGATATAGTCCTAACATTAAGCACGCCTTTCTTTTCTCCCGTGTCTTTCTTTCTTTTTTAGAGAAAAAACCTCTTCATGAAATTAAACCACAAAGTAAGTTGCTTTTCTTTTGTCAAAATTTGCTCTCTTTAGTAATCCCATAAGCCACCTGAGGGAAGCATTGTTGCATTGAAAACATAGATAATCACACTATGAACTTGAAGTGTTTAACAAATAGCCAGAGGCCTACCTTGTAACACCACCAGCAGGTGCGACCATGAAGCAACTGAATACTTAGTGGTGGAGAGCTAGAGAATCATTAAAGTAGTGGGCATATCCATTCAAGGAGCAGAGGGGTGCACAACATATTGTAAAGCAATCCAAATTACCCTTGTCTGGTTCTTAACATCTCGAGAACCAGAGGGGGTGTTCAACGCATTGAAAAGCAATCTATTGCACACTGTTCTGATCCTTAAGGAGTTAAACGAGTAATTAAAGTTAATTATGGAAAAACATGAATTGTAGGAGTTTCTTACTGAGAAAAACAGATATTCCAAAAGCTGGGAGATTCATAGTTCCAAATGTATTACAACTGAGGCTGTTGATTTTTTGTGTCCGGACAGTCCACCTTGGGGGGGTAGATGGACTAAAGGGCGATAAGGGAAAAGGATGGCGATATGGTGGCAAATTTGTGTTGATGGCATATTGACAGCAGGCATTATGATGACTTCACCATCATATCCCTGTGAATCTGCCACCAGTCCTCCAGCATTTCCATCAATTTGCCATGCCTTTGACAGGTTTACAGTTTTGTTCAACAATGGCTCATCTATCTGTAGAAATGCAGTTTGTATATTAATGGGGCTGTTCACCACATGCACTAAGCTCCGATAGCAGTCTTTGTTGTGTGGGTTCACAGTCCCAACATCGCCAAACTGAGATTGCCAATGTTGGGGTCTTCATATAGATCACTATGGAGTCACTGGACAGTTTGTTGTCTAAGCTAAAGAGCAGGGACCTCAGCTGCCCTACCTTAACCCATCCAGTGCCATCAGGAGGTGGATTGAACACTTCTGTGACACTGGAACGGTTTCAGACTGAGAGAATACATCAGGCAAATATAGTCGAGTTGATTCCTTTATTGTCTATTTAAGCAGATTTAGGATGCAAGTTTTCAAGACCTCTCAGGTTGGTGTAACATGTCTGCAGAAGAGACCTGAGAGGTCTTGAAAGGTTGCATCCTAACTCTGTTTGGTTAGACAATAAAGGTATCGACTCGACAGTATCAATGCTCATCTTTTATCAAACTGAGAGAATGGCAAAGAACTTATACAGCACAACTTCTCTGCCCTTCTATACTGACAGAACCAGATAAGCCGGCTATCCACTGATTAGCTGATTCAGGTAAACAGAGGAATCACAAGGCACACCCTTGCAGAAGCAAACATATTCAGTAGGGAAAGCCCTATGATCTAAGAATAACATTTATCTAACAAAAAATGGAGCCATTCTGCAACAACTGCACCGTAATAATATTAATTAAAAAAAAAAACATTACTATCAATGTGACTTTTCTTTGAGAGATATGGTGCGGTTTACACTAAAATAATTGCCTCCCCCTGTACAGTATGAGTATGTATGAAATGTTCTTTATGTATTCATCAGTGAATGTGTCAAAATAAAGGCTGGATTCCATTTCAGGTAATATAACATTATAACCGGTTTTATCTCCAAATTTCCCTACAGATTTCAATGGAAATCTGTGAAACAAAGCCCAGTAATAACAGTTCTCACGTTCAATAGAATCTTCCCTAGTCAGAATATCATCAGCACCCTTACCCCCTTCCATGATCAAATCCTTACTCTTTCACCATCAAACTAATACACTATCGTGTGAAACAGAAAAAATCCCTTAGCCTATCAGATAAAAAAAAGTTGTTAACTCATTGGTTGCTAGACAGATCTCTAAGACATCGCTTCTACTTTTTGTTTTTATATATATAAATGTAATATGGATGTATATAGCTGCAAGGATATGCACTCACGCTTACTAAAGTTCAAATACCGGGTGCCACAGAAAAATACAATAGATAGACAAAAAGCTGTGCGCTCACGAATTTCCAAAATAAAAAATACATTTTGGTATTTTTTATTTTGGAAATCCATCAGTGCACAGCTTTTTGTCTATCTGTAATATGTATGTGTATATATATTTTCTCCCATACCATGTAAAAGTTAGTGGTTCCTCACATACTTGATTTAAAGCGGACCTACCACCGTAACTAAAGTCGCCCTGCAATACTTATGCAGGTGGCGACTAGCTTAATAATGATTGTTTTACCTCTCAAAAGTGCCCACGAATAAAGTTATCCTTAAAGGGATAGTAATACTTAAAATGTAAAAAAAATATGTTGTAGGGTTTATCCCCCTGAGTAAAACAAGAGTACTTCCACTGCTGAAAGGTGTTTCATTCAAAAGTTATTTATTTTCAAAGTTGAATTAACTTTTGAATGAAACACCTTTCAGTAGTGGGAGTAATCTTGTTTTACTCAGGGGGATAAACCCTACAACATATTTTTTTTTACATTTCAAGTATTACTATCCCTTTAAGGTTCCGAGACCAGAAGCCAGGCAGCATCGCGGACATCATGAATGCGCTCCTGCTCTGTCAGTCCCCGTCACCTTTCACAGGCATTGCACTGGCCCGTACAGCACCGGAAAAGACTGACAGCGCAGGAACACAGGCTGCAGCAACCTGGCCGTCAGTCTCGGAAGCTTAATGATAACCTTATTTGGGGACAATTTTGAGAGGTAAAATAATGATTATTAAGCTAGTCTCCACCTGCCTAAGTATTGCAGGCCGACTTTAGTTGAGGTGGTAGTTCTGCTTTAAAAAAAGATTACTCAGTCTGATCAGTTCCTAGACAAGGTGTAGGGGAAGCAGCATGTTTGGTGCAGGAATAAATAAACTAACAGTGTTTAACTTGTAACCCTGTATTGTCTAAACCCCTAAATTATAAAGTGTGCGTACACTTGTGGCTCTATATATATTAACATATTCATTCATTCACATACATGGGGATGTCATATGTTTATGCTTGCATGATGACATATCTGTACATTGATCCCAGAAATCTGTCATACATTTTGTCTTGTTTTCCTTTCTGAGGAACTTCCTCAGAAATGTTCAAAATAAGAAAAATAAACTTTTTGCCCATCCCTGTTAAAGGGATAGTAATACATCATATTTAAAAATCTGCATCTTGTAGCCATTAAATAAATAAATAAAATGCGCCCAGTGCCATCTCTAAAACCTTTATGTAGATTTTAAATATGATGTATTACTATCCCTTTAAGGTGGCCATATTAGTTATGAAGCATTTCTGGGCACAAATCTGTGGTGGTGGCAAAAAGCATTATCAATACATTTCACCTCTTCTTGACATGTAGTTCCATGGAAAGCTTTCTGAGGAGTTCAATGCACTGGGGCCATTTGCTATAATGGGAGTTGTAGTCCTCAACAGTTAGCCACCACTACACCTACCTGTATGGCAAAAGCTAATTTTGGGCCCCCGAGACTTTAAGGGTTGTAGGCACAAAAACCCACGGGGCCTCTAAAGTGGAACAACTGAGATCAGAGGCAAATATTCAGAATTGCTGCTGATTTAAACGAGTGCTTTTAAACACTGCAACCGAAGTCTCCAATGTATTTTGATTGCTCTGTCATTCAAGTGAGTTAAAAAATCAGCAGATCAATCACTGAGAATTTTCATTTGTCCCATAAGTTGGAGATGGTTTGAACTGTTCCTCTTTAATTTCCTGAATGTGTCATAACATCCAGGACTCGTTGAAAAAGGGAGGATGTACAAATCTGCCAATTTTCTCAGCTAAGATGTTGTCTTAAAAATAATGCATCTCCTGTTTGCTGTATATGTCAGGGTTCATGGTCATTTTATGACCATACCAACGCATGCATAATCCCCCATCATTGAGACTTTAACCCTTTGAGTGCCAGGTAAATATCCAATGCATTGGATACCATTTGGGCACTCAAAGGGTTAATGAGACCAAGCTCCTCATACTACCTCTATAGCAGAGACATTCAAGGTTTTTCAGTTGTGCATCACATGATCAGAAAGCTGGAAGTTTGAGGGCCACATTGTTTTTTTAATTAGTTTTTTTTTATTGCTAACTAGTGTAAAAGCCTGTGTTCATGGGCCAAGGTCCGGGTAATGTTAACCCTTTAAGTGCCAGAGGGGTACGCAACGCATTGGTACTCAAACGGTTATGAGGCCGCTACCTGACTGATCCACACAATGCAGTCTTGCGTCGCCTCACTCACGCAATGTAATCATGCACAGTACAGACTGGCCAAACGCAGGTAATGTGGGCAGTCTCTACTGCGCATGACTGCATTGTGACAAACATCCTAGCAAATTATTATATAGGAGGATGATGGTGAATTATAGACTGTCAGCTATGCAAAAAGTATGGATTTATTTATTTATTGATCAGGTCAATGACGATACTGATATTTAACAGACAGCTATTCTTGAACTGTATGGTATTGGTAGGCAGGGGGTTAGGACTTACTGGCTTGCTGATTCATGTGTGCCTAGTTCATTTAATAACATTTTTTGTGAAAAATCTCAGGTGGCCTCACCCTGGGATCAGGACGGCCGCATTTGGCCCATGGGAAGCATGTTAGACGCCCATGCCCTATAGCACAAATAAGAAATGGAGCAATGTTATAAAGGCTTACACTGTGCTTGTTAGTGTACGTCATTATACAAAGCACAGAGATAAGGAACTCCCCAAAATGCCTCTACACTTCAACGCTCCCCACAAAAATATTCCCGTGCCTTTTTTTTAGAAAAATCATATTAGTACACCCCCTGCTATTCTTTGAACCAAAGTGCAAAAGCAAAATTCATAATGGCTGTTAGTATTTTCTAGCCATAGTAAGGTGAATGGAAAGTTATTATTAGGTGTTTGTGATTCTTTAACTCTCACTGATTTTAATTTCAGCATCATAAACAATGAAGAAAATAAAGAAAGATGTAATTATATTGTAGTTAGACTATTTGGACCAGAGCCTCACATTTGAGCGATTTCTGTACTTGGGAGTAGCTGTGTCTGTATTTGTTGTCACAATGCCTAGTCTGGGAATGGTTCTTAGATCATAGATCCCCAGTGGATACATAGTAAAGAATGGGAGTGAAAGCCTTGACAGAGGGAATCTACTGATTCATTATGTTCTACACATGGCCATTATCTGATACCATAAAGACGTTTTATGGCCTTTCAAACAAAGCGAATGACACCTCATTAATGTTCCTGTGTGTGTTAAACACCCCATCAATACGCAGATAGGATTCAGAGCTTGCCATATACTGCTATATGAATACATAAAAGCATCAATAAAATCAATCAAGGTGTAGGAGATACTCTTCTCAATGATGGATCCTGCTGCAAGAGAATACAAGGGCTTTATGTAAAAACACTGCGGCAATTCAATTAAAGAGTGCTTAGTGTAACACCACGTGAATCAGCAATGAAGCAAAATCAAAGCCAATTATGAAGATAATTGGAGAACAGCATATTTGTGTAAATGTCAAAGAATTGCAAAATGTGTTACAGGGGCCGCTAACTGATATGACAGATCAGCCTATGGGTTAAAAGACAGGGATTTACTTCCCATTTTACTTAACCTCTCCCACGCTGGACAATCTGAGACTGATGTACAAATCAGAAGTGTATTCCAAAGCGAACTGACAGCATGATAAAGAGCAACTAAAAAGTATCCCAATCCACAATGGGCAATTTATTTTTATCTACACACACGCACACACACACACACACACACACACTCACACACTAACATAAATCCTCACATGTGCACACAGTCACACACACACACACACACACACACACTAACATAAATCCTCACATGTGCACACAGTCACACACACAAACACACACTCACATGCATATGCACACACATTCACATACATGTACACAGACACTCACACACATATAATCACACACACACACAAAACATATACACACACACGCACCCACACAAACATACACACTGACACATACAGGGCCGGATTTATATTCCAGACACCCCTAGGTAAGACACCATAGTTTCCCTTGGCTCCACTCATGGTCACATCCCTTTTACTCACAAGACCCCACCCTCATTCCCATATACTGTTTCCTGGTACAGAAAATACCCTTGGCTATAACAAGCAGGATCAGAAAATGTGTTATAGATCTCTCTAACATCCAATATATTATATAATAGCCTGTACAGGGATACTGAGATTGCTCTGGCTACACTCTCAATTCAAAATGTGGATGTAGCTGGTACAGCTGAGGCTCCCCTCCGAATTTTGGAGTTCTAGGTAGTTGCCTACTCTGCCTATTATGAAATCCGGGCCTGCACACATACATATACACACAGACACAGAGACACACACTTATAGTCTGCCCTGATTTTTGCTTCTATAGTTTATTGTTTATCAATGTGCTACATTGCAATGCAATCCTAGTCCCTGCTGCTATGAAGTGTTAATCTGCATTTGACTTCATTTTATATCCAGTTAGGCAAAGTAGGTAACCACCTAGTAGTACTTTAGCAGGCTTATCTGTGTAAGCCACACCCACTGCCCTGGATTATAGGCATGAACAAACAATCTGAAATGCTCCTAAACCAGACACCCACTCTTGGAGGCTAGTTTATTTACCAGTGTATATATACCAGTATATCACTATATTGGACATAGTATTTAAGATATATTTTTGTTGTGGTTTGTATGATAAAGAATAAGGGTGTTTTCTGGATTTGGATTTGAATTTGGCCTAAGAGCATGATAATGTGAGGAGTGGTGTGGGGTGTGTGGCCATGGGAGGGACTAAGAGCTCTTAGGGCCGTATTCAAGATGCTAAAGAGGAACAATACTGGAACAAACAGAAAGCAACAAAGGGTAGAAAGCAATGCATTGGAGACCACTCAAGCATTCAAGGGGTTAAAAGCACTATGTATATTTTGGGAAAATGAAGTTGCTTTTCTTCTAACTTGCATCTCTTTAGCATCTGAATATAAGTCTAACCCTGAGTTGGTTAGATGCTTACCATACTTGGGAACTCTCCAGATCTTCCCCGAACACTGCAGTTTTTAGAGTTAATTACTGGGTCTCTGGGGACAGAAGCCAGTTCTCCAGATTTGGTGAGTTTTCAGTGTAACTCCTCCCAGTTTTCATCATCCTGCCTACTCCTGTCATGTTCTGCCCACTTTCCACCCTTTTTACTGTCAAATCTATTCCTTTCTCCTCTGAATCCCACCCACCCAGTTAAGCCCCACCCACTTAATTTACCGATTCAAGTTATTTACACACTGAAATTCCCAGACAATGATCACACCTGGGAACGTTTTGCTGAGGACTCCCCTAAGAAGTGAGTCCTGTGGTGACACTGACAACATCCAATATATTTCCAAATCATAATATTCTCTAGACAGATTCTCATTTTTATTTCTTTCTAAGCCTCTGCCTAACTCTTACATTCGGTTCAAGTGAAGGCCCAATATTTATTTAACCCGTTGCATACCAGTAATAAGTTGCACTCCCACCTAGCAGGGAGTTAAAATATGAAGCTTCAGCGAGCTACATACCCAGCCGGACATTTATTTAACCCCTAGGCTGCTAATGGAGTGGCACAATGTGTTGGAACCCCAAACTGATGATATTGATGAGGGTTTAATATATTAGAAGTAAAGACATTGATTTGTTTAACCTCAACACATCATTAGATGTTACTTCTCCTTTAATGTCCCATTTATTTCACTGAACATAAATCAATGGGAATTTCTGGAATAGTTATAAAACTATATGAAAATTCTGATGTTTTTAGTGACTGGCTTGATAATCTTAACGTCTTGCGTGCCAGAGGGTGTGCAATTAATTGCTTCATAATGTGTAGTGTACCCCTTTGGCATTTAGAGGGTTTAGATGCTACAAATGTCTCCAAAGCATTTATGCCCAGAGCTGCAGACATTTTAGCATCCAATCACGAGTGAAGTACATTTGTTAATTCTGAGACTAATATTGCTACAAATATTTGCCTAGATTACATTGCAGGTGGTACATTTTATCACTGTTTTCAGTGGCATAACTAGTCATTGAAGAGCCCAGTGCAAACATATTTCACAGAGGCATGTCTAGAATCTATGGGCAGATGGATACCCCTTGGATGCCTGCTCCAGTCACAACTATACCCTCTGCACTCCCTGTAGTTACACTTCCTGTTTCCTACTGACATCAGTGTTGGAATTCATAGATATAATCAGTGATAACAGTATCCCCAGTAATAGTATACAGGCCATTCATTAAGAAGTTTGGAGGCCCTGAAGAGTGGCTAATTAGAACTGTTTTGCATTTATAGAAGAATGTAATGTTAGTCTTTTACAGAGGATAATATTATAAACACAGTACTTTATCCAGCAACAGAACAGAAATCTGAATTGTTCACTACAAAGAATTCTAGTAACACATAATTATTACTGTTAGAGAAAAACAAAGCCTTAATCTCACAATGATTAATCAAAAACAAAAGTAGAACAAAGAACAAATCTCGTAACAATTAGTTTAGCAACAAAGGAAGAATCTATGAACAAAGCATTGCTGTGAAGTCTAGTACAAGTAATTCATAGGGATACAAAGAAAGTCAAAGTGCTTCAAGAGATGTATGTGTCTGTGACAGGATTGAGAAGGACTTGGTCAAGGCTTTAATATACTCAAATAATGTAAATCTTGCTCTTTATCATGAAGAGTGTTAGTTCAGGGTTAATTGCAAAAAGACAATTAGGTTAACAAAAACAGACAATGAGTCACGAATTTCAAGGGACAGCAAGACTAACCCCAAATAATTTTTCCAATACATAAATGGCAAAACATTTAAGAGGGAGTGTATTGGACCGTTAAAAAAAATGAGATGGTTTTGAGTTGATTAGAGGGATAAGGAAAGGCTGATGCTCTGAACAATTTCATTGCATCAGTATATACCAGAGAACAAGACATGGCAGAAGAGTAAACAAGTAAAGCTATACCATAATCCGATATTGGGTCAACACAAGAAGAGCTCAAGGGAAGATGGGACAAAATTAAGACTGACAAAGCACCTGGTCCTGATGGTATATACCCAAGGGTTCTTCTGGAATGTAGTGAAGTGTTGGTAACACCACTCCTTTTATTCTTTAAATATTATCTCACCACAGACTCAGTGCTACTAGACTGGTTTAAAGTCAGTGTAGTGCCTTTATTTAAAGGGATAGTAATACTTCGTTTTAACTTTATTTTATTTTGTAGGCATAAAAAAAACAAGAAGAATGATATAAGTCTTATCTCTCAGTCCTTTATGGTTTAAGAGATATTCACAAGCAAAGTTCCCCTCCCCGCCCCTTTTACCTAGTGTAATCCATCTCTTCTCAGATGTGGATCAGGTTGTATGACCAGACAGATAACAGAAGGGGACAATTTTCTTTGTATGAAAACAATGAAAGCCCTTCCCCCCTTGACAAGTTTTTCAGCTTTTTCCCTTATCTTAATTGAAGATTGTCCCTCTCTGCAGTCTACCTGGGCACCTCCCTTCTGAACTGGCTGAACAGGGGGGGGATACTTTGTTTGTGAATATCTCTTAAACCATAAAGGTTTGAGAGATAAGACTTATATCATTCTTCATGTTTTTTTAATGCCTACAAAATAAAATAAAGTTAAAACGAAGTATTACTATCCCTTTAAGAAGGAAACTAACACAGAACCTGGAAATTATAGAACGGTGAGTTTGACATCAATAGTGGAAAAACTGCTAGAACGGATAATAAGGGATTATATTCAGGATTACACTGCAGAAAATAAGATTATTAGCATGTCAATATAGTTTTATGAGGTATACATCTTGTCAAACAAATCTTTTGTGCTTCTATGAAGATGTAAGTAGCAATCTAAATAATGGTAAAACAGCAGATGTAGATATTTGCAAAGGCATGTTATACAGTGACACACAAGAGGCTGGTGCATAAAATAAGGATGTTTAGGGCTAGGGGATATCCTATGCAACTAGATAGAAAATTGATTGAAGGATAGGGAATAGTGTGTTGTAAATGGAAAATTCTCCAATAAAGTTAAAGTTGTGAATGGAGTAACTCAGGATTCAGTAATAGGTCCATTGCCTTTTAACATGTTTATAAATAACCTGATAATAGATATAGAAAGCAAAATGTAAATATTTGTAGATGACACTAAATTATGCAGGGCAATATAGTCAGAGCATGATGTTTGTTCTCTACAAAGGGATTCAGATAAAATGACAGTTTTGGCAAACAAATGTAATATGACATTTAGTATGGGAAAGTGTAAAGTTATTTATTTAGGAAGAAAAAATGTCAGTACTACTTATGAACTTAATGGAGTCATTTATGGAGACTCTTTGCTAGAAATCTGTTATCTACAAACAAGGAAACAGTGACCAGTGTCATACAACAGTAGCAAAGGCAAAAATGATTCTGTCTTGCATAAAAAGAACAATTTTGTCACTGCACTAATCCCTGGTAAGACCTCACCTTGAGTATCCTGCAATGTTTTGGGCACCAGTTCTGAAAAGGGATATTCTGGAACTGGAGAGAGTACAGTGAAGAGCAACAAAATTAATTAAGTGAATAGAGAACTTGTATGAAGAATGCCTAGACAAACTTGCTTTACACTGTATAAGTATACAATGTATAAGTTACACTGTATAAATGTGCTGTCTCTGCCATCTTGCTGCCCTAAACCTACTCAGCTTAAGCCTAAATATATAATTTATTATGAATGCATTGTGCTTCCAATTGCTCCATTACTAGTAGGGGGATAAGCACCATGACATGACCAAAGCTGTCAACAACACTTGTGGCTTTAACCTTGAGACCTAAACCTTTATCCTTCTCAGTCAATACCTACCAATGCCTTTGTTCTTCAATAATAATAAATTATAGTCTGAAAGACAATTTTGGAACAAAAACAAGGGTTGAATCATGTTGTCCTGATCAAAAATGATCTAGTTACAAAGAACAACACACGTCTAGTTTACCAATCTAAGGCTAATGTACTAAGAAGAATTTGTGTAATTACGCTGCAAACCAAATGCAAACTATTCACTCTATCAGACCACCATCTTATATCCTTCTCTCTCTCCCACTATGCCCCTCCCCCCATCCCTCCCCCCAACAGATTTATAAGGGATTCCCGCTCACTTGATCTCTGTGGGATGAGCACCTCACTTAACTCCATCCTTTCCTCTATCTTAGCCTTCTCTGACACAGACATTCTTGTTAACTCTTACAACTCAATCCTATCCTCTGCTATTGATTCCTTTGACTCACTGTAACTACAACAGAGTCATCAATAGTGATGAGCGAGCACCCCAATGCTCGGGTGTTCGGGTGCTGTGACCGAGCACCCCCGGAGGCTCGAGTGCTCGGCCGAGCACCCGAGCCCCATTGAAATCAATGGGAGGACTCGAGCATTACACCAGGCACCCCCTGCTCTGATGAGGGGAGGGTGCCTGGTCCATAGGAAAAGGGCAGAAAATTATGGAAACACCACAGAAATGGTTCAGGGACAGCATAGGGAGGATGTCTGGATGCATCTTGGACTCCAACATCGCTGCTGGGAACGATCTTTCGCCCGTAGTATGCCATTTTTACAGACTGACCGTAAAACACACAAAAAGGAAGATAAAAACGACTTTAGGCGAAAAATTTTTACCAAACAGTATTTGCTGTATATTTACTTGTATATCATCTGCAAATTCTGCAAAAAATGTCATCGATTTTTCGGAACTGGGGCCATGATTAAAAGGGAAACGTGCGCAGAGGCAAATTCTCCCAAAAATTTCCTTGATTTTTCTGAACTGAGGCCATGATTAAGAGGGAAACGTGCGCAGAGGCAAATTCTCCCAAAAATTTCCTTTATTTTTCTGAACTGAGGCCATGATTAAGAGGGAAACGTGCGCAGAGGCAAATTCTCCCAAAAATTTCCTTGATTTTTCTGAACTGAGGCCATGATTAAGAGGGAAACGTGCGCAAAGGCAAATTCTCCCAAAAATTTCCTCGATTTTTCTGAACTGGGGCCATGGTTAAGAGGGAAACGTGCGCTGAGCCGACCATGTAAAACATTATGGGTGAGGGTCTGCTGCGGAGCTGACCATCCTAAACATTATATGCGAAGGCCCGCTAGTGAGCTGACGCTATAAAACATTATATGAGAGGGCCCGCTAGAGAGCTGACCCAATAAAACATTATATGAGAAGGCCCGCTGGTGAGCTGACCTATACAAAAATTGTCAAACTGCGCCCGCTGGTGAGCTGGCCCTATATAAAAATTATATCACAGGGCCCGCTGGTGAGCTGGCCCTATATAAAAATTATATCCCAGGGTATATGGAAGAGAGTCAACCATATACCCGTTTTTTTGGGTGGAAGGGGTGAATGGGAATACAGAGTATTCCCATCATTGTAAATAACATATATAAAGTCACTTTATGTTCCTCCGGGGCTTTCCTCCAGTGGAGTGGAGAAGTCAGGGGAAATCCAGGCCTTGTTCATTTTTATAAGTGTCAACCTATCAGCATTTTCGGTGGAAAGGCGGATACGCTTATCTGTTATGATGCCACCAGCAGCACTAAATACCCGCTCAGACAGAACGCTGGCGGCAGGGCAGGCCAGCACCTCCAAGGCGTAGAGTGCCAGTTCATACCACGTGTCCAGCTTGGACACCCAGTAGTTGTAAGGCACAGAGGGATCATTGAGGACGCTGACACGGTCTGCTACGTACTCCTTCACCATCTTCCAAAACTTTTCCCTCCTTGTGACACTAGGCTGCGCATCAGGGTGAGGGTGCTGGCGGGGTGTCATGAAGGTGTCCCACGCCTTGGAGAGTGTTGCCCTGCCTTTGTCGGAACTGCTGTGTGCTCCCCTTTTCTCCCCTTCTCGGTTGGCCAAGGTAGCACGTACTCTGCCGCCAGCGTTGTCAGATGGAAAATTTTGGAGCAATTTTTCGACAAGAACCTTCTGGTATTGCACCATTTTGCTTGTCCTCTCCACCGGAGGAATGAGAGATGAGAAATTCTCTTTGTAGCGGGGGTCCAGAAGGGTGAACACCCAGTAATCCGTGTTGTCTAAAATGCGTATAACGCGTGGGTCACGGGAAAGGCAGCCTAACATAAAGTCAGCCATGTGTGCCAGAGTACCAACAGGCAAGATTTCGCTGTCCTCACCAGGAGGATGACTCTCAATCTCCTCATCCTCTTCCTCCTCTTCTGCCCACCCACGCTGAAGAGATGGAACTAAAGTTCCATGGCTACCCTCTGTAGCGGAGGCAACCGTGTCTTCCTCCTCCTCCTCCTCCTCCTCCTCCGCCTTCTCCAATTGTCGCTGAGAAGACGAAGTGAGGGTGCTCTGGCTATCACCTTGTGTAAGCTCTTCCTCCCGCATTTCCACCTCTTCCACATGCAAAGCGTCAGTTTTAATTGTGAGCAGCGAGCGTTTCAGTAGACACAGAAGTGGGATGGTTACACTGATAATAGCGTTATCGCCGCTCACCATCTGTGTCGATTCCTCAAAATTGCATAAAACCTCACTTCTGATTACAGGAAGTTGAACGGAGAGGCGACGACCGTTTAACAGCTGGTACTCCACTACTGCCCTCTGCTGCTCACAAAGCCGGGCCAACATGTGGAAGGTGGAGTTCCAGCGCGTGCTCACGTCACACAGCAGCCGGTGAGCTGGCAATTGTAAGCGCTGCTGCAGCTTCAATAGGCCGGCTGAAGCTGTAGATGACTTACGGAAATGTGCACACACGCGGCGCACCTTTGTCAAGAGATCATGCAAATTGGGGTAGGTTTTTAGAAATCGCTGAACCACTAAATTAAATACATGCGCTAGGCATGGTACTTGTGTGAGCTTGCCGAGCTCCAAAGCCGCCACCAAGTTACGCCCATTATCACACACAACCATGCCTGGTTGCAGGTTGAGTGGCGAGAGCCATTGCTCGGTCTGGTGACTAATCCCCTGCAACAGCTCTGAGGCCATGTGCTGTTTGTCCCCAAGGCAGATCAGCTTCAGCACGGCCTGTTGACGCTTCCCCACTGCAGTGCTACACTGCTTCCAGCTACCGGCTGATGGGTGAGTGGCGCTGCGCGCAGAGAATTCGGAAGTGGAAACGGAGGAGGAGGAGCCAATAACGTAGGTGCTGGCGGAAACCCTGATGGAGGTAGGGCCCGCAATCCTCGGCGTGGGTAGCACCTGTGCCATCCCAGGGTCCGAGTCGCTCCCAGCCGCCACGACATTCACCCAGTGTGCCGTCAGGGAAATGTAGCGTCCCTGGCCACAAGCACTTGTCCATGTGTCAGTCGTTAAGTGGACCTTCCCAGTAACTGCGTTGGTCAGGGCACGGGTGATGTTACGGGACACATGGTGGTGTAAGGCGGGGACGGCACACCGGGAAAAGTAGTGGCGGCTGGGGACTGCGTACCGAGGGACAGCTGCTGCCATCAGGCTGCGGAAGGACTCAGTCTCCACAAGCCTAAATGGCAGCATTTCGATGGCCAGTAATTTGGAAAGGTGTGAGGTTAGTGCTATGGCCTGTGGGTGGGTGGCTGGGTATTTTCGCTTGCGCACAAATGCCTGGGGTAACAACATTTGGACGCTGCGCTGGGACAGGGAAGTGGATGTGGTCGCTGATGGTGCTTCAGATGGTACAGGTGCAGGGCGGGAGGTATGCGGGCCTGCGCCTTCGACAGGCGATTGGCCGGCACCGAAAACAGGGGAAGAGGAGGCAGTGGTGTGGCCTGCAGACACAGATTGGCGATCCGGGCGTTCCTCCCACTTATTACGGTGCTTGGATGCCATGTGTCGGATCATGCTGGTGGTGGTGAGGTTTCTAGTGTTCATGCCTCGGCTCATTCTGGTGTTGCACAGGTTGCAAACTACAATTCTTTTGTCGTCCGCACTTTCCTTAAAAAAACGCCATACCGCGGAACACCTACCCCTTGGCAAGGGAGATTTACGCAAGGGGGTGCTCCGTGGAACATTTGCGGGCCGGTTTGGTGCGGTCCGCCTTCTTTCTGTAGCCACACCACTGCCTCTTCCAGCCTGTTGCGGTGCTGCAGATGGCTCACCCTCAGGACTGCTGTCATCGCTCGGCTCTACACCTTCCCAGGTGGGGTCAGTCACCTCATCGTCCACCAAGTCCTCCTCCACTTCCTCACTCTGATCATCCTCCTCATGTCTTGATCCCACCACATACTCAGTCATTGACAACTGTATATCATCCTCCTCATCAAGGTCTTGAGACAGTAATAGTGGTTGATTTAATGGCAACTGTGTCTCATCATCATCATCATCCACTTCCTTTGACCTTAAATGCCGTTCACCTCTGTCATCTTCTTGTGATTGGGTACCCTCTAGAGGTTGTGAATCAGGGCACAAGATGTCATGTTCCTCTGCAAGCGTGCTTGGAGAGAGGTTCAAATTAAGGATTGGTGATGAGACGAGCTCCTCACTATATCCCAGTGTGGGATCACTTCTTTGACCAGACCCTCTATGGTGGGAGGAAGGATGATCAGGGTGAGGATTATGTTGACCAGACTCTTGGCTACTGAGAGTGGACTTGGTGGAAGACAGGGTGGTGCTTAACCGACTGGAAGCAGTATCATCTGACATCCAACCGACCACCTGTTCGCAGTGGTCGGACCTCAAGAGTGATGTCCTGCGACGCCCTGTAAACTGAGACATGAAGCTAGGTATGGTGGATGTCTTTCTGTCTTGTGCTCTGGCACCAGGCACAGTTTCTACGCGTCCTGACCCGCGCCCTGAACTATCAGGATCACGTCCACTTCCCCGTCCCTTTTTACCCGCCTTCTTCATATTACACGGAATATGTGCTGCAAATCTGAAACTTTGCACAGTAAACAGAATGTGCTTCTTAACTGCGGCTACGCACAGTGAATGGAATATGTGACTTTGATATTTTACAGTTTGCACAGTTAACAGAATGTTCTCCTAATCTGAAACTTTGCACAGTAAACAGAATGTGCTTCTTAACTGCGGCTACGCACAGTGAATGGAATATGTGACTTTGATATATTACAGTTTGCACAGTTAACAGAATGTTCTCCTAATCTGAAACTTTGCACAGTAAACAGAATGTGCTTCTTAACTGCGGCTACGCACAGTGAATGGAATATGTGACTTTGATATTTTACAGTTTGCACAGTTAACCGAATGTTCTCCTAATCTGAAACTTTGCACAGTAAACAGAATGTGCTTCTTAACTGCGGCTACGCAAAGTGAATGGAATATGTGACTTTGATATTTTACAGTTTGCACAGTTAACAGAATGTTCTCCTAATCTGAAACTTTGCACAGTAAACAGAATGTGCTTCTTAACTGCGGCTACGCAAAGTGAATGGAATATGTGACTTTGATATTTTACAGTTTGCACAGTTAACAGAATGTTCTCCTAATCTGAAACTTTGCACAGTAAACAGAATGTGCTTCTTAACTGCGGCTACGCACAGTGAATGGAATATGTGACTTTGATATTTTACAGTTTAAACACTTAACAGAATGTTCTCCTAATCTGAAACTTTGCACAGTAAACAGAATGTGCTTCTTAACTGCGGCTACGCAAAGTGAATGGAATATGTGACTTTGATATTTTACAGTTTGCACAGTTAACAGAATGTTCTCCTAATCTGAAACTTTGCACAGTAAACAGAATGTGCTTCTTAACTGCGGCTACGCACAGTGAATGGAATATGTGACTTTGATATTTTACAGTTTGAACACTTAACAGAATGTTCTCCTAATCTGAAACTTTGCACACTAAAAAGAATGTGCTGCTAATCTGCAACTTTGCACACTGAACAGAATGTGCTCTAATCTGCAACTTTGCACACTAAAAAGAATGTGCTGCTAATCTGCAACTTTGCACACTGAACAGAATGTGCTCTAATCTGCAACTTTGCACACTAAACAGAATGTGCTGCTAATCTGCGGCTAGGCACAGTGAACAGAATATATGAAGATTTTTTTTTTTATATCTCTGCCCCCCCAAACAAAATAAACTGCTGCCCCCACACACAGTAGTCCTAAAAAGGACTTTTGGGTCTTTTTTTTTTTCACAATCGCTTTTCTTCTCCCTACACTGACTTTCCCTTCCTATCCTCATCTCTCCCTGGCTAAGACTGAGCCGAACTCGCTGGTCAGGTGCTATACAGCACCCGATCACGGGTTCTGGCCAGCCAATCAGTGTAATGCCAGCAGCCAACATGGCTGCTGGCATTACACTGATGTCAGAGCCTCCCTGCACGTTTATTGGCTGCGCAGCAGCCGCGAAACGTGCGGGGAGGAGACCCGAACATGGCGGGCGAGCACATGCGGTACTCGTACGAGTACCGCCATGTGCCGAGCAGAGCGATGCTCGAGCCGAACCGAGCTTCGGCCGAGCATGCTCGCTCAACACTAGTCATCAAGTCAATCCACGACCCTGGCTCAACTCACACACCTGCTTCCTATGTTTCTGCACTCGTTCTGCTGAACGCCTTTGGAGGAAATCACACTCACATGCAGATTTCATCCACTTTAAATGTATGCTGTCCTGCCTACATTCTGCTTTATCAAAAGCTAAACAGGAATACTACACCATACTAATCCACAACAACAACAACTCTAACCCTTGCTGTCTCTTTGCAGTTTTTGACTCCTTGCTCCATCCTGCCACAGCTTCCTCTCACCCCATATATTCACCTCAAACTTTTGCAGAGCACTTCAATCACAAGGTGGAATCTATTCAAAAACAGGTTCCTACTATTCCATCTGCCTCAGAACTCTCTCTCCCCAAACCCCCCTCATCATACTTCAATTGATTTACTCCTGTAACAGAGGAAGACGTTTCTCAGCTTCTCCTATCCACCCACCTCACTGCCTGCTCCTTGGACCCTTTGCCCTCCCACTTACTCAAACCACTTACACCAGTCCTTAAACCTATATTAAAACACATTTTCAACACCTTTCTCTCCACAGGCACCTTCCCTTCTTCATTCAAACAGGCACAAATCAAACCCCTAGTCAAGAAGACTAACCTCTACCCTTCCTATCTGTCTCCCTTCTACCTCTTACCTCAAAACTCTTAGAACAGCTCGTCTTCTGCCAAATTATCAAATTCCTCAGCTCTAACAATTTTCTGGACCATTTGCAGTCTGGTTTCTGGTGTAGTCACTCAGATGAGACAGCTCTCTACAGAGTGGCTAATGATCTCCGGACTGCAAAAGCCAAAGAAAAGTTTTCTGTACTTATACTGCTCGACTTATCCTCTGCCTTTGTCACAGTTAACCATTCTCTTCTTGGTCAAATTCTCCACAATCTTGGTTTCTGAAATCAAGCTACTTCATGACTCTCCTCCTATCTGTCACAACATTCCTTTTTGTGTCCTCTGGCAATAACACCTCCTCCACAGTCCCTCTGTCTGTGGGGGTGCCTCAAGACTCCATTCTGGGTCCGCTGCTTTTCTCACTGTACACTCTTTCATTGGGTGAACTTATTAATTCATTTGGCTTCAAGTACCATCTATACCATCTATATGCTGATGATACCCAAATTTACATCTCCACTCCTGATCTTAGTCACAGCTTACCTTGTTTCCAGCGCCGTCGCTTCAGCGACGTTCGGCGTCAGTCCACGCGTCATCTGCAGACGCAAGGCTTCAAAGTGAAGCAGGCCTCTGTTTTATATCATGCTTCCTGTAGTCTCCTCCTACCTACTTCCTTCCTCTGATCCTGCTTCTCCTACCTACTTCCTGACTCAGTGGCCCTTGCGTTGTTGTACAAAGCAGTTCTGTTACCTTGGGCTCTGTGTATGACCTGGCTTGCCTTCCATCCAATCTGGTGCTCACCTGTGGCTCTGGCTGACTATTCTTTTGTCTTATCCGTATAGTGGACACCCAATCTGGTGCAGACCTTTGGCTCTGGCTGACTATCTGAACTGTGTATGACCTGGCTTGTCTGACTACCCTCTCTGGTGCTGGCCTTTGCCCTGTCTGACTATTCTCTTGATTGTCCTCTGTACCTAGCAGACACCCAATCTGGTGCAGACCTGGGGGTCTTGCAGACTAGCTCCTATACTGACTGCAGGCGTGAGTCAAGTATACCCTTCCTTATACTGACTGCAGCCATGAGTCAAGTATACGCTTCCTTATAATGACTGAAGACGTGAGTCAAATATACGCTTCCTTATACTGACTGCAGGTGTGAGTCATAATTCTCGCTATCTCGGATCAAGACTTTGAGTTCCTGTCCCTGCTCCTGTTCTGTTCCAGTTCCTGGTTCCTGTAGGGACTACCAGTGGCTTAGGCCTAGTCTCTAGTAGAGTGGGCCTCTGTGGCAGTTTACTATTTCTGGTAGAAGCACTTTCTGGCTGTTACCCTCTACTTGCACCTTCTATTAACTTCTGTGTACTACCTAATTGTTATTTTAATAAATTGTGTTTTACTATACCGTACTGACTCCTGCACTTCTCTTGGGAACCATGACAATCTTTCACCTCAAATTCAGCTACAAAATTCCTTTCCTGGATGGCACACTGTCAGCCGAAGATAAACATGTCCAAAACTGAACTGCTCGTTTTTCCTCCAAGACTTTGCCCAACACTTAGCTTCACCATTACAGTTGATGGAATTGACACTGATCCAGTCAGCTCAGCACTCTGCTTTGGGGTCATATTTGATTCCTTTCTTTCCTTCTCCCCTCACATTAACTCTGTGACTAGATCACCTCGCTTCTTTCTCCGCAACATTGCTAAAAATCCACCCATTCTTCTCCCAACAAACTACTAAAACTCTTATAAATGCCCTTATTCTGTCCCGCTTAGACTATTGCAATATCCTACTAACTGGCCTCCCCGCTACTCATCTTTCACCTATGCAATCTGTTTTAAACTTAGCTGCATGAATCACCACACTCTCCTCAAAAACTGAACCTGCTCACATAATTCTTAGAAATCTGTCATGGCTCCCTATTCAGCAAGGCATCAATTACAAAGTCCTTCTTCTCACCTTTAATGCTGTCCACACTGCTACCCCTCCTTACATCTCTTCCCTCATCTCTACTTATGTTCCTGGTCATGTCCTTCACTAAGCACACAACGCACTTCTTGTTGCACCACCCACACCCTCTGCCCTCTCCCGTCTCAAACTTTTCTCGCTTTCTGCTTTATACCTATGGAACTCCATACCCCTCTCCCTTCATCTTGAAAAATCCCCCTCAGTCTTGAAGTCTACCCTGAAATTTTATCTTCTGGAGCACTAGAACCATGCACTACCTTCGGCCAAACTCAGCGCTTGTAATCTCAGCATTTGACACCCTCTTACCCTGTTGCCTGTCTCCTTTTACCCATTTAGACTGTAAGCTCCTTGGGGCAGAGACATCTCTCCTTTTGTTTCTATGAATGTGGAACTAGTGGCCCCTATGAATTTTGTCTTTGTACCTTCATAATATGTTCAAGAGATAACATCATCAATCAGTCCTGAATGTCATATCCATGGAGGTGGACATGACAGTTACTGGCAGTTTTTGCAAAACTAAAGCAGGCAGAGTGCATTAATTTATTTAACCCTTTGAATATCAGAGAAATGTTCCTCTCTGGCCCTCAAAGGGTTAAAGGACTATGAACAGTGTTACTGTTAACAGTTTTTGTAATGATTTATTGCTCCCTTAATAACGCTATCTTCAAATGTCTAAATCATTTCACTGTCCCTCACATGTTGGTGAAATGTTTGGTAACTGAGGTCCACCGTTATCTGATCATGTCTGTTATTATAGTAACCGCTACAGATTTTGATTCATATACAGGGCTATTAGTCCACTATTATGTGACTAGTAAAAAATTCCAACAGGAGAGTGAAAATGTATGCAGTTCTGAGCCTCTGACTCTTATCAAGTAGAATACATTAAGGCTGATATTCTATGATGAATTGGAGCAATATGGGAGCAACCAGTTGCATTAAAAGAGGCAAATATATATTTCCATTGCTATACACCTCTGGTCCTTAAAGGGTTAAACAGGGCATTTCATTAGAGACTTATCTTAAAAGCCCCATTTAAATCAATTTATTTTATTTGTCCCCATGATGCAGCTGGATTGCCCAGAACTGCTCTTGGTCTTCTTAGTACAGCAACGTCAGTGACATGATTGGAAGTTGCCGTTTCAGCTTCTATTAAAATCTGAACATTTTAACACTAGTAACAATCAAAGCAATGCAGTTCACCTGTAGGGCACAGAAAAGTGGGAGGAAATTGCATTCTCCCACCTAGCAGTAATTATTATAAATTGCTCTTCATTGTTCTATCTCCTGGCTTTGATCATCTGCATATAACCGAGGAGTGTGTGTGTTTGAACTTATCATTTTTTGTGATTTCTTTTTTTTTTTTAATTTACAGCACTTTTATTGTTTTATTGAAGGCATTAAACAAAACATTTCAATCTGAGATTACAAAAATGTTCACAACTGAGAAGAAATTGGCAGGAACTAGGGCCTTCCTTCTCTGAAAAAGGACATTTCCACCAACAACTTTGTAAACATCAAATGCAAAATGAAGTGTTTGTATATGGATGAGCATAGGCATATATGATGTATGAATGGTTGTGTGCATGTGCAGGTATGACAGACACACAATTACAGGAAGGATCAGTCGTTTAAATCATCCAAATCAGTGGGCTTACCTTTCCACCCATAGTTATCCACTGGTTCTCCATGTAAAGGAGAAAAATATATTCCATTCCACAGAACTTCCAGAAGGACACAAAACTATTCACTGTGCCCTAATTACAATCTAGCATTGTATTACACAGAAAATGTATATATCCTTCATTCTACAGATAAAAATATAAATTTAAAACCCCCAAAGGCACTCCTGCTACCCAACACACCTATCAACCTTCATCCAAACAGGATGACCATTCAGTATACTTACTAATTGACTCAACTATTATCTAAGCATTGTGTAATGGTCAGATGCATAAAGCAAAAGTGCAGTTCTGGTGCAAACCAATTGTACAGTTGTTGCTTTTAGGGAACGATAAGGGTAAGGTCTGTGGCTAACTGCCTATCCATTGCCAGTATTCCCCTGCAATTAATTACAAGGCATATTGTTAATTCTGGGCATACTGTAATGCTGGAGAATTAGAGGCAGTGCCCTTGTTCTATTGGCTTGTTTCAGAGCTGGCCCTTACTTGAGTACCGGTGGGTCCATGGATCCAGGCGGTACTCTGACAGGGGCGGCAATACATCTGATCTCCCACTAGTCTCCAGCGCTCTAGTAATACACATCATCTCCCAGCGCTCTGCATTACTGAGAACCGTGCGGGAGCTTCATCTCTGTGCCAAAGGAGGCACAGTCTCTCTCATGCCACGCCGCTAGGCCACCAGGGACTTGAGGTAGGAGGTTGACGGGGGATCAGTATCAGTAGGGGCATTGTGGAGATTGAGGGGCATTGTGGAAAGGGCAATGTGGAAGGGGCAATGTGGAGATATGGGGGCATTGTGGAGATATGGGGAGAATGTGGAGATATGGGGGCATTGTGGAGATATGGGGACAATGTGGAGATTGAGGGGGATTGGGGCAATGTGGAGACTGAGGGGCAATATGGAAGGGGCAATGTGAAAGGGGCATTGTAGAGATATGGGGGGCATTGTGGAGCTATGGGGGCATTGTGTAGATTGAGGGGCAATGTATGTATCCTGTTAAGCTTGTTTTTGTATTGGTAAAAAAGGGAAAAATGTGGTCAGGTTTGGGCATCATAAAAATGTCATCTCTGCACTAACAATATGTTAGTGCAGAAATGAGATTATGATTGCTCAGCCCTGACCAAGATGTTTTTTTTCCTTTTTACGTGTTTTAGTGGGTGTGTTTTTTTTTTCTGGGGTGGGGCATCATTTCATCCATGGACCCAGGCAGCATAATGCCTTGGGCCGGCCCTGGTTTGTTTCTTATGTTTCATGGAATATGTAGTGAAATCTTCTGAATGTTGAAATAGTTCCATGGACAGAGAAACAAGGTTGGAGTCACAGACAGTGTATTTGTGATTCACTGACCTCCTGGAATTTGTGGAATTTTGATTTGTTAGAGTTCTCTTGTAATAAGCAGTGTAACACTGCCCCTCCTAGGAAAATAATATAATGCAATACATTTATGTGATAATATATGTTACCCCCCCAAAAAAATGCTGAATAGTTTAGTCTTGAAGGAACACTAATATTAAAAAAATGTAATGGGTTGACACAATGTAAAATGTCAAATACTTACAGCTTACATACTTACTGTATTCAAAGAACTGGTCAGAGATGCTCAACTAGGAACAAGCTTGCTATACATTTTTTTGCAGGCTCTATAGGAAAAGTGTCCTACACAGGGTGCAATTTCTTATAGTTCACTAGTGCCTCACACAGAAAGGAGATATCCTAAAGCACATAATACTGATACTGCCAAAATGACAGTCCATTCACAAAGGTGGCAAGCAATTCCTCTCTGAATAAGCAAACATCGAACTACAGGCAAATATTTCAGCCTTCTTGGGCCTCAAAAGTAACGTGTAGCTGAATTTTCATGGCTTTGCGAGCAAGGGGTCCATGTCTGGGTTCCTCTGGTGCCCTTAGAGTGACAAAGCCCAAGAGGATATGCAAAGAAATGGTCAGAGATTCTCAACTGGGAATGAGTCTGCTATAGGAAAAGTATCCTACCCAGGATGCAGGATATCATTCCTATAGAGTCTGCTAAAATCTATTGCAGGTTCATTCCTTGGGGAGCATCCCTGACGTGTACTTTTAGTATGAAAATCATACTTCGGTTTGGTCACCCTAAGGATAACAGTGGAATCCAGACATGGACACCTTTCTCAGAGTGATGCGTGAGAGCAGCTACACCTCACTGATGAGGGCTGGCAAGGTAGAAATTAATGTCTGAGGTTGGCTGCTTCTCTTGCTCAGAGACAAATTGTCTATCACTTTTAGGATGGACTGCCATTTTGACAGCATCAATATGTGCTTTAGACTATTTCCTCCCTGTGTAAAACACTAGTGAGCTAAAATAGTCTGTACCCAGGGTAGGTTACCATTCTTATAGTGTGCTAAATTATATGGAAGGTTTGTTCCTAGCTGAGTGTCTTTGAACCTCACTTTCGTGCTTCCAGATTATCCTTGAGTTTGGTCACCAAGAGTAACAGGGGAATACAGACATGGACCCCTGGCTCACAATGCCCAGAGGGGGAAACTACACCTCACTGATGAGGCCCAACAAGGCCAAAACATATGTCAGTGGTTGGCTATTTCTCTTGAGTTTGGTCACCCAAGACCCCTGGCCTGTAGTGTATAGAGAGAGTATGTGCACCTCACTGATAAAGCCCAACAAAGCATAAACCTTTGTCTGTGGCTGGCTGTTTCTCATGATCAGAGAGGAATTTACTGGTGCCAGGCAATTCATTTTCTGAACAAAAGAAACTGCCAACCCCAGGCATATGTTTCAGCCTTATTAGGCCTTGTCACTGAGGTGCAGCTGACCTCTCTAGGTACTATGAGCAAGAGTTCCACATCTGGATTCCCATGTTACCCTTAGGGTGACCAATCCCAAGGCTAATTTGCTTACTCAAAAGTATGTGTCAGATATGCTCAATTAGGAAGGAGCTTGCCATAGAATGTAGCAGGTTTTATAGAAATTATATCCTACCTGGGGTACGATCTCTTCCAACTCACTAGTGCCTTACACTATGAAGAAATATCCTAAAGCACATCATACTGTTTCTACCAAAATGACATTCCAGCTTACATATTGGTAAGATCAGTATGATGTGCTTTAGAATATTTCCTCTTAAGCACTAGTGAGTTAAATGAGACTGCACTCTGTGTATGATACCATTCTTATACAGCCTGCTAAATTATGTGGCAAGCTTGTTCCTAGTTGAGCATCTCTGACCCATTTTTTCATATTTGTAAGTATTAATTGTACATTTTCTTATTAATGCATGTGTACAGTAATCTGTTATGAGAGCATTTATTAAATGCTGTTTGGGCTGTCTGAATTGAGAGGTAAAAAATAACATCAGTTAATTGATTTTTGATTAGTGCCCACTGCATTTATGTTCAGGAAGGCTGTTATCTTATCTCAGCATATTTACAGGTAATCCTAGATATTTAATGGGAGCCCTGGAGTCTTGGAGAATAGAGGAATATCGGCTCCCTCAGGGAATATGAAACAGTACATTTTAGGCAACAGAAAATAAATAGAGGATATATACAGACGCTAGCATTATGTACAGGATATATAATCCCAGTTCATTTTTACATTGTTGTGTTTCTTTAAGTTATTAGTAGCAACTTGTATCCTAATACATTTAATGCTGACACAGTGTTACCCCAAGTGGTTAAAGGGTTTGATTGATAGAGTTCTATTGGGATTTCTTTTGAAATAAAAGGATTCAACCACCGCAATAAAGTATGACAAACCTTGAGGTAACTTTGAGAGCCAGATGGCTATCAATACATTGCATGTCCCTCTGACACACAACGTGTTAATACATATTTTTTTAAATTCCATTTTACTTTACTTTAGAAAATATGGTAGTATTATTAGAAAATAAATACAAATGGCTATAAAATAAAAGGAGTAGATCAATTCTGGGGAAAAAAAGAACCACTTTGCTATAGAGAACAAATAACCATCCCCGTTGATGTATTAACCCTTTGAGTGCCAGAGAGGTATCCAACTCATTGTGTTGCAATGAGTTGGATGCCTGTCAGGCACTCAAAGGGTTAAAACAAACTTTTAACCTATTAGAGGTTTCCAACATATTTGCAGTGCGTGTCATTCAAGCAGTTTAAAAAAAATACCATTAACCTTGTGAGTGCCAGAGGCACTCAAAGGGTTAAAATCAATTGTTAGGTGTCCTTATGGTGCAATTGGTTTATCCCTGAATGTAACTACTCTCCATATATATATGTATAGTCCAATGAATGAGTATATCCTATGCTTTCCCATCAGCACTAACATTCTATGGTACAGCAATGATAAAAAAGGGATCCAAAGCAAGTTATGCATCTCTCATCAGCTACAAGTGGTTGCTGTAAATTAGTTAATTTTAATCAATTATGTCTTCTAATGTACTAAACAGAACGTTTCATTTTCTGCTTCTGCTCATCTTAAATTATCTTCAGGTGCGTTCTGGAAGTATAATCACATTTAATAGAAACTTTCACTTTCAGTTAATATAAATTAACAAAATGTTTTGTAACATTTTCACCAGCAAATGCTAACAACAAATAGATGAGGGAGAATTCGAGCGAGACTGATGAATGGAATCTGGACATTTCCTTATTTATTTGGCAATTTTTACATTCATGAATGGAAATCTCGCTCTCATTTTTAACTGTTTGAATTTTTGAGAATTCTTAAAGCTTTTGAGCACCAGAGGGGATACCTCTCTGGTGCCCAAAGGGTTAAAACATGGATGATCCGTGATTTATAGAACTTTATAGGATCTAAAGTGTTATGATCAGTTTCAGTCACCAGCAAAACATGTTTGTAAAGATCTATACATTCATAAGCACTGGACTCTAGGGCCTTTGATGAAGCTAGAATGAGTCAATAAGTCAAGTGACTTGAATATGAATATAAAATCCCCAGACATGACTCCTGACTGGTTACCTTGCTCTCATTTACACATGATGTCAAAAAAGACCACTTTAAAGATGGGCACAGAATAGGAGCAGTAATTACACAATCTTCCAGCAAGCTCAGTGGAGTGTCAGGGTTCATTACGCCCAGAGCGTATTACTGGCTAACCTAGAACCCAATGGGGGAGATTCACTAAGCAGTGATAATGAGGTGTTAAAGTGGAGATGACTTATCCAGTTTATCACCTCTCCTGTTCCTATTTATTCTATGGAGACTATTCACTAAGAACTCCAAAGTTGAAGAAATCTTAATGCATAGGCTCCATAGAATAACACAGGAATTGGAGAAATTATAAACTGGAGAAGACATCTTCATTCTAACACCTCTTTATCACCACGTAATGAATCACTCCCCCGATGACTGCTAAAAGTGGGTGCATATTAATCAGAGAAATCAGATACTCTCTCTCCTTAGATGTGATAGTCCTCTGCCCCCACCATGGGTCGAGCTCACCTTTTGGAGTAGATGCCAGGTCTTAGTCCCACAAGTGAAATAACGATAATAACACAGTACAAATATAAGATACAGAATTACAGAACAGCAATTCGGATAAAAGTCCAGAACATTGTTCCCTGTGCTAGAAATGCAGTAGAAAACTAGAATCATCTCTGTTAGTAATGTGACTCCAAGAATGACACTCCATTAGACAGACAGGGTAGATATGGGGGTAAATATTGACTAAATGTTTCATTACATTCACTGAAGATATTAACAGAATGGTATAAGTATAACTACTGACATTGGATTGGACAAGGATTCAAGCAGAAAGGCAATTGTAGCAAGAACACTAAGCCAGTCCATTATAAAAGAAGTAGCAGTTACTTATATAACATATATGGAGTCATGGAGTAATACTGAGTTGTAGTGCACATTCAGAGAAGGAGTGCATGTGTTCCTGCCACCAGACAGTGATGAGATGGTTTAAGGTCGTTGACTTATTTATCAGTTTGCATAACCTTTTATTAGCCATTTGCAATGTATTGGATAGCTCTTTTGCAGACACGGAGTTAACAGTTTTGTGCTTGTATGTTTTATATTGTTATTAGTGTTGAGCGAGCGTGCTCGGCCGATGCTCGGATCGGCTCGAGCATCGCTCTGCTCGGCACATGGCGGTACTCGTACGAGTACCGCCATGTGCTCGCCCGACATGTTCGGGTGAAGAGGATCTGTGCCGGAAGAGGCACAGATCCGAAGACGCTCCGCTGGACCACCAGGGAATGGAGGTACGGGGGCATTGCGGAGATGAAGGGGGCATTGCGGAGATGAAGGGGGACATTGTGGAAGAGGGGCATAGACTCTATGCCCCTCTTCCACAATGTCCCCCTTCATCTCCGCTATGCCCGTCTTCCACAATGTGCCCCTTCATCTCCGCTATGCCCCTCTTCCACAATGTCCCCCTTCATCTCCTATGCCATAGCGGAGATGAAGGGGGACATTGTGGAAGAGGGGCATAGCGGAGATGAAGGGGGACATTGTGGAAGAGGGGCATAGAGTCTATGCCCCTCTTCCACAATGTCCCCCTTCATCTCCGCTATGCCCCTCTTCCACAATGTCCCCCTTCATCTCCGCTATGGCATAGGAGATGAAGGGGGACATTGTGGAAGAGGGGCATAGCGGAGATGAAGGGGGACATTGACCAGGCACCCTCCGCTCATCAGAGCAGGGGGTGCCTGGTTTAATGCTCGAGTGCTCCCATTCATTTGAATGGGGCTCGGGTGCTCGGCCGAGCACTCGAGCATCAGGGGGTGCTCGGTCAGAGCACCCGAGCACCCGAGCATCGGGGTGCTCGCTCATCCCTAATTGTTATACATAAATGACATTATTGTGGTGGGAAACTGTGCGTGTAACAAGGGTTATGATCATATCAGGAATTGGAGATTGGCCATTAATGTGGCTAAGGGTAGCTATTGTTTCTTGCTGGAGCACCTGTGATGTAAATCTGGCCCTGCATAAACATTCTATAAAGTATAAGTTGAAGCAAGTCCCTCTATGAGGAACATGGTGACAGTGTGTGGAGAGTCCTTGGAGGATGATCTCACTTTCAAAAGAGAAGGGTTGATAGTGGCAGGTCCTCTCCAGTGGATACCATATTCGAATCATAATGTAAGTTGCAGCAGGTTCCTGAAAAATAGATCATGTCAATGGATGAATGAGTGTTGAAAAACAGAGATGCTCTTTTGAGAAGCAGGGAGGGCAGACATTTTCCTGATTTTTAGCCTCGTAATGGGGTAGAACTGTGCGGGTAGCCCTGAAATCCATGATGTCATGGGACCGTCACCAGTCCTTTAGGGAAGTCTTCCCATGACTGTCCTAGCACATCATGGGTCTTTAAGGGGTTAAGAATTATTTGAGAAAAAGCCCTATGTGCAACCTCTGTACCATATACAGGAGGATGGGGCAATTTTACTATGATTTCTTATTTCACTTGTCAGTCCATTGTGGTAAGCAAAGCACAGAGGAACTGAACATACTGAAATACCTATACAATGCTAAAGTTCCCTTCCTTTGGGTCAGTAGCTAGTAAATAGGTGACAGGTGCAGCATACAAAAATTGATTCCAGCATTGACTTTAGAGTGGAGGGGTGCACAGTGCATTGCTTCACAATACTTTGAATGCCCCTCTGGAATTCAAAGGGTTAAGAAAGAGATATTCTGGTTATGACCAGATTCTTTTGGAGTGGATTAGAGTGGAAAATAGACTTGTGCAATTCGGTTCGGCTAATTTCGGAATTCAGACGAATAATGCGTATTCGCCATCATTTGTACTTCCAAAAGCCAAGGTCCGCCCACAAAAAAAATCAGAATCCCAAACGGACTTAGTCTGAAATTTCGGTGTAAATTTTGAAAATTCGGACATCGATTTCCCGCCTGAAACTATAACAATGTTTGCTACATGCTGCTAAAAATAGATCTGGTAAAACAGGCGCTTTACAGTTCATGTAAAGTGCAGATATTAACCACTTAAGGACACAAGCAATGTTGGCATTTTTGCTATGTGTGTGCTCAACCATAATTCCTATCTTTCTCATTTACTGCACAAACACATATTATATACCATTTTTTAAAGGGTAGAAAGGGCTTTAATTTGATGTGACATATACATATATAAGTGTGTAGGGGTTTATAAAATACCCTTTCTTGTCTCATCAGAGATTTAATATTATCATTAATTTAGTTTAATGTATTTTTTTATTTTTATTTATTTCATTTTAATTTTTTATTGAATATTTTACTTTTTTTTTTTTTAAATTCGGCCGAATAATTCTGACTATTGCCTAATTTTGCCCGAGTCTAACAGGTCTGGTCCAAAATTCGGATCCTTCGAATGGGAAAAAAAATGTGTCCGAAATCGAATTTTACTGAAAATTTTTGCTGTGCACAAGTCTAGTGGAAAAAGCAACATTTCCATTTCAACCAGGTTCATCCCTCGAGAACACAAGCTCTGCATTTAAAATGATAATTAACTTCTTGAGTGCTTGAGGCATCTCAAGTGCATTGCAAATCTATGCATTGGATATGTCTCTAGCATCCAAGGGGTAATTGTATAACCTGCATGTCATATTTAGTATGTGGCACCCAAAATGACTCATGGTGATTAAGACCTTGGTCTGAATTCTGTTCCTTGTCACTGAATATAATCTTTACTAAAAATCCTTTCATAATGTGTAGTATGGGTAGGCAACCTTTACCTCTCCAGCTGTTGAGGACTATAACTTCTATCATTACCATCCAGCTGCTGGCAGGTTGACATTTATGGTAGTAGAAGAGCCAAAGGTGCCCATCACTGATTTATGGCGATTGTTGGCAACCTGAGGCTCCCCAGCTTTTTCTAGACTCCTATCATTCCAAATCTGAGGCTAATCGGAATATTAGGTAAATAATGTTTGAAGAGCCACAGGATCTCCACTTTTGGTCTATAGGAAAGGGAAGTTTGGAGATCACTTCTTTGACGTTAGAGACATCATCATACCTAGGAACTCTCTGGATTTGCCCCAGAGACTCCAGTTTTTGCAGTTACTTATGGGTCTCCAGGGATAGAGACTGATTCTCCAGTAGTGGGGAGTTTTCTATGAAACTCTTCCCATTTCTGCTCCTTCCCACCCTGTTCCTCCCACTTCCAGCCCACTTCTCCTCATTCTCACCCTGTTCCTCCCACTTCCTGCCCAATTCACCTCCTTCCCCACCCTGTTGAGCTACTTCCTGACCTCTATTACATAACCCATTAAGCCCCCATCCACAATTAAGCCCCACCCATTTGTGATGCAAATCATGTAATTTATATCCTCCCACCAGCACCACATGAGTTCCCTCTGGGGGCTCTAGAAGACAAAAATTCCCAGGTATGGACATCACCATTGCATTTTATTGCCTTGCAGTGAATTGGAATTATCTCCAGCATCACATGGGCTTAAACCAATAATGTTTTTTCACGGAGAATATGGACCTTTATTATTGCTATAGCAAACTGGAAAACAATTTGAGTTATGATTTATTAAATAGTCTGGGAAATTTCTATATGCTTGACTTGACTTTGAACTCTTAGTTTATCCAGGCTGCTGTATTAAGAAGTATTGGAGCAATTCTAGAGTACACAAGCTGCACATAGAGGACAAATACAAATACCCATTATTTTAAACTAGTGTAAAAGCACGTGTACACTGGCCAAGGTCCGGGCTACGTTAAGAGGTCGGTCCTGCTCTGCGTCCTGCTGCCGACGCAGTCATGCACTGTAGACACTGTCCGAAAGTACAGAATGCTCCCAGCATTCCTATACCTCCCAGCATTCTGTGCGTTCGGGCAGTCTCTACTGCGCACGATGGCTTCTGTCAAACATCTGTAGCAAATTATTATATAGGATAGCTCTTTAACTCATTGAATGTAAGAGGGGGTCTCCAAAACATTGTTGCACAATTCATTGGAGACCCCTCTCTTTCCAAGGAGTCAAAATCTCATTTAACCTTTTGATTGCCAGCGGAATATCCAACACATTGCTTTGCAATGTGTTGGATACCCCTTCTGGCACCCAAAGGGTTAAAGAGGTGCTATAAACTAGGAATACTTGGATTTTAGTTTGTTTACCTAGGTAGGTGTCCTCCATCCAATAGTCAGGTATATCTATCTTTTTTCTTGTATTGTACGCACAGTTTCCTGTATATAGTGATCGCAGTGTTGAAGTCTGCCTCTATCTCATTCCTAGATCACAATAGGCTTCAACAGACCTGAATAGGTCATAAGGGATACTAGGCTTTAGCAGACAGTAAACAGGCTCTAAAAGTGCACTAAAATAGAGATCAATACAAATAAAAACTGTAAATAACTCTTGTTTGAAGGACACCTATTAGGTAAGCAAGTAAACAAAGCAACCCTTTGATTGCCAGATTGGATGAGACACATTGCTTTCCAATGTGTTGGATACCCCTCTGTCACTCAAAGGGTTAAGAGTAATTTATATTTACCGCAGAGTTCTTCTTTAATTCAGTGGGAATTTGGGAAACTTTCACTTGTCCACTATGGTGAAGATGGGTTGCTCCAGAATTGCATCAGTTCTTCTTTGTACATTAAACCCAGACTGTGTAGAGGCCGTTTAATGAATTTTTGTATAAGCAGCTAAAATGGTTTCTTAAAAGTTACATCTGCTATCCTTACTTAAGTAAAATGTTTATAAAGTATTGATTCTCTTACATTGTCTAGCAGTCAGAATAACTTAGTGGTGTGGATTTCAGTGATCCATGATACTCTGAACAATTTAAAGTAATCTGCCTTGTTTTTTCCCTCTTTTTTAATGTCTTTGTAGGTGCTGAAAATGCCAGTGACATTGCTCTGTACTCTGGCCTAGGAGCAGCCATCATTGCAGTAGCTGTGTTGGTGGTTGGAGTTACGTTGTACCGAAGGAGCCAGAGCGAGTATGGCGTGGATGTTATTGATTCGTCTGCCTTGACAGGAGGCTTTCAGACCTTCAATTTCAAAACTGTCCGACAAGGTTAGTCTTTGTTGACTTTGAGCTTCTTCCCCTATCCCCTTCTGAACTTCATGAATCAATTTACCAAGTACAATAAATATCAAAAAGGAAATACAACTCTTTTACAATGAGTGGTATCCTACATCGTTACTCTCCCACTGACACAGAAGTATGGTTCATAATGTTAAAATAGAGACATGCATGCAACAAGTTAAACCTTTATTGTATTTCCTTTAATTAGCCAGAGGAATATAAAAAAATATTGAAGCCATTTCCAAGTATGCCCCAAGAGGGTAAAAAATTTCCTTTCTAAGAAGAACAAAATGTCATTTTGACAAACAAATCAGAGGACCTGAAAAAAACCTCCATGCTATCTGAACCAATCTGAAATTAAATGCAGGGGGATGAAGAAAGGAGAGCATGAGGGAGGAAGAAAGAAGATAATATCGCATGAGCGCAGAAGGGCAAAAGTGAAGGGAAACAAGGCAGTGGTAGAATGGAAGAACCTGGTATGGCAAAGGGGACCAAGTATAGGACAGGGAGGGGGCCATGGAAAAAGGGGTCGGAGCATGGTACAAGGGACCGGAGGGCCTTAACTGGGTTGTGTGAGACTGTGAATAGTCCAAAAGTGCAGGAGTGAAATTGATGGGAAGAATGAGTAAGGAAAAGAGGGAGAGAAAAGGAGCAGAGCATAAAGAAAGCTGGTGAGAGGTCGAAACTTTCATTACTTTGTTTAGACGAGTGCCCCAGACAGGAATGTGTTCCAGCTGATGTCTGGAGGTAAGGGAGCCTGATTTTAATCTGTATTCAATGTGAACTTCTATCTATCTGAGTGGTTAACTGAGAAAATAAATTACAGAAACTAAACATCTGTTTTGTAAGACATGATTCAGAGCTTGTGAAACAGCATGTTTCATTTGAAAACAGAGCTTACAGAATAATTTTCCTCATCTTTATTTCTGACTCTAAATCAGTTGACTTTCACCTGTCTCAGAATCCTACGTTTCAACTGTCATAATTTTTTCTTCATGAACAAGTTATACAGTAATTTTTTCAAATATATTTGCAGTATCTGCCAACTCATCCTCCATATTCAAGGAATGCCACATCCTTACTGCCCTTACTATAAAGTATTCCTCTCTTTATTGTACTTGAAAGCATTTTTCCTGTAGCAGTCATGGATTCCTGCACCAATGGAGCAGGTTATTAGACAAATGGATGTAGTTCCTTGGTGATTGTCCTTAGCTTAAGAATGTTGCATTTACTTGCCAATATTATATAGGCTCTGAAAAATGTACTTTTTATGTCCAAAGATCAAAAAAACCTTCAGGTTGGTGAAGTAGTAAAATCTGCAATGCAGGGAGCACCTTATTTGTTGTTCATTTTACCTTAGATGAGACAGCCAAAAACAACTTCCAGCTTCTGTAGTACTTCTCACCTTTGTGGTCTCCAGGGCTTAGTTAGGAAGGGACACTCAGCCACATTTGAATCACTAAGACTTCGAGGGACTTTCACTTGTTCCACTTTGTGCATTTTCATTTTGCATATGGCCTAATAAGGCCTACGATGCCACTTAGTAAAGTCTTCAGCCTGATTTATCACTGACGCATTCAAATGTCAGGGATCAATGGTTATTTACTGACACCTGAGAAATTATATTAACGTCCTTTATCCAATTACAGCTCATACACAGTTGCCTTATTTGAGATGACTGTAAGGATTAAATGGATACCTCCAGCACTCCAGCTTTCACAACTTCATTGAGTGATAAATAAATTAGAATCAAGATCTGGAGCCAAAACAAATTCACCTGATATAATGCCTATAAAAAATTGATTTGCAAATAACCCTTAAATGAATTAAGGGTCTATATTCCCTTTACATGGTGCTGTTCTACAGGTGAATACATTCTAGTGCAAGGTTTCTCAACTTCTGGATCTTCAGCTTTTGGAGGCTTCAACTCCTATCATCCCCCAGTCAGACAATGGCTAGTTGGGACTTACAGGATATGTAGTGGCCAGCAGCCGAAGGTCCAGCAATTGATGGCTCCTGTTCTCATGTTTTATACAAATGCTTTGACCTGTAATACTGGAACAGGAAATCTCCATAAAACAAGAAGGAGAACAAACCATCATTTAAGGCTTGTTGTAATTAAGTGTCTATTACAGTAAATCAGTGACTAATATAGCAGCGTTATGGGTCCCAGGGGAGCTTACATAATGGAGCAGAACTAAAGTGTATTATGAGTTGATTTAATACATTAATTCCCTTTGGGGACATTGGGGCCTGAAAAGCATGCAAAAGGCTGCCAAATAACACACCCTTTGGCATTGCTCTTTTTTTCCACTGTTACATATTTATATACAGTATAGTGCCTTACAGGACTATATTAATAACATCACCAATCATAACAATATCCCAGTGGCACAGAAATGGAAATATGTTGGTTCTACATAAATCAGAGGAAAATATATGCAATGAGCCTGTCCTCCCTAATTCTCTGTGTTCATTTACCTGGGGTGGGCAACTAGGAGATGGACAAACAATTCTGTATGTCCAATATTCTTATGAAACATGCCATTTGCTAGACAAGAAACACATCTAGTGAAATGGGATTTTTTTTTTAGTTAACTTTCAGCTCCAGGCCCATTATGCCCTTGTTCCTACCCTTGTTCTAAAGAAGGTTGGGAACATTTTTGGCAGGTGGCAGCACTGCTAGACTACTTTTCTCCCTGATGCTCCCTACTGCTGACACCTCCTCCTTCTCCCTCATGTTCCCTATTGCTTTCTTTTCTCTCACTCTGTCCCATGCTTCCTACTGTTGTCTCCTCCACCTTCTCTCTCATTCTCCCTACTGCTATCACCGCTCTCTCCCCAATGCTCCCTACTGCTATCTCCTCTCTTTCTTTCTCCCTATGCTCTCTACTACTGTCTACTCTCTCTCCTCAATGCTTCCTACTGTTGACTGCTCTCTCTTCCTCCCCCATGCTTCCTACTGTTGTCTCCTCCTCCTTTTCCCAAATTCTCTACTGCTATTTCCTCTCTTCCCCCCCCATGATCCCTACTGTTGTCTCCCCCTCCTTCTCCCATGTACCCTACTGCTATCTCCTCCTCCTCCTTCACCCCATGTACCCTACTGCTATCTCCTCCTCCTCCTTCACCCCATGTTCCCTACTGCTGTCTCCTCTCTCCTCCTATGCTCCCTATTCCTCTCTATCGCTCTCTTTCTCCCCCTGTACTCCCTACTGCCCTCTCCTCTCTCTCTTCCCCATGCTTCCTCCTACTGACCTCTCTCTCTCTCCCCCATGCTCCCTACTGTAGTCTCCTCCCCCTTTTCCCATGCTCTCTCCTGCTACTTCCTCCCCCACCCATGCTCCCTACCGTTGCCTCCTTTCTCCTATGTCCTTTAGTGCTGCCTCTTCCCTTTCCCATCCTCCCTATCTCTGCTTCCTCACTCCCCAATCTCCCTACAGTTGTATCCTATCTCCCCCATGCTCTCTATTATTGCATCCTTTTTAAGCCAAATGTCACATAAAGAGAATAAATATCCTGAAACATACTGACTCTGCCCAGATGACAGTTCAGCCACAAAATATGAGGCAATTCTTAGAAACATACGTTTCAGCCTTATTGGGCCTCGTCAGTGAAATACCGCTGTTCTGTCTTAGCAATTGTGATTAACCCCTTAAGGACCAGCTGCACACACAAGCGGCAGTCACTTAACATCTTAAGGACCATTGCCGTGCCAGGACCGTCACAGTGGTCTGGGCAGACCTGTCACGGCATGGAGTTCAGGGCTCCCGGCGGGGCTGCATGCCACTCCGGAAGCCCTGCACCGGAAGTGAAAATTTAAAAAAAAGCCCCGTGGTCCTCAATTGTCGGTCACGCGTAAGGACCATGGAGCATTTTTTTTTTTTAAGTCATCCGATTCCGGACTCCCCGGAATTCCATGACGTACATGTACGTCCTTGGTACGTCCTTGGTCCTTTAGGGACCGCAACCTCATGACGTACATGTACGTCATGAGTCGTTAAGGGGTTAAGGGGTCCAAGTCCAGATTCCCCTATAATCTTTAGGGAGACCAAGCCCAAAGGTAATTTGCGCACTCAAATTAATGGTCAATTAGATATGCTTGTTTAGGAAAAAAATTCATCCTACTGACCAGCCCATCCCCATAAATCAGTAGTGGGCAAACCGTGGTTCTCCACTGACTGGATGTGGGTTGGGAATTGTAGTCCCAAACAGCTGGAGAGCCTCAGTTTTCCCACCACTGCCATGAGATGCTCAGTTCCCAGATCCCTTTATTAAAAAGGCAGAGTGATTTTGGAGCAAATCGACTGTACCATAGAGACAAATACAAATTTCCAACGGATTCAAATTGGGGCTTTTAACCTCTTGAATGCTATGAAGTCACCAACACATTACTTTGCAATAATAGAGGCCTGTCTAGCATTCAAGGGGTTAAAAGTCCATTTTAAAGCAATTGCACGTTGTATTCCTTCTCTATGGTGCAGCTGTCTTGCCCCATATTAACTTGAATTTTTCAAATATAAGGCCCTTTCCCTCCCTAAACTCTATCCTAGCCTCTCACTTAAAACATTACTCTGGTAATCAGCCCCATGTTCCCATAATGCTTTTCATGCCCTGCTCACATTTCTTTGTGAAGGCTGACATTGCTGTTTCACGTGTTTCTGACTACATTGTCTTCTGAAAACAATGTTTGCTCTGCATAAATAGCTAAAAGCTTTTCATAAGCAGTGATAGTAAATCACCACCATGAAAGGGTATGAAGAACATCGCACCAACCATCTCACAAAAAATGAAGCACTATAATAACTTCTGAATGAGGTATCGTCCTGCTACTGGAATATCAATGGGAGACATTTATAAAAGTGGAGTAGAGCGAATTGTAACATTAAAATGGTGTTAAAAATTATTTTGGTAGTTATAAAAGTAGTAACAGCGCATTAAGGGAGCGTAACGCCTTGCAGTAGTGTTTTTAAAAAGTGGATTTGTAACTGTAAGAAAAGTTTCACAGAGAATTTATAAAGAAATGTCTCTGTTTGCGACATTTTAGCAACACAGTTATCACCACAATATTAACACCATGTCTGACCTGTTCTTATTTCTGGTGTAGTAAATCCATGAAAATGTCTGCACTAAAAAATGCAAGTACCAACAAAAAAAACATACTTTTATGCCACATTTATAAACATTACATTTCTGCTTTATAAATATCAAGTATCATAATTAGGAATAGGTCCAGATTAAGTATACTTTACAAACAACATACAAGAACACTTTTTATAAATGTCCCCCAACGTTTCCTCAGCAGGAGTCATATATATATATATATATATATATATAGATATAGATATATATAAATATTTCTGTTCAGTTTTTACAGAGGAAGATGAAGGCAAGGGACCTCTGTTAGAAAAACAAAATGGCAAGACATGGGAAACATGCATGTTTACAGAGGAAGAAGTTCTACTTCAACTTTCTAAGGTTAAAACAGATAAATCAATGCGACCAGATGGTATACATCCAAAGTTATTAAAAGAAATTAAGTGTGTTCTGGCAAAACCTTTAACAGAATTATTCAATCAGTCACTAACCACAGGAATAGTTCCAGAAGATTGGAAGTTAGCAAATGTAGCACCTCTTCACAAAAAAGGTAGCAGGGAAGAGTCTAGTAACTACAGACCAGTAAGTCTTACATCAGTAGTGGGGAAATTAATAGAGACTATGTTAACGGAAATAATTGTTGGGGTTTACAGCAGGGAGATCTTGTCAAACTAACCTCATAGATTTTTTTGACTGGGTAACTAAAATAATAGACCAAGGGGAAGCAGTAGATATAGCTTATGTAGAGTTCAGTAAAGCATTTGACACTGTCCCTCATAGAAGACTCATAAATAAACTGCAGTGTTTGGGTCTGGATGCAAAAATGGTTAAATGGATAAGGCAATGGCTGAGTCACAGGAGACAGAGGGTGGTAGTCAATGCAGAATATTCGGATGAAAAGAGTGTTACTAGTGGAGTACCTCAGGGATCTGTAGTGGGACCCATTCTTTTTAATATTTTTATTAGTGATATTGCAAAAGGTCTTCAAGGTAAGGTATTCTTTTTGTAGATGATAATAAGATCTGTAATAGGGTACACATTCCAGGGGGAATAAGCCAAATGACAAATGATTTAGGTAAATTAGAAGAATGGTCAAGAGTGTGGCAGATGCAGTTTTTTTGTTGATAACTGTAAAATATTGCACTTGGGACATAAAAATCCAAAGGAAAATTATACTATTAAGAGTACTGTACTGTCAGAGACAACAGAAGAAAGGGATTTGGGAGTAATTATCTCTAATGACTTAAAGGTAGGCAGGCAATGTAATAAAGTGGTGGGAAATGCAAGCAGGGTGCTGGGTTGTATAGCTCAGGGCACTAATAGCAGAAAAAGGGAAGTGGTCATGCCACTCTACAGATCTCTAGTTAGACCTCACCTAGAGTATTGTGTACAGTACTGGAGACCCCATCTCCAGAAGGATATAGATACTCTAGAGAAAATTCAAAGAAGAGCTACTAAAATGGTGACTAGTTTACAGGAAAAGAAATATCAGGATAGACTAAATGATCTGAACATGCTTGGAAGAGAGAAGAGAGAGAGGGGATATGATTGAAACATTCAGATACATGAAGGGATTCAACAAAGTGCAGGATGGAAGTATATTTCAAAGAAGTAAAAATGTTAGGACAAGAGGCCATAGTCTAAAACTAGAGGGACACAGGTTTAGATGTAATGTAAGAAAGTTTTACGTCACTGAGAGGGTAGTAGATAAGTGGAATAGCCTACCAGCAGAAGTGGTAGAAGTTAATACAGTGACAGAATTTAAGCATGCATGGGATAGGCATAAGGCTGTCCTTAACTTAAGAAAAGACCAAGGACCAAAAAAGGTTTGAGCTTTTTACTGTAGGAAAATGGGCAGACTAGATGGGCCAAAATGGTTCTTATCTGCCATAAAATTCTATGTTTCTATGATATATATATATATATATATATATATATATATATATATATATATATATATGTAATTAATAATAAGTAGACAGTTCTCTTTTCTTTACAAGCATTAAACTAATGGTTGCTCATTAAAGCCCCATATTTATAAAGGCAAACTGGAATTATTCTGGAGTAAGCCAACTGCACCATAAGGGAAAATACAAATTCCTAGCTGCCCATGCATGTGAATAGAGCTTTTTAAAACCTTGAATGCTAGAAAGGTCTCCAATTTGGTTTAAAAGGAAGTTATAATTGTCCCCTGTGGTGCTGTTGGCTTACTCCAGAATAACTCCAATTTGCTTTTATAAATATGGATCAAAGGGCCATACTCAGAATGTCAAAGAGGTGAAATTCTGGGATAAGTCATTGGCACTATATCATAGACATTACAACTCCTATGATCTGAATTGCTATTTTTTCCTCTTGTATGTGAGGTGCTCACCAACACATTGCCTCACACATTTAAGTCACTGGGATTTAGGGGATTTTTATTTGTTCTTATGTTTAGTTTGATCCCGAATTACACCTCTACATCTTTTTAAATATGGCCCCATGGGTGGCAATTAATATTTCTATTCACCTCTCCTCTTTCTTCTGGTGAGCTCATATTTAACCCTTGAAGTTCCATGCAAACTACATTGCACTGCTCCTTGGACCCTAATAGTTTAAGCAGGAACTGGCACCTGGAGCTTTAAAACAAAATGTACACCAGTCAGAACCATGTCTAATGAGTTATAATAGACTGGCTGCTGACTAGCGGATGAGGGTACCTCCATGCCTGTTCTTATTTGTAGATTACCCTTTGAGCTTTCCCCTCATTCTCTGAGACTTCAACATGGGTAGGCAGAATGGGCAGCTTCACCTATTGTTGTACTGTAGCTCCCATCAGGCATAGCTGTATAGTGACCCGTTTGAATCCACTTGTTTACACCTTCTGGTTTATCTTTCCCTGCTATAAACTGATGTCAGCTGTTTACATTCACCTCCTTTATAATCATGGCATTTTTAACCCATTTTAATGCATTGTGTCGCAATACATTGGAGACCTTCCACTGAGAGATGAGTGGGACAATAAAGAAAATTTATGTTTCACAAGACAGACAAATGTGTTATGACACAATGGTTTCAGTTATATAAGATCCCTTATTTATAAGATGTAGTTCACAGGATGTTCAGGTCCAGGGCAGTCATCTGAACAAGGTAGGGAACTTTTTCATCAGTCAATCAGCAGTGTCTACCTCATCACCCCAGACCCTCTCACCTTCCATCTCCTTAGTACACTCCCCTCCCTTCCATCTCCTCCAACCTACTCCTCTTCCTTCCACCTCCTCTAGCCTACTCCCTTTACTTCTGTCTGCTCTGGTCCAATCACTTCCCTTCCATATCCTCTGGCCTGCTTCTCTCCCTTCCATATCCTCTGACCTGCTCCCCTCCCTTCCATCTCCTCTGGTCTGCTCCCCTTCTTTCAAATACTCTGGCCTGCTTCCTCCTTTCCATTTCCTCTGGCCTACTCCCCACTTTAAAATATAATCTGGCCTACTCCCCTCCTTTCCATATCCTCTGGCCTACTCTCCTGCCTTCCATCTTCTCCAGCCTGCTCCCCTCCCTTCCATCTCCTCCTGCCTGCTCTCCTCCTGTCAATCTTCTCTGACCTGCTCCTCTGTCTTCCATATCCTCTAGCCTTCCCCCTCCCTTTAATCTTCTTTGGCCTACTCCCCTCCCTTCCATCTTCTCACTCCCACTCTCCTCTCTCCATCTTCTCTGGCCTGCTTCCCTCCATTCCATATCATTGCACCCTCCCCTCCCTTTCATCAGCTTCAGCATACTCCCTTTCCTTCCATCTTCTCAGTCCAGCTCTCCTCTTTCCATGTCCTCTGGCCTGATACCCTCCCTTCCGTGTATTTGTCCCACTCCCCTCCCTGCCATCTCCTCTGGCCTATTCCCCTTCCTTCTGTCTGCTCTAGTCTACTCACCTCCCTTCTAATTGCTCCATCCTGCTCCCCTTCCTTCTATCTCCTCTGGCTTTCACCCCTCCTTTCCATCTTCTCTGGTCTGCTCCCCTCCCTTCCATCTACTCCAGCCTGCTCCTCTCCTTCCATCTCCTTTGGTCAATCCCATTTCTCTTCCTAAACTTGTACCCCACCTCTCTGACCATTTGTGATTCCTTCTGAATAGATTCAGATGGATTGAGCCACAAAATGGTTATCTGCTGTTTCATTCATCAATAATCCCGGGTATCCAAGGAGTTAAAAGCCCCATTTAAATAATGGGAATTTGGAGATGTTTTATTGTTCCATATGGAGCAGTAGGTTTGCTCGATCAAGCTCTTAGTACATCAGGTTCAGTGAGTTTCACTAGGACCTACCATGCAGCTTGTTGTGATATGTTGTGAAATGTCACATATCACTCTTATCTTCCAACAGTTCTCCTCCTCAGTCTGGCAATATCTGCCACACTCTGCATGTTATTTAATGATTGAAATGATCCACACCTTTAGCTAAAAATATTTAGTAACCATTGAAAAGAAAAATGTGTGCATTATGTTGGAAATGTGCTTGAAGCTGGAGCTGGATCGTATTCCCTATTGATAAATTTAATGTCCATTACAGCTCCATCACCAAAATTGCTTTTTCTCAGTGTGCAAACACTGCATTGCTTTTGTTATTCTCTCATAATCAATGCAGCAGTAGCTGTACTAGATGAACTCCATTATGTCAGTACATTGGGTTCACAAACGTTTAACAGCATGTACTACATGATGGAAAAGCTGACTCTTGTCCAAAGCGTATGGGCTGGAGTATGAACATAGAAATAGAAGACCAACCTTTTTCTTATTAGGTGAAGTGCATCATGGGTCTAGAAAACAATGCATTGTAGTGGGAAATGTATCCAATTTATTTGAGACATGTACAACAGATCCCTTTTGTAAAGGAAAAAAAAAAATCTAATTATCAGCAGCAATTATATGAGAAAGAATGGTTCCTTAACACTCTGTATGTTAGAGAGGCTCAGCATTTTTTATAGCAAACAAGGAGTTACCAGTCTATGACATCATGTATGAATACTCAGCTAAGCAGTGAAAAAAAGAATTCATTTTTTTTAAATGTGCTAGCTGTTAGTGTGTGATATTTAAAGTTGTATTAGCCTATTTCATTTTATTGCTGTTAGTTTTTGTTTAAAGCAGCAGTAAATGTTATGAAAAATAAACATATATATCATTGAGTAAAATAAGGGTACTCCCACTGCTGAGAGATGAATATTTCCAGAGTTATAACCCAGCTTTCTACAGTAACAGTGCCTTCTAGTGGTCAGATTCCTATTAGTTATTCAGTTACATTTTACTTGGGAAGAAAGTCAATGACAAACAGTTCTCCATAGAATGTGATAGAAACCGTTGAACCATGCTGTTAGTTAGACCTTTCAGTAAATTAATTTCCTGATTATTTGAACTGTTATACCATTTAAATAAAACAACTGATAGAGGTGGGAGTGACCTTGTTTTACACAGCAGGAAAAGCTCTATAACATATAGGTTTACATAAAAAGCTTTACTGCTCTTTTACTGTTTTTTTAATTACATGTTTTCTGAGCAATAGCAGATAACATTCACGATTAACTGCTAAGGAAACCAGCTATACTTTTTTAAGTTTTCAAACTTCTAGGTGGGATATTCCAGCTAACCTTAAATCAACCCCAGCACCTCTATAGAGAATGGTTACCCAGCTCCCAGCATACCTCTGAGTACAACCACATCTTCCCATGCCAGCTGTTTTCTGTATTGCAATGCAAGGGAATTATGCATAGGATGCAAAATATCACTTAGAGATAGAGAACAGCACTCCCTCATTAAGGGGAGAGGAGCTTGTTACACGGTGTTCTTTAGCAATGGGAAAGAATAAATAAAATATTATGCTTCGAGAAGCCTTGAGGCGAAGGATAAAAATGAAAATATAGGCAATTTTTTTCATAGCTGGTGACTTGAGCATTTCCAGGCGAAACGAATAGTCCTGTGACAATTTAACCCCAGTGTTGCTCAAACATGCTGCAAGTTGGCCTTAGACATGTAGGGAGTGTTTGTTGTGTTTATGCTTCCTTCCTGAGATGCTTTTAGTGTGATGTTGCATGGTTTAAAAGAGTAGTCGCCAAGGCTAAGTCCTACAATGGGAGAGACACACTAAAGTGGATATACTAGAAGCAAACCAACTGCACCATAGTCAACAAGCACATATTTCCCAAACTCACACTTTAACCCCTTGATTGCTGGAGAGATCTCCAACGAATTGCATCACAATGCATTGGGGACCTCTCTAGCATACAAGGGGTTAAAAGTCACTTTTAAAGGGATAGTAATACTTAAAATGTAAAAAAGAATATATTGTAGGGTTTATCCCCCTGAGTAAAACAAGGGTACTCCCACTGCTGAAAGGTGTTTTATTCAAAAGTTATTACAGCTCAAAGTTGAATTTTTTTGGGTGCAATATCACAGTGGCCTGAAATTGTACAGTGGTGCTGTTGCTACACCATCCTATGGAGATTTATGGTCCCGGGACCAGAGCTATCCATAGGATGGTGTAGCAACAGCGCCACTGTACAATTTCAGGCCACTGTGATAATGCACCTAAAAAATTAAACTTTGAGCTGTAATAACTTTGAATAAAACACCTTTCAGCAGTGGGAGTTCCCTTGTTTTACTCAGGGGGATAAAACCTACAACATATATTTTTTTTACTTTTTAAGTATTACTATCCCTTTAAATCAATTGGGATTTTTATCTGGTGCAGTTGGTTTGCACAAGAATTGCTGCAGCTTTCAATCGTGTTGGAAGTGATTATTAGACCTGACGTCTGGTTAACCCCAGTTTACTAAGATACATCTTCAAAATGTTCCTCTCATTAACATTGTTTGCACGAAGGGTAGGACAGTGGGACAGGCTGTTCTTTTCATCTGTGCCTTGTTTAACCCTTTGAGTGCTAGAGAGGTATGCAACGCATTGTGTTTCAATGCGTTGGCTATCTCTCTGGCACTCAAATTGTTAATGCTTTGTACTATTCAACAAGACATAGAGGAAATGGTGTTATTCAATTCCATTTCCCTGCGTGTTTTATAGGGAAGGCATACAGGGTTGCTGGCACTAAACTTCTACTGCTGGCAGATATTTTCCGGCAGTAGGTATTACAGCAGTCATATGCTGTTGTGCATACCATGTAGTGCAGCTTAGAGGCTGCACTAGGGAATTTATAATCTGCCTGTCTGTGATATGTGCTTAATGACAACTAATGTAATTATGTGCTGCTAAATATATATATATATATATATATATATATATAGAGAGAGAGAGAGAGAGATAGATAGATAGATAGACAGATGCCAAATGAATGAGTATTGCAGTAGGTAATACTTTTTTATTGGACTAACAAGTTTTTTGAGAGTGATGCTCTCTTTTTCAAGTCAAAAGCCATGAGAAGGAAAGCACCAACTGATCAGTAATAAACAGTGTAATGCGGGGGTGTGAGAAACAGAGGGGGGGGGGAAGAAGGAATGATACAGATCCATAGTATTGCAAATGGATTCCATAAAGGTTCCACAAAAATTGTTCCTCTTGACTTTATTCTTATCTTCTAATACACATACCTTGGTACTCTCATGGCTAGACTCTGAGACTCAGGGTTTTGACCCATATCAAGGACCACATTTTCAGGGTGAGAGAGTCCATTGTTAACTACTCTATGATCTGCACCAAGCAACTACTTTTTTTTTAAGTCTCTAAATTGCTGCCACTTATTCCAGAAATCCTGAGGCAGAAGTCCTATTTGTCTTATGTTAGATATTGTGCTTGATTTGGACGAAATCCGTTGTCAGGACCACGTAAAAGATATAGACACACTGCTACTGCCCTTTTACTGAAATCTTTGGTAGTAGGAACAAATATATATACAAATAGTCAAAGTGGGCACTCCTATCTGACATACTGAAAAAGAACAACTGCCTGGGTGCTAAAAAGAAATGGTATTGAAGCCATGAAACAAACGCACATGCAGGTCTTGTGAAAAGTGTTGATTTATTTTTCAACGTTTCGGCCCCTTAAAAGGTTTTTTATCAAGACAACCAGTGCATGCACCACTGTTAACTGTATTCCCATTCACATTAGTACATGCCCATTGTTAACTGTATTCCCATTCACATTAGTACATGCCCATTGTTAACTGTATTCCCATTCACATTAGTACATGCCCATTGTTAACTGTATTCCCATTCCCATTAGTACATGCCCATTGTTAACTGTATTCCCATTCACATTGGTACATGCTACATGTTAAACACTATATTTTCTTCTATGCTTGCCAGACTACATGGATCAGTTCTATAATATGCATACTGCTCTGGCACCTTAAAGCTAATATTCACTGGACTAGACAATGTACCTTGCCATTAGTGTTATATTCTACCCTTTGATATTTTTCTATCCCCAGTTCACAGGATTGGCACATTCTGGAGAATCCGAGGGCTGTTTTTCTTATTTTGGGCTCTGCTCTTTTGCCTCACTAACTCAGCACAGTGCAAACATTCTCATTTTTAATCATTATCTTTATTTGTAGCCATGCTGCTCTCATTTTTTGTGAGGGACTGTTCACATAGGTGAATTACTCTATATGGTTATGTGAAGTTAATGTTATGATAGCTACCACTACCTTGGATATGGTATAAATGTGATCAGACTAATCAGTTGTTTAAACCTGGCATTATCTTTTTTTGTTGACAGTATTATAACTATACTCTATGTTAGTACATAAATATCACGGCTATCTCATTCAACACTAGAGGTAGAGATACCACCTCTGCCAGTTTAAGGATTTTCTTCAACCAGGATATTACCTTCACTTCTACTGGGACTCCTCCTGTAGATACAGGATTGCATATTTCTCTAATAAGGACGCAGGATAACATCAGACCATCATTTGGAAGTTTGTCTGACATACATGGATATATATTACCAACCCCACCGGATGGTGGATCAATACGGACAAGAGATACACACTTGGATCTACACTTGCAGTTGAGTCCTAGAATAGGTCTCCACGATGTCTGTCATGAAACAGCATGCGTAGAGCCAGGGATTCCTGCCTAAGATATTTTTTTATGTATATTTGAATTTTGATTCTGTACATTTGATTGATGATCAAGTTTGCTTCAATGGTGTATCTGTCTATTTACAGTCAGTCACTACCACAGATCATCATGCTACTGCATGTGGCCCACTTTTCCCATCATGCTCAGCTGGTCCATTGATGCTAGGCACTACGCTGTGATGTCACGGGAGTACAGCTGAGTGTTTTTAGTGGGGTTTTTTTTATACTATTTCACTGTATATATAGGGGGCTGAAATGTTGATAAGTAAATCATCACCACTTTTCACAACACCTGCATGTGTACTTATTTTATGGCTTCAATACCATTTCTTTATATATATATATATATATATATATATATATATATATATATTTGCAGAGATGGAAGCACTCGCTATAAAGGACAAATGCCCAGGTGCACAATCCTTTACAATTAATGTAGGAGTTAAAAAAAAGTCAGCACCAGTGGGATTTATTGACAATGTTTTGTTCCAAACGTCTTGAGAAAGGTCCGAAATGTTGACAATAAATTTCCTCTTTATTACTTTCTTAAGAAGTCTCACTGGTGCTGCCTCTTTCTTTTGAACTCCTATATAAATAAAAAAAAAAAAAAAAAAAAATATATATATATATATATATATATATATATATATATATATATTATATATACACCAAATTAATGAGTATTAAGTGGACTAACATTACATTTTACGAAGACAAGCTTTTGATAGATATTCTTCCTTCTTCAAGTTTAAAGCATAATGGCATTAAGAGCTGGACAGCTTGTCTTTATAAAATTTAATGTTAGTCAATAAAAAAACTATTACATAATGAAATACTCACTCATTTGATCTCTACACCATTCTGGATTCTCCAATAAATTTACATATATATATGTTTCTTCCTGCAGGTAACTCCCTTCTTCTGAACTCCTCCCTCCAGCCTGACCTAACAGTGAGCAGAACTTATAGTGGCCCAATCTGCTTCCAAGACCCAATGGACAAAGAGCTAATGACTGAATCTTCAATCTTTAACCCACTAACAGACATCAAGGTGAAAGTGCAGAGCTCCTTCATGGTCTCTCTGGGAGTAACAGAGAGGCCAGATTTCCAGGGAAAGACCCTCTCAGGAACATTTCCTCATGGAAATAACAGGTGCTTTGGCACACTGCATGGTAGAAACAAAACTCCCTACATCCAGAACCTTTCATCTATTTCATCCAAGCCAGAGATGAGAGTCAGTGGCGTTTTTGGACATCAAGGAGGTCGATTGGTAATGCCAAATACAGGTAAATGTCTCCTCACACACAATTCTAAATGTATAGTGCATGGGTTGTAAAACTGTTTTCAGTGGAACCTTAGGTTACCCTGAAGAAGTTCATTAGGTTCCACAGAATACATGTAATTGTAGACAGTGAAACAAGGCTGAGGTATCAGACAGTGTATGTGTGTTTCTGTTACTGCCAGTCAACAGTGGAACAAAGCTGGGGTTTCAAATTGTGTATCTGTGGTTCTGTAACTACCTCTGGACATTGGAACGAGGCTGGGGTGTCAGATAGTGCATGTGTGGTTCAGTGACTACCAATGGGCAGCAGAACAAGGCTGGGGTGTCAGACAGTGCATGTGTGTGTCATGGTTCCAAGAATAAACCAGGAGTCAGTACGGTAAAGTAAAACAATCTTTTATTAGAATATGCAGAGGGTGATCAAAGAGACAAGCACTGTATCAGAAATAGCAGTCCGCCAAAAGATCCACCACTATGTCCGAGACTGGGCCTCAGCCCACTGGTGCCTCGAGGTAATTCGGAACACCCAAAGGACTAGCACTGACTCAGCCTACAGTCAGCCTAGGAGTCTGATAGAGCCCCAGGTCCGCACTAGGATGGGTATCTGTGGAGCGGGGACCAACACACTGAGGGAACAGACAGACACCCCTAGTCAGCACCAGAAAGAATAGTCAGACAAGCCAGGTCATACACAGAGTGGATAGTAAGACAGAGCCACAGGTTTGCACCAGATAGGATATCCACTGAAGCGTTGGTATGCTGGAAGCGCAGTGGACAGAGCCCCAAGTTAACACCAGAGTGGGCAGTCAGACAAGCCAAGTCATACACGGATCAGGTAGTCAGCCAGAGCCACAGGTTTGCATCAGAAAGGATGTTTAAGCCAAACTGGAAAGCACAAGAAGAATGGTCAGACGGAGCCAGAGGTCAACACCAGAATGGATGGACAGACAGACCGGGTCATATACAGTTCAGGTAGTCAGCCAGAGCCACAGATCTGCACCAGATTGGATGTCCACTACACAATGGGAGCAGGCAATAGAGTAGTCAGACAGAGCCACAGGTCAGCACCAGAATGGATGGTCAGACAAGCCAGGTCATACACAGAGCCCAAGGGAAACAGAACTGTATTGTACAACAGCACAAGGGCAACTGAGTCAGGACTCAGTCTGCCTTTTAAACCCCTCCTCAGGAAGTAGGTAGGAGGAGCAGCTCAGAGGGAGGAAGTAGGTAGGAGGAGACTTCAGGAAGCAAACACATAAAACAGAGGCCTACTGCATGCTTGAAGCCTCGCTTCTGCAGATGACGCTGAAACCAAGGTAAGCTGTAACAATGTGTGGTTCAGTGACTACCAATGGACAGTAGAACAATGCATTGGAGTCCTCTCTAGCACTATAAGTTAAAGTTTAGTACATTGCTTAGAATTCAATAGGTTAAAGCCACATTTAAGTCAATGGGAGATTTTGAACATTTTATTTCTTACCTGCGAGGCAGCTGATTTGCCCCAGAATTATTCCAGTTTTCTGATGTGCAAAAGACCAGTGACCAGAACAAGGGACACCTGGAAGGCCCAGCCAATGGGAAATTACAGTCTTTGTACCATGATATGCAACAGTGAACTTCTATATACCCTCTTATGCTGCAATCCTTATGGGAAGCCTGTGACACTTGGTAGTGAAGCTATGAAGAGAAGGGTATGTTATATAAATAGAGATGATGTGCAAAGTTCAGTAGCTCATGCATCATCTATCAGAGTTAATTATTTAGGAGCAAAGTCAGAAAGTCACTGCTTGTCATTCTCTTGGAGTCTGAATTACCAGGCAAAGAGAATTAAAGTGGCATTAATGTTTTAAACAAGTTTTATTGAAAGATACACATTAGCAATTACAAAAGAGTGGAATGCTTACATCAACCTTTTAATGTTTTTTGGGTCAAATGTACAAACTCAAAGGGCAAACCAGTTGTACCACTGGGGACAAATTAAAATCCCATTAAATGTAATTATTCCCCCATCCCCTACTTGCCCCCCTGCTCTATTCACATCCTTCGTCTCTCATAAGTCCCCCCTCACTCTTGAATACAAAACATATCCCAAGCTGAACACCAGATATGGAACTTTCACTCAATTTCAAACTTTCCTTGAAAACTGGCTAAATGTGCTAACACCACAAGTTTATGGGTTTGGTTGCAGACTGTGACATGTAATGGTGCTAATCTCTTTACTAGTAATTGTTCAACTGGGTTGCACAGTGCACTAACAGTGCATTATGTTGAGCACATATACCAGGTCTTTTGGGAATATAGCAACTCTATGATGAAACTCATCAGATTTTGGTTGGGAGAGATCAGCATCATTAATATTATAGAGACCTTCATAAAAATCTCTAAAGGTAGAGGCAATTTGAGAGAAAGAGTGCACAAATTAATTTGAATCTGGTGAACATAAGAAGTGAAACGTTTACCTTTGATTACATATGCCAAAGTTTTACCACAGAGGTTGCCGGAAATGTAATGGTTGCACTTGTGCCACATGAATGATTTAGTAATATTTTGCTGTAGTATAGTATTCAGCTTCTCTCCAGACTGTGTCATCTTTCTCCAAAGTGGAGTTCGTTTGTGTTAATTCTAGGGAGTAAATATCTTGTAGTAGAGCATTTATGTGCTGACGTCTGACATTATTTCTTTGTGAATCAAGCTTAATAAACAGGCCTCTCATGTAGCATTTATGGGCTTCCTAAGCATGCGCTGCGCAAACATCTTGTGAGGGGTTAATTGAGAAGTATTCTTTCAAGGAATCGGATACAGAATTTGCAGGCTCAACATCCTTAAACAGGAGATTGTTCAATTTCCATGTGCAAGGGGCAGAAAAGGGGGAAGGAACGCATAAAAGTATACTTATTGGTAAGTGATCCGACCAGGATATTGTCTCTATCTTGGAGTCCAATGGAAGATGTAAAAGGGCTTGAGGTTTGAAGATATAGACTAACCTGGAGAAGCTAGAGTGGACAGGCGAGAAAAAGGTGAAGTCTTTGTCTGTGGGGTGTAGGGAACACCAGGCATCAATTAAGTGCAAACAGAGAGTGTCAGATACAGCTCAGGTGGCACAGTTTTAAGGAAGATTTCCCAAAGGAGGAGTGAGCTCCACATTAAAGTCACCTCCTACTATCAGACAGCTGAATGAGATATCATCTATAAATTTCAGAGATTTGATGAAGAAAGAAATCTGGTTGACATTGGGGCCATAAATGTTAGCTAGTGTATACAGACTGTTATGAAGAATGCCTTTTACAATGATATATCAACCATCATCATCCGAATGTACTTCTATAAGCTGCCAGGAAGGAGGATGCAGACTCCTCTCTTTTTCTCATGGGTGGAGGAAAAATATTAGGTAGGGTACTTCCTAATTTAGAAGTGTGTGGTAGTCTGGAAGTTGAAGTATGTTTCCTGGACAAGCACAATACCAGCACAAAGTCTTTGAAATACTCTGAGGGCCAGGGAGCATTTTTCAGGGAAATTCAAACCCTTGTCACTGATTGTGTTTATCATAAGATGCACCATGGTAAATCATGGGTAAGGACAGTGAAGGTGTGATCTCCACTGAAGCACACGCCAAAGAGGGAGAAGTTGGAGGAGGGGGGGAGGAAGGAGAGCAATTGCAAAACATGAGAGGAAGTGAATAGAAGATGCAGTATAATAATGAAGAAATAGTACATGAAGCGAGAAGGTCTAAGCCAACAGCTCGGTTGACCTTGTGGGAACAGTATAGTAAGACCAGGATGGTAGTGACCATGAGGGGTGACTCTGAGAAAGAATGTAGGGAATACTTAATTGGTGTTTCTAATCATGTGAATATGGGGGGGTGGGGGTACAGGAAAGGGAAGGAGTAAAAGGAATTGAGGAGGACACAATGTGGGGGAGGGGTCCAATTAGTTAAAGGGAGAGTGCCAGTTAGAGCCCGTGTGTGTGGACAAATGGTGACTTTATATGTCAGTTCAAGAATAAAGGCAAATATAGAGTGATCTGAGAAATAGACCTTTAATAATGAAGGTGACTGTCAATAAAGTGATATCATATCATTTTGCAGAGGATTTTATTAAGTGTGTTTCACATACATCTCTGACCAACAAGTTGTTCAGATGAGGAGCTCTATAAAATGGATCAGTGGATATAAGGAGGGCAGAGGTAGAGGGTTGTGACAATGAGGGTTGCTGTACCATAACTTAAAAGGAGAGTTATTCACATGAAAAGTTACTGGAAAAGAGAGCAGTAGGAGGAAAAGGAGGTCCAAAATTCAGTGAAGCAGGAACTGGGAAAGGGAGACCTGAAGGCCAGAGGCGAGTCATATTCATTAAGTGACATACCTAGTGGGGTTGAGGCATGAAGTGCCTTATAGAGAGTAGCGTTTCTAGGGAATTTTGAACTGGAGTCCCTGGAAGCGGAGATGGGAATCTTCTTTGAAGACCGGCATTGACCTGAGATCAAGGGGCCAACCTCCAGGGGCTAGAGAGCGTGTGGTAATTAGAGATGGGCCTTTATCATGGGATTAGACACAGAAGGGGGAGAGGGTCCTCTGTGCCTTCAGCAGCACTGTAAGGTACAAATGTGGGAGTAGATCTAAATGTAGGGTCAGTTAGCAGACAAATGAGGGTATGCAAACTTAGGAAAGCGAGGGGTGAGTACAAAACAATTTGGTTATTGCCTACAATAAAAAGCGTGTCAAGGAAAAAAGCGAACTGGACCTAAATCGCAGGTCTGGAGGTTGCCGATTGTGGAATCATTCATCTCATACCCATAAGCCATAGGTTACCAAAGAATGAATATACCTCGATCCATACTGATATACATAATGTTTTATGGAGGGAAGAGCTGGGGAGAGGGGTAGAGGAAGGAAGGAAGGAAGAAGGGAGAGTGGGGAGGTGGGGTGGTAGGAGGAGAGGTGGGATGAGGGGAAGGGAGAGCAGAGGATCTGAACATAGCCTAATGTGTCAATAAGACACGAACCAGAGCCTCATAATGGCAATCTTGCCTAGTCTGCGATGTCCCAGAGGAGAGCTGAGATAACATGGAGTCAGACAAATCATAAGAAGGGCTTAGGCCCAAACCCTAGGTGGCACTCAACACAGTATATGAACATAAACATGCAGAGGTATAAATGCAGAATGTCTACTAAACGAACATGAAGTACCTTTGAGGTCCGGCAATTTAAACAGTGTAGTTTCCTAAAAACAATTGCGTAAATGGTGGAAAAAAGGTGGAAGGACATTTAAGGATAGAAAGTTCAGTCCTTCATCGGATGTGCCTATCAGAACCCAGCATGTGCTAGGTTTGGTAACAGTGTCCATCATACCAACCAAAAACAGACAAACATTATTCAGGACCATGATGTAGGGACAGGGTGGCTGATAGCAGGATGTTCCAATCTCCATTCTTTTGTTCTTTTGACTGGGAAGCCAGGTGACCATTATAGTCACTTGAATGATTTGGATGGAGGGCTTTAGGGCTGGATAGGAGGGGTCAGAGTAGATATACCCAAGGAGGCAACAAAGGATGGGATCTCTTCCACAGATCTTAGTATAGCAGAGTGGCTATTATTAGATGCATAGAGGGAGAAGGACAGCCCCTGCGGTATTTGAGATCCAAATTTCCTAGGTGGTCTGTCAAGCATTTGACAAATCTGCACAGCTGGAGTGTGTGAGGAGTCACATCATTGTATAGGGAAATCTCCAATCCTTCATGTAAGATCGAGGGATGAGCGCTATTCTTCCTCATTATGAGCTCTTTTATTTTGTATCAATGCAGCCATACAATGACATCGCAAGGCAACCCATTATCTTTGGGCTTTAAGGTCCTGTGCACACATTCCAGGAATATGGGACCTGCGAATGAGTCTCCCAAAATCAAGGAGGAGAAGGTTGTCACAGATCTAAGATCAGAAGGCTGGACAGACTCTGGTAGATTCTTAATTCATATGTTATTCCTGCACCCTCTATTTTCAAGATCATCTAGGAGTGATGTGTGTGTGTGTGGTATTTTGTTGCTTGGTTAAGGATTGCTCAAGTAAGGTGGCATTTTCGACAGCAATGTATTTCTCTTTTTCTAGATAGGCACACGTTGCAAGATTTGTGTCATGCCAGCTTTTATAAATGCCAGTTCAGAGTGCATAGCAGATATGACCTCATCCATGAGGCTGTGCAGGTCATCTTTTGAGATGAGATGTGAGAAAAGCTCGGCGATACTCACCTTGGTAAGGTGGAGGTGTGGAAATCATGTCTCCGGCTGGTGTTTTACGAGGCTTAGCTTTTTCATCAGAGGATGAGGAAAGCTGGGTCTCTGGGATTCTTTGAGGCCTTTTCCCATGCTTTGTTGGACTTCTATGCAGGATATCATGCAGTAAACATGCTCACAGATGATGCAGGCCTCGGAAGCATATAAAGGGTAATATTGCTAGTGGTGACGAATGAAGGGACATATGAAAGTGGAACAATTGTGGGGCAAACTATCTGATTAATAGGGAGAACAAATAACAGTTCACCAAATCCCCATTGATTAAATTGGACTTTTAACCCTCTGAATGCTACAGAGGAACCCAGTAATACATTATAGACTTTTCTAACATTCTAGAGATTAAAAGCCACATTTAAATCTATTGGAATGTTTATGTTTTCCCTATGGTGCATCTGGTTTGCCCCAGAATTGCTTCAGTTTTGCACTTACACAGATGTTGTAATGCCTGCAAATCTGTTAGTAAATACTAATAAAAAATGGTGCTTTAACTGGTTTTGTTGATTTAACTAATAATAATTGCATCTGTCACAAGCAACATTTACATGACTTGAAAGAAAATGCTTTTAAGTCTTTTAAGCAAAGCTTATTTTTGTTATGCTTTCACTTTAAAGACTCCGTTGTGGTGTCTTCTAGTCTGTCAGTGAATATGAACATAGGCAACATTTCTGTGACACTTCACACACACACACACACACACCAAAAGACGAGTGATGGGGGAACCTGTCTCCCCAGGTTTATTCACCTGCATATCACCAACCTTTCAAACTTGTCTCTTAAAATCTCGTATTCTTCTCCCATGTATAAACTCCCTGTCAGGAATGGCTCAATGCCAGCATGCCTGCTAATTAGTCACCTCCAATTGCTCTCTCTAGGGAAACAAGCTTCCTGTCAGGAAGGTCCTCCATAGCAACCACAACTTTGTGAGTCTCATGTTTATGTTTCATTATATCAGATCTGGACACATGAGGGAGATTTATAAAAACTGTTCTTAAAGAATAGTCCTTATGGCATGGCAAGTGAATATAACGCCGGGTCTGATTTATAAATTATTAAAGATGTTTTCATAAATATGGCGTTATTATGCATATTTTAACATCTGGAATTCTTAAGGACAGCATTTACATGGCGTTAAGGTTCTGGCGATTAATTCTGTTGCAAAATTGTTGTAACTCACGACATTTCTTTATAAATTCGCTGGGCCACTTTTCTAACTTGCTCTAACGCCACTTAATAGAAAACTCAACTAGATGACGTTAACACTTTAAACACGGTCGCAACTTACATTATAAATCCCATTAACACATTTAAACTAGTTTTAAAGCCAGTTTTTCTTTAACTCTAGGTTTATAAATCCCCCTCATTGGGCCTTAGAAACTCTAAGATACACAAAACAACTTAAACACAGAGAGAAATAAAATGCTCATTGTTGGATGGAGATTTATGTACCCAGCACCCCTAGTGTGGGCATCTACAGTAATTTCTCCATCTGGCCCTTGTGGGGGAGAGATAGCACTGGGGGGTGCCCCCTCTTGTCGTCCCCCACAGACACCCATAGATCCTAGTTAAAGCACTCAAGGTGCCCTTAGATCCACCCATGGCAACACCCCTATTCCTCCCATGTCACAGAAGAAAAAAGCTTTAACTTTTTGGTTGCTATAGAAAACAAATTGCATTGTAATGTGTTGGAGATCTTTCTAGCATCCAAGGTTAAATAATAGTCTGTAACAGGGTATACAACTGGTGCAGGGACATAAAGATTGCTTTGGTAACACCCACAATTCAGAATATTGGTGTGGCCAGCACAGCTGAGATGGCCCTCAAAACTTGGAATTCTAGTTGGTATCCTACTTTGCCTGTTGGGAAATTTGGCTCTGGCTCCAGCTCATCTTTTGCTTTCTGCTGAACGACCTTGTATTGTATTCACTACTATTCTGATCTGATGCTGAACATCACGGTACACATCCATATGCAAAGTGTACCCATCGTTATCACATTACAGTAGCTAAAGGCACCTGGAGAGATCTCTGTTTACCTAAAATATTGTTCATACCTTCATAAGTGGTTTATCTTCAATTTGGATTACTATGTATTTTCTATCCCGTCTTAGAACCTTCTATATACTACCGTGATGTTCAACGTCAGAACCGACATCCTTTTAGTATTATGTATGTAAGGTACTTGATAGCGATTATTATTGGTAATTTTCGATGGTTTACATTATATATATTTTAAATCAGATATGTTTAAAGACCTTGTTCAGAGTAACATCTATGCATTATCCAGCATTATCTTTCCTTCACGGCATTATAATCTAATGCGCTGTGATATGTCCCAGCACTATTACTCATTATAACTTAGTTTAAACAGTGATAATTCCCCATTGACATGCCTATAATGTTTAACTAACATAATATTTTGTTTCAGGTGCACAATATTGCATTCTTAGGATGTTTACAGACACGGACATATTTTTGATATAAATATTGTTTTATTTGTATGTCTATTCCATATGTGATTCTACTGTTGTACAGTTTGACAACTGAGGTGATGTTATGTTTTCTTAGCTGTTATGTAAACAGTCAGTATCAAAATATGGTGACAATGGGTGATATAGAGGGGTATCAAATTACTACGCGTTTTGTATTCATCCTCGAAGAAGTGTCGTTCTGATAAGAAACACGTAGGAATTTGTTCATTTAAGGGCAACATATATATATTGGGAATTTTGTTTCCATTAGTGTTGAGCGAGCACCCCGATGCTCGGGTGCTCGGGTGCTCTGACCGAGCACCCCCTGAGGCTCGAGTGCTCGGCCGAGCACCCGAGCCCCATTGACTTCAATGGGGCGACACGAGCATTACACCAGGCACCCCCTGCTCTGATGAGGGGAGGGTGCCTGGTCAATGCCCCCTTCATCTCCACAATGTCCCCCTTTATCTCCGCAATGTCCCCCTTCATCTCCGCAATGCCCCCTTCATCTCCGCAATGTCCCCCTTCCACAATGTCCCCCTTCATCTCCACACTGTCCCCCTTCATCTCCGCAATGTCCCCCTTCCACAATGTCCCCCTTCATCTCCACACTGTCCCCCTTCATCTCCACACTGTCCCCCTTCATCTCCGCAATGTCCCCCTTCATCTCCACACTGTCCCCCTTCATCTCCGCAATGTCCCCCTTCATCTCCACACTGTCCCCCTTCATCTCCGCAATGCCCCCTTCATCTCCGCAATGTCCCCCTTCATCTCCACACTGTCCCCCTTCATCTCCGCAATGTCCCCCTTCATCTCCACACTGTCCCCCTTCATCTCCGCAATGCCCCCTTCATCTCCGCAATGCCCCCGTACCTCCAGTCCCTGGTGGTCCAGCAGAGCGTCTTCAGATCTGTGCCTCCTTCCGGCACAGATCCCTGCCACCCGAACATGTCGGGCGAGCACATGGCGGTACTCGACGAGTACCGGCATGTGCCGAGCAGAGCGATGCTCGAGCCGATCCGAGCATCGGCCGAGCACGCTCGCTCAACACTAGTTTCCATCTATTATCAGGTGACTTTTATGCGTTGTTCCATTAATGTATATACATCTAGATTTATGGTGACTTATGGGATTGAATATATCTTATAAGAGATATATATAAGATATATAGAGGAATAATTTTTATCTCTATGTTTATATCAGTTTCATAAATTTTGTATTGTATTATATAGATATATTTGCACTTTCCTTTCTGATTTGTATTGTCCTTTCTAGTATTCTGTTTACTGACAGAATTTAAGGAAAGCTGCATACAGTTTCTATATTTGTATCGGCTCATTGGGAATATAGAATATTAGAGAGCCATTTTTCTAATATTAATTTGGTATATATCTATATATATATATATATATATATATATATATATATATATATATTAGACATTTTCTTCAAAATATGTCGTTTTTACGAAGTCAACCTTTAGGATTTGTGTGGCACAGTACACCACTTTATGCTATTTCCCTGCACAGCATGCTAATTATTTAGACTCAGTCCAATCTTGTCTTGATGCATTAGGGTAATAGTCACAAATTAACAAACTGCTAACTTATATTGGGTGTAAATAGGCCACATCTTTATTTGTCAAAATGAACACCATTATAAAAAAACACTTTTAGCCCCTGCCAAACATTAAGCCCTAAACGCCCCTGAGTCAGAATAACCAATCAATCAAAACATAACACCTCATACCCATTAGCTGGTCCCTGCAGCTCAACTGGAATGACTAATATGCCTATGACTGTAGTCTGGGGGCCCTTTTTTCCTAAGCTGCTGGCCTAAACCCCTTTACCTTAACAGATATAACAATAAGTTCATAACAATTTAAACATTGACAAGGATCAAAATCGCACCACAAGGTGTGACAAGAAACAAAATCAAACCCACAGGTGTTTTGACAACCTGAAGTAACCACCAAGGCCCACATTAAATCCTTACACCCACTATTTAACTTAAAGGAAACAAACAATTAAGAGAAGAAGGGATGCTGTTAGCTGTCTGACAGTCACAAAAGGAAGTAGGCCCACTGCCTCAACCCATAAATAACCTCACAGCTCTCATACCACTATCCAGTCACTCTACCCCCATAACCCCTTGTCATCCTTGTTCTCCTATACCCTTCCCAGACATGATTCCCCTTAGTTGAGCTTCACCCCCTGGGAATTCTTATCACTTACTGTACAATTAGACATGTCCAGTATGTGGGCTCTGTCTAGATTCCTCCATAGCACAGTATTCGGTAATATTGGACCATCACAGAAGCAATTTAACATAAAGTGCCACCAACCAATAAATGTGTATTTCTCAAAATCCTATATTATAATTTGTTAGGATGTTTGTCAAAAGCCATCATGCTCAGTAGAGACGGGCCGCTCTGCAGTCAGGCGCAGTACTGATTGCCCAAACTAGTCCTCTCTGCGCACCTTCCTGGTACTGCTTGGTCCCAGGAAGATGCGCAGAGAGTACCACGGTCTGAATTCGGAGCACCCCGCTCTGTATCAGCCATGGCACGTTTGGCCAGTCATTACTGCTCATGACTGCAGCATCACCACTGAGAAGACAGGCTCCGGCCACCAGCTGAGGTTGCTGGTGGGCACTGTAGCCCTTCTATACGGGCTTTAAAACTAGTCTATTTATAATGCACACACATAGCTAGGACAACATATTTACAGTTTTTAATAATCTTTAAAATTAATTAAATAATGGGACACTGATAATGGGACGCTGAACAGTTATAACATATAAATATGTTATAGTGCATGTCACTTCTCCAGTTCCTATTTTACTCTATAGAGCCTATGCACTAAGATCTGCAAAGTTAGAGTAATCTTAGTCCATTGGTTCCACAGAATAACATAGTAAGAGGAGACGTTATATCACTAGAGAAGTAATCTCCACTTTATCATCTCTGTATCACGCCTTAGTGCATCTCCCCAATGATTTTGATGTGAATTCCACTGTGCTCAAGGGAAGTATGTTACTGAGATGCCTCCTTGAACAGGTAGGTTTTTAGGAGATGTTTGAAAGTGATGAGTATGGAGAATTGGTGAATAATGATAGGGAGGACATTCCAAAATCAAGCAGCAGCCTGTGCAGATAACGAAAGTTGAGATTGCTTGGGTTGTGAAGGAGTAGACAAAAGGAATCCATAAGAAGAAACGCAGGTGGTGGGAAGGGGAGCAAAGAGAGAGATAAGAACAGAAATGTGAAAGGGTTCTGAAGAGGAGAAAGACGTGACTCTTTGAGTGAGAGAGAGTGGCATCCGTGCATTGCTCTGCAATGTGTTGTATACCTCTCTGGCACTCAAAGGGTTATATGAGAGTAGAACAATTTTGTGTGTGTGTTTATATATATATATATATATATATATATACATAAATTTTATTTTTTTTTTTGCAGTAATTAGTATTTGCTGAAGCTTGCTCTCATATCACAATGACTATAGTTATAGTAGCAACTACATTTGTTGACTCATGTACCAGACCAGAAACCCCCTAACCGTCTACTAGTATTTAAAGGAGCAGTAAACTTTTTTTTATGAAAACACATATTTTATAGAGCATTTCTTGCTGAATAAAACAAGGTCACTCCCATCACTGTCAGATGTTTTATTCAAAAATTGTAGCAGTTTAAATAATCAGGAAGTGAATTTACTGTGTTTACTTCCTGATAGTTCTAACTGACAGGAAGTGACAGGCAGTTTCTATCACATTCTATGGAGAACTGTATGTCTCTGACTTTTCTGACTTTCCTCCATTAGAATCTAACACCAAATCTAATTAGAAATTGACCACCAGAGGGCACTGCTAATGTAAAAAAAACATTGGTTTAAACTGTAATAACTCTGGAAATATAAATCTCTCAGCAGTGGGAGTACACTTATTTTACTCAATAGGAAAATCCCTACAATATATATATATTTTCATAAAAAAAGTTTACTGCTTCTTTAAGTAACAAACAATTGCGAGATGAGTAAATAGAAATACACTACTCTGTATGTTTAACATTGGCTCAACTAGTAACTTTCCACCTCCTGACTGGCTAGTGCCCTTCACTGATATTTTTCCAGCCCTTCACATACAGTTGTACACAGTAGACAATATGATACATGGTAAGGAGGAGTGTACCCCTCTGGCACTCAAAGGGTTAAAGATCTGTAATTTGAGACAGGATAGGTAAGTGGGTCCATTCTTAAATGAGCTTACAGTTTAAAGTAGGGATGGCCAGCCTACAGTCCTTTAGCTGCTGTTGGATTACAAGTACTATTATTCTAAGCTAGTTGTTGGCCAGCTGATAATGAGGGACGTTTTGGTCCATTAACAACTGTGGTTCTACAAGCTGCACCCCTGAAGGCATTAGGACATTGATTTTGAAACAGTTGCTGTTGTCTGTCGGTTTGCATATGTCCAAACGCTGTTGAGGGACATTTAATTTCTGTGACTTTGCTTTGAAATTGGAATATATTCTGCAGCAGTATTTGGCAATCTGAGTCCCTAAGCTGTTGTGAACTACAATTCCCATCATCCATGATCAGCTAACGATGAGTGCTGTAGTCCTTAACAGCTGGAGTGCCGCAGGTTGTCTATGTCTGTTCTATGGAACTGAAAGTATGCAGAGAAAAGATTATACAAAGACCAGTTCAATTTGGAGGCATTCATCCAAGCCAATGTTTCATACAACTGCACATTTTATGAGTACATTATGCTATGCAATGGAACCCGTGGCACTCAGGGATATACACAGCAGAAAAACTAATACTTGTTAGAATTTCTAGCAATGCAAATGAATGTCATCCCTTCGAGAGAGCAGGAGCTGTCACTGAGGCTCAGGGTAGTGAGACGAACCCTCAAGGGATTATTGCTATCTTGAATTATTTAAGATTGCTAATGGCTAGTGCTTTAACCCTATGGCAACTCATAAAGTATTAGTTCCCCTTCTTGGTGATCGTAATGCTTTCAGTGAGATGGGTAAAAATGTTCAGGGGCACGTGTCAAGAGCCATTAGTGCTGTTTTAGGTGCAACTGGTGATAACGGCAACTAATGGTAGATTTATTACTAGGTTATGACAATTGCAGAGCAATTTGATTCCGCTCTTCCAAAGTCTTATTCTATATTAAACTGTAACATTACATGACAAATGTCAAGATTTGCTAAAGAGTGATTTTGATTGCAGACAGTGTCTTATGTATCAAAGCAAACTGTGGCAATTCTGGCGCAAGCTGTGTGCACCGCTCAGTACAAGCAAAAATTGCTATTGAGCTAAATGGGGCGTGTAAACCCTTGAATGATAGAGAGCTCTCTAATTCTTTGTTCTTTTCCTCCTTTAACCCTTTGTGCAGATGTAATTCTTTCTTGTCTGAGTGTAGGACTGCAAACTCCACCCATTGATGGTTTCTTTCCTGAGAAGACAAAAGTGGGAGGAGTCAGGGGTCCTGTATTCTGACCACAAAGAATCATGTCTGCATCCATGGACTAATTATAGATAAATTTTGGGGAGCCGCTAAAGGCATAATTGAGTCTTAGATGCCATTAGAATGTACACCTTAGATTAACTGGTGTATTATTATTAGGAAATATATATATATTTTAAACAAAAAGTTTTTATTGATTTTTAACAAAGTATACAGAAGAGAGTAAAACATCAATATTAATAAAAATAACAATGAAATCAAATCTCCAGACTCAAATTAAGCAAAGATAAGACAGTATTAAGCATATAAAAGAGCCCATAAGAGCTATTAATCCAGGGATACCTGGACAGAAGAGATTTTTCATATGTGTTATCTTCAATAGAACAAAGGTATTCACTATTTTATATATATATGTATTATACATATTATTTATTTATTTTTCATAAGAAGGGTTTTTAAATTATTCAAATACTGTGGAAGTGACTGCGGAGAATCATTGCTACAATGACAGTGCTTATTCTTGACAATTATTCAGTTTTGAGCAAATACAAATATCCTGATACACAAATGCTAAAGTGCACAAAGACTCTACCCCTGTCTACATGGCAGCCATATTATCTGGACTCTTTAACCAACTTAGATGAGATGTTTCTGGAAACCAGGAGACTAAAACTGTACTGCAGTAAATGCTTTATCTATGTAACTCAATGTGCTCAGTCTGAAAACTTGCATGGGCAGAACAAAAGAGGAGTTGTCATCTTAAAGGGATAGTAATATTTCACAAAAAAGCGCAGCTCTGATTAATCTTCATAGTATTTGGACCGTGGAGAGCATTATTTCAATACTATCAGAGTTGTAGTTCAAGAGTAATTGAATGATAAATGATCCCCCTCCCACCTCTTTCACTGATGTAACACTGCTCACCTCAGAGCAGAAAGACGGTCTGGATTGATCGCAGAGTGGGACAATCTTCAGTGAGCAGAAGGGAAATACCTGAAAAACCTGTCAAAGGTGAAAGGGTTTTCCTTATGCTCACAGTAAGATGATTGTCCCTTGCAGTGAACTGTCCAGTCCCAGGACCAAATTCCACATCTCAGGGGAGGTGGCTTACAGTAGGTAAAAGGGACAGGAGAGGGAAACTTTATCATACAATTACTCTTGAACTGCAACTGACAGTACTGAAATACCACTCTCCATGGCCCAAATACTATGAAGATTATTTGGAGCTGCTTTTTTATGAAACATTGCTATCACTTTAAAGGGATAGTAATAGTTCGTTTTAACTTTATTTTATTTTGTAGGCATTACAAAAACATGAAGAATGATATAAGTCTTATCTCTCAAACCTTTATGGTTTATGAGATATTCACAAGCAAAGTTCCCCTCCCCGCCCCTTTTTCCTAGTGTAAACAATCTCTTCTCAGATGTGAGTCTGGTTGTATGACCAGACAGATAACAGAAGGGGACAATTTTCTTTGTATTAAAACAATGAAAGCCCTTCCCCCCTTGACAAGTTTTTCAGCTTTTTCTCTTATCTTTTTGGCCTAATGTATTGTTCCCTAAGAACTGTCTCCAGTGTGTGAGCTCTACCTAAAACTAATTAGCATACAATGCCACATTGTGCCACCAAAAAATACAGCATAATTTCTGAAAAAACTATATTATGAGCAAATGGCCTGTATTTAGAGACAGTTTTTGATTCCTTTTAAAATTAACTAAATGTCTTTAAAGTGAGAGATTTGCATTGGCATCTAGAAAAAAAAATATAGACTGGAAACCTCAAAAACTTATTATCATCCATAAGGCAGTGAGAAATGCATCAGGTTCTTATTTTATTCTTCATAGTCTAGTTGCCAGTGTATAAAGACTCTCACTGGTTGGTTGGGGTTGGTGGGACTGCAGTCCTGAACAGCTGGTGAGCCCCAGGTTGTCCAGCCTGGCCCTGAATACCAGAGTGCTCTCCATTGTATTACTATGTAATGTATTGATGGCCTTACTAGCATTCAAGGCTAAATTCCATTAAAACCTTTGAATGCTAGAAAAATATACAACACAATTCTGGGCAATGGTGAAAAGCAATGGGTTGTGCACCCCTCTGGCACTCAAAGGGTTAATCTTTGCCACCAATGAGAATGGTCGCAATTCCAGCGAGAACCAACTGCATCATAGGGCACAAATATAAAATCTCATTAATATGAAATCCCATTGCTTTAAATGGGGCTTTTAACCCCATGAATGCTAGTGACATCTCCAAGGCATGTCAGTTTGGTACATTTTTATTAGGCCCATAAGATGTAGTTAGTTTACTCCGGAATTATTCATGTTATTCTTAAGATTTCACTCTTACTTTTACAGGAGAATATTTATTTATTTATTTATTGTTTAACTATTATTTCATTGCATATTTGATTTGATTTGATTTAATTTTGCTACTTCATAAAAAACAGGCTTAATGGTCACCTGCAGAGTGATGTGAACCATTGTATCACTTTGTATCAGAGACCTGTATGGTTCTTTCATACCGTGAGAGCTGACAAATTGTCACAGCGACCTAAATACATTGCCAGGCTCAGTATTAAATCTCTAATGAACACCTCATTAAAAATATCCAAACACTGGTTTGCTTCAATAACAAGTATTTGTAAGCTTAAGAAGTAATAATTCTTTAACAAATGAGTTTGATGTCAGTCTAAGCACCAGCTAATGACAGGAGATATATTTTGAAGCGACAAAATTTACCTTTTCTTTGCTGATTTATGATTGATGCATTAGAGCTATTCTGAAATATGAGTTTTGTTATATAAAATGCTGAACTGAGTGTGGGTTTCAGCTTTGCCAGTATTTTCTGTGCCTTATACAGTCACTAGCTGGATTGCCTTTGAATAGAAGTAGGTCCACATTGTTCACTGAATTAACATAACATTAATACATCCTAATCTGGGTAGAAAATCCTATTGGTCACTTTAAACAGGAATAATATTCATTTAATTAACCTGGATTATTTAGTATTGTATATTAATTAACTGATCCTGTTGTGTACTTACCCTGATCATGATATTTAAAGTCTTGTCTTTTTTCCACTATCAGTGATTTGAGTGCAGTCTAGCTGCAGTCTGTGACTCAAATGGAGTCTGTGACTCAAATGGATCTGTGAAGGATCAAAGAGCTCTGTGTCTGTCTCACTCTTTCTACAGGTTCCTCAGCAGCTCACCTGAACAGTGAACATAGAGAGAATACAGACACACAGACATCTAGACAGCGTTCTTATGATCTTTTTGCAGATATAGTTGAGTCATAGACTATCATACTGCAGGTAGAGGATACTCAGGTCACTGAAAGTTAGTCCTTTTGATTAATGTTGCTGAATCCTTAGTACTGGATCATGTTTCATGAACAAAAACCCTCCACATATTTTTACATGTTCTTTGGCAGATGTGCAACCCCACTGTAATGACTGGGTGACTTGTGTTTCTTATCCCACATAAATGATTTATTTACCTGCTTTTCTAGCAAATCATCCCCACTCTTGTGTAGGTCTTCCTTTTATTATTCTATGACTCATGAATACAATGTTTAATTTACTTATTTTTTATTTTAAATATATATTTTTTGTAAAAAAATACATTACAAAGCAAAGGTAGAAACAAAGCCCTCTGACCTTTCCAGGCCAAGATTGGTATAGAAATATGGTAACAAGTCAAAGATTAGACAAATTAAAAAAACAACTACACAGTGTTGTGGAAGGATTGACCTGTCTTGCCTTGGGTGTGACATGATGATAGAATTGATGTACAACAGACCCAAGCTGCAAATTCACTTCTTAATGAATAAGATAATATCTTTGGCTGTAGCAATGTGGCTAATGATTGTTGCTTAATGATTTTTGGACTATATATGATATAATCATTATTGGAGCACTCTGCCAAAAATGTATACATATTGACAAGGAAGCCCAATTAATTACATTTAACCCATGTCCCCGCTTTATGTAGATGGAAGTCTGGTACTAGATGCCAGCATTATCCAATAGGAAACCAGAATGTCAAGAACACATGACATGATTTTTTCAGTTGGACAGTGGGAGTGAGGCTTGGGTGGCAGCTATCTTGAACTAGAAAAGATATGCAGAAACCAAGGCACATAAATTGTTTTAACCCATTAATCCTTTAAGGACCCATGACGTGCCAGGATTGTCATGGGTAAACTTGCATCAAGGACCCATGATAGTCCTAGCACATCATGGAATTCAGGGGTCCCTTGAATCCATTGTGTGAATAAAAAAAAGTCTGTGATCCTTAACTGCCGGCCACGTGGTTGGTCATTAAGGGGTTAAAGACCATATGTCTATGTGTGTTTGTGCATAAACAGAAGACTCTGCTAACCTCCACAAAGCTTTCAGCAGAGTGTTCTGTTTATATAAATTAGCTGATCGACAGATAGCCTACTGTGGACTTGAAACAGATGATCAGCCAGTACAGACAGAGACAGAACCAGCCAAGAAGCTGTTACATATAACAACTGCTCTGCCTGTTCTGTGTGTTTGAATAAACTGTCAAGCGGGCAGGGAGATTGTTGATGTTTCAAGGGGATGGCTAGTGGTGTTCTTGGTGCAGGAGTCAAGCACATCCTCTTTGCTTCCCCACTTGATCTCCCTAACACATTGCCAGCATTATGCAAACCTTATATTCTAATGGTTAAAGTGTCTCTCCCTCTTCTTTCATAGATAACTAGTTGAACAGCCCGTGTACATAGGCCACAGTGCCACCCAGCAATGGCCATGGTGCAGTCATGCACAGTAGAGACTGCTCGCACCGTGGCTGATATGGAGCGGTGTGCTCCAAATGCAGACCATAGTCTTCGGTGCGCAGAGAGGACTATGGTCTGAATTTGGATCCCCTCTCTGTTATCAGCCACAGCGCGGGCAGTCTGTAGTGTGCATGACTGCAGCGCGCTCAGCCGTCTCTACTGCACATGACAACTCCTAAAAACACACATTTAGTGAATTATTATATAGGATTCTTAGTGTATATGGCAAAGCTTGTTGTATTCTCTATGGCGAACAGATTGCCATACATCACTAGACAAACTTCACCAATGCATCAACACTTAGCACATCTCCCCTCAGGATCCTCCAGCTGTTGTTACAATACAGTCAGTGGCCATCTGAGGATGATAGGGGTTCTAGTCCAACAACAGCTGGATAAGGGCTCATGCACACAGCATTTTTCATTATCAGGTTGTTTTGTCTTTCTTTAGACTGATGGGGAGAAAGAGTCCAGGTGTTTGTGCACAACTGGAAACACCATCCCAGTTTGCTCAGGGAGGCTATATGCAGGATCCCATTTAATACTCAGAAAGTTAAATAACAATTCACATAAATTAAAGCTATTAGGAATCTGTCTCATTTGTAATTTTTAAGTTCAATGCTTGTTTTTTCTCTTCTTCCTAAATTATAATAAATAGAAAGTGATTATAAAGGAAGGTCATAGTAGCAAAGCGCTCCACAGAATCTACCACTGCATGGTAATTATAGGCACATTAGTAGCACATTAAGAATCATTACAGTTTGGAAGCAGAGCACCTTTATAGTTCGTGTATCTTGTGCTGAAATTCTCAAGCGGTTTCTTAATATTTGCATCGTTCACACAAAATATGAGACGTGCCAGGATTCAGGGAGACAGAAGACTTCTCTGCCCCAGCAAATATTTTAACTCATTGGATACTAGAGTGGTCCATAATGTGTTGCTAACAAATGTGTTGGAGACATCTGCAGCATCTGACGGTTTGATGCTTTATTCAGAGACTAGTATAAAAGCCCATGTACACGGGCCAAGGTGCGGGTGATGTTAACCCTCTGAGTGCCAGAGGGGTACACAACGCATTGCTTTGCAATGTGTTGCGTACCCTTCTGGGACTCAAAGGGTTAATAGGCCGGTCCTGCTCTGCTTCCTGCCGCTGAAGCAGACATGCACTGTAGAGACTGCCTGAAAGCACAGAATGTTCTCAGCACAGAACTCCCAGCATTCCTATACCTCCCAGCACTCTGTGCATTTGGGCAGTCTCTACTGCACATGACAGCTTCTGACAAACATCCTTAGCGAATTATTATATAGGATAGAAAAATAACAGAAGTCGCGATTGAGATGTTAACCCTTTAACTGTTGGGGGGGTATCCAAATGAATTGCTTTGCAATGCGCTGGATACCCCTCTGACATTGTAAGAGTTAAAGGGGAAGAAACACCTCCTCATAATAACCAACCCAAAATATGAATTGGAACAAACCAACTGCACCATATGGGGAAATACAAATTATTATTGATTTCAAGGAGAAGTAACACCTCCTAATAATAACACCCATATTACCTTATTATGGCCAAGAAATCCTAATGACCCTTATGGACTTTGCCCTTGTCTCTTTGTTCAAGAGAAAATATCTTCAGTCAGTCCTGGATGTCATGTCCTGTCATGACTAAAGCAGGCAGAATGTATGGGCCTATTTAAATGGATAGTAGCCTTTAATTATCACTTTACATATTCTGCAAGTATGTAATCTGTATAGTGAAATTGCTTATAGTCATGGTCATGGTCATGGTAACCACAGAACCACACACTGCACCTTCAGTCTCACCATCCCCCCCAAAGAACCACACATACTGCCTCCCCAGCTATGGTAGCAATAGGACTATAGCCAGTATATCACAGCACTGGTAGCCATACACACTATTAAGTCTAACCCCCACCACCCTGTGTGGGACCGGCAACGTTCTTGAAAAAAAGTTTGGGGGTTAGAGAAAAGTGTAAAATATTAGGCTTTATCAAGATAAAATATGCAAACTTCTGGTTTTGTGAGACAATTCCCATGGGGAAAAAAAACTTTTCGCCCATCCCTACCAGGGAGCGCAAAGCTCTATCATTCGCGTAACCCACACCAGATGAGCATGCAACATATTGTGAAGCATTGTACTGTGCACCCTCTAGACCTTAAAGGGTTATGATTACCATGTGGTCATTCTAACAACTAATGTGTCTGCCTGCATGGTCATGACAGGACTAACATTATTATAATGTGTTACTTCTCCTTTAATATATTTTGTTACAAGATATATAAGATATGTTTTTCCAGCTCAGACTGACACATCCTAGAGGGAGCAAAATTGTTATGTTAACACAAGATACATACAATAGGATGGTAGAGTAAATGTGATAGCTGAGTAACTTTTACTCTACCAGTCTTCTGCTTTTTCTACAGCTAACAATCTACCAACTTTTACCTACAGAATAGGACAGTAGACAATAATTGCTCTTAGAGACAGATAAGTGCTTCTTCACTTAGGTGAATGTACAAATAGACCTGTGCAACAACAAACACAAATAGGTGACATGTACTAAGGCTGTGTTAGTGGGGTTATTATGGACAAAATAAAGTAGCAAGAATTTGCTTGCATTTATTAACCCTTTGAGGACAAGAGGGGTATGCAATTCATTGATTCCTAATGATTTAAATTGGGATTTTCATCCTCTAGAATGCTAAAGAGGTTTCCACCATATTGTTTTGCAATTGTTGAACACTCCATTTAAATCAAAGGGGGATTTGGAGAAATGTAATCTAGTTCCTATGGTGCAGTTGGGTTGTTCCAGAATAGCTCCACTTTAACTTGCTGAATAAGACCCTTTTTTGATCAAGGATCTGATGCAAATTCTTGGGTTTAGATAGGTGGAACCAGGGTCATCATTAGGTGAATGCAACAACTTCTTCTCCAGACCACTAAGGTTTGGATACATGCTCTGAAGCTATCCAGGTAGACATAAGTATACCTGGGAACTTTTGAAACGGGGCTACCCAGAGGGTAACCCTGTCAGTGCCCAGGGGGAGGAAAATGATGCAAATAACGTCATAAAAGGGGAGGGGCTTAGTTGTGGGGGGGACAAAAAAAAACACCAAAACCCCCCTGCAAAATGGATCTAAGAGGGCGGGGAGTGGGAGGAACCGGGCGGGATGGAGCACAAGTGGGCAGAGTTTCTACTTAAACTCTGCCCACCCGGTGATTCACACATTGCCCCGGAGACCCGGTAATTCACTTTGAAATACGGAGTCTCCGGGTCAAAACCGGAGAGTTCCCAGGTATGGACATAAACTGTCAACAAGCAAGTTATAATGAAAATTCTGGTGTTTCTTTGTGTTTATCTCCATCTCAGCAGGACACCTAAATGGTGAAGTACTGAAAAGAACTGGAGTAATTCTAGAGAAAGTCAATGGTGCCAAAGGAAGCAATCAAAGCTTCCATTGGGGATGCTTCCAACACAATGCATTGGGGTCCTCCTTAGCATTCATGGGATTAAAAGCCTCCAAGTTTCACAGTGGGGTTTGGGGGAATTGTTATTTGTGCCTCTGGTTCAAATGTGAATTCAAGGTCAATGGTCTACTTTAAAGGTATAGTAATGTTTTATGTTAACATTGTTTAATATTGAAGATATTAAAAATAGAAATCAATTATTGTAAGACAGATCTCTCAAACCTTTATAGTTTGAGAGATATAACCTACTCCAGACCATTTCAAATCAAACCAGGCTCACTTTGTAGACCGTTCCAGTGTAGTATTTATTTCTAGATAGCACTGTTTCGGCTCTGCTGAAGAGCTGCCGGAATCTGCTGCTGTCAGCTAGAGAGCTGACATCTATGAAACAGCCGGGAGGGGGAACTTCAGCAGGTTATATCTCTCAAACTATAAAGGTTTGAGAGATCTGACTTTTTAATATCTTCAACATTCAACATTAAACAATGTTGAACTAAAACATCAATATCCCTTTAAAATAAGAGAATATTTATAATTGAAAGGTATTAGTTCTTTATTTATTCTACTGCTAAGTCCACCAAACTTTAGTGAAAGATGTAATATTGTTCAGTAAACATGTTCAACAATCTGTTTACATTTTTTAGACAGAGACAGAACACATTTTGCATCAGAAACTGCATTGTGAGTTGTCAGAAGCAGACTGCGGCCCTACGCCTGTGCTCTGTATTCTGTTCCCCAGTCACAATGAGCCCCCACAGAGTTTGATATCGGACAGGTTTGATTTTGTGCAGGTGTCAGAAAAGAAAACGTACATTTAAAGAAAAGAGAAGATACCAAAACAATCCAAGAGACATCAAGCTGTAGCAATCGCTTGTTCATAAGGAGGAGGACAGTAACAGATTAAAGTATGAAAACTGAGAGAACAGACATTTATGCAGCACAATAGTTAGACAATTTAGTCCCCCAGGGGTGCCAGAAGAGTGTCATTTTAGGGATGTTGGATGTAGAGTGGGAGGGGAGGAGGGACAGCACAGGCAGAAAGCAAGAGTACAACATTTACTGCAAATGACAGCACTCAGTTCACACCAGTGGTTAGAAGCCATCAGCTGCCAAGCAACTGAACTGGTGCGTAGGTTACAGAGAAAAGCCCCGTAAGGAGAGATTTACCCCCTACTGGCGGGGACCAGCGTGACATCTCCTGCAGAGAGCTTTCATAAGGGATCCATGAAGAGTCTTGTGTCAATTAAAAAAATAACTTGCTAACATTTCAGGGAGAAAATTAAAAGTTAATTGGAAGCTTTATTGAGTGATATCTGATTAAGATATCTGACGTGGTCAGAGTGCTCTCTTTATGCCTTTCCGAGATTTTGCCCTGCATCCATGATCACTGTAGCTAACAGAAGGTTAACCCTTTGAGTGCCAGATGGGGTACGGAATGCATTGCAAAGCTTTGCAATGTGTTCCGTACCCCTCTGGCACTCAGAGGGTTAATGCTTGCTATGAGTAGAGGGGTGATTAATGCACATACCTGACAATATTTCATCACCATTCCCTGGGACATTTTCCACCTGGACAGTCATTTTAAAGAGCATAGCTTGTGCTTCATAGTACAGTGTAGAATGGCAACACAAAACCCTACATAGCATGCTATATCCAAAAGAAACTGGAGTCATCCTTGTGTCATCCAAGTGAACCATGTGTGTGCAGGGCCGGCGCTACCATTAAGGCAGCACAGGCAGCTGCCTTAGGGCGCCGCATCGGAGGGGCGCCGGAAAGGGAGAAGCTGAGAAATATTTTTTATTTTTTTTTATTTTTTTTAACTATATCTGCCACGAGGGAGCGCTCGTTTACACGACCAAGCGCTCCCTCGCGGCGTCTATGGGACGCTCACAACGCAGAGCGACCCAGGCTCTGTAGTAATACAGAGCGCTGGGAGATGACATCATCTCCCAGCGCTCTGCATTACTGAGAACAGCGCTGGGAGGCTGAGCTCTGTGCCGAAGGAGGCACAGAGCTCTCTTAGAGCTAGACCACCAGGGACTCAAGGTAGGGAGCATTGTGGAAATGAAGGGGCATAAAGGAAGGAGCAATGTGGAGCTGAGGGGGCATTATGGAAGGGGCAGATGAAGGGGCATTATGGAAGGGCAGTGTGTAGCTGAAGGGGCATAAAGGAAGGAGCAGTGTGGAGCTGAGGGGGCATTATGGAAGGGGCAGATGAAGGGGCATTATGGAAGGGCAATGTGGAGATGAAGGGGCACAAAGGAAGGAGCAATGTGGAGATGAAGGGGCATTATGGAAGGGCAATGTGGAGATGAAGGGGCACAAAGGAAGGAGCAATGTGGAGATGAAGGGGCATTGTGGAAGGGGCAATGCTGAGATGAAGGGGGCATTGTGGAAGGTGCAATGTGGAGATGAAGGGAGCATTGTGGAGGTGAATATGTGGGCGGGGGCAGGGGACTGTGGTAAGGTCAGGGGGGGCAGGTGGATTGTGTCGGGGGGGGCATCAAAATGCACCTTCGCCTGTGTATATAAAAATCCTTGCACCGGCCCTGTGTGTGTGTGTGTGTGTGTTGGGGGGGGGGGGTTAAAATGTCCATTGCTTTATAAACTGGCCTTTTGGCTCCTTGAATGCTAGAGAGCCTTCCAATACATTGCAAAGAAATAAGTTGGAGACCTCTCTAACATTCAAGGGCTTAAAACCCCATTTAAATAAGTGATAATTAGGAGAACTTTTTTGATCACCTACGATGCAGTTGGGTTCCCCAGAATAACACCAGTTTTCTATTAGCCATAGGTTCCTTAGAGCTGCGCTGGATTTCAGATTAGGCAAAATATGTGAGGAGCACCTTAGCATTGCTGGCTACACCCCCCCATTATGAATTGTATATATGACCTGAGCAATCCCGATGTCCCTACACTACTGTATACGTCCCTTTACTTACTATAATATAATCACACTAGTTGAAGAGCCCGTTACACATGCCACAGTGCCACTGCCAGCCGGTCACGGGGCAGTCATGCACAGTAGAGACTGGCCGCGCCATGGCGTATCAGCAGCGGCACGGGCAGTCTCTACTGCGCATGACTGTGTCATTACACACTTTTGAGCGAATTATTATATAGAATGGATGGATGCTAGAGAGGTCTCCAACGCATTTCCTAGTGCACCCGGGATGTAAATCCAGTCCTGTTACCTACACCAAATACTGCATGAAACCATAGTAATAAGTTCCATTAACAAACTGGGAAATTTGTAGTCTATTAACTTATTAATGAGCATTTCATTTGGCATTGTCTAAAACATAATGGTAAAACCAGAAACAACAGCTGTAACAACATAAACCAGGGACTGGAAGCTAAAACCATGGCCCGTCTCTGAAATTCTGGGAGAGCTGACAGTCATGAAATCATTGATTCTCAATGTGCTCCAAAGGGTTAATGTGAATCCCAGCATTCTTTTTAGGATTTGCATGAGGCAGCACCTGCAGTGAGATGCTGGCACCCCTTGATAACCACAGAGAGATCTGTAGCAGTGGCTACCAAACTTTTGACTTGAAGCCGCACTTTGGTTTTGATAAAACCCTGATGCCCTACTTCCCCCTTTTTTATCAAAATAAATGTAATCCTTTGTACACTCATTTATAATATTTATTTGGCTCTTATTCTGTTTGTAATATATATTGAAAAAAAATCAGTTCATTAGACATCACTTTATTTGTCGTAAACATCCTCCTATATAATAATAAAAAACGTGTATAGACGCAGTCATGAGCAGTACAGACTGATGCGCGTGCTGCAGTCATGAGCAGTACAGACTGATGCGCGTGCTGCAGTCATGCGCAGTAGAGACTGCTCGCTCTACGGCTGATACAGAGCTGGATGCTCCGAAGGAGCGTCCGTCTCTGTATCAGCAGTCGTGCGGGCAGTTTCTACTGCGCATGACTTCCCCACTACTGGCTGGCACTGTATCAGCCGCGGTGTGAGCAGTCTCTACTGCACATGACTGCCCTGCAACTGGCTGGCACTGTGTCAGCCGTGGCGTGAGCAGTCTCTACTGCACATGACTGCCCTGCAACTGGCTGTCAGTGGCACTGTGGCCTGTGTAACGGGATCTTCAACTAGTTTCTTATAACTGATCTATATAAGCTTTGTGCCAAATGTACACTTATCAGAGTATAAACACTATCGACTGTGATGTTCTGTGAAAGAGTTTTCCCAAACCCCTGGCCACAATTGCTTTTTAACTGTTTGATTGCTGTTACATTGCAAAACAACTTGGAATTTTAGTGCAGAAACAAAGCCTCGCTCCTCCCATGGAGGCACCTTACACCCCCAGTTTGGGAATCACTGAGCTATAGGTATTGTTGGGCTATAATACATGCTAGTAGAAAGATCTAGGATTGAAAGATGGGTTTCAAATCACCATGTTAATGCTGTAAGCGGCTTCACTTTGTCATAACGATGGGTGCAATAAAAACTGCATCAATCACACATCACCTTCCAAAACAAAATAAAGCAAAACACAAAAAAACGAAAAGAAATATCAATTTGGAGGGTTTACTATTATACATGGAAAATAAGCTTGTTCTAGAGTTTCATACAGATGATAAATGAGGACTAAAGTGAGACTGTAGACCTAAAATGGCCAACATATGGCTCTCCACCTGTTGTTGGACTACAAATGCCATGAACCTCAATCAGTCACTTGCTGAATATGAGGAAATAGATAAATCAGATACAGCTGGGGATCATACCTGAGAACTTTGTCTTGTGGTGCTGCTGGGGGAGATAATGCAATTTGCACTGAAAAGGGGAGAGGCTTAATCACAAGTGGGGTGGGGTTTAACAAATGTGGAAAAAGTAGGAGGAATAGGGTGCGGAAGGAGGAGAAGAGGGTGGGGAGTGGGAGGAACAGACTGGGAAGGAGCAGAAGTGGACAAAGTTTCATTATAAACTCCCCACATCTGTAGAATCAGCCAGAGATCTGGTAATGCAGTGTCAAATCCGGAGTCTCTGGAGCAAATCCAGAGAGTAACCAGCTATGATGGGGATCCACAGGTGATCAAGCTCCACTTTACATGATCAATAGAGTTGCAGTACAGCAACAGCTGGAGAGCTACACGTTTCATAAAGCTATGTTACATTAATATTAACCTGCAAACTGAGTACAATTGTATATTATAACATTAAGATCAGGTCTCCACCAGTCATGATGAAGTCCCTGGGGACAAGTGTAATTCAGGAACAAACCAGATGCACCATACATGACAAATCAAAATCTTTACACCTTGAATGCTAGCGAGGTCTCTGATGCATTGCAAAGCATTCAAGGGGTTTAAAGAACCATTTAAATCAATTAAATGTTTATCTGCCCTATGTGGTGCTTTTGGTTTGCCCCAAAAAATACTCTTGGGGAGAGATACACTAAGGTGTGATAAAGGGGTGATAAATTGGAGATAACGTCTCCAGTGATATTACTTCTCTAGTTCCTATGTTATTCTAAGGAGCAAATGCACTAAGCTTGTTTCAGGTGGAAAAGTGATGTCACTGGAGACGTCATCTCCACTTTATCACCTCTTTATCACACCTTAGTACATAACCTCCCAGTACATCAGACTCCATGAACTGCGAAGTCACCATCAGGTTTAAAGGTGCAGTGCCTCCTTGAATGAAACTGAGTAAAAGTGTAGTAGTAGTATGCCAAGCATAGAAAATAAATTAGATCTGTATTTTTTATTTTTTGTCCCCACATCTGCAGCATACAGAACACTCAGAGCTGTTGGGATAGTGTTACATTGTTGCACTGTCCTATCTTGTTCAGTCCTGGAGAGAAACCAATCTAGAAACAGAAATTCAGGGAGCTCAATACACATAGAGACATAAAAGTGTAAAAAATGTGTAGATAAAAAATAAAATAATAACATTGACAATTTTTTAACTTTACATATTTTGCACTTGCATGATATACACGTTTAAAAGAAAGAATGACTGTCACTTTAATATAAAGATTTCATTTGAATTTTCTGAAAACTAGCCATTATAAATGTCTGATTTTGTTGTTTTTTTGCAAAGTTATTGAATGAAGAAACATGATGACTTGTTCAGCTGCCAAATCAAATAAAAGGCATCCTCGGGTAACAGGTGTTTGGGTTGATCAAAGTCAAATGACACAAGTGAGAAAAAGTGGCTGTTTTATCTTGGGTCTACGGTATTGCGCTATCTGTCACCAAACCCTGCATGGTATTTGGCTGTACGCTTGGCTGAGTACTAAGCTGAGTTTGATCATTTCCAGGCTAATTTCAGATTCTTCTCAGGGGTTGGAAGCAGCATAGAAATAGATGTGTTCTTGGAGACAGAATGGCACAGGCAGGAGAAGGCAGTTTCCACTGTCACAGACACACTTTATGAACACTGCTCATTTGCCCAGATCATGGGTGCAATTGCACTGAGAGCTCAGCTGGCTGAAGAGACACAACTGAATGGGTTGTGATGCAGCCAGTAGACTTTGGCTCCTGTCATTGTTCTCTTACTGAGGCTGATGTAATATTAAGAAAAACTGTAGTAATTGTGGAGTGAATCAGCCACACCATAGGGGACATGAGCATTTCTATTGATTTAAAGATAGGTCTGTATCCAAGGCATTGCAAAGCAATTACTTTTCCTTTGCATGACAGCTATTTTATGCCACAATTATGCCACTTATTTTGCGCCTATGGCCCATTAACACATACATAAAAATGGTTTACACAGCTCCCAGCTAGTATCGATACTAATTATCTCTTTGATGTAATAGTCCTTAAACCTAGTTTGAATTTTTAATTGCTTGTAAGTGTGTAGGCAGTAACGATCCTGTAATAGAAAACAGGAAACAGACACAGTTTCCTTTTACCAAAACACAGAGTACACAGAACAAATGCCTATTAACCATTTAAGTGCCAGAAGAGAGAGCAACACATTGCAGAGATACCCCCTTGGCACTTAAAGGGTTAAAGGTGAAAATGCTTTATTAGAACAGCAGTAATTCTTATAAAATTCAGAGCTGCCGTTACACCCAATAAAAGTCAGTTGAGTGTATGTTACCAAAATATGGTAACATACACTACTCAACAAACAAAATGCTTTAAAAACAAACCCTGCCTCCCACATATCTATACACAGGAAGCAACGGTCCTGGTTGCACTTTTGTTCTGTGGAGGAGACGAAGGGCAAAAGAAGCTGTGAGGATGCCAGTGAGTATTAATGCATACTAATCATAGCTGTCCATGTATGGTATTATATGTTTACTAATTTAAAAGCCCGTGTACACGGGCCACAGTGCCACCCAGCAGCCTCGGCTGGTGCCTGGAGCCTCTCTGCTCACTGCCCATGCTGCAGTCATTCTCGGTAGAGACTGCCCGAGCTGCAGTCATGCACAGTACAGACTGCCCAAACTCTCCGCGCTGATACGGAGCGGGGCGCTGCGAATCCGGACCGTAGTTCTCTCTGCGCACCTTCATGGGACCAAGCGGTCCCAGGAAGGTGTGCAGAGAGATCTCCTGTCTGAATTCAGAGCACCCCGTCCATAGCAGCCGCGGTTCATTCGGACAGTCTGTACTGCGCATGACTGCATCCCGGGCAGTCTCTACTGAGAATGACTGCAGCATGCAGTCTCTACTGTGCATGACAGCTTCTGACAAACATCCTAGCAAATTATTATATAGGATGCACTGTAAGTGCATATACCCCCAATCCCATCATAACGGAAAAGATCATTGGTGCCAAGTGTCTTTTTGCAATCTACTATTCTGTTCCCTTATCTCCTTTCAGTAGATTAATGAAATAGATCAGTATGAAAGCTCCATTGATGATTTTGTGGAGGCTTATGTTATGTTGACCTTTTTTTTTACTGGTAGGTAACAGAGACCGAGACCCTGATGTGAGCTTTGTCTGAGGCTGACCATGATATATACTACAGACAGAAACGTATACAATGTAGTATTTTGTAAAGGCAAAATATTATCACACACAAGCAGTTCTGTTGTGTAGTTTACTGTTAAAATCCACAATACTTTGATAATGCCCAGTGAACGTTCTAGGGGTAGGGGGAAAGGAGTCAGAGCAGTGCAGTGACTTGTTAATAAAGTGGTAGTCCAAAAAATGACTTCAGTCATGGTTGCTAAATTGTGTGCAATAAACAATGGTGATCCTTCTCCTCCAGAGAAATCTGTTTGTGAAAGTGACATAAAAAGTTCCTCTACCTCCATCAGTATTAATAAACCATGTAAAAACACGGAAGGTGACAAGGGGTGGCATTCTGGTATTGGTGGTATAAGTGGAGAAAGATGTAGCAGTTCAACCAGCTGCTGCATCTGACAGTATAAATCACAAGTACAACACCTGTCCTAAAAGTGGTTGTGAACATTCTGTAAATCACTCTAAGGGGAAAAGTAAAAATAAATTGTTTGACACATCAAAAGCCCTAGAGGAACAAAAAAATAATGGGGTAGATGTGTCAGGGGATGCTGACAATGGCCTAATTATTGATGATGATGTTGATCTACAATATTTCCCTCCAGAATCCTCCTCTTCTTCTGTTACAGATGAAGTTGAGAGTAAGAGCTATGAGATGGCCAGAAAATTAGCTGAGAGGAAAAGGCTCGGTTTTCCACCACTGAAAATGAAGACTATGCCTGTTTATAAACTTTTTAAAAAAATCAATTGGCCAATCCTGAGTCCTGAGATGTCTAAAAATGCACAATAATCAGTCATTGTCAGCACTGTCGCCATTTTCACGGCCAACCCCCACCCAGCAACTCACACTTTTGTATCGTAATCAGCAACACAGGTAATCAACATCAACAATCCTAGCTATGATGAGTACTTCTGATGCTGTTAGAAATGCAACACCTTTGACACCTAGCAGCACAATTTCAACAGATAGCCCCAGTAGTAGACGAAATATACCCTCAGGAACCCCCAGTCTATGAAGTCTATAGTATGGAGATTTTTCACTAATGATCCAAAAGCTAAACATGTTGCTATCTGTCTTCAGTGTAAGAAGCATGTGAGCAGCAGGAAAGCAGGATTAGACCTAGGCACTTCCTCAATGAGAACCCACCTGAAGCACTACCACAGGTATGACAAAGAGACACACCAAGAACTTGTCATTTGTGCCACAAGTAGCAGTAGTAGAACTAAGGTTTTGGCGCTCTGGCATACATAATAGTAGTGCTGTAGATGTGTCAGAGACTGTGCCAAATTGTAATTTATTAATTTACACTAAGATCCATTGCTCCTGTTGCTGTTCTGCACATCAAAAACATGGAGGAACATGACATGATTCATAGATTGTTCACACCTGCCTCCACCCCACTGCAACAAGTCATGTTGTTAAAGCAATAATGTTCTTCCATTGTATACTGCCATCCCACACTTACTGAGTTCTTAGAAAGGAGTCAAAACCTGCACAAAAATAATCCAAAAGTATGCCTGTAGAAATTATGCCATGAGTTGCTCCCTACTGGCATATCCCAAACCACCGTTACTTTTCAAAGATGCCTGTATCATAGTTGTACAAGCAGATAGTTACTAGTGTCAAGGGCAATGGACAAAGGCACAATTTTCAAGGCACATGTTGCTGTGGGATTGCTCACAACTTTCAGGAGCCATAGAAATGATGTAGCCATAGAAAGCATAGGTGAAAAATGTCAAAGTCTTTGCGGGAAATTTATTGGCATTGGTGAAAAGGAGTAAATGTTATGTATTTTCTATCAGTGGGAATTTTCACTGTAAATGTAGGAAATTGTTAGTGTTCCATGAAAATTCCCAGGGAACATTTTGTTTAACTTTTTGCCCATCTGTATTCTTGAGTCCAGGTCTAGCTTTTTTATAATGTGTTTTACTAGTTAGAGTGCATTGAGATTTATCTCACCTTCAGGTATATATTTTACAGTACAAAGTTCCATATTTAGAGAAACAATATCTATCTATATCATCTTCAGCCATTGTCGATCCACTGCAGGATGAAGGCCTCCTCAGCAAGTTTCTAATGTCTTTGGTCTTGTGCTTTTTGTTGCTACTGTGAACCAACAAATTTTGAAATTTCATCTACCTACGTTGTCTTTGGTCTTCTTCCTGAAATCCATTGCAAAATTTGTTTGGTTCATCTAAAGTCAGGTCTTCTTGCTATGTGGCCTGCCCATTTCCATTTTAGGTGCTTTTCTCTTTCAGTTATGTCATAGACCTTTGCTGATGAATCATGCCCATGTTTTTCAGTCTCTTTTTATTATGTTCATAATTCAATGTACTTTTCTGCATAACCTTAAGTTTTTGTATGGCTTTAGAGGACATCCTCAGAAATAGTATCTGAATGGGGGAACTGAGGAGTTGAGCTTTGCAAAGGTATTTAGTGAGGCTTTGATATAAACATCTTACATAGTCATGACACTTTTGGCAAAAACTAAGGTTAGTAGATTGTTTAGTTGAGGTTTGTGTCATAGAGGGGTTGGCATTGGGTCACCTGAGGACTGAACTGTAGTATGATTCATATCAAAAAGCAAACAGGTTAGACACTCACAGGGCCTGATGACGTAGGACGTAGGACGTGGGAGGTGGAGCGGTAGGCGTGAGGGGAAGGAGGACTATGGAGTGAGGCTGGCGTGAGGAGGGCTGGATGGCGGGCCGAAGAGCTCCAAAGTTTGGACGAGAAAGTCTCCACTTCGGCAGTAAACTTACATAGATATGTTACCCTCGGAGGGGTCTGGCAGATGCTGAGGCTAAGCCTCGTTGTTGTCAAGGCGAAGAAGTTCTACAGGAAAAGCCTTGATCCCGGAGAGCCCGTAGGACGTTGGAGGTGGAGCGGTAGGCGCGAGGGGATGAAGGGCAGACGCTGAGGCTAAGCCAGGTATCGGAGAGCCCGGAGGTGAGCGAAAGCCTCGTGGATAAGGAGGCATCTGAGGGGCAAGAATCCTGAGCCGGGTGACCCCCGGATATAACGTTGGAATAGAGCGCTACCGGACAGACACCGGGTGGAGAATTGTATTGTAACTTGTCACTAGACGGCGGATTTAACAACAAGATTAGTTGCTTTCTCTGGCCAGAGTGTGGGGTTTACTGCCGGGAGGGACCAGCAACCGAGCGATTTGTGGAGACAAAGGGAGATATTCTCCCGGTCAATGGAGCTCTGGGAGGCCCTGTGTGAGTAAAAGTGTTTTTGTTTATGTCCAGTTTGTTGCTCGAAGTGCTGGTTTATGACATTACTGTGTAACTATGCCTCCTAAGAAGGATAAGTCCCAGAACCCTAGACCCATTAGCGGGTATTATTCCCCAAATGCTGTTAGTGGGGGGAGGAAATCCCTTCAAGGTGATTCGGTGACCATGGATGATAGTGGAGTGTCTCCGACCATAACACATGATATGTTAACTCAAGCCTTGGAAGGTTTGAGAGATAAAATAAGTAAAGACTTAAAGTCTAGTATGTTGGACATAAAGAAAGAGGTTCTTGGTGTTTCAGAAATGCTGGCCCTGCAGAATAAAGAACTCCAACTGTTGAAGACAGAATCGGACTCGTTAAAGCTTCAGAATAAAGATTTGAGAGATGAACTTGCCAGAATGGAGTTTAAACTCGCTGAGCTGGAGGACAGTTCAAGAAGAAGGAATCTGAGACTTCGGGGTGTCCCAGAAGAAATTTCTAAGGATCAACTGGGACTTTTTTGTGGGGATTTGTTACAGTCATATATAGGAACTGTTGATCACCCTTTCGAACGAACTTATAGGCTCTCAAAACCCAAGGATTTAAGATATAAAGATAAATCAGGAGATGTGATAATATGTTTTAATAATTCTTGGGTAAAGGACAAATTTGTTAAAGAGTTCAGGTTAAATCCTGGAAGGACAGAGTACAAGGATATTGTGATATTTTCAGATTTGTCCTTTGCTACAAGGAATCACAGGAAAAGATTTAGGGAAATAACTCTGTGTTTGAGGGAAAGAAAGGTTCAGTATAGATGGCTGTATCCAACTAGATTAAGGGTGGAGATAGATGGTCGGAGATATATCTTCGATGATCCCCTTGTTGCAAAGGACAAATTAATCAGCATGGAAATTCTTTGAAGGTGTGATGTAGGACAGGATGTTGAAGTTTTTCCCCTGGATCTTGTTCCCCTTCTCTCTGGGTTGGAGGGGGGGGGGTTTGGGAGAGTCTTGGGTGATGGATGGAAGGCCCTGTTGGGAACCCTTGGGGGTATTGAGGATGGTGGGGGGTTTTGAGGGTTTCACTGAGGGATAATGGGGGGTGGGGGTGTTATTTGGATTTTGATCTATGGATGTCTTTATGTGGGTGGGCACGGTAGGGTGAGAAGGTGGGTTTCATTGGTTTGTAGGGATGGGTACATAGTGAGGGGTTGAGTTGTTGAGGATACTTGCAATTAGTAAGTGTTTTGATTATATTGGGATTAGGGGGGGTGGTTACATTTATATTGGTGGGTTGGGGATTAGGGGTGGGGTGTGCACTATTCTTTGATCGAGGGGTTGGGTGGGTAGGGAGGGTGGGGAGGTTTGGTTTCCCACGGGGACGTTCCAACTGTCAATTTTTATCTTTGGGGAAATTGGGGAATGGGTTTTTTGGAGGGACGGGAGGGGGGAGGAGGGAAGAGGGAGGGGGATAGAGATTTTTTTTTTTTTTTTTTTTTTTTTTTTGTGGTTGATTGACGATGGTTGGGTAGGGTGGTTAGAATTTATTATGGATAGGGTTGATGGAATTTCTGATTATAAATGTTTGTATGGTTTGGGTAATTATTGAGATTTGTTATATACTGGGGGATGTTTTATGGTGGTAGGGAAGCACTGGTTGGGGAGAATTTTTTTTTTTTTTTTTTTTTTTTTTTTTTTTTTTTTTTTTTTTTTTTTTCTCTCTCCCTCCTTCTTATTTCCTCCCTTCCTCCTTTGGTGTGGGAGGGGTGAATGGGTTAATTTTATAATAGACATGGTCTTTATGTCCCCCAATAATGCTTGCCGTCTGGATGTACTCTGTTGGTTGTATTTCAGAGTTGCTGGGATGAGCTATCTTAAGTATCCCAGAAGGATGGGTGAGTGGTGTGAATGGTGTGTGCAAGTAGAGTTACAGAAGGGTAGGATGGGTTATATAGAACTGTGGAGTGCGGGGACACACTACGGGGTTGTAGACGAATTATGGTCATTAAGGTAGCCACGGTTAATGCGCAGGGTCTGAACTCGCCCTCTAAGAGATCATATCTATATGAGATGTTGAAAAGAGAGAAGGTCAGTGTATGTTTTGTGCAAGAAACACATTGGGACCAGAATGGAGTTAAGTACTGGAGATATAAGAGATACCCGATAATATATGCTGCTGGGTTAGAACTACGTAAGAAGAGAGGGGTTTCTATAATTATTTCTAGAGAGGTTAAGTTTGAATATATACATCATGAGGCAGATGTTAACGGGAGGTTTGTTATCTTGGTTTGTAAGATGAATGATTTGGTGTATACATTGGTTAATTTTTACGCCCCCAATGTGTATCCTATTAAATTTTTGAATCTATTGGTAGAAAGATTTGAAAAAGTTAAGAAAGGGATTCTCATATGTGGGGGGGATTTGAATTGTGTAATGGATATTGGATTAGATAAAAAATTAAGTTATGGTAGACGGGTGGATGTAAAATTGAGGAATGATGCATCTCAGCTGAGTAACCTCATGCTCAGGAGTAATCTGTACGATATATGGCGTATACAACATCCCTCGGAGAGGGATTTTACTTTTTTTTCAGGAAGACACCTGTCTTATTCAAGGATAGATGCGTTTTTTACTACAGTGGAAGATTTAAAGAAATGTTTGTCCTCTTCAATTGGTAGTATAACGTGGACAGATCATGCTCCAGTTTTTTGTATTTTTATGGATAGTCCTCAGTATGAAATTAGGGGAGATTGGAGGCTTAAGGAATATAATTTGCGAACAGATATAGCTAGATCAGCCCTACTTGATGAAATCCAGCAGTTTTTGTTAGTGAATGATACAGGAGAGGTCTCAGATGTCTGCCTGTGGGAAGCATTAAAGTGTGTGGTAAGAGGTTATTTGATAAAAGATGATATAACTAGACGAAGACAACAAGGGAAACCGCTAACTGATCTTTACATTGACCTTGCAAAATTAGAAAGATCGAATAAACAGGCCCCTGAAGTGGGAAAGACTGAGCTGATTAAGGCGGTTCAACGAGAAATTGAAGAGAAACTTAATGTTAGGATAGAAAGAAATATTTTAATTTTTAGTCAGAAATGGTATCACAATAGTAATAAAGTGAATAAGTTTTTGACGAATAGGATAAAACATAATAATGAGAAGAGAAGAGTGAAGAAACTTATAGTAAATAACAAAGTTTTGTTAGATCCTGTTCATATTGCGGATGCCTTCAAGTGTTATTATAAATTGTTATATAATCTTAAACAAAGGGACGTTTCATCTTCTCGGATAAGGGGGTTTTTGCAAGAATTGGTTTTGCCTAGATTGAGTGAAGATCAGTTGGTAGAGATTAATAAGCCTATTTCCTTGAATGAAGTTAGGTTTGTTTTAAGAAATATGAAAGGGGGAAAATCACCTGGCCCTGACGGGTATTCCTCATTGTTTTATAAGATTGCAGATCCACTTATATCTCCTTTGTTAGTTAAGGTATTTAATCAGATAGGGAGGTCGGGGGTGTTCCCTATAGAAATGCTGCGGACTTCTATTTGTCCGATTTTGAAAGAAGGGAAGGACCCGGCGAATTTGGCAAGTTATAGGCCGATATCTTTAATAAATTTGGATGTAAAAGTCTATTCGAAGATATTGGCGGATAGATTGAATAAGGTACTGACGTACCTGATAGATCCAGACCAAACTGGGTTTATATTGGGGAGGTCAGGGGAGGATAATACCCGGAAGCTGATAGGTTTGATCTCAGAGGCAGGTCAAAAAGCTCTTCCAACAGTCTTCTTGGCATTAGATGCCGAGAAGGCTTTCGACCGGGTCAGCTGGAATTTTTTGTTTGAGACAATGGAGGTATTTGGTATATCGGGGTTTTTTAAACATAGCACAATGGCTTTGTATAACAACTTGACAGCAAGAGTTACAGGCTTGGCTTTGAAGTCTGATTTTTTTGAGATAAAAAATGGGACAAGGCAGGGTTGTCCATTGGCACCTCTGCTATATGCGTTGTCTATTGAGCCCTTGGCAGCAGCGATTAGACAGTCAGATAAAATTAAGGGAATTAAGGTTGGGGATCAGTCTTATAAGATAACGATGTATGCGGATGATGTTATTTTGACGTTGACATCCCCAGAGGAGTCGATTTCGGAGGTACTTGAAGTGATGAGGAATTATAGTGATTGTTCTAATTATAAGTTAAACTTGTCAAAGACACAGGCAATATCACTTAAGGTTTCGACAGGAGTATTAATTCAGCTTCAGCGGAAATATAACTTCAAGTGGGTCCGAGACGGAATATGTTATATGGGGATAAAATTAATGTTTGATCAACACCAAATGGTGACTAGGAATTATGATCTCCTGTTGGATGGTTTAGCTCTGGATTTAGAAAGATTTAAGGTGGTGGAGAGTTCCTGGCTGGGTCGTGTGGATATGGTTAACGCATACCTGGTTCCAAAGATTCTCTACTTATTTAGGACCCTTCCAATTAGAGTTTCTGGGAGAATTCTGGACAGGATTTCAAAAATCCTGAAGGGATTCGTATGGAAAGGTGTTAAGCCGAGGATATCACATAAAATAATGGTCGCCCCAAAGACATGTGCTGGTTTGGGGTTCCCGGATATTCGGAAACTTCATGATATAACAATGTTTATGCACGTGTTAGTCTGGAATACGAAAAAGGATAAAGGGGCGGGGTGGTATTGTCTTGAGAGTTCTCAGGGAGTAGAGAAGAATCTTTTTAACTGGGTATGGGTAAACCGGATATATTGAAGTCATTAAAATTAGTAAATCCGGTATTGAGAAGCGCATTAATCTCTATTAAAAAATTCAGGGCCCTGATCGGGTGTGTGGAGGTATTTACCTCGCAGACACCGTTTGAGGTCCTGAAATATTATATAGATGGTCTGAATATTGCTAGATGGCGATCTAAGGGCATAACTAAGTTGGGTGATTTGGTAGAGAGTAATGATTTACTATCTTTTGAGGAGACTCAGAAAAAATTTGGACTAAATATGAATGAGATTTTTACATATATGAGGATTAAGAATTTGATTCAAAAGGAAGGTCTTGCTGTTAAGAATAAATTGGACTGTTTTTTGGAGAGTACTGGTCAGGATAGACTCATATCTAGACTAAGGAGATTGGTGGATGCAGATCTAAGAGGAATAGCTGTCTCAACCATTTCTAGATGGGAGACGGAAATGGGCAGTGAGATTAACGTGGAGGGTTGGTTAAACTCTTGGTCTCATGTGAAGAAGGTGGTTCATTCGGTTACCCTGCAGGAGGTTTTTTATAAATTGCTTCATAGATGGTATCTTGTACCAGTTAGATTAAGCAAAATTGATAACGCGGTGTCCGCTAATTGTTGGAGATGTGGTACAGAATTGGGTACGATGTACCATATTTGGTGGAACTGTTGGAAGTTGCAAGCGATTAAGGAGGAGATTAATAATTGGATTGGTCAAAACTTGGTGCCTAGTTTTTCCCTGAAGCCACAGACTTGGCTTTTTCATATGGATTTAGAGAGTATGGGAAGGTCTAAGAAATCTCTTATTATTCACATACTGTTGGCAACAAAATTGTGTTTGGCCAGAAATTGGCGGAAGGAGGAACTGGTTACGTGGAGAGAGGTATCAATTCAGCTTACATATCAGGCAAGGATGGAGAGATATGTTTACGTCTTGGGGGGTGAGGTTCAGAAGTATGAGAAGATTTGGCGCCCGTGGCTGGCTTGTATGGCATAATGGATTTAAATGAAAGGTTAGAAATAACCCCAATGGGATAGGGTTTCCCCGCACTCTTAGATTTTTGGGTTGAATGGGTTGTGTTTGATGGGTGAGTGAATACAGGTTGTATGGAGTGAATTTTCCTACGGATTGATAGGTGATTGTGTTATGGACGGGACGGTACAGAGGAAGGGGGTGTTTTATTGTTTAATAATATGATATGATATCTTCTGTACTATCTTTTGTATGCTCAAAAACTAAAAATAAAGAAATTAAAAAAAAAAAAAAAAAAAAAAAAAAAAAAAGCAAACAGGTTAGAAATTACAGCAGTGAATTGGTCGAAGAAATCAAGGGAGGATATAACAGTATTCAGTACAATGGACTGGTAAGGCTTCTAGTTTTGTATAATACTTTTATGTATTGTTGTAGATCCAGGGGTAACAAATGTTGCAGCTGAATCAAAAATATGTCTGTCATTTCTAGTCCTGTACTGTCTATAGATATACATTATAAAGACCTTTGAAGGGTTTCAGTGCTGTTTCTTTTGTCACCTTATATTGGTTTGTGGTGGAGTTGGTAGGGGAGATTGAAATATTACAGCTGTATTGGGTAATGTGGAACAAAGATTAAGGTTATTCTATATGTATTTAGCAAAACAATGTGCAGGAGATGTCTCTAACATTCAAGGGGTTAATTTTTAAGTACTATAAGGAATCTTGTAAAACAAGTAACCAATTTGCAGTTACAATGTCCTTTGGTGCTCAGTCAGTTGAAAACATTAATGATTTGGACTAGGTGATGGGTGACTTCCAAAAAAGCCAAACTGTAAATAGCATATTTTATGGAATTAGTGGGATCTACAACGATTCTTGTTAAAGGCAACAATGTTCAGAATTGCTCACAGTTTAATCTCTAGTGGTTCAGTTACCAGAAAGAAGAGTACAGGGCATACGGATTTCCTAGTCTTGTTCTCCTGAACAGTGTAAAGGACCATGAGAAATATTGACCAGGCTGGACCACAGCTCTTACAAAAGTTGGATCTACAGAATCAAATGCTTTGGTAGTATCTGAACCTTTTTATATCAGTTGTATGCTGGTATGCAGAAACACTAGGATGATTTGCCAAAGATAAAACCCTCTTAATCCTGACAGACCAAGTTGTTACTTATTTTGCTATACTAGTAGCTAAAATTTTCAGTAAATAGTTAAGTCAACACAGATGCAAAGTGCCTTGTAGAAGCCTCGGAGTTATTGTGCTTTTCAGAAAAATAACATAATGGAGGCTTCAAACATGGATTAGGAAATATGTATTTGGAGAAAGCACCATCACACAAACATTTTAAATAGAAGAGTGCAACAGTGATCAGCGGCTTTGTTATTTGCTTGCACTCTTTAATGGAACCATTTTCAAGTAGCAATTTTCTGTCAATGTAACGTCAATGGTGTGGAGGTTACGGTCAGCTAAATGAATATGTTTCTTGAAATGCTGAGATTTTAACGTAATATACACTTTTATAACAAATAATAATTTTATAATACTTCATACAGTTCACCTTGATAATGCATCAGACCACCAAATTATTGTTTAGTGGTTTATATGGGCAAGATAGTGATGACTCTCTCAGGATACTAGCAGAGGAAAAAGTATACCTTTATTGTCTAACTGAGTGGCTCTAGGATGCAAGCTTTCAAGACAACTAGGTATCTTCTTAAAGCATAATAAGAATGAAGGTTGAATGTAAAATATGTGACTTTAAAACTCATACACGTTAGTTTACTATCTAAATACTACTGGAAGTAATATTCTTATCAGTATGGACCATACATCCTTCTCTGGGTGCTAGTAAAGTCACTTTGAAGTAGACTAGAAAATGCAAACAAGGTTAATTACCTTTTTCCTGTACCTCTGGATTTCATTATTTAGCCAGATATGGCTAAATCTATAGAATTTATGGGTTAACCCTCCAGGTGCCAGAGGGGTGCAACCTCCTGGCACCTAAAGGGACCAAAATATGTCTATTTGGTGAGATAATGTGACATAACTTCCTTGTTACAGTTCAATCCACAGTTCAGAGTGTTAAACTTGGTTATACTCCTAGATCTTTATGTCTCTCTGTGTCTTAAAGGGCTGTTAAGATCTTCACTATTCTGCAATTCAGCTAGTTCCATCCAAATAATCAATTTTCTATTTTATTTAATAAGCAGAAATATTTTCTATAAATTCACCCCTAGTGTTTGTAATCCTTAACCCCTTGGATGCTAGTGAGGTCTGCCAAAAGGTTACAGGAGTTTAAAAAAAAAAAAAAAAAAAAAAAAAAACAAAGGATCAGCAGAATAAACATTTTCTCACTAAATAAATCCAAGTCTCTTCTTGGATTTTCCATATGAAAATCACTTGGGGTTCAAACATTATCTGCTGGTAGATTTTCTGAAGTGAAAGATAAGTTTTAGCATAACAAGGGCCTGATCAGAAAATCCTTATGGGAATGTTCAATACTTCATGTCTGTCAGCCAGAGTGTGCACAGGAATATGAAGTCAATAAGGACTGATACGTGACAGAATAGAAAGAAAATGCACACTTGTCAGGTTATTTAATTTCACATGCCTCCTTTAGATCCATGGAGTCAATAAAGCCCTTGTTAAAGGAGACACGAGTCTGAGAAATCAGAAAGATTTATTTTAATCTGTCTAGCTGACTATGCAGGATCATAATGAAATCTCCAATGCAAAGAGTTCTGGTACTTGGAAATACAACTCTATTTATAGTAAGTAACATTCTTGTAATGCATCTGAGTAAAGGGAGGGTGAGGGGATATAAACATTCATTAGAAGACATTCCTGATAAATGTTACAATGAAGAAATACAATGCAGGGTTTCAGATCAAATTTCACTTTTGATCATTCATGTTTGACATTCTTATGGGGAATTGCACATGTCCATCTAGAACAGTGGCTCTCAATCTTTTTTTGCTCAAGGCACCCATAACATGCGGGCTAGAACTTTCGAGGCACCCCTAGCACATCCTGTATAATAATTCGCTAGGATGTTTGTCAGAAGCTGTCATGCGCAGTAGAGACTGCTCGAATGCACAGAATGCTGGGAGGTGTAGGAATGCTGGGAGTTCTGTGCTGGGAGCATTCTGTGCTTTCGGGCAGTCTCTACAGCGCATGACTGTGTCGGCGGCAGGAAGCAGAGCAGGACCAGCCTCTTAACCCTTTGCGTGCCAGAGGGGTACGCAATGCATTGCAAAGCAATACGTTGCGTACCCCTCTGGCACTCAAAGGGTTAACACCACCTGGACCTTGGCCCGTGTACACTGGCTTTTACACTAGTGTAATATAATTTATCAAGGGCATAATGAAGGATACAATACATAAATATACATCTATTATTAGGTCTCACCATCATGCTAACAAAAATAAACATATAGTGAGGAACAATTTACACAAATAAACACTGAAAACTCACAATACACATTTCTGTGAAAATCTTGATAGAAAACATGGGGTACCCTAAGCTGATGTCAATGGCACACTAAAGTGCCACGGCACCCTGAGAACCACTGCTCTTAATAGCTTCTTAATATTTTGATTTCCAGACAGATATGCAACTCAATGCAATGCATTGCATACTCTTCTGACACACAAGGGTTAAGAGACATGGATTTTTGGCCAGCTAGGAGTGTTTTCTGCAGGGATAAAATAGGAGAGGAGATCTTGAAGTAATAAACATAGTAGCTCATTTGGCCTTATCATGAAAGCCATGGATATTTCATGGTCAACTCCAGAGACAAGGTGTTTAGATACAATTAGCCTCACATACGTAATCCTCAGATAAACAGGCACTTGTTAGTATTATGGGTGAGAGTCTTTTAACCCTTTGAGTACCACAGGGTTACGGAATGCATTGCTGATCCTTTGCTTTGCAAGGTATTCCATACCTCTATGGCACTCAAAGGGTTAAGCTAGTGTTCAATGCATGCACTGCTTATGAGTGCAAGCAAGTGATGGTACAGGAAGAGAATGGGTATGCAATGCTTTGTTAACCTTGCTGGCACTCAAACGGTTAAGACACGGTACCTACACTATAAACAGTTTGGAGAACTCTCTAGAATTCAAGCAGTTACATTTTTTAATTAAATTAATGGGAACTTGCATCATTTTCTCTCTCCCCCCTCCATAGGGCAACTGAATTGGTCCAGAAACTGCACCACTTCGGTTGATGAATTAGGCCCTATACTCTCAGGCTTTGTTGCTTTTCTAGACACAAGGGCAAGGGCAGAAAGTGAGCTGTTATCATAAGAAACGAGATAAAGGTAGGGAGAAGTGGTTCCATCTTACAACTCTTATCAGGCAGATGGAAACACAGATTGTTTTCCTTGTACAATACAGGGATTTATGAACTTATAAGAGAAGATTATATATCTGGGGCTTCACTTGTATATTTGTTCTTGAAGCTGGACAGAGTATTCATGTGAGAATGGCCATGAGTCATCAGGGGAAATAAACTAAGAAGTGGGACAAATATCTCCATCTCTTATGTTATTCAGTGAAGACTCTCTCTTAAGAATAAGAGATTTCAGAAAAGTTATTAAAAAGCATTCCTGAATGTAGACATCTGTGGTCACTGTACTAATATGAAATGGAGCAATTCTGTGGCAAACCTATTTGCACTGTAGAAGACAAATACAGATTCTGAAACTCCTCACTGATTTAAAGGGGGGATTTTAACCCTTTGAATGCCAGACGTCTCCAGTGCATTTCCAAGCAGTCCTGGTGTTAAAACTCCCACTGCGCCTCCTGGGTGCAATGTGAATGCAGCGGGAAAGCTGTTACTAACTGCCCTGGGAACAAAGCAGTTAGTCTCAGCCAAACCCGGATGCTTCCGCACATGTGATCGTTGATACAGTGAATCACATGAAACAACTGTAAAGATTTTCTCAAACAACATATAAATACGTAGCTGAAATGGGGACAATACTCCTTTCCATCAAGAGGAGCTGCTGGCAATTATTTTTAGGGACAAAACGGATGTGCGCATGCTAATCACCATCCATGATGAGAGCACTGTGCCAGTTTCAGTCTGTGGCATAGCTGAGGTACTAAGAAAAGCAGTCTACGTCATAGAATACAAAGCCATATGGGGGAGGGGTCTATCTGATCACTTTATGTAGCCATACTTCATTATGAGAAAAGTAGGGCTTGGTAAAAAAAAAGGTTGCCATTTATATGGTGCAGATTGCCACATGTATTTAATTCTTAAAATGGTAAACCTCACTGCAAAGTGTAGATTTTTGTACTACCAGCTTAAAATTATTAAATTGATAGTAATGTTTCATAATAAAAGGAGCTCTAATTAATCATCATAGTATTTGAGCCTTGGAGAGTGTTATTTCAATTCTGTCAGAGCTGTAGTTCAAGAGTAATTGAATGATAAAATATCCTCCTCCATCCCCTTTTACTGATATAACACTGCTCACCTCAGAGCAGCAGGGAGTGTCCAGGTGAATTGCAGAGAGGGACAATCTTCAATTAACATAAGGGAAAAATCTGAAAAACCTGTCAAGGGGGGCAGGGTTTTCATTGTTCTCACAGTAAGAATATTGACCCTTGATGTGAGTTGTCTGGTCTATGGACTGGATTCCACATCTGAGGAGTGGGGGTTTACACTAGGTAAAAGGGGCGGGAGGGGAAAACTTTATCATTCTTTTACTCTTGAACTACAGTGCTCACAGTAATGAAATAACACTCTCTATGGCTCAAATACTATGAAGATTAATTGGAGCTGCTGTTTTTTGTGAAATATTACTATCACTTTAAGAGTTCTTAGCTTCAAGATTCACTCAGTACTACAGCAGTGAATCAATAACTGAGAACTGGTGTAGCACACTTTCCTTTCAAAATTGCTCCAACCAGTATAAAACAAAGAACAACAGAAATGGTGCAGGATGTGCTACAACAATGGGAAATGGACAGAAACTACATTCTACTGTCCTGTTTGCCCTTCACAACCTTAGCTCTGCACTGACATCTGCTTTAGTAATACCACATACCTGCAATGCAGCAGTGCTGTAACAGTTACCATTTTATTGTGGCCACTTTTTCCTCTGAAATAACCTGTTTTCCGAATATTTTTCAGAAAACCTTTCTCCTTAGTTCAAACACTATGAAAAATATAATGGGAAGCAATGGACCCTAAGTTCTTATTTTTTAATATTTTTTTACCAGTGGGTTTAAGACTTTTTTTTTTTTTATTTATTAATAAACTTCATTTTTTTTCTTTTTCTGTAGATGGAGCTCTATCTGTCATAAATGTTGGTTAGCAAGCAATGCCAAGTGTAAGACCCAAAGCATTATAAAATTTGGCTTAGAAATTCCAACAATAGTTGAAAAACCTACACTTATGTTATATCTCCATAACGTGGCTAAATACAGAATCTAATTTGTGATAGTTTTCTGCAAACAAATTTTTTTTGTGGTAAATTATCTGCGTGTAAAGGGTAAGAATGCATCTAGAATTAAACCCTGCTTTTCAACAACATAAACTTTTGTGGAGATAATTTGATTTGTAGGACTGCTAAGTTGCTCCAAATGGGACATGGCATGGGAAAAGCAATCTGTATAAACTTCCTGTCTGAACATTTAAATGTACATCCTATATAATAATTTGCTAGGATGTTTGTCACGATGCAGTCATGTGCAGTAGAGAGCAGTGATCAGAGGCGTAACTAGAAGCCTCCGGGCCCTGGTGCAAGAAGCGCCATGGGCCCCCCCCTCGACTACATTGGCCCTCTCCAAAATGCCCCCATCTCCTACCTCACTGGAGTGGCAGGAGCCCGGAGAGGTGTGTTCATCTCCCGCGCGGTCCTCTTCAATAATGCAGAGCGCTGGGAGATGATGTCATCTCCCAGCGCTCTGCATTATTGCAGTGTCAGACGGAGATCACGGGCACCAGGCAGAGGGGTTGCAGGGGGTGGCCGGGCCCCCTGGAGTGACGGGCCCGGTCGCGGGTGCGACCTCTGCGACCCCTATAGTTACGCCACTGGCAGTGAGGTAGTGGTGTCTTAACCCTTTGAGTGCTAGAGAGGTACACAATGCTTTGAAAAGCAATGCATTGCGTACCCCACTGGCACTCAAAGGCTTAACATTACCCAGACCTTGGCCTGTGTACACTGGCTTTTACACTAGTGTTCCGTATTTGGCCCAATAGCTTCCCCAAAATATGGCATGCCTATGCATGTCAAAAATTCCTGTACTCATAAGATGTAATTAAACACAAATATTTTTTTTTTTTACATCTTCAAATATCATGTGCTTGAAATCCACAGCAACATTATACAATACTTGTAAGTGTTAAAATGCATCTAGAATGAAACCCTGGGTTGTCTACATTTCAAAAACATAAACGTTTGTGGGAATAATTTGAACTGTAGGAATGCTAAACTGCCCCAAATGAGATATGGCGTGGGTACAGCATTGTGTAAGAATTCCATATCTGAAAATATAAATGTGCGTATTCCAAATTTGGAAAATAAGCTCCCCAAAACATGTCAAACCTATAAATTTAAGGCATTTCTGTATTTAGAAGATGTTGCTGAATACTAATCATGGTTTATTTTTTTACACGTGCAAATAACTTGTGCTTGAAATCCACAGCAACGTTTTAATGTAAGTGTGAAAAATATTACCACATATTAGGTACAGATTTGTGGAAAAAAGGCTAAGTGAAAAGCACCAAAATTCTACTGATGAATTACTCTATGTTGTCCATTTTTCATGGCAAATTTTGAAAACGTACAGCTTGTAAATTGTGGTGCTCACATTGTAATATTTGGAAAAAATACTTATTAAAATCCCAGGCAATGGGGTACTCCAATATTCAAGACAAGTAAATAAATATATTGGTGGTATTTTTTGCAGATGCACTAACTGTGTATAAATCATGACAGGGGAAATCTATGAAAAAAATGTGCCTCTTCATTCGTTTTGTTCCTTTTTATATTATAAACAAATTATATGACAGTTATACATATAGATATGGCATCCAATGAAAGCCCTACTGTACGTATCCTTTAAAGAAACAGAATATACATTTTTTGGGTTCACTACCTGAATTAGAGGGAAATATGGCTGAACAGATACATACTAAAAAAGCCAAAGTTGCTCTGTTCTTCTAGAGTAAAAAAAAACCCTGGTCACCAAGGGGTTAAATGGGTCCTACAATGAATCAGTGTCTATCACCATTAGTCCTCAGGACACGACAATGTTGCAAGTTCAGGATCTCCCTGCTTGTTACCTGAAGGGTAATCAGTGGCTCAGTCATTTTGATTGCTCCAACTGGGCTTTATCAAGCTAGAGAGTTCTAGGGACACATTGGCATAAGAGCAATAGTGGGTCAAACCAACTGTGCCACGGGGGGGTGTTATCCAGTGTATTGCATTGCAATGTATTGGATACCTCTCGGGCACTCAATGGGCCATATTTTCAAAGGGATAACAACAAAAAATGTTGTATGAAAGACAAAAATAAGTAATTATATGCATGAACGACACATTTTCTATAGAGTATACTACAAAAAACTAGTAATGTCCGTTGTGTACGACAAAACTCCAGAACTGCCGTGCAAAGGGGAAGGGCAAGGGCGTGGCTAAACTATTCTCCAGTGTTGTATAGCGGAAAAGAAAATTTATCTTAATTAATGACAAAAAGATGTCTTGCAAAAGACAAAATTTGTACTTTAAGAAAAAAGTGGAGGGAATGTGAAGTTCTAAATGTGAGAATTTTTGTTTTTAGTTAAGACATTTTTTGTCGTTACATATGACATTTTTGTCTTTACATACAACAATTTCAGTCAGGTCAAACAACATATTTCAGTTCACAACCGACACTCTCTGACAATACTAATGATCCCAGCGACACTGTACTTTGAAAAATTGTTACAAACGACAAAAACTATTTTGCTACTTCTTTGAACGTATGGCCCATAGTGTTAAATCATTGGCAATTTTTATTCTTCCCTTACCGTGCAGTTAATTTGCTGTAGAATTGCCCCAGTTACTCTTACTACACCAGCATTGCTGAGAAAACAAAGGGATAATGATATGCCACTTCTAACTGGGTGTGCCTAGCATGCAAAGGGTTAATACATGTGCCTAGGTTTTGCCTCATCTGGAGTATCTGATATGAAAGCGAGAGCGTCTCAGTACAATGACTGTGTTTTATTGATGCCTGCTCCAGCCAGAACCTCTCTGCATGATTCCATCTCTAAGCTTCGTCTCGTTATTTTTCAGGGGTGAGTCTGTTGATCCCACATGAGGCTATCGCAGAAGACAACTCCTGGGAAATCTTTCTGTCAGTCAATCAAGGGGAACCAAGGTAAAGCCAATGATAGGCACTCAGAGATGGAAACATATTGAAAAGTCTGAAATGAGAATGTGTTCTTTGTTTCAGGTCAGTGCTATGGAGTGATTGGTATGGGAGCCTCCTATGGCTTTTGTCGGATCTTGAGACAAGACCTTGTGATGGACTAGAAGTGAATGTTCTGTTTTGCAGTTTAGGCTCAATAAGAAGTGGTTACAGCTGCACAATAGATATAAATAATTACAAACTGCAGTCAACCTAGGGTCTTATGCAGAGAGCAAATCCTGAGCTATTTTGGGCAAAACACTATATAAGTAGGAAATGAAATCCATACTGGTTTAAAAGGTTCTCTTAAAGGAACAGTAAACATTTTTATGAAAAAAATATATATTGCTGGGCATTTCTTGTTGAGCAAAATAAGTGTACTCCCACTGCTGATAGATGCATATTTTCTAAGTTATTACTGTTTAAACCTGTGTTGTTTTTTACATTAGCAGTGCCCTCTAGTGGTCAAATTCCAATTAGTTATTGTGTTACCTTCTAATGGAGAGGAAAGTCAGTGACATACAGTTCTCCATAGAATGTGGTAGAAAATTGCTGAATAACTTTCTGTCAGTTAGAACAATCAGGAAGTAAACATACAGTAAACTCACTTCCTGATTATTTGAACTGTTGTAAAGATTGAATAAAACAACTGACAGCAATGGGAGTGACCTTGTTTTTACTCAGCAAGAAAAGCTCTATAACATATAGGTTTTCATAAAAAAAGGTTACTGCTCATTTAACCATCTGAATACTAGAAAGTTCTGCAATGCATTGCTTCACAACACATTGGAGAACTCACCAGTGGTAAACATAACTTTGAGCGCCAGAGAGGTTACCAAAGAATTACTTTGCAATGCCTTGAATACCTCTCTGGCATGCAAAGGGTTAGATTAATCAGAATTGTGTTAATGTTTATTTGGCCCCTATGGTGCAGTAATTCCCGGAATGGAATCTGCATCCAGCTGTTTTCTAGATGACATCACTTTTATTTAACCCTTTAGTGACCGGCCGCACGTGGCCGGCACTTAACACCCGCCGAACATTCTTTTCCCATTTGTTTCAATTACTTCCTGGATGTACATGTATGTCCTCTGTCCACCTGGGACAGCCCCTCGGGATGTACATGTATGTTCTCGGGTGGTAAGGGGTTAACCTTTTGAATACTAATGATCTCATGCACTGCTTCACATTATAGATTTTATTTATTTTTATTTATATATTTTTTTTCCAGCAATAATACACTGAGATTTCTCTCATTTTCAAGTATGTCTTGGAGACCTTTTACAATAAAAAGTGGCATATTTACACAAATAGTGAAACAATATATATACAAACACATAAACATATATACATACAAAAATATATATACAATTACATACAAAGAAGCAGCTGTTTTTAGGGATTTTAGACTGGGAGAAGATCTGATTTTTTTCAGGTAGGTTATTCAAGGTTTCAGCGATCCATAGGGTTAAAGGGAAAATATATCCTCTGGAGCCACCAACAGTGCACGTGTTTCCAGAGATGCTAGTCTATATATATATATAAAGCGCTAGCCTGCAAAGCTCCCTGTGTGCGTAACCGCACATGTGTAGTAGAGACTGCCGGAATGATGCAGTCATGTGCAGTAGAGACTGTCGGAACAATGCAGTCATGTGCAGTAGAGACTGCCAGAATGATGCAGTCATGCGCAGTAGAGACTTCCGGAACAATGCAGTTATGCTCAGTAGAGACTGCCGGAATGATGCAGTCATGTGCAGTACAGACTGCCGGAACAATACTGTTATGCTCAGTAGAGACTGCCGGAATGATGCAGTCATGTGCAGTAGAGACTGCCGGAGCTATGCATTCATGTGCAGTAGAGACTGCCAGAACTATGCAGTCATGCACAGTAGAGACTGCTGGAACGATGCAGTCATGCACAGTATAGACTGCCGGAACAATGCATTCATGTGCAGTAGAGACTGGCCGAACGCACTGATCCAAAGCAGGGAGCTCTAGTCGGCTCACCGCCTGTCTGTGATCCCAGCTCTGGGGCAGCAGCCGAGGCTGCTGGGTGGAACTTTAGCCCGTGTATACGGGCTTTCATACTAGTACTGATATAATTCTCCTTTTTCTGGCTTATGAGGTAAAGGTTGAACTTGATGGACATATCAAAATACAAAACAAGAAGGAGTGCCCAATTGTGCAGTATTCTAACTGTGTATATTGAAATAAAGATTCAATCTACTCACAAAGTAGTTGGTCAAGCAATTTATAGCCTGACATATACGCCTGCAGGGAGTATCAGCCTGTCTCTGTCCAAAGGTTCCTGATGGACAGCAAGACTCCAATTAACCGGTGGTATATCACCAACAAAATCGGAAAAAGAAGGCGGCTCAGGATATACCGTAATGTGAATTTATTGACTAATAAAAATATAAAAACATGATTAAACATAATAATAGGGATAAACATGCCAAACTAATATGTAGATATATATTAAAATCTAAATAGATCCTCCAACGCGTTTTGCGATGTAAAACCACCACTTTATCAAGGAGACAAAGTAACAAAGACTTGTGTCTTTTTTCAGTCTAATGTATTATGTTACTATGTATGTTACAATCTCTGCTTGAGTACAGGTGGCTAAATCAGTGGATGTGTCACTTGAATTGATCCGCTTGTGACCATGCAGGGATATCCTGAAAACATACACTTTAGTGGCACTTGAGGACTGAAATTGTACACCCTTGATTTTGTGCACTAGTATATATCAAAAAGTATTTATAGTGTTATTATGTTATCCCATTTTAAGATGATTGGTACTGGTAATATGTATTAGTTTGAGGGACTAGGGGCTGGATTCTATTGCAGGTGCTAATTTTATCATTGCTTCTGTCTCCAGTTTTCCCCTTAGACTTCAACAGGAAAATGTTTGATAAAATGGGTGTTAACATTTAGCACCTGCAGTAGAATCCAGCCCTAGATAAGATGGCGTGTATTTACCCAGCATTGTGGTTACAGAAGCCACTTAACCCCTTGGGAGACAGTCCTTTTCCCAAGACATTGCAGTTATCTTAATCTTGAGTTTTTGGTTGGCAGAAAGGCCTCCAATGCATTGAGAAGAGGCCAAGGGGTAAAGAATATGAATGATGAATCACAAAATCTACTAGCAAGTCCTTGTGCTAAAAGTTCACTTACAAGGTGACCTTGGTTAAAGGAGAACTAGCATTTCTTAATAGTAACCCCCCAATCATCTTATCTTGGCACAAAATCCAAATGGCCCTAATGCATATGGCTCTTTTGCCTTTATTCTTGAGATAATCTTTTCAATCAGTTCTGGATGTTATGTCCATGGAGGAGGACATGACAGTTGCTTGCTGTTTCCTTTTTTCTTTTTTTTTTCCAAACTGAAGCAGGGCGAATTAATGAACCATCTTAACCCTTTAAGGATCTGAGAGGTGTGTGTAAATCATTGTAAAGCAATGACTTCCCTCTGGCCCTTAACCCCTTAATGACCAGTGATATGTCAGGATCGTCACTGATTTTTTACCTTGAAGGACAGGCGATGGTCCTGGCACGTCACGTATTTGGGACTATAGCGCTCCTGCTGGAGTGCTGTAAGCACAGATGGGGTCTGAAATTGACCATTCCAAGACCAGAGCAGTCTCTTTCTCAGACCCCCGTATGACGTGCCAGTACATGTAATCAGTCACGTGTACCTGCACGCCAACAACTATCAAATTGATCCTTATAGGAAGGTAACTTCCCCAGAGGTAGAAGGTTTAAGATTAACATGTGCAGTGGGAGGACTACTGTGTTTTGTGGTCCTGCTATCAGTTCTGTGTCCAAAGGTCATCCAGGACTGATTGAAGAGGTTATCTCTTGAACTAAGTAACAAGGGCAAAATTCATAGGAAGTATTTGGATTTTATCCCCATAGTAAGGTAAGCCAGTTGGGTTATTGATATGGTGTATTACTCCTTAAAGGGTTAGTAATGCTCTTATATAAGTTTATGCAGTACTGAAGGTGTTAAAAGAATAAAGTATCTGCAGAAATTCCCATCTCTCAAACCTTTAAATTTCCCTTCCATCCCCTTCTCCTGACGTCATCTCTCTATCTGACAGCGAGAGATCCTCTAGCAGAGCCAAAATCACAGTATTTAAAAAAGAAATACTTAACTGGAACGGTCTACAAAGTGTGCCTGGTTTGCAAGCACACTTTGTAGACTGTTCCAATGAAGTAGTTATTTTTAAATATCGCTATTTCGGCTCTGCTGAAGATCCTCCTCTAGTCAGCCAAAGCGGATGTCCTTCTGTCAGCTTTACAGCTGACATCAGGAGAGAGGGAACTTTAGCGGTGAATATCTCTCAAACCATAAAGGTTTGAGAGATGAGACTTTCCTCAGATGCCCTTACTTATGTAAGGGCATTACTAACCCATTTAATACAAGATGCACTAGCAGATAAACATAAAATGTTAAGTACATACATACCCCAATCTAGTTTATGCACATAAAAATACACAAGATAAATAAATAAAGCTTTAACACTTTAAGTGCCAGAAGGGTATGCAACACATTGCAAAGTACTCAAAGTGTTAAAGCTTTATTTTTTTATTTTTTGTGTGTGTATTTTTATGTACAGATGCTAGATTGGGGTATGTATGTACAAAGCGTTGCATACACTTCTGGTACTAAAAAGGTTAAACTCTTGTACAACCCGTTGGTCCTTAAAAGAGTTTAGAACTCTAAAAATATAATCAAACATTTCTATTGCGTGTGTAGACTTTCTTATTTATCCAGTAGTTGGTTTTCTTTCTTTCTTTCATTCTTTCTTTCCTTCTTTCTTTCATGCAGTTAATTGAATGAAATAAGAGAAATAATGTAGTTCATTGATTGAGATAAGTGCCCATTGGTCTTTTAATGAATATTTTCTCTTGTGGAGGAGAGAGATAACAGACAATGCTGCATCATCAATTTCTGAGCCACCCTATCAAGGTTGCACTACGTGCACCCAAAGGGATGATCTAAGACTAGATTTTAGGCCTTATGTACCAAATAGAGATTTTTGTTATTAACAAACTAGCATGGTGTATGGGGATTTAAAGGATAACACTTCCTAATAATAATTCCCAATTGTCTTACTATATGCGGTATTTAATTCTCCTTCAAATGAACTAAACACAGTATATAATTCTACTTCAGATGAACTAACTTTTCCTGCTGAGTAAACCAAGGGCACTTACACAGCTATTAGTTGTTTTATTCGAAAGTTATAATAATCAGGAAGTGAAGATGCTGTATGATTACTTCCTGAAAGTTCTCAGCAGTTTCTATCACATGCTATGGAGAACTGTTTGTCAGTGACTTTCCTCTCAAATAGAATGGAACAATAACTCATTGGAATCTGACCATTAGATGGCACTGTTAACCATTTGTGTGCCAGAGAGGTATGCAACATATTGTGGTGTGAGTACCCCTCTGGCACTCAAAGGGTTATTTTAAAATAACATGAGTTTAAACTGTAATGACTCTGGAAATATGCATCTCTCAACACTGGAGTACTTTATTTTAACTCAATCAGAAAAGCTCTACAAAAACAAAAGTTTACTGCTCCTTTAAGGTGTCAGCTCTATTTTAATGAGTTAAAAAGTCTCATGCATTTTACCAGAAAATATTTGGTCTGTCTCTGAGGACATGACATTCAGGGCTGTTTGAAGATGTGATCTCATGTCAAAGGTACAGGGGCAAATTTCACAGAGGTCATTAGGATTTTCTAGACATAGTAAGGTAAGTAGAGGTATTATTAGTATGTGTTAGTTCTTCTTTAAGTGAATAGAACCATATTTCATTTATTGGTGGTATGTTCCATTATGTTCTTTCCTGGTTCTGATTAATCAGTATTTGCTCATGAAGTCACCTACACGGTGTCTGACCACCTTGTTAATCACCTTGGTAATAGTCACTTCTATATTACTTTAATAAATCACATGAGTGCATATCTCACAGGGCCTTCCTCTGTCTCTTGCATTTCTATAGGATATTCCACTGAGACTTCACGGATCTATGGTCAAGTCTATTTTTCCATTACCAAAGGCTGATAAGAGAACAAGCTACAATTCCCAAACAGCAACATGTATAAAATCCTGTGTGCATAAACAGGCTTACAATACTTAATTTTGGGATTTTCTAAGCTAACCCACAAGGCATACAAAAAAACAGATTTTAAAGTTGCCCTGTCACCTAAACAGCTTTGATGATTGTGAAAGAGCTTTCAAATTCACCTGTTATATTAGCCATTTTTCACTTATATTCTAATTATGGAATGCCAAGCATACACTTCTTGTCTTAGCCCTACATTACATCCTCCACTCACTGACACTGCTCAGCAATGCATGCCAACCTCTCCTAGCACTGACGTTACAAGCAATAGTAATGTTTTCTAAACAGCTCTTATTAATCTTCATAGTATGTGAGACATTTAGCACTGTATTACAATATCGTTCATGTAGTAGTTCAAGAGCAATTCAATTCTAAAGGATATTGCCTGCGCCGATCTTTTGTCTTGTCTTCTTATAATCTGTATATGAAGATTGTCTCTCTCTGTGCTCTGTTTGGTCACAGGATCGGATTCCACAATGAGGGGAGGTGGCTAGGGAGAGGTAAAAGGGGAGGGATGGGATCCTTTAGAATTTAATTACTCTTGAACTACCACACAGATGTTATTGTAATACAACGCTAAATGGCCCACATACTATTAAGATTAATCAGAGCTGATGTGTTTAGAAAACAGTACTAACCCTTTAAATTATAAAGCACTTGTGGCCCTATATAAACATATTCATTTATTTATTCAAATGGTGAATTATCAATCAGTTATCAATGTAACGTTGAGTTAAGACAGGATGTTTCTGAACAATATGCCTTAATTAGCATAACATATAAATCTAAATAACTCAAACATTAGTTTTCTAAATAAGAAATGACTAATATATATAAGTGACTGAAATGTTTTCAGAATCACCAAAATAGTTTTTATGTAATGCAATCCTTGAGCACAGATAGGTACAAGCTAGTCAAAGGCTTAATCACTGTGAATTAAGAGCTGTGAATCCTAGGAGAAACTGAGATCAGAACAATGACACATTAGATTAGAAAATAAGTAAGCTTTGCTTTTATTTTTGTCCTTAAATTTATTATTAACATAACTGTATATATATATGTATATATATATATATATATATTATATATATTTGTGTGTGTTCCACTAGCTATAGTGTTTTCTCTCATTTTCTTTGACTCTTATGGTGCCAGATGCTCAAATATCACTTAATCCATTGAACTTGTGTTGCACCCCAAGTTACAATAATTGTAGTTGCTTTTACGGATTAGTGGGAAATATAAGCAACTGCGTATATTATATATTTATATATATGTATTATATACTATAATATAAAAGGCCAGGTGTCTGTTTGTCCATTGCAGTCACGTGCAGTAGAGACTGCCCGAATGCACAGAACGCTGGCCCTTGTACATATAAATATATAAAACATAAAGAGGGGGCAACACCAGCTGGACTTTTTTGAAATAATTTTATTAGGCAAATGGTCAAGAATTACGGTTGATGTTTTGGTCACAAGATCTTTATCAAGACGCTTTATGAAGATGTTGATACAGGTCTTGTGACAGAAACGTCCAACATTATTCTGGACCATTTGCCTAATAAAAATGTTAAAATGGTCTGAAATGTTCTACATATGCTATTCTACTTTGGGAATGTGCACCTGGGCAATTATTCCATTGGAGAGAGAGAGTGAGAGAGAGAGAGAGTGAGAGAGAGAGAGAGAGAGGTCTGTGGGTGTACTCACTCACAACAGGTTACAAGCCTGGGTGCCACTGCATAGCATAAAGTACATTGGAACAGGTAACATGTTTTCTGTTTTGTTTTTTGTTTATGTGAACAAGTCCATATTGAGACTCTCCAGAATTTGTCAGCTTTGGGGATACAGAGACAAACAGGTCAAATGATCAAATCCAGATTTCATTTACAGCAGATCAGCATCTTTTAGAAATGGGTTACCTTGCCAAAGATGAGCTTCCTCCTGCCTCTTTCTAAGTCAAACCTCAGCCCACAGTTTGAGTCACTGCACCTAATACTATTAAAGTCCTCTCCATTTATTAATCCATCACTCTCATATGTCACTGTGCCGGCTATAACTGGGTCTGCACTCTCCCACATGACTTCTTTTATTGCCAAAAAAAGCAATTGCAAAGTTGGCATTAGAATCAGCTGGAGAAACATATGGTTTGAACAGATTTGATGGCTGTTTATTTTTCACAGTGCAATGATAGCTCTTAACTCCATCGCTGACAGAGGAAACCCTGCCTCTGGGAAATGGCACCTGGCATTTTACAGTCCCTACTTTAAAGGAATTGCAACACTTATTTTGAAGAAAATATTTATTGTAGCCTTTTCCTGCTGAGCAGAGCAACAGAGCTGTCACTGCCAGGGCTCTTTTTCTTGAAAAGAAAATATGATGTGTATCTCTCTCTCTCTCTCTGTATATATATATATATATATATATATATATATATATATATATATATATATATATATATATATATCTACTGTGCAAATACCTAACAAAATGGAGTTGTTGCATGTCCCATATAAAAATTGATTCACTTATGTATACTCAGCCTGGAGATGCAGCTCTGAGGAAGGTCCTTAATGGACTGAAAACATTTGGATGATATGGATGTAACAAGTTAACCATTCGGCAAAAAAAAAAAATGTTTCTGTGCTGCCTCTTATGACACTAGGAGCATCTCCAGGCTGAGGAGTATAATCACATTCATATATATATATATATATATATATATATATATATATATATATAAATTTTTTTATCCAAAAAAGGTGCTGGTGCTAAGTACCATTGACCACCCTCATGCACCAGAAATATACGGTCCAATGGGAAACCTTTCTCACAGGTTTCTAAAGAGAACAGCTGCAGCACCTCACTGATGATGCGGAAGAATTGTAACTGTCATCAGTGCAGGATCAGTATAATGGGCTTCAGTATATTTCTTCTCTGTGTATAGTGTTTGTGAGCTTAAAGGGATAGTAATACTTTGTTTTAACTTTATTTTATTTTGTAGGCAATAAAAAAACATGAAGAATGATATGTCTTATCTCTCAAACCGTTATGGTTTAAGAGATATTCACAAGCAAAGTTTCCCCTCCCGCCCCTTTTTCCTAGTGTAAGCCATCTCTTCTCAGATGTGAATCAGGTTGTAAGACCAGACAGATAACAGCAGGGGACAATCTTCTTTGTATGAAAAGAATGAAAGCCCTTCCCCCCTTGACAAGCTTTTCAGCTTTTTCCCTTATCTTAATTGCAGTCTACCTGGGCACCTCCCTTCTGATTTGGCTGAACATGGGGGGGGGGATACTTTGCTTGTGAATATCTCTTAAACCATAAGGTTTTGAGAGATAAGACTTATATCGTTCTTCATGTTTTTTTAATGCCTATAAAATAAAATAAAGATAAAACGAAGTATTACTATCCCTTTAAAGAGATTGCCCTGAGTGCTGTTCAAGTGCCTCTAGAATGTTGTTTTGTTTTTATTTTCTTGGTGTGTTTAAACATTTTATTTTGGTCCTTTGAATGCTAGAGACGTATCCAATGCCTTGGATTTACCTCTGATATTAAAAGAGTTAAAACCTAGGCTCTTTTCAGCACCTGAAGGCACTTTGGACACCCCTGCTTTTACCTCTTAGATGCTAGATTTGAGTCTACCAAATGGAGACCTATCTCGATGCAAGGGATTCAAATGTATTTCAGCTGAATATGCACTCCTCTGTGTTTGATATATAGGTATTCCTGAAGTAATACAATCAAGCTAATATACTCGAAAAAGTAAGAGATAAGCTAATCAATCGCCCAAAAGGGGATTAATAAAATTCACAATAATTTTATAAATAGAGATTTTAACTAATTTAATGTTAAAGAGATCTAGGTGTTGGAGACCTCCCTAGCATTCAAAGGGTTAACTTGGTAAGAGGTTGTGGAATTTCAGTTTGTTCCTTATGGTGCAGTTGGTTTGTGCCATAGTTGCTCCATTTTAACTCAGCACACAGGTCTAAATGGAGTGAATTTACAAGATCACTGGAGCAGAGCCACTGGTGATAGCCTCTAATGCCAGTAGCTTCACTTCAGGGTATGCACTACAGCATATGATCACTGTCATTTATACAGGCTTTCAATCTCCACTGTCATTAAGACTTTTCGTACCAGCTAGATTCTGACTCCTGCCTCATAGCAGGCACATGGACATTTCTTTTATTCATGCCATTTCCTCCAAGTTTGTTTAATGCATTGCGTTAACATAGTGTAGAGGAATGGAACATCCCCAAAACACATGTAAGCTTCCCCATAGTCCTCCTCTTGCCACATATCCCATTAAATGGAGGATATAGTCTAAATATAAATAAAGAATAATAAGTGTAATAATAAAACATAGTTGCAAAACGCCATGCATCCATCAAGTACAGCCCTGTTGATTAAATATTAAGTATAAGGGTCTTTCTATTACTGAACAAAGGGGGGAGATTTATAAAATGGCTATAATATTGTCATTGGTAGTTCTAAAAGTATTAAGGACAGTTTAGGAAACCATAACGCTGTGTAGTACATCTTTATTAAATGGTGTCAGCAGTGGGAGTACCCTTATTTTACTCAGGGGGATAAACCCTACTATATATATTTTTTTTTACATTTTAAGTATTACTATTCCTTTAAGTATCCTTGGTTGTATGCCATCAGGTATAGATACTTTATTCACCATTTCAGTCTCTTTTGGACCTCAGTATGCCACATAAATAATGGAGGACATTCTGTGATTCTGTTTGACCATAGCCTGCCATTCATTGTTGCTTCCTTTGAATACACAGAAAAAAAATGTTTAATGTGTCATCTATAGACTTATCCCCCCTAATTCATTGAAAAGTCTCAGTTTTAAGATGACCAATAGCAACCTTTTTTTGTGGTTTATTTACTTGTAGAATTGTTTAGGATTTTTCTTGCTCTCTTTTGTAATGCTTTTCTCACTTTCTAATTTAGCTAGCCTAAATGTTTGTTTGAATATTCTAGTAATTTTTTTTATCTTTTTTTAAATGATGCACCTGGCCCTTCTGACCTAAACAGTTCAAAGCCTGCTTCTCATTTCCCTGCAAACCTTTTTATATAGCCACACTGGTTTTAAGTTGCTCCACTTGGATGTATTCCCCAATGGAATATATTACTGTTTATATTTATCTGAGAGTATTTTAAACAAATATATTGTCATTAGGCAGGATTTTCTCCTATAAAATGATTCCAGCACCTGATTTAGGGCAAAATCATTTTCATACATTCACCTCAATAATTTGATACTTAGAGACAGAATAATCCATATAAAAAATGGATCTGAGTTGATGCTTACTAAGTGATAATTTACATACAGTTTCCCAAAATTCTGAGCAGTAGGTTAACCATTGCATGAAATAACATTACAGTGTCTGTAAATTTGTGCATCAGATTCTGACCTTTACAAATAAATAACCTGTTAGTTGCTATAAGTAATAAACAGTTGGCAATATATTTTTGGCCAAAAGCATAAAAAGCTTTCCTGCCCCGTTAAAGCACCCCAGATTTAGGCAAGTCCCTATCTGCCTCAGATCTGTGAACATGTGATAACTATAATGCAATTAAAAAGCAATAATAACACCTTACACCCTAAGGCGAGCAAAACCCTTGTGAGGGAAATAAGGGGGGTATTTATACCTTCCCTGTTCAGCTATCACCTGATTTAGGTAGCTACCAACCAAGAGAGGCAGAGCCAAAAGCTTCCAAATTACATACAAATGCAGGTAAAATACACAGGTTCCTAGTAGCGAGCTCAAAATTGCGTTTGTAAATAGTAGTTGCATATGTGTGTTCATTCACCCAGTCACCTGTAATATTATATTTTTTCTCAAAATTGCCTTGTTAAAATAGGCTTTTGTGTCATGGTAGTTTTATGTTTACCTCAAGCCATTTTATTAAGACCGTATAAATCTCTGTAAAGCCGCATAACTGACTTTCCAATACAGAACTTAAAACTTTCTAATTAAACAATGCAAATACCATCTTAGTAATGTGAGGATTTACTGCATACATGAGTAGTAATAAGCATGGCCTATGCTTAGAGATGTTTAACATGTAAGTAGCTCCTCTTACACAGAGTCCACACAGTCAGGGAGGATTACGGCCCTTTAGACTTTCACAAAGCCGATTTATCCCAATTACAATGCATGCATAAGGTAACTTTCTGTTAACAACAACAACCTACAGTTCATGGACAAGCCTCAATGGGAGATAAACTAATAATCATAGTTAAAACTGCACCAAACCTGCAGCATAAAGACTCCTTAGGGATTTGCAGGATCCATGTATAAGCAATGTATGGCTCTCCAGCTTTTGGAGACTACAATTCCCACTACTTCCAAACAGCCAATAGATTTGCCTATCCTGGTATACAATAAACTGGATATATTCAATATATTTTATTGGTGACTAGTTGTAAAGCCCTTGTACACAGGCCAACAAAGGCGGCTTTGCAGTCATGCACAGTACTGACTGGCCGAAAGCGCAGTGGCTGATAACGGAGCGGGGCAATACATATTCAGAACGTAGTCCTCTCTGCACACCTTCTGGTGCGCAGAGAGGACTACAGTCTGAATTCACAGCGCCCTGCTCCCTTATCAGTCATGGCGCAGGCAGTCTCTACAGTGCATGACAGCTTCTGACAAACATCCTTAGAGATTTATTATATAGGATTATTCAACTGATTATTCTTATCTTACTACACAATGAACTGAGAGGAGAGATTCTGCTAGAGATATTTCCAATGCATTGCAAAGGGATGCAGTGGAGATGTTTCTAACATACAACAGGCTAACCCTTTGAGTGCCAGGGAGGAAATTCATTGGCTACCTCTTTGGCACTCAAAGGGTAAAAGGGAAATGCCATGGGGCCCTGAGTCACTAGGTCAGGGCTGCAGTGTACATCCCTAAAACACTCCTATGAGCTATTTTGTGGGTCAGAAAATGGACTGCCATGGCTGGGCTACAAAACAGAAGCTTAATATAGAAATCTTAGACTTTATGTGCAGCAGGGCTACCCTCATAATCAGAAATGGCTTAGGCTGAAAGTGCAACCTGTAAAGGAAGTAGAGACTTAACCCTTTGAGTGCCTGAGGTTAAAAGTTTCAGTTTCACTCACTTTGTGAGTCGGATATACTAAGAAGTATAACTTTGGGTCATAGCAACTATACAGTAGGGGACACATAAATAACCCTTTGAATGCTAGAGGTGGTCTCCATAAAAAAAAAAAAAAAAAAAATCAGTTTGCAGTTAAGGGGATTTGTTCCTCAGGTTGTAAATGTGCTTTACTCAAGAACTGCACCATTTTCCTTACATCAGGCTCAGTGTTATAAGTTGAGACATTCATAGGCTGTTATGAACTATTACTTAGACCTTCATTAGACATAGACATGAAGAATTACTTAGACATTCATAGGCTGTTATGGACAGGCATGCCAGATAGGAATTGTTAGATGTGGTTCATTCACCTTTAAGAGCTTTAATGTTGAAACAATGATAGAGAGATTGCTGGCACATGTCTCATGTTTCATGTCTACCATTTTCTCCTTGGTCACTTTGATCCATGGCAACAGAGTAAGATAGTTTCAAGCTCAGTGGGATAGTGGGGTAAATGTAAAAATTTTATCCCATGCTAAAAGAAGTGTAGGAATTGATTTTCACTCCCTGTTCCTGCTTAACATTAATTTACTAGGGCACGAATGCTAGATTTCTTCCCCTTTGACACCACCATTTGCGCCAAGGGGAGGATGCGGTGGTAGTCTGTGTGAATATGAGGCAGACCTTTCCTCTATACCTTGCTTAATCATTTATGTGTCAAAGGGGTATGCATCACATTGCAAAGCAATTCAATGCATTGCCTCTCTAATGCTCAAAGGGTTAAATATAGAGAAAATGGAGTATGTATATGTCATTTTCCTGTGTGTGATATAGGGCTGGCATTAAGATCTGCCCAAAGGTATGACACTGTAATGTACTTGAGTGCAGTCTCAGGGGCTCGATACCATTAGCACCACTAAAAAAAAAAAAACAGGCGTGTTTTTTTAAGTCAGGTTTTATTTTTCTATTACCCAAGTTGTTAAAACAAAACCAGCAGTAATTCTACACACCGCCAGTCAAAAAAGCCCATAAGAAACAACTAAAAACAATGTGCAAGTAGCATTCTATTTACAACGGTCAGTATTACAGTGTGTTTTGTGGTTACATTTTGTGCTGGGATTCCTGTGCCTCAAAGTTGAGGTGTAAAATCCACAATGACAGTATTAAACTATCATTGTTTCAATGAAAGCATAGCAGAATACATTCACTCATGCTCTCTAAGGACAAAACAAATGGAAGTGTCAAGTTAACCCCTGAAAACACCCAAACCAATGGAGAAGTGTCAAGATAGGCGTTAGATGGCCTAGATTCACTAAAGGTCGATGCTGTGGCAATATGATTTTTCTCAATGTAATCAAGCCACTTCATTTCATATACAATGAGGGCAGTGTATATCAAATGAAATTGGAGAAAGAAGAATATCGAGCAATATATGTTGAATTACTAAGGGGGGGTTAATATGTTGAAGGGGGGCACTGTTTGTCAGATTTCTAACATGTTGTGCAGCATGGGGATCAACACCATTGTGTGTTAGTTTCTTATAGGCTACCTGCCACCCCCAGCCTTCTTCTCTTGCCCACTGCTAACCACCAATCCTCATGTACACTGTCTGACCCTCTCCAGCCTTTTTCCCTTGCCCACCGCTAGCCACAAATCCCTATGACCACTTCCTGGGCAAGGGAAGAAGGGTGGGGGTGTCATGCAGTATATATGGGGCTAATGGTGTTGTTTCCCATGCTGCACAACATGTTAGAAATATGACATACAGTGCCCCCTTCAACATATTAACCCCTCCTTAGTAATTCGACATATATTGCTCCTATTCAACATACTAACTTTCTCCATTTGTATTTCAACATTTAGTGCTCCCATTCAACATTCTTCTTTCTCCAATTTTATTCAACATACACTGCCCTCCTTGCATATGAAATGTAGAAGTGTTTTGAACACATCTACAAAATCATATTGCCACAGTACTGACCTTTAGTGAATCTAGGCCATCTAACTCTTAAAGGGGAACTTTCACCCCGCAATAACTTAACGTTCGCTTGTTGCTCACCTGGCGACTAGCTGCTTAGTAGCGCTAGTCGCCAGCAATATTACCCGGTTCTTCAGATATCGGCTTTTTGCCGATGGTGACAGGAGCAGGAAGCACGGACGTCTCTTCACAGTGACGTCCGTGCGCCTGCACTGTCAGTGACGTCCGTGCGCCTGCGCTCGCCAGGTGAGCAACGTCCGTGCGCCTTCGCTTGCCAGGTGAGCAACAAGCGAACGTTAATTTATTGCGGGGTGAAAGTTCCCCTTTAACTTGACCTTTCTGTCATCAATCGTATGCATATTTCCTTGGACTTTGACGTTTAGTGTGTTTTTTAGGTAGTAGTTTAAGGTGTAGTTGCATAAAAGCAGACAGTGCCATTTTTGTTAGTACGGCAACATGTGCGACCGGTTTTGTTTTACTTTGATTCTACAATAGAAAGCTGGTAAAACACGTTTGAAAAATACACGGTGCTTGTTTTTACTGTAACGCCAGTTTTGACGCAGCTAATAGTATAGAGACCCTGGAGAGCTGAACTGGAGAATAAGCATGTTTGCTCCTGTGTTTCTAGATTTCTGATTGCATCCAGGATGGCTTCCTCAATTTCAGGTTGCTGTGAATTACTTTGAATTGCCTGGTAGACAAGAGCTTTAGTAAATAAATACATTAATCACTTCTTTTATTGCAGTCTTTCTAAAAAGGACTGCAAGGATTAGAACAATGTCCAACATGATAAAATATATTCTTGTTCACTGCTTGTGTGTATATGCCTGTTACAAAAAAAGATAATTGCTCACTCTGAGCTTTCTTTGATTTATTGGTTCATTCTAGCTCTTGCTTTTGTGACACTAGTTGGTTTGCTCCAGAATGGCTCATCTTTTCTCTATGCATTTGATACATAGATCTTATATGCACAATCTGCACAGTGTCTTTATCAAGTTAAAGGGATAGTAATGTTTTACAAAAAAAGCAGCTCCAATTAATCTTCATAGCATTTGGGCCATGGAGAGTGTTATTTCAATACTGTCAGAGTTATAGTTCAAGAGTAATTGAATGATAAAGAATCCCCCTTCCTCCCCTTTTACCTAGTGTAAGCCACCTCTCCTCAGATGTGGAATCTGATCACTTGAAAGGACAGGTCACAGCAAGGGACAGTCTTCTTACTGTGAGCATAAGGAAAACCCTGCCTCCCTTGACAGGTTTTTCAGGTGTTTCCCTTATGCTCACTGAAGATTGTCCCTCTCTGAGATCCATCCGCACAGTCTTGCTGCTCTGAGGTGAGCAGTGTTACATCAGTAGAAAGGGCAGGAGGGGGATATTTTATCATTCAATTATTCCTAAACTACAACTCTGACACTACTGAAATAGCAATCTCCATAGCCAAATACTATGAATATTAATCAAAGATGCTTTTATTGTGAAACATTACTATCCCTTTAAAAGACATTTGAGCTATGTCTGTTCCCCTACTATGAAGATAATTAAAGCTTAGATTAATCATCAAACATTCTAGAATTTTTCATTGCCAGAACCAATAGCAGCTTCTCTGCCAGTGTAAGCCCTTAATTCCAGTACCTTTTCAGCCCTGAAAATTCTGCTCTACAAGCCCATTCACCTCTTCATTAAATTAAGACAGGCATTCAAACTGTTTCCATCTGGATGAGTCCAGACAAGGCCTCGATAAGGACACAATGTTTTCCTTCAATTCAAAGAAGCTGTCTAAAATAAAAGTGCTCCTTTTTTAATCTACACCTGCTATAGAGATTAACAGAATTACGCCTCGACTGCTGTTAGCCTGCACTGCAAAGAGATTATTTTTAGTATCAAGCATCTGACAGACATATCTGTAGCAAAACAGACAGGGAAACACAGGGAAGGAAGCTAAATAATCTATAACACTAGGGGAATTGAAAGGACAAATGATAATCAAGAAATCAACTCTCTTTCTTGGCAGAGTCAAAAATGTGTCAGAAGTATTAAATATTATTTTTTTTTGTTTTAATGTATTACCATTTAAAAAAATACACAGTAAATTTAGATTTTAGCACCTGACTCTCTACTGCAAAAAGAATCCCCCCAAAGATATATAAAAGCAACTATTTCCCATTACACAGGCCATGCAAAAAAAAAAAAAATCAGCTTTCATGATAATTTTGATTACAGTAAAAAAACATTAAGAAACATATTTGCTACAATCTCCCAAATTCAGTCCAGTTGCTTTTGTCCTTGTTTCCTTTAAAGGAGCATTATTATCTACCAAATATTTTGTAAACACTTTACATGTTCTAATGAGGCCTGAAACACAGTGCAGAGTATTTGCTTTCCCAGAATGCCAAGGTACCGGGCTGGCATATTTGAAGAATGCACTGAACACGATCCTGTTTTTTATGTATGAGCGCCAGTCCCCTAATGGTATGATTTTGGAATAAACATACAAGCACTAGGAGCAGCTCTGTGAATGTCCTCAAATGCATCCATGATGCAAAGGGGAGGAGCAATATGGATTATTTCTCCTAGTCTAGTATATGACACATAGTTGGTTATTTGATCATCTTTGAAAGGCACATACTTTAGTTAAAAGGGACATGTGCACAAACTAAAAGAGGAGGAATTCAGGGGCAAACCAACTGAACCATAGGCGAGAAGTAAACATTTGCATTTAAATGTGTTTTAACCCATTTAATGCCAGAGAGATCTCCAATGTATAACAAAGACCTTTTGATATTGCAAAAGGTCTTCAAGGTAAGGTATGCCTTTGTGCAGATATACAAAGATCTGCAATAGGGTAGACATTCCAGGGGGAATAAGCCAAATGACAAATGATATGGGTAAGTTAGAAGAATGGACAAGAGTGTGGCAGCTGCAGTTTAATGTTGATAAATGTAAAATAATGCACTTGGGACATAAAAATCCAAAGGAAAAATATACTATTAAGGGTACAACAGAGGAAAGAGATTTGGGAGTAATTATTTCTAATGACTTAAAGATAGGCAGGCAATGTAATAAAGCTGCAGGGAATGCAAGCAGGGTGCTGGGTTATATAGCTCGGGGCATTAGTAGCAGAAAAAGGGAAGTGGTCATGCCAATCTACAGATCCCTAGTTAGACCTCACCTAGAGTATTGTGTACAGTACTGGAGACCCCATCTCCAGAAGGATATAGATACTCTAAAGAAAATTCAGCGAAGGGTTACTAAAATGGTGACTGGTTTACAAGAAAAAAATATCAGGATAGACTAAAGGATCTGAACATGTATAGCTTTGAGGAGAGAAGAGAGATAGATGATCTGATAGAAACATTCAAATACATGAAGGGATTCAACAAAGTGCAGGATGGATGTACATTTCAAAGGAGTAAAAATGTTAGGATAAGAGGCTATAGTCTAAAACTAGAAGGACACAGGTTTAGATGTAATGTAAGAAAGTTTTACTTCACTGAGAAAGATAAGTGGAATAGCCTACCAACAGAAGTGGTAGAAGTTAATAGAGTGACATAATTTAAGCATGCATGGTTTAGGCATAAAGCTGTCCTTAAAGGGATAGTAATGTTTCACAAAAACAGCCACTCTAATTAATCTTCATAGTATTTGAGCCATAGAGAGTGTTATTTCAATACTGTCAGAGTTTGTAGTTCAAGTAATTGAATCATAAAATATCCCCCTCCTGCCCCTTTTACCTAATGTAACACTGCTCACCTTAGGTGTGGAATCTGGTTGCTTGACCACACAGATAACAACAAGGGACAATCTTGTTACTGTGAGAACAATGAAAACTCTGCCCCCCTTGACAGGTTTTTCATCTTTTTCCCATATCTTAATTGAAGATTGTCCCTCTTTGCAATCTACCTGGGCACCTCTCTGCTGCCCTCAGTTGAGCAGTGTTACATCAGTAAAAGGGGCAGGAGGGGGATACTTTGTCATTCAATTACTCTTGTGCTATACCTCTGACAGAATTGAAATAACACTCTCCAAGGCCTAAATGCTATGATGATTAATTAGAGCTGCTTTTATTATGAAACATTACTATTCCTTTAACATAAGAAAAGACCAAAGACCAAAAATGGTTTGAGGTTTTTACAGTAGGAAAATGGGCAGACTAGATGGGCCGAATGGTTCTTATCTGCTGTCAGATTCTATGTTTCTATGTTTCTAAAAATCAGGAAATATTCCATGAACACAACATTCTTTCACTAATGCTGTGCTCATTCATATTGTGTCTAAGGCTATGAATTACAGTTTCTTAGATAGTCAATACTTTTTGACTTAAAAGTATACCTTCTATATAATTTAAACTTCTTAAAAAGATTTGCATAGCTGGACGCTTTCTGGAATTCTCTGGTAATAAAAATGTATCCACCCACTCCTTCCATGCTTAAAATGAACCTGTCACCTTAAGATAAGGTACTTAACTTTAAAGAGGATTAAAAACAGCCAATATGTTATGCTAGACATTTGTTTGTAATAGAAATCATTTTTAATAAATCAACCTTCATTTGTTTGTGGCACAGAATGGTACTTTATGCTAATTAGTTTATGTGGCCAAGATTACTACCCACCGTTCTATGAATGCTTCTAGGCAGTGCCCGCACACACTGGGGCATTTCTAATAGCGCAATGTGCAATCAGCTTGTCCTTAGAGATCCTTAGAATACTGCAGGGAATTGACATACGATGCCACCAAGACATACATATTCATTTCTCAAAAATACATTATTTTAGAGAAAAATGGCAAGTACAACACAGGCAGATTTTGATTATAAAACAAACTTAACTAAACTCGTCTTTGGGTGATATATCCACCTTAACCCTTTGCGAGCTTTACGAGTCTGCTTCGCAATGCATTGCACACCCATCCAGCACTCAAAGGGTTACAGAGCTGTGGCTGAGCCTGCAGCACAGACAGTGAAGTGCATTGTTATGTAACCTGGCACTGAGCGTTATCAGAGCTGCTGATCAGATTGGAATCTCTCTGTAAGTGGGTTTCATAAAAGTATCACTAACTGCCATGAATCCAGTTTTTCACTGTAATCAATATGTCCCAAACATTCTATACTTCCTCTTATTTTATCAGCATAATAATCTATTCCCACTTATCAGGACTACTATCTGTTACACTCCTCCATTTTCTAATATAGTCACTGTTGTTTTTTTTCTCTCTCTCCTAGCTCAGATTCACTGTGACTTCACCTACCATTTTCTTGCTATTCTTGTTCCATTCTCCCCCTCTCCTCCAAGCGTCTGACCTTCTTTATGTTCTCTTTGGCTCGGTTAATAGTCCACTGGGAACCCCTTGAATGGGACCTAATGGGTTTTTAGCACCTGTCTTTGAATTAAAAGCTTTTACCAACTGGAGAGGTGAAGAAGTAAACCTCCATTAAACGGGAACAAACACAGGAGACCAACCAATCCCCACACACCACTTCTAGGTCTTCACATTTATACATTCAACACTTTTAAGATGGTAAGTCCTAAGGGCAATGCAGAAAAACCTTTGGCTCTCTGCTTCAGCCTAAAAGCCTTATACAATCCCCCACCCTTTTCTTTTGTGCAGATTTCTTGCCTGGACTAGACCTCAACATTAAATTATACTAATAACAATTAATTAAATATCACATCACTTTAAATTGCTGAAACAATGGAAAACTGTATATAATAGACTTGTGTATTTGTTTTGGAATTAATGCATACGTTAACATAAATTGCATATTTTGTGACATTCAGATGAATACGGCAAATAAATAGCACAAAACTTAATTTCATAAACATAAACCGCACATTCAGTTGATTTGTTCGGATCTGTTTCATTCCGTCACATGCTTACTCACACCAGTTGTAAGAAGTATTACACTTACCTTGATGTCTGGGGTCTAGCTGTGTCCTTGATGCCCTGGTCCTCCTGCATCCTCTGTCCAAAAACAAATAAACATGAAAAAAATATTAAAACCTACCACAAATTCATAAACATTAAAAAAATATTAAAACCCACCACCACTATTCATGTCACATATACAAACTAAAATAGCCCTGCCATTAATCTTGCTTGGGCCATTGCATGAGCCAGAATGAGAAAAAAATTAATGAGATTGGCTTTTATATGGCAATTCCTGTTCAGATTAGTTCCCACACTCCCATTGGGTGTGGTTGCGGTGTTACAAAGGGCATGGAATGTGCCCCAGATTAATCTCACCTCTCAGGCAATCAACATCTAGCTGGAGGGGTCATAGATGTACATAACATCACCCTATCAGATAAATAATGATTGCCTAGAAAGTGAAAATATTCTAGAGGAGGGGTCACAGGTGCACATAACCTCACCCCTTCAGCTAGATACTGATTGCCTGGGAGGTGAGCAGAATCTGTCTGGAGGGATCACAGATGAATGTAACATCACACCTCCAGTTAACCAATTATTGACTAGCTGGAGGGGTGAGGTTACAAGCATCCTTGACTCACTCCTCTAGCTAGATGCTGATTGGCTGGACTATGAGGTTGCCCCAGGGCAAGTCCTGTTCTATGTGTAACCTCACAATCCCAGCCAATGGTACCATGGTAATGGTGGCCATATAAAAGAAAATCCCTGTTCATCTTTTTTTCTCATTCTGGCTCAGACACAGCCCAAGCAGGATTAAGAGGGTAGATGCTTTAGATTGTATAGGTGGCAGCGACAGACAAATTAATTTAATCTGGCAACTAAAATGTTCCCCAAAATTCCTATTAACCAAAATTTGTTTAATCCGAATGAGTAGCAAAAAACTAACAAACAAAAAAAAACTAATAATTCAGAAAAAATTATTTTTTTTTGCTGTGTGCAAGTCTATTATATAATGGCAGATAATTTCAGTGTGGTGTCTCTCACTGAAGCTTTCAACACACGCTATATAATTGAATTTGTAACACTGGGTACGTCAAGTTAAAAAAAAAAATTTAATACAGCATCACTGGGCCATCATCAAGTGTTTGATTTACAGGCACCAACCACTTTCATAAGCTATTATGGCAGCCATTTTGTACTAACAAAAAGCTAAAATCCTATTTGATCCATTCTCTGTTACATGCATTTAGGACAGATTTATGTACATCCATAGATGTACATTTAGCTTAGCCTCTGCTGCTTAGCTCTTTGAGTGCCAGAGGGTGATGCAACACGTTAGCAATGCTTTTCATAGCCCTCTGTCACTCAAAGGTTAATGGGAAATTATACCTATAGAAATAAGTGGCTTTTCATTTTTGTTTAATATAGATTTTTATTGGGTTTTGACTCAATCATTTCACGTTATCATTTTCACACAACAAAACATATTCCGCATTGAGAAAGGAATAGAAGCAGAATGACTAATCTTGTTTATGAATCTCAAATGCAACAAACCAGAAATTCTGTAACAAAAGACTCAGTAAGTGCAGAGAAACAAAGGAAAATAAGTAGCAGCTGCAAAGGCCAATAAGATATTGGCATGTATTAAAGGGGGTATTGACTCACGGGAGGAATGTATTATTCTGCCTTTTTACAGGTCCATGGTAAGACCCCACCTAAAATATGCTGTTCAATTCAGGGCTCCTTTTCTGAAAAAGGACATTATAGAACTAAAGAAAGTGCAGAGGAGGGCTGCAAAACTAGTAAGGGGAATGGAAAGTTTAGGTTATGAAGAAAGGCTAGAAAAGTTAAACTTATACACACTAGAGAAACGGTGTCTTAGAGGGAAATGATAACACTATATAAATATGTTCAGGGCTCATACAAAGAGCTCTCCAAAGACCTGTTCATTAACAGAACAGTACAAAGGACAAGGGGTCCCCCTTGAGAAAAGGAAATTTCATCTACAACAGGAGAAGGGATTCTTTATGGTAAGGACAATAAAGATATGACATTCACTGCCTGAGGAGGTGGTGCTATGGAATTCATTAGATGCCTTTAAAAAGGGCCTGGATATTAGAACATTAAGGGCTATGTATGTTAGTATTGGGATTAATATTTATTTAGTGCTTGTTGATGCAAGGAGAAATCTGATTGCCATTTGGAATCAAGAAGGAATATTCCCCCCATTCAAAGCAGAATTTGAAATTGATGTATTGAGGGTTTTTTTGCCTTCTTTTCAATCAAAAATGGTAAACAAGAATAGGAAAAGGGTTGAACTTGATGGACGCAGGTTTTTTCAACCTAAAGTATTATGTAACTATGTAAGTATTAAAGAAGAGAAGGAGGAAAGAAGGAGTGTATTGAAAAGGACTGTATACAGAAAAAGTAGAGAAATAAGACAAAGAATAAGGAAAAAGGAAAAAAGCAGGGAAGGTAGATTTAGATAACTTGTAGGTATCTTCCTGCCAGCCAAGGAATTTTTAATAATTACAACTACCAACAAGTATACTTTCTCTACCAAAAGATCGATCAAGGCCCGGACAGATAGTCCATCCAAGGCTGCCAAACATCTAAGAAGCTTTGGGGATCATCCTTGAATTTATTAGTGAATTTTTCCATTAGCATGATATGACTAGTTCTTCTTTCCCAATCAAGAAGGGTGGGACACAACTAGGACTTCCACAGGGAAGGTATTCAGTGCTTAGCAGCATTTAAGAGATGAGTGCTTTTCATATTTAAACATACTAACTTACTAAAGCAGGGGTCTTTCATACAACATTCAGTATAATCTATGTACATTTTTTGTACTGGAACTATGCTGTTGTTTATATTTTTTCTCGGGGATGTGGTAATGGCAGTTGATACATTTAAGAGAAGAGAAGATAAATTTCTAGTAGAAGTGAACATAAAGGGGTTATATTGCGATTAGTAGGTTAAGCATGATCTGGTAAATCAACTAACCACCATCTTGGAATCAGTAAGGATTATGGATTTCTTTTTTTCTAGGTTATAATGTGTCAAAGATTGAACTTGATGGACTTGTGGTTTTTTTTCAACCTGATTTCTATGTACGTTACTATGTAACTATCTGCAAACCAAAAAAAAAAACAGGGAGAGACTTATCTCAAATCTGTTCTTTGAATGAAAGTAAATATATTATATATACACTCACATTCGGCTCATGCCATGAATTTTAAACCAATGACAATATGAGCCCGTGGAGGATATTCTGACTGCCTCCACACAGATCTGTATGTCACTACGCTCAATCCTTCTGGAGACCTCCACTTCACAGCGGGGCTTGAAGAAACAAAGTAACGGGAAAGAACAAGGAGCGCTGTACTGTGAATTTTAACGTGCTGATAAAGATCAGTATAGATTGATACTCAATTCATGTATTTGTTATTGCCCTCCAGATGAAGTGGTTTGATACCATGAAACATGTAGAGTAATTTTAAATATACTTTTTAATAATACATTTTAGATTGTTGGATGCGACTGGTCTGCCGCTGTTTTTTCAAATCTTCTTCCACCTACATTGAAGGAGTCTGAAAAGTTTCCAGATGCTTCAAACGGTGATTTCTTAACAGGGAGAATCAGCATCAAAAATCCCTGTATGCCTTTATACCGGTTACCATATATAGGTGCCGGTGTGATACATGATGTGAGTATCAATCTATACTGATCTTAACAGCACGTTAAAATTCACAGTACAGCGCTCCTTGCACTTTCCCGTTTTTATGTAACTATCTGGTCACCCGCATTTTATTCACTTTACCCCAAAAGGGCTGGAAAAAATACATACAGTTCAATAGTCTAGTCACTAGTGGTTCTAAACCCTTTCTCTGTGACCACTAAGAGACCAGTATCTGAGGATTTCTCAGCCAGAACAAAGGTGAGGTAATCAAAATGAGTTATTATTAACACTGATTCACTACCTGTTCTCTGTAATAGATCATACATTATATCAAGGTTGTAAAGATTTAGTTATATACTAGCAATCTTGGACGGCGTTGCCCGTCATGGGTTTGTGTTTCTGCTATTTTGTGTTTGAAATGTAATGTGTTTAATAAGTGTTTTATAGGGTGTGTGAATGCGTATGTGACGTCATGTGGCACACACTATGGGGAAGCAGACTTGAATCCTTTGGGTGCCACAAGGGTATGCAACACATTGCTTTATCCTGTGGCACTCAAAAGGTTAGTATGTACTCCACTTCCCTGCATTTCATCTGTGCAGTAGTATTGGTGACGTCCGGTCAAACACACGTGACATCCTGTGTTGAATGGACTCTCCAAGTGTGGTACACACCGCGTTGGTTAGCAATGCGTTGTGTATCCATGCAGCACTGAAAGGGTTAACCTTCCTTTTTAGTGGTGGGTTCATTAGAACACTCATTGAACCCTTTGAGTGGCACTGGGGTATGCAACGCATTGCTTTGCAATGCGTTGAGTACCCCTCTGGCACTCAAAGGATTAAAGTAATGAGGAATGCATAGTTGTTAAAAATCTTTTAGTGGTACGTGGCCGTGAGACAGTGATGATAACACACACACTGTTAACCCATTGAGTACCAGAGACTTACGTAACACATTGTGTTAGCCTGTGGCACTGAATGGGTTAATGGTGTGTATCACCATCACTGTCTCATGCATCTGTTTACATCACCGCTCGCTGTGCCGGAGGCCTAAGGATCTCCCAGTCCCGAATAAGCACGGAAAGACAGCGGGTCCAGTGTTAATGCGGCACTGTAGATGTGTGGGCTAAAAGTGGCAAATCCAAACACAGGGCGCAAGCTGGTGGAGGGCCGAAAATTGGCCGCGAGACAGCGTTGGTCTGCAAATGGGCCGCAAGACAACGGAGGGCTAAAAACAGGCCACAAGATGGTGTTGACAGCCGCGCAGTGGTACAGGGAGCAGGGCAGACGTTGTGTTTGCCTTTGAATGGCATTTGCTCCACTGCTGCTCTTCTGTGCAAGGGAGCCGTGCTCCGGCGCGGTGTGTAGCTGAGGGCGGAAGATTCCATGAGGGGAGGAGAGAAGGAGGCAGATGACAGGCAGCCGCCTGGCAGCACTTGTACGCTAAGCATTGCGCACTCACAGGTCTGGGGCAAGGCGCGCTCAGGCATACACACCTTCACATGGAGAGGATGAGTCCAACACAGCATGAGTAGCCGGAGGGCACGTAGCAGGGTGAATGTATTGGAGGAATGAGAGTATAGGGGAGAGGACAAATTTGGAGGAAGAGGTTAGTCATGAGGACATGAGTATAGGGGAGAAGACAATGATTGAGGACAGATAAATTCTGTGAAACAGCTTACCGTAACCAGTGTGATACCATGCCCCTCTGTATTTTGGAGACTTGTGAATGGTGGAGATGTGTGGCTTGTGTGTGAGTGATGTGTGTGTCTCTGAGGTGTAGGAGTGAGTGATAGCCATTTTTTTTTCTCTCTTTGATACTGATGGGTGGGCTGGATAGTGGGCGCGGGCAAAATCACGCCCCCATTGAATCACCCAATGGGAGCTGTAACTCCTCCTTAAAGCCGCCCCTGGGTGTGTTTGCCAGGCACACATAAGTCTTCTTTTATATATATAGATAAGTGGATGTTACTTTAACCCTTTGAGTGCCAGAGGGGTACGTGATGCATTGAAAAGCATTGTGTTGCATACACCTCTGACCGTCAAAGGGATAATACCACACCCAGTTGTATTTTAGTGTTACTGCTCCATTAACCTTTAGAGTGCCAGAGTATGTTCAATGTGCAATGTGTTGTACTCCCCTCCGGTACACAAAGGGTTTAATCTCATGTCGGATTGTCAATGTTTGATTCATACTTTGGTCTAGTAGATATTCTCCTTGACATATCCAGTTTTGGGCAGTCAGCACATCTATGATAAAAGACACAGTATATAACTGCAATGCAGGATGTCCTTTCATGGTCTATACCATACTAAGCCTGAGGGATTGATACTTCTTCTAGAAGAACACTTTGGTTATCCAGCTGTCAGTGAGGCTAATCCTGAGATCAGAGCAAACAGCTCATCTAAACAATACCAGTTTATAAAAACAATCTCTAGTGAACTTAAGAAAATCTATTGCCCATTAAAAAAGAGCTTCAATTTGGTTTCAAAGTTTAGACCTTAAAAAGAAACCTCAAAGTTAATTATGACAGCAGGGCAGAAGAGAGACAGATACCTGCCAGGGCATATGATTCCGTATGTCATATTTAATGGTATAGCATTGTGTTCAAATAACAACATGGTTTTAAAGGGACCCTAACTCCTAAAAACAGCTTTGGTGATTTTAACAGACCTTTCAAAATCATCTATATGTTGTAATAGCCATTTTCCTTAACTTTTGAGTTATTTAGATTTATAGACTATACTGATTGACCTATACCATGCAGTTGCTTCTTTTCTTAGCCTTTCACTGCCTCCCATACTAATTAACAATTTCTGTGCTTGGGGAGGAGGGCAATGCGTTGCAGTGCAGGTAACGAGTAGGGGATAATATGGGCTAAAGGTAGAAAGTGCCTACGTGTTATGCCTAGCATACTCTATAAATCTGAATAAATCAAAAATTAGTTTTCTAAATAAAACATAGCTATTACATATTTCAGAAGATTTTGAAACATCTTTTAGGTGATAGGGTCCCTTGAAAACACAAGATTGTGACTACAGTATCATTCCATTAAAATTAAATTGTCTTGGTCTGAACCTCTCAAGTACTTTTCGTTTATATATGACCAGAGACGCTAGAAGAATAATTGTCCATTAAAACAGTTATTTCTGCACAAGGGGAACAGAATTGTAACCAGGCTTAAATAAAACTATATGTGGCTGATCCCTATTGATTTTGCCATTTACTGAACAATTCAGTGCTATGAAGGGTTTTATTTTGCTGGAGAAGTCAGGACAAGTGGTTAAATTTTGTTGTTCTTGACATCTCATGAGGATTCTCTCTTACTTGGCTGTGGTCTTTATAGCTTGCAACTGGAAGGAGCAGAGGTTCTTCTGGGACCTGAGGTGACCTGTGGACCACTTGATATGACCTTGTCTACTCCTGTGGCCTTAACGATTCCACATTGCGCTGAGGTCAGCTGTGAACACTGGAATATACGACTAAAGAGAAGATCCCAACAGGGAAAATGGGAGGCAAGTGACATCTTCTTTAGAAATTTCATTTGATGGAACTTACTGTTTATTTTACCAGGTGACATTGCTGCCACTGATATTGGAAAAAATGTTCAATAATGAAACCATGTTGCTTCAGAAGAATAATAAAACTGTATATAAAGCTTTCCGTTGTAACATACCATGGGGTTTGTGCACTAAGGAGCGATAAAGAGGCAATAAATTGGAGATATCTTCTCTAGTCTCTAAGTTATTCTACAGAGCCTATGCATTAAGATCTCCAAAGCTGGAGAAATCTTAGTGGATTGGCTCCATAGGATAACATAGGAATCCAATATTGTAGTGAGTGCTCAGAAGGGAAGGACAGTGAAAATATCTAAGTGTAGTATATTTTATTAACACCTTAATGACACAGGACGTACATGTACGTCACGGGTGGATGTCCCTAAAGGACGCATGATGTACATGTACGTCATTCAGCGTGGGGAGCCCTGAATCGAAATTTCAATAAAAAAAAGGCTCCCTGGTCCTTAAGTGCTGGCTGCGTGTGTGTGCGCCGGTCCATAAGGAGTTAAAATGATAAAATACAAGACAAAAACACAATCACAATAAACCAGCTTGGTAAGAAGGCATCTTGGGGTCCCTGCTCCCAGAAAAATCATGAACCCTGTCCTGCTAGTTGCTCCTTTTTGCCTCTGTACCTCCATTCCACAAGGGGTGCCTTACCGGCGTTTCAAAGGTGTAAAATATGGCCACAGTAACCACCAGTCTCTGGGCCAGCACCGACTCTGAGCAAACTAGATGAAAACCTTGCGTGGGACATGGATAACGCGAATGTCAAAGGACTTTTAGAAATGGTCTCAATGGGGAAGTCTTTTCTATTTTATCAACTTCCTTTCACAGCTTAGTGCATCTTCCCCCTTGTGTATATATTTTTCCTAATTCTGCATCACTACAATGAAGCTGATGTACGAGGAAAAACTGGAGCAATTGTGGCTGCAAACCAGGGACACATAAATTCCATCGAATTTAAATGTTGGCATTTTACCCTCTAGAATGCTAGACAGGTCTCCAATGAATTGTAAACCAATACACTTGAGACCGCTTTGAAATTCAAGGAGATTACAAGCCCAATTAACTCAATATAAAGTTTGGTATTTCTCTTCCCCTATGGTGCATTTTGCTTGCTCCATAATTGTCCCATGTACTTAGTACATCTGCCTCAATTGGCTTGTGCATTACAAATAAAATGGTATAATAATAAAAATATTTAGTTAATAACAATTCAATTATTAACCATTTGAGTGCCAGGGGGTGCCCAAACCATTGCATCTCCCAGGCACTTCAAAGGGTTAATTATATTTCCTCTGTTGAGTTTTGTTCTTTCAAGGGCTATAGTCAAGGGCAATAGGGAGTTGTTAGCTCAAAACTGGGGCAATAAATAGTAAAATAGAAATGTTGGGCTTCTGGCTTTTAACCCCCAAAGCAATGCAGTGGAGGCTTTTCTAGATTTTAAGGGTTAAAAATCCCATTTAAATTAATAAGACTTTGCTCCAATTCTACTTAATGCATCAGCCTCGCTTAGCAAAACTGAGCATGTTAGCACCATCGACTAAGAAGAGCTGAAATCAATCGGGGCAAACTAACTGCACCAAAGGACATCCTTTAACCCTTTGAGTGCCCAAGAGGTATCCATGTCATTGCAATGCAATGCATTGGATACCTCAATGGCACTTGAAGGGTTAAATTAATGGGAATGTCTATTTGTCCTCTGTCAGCTTGAATGCTAGATAATTATCCAATACACTGAGCAACAGTGTGTTGGCATCCTCTATGGTATTCAGTAGTTAAAACCCTATTTACATTTAAGTGGATTTTGAGTATTTTTCTTTGCCCCTCCCCCCCAATATAGTTCACTTTCCCAGAACATCTCATGTTTTGTTTTTCTGCCTACGGACCATAATAATGTTTTGCATGGCCAAAAACCTTGTTCATGGTGCTGAAAAGAATGATTGGAGACAGAGCTATTAACCCTTTGAGTGCCAGAGGGGTACGTAATGCATTGCAAAGCAATATGTTCCGCACCCGTCTGCATGCAATGCTTTCCACACCCCTCTGGCACTCAAAGGGTTAAGTGAAATAAATTATGGATTAATACATCTGGAAAGAGAGAGTGTCTGAGATTTATTTTCTTGTTGTATTCTTTAGGAAGTCATGTCTACGGATGATGAAACCACTTCATTTTATTGCCTTTTGGACCTCTTCGCCTGTCACATTCTGTTGGACAGCTTTGGGACTTATGCTTTGGTTGGGGAACCACTCACGGATTGTGCCGTGAAGGAACTCAAGGTGGCTGTGTTTGGCTGCATGTCCTGTAACTCTCTGGATTACAACCTGAGGGTATACTGCATGGATAACACTCCCTGTGCATTCCAGGTTAGTGTTTCACAGACAATCAATCACCTGTGATGTGTAATTGCTTGTAAGTCCTTGTAACTATTAAACATTGAGAAGATAAGGTGCACAGTTATTGATGTGTGTCAGCCATTGCCTTCGCCCATATTCCATCATGGAAGCTTATCTGTAAAGGCAATGTGGGACAAACCAACTACACCACAGTGGACAAGTAACATTTTCCCAAATTTCTTCATCTCATTGCTTGCCAACATATTGGGAGACCTCTCTAGGTTTAAAGGGGTTAAAATCTGATTTAAATCAAAGTGATTTTTTTATACGACCCCTGTGGTGCAGATGGTTTGCCCCATTTTGTGTGTGTGTGTGTGTGTATATATATATATATATATATATATATATATATATATATATATATATATATATATATATATAAAACAACAATGCAAATGGCGCTATTATGGGACAAATACCCCTATGTACATACACTACCAAATAGTAATAATAATTAATAAGATATAATACATAGTATCAGTGTGCTATATTTCCAGTGGTCTGGAAGTGGACAAACCACAAAAAACAACAAGAATATACAATAAGGAAAAAGTGCTCTGAAAGACCATATATAAAAAATACAAATTTATTAAAAACACCAAATAAGACAAAATAATATCAAAACTAATGCGGGTAATACCACCTCCCAAATGTCTGCACATGCACACACAAAGTATGTATTACAAGCCGATTAAGGAGGAGGCAGGTCAGACACACATAAAACAAAATAACAATGTAACAGTATAAGCACCTAATATCTAGCTGGGCGACAAGTACGGCAACACCGTGTATCCAGTTATATCAATAAAATATGATACAATATAAAACAATGTTGTACAGACTAATCAACAGTAACTATAGTTAATGTGCTGGTCAACACTAAAATGTTGAATAGGAATGTCCAAGTTATTAAAGTGACAAAACTAAGTCTCTCCGCTAATAGATAATGATAGTATATCAGAGTCCAGGCTTACACAGTCTCGCTTCCAACTGTACTCACTCAGTCTATATCTGTATGTATAGAAAAATCAGCCCAAATACGTAAGACAGAGTCGACCTTCCTCCCCTCTCTCCAGTGGGTATAAAGCACCAGGACACAATCCATATATCTATCCCGCTTATACACAGCGGTAGATGTATATCTGTACGTTCTATATGGGTCAGGCCTGCTCTAACTAGCGGATAATGCAAAACCTGCACAGGACTGACCCAACTATAACGTGCAGGTTTTGCATTATCCGCTAATTAACAATTTGGACATTCCTATTCAACATTTTAGTGCTGGCCAGCACGTTAACTACAGTTACTGTTGATTAGTCTGTACAACATTGTTTTATATTGTATCATATTTTATTGATATAACTGGATACACGGTGTTGCCGTACTGTGTCGTCCAGCTAGACATTAGGTGCTGATACCGTTACATTGTTATTTTGTTTTACGTGTGTCTGGCCTGCCTCCTCCTTTGTCGACTTGTAATACATACTTTGTGTGTGCATGTGCAGACATTTGGGAGGTGGTATTGCCAGCAGTAGTTTATTGATATTATTTTGTTTTATTTGGTGTTTTAATAAATTTGTATTTTTTTATATATGGTCTTTCAGAGCACTTTTTCCTTATTGTATATTCAATATATATATATATATATATCCAGTTGCAAAGGATAAGCACTCACGCCAAACTATGTTGAGAAGTGCTGAGTGCTCCAGGATGATTAGATATACGATGAATACCCCCTGCACTCATGGATTTTAAAGTACAATAACCAACTGAATGGTGAATAGAAGACTGCAATGTTTCAGTCCTCATATTGGGACCTTTGGAAACCAAACATACACTACAATGATCAGTGGCATTATTATATGCTGTAAAAAGACTCACCTTGTGTCTACCGAATGACCCCCAGTAATGACATATGAAGGAGACAAGAGAAGAGCGATAGAAGACACCAATACCATAGAACCCAAAGCACCAAGGGAGAAACTCACAAATGGTGCCACCCTGTGTCAGAGAATGAAGAAGACATGTAAAATAGAGAACATATAAACATACATATGTAACTCTCTGATGTATATTTTTATGTTCTCAAAAAAAGTTATGACCTGCCAGGACCATCACTGTTCCTTAACGTACTGGCACTCGTGACAGTCCTTTCATATCACTGGTCCTTATGGGGTTAAAAGAACAGTAAACCTTTATTAGTAAAACACATATACTGTAGAGATTTTCCTAGCAGAACGTTTGCTATTTATTACACTTTTAGCTCAGCACAGCACAGTAGCTTAGTACATAGATTCTCATTTGGAGCCATGATATATTATACTGACATTCCATTTAAGTGAGAAAACCTAAACTATTTAAAGGACAAGCACCCTATCCTTCACTCTTAGATCATGTCATATTAATGTAAGAGGTCACAAGAGCGCATCAAAACTTATGTCTTACATTACTGACAAGCTTGGTTTGAGTGATATCCTTACTGCTGAAGATCTTGATGGACATAGAAATGATGCTAGTAGAGCAGAGGGAAGGGTTTGTCAATCAGCTATCACATAACTGCACTATCAGTGTTTTGCTCGCCAAATGAAAATGTACTTAAAGGGATAGTAATACTTTATTTCATCTTTATTTTATTTTGTAGACATTAAAAAACATGAAGAACGATATGAGTCTTATCTCTCAAACCTTTATGGTTTGAGAGATATTCACAAGCAAAGTTCCCCTCCCGCCCCTTTTACCTAGTATAAGCCATCTCTTCTCAGATGTGGAATCTGGTTGTAAGACCAGACAGATAACATAAGGGGACAAACTTCTTCCTATGAGAACAATGAAAGCCCTGTCCCCCTTGACAAGTTTTTCAGGTTTTTCCCTTATCTTAACTGAAGATTGTTCCTCTCTGCAGTCTACCTGGGCACCTCCCTTCTGATCTGGCTGAACAGTGTTACATCAGTAAAAGGGGCAGGAGGGGGATACTTTGTCATTGAATTACTCTTGAACTACAACTCTGGCAGAATTGAAATAACACTCTCCAAAGTACAAATACTATGATGATTAATTAGAGCTGCTTTTATTATGAAACATTACTATCCCTTTAAGATATGCAATAATGAAAACTGGAGTATATCTGAAGTAATTCTAAACCAGCTGCACCATAGGGGCTACATTAACTATTTTAGTGCTTGAGGGGTATCCAATGCACTTCAAGTCAATGCACTGGATACCCTTTCTGGTAATCAAAGGGTTAAAATACTTATTGATTTAAACTGGGCTTTTATCTCGTTGAATGCTAGAGAGGTCTCCAATTTATTACTTTGCAATGAATTGAAATTATCTCTAGTATTTAAGGGATTAAAAAGCCAAATGTAAATCAATAAGATGTGGTGAATTTGCATCTGTCCCCCATGGTGCAGTTGGCTTGTTTCAGAATTACTCCATTTTCTTTGTATGTCAGTCCCACTGGAGGAATACACAAATATGGCTCCACAGCTCATTTTCTGCATTAAAATATTAGCCTTCAAATCATCCTATATCATAATTCACTAGGATGTTTGTCCGAAGCCGTCATGCGCCATAGAGACTGCACCGAACACTTAGAATGCTGGGAGTTCTGTGCTGGAAGCATTCTGTGCTTTTGGGCAGTCTCTATCCTATATAATAATTTGGTAGGATGTTTGCCAGAAGCCGTCATGCACAGTAGAGACTGCTCGAATGAACAGAATGCTGGGAGTTCTGTGCTGGGAGCATTCTGTGCTTTCAGACAGTCTCTATCCTATATAATACTTTGCTAGGATGTTTGTCAAAAGCCATCATGCGCAGTAGAGACTGTCTGAACCCACAGAATGCTGGGAGTACTGTGCTGGGAGCATTCTGTGCTTTCGACTGGTCTCTACAGCACATGACTGCGTCGACGGCAGTATGCAGAGCAGGACCGGTCTCTTAACCCTTTGAGTGCCAGAGGGGTACGCGTGCATTGCACTCAAAGGGTTAACATCACCCGGACCTTGGTCCGTGTACACGGGCTTTTACACTAGTAGATAATAGAGCATATGATGGCTTTGGCATATACCAGTGCACACATTCTGCCACTGTTAAGACTTTAAAGTGACAAAGCACCAAATGCTTACCCTATACAATGTACAGAGTGGGGGACAGGATGCTAGTCCTTTTAAATGTGCAATATTAGCTGTTTTAATGGAATATTGATACAATATACCATGGATACATATGTGAATAATACATACTATGCTAATGTGCTGTACTGCACCAATATTTTAACCCTTAGTGCACACCTTAGTGCATCTAAACCTGTATCTTCTGGATGTCATGTCCGTGGAGGCGGACATGAGAGTTTTGGGCATTTTTCTCAAACTGAAGCAGGCAGATTGCATGAGCCTACTTAAACATTTAAGGACCAGAGGGGTGTAATGCATTGCACACCTCTTTGATCCTTAAAGAGTTAAGATCACTTGGTGTTGTGGGCAGAGTTTGTGTTTTGTGGACCTGCTAGCAACTGTCAAGTCTGCCTCCATGGAAACGACATCCAGGAATGATCGAAGAAGGTTCAATTGAAGAATTCATAAGGGCCATTAAGAGTTTTCTGAAGATAGTAAAGTAAAAAGAGATGGTTGTTATTATTAGGAGTTACTTCTCCTTTAAGCATATAGGCAATAGATAGATACAGCACATGAAATGTATTTGCTTATTTCAGTGTAGAACTGCATTAGTACATACACCTGTGTTACAAAGCAATCAGAGATGGTACAGAGGCACTTACTGTGAAAAATAGGAGCGACTTACTTCTTCATGCTGCAAATTGTGCTAATTTTACAAGAAGACAAAAGAACATTGTTTCAGTCTCATCAGGTTGATCTCCTGAAGAGTGAATCAAAGCTGTTCTTATCCCTCCGTACTTGTAATGAAATGAGGATCTCACACTGTTGTTAGTTTAGTCTAATTTACAGCATGATCTGTGCTGCATATATTCTGTGCTTCCGCGTACAGATTGTATTCCTGGTAGAAATCGTAACCTTATTCTGCAGGACACACTGAGGCTGATGTACTGAAAAAAAAAAAAAACTGGAAACATTATGAGCAGGCTTAACTAGAGGGACGCGGTTGTGACTGTGCTCGGCACCCCATCAGCTCTGCACTATCCTGTGAGTGACCCCTTCCTATCAGGCCAGTTTCTATCTTAGCAGATGGATGCTAAGATCATCACATGCAGTCTCTGCCAGCCAGTAAGAGAAGAATAAAGTTGGCTGTCCCCATTCCTTTCATTAACCCTCTTGGCACCAAGTAATTGTCCAAGGTATCATAAAGCAACTCCCAGCACAAAAAGAGTTAACTAATAGCAAATAGGTTATTAATAATGATGCAGCACCAGGGAGTCAATTGCTATTCCTCTGTCTTTCCCAACACATGAAGTCCTTGTGAACCAATTACACCTTAAGTCTGTATCAGTGCCGTATTCAAACTTGCTCTGGAACTTTAAATAAGATTCATAGTTGCCCCATACTCTGTGTGTGTGTTGTGGGGAGGCTAAGCCTACAGCAGTGTTCATTATGCTAGAGCAGGGTGGGCAACTAGAGGCCCTCTATTGTGTGTCAGTGTGATTGCATGTCTGTGTCAGTGTATGTATGTGTGTGCACATTTATATATGTGTATGTGTATATCATAATAAGAAAACTAAAAGGAGAGTGCCTGCTTGGTCCAAATAAAAAATGTTGCTTTAAGGAGTGAACACTATCAAATAAATAATATTTCCATACAAATGTATTAAATAAACAGCAGCTCAGCTGATCTCCTGGTGCTCTAGTAATGCAGAGCGCTGGGAGATGACATCATCTCCCAGCGCTCTGCATTACTGAGAACCGCACGGAAGCTGGTGATGGAGGTAGGAGATGGACATGGGGCAATGTGAAGATGGCAATTTCTGCACCAGGGCCCGGTGGCTTCTAGTTACACCATTTCCTTGCTCTTTTCAATTTACACCACGTCCCTTGGCAAACTAATATACTCGTGTGAGGTTCACCATCATCTCTATGCTGATAACACTCAAATCTATCTTTCCTCCCCTGACCTCTCCCCTTCCCTCCTGTCCCAGACTATCTGTCTGCTGTGTCTTCCTGGATGTCCTCCCATCAACTCAAACTTAGCCTTAGCAAAACCAAACTAATTATATTCCTCCCTATCCAACCAGCCTTACCCCAGATATTACCCTCACCGTTAACAACACTACCATCACACCAACCTCTACAGCACGCTGCCTGGGGGTCACATTTGACTTTACCCTATCCTTCATTCATCACATCCAGTCAATCTCCAACTTATGCCGCCTCCACCTTGCAACATCTCTAGAATCAGACCCTTCCACACCCAAGACACTACCAAAATTCTAATCCAAACACTCATATCCCATCTTGACTACTATAACTCATTACTAATTGGTCTTCCTATCACCCGACTAACCCCACTGCAGTCCATAATAAATTCTGCTGCAAGACTAATCTACCTCACTCATCGCTTCTCCAACACCAATCCCCTCTGCCAATCCCTACACTGGCTCCCGTTAGAATATAGAATTCAATTCTAACACCGCACCCCCCCTATATTTCATCTCTCATTTCCAAATACACTCCCAGTCGCCATCTTCGCTCTGCACATGACCTTCCGCTCTCCACAGCTCTTATCACATCCTCCCACTCCCACCTACAGGACTTCTACCATACTATACCTCAGCTCTGGAAATCCCTTCCCCGCCCAATCAGACTCTCCCCCAGCCTTCAAATCTTCAGACACTCCCTGAAAACTCACCTCTTCAGGGAAGCTTATCAACTGCCTCCATAAACATTATCACCAAGATTCACCCCTTGCCCGAACCACTGCACTCAACAGCACTTCTCACTCCGACTCACTGTCTAGCAGTTCATGTGGCAGGAGGCACTTACACCCAATAACACTTACTTCCTCTGTGTCCAACCTTCCTTCCACTAGAAGCACAAGCAGGGCTCGCTGATCCTTCTGTTCTCCACATTTGATTTGTACTATTTAATATCTCGGTGTGTCCACTCTCTATTGTACAGCGCTGCGGAATTAGTTTGCGCTATATAAATAAAGAATAATAAAAATAATCTTTGTATTTGCATTTCTGTGTCATCGTGTATGTATGTATGTGTTTGTGTGTGCATGTCAGTGTGTGCATATCTGTGTCAGTGTGGGTGTGTCTGTGTGTGCATATCTGTGTCAGTGTGGGTGTGTCAGTGTGTGCATATCTGTGTCAGTGTGGGTGTGTCTGTGTGTGTGCATATCTATGTTAGTGTGGGTGTGTCTGTGTGTGTGCATATCTGTGTCAGTGTGGGTGTGTCTGTGTGTGTGCATATCTGTGTCAGTGTGGGTGTGTCTGTGTGTGTGCATATCTGTGTCAGTGTGGGTGTGTCTGTGTGTGCATATCTGTGTCAGTGTGGGTGTGTCAGTGTGTGCATATCTGTGTCAGTGTGGGTGTGTCAGTGTGTGCATATCTGTGTCAGTGTGGGTGTGTCTGTGTGTGTGCATATCTGTGTTAGTATATATGTGTGTGTGTTGATGTTTATACATTAGTATACATGTGTGTGGTGGTGGGGAGTTGGTTCTAGTTCTGATCTTCATTTTGTGTCATACCAACCTTCCATAGTGGTGTTGCTGTGATCTAGATTTGATCCTTTTTGTATTGTGCATAGAGCCCGTAGTTTTTTTAACCCCTTAACGACCGTCTGATCGGCGCGTTGCAGTCACTTAAGGACCACTGACATTTTTTTTTTTAATTCCTGTTCCGGACTCCCCGAACGGCATGCAGCTTTGGGGGGAGCCCGGAATTCCATGACAGTCATAGTTCGTCATGGGTCGTTAACTCAGACCGTCAAGGGTCGTTAAGGGGTTAAAGGAACACTAGCACCTAATAATAATAATAATAATAAAAATCCCAGTTTCAATTAATGAACATTTTGTTATTATGTATTTTTCCCCTTTGGTACCATTGGTTCACTCCAGAATTGCTTGATTTCTTCTTGGTACAACAGAATATCAGTTTTATAAACAGGACTTTTTTATCTGTTGATTTAACCCCTATGATGTAAAAGATGCCCCCAATCTATTGCAAAGCAATTCATTTGAGACATTTCTTGTATCCAAGGGGTTAAATTATGTTGAGTCCTGTTATATTTGATGAGATTCAGTGAAGGGGAAAACTGTTTTTCTGTTGTTTCACCTTGTTTAAATGATACCTCCAGCAAATAATAATAATTATAAAAATAATAATTAGAACAATAAAGCTTTCAGTAACTATAAGTTTGACCAAATTACATTTAAACAAACCAAAGTAATGAAGGAAGAGTTGCTCTGCTTAGGAGGAAAGCTAATTAAGGTTTATAGCAAACTCAATAGGTAAAGATTCATATTCTATATCAATGAAAGAGGCCTAAATGTTGCTATCAGGAAAACATGGCCAGTCACAGCAATGTGGACTTCTGAATGTTATCCTCATTCTCATTAATTCCAGGCATACTATGGCTCTATATGGCCCATATGAAAGCATCAATAAAGTTTTATTGTGCTAAAAAAGCATATTATAGGGCTTTTCCTACCGAGTCCTCCCATGGTTGATTTATTCAAAAGTTATAATAAAATTGTGCACTGAAGACCTCTCTAGAATTCAAGGGCCTAAAAGGCCATTTTATTTATTCCACTTTTGTGATTGAACATATAGCCCCATGATTCTCAGTTGTGTGTGCTTCATTTCCTCCCTTCTTTTGATTCTGGTTGGCAATGATCTATGCCATGGGTAGTCATTGCCAACTGTCAGACCTCCAGCTGTTGAGGACTGCAACTCTCATAATGCCCAATTAGCCATTGGTAGGTTGGGGATAATGGGAGTCACAGTCCCCCCACAGCTGGAGGGCCAAGATTTGACTAGCCCAGATCTAGGGTATGTAGTTCTGACACAGTGATTACCCCCTCCCCTTCTAACTAAAGTGACCTACAGTTGTGAGTAATTTCCATTCTCTAACTCAAAGAGCAGCTTATAGCCCTTAATGAAAATCAGGATGTATTTTTCATTGGGTTCAAAGTAGCTGCCAGCTGACTAAGTGAGATTCCAGCTGTAATGCAATGCCAATCCTGAGGTATAAAGAGAAGTGCGCAATTGATACAAGGACAGCTGAGCTGCTCTTGTGTGTTTTGTGATGGCTTTTGTAGGAAAGGACAGCTTTTCTAAACAATTAGCATGCTTCTTGCTGTCAGTTTGGTATAAGAGTGTAATTGTAGACACATGCAGTTGTAGATTATTGTAGCAATAGAAGTCCAAGAAAATAGGTCTAACTCGGTATGTGAGCTCATTACACATGATGCCTCCTGGAACAAATAATCTGCAGATGAGCATTTGGACTGGATTTCTAACATCTATTTTTGAGGTCAGTGAAGACATTTGCTCAAATCCCCCCCGGCATCTCATTTTTGGGGTTTTAGTATGACATGTTAAGGAGAACTTAGATAGATCACAAACTTTGGTGAGCGTTTATAGACTGAACAAAGCAAAAGAGGTGGAATTCTGGAGAAAACCAATGGTATCGGAAGGAGCAAATAACAATAATTAACATAGATTTAAATAGATTTCTAAACCCGTGAATGCGACATAAGTCTTACTAGCATTCAATGAGATAAAGGGTAACTACTAGACTTGTGCATTCTTTTTGGAACCAATGGAAAATTTACTGAATATTGCGGGGGGGGGGGCATTCAGATTTAAGCAAGAAGATACTGCAATTCCAGAAACAAAAACATCCACATTCAACACATTTGCTCAGATCCATTTGTTCATTTAATTAATTCGGTCATACACACACTTAGATTCTTACACTGTTCATAACACATATTACACTTACTTACCATAATGTTGTAGGTCCAGATGTGTCCTCAATGCCCTGGGCCTCTAGCATGTGATGTCTGAAAAATAAAGTAAAGAAAACCCAACCTCCTCCATCCCCGCCACTACCTAGAAAGTACTTGCTCCCCCACCTTAATCCTGATTGGGCCATTTCTGAAACCAAAATGAGGAAAAATTGAACAGAGATTGGTTTTTATATGGCCATTCCTGTACAGATGACCTCCAAATGCTCTCATTGGCTGGAATTGTAAGAGTACACAGGGCACAAAACTTGCCTTGCAGTAACCTCACGTTCAAGCCAAAAAAAAAAAAAAATAAATAAATAAATAAGACACATTTCTGATTCAGGCACATCAAACACTTGTGGCCTTATGTATACATAGTAACATACATAGTAGTTAAGGCTGAAAAAAGACATGCGTCCATCAAGTCCAGACCATGCCAAAAACACCCCTGTTGATCCAGAGGAAGGCAAAAAAGCCCTCTGGAGCCATTTCCAATCTAGTCCCAAATGTGCTGGGGGGGGAATTATTCCTTCCTGACTCCAGTTGGTAGTCAGATAGTTCCCTGAATCAGTATCCTATTTGCTTTGAAGCCATCTGTCATAATTGTCACTATTGTTCTGTGCTAGACAGGCATCCATTGCTTTTTTGAATGCAGTTGCATTATCTGCAAGCACAACATCCCAAGGCAAAGAATTCCATAGCCTTACCGCCCTTACGGTAAAGAATCCCTGCCTTTGTTTTATAAAAGCAACTTGGAGCAATTCTGGGGCAAACCAACTGTGCCACAGGGAAGAAGTAAACACTCTGAAAATTTCCATTGATTTAAACTTAACTTTTAACCCTTTGAATATTAAGGAGATCACCAAAGCATTGTAACTCATATCTTTAAATCCCAGCCTGCTGGTTTCCAATTGAGGATGTCAGCTTTCTTCCACTAATTATGTATGACTGAGCATATATAAATATGAAAATGACATCCTTATATCTGTAGTTCAGGAATACACCCCTCAATCAGAAGAATTGAGTGAATCAGGGGCTTACACTTAGGTGGAGACTGGTTAGAACTGTGTGAAAAGAAGGAAAATAAAAAGAATATGGGATGAAGAATTGGAATAGGAACTGCATGGTACTGTAATTATCAGAAAAGGTAATTTGTCATATTATAGAGGGATGAAGGTTAACCCTTTGGGTGCAAGAGGGGTACTTTATTGCACACCCCTCTGACACTCAAAGGGTTAAGCTGTGATGACAGCTAAGAGGTTAGGAAGTTGTTAAAGCCCTGAAGGGGGTGTATTCATTTATATGGTTCAGTCCCATGCTGGGGGATATTCAAAGTTTCTGGCCTTTACTTTCTATTCTGCCCCCCCCCCACCTACGTATTTCCATGTCTTTAATTGTTTTTAATATGTACCAATAAATTTGGATGTTTTACACTGCTTAGATTTACGCTTGCAAATGCATTTATAAGTCTTGGTGTGCAGCTGCACTCATCTGCGTCTAGGAAATTCAAGGTTAGCAACTGTATTTTCAAGAAGAGTTTTGCTAAAAGTAACTTAGTTCACTGTTTGTAAAAAAGTGACAACATTTTTCCACAGTTCAGATAGTACACATCTATAATACAATTGTGTGTGCATTTATATGTCTGAAATAGACTAGAAAAACTGTCTCCAGCAAAAAATCCATAGTTTCATTTGCATTCCCAGAATTCCAGCAAGCACAAGGTATTCATAGCTTATTTACTGCAGTGTGTGTATGTATGTATGTATGTATGTTGCTTCATGTAATTCTGGGAATACAATGGAAGCTTTGTTAGCTTTGGATTCTTTGCTGATTTTCTTTCAGACATGTAATTGTCTACGATTTTAACACATTGATTATATGATTAATTAACTTTTCTGACGGAGGGGTGACCAACGCATTGCACTGTGCACCCCTTTGACACGCAAATGGTTAAAATAGCAAAAAGACCAGAAATAAGCATATATATTCATAATAAAGGGAATGCCATTGCCACCCTTCACAAAAAACCTCTCCTTTCTCCAACAGGGTGACTGAATAAATAAATTATTAGACTCATTAGTAAGAAATCAGGATATACATGATTATAAAGAGGAAAACATTTAGTTTCCTAGATATGATTTTATATTCTAAATAAAAATGTTAAGCATGTACCACACTGAATAAGGTCCATCCAAAGAAACAGATGCATAAAATAAAAGCAGCTACAAATAATCTTCATAGTACTTGGGCCATGGAAAATGTTATTTCAATACTGTCAGAGTTGTATTTCAAGAGTAAATGAATGATAAAGTATCCCCCTCCCCTTCTGCTGATGTAACACTGCTCACCTCAGAGCAGCAAGATTGTCCAGATGGATCACAGAGAGGGACAATCTTCAGTGAGCATAAGGAAAAACTTAAGGGGGCAGGGTTTTCCTTATGCTCATAGTAAGAAGATTGTCCCTTGTTGTGAGCTGTCTGGTCAAGGGACCAGGTTCCACATCTAAGAGGATGTGGCTTACACTAGGTAAAAGGGGCAGAGGGGGATACTTTATCATTCAATTACTCTTGAACTACAACTCTGACAGTATTGAAATAACACTCTGCATGAACCCAATACTATTAAGATTAATTGGAGCGGATTTTATTTTGAAATTAGTACATCAGCCTCATGGTGTTGACAACCAGAGATAGCTAGACAAAGGGCCGTATATTTAACCGTTTGAGTGCCAGAGGAGTACACAACACACGCAACCTCTCCAGCATTCAAGGGGTTAACATCTTCATTTAAATCAATGGAAATTTTTAGTTCTCCCTTTAGTGCAAATGGTTTTCCCTAGAACTCCTCCACTTCCCTTTTGAACATATAGCCGAAAGTGAGATGTTCTTCTGGTGCACATGACTATTTCTTGTTATATCACATTCGTTTTACTTGGTGATAACATTTACTGCAGGAGTGCTCAAACCTGTCCTCAGGGACCACTCATGCATCAGGAATTAAGGATTTATCTTCTTGAGCACTGGTGAGTTAATCAGAACCTCAATCATTTTAAGTCACTCACTTGTGTTTAGATAGGGAAATCCTTAACCTCTTGCATGTTAGTGGTCCCAGAGGACTGGTATGAAAACCACCTTTTAAATGCTCCAACATAATTCATCTTAATAGATAAAGTGCATAGGTTTAAAAACCCTACATGTTTCTCCTTCAAGGAAATTTTAATTGGTTCATCAATTGCAACCATCTTGCCTTTCTTCTGAAACTCATAGTGCAGACTCAAACTTGTGAAACATCCATGAGAAACAGGAATGAGTGACAATTTCCATGGAGGGAATATATAGGTAGAAAAGGTCTCCCACATGAATTTCCTTTTGAAGGTTTTTCCTTCAGTAGCTTCCTGCAGTGATGCTGCCAGTGTGAATGTGAGGAGTGTGCATGCTAGGTTTTATGTATGTGTTGTGCGCATGCGTTTGTGTGTGATGACTGGTGCATGCATTATGACTTGTGTGTGCATCAGTTGTTGACATTGAATTCCATTGAAATAAATGTGCTTCACCTTCCAGCATAGGAAAACACCTTCCTTTTCATTCTTTATTATTATTATTATTATTATTATTAATATTATTCTTTATTTATATAGCGCCAACTAATTCCGCAGCGCTGTACAATTGGGGAATAGACATACAGAGGTATTAAATAGTACAATCAGATGTGTAGAACAGGAGGATCAGAGGGCCCTGCTCGTGAGAGCTTACAGTCTAGAGGAAGGTAGGTTTGATACAAAAGGAGTAAGTGCTATTGTGTTTAAGTGCCTCCTGCCACATGAACTGCCAGTCAGTGGGTGGGAGTGAGAAGTGCCATTGAGTGCAGTAGTCCGTGCAGGGTGAATCTTGGTGATGATGTTTATGGAGGCAGTTGATAGGCCTCCCTGAAGAGGTGAGTCTTCAGGGAGCGTCTGAAGATTTGAAGGCTGGGGGAGAGTCTGATGGGGCGGGGGAGGGAATTCCACAGCTCAGGTGCAGCACGGGAGAAGTCCTGTAGGCGGGAGTGGGAGGATGTGATAAGAGCTGTGGAGAGCAGAAGGTCATGTGCAGAGCGAAGATGGCGGGCGGGAGTATATTTGGAAATGAGAGATGAAATATAGGGGGGTGCAGTGTTAGTGAGGGCTCTATAAGTTAGCACCAGAGTTTTGAATTTTACTCTGTATGCTAACGGGAGCCAGTGTAGGGACTGACAGAGGGGTGTGGTGTTAGAGAAGCGATGAGTGAGGTAGATTAGTCTTGCAGCAGAGTTCATTATGGACTGTAGCGGGGTTAGTCGGGTGAGAGGCAGGCCAATTAGTAAAGAGTTACAGTAGTCAAGACGGGACATGATGAGTGTTTGGATTAGAATTTTGGTAGTGTCTTCTGTGAGAAAGGGTCGGATTCTAGAGATGTTGCGGAGGTGGAGGCGGCATGAGTTGGAGATTGACTGGATGTGAGGAATGAAGGATAGGGCAGAGTCAAATGTGACCCCCAGGCAGCGTGCTGTAGGGGTTGGTGTGATGGAAGTGTTGTTAACGGTGAGGGTAATGTTTGGGATAAGGCTGGTTGTAGATGGAGGGAAGAGAATTAGTTCAGTTTTGCTAAGGTTAAGTTTGAGTTGATGGGAGGACATCCAGGAAGACACAGCAGACAGACAGTCAGACACTCGGGACAGGAGGGAAGGAGAGAGGTCTGGGGAGGAAAGATATATTTGGGTGTCATCAGCATAGAGATGATGGTGAAACCCAAAGGAGTTTATTAGTTTTCCAAGGGAAGCAGTGTAGATTGAGAAGAGCAAGGGTCCCAGTACTGATCCTTGGGGCACACCAACAGACAGTGGGAGGGGTGGGGAAGTGGAGCCGGAGTATGAAACACTGAAGGAGCGGTTGCAGAGATAAGATGAAAACCAGGAGAGTGCAGAAAGAAGAAACACCACTAATTTTGCTACTAGTAATTAAGCCAGATTTAATAAGAACAACTTAAAGGGATAGTAATACTTCGTTTTAACTTATCTTATTTTGTAGGCATTAAAAAAACATGAAGAATGATATGTCTTATCTCTCAAACCTTTATGGTTTATGAGATATTCACAAGCAAAGTTTCCCCCTCCTGCCCCTTTTACCTAGTGTAAGCAATCTCTTCTCAGATGTGGAATGCAGTCCATAGACTGGACAGATAACAGCAGGGGACAATCTTCTTCCTATGAGAACAATGAAAACCCTGCCCCCTTGACAAGCTTTTCAGGTTTTTCCCTTATCTTAATTGAAGATTGTCCCTCTCTGCAGTCTACCTGGGCACCTCCCTTCTGCTCTGGCTGAGCAGTGTTATATCAGTAAAAGGGGCGGGAGGGGGATACTTTGTCATTGAATTACTCTTGAACTACAACTCTGACAGAATTGAAACACTCTCCAAAGTCCAAATACTATGATGATTAATTAGAGCTGCTTTTATTATGAAACATTACTATCCCTTTAAGCAACTCTGCATCAAAATAACTGTACCATATGGGACAAATAACATTCTTCAAATCTCCATTGATTTTAACTAGGCTTTTAACCCCTACTGAATGAAGGTGAAGCTTCAACACATTGCGTTGGCCACCTCTCAAAATTCAAGATGTTAACATCCTCATTTAAATCAATGGTGCTTTTTAATTGTCCTGTACGATGCCATTGCTTTGCTCTGAAATTGCTGCTATTCATCTTATTAAATCGGCTTTTTTTTATCTTTGGTAAAGAATATTGGGGGAGATTTATAAAAAAGTGTTCTTGTTCGTTATTGCAAATGGATTATAAAAATGTCTATATGCCTTACTGGGAGTGTTGGTAATTATAACGATGTTTAAAAAGTTTTAAAAAAGTGGCAGAAACACCAGAAATAAGAACAGGTCAGACGTCATTAAAAGTTTATTGAAAATAATGTCGCTAAACTATCGGAGGCAAATATAATTTTTGATACCTTTTATTGGCTAACTAAGCAGATTTAGAATGCAAGCTTTCAAGACCTTAGGTCTTGAAAGCTTGCATTCTAAATCAGCTTAGTTAGCCAATAAAAGGTATCAAAAACTATATTTCCCTCCTGTATTTCTACAGCTAACACAGTACCAGCTCTCATCAGCTAAACTATCGCACATAGAAAAATTCCTTTATAAATTTGCTGCTCCAATTTTTACAGAATTCCAACGCCACTTTCAAAAAAAGTAACGTACATGGTGTTCTCTTAAAATGGCGTTACCACTTTTATAACTAACTAATACATCATTAAACATCATTTTAACACTAGTTTTTGCTTAAAGGGATAGTAATGCCAGAAATAACCTTTATTCAGTATGGTAGATTTTACAAAAATAAATTGTTTGGAGAAAGTCCTATCTCTCAAACTTTTATGGTTTGAGAGATATTCTCCACTAAAGTTCCCTCTCTCCTGATGTCAGCTGCAAAGATGACAGCAGGAGATTTGAGTAGTGCGACTTGAGGCAGCTCTTCAGCAGAGCCGAAATAGTGATCTCTAAAAAGAACTACTTCATTGGAACGGTCTACAAAGTGTGCTTGCAAACCAGGCACTTTGTAGAACGTTCCAGTGAAGTAATTATTTTTAAAGATCGCTATTTCGGCTCTGCTGAAGAGCCATTGGCTGGTCCCAGGACCGGGATCTCCTGCTGTCAGCAGAGCACTGACATCAAGGGGAAGGGGAGGGAGGGAGGAACTTTGGAACCAAATACCTCTCAAACCGTAAAGGTTTGAGAGATAGGACTCCAAATACTTTATTTTTGTAAAACCTACCATTTCGATAAAATTTATTTCTGGCATTACTAACCCTTTAACTCCATTTTTATAAATCTGCCCCATTGGGCCATATGCACAAAGAAAGGTGAGCAGTCTGGGAATAAACCAATTCCCTGTAGAGGAGAGATATTCCCATATATTTTAACCCTTTGAGTGCCAGAGGGATAAGCAGCACATTGCTTTGCAATACGTTGTGTACCTCTCTGGCACTCAAAGGGTTAAAAGGGGCTTTTTAGCACATTGAATGCAGTCAAGAGGGGTTTACACCACAACTGCTTCTCATTTGTATTGTATATTAAGCCCCAATGATACGTATAACAAAGCCCATGCTACAAGAGCTGTCGTATATATTTTTATACATAAAGCCAACTGATACATGTAAAAAAAGGTGATACTACAAATCACTATTACATTTAACCATTTGAGTGCCATATCCCCTAGCTTTATATACCACTTTAGGCAGTAAGCATTTCCATCAGGCATCCAGGTGCTAAAGGCAGTTCCAGGACTTTGCAATATAGTAGGTGAGAAGCAATTCTGGGGAAACCAAATATGCTTTAAGGGAGAGATAATCCCATTGAGTTACAAGGGGTTTTTAACCCCTAGAATGCTAGAAGTAGCTAGATCTCTAATGTATTTTGTTTGAGTTTCCACAGCATAGTACTCTCCTATTACATCTTCAATCTCATTGCAGATCTCTGCAGATCTCTATGAGCTGAAGGGCTGGGAGACATCAGCTTTTCACCCAGTGCTTATGGAATATTTATTTCTTCTGAATTCAAGCCCATTATCAACAAATTTACAGATATGGAATGGAGAGGAGGGGCTATATTCTATTACAGGTGCTAATTTTATTTCTAATTTTATCTCCAGTTTTCCCCATAGACTTCAATGGGAAAATGTTTGTTAAAACTGGTGGTAACATTTAGCACCTGTAATAGAATCTAGCCCGAGATGAGATCTGAGATAGAATGATCTAGTTCTAATCAGTCCTCAACGTTTACTGTCCCTTTAAGGAAGATGAAGAATTTAGCATGATTTTCAGTTCACCCAGTTCATACATAGCATGTAGTAAGGAGCTGAGGAAAGGCATGTCCGGAAGCACCCACACACTCGCACACTGTCCACCCATTAGTATACATGGCACAAAGTGGATACTCTTTCATGCAAAAGGATTTGTATATTAGTGACAGACATGGACAGCAAATAAAAGTTATGTGCAAAATTTTTAGCAGAATTATATTCAGGCCTTTCTCTTAGTGAATCACTGCTCCTTAGAGCTTACAATCTGATTGTGCTGCACTGGAAGCTAAAGTGAATTTGTGAAGGTCACATGGAGCAGATGCAGGAATTGATCCAGGCTTCCTAGCTTCATGATCAGACTGTTTGAGTTTGTATCTGATATAATCTGCGGAAAGAGCTAGAAGAGGCTGGGGGTATGAGAAATGGTGTGTGTGTGATATTATTAGAATTCTTTTGGCATTTCATTACAGCTAAAATGCAATATGAATAAAATGTAGCCAGCACTGACACTAATAGCATTATTCTTTTGTCTTTATATCAGTTTTATGATCATTTTAATATAGCTTGCCAAGAAAGATGACATTATTCAAAATGCCACTCAGCCACCTTATAAAACTCCAGTGGGTTCATCCCCTTATAGATTTCTCCTTTTCCTGTTCTAGGAAGTTCTTTCCGATGAGAGGCATCAAGGTGGACAGCTCCTGGAAGAACCAAAGTTGCTTCATTTCAAGGGGAATACCTTTAGTATTCAGATTTCTGTTCTTGATATTCCTCCCTTTCTTTGGAGGATCAAGCCCTTTACTGCATGTCAGGTAAAATCATATTTTGTGTTTACTATGTACATGTTCCTCCTCAACATGCTGCAGCCATGGTCAACATTTGTAACATTTCTTGTACAGGCAAGAGGTGGATCCATTGGTTGGTGACAGGTATGCATACCTCCCAAATCGCCAAAGAAGGCCAATTAGGTGGTGTTGCTGGGGACGTGGCTAGTGTGTCAAGCATTAACAATAATTTTTAGGTTAATTCATGACCTGTTGACATGTGAATAAATTATTTAGAACAAGACTAAATATTTTATTTACACAGGCTAATTTATAAACACATATACTGAAGTATAAACAAACATCAATGGGAGATTTATTGTTGTGGAGCAATTTGATACACTAATATACACACCATATAGCCTGATTTCCTAAAAATATGGACACTAGGGTGGGAAAGAGGGACAGAGGGATTTGGGTCTCAGAGTGGGACACTTGGGAGGTATGCTATGCCTCAGTGAACAGAGAAAAAGGGAGCAAAATCCTGAACTGATAAGCATACCTGGGAATTTTCATTTGTGGAGTCCCTCTGATGCCACTGGGGAGTATAATTGCAGCAATTTGCTGCAAAAAGGAGGTGGGGTTTACTTGCAAGTGGGGCTGGGCTTTCTGGGGCATCACACAAGTGGGCAGGAAGTGGAAGGAACTGGGTGGGAAAGGATGGAAGGTGGGAGGAACTGGGTGGGAAGGAGCAGAAGTGGGCAGAGTTTTAAAGAAAACTCCCCACATCTAGAGAATCAGCCTCTGCTCAGTCACGCTCAAGCTGGGCATATAGTTTGTGCATAATAGGGGTCACAAGCTGAGGTCAAGGTAAAAAAAGTTGTGTTCACAAGCAAAGATATAAGCAGACAGCAGGTATAGTTTTAATCAGAAAGTAATCAGAACTCAGAGACAACTGAAGCCAATTTCCTATTATAATTTGTTAGTTCCCGGTTCTAGTCACATGTTAGAGAAGGTCTGGATGCCATCTTGATTAGGGGTAGCTGGCCTTTTATAGATACTTGCTGGCTGGGAGATAGAATTGTGCAGTGCTCTTACAGTTAAGAGCAGACCTCTTTTACTTGATTAATATATAATGCATTTAGAGTCGTCGGAAGAAAATTAGTTGAAGAGCAGAAATGATTGCAACTTTCTCTGAAGTCTATCCACAGAGAATGAGGTGAGAATATTACAAGGTGAAGTCTTTAAATCCATTCATTCTTGCAATTTTCATATAATCTCCAGTAGAATACTTTCTAATGCTGGTTTGTTAGACGGTGTCAGGACATAAAAAACAACATATTCTTTCTAGGTTCCGTAAAGCTAGAATTGTTTTTAACCCTTTGGGTGCCAGAGAGGTGTCAAGCACATTGGAAAGTAATGTGTTGGGCACCTCATTGGCATTCAGAGGGTTTAAAAATAATATTTGCAATAAAGTGAAATGTTTTAATCCAGTAACATTTAGTGTCTATGTAATAAATATAATAATACCAGAAGCTTGCTGTATTCAAACTATGTAAGTAAGGGTGTAATGAAATTATCTGAAAAAACACAGAATGCAAAAACCTTGTGTCCTACAATAATTGTATGTCCTACTAGACCCATGGAATTTATATAACATTGAAGACTCGTATAGAATACCCCATAGAATACACAGGAACGCTGCATAACGGTTCACCATTTCCTCTGTGTCTGTTTAGTACACAGCATTAAACAAAGCATACAAAGAAAAGAAAACAAAAAAGTGATCCTGCGCTCCTCCAAACCAGAATATATACATGTGCCCTGTCTAGTGCATATATAATAACTTTATTAATAAATATGAGGATTTAGTCATCCTATGGCCATGAGATGTTAAGCTCACCAACCTCGCCAAGGTACCTCAAATCCAGCAAGTACCTACTCTATTACTATTCCTGCAGACCATAAGAGTCTCATATTTATTAATAAAGTTATTATATATGCATTAGACAGGGCATATGTATATATTCTGGTTTGGAGGAGCGCAGGGTCACTTTTTGGTTTTGTTTTTGCACTTTGGGATGAAACCCAATGTTTGGGGGTTCTGGGGGACCCTCTTGTCTCTTGCTGCTATCCAGATGCCAGTCATTAATTATCACTTTTGATTTAGTTATTTCATGTATATATTATCAGAGTTGGCGCTATGAGCTCATTTTCTTTTTCTTTGTTTTCACATACAAAGAAAAGCCCGGAAACACCCATAAACTGATTGGATTAAGGAGATATTTTCTGGCATAAGTAGTTTACTAAATTGACATAGGAAGATGATTCAAGAGCCTGTTTTTGAGGGGCAATTGGTTTTTAGGATAATGTACTAAACAGAACCAGAGCAGGTCTGAAGCAAAGAAAGTGCATACAAAGAAATGTACCTTACACCTTAGGGGGCAAATAAAAAAATCCCCAAGTACTTATTGAATTAACCCTTTGACTGCCAGAGAGATATTTAATGCATTACAACACAATGGGTTGGCGACCCCTCTAGCAATCTCAGGGTTAACAGTGTCAGACATGCTCCAGTTCTGCTTAGTATATCAGTATCATCTAGTTTATGTGTCACCTGTAGAACGGTTGCTAACAGTTTCATTAAAAAAATGTAATTACTTGTAATAACTTTTGAATTGAAAATCTCCCAACAGTGGGAGTAGCCTTGTTTTACTTCCAAAAAAATCCTATAACATATCCTATATAATCATTTGCTAAAACGCATGTAATGAGCAGTAGACACTGCTGCGCGTTCTGCCGTCATGAGCAGTAGAGATTGCCCGCGCAGCGGCATCGAGGCCCGTGTAACGGGCTCTTCAACTAGTATGTATATATATATATATATATATATATATATATATATATTTAATTATTAAAAATACTGCTTCTTCAAATCCCTTCAGGGCTAGAGAACTGACCTCTCTAGCTTTTCAATGGAGTCAAAACACCCTTTTAACCCTTCGAGTGCCAGAGGGGTAAGCACCGCATTATGGTTGCAATGTGTTGCATACCCATCTGGCACTCAAACGGTTAAGTGATGATTATCACATTTTGCAAAGTCAGAAGGCTTTAGTATAAGGCCCTAAAATGGCTTCCATCAGTCAATTAGGGATGTCAGAAAACTGATCCTGTTGGCTAGAATTCAACCTGGAAGTATGTGGAAGAATATGTGTGTGCAGTCTGTGTATACCGTCTCTGTCAGGCATCCAGTCTCAGTACAGAGGATCTATGGGGATGTCATCACGGATGACAGAGACTATGCTGCAAGGATCATGGAGGGAGCTTTCTTTCTGGTCCAGCTGGGCTCACAGCATAGCCCCAAGTCTACTTCCTGGGAATCAGATCTGCTGTTGGAGCATTATCCTAGTAATAACTGCCCTTTAAATCAATGGTAATATTACTTGTTCAGTGTGGGGCAGTTGTATATTCATAGAATTGTTCTACTAACATTATACGTATGGTCTAACAACTCTAATTTCAGTTGGATCAAACTGATGACTCAATGAAACTCAAACATTGCTCATCATAAACTTTCTGCCCTACTTTATATATGCAGTATACAGTGTATTTACTTTTCATTTGGTCTACAAAAGATTAGGCTTTTCTTGCCAAAATATATTCTTCTTTCAGATGCAAAATGGAACTGCAGGGTGCCATGAAAAGAGAGAGAGAGAGGTAGAGAGAGAGAGACATTGTAACAATGTAAATTCTCCAGCATTAATCTTTATAGTGTATCCAATCCGTGCAATGCTAAAAGTTCCATGAGTGCCGTAGACCTAAGTAACTATTAAAATTTACAGCAGAGAGATAAAATGCAGATGAAAGAACCATTACTTTATAACAGCATAGTATATAAAAAGAAGGAAAGTGATATGCTGAAGTATCATAAAATGCTCTGGGTAGAAGTAGCATGCTGAGGCAATGATGATTTAGGGAACAGGACCTGCATTTAGGATCCCGAAGTGTTTAACCCCTCAATTACCAGCATATCTTGTAACACATTGAGGCTGATGTACTAAAAATAACCGGAGTCGTGTTGGGCTAAACCTTCTGCAACGTTAGGGAGAAATAAAAGCCCCCTTTGGTTTAACCCTTTGAGTCCCAGAGGGGGTTGCACACCCCTTTGGCACTCAAAGGGTTAAAAGAGCCTTTTAACCCTTGGGGAGCCAGAGAAGTATACAATGCATTGCATTGCAATGCATTGGAAAACTCCCTGGCACTCAAAGGGTTAACTAATGATGTACAGCAGGGCTCAAAATTTCCACTCGCCACTAGCCAATGGCGAGTGAGAATTTAGCACTGGTGAGTATAAACTCAGCCCTGGTGGGTATGCTTTGGCTTGCAGTGGTGTGTAACTTTTCAGGTCTGGCTAGTAGCAAAGGACTTCAAATTATAAGCCCTGGTGTACAGAATTCCTTTTTCTCCTGAATATTTGTAAAAAGGAGATTATATTCCCCATTTCTGCTTGAATTCTAGAGGGGACAAAATATCAGTGAAACCCCTGGAAAATGAGACAACGTCTGTTGCGGTATTCCCACTCAAACTTTGGTGTTCCCAAGCCAAGTTACAAAGTCCAGGGCCATTTTTTCCAAAATTCCAGCAATGCTTGACTAAACAAGCCTCATGCCTCATCACACTTACACTCACGCATGCACACTCACATTCTCACTCACACCATGCCCTATAGTAAAAGATGTGTAAATGGGCCATTCTGGGGAACACCCGCTGGAGAAGGAAGGCCCTACTTTCTGTTGATTTCTTCCCGCTGCAAAACATTCTCCACATTCTTACGCTTAACCCTTTGAATGCTTGAGAGGTCTCTAAGACATTTTGTCACTATGCTTTGGAGACCCCTTTAGCATTCAAAGTTTTAAATGCCCCCATTTAAATCAATAAGAATGTTTATAGTTTTTCTTCTCCTCTAAAGTGCCCCAAAATTACTCCATTTCTCCACAGCAAAACAGTCTCATTGCTGTACAATGATTTGCAAGTTCTTGTGGCTGTGAAAGAGTTAAGAAGACAAAGACACAACAGCCTATTTCAGAGATTATGGGTTTGAGACATCAAGGCACCTTTGGTATTAAACTAAAAATAAGGGAGTCATTTCCATCTGCAGCCTTAATGTATTCACCCGTCTCCGTTTCCCTGTGTGTTTATGGCAGTTTTAGTAAGAAGAATTAAGTAACACACATATTATATCAAATTCCAAGGCTCTGTCTGTCAAACACTTTGACAAGGCTAATGTTAGAACAATAGAAAAATATTAGCTCTTTTTTCCTAGCGTGTAAGCAATACTCAAAGGCGCACACAAGAATTTATTTTGTGTTGTGAGTCTCTGCTTTAACCATCTATCTGCCATGAGGGTGTGTAATGGATTTTATGGATTTTGCTTCAATAAGAAATCTTCCCTGCAGCAAAGGAGAATAAAATGTTTGGAGGAGAAGTAAAAATATATTTTTTTAATGGAAAACAGAAAACAATATATATGTGTGTGTGTGTGTATAAATATATATCTATATCTATCTATCTATCTATATATATATATATATATATATATATATATACTAGTTGAAAAGCCCATGTACATGGGCCACAGTGCCACCCAGCAACGGGCGAGGTGCAGTCATGCACAGTAGAGACTACCAGCGCCACGGCTGATACAGAGCAGGGCCCCACTCCATTACAAGCCACGGCACGGGCAGTCTGTATTGCGTATGACTGCATCGCGCACAGCCGTCTCTACTGCACATGATGGCTTCTGACAAACAATTTAGCGAATTATTATATAGGATATATATATATATATATATATATATATATATATATATAAAACACCTTATTTACATGCGCTGAGCAAAACAAGGACACTCACCTCCTGGAGATCATGCTTGTTTTATTTTAATTAAATTGCAATTTTCTATTGTGCTCACTATATGGTGCTGCTATTACAACTAGCTATAGAGAACCGTAGTCTATGACTCATGGTCCCCCATAAAGTGCATTATATCATCATAAGTAAAATTTCTGGACACTGGTTGGTGCTGTTGCTAATATTTTTAGTTTAAAAAAATATGTTTGAGTTGTAATACATTTTCAGTAAAGAATCTTCCTGCAGTTGGAGTACCCTTGTTTTAGTCAAAACATAAGCGCTATAATATATCTTTTTTTAATTAAAAATTGTAATGATCTTTAAATAACAAAAGTAGTTGGCAAATTTCTCTTCATAAAAACAAGAAACGCTCAGATATATAATCATTAGGACCAGAGAGCTTTGCAAAGCATTGATTCATAATGAGTTCAGCATTCTGGTCCTGAAAAATGGGAATTATGCACTTGAAATAAAAGAAAGATTTACCAGGTAAGTGTCCTTTATAGATAGCAGACATGTATAGATCTGTCTATAAGAGGTTTGCATTGTATCTGCAGTTCCCTGTATATAGTAATGATCTCTACTGAAGTCTGCATCTAGGTCATACATTTTTGAAAAAGCTATAGGATTCAAAAGTCTAGAATGACTTTTAAGGGTTACTTGTCCTTATTAGCTTGTAAACTGAAACTAGCCATAGACTCTAACAGAGATCTTGAGCAGTTAAAAAGCATACAGATATAACTGAGTGCTGTTTGAAGGACACCTCCTTGACATCCATAAATTCTTATGGTAAATACATTAAAGTGGAACTTTCACATTAATTGACATTTGCATATTTGAAAACTGCATTAAAAGCTGCCTTTGTTTCATGTTAGCCAAAGGTCCAGCAGATGTATAGTTTAGGAGATAGCACTTTTATTCTAGGGAAAGTGAAAGTGAACATTTCCTGGTACTAAAGAAAAGCTTCATTAAAATATGAAATGGAATTGAAAACTTAAATTAGCCTATGACGTGTCACTGAAAAGACTTCATTAGCATATGAAACATCACTGAAAATTGCATGGTTACCGCAATTAACGTTCATTAGCGTATGATAATAATAATAACTCCTTAACTTGTACATTTGCTAGTCTATTGACTAACATGACACATATGCAGTTTTTTTTTGTTTGAAATATTTTATGGAAGATTTTTCAGAAGTACAACAGTACATTGAGCATGAAGACATATGTAAATGTACACGTTTGTCAGACTGAGTACAAATAAAACAATCCAATAATTGGGTTGGAGGCAGAGTTGCAGAACAGAAAGGGAACTAATGCATCCACATACAGCTGGATCCCTGAAAGTTCCTAATAATCACAGGATGAAGAGCAAAGATTTTGAGGTGAAGACTGGGCAACAGAGAAGGAAAAGGAGAGAAAGAGGGGGGAAGTTAAATAAAAGTGTCTCAAAATACTCTCATCGGACAGAGCCAGACCCCAATGCTGGTCACACAAGAGGAAGCCCACGGCACCCTGGGCCCCCCCTCCACTGGTGAACCCAGAATGTTTCCAAAAGTTCCCAATGAATGCAAAGATGATACGTGCAGATTAGTAGGTTATCTACGGGAACTCTCACTCAAATAGGGGAGTTCAATGTCAGAGCCGTAGTAGAAGGGAAGGTCAAAGTGGATGGAGTGGTGGAAGTTGTTAGCAAGCGGTAGGAGAAAGAAAACACATAAGAATTCCAGGTGTGCCAGGAGGTCCGTATGGCTTGAGGGGACACTACTGAGTGGAGATGCTCCATCTGAAAGAAGCTTTGGTTTTAGAAAGCCATTCTGATACCGAGGGTTGGAAAGAAGATCCCCAATATAGAGGAATGAATGATTTGGCTGCATTTAATAGTTAGGATACAGGACCGATGTTTCTTTGAAGTAAGTTTAGATGACTGTGGGAAGTAAAAAAAAGAGGCACAACATGGGATCTAGTTGGAAGGAGACACTGAAAGCTTTATTTATGCGACTTAGAACTTCCGTCCAAAACATAGAAATAGCAGGTCAGGACCACCAAATGTGAAACTTGGAACCAGTGGCCGAAGAGCAGCACCAGCAGGAGGCCGATGTGGAAGCGGAAAATAAGGCTAACCGTTGTGGGGTAAACGACTAGTGAGTAGCTTGTAATTGAGTTAATGAGTAGAGATGTCTCTTGCAGATTCATTTAGTCTGAGGGCAATCGAATTCCAGGTATTTATGTCTAACTGAGACCCAGTTTTACCCTCCCAAAATTGCAGGAAGCAGTGTTTAGCAGAATGACTAAAGAAAGGTAAGAGCGAGTAACAGCTAGAAAGAGGGCACGATGTGCAAGGATTCCTAATCTAATACTTTTCAAAGACAGAGAGCATAGGCAGTTTTAATGCAGTTTTCAAACATGGAATTAAAGTGAAAGTTTTACTTTAAGAGTCTAGGGAATAGTTATCCTTTAAGTAAAAATATTGCTTCATATTGGTCCCAATGATTTTTACATTTAATGTTGTAGAGTCCACGACTACTTCTTAGAGGCTGTTGTTTAGATTGAACCCTCGTTGCTAAGAAAAATGTTCTCATATTCCTAAGTAGGGTTCTAGGATGTTGGAGATATCTGCAGATTATTGCCAAAGTAATAGCCACTTGGGGCTTAACCCCTTAGGGACAGCTGAGTGCGTACGTGGCCGTCACCTTAATGCCCGGCTAACATTTTTTTTTTTCTAAAAGATTCCGGAGTCCCCAAACGGCGTGCAGCCACACAGAGACCCAGACTTCCGGGACTTACCAGGTACGTCCTCTGTCACTAAGTGACAGTTTTTGCGGGACGTACCTGGTAAATCAGTTGTCGCAATGGGGTTAATTGGAAATTGCTTCAGTGTTTTGTTTTTTTTGCCTTCCTCTGGCTCAACAGGGGCATTTTGGCATGGGCTGACTTGATAGATTCATGTCTATTTTTAAGCCTCACCAACTATGTTATTATTTCCTTGATATGACATGCTGACACTGTTGCTGCAGCAGTCTCTGGAGGTCAATTGTTCATGACATAAATTGGTAAAGGAACTACTAGCAACAGCACCAATGTCAGGCCATTCATCTATTGTATTCAGTAATTGCATGTTTGAACTGGAATAACTTTTGATAAGGAGCTTTGATATATTCAACAGGAACATATATATATATATATATATATATATATATATATATATATATATGCTGGCGGCAGATACGGAGGAGGGCTCTCTGAATTCGGACCGGAATCTTTCCACATACCTTCCCGGGACCAAGCGGTCCTAGGAAGGTGCAAAGAGAGGAATCCAGTCTGAATTCGGAGTGCCCCCCTCTGTGTCAGCAGATGCGCTGGCAGTCTGTACTGCGCATGACTGCAGCACACGCAGCAGTCTCTACTGCGCATGATGGCTTCTGACAAACATCCTTACCTAATTATAGTATAGATTAAGTGCAAATACACAGAGAAAAGATACCATTCAAATTCAAGAATTGTTGAAAAGGTACCATTCATTCAAGAATTGTTGAATATCTGAATTTGAATGGCTTGCAAGATACCAAACAGCATGGGTTTACAGCAGGTAGATCTTGTCAAACTAACCTCATAGATTTGTTTGACTGGGTAACTAAAATAATAGACCAAGGGGGAGCAGTAGATATAGCTTATCTAGTTTTCAGTAAAGCATTTGACACTGTCCCTCATAGAAGACTCATAAATAAATTGTAGTGTTTGGGTCTGGAATTAAAAATTGTTAAATTGATAAGGCAATGGTTGAGTGACAGGAGACAGAGGGTAGTAAATATTGGAGAATATTCAGATGAAGGTCACGTTACTAGTGGGGTACCTCAGGGATCTGTATTGGGGCCCATTCTTTTTAATATTTTTTATTAATGATATTGCAAAAGGACTTCTAGGAAAGGTATGACTTTTTTGCAGATGGTACAAAGATCTGCAATAATGTAGACAATACAGGGGGAATAAGCCAAATGAGTGTGGCAGATACAGTTTAACATTGATAAATGTAAAATAATGCACTTGGGAAGGAAAAATATACTATTAAGGGTACTGTGCTGTCAGAGACAACCGAAGAAAGGGATTTGGGACTAATTATCTCTAATGACTTAAAGGTAGGCAGGCTATGTACTGGGTTGTATAGCTAAGGGAATTAGTAGCAGAAAAAGGGAAGTGGTCATGACACTCTACAGATCTCTAGTTAGACCTCACCTACAGTATTGTGTACAGTACTGGAGACCCCATCTCCAGAAAGATATAGATACTCTAGAGAAAAAGGGCTACTAAAATGGTGACTGGTTTACAGGAAAGGAAATAACAGGATACACTAAAGTATCTGAACATGTATAGCTTGGAGGAGAGAAGAGAGAGAGGATATGGTAGAAAAATTCAAATACATGAAGAGATTCAACAAACTGCAGGATGAAATTATATTTCAAAGCAGTAAAATGTTAGGACAAGAGGCCATAGTCTAAAACCAGAGGGACACAAGTTTAGACGTAATGTAAGAAAGTTTTACTTCACTGAGAGGGTAGTAGATAAGTGGAATAGCCTACCAGAAGAAGTGGTAGAAGTTGATACAGTGACAGAATTTAAGCATGCATGTGATAGGCATAAGGCTGTCCTTAACATAAGAAAAGACCAAGGACCAGAAAAGGTTTGAAGTTTTTACAGTAGGAAAATGGGCAGACTAGATGGGCCGAATGGTTCTTATCTGCCGTCAAATTCTATGTTTCTATTAAGGATACATAAAGAAGGAAAAAAAATATATATAATGCAAACAAATTGGGCACAAAATGAGGATACAGAAAACTCATTTATTGATACAAGATTAAAACATAGCAGAAACAGCATGAGATGAAAAAGGTGTAGCAATATAGCAATATAGATAGAGGCGTACACGACTCCCTCTCCCCCCCAACTTATTTTGTGTGGGACAAATAACACGCCCACAAGTCTTGTTAGTCAAATTATCCTTTGATCGCTAGAGAGGTATCCAACGCATTGCAGTGTGATGGCGCTCAAAGGGTTAAAAAAAGACGCTCAAAGGGAAGAGCAAATCAAACAGCTGTTGCAACTGTACTTATCCTATTTAATAACAACAGAAGGTTATTTTGCTTTTAAAAAAAACTTGCATTTCTTATATTAATAAATGCATTGCTTATAGAAAATTCACATTAGAAAAATTTGCATTGCTTATACATTTGCTTTAAAAAAATGAGCAATGCTGCTAAAAATTCTTGTTTTAAGAAAGTTTGCAATGCTAATAAAAATGTTAATTTCTTCTAAAAAAAACTTGTATTGCTAATAAAAATTCTCATTGCTTGTAAGACAAGCACTCCATGCTTATAAAATGTTTCAAGGCATTTAACCTTCTGGCACTTAAAGTGTTAATATTGCAAGTATGCACATTTTTGTAGATACTATGCACTATTTTTAAGAAGAAATGCAATTTGTTTTAGCTCTTTAACAACAACTTAGGCAACGTTTGAATGACACAACTGGTATCCTTGTTTTGATCAGCAGGAAAAGGCAAAATCATATATGTGTTTATAAAATAAAAAATAAATAAAAAGGTGAACTGCCCCTTTATATGATGATATTAATAAAACATTTTATTTTGGTGTGCCCTGAGTCCTGAAATTTGCAGTCACTGATCTACATTATTAAGATCACCGTTACAGCTGTAAAATACCTGAACTGATACTAGTGAATAACTTCTCCCTGTAATGACTGTGAATGTTACAATGAGCATGTTCCAGTCTACTGCCCAGAACTAGCTATTTTATCAAAGGGCAAATTATTGTCAAGACAATCTTATAAATGATTATTCCACCTGCAACAGTATTAAGGGGTTTGCAGGAGACACATCTTCTTAAAGTAGGAACATATCAGCATTCTGTACAAAATCAGGCTTCATATGAGGAGAGATCATATTCATTAGTGTATAACTTATCAACTGGTGTAATGTGTTCTCTGGTGGAAGGAGAGATGACTTTAGCATCCACAGGGCTAAAACATATGAGCTTCAAAGGATAATAATGCATAATATATAGTAACATTTATATTGCAAGATTTATCCTCCTGAGTGCAAGGGTACTTCCAATGCAGAGAAATGTTTTATTCAAAATGTATTGCACCTCAAACTTTAATTTTTTAGGTGCAGAATCTTAATGGCCTGAAATTATAAAGTGGCACTGTTGGTACAACATCCTATGGAAGTGTATGGTCAACTGACCAGAGCTGTCCATAGGATGGAAGATAAACCAAACAATATATATATATATATATATATATTTGTGTGTGTATATATTACATATTAAGTGTTACTGTACCTTTCACGTACTAAAAAAACTGTAGTTCTTTGTACATAATCCCTCTCATCTCCCTCCATTGGCTACCTATAAAGTATTGTATTTCTTTCAAGATTCTTGTCTTCTCCTTGCGTTAAGGACCCATAACGGTCATGGAATTCAGGGGTCCCCACGCAGCTGCACGACATTCAGAGACCCCTGAATCCATTGGGCAAAAAATAAATAAATGCCCCATGGTCCTTAACTGCTGGCTGCACGGCCGGTCATTAAGGGATTAATGGCGCAATGCAAGAAACGTTCGCATCAGATAAAGGCATTTTTGTGCGCAGATAGATTTTGCACATGTTCTAATCCAGGAATCTAAATACCAAACGCTTCTTGAATTGCGCATAAAAAATTCCATTCTACGACAACACTACACAGACATATAAATTCATTTGCAATAGCAGTTCTTGCATTAGGCGCATTCTCTATTCCACTCACAGATTCGTTAATCTTAGCCACGCCCACAAAAAATAAATATACGCAGCCGTTCGCTAATCTTGATTTTTTTCATGCGCAATTCAACAAAATAATGAGCAAACCTATTTCCTAGTGGTTTTCACATGGGAAATACCGATTGTGCACGTTTCCTGCATTGCGCCATAAGTCTCTTTCTTACTCGGTACCCTCATACATTTCTACTCTTATCTCCCGCTTCACACCTTCCTGTCACCGGCATTCTTCTCCAGGGTCCTTTCTGTCATCTCCCTACACAAGCTGAGCCATCTTTCTGCTGCGATCCTTTTCACCGGCTGAACCTCGACTTTGGAATGCCCTCCCTATCACCATTCACCAATCATCCACATTCATCACTTTCAAGCATCTCCTCAAAACCCACCTGCTCTAGGAGGCATCTCAATAGCAATATCCTCTATTTAGACAGTAAGCTCCTTGGTGCAGGACCCCTTTCCCAATGTATGATTACCTTTGTTGCACTTTTCACCAGCAACTAGTACAATGATCGAACTTAAGCCTGATGCTCTTAACCCAGTTCTGTATTTTTGTATTGTACTACTACTGTAAAAGCCCGTGTGCACGGGCCATGGAGCAGTGAGGTAACGGCAGTATGCAGAGCAGGACCAGCCTCTTAACCCTTTGACATTACTCTGACCTGCTCTGTGTACTGCCGTTACCTCACTGCTCCACGTGATTGAGCCGCCTCACTCATGAGAAGAAATCATGCGCAGTAGAGACTGGATGTACGCGGGCAGTCTCTACTGTGCATATCTGCATCATGACAAACTTTCTGGCCTTTTATTATATAGAATTACAACTTCTGTAAAGGGTTGTGTACATATATGGTGTTATATAAATAAAGATACATATATACATATATTAATCAGTCAGACAACTATCACTAACTGCAAAATATCCCTGAGAGGACACTGGGCCTTATGTATTAAGGTTGTGTGGTGCAATTCTTCAGCAAACCAGTTGTGACATAGTAGACAAATCAAATTACAGAAAAAAAAACCTTTTCATTTAAATGGAGCTTTTAACTCTTTCAATGCTAGAGAGGTTTCCAAAACACTCATTTAAATTAATGGGAATTTTGATTTCAGATGATGTACCAAGAATGAGGGATCAAATTCTCAAACGTGAAACTGATTTAAATGGGGATTTTAACCCCTTGAGTGCTAGAAATGTCTCCAAAGCATTGCTCCATATTTAAGGGGTCAAAGTCACTATTTAAATAAACAACATTTTTTTTTAATGTGTCCCCTAAAGTCCAGATGGATTGCAATGTGTTGGATTCCTCTTTGGTGCTCAGTGGGTTAATGCATTGTCCTCACTGAGTGCAACTGGCTTTTTATTAGGATGCTTATTAGTGTTGAGCGAGCGTGCTCGGCCGATGCTCGGATCGGCTCGAGCATCGCTCTGCTCGGCACATGGCGGTACTCGTCGAGTACCGCCATGTGCTCTCCCGCCATGTTCGGGTGGCGGGGATCTGTGCCGGAAGAGGCACAGATCAGAAGACGCTCCGCTGGACCACCAGGGACTGGAGGTACGGGGGCATTGCGGAGATGAAGGGGGCATAGCGGAGATGAAGGGGGACATTGTGGAAGAGGGGCATAGACTCTATGCCCCTCTTCCACAATGTCCCCCTTCATCTCCGCTATGCCCCTCTTCCACAATGTCCCCCTTCATCTCCGCTATGCCCCTCTTCCACAATGTCCCCCTTCATCTCCTCTATGGCATAGAGGAGATGAAGGGGGACATTGTGGAAGAGGGGCATAGCGGAGATGAAGGGGGACATTGTGGAAGAGGGGCATAGCGGAGATGAAGGGGGACATTGTGGAAGAGGGGCATAGCAGAGATGAAGGGGGACATTGCGGAGATGAAGGGGGCATTCAGAGATGAAGGGGGCATAGCGGAGATGAAGGGGGGCATTGACCAGGCACCCTCCCCTCATCAGAGCAGGGGGTGCCTGGTGAAATGCTCGTGTCGCCCCATGCTTTTCAATGGGGCTCGGGTGCTCGGCCGAGCACTCGAGCCTCAGGGGGTGCTCGGTCAGAGCACCCGAGCACCCGAGCATCGGGGTGCTCGCTCAACACTAATGCTTATATACAGTAAAGAGCCGGTATAATTTTATTTTACCTGTTAACTAACACTCAAGGTATTAATCCCATGTTAAGCGCAGAAATATTTACAATAACGTAGAGAGCATTAGCTGCAAGAGGAATGCCAGTTCAAGTGTAATTAGGATATGTTTCCAATATAATCAGCATTGTTTTATGCTGTGAAAAGCCATTCGCTTGTGAGAAATATATACTTACTAATAGGAGAGGACGGGATATGGCACAGTCAGGAGTGTTTAAGGTATCTGGGAAATTGGTTTATTTTAATTCATATTATAATGAGGTTTCCAGCAGCTGAAAGAAATGGAAATTATTGGGCAGAACAGGTTTATTTTTTTTTCTCCCTTTCACAGCTGGTTATGTAATGTGATTATAAAATACTCCCCTTAACCTTTTGAGTTCCAGAGAGGTGCACAAAACATTGCTTTGCAATGCATTGCATACCCCTCGGGCACGCAAAGATTTAATAAACAGTAACACTTAGGGCCATACGTTCAAAGAAGTAGCAAAATAGCTTTTGTCGTTTGTAACGATTTTTCAAAGTACAGTGCCATTGGGATCATTAATATTTTCAGAGAGTGTCATTTGTGATCGGAAATATATTGTTTGTCCTTGCAGAAATTGTTGGATGTAATGACCAAAACATGTCTTAACTAATGACAAAAAAATGTCTTAAAGGGATAGTAATACTTAAGTATTACTAATCCCTATAGTGAAGTCCTATTAAAAATCATCTCTCAAACTTTATGGTTTGAGAGATGATCGCTCCTAAAGTTGCCCTCTCCCTCCCCATTCCCCAAAGTCAGCGTTGTAGCTGACTGAATGGAAATCTGGTCATAGATCGTCAGGCGGCTCTGCAGCAGAGCCGCGATCACGTTAATTAAAGAAAATCTTTCACTAAAACGGTCTTCTAAATGTGCTTGCAAACCAAGCTGGCTACGGCGAAGGGGGAGGGAACGCTGACTACGGGGAAGGGGGAGGGAGAGGGCAATTTTAGGAGCGATCATCTCTCAAACCATAAAGGTTTGAGAGATGACACTGGGGGCAATGCATGGATTTTTAATAGGACTTTAATATAGGGATTAGTAATACTTAAATATTACTATCCCTTTAACTAAAGACAAAAATTCTCACTTCCTCCACTTTTTTCTTAACGTACAAATTTTGTCTTTAGTAAGACATTTTTTTGTCGTTAGTTACAACAAATTTTCTTTTCCTCTATAGACACTGCAGAATAGTTTAGCCACGCCCTTGCCACACCCTTTTGCCCATCAATTCTGGAGTTGTGTCATACACAACGGACATTACTAGATTTTTGTCGTATACTCTATAGAAAATATGTCGTTCATGCATTCAATGATATATTTTTGTCTTTCATACAACATTTTTTTGTCATTATCCCTTTGAACATACGGCCCTTAGGGTGGTATATTCAAAAGGATAAAGACAAAAAAATGTCGTATGGAAGACAAAAATAAGTCATTGAATGCATGAACGACATATTTTCTATAGAGTATATAACAAAAAAACTAGTAATGTCTAGTGTTGAGCGAGCACCCCGATGCTCGGGTGCTCTGACCGAGCACCGCCGGAGGCTCGAGTGCTCGGCCGAGCACCCGAGCCCCATTGAATTGAATGGGGCGACACGAGCATTACACCAGGCACCCCCTGCTCTGATGAGGGGAGGGTGCCTGGTCAATGCCCCCCTTCATCTCCGCTATGCCCCCTTCATCTCCGAATGCCCCCTTCATCTCCGCAATGTCCCCCTTCATCTCCGCTATGCCCCCTTCATCTCCGCTATGCCCCTCTTCCACAATGTCCCCCTTCATCTCCGCTATGCCCCTCTTCCACAATGTCCCCCTTCATCTCCGCTATGCCCCTCTTCCACAATGTCCCCCTTCATCTCCGCTATGCCCCTCTTCCACAATGTCCCCCTTCATCTCTGCTATGCCCCTCTTCCACAATGTCCCCCTTCATCTCCGCTATGCCCCCTTCATCTCCGCAATGCCCCCTTCATCTCCGCAATGTCCCCCTTCATCTCCGCTATGCCCCCTTCATCTCCGCAATGCCCCCTTCATCTCCGCAATGCCCCCTACCTCCAGTCCCTGGTGGTCCAGCGGAGCGTCTTCAGATCTGTGCCTCCTTCGGCACAGATCCCCGCCACCCGAACATGCCGGGCGAGCACATGGCGGTACTCGTACGAGTACCGCCATGTGCCGAGCAGAGCGATGCTCGAGCCGATCCGAGCATCGGCCGAGCATGCTCGCTCAACACTAGTAATGTCCATTGTGTACGACACAACTCCAGAATTGCCAGGCAAAGGGGTGGGGCAAGGGCGTGGCTAAACTATTCTCCAGTGTCATATAGAGGAAAAGGAAATTTGTCATAACTAACGACAAAAAAATTTCTTGCAAAAGACAGAATTTGTACATTAAGAAAAAAGTGGAGGGAATGTGAAGTTGTGAATTTGAGATTTTTTACCTTTAGTTAAAACATTTTTGTCATTATTTAAGACATTTTTTTAGTCGTTACATACGACAATTTCAGTCAGGACAAACAACATATTTCTGACCACAACAGACACTCTCTGACAATATTAATGATCCCAACGACACTATATTTTGAAAAGTCTTTACAAATGACAAAAGCTATTTCGCTACTTCTTTGAACATATGGCCCTAAGAATGTTGTAGTAAGAACTGTAACAGTTTTGGGGCAAACCAATGTCACCATGGCATGGCCAACATTTCCATTGATTTAAAAGGTGCTTTTAACCCATTGAATGCTTCACAGTGCTTTGGAGACCTCTGCAGCATTCAAGGGGTTAAAGCACAATTTAAATCATTGGATATTTTGGAAGTTTCTTCTTTTCTACCTATGGTGAAAATGGTTTGCCCCAGTTCAGTTCTCATAATATATTACTCTCTGTGAGCATAAAAAAGAATCTATGTATGAACACATACAATAGGGTAGATTTATTAAAAAAAAAGTTCTTATTACTTTTTAACCATTTCAGTGCCAGAGTGGTACTCAACGCATTGCTCTGCAATGTGTTGCTTATCCCCTCTGGCAATGAAAAGGTTAAAGACCTGTCCTTAAAGGGATAGTAATGTCAGAAAAAGTATTAACTCTATAGTAGATACAATTAAAAGAGAGTACTTGCGCTTATTCATATCTCTCAATCCGTTATGGTTTGAGAGATATAGGAAAATAAAGTTCTTCACTTCCTCCCCTTTCTGCTTGAGGAGCTGTAAAGCTGTCAGAAGCAGATTCTGGGTCCTGGATCAGACGGCGACTCTTCAGCAGCGCCGAAATAGCAATACCTAAAAATGAATACTTCATCAGAACGGTCTACAACGTGTGCCTGGTTTGCAAGCACACGTTGTAGACCATTCCTTTGAATTATTTATTTTTAGATATCGTTATATCGGTGCTGCTGAAGAGCGGCGTCTAGTCAAGTTACCAGAATCTGCTTCTGACAGCTTTACAGCTCGTCAAGCAGAAAGGGGAGGGAGCGGAGAACTTTATTTTCCTATATCTCTCAAACCGTTATGATATGAAGTGCAAGTCTCTTTTACTTGTATCTATCATATAGTTAATACTTTTTTTCTGACATTATTGTCCCTTTAAGGCACAGCAAGTGGATATGTAACGTCAGGTCTGATTTATAAAAGATTAAATGCTTTTTTATAAATATGGCATTATTATGCTGATTTTAATGCCTGAAGTGCTTAACCCCTTAACGACTCATGACGGTCCAGTATCGTCATGGGTTGTTTTGCATTAAGGACCCATGACAGTCCAGGACTGTTGTGGAATCCCGGGTTCCCCATACGGCTAAATGCCGTTCTGGGAAGACCGGAATCTAATACAACAAAAAAAAAGCTCTGTGGTCCTTAATTGACGGCCACATGCGTGTGCGGCTAGTCCTTAAGGGGTTAAGGACAGCATATACCTTCCAATAAGATTCTGGTGAAAATTCTGTTGCAAAAGTGCCGTAAATAGTGACATTTCTTTATAAATGTGTTGCCAACTTTTTTCAAACAACGTTAGGCCATTTTAAAAAAAAAAACCCATACTGCACGTTGTTCAGTACTCTTAACCCCTTAAGGACTGGCCGTGCACACACGTAGTGGTCATTAAGGACCACAGAGCTTTTTTTTTTGCCATTCGATTCCGGACTCCATGAATTGCTTGCAACCGCGCGGGGACCCCAGAATTCCAGGACCGTCCTGGGTCCTTAAGGGGTTAAACTGTGTTATTATGTTTACAGCCGTTTTAATGCTTATTTTCGCTGATCTCCACTTTTATAAATCTCCACCATTAATGTACTGTGTGATATTCATTTACATGGAATTTGAAAATGTAGCTGTAGCCTGTTCAATCATGTTAAAGGGTAAATTTACCCCTGAATTAAGTCATTTGTTTAACCGAAGGGCTTACCTAGGCACCTATTGTTTCCACAATGACGTATTTACTGGGTGAAAAAGAGCCCAACCCTCTAGAACTATAGATGGCAATAACTAGAGCCATAGAGAGATAGACCAGCCCTGTAGATACATGGAACACAATAACTATAACCATAGAAAAGAGCCCCACTGTGATTATGTCAATTCTGTGTTCATTATTTATTTATCCCCTCCTTGTTTGGATGCACCTGTGGTAAAAGATCCTTAGTGTATGAAACATTTCAGGAAAGAAACATAACTACAGGAATATGAAAGAAGCCTGGGAATAATTTAGGCTCTGAGGTTTTCACAGCAGGTAGGGATTGGACAGGGTGCATTATACATACAACTGACCTTTATCTGACATGATATCCTGGTTCCTGTTTTCCAGGAGGTCCCCTTCTCCCGTGTTTGGTGCAGTAACCAGCAGCCACTGCACTGTGCCTTCTCCCTGGAGCGATACACACCGGCCACCACACAGCTGTCCTGCAAGATCTGTGTCCGGCAGGTGAAAGGTCATGAGCTGATTCTTCAGGTGCAAACATCAATTTTGGAGGTGAGCTAATCAGTTATGTGCAGTGACACCTGTAATAAAGGCAACGCTGCAATCCTGTTTTCCAACCAGTTCATATAGGGTGATTTTACATGCAAGACTGGCCAGCAATGGCATGAGATCCACTTCAGACAAGCTGTTATCAACATGTAATTCGGGTCTTATGGAGAAAGCAAAAGAGGGTAGTCCTGAAGCAAACCGACCTCTCTATACAGGGGAAATAACATTTCCCAAAATTCCTATTGACTTATATTGGAATTTCAACCTTTGGAATTCAGGAGATGTCTCCAATCCACAGCATTTCAGTTAATGTAGATTTTCAGTCCACCTATCCCCCATGTGGTTGGAGAGTACAGACATTTTGGGGAGGGCGGTTCCTATGCTTTGCACTCTTTGATAGGTTTATACATAGTTACATACATAGTTACCAGTGATGTCAGCAAAACATTGCTTCACAAATGCATCTAAGTGGCTAAACATGATAGAGAGGGGTAATGTTGACATTTAAGACTTTTGGGGCAAACCAGCTGCACCAGAGGGGAAAATTCCACAAATTCCCACTGAGATAAATGAGGCTTTTAACCCTTTGAGTGCCAGAGGGATAATCAAAGGGTTAAGCCCTCGAATGATAGATTGGTCTCCAACATATTGTTTCACAGTGTGTTGGTGACCTCTCTGCTAGCATTCAAGTAGTTAAAACAGCATTTAACCCTTTGCAATGCATTGCATACCCCTCTGGAATTCAAAGGGTTAAATCAAAGTGTATTTTTTTATTTCTCCTCCACAGAACAGTTGGTTTTTCCTAAAACTACTTCAGTTTTCTTTTGAATGTGAAGCCCAAAGTAGTAAAGAGAAAGCAAATTGGTGACAAGCTAGAGCAGAACTGTACCAGTTTTCCTGAGAGTAAATAGATGATTTTAAAATGAAGGTGGGATGAAATGCCAAGAAAACAATAGGGGTCCCTGAGGTTTGTGTTCGGGATATGCAGGTCTCCCTGTTCTGTGCTATGTACTAACTGGACTTGGAGGAAATCAGAGCAACATTCCTTATTTACCTTACACCAGCTATAGGGCAGAGGGGAAGGCAGGAGATTAACTACAGGGGTGCAGATAATACAGTTGGCATGGGGCTTAGCATCCAAGAGAGCCCAAATGGAGCCCCTGAGAGAACATTTTTCTGTTAGAAGGCCCAAACAATTATATGGCCCAAGACTCTCCAATAATGAGTTAATACCACTGATAATTTAAAGTCTAGAAAAGGAAACGGAGACTGGTGAAAAAAGCTAGAACAGAGCTGCACCAATGTATCTGGAAATTAGCTCATAATTTTACCATAAATGGCAACTAAATGATAGGGGGCTCAGGCTGGTCTTTGTACCCCATTTGCACATTCCTGACCCTCAGCCTTGTGGGTAACAATTTAAAGTGGAGTTTAAAATACAAAACGTATTTCTTCTAAGGTCTGCTGTCAGCCTCCAACTATTAATCCTCTGAGAGCCAGAGAAGTCTACAATGTATTGCTTCACATACATTCAACTGGATCAGCCTCACTGTTATTAACAAAAGAAAGTACCAACCATTTTGGTCAATTATGATTTGAACTGCTTGTGACAGAAGATATGGGGCTTTTAATACAATGACTGACATTATAGGGCTTTAGAATCAGTTAATAGAAACAGGTGTTTTAGAATGCTTAAAAACAACAATAGAAAATGAGCCTGTAATGGAGTAACTGATATCAAACGATGGTGGGATTTAGAAAAACATTCCTAGGGAAATGTTTTGTTGTCACTAAAATTTACATCAACAGGTCATATTTATAAACGAGTAGTCAAGTTTATGAATATTTATCTGAGAACTTAGCTAATTAGATTTTTTTCATGTAGCTTGCACACTTGTGTTAGCTTGTTATATATTGTCTTATAAACTTCCATTACAGATAGGTTATAGCTGGCATTAAAGCGGAACTACCATCTAATATAAAGTCACCCCCCACTAATTATGCATATGGTGACTAGCTTCCTAATAGTTCTATTATCTGCCACAAGTACCAGCATCCGCAGTAATCATTTTTCTTGTGAGACTGACGGCCAGGCTTCTTGCTATAGAGCCGTCTGCGAGCCTGTGCTGTCAGTCTCTTACAGTGCCTTTCAGCTCCATGCAATGCCTCCTAGAGGAAACCGGGACAGACAGCGCAGGCATGCAGACGTCTCTATGCCAAGATGTCTGTGTGCAAGCCTGGCCGTCGGTCTCACAAGAAAAAGGGTTACACTGGATGCTGGTACTTGTGGCAGATAAAAGAACTACTAAGAAGCTAGTCGCCATATTTGCGGGCAGTGACTTTATATTAGGTGGTAGTTTCACTTTAAGATTTAATAACTAAAACTGCCTTTATTATTTTCACAATTTGCAATTTTTTTATATATACATTGCAACATAATTCTTATTTAAATCATGACAATTTCTACTCCACTTTTCAAAACGTTAAACTGATTGGCTTCCAAGTCTAGCAAAAATATTGTAACCGTTTATAAATACCCTTATGTCAGTTTGCACGCTTTTACTCAGTTTGCAAACTTTTACAGAATCTTTCGTTAATATGCTAGTTTGGATGTTTGGATGCACCTGTGGTTATTATTATCCTCAACTTATGTAAAATTTTGTTTGTTTTATTTTTATAAAACCATCAATACAATAAGCAATTTGCAGTTTAGAACACATTAAATAGGAACCCTGGACTAGTGGAATCCAGGAGGAAAGGGCTTGACGGGGCTGGTCAGGTAGGTACCGAAACAGAAGAGGTGGAAGGAAGTAGCATATGGCTCCAGGAAACTGTGGGTCTCTGAAGCCATTCTGGGATTTGGTATATGTTGTGAGTAGCTTCTCACCCGTCCAACCAAATGGATATGCATTGGAGTGCATGTCATTGGTGTATGCAGGTAGATGTAGGCAGATATAGGCAAGTGGGGGCTTGACATTGGTGGGTTGACTTAGCTGGGGACCTGCTTAAGCAAGCACAGTGTCTGAATTGTATCATCATGACGCAGCATGGCAGGGTACTTGCTGGGCGGATTATGGGGATTGTAATTCTGGCTCAGGATCATGAATCTTGGATTCGGTCTCAAGAATCATATGTATGGCTGTTGGACTATTACATGCCACATTTAAAGCGTTTTTAATTGGATGATGGCATGGTCCTCAGTCAAGTAATGTTTAATGGTCTGTGTGTTAAAGTGAATATGGTGATTCCAGTTAGCTAATCACTCTTGTATAGCAAGCAATAGGGTGGTTCAAAATGTGATTGTAATTTAAATAAGTGTTGATTGGTATTACATTCTCCTATGGAATCGGACAGTATTTTATTTTTAGGTGGGTTATTGGAGATGTTTTTCTGATTAAATGACTTGATGGTGCTCCCATCTATGGTGCTCCCATGCATATACAGGCATTAGGTTCTGCTTTTGAGATAAATAGTGTGTCAGGAAGGGGTTAAGTGCAATTCTTGGCACTATTGGTTGCAGTGTTCCAGAAGTGCCATTATGGTAGTAAGATAGCAATTTGCTCTAGTGGTACATTTTAAGTGAATGCTTTTAGTTGTCTGATTTAAAAGGTAGAGGGATGTGACATTTGACATGTACTGTGTGGAGGGAGTTCCAGGGATAAAGAGCAGTAAGACAAAATAGTCAGAGATGTGAGAGAGCAGAAAATAGAAAATATGTGAATTATGGTCTCTATTTGTGAAATACATGGAAAATGCAGGCAACGGATAAGAACTGATACATATTTGAACACTAACTCATCATAATAATAACCCCAATTTACCTTAATGGGTGAAGAAAATCTTAATGCCTACTAAGTATGAATCAATTCTGAGTGAATCATTTAGGTATGATTAGTACTTGATATCTTGTCCATGTGGGAAGACATGATTCTGTGTTGCAGGACTCCTAGAAGCCAAATTTATCCTACTGTATGATTCATAAGAAGGATTCAGTCAGAGGAGTTAAGTCCAAGAGCCCTGCAAAAAGAAAGGTTTGCCTCCATGAACATGATATCCATTACCAATTAAAGAGTCATTTTGTGAGATCTTGAAGTTGCAGCATGTTGAGCGCTCCTTGAGGACCTATTGGCCGAATTCTTGGTTAGAGCAAGAAGGGACATTTTCACAAGCATGAATGTTTATGGGAGATTAATTATGAATATTGAAAAGATCTTAGGGCATCTAATTTTAATCCTTTGAGTGCCAGAGAGGTATCCAACGCATTGTTATTGTGAGATGATTTGCTCAAGAATTACAATTGTTTAACTTCCTGAATTGTAAGAAACAAGTACTATATTAGCTCATAACCCATTGGTTGCTAGAGTAGTCTCCTAGGCTTTGTCAAGAAATATACTGAATACCTCTCTAGTATCCAAGAAGGTTAATAATGGTCAGTAAAGGAGTACATAAACTGGTAAAAAGAAAAGCCACAGGAAGCCAAGAGTGGGTGTCTTTGACATTGGGATAACTTTTGCCATTCTACCCTCAAAGTTTGATCCTCTAGCCAGTTGCATAACAGGAAATCTGTCCATATTAATGAGAATCCAGCAAAGTTGCTTAATATGTTAGTGCTTAAAAATGAATGCTAATTAAACAGTGATAAATGTATATGTTGTTTTATTTCTAAGCACTAAGTTAAGAGTCTAATTAAGAGAGAAAATATGCGAGGCTGAGAGACCAGATGGTAAAATGTTACAATAATCCATATCAGATAGGAGAAGAGCATGACATAGAGCTGTGGTTTGAAGTACTATAAAGATAAATGGTAGCGATATTTTAGAGTATTTCATGATTTATTATACACTATATCCATGTCTTGGAAATTAGTAGTGAAAAGAGAGTGATGCATCAAATATGCTGCTAGTAGGCATCACATACTTGGCTCCCTATGTTCAAAAGAAAGTTGATATAATTTTGGGGTAACCATCCACTGTAGGGAACAAATACAAATGTTTATTGATTTAAAAGGGTTTTTTAACCCCTTGAGTGATAGAGAGGTCCCCAACACATAGCAAACAAAGTGTTGGGGGCCTCTCTAGAATTCAAGGGGATAAAATACCCTTTGTAGCATTCAAGGACTTAAGGCCTCATTTAATCAGCAGAGATTTGTATTTGTTTTCTATGGTACAGATGAATTGCATCCCTAAATTGCTCCAAATGCCTTTAGAATTTGAGGCCCTTGGTATGCCATATTTAAGTACATGCTATCTGGAAATTAAAGGGATAGTAATATTTCAAAATAAAAGCAGCTCCAATTATTCTTCATAGTATTTGGGCCATGGAGAGTGTTATTTCAATACTGTCAGAGTTGTAGTATCCCCCTCCCGTCCCTTTTACTGATGTAACACAGCTCTCCTCAGAACAGAAAGGTGGTGTCCAGATGGCTTGCAGACAAGGACAATCTTCATTCTAGCATAAGAGAAAAACCTGAAAAGGGGGCAGGGTTTTCATTGATTTCACAGTAAGAAGATTGTCCCTTGCTGTGAGCTGTTTGGTCTCAAGACCAGATTCCACATCTGAGGGGAGGTCGCTTACACTAGGTAAAAGGGACGGGAGGAGGATACTTTATCATTCAATTACTCTTGAACTATAACTCTGACAGAACTGAAATTACACTCTCCATGGCCCAAATACTATGAAGATTAATTGGAGCTGCTTTTACTTTGAAACATTACTATACCGTTAATACACTAACTTGTTTGAAAAAAACATATGGCATCAATTGAAAGCTTAACAGGGTGTGGGATATACAAAGGTGGCGCGGGCAGCAATATTTCTGAAATAACAATTTTTCAGAAAAATATTTTGACTCTCTCTTAACCCTTTGCAATGCATTGCGCACCCTTCTGGCACTTAAAGGGTTAATTATGCAGTTGAACTATAACACCACTGTAGATCTGTAAATAAGCGATGAGTGTCATATGCAGACCTGGGTCTTATTTGTGTAGCGATACAAGGTATGTACTAATGGAGCAGAAAGACAGGAAAAACCCTGTGCCACTTTATGTAACTAATCAATGTACTACTTTGAAACCAATGGATCCGCACTTAAAGGGGAACTAACACCTCCTAACTAAAGTTATCATCCTCAGTTATTCATTGATGCCTTATCCATTGAGGCAGATATTACAGTTTCTATTAGGCTCACAGGACCTCAGACTGTGCTCAGATATGTGGTAATCTTAACCCTTTAAGTACCAGATGGGTGTACAATGCATTGCTTTGCAGTAAATATAGCACCCTGCTGGTCCTTGAGTAGGCCGATGTACTGCTTGTGTCAGTCTGGAAAAAAAAACTGCCAGCATCTGCTATGTCCAGCTCAGAAGGATCTTTATACTCTGTGTTCCCAACATTCCCATGATAGCATCTGCAATTCCCACACCATGTTGCTGCAAACATGTCACTACCCATTCAAGCTTATGTGATCACGTATACATACATCCTCACACGTGTGTGTGCACCCAAGCTCTCACTCACATCAGCTTGCTGGAGGAGGATGAGGGAGTGAATTCCTGCAGCTGGCAGACAGTCCTATTGTCTTCTAATTTCTTTCTGTCACAAACATTTTTGTGCATCTTTACCCCCCAATTGTTTTCAAACGTATATATCTAATTTTCATTAACCTAGGGTGCTCTACCTGCTGTTTAGGATGAAGATGATACTATCAATAGTATTACAAATACTATTGTATTATTACATTATCCTTTATTACTGAATTGTGTTAGCATATATTTTATTATTCATTACATGTTTAGTTATTGTAACTATTCAGTACTTCTCTTTTTTATTGTGTGCTTTGGTCGATGTGAGCTCTCTCTACTGGTAAAAAAGAATCTTGGGCTTGGAGTCTGTACATGATCATATAGACTGTCTGAGTATATCTATTTTCAGAGGGTAGATGAGTGAGATTGGCAGCCCAGAGGCTAGAGAGTGAGGATTGGGGTGCATAGCTTGAGAGCGGAGGCAGTTACTGGAGGGTCCTTGCTGTGGCCAAGTCCGTGTTAGAGGTGCTGGGAGAAAGGGCAGGTAACAGGATAAATCTCACCAGAAACAATTGGGTATCCAACTCACTAACAGCAGGGATCATAGTGCAGAGGTAAATAAGGAATATGGTTATGGTGATAAAATAGTCCAACAACAGTAGTAATTAACTGAGTGAGTTCAGAAATATAGTCCTTAGACAGGAAAAAGAAGCAGGCTTGGTCAGAGATAGCTCAACTGGTGAGATGCGTCCGACTGGGAAAGAACAGAAGCAATCTGAGAGCAGGACAGGATCGATACAGTGGAGGAGCTAACCTTCAGATTCAACCAAGTTCAGGTTCAGAAGCACTGACTGAACAGGACTGAGTGAAACCTGCTTGGTTGACAACAAGTAATCGGAAGCAATTGACTGTTGGAAGGGCTGACAAAACAGGATAGTTGTAAAGATAGTTGGATACTATCGACTGGTAAATTGAGGGAAGGTAGTCGGATGGTAACACCTGCTGGAAGTACCGACAAACAGAAAGGTCATAGAGGATTGGTTGGATAATATCAACTAGCTGGCAGGAAGCTCAGGGGGAAAGTCTCTCAGTACCTGGAGCTAGGCAGGTTGGATAGTCCAGTAGGCAAAATCTGGTCGGGAAACATAGAATGAAACTGAGGTTGCAGAATCTGGTCTGAGAACAAGCCGGGGTCGGAAACCAGTAGACAGACGTAATCAGCATGCAGAATCTTAGTCGGAGGATAGCCGGGTCGGAGCCAGATATCAGATATGTCAGAATCAGCAGGCAAGGAGCAAGGGCAGGAACACGCCAAGTCAGAACATGAAGTCAGAAACCTGAAAAGCAGACACTGGATCAACAGGAAGTCTCAGGAATAGAACAAGAAGATCGAGAAAGCGCTAGAGCCTCAAGCAGGTAGATAAAGGTAGAGGCGGCCATTGAGAACTCGAGAGAGGAGGGACATAAGGTAAGGGAGCATGACAGAATGTGTCTCAGTCTCTATTCTCCATAAGGTTGGAGTGTAGAAAGAGTCTTGGTTTATCTGTACATGATCATATTAGACTGTATGATTGTGTCTTAATCTCAATTCTCCAGGGGGTGGGGTGTAGAATTTACTAGGGCAGCTAATTTTCTGCTCTTAATTATGGCATAAAAGATCATGTGTATGTTCTTTATGGTATCTAGGAGCACATATGATCGCTTAATGCATACCAGAGCACCATCTTTAAGACTGTAATAAAAGCAAGCTCCAAACAACACCACTATAGTATGCACTGGAATAGAGTAATTTACACTGCTTTCCTCTGTGCTTTATAACATGATTCATTCACATTTTTAGTTGTGGGCTATGTTATCTGAAATCCATAGTTGTGAGGGCTACAGTTTATTTTATTGGCAAACAGTGAATTTTAGCCTGGAAGCAATTTAAAAAAAATTAGTTTTTTTGCAGTAATTCAAAAGCAGAACAAAAATGTTTAGTGGACTTGATTCATACAAAAGTATGTAATAATAGACCAAGGGCTTTTGAAAATGTATCATAAGGAACGTAACCCCTTAAGGACCGGCACGCACACACACAGTCGGCACGTAAGGACCACGGAGCGTTTTTTTTTTTGGAATCCGATTCAGGGCTCGCTGAAAGGTGTGCAGCCAAGTGGGGAGCTCTGAAATCCATGACATACATGTATGTCATGGGTCCTTTAGGGACATTCACCCATGATGTACATGTATGTCCTTTGTCGTTAAGGTGTTAAAACAACGTTAAGATGAGCATCATGCATGTTGCCCTTACAAATTCTAAAGTTAAAATGTATTTTTTATACGTCTTTAAAACAGGACAGTTTTAAGAAACTCTGAGTCCCCTGGCAGAATTGTGAATAGAGAGCCCCCAAATATAAGTTAACATTTAGGATCCTTAACCCTGTGAGTGCCAGAGGAGTATGAAACACATTGCTTTGCATATCTATCTGGCACTCAAAGGGTTACATTTAGTTGTAGGATTCCTTTACATTTCTTCATGTTTGTGGGAAAAGCATCCACATTTTCATGTTGTACACCCAGACCTGCCTCACTCCACACTGGCCATCTGACCAAAGAATTAAAATGGGGCTGTTGGGAACCCAAAAAGAAGGCCCTTAGATTGGGGCCCCCAGTGAACACACCTATGCATTACAATGCCCCTGTTTTAAAATGACAAATCTTTAAAGAAATAAAGACTTTTTTTAGACCAGTTAACACCATGCAACTTCTTCTCATTCTTATCTGCTATTAGAACTTTTAAGCATCTTCTCCGTCTTTAGACCGTTTTTATTTTGTAAAAAAACAATTAGATATCAGACAAAAAAATGACAGCTAAAATAATTGTTTTAAACACCCTGCAATATTACTGTAGATTAAACCACACCCACATTTAGACTCCTTGTTTCCTTTGACAGTGATGATGCATGACAGTACTAGTGTAAAAGCCCGTGTACTCAGACCAAGGTCCAGGTAATGTTAGCCCTTTTAGTGCCAGAGGGGTAAGCAGCGCTTTGCTTTTGCAATGCATTGCGTGCCCCTCTGGCAGTCAAAGGGTTAAGAGGCCACTGCCTCACTGCTCCATGCAATGCAGTCTTGCGTCACCTTTCTCACGCAGTGCCCGAACGTGTACTGCACATGACTGCATCGTGACAAACATCCTAGCAAATTATTATATAGGATTATGTCTGAGAACTGATGGACCACGGTGTAAGAGCTATTTAGACTAATTTCACACAATTTCAGTTAAACATCTTGCCCCTAGTGCAAGTATCGATGCAGGCAATAAGAATACTGATATTTAATAAACAACTATTCTAGTAAGGTAGCATTACGCTACTATTCATACTATTATATCATTTAATATTGACTGTGGTAGCACTAGGCAGCTGGTTAATGCTTTCTGGCCTACTAATTCATGTGCACTTGCTAATTTGGTAAAAAAATTGTTAAACATGTCAAACAGGCCATACCCTGCGGCCAAACGTGACCCTCTTGACCCCAGCATGTGGCCTGGCCCAAGGCCACCCCCTGGGATCAGGTGAGACAAATGGTCTGTGGCTTCACATTGGACCCCCAAGCTGTAGCACCTAACTTAGACTGGAATCATTTTAGTTCATCCCCATTCTGCTAAACAACCATCATGTTCGAAAAGCATGAAATACACACACACACATGGAATTTGTAAACTCTGTTGAATCTCATACTCTTTTTAAGGGTGAATCTCATACTCTTTTTAAGGACTGCAGGTAGAGGGTTCTCATGCAAGGAAGAGAAGTTTACTAGATGACACAGTTTCAGCACTCAGAATAAAAAAGCCAACATGGTAACTAACTTGACTTGAATGTTAGATACATCTCCAGTGTATTGTGAAGCAATGCATTAGAGACGTCTCTAGCATTCAAAGAATTAATATATAATTAAAAAAAATTATACGAAAACTAAAACATTACAGTTCTTTTAACCCTTTGAGTGCCAGAGTGGTACGGAATGCATTGCAAAGCAATGCATTCCGTACCACTCTGGCACTCAAATTAACCCCTTAATGACTGGCTTCACGATCAACAGTTAAGGACCATTTTGCTAAATAGATTTAGGGATCCCCGAGCATCGTGCGGCCACGTGGGGACCCCTGAATTCCATGACGTGCCAGGACTGTCATGGGTCCTTAATTCAAGTTTACCCTTGATGGTCCTGGCTCGTAATTGGTCCTTAAAGGGTTAACCCTTTGAGTGCCAGAGGGGTAGACAATCAATTGGAATTTGGGGAATTTTAATTTGTTCCATGTAGCGCAGTTGGTTTCTTAAAAATTGCACCAGTTTGTGTAGTGCATCAACTTTACTGACAGCTCATTCAATTCTGATAACAGCAGATTCAGTTGTCATCCAGCGATCTTATTAAACGTAACACTATGTCAGTGGTTCTCAATATTTTATTGCTTAGTGCACCCCTAGCAAGTAATCTACATTTTTCGGGGAACCCCTAGCATTTTATATGTCATTTGTCAAGAGCGTTATGAAGGGTACACATGAGTAATATATATTTTTGGATTTCACATTCAGAATAACAAAAACAAATATATTGTGTATTAAAATGTCCGTAAGCTTACATTCAAACTCAATATTAACATTTTTATTAAAGTCTTTCTAGCAAACAAGGGCACCCATAGTGGGTGTCTGTGGCACACCAAACTGGCAAGGAACCCAGGATCGGAATCGCTGGACTCTATTCTAGATGCCTTTGTAAATAATGGACCACACTAATAACTCTTTATTACTCTTGCAGTGTTATTGGCTGTCTCATGTGGGATCTTCCAATTCATCCTACATTATATGAGGCTGATTCATCAGTGTCCAAGCTAATATATCAAATAATCTAAAATAACTCATTGTTTAATGAATTATAGAGAAACCTAGCAGATTCCATTTCACAAAGATATCATTTAACCAATGGCTAAATATGCCCCTGTGTATCCAGCTTCATTCTGCAATAAAAGTTACAGATTGGGATCAATGTTGTGCACTTTTAAGTTGTCCTGTGGTAGTGTTTCTGTTGATGAGTGAGTATATAGATTATTTAGTTAGATGAATGAGGAACTTATTGGATGCTAATATAATAGCATCATGATATTTGTGACTGGGCTGCATTTTTTATTATTATTTTAGAAAATATTTTCATTCATCCCTTGATTTCATTGGGGATTTCATCCCCTTGAATGCTAGCTTTTAAGAGGGATAAATGGCCCGTTTAAATCAATTGTAATTTTTATTTCCCGTATAATGCAGCTGGTCTGCTCCAGAATCACACCACTAAAAGTGGAAGAGGAAGAAAAAATTAACTGACAAAAAGTTAAACAAAAATGTAGCTAACAGGTCAAGGGCTGGATTCTATTACAGGAGATAAATGTTAAGTACCAAACATTTTCCTATTGAAGTCTATGGGGAAAACTGGAGATAAAAGCAGTGATAAAATTAGCACCTGTAATAGAATCTAGCCCCAAATAGCTTAATTTCTACACTAAAATAATACAAGGTAAAATAAAATAAAACTAATACTTTAAACATACCACTTTATAGCGATGCGGCAGGACCGTCATGCCAGTCTGGAGGTTAAGTTCCCGGAGAAGATCCTGGCATGTCACAGAATTCTCGGATGGCAGTGAGGCTACATGTCATGCTGCCATCCCAGAAGCATCCATAAAAAAGTACTATGGTCCTTTAGGGCTGCCCACACACGGACTATGTGGTACTTAAGCCATTCATTGCCACAGTGGTACGTAACGCATTGATTTTCAGTGCATTGCATTTCTGTCTGGCACTCAAAGGGTTATGGGGTTAAATTTCACATTGGCTTGAATAAACACTGAGGCTGATGTACTAAGAGGACCTGGAACAATTCTGCAAACAACCAACTACATCATAGATGCCATATAAAATGGCCATTTATTTGGGAATCCAAAGCAATTGCAGAGCAAAGCACAATCTAAATCTATGTGAATGTGGGTTTTTATTTATTTTTCCCCTATGTTGTAGTTGGTTTGCTCCAATACCGTATGCACCATCCTATATAATAATTCGCTATGTATGTTTGTCAGAAGCTGTCAAGAGCAGTAGCGACGGCTGAGTGTGCTGCAGTCATGCACAGTACAGACTGCTCGCACCACGGCTAATAATGGAGAGAAGATTACGGTTTAAATTCAGAGTGCCTCACTCTGTATCAGCTGCGGTATGGGCAGTCTCTACTGTGCATGACTGCACCGCGGCCGTTGCTGGGCGGCCGCTGCTGCCTAGCACTGTGGCCCGTGTACACGGGCTGTTCAACTAGTCATCAATAAAGGAAGAAGATTCAGTGTTGCATCAGATTGAACACTAAGCGTAACCTCTATGAGCACCACAGGCACTTATGGCATGATGCAAGAAACGTTCTCATTGGATAAAGGCATTCTTGTGTGCAGATAGATTTTGTGCATGTTCTAATCCAGGAAGCTAAATACCGAACACTTCTTGAATTGCACTTGGAAAATTCCATTTTAGGACAACAGTACACAGACATATAAATTAATTCACAATAGCAGTTCTTGCAATAGGTGCATTCGCTATTCCACTCACACAGATTCGTTAATCTTAGCCACGCCTACAAAAAAATATACGCAGCCGTTCGCTAATCTTGATTTTTTTCATGCGCAATTCAACAAAATCATGTGCAAACCTATTTCCTAGTGGTTTTCACATGGGGAATAGCGATTGCACACATTTCCTGCATTGCGCCATTAGAAAGGGTTAAATACAGCATGTTATCAAATGAAAGAATACACCATGAAACATATGCACTGACGAAAACAAACATACACAAATGTGCAGGTTCTCAAAAACGTGCATGTGTTTGTGTGTCATTCAGTGTCTTTAGAAAATTATAATTACTTGTCATCTCCGATGATACTTTACAGCAGGAGAGCTCATTTTCTTTGAAGCCCTTTCTGCTGTGTCTTAGATTAAAGTCTCCTTACAAGGAAGTACAAGGTAAAATTGCTTCCCGCAGTCTGCTAAAAAACAGCACATGCATTATCATGTATCTTAGGTTCTATTAAGATATGCAAAAATGTGCATCAATATGTGTAAATAGTAAATCATTATCTATGTATGTCCAAAGAACTTTTAGCATTAGAGTTTATCTAAAAATCTATGCAGCCAATTTTCTTCCTAGTCATTTTACAAGTCCAAGAGGTGTTCAAAACGATCCCTCAAAACCTTTTAGAATAAATACCAGAATGTAAAAATATAGAAAAACAGGTAGCATTTACAATTGAAAGTGAAAGCAAATATGTAATTTTAACTTCACCAAAAATTCATATTCATCAAAATGGCATTTAATGCACAAGGCAGATAGTGAAAAGAGAGATGGAGACTGAACGTGAAATTGATGTGAGCTGTCTCCAGCCAAGATATGAGTATTATTAACTGTCATTTTCTTCTACGTTAGAGCAAAGTTCCATCTGCCAGTTCTATCCCAGGACTCTGAGCACTGATACATATTGAGAATGAATTCTACCAAGAGACCGTTTTATATCCCAATACGAATGGGCTCAACTGAGAATTAATAATATAGATAAATGCAATATATGATACAGGCCATTGTCAGGTTGTGATGGATTGTGATGACTCTGAATACATTGTAAGCTCTTGTTACTATGGCCCCTTCACACACTGACACTAGATAGTCTAATTTATCAATTTATACCTTCTACAGGAAATTACTTTATAAATACCTATTACCCCTACACATACACCCTTTACTTTCATGTCTTCATTTCCTGTGTATCTATTCCCTTTTGTCTCCTCTCAATTGTTCTCTGCTTCCATCTCGCTTTCTGTCATAACAGAGCTGTCTCCCCTCTTTAAGGCATGTGTACAATGCAAAACGTAGAGCACTTCAGGTGCAAATCAACAGTGTATCGAATAAATATTTTCATGTTAATGAGCACATGCAATTGTTATTAACAGCAGAATGAGATGCTGTACCATATGTAATGGGATCAGTTTACTTTTCTGAGGAAGATCGACTTATGGGGATTTATGGATAAAGACAAACTGGCACAATCCTGGGAGGGGGACAAATGAAAATCACATTGCTCCAAATGGGAATTGTAATACTTTAGACAGGTCTCCAATGCATTGCCACCATTTTTGCATACCTATGTACCAAACCAATCAAACAATTCTCTTATGTACTAAAAAAGTGATTGAGAAAATATGTAATACAACATATGGAGTTTTTTTTTTATTTATCCTTTCTTTTTAGATGATAGTGTCCCTTTAATGCTGAAAACTGTGCAAATTGTCACAATTTATTCTGGTTCTTCAAAATTACTATTAGTGCATAGGACAGTAATTTTGAAGAACCAGAATACATTGTGACAATTTGTACAATTTTGAGCATTAAAGGGACACTATCATCTAAAAACAAAGGATAAATAAAAAAAAAATATATGTTGTATTATATATTTTCTCAATCACTTTTGTAGTACATAAGAGAATTGTTTAAATGGTTTGGTACATAGGTATGCAAAAATGGTGACAATGCATTGGAGACCTGTCTAAAGTGTTACAATTCCCATTTGGAGCAATGCGATTTTCATTTGTCCCCCTCACAGAATTGTGCCACTATCATCTAAAAACAAAGGGTGAATAAAAAAATCAACTATATGTTGTATTAGCCTTTTTATTTAGAAAATACAGTTTTTGAATTATTTAGATTAAAAGAATATACAGTGAAAATACTTCCTGTCATAGCCCAAGATTACCTCCCCAATCACTGATGCTTAACCGTTTAAGTGCTGGTGAAGATGGCTAATGCATTGCTATGCAGTGTCGATAGGTAGCAAAGGTAATATAAGGCTAAGGGTCATGTTCAAAAGAAATGTGGAGGGGTTTTGGGGCAAACCAATTGCATTAAAAGGGAGAACTACAATTTTCTAAAATTTGCCTTTGATTTAATGGCATAGTAATACTTCTTTTTATGTTTATTTTATTTTGTAGGCATTAAAAAGCATGAAGAACTATATGAGTCTTATCTCACAAACCTTTATGGTTTGAGAGATATTCACAAGAAAAGTTTCCCCGTCCCGCCCCTTTTACCTACTGTAAGCCATCTCTTCTCAGATGTGGAATCTGGTTGTAAGACTAGGCAGATAACAGAAGGGGACAATCTTCTTCCTATGAGAACAATGAAGGCTCTGCACCCCTTAACAAGCTTTTCAGGTTTTTCCCTTATCTTAATTGAAGATTGTCCCTCTCTGCAATCTACCTGGGCACTTCCCTTCTGCTCTGGCTGAACAGTGTTACATCAGTAAAAGGGGCGGGAGGGGGATACTTTGTCATTGAATTACTCTTGAACTACAATTCTGACAGAATTGAAATAACACTCTCCAAAGTCCAAATACTATGATGATTAATTAGAGCTGCTTTTATTATGAAACATTACTATCCCTTTAAATGGGGATTTTAATACCTTGAATGTTAGAGAGAACTCTAACACAATGCTTCACAAATCAATGGGAATTCTTAGTTCTCCCCTATAGTTCAAATGGTTTGCCCCAGAACTCCTCCACTTTTCTTTTGCACATACGAGTCCTAAGACAGGTTATGCCTGTACATCATGTTATAATTAGCATTATTTACGAATGTATATTTCTTAAAAACTAGTTTTAAATATTTTCTAATACAACCTATAGGTGATCTTGAAAGTTTGTTAACTCTGACACCCAGAGGGTTAAAATCACCAAAAATTGGGTTTCATGGTGCCTTACGCACTTTGCCCCACTGATTAACCCATTGAGTGCCAGAGAGTATCCAATGTATTGCAACAAAATACAATGGATATCTCTCTGGGACTCAAAGGGTTAAGACACATTTATTCTTATATCAAAGAAATCCACAAACCAAGTCTTGTTGTATTAATAAAACACCCGAAAAAGAAAACGAGCTACAATATTTTCACTCATCCTTATTACATATGTAAGGACCAATATTTACATCAGGGAACAGTGGACTAACAATAGGGGTTGCAGGGGTTGACCTGTGACCGGGCCTGTCACTCCAGGGGCCCGGACGCACCCTGTGAACCTATCGCCACTCGCCCGTGCCCGCAGCAGCTCTGCTGATCTCCATGCACTCTAGTAATGCAGAGCACTGGGAGATGACATCATCTCCCAGTGCTCTGCGTTACTGAGAACCGCGCGGGAGCCGGTGATGGAGGTAGGAGATGGACACGGGACAATGTGAAGATGGGGGGGCACCGGGCCCATAGCAATTTCTGCACCAGGGCCCGTGGCTTCTAGTTACGCCAATGTCAGGAAAGTTTTAAAATCCCCTTAGCTTCTTAGCTCCTGGAGGCCCCAAACATTTAGGGTGCAATGTTTAAAAGGTCATTATAACTAAAACCTTGCCATGAGTTAGTGATAACAGAAACAAAAATTCTGACAGTAAAATGTCTTTCATTTTGTCTTTAAATTGGAACTACCATGCGAAGTAAAGTCACCCTGCAATAATTAGGCAGGTGGCAATAATTACCCAGGTTAGTACAGACTGCACGCCTTCGCTTTCAGTCCCTTCCAGTGCTGTTCAGGCCAGTGCAATGCTTTTGAAGGGAGACCGGAACTGACAGTGCAGGCGTGCAGACAAGATGCTCCACCTGCCTAATTATTGCAGGGCAACTTTACTGAGCATGGTAATTCCGCTTTAAAATGAACATTTTAAAAGAAAGAAATACTATTTTTTTTGCAAGTTAACATCATACTTCTGCATCTCACTCCTATCTCTAATAGTAATTTTAGTTGTCTGCTTAGTTTAGACCTTTTTTATTTTGTCAGAAAAAATGATGGAAATCAGGCAAAAAAAATGACAGCTAAAAGAATATTTTCTTATATTACAGTCTGACTGTAGATTAACCCTTTGAGTGTCAGAGTGGTAAGGAATGCATTGCAAAGCAATTTCAATACATTGCATACCCCTCTGGCACTCAAAGGGTTAAACCACACCCACTTTTAAGACTGCTTTTTGCCCTTTGATGGAGATGGAAGAATTAGATGCAACAATGACAGTGAGGTAACTGAGAATTAACAAACCATGATGTAAGACGTTTTCAGATTGATTACAATTTCAGTTACTAGAACTGTTTGAGCATCTCACATTTAGTATTCTCTTAAGTTTAGTTGTAGCCTGTCTTATTTCAGGAAATAAACCCCATTTATAATAGGATTTACAGTCCATAGCAAGTGGAGGGATTCAGGTTTCACAGTCCTGACTCAATAATAGTAACATTTTTACCTATGAATCCAAGGTGTGTGCCACCATTCTTGCAAACTGAAGTCAATTAAAGGGATAGTAATACTTAAAATGTAAAAAAAAATATGTTGTAGAGTTTATCCCCCTGAGTAAAACAAGGGCACTCCCACTGCTGAAAGGTGTTTCATTCAAAAGTTATTAATTTTCAAAGTTGAATTTTTTAGGTGCAATATCACAGTGGCCTGAAATTGTACAGTGGCGCTGTTGCTACACCATCCTATGGAGATTTATGGTTAACTGACCAGAGCTGTCCATAGGATCATGTAGCAACAGCGCCACTGTACAATTTCAGGCCACTGTGATACTGCACCTAAAAAAAATCAACTTTGAAAATTAATAACTTTTGAATGAAACACCTTTCAGCAGTGGGAGTACCATTGTTTTACTCAGGGGGATAAACCCTACAACATGTTTTTTTTACATTTTAAGTATTACTATCCCTTTAAGAGTAAGTGCATATAAAATAGTAAAGCTGTTCAAGGACACTTCAATGACAAACCAGCTGCACCATATGTATCCATGAATAGATCATATTAAAGACAATTATCTCTTTTTAGTAAGGAGTAAAAAAGATTGCACACTATTTTTGACACTATTGTCACATTTTAGTGGAAAAAAATCTTATTAACTAATTATTAAGGGACGAGTTGAAAGGCCCGTTTACACTGGCCACAGTTCCACCTCTGTAGGCATGAGCAGTAGAGAGTGACCGCGCCACAACTGAGACGGGGGGAAGCGCTCTGAATTCAGACCAGAGTCCTCTCCATGCAACTTCTGTCTGAATTTGGAGAGCCCCACTCCGTAACAGCCATGGTGCGGGCCGTCTGTACTGCACATGACAGCTTCTAACAAACCTTAGCAAATTATTATATAGGATTTTTTGTAACGATAATAACAGATGCAATTTTGTGGGAAGCCTGGTATTTGGAGTGTGTTATGCAAGGAGGGGTTCTCTAGAGCCCTTATAAAAATCCAGTGAATGGGAACCCTGCTCCTCTTGATTATAATGGTTTTCGAAGGGATCTGTGAGTGCAATGGCAAGAATGAATATCTATCCATCAAACAATAACAAGTAAATTTCATTATTTAAAAGGTGAGATACAATCTCTTCTCTCGTTTTCTATTGAGAGTAAAGATACTTCTCTCCCCTTGGTAAACAGGGGCCAATGCAATTTTTTTTTTGTCCAAGATATATAGAATGCGTGCTTTTGATTTGATAGGTATGATCCATTTAGTGCAAAGTCATTGCACCATTAATACATTTAGAATAACATGTTTTTTTACATACAACCGGTTAAGGCCATAATATAAATTGTATCAATATTATAGGATTAAAGCACTTAGAGAACCTTGAGGCCATATTTAACCCCTTGGATGTTACAAAAATTTCCAATGCATTCCAAAGCTCTGAAATGCTTTGGATAACACCTTGGCCAGCAAAGTGTTAATGCTGAATTCTCTCTTCCTCATTTCAGAAGGTGATGGAGGAACAGGACAGTGTAGTGTGTGCATTTCTCTGCAAAACAGAACAGCTTGCTTGCTTTACAACCCCCTTGGGGATCCAGTGTGTCTTATCTTAGATGTGCAGATTACTAAACCTTCCACTTCCCTGCAGATTTCATTTAAACTACCAGGACATGTGACGCATGTTTGGTGCTTTCAATTCTGGGAACTAGAAAAGTGTCTTCAGTTTAGGAAACAAGAAAAAAAACATTTGGATTATACAGGCAGATAAAGTACATTTGCCAGGTGCTTTATATGCAAGGTAATTTACAACTTTTGCTTTATTTAAGCACCATTAACTCTTTAATATGAGTGTGCAACAATGCATTGCTCCCAAATCTGGCACACAAACAGTTAATGATAACAAGTATAATGAAGCTCAAGTCTTAGTCTTTGCAATAGTATAGACCCTTAACCCTTTGCAATGCGTTACATACCCCTCTGGCACTCCAGGGGTTAAAGACTAGAGGGATGTACAACCCATTGCAAAGCAATGCATTGCACATTCCTCTGGTCCTTAAAGGGTTAAACTATTCAATGTCTAATTCAGGTCAGGAAGCCATCTAAAGGTACAAAGCACAGTAACCCTTTATTTTGACTTTATATATATATTATATATATATAATAAATATATATATATATATATATATATATATTTTTTTTTTTTTATGAAGAAAGGAAAATTACAAGTACATAGCTAGAAATAAAGTTATAGAGAATAGGAGTGTGTATGGTAACATCCATTGGCAAGTTTGTTAAAGGAGCAGTAAGCTTTTTTTTATGAAAAAATATATATTGTGATAGATACTGCCAAGGAAAAGCTCTTGTTTTACTTGGAAGGATAAGCTCTATAACCTATGTTTTATATAAAAGTTTATTACTCCTTTAAAGTAGCCTGTCCATTTTTCTTAACATAACTATGTAATTACTACACTAACCTCAAACTATCCCTTACCTTAACTAACTTCTATGGTTACTTAACTGCTCCTTTCACCTACTAACTAAACTAAGTTCCCCAACAGGCTGAGAGCCCTAACCCCAAGAGACGTGCACCAACATAATGGAAATAAAATATAGTGGTTCTAAGATAACTGACAAGGAGTTCTTACATTTTATTGGGATCCCAAATTCGGTGACATTTTGTAGTGGAGCCCCTATGTAGATAGAGACCCTTATGGCCTTATTAATTATACAGTCTCCTGGTATGTGTTTCCCATCCAGTCTGCTTAAAAATCTTGTGCTGTAACCCAACTGTTTATTAATTATACAGTCTCCTGGTATGTGTTTCCCATCCAGTCTGCTTAAAAATCTTGTGCTGTAACCCAACTGTTTATTAATTATACAGTCTCCTGGTATGTGTTTCCCATCCAGTCTGCTTAAAAATCTTGTGCTGTAACCCAACTGTTTATTAATTATACAGTCTCCTGGTATGTGTTTCCCATCCAGTCTGCTTAAAAATCTTGTGCTGTAACCCAACTGTTTATTAATTATACAGTCTCCTGGTATGTGTTTCCCATCCAGTCTGCTTAAAAATCTTGTGCTGTAACCCAACTGTTTATTAATTATACAGTCTCCTGGTATGTACTAATCTACCCTTCACCTGGAACTCCAATCTCATCCAGTCTCCCTCTCTCCAATCTCATCCAGTCTCCCTCTACCATTTAACCCCTTGTTGTATGTACTAATCTAAATTAGCCATTTTGACCCCCTGTTCCAGTCTCCATATTGCCTTCCTCCCCCATTCCTCTCCTATATCTCTCTGTGTCTGTTTCTTATCAGAGATTTAATGGTGTCACACCTGAACGCACTCAGAGCTATCCCATCCCAAAACAATTTGTAATTTGGAAATCCCTCAGTCAGTCATTCAGTGTTCTTAGGGACTCCAGTTACTATATATTCAGGCCCAGTTAGGGGTGGCATTTGCCAGGGGTAGTAGTTGGCACCTTTCTCAAAGTACATCTTTATCTAAGTACTGAGAGTTAGGCAAGAGAGTTGGACAAGAGAGACAACTGCTGCAGCCGCCTAAAGACAAGAGGCAAGTAAACAAGCTGAATTCAGAGTGAAGAAACAGTCATTTCCACCAAGCACTGACATTTGCTTCCTCTACTGAAACTACTGACCACCTGATGCAAGAAACCAGGATTTCCAGTCACCATTAACCACTACAACTTCTGCCTCTCCTGATCATCATTGGACTACTTCATTTAACCCTGCACTGATTCCTACCCTCACCAAGTACTTTGCAGTTCTGCTACTGAGTCTCCTCACCATCCCTGGCACCTATACCCTCTGCTCCGTGGATTGACCCTTGACTGCCAAGTCATCTGTACTCTCCTGGATTACTGACTGTTGCACATCTCTACTGCCCCATTCATTAACCCAACTATGGGCAAATTAACTCCTTGTTTTGTCATCGCCATTCTCACATGCATAAGAGTCTCCTCCTCCTGTGTCCACATTAAGTGTCACGCCATTCACATTGCACCCTCAATTCTTCACTCACCACTTCTCTGCTCCCATGAACTTTTTTCATTCCTCCGCTCCCTATCACCACCATCTCCTTCTACCTCTGCAAAAAAGACCCATTGCTTCAAATCTCACTCTCACCTTATGTCCCTGTCCCTTCTCCTCCTACTTGCTGCAGGTGACATCTCACCTAACCCAGGCCCCCCTTCCATTCTCTCTTGGACCACAGAACCCACTCACACACGCAACACTCACAATCTAATAACCGTACCCCGTCACCTAACCTCCTCCCCCCCCTTTTGGTCTCTGGAATGCCCGCTCTGTGTGTAACAAACTAACAGCTGTTCATGATCTGTTCATTTCTCATTCCCTAAACCTCCTTGCCATCACTGAAACTTGGCTCACATCATCAGACACTGCCTCCACTGCCGCACTCTCATATGGAGGCCTTCAATTCACACACACACCGAGGCCTGGCAACAGGCAGGGAGGGGGAGTAGGCATCCTGCTGCCCCCTAACCATATATTTCAGGTACTCCCCACTGTTCCCTCTCTTTCCTTCCCTACATTTGAAACTCACACACTTCGCCTCTTCTCTCCCCTCCCCCTGCGTGTCGCTGTCATATACAGGCCACCTGGTCCCACTGCACAATTCCTTGATCACTTCACCTCCTGGCTCCCTCACTTCATGTCCTCTGATGTCCCTACTCTCATCATGGGTGACTTCAACATCCCTATAGATAATCACAACACCCCCCCTGCCCTCAAACTCCTCTCCTTAACAACCTCCTTAGGCTTATCGCAGTGGACCAGCTCTCCCACACACAGTGATGGTCACTCCCTCGACTTGATCTTCACTAACCTCTGCTCGGTCTCCAACTTCTCTAACGTCCCTTTTCCCCTCTCTGACCACCACCTCCTCACCGGTAACCTCATCATACCACGCAAACCCATCACCCCCGCCACAATCAAGCGCATGCGGAGAAATCTACATTCTCTTGATAAGCAACAATTTTCCACCTCCCTGCAGCCTATCCTCAACCCCATCCTCACACTTACTTGCCCAGACAAAACTACTGCTCTCTATAACAGCACTCTCACTTCAGCCCTTGACATCGCTGCACCTGCAACTCCACGCCACCCACGCACAACCCCACTACAACCCTGGCACACAAGACTAACGCGATACCTCCAAAGGTGCTCACGCACTGCTGAAAGGCACTGGAGGAAATCGCGCTCCACAGCCGACTTCACACACTACAAATTCATTCTCCGTTCGTATAGCTCTGCCCTCTCCCTGGCTAAACAGTCATTCTTCTCCTCTCTAATTTCTAATCTTTCCTCCAACCCCAAACGCCTTTTCTCAACCTTCACATCTCTTCTAAACCCACCAACACAAACACCTTCCACTAACTTCTCGGCCCAAGATCTCGCCAACCACTTCAAGAACAAGATTGAATCTATCAGACATGATATTTCATCACTACCACCCCCACCCAGCCAGCCCAGCCCTGTCGCCTCTCCCACATACACGCTAAGCTCCTTCCCACCTGTCACTGAGGATGAAGTCTCCCTTCTCCTCACTCGCTCAAACCTAACCACATGCCCTCTCGACCCAATCCCATCTCAGCTCACCCAAGAACTCTCCCCTCTACTAACTCCAATCCTTACTCACTTATTCAACCTCTCTTTGTCAACCGGCACCTTCCCATCCTCTTTCAAACATGCACTAATCACTCCCATCCTAAAAAAACCCTCCCTGGACCCAAACTCATTGTCAAATTACCGGCCAATTTCCCTACTCCCGTTTGCCTCCAAGCTTCTCGAGCGCCTTGCATATAACCGGCTCACTAAATTCCTCTGCTCCCATTCCCTGCTAGATCCCTTGCAATCCGGATTCCGCCCTCATCACTCCACTGAGACTGCCCTCACTAAAGTGGCCAATGACTTGCTCTCAGCCAAGTCTAAAGGCCACTACTCCCTACTCATTCTTTTGGACCTGTCAGCCGCATTTGACACAGTCGATCACCCACTCCTCCTCCAAGCCCTCCACTCCCTAGGCCTCTGCGACACTGCACTCTCCTGGTTTTCATCTTATCTCTGCAACCGCTCCTTCAGTGTTTCATACTCCGGCTCCACTTCCCCACCCCTCCCACTGTCTGTTGGTGTGCCCCAAGGATCAGTACTGGGACCCTTGCTCTTCTCAATCTACACTGCTTCCCTTGGAAAACTAATAAACTCCTTTGGGTTTCACCATCATCTCTATGCTGATGACACCCAAATATATCTTTCCTCCCCAGACCTCTCTCCTTCCCTCCTGTCCCGAGTGTCTGACTGTCTGTCTGCTGTGTCTTCCTGGATGTCCTCCCATCAACTCAAACTTAACCTTAGCAAAACTGAACTAATTCTCTTCCCTCCATCTACAACCAGCCTTATCCCAAACATTACCCTCACCATTAACAACACTTCCATCACACCAACCCCTACAGCACGCTGCCTGGGGGTCACATTTGACTCTGCCCTATCCTTCATTCCTCACATCCAGTCAATCTCCAACTCATGCCGCCTCCACCTCCGCAACATCTCTAGAATCCGACCCTTTCTCACAGAAGACACTACCAAAATTCTAATCCAAACACTCATCATGTCCCGTCTTGACTACTGTAACTCTTTACTAATTGGCCTGCCTCTCACCCGACTAACCCCGCTACAGTCCATAATGAACTCTGCTGCAAGACTAATCTACCTCACTCATCGCTTCTCTAACACCACACCCCTCTGTCAGTCCCTACACTGGCTCCCGTTAGCATACAGAGTAAAATTCAAAACTCTGGTGCTAACTTATAGAGCCCTCACTAACACTGCACCCCCCTATATTTCATCTCTCATTTCCAAATATACTCCCGCCCGCCATCTTCGCTCTGCACATGACCTTCTGCTCTCCACAGCTCTTATCACATCCTCCCACTCCCGCCTACAGGACTTCTCCCGTGCTGCACCTGAGCTGTGGAATTCCCTCCCCCGCCCCATCAGACTCTCCCCCAGCCTTCAAATCTTCAGACGCTCCCTGAAGACTCACCTCTTCAGGGAGGCCTATCAACTGCCTCCATAAACATCATCACCAAGATTCACCCCTTGCACGGACTACTGCACTCAACAGCACTTCTCACTCCCACCCACTGACTGGCAGTTCATGTGGCAGGAGGCACTTAAACACAATAGCACTTACTCCTTCTGTATCAAACCTACCTTCCTCTAGACTGTAAGCTCTCACGAGCAGGGCCCTCTGATCCTCCTGTTCTACACATCTGATTGTACTATTTAATACCTCTGTATGTCTATTCCCCAATTGTACAGCGCTGCGGAATTAGTTGGCGCTATATAAATAAAGAATAATAATAATAATAATAATTATGGTGAGGGAGATTGTGATTGAACAGTTTAACTCAGGTTCCACAGCTAGGGGGTCTCTCTGACACCTACACTAATGCCACCACCTTCCATGCCATAACCAGTAGCTTTCTGACTAGGACGTTGTTAGTAAATGAGTGCAATAGATATGGTAATATAGACAGTATACACATCTTAGGAGTGAGAGGCACCATCCACTGGACCACTGTTGAAATATGTTCACGACCGCCCTCCAGTAACATTTAACTGCTTAACAGTCCCACACAAGATGTATAAATGTGGCCCCAATGTCCCACATCTTCTACACCTATCATTATCCAATTTGCCCATTCTCTGAAGTCTTACTGGATTATAGTAAGTAGTAGGCAAAATTTTAATTTGGAGCAACTGATCTCTAGCTGTCTTTGATACTGCCTTAGGTCTTAACCTGGCCTCCCTCCTCTCCCAATCCTCCAGCATCCCCAGGTCTTCCTTCCACCTAGATGTCAATGTTGCATCACTCGAGAATGTGCCCTTCTCTAGCCATGTATAAATCAGGAATATTGACTCTAGGGCATGATGTTTAGATGCCAAGGTAATAACAGACATTCTGAGATTTCCTGGTTCTTACCCTCCCACTCATGTCACAAGGGTAAGTAGGAAAAGAAGAACCTATTTGGAATTTCAAATTCAAAGTGTAGTTGTTCAAATGTTTTAAGCTCATTTCCCTGCTATATTTGACCCAAAGTGATAATGCATTACAAGGACTAGCTCCATCCCAAGTCTAGTGTGTGCAAGTGATCAAGATGCACCCCCCAATGGAGTGCATGGACCTTGGCTGTTTAACCCAAAATCTGTTGAATGGAGGACCAACTTTTACAGATCACCTGTGTAGCCTGTGAGAGATTCAAACAGACTTCAGTTCCTAGCAGAGAAATATGAGAAAGATCATAGCCATTTTTCTGGAAAGGTTAATAAATTTTAGGAAAGGCGTGTGATGCAATGCAGAACATAAGCAAGAGCATAATGTCCCAGGGCTTTCATGTAATATATTATAAAATCTGTAAGTGCAATTACTTCCCCCACCATACACTTTAAGAAAGCTAGATTCTGGAAGGTCCTCCTCCTGACCTGACCACAGGAAGTAATCTTGTTGCTAAAGCTAAAATATATAGTATATATACAGGGCTGGATTTACATCTCAGGAGCCTGTAGGCACAAAAATCTTAAGCGCCCCCCGCCCCCGTGGGCCATCTGCACTGGACATCTCCACAATGCTCCTAATCTCCACGTTGCCCCCCATCATCTCCATATTGCACTCACATTGCCCCATCATTGCCACATTGCCCCCCATTAGCTCCAACTTGCCACCATCAGCTCCACATTGCCCCAATCAGCTCCATATTGCCCTCACATTGCCCCAATCAGCTCCATATTGCCCTCACATTGCCCACCATCAGCTCCACATTGCCCTCCATCAGCTCCATATTGCCCCTTTCAGCTCAATATTGCTCTCACATTGCCCCCATCATCTCCATATTACCCTCGCATTGCCCCAGTGTCTGTTTCCTACCTCTTCCATGGTAGTCCAGCGGCAAGAGAGCTCTTTGCCTCCTCCTTCTGCACAGATATACGTTGTTGGTCCCAGCGTGCGGACGCTGGTTTACTCCACTAAACCTGGTTGCGATATACATTGTTGGTTCCAGCGTGCGGTCGCTGGTTTGCTCCATTAAACCTGGTGGCGCTATTACCATTAGTCCCAACGTGCGGATGTTGGTTTGCTCCTGAACATCCAGTACTGTGGTCAGTCGCTGTCCACTTCCTTGCAGTTGTCTGAGTATTCCTGGCAATAGACTCCTGCTGAGTAAGACCTCTATACTTATGCTCTATGCTGTCTTAGTCACCTGACAGCTGGTCTACTCGGTCAGGCTGCCCTACCCGGTATTGGTGAGGCCGGTAGAGCCTACTCCAGTACTCCTTTGGGCTGCCCTGCCCGGTATTGGTAAGGCCGGTAGAACATTGTAATTCACCATCTTTAAGGTTGCCTTACCCGGTATTGGCAGGGCCGGTAGAGCCTACATTCAGCATTCCATAAGGGCTGCCTTGCCCGGTATTGGTAAAGCCGGTAGAACTGGTATATGTCATCTCACGGTTGCCTTACCCGGTATAGGCAAGGCTGGTAGAGCCTGTCATTAAAACTGTCACTTGGGTTGCCTTGCCCGGTATTTAGGCAAGGCTGGTAGAACCTGTTATATGTTATATTACTGTTGTATGTTATGTATGTTTACCCTACGGGGACTGCCTTTAACTTTTAATAAAGTTAAGTTACTTTACCAAACCTTAAGTCTGAGAGTCTTCAAATCCGTGACATTTGCTGAGCAGCTCTATTCTGCCTAGTGATTCTGATGTCTGAGCTAATCTAGTGCTCTGCTATCCACTGCTGCTGTCTTCTGAGTTTCTGGCTCAGGCTGATCAGCTGACTTCTCTGATTGCTCACCTGACTGTTATCAGCCAACCCTCCCAGGGTATTTAAAGCAGCTTGGCTCACTTCCTCATTGTCCTTATGTTTATTTGCTGACCTGTTGCTGCTGGCTGCTGTGGATTTTCCTGCGCTTCTGTTTGGTGTGTTCCAGACCCTTGGCTTGTTACAGACTTCGCTGACTTATGTGCTTCTGATCTCTGGCTTGTTCTTGACATCACAGACTTCTGTGCTCCTGACTCCGGCTTGGCTGATTACCTGTCCTGGTTCCTGACCCTGGCTTGTCATTTGGTTTATGTTCCTGATCACGATTCTGTTTGTTTATTTTTCGTTTCTTTAATAAAGGTGTTTTGCATTTTACCGTTTTGTGTCATATCTGGTTCCTAGTACATAACACCTGCCCTCCTTGATCTGCTGTAATTTGCACCATTTGGTTCAATGGCCAAAGCAAAGAGATGGGGCGATAGGATTCGCACCTCTGTGGGCCCTTATTAGGTTTTAGAAGAAGAACAATTATAGTGGCTTACTTAAGAGAGTGTGGTAGCAAGGACGTTTCAAATGCCAAATAAAAAATATTTAACATGTGTGGAGCCAGAATATCTGCAAATCTTTTTGTACCACTCCTCCATCACCCCCAGCAATTTTCAGTGGGCAAATCCTTGATAGATTCTATAACTTCCCTCAATAAAATATGATAATCTTCATGTTTATCATCCCTGGATAGATATGGCAGGTCAATTCCTCCAAGATAATCCATAATTTGAGAGTTAGATGTAGTGGTTTGAGAGCTATGAAGTAGAGAATAATTTTTAGTAAATTTTGAATTTATGTCCCGCTTATCTAATAATAATACATCTTGACCATCTTTTATGGACATAATGCTATTACACCTCTATTTCCACTAACAAGATGTGCCATCGGTTTCCCTGCCATATCCCCATTCTCAGTTAGATTTAAGGTAGATAGCTCTACATGATATTTGGAGGATGTAGAGGTAAAGACTTCATAAGATTTGGCATCAACCTTTTCTGAAGTTTTTCTCTGCATCATTTGCCTCCCTTTCCAGCTGTCTTATTTATTGCAGGCTCCCAAATCATTCCCTGAGTTGCAAACCAATTATTAGTCTGAAAGTATTTATTTTCTGAAGCGTGTTTCTCTGCTATATGCTCTACAGATAGCCGTGTGGATGACGTTTCCAGTGTTTGACAGAGTAATCTTTTCCCATTTCAATATTAAGTGCCACTGGGGAATGATCCGAGGCCGCCCTGGGCAGAAAATAACAGCTCTCAGTCATACCCTAGGTCTGTTTTGAGACAAAAGCATAGTCAATATGCGATGATGATTTTTGCATCACAGAGTGGCAGAAGAATTCCCTAAGCCCAGGATGTATCATCCTCCAAACATCCAGAAGTCCCAAGTCCTCTAGTAATCCCAGAAACTTAGCTCTAAGGTTCCATTGCCGAGTCCCCCATCCCATATAGGTCTGTATCAGGTGTCATATTAAAGTCTCTCCAACATCATCCTGCTTTAGTCAATATGTATAAAAGAGCATCCTGTGGAATCTCTGGCACAAAAGATGGAGGGATATATATGTTCAAAAGGACCTTGGAGTAACCCCATATTTTACAATAGGAATATATATAGGAATAGGAATAGGAATATATATACCTTTTTTAAATAAATGAATTCAAATTGGTGAGATGTATTTATTAGAATAGAGACCCCTATAGCATATATGGAAAATGTGACGTGGTAGTGGTGCCCTACCCAGGATTTTTTTTTTAGCAACATAACTTTACAGCTGTATAAATGTGTCTGTAACAGTAGAATATCTTGTCTATATTTTTTGATAGAAGACATAATTAAGGATTTATCAATATGATCATTCAATCCCCTTACATTCAATGACAGAAATATAATTATTTTAGTATTAGAAAACACAGAGTCTTGTGCCCAGTGCATGAGCTCTCCACTCCCAAATCATCCCATTCATCTGGGTATTATTAGTAATAATTACATTCCACATCAAATACAGCATAATGGTCTAACTGAGCAACAGCCCCAGGAAGCCATACCACACAAGCATTACAATTCCTGAATATTTGCGTAACCCAGGCATTACTGTAAGGAAAGCGAGGTCAAGGGTTCTGATACACCCCAACATCCACATTCTGACTGTGGCCTTCCTCCAGAACCCCCAGTCTGCACCCCTCCCATTGTTAATCCTACCAGAGTGGCTCCACTGTAGTCTTCTCATTACAATAATAGTAGAGGAGGGAGAGAGGGGAGAAAAGGAAAACAAAAAGGGGGAGGCACATGTCACAACATGTAGTCCTTTAACCATAGACAAATGGATTTTAAGAACACCAGCTTCAGGAACAGGGCATCCTTGAAGTGGTTGGAACCTCTGCCCATTACTTGGAAAACCTGCAGTAAGAACCCTGCTCACACCATTCCAGTTGTCTGTCATGGGCCTAGGCCTTGCAAGTTCAGGGACAGAGGACCCACTTTATTTTGACTTTACATAATTACAAGTGCTTATTATGAAAAGTTAAATCACCTACACTTTTCTTTCCTTATGTAATTAATTTTCATCTTTATAATTTTCTCTTTTTAACATATTGCTGTCCCTGACTGACAGTAATCTCCCCATATTTCTAAATAGTTTTCTGTTCAATTAGCCATCAAAGCAGAACATTGATACAATGTAAAATGATCCTGGTATCACTGAGTGCTCTGTATAATGTATGCTTTTTTTTTTTTTTACATTTTATGAGCATTCTGCTTTCAAAGTCCCAGACAGTAAGCTCTCTGTAAACAGATCCAGGCAGTTCAATGTCATGGACATAAAAATGTAAAGAAATAGATGAAAAAACAAAGCAGTTGGACTTTACATAGTATACAATTGCAGAATATGTACACTCAAAATAAATTAACTATTATCATATCCCTGTAGGAATTCATCATACAATAGTCTTGTAAATGTATTTATATTATTCCTTTTTGTTTATATAGCTGTAACTTTTTTATTTTGGTATAATGTGAACAATAAGATAGCAAATAGGGGGCAGGAGTCCTTCATGATTACATTAGTTAGAAGACAATGTATAAAGTATTCTTGCCTTATCAAATTCATACAATACATAATGGTGTGCAGTTTTGAGTGTGACAAAAGATGAAAGATCTTCACAAGTCTTGATTAGTTGACATTCTGGATAGAGAACGTTACATAACATATAGGCTTGTCATAAACCCACAACATTCCCAGGAGCCATGCATTTTGTTTTAAAATTCTTAATAGGAGCTGAATAGAATAACCCCAGGGACGTAATTACAGTGGGTGCACTGGGACCCAGCATTCATTCATCTGCCCCAGGGTCCAGCAGATTCTCATTCGGTCTCTCCAATATTGTTTTGATGGGGGACCAAAAAATGTTGTGCCAGGGCCCTCCAATTACTAGTTACAGCACAGCATCGATGCTAGAGATGACTCCAATACATTGCAAAGTAATGCATTGGAGATCTCTCTAACATACAAGGAGTTAATTTAAAGCAGTGTGATGAATGAACAATGATGATAATTCCGACCAAGACACTGGAATATATTTTTTTGTTCCTAAGCCTGACTAACATCAGTTTACTAAACTAAGAATTCCTCCCATTAGCATCATTGTGAAACCCTCTGGGCCTGAACAAGTTAACCCTTTGAGTGCCAGAGATGTACACAACGCAATGCTTTGCAATGTGTTGCGTACCCCCTGGCATTCAAAGGATTTAGATATTATCAAGATAATTATTGATACCTTTTGGAATAGATATGTTAGGTCATTAACCCCTTTGACGTTAGAAGGCTCTCTAACACATTGCAAAGCAAGGACTTGGAGATATTTCTAGATTCCAAGGGGTTAAAAACATCTAAAACTTTCTGTAAAATATTTAAATTGTTATTTTTTTTGGCAGATGCTAGAAAGAGCGTTGCATCTTTGGGGGTTAAAATATACATCTTAAAAATGTGTATAAAAAGTATTTTCTGGAATTTGGAAAGACAAAGTCTTTGTTTTTGGGGGTTTTTTACACTTTCTCATCACTGTTTAACCCCTTCACTGCTAGAGAGGTATCCAACATATTGCTTCTTAATGAGTTAGAGAACTCTCTAGCATTCAAGGGATTAAAGGGGAACTACTACTACAAGTTTGCCTCTGTGTAATGTTCCTATAGCGATAACATGCCATCTGTGTGTTTTTTATGGTGAAATTTACCGTTTTAAAAATTAGTAGGGGCCTTACTTTAGGATAGACTGCTGTTACAGCTCTGTCTCACAGCCTGTCAATCTTTGTCTGGTCTCTATCCAAGTATTGCCTCGATCCAACCTCCTCCTCCATCATCAGAGGAAGTTGGAACGAGACAATACTTGGGGAGGAAACAGACGAAGATTGACAGGCTGCGGTACAGAGCTATACCCACAGCCTGTCCTGAAGTGACATCACTGGCTCCTTTTTAAAACAATGAATTTCACCATAGCCTGCATTATATAAAAAAAATCAAACAAATGACATGTTATCACTATAGGAACATTACACAGAGGCAAACTTGTATTGAGGTGATAGTTCCCCTTTAAAGACTGTAGGACATTTTCATTATTTTGGAGTAGGTGGCAATTGTCCAATTTGTTGTGTATATGTATTAAGGTTTCATTAATTCCTAATTGGCTGTACTTTGATTACTGTGTCTTGCACATTTTCATGCAGAATGAAAGAGAAACCATAACTTACTTTGCATCGGATGACAGCGATTTCCCTGCACATGCTGGTCCTAAAGCCTTCAAAATCCCACACTCCATCAGACAGAGGATATGTGCAACGTTTGACACACCTAACTCCAAAGGAAAGGACTGGCAGCTGTTAGCACAGAAGCTGTGTATAAACAGGTAAGGGCAGGGCAGCTTTCTTAGAACCCTGGGGGGGATGCACTAAGGTTTCATAAAGAAGTGATGGAGGTGATTGATTTTCCATCCCTATAAACTGTTATTCTATGGCAGTGGCTCTCAATTTTTTTTTATTCGGGGCACCCCTAGTATGTAATCTAAAACATTTGGGGCACCCCTAACATATTTAATGTACTTTATCAAGGGCATAATGAAGGGTAAATATACAGTTATTATAAGGTCTTACAATCTTAATAAGAAAACTAAACCTAGTGTGCTTAACAATTTCTATAGCTCTTTATTTAAAAGTCTTCATAGAAAACATGGGGCACCCTAAGCTGATGTCCGTGGCACACCAAAGTGCCACGGCACCCTGGTTGAGAATCACTGTTCTATGGGGACTATGCACTAAACTCCCTGCTGTTGTACAGTTGTTAATGCATAGAATAAAAGTAGAATTGGAGAGTTTATCATGCTGGAGAAGTTATATACACTTGATCTTTATCACATTTTAGTGCATAACCCTCCATGTTTAAAAAGCTTCAACTACTTTGCCTCAGAACTCTTCCATTTAGTTTTGAACACAGTTCTCTATGTCCAAAAGAAAAGTGGAGAGATTTTGAGATAAAACTACCCCATAAGAAATGAATACACATTCTCAAACTACCCTTTGATTCAAAGGGATAGTAATACTTCGTTTTATCTTTTTTTATTTTGTAGGCATTAAAAAAACATGAAGAATGATATAAGTTTTATCTCTCAAACCTTTCTGGTTTAAGAGATATTCACAAGCAAAGTTTTCCCCCTCCCACCCCTTTTACCTAGTGTAAGCCATCTCTTCTCAGATGTGGAATCTGGTTGTAAGACTAGACAGATAACAGAAGGGGACAATCTACATCCTATGAGAACAATGAAGGTCCTGCCCCCTTGTCACGTTTTTCAGGTTTTTCCCTTATCTTAATTGAAGATTGTCCCTCTCTGCAACCTACCTGGGCACCTCCCTACTGCTCTGGCTGAACAGTGTTATATCAGTAAAAGGGGTGGTAGGGGGATACTTTGTCATTGAATTACTCTTGAACTACAGCTCTGACAGAATTGAAATAACACTCTCCAAAGTCCAAATACTATGATGATTAATTAGAGCTGCCTTTATTATGAAACATTACTATCCCTTTAAAGGGTGGATTGAGTATAGTATTATCAAATTAACCAATGGGTTATACATATAAATATGGCATTAACCCTTTGAGTGCTCTGCAATGCATTGAATACCCCTTTAGCACTCAAGAGTTTAAAGGGAAAGTACGGTTGAACAAAGACATACTAAAAAGGACAAATTTGCTCTTGTCATCTGGTGTAAAAAAAAACCTTCATCACTAAGGGATTAATTTTTTTTTTAACCCTTTGCATACTAGAGTGGTCCTCTGCAGCAGTCAGTAGGTTAAAAGTTCATTTTAATCAAATGATAATGTCATGTATATTGTATGGTGATATGAAAAGCCCTACAGTACATATTTATTTCAATATAAAGGTTTACTGCTCCTTTAATATTCATAGATTAGGATATGTCTAGAATTCCAAGAAGCAATTATATCATTAGAAACTCTTACAGCGAATCAGGTATACTATAATTTATTGAGACTTCTTTCCTAACCAATCACAACATACCTGCATACATGTTATTGGTTCACAGAGACTGGCACTAACGTTTCTACAGATTACAGGTAAACATAGATGCAGTGATATCCACTGTGTGATGAATGGAATGTTCTTATTGCTGTGTGTTGTGATTTTTTTTCACAAGCAGTTGGATTTATTTAACCCATTTAATTTTCTAAAAGAGCATTACAAGTGGGTTGCTGTGTTTTTTTGGGATGAATAATTAAAGATATGGATCCCTTTGACTAACTCTTCAACATTGAGGGGGCTTATCTGAAAGGAACATCTAACCATTGTCCAGTTAATTAATAAATCTAGTGACCCCCTAATCTCAAGGACAAGGATAAGGGATTATATACAAATGCATTAATTTTTTAGTTGACCCTGTACTATTTGAGGGATCAACAACACATTGGTTTACAGTATATTGTTACACTCCAACTACAGAGAGGTGAAAACAAAAAAAAAAATCCAGCATATCCTCCCCACCTCCCAGAGTCATAAAACTAGGTGTGGATCAAAGATCAGGGGTCCTCCAGCAGGACAAAGACCCAAACCACACTTCCAAAAGCACAAAAGAATGGTTGAAAAGGAAAAATGGACCGTTTTAGACTGGCTGTTAATGAGTCTTGATCTCAATCTGATTGAAAACCTTTGGACAGAGCTGAAATATGCCATTGGGATAAGGAATCCGGCAAATATTCGAGAGCTTGAACAAACAGCAGTTGCAGAGTGGGAGAAAATACCATCAGACAGAGGCAAGAAGCTTATAGACGGCTACAAGAAACGTTTGGAGGCTGTCATTGTTGCCAAGGGTTGTGCAACCAAATATTAGGGAAGGGTGCCTTTAATGCTGTCCAGGTCATATTTTATGTTTCTTCTGTGACATCACTACATGTCAGTTGAAAAGGCATCATTTTTGTTTTCTGTTGAATACTTTTAGACATCCCATTAAAATATTCTGATAATACAAAATAGTTACATTTCCATTTATTTCTGAGGATATTTTACCTGATTTACAAAATATTCAAGGATGCCAACAATGTTGACCATAACTATATTTTAACCTTTTTGCCATCTCATTCAGCAGCAAAAAAATAAATACACCTTATAAGCAGCATTTCAGAGTTACAAGATAACCATAGGATTAATATTACTTATTATAAGCCTGTAATATATTTATGCAGAGGACAAAACAGCTTTGATTCTTTCTTCATCATCTGAGAATCTTCTTTACCTTCCAGGACCGTAGTGCTGCAAGCCATACAGAATATGTTTTCAGTATTAAAATTGTTATGTTTTGTATAGTGGAAGGGGGATTCAAGAAATAAGAAAAATAATTACTTTCTTGAGTTTGTGCTCACACATAGATTTATTAGACTAAAGGGAATCATCACTCCGAGGAGCTTACAATCTAATTTTTAATGACAATCATTTTTCAAGGCCTGGATTTTAATCTATGAAAATCATAATAAAGACATTTGCCACCCCCGCCCCTCCCAAACACTTTATATAAATTCACGCCCCAGGGCCAATCCTGATGAAGGCAATATTAATGGCAAAGCTTTATTACTAAGCTTCCATATGGGGGATTCTAATGAACACATCCTGTTGCTGAAAAATTAGATTTATTCTGCCTCCCAGCTTTTGGAATACATACATAATAAAAGAGTTCTTTTATACAGGCAAATATATGGATCACAGTTGATGACAGATTAGCTGTAATCCAGGCCTCTAGGACTTCTTATCCTGGGGAATCTTAGGTGGGTGTAACAAACTGACTTCTAGGACTAGACACTGTGGTTAATTAAGCCATGGATAAGCAATTAAAAGTTTCTAATTTGTACCAGAATGATACATAATGAATGTGTGTGGCTTATTACAGAATCAGAGATCAAACACTGAAATCCTCTCACCCTCTGAGTGCCAGAGAGTTATCCAACATGATAACTCACTGGCACTCAAAGGGTTAAAGTGTTAATATGACACATTGAAATCTTTGAATGCAAGTGGTTTGTCCAGAGCATTGCAGAGCAATGTGTTGACCATCCTCCTGGCACTCAATTGGTTAAGGATTAATAGACAATGCATAAAAATGTAATCAGCAGTTCTTAAATAGATAATATACATAATAGAATAGTCCCATTCCTGGTGACATGTTATAAATAATTTATAGTTTGATCTCAAACTGCATTCCTAAATGTCTACATTATATTAAATCCTTATTTACTCCTAAATATATCAGTAGATAAGGTTATGAGATGGTGATCAGAGAGAGAAAAAGGGGATACAGAGAAATCTAGTAAGGAGCATGAGAGAGAGTGTCAGAGGACAGAAATTATGTAAGCCAACACTCAAAGTCTGAGAGGAAGGTAGATGGCATGGTTGTGGGAGATCTGTATACAAATACAACACGTAATGCCATAAGATGGAACAGCTGGATGGCCTAGACCTCAAAAGAGTTAGTGGAAACGAATGGGGTAACAGATATCTGCTAAAAGTGGCAAGAGGAATCAAACATTACACCTGTGCCACCACTTCTGCAAACTGGGCATGCTGTGTGCGAGAAATACAGGCCTCCATGTGAAACTGCAGCCTCTACAACTGAGTCATGTTGGGAGTAGGGGTGGGCAAAAAGTGGGAAACATTTCCTGCATGACTTTTTGCAAAAACTGTTAGATTCCTTTCTTTTTTCGCAAACGTTTTCTCCTTTTCAGCAATGCAAAATTTTCTCTTTTTGCATATTTTAAAACATTTCTCACCTATATTTCCTATGGAACTACTTTACCCACTACAATATTCTTTGTATATTCTTCTCAGGGCTGTATTTTAGAAATAAGCTGCTGAAAGTCAAAGTTGTGAGTCCCATAGCAACATATGCCTTGAAAAATGTGTTAGCATGCAGAATGCATTTGTCCTTTGCTCACAACACTAACTTCCTGCTTAAGTGACACTGGCACATATTCATGATGATATAAGGTAATAAAAAAATAAAGTACAACCTACAATGTGGCAGATGTGTAGTGTAGTGGTGTTGGTGGGGGACTGGCTTGTATGATGTAATTTGTGCATATATGTATATAGTTTTTACTGTTGTCATATTTGTATCAAATCACTATCCTCCTCAGATTATTGACACACATTACTTTTCGGTCATAGCAGTGGTCCCAAGTGGGGTAGATGGTGGCAACCCTTCTTCAGATCTCTCTTCATCCTCCTCATCTGTACTGCTGTTAATATATTTGTCCAGCTTTCTCTGTTGTGTGGTTTCTGCTACCTGATACTCAGATGGTATGATATGTTAGTTCATTTCTAAGAATGTTAGTCTCCCAACATTTCTGCTTGATAGCCGCTTCCTGCGGCCACTGACAATGTAACCAGCCACACTGAAAATACTTTCAGACTCAACGCTTGCTGGAGGACAGCTAAGGGTTTCCACTGCAGTACTTGTCAATGCTGACCACAAACACTGCTTTGTTGCCAGTAGTCCATGGGGTCATTGTTTCTACCTAGAACATAGCTATCCTGCAAGTATGCAGAAACCATCTCACATGCAGTGGGATCACTTCTGGAGCTACACAGTGTTCCTGTGTGTCAGTTACCAACCCAAACTCAGGGATCAAATCCCAAAGAGATGTGTCGTCGCTACCACCACCAACAATGTTGGGTTTTTGCTGCCCCTGCTGAGTGTTCCAAATGGGATATTCTGGTTGATGATGTATCTGTTTCTGCTGGTTGAAAAGCTTTGCTGCCTTACTTTTAACTGCACTGTCTAGATGTTTTTTGTGCCCTCACTTTCTCCCTCTTATTCTCCACAATACAGTCCTCCACTTGATCAATAAGCATCTCTCGATATTCCTTGACAGAATCCTGTTCCTCAGAAAGTTACTGCTGATCATCATGACTCCTTGTTGTGACAAACTGCTGATGACCCTTTGGCAGAAATTCATAAATTTTGTGTTTGAAGCAGGGGTCCAGCAAAGTGTCAAGTATGTATTCCTCATTGACTTGACTATGCAAGGATCTTGTTCAAAGCACGCTAACATGTTATTTACCAGCTGGTGCATGTCTGTGTTGTCATTATGGTAAGAATCCTCAGCCATGCTACTCATTTTTTTCTGCAATAAAAATATCAGTGGTAGAATTTCACTAATTTCTTCCCCAATTCGACTCACCAGCATGGTTGCCTCCTTAAAGGGTTTCAGCAGCTCACATACATCGCACATAAGTTGCCATTGGCCAGGTGACAAAGAGGCTCCCTCCAAAGCCTTCCAGTTTTGCATGGTGTACTCACTAATGGCCTAATTCTGCTCATACAAATGCTTTAGCATGAACATTGTGCATCTTCTTCAACATCTTCTATGAAATATAGAATGTTGCGTGAACTGTAGGGGTGACTAAAATGGGCACAGATTTTGTGGGCAATAGTAGTCATCTCTCTGAGGGTTTCGGATTCTGCCAGGAATCTGGTCACAACTAAATTTAGCACATGGGCAAAGCAGGGCACATGCACCATTCCACCTATTCTTAAAGCAGTGATTATGTTGGAGCCGTTATAAGCAGACACAAAACAAGCTTTTAAGGAGCAGGGTACAAGCCATTCCTCTATCACCTGCTCTAGCTTATGTAAAACATCTACTGCTTTATGGGACTGTCTCTCAAAACTCTGCATGCACAAGGTGGTGTGAGGATGGTATGGGCTATCCTGCTGCTGCCACTTTTTAATCACACTGCCAGAACTAGAAGCACTATTACTGGCTGTCACCTGATGCTGTAAGCTAGTGTTGTCCACTTTTGGTGCTGGAAGGGAAACCCAGTGAGCAGTCACAGTCATACAGTCTGTGCTCTGCCCACTTGTCCACATATATGTTGTCAGGTGGATTTTCTTGCCATATGCACTTTTCAGCCCTTTGCACACTGCACAAACCTCCTGCTTGTAAAATTCAGGCACAGCCATCCTGGAAAAATAACTGCAGCTTGGGGTATGTCATCGTGGAGCTACGCTTGACATCTGTTCTCTGAAACCTCGGTTTTTTACAAAAGAATACAGCAGTATGTCCACTGCCAAAATCTTGGCAACCTTGCTATTCCACATGAGTACTTTGGGATTGTTTTTGTGCAGTTTTTGACTTCTTCCCAGGAACTCAGTCACTGTGGGATGGTGGGACATGTCAGAAGAAGCCTGGAACTTTAATGTTTTAACAACATGACTAGAGGAGGTGGTGGCGGTAAAGGCAGCATGTGTGGGAAGTCTATGACGCTTGCCATCTCCTACATCAAAGCCAGAGTCATTATACTCCTCTGCAGCAGGAGCCATAGGTGTTATTTAGAGTGAACTATCTGTAGTAGCACACTCTCTGCAGGGCTGGCGCAAGGATTTTTGCCACCCTAGGCAAAACCTAATTTTGCCGCCCATTTGGCTCTGCCCCTTGTGCCCCACCCCTTTATACCCCGCCCACTTATACCCCACCTCATTTCATGATTGTCCTCTGCCCCTGGTCTGGGGATGCCTGTAAGAGATGCCCCCCACCAGCTCCAACTTGCCTCCATCAGCTCTAACTTGCCCACACCAGCTCCATGTTGCCCCCACCAGCTCCACTATGCCCCTATCAGCTCCACTATGCCCCCCATCAGCTCCAACATGCCTTCATCAGCTCCATTTTGGCCCACCAGCTCCACTATGCCCCTATCAGCTCCAACATGCCCCCTATCAGCTCCACTTTGCCCCCACTAGCTCCACTATGCCCCTATCAGCTCCAACTTGCCCCCTCAGCGCCACTTTGCCCCCCATCAGCTCCTCTTTGCCCCTACCAGCTCCTCTTTGCCCAACATCAGCCCCAACTTTGGCCCCCATCAGCTCCACTTTGCCACCCATAAGCTCCAACTTGCCCCCCATCAGATACCTGGAGCTCTGCGTAGTCTTCTTTTCAGTAATGCAGAGCATGCCAGGAGATCATGACTCCCAGCGCGCTCTGCATTACTAAAGAGTTGAGGATGATGAGGGAGCGCAGTAGAGACACAGATCTGTGTTGCGTTCCCGGTGCGGTGCGTGCGGGCAGCGGGAGCAGCTCTTCTCCGATGCATGCCCGCGCCCCCAGTACATGTGCGCTCTAGGCCGGCGCCTACCTCGCCTATAGGTGGCTCCGGCCCTGACTCTCTGACACATAAATAACTTCACCACTAGTTTTTTATTCCCTAGAGCCCTGGGAACTTTTTAAAGTGAGTCTGCTGCTAATAGTTGTGGCACCTTTGGTCTGCTGATAGTATGTCTACCAGTCAGAGCTGTGGCTGTGCTTCAGGTGGGATCTCATCAAGGAAGTGCCTAGGTGTGAGCCTGCTTTCACCCAGCTACATGCTTTTTGCACAGACAACATATACCAACATGCTTAGCTTGAGGATCCGGAGTGAAGTATCTCCATACTGTGAACTTCATGGACTGAGGGGTTCCTGAGGTGCTGCTACTACTGCTAATGGGGATAGATGTTGATGCAATTCTACTGCCACTACTACTAGGTGTTAAAGGTGCAGCACTTATAGCAGCAGCAGAGTCACTCGTCATATCTAACATTGTGGATGTTATAACCTATGTTGCTGTTGTTCTTTATGCTGCTGGGTACTTAACACAGGTGTGTGTGGCTGAGTAGGACTTGGACTTTGAAGATGCGATGATGCTGATGATAACTGATAAGGTGACTGTGTACTTCTTTGTTTTTCCAGGGTCAAACTTTCCAATGGTTTTCTCAAACAGTTTATAGACAGACACAGTGCTCCTTTTCAGTGGTGGAAGATTCAGCCTTTGTCTTTCTGCTAACTTTATTGCCATGTCACCATCCTCACTTGCAACTTAATCTGTATCTGAACAAGAGAAGGATGCTGGAGGGATATATTCTAGATCTGCATCATCATCAGTCATCGTTAGGTCATCCTCAGCAGCATCAGCATCACCTGCCAATTCTTTCTACTACCCTTATATTCTCTAAGCTTTTAGAGGTCTCAGACAGGAGGACAGATATTTAGGTGCTTGTTTGTCTCACTATCTGTTGCAACAGGTGATTCAGTTGCTACACCTTCCTCTATTATGCAATTGCAATCATCAACACATGAATGCGACTTGTTGTCGTCTTCAGTGTGTTCTTCTTATAAGCCTTCTTATATAGTTATTTTTTTGTACTGGCACTGGTGGTACTGGAGGTTTTGCTGGGACCTTGACAAACTGCATCCTCCCTTGGAGGAAAAGCATCATCATTATAATTTATTGCACACGTTGCAGCAACCATTGCTGCAGTCTGTTTTGAACTACTACTTCACCTCACATCCCTACAATGCTCCACCCTTCCCCATCCCCCTTATGTGTTTGCTGGACATTAGTCACCTACTCAGTGTGTCTTTACTTTACAGGACACAACACAACTGATGGAGTATGATGTGTTGCCTTAGCCCAGTTAGGTGTCTGTCACCCAATACATTTGGTTCTTTGTTTATTTATTTTTTTGTTTTATTCTTTTTAATTTTCTTTATTTATGTATTTATTTTTTAAAATTTGTCCACCCTGTCTTATCTCTGTCCAAAAAAAAAATTATAACCGAAAAACAAGATCTACAACTTCTTTCCCCAGACTTCCCCAGCACAGAGACAATAACAGCAAGATCAGCAAGGAAATAGGTCCCCAGCTGCCTGTGTCTTGCCAGTCAGTCACGTGGAATTTTGGGGTATTTGGGGTCAACCTCCTTCTTTCCTAAGTCTCCTCAGAGTGCCCCACTGACTCTCCAAATACAGAGAACAAATGCCATACCTAAAAGATTCCCTAAATTAACTTCTATTCCCCTATATTCTCTACCTCAAAAAACTTGCTGCTCTCTCCTCTTACAAACACAGAATGACATACTGTGAGAGCTTGACACCCTTTTATATGGCTGTAGAAAAGTAGAGAAAACTTTTGTGTGGTGGAGAAAAATGTTTCTTCCCATTGATTTCAATGCACAATAAGCTAGGCAAAAAAAGCAGAAAAACAGCACTTTTCGTGGAAAATTATTCGCCAAGCAGGAAGTGCCATTATTCACCAATTTCAGTTTGAGGCAAATATTTTCTCCTGTCCCTAGTTGGGAGAGCCAGGTCTCAGAAACAGGAAGTGGCTGTGAGTGGGAAGATAGGTATAGGGATAAGGTTAGGAAGAGCAGAGCTACTATGGGATGGGGGAGAAGGTAGGCATGGGAGGTTAAAAAATGGTGCTATGAGTAGGCTGTTTTGTGGGGTAATATAGAGGAGGTAGATGGGAAAATAAAATCTTAGGACAAGTGTTATTACAGGGAGGCATGTCAAAGTTCAATCCACCTCCAATTCAACTCCAATATAACTCCAATAAGCATTTAAAAGTAGTACTTCAGATGTTTGTACATCTAGCACAGGATATCCTTATACTGTTACAAACAGTCCAGATGATAGCAGTGATAGCAAATTAGCATAATAATAGATTGCAGACATACAGGCAGGATACAGGGCTCAGATTGCCAGGCGGTATGGAATGCCAGTCAGAGAAGTAAACATTGCTGATCCTATGTATAATCATTATAACCTAGTCCTCTCTACAGAAAAAAAATATTTAGCAGATACACTTACCTAATGACTTGTATTCATAAAATATTGGCCACATAAACTAGTCATTTGGTGCCAACTAGCATTCCAGTCCATTTAATCATAATAATAACTAGTGTAAAAGCCTGTGAACATGGGCCAAGGTCCGGGTAATGTTAACCCTTTGAGTGCCAGAGGGGTACGCAACTCATTGTTTTGCAATGCGTTGCGTACCCCTCTGGCACTCAAAGGTTTAAGAGGCTGCTACGCTACCTCACTGCTCCACGCAATGCAGACTTTCGTCGCCTCACTCACGCGATGCAATCACGCACAGTAGAGATTGCCTGAACGTGAGCAGTCTCTACTACACATGACTGCTGAATGCGGGCAGTCTTTACTGCGCATGACTGCATTGTGACAAACATCCTAACAAATTATTATATAGGATATGTTAGCACCCTGATGGTGGAAAGGTCTCTAATGCTTTGAAAAGCAATGTGTTGGATTCCACTCCAGCTTTCTCAGTTCAAGAATTTGATTATTAGGCTTCTATTAGGATTTCATGTGAAACTTAGGGTGGAATGCAAACTAAGCAGACATCCGTAATAAAGAAAAAAATCTAGCAAGCTGAGCCGAATGAGCGAAGAGGAGCATTTGGTTTACACACAGCAGATATGTTTGTCTGATGCCCCATCAGCATGATTCCATCAACCCTTTGAGAGCCACATCACAGTCCCTGCAAACAGCTTTGGCTGCATGTAAGCCAAACTCTGGTCTATGCTCATTCTGCTCAGCTTGCTAGACTTTTTTCTTTCTTGGGCATGTCTGCTTGGTTTGCAGGAAGAGCTCAGAATTGGCGATTTGTATGGGTTTACTTAGGATGTAACACACGTCTGGTGATCTGGCAAGTTCCCTTTGAGTTAAATGGGAATATTAACCCCTAGAATGTTAGAGAGGTCTCAAAGCATTGTGTCTGCACACTAAACAATCTCTCAGATAGTGTCATGTTCAGGAAGTTATAGGAAGGTATAGTGGAGGAATTCTAGAGCAAATGAACTGCATTATAAGGAACAAAGACATATTCCTATTGAACCCCTTGAATACAAGAGAGGTCTCCAAATTATTCCTTCTAAATGAATTAGAAACGGCTCCAGCATTCAAATGGTTAACTTACTGAGTGCCAGAGGGGAGTGCAACACATTACATTGCATACCCTTCAGGCATTCAGTTGGTTAAAACAAACTAAATCAATGGGAATTTTAGATTATTTTTTTTTTATTTGTCCCCTATGACTCATTTGGTTTGACCCAGAATTGCTTTTATACATGAGACTCTTTACTTTCTCTGAACTATGAAAAGGAACAACTCCCTAGAATCCTACTGGGATGTTTTTTTAGTTCAAAATATTTACAGCTTTAAAGCACGCATTTTGTAGCTTGTGTTTGTCTGAAAAGGAAAAAAAAAAGATATGTAAATGTTGAAGGCCGAGAAGGAGAACAGAACTGTAGGGCAAATGAATGCTATTACCGAGCTATTGTGCACAGTGCAATCTGCCCCCACCTTCACCAGACTCTCTTCATATTCCGCAGGATTCTAAAAACCCAATTTTAGTTTGTGCTTCCATCTCGCCTTTCATCTTTCTGTTTACAGCCAGAGTTACACGGTACAGCTTGTTTCCATTTGAACAGTGCCCGCTTTGAAAAATAACATTGCCAAGATGTTTCTGATGGGAATGGCTCACAGCTCAAGTGGCCCTACTGCCAGTTTGACATTTCGCTCTGCAATTTGATTATTTCCTGTATTCTTTTGTATCACTGGGTGAGCATTTCTTAAAGGAAAATGGAGTCACAGCTGCCTACTTAAAAGCAAAGCAAGAGAGAACCTTTGGAAAATGTGCCTGACTGCCTTTTGAGTATAGCAGCAGGCAGAGTGTGTGTCATGCAGTAGTCATACATTCATTCAGCAGCTACTGCTTCAAGGGCCAGCAGTCTTTTCTGTCTCACATTATTTAGATTTTCTAATCTGCAGGTGGGTTTTAAACTCTCAGAATCAGAGCTCTGCACCTGCTGTAGTAATGGCTGTCTAGGGAGCATCTTTATGAGTCTGAACAGATGTTTACCAGCCAATCCTGGTTGGCTTGGTGTCCTGTCCCATTGGCAGAAAGCAGTAAGAATGCAGAGGTGGGTTTCAGACTTCTGCAGCACTGACTCAGTAGGTGCTGCATTGTAAATTAAAAAGAAAACTGCTATAAAACAACATCCAGAACTCAAGTAGCCATGATGACAGTGTGGGTTGGCAAGGAATATCTTTTTAGAATACATACAGCACAAACAGCATAGATAAAGGTTATCAGAGTTTTTAAATATCATGATATACATTTCAGATAAGTCAGACGTTCAAAGTTCCGCCTGTAGAACAATTAAATGGAAACTTACTTAATGTCAAGTAAAACAAAACTTGGGCATTTTTGGAGCAAACAAATGGCACCATAATTAACAAATTAAAATTACAACAGATGCATTTGATTTAAATGGGGCTTTTAACCCCTTGAATGCTAGAGAGGTATCCAACACATTTCTTTATTCAAATCAGTAGGACATTAATTTCCTTTGGGCAAGTCTCTAAGGGTCTTATGTACATACCTGGGAACTCTCATGGTTTGACCCTGAGACTCAGGGTGAGAGAGTCCATTTCTACCTGCTATATGATCTGCATCACTTAACTGCTTCTTTATGGCAGTGACATCTCTGCTGTTTCATGTTAAAGGGATAGTAATCATTCACAATAAAAGCAGCTCCAATTAAACGTCATAGTATTTGGGCCGTGGAGAGTGTTATTTCAACGCTGTCCGAGTTGTAGTTCAAGAGTAATTGAATGATAAAGTATCCCCCTCCTACCTTTTACTGATGTAACACTGCTCACCTCAGAGTATCAAGACTATCCAGATGGCTCAAGGAAGCATTGCTCGGAGCCAAAAGGGACTGACAGTGCAGGCGCGCAGACATCACTATGGAAAGATGTCTGTGCTCCGTCCTGCCTGTCAGTCCCGGAGCAGTGGATAATTTGTGTTAATGAGGTAATAATTCTGGTGACTAGCATTACTGAGCAGCTAGTCACCAGATGAGGAATTATTTGGGGCCATCTTTGTTAAAGGTGGTAGTTCCACTTTAAAAGCATACCTTGGCAACCCTACCTTGGATGCTACAGGGGTCTCCAATGTATGTCAAAGAAATGTATTGGAAACTTCTCTAGTAGAACATGGTAATTGTAATGGGAGGCATGTGTTGAGGGAAAACAGGGAGGGTGTGTGCTGATAGGGGTAAAAGTAGATTGGGCGTGATGTGTAAAAAGAAGTTATCTATTATTACAGTTGTGCCGTAGAACAGACTGCGGGGGCAGCAGCAGAAGTCTCTGTGAGTCAGATGTGGCCCCAGGGCCACATGTTGCCCACCACTGCCCTATAACAAACAAATGAACAAACATAAAAGCTGTTACATAACCTGGGTTAAATCAACTGGTACAGTTTATATAAAAAGTCCACACAACCATATTGGAATTGCAGCTTTTGATAATGTCTGAAATAAAGACAATTCATGTTAGACCTTTTTCACCTTTTGTAAGACACTATAACTAATAATATTTAAGTGAAAAACAAATGAATCGAAAAATTGTTAAAATGAAAACTGACAATGCCTTGGTTGCACAATTGTACACACCCTTTATCTAATACTAGGTGAAAGCACCTTTTGCTTTGATGCTAACAATGTCTGTTTGGGTTGGTCTCTGTCAACCTAGCACACCTGGGTTTTGCAGTCTTATCCCACTTTTCTTTGAAGAAGGAGGGGATCTTCTGTACCCAGCCCTCTTTAGGTCAGTCCACAGATTTTCTATAGGATGGAGGTCCGGTCTCTGAGTGGGCCAATCCAACACATTGATCTTCCTTTTTGTAAGCCATTTCTTGGTTGATTTGGCAGTGTGCTTCAGATCATTGTCATATTAAAAGGTGACATTCTTCTTTATCGTCAGTTTTCTGGCAGAAGGCAGCAGATTTTAGCCATAATATCTTGCTATTACAATCTATTAATCGCCCCCCCCATCCTGACCAGAGTCCCTGTCCATACTAAAGAGAAGCAGCCCCATAGCATGATGCTGCCCCCACAATGTTTGACAGGAGGTATCGTTTTCTTTGGGTGATGTGATGTATTGGCTTTCTGCAAAAGTATCTTTTGGAATTAAGGCTAAAATGTTCTGCTTTGGTTTCATCAGACAATAAGACATTTTCACATTTGGTTTTGGAAGACTGAATGTGCCTTCTTTAAATTGTATATGGGCTTGGATGTTGTTTTTTGAGAGAAATTACTTCCATCTTTACACCCTACCCCTCAGCTCACATTTGTGGATAATACACAAAATGGTTGTACTACGTAGCCTCTCTTGTGAGCTTTTTCCTGGCCCAGTCATCAATTCTGGAGGGATGTCATAATATTTGCAATGTCATGGTGGTACCATATTTCCACCATTTCTTGATGATGGTCTTCACAGTGTTCCAGGATATATGTAATGCCTTCAGAATTATCTAATCCCTTAATAATGACAGTCCTGGAGAGAGGACTAAAGTATGCAGCCAAGAAACCTTCAAGACCTACAAGAATAGCTGATTTTATTTAGGGCTAGTTAGAATTAATTCAGTCGTTCAGGTGAAGAAAAATTACCTTTGTACACGATATTGAATGTGACTGGTTATTTCTAAACACTGTTACAACCTCCATTGTTGAGAGAGTGCACAGTATAAAACAAAGGTATTGATAATTTTTTATTTGTAATTATTTTTCTAAGACGTGATCCATTTGTTTTTCACTTAAATATAGCTTGTTATAAAATCGTATTCAAGTTGAAAAAGGTCTGACAGGATTTGTCTTGTTTTGAGCCTTTACAGCAACAAAAGCTGTAATTTCAATAAGGGTGTATAGACTTTTGATGTCCACTTTATATTAATTAGACAAACTGGACTGGACATAACAGCAATATATAAACTGATACATAAAGTGGCAATCATAAACCAGGTGCAATTGGTGACTTGTGCAGAAGCTTTGGGATTGTTTGTGATACAATGTCTCCCACAAGGAAGCACCCAAGATTAGTTTCACAGGCACCAAAAAGATGGAACTGGTGGTCAACATGAAGCCTTCCAGCTCTTCTGTACCACAGTTCACATCATCCTCAGCCAATCAATGGCTGGCTGGGGATTATGTGAGTTGTTGTCCAGAACAACTGGATGCTTGCAGGTTGCACAGCCCTACTCTGTAGGCATGAACCAGTCTAGAGCTCCCAAGATGGTTGCCACAGATCCTTTATACCAGTGGATCTCAACTCTTGTCCTCAGGACCCACTAACAGGCCAGGACTTAGGGATTTCTCTTCTAGAGCTCTAGAGCACAGGTGTGGTCATCAGAGGCTCATTCACGTTGATTAACTCACGTGTGCTCTAACAAGGAAATCATCAAATTCTGGCCTGTTAGTGGGTCCTGACGACAGGAGTTGAGAACCACTGCTTTATACAGTCCTTTGAGACATCTGGAAGAAAAGCTCTTTGTTGACCCCTTTAAATGCAAAAGAGAGATTCAATGCATTGATCATGTTTAGCATCCATGGGGTTAAATAAAGATATTTTATATTCTCTCACCCAGGTGTGTAAACAACATATGGTAAAGAATTAATGAATTGTGTGGCGATTTAATCAACTTCCCCTGCTAGGTGGTCTTGGTTATTACCAGGTAGATGTTCGGTTTCACGTGTAAACCAGGTAGAATATATGCTGCCTATTGATTCCATTTCAGATCAAATTATGTTTATGCAGCTTTTTTAATGTGTTTGCCAATTCATGTCTGTGCTTTCTTCCTATTGGTAAGCAGTTGCTATGGTAACACAGTTGTGATTGGCAGTTGCAATAGTGTGTTTGGTCTTTTTTCTTGCCCTCCTTACTCTTGAATAAGGACCTTGAGCTAATGAAAACTTTGAAGGGGGTACAATATCCAGCAAAAGCTTTAATATGAGCTTGATATAGTTTGATTACAAGATGTTTCGAAAATACATACATACATTTACAGAAACACTAACATAAGGCTGGGCCACATCTATGAAGTCAATAGTGTAGCAATTTTAGGGTCCAATAACAGCACTGTAGGGAACCAGAAAAAATGATTGATTGAAATGAGGCTTTTATCCCCTTGAATGATAGTGATATCACCAATTCATTGCAAGCACAATTAGAAATGATACAGAGTTTTATCCAACAAAAAACAAGAACAAAAAAACATTGATTGAACAGAGGATTGCTTTAAACAAAAAAATACACCCCTCTCCTCACAAAACAATGGAAATCCAAAGGCAAGAAATGCGCTTTAAAGCTAATGTTACAATACTTACTTTATAAGACCATGAGATGTCTAATACAGTTTGGAGAGAACTTCAGCTCAATGACCCCCTTGATTTTCTCGCATTGATTACATGTCAACTAACCAACAATGTACTGCTGGTTGTTGAGTTTAACCCTTTGAGTGCCAGAGAGGTACAGAACACATGGCATTCAAAGGGATTTCCTGTCCAAACTGTAATTGGTATTTCTCTGTCGTCCAATACAGGTTACTGGTAACTCAGGGTAGGCGATCCGCCCCATTATTTGTAGGCAGGAACAATTCTAGAATTGTATGCAGGGGGTGGAGCCTACCTTCCCTCCTTGACTGCAGCTAGCCAACCAGATCCAGAAAGATTTGTTCCTTGGTGAAGATAACAGAGGCAAGAGAACAATTCTGCTACATCTTTAGAAGTTTTTTATTTTTCTGTTAGAAATGGAATACCACCATTAGGCGGATTACCATAACTGACAATGCCCTTAGATGTGGCTAGTTCAGTGACCAGGTGCTTTTTGTGGACCTTAAGCCCTGGGGGGAAAATCTTGGCTACAAGTTATTTCCTTAGGAGTTGCCCACCGAGGCTTCTTCTTTAAACATGGCAATCTAAAGACAGAAGATCTGCAGGAAAGGTGAGCAACCCTTTGAGTGCTGCAGGTCCACATGTCCCTCAGTGCCCCTCCACACAGGGGTTTTTCATTTGGAGTTCCTATTGCACACTCCTGCACTCATTGGGTCTATCTGTATGTCTGTTGGGTGTTTGGAGCAGGTTTATGTGGTATTTAACCCTTTAGCTGCTGGGTTTTTTTGCATTAATTTGGGGGGGTTTCTAACACATTTCCTACTGGTTCAGTGTTTTTGGGTATACTAACATGTTCTAGAGATGTTTCATGTCTTTTAGTTTTACACTTTCAATTTTGTAAAATTTGAGTTCAGGCGAGCTTTACCACATAGGCGCCATTGCGCCATTCACTCCTATGGGACTGTACAGTTTGGGACATATCTCTGCAACTGTTTCACCTAGCGACTTCAGAGATGGCTCATTTTACTTGTCTGCCCTTTCGCTATCATCTGGTTCATGTTTCTAGTGCGTTGGGGGGCTCAGGGGGCTTCGGGCACTGTTAGGAGTGCTTTTCTGGGAAAACTACATTTCCCATGAGCGCTTGCTTCGTGCACTCATTTTGTGCTCTTTCCAGAACGAGTACCCTATGCAGGACTTGGACTTTCCTTCTTTCCTTCTCTTCCTTCTGATTAACCCTTCGCCTGCCAGATAAGTCTATTTTAGCGATTTCTAGGGTGAAACTTTAATCATATACACTGTAATTGGGTAATTTCTCATACAGTAAGTTTATTGACACTGTGAGAATGTCTATACCATTGGAGCTTGGGGCCAAACCTAAGACTAAGGATGCAGGGGTTTCTGTATCCCCTATTGCGCATTGCTCTTCCTGTCATTCAGGGTTACCTAGAGAATTCTCATGTCATTTATACCCAGCATGTTCTGATGTCCCTGAAAGTCTCCCAGGGACCGCCAGCCATGCATTAGAGTCAGTTTGGGTGCAAGAGTTAAAGACTGCTACTAGGGACCTTAGGTCCACTTTGCAACTATTTTCATCCCAGTTACAGAGGGTCTTTCATTCTTGGCAGACCCCCTCCTTCATCAAGTCTTCCCTGCCAAAGCCTCAGGGTGTACCTGACGTGTCAGATTCCTCTGAAGAGAAACTGCTGGTGGATTCAGATGTTGAGGCATTTTCTGCGGTGGGCTCCGCTCAGTTTTTTGGGGACCTTTTGAGGCTGATCCTGAGCCCTCGGCTGAAAGCCTGATCAGGGCTGTTTTAAATACTCTAAACATTCCCTTAGTGCAGGAGGTTCCTTCTGATCCTCCTGATGTCTTTCAGGAGCCTAAAAAGCCCCTTACTTGCTTTCCACCTAACCCCACTCTTGACCGCCTTGTGTCCAAAGAGTGGAAGTCTCCGGACAGGAAACCTTCTGTCTCCAAGAAATTTGCCAAGCTTTATCCCTTTTCTGAGGCTGCACTTGCTCAGTGGGTTCATCCTCCTAAAGTGGATGCTCCTATCTCTAGGCTCTCCAAGTCTACTAAATTGCCAGTGTCTGATGCGTCTGCTCTAAAGGACTGGACTGACAAGAAACTTGAGGTCTCCCTCAAGTCCATCTTTGCCACTGCTGGTTCTGCCATGTGTCCAGCATTCGCAGCAGCATGGGTGAACCGGGCCATTGCAGTCTGGACTGAACAGCTCACTCTTTTTGTCTGTCAGGGTGCTCCTACTTCGGATAAGTTGTGCCTCCTTGTCAACATTTCTGAGGTGCAGCACTATGTTTCTGCTGCCCTATTTGATGCCATCCATTTGGTGGCTAGGGTTTCCACAATGTCTGTGGTTGCCAGACAGGCTCTTTGGCTCAAGATCTGGTCTGCTGATAATACTTCTAAGAAAGCATTGCTCTCCTTGCCTTTTCAAGGCACTTCTTTGTTTGAGCCAGATCTGAAGGACCTGATCAGTGAAGCTACGGGGGGTAAGAGTACACTTCTACCCTTAGTTTCTAGGAAAAAAACACCTCTTAAGCGTAACCGGTATTTTCTTTCCTTTCAGAATGAGACTGAGAATGAATCCAGCAAACCAGATGGTTCCCACAACTCTGTGTACCTCCTCCAAACCCAAACAGCAATGGAAGCCCAGAGTCTCCTCCAAGTCCAAGGCTTCCAAGCCTTCTTCGGCATGACTCACCGAACCCGGATCCACACTCGGTTGTGGGTGGTCATCTGAGTCACTATCACAGCATTTGGGGGATATTCAGTGACGGACCCATGGGATTTACAGGAGGTGATGGAAGGATGCAGGATCCCTTTAATCTCTCTTCCTCCCTTTCATTTCTTTCCGTCTCAAATGCCTCCAGGTGCAGAGAAACGCCGTGTGTCCAAGGGCGCTGTTCAGTCTCTTCTGGACAAGGACGTTCTAGAGCCGGTTCCAGTTCAGGAGAGAGGTATGGGTTTTTACTCAAACCTCTTTGTGGTCTCCAAGAAGGACGGCGGTTGTCTTCCCATTTTAGATTTAAAGGATCTCAATTCCTTTGTGAGCCGGACTCATTATCACCAGGAGTCTCTACGAACGGTGATTGCTGCCGTGTCCCCAGGGGAATTGCTTGCATCTCTGGATTTTCAGGACACATACTTACACATTGCCATTCGGCAGTACCTCCGATTTGCCTGTGACCGGGAACATTTTCAGTTCTCGGCTCTTCCATTTGGTCTGACGACAGCTCCCCAGGTCTTTACCTGTGTCCTGAGAGCCTTAGTGTCCATCCTCCTCCAAGACAGCATCAGAGTTACTCCATACATGGACGACCTGCTTCTGAAAGCCCCTTCTACAGAACTTCTTCATCAGCAGGTTCAGCAGTGCATTCATGTTCTCATCAACTTGGACAAATCAGATCTTATCCCATCCCAGCATCTGGTCTTCCTGAGCCTCCTCTTCGATACCCAGAAGAACATGGTGTTTCTCACAGACGAGGTGGCTCACCAGATCAAGCACAAGATTTCTGCGATACTGGCTCAAGATCCAGTTCCAGCCAAGAAGCTGTCATCTCTCGTGGTGAAATTCATTTCCACCATAGAGACAGTACCGTTTGCCATGGCACGCACCAGGGAACTCCAGCGGTTTGTGATTCAGGTGTGCAGGGGTCAGCCGAACTGTCTGAAGACATCGGTGTCACTTCCTCTTCATGTAGAACTGAGTTTATCTTGGTGGCTCAATCTCTCCAATCTGCTGAAGGGCAGGTCCTTCCTAGTTTCCTTCTGGATCACGGTGACGATGGATGCCAGCCTCTCCGGATGGGGAGCGGTCCTGACTCACCTGAGTGCACAAGATCGGTGGTCTCAGGAAGAATCTCTCTTTCCCATCAACGTGTTGGAACTTCGGGTGATATTCCATTCCCTTCGTCATTGGACTCCCCAGCTGAAAGAATGCCCAGCCTGGGTAGAGTCCGACAACGTTACGGCCATGGCTTACAACAACATGCAGGGCAGAACAAAAAGTCTCACCGCTTGGTTAGAGATCAAGGCTATTTTGTCCTGGGCAGAAGAACATGTTCCTGCCAAATCCGTAGTACACATTCCTGACATAGTCAATGTCATGGCGGACATCCTCTGTTGTCACACAGTGGACAGCGGAGAGTAGGAGCTGCACCCAGAGGCGTTCACCCTCATTGTTCAGAAATGGGGTCTTCCTTACATCGACCTGATGGTGACAAGACACAACAGGAAGGTTCTGAGGTTCTGCTCTCGATGAAGGGACCCACTAGCTCTGGTGGTGGATGCAGTGTCCATTCCTTGGTTATTCCCTCTGGTCTACATCTTTCCTGCCCTCCCAATGTTGCACAGGGTGTTATGGAAATTATGACTGGAGCATTGTCCAGTCATTCTGATTGCTCTGTACTGGCCTTGTCAAGCTTGGTTTCTGGAGCTTCTGGATTTGTCAGTGGCGGAGCCATTCTGGCTCCCTTGACATCTGGATCTTCTTCTACAGGGTTACCTGTGGAAGGAGGATGTCCATCGTCTAGCCTTGACGGCTTGGAAATTGAATCCTCAATATTGAGGAAGAAAGGGTTTTCTTCTGGTGTGGTGGCTACTATGCTCAGTGCCCGCAAACCTGTTTCTTCCAAAATCTACATTGTGTCTGGTCAACCTTCCTATCTTGTTATCTTGACAAGGACCTGTCTCAAGAATTTGATCTGCCTATGGTCCTGGGTTTTTTGCAGGACAAGGATAAGGGCCTCAGTCTGAGTTCCCTTAAAGTTTAGACATCTGCTCTCTCTGTTTTCTTTCAGAGGCGCCTTGCCATCCTTCCAGATGTCAAGAATTCCTTCCAGGGCGTTTCTCATACTCATCCTGCCTTCAAGATTCCTGCTGCTCTATGGGATCTTAACTTGGTTTTGGGCATTCTTCAGCGCCCTCCATTTGAGTCTTTTGATACTATACCTCTACGCCTGTTGACGTGGAAAATGACTTTTCTCCTGTCGATTGTATCTGTCCGTCACATTGCTGAGTTACATGCTCTGTCATGTAAACCACCCTATTTGGTGTTTCACAAGGACAAGGCGGTGCTTCACACCTCTCAGGAGTTTCTCCCGAAGGTGGTTTCAGAGTTCAACATCAATCAGGAAATTGTGGTGCCCTCTTTCTGCCCTGACCCCACCTCTGACAAGGAGAATGATCTTCACTTATTAGACATGGTGCTTTGTCTCAAGTTTTACGTACATCGCACTGAGTCTATCAGGCAATCAGACGCATTGTTCGTCACTCCTGAAGGTCCTAGGGCAGGAAAACCTGCATCCAAGGTGACTATTGTTTCTTGGATCAAGTCCACTATTCGTTAGGCTTATGAGCTGAGGAAGAAGCCTGTCCCTTTCAAGGTCACGGCTCATTCTACTCGATCTATTGGGGCCTCTTGGGCTTAGAAGAATCAGACCTCTGCTGATCAGTTGTGCAAGGCTGCCACCTGGTCGTCTGTGCACACCTTTTTGAAGCATTACCGTGTTTATGTACTGGCATCGGCTGGCGCCAGCTTTGGGAGGAAAATCCTGAAGGCAGTCTTGCCTCTCTAGGTGTTTCACTTTTGAGCCCCGTTGGCTCTAGTTCAGTGTGCTGAACAGGTGTTTTTACCCCTGTTCAGTGTCTGTTGACACTTCACTGTTTGTTGGGCTATCTCTGATCTGATGGTTCATATCTGCTCTGGTGACTTTGGGGGCCTTGTGCCTGGTCCTTGCCTTACTTCCCGCCTCTGGGAAACTCAGTGGTTGGACATCCCAGAGTTACCAGTAACCTGTATTGGACGACAGAGAAAAGAGGATTTTAGTCTTATCTGTTAAATCCTTTCCTCTTAGTCCATACAGGTTACTGGTCTCCCACCCTGTCAAGGGACCATGCTTGGCTCTCGTGTGGCAGACCGTGGGGGTCCTTCGGGGTCATGCTCATAGGAGCCTTCTTTCCCTTCACTATCTAGTCAGTAGTTAGTGTCTCAAATCTTTCTGGAGCTGGTTGGCTAGCTGCAGCCAAGGAGAGAAGGTAGGCTCCACCCCCTGCATACAATTCTAGAACTGTTCCTGTCTAAAATGAAAGGGGTGGATCGCCTACCTAGAGTTACCAGTAACCTGCATGGATTAAGAGAAAAGGGTTTAACAGGTAAGACTAAAATCCTCTTTTCCCTTCTTTTGCTCCAGTGAGTGCGAGCTATAACTTCAACTTTAGGTTACAGTATGAGCTGCCATCGAACACTTGAAAATGATCCTCTGCAATTACGGTTGCTCTGTACATTATGAAGAACTATTAAAGGAGAAAGTAACAGCTCCTACGCCCAACTTACCTTACTTACCTTACTAAGGCCAGAAAATTCACTAGGCCATTGATTCAATAGCTAATCTTAAAGTGAAACTGTTACTTTGTAACAAATAATTAATTTTGAAAGAACTTTCAAAATCAACTGTATTTATGTTAGTATTTTTTTTTATTTAGTTTAAGATATTTGAGATATTTAGCTTGATTTATTTGTCATTGTATGCAAATGTGGCAGGCACATCTGTCAGATTCTAACATTCCATATTGTACTCCATCCCAGCTGCCACTTCCTGCTGGCCAGTACTAGCTGATTTGCATACAAGGACAAATAAATAAAGCTAAATAGTTAACCCTTTGAGTGCCAGAGTGGTACGGAATGCATTGAAAATCAATGCATTCCTTACCACTCTGGCACTCAAAGGGTTAATAAACTATTGTTTGAAATATGAAACAGGTTAATTAGAAATATCTTTCAAACCCACTTATTTGTTACATAGTGACAGGGGTGTGTGCAATGCATTTATTTGCTTTCTACACCTTTCTAGTGCTCGAAGAATTGAAACTTTTCCTACATTAGGCACAGCCTAAACATGCATGTTATGTATTTTAACCCTTTGCAAGATTTGTAACAACAAATTGTAAAGCAATACCTTCTACACCTCTGCTTTACACCCCTTATTGATTTGTGCAGGCAGTAATGGGCTTTCTGCTCTTCAAAGAGTGCAGGAGTAACTGGCATTTTCCTGTGCAGGATGACTGACTAAATAAATACATAACTGAGGCTCACTTCACTTGTTTGTGGTAAATGAAGGTGCTGTGGTACCACTGATGTGACTCATGACTCTACCTATATATGGAGGTGCTGCAGTACCATCTCTATACCCAGTGACACTCTCATGTGACAGACAAGTGCCTGTGTGTGTCTCTTTAAGGCAGCTAGGGGGAAGTGGGGGACATGTTTAAATCTAAACTGACAAACAAGCTGTTATATCGGGATGCAATACAACATTGTTCCTATATTTCAAGCTCTTTTCAATTTTGCTATGGTCGCTGCAGAATCCACATCAGAATATAAGAAGAAGACATGCATTGAATTGGTATATATGTGCAAGACAAGTGCAAAATGGAGTCAATAGTGAGTGACTGGATACAGAGCCTAAAGTATTAACCCTATGAGGGACAGAGGGGTCAGGAATGTGTTGCGTACCCCTCTGGCACTCAAAGGGCTAAAGAAAAGTGCGTTTCTGGAAGAGGTGCATTTCTGAAGAAAAAAAAAAACACCACCGCCATAGGGGAGTAGTGAAATTTAGTCTTTTAACCCCCTGAATGCAACAGGAGACCCCTCTCATATTCAAAGGGTTAAAAGCCCCATATAAGTGTATGTGAAGTTTAATTTGTCCCCTATGATGCATTTCTTTTGTTTGTAAGGTCTGCAGTACCCAAGTATATTATATATTTATATACATACACACACAGACACACACACATGAATATGTAAATAACTTTGCACAAAGAAAAATTACAAAACAATAGTTTTTTTTTTGCTGTTTACACTCCCTTGTGATTATCCCTTTTGAATGTCAGAGACATATCCAGCAGAATGTGATGGATAACTCTCTGTCACTAATAGGTTTAAATGACAATCAAATTGACTGTACTTTTATTTATTTGTTTAATTCTTTATTTTTCATCTTCACCTATTTGTATGCACTTTAATATCTGAATTTGTTATCAGTGAAATTTCTGTAACAGACTGTGAAAGCAGGGAGAGTGCAACATTGTAAAAAATTACAACGTAAAAAGGACAGAGAAACGATGTAGAAAAGTCTTCCGCTACAGCATAGAAATCACTGAGAGCTGCAGAAAGACTGCAGCATTGTATAAAGATCTTTGCTTTCACAATCCCCAAGAGAAAGAGCTATAGATATAGTGAATAAGGATGCCCAATGTCAGGGACATAGAAGTGAAAAAAATAGGCATGCACTTGCAGAATACATAAAGTCGAAAGCAATGTTGACTGTCACTTTTAAACCTATGAAACGTCAGTAACAGCAACCACAAGGAAATACATGTTTTTATTAATACAATTTGTATTTATCATGCTTTATTTGTAACAGCCTCATAACATCACAAAGGGTTAAGTGATGCACTACAGGGACAGATGGAAAAAGAGAAACTAATTTTCTCACTTTCATCTTTATTACATAAAAATCACTTGAACAAACAACTCCAAGTGTTGTGTAACAATAAAACATATGGTATTGTGTTACTGTCTCCCACTGGCAGTTTCGGCACAGGGTAGAAGTACAACATGAATCCACACTGACTGTAACCCATTCACTGCCAACACTGTCGTCCAGACATAGTATATAAGTGACTGCTGGGTAGAGGGAGAGGAGGCTAAGGTTCTTCTTGAGATAGCAAATGAAAAAAAACAACAAATATCTACATCTGACAATTACATTTCTGTCTGTTATGAGATTGTTATTACAGTTATGGAGGTGCGGAAGTTGGCTTTTCCTCCTTTCAGGCTCTTAGACTAAAAGGGACTATATACCTCCTTTCCATGGAAATTTCCATCGGGAGGAAATGCAACCAAAACGTACCTCTGGAAGAAGTAAAACATTCCACTAAGGTGTTTTCATGATGAGGTCTATGTTGCCACATGGAGTTCTTGTGTCTCTGCCTCACAATAATAATGTTCCAATGATGACAACATGATGTACATGTTATTACAAGTTCACACAAAGGCACACACACACACTCACACCTTGCTGCTGTGCAGAAGAGGTCAGCAGGGGAACATTCCCATGGGAACTTCATCAGGAGATGGGACACCGGATTTTCTGCCAACTTCCTCCTCTTGTACACTATTCTGCACATCTATAATGATATTGTCCCAGACTAGCACTTCAATGGCGTTTAGATATGAATTGTATGAAATGAATTTGTGTCCACAGGAGAAATGGAGTTCCAACCCTTGTTGTTTGTCAGCAGTAGTCAATTTGTGGATATACAGCAATTTCCATCATCCCCAAGCAGACTGTGCTGTTCTCTTGAAAGTACAATTATAAGAAAGCAAAAGATAAGAAACACAATTCTATTTATCCAAGGGTTTCAATTTCATATTTAAATGAATACAGATAAATAAAAAAAATAGAAAACAGGTAATCACTGGTGCAGTAGGTCTGATCACAAAAGAGAACAACAAACTGTCAGTTTCCTACAATGGCTAAGAGAAATGCTTATGCTACTCTCAGCCAAATTTGCCTCTGGGATAATACTTTAAATAACTACCCCAGCACAGATCAGCTGCCAACCGTAGACCTCCAATCCATTCATTAATCCAATAGATGACGGCAAATGTTGAAACACAAAAACAGTAGACTACGCTAATTATGTCTTATCAACAATACTAAAACACTGTTTATTTTAATATATGTATTGCTATAAAATGTCCGTAGGCAACGTATTCCCATAAATGATGGTGTTGTGTTGTTAAGGCACTATTGGCACCTTCTATTGGTTTTGTATTTCTATTAAAATCAATGGATCAGCAGTTGGTTTGCCACAGAATTGGCCATGTTTTCCTTTCAGGATGAAGCCCTTAGCATTTATAAAATTATACATTTAAGTTCATCCTTTATAACATTGTATTACATTACAAACCTATACAAACAAATATTTGCTTGTCTTTGTTCATAACTGCTGCAAAATTCCTTATTTCTTTGAATGTTGTTTTCAAAAATAGGTCATCATGTAGTAGTGTTAGATATGGACTTTTAACCCCTTAACAACCCTTGACAGTCATAGCACATCATGGGTAGATCTGACTTAACGACCCATGATGTGCTATGACCATCATGAAATTCTGGGCTCCCCCCACGGCTGCACGCCATTCAGGGATTCCGGAACCAGAAACAAAGAAAAAAAAAAGGTATGTGGTCCTTAAGTGTCGGCCGTGTGTGCTCGTGGCCGGTCCTTAAGTGGTTAAACCCTTGGATGTTGGAGATTCTTCTAACACAGTGGTGGGCCCTCCAACTCCTGCTGATCTACAATATTTATCATCCTCAGCTGTTGCTGGACTATAACTCCCATCAATGGAGGATGATGAGTTTTGTATTCCAGCAGCATCTGGAGAATGTCACTATGCCCACTACTGCTCTAACACATTGGGGGAGATTCACTAAGTGGTGATAAAGAGGTGATAGAGTGGAGATACCTTCTCCAGTTTATCACTTCTCCAATTCTTATGTTATTCTATGGACCTATGCACTAAAATGTCTTCAACATTGGAGATCTTAGTGAATATGCTCCATAGAATAACATAGGAACTGGAGAAGTGATATTACTGTATAAGTCATCTCCTTTTATCACCTCTTTATCACCGCTTAGTGAATCTCCCGCATTGTGTCTTAAGCACAAAAGAAAGGAGGCACAATTATAGTGTAACTCAGCTATACTATATGAGACAATCGAAACTCACCATTGATTTAAATAGCCATTTATAACCCTTTTAATTGTAGAGAGGTCTTCAATGCATTGTGAAGCAATGTTTTAGAAACCTCACTATCATTCAGGAAGTTAAAATCCCTCATTTAAATCAATTGGAATTTGGTAAATTGTTGGTAACATTCATGGAGAAGTTGGTTTGCTCCTCTCTTTTTGTTCTTAAGTTCATTGTTTCTTAAAGCTTTGGGGATATCTCTAGCATCAAAGTGGTTGAAAACTACAGGAGCCCCTATTTAAGTCCTTAACTGATGCATCATTTTTAGTTTCCTTCTCATTTGTCTTCTTTTTTTACATCCGCTTATTGTTTTAATCCCGTAGGAATTTGAGCTACTTTGCTACAAAGAGCAGTCCTTCAGCTGTCATACTGGACCTGTGGGAAGCAAGACATCCATACGATGGAAACCTGGATTCTTTGGCCTGTGCACTGGAGGAGATAGGAAGGACACAAAACAAACTCTCACTGGTAACAGAGACTCATGCAGAAGAACCAGACTTCAGTTACAGCTGTCAGAATGGCCTTTGAGAACATATGTTTGCCCTGGCCTGTTGAGGCCAGTGTTTAAAATTGGATTCTAGCCCTTTTTGATAGGGTGGATAGGCGTGTATGAAGGCAATGACAGATTGTTTGTTCCCTACTTTGGACAACAGATATGGCCTTATGGTATAAAGACAAGGGGACTCAAGACGTCTTGCTTCTGTATGATTCAACCATGCAACATTCATTAAAGGAACCTTACTTGTGCAAAAAAGGTTTTCAGAAAAAGCCATCCACTGGTGGGGAAAATTTGGATGTCTAGATGTGTAGACTCAAAACAACTTCCCTTTTCCTGTGGTCTATAAAAGACATACCTTTAAAAGAATGTGATCTTTGGTTATGTAAATCAACTGTTTAAGGTCAGAGGGAAATAAAAGAAATTGATTTCCGTATAGAAAGGACATGGTAGACTGTGTAGTCATGCTAAGTTGCCCGCTCTGTGTACAGCTTCCTCAAGCTGCTTTGCCTTAGAGAAACTAGAATGCAGTAGCCAACATGTGAGAGATTGCCTGGCATGTTGATGTTGTGTGGTGTCCCTGCTGGACTGTAATCTGTCAAACAACTCAACTTGCCAGAATGAATTTGTCAGCTGTTGTATGGTGTTAGAGCTGACAGTAATGACAACTACTGTAGGAATTTCATTCCTTGTTGGTATATATTCCTTTGTCAAAAGAATTTTGAGACAGTTGGAAGTGTATTTTACAGTATGTTCAAAGGGGTGGACCCCCCCTCAAAAAAAATACAGCAAAAGAGTAGAGATATAATATTAAACCAAACTAATCCATAGCGAGTGCCTGTCTCACTCAAAATATTGGTGTGCCCCATTGCCATTTTGATGTCACACAAACCACTAGCAATAGGAGCTCTGTGTGAAGTCACTTTCCCCAGGTCACTGCAAGGGTTTAAACTGAGGCTAAATTCACATTGTTTGAACACAGTGGCCCATGTGTATAAAAGCAAACTCACTGCGAGGATTTAAACTCAGGCTAAATTCACATTGTTTGAACACAGTGGCCCATGTGTATAAAAGCAAACTCACTGAGATGATTTAAACTGAGGCTACATTCATGTTGTTTGGACACAGTGGCCCATGTGTATAAAAGCAAACTCATTGTGATGATTTAAACTGAGGCTAAATTTATGTTGCTTGGACACAGTGGCCCATGTGTATAAAAGCAAACTGGAGTTATTCTCGATTAAACCACCTGCACCATTTTGGACACAAATAAAATAGCTGAATTCACTTGGGCTTTTTCAACCCCTTGAATTCTAGAGAGGTCCCCAAAACACTGTAAAGCATTCAAGGGGTTAAAAAGCTCAATTAAAGTTCATGGGAATTTAGGAATTTTTGCTTGTCCCCTATGGTGCAGTTGATTTACCCCAGAATATTCTATGTGCTAAGGCATAGTGAATAGCTGGACTTCCAGCTGTTAAGGAATAAACTCATATCATCCTCATTCAACTGTAAGTTGGTTCGATATGATGGTAGTTGCAATGCCTAAAAGACTGATGTCCAACAACTAATTATCCCTGTGTTAGAGTATCAAATACTCTGAAACTCATTGGAAGATGCAATATAGATTTTCAGGGATCAAATGAAAACTAGACCCCTTGGGTACCAGAGATGCTTGCCTCTAATGCATGGTTGGGCAGTGTGAGGCTCTCCAGCAGCTGACAGTCTATAACTCCTATCATCATTCCACCAACAGCTGGTGGTGAATAATGGAAGTTGTAATCTAGCAGCAGCAGCAGCAAAGTCTCCAGTTGCTCAAATGAAAAGTGTTCAGGTTCACTCCAAGAGCTAGTAACAGTCCAGGATTTAAAGATTTTAATGTTTGAGCACATGTGTATGAACCACTGAGTAACTCACTTGTACTTAATCAGGGAAATTCATAAGCCCTGGCCTGTTGGATCCTCTTGAGGAACGAATTTGGACACCCCAGCTAATACATTTCAAAGCAATTCATTGAAGACTAATCTAGCTTCCAAGGGCTTAAATCATTCACAGTCTATGGATACCTGGTTGTCTGGGTGGACAGTTACATTCAATGTATGAAGGGTCCTAGTCAAGTTATTTTAATTTGACGTAAATTGCTAGACAGTGTGTTTCTGATGGCTGTGTTTTTTTCTTGACAGACATAAAGGAAATAAAATGAGACAATCTTGGGTACAGAATGTGTTATATACCACTTTAATATGCCTGTTAGTAACCATTTTATGCTGACAATATACAATTAAGTATGACACTTGAAGTTGGTAGAGAAACCAAGGGCATTAACAGAACAGTCTTGAACACATAATACACACACGGACTACAACACATATATATACACACATACAGTAGAACATGTATACACACACACCCTAAAACATGATTACACAGATACAGACACATATGTTTTAGAACAAAAATACATACATGTTCACAAAAACAAGCATACATGCAGTAGAGTACACACACACACATACATATAACACTAGACCATGCATTCACACATACACCAGAACATGAATTCACACATACACTAGAACATTCATTCACACATACACTAGACATTCATTCCCACATACATTCCACTCCCATATGAAATTAATAGTGTATACAAACCTCACACTCAGGAAGACTTTAATGATCATTCTTTCAAATAAAATGTCCCAAAAACCTCATACATAGTTAATAAATAAATAGGTTACTATCCCTTCAGGATATAAAATGAATTAAGTTGTTCTATATTTTAGATCAACGCTGCAGAATAAGTTGGAGCTATATAAATAAAGAATAAGAATAATATTATTGTCAATGTAGTATTGCAATCATCAGAATTTGAGCTGACTTGGGCCATTTATTAGTAACACATTTCAATAATCACTGGGTACTTTAAGATGATGGGCTTGCCTAAACTTTGTTAAGGAAAATGCCACATTGCCCTCTCACTGGCGAATGCATACTTGGTTATTTAAAGGGGAATAGTGCTGCCAGGTATAAGTGGCTCTTTATTTAATAGAAGGACAATTAAGTTCTAGATAGATAGCGAGATAGATAGATAGATAGATAGATAGATAGATTTTATATATATATATATATATATATATATATATATATATATATATATATATATATAGTATACTCCAATTGAAAAAAGAACTCTGTATTATGCAGATCAACGTTTCGGCTACATTGCAGTAACCTTCATCAAGGATGAAGGTTACTGCAATGTAGCCGAAACATCGATCTGCATAATAAACGTTGTTGTCACTATGAGCAAAGTCCTGAGAGTACTTTTTTCAATTGGAGTATACTCTGCAATTTTTGGCTGAAATCATAGCACCCAGGCAGTTGACTTTAGCGGCGTGAGTGCTTCTCAATTGACTTTTATATATATATATATATATATACATATATATATATTTATATATATAAAGGGTACCTTTATTACAAGTAGATACACTTAATATAAATGCACTTACAGATGCTTGTAATATAACAGCATATTGCCCTCCGGGGCCTGGTCCACACTCCTCTTGAGCTGGACTCTCCACCTTTGGTGCGTTCTTATACTGGATGCTCCAGCGTAACCAAATGCTTCAGTATAACTGAATGCTAGATGTTACAAAATTTCTACAGAGCTTAAGGATCCGATACTCACATATACTTTTCCACAGTCCAAGGATTTGCATTGTTTTAGGTAGTGGGAAACCCCAGAGGAGTGGAGTGCCTAAGAGGGGAACCATATACTACGTTTGTCCAAACCCCATTTGTACAGCGGGCTCAACTGCCTGCTTACTCAAGGGCATTATAGCACTCCCTAATGGGGCCCCCGTATATACACATACACACACACACACACACACAGCAGATTAGTTAATATAATAAAGAAATGTATTTAATTTACATGAAGACAAAATAATGCTCTATCAATCTACACCACATCCTTATTTAAATATTATAATACTAGTTGAAAAGCCTGTTACATGGGCCACAGTGCCACTGCCACTCGGTGCGAGGCAGCCATGCACAGTAGAGATTGCCCATGCCACGGATGATACTGAGCTTGACACTCCGGCGCAGGCAGTCTCTACTGCGCATGACTGCAGAACGCACACCAGTCTCTACTGCGCATGACTGCATCGTTACACCCGTTTTAGCGAATTATTATATAGGATTATAAAATGCCATTGTTAAGGGATAGCGTTCAAATAGTCAAACAAATGCACATACAGTATAAAAATGTGCGTGTTTGTGGCTGACATTGATGTAACAGGTATAACTGTAAAAATCCTGGGGAAAACCAACTGACCATAGGTGATAAAAATTTTCATTCATTTAAAGGGTTCAAAGTGTTAAATACCCTTCTTAAATCAATTGATATTTTGATCATTTTAATTTGTTCCCTGTGATTTGCTCCAGTTACACCAGTTCTGCCTAGTACATTAACCTCAATACAGAGGCTGTACTCCAGGGTGTTCACCAAGCTGTATCATTGTTTAATGCAAGGGATAGCTAACCCTGGTCCTCAGTAGCTAACAACAGTGCATGTTTACAGGATATTCCAGCAGGAGCACAGGTGGCATAATTAGTGTATTTAATTAGACAGCCTGTACACATTGAGGGATAACCTGAAAACATGCAGTATTGTTAGCTCTTGTGGACCAGGGTTAGCTATCCCTTGCATTAGTTCATACAAGCACTCACACTTTATTACCCATTAGACTTTAACCCCTTAATGACCGGCGCAGTGCGGTCAGTTAAGGACCACGGAGCATTTTTTTTTTGCTCCTTCCGTTTCTGGTCTCTCCGAACGGCGTGCAGCCGCGGGGGAGCCCAGAATTCCATGACAGTCATAGTACATCATGGGTCGTTCAGTCAGATTTACCCATGACGTACTATGACCATCAAGGGTCGTTAAGGGGTTAATGACAGAAATAACATGTGCACGGAAATGGCACAACATTTCCTCTGTGACTTGTTAGTACATCATGTAAAGTAAGGAGTGCCACAAAAAGCCCTTACCCTTCCCCACTCTCCTACTCTTGGCATAAGCAGCATTAAAGGGAGAATGCTTGGGTAAGTAGCTTAGAAAATTAGTGTTTGGCAAGTGTAGAACTAGACAATTGATTCCAGTTCCTGGTTTAGCAAAGAATCATATAGTAGATCTCCATGCAAAGTCCTTCTGTTAATGTTAAGAGCCACTTGTGCCTATAGGTAACGTTCCCCTTTAATAAACAAATGTCCATCAGATAAATCTACAGTAGTAGTTTCCTTCCAAAATCACCACTTTCTAGGAAACACGATTTAACAGAAGCATGATCTTAATGGAGAGACAATACAAAATGAATGATGAGTCAATGCTATAGACAATGTCACATATTGTACATTATGGGTCTTATGCGGAAAAGAAAAAAACACGAGCAGTCCTGGAACAAACCAACTACACCATGAGGGGAAAAATAGATATCCCCATTGATTTCACTGGATCTTTTAACCCCTTGAATGCAAGAGAGGGCTCTAACAAATGACTTGGAAACCTGTCTCACATTCAAGTGGTTAACTGATCTATTTAAATCAATGAAAATGTGTGGACTTGTTTTATTAGTTCTCTGTTGTGCCTTTGGTATGTTCCAGATTGTTAATCTTTTGCTTTTTTGTTGAAAGATCAAAGTGACCTCACCTATATGTTAAAAGCTTGTATCTGTGATTATCATACCTGGGAACTCTCCAGAATTGCCCCAGAGACTCTGGTTTCTGCACTGAATTTCTGGGTCTCCGGGACAGAGATTTATTCTCCGGTGGTGGGGACTTTTTTATGAAACTCTGCCCACATTTCCTACTTCCCAGCCTGTTCCTCCCACCTTCCCTCCTTCCTCACCTTGTTCTGCCCACTTCCCGCCTACATAATTACACAGCCCATTAAACCCCACCCACCCACAATTAAGCCCCTCCCATTTGTGACACAAATCACGTCATTTATATCCTCCCACCAGCACCACATGAGTCACCTCCAGGGGCTCTAGAAGAAAAAGTTCCCAGGTATGGTGATTATTAAGTCTTTGAGTGCCACTCAACAGGTTAGTTCCATTGTTCAAAGACCCACTAACAAAATAACATTGAAGACTAACACAAAATGCTATTTCTCTACCTCTCGATAATCCTAAATATAGTATTGGTGCCATAACTTTCCAAAAAAAAAAAAAAAAAACTGTGATACTCCTATCCTATATAATAATTAATTAAAAGTATGTTTGTCAGAAGCCGTCATGTGCAGTACAGATGGCTGTGCGCTCTGCAGTCATGCGCAGTAGAGATTGCCCACAACTCAGCTGATAACGGTGCAGGGAGCGCTGAATTCAGACCGTATCCAGGAAGGACTACGGTCTGAATTCAGAGCTCCCCGCTCCATTATCAGCTGCTGCACATTCGGGCATTCAGTACTGTGCATGACTGCAGCACGGCTAACAGGACCAGCCACTAGCCGAGGTTGCTGGGTGGCACTGTGGCCCGTGTATACGAGCTTTCAACTAGTTAAATATTAAATTATATATAACTAAAGGAAACAAAGATGGCCTACCACATTACAGAAAAATGTCTCCCAAAATTGCCAATGGCCCTTGTATTGGTGGTGTTTGCTGGGGGCTCCACTGGGACACCTGGCATTACTGTTATTTATGACATATTGGCAGTTCTTTATGTAATTTAATAAATGATTTAGAACAAGACTAAAATATTTTATTTGCACAGACTAATTTATAAACACATGTATTGACATTTAACCCTTCAAATGCCAGAAAAGTGTACAATGCATTGCATTGCAATGCATTAGATACCTGTCTGGCACTCAGATGGTTAAGCAATGTGAGTTGTATTCTTGTGGAGCAATGTGATACACTTATATATACTACATATTCTGATCTCCTAAAGGGAGACCCAGGGTAAGAAAGAGGGACACAGGGATGTGGGGCTCAAAGATGGACACTTGGAAGGTATGCTCAAACCAAATCAGCCAAAAGCATTAGGTATTTCTGAAAAAAATATTAATTGAAAAAATTAGAAATTCAAGAATGTGATCTAGTGGAACACAGGGCTGGATTTACATTACAGGAGTATCTAGGCAAGGCACTCTAGGTGCCCTTACATCTGCTCATGGTCATACCCCACTCCTCATATGACTACACCACCAATCCCATCCACTTTTTCCTGGCACAGAAAATACCTTTGTCCTACGATAATCAAGGATTAAAAAAAAAAAAGGTTTAAAGGGGAACTTTCACCCCAAATAAAGCCCTCCCCCAATAATTAGCTATCTAGCTATTAGCTTACCATTAGTACTATTATCCAGCCTAATTACCGCGTTACTCAGAAATCCTACTTCTGCCAAGACTGACGGCCAGGCAACAGTGCTTTAGAGGCATCTGCGTGCCTGCATCATTAGCCCCTTTTGGTACCTTTAAGTATCATCAACGCCTCCTAGAGGAGACCAGACTGACAGCGCAGGCACACAGATGTTGGTAAGCAAAGATGTCTGTACTGTTGCCTGGCCGTCAGTCTCGGCAGTGGTAGGATTTTTGACTAATGGGGTAATTAGGCTGGATAGTAGTACTATTGGTATGCGAATTGCTAGATGGCTAATTATTGGGAGGGGATTTTATTAGGGGTGATAGTTACCCTTTAACCCTTTGGTTGCTAGAGAGATCACCACATATTGCAGAGCAATGTGTTAGCTATCTCTCTAGCATCAACAGGATTAAATAATAGCCTGTAAAGGTATATATAAACTGGTACATGGACAATCAGATTACTTTGGGCACACCCACAATTCAGTATAGCTGAAGTGCCCCTTAAATTATGGAGCCCTAGGCAGTTGCCTACTCTGCTTCCTGGGAAATGTGGACCTAGCAGAACAAAAAACAATACTAAGTATTATATATGACACATATTCCTACCTCCTTAGATGCTAGAGATGTCTCCAACAATGAGGCATTGCATTTGAGATATCCATTCTCAAACATCCATGGGGTTAGGGATATATATAGCAAAACCATTGCAACATCATTTTAACATCTTATGAATAATTTATATTATATAGGCTTGAAACTTTGGATGCTAATTACTTCTCCAAGGTATTGAGAAGCAAGTACATGTCTTTAGCATTAGGGATATATGAAAAATTCATATCCCTCCAGAATCTGTGGCAAAATGTACATGTGTAAGGTTAAGCCCATTGAAATAATTGGCCAAAACCTTACTGAGCCATATTCCCATTGTTTCCCGTCATTTCTGCTGCACATTCCAACAATTCCCATGCATAAGTGATCAGTTGTACACACTTCCACATATCTATTTTGCATACCGGGGTTTATGTCCGCCCTGACTGACCCACCTTGATCAAGATGAGAACATGATTCAATTCTGGAATGTTAGTGATCTCTGAGCAATTCATCTAGGAAACAATGGAGCGTGCGTATAAAGAAGGTAGAGCAATTTTTGGGCAAACCAAGGATATTCAAATGGGCAAATACAATTCCTAAAGTTCCCACTGATTCAAATTGGACATATCATTCTCTACACTGAATTGCAGGCCTCTGTGACAATCAAATTAATGCTAGAGAGATACCCAATGCATTGCTAAGCAATTAACTTGTAGACCACCCTAGTATTCAAAAGGTTAAACACCCTACTGAAAACAATGACAATATATATTTGTCTCCTACAGACTGCCCATGAACTGCTTCCATTTGATAGTATACATAAGGCCCATTGGACAACAGTAAACCTGCAAGATTACTTGTGTTATACAATACCCTTTGCCTGCAGAGCTACAATGTATTCACACTGCAAACTAGCGTTACCAGAGAAGAAAAGAAGAAGAAGAAGGCATATATACCCAGTTCTGTTTTTTTTATATAGGGGAGGTTTTTTAGCTTATTTTCACAGTTTATGAATTACAGTGATATGATACGTGTGATTCATGCTGTTTTGTAAATGAAGTCAGTGCTGATATAAGAGAAGTGGCATTTACTTGTACACAGATCTCTATATTAAACTCCTCCCTTTGTATGTTCTAGTGAACCTTGCCCTGTCTCTTTACCTTGATTTCCTAGTCTCCTGGCACAGCAGACATTTCAGCCTTTAGTAAACTCATTTATGTTGCACACCAATGGGCTCATGGGATTTTCAACCCCTTGAATGCCAAAGGTATCCAACACATTGGCACTTATTAAAAAAAATGAGTGTTCTATTCCAAGGGCCCTATGAACAAAAATAGTATATGAATTCTGCCACAAAGTACCTGTGGGGGAAAACAGTCATTTCCAAATGTTCAAATTATTTAGATGGAGCCTTTAACCTTTTGCTTTGCAATGCGTTGCATACCCCTCTGGCACTCATATGGTTAACCCCTTAAATGATTTATAATGCATTGAGGCCTCTCTAGCATTCAAGGGGTTAAACAGTCCGACAAATTAATGGACATGTTTCATGATCCCCTATGGTGCAGATGACTCCACTCTTCTTTTGTGCAAAAAGCCCATATAATTCTTACAACGCACTCGTTATCCAATGAGCTAATGAACATTTCCCTTAAATTAAATTAATAGAAATGAACACTTTGAGAGCTAGAGAGGTATCCAATGCGATGAAACAGGTTAACACAAAGAGATGTAGATGTAACAGTCCAACATCAGGGGCAACCAAGACATCACATTTTGGGAATTTCTCTAATTAACATGTAATTACCTAATTAACTTTTGTTCTCTGTATCACTAAGCCAAATATTCAGATGTATAGGTCTCTATTTTTCCGTAAAAATATTTTTTCAGAATCTTCCAAGCCCACAGTTTGGGTATAATTGTCCAAGAATTAATAATACAGTCAAAGCAGTCTACCACATACCAGTTTTGAAGTAAAGTTAAGTTCTTAAGTCAACATTTTTCATGCAGGCATACATCTTCATCAGCACATAGGTGTGTACCTGTACCAAGACACCGAGTCAATAAATTCATGTCACATCAAGATGAGTGTGCAGTGAACTCTCTTGTTCATGATTCTAGAGAGAGGGGCAGTCGTTGAAACGCCTAGAACAGTGGTTCTCAACCTTTCTAGTGCCGCGACCCTATGATAAAATTTCCCAAGTTGTGGTGACCCCCAACAGTACAGTTATTTTCATTGCTCCTTCATTGCTGTAATTTTGCTACTGTTATGAATCGAAATATAAATATCTGATGGTTTTAGGCGACCCCTGGCAAATCGTCATTCGACCCCCAAAGGGGTCCCGACCCACAGGTTGAGAACCACTGACCTAGAATGTATTTATTATACTTTAAGCAAGGCATGCCTGTTATGTATTCTGTAGTCTTATAATTTATGCTTAGTTGCCGCACAAGATGTCATTGAGCATGCTGACCTCAACAATTAGAAACCACATACAGTATTCAATACCACATGTTAACAAGAGAATGTTGTGTTGCCCCAGAAGGTATAGATAAAGGACTTATAAAATCCAATTTTACTGTGTACAAAGTCCATCCTCATATTTATTTCCCACAACTTACACCAAGAATTCTCATAGAATGCACTTTGACAACTGTTCTTGGAACTTGAAGTCTAAATCTAAAATAATTTCAATTCTTGGAGAGAATTATCCGTGCTCAGGAGGGATCAATTTTGTAGAAGAAAAGAAAAACTAGAAGGACATTCAGTAAAATTGGAGGGTAGAAAAAATAAGTGAAAATGCAACAAACAAAATACTAAAAGGGTGATAGATAAATGGAGTAGTCTACCAGCAGAATAGTTGAAGCTTAAAAAAGTGAATTAATTTAACATCTTTGTATAGATATATAGCTATTCTAAGAATAAAATGAGTCTGAGTTAATTAGATAGGAAAATTGGCAGACTAGAGTGCCAATTGGTTATAATATTCTACCAAATTCCATCTGTCTGTGTTTTAGTCTACATGTTGTTGAAAGAAGAATATCTATACATTACCATTACTGTCAACTGAGAAGTTTCTTGATCTTTCATGTAATGAATATGCCCAGTATGACATCATTCAGTAACTTCATACACATTTCCTTGGAGATTTAGAATTAACTATTTCAAATGTTGGGTAGAAATACTTTATCACACTGCTGATGAAATTACTCAGTATTATATTAGGACCTGTCAGTGGACTCCTTACTTATGTCATATGCACAGAAAATAGATAATAGGTAGCCTATGTTAAAAACGTATTTTACAGATATAGCATTTAAACCACAAATAGAATAGATATACAATCAAATTACCTGACATCATAAATGTGACATTCACTTTAATTGCTTGAATGCAAAATAGGTCTCCAGTGTATTTTTTTGCAAATGTTGGAGACTTATCTAGCACTGAGCAGTTATTTTTGACATTATAAATATAGTGCATTGTCAATCCCTTTCTCACAACTCTCTTCTAACTGTGCTGAACATCCTCCTAGTAATAATGTGAGCTGATAGTAAAACAGGTCATCTACTCCCATGCTTACTGCACTGTTCCAGTTTGTATTGAGGATCATGAGGGAATCTTGAGGGAAATCTGAACTCTACAGAATAATATAACATTTAACACTTCTGTGCTAATTAACTTTAGAAATAAAAACTATCCTTACATTTTAATTAACACCACTGAAAATTAATAGTTCATCATACAGTTGGAAAACTGAGAAAAAAATTAGATAGACTGCTGTCCTAAACTCTTTAATGCCAACAGGGTCTTGAAACGAAATGAGTTCCAGATTTGCGTGCTGCACAAGGATTTAGGATAGCTGCTAACCTGTAATACTGTCATTGGCTGGGGAGTTCTGCCTGAAGGGGGGTCAGGAGAGCAGGAGGAAGGATTTTTAAAGCGATATGAACAGTTAAGTTTCAGACATTGGCAATTCCAATACAGCAAGTATATAATAGTATCTTCCTATCTTCTGGGGTAAATAACTGCATTATAAAAGACAAATTAAAATCCCATTGATTTAACCCTTTGAGTGTTGGATACCTCTTTGGCACTCAATTGGTTGAACTGGGCTTTTAACCACTTGAATGCTTGAGATGTCTAATTGGGCAATTTCAGGGTAAAATAACTGCATCATTAGAGACCTATAAAAATTGCCATTAACTTAAATGTAGCTTTTAACCCTTTGAGTGCCAGGGGGTACGCAACGCATTGCAAAGCAATGTGTTGCTTATTCCTCTAGCAATCCAAGGGTTAACTCTTTGAAAGCTGGAGAGAATCCAACGCAATGGGAAGTGATGCATTGTTAATGTTGACCTTTCTAACAATCAAGAGTTTCAAAAAGAGCCATTTCAGTCTCTTATGGTGAGTTATTTTACCCTGTAACCACCCCACTAGGCCTCTCTGGCATTCATGTGGTTAAAAGCCCCATTTATATCAATGGGAATGGGGTAGCGTGATTGCCTCAGATATACTCCATTTTACCTCTATGCTTTATGACCATTGTGTTTTTTTCTTCTCGACAAAAAAAAGCATTCCATGTTTATACATAGGTGCAGTTGTGGTATTTATATTACACGTTTCTCTTTTTTAAGGCTCTCATCTACCACAAATCTGTTGGCAATCAGTTTTTCCAATGCTCACTGAAAAATATTTATTTTGCATGTGTATTCTTATGAAATCCCCCACATTTCACAATGCTTTCATTCATTAACCCTCTTCTGTGCCATATAGGTGTCCAAAAAATATAAGTGGGTGAGTACGTTGTCCAGGACAGTCCAATATTTTAAATCTCCTGCATCACAGGGACAATACACATGATCAGAATGAACACTAGAAGGAAGATTTCCCATTGACACCTGGGAGAAAATGACACCTGTGCTGGGCTACAAGATAATTGCTATGAAGCCTTAGGCCTTTACATAGCTTTATGATTATAGGAAAATGTGCTGCTGTCTACTGTTTGGTATCAGGAAGTAGGATTCTGTTCTCCCTCTAGTGTTTGGAACACTGCAGTGCGCTAGAGAAAGAACAAGTTGCACACTTATATCCAACGATATTAACACATGGTCACCTCACTTGATCCTGCTTGCTCTACTGCAGTAGACACAAAGTGACATACTCTGCTAGTCTTATCTAAGCAGTGCCCCTGAATGAAATCCTCTCACCTTAGATTCATTGCTTTGGACGCCTCTTTGGCATTCAAAGGGTTTACAATAGCGTGATACTTAGTGTCACAGATTCTCCTGGTTTTTATGCACTAAAAAAATGAATTGCTCTATAATAAATATGTCAATTGCACCTTGATACATGTCCTCACCTATAAGGCACTTGTAATCATTATAACTACCCCTTTCATAACAGGAACTAATATCAGCAAATGGGTCATAAATCAGGAAAGAGGTTTATGAAGCTCTTAGGAAAGAGACTTAGCCTCTCTGATCTCTGCTTGGTTTCCTATACTTCATTAGAGCCTTACTATGATAGAATTCACTTTTTACCCATTAAAATTTTTATTTTTTGGTCCACTGCTCCTGGAAATCTCACTACTTTTGGCCCTAGGAGGCTGACATCTGTATATAGCTGATAAAGATTTGGCCACCACGGTCCAGCAAGCAGTATGTTTGATAATGGACTCTCTGGAGTTTTGGACTAATTTAAAACAGGGGACAATTTCCATGGCTAAGATACAATTTGCTATTGGTGAATAGCAGATATAAGCTGCTTTGCAGTCAAAGGCTGTGCAACTGCTATTTCCTCTGGGAACACAATGGTTAACCCTTTGAGTGATAGAGAGTTATCCACAGCACTGGATACATGTTGCAGTATGTCTGTGGCACTCACAGGATTAAAGGAACACTAACACCTACAAATAAAATGGGTGATATACATTTTAGCAATGTGTACTTTGTCCGTAATTGTAAAAATGCTTTATTTGTTTTCAGAAGCCTAAAATCTAATACTAGATATGATCTAATGGAGCAGACAATCATGCTTGCTCATTGGCTCTCAGGTTCTCATTGATTGTCCAGGATTATCTTTAAATGGGTTGATAAAACATGATACCATTGCAGTGGGTAATCACAATACATTTACTAATGTTTGTCCTATCTATCAATGCAAAGAGCACAATCAAGACTGAATTAATGCTCACTGAACAGAACAATTTACACATGCCTTAAACCTTTAACATCCCTTATACCATTTATAAATGTGATGGTATGGTCACCTTCTTTCTATTGGGAACTGATTCTTTCAGTTAGCAGTAGATATCTCTCAATGGAGGAATTATATATGCACTTTGTGATGAGGGAGTTTATGAACTAAGGCGTGCTAAAGAGGCGATAATGTTGAGATGACTTCCCCAGTTATATCACTTTTCCAATTATAATGTTTTTCTATGGGACAAGTGCACTAAGATCTCTAAAGCTGCATTGGAGCCATAGAACAATGTAGGACTTGGAGAACACTGGAAGTCATGTCCACTTTATCACCTGTTTATCACCTCTTTTTCACTCCTTTTTGAATCTCCCCCAGGTCACACAGGAACTTGCTTAAGTGCATGTCACTGATTAAAAAGACTGTTTTTTGTTACAGCCTGTACTCCCTTAAAAACAGTAGGAAAAAAAACACAAAAATGTGTTTTTTCATTTATATTTTGTTTATTAACAATAAATGGTTCCTGTTCCTTTAACTCCAGATATAAAAAAATATAACAGCAATGCATAAAGGTTGGTTTTGTAAAGGACAGAGGGGAATTTGATTAGGCTCATTCTATGATTGCTGCACTAACTGGGTACACACAATTTGGGGCAAAATGTAGAAAACAAAAGTTTATTTATTTTCATATTTTTGCATATTTCCTATATATAACTATTGGATGTATTCACACGCGACTAAAAGAAAACGTATTCTGTTCTGATCAACAAAAAGTGTGTGTGCCTTGTGTGTGCATATAAATATATATTTGCCAAATGAATGAGTATTGCATCATGTAATAATATATTTTTATTAGACTAACCTTCAAATTTAGGAGCAAACTTTAGAGAGAGAGAGAGATGCTCCCTTTTTCAAGTCTAAAGCATAGGGAGCATCTTTCTTGAAAGTTTGTTCCTAAATTTGAAGGTTAGCCCAATAAAAAAGGTATTATTTCATACTGCAATACTCATTATAGTAGTGAGAGTGAGAGACAGTTATCCAGAGACACAGACAACTTCAGAGGATGACAGTGCTCATAGAACTTTATTGAAGAAAAACATATGTGTTGATTCATTGTATCAACATTTCAACCCTCTCTGGGGTCTTTGTCAAAGACCCCAGACAAAGACAAAGACCCCAGAGAAGGTCAAAACTTTGGTACAATATATATATAGTAGCTTGCATTGGTGCATTTCCTAATACAAATGGTGATACCAAGTTTAACCTACGTGTACTAGAAACATAACATTTGACATGGGTAAAAAGGTCAAAATAGTTCAGTCCTTAAGGGGTTAAAAATAAAGTTTAAGATTAGAGATGTAACACATGGTTTATAAAATTGTATGTCTGATAGCTGTAGGTATGTAAAATTTAAAGTTATATCAATCTATTTCTTTTTATTTTTTTGCTATTAGTGTTCCTTTAATCAGCCTCAAGATCAATCAGCAGCCATTCGAATTGGTTGTATGCCGTACTCTCTGTGCCTTGTCCAATCAATGACAAAATCCTGAATGTTACATGTAAACTAATGGATAGAATCCTTAACCCCTTGGATGAGCCAATAGACTCTAGTTCCAAGGGGTTAAGTCAAAAAAGTGTGCACTTGCAACTTTTTTTAGCACATGTACATACGTCTAAATATATATATATAAATATGAATACATATGAATATATTTGGTAATGCCAAACAGCTGTGTTATATTCATTGAAAATTAACAGAAAATGGGACAGTTTGGATGTTTGTTTTTTCTGTAGAGTTTGCAAAACTTGTATGGCTGCAATGTTTTGAGAATAAATGTAGAAAATTAAATTATTTGAATATCACTTATTTACTATTTACGAAGAGGGGGTTTTCTGTTGTCATCTTTGGTCGTGTTATATCGAATTTTTTTTTTTTTAGCTTTGATCTAGGGTTTATTAAAATGGACCTGTCACGTAAAAAATCTGTCTATTCCTTATGTAATGAATACAAATGTATGTTGTTTTTATTATTTTTCTAAAATATACCATTTTGTTTCAGTTACATTTCTCAATACTGATCTCTGGATGACCTCTCTCATGTTTGTGCTTAAGAGTCCATCATGTTGGAACTCACCAGCATAACCTGCTGTTGAAGAGTTGTACTGCATGTACTAAATCAGTCTGAAGGGTAATTAAAATAGTATATGCTGTAAAGATGATCAATCAACTGGGAGTACTATAATGCCCAGCATTGTTGTGCTCCTAAACAAAAAAGCAGAGAAGTCACCCAAAGTTAAATTTTTACAATTTAAAATTAATGGAAACGGTGCAGTTAGAGATTTTATGGAGGGTGAGAGTGAGAGAGAGCAAAATAAAGAGAATGAAGTAGACAGAGGCCCTTCCACATTTGAGTAGAGGCTAGAGATGAGTGAAACATCTGCAGTTTGTTTTGTGTATCGATCAGGAGGATCTCTAAATAATCCTTGATCTGTCCAAATCAGCATGGAGTAAACTGTAAAAAGCCAGAGGAGAGAAATACAATTTGAGAGACAGACAGTAGAGCATCAAGAAAAGAGAGCAGGGCAGCAGGGGTCAGGAGAAAAAAGGGGCCAGGGGTAAATATGAGAAAAAGTGAAAATGTTGGGCTAAGAGTATGAAAAGGGTATGCCAAGGAGATGGAAGGGAGAAGAACAGGGAAAGAAATATGAGGAAGGGAGAAGGCAGAAATGATAAAAGAGAGGGGAACAGACCAAGAAAAAAGGAGTGGACTAAGGGGTGTAGACCTGTAGCAAGCAGGGAGACAATGCTAATGAGGTGAGGGAAAGTGTGAAGCAGAGAAAATGTACATACCTTGTTCAGAAAAATGTCATGGACAAGAACATGCTATGAATGACTTGTGAATGCGTGTTGTTAACCATTCAGTGAGGGTATGTGATTTGTTTCTGAAATAATATGACCACTTTTCAAATAATATGACCACTTTTCTTGGGATCTCATTAGTTCAAACAACAACCAAAAACAAAATAAAACATGTTTTAGTGGTAACCACTTGGACAAGACAGACTTGGGTTACCATTAATGTATGTGTGGTTCTGTGATTACAGTAGAGGTGTGAAAGATTTAAACATTTCTAAAAAGTGCAACTCAGTTTTCCGTTAGATTTTATTTATAATCTATATAATTTAATATTCCTATGAAAAACATAATTCCCTGACAATTTTTACTTAATATTTAGCTTAATATTTTTTTTACTAGCTAGCATTGAACTTCATTTAATACTAATACAATGTTAACCACTTGGATGATGCAGAGGTTTCCAACACAATTCAAAGAAAGAGACCCCTCTAGCAACCTTGGAGTTTGATTGTTAGGGTTCACTAAGCATTTAATTTAAAACTAAAGGAATCACCACAGTAAAAAGTATAAGAACAAGTGGTCTGATAGAAGAGAGATAGCTCTGTAGGAGAAAGGGGTTGATAAAAATATTTCTTTAGCATAATGTATGTTGTGTTTAGTACATTCCTTTCTACAACATACCACTGTACACCACCATACACATCTGACACTTTCAGTGGAAGTTGTAACTTTTTTTAATTATCTCTTTAAAAATAATGGTCCACACCTTGCAAGCATAGCAGCAAGCTTGCAGCAAGAAAAACCTGAAAAAAATATTTACTTTGCATCCGTACAGAAACATTGAACGTTTTACAGTAAGCACTAAAAGAATGCAAGCGGTTGCAACTAATGTTCCACTTCAATATATAATTATAAAAAGATAAATATGCCAAAAGTAAACTCACCCGTATCGGTGCTGGGCGGTGGATCCGGAGCTACCCCAAACAATCCCAGCGAGATTTCAACAGACAAGAAGACACAGGTAAGGGGCGCTGCACGGACTCACCAAGACTTCATGGACCCACTTTTATCGTTTTAAAAATTCACTTTATTTTGTCTAAATAAAATCATTGAAAAGTGCATGGCGAGGAAAGAAGACAAAAATCACAATGATGATGATATGTCTAACATGTTTCGTGGGAAACCCACTTAATCATAGACTCAGAGCACCATCAAACCACACAGACTTATCACACAGACTGTGTCTTCACGTTTTACAGTAAGGCTATGCTTGAAACAATAGTGTGTGTATGGGCTTAAATCATAACTAGCCCTGGAAAAAAATGTATGTAGTCATCAGGGTACATAGGTATCAGACTTAAAAACAAGTCCTGCAAAAAATCTCTTTGTAGGACTCAGTCTTGTAAAAAAAAAAAAAAAACAAGTCCTAAAAAATAAATTGTATGTCCTACTGGCCTAGTGCTAGCAGTGCTAGATGATATGGTGGTAAATGGTACTTGTGATATTCAGACATTTGGTGTTGTTGTAAATGCTGCCACTGAGCTGTCTAAGCAGCAGGAGGATTTGGCTATTGCATGGGCCTGAGCTCTTCATCAGCAGTGATATAAGACAGTTGGTGGTAAGATGATGCTTCTACTTGCCACTAATCCTAATGTTGCTGAGGCAGCAGCAACACCACAACAAGCCAGGTGTATCTAGAAAGAAGAAGTTATGCTTCTCCTCCTGCACCTCCACTAAAATAATTTGTTGTTGTGGAATACTAAATTTTCTCTTGAGAGCAGTCTGACGGAACTCTGTCTATCATCAGCAACTGCAATGTGCACAGTGTGCACAAGGACACATTGTGAAATATGGGAAGAACTGGAAAGTATCACAATAATTAACACATCTGTATTCATATTAAGTAACAGGCACAACTATAACTAAACACCTTGACACTTAGGTCAGCAATATAAAACCATCCCCCTAAAAAACAAGCACTTCTATCACTATGGCCTCTGTCTACTTCACTAAGGACACAATCTAAATATAGAAGAATACTTAGTAAAAATAATTAATCCTCCCTGACACCACCTTAGTGAATTCAGTGGTATGGAATGTCTGCAGATGCTCCATGATACCCTGCATTTGTACTGTTGTCCGCCACATTGCCAAGTGTGATCAGCACACCACACAATGGCTGGACACAAACTGCCAGGGCCTCACATTCAGCTGATGGGGGAGGTAAAAGAGGAAAAAGTGGTGTGCCAGAGGATGAGCTAGAGGATGCTAAGGGTGCCCATGCAGGGGCAGTGAGTACATGTTCTCACCTTGAACCAAAGCCCAAGATGATGATGACATTGCAGGTTTTATGCTCATCATGAAACTTCCAGCCTGAGTTTCTCTAGTCTTCCTCTGGACTTTTTGCCCAATTCTTTGTGCTCTTGGGGAGGGACAGGGGCACAGTGACAGCAGGTCTTGATTTCATTTTGCAGTTTTAGCTTGAGCGTGCTTAACATAAATGTTGTGGTGCGCTTCTAGGGGGGCAGGTGTGCCAGGGTGGGTCCCCTCCTTTCCCTTCTTCACTACCTTATCACACAAAGTGCACAGGGCAGTCACTGATGACTGCACTGTTCCTGCTCAAAGGGAAAGATATTCCCACACCAATTATTTCAGTGTGGGGAGAGGTGGAGAAGAATGGCTTTAACTGATTGGGCCAGGTGCTGCCCCTGCCTCAACATCTTAACTAGAGATAGCACCAGGAGTATTGGTGGCAAGTGGAGCAGGTCCTAGCCCCATATCACTGCTTGAAGTAGCCAGTCCCATGGTAGCCATGGTGGTCTTTGGCAGATGAAAGCAAGAAAGCAAGAATTACAGCAGTAGCAAACTCCTGAGTGCCACTGCTTGGGGTGACAGTGATACCCATCCACATTTGCTTCTCTTTCTCCAATTTCTTATTGCCTTCAGCCAAAAAACTCTCATACTCTCCTGAACACCAGCTGCTCCACCATCACCTTCACTCTCATCATTTCCACCACCACCAAAAAATATCTTGCTGGTCTGTGGGACTGGTTGGGGATGACAGGTGGGACAGAGGGTCCCCTGCAGTCACACTTGTCATCTCCTTTTCAGAGGAAAGCACATTAGAAGTAGTAGTAGCAGACACAGTCAGCTGACAAGTGCTGCTGTTCATACTGCTATTCATTTCCACCTTCTTCATTACACTTCCCCTGAGGGGACAATGCCAGCAGGGAACTGGGAATCATTCAGTGAGGGGTATGTGGGCTCCCTTGAACGTTGCTGGTGCTGACTTCATCCTCCACATCTGTATCAGCTGCATCAGGGTCCATCTAGCTTTCCTGCAGGTCATAGTGCTAGCCAGAAATTACAACAAATTTTATTTTATTTTTAACTTTTCTTTTTTTCCTCTCTCTCCCTTTCTCTGACTGCGTCTAGTTTATTTTTCTCCTAAACTGCACCATGTTGGATGGTCGGAAATTCTGGGTTTTTAATACTGTTGAGGCTGGAAGTTTCATACCCATTGGAAAGCATAGGTGGTAAATGAACTGTTCTAGTGAGAAGTTCTGTGGTGTTAGTGAAACAGTGGAGAATGTATGGGTTTCGCTATTGGCAAGAATTCCTGTGAGAAAAGAGGAAAACATGCTCTTTTTGTGAAAATTCCTGCTTGAACAACATGGGACTTTTTGTCCATCCCTAATGACAAACGTTTTAATGTTAAATCCGGAACAGAGATCTATTTTAACCCATTGAATGTCAGAGGAATGTGCAATGCATTACTGTGCAATGTGTTGCATTCCTCTCTGACATACAACAGCAAAACAGCCTAACAGCAATTTACTAACCTACATAAACCCTTCTTCTCCTCTCCATGCCTCTTGCATAAACAACAGGACAATGGTATAACTTGTTTAACCCCTTAACGACCACCGTCACGGCGGTCCAGCATTTAAGGACCAGTAATGGTCCTGACACGTCATGGAGTTCAGGGCTTCCGGCGCGGCAGCATGTCTCTCCAGAAGCCCTGAACTGGGAAAAAAAAAGCACCCCATTGTCATTAATTGCCGGCCGCGCATACACACGCCAGTCCTGAAGGGGTTAACTCAGGCTATGAGGCTGACATACAGAACTTGCTGGCATGAAAGTTCTAATGATGTTTGAGATTGTCCTCTGATATTCAATATCCTATATAATAATTCGCTAAAACGTGTGTAATGACGCAGTCATGCGCAGTAGAGACTGCCAGTGTCGAGGCTGATACAGAGCGGGGCACTACGAAGCAGCGTCCAGCGCTGTATCAGCCGTGGCGCGGGCAGTCTCTACTGAGCAAGACTGCACCGCAACCGGCTGGCACTGTATCAGCCATGGCATGGGCAGTCTCTACTGTGCATGACTGCCCCGCGACCAGCTGGCAGTAGCACTGTGGCCCATGTAATGGGCTCTTCAACTAGTAGTGATCATATACTGTAATGCAAACCCTGAAGTTCAGTCACTGGCGTTAACTTAGGAGCTGCACGGGAAAATTCATACATTCACACTGTTGAGGAAGAACCAATTCTGAAAAAATAAAATAAAGGAGACTTTAATCTATTTTTTATTAATGTTTATCACAGGTACATGTCAGTACAGATCATTTAATCACAATGTGCTATATCACCTGAATAACAAGATAACATATTATTGGACAAGAGTAGAAGAAGATAATAACTAAAAAGCTTGAAACATAAAATAAAAAATAATTCCAGACCTAAAAGAAAAAAAAAACACTATAAATTTGGAATTATATTTTCTCCCTTCTCAGTTCATGCAGTAAATAATGTAGACCTACCAGTGAGATGGCCGGCGTCACTAGTTGTAAAATACCTGCTGTGTCTCTGCTATTGAATCTCCCTTAATAAAGTACAATGATTGAATTATGAGACCAGAACAGACATGAACACAAATCACTTTTCGTATAATTTTAAATATCTTTCTATCAATAGGCAAACAGAAGATCTGAAAAATACATTCTAATTTGACAAAGTTAACCCTTTGCGTTGCATACCCCTCTGGCACTCAGGGGGTTAATGAATTACTATACACCTCCTAATAATAAAATCCCTTAATTTAAACTGAGTGAAAAATAATAGTGTACCCTATGATTCAATTCTGCACTAGATCGTCATTCAAAATTAGTTTGTGTATAGTCTATTACGTCCAATGAGTCGTATGTGATTCTTTTTTGCAGAACTCCTGGACTCTAAACTCCTCCCTCTGTCTCCTCTGGAAATCTTCATTCATTGGAGACTGGGTTCCTGGAGTTCTGCAACAAAGGATCATGTATGTCTCTGCAACATTGTATCCAGTTGACTAGGAGGTGTAAGTGTTCCTTTAAACTTGATGAGTGTTTTTTTTTTCCAACGTCAGAAAAAAATGAAATACAGGTCTAACCAGACTTAATTTTGTGATATATTGAAGTTTTCTGCAACATGTCATTAAGTAAACAAGTAATTTATGGAAGTCAATGGAAGTTGCTTCTCACAACAAGATAAGACAAAAAAGGAAACAATTATTCTGGAATGGCTACAAAATATATATGAAAGTCTTATACTGAATTTGCTATTTCCAGGTAAATATACACATGCATTTATGCTTGTATAGAGGTCAATGGGAATGTGAAGTTTTATATAGATTAAAAGTTGTACAATACTGGCAAAAAATAGAACTGTAATATAAAAACAAGAATGAAAGTGCAGGACAGAAAACAAATGGAAGATATACCTGTTCTGAAGAGCTTACAATCTAATCAGTCATGATGGGTAAAAATCTGAAACAGTAGGCATAAATATAAGTGCACACTTTACAGTGAATTTCTTCAAATGTGATACAATTTAACTAGGGATGCTACAGAGCAATGCATTCGAGACTGCTTTAACAACCAAAGGATTCAATTAACTTCTTAGGTATCTGAGTGCAGCCCATTATAATATAACTAGTTGAAGAGCCAGTTATAAAGGCCACAGTGCCAGCCAGTCGCGGTGCAGTCATGCTCCGTATCAGCCACGCCGCATGACTGCACCGTACGCAGCAGTCTCTACTGTGCATGACGGCTTGTGACAAGTGTTAGCAAATTATTATATAGGATGCACATTATTATAATTAGTTTACAAAACCATTTTCCATGCAATCTGATCCATTTATAGTCTAAGCAGGTCTAATTTGAAGTCTCTCACTTATAAATTCAAACTAATTTTCAAGTATTCACATTAAACAATTTTTTTTTAATTTCCCCTAGGGATATAAATACAAAAAAAAGCTGTTTTCATATTCTTTGTTAATAGATAAGGTAGTTAAATTTGCATCTCAATGAACACTGAAGTCTGATACTGTCTTGTATGGATATAGAGATCCAGAAAATTCCTCTGATATGGAAGCTTGTCATATAAGAGAGAGCCAGCTATACCATAGCACACTTAATATCCACTCAAAGCAAGGGTTACCTATGCTTCCTGCATTAAATATTTAACCCATTGTCGATAAATGGGATCTCAAAGGCTTAAAGAACATTTTTATTTAGTAAATGTTTTTCTAACTGTTAATACATGCACTAATTAATAAAATGGCTGTAGTTTTATGCCTGGGGTGTCATTCGTGATTAATTTATTTGGATAAGAATGAATGCATTGCCTTAACCATTATAGGATAGTCATCAGTAGTTGCAATGGATGAACAGTCCCTTGTTTTCTGGGGGAATTCTATGCAATGAATTTACCGCCCACACTTTCTATAGCCATGATAATTCCCATCCCACTACTATAATTAAGTAATTAAGTTAATTAATCTTGTTTGCATTTTCAAAGATACTTTACTAGTGTCTAGAGAATGATTTATGGTCCATACTGCTAAGAATTTTACTGCCAGTAGAATGTAAATGTTAAAATAATGTGTATGAGTTTTAAAGTCATGTATTGTACATTCACCCTTCATTCTTATTATGCCTGAAGAAGAGACCTAGTTGTCTTGAAAGGTTGCATCCTAGAGCTACTCAGTCAGCCAGTAAAGGTATCATTTTAATTCTACCGGTCTCCTGGTAGATATTTCCAGATAGTTATAGCTTTCAGTTGCTATAATGTCATTCATCCTTTAAAACTATAACTATTGGCTATTAGAACTGACCATAAATTCCTATTGAGTATTCTTTGTGATCCAACCAAACACCTCTTGTAAAGTTAATGACATAGTGCTAAGAGAGCAATAAAGCAAATAACAACTTTTCATCAGACAAGGGAGGATTCGCTTAAGGGGAGACAGGAGATAATTTGCCTAAGAATATACAGAAGAAGATTTGCCTAAAGTTCAACAATATTTGTCATAAGAAACTTTATTGTAAAATATTATCTTTTTATTACTTCCCCCTTTAAGTGTCCTAGGGGTAGCAATACATTTATCTGCAATGTGTTGCTTACCACACTGGTACTCAAAGAGTTAAGGGAGGACTGTGATGGTGTGTAACTGCATAGGCAGCTACAGGGAGATCCCAACATCGCCAAAGCCATGTTAGCGGTTTTGGGACTGTGAACTCCAATAGCATAGGCTGCTATCTGAGCTTAATGCTTATGGTTATGTGCTATATTAGCTTGTAAACACATGCACATGAACACAACAATGTCTCATTAACCTTCATTTCCATATGCAAATGTGTTAACTAAGTATTACTGCACAATATGTTGAAGAAAGCTTGCTTATTCATGGGTTAGGGATGGGCGAAATGTGTTAAACATTTCCTGCATGATTTTTTGCGAAAACTTAACAATTTTTCTCTTTTCCGGTGACAAATTTCACCTTTCCGCCTATGCAAAAATTTCCTCCTTTTTGCCCATTTTAACAAATTTTCCACCTATTTTAACACATTTTTCTCCTATGTTTCCTATAGATACTACATTTCCTTCTATAATATTACTTTTTCTGAGGGCTGAAGTTTAGAAAAAAGTGGCTGAAACTCAAAGTTGTGAGTCCTACAACAACATATGGTTTGAAAATGTATATGGTTGTGGGGGACTGGCATGGTGTGATTTGTGTATGTATTTTTACCATTGTCATACACTATCCTCCTTCTCAGATTATTGACACACAAGTCCCAAGAGGGGTAGATGGTGGCAACCCTTCTTCACATCCCTCCTCCACCCCCTCATCTGTGCTGCTGTTATATTTAAATTTGTCCTGGCTTTATTATTATTATTATTATTATTAATCTTTATTTATATAGCGCCAACAAATTCCGCATCACTTTACAGTAGGGAATAGACATACAGAGGTATTAAATAGTACAATCAAATATGGAGACAGAAAGATCAGAGGGCCCTGCTCATGAGAGCTTACAGTCTAGAGGAAGGTAGGTTTGACACAGAAGGAGTAAGTGCTATTGAATGTAAGTGCCTCCTGCCACATGAACTGCCAATCAGTGGGTGGGAGTGAGAAGTGCTGTTGAGTGCAGTGGTCCAGGCAAGGGGTGATTCTAAGTGATATTGTTTATGGAGGCAGTTGATAGGCTTCCCTGAAGAGGTGAGTTTTCAGGGAGCGTTTGAAGATCTGAAGGCTGGGCAGGGGAGGGAATTCCAGAGCTGAGGTGCAGCATGGGAGAAGTCCTGTAGGCGGGAGTGGGAGGATGTGATAAGAGCTGTAGAGAGCAGAAGGTAGTGTGCAGAGCAAAGATGGCGAGAGGGAGTGTATTTGGAAATGCGAGATGAAATATTGTGTGGTGCGGTGTTAGTGAGGGCTGTATAAGTAAGCACTAGACTTTTTATTTTAATTCTGTATGCTAATGGGAGCCAGTGTAGGGATTGACAGAGGGGTTTGGTGTCAGAGAAGCGATGAGTGCGGTAGATTAGTCTTGCAGCAGAGTTCATTATGGACTGCAGACTGTCATGTGTGGTTTCTGCTACCTGATACTCAGATGGTATGAGATGCTGGTTCATTTTTAAGAATGTTAGTCTCCCAACATTGCTGCTTGATGACTGATAGGGTGACTGTGTGCTTTTTGTCATATGTTCCTTTCCATGGTCAGACTTTCCAATGGCTTTCTCCAACAGTTTATAGACAGGCACAGTGCTCTATAAAAGTGGTGGAAGATTTAGCCTTTGACTTTCTGCTAACCTTATAGCCCTGTCACCATCCTCACTCTCAACTTCATCTGTATCTGAACAAAAGAAGGATGCTGGAGGGATATATTCTAGATCTGCATCATCAGTCATCATTAGGTCATCCTCAGCAGCATCAGCATCGCCTGACAGTTCTTTCCCACTACTACCCTTATATTCCTCTAAGCTTTTAGAGGTCTCAAACAATTTATTTTTACTTTTACTGTTTACTACTAGTTTGAGGATGGGTGTTTTGGTGCTTGGTTGTCTCACTGTCTGATACAGCAGGCAGTTAAGCTGCTACACCTTCCTCTATTATGCTATTGCCAGCATCATCAACACTTGAATGAGACTCGTTGTTGTCTTCAGTGTCCTTCTTATATGGTACTTTATTTCTACTGGTACTGGTGGTGCTGGAACTAGTTTTTCTGGTAGCTTGACAAACTGCATTCTCCCTTGGAGTAGAGGGATCATCATCATTGATTGTACACGCTGCAGTAACCATTGCTGCAGTTAGTTTTTGAATTACTGCTTTACTGCTTTTATGTCCCTGCACTGCTCCACCCCACCCCCTTCCCCTTGTGCGTTTTTCTGGCTATTACTCAACTACACTGTGTTTTTATAGTACAGTACACAACACAACTGATGGAGCTGTATAATGTCTTGCCTAAGCCCAGTCAGCTGTGTGTCACTGTCACCTAATATATTTAGTTCTTTATTTATTTATTTTAAGTTGTCCATCTTGTTAACACAGTCTGTCCCATTAAAATTATAACTGAGAAACAAAATCAACAACTTCTTTCCCCAGACTTCCACACCAAGCACAGAGACAATAACAGCAAGATCACCAAGCAAATAGGTCCCTAGCTGCCTGTGTCTTGTCAGTCACTCATGGAATTTTGGAGTATTTGGGGGCCAACCTCCTTCCTCCCTTCCTCTCCCCAGAGTGTCCCACTGACTCTCCTAATACACACATACACAGAGCAAATGTCCCACTAAAAGATTCCATAAACTAAACCTCAATTTTCCTATCTTCTCTAGCTCAAAAAACATATTGCTCTCTCCTCTCACAAACACAGAATGGCTGCTGTGAGAGACTGACAGCCTTTTATATGGCTGTAGAAAACTTTTGTGTGGTGGATAAATATTTTTTTCCCATTGATTACAATGGGCAAAAAAGATGGGAAAAAGCAGAAAAACTGCACTTTTTGTGGGAAATTATTCAACAAGCAGAAAGTGCCATTATTCACCGATTTCAGTTTGAGGTGAAGCTTTTCACCCATCCCTACACGGGATTAGCCCTTTAAGGTCCAGAGTCTATCTGCCTTGTTTTAACCCTTGTGTGCCTGGTGCATTTGGAGCAATTAATCTGGGTATGAACAGATATTAACATCTTGTGTATCAACCCTATTAGCTCATAGACTGTCTGACTGAATTTCCCTGCAGAGGTAATTCCCAGTCACACCTTCCGTTTCCTCTCTTCCTTATGCTCAATCCTTTGATATGTTGATAGTTTGAATGCTAATAACTATTTTGGGAACTATATATCTGGACACACTCTGGGGGAGACCATTTGCTGGGGGTAGAACATTGATGTCCCTCTTCTAAAGTGCCAGGAAGAGTTTAACAACTGAGTTCAACAACTAGGACAACACATAAGGCACCACACAAGGCACCAGAACTCCTGCATTACCTGTAAAGAGCACCTGTAGGAAGATAATCAGCAAATACATTTCTTCGCTGTCATCAGATTTGGACTGGCCATATTTACATTTACTATTTACCTTGTTGTTATATGTTCAGTGCTCACCAGGATTCTTATCAGCTTCAACTCTCCCCCTGACTTTACAAACTACATCCACATACCCCCTCTCTCCTCCCCATCACACCTGTGTTCTCTTACACACTTCTCCAGATTTTAACCCCTTCTCCCTCTGCTTTCCCTATTCCAAAACACCAATATAAATCCCACTCCCATATTTCTGCCCTTTGTCTTATCCTTCTGCTTGCTCAGGGGATATTGCTTCCAATCCCGGCCCAAACCCCATACCCACCTTTTATTAGCCATGGTCTACCATTTCCTCCCACCTCTACTTCAAGGGTTCCAACCCCTCAAATCTCATAAACATTCCTCTTTGTTCACCCTACTTTCTCCCCTTCTCCTGTGCTCTGTTAAACACCCTTTCCATAGTTAACAAGACAGCCCCCATTCAGGATTGTTTATGTGAGCAATCAGTGCAGTTGTTTGCTTTCACAGGAACTTGGTTGTCTGCACAGGAGACAGCTGTGGAGGCTGCACTCTCTTATGGAGGGTTCTGCTTCTCACACACCCCTCATTCTACTGGTCAGGGTGGGGGGTAGGTCTCCTTCTCTCATCTGGATGCAGCTTCCAGACCATCTCAATCCCACCATCTGTGCATGCAATCCAACTCTATTACCCTTCGTCTGTGCTCGTGGCTGTAATAAACAGGCCACGTGCTAACTCTCTTCTCCTTCAAACTTTGTCTCAGATTTCAAATCCTGGCTTTCCTTCTTTCTCTCCACTTATTATCTGGCCCTTATTCTAGTTGATTTTAACTGTCATATTGATGACCCCTCTGTCCCCTGGGCTTCCCATCTTCTAGACCTAACCTCTTCCCTTGATCTCCGGCAGTGGACTGACTGTGCCACTCACTTAGCTGGTCACTACCTCTATCTTGTCTTTACTAAGAGTCTGGATCTTTCTTCTTTCACAGTTTCCTCATGCTCTCTATCAGACCACCATCGTATATCCTTCTCTCTCTCCCACTCGCCCCCCCCCATCAGATTTATAAGGGATACCCACTCACTTGATCTCTCTGGGATGAGCACCTCACTTAACTCTAGTCTTTCCTATATCTTAGCTATCTCTGACACAGATTTTCTTGGTAACTCCTGCAACTTAATCCTGTCCTCTGCTATTGATTCCTTTGCCCCACTGAAATTACAAGTCAAGTCAAGTCAATCCACGAACCTGTCTCAACTCCCACACCCGCTTCCTACCTTTTTGCACTCGCTCTGCTGAATGCCTTTGGAGGAAATCACGCTCACATGCAGATTTCATCCACTTTAAATGTATGCTGTCCTGCCTACATTCTGCTTTATCAAAAGCTAAACAGGAATACTACACCATACTAATCCACAACAACAAATCCAATCCTTGCTGTATTTTTGCAGTTTTTGACTCCTTGCTCCATCCTTCCACAGCTTCCTCTCACCCCATACAATCATCTTAAGCTTTTGCAGAGCACTTCAAGGACAAAAACAGATTCCTACTATTCCATCTGCCTTCAAGCTCTCTCTCCCCAAACCCCCCACATCATACTTCGATAGTTTTACTCCTATAACAGAGGAAGACGTTTCTCATCTTCTCCTATCTATCCACCTCATTACCTGCTCCTTGGACCCTTTGCCCTCCCACCTAGTCAAACCACTTGCACCAGTCCTTACACCTATATTACAAAGAAGAAAAAACCCTGTGCACACTATACTTATATATTAAACTCGGAAGTACTCGGGTGAAAGATAGGTGCTCATAGGGTAAACAACATATAGTATCCAAAGAAAAGAAAAAAGACACCCTATGTATTTAAGCACACCATCTATACTCCACCCTATCCATTTCCGAATCCATAAAATGGAGCTTGGGGAAATGGGGAAAACGTTAAATAAAACTTAACATTTATTCATTCTAGGTATAAATAGAATATATCTAGGATACTTAACTGCATCCCCTATTTATATATGGTTAGTGATATTTTATTTTTAACCCAATGATTGGGACGATTTTTTAATTGGATGAATAAATGTTAAGTTTTATTTAACGTTTTCCCCATTTCCCCAAACTCCATTTTATGGATTCGGAAATGGATAGGGTGGAGTATAGATGGTGTGCTTAAATACATAGGGTGTCTTTTTTCTTTTCTTTGGATACTTACACCTATATTAACACACATTTTCAACACCTCTCTTTTCACAGGCACCTTCCCTTCTTCGTTCAAGCAGACACAAATCAAACCCGTACTCAAGAAGACAAATCTTGACCCCTCCTGTCTCTCTAACTATTGACCTGTCTTCCTTTTCCCTCTTGCCTCAAAACTCTTAGAATGTCTTTTCTTCTCCAAAATAACCAAATTCCTCAACTCTAACATTCTATTTGACCCTTTGCAGACAGCTTTCTGCAGAGTGGCTAATGATCTCCAGACTGCAAAAGCCAAATGTCAGTTTTCTATACTTATACTATTCGATTTATCCTCTGCCTTTGACATGGTTAACCATTCTCTTCTTGCCCAAATTCTCCACAATCTTGGTTTCCGAAATCAAGCTGCTTTATGGCTCTCCTCCTATTTCTCACAATGTTCCTTTTTTGTGTCCTCTGGCAATAACACCTCCTCCACAGCCCCTCTGTCTGTGGGGGTGCCCCAAGGCTCTGTTCTGGGTCCGCTGCTTTTCTCACTGTAGACCCTTTCATTAGGGGAACTTATTAATTAATTTGGCCTCAAGTACCGTCTATTTGCTGTTGATGCCCAAATTCTCATTTCCACTCTTGATCTTTCACCTCAAATTTAACTACAAATTTCAGACTGCCTCTTGGCCATATCCTCCTGAATGGCACACCATCAGCTGAACATAAACATGTACAAAACTGAACTGCTCATTTTCCCACCAAGACCTTGCCCAACACCTAGCTTCCCAATTACAGTTGATGGAATTGAGATTGATCCGGTCAGCTCAGCAGGCTGCCTTGGGGCCATATTTGATTCCTCTCTTTCATTCTCCTCTCACATTAACTCCGTGGTTAGATCATCTCACTTCTTTCTCCGCAACATTGCTAAAATCTGCCCTTTCCTTTCCCAACAAACTACTAAAACTCTTACACATGCCTTCATCCTGTCCCGCTTAGACTATTTCAATATCCTACTAACTGGCATCTCCGCTACTCATCTGACACATATCCAATCTGTTTTAACCTCAGCTGCATGAATCACAACACTCTCCCCAAAAACTGAACCTGCTCACATAATTCTTAGACATCTGTCATGGCTCCCTATTCAGCAACACATCAATTACAAAGTCCTTCTTCTTACCTTTAATGCTCTCCACACTACTACCCCTCCTTAAATTTCTTCCCTCATCTCCTCTTATGTTCCTGGTCACCTCCTTCGCTCAGTACACAACGCACTTCTTGTTGTTCCATCCACATTCTCTGCCCTCTCCCGTCTCAAACCTTTCTTGCTTTCTGCTCCATACCTATGGAACTCCATACCTATGGAACTCCATACCCCTCTCCCTACATATTGAAAAATCCCCTTCTGTCTTTAAGTCTACCCTGAAATCCTATCTTCTGGAGCACTAGGCCATACACTACCTTTGGCCTAGCTCAGCACTTGTAATCTTAGCACTTGACACCCTCTTACCCTGTTGTATTTTTCCTTTTACCCATTTAGACTGTAAGCTTCTTGGGGCAGGGACCTCTCTCCTATTGTTTCTATGAATGTGGCACTTATTTTATCCCCTTTTATTTATTGTAACATACGTCTGTTCTAAGGCACTGCATACACTGTGTGGCACCATATAAATAAAGTCAAACTTGCCATCCCCAAGCAGTCCTGCCAGTGCTAGTACTGCTACTACTAAGAAGGTCCAGCAGTTTATTAGTGTTAGGAGTGAAGGAGGGGGTAATAAATATCCTCATATGACTAGTGATTGTGAGGAGGAAGACTCTGAGGCTGAACTTGATGTGAGTGGTGTTAGTACTAGTAGTAGTAGTAACAGTGATGATGAAGCAGCCAGTGGGACTAGTGTTAGGGGAGTGGTAGGGGAAGCATTTGAAAGCATCCAGACTAGTGGTCAAGGGAGCCCACACCATTCTTCTGGTTCTGGGAGTCCTCCTCCCCTTCCCTTCACTACAGTGTCCAAGTGGAACATGATCCTGAAGAGGCCAGAACTGGTGTTGGAGGAGAGCAGGCTCAGAATTAATACCACCACAACCAGCAGGAACACATATGAGCTGCCTGTTCCTGCTGCTAGTGCTGTCAGTCTGCCTTCTTCAGGACAAAAAGCAATTAGAAGTGAGAGAGTAGGGGACCCTCTGTCACATCGCTCATCACCTCCTCCAAGCAGCAGTGAGATGTCTGTGATAGAGCAGCAGCAAGTAGGAACTTGGTGATGATGGTAGAGAAGCTGGGGTGGAAGAGACTTCTTATCAGAAACTGAGAAGGAATGGGAGAAAGGTATGAGGGCATCACCACCACCTCCACCACTAGCAATTATCTTTTGGAATTTGCAAAATTTGCTACTGCTCTAATTCCTGCTTCTGCTGAGATGCATCAGGATGCTGAGGAGTGGTCTAGAGTGCCACAGACCACCGTGGATACAGTGCGAATAGGGTCAACAAGTGATGCTGGACTAGGACAGGTTCCACTTGCCATCACCAGCAATGCTCCTGTCCTAGCTGCAGTGCTGATTTTGAGGCAGATGGATCAACAACATCAACATCATCCACTACCAGCACAAACAGTGAAGGGGAATGTGGAGGTCAAGAAAAAAGAGGTCATTCTTCTCCACCTTCCCCCTCCCCCCTGAAGTCATGGGTGTGGGACTATTGTTCTCTTTGGGCAGGCACAGTGCAGTCATCACCAACAGCACTGTGCACAATCTGTGCACAAGTCAGTGAGAAGGAGAAAGGAGGGAACACACCTTGGCATAACCTCCCTGATATCACACATAAAATACAGACACCATGACATTTATGTAAAACATGTTAAAGCCAAACACCATTACAGAAATCTAGCACCACTGTTACTGTACCCCATGAATCTCCAGAAAGGCAACAATAGGTGAGGCGGAGATCAAAGAGGAGGAAGAATAGAGAAACCCAGACAGACACTAGAAGTTCCATGAGGAACGAAACAACTAGCTTGCCATCACCATTACCTTCTTCTTCTAGGGTAACAACTGCATCTTCTTCAAGTCCACCTCATTCATTGTTACCTCCCCTGCCAAATGATAGCCACTCCATTGATGTTAGGGTATGACAGTTTGTCTCTAACCATTGCACACTGTGTGGTGCACTGACCACACATGCCAGTGTGGTGGAGGAGAATCGATACCAGGTCATCAAGCTGCATCTGAGGAGATTCCATCCCACAGAATATGCTAGGATGCTGCCAGGGAGGGTTCATCATTACTATTAAACTGTCAGCAAGTTGTCATATGTCCTTAGCGGGGTCTGGACAGCGGGTATAGTGACAGCGGCAGTATTTTGGTTCTGGTGTCATGGTGTTTGGATACAGTTGTACCCCTAGATGTTATTTACCCCACACACTGTGCACATTGCAGTTACTGATGAGAGCCACAATGCAAAGGAAACATTTCTATTCTAATAACAACACACCCATGGTTTTGGAGGAGGGGCAGGTGGAGAAGAATTATTGTCCAACTTCTTCTTTTCTCCACATAGACTGGGGGCTACTTATTGTGCTGCTACTGCCTCAGATGCATCGCTGGAGATAGGTGTGGCAACTGGGACCTTCATTATTCATCAACCATGTGTCACGGTTCCCCAAAGATGTTCAGGAGTCAGTACAGTATAGTTAAATGCAATTAATTATAATATAAGAAAGGTCGTACACAAGTAATACAACAGGAACAAGCAGAGGGTTACAAGCCAGCAAGCACTGCTATCAGGAATAGCAGGCTGCCAAGCATGACCACATTTCTGGAGACTAGGCCTCACCCACTGGTAGTCTCTGCAGAAACCAGGAGCAGGAACAGGAACACAGGATCTTGATCCGATGTAGAGAGAATACTGACTCATGCCTGCCATCAGTATGGAGTGATTTCTGACACATGCCTGCAGTCGGTATAGGGAAATGGATACCTGATTCACCCCAGCAGTCAGTATCAGAGCTAGTCTGCCAGAGCCCCAGGTCCACGCTAGATTGGGTGTCTGCTAAGTACAAGGGACAAATGTAAGAATAGTCAGACAGAGCCACAAATCAACACCAGAGAGGGTAGTCAGACAAGCCAGATCATACACAGTTCAGGTAGTCATCCAGAGCCACAGGCCTGCACCAGGTTGGGTGTCCACTATAGGGATAGACAAAAGAATAGTCAGACAGACCCCAAGGTAATAGAACTGCTTTGAACAACAACGCAAGGGCAACTGAGTTAAGGTCTCAGACTGCCCTTTAAACGCCTTCTCAGGAAGTAGGTTAGAGGAACAGGCTCAGAGGAAGGAAGTAGGTAGGAGGAGACTACAGGAAGCATGTGTAACGGTTATTCAGACTCTCAGACCAGAGAATATTGAGAATAAATGAGGAACACGGCCCTCTAAGGGCAGAAATAGGTAATTACACGTGACTGAAGGCAATATGATAATATAGCAGACACAGTATGGATAAAGAGCAATGCATACAAGCAATGGAACTGAGTAAGGCTAGGGTTAAGTCCAATGCAAATAATCAGTCTCTAATGTGGTGTGTAAGACAACGCCCAGTAGTCCTCAAGGACTGGTGATAAGCAAGACCAACACTGGTGCTAGAGCTAAATAATACAAGAGCCAAGGGCACTCTGCCGTGCGTAACAGAATAGGTACACTGCGTGAGCTGAATGGGACCGGAGCCACGGCACTCTGCGGTGTTGAAAGGGTTAATGACACTGCGTGAGCTGAATGGAACCTGAGCCAGTAGCACCCCTTGGTGCGTCAACGAATACCCGCACTGCCAGAGCTGAAAGGGACCAGAGCCAGTAGCACCCCATGGTGCGTAAACGGATACCCCAACACTGCTAGAGCCGAGTAAGACCAGAGCCAGTAGCACCCTTCCAGTGCGCCAATGGAGCATAATGTTGCAAGAGCTAACGGTAGATGGTAACGGAAATCCACTGCACTGCAAATGTAGCGGATGGCTCGGTAAGGAGGGTGATAGCTCAGCAAGTGTTAATGGAGAGGCTCGGTATCTGAGGCAACAAGCTCTGCAAGTGTAAACGGACAGGCTCGGCAACAGAGGCAACAAGCAGTTAACGAGCAGTTAACAAGTGTTAACGGATGGCCCAGAATCGGAGGCAACAAGTACTGCAAGTGTCAGTGGACAGGCTCGGTAACGGAGGCAACAAGCTCAGCTAGTGTTAACGGATGCCCAGTATCTGAGACAACAAGCACAGCAAATGTTAACAGACAGGCTCGGTAACGGAGGCAACAAGCTCAGCAAGTGGGAGGTCAGCTTTAAGAAGCACAAGTCTGACAGTTCACAGTGTTGCCAAGGGACATAGACGAAGTTCTTATTTTATTATATTTATTTTTTTATTAACTGTCCCCCCCAATACCAGTCAAGAAACAACCCCAAAACAAATTCCCTATTCAACTGATTCTTTCCCCAGACTCTACCCACTTACACAAGTACCTTCCTCAGACTCCTTTTATACCATGTCTTAAGGGGTATTTGTAATTGTATTTAGGATTTTTATTAACTGCCTCCCAATCTGAGTAAACAAACCCCCCAAAAATATTTCCTGTTCAACTGATTCTTTCCCCACACTCCAACACAGGCACCATCATGCCCCTTTTATACTATGCCTTGGGAAATAAAATAACATATGCTATGTGTTGTGTGTAAATTCAATGTTTCCAATGGAATGAGGTAGGAGAAAAAGTAGAACAATTCTTCTCCAAGTGGAAAGTGCCATTATTCACCAATTTTGGTTTGAGGATAAATTTTTCGCCCATCCCTACTTTTTAGATACCATTTGCCAACGTTTCAATGTGATTCTGCAATTCTGCAGCAGCCAACAACATGGGAATGTATTTCTTAACTATTGCTTTTAATTTATTATACTCAATGTGTAATCCGTTATGAATGTCACTAAAGTATTGGAACCAGGATTTTTCATCAGAGATTTTCAGTTGAAGAAGTATTTTTTGCTGCTTTTTTGTGCCCTTGTTGGCATCAATTCTAGATAAGCCATTTTTGTCAAAACAATCAATTTCAGTTATTTTTCACCAAATGCTTATTCTGTGGAACAATTATGTCTGAAATGGATGAACTACCCACAGATATTTCACTTGACAGAAGCCTAGGTGACAGTTTATGGCATGAAAAGTGGAATTTTCAGCAACTTCCTGGCTGTATTTTTCTGTCATAATTGATCCAATTTTCAAACAAAGTCAGATTCAAAAAAGTTAGTTCTACTTGGGTACATCTATCTGATATCTTCAGATTCCTTTAATTACCAACATCCACATGGAACCCTGACATATCACAAAATGTGCTATTGTCCTCCCCTACAAGAGACTTTTGTAACTATTCCAAGGAGTTGAAACATGATGGGGCAGATTTTTCTCCCAATGTATTTCCACATCTGAGGAGTGAGTTAGAACTTCTGAAAAGAGAAAGATTATAGGTCATTGGATTAAAAATGCAATTGCAAATGTATTTTATGTGTCTGAATAGTTGTTCTACTTGACTGCACTTATCCTCAAACCATGATGAGATTAGGAATAAAAAGAACTGATGTCACATGTCATGCAGATATAGTCACTGTCCCCGGTAACCATACTTACTGCAAAACATGCGTATTGTCTTCCAAGTAACTGTCTAATTTGAGAACTAGGTGGTTGTAATCCCGTATCAACAACTTGCTCATTGAGTGAGCCTATACAGTCTGTGGCTTTAATGTTCAAAGACTTATAGATCTTCGGGGGGTGTGGAAAATGCGTGCAGTAGTATGGTCAGATTTAAACATTTCTACTTCCCAATCTGTAAAAATGTCTTCTTAGCATCCTTTTGTAGAGTAACTCAACTTTCTCTTATGTTCTTCGTAAGCACCTTACCAGTTGGTACTCAAGCCACCTTTGCAGATTTTTATGATCTCATCACATGAGAACAGGTCTAGGTCTAACTAAAGGTGGTGCAGTTGGACAGGTCCTGGCATTCAAAGGGGCTGTACTGTCTTGCTAAACTGTTACAAATAGATTAGTTTCCTATCTATACTGACAGGCAAACAATCATCACACAACCACTTTGAGCCAGTAAGATAAGACTAATATTGATAATACCCTTCACTTTCCTTTATTAAACATTTCCTCACCCAAGAATTGCCCAACACATCACAAAGTAATGATACTGTCAGCATGTGTACTATGAGTCACGATGAACCAACTCCCTGGGACTGCAATTAAATGCTTTTCCACTCTGTCTTTCCACTTCTGGACCTTAGATCTGCAGGTGATGAACTGCATACTGTACCTGTTTTGGCTCTGATTGAAACTTTTTCTGTCATGTTTAGTGAGGTCTATGTCGGTGTGGGTTATTGAAACTTGCTACAGACCAGATGGGGTACACTCATATTTTTTTCCCAGGGCCATCAAATCCTTGTTACATCCCTGGGACCTTGACACAGATGATTCTGTCATTATCACAAGTGGATCTATCAAAATGATTAAGCCTCTCACTGATCAACCTATTTTCAGGTGACAATGTCCTGAAAACCTTCACTGTGGTTGAGGGCTGACTTCAAGAACTTATGTCCTATAGTATAGATCAGGAGCCTAGGCAAGACCAAAGATACCCTCAGTCTTGCTGAGTTTTGACAGTGGTGCATACCAGGTATTTTAAACAACAGGTTCTTCTATGACCTAGAAAATATGAATTTCAATAGAGTTTACTGTTTTAGTCATTAACTATCACCTGTAATAAACAATCTATTCTCTCCCTATCTGGCAATGAACTTTTTGAAAGATACACTGTAAAACATTCTCATTTAATAACATCAGTCTAGCACTAAAGGATTTAATACTGTGTTCCTTTCATTTCTCATCACTGAAGTAGTTATTATTCCCCCTCAAGCTCCATCTGAAACCAGAGAAGTTTCAACAACACAATTAAAATGATAATTATTCCTGATCTCTTTGTACTCCGTTGGGGATCTTCAGAATTCTGAGCTCTGGGAGAACATATGTTACAAGGAGAATTCTGCTCTACACCTTGAAAGCTCAGGTTTAGCCATCTAATATTATCAAGGATGAAAAAAACAGGTATCAATTAACTACTTATGAAAGGGATATTGACTCTCCATCACCTTAAAAATAATATTGTAAAAATACTCATATGATCTACATGTCAAAGCTTGCTGTCTTTTTTGTCCTCCCTTACTGGCACTGAGGTGATCCACTATGAAAAAAACTTAAATTATCTAAACTCCTTGGACTTGATTCTGTAAAGTGCATTAAACCACTCTACATAAATCAAACACTGACCAGAAAACACATACTTTCCAGAAGGTATTCTATTACTTGACTTTTCTGCTGTCCAACAAATATAGGCCACACAAATGCATGTAGCAAGATGACGTGCATTGTGAGTTTACTACAAGTGGTGCACCTAGCTATGGAAAGCAAAGTTCCTCAAGAAAGAGGAAGAGCAAGGGAAACCAGCTAACCTGTTTGAAAGCAATGTTTGATGTTGCTACCTACTGGTTTCAAAGAAAATTTCACACAAATCAAACCCCATTATAGAAACCCTAAATTACCCTGCATACATTTGGCTTCAGCACAGGGCCCAGGAGTGGAGGATACAGGTAGTGAAAAAGAAAGAGAAGCACATTCATTGAGGGGAGGTAGAATGGTATAAGTTGGAGAAGTGGAGCAACTTGCACTGCAAGAACACATAACACAATTTTGCTCATATCTCTCACATTACATCCATACACCACCACATACATACACACAGCACATTTTTTGTTCTTACACCAGGCACATCTAATCTTTTGTTTCATATAGCATTCCTGAACAAATATATGTGTTTGACAGAAAGTGAGTGTGAGCAACTGAGTGTGAGTTGGCAAGTATGTGAGGAGGTAGAAGAGAGGCAGTCAGATGGCTTGAATTGGAATGGAGGCCAGAGATATGGATAGAGGTGTAGGAGAGGAGGAACAAAAGCACAGCATTCCTGTCCAAGGAGGAAGAAGGATAGGTAGAAGGAGAAGAGAAAGAGGGTAGAGACGTTCCCAATCACACAGCCTGGGACAGAGCTGGCTCACCTGCAGAAATAACCTTCAATAACTTGCAGGAGATTCTGAGGCAGTCATTTTGTGACAGCAGTGGCAGGGATCAAAGGAAGCTGTGATACTGGAGATCACAGCACCCTAGAGGCTACTGGTAAGCAACATGATCAGTTCACTACTAGTGATGAGCGAGCACCCCAATGCTCGGGTGTTCGGGTGCTCTGACCGAGCGCCCCCGGAGGCTCGAGTGCTCGGCCGAGCACCCGAGCCCCATTGAAGTCAATGGGAGGACTCGAGCATTACACCAGGCACCCCCTGCTCTGATGAGGGGAGGGTGCCTGGTCCATAGGAAAAGGGAAGAAAAGGATGGAAACACCACAGAAATGGTTCAGGGACAGCATAGGGAGGATGTCTGGATGCATTTTGGACTCCAACATCGCTGCTGGGAACGATCTTTCGCCCGTAGTACGCCATTTTTACAGACTGACCATAAAACACACAAAAAGGAAAATAAAAACGACTTTAGGCGAAATATTGTTACCAAACAATATTTGCTGTATATTTACTTGTATATCATCTGCAAATTATCCCAAAAATTTCCTTGATTTTCTGAAGTGAGGCCATGATTAAGAGGGAAACGTGCGCAGAGGCAAATTCTCCCAAAAATTTCCTTGATTTTCTGAAGTGAGGCCATGATTAAGAGGGAAACGTGCGCAGAGGCAAATTCTCCCAAAAATTTCCTTGATTTTATTGAACTGAGGCCATGATTAAGAGGGAAACGTGCGCAAAGGCAAATTCTCCCAAAAATTTCCTCGATTTTTCTGAACTGGGGCCATGATTAAGAGGGAAACGTGCGCAGAGGCAAATTCTCCCAAAAATTTCCTTGATTTTATTGAACTGAGGCCATGATTAAGAGGGAAACGTGCGCTGAGCTGACCATCTAAAACATTATGGGTGAGGGTCTGCTGCAGAGCTGACCATCCTAAACATTATATGCGAAGGCCAGCTAGTGAGCTGACGCTATAAAACATTATATGAGAGGGCCCGTTAGAGAGCTGACCCAATAAAACATTATATGAGAAGGCCCGCTGGTGAGCTGACCTATATAAAAATTGTCAAACAGGGCCCGCTGGTGAGCTGGCCCTATATAAAAATTATATCACAGGGCCCGCTGGTGAGCTGGCCCTATATAAAAATTATATCACAGGGCCCGCTGGTGAGCTGGCCCTATATAAAAATTATAGCACAGGGCATATGGAAGAGGAGGAGGAGGATGAGAAGATTAAGAGTCAACCATATACCCGTTTTTTGGGTGGAAGGGGTGAATGGGAATACAGAGTATTCCCATCATTGTAAATAACATATATAAAGTGAGTTTATGTTCCCCCGGGGCTTTCCTCCAGTGGAGTGGAGAAGTCAGGGGAAATCCAGGCCTTGTTCATTTTTATAAGTGTCAACCTATCAGCATTGTCGGTGGAAAGGCGGATACGCTTATCTGTTATGATGCCACCAGCAGCACTAAATACCCGCTCAGACAGAACGCTGGCGGCAGGGCAGGCCAGCACCTCCAAGGCGTAGAGTGCCAGTTCATACCACGTGTCCAGCTTGGACACCCAGTAGTTGTAAGGCACAGAGGGATCATTGAGGACGCTGACACGGTCTGCTACGTACTCCTTCACCATCTTCCAAAACTTTTCCCTCCTTGTGACACTAGGCTGCGCATCAGGGTGAGGGTGCTGGCGGGGTGTCATGAAGGTGTCCCACGCCTTGGAGAGTGTTGCCCTGCCTTTCTCGGAACTGCTGTGTGCTCCCCTTTTCTCCCCTTCTCGGTTGGCCAAGGTAGAACGTACTCTGCCGCCAGCGTTGTCAGATGGAAAATTTTGGAGCAATTTTTCAACAAGAACCTTCTGGTATTGCACCATTTTGCTTGTCCTCTCCACCGGAGGAATGAGAGATGAGAAATTCTCTTTGTAGCGGGGGTCCAGAAGGGTGAACACCCAGTAATCCGTGTTGTCTAAAATGCGTACAACGCGTGGGTCACGGGAAAGGCAGCCTAACATAAAGTCAGCCATGTGTGCCAGAGTACCAACAGGCAAGATTTCGCTGTCCTCACCAGGAGGATGACTCTCAATATCCTCATCCTCTTCCTCCTCTTCTGCCCACCCACGCTGAAGAGATGGAACTAAAGTTCCATGGCTACCCTCTGTAGCGGAGGCAACCGTGTCTTCCTCCTCCTCCTCCTCCGCCTCCTCCAATTGTCGCTGAGAAGACGAAGTGAGGGTGCTCTGGCTATCACCTTGTGTAAGCTCTTCCTCCCCCATTTCCACCTCTTCCACATGCAAAGCGTCGGTTTTAATTGTGAGCAGCGAGCGTTTCAGTAGACACAGAAGTGGGATGGTTACACTGATAATAGCGTTATCGCCGCTCACCATCTGTGTCGATTCCTCAAAATTGCGTAAAACCTCGCAGAGGTCTGACATCCATTCCCACTCCTCACTTCTGATTACAGGAAGTTGAACGGAGAGGCGACGACCGTGTAACGGCTGGTACTCCACTACTGCCCTCTGCTGCTCACAAAGCCGGGCCAACATGTGGAAGGTGGAGTTCCAGCGCATGCTCACGTCACACAGCAGCCGGTGAGCTGGCAATTGTAAGCGCTGCTGCAGCTTCAGCAGGCCGGCCGAAGCTGTAGATGACTTACGGAAATGTGCACACACGCGGCGCACCTTGGTCAAGAGATCATGCACATTGGGGTAGGTTTTTAGAAATCGCTGAACCACTAAATTAAATACATGCGCTAGGCATGGTACGTGTGTGAGCTTGCCGAGCTCCAAAGCCGCCACCAAGTTACGCCCATTATCACACACAACCATGCCTGGTTGCAGGTTGAGTGGCGAGAGCCACTGCTCGGTCTGGTGACTAATCCCCTGCAACAGCTCTGAGGCCGTGTGCTGTTTGTCCCCAAGGCAGATCAGCTTCAGCACGGCCTGTTGACGCTTCCCCACTGCAGTGCTACACTGCTTCCAGCTACTGGCTGATGGGGGAGTGGCGCTGCGTGTAGAGAATTCGGAGGTGGAAACGGAGGAGGAGGAGCCAATAACGTAGGTGCTGGCGGAAACCCTGATGGAGGTAGGGCCCGCAATCCTCGGCGTGGGTAGCACCCGTGCCATCCCAGGGTCCGAGTCGATCCCAGCCTCCACGACATTCACCCAGTGTGCCGTCAGGGAAATGTAGCGTCCCTGGCCACAAGCACTTGTCCATGTGTCAGTCGTTAAGTGTACCTTCCCAGTAATTGCGTTGGTCAGGGCACGGGTGATGTTACGGGACACATGGTGGTGTAATGCGGGGATGGCACACCGGGAAAAGTAGTGGCGGCTGGGGACCGCGTACCGAGGGACAGCTGCTGCCATCAGGCTGCGGAAGGACTCAGTGTCCACAAGCCTAAATGGCAGCATTTCGATGGCCAGTAATTTGGAAAGGTGTGAGGTTAGTGCTATGGCCTGTGGGTGGGTGGCTGGGTATTTTCTCTTGCGCTCAAATGCCTGGGGTAACGACATTTGGACGCTGTGCTGGGACAGGGAAGTGGATGTGGTCGCTGATGGTGCTTCAGATGGTACAGGTGCAGGGCGGGAGGTATGCGGGCCTGCGCCTTCGACAGGCGATTGGCCGGCACCGAAAACAGGGGAAGAGGAGGCAGTGGTGTGGCCTGCAGACACAGATGGGCGATCCAGGCGTTCCTCCCACTTATTACGGTGCTTGGATGCCATGTGTCGGATCATGCTGGTGGTGGTGAGGTTTCTAGTGTTCATGCCTCGGCTCATTCTGGTGTGGCACAGGTTGCAAACTACAATTCTTTTGTCGTCCGCACTTTCCTTAAAAAAACGCCATACCGCGGAACACCTACCCTTTGGCAAGGTAGATTTACGCAAGGGGGTGCTCCGTGGAACATTTGCGGGCCGGTTTGGTGCGGTCCGCCTTCTTTCTGTAGCCACACCACTGCCTCTTCCAGCCTGTTGATTATATAAAGGTCTTACTAATACAACAGTATATCTATGAGTAAGCGCATGGTACGCGCGAAACGCGTTAGATTATTCTGTCTTATCTGTTAGTTATATTTAGACATGATTCTTCTTCTGTTTTGTGGGCCAACTGAGAATTTTAAATACAAGGAATAAAGATGTTTGATTTTAACAATTGACCCCGTTTTTTGATTCCGGAGTGCCACCTGTTTTTGATTGTGGATGGCTCACCCTCAGGACTGCTGTCATCGCTCGGCTCTACACCTTCCCAGGTGGGGTCAGTCACCTCATCGTCCACCAAGTCCTCCTCCACTTCCTCACTCTGATCATCCTCCTCATGTCTTGATCCCACCACATACTCAGTCATTGACAACTGTATAACATTCTCCTCAACAAGGTCTTGAGACGGTAATAGTGGTTGATTTAATGGCAACTGTGTCTCATCATCATCATCATCATCCACTACTTCCTTTGACCTTAAATGCCGTTCACATCTGTCATCTTCTTGTGATTGGGTAGCCTCTAGAGGTTGTGAATCAGGGCACAAGATGTCATGTTCCTCTGCAAGCGTGCTTGGAGAGAGGGTCAAATGAAGGATTGGTGATGAGACGAGCTCCTCACTATATCCCAGTGTGGGATCACTTCTTTGACCAGACCGTGTATGGTGAGAGGAAGGATGATCAGAGTGAGGATTATGTTGACAGACTCTTGGCTACTGAGAGTGGACTTGGTGGAAGACAGGGTGGTGCTTAACCGACTGGAAGCAGTATCAGCTGACATCCAACCGACCACCTGTTCGCAGTGGTCGGACCTCGAGAGTGATGTCCTGCGACGCCCTGTGAAATGAGACATGAAGCTAGGTATGGTGGATGTCTTTCTTTCTTGTGCTCTGGCACCAGGCACAGTTTCTCCGCGTCCTGACCCGCGCCCTGAACTATCAGGATCACGTCCACTTCCCCGTCCCTTTTTACCCGCCTTCTTCATCTTACACGGAATATGTGACTTTGATATTTTAGTTTGAAAACTTAACAGTATTTCTTCCTATTCTGCAACTGTGCAGAGTACACAGAATAGGCTGCTAAACTGCGGTGACGCACACAGAATGGAATATGTGACTTTGATATTTTAGTTTGAAAACTTAACAGTATTTCTTCCTATTCTGCAACTCTGCACAGTACACAGAATGTGCTGCTAAACTGCGGTGACGCACACTGAATATAATATGTGACTTTGATATTTTAGTTTGAAAACTTAACAGTATTTCTTCCTATTCTGCAACTGTGCAGAGTACACAGAATAGGCTGCTAAACTGCGGTGACGCACACTGAATGGAATATGTGACTTTGATATTTTAGTTTGAAAACTTAACAGTATTTCTTCCTATTCTGCAACTGTGCAGAGTACACAGAATAGGCTGCTAAACTGCGGTGACGCACACTGAATATAATATGTGACTTTGATATTTTAGTTTGAAAACTTAACAGTATTTCTTCCTATTCTGCAACTGTGCAGAGTACACAGAATAGGCTGCTAAACTGCGGTGACGAACACAGAATGGAATATGTGACTTTAATATTTGAGTTTGAAAACTTAACAGTATTTCTTCCTATTCTGCAACTGTGCAGAGTACACAGAATAGGCTGCTAAACTGCGGTGACGCACACTGAATGGAATATGTGACTTTAATATTTGAGTTTGAAAACTTAACAGTATTTCTTCCTATTCTGCAACTGTGCAGAGTACACAGAATAGGCTGCTAAACTGCGGTGACGCACACTGAATGGAATATGTGACTTTGATATTTTAGTTTGAAAACTTAACAGTATTTCTTCCTATTCTGCAGCTGTGCAGAGTACACAGAATAGGCTGCTAAACTGCGGTGACGCACACTGAATATAATATGTGACTTTGATATTTTAGTTTGAAAACTTAACAGTATTTCTTCCTATTCTGCAACTGTGCAGAGTACACAGAATAGGCTGCTAAACTGCGGTGACGCACACAGAATGGAATATGTGACTTTGATATTTTAGTTTGAAAACTTAACAGTATTTCTTCCTATTCTGCAACTGTGCAGAGTACACAGAATAGGCTGCTAAACTGCGGTGACGCACACTGAATATAATATGTGACTTTGATATTTTAGTTTGAAAACTTAACAGTATTTCTTCCTATTCTGCAACTGTGCAGAGTACACAGAATAGGCTGCTAAACTGCGGTGACGAACACAGAATGGAATATGTGACTTTAATATTTGAGTTTGAAAACTTAACAGTATTTAACACAGTTTAAACATGCCTGGGATAAACATGTATCTATCCTAAGATAACAATAAAGGAATACTAAAGGGCAGACTAGATGGACCAGGTGGTCTTTTTCTGCCGTCAATCTTCTATGTTTCTATGTTTCTATTTCTTCCTATTCTGCAACTGTGCAGAGTACACAGAATAGGCTGCTAAACTGCGGTGACGAACACAGAATGGAATATGTGACTTTGATATTTTAGTTTGAAAACTTAACAGTATTTCTTCCTATTCTGCAACTGTGCAGAGTACACAGAATAGGCTGCTAAACTGCGGTGACGAACACAGAATGGAATATGTGACTTTAATATTTGAGTTTGAAAACTTAACAGTATTTCTTCCTATTCTGCAACTGTGCAGAGTACACAGAATAGGCTGCTAAACTGCGGTGACGCACACTGAATGGAATATGTGACTTTGATATTTTAGTTTGAAAACTTAACAGTATTTCTTCCTATTCTGCAACTGTGCAGAGTACACAGAATAGGCTGCTAAACTGCGGTGACGCACACTGAATGGAATATGTGACTTTAATATTTGAGTTTGAAAACTTAACAGTATTTCTTCCTATTCTGCAACTGTGCAGAGTACACAGAATAGGCTGCTAAACTGCGGTGACGCACACTGAATGGAATATGTGACTTTGATATTTTAGTTTGAAAACTTAACAGTATTTCTTCCTATTCTGCAACTGTGCAGAGTACACAGAATAGGCTGCTAAACTGCGGTGACGCACACTGAATATAATATGTGACTTTGATATTTTAGTTTGAAAACTTAACAGTATTTCTTCCTATTCTGCAACTCTGCACAGTACACAGAATGTGCTGCTAAACTGCGGCGAAGCACACTGAATGGAATATGTGACTTTGATATTTTAGTTTGAAGACTTAACAGTATTTCTTCCTATTCTGCAACTCTGCACAGTACACAGAATGTGCTGCTAAACTGCGGCGAAGCACACTGAATGGAATATGTGACTTTGATATTTTAGTTTGAAGACTTAACAGTATTTCTTCCTATTCTGCAACTCTGCACAGTACACAGAATGTGCTGCTAAACTGCGGCGAAGCACACTGAATGGAATATGTGACTTTGATATTTTAGTTTGAAGACTTAACAGTATTTCTTCCTATTCTGCAACTCTGCACAGTACACAGAATGTGCTGCTAAACTGCGGCGAAGCACACTGAATGGAATATGTGACTTTGATATTTTAGTTTGAAGACTTAACAGTATTTCTTCCTATTCTGCAACTCTGCACAGTACACAGAATGTGCTGCTAAACTGCGGCGAAGCACACTGAATGGAATATGTGACTTTGATATTTTAGTTTGAAGACTTAACAGAATGTGCTCTAATCTGCAACTTTGCACACTAAACAGAATGTGCTCTAATCTGCAACTTTGCACACTAAACAGAATGTGCTCTAATCTGCAACTTTGCACACTAAACAGAATGTGCTCTAATCTGCAACTTTGCACACTAAACAGAATATATGTTTTTTTTTTTTTTTTTTTTTTTCCCCCCACACAAAATAACCTGCTGCCCCCACACACAGTAGTCCTAAAAAGGACTTTTGGTTCTTTTTTTTTCACAATCGCTTTTTTTCTCCCTACACTGACTTTCCCTTCCTATCCTCATCTCTCCCTGGTTAAGACTGAGCCGAACTCGCTGGTCAGGTGCTATACAGCACCCAACCACGGGTTCTGGCCAGCCAATCAGTGTAATGCCAGCAGCCAACATGGCTGCTGGCATTACACTGATGTCAGAGCCTCCCTGCACGTTTATTGGCTGCGCAGCAGCCGCAAAACGTGCGGGGAGGAGACCCGAACATGGCGGGCGAGCACATGCGGTACTCGTACGAGTACCGCCATGTGCCGAGCAGAGCGATGCTCGAGCCGATCTGAGCATCGGCCGAGCATGCTCGCTCAACACTATTCACTACACAAAATGTCTGGACCTCAAAAATAAGTAACTTTGCAATCAACATCCTACCCAATATTGTGCTTGACTGAGCATGAGGTTAGTCAACCTTTGCTCTACAGCTTTTAATGACTTCAACTCACATGATTCCCAAATATCCAAAAATGGTTTGTAGTTCATGGGAGTTACAGTCCCTGACAGAAGAAGAGTCAACAGTGAATTGAGTCTAGCATATAAATTTAATTTCCTTGTTAATTGTGAACAAGTGTGCATGGTGTCTCCCCTCAACTTGCATACATTCTATGTTAAAGTGACAGCTGCAACATGCATTTATCTCTTGAAGTACCTACATGTACTCAAGTTCATTGTTGGTTCTCCTCGTTTTAACACTCTGATAGCTAGAGAGGTGTGCCATACCATAATTAGACTGTAAGTTCCTTGGGACAGGGTCCCTTTCACAGTGTATGATTCCCTTGCTGCACTTTCCCCCACAAATAATGCAATGATCTCACTTTAGCTTAATGCTCTTAACCCAGTTCTGTATTTTTGTATTGTATTATTTAAACATGTATGGAGCTATATAAATAAAGATACATACAGCTGCGGAATTAGTTCGCTCTATATAAATAAATAATAATAATAATAATAAAATAAATACATACATACATGCATGCATTGTTTCAAATTGCATTGCATACTCCTCTGTCACTCAACGGGTTAAAATAGTGGTTTTATTCTTTCAACATAGCATTTCTATCAAGTAATAGCTGAAGACACTCCATGCAAATAACTCCCTTGTATCCCCTGTCTTGCCAATGTCAACTTGTGACAAATGGATAGAACAATATACCATCCATGTCTGATACATCCACATTTCTAATCCCTATGGTCATTACATCAATACCTGCAGCTGACCAGGGTGAGCCAGTGGTGGTACATCATTTAGAACACAGTGCATCAATAAATAAAGGAGGAAAAGGAAGCAGTTGAATGCCACCATCCACCTCCCTGGAGAGATTGCTACCACCCACCAGGCAACACTTGTCAATGGGTGCCACCACCCTCAGCACAACAATGGATGCCACCAATCTGGGGGTCAGCACACTCCACAATACAACACCAATGGTCTCACAACGCCAATGCAGTTTCATTGCGGATGCTCCAGTACACCAGCCAGCTGCCCCATCACAGTCTGGAGGGAAGAACAGCACAGTGGGGAGTACAAGATCCATGGCCACTCGACTATCAACACGTCAGTATGGTGAGTGAGACCCAGAGGCCACAGCCAAAAGTCATATTCACCCCACCTAGCCATAGGCCTGTAACACAGACCCTGTTGGAACCAAATATTTGAAGTTTGGAGAAAAGTACTAATGTGAGAGGACAGAATTCACAGATGATTAACCTCCTGCAGAATCATCATCATCTGCAACAACACTAACCAAGGTACCAGCAACAGCAGAGGACACAGATGCACTCTAAGAGGAGTCTAAGTGAATGGAAAGTGTATACATGCATACTATGATGGAAAGGAAGAGAAAGGGAAAAAGACACAGAGAAGAGAGGCATTCCCCTCTCTCCAAACCCTCTCAAAGAGGAGTTCTATAAATGAGGCACTCACTAGCAAAGAACAATGTATATAAATCTTTATTTATAAATACAAAATGCAAATCAAAAGAAGAATGATCTGTTAAAAAAACAGATACAGGAAAAGAGGTTCACAAGACCAGGGCATACCAATTATAAATACACATATGTATAGAAATAATAGTAGGTGGCAAAGTAACACCACATAGAAGATAGATTTACCATGTCATGATAGTGACATTTGGTAGTAAATACAAACATATGACCCACAATATAATCAGATAAATCAGATTCAGCTACTTGCAGAGAAACAGGAATGGTGACAGAGACATCTGTAATACCCTCTTAATCCATAGTTACACCTACACAAACTCTTCAAAACACAAGTGTAGCAGATGGTCATTGAGATTAACAACTTCAGCTCCCCCCAAAAAAACCCAGAAAAACAAAAAAAGAAGAAATTACATGGTTGTCATGTGATTCACTGAAATATATTTACACCGGACAGATAAATTGTGTCTATTTTATCTCAAACAATGTCAATATCTTGTCAGTGATGTGTTCAGTGCATTGCAGATCAGTGTGTCAGTCACATCTCTGTTGGTCATGGTTCATTGTCATCCAGGGCTTCAAGAGGATCATGTGATTTTGTGTTCATCAACAGCTGGGGAGCTAATTGTTGTCTATGCCTGTCATCATACAGAATGAGGTGTTCAAGGCAGTGAAACATAAAAACATTTCAATGCTAAAGCTGACAAATGCAATACAGTGTGGGACTCAGAAGTCACATTGCTAGAAATGGGGCTGATATCCACTTGACTGTCAATATACTGTAAAATTGCAAAGCATTGTCTGGAAGAAAATTTATCATTCAAAAAGTTAAAAGCAACATTTAAATCAATGTGTGATTTGGAGTTTTATATTCTCCCCCTGTGATGTATTTGATTTGTTTCACAATTGCACCTCTTTCACTTGGTGAATAACAAATATTGTTCATGGTATTGGCAAGCAACTTGTTCTCCACATGTGGTGTTCAATTCCTAAGCCTACAGATGAGTATTTCTGTGGCCAAAACCTGCACAGTATTGGACAAAAGAGGATTGAGTGAGCTGTCAATTGTAACATTAACCTGTTGAGGACTGAAGATGTGTGCAACACTTTGGGGGTTATGCACAAAGGAATGATGAAGAAGTGATAAAGTGGAGATGACTTCTACAGTGATATCACATCTCCAGTTCCTATGGAGCCAATGCACTAAGATTTCTTCAACTTTGAAGATCTTGCTTCATGGATTGTAGCGTAACCTAAGAACTGGAAAAGTCATCTCCACTTTATCACCTCTTTATTACACCCAAGTGCATAACCCTCATTGTATCTCAATGCTTTTCAGAATTCTATGGTCCTCAAGGAGTTAATCACTTGAATTCTGAGTAGGTATCAAACACATCACAAAGTAATTTGTGGATAGCTAACTAGGATAACACATGTCCCATGCCTACTTTACAACAATGGTTCCTGTTGTCAATAGTCTACAATTTGGGCTACAGAATGTGGCTTTTTGACAGCATCATCTGATACCACTAATATGACTTAGACATGAGCGTGAGGAATGAATATTTCTTTCCAGCAAGTATGTCTAGCAACATGAGTGTAGCGGTAGTGAGGGGATGGGATCCTGCATAAAAGATTAACCCCTGTATGTATCTGTTTCATAATGCCAAACTGATCTGTAGGAAACATTTACATTACACTTGTTGTAGGCTAGTGCTGTCTGGTCATGTGTAGACATCACATGTGGCTTAGGACTATGTTCATTAGTCAAAATTAGAGGTGGAACATGGCAGTACAACTTCTCACATGTTCACCTGATGACATCTGGAGTCTGCTTCCTATAATTACACTGGTGGCTTACTATCTGGGACAGCTCGTCGTGCATGTTTGTGGGAATGGGGTGATGTTCCAGCTTTGCCAAGAAACACAGGGACAATATACATTTCACACCCAGTCATGTGCAGTGGACAAGTAGCAAGTAGTAGTTCAGCATCCTGTATTAGATAAATATATATAACTGTATTCTGAGTTTATGCATTTGCATTTTACAGAAACTGTACGTGGATATTATGTAGTTGATGTATTTGGGGAAGTCTCATAGAAACTTACAGTTAGGGATGGATGAAAATTCCCATTTTGCTCCCAGAGGAATTTTTGTGAAAAAAGCATTATTTTGCACTTTTATGCAAGAACTCCAACTCAAAGAGAATCAAATAGATTTTCTGCCTTTTTGCTGACACCATAGATTTTCCCACAAGAAGAGTTCCATGTTCCACTTATGTTTTCCAGTGATGGCAAAACTTCCAACCTCATATTATAAAAACTAGAATTTCCCACCATGCAGCATGTTGTAGAATAGGCAGGATAGAATGTGGAAGGAGACATACAGAGAGAGAAAGAAAGAGAGAGAGACAGAGAGAGAAATATATTAAAAATAAATACTAAAATAAAAATAAAGCTGTTTGAAGTGCAGGCTGGCATTATGACCAGCAGCAAGAAAAGCTGAATGGATGCTGATGTTGCTGACACAGATGTGGTGAAGAAAGTCTGAAGCACCAGTGAGGTCATATACCCTGACTCAATGATTTCCAGTCCCCTGACATCGCTTGGGATGTGGGAAACTATATTGAATAAGGTGTATAGCAGTATGAGCAGCATGCATCAGCTGTCTGTACCTGCTGCTACTGCTGCCAGTATATCTTCTTCTGAGGAGATGGCAGCCGTGGCAGCAGGGAGTTTTCTGCTGCTGAAATTCCTGTTGCTGAAGAAAACACTCATCTGTCACAGCAGCAGGATGAAGATCAGAAGAGTGCCACAGACCACAGTAGCCTTCATAGGACCGTGGTCAGAAAGTAATGATATGAGACTAGGACAAGTTTTACTTGCTACCACTACTCCAGGTCCTAGATCTAGTGCTGATGTTGATGCAGCAGCACCACCTACTCCAGCCAGTGAAGGTGATGCTGGAAAAAAAAGCCAGTCTTCTCTACATTCCCCCTCACTGAAATCATGGATGTGGGAATATTTTCCTTTGGGGCAGGCACAGTGCAGTAATCAGTGACTGCACTATACACCTTGTGTGAAAAGGTACTGAAAAGAGGAAAGTAGGGGGCATACTTTGGCACATCTGATTGTGATGCTAACTAGCTGAATTGATAACAGTTATCTGTGATTCCTCAGAACTTTTGACTCTAACAAGCCAAAGTCCTACAAATCAATTTTTCCTCAGGGCTTGGGTCTAACATGTCTAAGTACTTCAACAAATCAATGTTTCCTCAGGGCTTGTTCCTCTAATAAGTCTAAGTCCTACAAATCAATGTTTCCTCGGGGCTTGGGCCTCTAACGCAAGTCCTACAAAATACTCTATACTATCAACTTTTAGTCTGCCCCAGTCACATCTTACGTCAGGGGTCCCTGTCTTGTTGCATACAAATTTCTTATTTTGAGTCTGATTTTATTTTTTTTAACTTTCTCCCCAATACAGTCAGCAAGCCACACCAACAAAAATTCCCTGTTCAACTGAGTCTTTCCCCAGACTCCACTCACCAACAGAGACACCCTCCTCAGACCCCTTTTATACCCTGTCTAATGGGGTTTTGTAATTGTATTTCGCTTTTATTTTTTTATTAATTGTCTCCACAACCCCAGTAAACAACCCCCACCAATAAACATTTGCTGTTCAACTGATTCTTTCCCTACACTCCACCAACACAGGCACCCTGATACCCCTTTTATACTATGCCTTTGGGAAATAAAGTAACATTTGCTATGTGTTGTGTGTAAATTCAACATTCCCACTGATTTCAGTGCAATGAGCTAGGCGAAAAAAAAGGAAAAAATGAACTTTTCACAGGAAATTATTCAACAGGTGGTAATAGCCATTATTAGCAGATTTTGGTTTGAGGAGAAACTTTTCACTCATCCTTACTAGCCACTTGTAAATGCATTTCCACATAACAGGTTTCTTAAAATGTTAATAGATATATGATATTTATATGGACTGGATAGGACTTGATATGGGGTTACCTTGGCTAGGTAAATGAGTTTAAACTTTGGTAAAATTAAGCAATAAAACCCTCACTGGTGTGAAATAAATTATCACATAGGTATAATATATACTTTAAAAAAGAAAAAAGGGGAGAGTGCTCTAAATATGGTCCAATTAAGTAATACCCAATAAAGATAATGATGCAGGTATAAAACACAAATGGCAAATAAACTTTACTAAAAATATATCATAAAATCACATAGACATATACAATATTAAACAGTGAAAAACCATAAGACTATAAAATAGGCTATATCTTATATTGTAATGTACAGTCCTGTTGAGTCCGACAGTATGGAAGCTCTAAATTACTGCTTCCAGAATAAATGCATTAAGTTCAGTGTAAAAGTGAATTATATTGTACACCCTGAGATGACATATGGGTGTTGATATCCTCTCCCAGCTATATGTGGAATAACAAAGTGATGATCTGGTTGGCTTCTCCCATCCTCTTGTCCTCAGTTAATCTCTGATGGCTACTGATAGTAATGAGCAAAGTAGAGTTCACTGCTAATTGGGTTTCCCCTCAAAAGTAACTTTACAGCTTGATCAGAGCTGCGCAGATCTTATGCATGGAGGGGAGGACTGTGGGCATAATTGTCACGTACAAGGCTCCTCAGCATGTCATAGAATGAAATCCCAGCAGGCAGAGGACTCTCTTTGAGATAATGGATGCCAAATGTTCACAGTTCGATATAAAGGGCTGCTGTGGACTCCAAATAACATAACATTGGGATCATATATATCCAGCGTGTTTTGTGTTGCAGGAACACTTCTTCAGGGAGTAAAATCTACCCTAAACACTGCCTATATAAATGTCTCTTGCTGCAAGAAAGCTATATATACTTTACATGGAGTTCATAGTTTCCAGGTAATCTGTATGGATCAGAGCAGGATTGTTTTTACATTTGCTTTTGTTCTAGGTTTTTTACCTAGTTTGGGGATTTGTAGAATCCCTTCTTTCCTTGCTGCTTATATCTTATTCACTTGGTATTGTAATTTCATTTATATATATATATTTATGGTGTGTTAGCGCTGTGAGTTTTTCTTTTTGCACACAAATTCTCCTTCTACTCATTCTAGCTTCTTTTTCACCATACTTATATAATTCAAATTCACTTAAAGCTTAAATATGCACACTTTCTTAAAGATTTGCTTTTGTTCTAGGTTTTTTCCTAGTTTGGGTATTTGGAGAATCCTTTCTTTTCTTACTGCTTCTTATATCTTATTCACTTGGGGTGAAATGCAAGAAACGTGTGTAATCGCTGTTTACATTGTACTTTTGATATCAAAATGATTAGCACTAAAATGTTCCTGAATTGCAAATGTTTTTTCAGAATTAGCGAACGTTTCCATTTTTTTTTTTTGTGAATGCATTTCAAAAAGTGGGTGTGACTAAAATGTCTGCCGTTTTGTGAGCGGATGAGCGATTGCTCCTAATTCATCAAAGCTATTAGCACACATTTTGATACTTCTGACTAACTTTGTGGTTAATTTAGGTGCGCTCACTAACTTTGCCATTAATTTAGGGCCATTTACTGACTTTGTAGTTGGTTTAGGAGTATGTGCTATTCAGCATCAAGGTGTTAGTATGTTTCTTGCATCAAAACTTGAGCAATCACAAATAGTGCATAAATGTATGGCTTTCAAAAAAGAGCAAGTTATCCACTTTCTTGCATTCCTCTCTTGGTTTCTTAATTTCATTTATATTATATTGGTATATTTATGGTGTGTTAGAACTGTGAGTTTTTCATTCCATTTTGTATCATTGGATAAAGCTATTTCCAGATGAAATAAACATAAAGAATTTAAGTATTGCAGCAACGTATGAGAAGCAATTGGTTAGTATGGTCAGAATATACAAAGATCTATCAATGTTGTTGATTTTTTTTTTTTTTTTACTATTAATGCAGGGTTGTAATAATATTTAAGAGGGGTATTAAGAAGTATTTTAGAATAAGAATAGCCTGTTTACTATACATTTTTTTTTAATGATAAGGCTATAAAGGGGGGGGGTGGCTAGATGGTGTGGGGAGATATTTTGGAGTTGTTATTCTATATTTATTATTAAAATTCTCTTTAAATTTTTATTTGATATTATTTTTTGTTTTACTTTATTGAGGATCCTCTTGCTCCATGACCCTCACCTGACATAATGTGCATGACTTTACAGCAGAGTGTGAACATGGTGCTACCAGGATCTACTGTGGGTATCAGTGGAGATCGAGGTGAAACAGATGATGTACTTAACACATAACTGGTATCCTAACTGCTGAGGGAGAACCAAGGTCAGAGAAATTTGACGTCAGGGCAAGCAGATCAATTTCAGTAAAAAGTCACAAGTCAGGTTATACCAAAAAAGCAACAACTATCAAGAGGACAGGATATCAAAGTGGGACTCACAGAACGGGCTTTGCAATGTGTTGCTAGCATCCATAGTGATTTAGTATAGATGTCATAAGGCTTCACTTGCAGTGCAGTTAAATCAGCGCTATGATTAACAGAATGAGGCATCTTTTCAATTGTTTGTGATAAAACATCTGGATGAGCAATAATGGATATCTGCCGACCAAAAAAAATATCTAAGTCGGTTTTCAATTGCCCTATTAGCCAAAAACACAATGGACTTTGGACCACAGAAATGGTCTTGTGGCCAAATGTCCATTTTGTGCTTTAAGTTCCCAAAATGATTTGGTTTGTAAGCAGCCTGAGAACAATAGCTACACTATAACAGAGTGCAGCAGAAAACAGGCCGCTAGTATAATAAAGAGAAGTGACGAAGCAGTAAGCCCAGAACCAAGGTCCAGAGACCCTCCCCCAAAACAAAACAACTGAGAAAGGAACCGAGAAGAGGACAGGACAAGTGGAGAGTCAGGGCGGGAAGAGGAGCAAAACCGAAAAGAAGATAAGACAAAAACGACGAGCCAGAAAGAAGCAAAGAGCGAGGAACAAATGCCAGCAACATGACACTAGACGGAAGTCAACACTAGCGCGTCCGAGTTCCATCTAGACAGGAGCTTTATGGGACCAGGTGTGTGCTGGACAGAGGCATGGACCGCAGACACAACCCCAGAGGCAGTTCCATAGGCTGCAGAGAAACGGCCCGATACAGCGACGGCAACGTCATCGCCACAAGCCAGAAGTGCCCGACAGACGCGGTCGCATGGAGGAACCCCCGCCGGAGGTAGAAGACGCCAACATGACAAGCGGCAATAATGGGAACATCAAAGGAAAAAAGCTAGATCGGTGTCCGACATACTGTCAATCACTGATTGTTAGCTTATCTGTGTTACATTTACCTGTCATTCACTGTCCTTCCTTTATCTTCTTTCTTTTTTCTGTCTTCTTTCTTCTTCTTCTTGGATCTTCTTTTCTTTAATCTTCTTTTCTTGTAGCTTAAAGGGTTAGTAATATTTGTATTAAACTTGAGCTCCTAGTCTTCTTTATGTTTTTTTAACACATAGCACAATATTTGAATTCTCACAGTTCTGTAGTAAATACTCTATTCAATCAGAATGGCTCCCCCTCCGTCCCCTATCCCTTCGTCACACTGTCTCCCCGCCTGGTCTGGACAGCTCGCGGCAAGGGACAATCTTCAGTAAGCAAAAGGAAAATCCTGCCCTTCTTCTTCAAGGGGGGCAGGGTTTTCCTTATAATTACTGTGTGAAGATTGTCCCTTGCTACATCCGTCTGGTCCCACAACCGGATTACAGATCTAATGGGGTTTGGCCAGAAGGGGCAGGAGGGGGATGCTTTCTGATTGAATATTCAAATATAGCCCTATGTGTTAAAAAACAAAAAGAAGACTCAGAGATCAAGTTTAATACAAGTATTACTATCCCTTTAAAACAAAGAAGAGCTATCTATAATGAAACTTTCTTTAAATTAACCCGCACATCCATTCATATTTTAACTCCTTGAGTGCCAGATGGGTACGTAAGGCATTGCAGAGCAATGCATTGCAAACCTCCCTGGGACTCAAAGGGTTAGAGAAAGTGGTTTCTTTTGCAAATAAAATGGCCAAACGTGATACAATTGTGACCATTCATAATTCAATTGCCCAACATATTCGAAGAAAATCCTGTGCCCTCATACCATTTCTCTGCCACTGTGTGCAGCAGTGGAGAATGTGAGATGCTGCACACCCACCTCCTCTCTGGCTCATTGGTCGATGTCTGTTCCAATGTGGGGGGGAATTTGAGCAGAGACTACCTTTATATATGGGTCTCTGTTCCAATTCCCACACAGTCACATAGCAAACCACATAAAAATATACTTTATTTCCTGCAGGCATAGTATAAAAGGGGTCTCGGGGTCCCACAGAATGCCGTTCTGTGTTTGTAAGAGGAAGAGTATCACATTTGTCAGCTAGTGAATACAGGCTAATGAAAAAAAACTGAAGCTTAGTTTAGGGTATTTTGCAGGCAGGACATTCTCTGTATTAGGCAAGTCTGGTGTCACTCCGGGGGACAGGATAGGAGAAAGAAGGTTGACCCAAAATATAGTAACATCTTGTTTGGCCTACTGGGAAGACACACACAGCTAATATACAAGTTCCTTACTGATCTTGCTGTTATCTCCAAGTCAGGGACAGGGAAGTCTGGGGAAAATTACCTTAAATACACCAACATTCTGTGTGACTGACTATTAAGAAACAGGCAGCCATGAAACAAGTTTTATCATGCTCTGGCTGTTCTCGCTGTGTTGGATGTAGGGAAAGAATCAGTTAAAAAGTGACTGTGTTTTTTTTTATTTATTTTTTGTTGACTGCAATATGTCTCACTAACAATGGCTTCCTCACGTCTGACTTCACACATTTTCAGCTATGGGAACTACTGGCATGGAACCAGAAACTGACTCCCAGCATGTGACTTTCATAGTTATATTCTAGCATTAGTGACATGGTGTTGCCCTACAGTTTAACCCTTTGAGTGGCAGAGGGATAACCAATGCATTGATTAACAATGTTCTGGATACCTCTCTTGCATTGAAAGGGTTAAAAACAATGCCCTATGCACTGGGGACCCATATGCCACTGAAATATTTATTAACCCTTTCAGTGCCAGATATCTAATGCAATAGCTCTTTCAAATTGAAAGGTTTAACCATTTAAGTCCCACATGTGTATCTAATGCATTGCAATGTGTTGGATACTTCTCTTTCACTGAAAGGGTTAACTATTTCAATGCCAAAGAGGTATCCAATGCAATAGCTCTCTGTTACTGAAAGGGTGAACCCTTTAACACTTAGCACTGCAATGCATTGGATAGCTGTCTGGCACTGAAAGGGATAAAACCAATACACAAACAGACCTCTCACCGTGATGCTGCAGGACTGTGGCTGAGGTGAAAAGGGAGGGTTGAAGGTACAAAGGAGTTGGGCTGAGGTGAACAGGGAGGGTGGGGGGACAATGGAGGTTGAGGTGAACAGTGAGGGTGGGGGGGACAAAGGAGTAGGACTGACGCAAATGGAGAGGGTAACAGGCTCAAGGAACTTGGGCTGTGGTGAATGGGGAGGGTGAGAGGGACAAAGGACTAGGACTGAGGTGATGAGACAATGGGGAGGGAGTGTAGGAGGAAGGACAGAGGTGATGAGGCAAACAGGGAGTGAGGAAGGAAGGAAGGAAGGACAGGGAAGGTGACACAAAGAGGCAGGGAGGGAATAAAGACAAAGGTTATGAGATGAATGGGGAGGGAGGAATGAAGGATAGTGATGATGATGAGACATATGGGCCGGGAGGGAATATGAACAGAGAAAATGGTGATGAGATGAATGGGAAGAGAGGACAGGAGAAATGGCAATGAAGTGAATGGGGAGGGATGGAGGAAGGGCAGTGAAGAAGGCGGTGAATGGAAGGGAGGGGAAATCTTTATAGACATTTTGACAAGAGTGGCCAGGGGGTCTTAAACCCACCCAGCCACTCCTCTCAAAATCATATCCCCCTGTATCTCTTGAAGAGGCAGAATGGAGAAGATAAACATATATCCTCTTTCCTACTGCACAGGGGTGTGGCTGGCATAGATGGAGAATGTTTGTCATGTAACAGCCTTGCTCTTTTATAGATATAGATACAAGATAGTGTTTATATAAATGAGAGAAATGCTGGAACAAACCAACTTCATCATAGGGAGGAAATACCCTATCATTCAACAGGGGCTTTTAACCCCCTGAATGCTAGAGAGATCTTCAAAGCATTGCCTCTCAGTCTATTGGAGACCAATCTAATATTATAATATTCTAAATAAGAGTTAAAAATCCAATTTAAGCAATTTGTTTTTCCTCTCATATGTTGTAGTTGACGTGGCCAGAATTGCTCCTCTTGCATACTGTCCTTGGTACAGAGTTGTATGACATTGAAACCTTACATCAAGGTCATTGGAAAACAGAGTGTAAGGATCTGTGGATCAGCTGCAACCCTTTTTTGGAAAATAATACAACAATGATCTAATAGCATCACAGGAGACTTAAGAAAAATAACAAAGCAAAACAACTAATAGCCTTTCTTTAAACACAGCAAGAGACCGTCCATGTTCATTAGAAAAATCTGTAAAAAAGCTTTACTGCGAAGGACCAGAACAGCCTCAGCCTTCAAAACAGGCAATATCTAATTACTTTCCCCAGACGGTAGGTTAAAGATATGCAGTCCCATGATGGCTTATTTCTTTCAACTAGGTTACTTTTACTCTCAGTACGATTCAATTTGATTTTCTTAGAAGTCAAGGCGATTTTACATTTGCTTGAAGGAACTGAGGGACAGTGATAGAGATGAGTTGATGGTAATACGATTACAGTCATTAGTTTTATGTTGTATTATGGAGATGGAAGCATTAGGCTCTTTCCTACTAACAGGGAGGATAAGAAGGATGCTGCAGAATAGGAGAGATGCAAGAAAACAAGATAGTAAGTTCAGAAAACCTAGCAAATGTAACATATTAGCTGTATATTGTTAAATTAGCTGTATTTTAGCAAGTTATTTTGTGATCACGTTATGGATCTATCATGATTTAAACCCCTTACCTAGTCCAGGAACACATATTACAGAGAAAAGTAAATAGAAAATGTTTCTATTTCAATTATAATATAACAGGAGTGTGGCAGAGGGAAAGAGAAACAAAGTGGGAGCATGAGATATGGAGAGGCTGGGGAACAATACCCTAAGTATTTGCCAATCCTGACAACTTTTCAATTCAGCAGTCACATTCTGAGTTTAGGGCAGAATTGAATCATTTTGGAATGCTGAAAAATGTTCTAAAGCAACCCCAAAGCAAGGCTAAGAAGCTAAAGAAAAGTGGCCGTACAACATACAATGGACAAAAAACACCCCACCTTCAGACAAAACAAAACTAGGAAACATCAGTTCACAAAACACCCAGCACATAGCACAATCACACCAATGGCAACATTAACCCCTGAAAAGCCAAGCAAACACATGAATAATGCCCATGCCATACAAACAAGTCATGGACAAACAACAACCGCACCCCGGGAACAAGGGCTTCACAAAGCAGCATAACACAATCACACACTCCATACTGCAGACCAACAGGGTTTAACGGGGAATGAAGTTGGGCAATAATGCTTCTCCTTCTGCCCTTCCTGCAAAATTATGGGCGCGTTGTATATATATATATATATATATATATATATATATATATATATATATATATGTATGTATATATATAAACTCTGAAGTAGTCCCATAAAACAGCTGTTTGTCCAAAGTAAAATTTGCTACCAAAATATAAAAATGTTAGCAAGAAAAAACGGTAAAGCTGATTAATGAGCTCACTATTGTATAGTGTCTGTCCATGCTCCGAATGGGACCTGTCTTCACTTTGGACTAATAGCTAGTGTTGAGCGAGCACCCCGATGCTCGGGTGTTCAGGTGCTCTGACCGAGCACCCCCAGAGGCTCGAGTGCTCGGCCGAGCACCCGAGCCCCATTGAATTGAATGGGAGGACTCGAGCATTACACCAGGCACCCCCTGCTCTGATGAGGGGAGGGTGCCTGGTCAATGCCCCCCTTCATCTCCACAATGCCCCTCTTCCACAATGTCCCCCTTCATCTCCGCAATGCCCACTTCATCTCCGCAATGCCCCCCTTCCACAATGTCCCCCTTCCACAATGTCCCCCTTCATCTCCACAATGTCCCCCTTCATCTCCGCAATGCCCCCTTCATCTCCGCAATGCCCCCCTTCCACAATGTCCCCCTTCCACAATGTCCCCCTTCATCTCCGCAATGCCCCCTTCATCTCCGCAATGCCCCCCTTCCACAATGTCCCCCTTCCACAATGTCCCCCTTCATCTCCGCAATGCCCCCTTCCATCTCCACATGTCCCCTACCTCCAGTCCCTGGTGGTCCAGCGGAGCGTCTGTAAGATCTGTGCCTCCTTCGGCACAGATCCCTGCCACCCGAACATGGCGGGCGAGCACATGGCGGTACTCGTACGAGTACCGCCATGTGCCGAGCAGAGCGATGCTCGAGCCGATCCGAGCATCGGCCAAGCATGCTCGCTCAACACTACTAATAGCTGTTTTATTGGGTTAGTACTTCTGAGTTCATATATATACCCTTGTCTATTGTACCCGATTGTGTGTTTTATTGGTAATGAATTATTTATTTTATTGTATTAGAGATTGGGAAAGCTCTTCTATTTTTTTTTTGTTTTGTTTCTTCTCTATTTTTCTTATCTGTCCGCTATCAGATCTATCTATAGGATAGTATCACAGTTTACCTTAGAGGCCTAGTTATCCTGTGCTTCCTTCCTCTGTGTTGTGTCAACCAGCATAGTCACAGCCACCTCTGCATTGCTGACATCATGAAACATGCACTGTCTAGGATGCCTATTCTGTGTGGCCTAATTGGGTCCCGCCTTCTCCTGGTCCTTTATATACCTCCCTGGGCCTAGGAGTCATTGCCCTTACATGGTATTTCTGATATTGTCTCTTGCACTCCGTTGTGACCTGTGTTCTCCTGAGAATCCACTCTGTGTATGACCCCGGCTTGTCTGACTACCCACATCGGTTCTGACCTGTGGCTCTGGCTGACTAACTTGCTCAGTGTTTGACCCATGCTTGTCTGACTACCCACATTGGTTCTCACCTATTGCTTTGGCTGACTAACTCGCTCCGTGGATGACCACGGTTTGTCTGACTACCCACATCGGTTCTGACCTGTGGCTCTGGATGACTTACTTGCTCTGTGTAGTCCCCGGTTTGTCTGACCTCTGGCTCTTGCTGGCTATCGCTCCATCTAGTCCCTGGCTTGTTTGACCTGTGGCTATGGCTGACTACTGGCTCTATACTCTCCGAACTTGCCTGACCATCAGTCTCAGTGTTTCATGGTTCAGGTCTGCTCTCGCTTCCTATTGCCTCTGGTCATGTGACCCAGGGTGGAGACTGGTGCCTCAGTTACCATTCCCTCTGGTGTTCTACCGCACCATGGTCCTAGTTTCCGGTATCTCACAGTAGTACAGTGCGCAGCACAATGTGCAGCTCCAGGTAGGAGCCTTGGTCCTATCATCCTGTGTGTTTGGGGTTGTGTGGGCTATACTATTATTACTGTATTTATTACTAAAGGTGGATTTATATTTTATATTCGTGTCTGTCCTTCTTTGCCTGAAAACCGTGACAGATAGTAGCACACCTAATCTCGTTTTATTTGATAGATTTATACTCAATAGGTCAGTGAGTTTATATTGTTATTGTTTCTGTTTTATGTAAATATGTAAATTCTTACTGTAAAAGCTCTCCAGCATATTCTTGAATATCAGAGTAATCTCACTGAATTCCTCCTAGTAAAAAATGTACTTGAAGAAGTTTTCAGGATTAGTACTGCTGTGCTTTGCAGTTCTTTTGCAATCACATCTTCGTACATTAGACTTTGATCATATATGGGCTACACAGTGTATTATCACCCTAGGTTAGCGTTATATTGGCACTTCACTTAAATCATTTGAACAGTGGCACACAGAATTTGGTATCCCTATAATGTCTATGACTAAAAAAACTCTAAGATTAATGTAGAAGTTTCACTGGCAACTCTCTTGGTAATGTAGGCCTCATTTGTGAGACCTAATTTTTCCAATTCTATACCTCCTCCATAGCCAACTTTCTCAAACTTCCTTTTCCATAGTTTACATTTTTCCACTTTGACCCCTTATCCATCACTTTCAGTGTACTTTTCTTTACCATAGAACCATGCACACTGACCCCGCAAGCCTTGCTCCACTGCCTCACTGTATTGGTAGCCAAGAACCACATATGACCCTATCTTTGTCACAGTGCATTGGGAGTTACAGATCAGGGATATTGACCACTCCATCCTTCTCCCACTGCACGAGTAGCCATAGAACCACACATACTGATGCCAGCCTTGTCCTACTGCATTGGTAGCTGCAGAACCACTCTGCCCCCAGTCTAATCCCATTAGAAGCCACAGACCCACACATAATAACGTACCAGCCTTGTCCCACTGGTACATAGAACTAAATATTTTGACCCCGCCCCCCAGCTTTGTTCCACTGAAATAGTATCCATAGAACCACTTGTACGGAGCGTGACCCCTCCCCCAATATTATATTAGGATCAGGAATTATCAAAGCCATAGAATGCATAAGCAGAAAACACCAAAGTGTTCATGAGAAATTAATAGGCTGTAACAAAAAAAATAGAAATTTTAGATATTTTGTGGTGTAGAAATGTCCATGAAAAATGTGGCAAATTGTGTTTTTTCAATTAAACTTCCTACAAAATAACAACTTTTTCCCAGTACTACTTGTTTGAACATGATATTTCATTAAGGACACTTATAAAATGATTTCCCTTTTTTGGGGGAAATTCTTATCAACGTCTTTTTATCATGCTTGTATCTACTGTATTTCAACCAACAGGCCTGTTTCCTTCAGGAATAGCTTCTTTTATACTAGGAGATGAGACTTTATATATAAAGACATGCCTCTCCTCCTCTTGTGTACCCTAACCCTATCAATCAAAAAATGGCATATCCCTCTAGACTGATTACCAACTCTTGTGTATCATCTATACAGGTTTCAGTAATTTTTATGTGGAATTTATAAAAACACTGTATTTGTTTTTGAGACCTAAAATCTAGTCTTACACATGCTCAATGGGAAGAGCCAATCCTGCTTTATTCAGTCCCCCATGATTCCCAAAGACTTCATAGACTACTGTCACGGTTCCCAGAAATAAACCAGGAGTCAGTACGGTAAAGTAAAACAATCTTTTATTAGAATAATACCAGTATTGCGCTTAAACAGATAACACACAGAAGATCAAAGAGGCAAGCACTGTATCAGATATAGCAGTCTGCCAATAGATGCACCACACTGTCTGAGACTAGGCCTCAGCTCACTGGAGCCTCAAGATAATTCGGAATGCCCAAAGGACTAGCATTGACTCAGTCTGCAGTCAGTCTAGGGGTCTGATAGAGCACCAGTTCCGCACTAGGATGGGTGAGTGTAGAGCAGGGACCAACACACAGAGCCCCCTAGTCAGCACCATAAAGGATAGTCAGACAAGCCAGGTCATACACGGAGCGGGTAGTCAGCCAGAGCCACAGGCTTACACCAGATTGGGTGTAAACTACACAATGGGAGCAGGCAAAAGAGTAGTCAGACAGAGCCACAGGTCAACACCAGAATGGACGGACAGACAGGCTGTGTCATACACAGTTCAGGTAGTCAGCCAGAGCCACAGGTCCGCACAAGATTGAGTGTCCACTACACAATGGGAGCAGGCAAAAGAGTAGTCAGACAGAGCCACAGGTCAGCACCAGAATGGATGGTCAGACAAGCCAGGTCGTACACAGGGCCCAAGAGAAACAGCGCTGTATTGAAAACTACGCAAGGGCAACTGAGTCAGGACTCAGTCAGCCCTTTAAACCCCTCCTCAGGAAGTAAGTAGGAGGAGGAGCCCAGAGGGAGGAAGTAGGTAGGAGGAGATTACAGGAAGCAAACACATAAAACAGAGGCCTGCTGCATGCCTGAAGCCTTGCACCTGTAGATGATGCTGAAACCAAGGTAAACTGTAACAACTACATGGTTCCAGTGGGGATTCTCCTACTGCTGGGGCTAGGTGTTGCTGCAGTTTTATTACTACTAGTTGTCACAGGTGCTGCTTTTCCAACAGCAGCAGGCACACTCATCATAGCTAAGGTTGTGGAGGTTGGTAACCTGTGCTGTTGCTGGTCATTCAACACTAATAGTGTGTGTGGCTGAGTGGGGATTGGCAATGCTGATGATGACTGACAGGATGACAATATATTTGTTGCCAGCTTCTGTATCACAGTGCTTGTGATTCTCCTCTGTCACTCTCGCTTGTGGTAGACTCTGATTTGCTGAGTCTGTTTGGCCCGCCCGTGGTGACCTTTTTATGCCTGGTCGTGACACCTATCAGGTGCCCTTTCGTGGTGTTTCTGAGCCAGTATTGGTGTTGCTGTGTTCCGGTGTTCCTGATTCCTGTGTACCGATTCGGCCTGTTGACTACGCTTCTGTGTTCCTGCTCGTGATTGACCCGGCTTGACTGAGAACCACCTTCGTGACCCAACCCGGCTTGGCTGACGTTCCTGCTCATGATTGATCCGGCTTGTATGAGTACCCGCTCCGTGATCTGATCCGGCCTGGCTGACTTCCTGCTCCGTGACCTGTACCGGCTTGTTCCAGTGATCCGTTTTTTCCTGCTACCTGTTCCTGCTGTCGCCGCAGCGACATTCTGACTTCAGCTGTGTTGGCCTACCAGGCGGATCTGTTTAACACTTGCAGTGCCTAGTCTCCGGTGCTGAGTCTCCGTGCTATTTTTCAGAGCTGTGCATCCGTTACTGAGCCATCCATACACTTGCAGAGCTATCCTTCTGTACTGAGCCTTCGATTCTAGCTGTGACTTAACCCTTGTTGTGCTGCTGTCTCCGTTGCTGAGCCCACTTGCACCGGTATTGAGCCTAAGCTGGTATTTCGCTACTTCTGCTGAGCCGGCCGCGTTATTCCTAGTCTGGTCGGCGGCTCACTGTTTCATCTGCAGAGTAGTCGAGTTGGTTAACATACCCGGTAGAGGCGCTTCTGGCTCTTACACATACGGTGGTTTCTCCGGTTACGCCCGTGGGGGCTATTAGCTCAAGCTATTGCAGCTAAGGGTGGTCTCCGGTATATTCTGTGGAGGCTATTGGCTTGATTTTGCAGTATATTGTGGTCTCCGTTGTTACGCCCGTGGGGGCTACTGGCTCAAGCTCTTGCAGGTTGTCTTCGGTATACGCCTGTGGGGGCTAAAGGCTCATATTGCTCCGGTACTGTTGGTCTCCGTCTATACGCCCGTGGGGGCTATTTGAAAGCTCTTGCATCACAAGCTACCTCTGTTGAGACACCCGTGGGGGCTACCGACTCACACACTTGCAGAATTAAGTTGTATTCGCTGTTATGCCCGTGGGAGCTATTCAAGCAACTTTTCTGCAGATCCTATCTCTCAACTAGCACTGCTGAGCAGTTTTCCTATCTTATGAACTTTTGGTGTTGTACCATCTACACTTATAACTGCTTCATTACCATCTTGGGCGTGCCAAACACCACAACAGAGACTGACTAATTATTGCTCTTAACCCTTTATTTGTCTCACTACTGTGTGCCTGTCCTGTGACAGTATATATGATAACTCTGTTTCTGTATACTTGGCCTGTGGGGGCATACCTGCATTATATTGCAACATTTGCTGTGGCCTGTAGAGGGCGATCTTTCATATTTATTTTAATTTAATAAAACTGTGTTTTATTCTAACCTGCTGGTCTGAGTGTCAGTAAAACGTTACATTCTGCTTGTCCAGTGTAAGGCTTTCCAATTGTTTTCTCAAACAGTTTATAGACAGGCACAGGGCTCCTTTTCATTGGTGGATACTCCTTTGCATTTCAACTAACTTCCTGGCCATGTCATCATCTATCTCAATCTCAAATTCATCTGTATTTGAAGAAGAGGATGCTGTTGAAGGGATATGTTCTAGATCTACATCATCATCATCATAATCAGTAATTAGGTCATCCTCAGCATTGCGAGCTGCTTCTTCTCCACTACTTTTATATTATTATAGGCATTTAAAGGTCTCAAACTATTTCTTTTACTTTTTCCCTTTGAGGGATTTCACAAGGTTCACTACTACTTCCTGGTCAGGGAGTTTTGTGCTTTTTTATCTCAAGTTGATTGAGTCCACCTTCTTGCAATGTGCCATCAACACTGGAATGTGACTCAATGCTGTCTTCAGTGTTTTTATATGGTTTATTGATAGTACTGATGCTGGGGTGGTGGAAGCTTTGGTGGGACTTTGACAAACTGCATCCTATTCAGGATGAAAGGGATCACCATCACTTATTACACACACTGCAGGAACCAGAACTGCAGTCAGTTTTTGGATTACCCCTTAAATCACATGTCCCTGCACTAGTCCTAATACTTTCACCCTACCCCTTGTGCATTTACTGGATATCAACTACTGTGTGTGTTTTTACTGTAAAGTACACAATAGAACTGATTATGTGTGATGTCTTGACTTGGATCTCTCCAAAATACTCTATCCTGGCTAGTATCAATCTGATAAGTCTGCCTCTGTCACAACAGGATCCCTGTCTTTGTTACCTATCAATTGGTTTTTATTTATTTAATTGAATTAACTGTCCCCCTATCCTTATCAATGTAATGAAAAAGCAAAAAAAACATACTCACTGTTATACTGCTTCTTTCCCCATACTCCCCTAGGACAGAGATAACAGCTATATCAGGAAGAGACTTGGATCACGGTTGCTCATGTCTTCACAGTCAGTCATAACTTTGGGGTATTTGGGGTTATTCTCCTTTGCTCCCTTCCCACCCCCTAGACTCCAATAACACAGAGATAACAGCCAGCTTAGGAAGGAACTTTGATCACAGCTGCCTGTGTTTACTTGGTCACACAAAATGTTAGCATATTTGGAGTAACCCTTCTTTGCTCCCTTCTCAGGCCCTCAGACTCCCCTAGGACAGATATAACAACCAGAGCAGGAAGAAACTGGTATTGCCTCTGCCTTTATGTTCCCAGTCAGTCACACAGAATTTTGTGGTATTTGGGGTAAACACCTTTGCTCCCTTCTCACACCCCAGATAAGGAAGAAACTTGCAACACGGCTGGCTTTGTCTTCCCAGTCAGTTACAGTGGATTTTGTGGTATTTGGGGTCAAATTCCTTCATTCCTTCCTGTCTCCTGTAGTCCCCCATACTTCCCTGATCCAAAGAACAGATCTCATGCCTACAAGACTCCTAAACTAAGCTTCAACTCCACTTTATTAGATCGCCTTCTCTAGCTCAAAAATGTGCTGCTTTCTTTTCCTCTCACAAACACAGAATGATATGCTGTGAGAATCTGATACCCTTTTATATGTCTGTGGGAAAAGAAGAGAAACCCGCCATGTGGTGGGAAAAAGTTCTGTATTTCCACCAATTTCAATGCAAGGAGCTAAGCAAAAAAAAAACAAAAAAAACAGAAAATGTCACTTTTCATAAAATATTTTCCACTTGGCGAAACTTGCCATTTATCTCCTGTCTCTTTTTTGAGGTGAAAACTTTCACCCATCCCTACCTTTCAGTGCCAGTGTGAATCAATTCATTGAATACCCCTTTGGCACTGAAAAGGTTAATCTAGTATTTTTGTTTTTCCCATCATCACACCTATCATACTGGTGAATTATTTTAAAGTGGATGTATCCTCTAAATAGTTAGGTGATACATCCAATAGCATTAAAACGTTATTTCTTTTTAAGCTTCCGTTTGGTTTAAATGTGACTTATAAAAGTCAGGGCTGCAGCCATTTCCATATAGACTGCAGCCTGATGTTCTGCCTCTGCTCTCCTGTTTCCTCCACTGACAGAGGTTTCTGTCAGTAAGCTGGAGCGCTCTCATTGGCTAGATATCGATCTCTGCCAATGAGACCGCTCCAGTTTACTGACAGATGCCTCTGTCATAGGAGGAGGGAGGGGAGCAGAGGCAGAGCTCTGTAACCGCGGAGAACCGCAGAGAACTGCAGTCACCCAGAAGTGGCTGCAGCAGATACTTTTGTAAGTTACATTTAAACCAAACGGAAGCTTAAAATAAAATAATAATAACATTTTAATGCTATTGGATGTGTCACCTAACTATTTAGAGGATGTTGTGCATAGGTGATACATCCACTTTAAATTGTATGCTATTGGAAGTAACTGCCTCAGATTATATTTTTTTAATATGTTGAAGTGAAAATATACGCACTCTATATAGTCACTTCTTTGTTTAACTATACTTAATGAAATTAGTTTTTATTTTTTTTTAACCTGGAGAAAATACTCATACTTACCTTTTGGGAGATACAGTAGTGAAATGGCCTTCCATGGCAATATAAATTCTATGCTACATTTTTTCTCTTTCCTTTTTTTGTTGTTGAATCATGCCTATCCATTGAGCTGTTTTCAGTTTCTATGTAGGTCTCTGTTAGTGGACCATTTAAAGATATCAGTTATGAAAAAATATATACCGTAGGCTGCAGTAGTTAAAAATACAGCCTTACCTTATGCATTTTTATAAGCTTCCCCTTTATATGGCACATTATGGGAGTTATATATATATATATGCCACATTTATAATCCTTCTCTTGCATCCACATACCTTGCAATCTTATTTTTGGATTCCTTAGAAACCAATCTAATTAATCAGCCTAGGCTTGAGAAGTGATGCTCCTGTTAAGCTGGAAGTAAAAATAGATGCCACAGAAGCCTGTGCTGTTTTAAGCTGTGGGCCGAATTAAGGAAAAAGAGAAGAATGGCTAATGGTGTCATGTTTAAAATATGAGGTGCCCTCGGGGCCTTGTCACAGCACCTTAGCATTGGTTACAATTCTAATGCAATAAGCTATAGGATATTCTTTGCATTATGGACGTTTCGGAAAAGCATGTCTGATTAACCATTTATTTTTAGGGTTCTGAAAAGTTGTAATAATTTATTCACTTTAGAACTGTGCTTCCTCGCTCATATGTCCTGGGAATGAAAATCGGTCTTTAACCCTTTGAGTGTCAGAGTGGTAGCTGACTTGTTAACCCTTTGAGTGCCAGGGGGTATACAACCCATTCAAATTGAACTAACAACTAAAAATAAACCCAACTTACCTTACCATGGCCAACAGATTATAATGGACCTTCTGAATTTTGAAAGCAACTTTTTCTACAACTTGGCCCAAAACCTGCAAGGCTTACAGAAAAAAAATATATAATATGGAAAACTCTCTATATGCCAAACATAGATGGTGTATATTAACTCAAGCAATCAACAAATTAGAATGGAAATCCTCCAACTCAAGGATTTATTGCTTTAACCCTTTAAGGACCACCCGGTCTGGGGGTGGAACGCTCTAGAGGAACACGGCACTTTCTTTTTTCACCACTGCAGTCCCAGAATCCCATTACATGCCGGTCCTTAAAGGGATAGTAATACTTCATTTTATCTTTATTTTATTTTGTAGGCATTAAAAAAACATGTAGAACGATATAAGTCTTATCTCTCAAACCTTTATGGTTTGAGAGATATTCACAAGCAAAGTTTCCCCTCCCGCCCCTTTTACCTAGTGTAAGCAATGTCTTCTCAGATGTGGAATGCAGCCCGTAGACCAGACAGATAACAGCAAGAGACAATCTTCTTACTGTAAGAACAATGAAAGCCCTGCCCCCCTTGACAGGTTTTTCAGCTTTTTCCCTTACCTTAATTGAAGATTGTCCCTCTCTGCAATCTACCTGGCCACCTCCCTGCTGCTCTGAGCTGAGCTGTATTACATCAGTAAAAGGTGCGCGAGAGGGAAACTTTATCATTCAGTTACACTTGAACTACAACTCTGACAGAATTGAAATAACACTCTCCAAAGTAGAAATGCTATGATAATTAATTAGAGCTGCTTTGATTATGAAACATTACTATCCCTTTAACGCCAGTACAGCTGTAATGGGATTGGCATGTTATTGGGCATTTAGGGATTAACCCTTTAAGTGCCAGAGGGGTACACAATGCATTGCTTTGCTCTGACACTCAAAGGGTTAAAGAGTATTATTCATTTGCCTCCAAAAAAAATACAAAAATGCCAAACACAATTTAAACCTTTAAAAGAAAAATGGAGAATGTTTAAGTACATATGTGCATCATGAGCAGCTAAACATAGACACACACACACACACACACCTGTACTCCCAGAACAACAACAAAATATACACAGGACCCATCCAATCACACTAATGAAATATGAAATGTAATGGTGTAGCATTTAACCCCTTAAGGACTGCTGCGGGCACGCGTGATCGGCACTTAAGGACCACAGAGCATTTTTTTTAGCCAATTCAGGCAGCCCTGAATTCCATGACGTGCCATCACTGGTCCTTAAGTGCCGGACAGCCGTGATGGTCCTGGCACGACATTAGAAGTTAAGGGGTTAAATAGAGAACAAACTTCTAAAAAACAAATATAAACCTAATGCTGAAGGGGACATCATCTAAGTGAAATTTAATAGTAAAACATACTAATAGAAGGTATACTGAAATATATAAATGCTAGAAACTGGACATACACAGGGCTGGATTTCTCAAAAGACAGAGTAGGCAACTGCCTAAAGCTCCAAATTATGACAGGCATCTCTGTTGTGCTGACCATACTCTCATTCTGAATTGGGTGTGTCCAGAGCAATCTCAATGTCCCTGCATCAACTGTATACCCCTTGAAGTTATCATTGAAGCCCTTGATCATTACATATATCTACAGTGCATTGTGGAGCAATGCCGTGGAAATTTCTCTAGCAATCATGGGGTTAAATATTTTTTTGTTCTTGCTAGTTACAGGACAAATACAGGGGTGCAACTGCAGAGGATGCAGCTGTGTCGGGCCCAGCATCTAAGGAGTCCCATCTCCCCCAGGATCCAATCAATTCTAGAAAGTATCTGTAGAAATATTTTGTGTTGGGGACAAAAAAAATAGTTACACCAAGGCCTTGAAACAAGTAATTATGCCACTGGCCAAGGGTATCTTCTGCGTCAGGAAACAATGCATGGGACTGGGGGGGTGACATCATGCAATAAATTAGTTTGGGGCCATGGGCAGAGCTTAGGGCATCTACAGTGCCTTGACTAAGGTGCATGGGATGTAAATTTAGCCCTGGAAATACATGCCATGTTGGTATATGGCCATAACACAGTATATGGAAATGACAATATGATAATGAACAAAATATGCACACATAAGCTAATAAGAATGAAAAATCCTATATTTATGTTTGCTGTTTATCAGACCTTACATTTAAAATATAACCAATATACATTTAATGGTAAATGTCACTGCTGCACTCATTTAGTCAGAATGCAGAACGACAGTAGTAGTAGTAGTAGTAGTAGTAGTAGTAGTAGTAGCTATTCTTTTGCCAGAATGCAGTATAAATCAACTTTGCAGTATAGATCAATCAGAATGAAAATATAAATCAATCCACCATGACTCCCAGCATCTCACATTTCACACCTAATATGCTTCTTAGTCCAAATCAAAGGCATATATCAGTACTTACCCTAATACCGTTTTTCTGGTCAAGCCAGCTTTGTCAAGGAGAATTTTGCTTTTGTACAAGTGATAACATCTTCCTTCAGTTTGGGATGTCATTCCCATTCACAATTCCTGGCAGTTTTTTCTATATTGAAGCAGGCAGAGTGCATGAGCATTACCAAGTGCAGAGAGCAGAATTTGAGGTCTTGTGGTCCAGAGAGCAACTGTCATGTCTTCCTCCATATGTACTGAACAAAGGTACAAGGGCAAAATTCATAGGGGCCATTATGATTTTCTGTCAATGGACAGGTACGTGGAGGGTTATTACTTGGAGGTTTTAGTTTTCCTCTCCAATACTCTTCTTCACATTGCAGTGTACACCTCTCTAGCATCCAAAGGGTTAAACTTGGATACTTATGTGTACTTTAGGTTACATTGAAACCATGATACATTATATAGTCATATATTGTATGTAACCAGCAGTAGACACATACAGGAACAGGATTTTCACTGTGCAACCATTAGGCTGAAAAAGTCTACGATTTGCAGCATCAATTTTCAATACAGACTACATTTGCTGTCATGCTTGCTGGTGTCACTGTGTGCTACTTCCAGACCGCGACTCTAGCATTTAAAGGCCCCATATCCTATATAATAATTTGCTAAAACGTGTGTAACGACGCAGTCATGCACAGTAGAGACTGCTGTGCGTGCTGCAGTCATGTGCAGTAGAGACTGCCCATGCTGCGGGCTGATACAGAGCTGGACTCTCCAAAGGAGCATCCAGCTTTGTGTCAGCCACAGCACAGGCAGTCTCTACTGTGCATGACTGCCCCGCGACTGTCTGACAGTGTGTCGGACTATTTATATGAAGGTATCCAAAGGGTTAAAACAAAGAACCACTCAGGTTGGATTTCTTCACTTAAATAGGCAAATGACAATAAAATAATTTGAGAACTTTATCTTTAATATGTATTGACACGCTACTTCACAGTAACGAATTGATCAGAGTAATCAATCCTTTATATTTGTGCAAAAATATATCTATTTTATTACATACAATATACAATATATATATAACAAGTATCATCTACAATAAGTGATTAGCAATTATAATAGGTACATAGAAAACCAAACCACACTTATTACCATAAGGATTACCAGCGGTGCAAGGGTTAACCACACATAGGTATATTCAGAGGTATAGGAACAATAATTGCATTCAGTAGCATAGAACAGGTTAATTGATTCTTACAATTAATTATAATACAGTTGGCCGCAGTGTCTCTTAATACCTCTGCCCCAGAAACTTTATAGACTATGCTAATTATGATGTAAGGGGTATTGTGAGATGAATTAAATAATTCCTCTAACAATTCCTTGTATCATATATCAATAATAATCAAATTTAGGGAATAACTGGAATAGAATCCCAGATTTAAATCACTATAATCTAATTATATACTGAATTCAATATTGAATACCTCTGAATAAAATATATAAATTGCAATTAATATAGTCAATCAAAGATCACACAAATAATCTACCTAAAATTACTTATTGCAACATTTATCATAGTTTTGACTACAGCAACATATATAAAACCTATAGGCACTCCAAGGGTTAATCCACTCGTTTAAAATAGGTGCCACACCCAGAAGTTATTTTGTCTATTAGAAGTGAATACCTTCAATTTACAAAATATAAGCCTAGTACCGTCAAAAAGAACTTTAGAATGCACACCAGAAATAAATAGACAAACAGCAGTTAGAGAGTTAATAAATGAATTCCAAGAATTCCCTTGATTAAATATCGGCCATTATAATTTTACCAGATAAACAATATTCTAGACATACCAAAATTATATTAACCAATATACACAAGGATAAATATATCTCACTGCTATCTCTATTTTATGATCTCTCTGGTAATTTATAACAATAAATTAATTAATTAATTCTGCGTAATTTCTTAATGACTATGCTAAATATAGCTGATTATAATATTTTCCATTAAACTGGCCAGGCTTCTATGGGCAAATATATATATATAATTTTCCTCAAATATCGAGGAAATATACTTAATTTGAAATTAGGCAGAATGAAAATAAATAAAATATAATTACCAGGTCAATCAGTGTGGATTCTTGAAGTTATCAGGTGTTGTCAGGAATTTAATCAGCAGAGCCTTCTTTTGCCAGGAATCTAAAAGCTGTTATGAGTTTTCCTCAGGAGTCAAGAATCCCCCAGGAGTTTTCTTTTTCAGGAAGTGAAGGGCCCTGAACTAAGAGTATTTTGGCATTATATTGGCAGTTTTTGTCTTATCAGTAATCCCCACCTCTTTCTAATGATTGGACAAAGATCCATCTCATTATACCGTGACATCACCAGTATGCCCTGATTGGATATTAATATATCCCTAATTATTCACGGAATGTGGATACCCCAGTCATGACGCTCTCAAGACTATAGAGGGCACTCTTACTCTACTTAACATCTTACATATAATCAATTTTTATGTCATCAATGATGTATGTAAGAAGGCATTAAACGTCATATAAATCTGCCAATGTTTTCAGACGTTCTTATAGGGAGTATCTTTCTCATAAGATAAAATTACTTGCTAGGAACCATGGCTGTCTGGCAAACTCTATTTATCACCATTACTGTCAGTTAGTTATTTCTCCCTCATAGAGGCCCATTAATATCCCTTTGTCTTAAGGATGAGAGAATATGAATACATTTTAAACAGAATTTCAGTTAATCTCTACTATTAGAGTTAACCCTCTAAGCTCCCCCAGGACAAATTCTCTGACAAGTGGCACTGTGTCCCGTGTAACAGGCTCTTCAACTAGTAAAGCAATATTTACTTTGAAAATGTTTTTTGCTCTGAGGAGGGTGCCTGTGTTGATGGGTGGAGTCTGGGGAATTAATCAGTTGAACAAGGAATTTTGTATATAAAGTAATAGAGACAGGAACCCCCTGATATAAGCTGCAACTGGGGTGGACTGATACTTGACTTGATAGAGTATTTTGTAAAGCATGATTTGTTAGATTTTTTGTTAGAAGCCCAAGCCCCGAGAAAACATTGATTTGTAGAACTTAGGCTTCTTAGAAACAAACCCCCCAAATTTTTTATTTTTTTTATAGAACTATGTTTTTATTTATTTTTTACTTATTTTTTTAAAGCACAAGCCCTGAGAAAAAGAAATGGATGATGAAGGTTCTACTTGCCGCCCATGACTAGCTCCAATGATGCATCTAAGGCAGTAGCAGCACAAGAAAAATTGAAGTGAAGAAAAGAAGAAATTGACCAATAATTCTTCTCCACCTGCCCCTCCTCCAAAATTATTGGTGTGTTGTTATTAGATTATAAATAGTGATGAGCGAGCACCCCAATGCTCGGATGTTCGGGTGCTCTGACCGAGCACCCCCTGAGGCTCGAGTGCTCGGCCGAGCATCCGAGCCCCATTGAAGTCAATGGGAGGACTCGAGCATTACACCAGGCACCCCCTGCTCTGATGAGGGGAGGGTGCCTGGTCCATAGGAAAAGGGCAGAAAAAGATGGAAACACTACAGAAATGGTTCAGGGACAGCATAGGGAGGATGTCTGGATGCACCTTGGACTCCAACATCGCTGCTGGGAACGATCTTTCGCCCGTAGTACGCCATTTTTACAGACTGACCATAAAACACACAAAAAGGAAAATAAAAACGACTTTAGGCGAAAAATTGTTACCAAACAATATTTGCTGTATATTTACTTGTATATCATCTGCAAATTCTCCCAAAAATTTCCTTGATTTTCAGAACTGAGGCCATGATTAAGAGGGAAACGTGCGCAGAGGCAAATTCTCCCAAAAATTTCCTTGATTTTCAGAACTGAGGCCATGATTAAGAGGGAAACGTGCGCTGAGCTGACCATCTAAAACATTATGGGTGAGGGTCTGCTGCAGAGCTGACCATCCTAAACATTATATGCGAAGGCCCGCTAGTGAGCTGACGCTATAAAACATTATATGAGAGGGCCCGCTAGAGAGCTGACCCAATAAAACATTATATGAGAAGGCCCGCTGGTGAGCTGACCTATATAAAAATTGGCAAACAGGGCCCGCTGGTGAGCTGGCCCTATATAAAAATTATATCACAGGGCCCGCTGGTGAGCTGGCCCTATATAAAAATTATATCCCAGGGCACGCTGGTGAGCTGGCCCTATATAAAAATTATATCCCAGGGCATATGGAAGAGGAGGAGGAGGATGAGAAGATTAAGAGTCAACCATATACCCGTTTTTTGGGTGGAAGGGGTGAATGGGAATACAGAGTATTCCCATCATTGTAAATAACATATATAAAGTGAGTTTATGTTCCCCCGGGGCTTTCCTCCAGTGGAGTGGAGAAGTCAGGGGAAATCCAGGCCTTGTTCATTTTTATAAGTGTCAACCTATCAGCATTGTCGGTGGAAAGGCGGATACGCTTATCTGTTATGATGCCACCAGCAGCACTAAATACCCGCTCAGACAGAACGCTGGCGGCAGGGCAGGCCAGCACCTCCAAGGCGTAGAGTGCCAGTTCATACCACGTGTCCAGCTTGGACACCCAGTAGTTGTAAGGCACAGAGGGATCATTGAGGACGCTGACACGGTCTGCTACGTACTCCTTCACCATCTTCCAAAACTTTTCCCTCCTTGTGACACTAGGCTGCGCATCAGGGTGAGGGTGCTGCCGGGGTGTCATGAAGGTGTCCCACGCCTTGGAGAGTGTTGCCCTGCCTTTGTCGGAACTGCTGTGTGCTCCCCTTTTCTCCCCTTCTCGGTTGGCCAAGGTAGCACGTACTCTGCCGCCAGCGTTGTCAGATGGAAAATTTTGGAGCAATTTTTCAACAAGAACCTTCTGGTATTGCACCATTTTGCTTGTCCTCTCCACCGGAGGAATGAGAGATGAGAAATTCTCTTTGTAGCGGGGGTCCAGAAGGGTGAACACCCAGTAATCCGTGTTGTCTAAAATGCGTACAACGCGTGGGTCACGGGAAAGGCAGCCTAACATAAAGTCAGCCATGTGTGCCAGAGTACCAACAGTCAAGATTTCGCTGTCCTCACCAGGAGGCTGACTCTCAATATCCTCATCCTCTTCCTCCTCTTCTGCCCACCCACGCTGAAGAGATGGAACTAAAGTTCCATGGCTACCCTCTGTAGCGGAGGCAACCGTGTCTTCCTCCTCCTCCTCCTCCTCCTCCTCCTCCGCCTCCTCCAATTGTCGCTGAGAAGACGAAGTGAGGGTGCTCTGGCTATCACCTTGTGTAAGCTCTTCCTCCCCCATTTCCACCTCTTCCACATGCAAAGCGTCGGTTTTAATTGTGAGCAGCGAGCGTTTCAGTAGACACAGAAGTGGGATGGTTACACTGATAATAGCGTTATCGCCGCTCACCATCTGTGTCGATTCCTCAAAATTGCGTAAAACCTCGCAGAGGTCTGACATCCATTCCCACTCCTCACTTCTGATTACAGGAAGTTGAACGGAGAGGCGACGACCGTGTAACAGCTGGTACTCCACTACTGCCCTCTGCTGCTCACAAAGCCGGGCCAACATGTGGAAGGTGGAGTTCCAGCGCGTGCTCACGTCACACAGCAGCCGGTGAGCTGGCAATTGTAAGCGCTGCTGCAGCTTCAACAGGCCGGCCGAAGCTGTTGATGACTTACGGAAATGTGCACACACGCGGCGCACCTTGGTCAAGAGATCATGCACATTGGGGTAGGTTTTTAGAAATCGCTGCACCACTAAATTAAATACATGTGCTAGGCATGGTACGTGTGTGAGCTTGCCGAGCTCCAAAGCCGCCACCAAGTTACGCCCATTATCACACACAACCATGCCTGCTTGCAGGTTGAGTGGCGAGAGCCACTGCTCGGTCTGGTGACTAATCCCCTGCAACAGCTCTGAGGCCGTGTGCTGTTTGTCCCCAAGGCAGATCAGCTTCAGCACGGCCTGTTGACGCTTCCCCACTGCAGTGCTACACTGCTTCCAGCTACTGGCTGATGGGGGAGTGGCGGTGTGTGTAGAGAATTCGGAGGTGGAAACGGAGGAGGAGGAGCCAATAACGTAGGTGCTGGTGGAAACCCTGATGGAGGTAGGGCCCGCAATCCTCGGCGTGGGTAGCACCCGTGCCATCCCAGGGTCCGAGTCGCTCCCAGCCTCCACGACATTCACCCAGTGTGCCGTAAGGGAAATGTAGCGTCCCTGGCCACAAGCACTTGTCCATGTGTCAGTCGTTAAGTGGACCTTCCCAGTAACTGCGTTGGTCAGGGCACGGGTGATGTTACGGGACACATGGTGGTGTAATGCGGGGATGGCACACCGGGAAAAGTAGTGGCGGCTGGGGACCGCGTACCGAGGGACAGCTGCTGCCATCAGGCTGCGGAAGGACTCAGTGTCCACAAGCCTAAATGGCAGCATTTCGATGGCCAGTAATTTTGAAAGGTGTGAGGTTAGTGCTATGGCCTGTGGGTGGGTGGCTGGGTACTTTCTCTTGCGCTCAAATGCCTGGGGTAACGACATTTGGACGCTGTGCTGGGACAGGGAAGTGGATGTGGTCGCTGATGGTGCTTCAGATGGTACAGGTGCAGGGCGGGAGGTATGCGGGCCTGCGCCTTCGACAGGCGATTGGCCGGCACCGAAAACAGGGGAAGAGGAGGCAGTGGTGTGGCCTGCAGACACAGGTGGGCGATCCAGGCGTTCCTCCCACTTACTACGGTGCTTGGATGCCATGTGTCGGATCATGCTGGTGGTGGTGAGGTTTCTAGTGTTCATGCCTCGGCTCATTCTGGTGTGGCACAGGTTGCAAACTACAATTCTTTTGTCGTCCGCACTTTCCTTAAAAAAACGCCATACCGCGGAACACCTACCCTTTGGCAAGGTAGATTTACGCAAGGGGGTGCTCCGTGGAACATTTGCGGGCCGGTTTGGTGCGGTCCGCCTTCTTTCTGTAGCCACACCACTGCCTCTTCCAGCCTGTTGCGGTGCTGCAGATGGCTCACCCTCAGGACTGCTGTCATCGCTCGGCTCTACACCTTCCCAGGTGGGGTCAGTCACCTCATCGTCCACCAAGTCCTCCTCCACTTCCTCACTCTGATCATCCTCCTCAAGTCTTGATCCCACCACATACTCAGTCATTGACAACTGTATAACATTCTCCTCAACAAGGTCTTGAGACGGAAATAGTGGTTGATTTAATGGCAACTGTGTCTCATCATCATCATCATCATCATCCACTACTTCCTTTGACCTTAAATGCCGTTCACATCTGTCATCTTCTTGTGATTGGGTAGCCTCTAGAGGTTGTGAATCAGGGCACAAGATGTCATGTTCCTCTGCAAGCGTGCTTGGAGAGAGGGTCAAATGAAGGATTGGTGATGAGACGAGCTCATCACTATATCCCAGTGTGGGATCACTTCTTTGACCAGACCGTGTATGGTGGGAGGAAGGATGATCAGAGTGAGGATTATGTTGACCAGACTCTTGGCTACTGAGAGTGGACTTGGTGGAAGACAGGGTGGTGCTTAACCGACTGGAAGCAGTATCAGCTGTCATCCAACCGACCACCTGTTCGCACTGGTCGGACCTCGAGAGTGATGTCCTGCGACGCCCTGTGAAATCAGACATGAAGCTAGGTATGGTGGATGTCTTTCTTTCTTGTGCTCTGGCACCAGGCACAGTTTCTCCGCGTCCTGACCCGCGCCCTGAACTTTCAGGATCACGTCCACTTCCCCGTCCCTTTTTACCCGCCTTCTTCATCTTACACGATATATATGACTTTAATATATATGAGTTTGAAAACTTAACAGTATTTCTTACTATTCTGCAACTCTGCAGAGTACACAGAATAGGCTGCTAAACTGCGGTGACACACACTGAATGGAATAAGTGACTTTAATATTTGAGTTTGAAAAATTAACAGTATTTCTTACTATTCTGCAACTCTGCAGAGTACACAGAATAGGCTGCTAAACTGCGGTGACACACACTGAATGGAATATGTGACTTTAATATTTGAGTTTGAAAACTTAACAGTATTTCTTACTATTCTGCAACTCTGCAGAGTACACAGAATAGGCTGTTAAACGGCGTTGAAACACACTGAATGGAATATGTGACTTTAATATTTGAGTTTGAAAACTTAACAGTATTTCTTATAATTCTGGAACTGTACAGAGTACACAGAATAGGCTGTTAAACGGCGTTGAAACACACTGAATGGAATATGTGACTTTAATATTTGAGTTTGAAAACTTAACAGTATTTCTTATAATTCTGGAACTGTACAGAGTACACAGAATAGGCTGTTAAACGGCGGTGAAAGACACTGAATGGAATATGTGACTTTAATATTTGAGTTTGAAAACTTAACAGTATTTCTTACTATTCTGCAACTCTGCAGAGTACACAGAATAGGCTGTTAAACGGCGTTGAAACACACTGAATGGAATATGTGACTTTAATATTTGAGTTTGAAAACTTAACAGTATTTCTTATAATTCTGGAACTGTACAGAGTACACAGAATAGGCTGTTAAACGGCGTTGAAACACACTGAATGGAATATGTGACTTTAATATTTGAGTTTGAAAACTTAACAGTATTTCTTATAATTCTGGAACTGTACAGAGTACACAGAATAGGCTGTTAAACGGCGGTGAAAGACACTGAATGGAATATGTGACTTTAATATTTGAGTTTGAAAAATTAACAGTATTTCTTACTATTCTGCAACTCTGCAGAGTACACAGAATAGGCTGCTAAACTGCGGTGACACACACTGAATGGAATATGTGACTTTAATATTTGAGTTTGAAAACTTAACAGTATTTCTTACTATTCTGCAACTCTGCAGAGTACACAGAATAGGCTGTTAAACGGCGTTGAAACACACTGAATGGAATATGTGACTTTAATATTTGAGTTTGAAAACTTAACAGTATTTCTTATAATTCTGGAACTGTACAGAGTACACAGAATAGGCTGTTAAACGGCGGTGAAAGACACTGAATGGAATATGTGACTTTAATATTTGAGTTTGAAAACTTAACAGTATTTCTTATAATTCTGGAACTGTACAGAGTACACAGAATAGGCTGTTAAACGGCGGTGAAAGACACTGAATGGAATATGTGACTTTAATATTTGAGTTTGAAAACTTAACAGTATTTCTTATAATTCTGGAACTGTACAGAGTACACAGAATAGGCTGTTAAACGGCGGTGAAAGACACTGAATGGAATATGTGACTTTAATATTTGAGTTTGAAAACTTAACAGTATTTCTTATAATTCTGGAACTGTACAGAGTACACAGAATAGGCTGTTAAACGGCGGTGAAAGACACTGAATGGAATATGTGACTTTAATATTTGAGTTTGAAAACTTAACAGTATTTCTTATAATTCTGCAACTCTGCAGAGTACACAGAATAGGCTGTTAAACGGCGGTGAAAGACACTGAATGGAATATGTGACTTTGATATTTTAGTTTGAAGACTTAACAGTATTTCTTCCTATTCTGCAACTCTGCACAGTACACAGAATGTGCTGCTACACTGCGGCGAAGCACACTGAATGGAATATGTGACTTTGATATTTTAGTTTGAAGACTTAACAGTATTTCTTCCTATTCTGCAACTCTGCACAGTACACAGAATGTGCTGCTAAACTGCGGCGAAGCACACTGAATGGAATATGTGACTTTGATATTTTAGTTTGAAGACTTAACAGTATTTCTTCCTATTCTGCAACTCTGCACAGTACACAGAATGTGCTGCTACACTGCGGCGAAGCACACTGAATGGAATATGTGACTTTGATATTTTAGTTTGAAGACTTAACAGTATTTCTTCCTATTCTGCAACTCTGCACAGTACACAGAATGTGCTGCTACACTGCGGCGAAGCACACTGAATGGAATATGTGACTTTGATATTTTAGTTTGAAGACTTAACAGTATTTCTTCCTATTCTGCAACTCTGCACAGTACACAGAATGTGCTGCTAAACTGCGGCGAAGCACACTGAATGGAATATGTGACTTTGATATTTGAGTTTGAAGACTTAACAGTATTTCTTCCTATTCTGCAACTCTGCACAGTACACAGAATGTGCTGCTAAACTGCGGCGAAGCACACTGAATGGAATATGTGACTTTGATATTTGAGTTTGAAGACTTAACAGTATTTCTTCCTATTCTGCAACTCTGCACAGTACACAGAATGTGCTGCTAAACTGCGGCGAAGCACACTGAATGGAATATGTGACTTTGATATTTTAGTTTGAAGACTTAACAGTATTTCTTCCTATTCTGCAACTCTGCACAGTACTCAGAATGTGCTGCTAAACTGCGGCGACGCACACTGAATGGAATACGTGACTTTGATATTTTAGTTTGAAGACTTAACAGAATGTGCTCTAATCTGCAACTTTGCACACTAAACAGAATGTGCTCTAATCTGCAACTTTGCACACTAAACAGAATGTGCTCTAATCTGCAACTTTGCACACTAAACAGAATGTGCTCTAATCTGCAACTGTGCACACTAAACAGAATGTGCTCTAATCTGCAACTTTGCACACTAAACAGAATATATATATTTTTTTTTTTTTTTTTTTGTTTTTTTCCCCCCACACCAAATAACCTGCTGCCCCCACACACAGTAGTCCTAAAAAGGACTTTTGGTTCTTTTTTTTTCACAATTTTTGTTTTTTTCCTCCCTACACTGCCTTTCCCTTCCTATCCTCAGCTCTCCCTGGCTCAGACTGAGCCGAACTCGATGGTCAGGTGCTATACAGCACCTGACCACGGGTTCTGGCCAGCCAATCAGTGTAATGCCAGCAGCCAACATGGCTGCTGGCATTACACCGATGTCAGAGCCTCCCTGCACGTTTATTGGCTGCGCAGCAGCCGCAAAACGTGCGGGGAGGAGACCCGAACATGGCGGGCGAGCACATGCGGTACTCGTACGAGTACCGCCATGTGCCGAGCAGAGCGATGCTCGAGCCGATCCGAGCATCGGCCGAGCATGCTCGCTCAACACTAATTATAAATATTTCCCTTGATAGAAGGAACTGTGCCTCTCATCAGAAACTGCAATGTGCACAGTGTGTGTGTGTGTCACGGTTTTGTAAGAACACTCAGGCAATTAGGTAAGGTTAATATCATTTATTGAAAAATAATAACAAGAGCAATCACCCTACTTATGTCCAGATGAGGTCTGTACCGTGGTAATTCCCAAATCAGACGAAGGTCAGGATGGACAGAAATATCAGTAGGCAATGATATACAATAGGACTAAGCTGGCTTGATCCATCGACAGGTCACTGGAACAAGGTGAACCACAACAGTACCACACCACGGAAAGGCCCTACAATAGTGGTGGGTAACTGCAGGGCTATTCCCTAGAAGACTAGGGATAGAGGAGGCAACACAGAATGATCACCGGAAAGTGACAGAGTCCCTAGTATGCTAGGGATAGCATAGGCAACAGAGATAGGACACTGGCACGTGACCAAGTCTCTAGAATGCTAGGGATAGTGGATGCAACAGAGATAGGACACTGGATAGTGACCAAGTCCCTAGAATGCTAGGGATAATGGAGGCTACAGAGATAGGACACTGGCAAGTGACCAGGTCCCTAGAATGCTAGGGATAGCGGAGGCAACAGAGATAGGACACTGGCAAGTGACCAAGTCCCTAGAACGCTAGGGATAGCGGAGGCAGCACAGATAGGACACTGGCAAGTGACCGAGTCCCTAGAACGCTAGGGATAGCGGAGGCAGCACAACGGATAGTGGCAAGCAACCGGAGCTACTTGCAACACAGTCTCCCAGATGACCTCGGGAGTGACAGGCCAAGCAGGCGCTGTAGCGGTATTATTGCAATTGAAAGTAGGTGGAACGAAGCACAGGGTACACACCCTGATGGGTCTGAAGCCAGAACTGCCAAATCAGTATACTCAGAGGTAGTAGCCAGTCCTAGACAGCAGCGGAATCGGATACTCAACCAAAGCCAGGTTGGTACACACAGAGGTAGTCAGCCAGTCCTAGTCAACAACAGAATCAGATACTCAGCCAATCCAGGTCTGTACACACTGAGGTAGTCAGCCAGTTCTAGTCAGAAACGGAATCGGATACTCAGCCAAAGCCAGGTCGGTACACACGGAGGTAGTAACCAGTGCTAGTCAGCAATGGAATCGGATACTCAGCAAAAAGCCAGGTTGGTACACACGGAGATAGTCAGCCAGTCCTAGTCAGCAACGGAATTGAAACACAGGAGCGACAGGAACGCAGCAGGAACAAAGCAGCAACTCAAACGCTACCTACAGGTACACAACGAAAGAGCACTGAAAGGATGACAGAAGAGAGTTTAAAAAGGCTAACCCTGGGCGGAGCCAGAGCCCAATCACCAATAAGAACCGTGAAAGGGAAAGTAAACATGTCGCCCTGCCGCAGAATCACGGGCACCATGATAGTCTGGTAAATAACATCTGGAGGCACAACTGTATCCAAACACCATGACACCAGAACCCAAGTACTGCCGCTGTCACTGTACCCCTTGTCCAGACCCCGCTAAGGACACATGACAACTTGCTGACAGTTTAATAGTAATGATGAACCCTCCTTGACAGCATCCTAGCATATTCTGCGGGATGGAATCTTCTCAGATGCCACTTGATGCCCTGCTTGCGATTCTCCTCCACCACACTGCCATGTGTGGTTAGTGCACCACACAGTGGGGAATGGGTGGAGACGAACTACCACATCTTAACATAAATAGAGTGGCTATTATTTGGCAGAGGAGGTAACTATGAACAAGTTGGACTTGACCGGAGGCTCAAGTGCTCGGCCGAGCACCCGAGCCCCATTGAAGTCAATGGGAGGACTCGAGCATTACACCAGGCACCCCCTGCTCTGATGAGGGGAGGGTGCCTGGTTCATAGGAAAAGTCAGAAAATGATGGAAACACCACAGAAATGGTTCAGGGACAGCATAGGGAGGATGTCTGGATGCATCTTGGACTCCAACGTCGCTGCTGGGAACGATGTTTCGCCCGTAGTACGCCATTTTTACAGACTGACCGTAAAACACACAAAAAGGAAGACAAAAACGATTTTAGGCAAAAAATTGTTACCAAACAGTATTTGCTGTATATTTACTTGTATATCATCTGCAAATTCTGCAAAAAATTTCATCGATTTTTCAAAACTGGGGCCATGATTAAGAGGGAAACGTGCGCAGCGTAAAGCAGGTGTTCAACGGGGTTATGGCCCGGGTAAGGTACAGCATTCAGGAACGGAGGCCGCAGCTACCACAGGTTTTACAACATGTCCGTTTGCCCTTGTTAAGTCCAAAATTTATAGTCGGAACAGTGGGGTCTGATCCATTGAGTAAAAGTGACGAAGTGACTTAGTGGATGAAGCCAAGAACTACCTTCTGCTCTGTCGAACACCCCAGCCCTATTTAATTCAATGGGAGGACCTGAGGCACTCCGATACAACCTGTATATCACAAAATGGAGGGCCTCATTCACATTGTGGTACAATAGTTCAGGTAGTGGTCCAACACTCATAAAGCCTATGCACTAAGTGAAAGGGCTGCCAAAAATTAGACTGAAATGTCACTCCAATACACCCTTTATTACACATAAAGGAGGGCATCATACACACCCTTGAAAAATTAGGATTAATGGCCTGCTGGTGACCCTCTAAAACATTAGGGGCGAGGGCATGCCGCTAAGCTGACCATCTAAAACATTAGGAATGAGGGTCTGCTGCTGAGCCGACCATCTAAAACATTATGGGTGAGGGTCTGCTGCGGAGCTGACCATCCTAAACATTATATGCGAAGGCCCGCTAGTGAGCTGACGCTATAAAACATTATATGAGAGGGCCCGCTAGAGAGCTGACCCAATAAAACATTATATGAGAAGGCCCGCTGGTGAGCTGACCTATACAAAAATTGTCAAACAGGGCCCGCTGGTGAGCTGGCCCTATATAAAAATTATATCACAGGGCCCGCTGGTGAGCTGGCCCTATATAAAAATTATATCACAGGGCATATGGAAGAGGAGGAGGAGGATGAGAAGATTAAGAGTCAACCATATACATGTTTTTTGGGTGGAAGGGGTGAATGGGAATACAGAGTATTCCCATCATTGTAAATAACATATCTAAAGTGACTTTATGTTCACCCGGGGCTTTCCTCCAGTGGAGTGGAGAAGTCAGGGGAAATCCAGGCCTTGTTCATTTTTATAAGTGTCAACCTATCAGCATTTTCGGTGGAAAGGCGGATACGCTTATCTGTTATGATGCCACCAGCAGCACTAAATACCCGCTCAGACAGAACGCTGGCGGCAGGGCAGGCCAGCACCTCCAAGGCGTAGAGTGCCAGTTCATACCACGTGTCCAGCTTGGACACCCAGTAGTTGTAAGGCACAGAGGGATCAGTGAGGACGCTGACACGGTCTGCTACGTACTCCTTCACCATCTTCCAAAACTTTTCCCTCCTTGTGACACTAGGCCGCGCATCAGGGTGAGGGTACTGGCGGGGTGTCATGAAGGTGTCCCACGCCTTGGAGAGTGTTGCCCTGCCTTTGTCGGAACTGCTGTGTGCTCCCCTTTTCTCCCCTTCTCGGTTGGCCAAGGTAGCACGTACTCTGCCGCCAGCGTTGTCAGATGGAAAATTTTGGAGCAATTTTTCGACAAGAACCTTCTGGTATTGCACCATTTTGCTTGTCCTCTCCACCGGAGGAATGAGAGATGAGAAATTCTCTTTGTAGCGGGGGTCCAGAAGGGTGAACACCCAGTAATCCGTGTTGTCTAAAATGCGTATAACGCGTGGGTCACGGGAAAGGCAGCCTAACATAAAGTCAGCCATGTATGCCAGAGTACCAACAGGCAAGATTTCGCTGTCCTCACCAGGAGGATGACTCTCAATCTCCTCATCCTCTTCCTCCTCTTCTGCCCACCCACGCTGAAGAGATGGAAATAAAGTTCCATGGCTACCCTCTGTAGCGGAGGCAACCGTGTCTTCCTCCTCCTCCTCCTCCTCCGCCTCCTCCAATTGTCGCTGAGAAGACGAAGTGAGGGTGCTCTGGCTATCACCTTGTGTAAGCTCTTCCTCCCCCATTTCCACCTCTTCCACATGCAAAGCGTCGGTTTTAATTGTGAGCAGCGAGCGTTTCAGTAGACACAGAAGTGGGATGGTTACACTGATAATAGCGTTATCGCCGCTCACCATCTGTGTCGATTCCTCAAAATTGCGTAAAACCTCACAGAGGTCTGACATCCATTCCCACTCCTCACTTCTGATTAGAGGAAGTTGAACGGAGAGGCGACGACCGTGTAACAGCTGGTACTCCACTACTGCCCTCTGCTGCTCACAAAGCCGGGCCAACATGTGGAAGGTGGAGTTCCAGCGCGTGCTCACGTCACACAGCAGCCGGTGAGCTGGCAATTGTAAGCGCTGCTGCAGCGTCAACAGGCCGGCTGAAGCTGTAGATGACTTACGGAAATGTGCACACACGCGGCGCACCTTGGTCAAGAGATCATGCAAATTGGGGTAGGTTTTTAGAAATCGCGGAACCACTAAATTAAATACATTCGCTAGGCATGGTACGTGTGTGAGCTTGCCGAGCTCCAAAGCCGCCACCAAGTTACGCCCATTATCACACACAACCATGCCTGGTTGCAGGTTGAGTGACGAGAGCCACTGCTCGGTCTGGTGACTAATCCCCTGCAACATCTCTGAGGCCGTGTGCTGTTTGTCCCCAAGGCAGATCAGCTTCAGCACGGCCTGTTGACGCTTCCCCACTTCAGTGCTACACTGCTTCCAGCTACCGGCTGATGGGTGAGTGGCGCTGCGCGCATAGAATTCGGAGGTGGAAACGGAGGAGGAGGAGGAGGAGCCAATAACGTAGGTGCTGGCGGAAACCCTGATGGAGGTAGGGCCCGCAATCCTCGGCGTGGGTAGCACCTGTGCCATCCCAGGGTCCGAGTCGCTCCCAGCCTCCACGACATTCAACCAGTGTGCCGTCAGGGAAATGTAGCGTCCCTGGCCACAAGCACTTGTCCATGTGTCAGTCGTTAAGTGGACCTTCCCAGTAACTGCGTTGGTCAGGGCACGGGTGATGTTAAGGGACACATGGTGGTGTAAGGCGGGGACGGCACACTGGGAAAAGTAGTGGCGGCTGGGGACTGCGTACCGAGGGACAGCTGCTGCCATCAGGCTGCGGAAGGACTCAGTGTCCACAAGCCTAAATGGCAGCATTTCGATGGCCAGTAATTTGGAAAGGTGTGAGGTTAGTGCTATGGCCTGTGGGTGGGTGGGTGGCTGGGTATTTTCGCTTGCGCTCAAATGCCTGGGGTAACGACATTTGGACGCTGCGCTGGGACAGGGAAGTGGATATGGTCGCTGATGGTGCTTCAGATGGTACAGGTGCAGGGCGGGAGGTATGCGGGCCTGCGCCTTCGACAGGCGATTGGCCGGCACCGAAAACAGGGGAAGAGGAGGCAGTGGTGTGGCCTGCAGACACAGATTGGCGATCAGGGCGTTCCTCCCACTTATTACGATGCTTGGATGCCATGTGTCGGATCATGCTGGTGGTGGTGAGGTTGCTAGTGTTCATGCCTCGGCTCATTCTGGTGTGGCACAGGTTGCAAACTACAATTCTTTTGTCGTCCGCACTTTCCTTAAAAAAACGCCATACCGCGGAACACCTAGCCCTTGGCAAGGGAGATTTACGCAAGGGGGTGCTCCGTGGAACATTTGCGGGCCGGTTTGGTGCGGTCCGCCTTCTTTCTTTAGCCACACCACTGCCTCTTCCAGCCTGTTGCGGTGCTGCAGATGGCTCACCCTCAGGACTGCTGTCATCGCTCGGCTTTCCACCTTCCCAGGTGGGGTCAGTGACCTCATCGTCCACCAAGTCCTCCTCCACTTCCTCACTCTGATCATCCTCCTCATTTCTTGATCCCACCACATCCTCAGTCATTGACAACTATGTATCATCCTCCTCATCAAGGTCTTGAGACAGTAATTGTGGTTGATTTGATGGCAACTGTGTCTCATCATCATCATCCACTTCCTTTGACCTTAAATGCCGTTCCCCTCTGTCATCTTCTTGTGATTGGGTACCCTCTAGAGGTTGTGAATCAGGGCACAAGATCTCATGTTCCTCTGCAAGCGTGCTTGGAGAGAGGTTCAAATCAAGGATTGGTGATGAGAAGAGCTCCTCACTATATCCCAGTGTGGGATCACTTCTTTGGCCAGACCCTCTATGGTGGGAGGAAGGATGATCAGGGTGAGGATTATGTTGACCAGACTCTTGGCTAGTGAGAGTGGACTTGGTGGAAGACAGGGTGGTGCTTAACCGACTGGAAGCAGTATCAGCTGAAATCCAACTGACCACCTGTTCGCAGTGGTCTGACCTCGAGAGTGATGTCCTGCGACGCCCTGTAAACTGAGACATGAAGCTAGGTATGGTGGATGTCTTTCTTTCTTGTGCTCTGGCACCAGGCACAGTTTCTACGCGTCCTGACCCGTGCCCTGAACTATCAGGATCACGTCCACTTCCCCGTCCCTTTTTACCCGCCTTCTTCATATTAAACGGAATATATGCCGGTAATCTGCGGCTAGGCACACGAAACAGAATGTGACGCTAATCTGCGGCTAGGCACACGAAACAGAATGTGACGCTAATCTGCGGCTAGGCACAGTGAACGGAATATGTGACGTTAATTTGTGAATTTGCACACTAAACAGAATGTGACAATAATCTATGGCTAGGCACACGTTTAAAATGGCCCTTTTTGTCGATGCGTTGTAAAATCATTGGCCCTGTGCACCTAACAGAATATGTCAGCTTGTCACTGCACTGTGAAATATTTGTCCCTGTGCACCTAGAACAATGTCACCTTAGAACATGTCCCCCCCCACAAAAAAATGAAATTCTGCCACCCCCCAAAAAAATTAAATGCTGCCCCCACACACAACAGTCCTAAAAAGGACTTTTGGGTCTTGAAAGAGTTTCAACAATTTTATTCTCCCTACACTGACTTCCTGTGCATCTAGTATTATATGTCACCTTACAAATATCCCCCCCACAAAAAAAAGGAAATTGTGCCCCCCCAAACAAAATATAAATGCTGCCCCCACACACAACAGTCCTAAAAAGGACTTTTGGGTCTTGAAAGAGTTTCAACAATTTTATTCTCCCTACACTGACTTTCCCTGCCTAAGCGCATCTCTCCCTGGCTAAGAATGAGCCGAACTCGCGCGTCGGGTGCTATACAGCACCCGATCACGGGTTCTGGCCAGCCAATCAGTGTAATGCCAGCAGCCAACATGGCTGCTGGCATTACACTGATGTCAGAGCCTCCCCACACGTTTATTGGCTGCGCAGCAGCTGCGAAACGTGCGGGGAGGAGACCCGAACATGGCGGGCGAGCACATGCGGTACTCGTACAAGTACCGCCATGTGCCGAGCAGAGCGATGCTCGAGCCGAACCGAGCTTCGGCCGAGCATGCTCGCTCATCACTAGTAGTTACCCTAGAGGAAGAAGGTGATGGCGAGCTAGTTGTTTAACTCGTCATGAAATGTCCAGTCTCTGGATGGGTTTCTCTATTCTTCCTCCTCTTTGATTCCATCTCACCTCTTGTTGCCTTTCTGGAAAGTCAGGGGGTACAGCAACAGTGGTGCTTGATTCTGTGGTGGGTGCTTGTCTTTAACAGGTTTGACATAAATGTTATGGTGTCTGTGTTTCATGTGTGATATCCTGCAGGTTCTGCCAAGGTGTGTTCCCTCATTTCCCCTTCTCACTGACTTGTCACAAATTGTGCACAGTGCCATTGGTGATGACTGCACTGTGCCTGACCCAGGAGAAAAACAGTACCACACCCATGACTTCAGAGGATAAGGAACAGGTGGAGAAGAATGGCCTCTTTCCTCTTCTCCTAATCCACATTCCCCGTCACTGTCTGTGGCAGCGGATGCTACTGCCTCAGAATCAACACTTAAAACTAGGACCAGAAGTATTGCTACTGCTGGAAAAAGTAACCTGTCCTAGTCCTTCATCTCTAGTTAACCCCATTCCCACTATGTCTACGGTGGTGTGTGGCACACTAGCTTGCTCCTTAGCATACTGCTGTCCTTACAACTCAGCAGCAGCAGGGATTAGATTAGTAGAGATTATCAAGGATTCAGCAAATTCCAAAAGCTCATTGCTAGTGGTGGTGGTGGTGGTGATGCCAATGCTCATCTCTGTCTCCCATTCCATCTCATTTTCTGCAAAAAAGGCCATCATCGCCACCACCACTAGTCCCTACATGCTGCTGCTCAATTACAGACATCTCACTGCTGCTTGAAGGAGGTGACGAGCAAGGTAAAAGAGGGTCCCATAATTTGAAACTTGGCATTTCCTTCTGTCCTGAAGAAGGCAGACTGGCAGCAGTAGCAGCAGGCACAGGCAACTGATCTGTGCTCCTGCTGGTGGTGGATTAATTCGGATCCTGCTCTCCCCTAATACCATTTCTGGCCTCTTCAGAATCATGTTCCACTTTGACACTGTAATGAAGGGAATGGGAGGAGGACTCCCAGAGCCAGAGGAATGGTGTGTGCTCCCTTGACCGCTAGTCTGGATGCTCTCAAATGCTTCCCCTAACACTAGTTCCACCAGCTGCTTCACCATCACTGTTACTACTATTATTAACACCACACACATCAAGTACAGCCCAAGAGTCTTCCTCCTCACAGTCACTAGTAATAGTAACAAGCTGCTGGTCTTAGTAGTAGTACTAGCACTGGCAGGACTGCTTGGGGATGGCAAGTGTGACTTAGGGTCCCTTGCTGTCACACTTGGCATCATCTTCTCCTTCCCCCCCTCTTCAGTATTACAAGACACACTTGAAGCTTCAGCACTGGTGGAAGCAGCTTCAGCACTGACAGCAGACACAGCATTGGTGGCACTGGCAACAGGGGCATCACGTCTGACAGCAGGCACAGTATTGGTGGCAGCAGGCACAGCACTGATTGAAACAGGGGCAGCACGTCTGGCAGCAGGCGCAGCACTAGTGGCAGCAGGGACAGCAATGGTGGCAGTAGAGGCAGCACGTCTAGCAGCAGGCACAGGCAGCTGATCTGTCCTGCTCTCACTAGTACTACCCTTTTCTCCCTCCCTTCCCATTGTTTTTTATCCCTCCCTTCTCATTCCCTTTTCTACTTCCCTTCCCATTCTTTTCCCTCCCTTCCCATTAAATTCTCCAAGATCCCTTGGGATGATTTAGGGGTACTGGACAGCATTGCTTTAGTAGTGCTCACTTCCTTCTCATCCTCAGACTCAGTGGACACATAAGGGTCCTTCCAGTTCCTCCTTTTATCAGTTTTAAATGTTCACATTTTTCACCCATTGGCCAAAATATTCTGCCATTTTTGCAATGGCTAGAAAGTTTCCTCCCATTGATTTAAAAACGTGATGTATTTGCAGAAGTGAAACACAATAGAAGCAGCTACAGAGCGAGGTAGACATGCTGTGCTGTTCTGCTGTGATCTTTTGGAAAAACTGAGGCAAGAGAGGCTCATAGTGATAGCAGTCACTATGAGCCTCTCTTACCTCAATTTTTCCAAAACATCACAACAGAACAGCACAGCATGTCTATCTCGCTCTGTAGCTGCTTCTATTGTGTTTCACTTCCATAAATACGTCACATTTTTATAGCGAAAAGGCAAAAACCACATAAATCAATGGGCAGAAACTTTCTATCCATTGCAAAAATGGCAAAATATTTTGGCCAATGGACAAAAAATGCGGAAACTTTAATCGCTAGTTTTAAAGTGGATTTTTCCATGAAAAAGCAGACAACAACGTGGTTTTTGTGGAATTTTTCGTGGGTACACATCGAGAGATTTCGTCCACCCCTAATTGTGACACTTTGTTCTTTCCCAGCAGTAAGTATTCCCTTATTTTAGTCAGAATTATTATGTTTCATTATTGTATATTTATACTAATGAAACATTATGCATTTTTAAGGATAGAATTTATATGGGCAGCTAAGTGTTGAGCAGGACTCTGAGTAGGTGACAGAATTTCAGTATTTAACATTATTTAATGGGTTAAGGGCAGGTGGATTTCATTTAGTTTCTACAGCAAATTGTTTATCCACTTTCTGGCCTTCAACTTTACAAATCAAATTTCTATTAAAAGCGAAGCCTGTTGTTTGCTAATTGGATGAGCACTGTTTGTTCTAGGAGTATTTGGGGAAAATTTGAGCCTTAATCAAACACGTAATGCACTGATTCTGCAGTTTCCCAGCCTCCCCCGTGGAGTGCATAATGAATAATCCATAAGAGGAAGAGACTTTGCTGAAACATGGACAAAGCACTGAACGTGCCAGAGGGAGACAGACGTAGGATTTCAGTCTGGATATCACTGTAGAGAGGCTATGAAAAACATATTTAAGTGGACCTATTGCCTTAAGATAAGCTTATTTAATTTTAAAGCTAATTAAAAGAGAACTATTCCATAAGAGCTAATTAACATGCAGTGTAGGGAATTAGCAAATAGTTCCACACAGTGCCAACAAAATGCAAAGTTACATTCTCAAAAACTATTAATTTAGTAGACAAATAGCTAGTACAGCATATAGGCAGACATTAAATCTTTGCTACACAAACCAATCTTGTCTTAGGGTGATGCCTGGATCTACATTAAGGAGCTTATGAAGAAAGAGATGAGAGATTATTTAGCAAACCAACTGCTCCATAGGGGACAAACAAACCGTCCAAAATTCCTAGTGATTTAAATGGAGTTTTCATCATCATCTTCAACCATTGTGAATTCCCTGCAGGATGAATGCCTCCTCAGAAAGCCTCCAACAACTTCAGTCCACTGCGTACAAACAAAATTGGCAATTTCATCTGTCCGTCTTTGGTCTTCTTCTTGAGCATTTAGTGTCGAGTGGAGTCCATTCAAAAATGCATTTGGTCAATCTACCGTAAGGTCTTCTTTCTATGTGGCCTGCCTATTTACATTTGAGGTGCTTTAATCTTTCAATAATGTCACATACCCTTGTTTGGCGAATCTATGTGAACATTTTTCGGTTTATTTTTAATATTTTTAGAATTCGCCTCTCCATAGTTCTCTACATAATCTTAATTTTTGTATGCATTTGGTATTCAATGACTATGACATTAATCAAATTTGTGGTAAATGTGTTTGCCATCCCAATTTTATTTGTCACTCAGTTTCCATCATGGTGTTTCCATCTGTCAACATTTCCTGTCCAAGGTAAACATATTTGTCACTTCTAGTTCTTGTTCATCTACTCTGATTTTCCTTGCTATGATACATTTGTTAAACATGACTTGCGTTTTGTTGATATTCATCTTCAGACCCAAATTTTCTGTTGCAGTTTTCCAATGTATTCTTGCAGTTCTTCAGGACTACTGGCACAGAGTCTGCAAAATATGAGTGATGTAAGTAGTCCTTTTTTGTCCCAATCTAGTTTGCAGAAAATGTCTTCTTTCTAAACAAAATATAGTTTTTGGGAGATTGTGTCTCCTTGTTGGATGTCTTTTTCTATGTTGAAACTGGACTTTACCATTGTTGACCTGTATTAATTCAGTTGCATTTTCATATATTGATTGGAGGATATTGATGTAAGCTCTATATATTTCTTGGTTGACCAGGGCATGGATTATTGCTTGCTTTTTCACTGAGTCAAAGGCTTTTTCATAGTCAATGAATGCTATGCATAATTGAAGGTTGTATTTATTGTCGCCCTATAACTTGTTTTATTGTCTGGGTATGGTCGATTTTACTGAAACCACTCTTGAAGCAGGGGACCGTAAGTCATACTTGTCATCCACAAGAAGTCCCACTACTACCACACAGCAGCTAGAGAGTGGTGGGTGTGGGGTGGTGGTGATGGGGAGTGTGAAGCAGCTGCTGGCACTAGCTTTAGCATTTATTCTCCTAATGCTGAAAGAAAGGGAAGTGAAGAGCAGTGAGACTAGCGGTCAAGGGAGCCCACAGCATCCACCGTGACCCTGTGATTCCCATTCCCACGGCATTGCCCCCCTGGGCTAGCAATATTATGATCAACTGCCTGTGCCTGCTTCTAGTGCTGCCCATCTGCACAGTACGGGACCCTTTGTCAGATTTGTCATCATCACCAACCTGTACCACTCCTGTAGAGCAGAAGCAAGAGACCAGTGGTGGTGATGGTGAGAGTGAGGGTACTGGTTGAGCAGCTGGGGAGTAGGATAGAACGAGGGCCTTTTTAACTGAAATAGAAAAGTAATTGGAGATAGATATGCAAAATGGAGATGGGCATCACCATCACTACCAGAAGTGGCATTGCTGTGTTTGCTGCTGCTGTAATTCCTGCTGCTGCTGAGTTGTAAGGGACAGATCTCAATCTGCCTCAGCAGAAGGCTGATGAGCAGGATAATGTTCTACAGACCACAGAGGCCACAGCGGGACTGGGTTCCAGCAGTAGTGATGAGGGACAAGGACAGGTTTCAGTTGCCAGAAATAGTCCTGTTCCTGTTTTAGTGTGGATTCTGACAGAGCAGCAGCAGCAGCAGCATCCTCTGCCCCAGCCAGTGAAGGGGATTTGGAGAAGAAAGAGGCCATTTCTGTCAACCTTTCCCCTCCTCCCCTGAGGTCCCTGGGCATGGATCTATTTTTCACTGGGCAGGCACAGTGCAGTCATCAGCGATGGCACTGTGCACAATATGTGACAAGTTAAGAGGAAAGGAGGAGACGTACATGTCATCCTGATGCCCAGCTGGGTCTACTGCACCCTGGCCTTCTTATTCAGTAGTGATGAGGGACAAGGACAGGTTTCAGTTGCCAGAAATAGTCCTGTTCCTGTTCTAGTGTGGATTCTGACAGAGCAGCAGCAGCAGCATCCTCTGCCCCAGCCAGTGAAGGGGATTTGGAGAAGAAATAGGCCATTTCTGTCAACCTTTCCACTCCCCCCCTGAGGTCCCTGGGTATGGATCTATTTTTCACTGGGCAGGCACAGTGCAGTCATCAGCGATGGCACTGTGCACAATATGTGACAAGTTAAGAGGAAAGGAGGAGACGTACATGTCATCCTGATGCCCAGCTGGGTCTACTGCACCCTGGCCTTCTTATTCTTCTTTTTTAAGCTTCTATTCTCTTTTTCTTTCTTTTTCTTCACCTGTCATCTTCTTCTTTCTTCTTCTTCATCTGTAATAGACTATGCCTAGAGGGGCAGTGGCTTAGATGTAATGTAAGAAAGTTTTACTTTACTGAGAGGGTAATAGAAAAGTGGAACAGCCTTTCAGGAGAAGTGGTAGAGATTAACACAGTGAGGGAATTTACGGATGCATGGGATAGGCATAAGGCTTGTGGTTTTTACATTAGGAAAAATAGGCAGACTAGATGGGCCAAATGGTTATCTGCTGTCAAATTGTTTTTTTCTAAGTTCAGCCCATGCCACGTCACCCTTGTTGATCCAAAGGAAGGCAAAAAAAAAACAACTTTTGAAGCCATTCCCAATTAAATCCCAAGTGAGTAAAAATGTTCTTCCTGACTCCAAATGCCAGTCAAATATTTCCCTTGATACACATCCTATCTGCTTTGAAACCAATAGTCATAATTCCCAATATGTTCTGAGCTACAAAGGTATCCATTAGATTTTGAAAGCAACTACAATATTTGCAAACACTGTATCTCGAGGCAAAGAATTTCATAACTTTACTATCCTTACTGTAACAAAAATCCCTGTCTTATTTTGTTGCAAACACCTTTCCTTTAGTCTTAATGGATGACATCTTGTTTTTTTACTCAGCTCTCTGAATATATTTGTACATTGTAATCATATCACATAGATGTATCACATAGATGTATTTTCTGTAATGTAAACAAATCCAGTTTGGCTAGCCTTTTTTAAAAACTCAGATCATCCAATCATTTTAGCAGTTTTATTACACATCTCCAAAACCAGTCAACAACCCCCCCCCCCGAAACAAATTCCCTGTCAACTGATTCTTTACCCACACTCCACCAACACAAGCATCCTCATACCCTTTTTATATTATGCCTGTGGAAAATAAAATAAAATGTGCTATGTGTTGTGTGTAAATTCAATTTCCCCATTGATTTAAATGCAATGAGCCAGGCAAAAAAAGATGAAATATTGCACTTTTCACAGGAAATTATTCACAAGCGGGAAGTCCCATTATTCACCGATTTTGGTTTGAAGGGACAATTTTCACCCATCCCTAGGCAGAGTATCAAAGACTGCAAAAGCCATGTATACTACATCAACAGCAATACCTTTGTCCAAATTACTACTTATTATTTTGTAAAGTGCAAGTAAATTTGTTTGACATGATGTATTCTTTATAAAACCATGTTGGCGTCTACTTATAATGTTGCTGATCCTCACATCTGTTAATAACCCTCCTAATATATTTCCAGATATGGAAACAAGGATCACAGGTCTATAATTTCCTGGCTTAACTCTTGCCCCCTTTTTGAATAATGTACTGCATCTGCTTTGCCTGATCACTTTGCCCTATATCTGATTATAGTGAATCAATAAATACCAAGTACATCTGTCTTGCTATTACTGAACTGAGTTGCTTAAGTACCCTTTGGTATATTCCATCAGGTCCAGGTGCTTTATTCACCAGAACCTTTTCCAGTCTCTTCTGAGCTTTGTCCTCAGTAAGCCATGTACACAATGGAGGACATGCTGTGATTCCCCTTGTTTGGTCATAGCCTACCATTGTGGCTTCCTTTGTGAACACAGAGGAAAATAATATGTATAAGGTGTTATCCATAGCCTTATTCTTACTAATTAATTATCCTGTCTCAGTTTTAAGAGGACCAGCATCAACCTTAATCTGCTTGCCATGTATACACTTCTTGAATTGCTTAGGATTTGTCTTACTCTCTTTTACAACACTTTCCTCATTTTCAGTTGGAACTAGTCTAATTGCTTGTTTACATATTATATTCCATTCTTCTGACATAAACAGTTTAAAAGCCCGTTTCTTATTTCTCATTTTCCTTAATTTGTTCCCTTTATATTTATTCCCCAACTGTATATTTTGACACATATATTTATCTAAGTAAATTTTAAATACATTCCATTTCTTTTGCATTTTTATCTTTCAAGACTAGAGTCCATTGAATGCCCTTTAATTTTACTATTTGCATTATAAAAGTAGCCTTTTTAAAGCTGAATGTTTTGGTTAAACCCCTGTTAATGAGTTTCTCATAACGTATTTCAAAGGATATTATATAATGGTCACTGCTGCCTAAATGTTCCCTTATTTGTATATTTGTATTTCAGAACTGTTTGAGACCATTAGGTCCAGAAATGCCTCTTTCCTAAACGGCTGCTCTACTTGAGAAATTACCCAAACTTAGAAAATTATTAACTTTTGTTGTGCTGGAAGTTATATTTCTCCAGTCAAATTTCGAGTAGTTAAAATCTTCAATTATGATCGCATTTCATAATTGAGAGGCTGGGCTTCTTCAATCTCCCCAATATTTGGTGGCTTATAGAAAATTGTCAGTAACATATTTTATTATGTATGCCCCCAGTGTGTATTTCAAACCACGGAGCCTCTCTGTTTCCACTGTATGCTTCATTAATATCTTCCCTTACACACGGTTTTAAGGCATATCCCCACCTCTTATATTAACCATATCCCTCCTAAAATTTGAATAACCCTCTAGACTGACCATATAGTCATGTGTATCATCTAACCAGATTTCAGTCACACTGGTTAGATCATCCTAATCATTCACTGCAATCTGTTCCAGTTTGGCCATTTTACTAGTCAGACTGCGAGCATTTACATGCATATATTTTTTATGTTATTGCCATTCGAAAGAATCACATTTTTTAAAATATTTGCTTTTTTTAGGCTGTAATACAGTGGTTCTCAACTCCGGTCCTCGGGACCCACTAACAGGCCAGGATTTGATGATTTCCTTGTTAGATCACAGGGGAGTTAATCAATGTGAATGAGCCTGTGATCACCACACCTGTGCTCTAGCAGAGAAATCCCTAAGTCCTGGCCTGTTAGTGGGTCCCGAGGACCGGAGTTGAGAACCACTGCTGTAATATATACACCTCCATATTAGATGAACTATCATCTCCACCCCCATGCCTCTTCTCTAATTCAGTTTCCTCATTTATATTGCCTACTGCATCCTGTGCTGTATCCCCCACCCTTTGTAGTTTAAAATCTCCTCCAACCTTCTAACCATTAGAACCCCAAACACAGTAGCCCCTTTTCCACTAAGGTACAATTCCTCTTTACTTTGCTGGTGTAGCACATGACACAGGCAGCATTTCAGAAAATGCTACCTTAGAGGTCATTTTCTAAAGTGAATAATCTAAATCTCTTCTCCATTTCCCATTCACTATGATTTACCTTTAGATCTGCATCACAACATGTTTCTGTCTGGTTGTTCATCTGGACAAGGTAGGAGAACTTCTGGAAGGTGTGTTGTATGTACCTTCTGCCTCTTCTTATCTCTTCCTAACATTTTCCCTCATGCTTTCCCCTGATCTGTCATAATACTTTTCCTTTCTTCCTCTCTACTGTATTCCCTCCTTGTTCTCAATTCCTCCCTAAAATCTTCTCTATCACACACTTCTGGCACAGCCCCCCCATGATGGTCTCATGATCCCCACTCCCCATACATCTCTAGCCTAACACCAACCTCTTGTGCACCTGAGATGGAGTTCAGTTCCATTTTCCATCTACAGAAATTAATTGCACAGATTATCTCATATCTCTATATAACCCATAGACATATATACCTATCCCATTCATTTTTTGACATCTTTACTTGTCCAGGGTCAGAGTTTCTAAACAGTTGCATAGACAGGCACAGTGCTCATTTTCGGTGGTGAAAGATTGAGCCTTTGCCTTTCTGCTAAGTCTTTGGCCATGTCATCATCTCTCTCTCTCTCACTCTCAACTTCATCTATATCTGAAGAAGAGGGTGACACTGCAGGGATATATTCTAGATCTGCATCATCACCAGTCATCATTTTGTCATCCTCAGTATCAGTTTCAACCCCCACTTCTTGCCTACTACTACTTTGAGGACAGGTGTTTTGGTGCTTGTTTGTGTCACTGTCAGATACAGCAATTGTTTCAGCTGCTGCGCCTTTCTCCATTATGCCATTGCCATTACCAACACTAGAATGCCACTCTTTGCATTTTCAGTGTTCTTCTTAAATATTTTTTTTTGTGCTGGTGGTGATAGAACTTTTGGTGAGACCTTGACAAACTGCATCCTCCCTGGGAGGAGAGGGATCATCATCTATTGCACATGCTGCAGCAACCATGGCTTCAGTTACTTTTTGAACTAACACTTTACTCCCACATCCCTGCACTGCTCCACATTTCCCCCTCTCCCCTGCCCCTTGTTCATTTGCTGGACAGTCAGCTGTCCATAACTTAATATATTTATTTGTTTATTTATTATTATTATTATTATTTATTTTATTATTTGTTTTTTTTAGTTGTCCACCCTATCTTAACACAGTCTGCCCCCCAAAAAAAGTATAACTGAAAAACAAAATCAACAGCTTCTTTCACCAGACTTCCCCAGCATGTAGTCAATAACAGCAAGATCAGCAATAAAATTGGACCTCACCTGCTTGTGTCTTGCCAGTCAGTCACACCAAATTTTGTGGTATTTAGGGTCAACCTACTTCCTCCTTTCTCCTTCCACTAAGTTGCCCCAGACTCCCCTAATACAGAGAACAAATGTCCTACCTAAAAGACCCCCGAAACTAAGCTTCAATTCACCTTTATTTGCCTAACTTTTCTGGCTCAAACAACATGGTGCTCTCTCCTCTCTAATGTTGAGCGAGCGTGCTCGGCCGATGCTCGGATCGGCTCGAGCATCGCTCTGCTCGGCACATGGCGGTACTCGTACGAGTACCGCCATGTGCTCGCCCGACATGTTCGGGTTGCGGGGATCTGTGCCGGAAGAGGCACAGATCCGAAGACGCTCCGCTGGACCACCAGGGAATGGAGGTACAGGGGCATTGCGGAGATGAAGGGGGCATAGCGGAGATGAAGGGGGACATTGTGGAAGAGGGGCATAGACTCTATGCCCCTCTTCCACAATGTCCCCCTTCATCTCCGCTATGCCCGTCTGTCACAATGTGCCCCTTCATCTCCGCTATGCCCCTCTTCCACAATGTCCCCCTTCATCTCCTCTATGCCATAGAGGAGATGAAGGGGGACATTGTGGAAGAGGGGCATAGCGGAGATGAAGGGGGACATTGTGGAAGAGGGGCATAGAGTCTATGCCCCTCTTCCACAATGTCCCCCTTCATCTCCGCTATGCCCCTCTTCCACAATGTCCCCCTTCATCTCCTCTATGGCATAGAGGAGATGAAGGGGGACATTGTGGAAGAGGGGCATAGCGGAGATGAAGGGGGACATTGACCAGGCACCCTCCGCTCATCAGAGCAGGGGGTGCCTGGTTTGATGCTCGAGTGCTCCCATTCATTTGAATGGGGCTCGGGTGCTCGGCCGAGCACTCGAGCAGCAGGGGGTGCTCGGTCAGAGCACCCGAGCACCCGAGCATCGCGGTGCTCGCTCAACACTACTCCTCTCACAAACACAGAATGGCACGCTGTGAGAGCCTGACAGCCTTTTATATGGCTGTAGGAAAACTAGAGAAAACTATGATGTTGTGGGGAAAATTATTTCTTCCCATTGATTTCAATGCAATGAACTAGGCGAAAAAGCAGGAAAAGCACTTTTCACGGGAAATTATTCACCAAGCAGGAAGTGCCATTTTTCACTGATTTTGGTTTGAGGTGAACATTTTCACCCATCCTTACATATAGATACCAGAAGTAATGATTTAGGACCATACATTAAAAAGAAAAGTGGGGGAATTCTGAGAAAAACAATTGCACTATAGAGGAAAAATAAAAATGTAACAGATTCCCATTAATTTAAATGTGGGTTTTAACTCCTTGAATACTGAAGAGGTTGACAACACATTTCAATACAAAGTGTCAGAGACCCCTCTATCATTTAAGAGATTAAAATCATGCCCATTTAAATTACTGCCAATGTGTACTTCTCTATCCTGCAGTTAGATTGCTCTATAATTCCTTTAATTTTCTGTTGAAAATATAGTCCTATCCCGATGACATGTGCTGTGAGGGATATATACTGGCCCCATTGATCTGGCATGTGCTTTCCAGGAATATGTGCTTGTTCACCTGACAAGTGAACACCAGAAAATGTACTTTTTGTTATAAAAATATTACATTTTACAATAAAAGTATACTCATTCTTTTATCTGACATGGCCAATAAGGAACACATACCTGTATCATCCATTATGATATTCAAGCATCAAGAAGATGCTTCCATTAATTATCAGTCTGTTGTGGAGCTATTCAGGGAACATACACATCAAAAAGTGGAGCAATTCTGGAACACACCAACTGTACCACTAGAACACGTAAACTTTCCACTGATTTAAATGGTGAAGCAATTGACTAATGAACGTTTGTGATCAAAGAACAGTTATACTCCACGTCATGATCACAGATCACTTCCATGAAAAAAAACAACAACATGTTACCTGGTCCCCCAGAACACCCAACAACCCAGGCCGCGCAGTCCTTAAAAGGTTAAAATACCCATTGAAATTATCTTTTTTTTTTTATTTGCTCCCAATGGTGAAGTTATTTGCTCCAGAACTGCTCCACTTTTGTTTTTGTATATTTCTATATATAAAAGTGGAAGCATCATGTGACTTAAATTATTTCTCCTTCAGGACAAATACACTCAGCGGTGCCATTAAAGCGGAGTTATGCAAATCTGCACTATACTGCCTGTCCCATTGACTTAGGCATGGTGGAATAATTTTGACACCCCCTGCCCCCTGTGAGAATCTCTGCAAGGAGTTACACACACACTTCACTACACATTGGGATGTGATTTTCACTGGAGTGGGCAGGGGGATGAAACCATTGTGCCCATTTCTGTGACTATCTATGCAAAATATATGCAAAGTCTTAAACCCCCAGAGGGCCGTGGGTTTTATCACATTTAACATTTGCCTCTACTCTCCTTTGCTGGATCACCTCCCCTCCTCCAAAATCACTACAAAGACCTGCCTTTCTTCTCAATTCTCCTCCATCCCCTGGTTTATTTCACCCCAATCCCACAGGCTCCTCTCCAGCCCCTTGGTTCCTTTCACTTGCCTCCCCTGGCACCTCTCCATCCCCCTGCAGCTTTTCAGAGCCTCAGTGCCACCATCATGCCCAATAATTGCAGACAACAGATATCCTTTTAGGACCCTTTCCCAGCCACCACTGCATCTCCACTTCACTTGGTAAACCCTTCCACCCCTCATACCCTTCTTCCTGTGCCCGGCAGAGCCCTCAGTGACTGAGAAACAGACAGGTGCTGCGGAAGATAATCCCGGCATTAACTGCTCACTCTGCTAAGATGAGCTGTGTGCTGTGGGAGATCAGCTGCGATCACAGCCTGCTGATTTGTCTTTTTATCTGGGTATGAACAGAGGTGCGTGGTCTTCAATATCCTATATTATAATTTGCTAGGATGTTTGTCAGAAGCTGTCATGAACAGTAGAGACTGCCTGTGCCGAGGCTGATACGGAGTGGAGCGCTCCGAATTCAGGCCAGAGCATTCTTGCTGCGCACCTTCCTGGGACCGCTTGGTCCCAGGAAGGTGAATAGTTAGGACCACGGTCTGTATTTGGAGTGCCCCGCTCCGTATCATCTGCGGCACGTTTGGGCAGTCAGTACTGTGCATGACTGCAGAGGCACCATTGTTGGCCCGTGTACACGGGCTTTAAAACTAGTATATATATATATACATATATATATATATATATATATATATATATATATATATATATATATATATATAAAACAATTAACTAAAGATATATTCAAGTTTGATATATAATTTATGGTTGGCGCATAGAATTATATTACAATATTCACTATACTGTGTGGAATAAAATTCTAAGAACATTCACTTGACTGTTTCCTTATGATTAACCTGACCTTGTTAAAAGGACATCAGGGACTGTACTGCAATAAAATCTGTACCTGCTCTTAGGCCATATTAACTTGGAGCCACTGCTAAATATACTGATTTTATTAAGAAGCTTATTACAAATGAAAATTATTTAAAAGCAACATTGGCAGATGAGCAAATCATTACATTAAGCTAAGTGGTGGGGGCTCCTTTCTTTTAACCCTCTGAGTGCCACAGAGGTATTTTATCTGAAATCATTGTGCGCCTCTCTGCCATTTAAAGGCTAAAGCCAAAGCCACTAGGTTCCTTTATATATATCTAATAATTGAAGGCACTAAAATACTCTACATAATAATAGAATGTCCATTGGAAAATACCCTGTCATCAACAGTTCAGTATCCCAAAGTAATTCAAGATATTTATTAAAAGCACAGCTGCAAACATAAAATATATATGAACGAATGTCAATATAATGTATGAACAAAAGTAATACTACACTTCAATAGCACTGTACATTAAAAAAAAATAACCATATACAATCCACATTTTAAGGCATTCATACCACGGGCAATGCCATGCTTCTGTTGCTATGATAGCTAGATAGCTAGATAGCTAGATAGCTAGATAGCTAGATAGATAGATAGATAGATAGATAGATGGATGCACGACGCCCTTTCATATGCATGACGCCCTTTCATTTGGGTGTGCCATGCACTTAGGGGACCCTCTCCCCTGATTCGCTGCCTGTGGCCACTCTCCTGCCAGTTGGACTGCTGCAGTGGTGCCAACTCCTGTGAAAATCACAGACCATGCAAATCTTGTTGCAGAGATTTTCACAGGAGTGGATGGGGGGGGGGCTTCACTTTCATGTCCACTCCTGTGAAAATTGCCTCCCCTGAGGGTTATGTCCACCCACCTTCCTCCTCGGGGCGGGGCATTCTGCAAACCAGAATCACAATTTTATATTTACAATGTAAAAAATCAAAAAGAAATAACTTATTAACTTTTATATATCTTCACATCTGATTCTTTCAGGTAGGTTATTCCAAGTGTTCAGAGAAACAGTATATTGGAGAAGGCAAGTCAACCTGCATGTGTCAGTGAGTCTCCAGAGTGAAGATTATATGAAGTGAGATCTGGAGTGAGCATACTGCTCAGATAGCGTGGATGGAAGAGTCAGTGATATAGGAAGTGAGATCTGGGGTGAGCATACTGCTCAGATAGCGTGGATGGAAGAGTCAGTTATATAGGAAGTGAGATCTGGGGTGAGGATACTGCTCAGATAGCGTGGATGGAAGAGTCAGTTATATAGGAAGTGAGATCTGGGGTGAGGATACTGCTCAGATAGTGTGGATGGAAGAGTCAGTGATATAGGAAGTGAGATCTGGGGTGAGCATACTGCTCAGATAGTGTGGATGGAAGAGTCACTTATATAGGAAGTGAGATCTGGGGTGAGCATACTGCTCAGATAGTGTGGATGGAAGAGTCAGTGATAAATGAAGTGAAATCTGGAGTGAGGATACTGCTCAGGTAGTGTGGATGGAAGAGTCAGTGATATAGGAAGTGAAATCTGGGGTGAGGATACTGCTCAGGTAGTGTGAATGGAAGAGTCATTGATATAGGAAGTGAGATCTGGGGTGAGCATACTGCTCAGGTAGCATGGATGGAAGAGTCAGTGATATAGGAAGTGAAATCTGGGGTGAGGATACTGCTCAGATAGTGTGGATGGAAGAGTCATTGATATAGGAAGTGAGATCTGGGGTGAGGATACTGCTCAGGTAGCATGGATGGAAGAGTCAGTGATAAAGGAAGGGAGATCTGGAGTGAGCATACTGCTCAGATAGTGTGGATGGAAGAGTCATTGATATAGGAAGTGAGATCTGGAGTGAGCATACTGCTCAGATAGCGTGGATGGAAGAGTCAGTGATATAGGAAGTGAGATCTGGGGTGAGCATACTGCTCAGATAATGTGGATGGAAGAGTCAGTGATATAGGAAGTGAGATCTGGGGTGAGGATACTGCTCAGGTAGTGTGGATGGAAGAGTCAGTGATATAGGAAGTGAGATCTGGAGTGAGCATACTGCTCAGATAGTGTGGATGGAAGAGTCAGTGATATAGGAAGTGAGATCTGGGGTGAGGATACTGCTCAGATAGTGTGGATGGAAGAGTCATTGATATAGGAACTGAGATCTGGGGTGAGGATACTGCTCAGGTAGCATGGATGGAAGAGTCATTGATATAGGAAGTGAGATCTGGAGTGAGCATACTGCTCAGATAGCGTGGATGGAAGAGTCAGTGATATAGGAAGTGAGATCTGGGGTGAGCATACTGCTCAGATAGCATGGATGGAAGAGTCAGTGATATAGGAAGTGAGATCTGGAGTGAGCATACTGCTCAGATAGCGTGGATGGAAGAGTCAGTGATATAGGAAGTGAGATCTGGGGTAAGCATACTGCTCAGATAGCGTGGATGGAAGAGTCAGTGATATAGGAAGTGAGATCTGGGGTGAGCATACTGCTCAGGTAGTGTGTATGGAAGAGTCAGTGATATAGGAAGTGAGATCTGGGGTGAGCATACTGCTCAGATAGTGTGGATGGAAGAGTCACTTATATAGGAAGTGAGATCTGGGGTGAGCATACTGCTCAGATAGTGTGGATGGAAGAGTCAGTGATATAGGAAGTGAGATCTGGGGTGAGGATACTGCTCAGGTAGTGTGGATGGAAGAGTCAGTGATATAGGAAGTGAGATCTGGGGTGAGCATACTGCTCAGATAGTGTGGATGGAAGAGTCAGTGATATAGGAAGTGAGATGTGGGGTGAGGATACTGCTCAGGTAGTGTGGATGGAAGAGTCAGTGATATAGGAAGTGAGATCTGGGGTGAGCATACTGCTCAGATAGTGTGGATGGAAGAGTCAGTGATAAATGAAGTGAAATCTGGAGTGAGCATACTGCTCAGGTAGTGTGGATGGAAGAGTCAGTGATAAATGAAGTGAAATCTGGAGTGAGCACACTGCTCAGGTAGTGTGAATGGAAGAGTCAGTGAGCTGATGGCAGTAGAGTGGTTAAAAGCCCCAATTAAATTACAAGGACATTTGGGAATTTATATTTTCTCTTTGTTGTGCCCATCTTTTGCCATTCTTCTGCATAAGAATACATTCTCAATGAGTTGTCTGCTGGCCATCGTTTATCTTTGGAATGGCAGCGGGCCCTATTTATAAAAGCTAAGTAGTGTAATTCTGGGGTAAACCAACTGCGCACAGAAAAAATCCCCATTTAATTAAATGGGACTTTTTAACCCATTGAATGCTAGAGGGGTCTACAATACATTGCTTTGCAATGCATTGGAGACCTCTCTAGTATTCAAGGGGTTAAAATTTGCATTAAATCATTTGGAATTTTTATTTATCCCCTGTGGTGAAATTGTTTTTCCCCAGGATTGCAACACTCCTCTTACATAAGGCCCAATGATTTCTCTGACATACTCTCCTGCTGAGATATCTGGAACACACACAGAGCATCTCCATTTTCTCTGCAAAGGAGCGACAATGCACAGATGTAGTGTGTGACATTACTTATTCAGATAAGGTGACACTTCCCATCTTAACAGAAATTCTTCAACGTTCATCAGCAATTTCACTGCAAAATTGCATAGAGTTACCCATTACCAAGCTGAAGGGGCAATCATACCTAATACATCTGTCTGTATTACCTAGCCTCCTACTGAGATACAGGAAGACATATATCTGAGGGGCTCAACACATACGATTTATCCAGCTTGTCTGGTTTTCTAAAACACATATATTCTGTTTTGTCTTGTATCTGTATCATGGATGCATCATTCAGGACTTTTATTGTGAGCTCAGTATATATTAAAATATTATGGTATTATTCATATAATGTAGCATTTACAATAACAAACATGCCCGGATCTAGGGTTGGGCGAAACTTTCTGCCTCAAACTGAAATTGGTGAAAAATGACACTTTCCACTTGGCGAAAAATTTCCAGCGATAAGTGCCGATCTTCCAATTTTTTCTGCTTTTTCGCCCATTGAAATCAATGGGAACATAGAAGTTACACACAACACATTATAAATAATATTTTATTTCCCAAAGACATTGTATAAAAGGGGCATGAGGGTGCCTGTGTTGGTGGGGTGTGGGGAAAGAATCAGTTGAACAGGGGATTTTTGAGGGGGTTGTTTACTGGGATTGGGGGGCAGTTAATAAAAAATAAATCCTAAATAAAATAAAATAAAAGAAAAACTTTAAGACATGGTATAAAGGGGTCTGAGGAGGGTGTCTGTGTTGGTGAATGAATTAATCATTTGAACAGGGAATTTGTTTTGGGGGGCTTTCTTGACTGCTATTGGGAGGACAGTTAATAAAAAATAAATAAAATAAGTAATTTGTATTTAAAGTGATAGAGACAGTAGCCTCCTGATGTAAGCTACCACTGGGGTGGACTGATACTTGACCTGATAGAGTATTTTGTAGAGGATGATTTGTTTAATTTGTTGTTAGAGGCCTTTGTAGGACTTAGACTTATTAGAGGCCCAAGCCCTGAAGAAACATTGATTTTAGGACTTAAGCTAGTTTGACACAAGCCTCAAGGAAACATTGATTTGTAGGACTTTGGCTTGTTAGAAACAAACCCCTCCAAAAACTGTTTATTCTTTTGTAGGACTAGTTTTTTTTTCCCAAACACAAGCCCTGAGAAAAAAATAAAAATGCCCTACTGGCCTAATGCCAGCGGATCATGTTGGCCAGTGGCCACTGTCAAATGTCCTCCTGAGTCCTGAGTTGCAAGTGTTGTTAGTACTGCTGCTGATGCTGAGTTGTTTAAGCAGCAGGATGATTAGGCAGTTGAAAGGGAATGGGATCAACAATAGCAGTAACATGGGTGATGGTGGATGATGAAAGTTCCACTTGCCACGACTAGCTCCAGTGATGCACCTGATGCAGTAGCAACACAATAAGTAGCCCCAAGTCTATGTGCAGAAAAAAAGAAGTTGGCCAATAATTCTTCTCCACCTGCCCCTCCTCCAAAATCATGGGTGTGTTGTTATTAGAATATACATTTTTCCCTTGAGAGCAGGAACTGTGGCTCTCATCAGCAACCGCAATGTGCACAGTGTGTGTGTGTGTGTGTTAAATAACATCTGGGGGCAGAACTGTATCCAAACAGCATGACACCCGAAACCAAGTACTGCCGCTGTCACTGTACCCCTTGTCCAGACCCCGCTAAGGACATATGACAACTTGCTGACAGTTTAATAGTAATGATGAACCCTCCCTGCCAGAATCCTAGCATATTCTGCAGAATGGAATCTCCTCAGATGCCACTTGATGCCCTGCTTGTGATTCTCCTCCACCACACTGGCATGTGTGGTCAATGCACCACACAGTGTGCAATGGGTAGAGATGAACTGCCATATCCTAACATTAACAGAGTGGCTATCATTTGGCAGGGGGAGGTAACAATGAACTAGGTGGATTGGCAGGAGATGTACTTGTTACCCTAGAGGAAGAAGGTGATGTTGATGGCGTGCTAGTTGTTTCGTTCATCATGGAACTTCCAGTGTCTGTCTGGTTTCTTTACTCTTCCTCCTCTTTGATCTCCACCTTTCTGTAGAGTCAGGGGGTACGGTAAAAGCGGTGCTAGATTTTTGTAATGGGTGTTTGGCTTTAACATGTTTGACATAAATGATATGGTGTCTGTCTTTCATGTGTGTTAACAGGGAGGTTGTGCCAAGGTGTGTTCCCTCCTTTCCCCTTTTTTACTAACTCACAAATTTTGCACCGTACAGTTGTTGATGACTGCACTGTGCCTGCCGGAAGAGAATAATAGTCCCATGCCCATGACTTCTTGGGGAGGGATAGGGAACAGGTGGAAAGAATGGCCTCTTTCTTCTTGCCCTCCACATTCCCCTTCACTTTCTGTGGCAGCAGATAATGTTGCTGCTGTTCCTGCTACTGCCTCAGATTTAGCACTGCAACTAGGTTCAGGAGGAGTATTGCTACTGCTGGAAAGTAGAACCTGTCCTAGTCCCTCATCACTTCTTGACCCCATTCCCACTGTGTCCACGGTGGTCTGTGGCACACTAGCCTGCTCCTCAGCACCCTGCTGCCCTTTCATCTCAGCAGCAGCAGAAGTTAGAGCAGTTGCAATTTCTGCAAATTCCAAAAGCTGATTGCTAGTGGTGGTGGTGATGCCCATCCTCATCCTTGTCTCCCATTCCTTCTTAGTTTCTGCTAAAAAGGCCATCAATCTCTCTTCCACCCCAGTTTCTACAACACCACCACCACCACTAGTCCCTACGTGCTGCTGCTCTATTCCAGACATCTCACTGCTGCTTGGAGGAGGTAAAGAGCAATGTGACAGAGGGTCCCCTGCTGTCACACATGGCATACTTTTCTCCCCCCCCCCCCGAGTACTACAAAAAACACTAGCAGCAGGCAAAGTATTGGTGGCAGCAGGCTCAGTAATGGCAGCAGGTTCAGCACTGGCAGCATGTATAGCACTGGCAGAAGGTTCAGCAAAGGCAGCAGGTTCAACACTAGTGGCAGCACATCTGACAGCAGGTACAACACTAGTAACTGCAGGTACAGCAATGGTGGCAGCAGGGGCAGCATGTCTTGCAGCAGGCACAGGCAGCTAACCTGTCCTGCTCTCACTAATACTACCCTTTTCTCTCTCCCTTCCCATTCCCTTTTCTCTCTTCCTTCCCATTCCCTTTTCTCCCTCCCTTCCCATTAAATTCCCCAAGATCCCTTGGGGTGAGTTAGGGGGACTGGACAGCATTGGGACAGTAATGGTCCCTTCTTCCTCCTCCTCAGACTCAGTGGACACATAATGGTCCTTCCAGCTCCTCCACTGATTATTCTTTTACCCTGCTCATAGTGATAAGAGTCACTATGAGCCTCTCCTACCTCACTTTTTGCAAAATATCTCAAGAGAACAGCAGAGTACGTCTATCTCGCTCTGTAGCTGCTTCTATTGTGTCTACCTTCAGCGAAAACATCATGTTTTTATAGCGGAAGTGCGAAAACAACGTAAATCAATGGGTGGAAACTTTACAGCCAATCTTGGCCAATGGGCAAAAAATGCAAAAATTTTAACGACTAGTTTTAAAGCAGATTTTCCCGTGAAAAAGCGGATAACAAAGTGGTTTTCACAAAATTTCCTGTGGGAACACAGAGACAACGTTCGCCCACCACTACCCAGATCCTCAATGTATGTCCAAGGGAAGTCACTGAAATGATCCTACAGTTATAGGTAAAAGGTGGTACCATGTTAACTGTAAAAACAGCAAGAGACTGATACAGTAAAAGTGATGCCTTTATTGACTAAGTGGTTGTAGGATGCAGTCTTTCAAGACAACTTAGGTCTCTTCTTCAGGCACATTTAGAATGAATTCTAAAGGTATGCCTTTTACTCTTCCAGACTCCTACAGTTATAATGGGAGAGGTGCAGGTGCAATAGTGGTAGAAGCGCATAGAATTTCTGAGATAAATGTAAATTTGGGTGGCCAATTGAATCTGGTATCAGTTCAATAGAGATGGACAATATAGACATGTTTCTTTTACAAGAAAATGTAACCTGCTTCTATCTGTTCCAATAGGGTAAGGAGAGCACAGAGAAGCATTCTCACTCTTTTATTGAGGTTGGGGGAGAAATGGAGGTTAGCAAACAGGTTAGTATACTTGTACTCTTTTTAGATCAGACTGTGTGGTACATGTGTGCGTATATATATATATATATATATATATATATATATATATATATATATATATATATATAGTTGTAGTTGAAAAACCGCACTCACAGGACTTCCATATGATGTAGATTATGCGAGATTTATTATCAACGTTTCGGCCCCACCTTGGGCCTTTATCAAGATAGAAACATGATATATATATATATATATATATATATATATATATGTGTGTGTGTGTATATATATATATATATATATCATGTTTCTCCACAGCAATAAAACTCACATTAATGTTTGTTTAAACTTCATTATATGTGTTTATAAATTAGTCTATGAAAATAAAATACTTTGGCCTTGCTCTAAATCATTTATTCAGTAACACAAAGAGGTATCAATAGGTGATGAAGTTACCTAAAAAAATTTGAAATGATCTACCCACTAGGGGTGAGGGAAAGGTCCCGTTGTGTTCTTGTGAAAAAAATCCATGAAAACCATCCACTCTGTCACTAGAAAAAATAAAGCAATTACAATTTTCACTGTTTTCACCCATTGCCAAAAATGTTTTGCTATTTTATCAATGGCTACAAACTTTTCACCCTTTCAATTAAGTTTTTCTCCTTTTTTACAAGCAGCTACAGAGAGAGAAAGAGGCTGCTAGGCTGTTGTGCTGTGCAAAGTTCTGAAAAATTGATGTAGCAGAGGGTCATAATGTGTGCTATCTGTCACGGTTCCCAGAGAAGTTCAAGAGTCAGTATGGTATAGTTACATGCAATTTATTAATAGTAGTGGTAGGCAAATATATACAATAGGAAGTAGGCAAATATATACAAAGAAACAAGCAGAGGGTTACAAGCCAGCGAGCACAGTTATCAGAAATAATAGGCTGCCAAGCTTGACCACAATGCTAGAGACTAGGCCTCAGCCACTGGTAGTCTCTACTGGAATCAGGAACAGAACAGGAGCAGGAACTGGGTCAGGAACAGGAACACAGGATCTTGATCCGAAGTAGGAGATGTACCGACGCACGCCTGCCGTCAGTAAGGAGAGAACTCTGACTCAGCCTGCAGTCAGAGAGGGAGTAGATAACTGACTCAAGCGTGCAGTCAGAATCAGAGCTGGTCTATCAGAGCCCCAGATCTGCAGTAGATTGGGTGTCTGCTAGGTAAAGGGAGCAAACGTAAGAGTAGTCAGACAGAGCCACAAGTCAGCACCAGAGGGGGTAGTCAGACAAGCCAGGTCATGCACAGTTCAGGTAGTCAGCCAGAGCCACAGGTGTGCATCAGGTTGGATGTCCACTAATAGGGATATGCAAAAGAATAGTCAGACAGTGCCATAGGTCAGCACCGGGTTGGATGGAAGACTAGCCAAGTCATACACAGAGCCCAAGGTAAGAGAACTACTAAGCACAACAATGCAAGGGCAACTGAGTCAGGACTCAGTCTGCTTTTTAAACCTCTCCACAGGGAGTAGGTAGGAGAGCAGCTCAGAGGGAGGAAGTAGGTAGGAGGAAGTAGGTAAGACAAAACTACAGGAAGAAAACACATAATGCTGAATGCTTGAAGCCTCGCGCCTGTAGATGACGCTGAAACCAAGGTAAGCTGTAATAACTACATGGTTCCTGTGGGGATTCTCCTACTACTGGGGCTAGATGTTGCTGCTGTTGTACTACTACTAGTTGTCACTAAGGTAAGCTGTTACACTATCACTATGAGCACATGGAACACTAAAAAAAGGAGGAGCTATAAGGACCGTTATGCGTTCTTTGAGAGTGACCACTACCGACATTAAAAGGTCTGGATGCCCTGATTCCCCAGACTCAGTTCCCCTACATCACTCCTAGTTGACCCCTGTAGTCTTAATGGATGACCTCTCGTTCTTAGCTCAGCTCTTTGCATAAATCTACTTAACCAACTCAACAGCAATAAGAACAGCAGTTGCAAATGCCACAATGAAACCGGAGCATTTGCCACTGGACACCATGACATGATGTGATGGCACTAGGCCAGTAGGGCATTTTTTTTCCCTCAGGGCTTGTAGTGGCCTACAAAAAAAAAACAATTTTGGGGGCTAGTTTCTAACAATCCTAAGTCCTACAAATCATTGACTCCTCAGGGCTTTTCTTGTGACTTTAACAAACCAAACTGATAAAGATTACATGTGATTACTTAGAGCTTATGATGCTAACAAGCTGAATTGCTGAAAAAAAGTATGTGATTCCTCATGGCTTGTGATGCTAACAAGCCAAAGTCCTACAAATCAATTTTTCCTTAGGCCTTGGGCTTCTAACAACAGTTCTAAATCTTACAAATCATCCTCTACAAAATACTCTATCCTGTCAAGTATCAGTATTCCCCAGTCACAGCTTACATCAGGGGGTCCCTGTCTCTATCAAATTGTGTTTCATTTTTTTAATTTTATTTTTAATTTTATTTATTTATTTTTTATTAACTGTCTCCCCAATTCTAATCGACAACCCCCCACAAAAAACAATTTCCTGTTCAACTGATTCTCCCCCATATTCCACACACCAACACAGGAACCCTCCTCACCTCCTTATATACCATGTCTTATTTATTTTTTATTATTATTATTTTTATGATTCATTATTAATTAATTGCCCCCCAATACCAGTCAATAACCCCCCAAAAAATTCCCTGTTCAACTGATTGATTCCCCACACTCAACCAACACAGGTACCTTTATGCACCTTTTATAATATACCTTTGAGAAACAAAAGTACATTTGTTATGTGTTGTGTATAAATTTAATGTTCCCATTGATTTATATGAGCTAGGCAAAAAAAGCAGAAAAACAGCACTTTTTCCTGGAAATTATTCCCTAGGTGGGAAGTGCCATTTTTTTATTATTTTTGTTTTAGGTGAAAATTTTGGTCCATCCCTACTACCAACCAGTCCATCAACTGGCAGCACCACCTAAAAAAAAAATTGTTTTCCTCTTTGGCCATTTGAATCACTGGAAGGCATGTCCTCTGCCTCTCTGCCTCATGATCACAGTGAGGAGGAGAGAGGCAGAGAAGAGTGTTTAATTATACTGCCTTTGTCCTGTGGCTCCATTTGCACATGTGATCACTGTAGCAGTGATAACATGTGAGGAACCACCGGGGAACATCTGAAACGGACTGTTCTGGTCCTGGAGCCGTCAATTACAGACTCACAGCCATGATCACAGTGCACCCGGAGGTGCACTGTAATCATTAACCCTTGATGTACTAAGACCATTATCTGTTCTCAAAGGAAAGACTTGTGTGACCACCCTGGAACATCATTCTGAGTTAATAGGTTAATCTAATTTCCTGAAGACTATACACATTGGTTCTGTTTGAGACCAAACTGACCACTGGCTGTGCTATTACAGATGTTACCTTTCTGTGGGCTCTCCCAAGGTTCATACATAGCACAATACTTGTGGCATGAACTGCCATACTGTGCCACTAACAAATAAAGTTTACATTACAAAAGTAATTTATATTACAAACAAATGGTTAGTACAATATATATATATATATATATATATATATATATATATATATATATATATATATATATATACAATATATAAGTAGCTTTTAATTCTCTTTAAAATTACCTAATCATGTAGTTGTGTCAGGTCCATGAAGCCAGGCCTGGTTTGCATAGACTAGTTACTTTACATGACCCTAGCCTTGTCCATAATGACATTCCATTCCTCTTATGGTCCTGCCCTCAGCCTCTGATCCGCTGTTGCACAGGCTATAACTATCACGGCATCCGTGATTATGCGACATTCTGACAGTCTTGTTACTGGTGCATTCCCATTGGCTGCACTGTACAGCTCCTCCCAGTGACAGCCTTTTTATACCCTGGGCTGTCACTTAGCTTTTGCCCTTTCGTGGTGTACCTGTTGCCTAGTGCTAGTTTTGTCTACTTGATACCAGTGTATGACCCCGGACTACCTGACTATGCTCTTGTTACTGTTCCTGATTCTGTGTACCGATTCGGATTGGCTGACGTTCCTGCTTCCTGTTCTGACCCTGTCTGGCTGACATTCCTGCTCCGTGTACCGACCCGGAGAGACCGACGACCCTGCTCCGTGTACCGACCCGGCAGGACCGACAACCCTGCTCCGTGTACCGACCCGGCTTGGCTGACGTTCCTGTGCTGTGTACTGAATTGGCTTGTCAGTGGTTCCTGCTTCCTCCGTGCCCAGCTGGGCAAAGACCTGGCAGTACCTGCTGCTGTTTACTTTGCACATCTCTCACATTACTGTGCCTCCCAGTGTTATGGTACTCCGTTACCGTGTGCAATTCAGTCTGTGGGTTTGAGTCTCAGTGTGTCAGTGCTCCTCCACACCACTCTAGTGATCGCTTGGTCTTCCGCTTTGGGTTCAGTTGGGCGCATCCGGTAGTCTGCCGAGTCCTGACCATAGCATTCATTAACCCCTTCGTGGGTAGTGCCTCGTTCCACTACTTGCTACACCAGTGTCATTACATCTCTGGTATTCTGTGCTGTTGGTACTCCTTATAGGTACAGTTGAGCGCTTCTGGTTGCCTTCCATCTTATACCTATACGGACATTAACCCTTCGAGTGTAGCAAGGCACATGGAGGTGGATAGTCTCGGTAGGGCCTCCGTTCCTGGCACGAGCTCTGACTCACCCTTTTGTAGCCTCTGGTGGGCATCCACCGTTGCATCCTCCGTTCAGGTGAACCTTGCCTGTTCGCTGCTGCCGTTCTGTCACTGTCGCCTCCTGCTGCCTATAGGTGACATTGGGTCTCCGCTATTCTGGGCTAATTAGTCAGTGGCTCCATTGGCCTTATTGGACTCTATAACACAGTATCTATCAAAGTTACCTGACCTGTGTCAGTATTGTGATTGTATGTCCATATTGGACCCGTGTGGGTTAACTAGCTTGTAACCTGTCCTGTGTCAGTTATTGCTGCTAATTGCTGGACCCGTGAGGGTTACACCTTACCTTGTGTGCTTTAATAAAATTGTGTTTTACCACCATCTACCGTGCCTGAGTGTACTGAACCGTAACAATAACATACAAGTTCAAGAACATCTTAAAGTGGCATTTAACCTTTTTTTTAATTTACATATTCTGCAAGCAATAATATGAAACGTCAAATTGCATATACCTTTTACTATTTTCTTTTAATCTTCTGCTGGTTTTTTCAACCTTGTATGTACGGGGAGCTGTCTGAATTTGTTTTCAAAAAGCTTTCTGTATGGGAGCATGAAAGCAAAGAGAGTTCTACAATATAACAAAGATAGAATGGTAAAAAAAGACAGTGAACAAAAAAAATACTGTCATAATAACAGAGAAATCACTCAGAGCTGCAGAAAGACTGCAACATTGTATAAATATATTTGCTTTCACAATCTCCAAGAGAAAGATCTGTGGATCCAGGAAGCTCTATGACAAGGACAGACAAGTGACAACAATTAGGTAAAGATAAAAAAAAATAATAAAAAGGTATAGACAAAAATAAATACATATATAAATGAAAAAGTTATAGAAAATCTGCTTTCACAGTTCCTGATTGAAAGCTCTCTGGAAAAAGAGAGTCTGGGAGTTCAAGGTTGGGGATATCAAAATATAAAATGACTTTGCATGTTATGTACTTACAGAATATGTAATATCAAAATGGCGGCTTAAATAGACTTGTCAGTACCTGATTATATAAACTGATATAAACAACTGAGAGAACAAGTATATCAACAAAATAATATATACAATGGCATATAAACTGACCAGTATAAACCGGTTGAAATTGTCTGGTGCAAGGACATCAGGACAGTGCTGGCCATGCCAATAATTTTGTAAAGTGGGGCTTTAGCTTAAAAAAGACATGTATCCATCAAGTTCAGTCTATGCCATATAATCCCAGTTGATTCAAAGGAAGGTATAAAATAACCCTAATGTAGCAATTTCCAAGTGGGTAAAAAATGAATTACTGTCTCCAGTGGTAGTCGGCTATTTCCTTGGATCAACATCTAATCTGCTTTGAAACCAACTGTCATAATTTTCAATATTGTTCTGAGTTAAAAAGTATCTGCAAGCATAGAATCCACAGGCAAGGATTTCCACAACTGTACTGCCCTTACTGTAAAAAAAAAAATCCTTGCCTTTGTTTTTCGTTAAAAGAACCACTCCTCTAGTCTTAATGGATAACCTTGTGTTGCTTTGCTAAACTCTTTGAGCAAATTGTTCCTTAAATAGTCCTTTGTATTGACCTTGGATATATTTGCAAATGCAAATATATATGGCTAATTGGAAACCTGGCCTCAACTGCAAGCCTTCTCTTTTTTCAGTATTTACAGTCTGTAACGCCATATAATATACAGTCTGGTTATTCATACAAAGTTTTTAAGTGCCGCAAAAAGTTAAAACATTTTTCCTTATAAAGAAGGCAAAAGACCAGCAAGTCTGGAGCATACACTCTGCATTTTCCAAGGGTTTTAATAGCCCCATTTAAATAAATGGGAATTTGGGGAATTTTTTTTTTCTCCTAATGTGTAGTTTTCATGCTTCAGAATTATACCACTTTTCTTTAATATAGACTGCCAGTAGAATTTAAGGGCAGATAAGAACCCATTGGTCCATCTAGTCTACCAATTTCCCTATCTAATTAGATCAGGTGTAGTTCATTCTTAGAATAGTAATTGAGCTATGCTGAAGGTTCTTAAATTAATTTACTGTTTAGCCCCAATCACTTATAATAAGCACCAGGGGCATGTACAATGCATTGCTTTGCTATGGGTTGCACCCCACAGTCCCTAAAGGGTTAACCCAATGAATATTAAAGAATCAAATTGCAAATCAATGTGTTGGAGACCTGACTAGCATCCAAAGGGTTAAACTTTATGATGGTAAGGGTACTTTATGACTAGAGTTGAGAAACTGATATAAAACACACATTGCAAAAAATGCATAACCAAAAACCCATGTGTTGATTGCTTATCTGGAGTATTTCTCAGAGAGAACATCCCAGATTTTTAATAAGAGTCTTGAGAGTGTCACTGAGGATTCAGCTCTTGATACTGGTCTTCTAATGGAAGATAAATAAAATGTGCTGGGAACAAGAAGGATAAAGGATTTCTTAGCCACTTTAGGAAGGATAGATAGCTCATTAAATGGGAGCAGGAGGAAAGTTTTATTACCAAATGACAGTTCTGAAGATTTACTTGTACATTTATTAGAGACTTCTCTGCTCGTCTCCATCTTGTGGATGTATTAATGGTCCTTTCTTTTGTTCGTGTAATGTTGGTGAGAATATAATAACATTGCTTCTCTTTATCTCTTTGACCTAAATCACTCAGCTCCTGAACATTCATAAGGAAAGAAGGAGCAGAGGGTTGACTACTGGCTGGAAGAAATATATAAGAATGAGTTATTGATGTACTATGCAGAGAACAGTGTGGGAAAACAAAAATCTACTGATATGGAACACAAGCCTACCTAGGTTACTTCTAGAGTTATATCTAAGGGACATATAAATCAACATAGTTGCCTGTAGCCCCACTCATTGTTGCACCCACTTATCACATGATCACACCCTCATTCCCAACCTGTGTGGCATGGCACAGATAATAAGTTACAAGCTAAGGCCCACCTTAATATGTGGTGCTCAATGCACCTGCCAACTCTTCCTATAAATATGTTATATAATGTAAGGTATACATATTTAACTTCAAAACAGAAAGATTAAAGGATTACATGGAACAGATTACCTGGATACAATGTTTTGAAATGAAGGAATGGATTAATCTGAAGAATAATCATGGAAGATTATACATTGGACGTAATGCTGTACAATTATAAAGTGTGTAAGAAGAGGGAAAAGTTTGAGCTTTTAATTATTCCTTATGACAAAAGTATTTATCTTCTAAAATGCATTGGTAGAAATAGGTGAAATGTTTAGCCTCATAAGCAAAAAAGGCAAAAAATTGAGCTTCCCATTAAGAAAGAAATTTCCAGCAACAAGTGCAGATTTTCCACTTTCTTTCCTCCACTAACCCCCGCTGCACTGGTAGTCATAGAACCACATATACTGACCCTTGTTTTGTCCTGATATGGCTAGAAAACAGCATATACTTACCTCCCAGCCATGTCGCACTGTTCTGATAGCCAATATAACTCCACATGGTCTCTAAAGCCTTGCCCAACTGCACTGGTAGTCATGAAACAACATACTGACCCCCCCAGCCTTGTCCAATAACACTGGTGAATATAGAAACCTTTATTGACCCTCCTCCCTCCAGCAGCTAGACTACAACTCCCATTATTTTTCTGTAGTCTGAAAACAGTTGGAGAGTCTCTCATTTCCCCCATCCCAGGCCTTGTCCAGTGCACTGGTAGCCAGAGAACCAAAAATGCTGACCCTCTGGAGTTCAAGCCTTGTTCAATTGCACAGGTAGCTATAGGACCACACACCCAGAGACTGCATAGCTGCAGAAATAGTTCTCAATGGAAATTTAAGGCCTGAAATTTTATGTATCTTTTCTATGGGTGAAATTGTTCACCAAAAATGTGGGAAATTGCTATTTTTTTTTCATGAAAATTCCCATGGGAATCGTTTTTTACTTTTCACCCATTGCTTTGCATTGGAAATGAGATAAATGCACAAGAGAGGTCCTGTTATTGGAGGACACTAAAGTATATGAGTAGTTTTAAAAGAATAGTATTTCCATTGAAACTCATCATAGCTAGGTGAATTGGGATGGGAATCCATGACATATGCCAGGAATTGATGGATAGGGAGTGGAGTGTTAGGTTGGGCTGGGTTAATTTTAGTGTTTTATTAGGTTAGGTGGTTTGTATAATATGACAGGGGTCTTGTGATAGGTGGATTAGTTATGTAAATTAAAAAGGACATTGTTGGGGCTGGGGTAAAAAGCATTTGTTAAGGAGCTATTTTAGGTAGGTAGTTTGAGATGGTAAGCTTGCTGAATAGACATTTTGTTCAGAGAGTCAGTAAGCAGGTTAGCGCACAGTGAAGTGGTGGTAGTATCAGATCAGATGGCCGTGCCTATTGGTGTTACAAATCCATTAATGTCAGTAGAGGTTGCTGTGGCTGATGGGAAGGACAAAGAGGTTGTCAAGGCCACAGATATCCATTAGTTTTAAAGCCCCTTGGGAGTGCATTTTAAACAAAATGTTAGAGAATAATTTGGTGGAAGGATTATGTTGATATTTTTACTCTCTCACCAGCAAAGCACTTTAATTTAGAGAAAGGGAAGAAGGGAAAGGAGAAATGCAAGTAAGAGGATGAGGATAGAAAGCTCTGTTAATTCCACAAAACATTTGTAACTGCTTACCCTTTACCCCTCTGGCTCTCAAAGGGTTAAAAGTATTCAAAATTTTGTCTAGAGTGCTGGGGTAAAAGGTGCCAAAACAATGCTCCAGTCTTGTTTGATATATGGACTCCATGTGGGAGGCACATAGAGTTTATGGTACAAACAAATGCTTCAAGAGCAGGAACGAAGACAGGGAGATGGGGTTGATAAAGGAGTCCAGTGAATATTGATGAGATGACACCTGTCACGGATTTGAAGACTCTCATACTTAAGGTTTGGTAAAATAACTTAACTTTATTAAAAGTTAAAGGCAGTCCCCGTAGGGTAAACATACATAACAATACAACAGTAATATAACATATAATAGGTTCTACCGGCCTGGCCTAAATACCGGGCAAGGCAACCCAAGTGACAGTTTTAATGACAGGCTCTACCGGCCTTGCCTATACCAGGTAAGGCAACCGTGAGATGACATATACCGGTTCTACCGGCCTTACCAATACCAGGCAAGGCAGCCCCCACGGAATGCTGAATGTAGGCTCTACCGGCCCTGCCAATACCGGGTAAGGCAACCTTAAAGATGGTGAATTACAAGGTTCTACCGGCCTTACCAATACCGGGCAGGGCAGCCCAAAGGAGTACTGGAGTAGGCTCTACCGGCCCTGCCAATACCGGGTGAGGCAACCTACAGGATGGTATCATCAAGGTTCTACCGGCCTCACCAATACCGGACAGGGCAGCCTGAGCGAATAGACCAGCTGTCAGGTGACTAAGACAGCATAGAGCATAAGTATAGAGGTCTTACTCAGCAGGAGTCTATTGCCAGGGATACTCAGACAACTGCAAGGAAGTGGACAGCGACTGACCACAGTACTGGATGTTCAGCGCCACCAGGTTTAATGGAGCAAACCAGCGACCGCACGCTGGAACCAACAATGTATATCGCAACCAGGTTTAGTGGAGTAAACCAGCGTCCGCACGCTGGGACCAACAACGTATATCGCAACCAGGTTTAGTGGAGCAAACCAGCGTCCGCACACTGGAGACAATAATGTATCTCGCAACCAGTTTAGTGGAGTAAACCAGCGTCCGCACGCTGGGACCAACAATGTATATAGCAACCAGGTTTAGTGGAGTAAACCAGCGTCCGCACGCTGGGACCAACAATGTATATTGCAACCAGGTTTAGTGGAGTAAACCAGCGTCCGCACGCTGGGACCAACAATGTATATCGCAACCAGGTCTAGTGGAGTAAACCAACAAAGTATGATCAGCAGCGAGAAGAACAATATCGCCAGAACGACGGCTGGAGCAGGAGATTCATGAACTCAGTAAGATTAACCCGCGAGGTGCTGGAACACAGGAACACTGGATAATATAATGTATCATATTGGAAAGGAACACTGGTCAATGATGATATTTATGATGTGTTTGCTATACCACTTTTAATGCGGCTGTGAATCTAGCAAGGGCAGCTGGTCGGGAGTCATTGATGGCTAAAATTGACATTTAAGTAATCTTTTGCTTTCACTATCATTCATCCAGGGAGTATCTGTGTTTTGGGATGCACATTTTAAGAATAGTTTTATGTTGACAAGTCTTTACCAATAGGTTGAGCTAGGTTGTGTCTTTAGTACTTCTGTTGAATAGGTCATCAGGAAGGAGTCTGGTTTATTGTAGGCATTGCAATTTCTTGATGATTTTTCTTTTTTGTCTCCTGGGAAATTGAATGTGCTTGTGGTAATTTTGGCTTCTTTTCAGAATGTGACTCAGTCTTCCAGTATTCTTTTCACCCACAGAAAAATAGATGGCCCCACAATATCTCTTTAATTCCTTGAGATCAAGTTGGATTCAGTTAACATGGTTTCTTGATTGTCACAAGATAAGCTTCAGCATTTAAGGTAAATTGTGCAGTTGGAGGTTTGATCGTAAAAACTTAACATTGAAACAAATGCAATCATTATTAGGAGAACTTAATATTGCCTTTAGGATCATTCCAATGGGAAGAACATTCAGTATTAAAGATCAGCATCATTATATTTGAGTAAATAAGTGGAACATGGAAGATTTGGTAGTGTAAGATTTTTTTAAAGACACTAATCAGACTTTATGGTTGGCAAAGGATGTTTCCATTGTCCAATTGAGCTTAGCTGCTAATGCAGCTGGGTCTAAAGGTTTTTGGAGTTTATTTTCAAGGCAAATAGAATGCAGAGGTATGGCTAGTGGAAAGGAGTTGTATCAGGTTTCACCAAGAATTATCTTTCTTGAACTGTTCCCCATTGCTGTGGAGGTTATGAGTGTGCCTATCATGGATATCATTGAAATTGCCAGTGGAATTAAAGTGGTGGCTGGAGATATTTAAGGAATAAGTTATCTTTGGCCTGATGGGCATTTTTGATTGAGTGACCCAAAATGGATGTGTAGAAAGGGTCTGAGGATACATTTGTTTTCATTTTCTAATTATAATATGTGTCCCATTAACCTTTTCAGTGCCAGGAGGGTATCCAACGTCTTGCAAAACAAAGGGTTGCATGTTGTAGCTAGCATCTTAATCTTTTGAAAGCTGTTAAAGTTTCAGTTGCTTGCTTGTTTACTTTAGAAGGGGTTCAGAGAACATAGGTTTGAATCGTAAAGGTGTATGATTCACATTTATTTTGGTTTGGTGCAGCTACTGAAACGACTACTTTAGGCATGGATTAACTAACAATTAAATGAATTGGTAGGTGGAAATGCATGTTTTCTTTAGGTCCTATATTAGTCTCAATTTGATTCAGAGATTAGGTGGTATTGTAGTGTTGTATATGGTAATAATTAGAATGTTCTGATTTCTGTTATGCTGCTTCAGGCCAATTTTACATCTTTTTTTGCATAAATAAGGTCTACTAAGAGGTAAGACAGATGGAAATTGAGTTTCTACAGGTCTGAAGCAGAGGCCAGTGTGAATAAGGCCTCAAGGAATGTTGTGTGAGATGATGATTCCTTTAATTGTTCAGATTTCAAGAGTAGGTTATGTGCCATACATAACTGTTGTGCACATGGAGGTTATAACTAGGGATGGGTGAAAATGTTTGCATCAAACCAAAATCTGCAAATAATGGCACTTCCCATTTGTCAATTAATTTTCAGTGAAAAGTGGCGTTTTCCTGCTTTTTCCGCCTAGCTCATTCCATTGAAATCAATGGGAACATTGAATTTATACACAATACATAGCAAATGTTATTTTATTTCTCAAAGGCATATTATAATAGGGGTATGAGGGTACCTGTGTTGGTGGAGTGTGGGGAAGCAATCAGTTGAACAGGGAATTTTTTTGGGGGGGTTTACTTGGATTGGGGGGGCAGTTAATAAAAAATAAATAAATACAATTAAAAAAAACCATAAGACATGATATAAAAGAGTCTGAGGAGAGTGCCTGTGTTGGTGGGTGGAGTCTGGGGAAAGAATCAGTTAACAGGGATTTTTTTGGGGGGAGGGTTTGTTGACTGGTATTGGTTGGACAGTTAACAAAAATAAATGTTTCAAATAAAATAAGAAATTGGTACATAACATGACAGAAACCGGACCCCTTGATGTACCTGCAACTGGGGCAGACTGATACTTGACAGGATAAAGTATTTTGTAGAGGATGATTTGCATGACTTAGACTTGTTGTTAGAGACCCAATCCTTGAGGAAACATTGATTTGTAGGGCTTAGACTTGCTTGTCAGAAGCCCTAGGGTAAAATTAATTTGTACGACATAGGCTTGTTAGAAACAAACTTCTTAGTGCCAGCAGCTCATGATGTGTTGGCCAGTGGCCACTGGCCATTGTCAAATGCTCCTGTGTAATTGTAGAATTTGTGACTGCTGTTCTTGCTTCTGCTGCTGAGTTGTTTAAACAGCAGGATGATTAGGCAGCTCAAAGGGAATGGAATCAACAACAGCAGTAACATGGGTGATTGGTGATGAAAGTTCCACTTGCCACTACTATCTCCAGTGATGTGTATGAGGAAGTACCAGCCCCATAACTAGCCCCCACCACTTCAGGTATATGTGGAGAAAAGTTGTCCAATAACGCTTCTCTACCTGCTCCACCACAAAAATTATGGTTGTGTTAGAATATAAATTTTTCCCTCTAATCAACATCTGCAATGTGCACAGAGTGTGTGTGTGTGATAACTAAGGGAAGGACTGGGAACAATGGACATTATCTGGACTCACATCAAACACCTGGCATAACTGTAACCAAACACCATAATGTTTAGGGTCCCCAATGTGAAATCCTCCCACCAGAAACCAAGTACTGCTGCTGTCACTATGCCTCTTGTCCACTCCCCACATGTCATGGTATTCAGGCAAAAGAAGGACAGACACCAGTATAATGAATAAAACCACCTTTATTGATAAAACACAGAGTAATAATAATAATGCCCACAAAATCACACAGACCACTGAATGCCTGTCCACAGTCTATTACCCGGAGCTGCAAACTGTGCCGAGCACTGCACTACTGATACTATACCGGAGGATACTGGGAATATGCCTATGGTTTTAGCACCAATTAGAACCAGGCTATTGAGGTAGCTTGAATCTCCAACCAAGGTATAGATAACCGGAGGCAACAGGGAGCGAGAGCAAGCCAGAGCCACGGGTACACAGATGTGAATGGTCAGGTAAGCTGGGTAATGCATGGAGCGAGTAGTCAGCCAGAGCCACAGGTCAGAACCGATGTGGGTAGTCAGACAAGTTGGGGTCAACACAGAGCGAGTTAGTCAGCCAGACCCACAGGTCAGGACCGATGTGGGTAGTCAGACAAGCTGGAGTCATACACTGAGCGAGTTAGTCAGCCAGAGCCATGGGTCAAGGCTGATGTGGGTAGTCAGACAAGCTAGGGTCATACAAGGAGCGAGTTAGACAGCCAGAGCCACAGGTCAGAACCGATGTAGGCAGTCAGACAAGCCGGGGTCAGATTCGGAGGTCAGGCACAGGTCACAATGAGAACCCAAGAGCTGCTAGCAGGGACTCTATGTAAGGGCAATGACTCCTAGGCCCAAGGAAGTTTAAATAGGAGCTAACCAAGGCGGGAACCAATTAGGCAAATCAGCTCTTGCCCATAAACAATTGCACTTCACTGCACCCGCTCTAGTGAACGTCAGCAATGCGGAAGTAGCCGGCGTCCATGCCGGCCGATAGCACAGCAGAGTAAGGAAGCACAGGAGTGCTAGGCTGCCTAGGGATACTGTGATAGAACATGTGACAACTTGCAGACAGTTTAATAATAATGATGAACTCACCCTGCCACCAGCTTAGAATATTCTGTGAGATGGGATCTCCTCAGATGCAACTTTATGTCCTGCACACTGGCATTTGTGGTCTTTGCACCACAGAGTGTGCAATGGGTGGACACAAACTACCATATCCTGACACTGAATGGCTATCAACTGGTAGATAAGGTAAAGATGAATGAGTTGGATCTGCGGAAAATGTAGTTACCCTAGAGTAAGAAAGTGATGGCGAGCCAGGTGTTTCACTTACCATTGAATTTTCAGCCTCTGGCAGGTTTCTTTATTATTCCTCCTCTTTGATCTCTGCCTGGACTCTTGTTGCCTTTCTGGAGAGTCAGGGGGTACAGCAACAGTGGTGTCCAATTTCTTTGGTGGGTGTTTGGCTTTATCATGTTTCACATAAATGTCATGGTGTCTGTGTTTCATGTGTGTTATCAGGGCAGTTGTGCCAACGTACATTCCCTCCTTTCCCCTTTTCACTGACTTTTCACAAATTAAGCACAGTGTAGTCTGCCCCAAGAGAAAATAGTGGAGAAGTGGAGAAGGTGGAGAAGAATAGACTCTTTCCTCTTCTCTTCCACATTCCCCTTCACTGATTAGGGTAGAGGATGATGTTGCTACTGCTGCCTCAGAATCAGCACTGCAACTAGGACCAGGAGTATTGCTGATGGCAATTAGAACCTGTCCTAATCCCACATAACTGGACCCCATTCCCACTGTATCCATGGTGGTCTGTGACACTCTAGCCTGTTTCAGCAGCACAGGAATTAGAGCAGTAGCAAACACCGCAAATTGCAAAAGCTCACTGCTGGTGGTGGTGGTGGTGCCCATCCATGTCTCCCATTCCTTCTCAGTTTGGGCTAAAAAGGCCATTAATGTCTTTTCCACCCCAGCTTCTCCACCAACATCATCACCTCCACCACCAGTCTCTCCTTGCTGCTGCTGCTGTATTACAGACGTCTCACCAGCTGGAGGAGGTGATGAGAAATGTGACAATGGTCCTTTACTGTCACACTTGTGATTCTCTTGTTAACCTGAAGAAAGCAGACTGACAGCACTAGCAGTAGGCACAGGCAGCTGATCTGTGCTCCTGGTGGTCGGGCATTATTGCTCCTACCCACTACTTCTGGCTTCTTCAGGCTCATCTTTTATGTGGACAATGCCGTGGGGACTGGAAAAGGGGACTCCCAGGTAGGGATGGGTGAAAATATTCACCTCAAACTGAAATTGGCAAATTATGGCACTTCCCGCTTTGCAAATAATTTCCTGCAAAAGTGCAGATTTTCCACTTTTTTCGTCTAGTTCATTCCATTGAAATCATTGGGAACTTTGAATTTACACACAACACATAGCAAATATTATTTTATTTCCCAAAGTCATAGTATAAAAGTGGCATGAGGGTGTCTGTGTTGGTGGGATGTGGGGAAAGAATCAGTTGAACAGGGATTTTTTTTTTTTGGGGGGTGTGTTTATTGGGATTGGGGAACAGTAAATAAAAAATTAATCCTACATTCAAAAAACCCCATAAGACATGGTATAAAACGGGTCTGAGGAGGGTGCCTTTGTTGGTGGTTGGAGACTGGGGAAAAAAATCAGTTGAACAGGGAATTTGTTTTGAGGGTTCTTGACTGGTATTGGGGGGACAGTTAATAGAAAAAATAAAAAGCAAATAAATAAAATAAGACATTTGTATTTAAAGTGATAGAGACAGAAACCCCCTGACATAAGCTGCCACCAGGGTGGACTGATACTTGACTTGTTAGAGTATTTTGTAGAAATTAATTTGTTAAATATGTTGTTAGAAGCCCAAGCTCTGAGGAAACATTGATTTGTAGGACTTAGGTTTGTTAGAAACAACCCCCCCACACACACATTTTTTTGTAGGGCTATGTTTTTATTTATTTTGTATTATTATTATTTTTTTTACAGCACAAGTCTTGAGAAAAAAATGCCCTACTGGCCTAGTGCTAGCAGGTGATGTCCTGTTGGACAGTGGCCACTGGCCATTGTCAAATGCCCTGATATACAGTAGATGAGGAATTTGTGACTGCTCTCCTTGCTGCTCCTGTTGAGTTGTTTAAGCAGCAGGATTAATAGGTAGCTGAAAGGGAATGGGATCAACAACAGCAGTAATATGGTTAATGGATGATGAAGGTTCCACTTGCTGCCCACAATTAGCTTCAGCAATGCATCTAAGGCAGTAGCAGCACAATAAGTAGCCCCCAGTCTATGGGGAGAAAAGAAGAAGTTGGCCAATTGTGCTTCTCCACATGGAACTTGTCCTAGTCCTGCATCACTTGTTGACCCCATTCCCACTGTTTCTACGGTGGTCTGTGGCACACTAGCTTTCAAATTCTGCAAATTCCAAAAGCTCATTGCTAGTGGTGGTAGTGATGCCCATCCTCATTCCTGTCTCCCATTCCTTCTCAGTTTCTGCTAAAAATACCATCAATGTATCTTCCACCCCAGCTTCTTCAGCATCATCATCCCCACCACCACTACTCTCACTCCCTACATGCTGCTGCTCTATTACAGACATCTCACTGCTGCTTGGAAGAGGTGATAAGCAATGTGACAGAGGGTTCCCTAATATCAAACTTGGCATTTCTTTTTGACCTGAAGAAGGCAGACTGGCAGCAGTAGCAGCAGGCACAGGAAGTTGATCTGTGCTCCTGTTGGTGGTGGTATTCATTCTGAGCCAGCTCTCCCCCAACAGGCCGTCATGATTAAGCGCTTGTAGCGCAAAACGCGTGGATTATGTATTCCTTGCACTGCATATGACATGAGATTTGACCTCCAGTGTCTGAAGTACTGCCCAAAGTATTGTTTTTATATTTTTGAATTTCTTCAATAAAAGATTTTGTTTTTATTCATTTTTCTGCCATGGAATCTCTATATTATAACGGTGCAGCCATTCCAGGTCTGTTCCAGCTCTCCCCCAACACCAGTTCTGGCCTCTTCATGTTCCACTTGGACACTGTAGTGAAGGGAAGGGTAGGAGGACTCCCAGAACCAGAAAAATAGTGTGGGCTCCCTTGAAAGCTAGTCTGGAGACTCTCAAATGCTTCCCCTAGCACTCCAATAACACTCGTCCCACCGGCTGGTTCACATCACTGTTACTAGTACTACTACTACTACTGCTAACACCAGCCGCATCAGTTCAGACCCTGATACTTCTTCCTCACAGTCACTAGTAATCCTCCTTCACTCCTAACAGTAACAAGCTTCTGGACCTTCTTAGTAGTAGTACTAGCACTGGAAGGACTGCTTGGGGATGGCAAGTGTGACTTAGGGTCCCCTGCTATCACACTTGGCATCATCTTCTCCCCCCCCTCCTGAGTATTACAAGACACACTAGCAGCTTCAGCACTGGTGACAGCAGCTTCAACACTGGCAGCAGGCACAGCAGTGATGGCACTGGCAACAGGGGCAACACATCTGATGGCAGGCACAGTATTGGTGGCAGCAGGTTCAGTATTGGCAGCAGGCACAGCACTGGTTTCAACAGGGGCCTCTAATGTAACAATTGGCATTTCTTTTTGACCTGAAGAAGGCAGACTGGCAGTAGTAGCAGCAGGCACAGGCAGCTGATCTGTGCTCCTGCATGCCTCTTCAGGATCATGTTCCACTTGGACACTGTATTGAAGGTTAGGGGAGGAGGACTCCTAGATCCAGAGGAACAGTGTGGGCTACCTTGACCTCTAGTGTGGACACTCTCAAATGCTTCCCCTACCGCTCAATTCCTCTTTCTCCTCAGACAGAGTGGACACATAAAGGTCCTTCCTGTTCCTCCTTTTATCAGTTTTAAACCTGCTCATAGTGATAGCAGTCACTATGAGCTTCTCCTGCCTCCATTTTTCCAAAATATCAAAGCAGAATAGCACAGTACTTCTACCTGATTCTGTAGCTGCTTCTTTCGTGTTTGACTTCCACAAATATGTCACGTTTTATAGTGAAAAGGCAAAAACCATATAAATCAATGGGTGGAAACTTTTTAGTCATTGAAAAAATGGCAACAAATTTTGGCAAATGCAAAAATTGTAATCGCTAGTTTTAAAGCAGATTTTCCCATGAAAAAGGGGACAACAGCGTGGTTTTTGTGGAATTTCTCATGGGAACATGGCAAGAGATTTTACACATCCCTAACTGGGGGATACTTATTGCGCTGCTACTGCCTCAGGTGCATCATTTAAGCTAGTCGTTAGACTTGTGTGATTCGATTCGTCCACATTCGGATTTCGGACGAATATGGCTAATTCAGAGACATTCGGACATGGCAAAAATCTCAGAGCCATTCATTTTAAGAACCCAAATACGAAACATATATGAGCAGAATTTCGGTACAAGATTTGGATATTCAGATGATGTTCTCTCTGTGCGCGCCCTACTTTTGCTCCCTCTCTAGTCCAATTAGCTGCTTCGTACTTTACTTCCTTCTCTACTCCAATTAGCTTCTTCGTTTCATGATGGAGGTTGGACTAATGACATCACAGACAGATCCTGCATTTCCTAGTAGTGCGCATTGCGTTGTTGGAGCTCGGAGAGAGAAGAATCAGCCAGATAGAGAGAGTGACTGTCCAGTTGTTGTGTAGGCAGTCAGACATAGGCAGTCAGCCAGCATTAGTGCCAGTTATTACCACTGCAAGGGAGACTCACTGCCAACGCAAGGGAGACTCATCAGCGTTCCAGTGTTTAAAAAATGCAAAATCCAATTTAGGAGTATATTTGAATAATTTGTAGAGTGATACAATCTCAGATCTGTGTAGGGACTGGGGGCCCTGCTGTCTTACTGCCACAGCAAGGGGGAATCATCAGTGTTCCAGTGTTTAAAAAATTCAAAATCCAATTTAGGAGTGTATTTGAATAATTTGTAGAGTGATACAATCTCAGACCTGTGTCTGGACTGGGGGGCATGCTGTCTTACTGCCACCTCCAGGCTCCAGGCTTTCTCAGTTTTTTAGTCTAACTCTAATCTAAGAAAAGTCGTATGTCTATGAGTCCTGCCTGCTCCAGGCTTCCTCAGTTTTATAGTCTAACTCTAATCTAAGAAAAGTCGTATGTCTATGAGTCCTGCCTGCTCCAGGCTTCCTCAGTTTTGTAGTCTAACTCTAATCTAATAAAAGTCATATGTTGATGAGTCCTGCCTGCTCCAGGCTTCCTCAGTTTTGTAGTTTAACTCTAATCTAAGAAAAGTTGTATGTCTAATATCTAATGGGTCCTGCCTGCTCCAGTCATCCTCAATCTTCCTTCTTCCTTCAAATAGCTACATCCATGCTTCATCTACAGTACCATAACATTAAAGCTCCACCCTGTTCCACCATCTTCATTTAGACCCTGTAAATGGTTCCACTTATTTTTATTTATCTAATTTTGATTTTATTGTATTTTTAAAAGCATAGTGAATTTGGCCGAATTATTTGGATCCAATCCAAATTTCGTCCGAGTTGAAAAGGTCCGGTCCGATTTTTGGATCAACTGAAAAAAAAAAAATTCGGTAAAATTTGATTTCGGACAAATTTTTTTCCCGTGCACAAGTCTACTAATCATGGCAAGTAGAACCTTCATCATCCATTACCATTGTTACTGCTATTGTTGATCCCATTTCCAGCTGCCTAATCATACTGCTGCTTAAACAACTCAGCAACACAGCAAGAACAGCAGTTGCAAATTCCACAAAGCGGAAAGTGCCATTATTTGCCAATTTCAGTTTGATGCAAAATTTTTGCCCATCCCTAAAAATAACCTGCTTCACAACACCCAAAACACTTTTCACAAACCTTGAATTTTTGTAGAATGTTGTTTGCCAGTTTAACCATTCATTCTGAAAAGTGAAAAATGATGTCGGAAAAAAACAATGAGCAGATTAATTTACTTTTATGTAATTTAAATAGGCTTCTGTGCAGATCAATTCACTACTCACCTGGACAAGATAGGAGGACATCTAGGGTAGGTTACTGCTACTTAGGGTTCATTCATAAGGGCGAAAGAAAGCTAGCAGCCCACTGTTAAACTCACCTTTCTCCTGCTTTCTGCCTTCAATCAGAACAAATGAGATGTGTATCTGATGGCTAACTCATTTGAGTAACTATCACTGTGCCAGTGATTGCTCTCCTTTTGTGTATATCACCAGTAGGGGGCTCTTCATTGGCTGGCTACTTTCAGCCCGCCCTACATTGCCTATTTAAACCTAGCCTGGGCACCCTTTGGCTGCCCTTTCGGGTTGTCTCTATGCTGCTTGAGTCTACTATCGTTCCTGAGCATCCCTGGGTCTCTGCTGTGTTCCTGCTCCGGTATTCGTCCTGTTCCAGTGTTACCGGTCTAGTAGTTCCTGCTTCCGTCTGTTCAGGATGGTGTCACTGCCTTCTGCTGCCAGTCGCCGCTGTGGTTCCTGAATCCAGTTGATCGTCTGTATGTTGGTTCCTTCTACCTCCTGCTGGTTCCTGTCCAGTTCGCCTACAGTTGTCTGACGTTCCTGAGTCGCCTTGGCGACATTTCTATCTTGCCGGTTATTCAGTACTCGGGTACTGGTTTACTTTACAGCCGCCCGGCTGTTTCCTAACATCATTTAGCGTTCCACGTACAGGGTACTGGTACGCTCCACAAGCCACCCGGCTGTATTGCAGGATCGTTTAAGTGTTCCACGTACAGGGTACTGGTTCGCTCTACAAGCCTCACGACTGTATTGCTGAATCATTTAAGCATTCAACGTACGGGGTGCTGGTTCACTCCACAAGCCTCATGGCTGTATTGCAGGATCATTTAAGCGTTCCATGTACGGGGTACTGGTTTGCTCCTCAAGCCACACGGCTGTATGGCAGGATCATTTAAGCGTTCCATGTACGGGGTACTGGTTTGCTTCACAAGCCACCCGGCTGTATATCATTATCGCTTAGTGTTCCACGTACAGGGTACTGGTTCACTCCTCTAGCCACTCGGTAGTATATCAGTATTGTTTAGCTTTCCACGTACTGGGTACTGGTTCGCTCCATAAGCCACCCGGCTATATTGTTGATCATTTAGAGTTCCACGTACTGTGTACTGGTTCGCCCCACTAGCCACCCGGCTGTATTGCAGGATTCTTAGCGTTCCACATACAGGGTACTGGCTCGCTCCTCTAGCCACTCGGCCGTATATCAGTATCGCTTAGCGTTCCACGTACAGGGTACTGGTTCGCTCCTCTAGCCACTCGGCAGTATATCATTATCACTTAGCGTTCCACGTACAGGGTACTAGTTCGCTCCACAACTCCTGGATGCTCCTTCCAATTGATGGCGTTACATGTGTGAGTGCACTGGTTCGTTCCACATCCATCCGCTGTGTCTATTGCTGGTGCTTACTATCTTCCAGTACGCTGGTCCGGGTGTTGCCTGTTATTGCTGGCTGGCCACTTATGCGGATTTAGCCTCTTTGTCATCCCAGTGACTACTGCTACCACCTTCCAGTCACTGAGGCTAGTGGTTGCCATTCTCTCCTTGCCAGGCTGCCTTGCCCGATATATTGGTAAGGCCGGTAGAACCTGTCCTATTTCTTGGGTTGCCTTACCCGGTATTGGCAAGGCCGGTAGAGCCGGTAATTGTCTCCTGTCAATTGGCTGCCTTGCCCGGTATATTGGCAAGGCCGGTAGAGCCTATATTGCTATTGAACTTATTGCTTTCCTGTCTAATATAGAAATATGTGTGTACGTGTATGATACCCTACGGGGTTGCCTTTAAACTTTTCAATAAAGTTGTGTTTTTACCTAACTCTGCGTCTGAGAGTCTTAACAAACCATGACAGTACCAGATGGTATGATAGGTCTACCACTAGCCACATAGGCTGCACTTCAGACTTTCAGTTCAGTTCAACATTGTTACTTACATTCACATGAGGTAATAGTCAGTAAAGTTAAAGACACCATAGCCCAGCATAGTTCCTTTCACAAGGGGGTGCATCATAAAGCAACAATCACTGGACTGATGTCATCAATGTAATAGAACGGTATGTGAAGGGAAAGGGCAAACCAAGAGGGAGGTTTTTAGTTACCAAGAAGCCCCTTTGAATCATTTTGCCCCTGTTAGATTGTAGGGAGACATCCAGTAATAAAAAATGCTTGCTGCTGTTGCTACTTCCATCAGCAAAGAATGATGAAGATTGCAGTAAAACAATACTTGGAGGGGTGCAGATTTCTTATCCTGTGGTTTATGCCCGGGAAACTGCCATTAATTTGTTATATATATAATTACATAAAACTAATTCTAGGTATCATTACATGCTTTTTTTTACTTTTGGAAACCCCTCTCTAGGAATCCTGCATTTGCCCCTGAATGAAAGTCTGTTGAATTTAATTACCTGACTTGCACTCTGAACAAGGTAAGATTCCTGGAGGTAAGAGTTTTTTGCTGATGTCTGGTGAAATGATCTGCTATCCAAATCTCAAAGCTTTTGTTCATCTATAGACCATATTTAAACATTCCCAGTTCTATATTTTCAGTTTCAACAAGAAAGTGACATCAGCAGATTAAGGGATCGATGCAAATGTTGGAGTTAAAACCAACATGAAGAAAAAACTGCCTTTGCGAGTTAAACAAGACCGGGTAACGTGAGATTCAAATCTTCCTTACCTGAAAAGGTTAACTTGCGACGGCCTACAAAACACACAGAAACTACAAAGCTGGAGTCGGCTAAAATCTGACCTCATTGTTGACACAAAACACACGATAAATGCTAGAAAGTCCAAATAAAAAAAGTGAAGCGTCCAACGTTACCTAGTGCCCCAACCAATCAAAGCACCCCAAAGTATCAAGTTCAGTCAAATAAACTATATTAGACCCAAAATAACTGACACATCTTTGTCTGTGCTTCGCGTTCATTAGAGCTAGAGCAAAGGACCCAGGAGCGGAGGCTAGTGTAAAGAGACAGGTAGTTGAGGCGCATCACACCCAGGGAGAAGGAGTTGGAGGGATTGCAGCACACCTTGTGACACACACTCACACACACATAGCCCACATATTTTTTTTTTGTAGTAAGACACATACACTTTACCTTTGTTTTGACAGTGTGAGTCTGGGAGTGCAAGTAAGTGACAGAGAATGAGTGAGTGAGTGAGTGAGTGTGTGAGGGCCTGAGTGAGTGCCTGTGTGTGATTGGATGAGTGAAATGGTGAGGAGAGGAGGACAGGAGACAGAGGGATGGGGAGTGTAGGAGGAGAGGAGGAAGAGGAGCAGGTGGGCATCCCCGGTCAGGGGAGGGAAATCCCTGGGGAGGAGGAGGACCACCAGAAGAATAGGCACACAGAGTGCAGGGCAAGAGCTGGCAGTGGGACGAGGGGTATGGCATGAGGAGCACCACAAGCAGCCAGGGCCATCTCAGGCAGGGCCTGAGAGCCAAGGCTGTCAAAGAAGCTCTGGGGGTGAGGAGGAGGACAGGACGAGAGAACCCAAGTTCTCAGAAGAGGAGAACCTCGTCCTTTGTGAGGCAGTTATCAGCAGGGATAGGCTTCTTTTCCCCAAGGGGAAGGTTGTTAGTATGGGGGCCAAACAAAAGGTTGCATGGATGGAGTTCTTGGCTGCAGTGAATGCTGTTTCCAACCGCAGCTGGTTGCTGGAATCCATCAAAAAAAGGTGGACATACTGCAAGGCCAAGGTAACATAGTAATGTAGTAATCTACGTTGAAAAAAGACTTGCGTCCATGTAGTTCAACCCTTTTCCTATTCCTGTTTACCATCGTAAATGTGAAGAAGAGGATGGGAGGGGAGGCCTTGCATGCTGCCGGCACAGGGATGGTCTATCCCTGCGCGTGGAACACAGCGAGTGGGAGGAGGCAATGAGGAGGACCCCCCTCATGCTGTCCACAACAACATCATGCACAGCACAAAAACAATGCACACCGTCCTGTGTCAGCCAAAGATCTAACTGTTATCTGTATCACAATGTCATATATAGAGTGACAAAGAGGTCAGCATACAACCCCTTGAGTGCCACAGGGATAAGAAATGCATTGTTTCACAATACATTGGCTAGTCCTCTGGCACCCAAAGGGTTACCAGAGAATTGCAAGGAGGGGAATTGGTATGTTTCCCATTGTATTGTTACTGCATATCAGGGCTAGGCATTGTACATATAGGTAGTTAGTCCAAGTGGAATAGCCAAGGTTCGGCTCTCTGTATCCTATATAGCCGGCAGAATGTGGATGGCCAGGGGGTATTCCCCGCCATCACCACTCTGCAGGACATATGTGATTCACATGGCTCAATCATGACGGGGGGACATTCACTAGGGTGTCAGAAAGAGGTGACAATGTGTACATGACAACTGCAGTGCCATCACACCTGCATTTCCTGTGTTATTCTGTGGAGCCAATGCACTGAGATCTAAACAGCTTGTGACATACCAGTGCTTAGGCTCCATAGGATAACATATAAAAAGGTAGAAGTAACCTACAATAGTACAGTATAACCATGCACATGTTTGCTTTGTGTTAGGATTTTAGCTGTCCTTGGGTGTGTTTGTGTGTCCTCCAGCTGATTGGGTTGTTGGGTTCCACAGATCATGTTGGTTGGTGTGCTTGGTGTGTATGTTACTGTTGCTGACATCATTAGCTGGACTCTGTAGTTATTGTTCATCACTGGTGCATTGCTGTGTTTAGAGGTCCTAGTGTGTTTGCTCTTTTGGCCTAGGTGTAGGACATGCAATGGGTTTGTGTCACTCAAGGTGTGAAAGGTTCAGTTCTGCTCACCACATGTATCCTAATGAATGGGGATAGCAAGGAGGTATATGCCTTGCCATCCTCACTGCCCAGGGTACACATGATGACCAAATCTACACCACTGAAGGTTAGTAGAATTAATGTATGATATCATGTCAAGCTCATCAATGTGTGTCAGGATGATAACCAATGCATTGCAAAGCAATGCAATGGATTCCATCCTGTCACTCAAGAGTTCACATGTCAATGTAGTAGTCTTGCAGCATGCCTGTCATAGTTCACATCACTCATTACATCATGTCATTTGCCCACATAGCATACCAGTCAGCACGAGCAGAGAAGGAGTCAGGGGAAACCTCCTCTGAGGAGGCCACCACCTCAAGGGTGCTGCCACCACCACAGCAGCAACCACAGCAGCAGTGGCCCCAGCATGGCCCCCAGCAGCCACAGCAGCAGTGGCCTCAGAATGGCCCCCAGCAGCCACAGCAGCAGTGGCCTCAGCATGGCCCCCAGCAGCCACAGCAGCAGTGGCCCCAGCATGCCCCTAGCAGCCACAGCAGCAGAGCCACAGCCTGATCCTACCCTCCAGGTTCCTCCACCACCGCAGCCTATGGAGAGGCACAGGATGCCATAGACTGTTCAGATGCCAGGCCAGGCGGAGTACAGCACGTGGGCCAGGCCTCAGCCACCCACGTGGACATCAGGGAGCCAGGAGGCATCTGAGGAGTGGCCCCTGGACTACCAGCACATGGGGCTTATCGGGGAGCCACAGCGTCCCCACCCCACCACCACCACCCACACCACCAATGTAGACTGGGGGATCCAATGGAAGTGGAGGGGACATCCTTGAGATGGAATTGTCCCCATAGTCCCCCCAGGGTGGCCCTCCCCACCATGACACTGATCATCCTTCTCCACCCCCATCATCCAGATCTCCAGTGCCTGAGGGGGAGCAAATTGACCCACAGGTTGCATCCCCATCACCGGTCTCTACCCCATCATTGACACATACTCCTGCCAACACAATAATCTTGGATCAGGAGTGTGTGTCACTTCAGAGGAGGCAACTCCGGGTGGCCAGGAGGTGTGTGTGGTCCCTTAACAGTCTGGAGCAGCATACTGCACACCTCCTGGTCAGCATGAGGGCAATGGAGGCCCAGCAGTTAACCTTCACCAACCATCTGGTCACCTACACCAACCGAATGTCAGCTTCGATAGACCAGGTGGTTGTTGAGATGAGGGAAAGAAACAGACTGGAAACCCTTCGCCAGGTCCAGGCCTCCAGTTCTAGTGCCACTACCCCTGCCAGCACTTTACCAGTGGCACCCACAGCCTCCAGACCGACTAGGGCCTTACGGTGTCAAGTGCAGGAGACCACCCCTGCAGCCCCGCCCAAAGCACCCCCCAAGAAAAATAAATAAATGTGCAGTTGTTGCTTCGAAACATGTCCATGTCTGTTTGTTTTTTATCAGATCCGGTTAGTGGCAGAGTTGTCTCCAATGCATTGCCCAGCTATGCAGTGAACACAACTCATGCACATCTATTATGGGTGTAAGGTAGTGAGTTGTCTCCAATGCATTGCACAGCTATGCAGTGAACACAACTCATGCACATCTGATATGGGTGTAAGGTAGTGAGTTGTCTCCAGTGCATTGCACAGCTATACAGTGAACACAACTCATGCACGAGGGATGGTGTCCCAAGCTTTTACAGCAGGGGTGAGCACACACATCGCATACAATAACGTTTGTACAAGTTCAACACACAGACCACATACAAAAGCCAAACAACATCAGGGTGTTGTCCCATGATGTGAGCTGAACAACATGAACACATGTAAGGGGATAGTAATGCTTAGAATGTTTGAACAAATATGTTTCAGGGTTCATCCCCCTGAGTAGAACAAGGGAACTCCCACTGCTGAAGGGTGTTTCATTCACAGGTTATTTCAGCTCACAGTTGATTTTTAAATATGAAAATCACAGTGGCCTGATGTTGTCAAGTGGCCTGTTGCTACACCATCCTATGGAGATTCATGGTGCTGGGACCAGAGCTATCCATGAGATGGTGTAACAACAGTGCCACTGTACAATTTCAGGCCACTGTGATATTTGATCGATGAGATTCAACTTTGAGCTGAAATCACTTTGGAATGAAACACCTTTCAGCAGTGGGAGTTCCCTGGTTTTACTCAGGGGATGAACCCTGCTACATAGATTTCTAAAACATATTCAGTATTACTATCCCTTTCAAACCCTGACAAGGGAGAGGTGATCAATGACACAAAATAGTCATATGTGATCATATGTGTAATTGACATGGACACAAACAGGTGATCCTCATAGACGTGAATTCAACGTGTCACCGGAACAAACATCTGAACCATGAGGGGTCATGCCATGGATGCCTGCAGAGAGTGAAAACAGGATTGTAAGGTGCACTATGAATACATCAGTCATGCTATTGCTGACCAATCATCATGCCCTTGAGTGACAGAGGTGTACACAACACATTGCTCAGAAATGCTTTGGAGACCTTACTGGCACTCCACGGGTACAGCTTGGTTATTTGACATGGAGTGAACAATCCATTGCTTATCAGGGTGTTGTCTAGCTATCATGACCTTATGGGGTTTGTATCACAGGTATGGCAAGCAGACATATGTATATGTGTGGGCACACACATCAGGGTTTAAACCAAGACCCATGACACAGAAGAGCTATTTCATGGATCTCGATCTACTTACTGATCAGGTGTGTGCTTAGGGTCCACGTCACACACATACATATGTCTGCTTGACATCCCCTTGATGGACACCTCACGTGGTTCTGATGCCTAGACAAGACATTGACAAGCAATGGAGTGGCATATTCACTGTGTTACACACACACAAACAAGTCAGCATGGCAGGCCTTCAGCTGGAGCATGAACAGTTGCAGCAGGTGACAGCTGTTGGACAGGGGTGCTTGGAGGAGGTGGAGGATGATGAGCCCTAGCCCTTTCACACCTTCGCCTCCACTGTCGTCTTAGGTACAAGCATGTGTACATACTGGTGTTGGTCTGTCTCTGTGTCAGTGTCTCGCTCACACTACATCTGAGGAGGGTGGGCTGTCACTTTTAAACAGCAGTAAGGTGTTGTTCATGTGGTCATAATGATGAAACCAAAACAAAGGGGAGGAATTGCACCAGCTCTGTATATAACTCTTTACTGAAGATAAAACTGTAATCCGCTGAGGTGCACTCTTAGGAATATACAATGATACAGAAGAAAGGGGAGAAAGGAAGGGGGAAACCAACCAGAGGAGAACCACCAGGCGGTGCCCCCCCCCAGAAAAGAAACCTAATAAATGAGGCACAGTCCAGGAGTATACAAAAAATAGAAATAAGCTTCATTAGACAATACAAAATTAATCAAGTAAATACATTACAAGTACCTACAAAAAATCCAAAGTGGACTATTAGCAATGTGCAATATTATCATACATATAAAGTACAAAGGGATGATAATAATAAACAAAGTATAAATACACATATACTTATCTATCTCCATGAATATAAGTAAGAGCACAAGGAAAAGATCAAACTGTGTGACTCCTGGCGTCATAGAGATAAGTATATGTGTATTTATACTTTGTTTATTATTATCACCTTACACTTTATATGTATGATAATATTGCACATTACTAACAGTCCACTGTGGATTTTTTGTAGGTACTTGATATTGCACGTTTGCTTTACATATACTTGCTCTCAGTCTATAGGGGCATTATTCTATTGGGAAATTTCTTTATGACTTTATATTCCTGTGCTGGATGGTTTTTAATTGATTTGATGTATTCAGTTGATTAATTTTGAATTGTCTAACTAAGCTTATTTCTATTTTTGTATACTCCTGGAGTGTGCCTCAGTTATTAGGTTTCTTTTTTTGGGGGGCGGGGAGGGGCACTGCCTGGTGGTTCTCTTCCGGTTGGTTTCCCCCTTCCTTTCTTCCCTTTTTTCTGTATCATGTGATCATAATGGACTAATGGTAAGGTGTGTGTTATCCAGGTAATTGTTTTCTGGTGTGTCTGTGGTTAGTGGTGTGATTATTTGTTATTGGTTTGTACTGGTATATATTGGGGTTGCTGGATTCTTGTTATTTGTCTGTGACTTGTTTGTATGATTTTAGCCAGTGTTTCACAACCATTGTGCTGTGGCTGTAGTGTGCTATGAGCGCGAGCTCAGGGTGTCTGACTATTCCCATACAGGTTACAACTGCTTTGTAGACGTGTGCTGTGATGTATGTTTCTAGTGGTCATTCTGTTCAATTATCTCCTTCTTGTCACCCCCACTGTGAGACCTACTGATAACTATGTATCCATTGATTGTTTCTTTCACTGAAGTTCTAACAACTTCAAGGGGTGCTGGGAACATCCAGATTGCATGTTATGGATGTCTTAGGTGGAGGGGTTGTGAACCAGTGATGTAGGCCTTGTTATTGTATTTGCTAGGCATGCAGGGGTTAATATCTGACCTCTGTATGCATGAGTTTTGTCCTTGGATGACCTGCTTCTCTGTTTTGTTTCCCATGGTGGTGGTTTTCTACTCTGAGTTGTGTGCTGTTTGCCTAAAAAAGTAGCTGTTAGATTTCTGGAGGAAAATGTTGCAATTTAACTTGCGTTATCCCTAACTCCAACATCTGAATGGCTCTGGGCGAGGGGCGTCGTGTGTTTTGAAACTGCCGTTATTTCTTACTTGTGGGAACATTTGCATTGTATGCTTGACTTAAAAACTACCGTCACCAGTTTTTTCTGCCAACACCAACATTTGCATTGAGCCCTAAATCTTTGCATGAAGAACCCTCTGTTAATAGAATTTAACCTTCTGGATGCTAGAAGGATCTCCAAAGCATTGCAAAGTGATGCATGTAGATGTTTCAAGCCATCAAGTGGTTAAAATCCCCATTTACATCAATGGGAATTGTTATTTGTTAATTATGCAATGCAAAACTGTTTTCAGGCTGTCTATAGAGACACCTCAAAGTAGTTATATCTTTCTTGTGCAGAAAGGGTTTCCCATCTACAATTATTAGACCAAACTGATGAATTACAGCTTGTTTCAGCAAAACAAGCATTTTTGCATCTTAGCATCTCTTCTCTTCCAATCTGGAGCAGCAGTCAGCAAACATATGGATTGCCCTGCAGGCTCCAGTCAGTAGCAGAATCATCCACAGAGTCTCGTGCGCAATGTGAAGCCAATAGAGGAGTGACAGACAAACATGCGTAGGGTACACAGAGACCAGATATGGAACAGCATCAGCTCTCCAGAAATAGATGTTTTTCTTGCACTGTAATAGACACATGCTCAAAAATCATACTAGAATAACCATATTATTTTCCATTCCAGATAAATTGTAGGAAAACAAAGTACAGTAATTATATTTTCATATCATACTTAATTAGATGAACACTCTTGTTTGGACTCTTTTAATTAAAGAAGCAGCACAGTGGAGTGGTTCCACTATGTGCTCCCTTCTTACTAGGTACTTTCAGAATGCAACCCAGAAGTATCTTATAAGGAGGGAGCTCGAGGGACTGCTCCACTGTGCTGTCCCAAATGGAGGGCAGAGTGTGAGAGTTAGGGGGGTTATTCACTAAAGTGTAATAAAGAAGAGATAAAGTAGAGATAACTTTTCCAATGATATCACTTTTCCAATTCCTATGTTATTCTATGGAACCTATGCACTATGATCTCCAAAGTTGGAGACATCTTAGTTCATTGGCTCCATAGAATATCATAGGATATGGAGAGGTTATATCACTGGAGAAGTAATCTCCACTTTATCACCTCTTTATTACACCTTAGTGAATCCCCACCCACTCTACTACACTACCTATAGAAAATAGAAGGTAAGGTGTGTGTGAAATAGTGCATTTGGGGTTCTGTGCCTGTCAGTGGGAAATGGAACAAGTCTTGGGTCATACAGTGTATGTGGGGATCTGAGACTACCTGTGGGCAGTGATACCAGGCTTGGGTATCAGACAATGTTATCAGTACATCCAGGCTGGGAGGTCAGTGTATGTGGGGATACATTCCCAATAGGCAGTGGAACCAAACTGGTGGGTCGGACAATGTATGTAGGGATCTGTGAGTACCAGTGGGTAGTGAAACCAGGCTGAGAGGACATACAGTGTATATGTTTCACTGTGACAACCAGGCTGGGTGTCATACAGTGTAAGTGAAGTTCTGTGACTACTGCTGGAATGTGGAACAAGACTGGAGTGTTAGACACTTTATATGTGGTTATGTGACCGCCAGTGGGATGGTGAAACAATGCTGGGGTTTCAGACAGTGTATGTGTACTTCTGTGACTACCAGTAGGGGTGAGTGAAAGGACCCGTTGTGTTCCCATAGTGAAACCCACATGGTTGTCAGCTTTTTCATGTGAAAATCCACCTTAAAATAACCCCTTAAAATTTTTGCTGTTTTCACCCATTGCCAAAAAAATGTCTCAAATTTTTTAAATGGCTAAAAAGTTTCTGCCTGTTTACTTATGTATACTTCGTATTTTTGCACATAAAATGTGATGTTTTCAGAAAGGAAAACACAAAATTAAGCAGCTAGAGAGATATAGAGGGTGCTAGGTGATTTTGTAGCTATTTATATGGCAAAATAATGTTGGTTACTGCTGCCAGGGTGCCATCTGACACTCAGGAGGAGGAGCAGGAGATGATGCCAAGTGTGACAGACAGCTGAGGACCCTAAGTCACATTTGCCATCCCCAAGCAGTCCCACTACTACCACACAGCAGCTCAAGAGTGTTGGGGGTGAGGAAGCTGATGATGATGGTGATGATAGTGAAGCAGCTGGTGGTGGGAATAGCTTGACCGCTGCAGATCCTCCTGCTGAGGTGGAAGGGGAAGTGATGCCAAGCTGTCAGAGCCCACAACATTCACCTTATCCTGTCACTCCCCTTCCTCCATCATTGTGCCTCTGGGAGCTGGCTAGCAGTATTAAAATCAGCACAGATCAGCTGCCTGTGCCTGCTACTGGTGCTGCCAGTCTGCCTTCTTCACCTCAAGAAGAGATGGCAAGAGTGACAGTAGGGAACCTTCTGTCACATTTCCCATCATTGCCAACCAGTGAGACCCCCATAGATCAGCAGCAGTAGTAGGGACTGGTGGTGGTAGTGATGAGGGTGATGGTGGAGCAGCTGGGGTGGAAGATACACTAATGGCCTTTTTAGCAGAAAGCAGTTTGCTGCTGCTGTAATCCTGCTGCTGCTGAGTTGCAAGGACAGCTTGCTGAAGAGGAGTAGGCTAGTGTGCACAGACCACTGTAGTCACTATGGGAATGGGGTCCACCAGTAGTTGTAATGGGGACTAGGAAAAGTTCCACTTGCCAGCAATAATCCTGGTCTTAGTTCTAGTGCTGATTCTGAGGCAACAGTGGCAGCAGCATCATCTCTGCCCCAACCATTGAAGGGGATTGTGGAGAAGAAGAAAGAGGCCATTCTTCTCCATCTTTCTCCTCCCCCTGAGGTCATGATTTTGGGACTATTGTTCTCCTGGGGCAGGCACAGTGCAGTCATCAGCAATGGCACTGTGCACTATGTGTGATAAATCAGTAAAAAGTAGAAATGAGTTAACTCACCTTGGTATAACCACTCTAATAACACCCATGAAGTACAGACACCAAGACATTTATGTGAAGCATGTTAAAGCGAAACCCCCACAAAGGAAATTGGGCACCTCTGTTGCTGTACTCCCTGTACCCACCTGAGTCAAGGCAAAAATCACAGAGGAGTTAGAAAAGAGAAACCTAGTCTGAGCCTGAATGTTTGATGGTGAGTAAAATACCTGGCTTGGCTCGCCATCAGCTTCTTGTCTAGAGTAAGGGAGTGGGAAGATGTAGCAATGACTATGGGTGATCCACCCCTGTCATTGTTAACTCTCCCTTTAGCTGATAGTAATTCTGTTGATGGGAGGATGTGGCAGTTCGTGTCCCCCCCATTGCACATTGTGTGGTGTGCTGACCACACATGGAAATGTGGTGGAGTATAATTGCAGGCATGGAATAAAGTAGAATCTGAAGAGATTCCATTCTGCAGAATATGCTAAGCCAGTGGAAAGGTATCACATTGCCCATGCTATGCTGGTGATATTGTGTAAGTTTTGCTTCCTGCTGACGCTTATTGGCTTAAGTGGCTTTGTCCCGCCCAGTATTTGTCCTTAAATACTGGGCCTTGTCACTTCTCCGGTGCTCTTTCGTGGTGTTTCCATTACCAGTGCCTGTTCCAGTGTGATCTCTGTGTACCGACCCGGACTTCCTGACTACTCTGCTATCTCGTTCCTGCTCTGTGTACCAACCCGGCCTGGCTGACTACTCTGCTATCTCGTTCCTGCTCTGTGTACCGACCCGGCCTGGCTGACGTTCCTGCTCTGTGTACCAACTCGAATTGGCTGACGTTCCTGCTCTATGTATCGATCCGGCCTGGCTGACGTTTCTGCTCTGTGCACCAACTCGGATTGGCTGATGTTCCTGCTCTATGTACCGACCCGGCCTGGCTGACGTTCCTGCTCAGTGTACCGACTTGGATTGGCTGACGTTCCTGCTCTGTGTACCAGCCCGGTTGGGCTCCATTGCCCGAGTATCAAGGCCTGCCTGTGGCCCCATCCAGTCCTCGGTTTGGGGTTGTCATTCGAGCTCCTCTCCATCTCCGGACAGAGTCACTGTTGCCTCATTGTCATTCCTAGCAGTCTAGTCTCGGTAATCTGTCTGTGTCGCGCGGGCGATATTCCGGTGTGTATCATCCATCTGTGCACAATGGTATGCTTGACCCTTTTTCCTGCCATAAAGCTCAGGTTAGTCTTACTCTTGGCACCTCAGGCTGTTCTCTCTATCGGGCAGTCAACATTGGTCTGAGCGTTCATTAACCCCTTTGGGGAAGGTGCAATTTTCCACCGGCTTTCTATCCGTGCAGTCTCCATTGGGTGCCCTTCCAGGCATACAGTCGCAGTCCTCAGTTACTGCTACGGCAGTCCACAAGCTTGTCCTGGGCCTCCGTTTATTTCTGTGGCATTACTCGCTATTTGTGCACTCACTGCAGAGTGAGAGTCTTAAGGACCTAATAGTAACCCATCCATTGCTGCCTCGTTTGAGTATCACACAAACTTTACTTGACCCGTGTCAGTATATTGTTGTTGCTGAATTGTACATATACTGGACCCATGTGGGTATATATTACTGTAACCTGTCCTGTGTCAGTACTATATTCTGTATATATATTACTGGACCCGTGAGGGTTATTGTTATTCTGAGTTTGTTCAATAAAACTGTATTTTACCTAACCTGCTGTGTATGAGTGTCAAATAAAACCATTACACAGGGACTATTAATCATTATTGTTAACACCGCAAGTTGTCACGTGTCATCTGCGGATCGGACAAGGGGCATAGCGACAGCAGAAGTACTTGGTTTCTAGAGCGATCATTGATTTGTTATTGAGGACCTAAGCATCAAGGTGTTTGCTTTCAATTGTTCAATCGTTCCAGTCAATAAAAAAGGGGGATAAAACATTTTTTAGATATATAAGTGAAAGGAGGAAAACGAAACAAGGAATAGTTAGACTAAAAACAAAAGATGGAAACTATGTAAATGAGAATAAAGGGCTAGCTGACTGTCTCAATGAATATTTCTGTTCAGTTTTTACACAGGAAGATGAAGGGAAGGGACCTCTGTTAGAAAAAAGAAATGGCAAGACACGGGAAACATGCATGTTTACAGAAGAAGAAGTTCTAATTCAACTTTCTAAGGTAAAAACAGATAAATCAATGGGTCCAGATGGGATACACCCAAAGTTATTAAAAGAACTTAAGTGTGTTCTGGCAAAACCTTTAACAGAATTATTCAATCAGTCACTAGCAACAGGAATAGTTCCAGAAGATTGGAAGGTAGCAAATGTAGTACCGCTTCACAAAAAAGGTAGCAGGGAAGAGTCTGGTAACTACAGACCAGTAAGTCTTACATCAGTAGTGGGAAAATTAATGGAGACTATGTTAAAGGAAAGAATTGTTGAATATCTGAATATGAATAGCTTGCAAGATACCAAACAGCATGGGTTTACAGCAGGGAGATCTTGTCAAACTAACCTCATAGATTTTTTTGACTGGGTAACTAAAATAATAGATCAAGGGGGAGCAGTAGATATAGCTTATCTAGATTTCAGTAAAGCATTTGACACTGTCCCTCATAGAAGACTCATAAATAAATTGCAGTGTTTGGGTCTAGATGTAAAAATAGTGAAATGGATAAGGCAATGGCTGAGTGACAGGAGACAGAAGGTGGTAGTCAATGGAGAATATTCGGACGAAAGGAGTGTTACTAGTGGAGTACCTCAGGGATCTGTACTGGGGCCCATTCTTTTTAATATTTTTATTAGTGATATTGCAAAAGGTATTCAAGGAAAGGTATGCCTTTTTGCAGATGATGCAAAGATCTGCAATAGGGTAGACATTCCAGGGGGAAAAAGCCAAATGGCGAATGATTTAGGTAAATTAGAAGAATGGTCAAGTGTGTGGCAGATGCATTTTAACGTTGATAAATGTAAAATAATGCACTTGGGACATAAAAATCCAAAGGAAAAATATACCATTAAGGGTACTGTGCTGTCAGAGACAACAGAGGAAAGGGATTTGGGAGTAATTATTTCTTATGACTTAAAGGTAAGCAGGCAATGTAATAAAGCGATGGGGAATGCAAGCAGGGCACTGGGTTGTATAGCTAGGGGCATTAGTAGCAGAAAAAGGGAAGTAGTCATGCCACTGTACAGATCTCTAGTTAGACCTCACCTAGAATATTGTGTACAGTACTGGAGACCCCATCTCCAGAAGGATATTGATACTCTAGAGAAAATTCAAAGAAGGGCTACTAAAATGGTGACTGGTCTACAGGAAAAGAAATATCAGGATAGACTAAAGGATCTGAATATGTATAGCTTGGAGGAGAGAAGAGAGAGAGGGGATATGATAGAAACATTCAAATACATGAAGGGATTCAACAAAGTACAGGATGGAAGTATATTTCAAAAGAGTACAAACGTTAGGACAAGAGGCCATTGTCTAAAACTAGAGGGACACAGGTTTAGATGTATTGTAAGAAAGTTTTACTTCACTGAGAGGGTAGTAGACAAGTGGAATAGCCTACCAGCAGAAGTGGTAGATGTCAATACAGTGACAGAATTTAAGCATGCGTGGGATAGGCATAAGGTGGTCCTTAACATAAGAAAAGACCAAGGACCAAAAAAGGTTTGAGGTTGTGTGTTTTTTTTTTTTTTTTTTACACAGTAGGAAATTGGGCAGACTAGATGGGCCGAATGGTTCTTATCTGCCGTCAAATTCTATGTTTCTATGTTTAATGTGACTGCAGATGTGTCCACTGTTCCCAGTCCTTCCCCTATTTCCTATACACACTGTTCACAATGAAGTTTCTGATGAAAGGTACAGTTCCTTCCTACTGTAGCATCAAGGGAAAAATAAGTATTCCAACATACCCATTATTTTCTTGGAATTGCAGGAAAAATATTATTGGCCAACTTATTTTTTCCACATATACCTGAAGTGGTGGGGGCTGGTTGAGTTGCTGCTGCCTTAAGAGTATCACTGGAGCTAGTGGCAAGAGGAACCATGATCATCATCACCCATATTACTGCTGTTGTTGATCCAGTTCCCAGCAAGATCAGCAACTGCAAATGCTGCAAAGACACAGTGGCATTTGACATTGGCCAGTGGCCACCATAACATGACCTACTAGTACTAACCAGTAGGGCATATGTTTTTTTCATATTGTTTGTTATTTAAATATATCACCGAGGCCTATAAAAAACAATTTCTGGGGCTTGTTTCTAAAAAGCCTAAGTGCTAAAAATCACTGGTTCCTCAGGGCTTGTGCCTCTAACAATCCTGACTCCTGAGTACAGTGGTATCACTTGTAATTTAGCTTAAATTAATTTGCAAGTTCCCTGGTATAACTAGTGTAGCACCATTTCTTTTTTAAACAGCAATTATAAGCTCTGGGATATCCCAAGTGTAGCTACATTTCAATTGTAAGCTTTATGGTATCATGAATGTAGCTCCATTACATATGTCAGTTCCTTGGTGTCACTAGTGTAGATCAATTTTCATTATAATCCCTGTGGTATCACTAGTGTAGCACAATTTCAATTGAACTCACTTTGGTATTAATAGCCTTATTTCACAACACTAATGGCAATTATAAAATAAAAAAGGAAGTGTGCTGGGACCATGGCCTGGAGAGAGAGTGGAAGTGGGCCAAATGATTGTGCATGCCACCAGGCCAAAAATTACCAGCTCACCCCTGATAGTCGTGCAGTTCAAACTACAACTATTTTGTTGCAACACAACTGTAATAAATAAGAAATAATATATGGTGCACCACCTCTAAGTAATAGGGGTGTGAGTATAACACCAAAGGGAATGTGCTAGTTGTTGAATAATACAACAAAATGAAATAAAAAGAAAAAAAGAACAACAATACAGCACCAAACCCACCCCCTTACTGCAACAACTGGGTTACATAGATTAAATGTGAGGAAGGGAGAAATTAAATAAAATGTAACATTTATTAGAAACTTCTAAAAAGCAGCAAATTAAAATAAATAAAAAAAAAAAAAGATTATTCCTGGCCATATTTATCATTATGAGTGTAATGATAAAAAATTGTTGTAAACGATGTACACGATGTACACGGCAGCAAGTGTATATGCTGTATTGTTGTTCTTTTTTTCTTTTTATTTCATTTTGTTACAACTGTAATAAAAAAATAAATAAAAGGCTAAGTCAAACAATAATCTTTTTGGATAAAAATAACACTGGCTAATGCACTTTCAGTACTGAATTTATGCCTGTCTGATTGAAAGATAATGATTTATTTATCCACTCAACGCAGATAGGCTAACCTCCCTACACTCCTCACGCAACATCCAAAAGCTGTACAAGGACTGTCCCATGAGGCTTACTTATTTTGTTTGTTGATCATGTAATTGTTTGACCTACATCCTTAGTGGATTAAAATGAATCTTCTCATATTTACAAATAGGCTTGTTAAAACTGAATTGCAGAGATTTGTATAAATTTTCAAATTAAAGGAGAATTACTGCATGGCAGTTAGTTACAGTATTTTTAGAAAACTGATCTCTTTCTGGCTTTTACAATGACTGGAATTCTCTCAGTTCAGGTCTAAGGAGCTATTTGTGCTGCTCACATAAGCAACAGTTTTAGGAGTTGGTTGTTTGACTCAAATGATCATATTCAAGAAGAAATTCTGGAGTAAAACACAAGTCTTTGACTTCATGCACATGTGTGTGTGTTTGTGGATTGATGATTTATTCATAATACAATAACTCTTCATAGTAAACACATTAAGATGTCATTAGCAATCTCATTCATATGAGGAAGATGGTGAGGAGAATATGATTGACCTATATCCTCTCTGTTGACTGACTGGCTTTCAAAATCCACATGATTCCCTAAAGAGCAAGCTGTAATTCTTTGAGGTTATGTGTATTAATATGAGTTAAAGTAATTCTAGAACAAACTAAAGCATAATTTGGGTAAACTACAAATTTACATTTAATGTAATATGACTAGATCACCAGTTTAATGTGGGATGATAATATGAAACTCATTCTACAGTATTTCAAAGGTTCCTGTGTAGTCTTGCAGAATGAACATTTTACAAAAACCCTGCATTACACAGAAATCTTGTTTTTAAATTGTAAATGTATATTTGTCCTGTCAGGTCCAGTTTTTTCCCCAATAATTACTGTGATTTCTTATTAGCGCATCAGTCTCTTTGAGTGGAGAGAAATGTGTCCCACGCCAATCAAGAATTCAAAGGGTTAAGATCTCCTTCCATGTATACAGTGTAGTCAGTCAGTGGCCAAGTCATTTTTTACCAGACTCATCTGTGTTCACTGATAGGTCCTCAGTACAGAAGCTGAGAACCTTTTGATGTTTCGTTTACTCATACCACAAACATAAAGAATTAGATTATAAAGGTATGTTTCATCACACTAAATAGGTAACATTCTGAAGAAAATGAAGTGTACTTTTTTTGGGAGAAGAACATTTCCATCAATTTAAATGAAGCTATTAAACTCCTTGAATGTTGAGAGGTCTCCACTGCATTGGGAAGCAATGCATTGGTGACTTCTCTATCATTTAAGGCTTCAAAAACACCATTTAAAACTAGCAGCTCTATTGTGGATACAACTCTAACACCCCCACCTCTGGGTGGGGTGTGAGTGGGTCCAGTGGTGTCACATCCACTATCTTAATATGGCCATTTCCTGTCTGACAAGGTTCTATACTTGATTGTGAAAGCTGTGTGAATCTTGGCAGGATCTCTCGTGCCCAGCGGAGACCCACATCCACGCAGCCCATAATGCCTGATACCTCACACTCTAAATGTCCATACGGAATACATATGTTAACTACATCTACTGTGAGTGTAATTGGTTTCTCAAACAGCATAGTTTCTCTTTGTGAACTCCAGATCACTGGAGCTGAATAGAATGCCTCTGCTTGTGACATGTTATCATGATATTATGTTATTTCTATTTACAATAGTAATGAAAATATTTAATAAAAAAGTTTTGGAAAAAACACCATATAAATCAGTGGGGATTTGAAGAATTTTCATTCCCCCACTAGGATGCACTTGGTTTATTCCACAATTGTCCCTCTTTGGTTTCATGAATAAGATTAAGGTACAGATGTCAAACTGTATTCCTAGAGAACTAAGTCAGTGAATGTTTTAGTGATGCCGTGATTTTTCACAGTTGTCTATCATTATCTCAGTGAGTTAGATGCTGCATCTGCTTAATAGGGAAGTTTCCCAAAAACTGCACAGTCTCAGCACTTTGGGAATGCAGTTTGATATGCCATCCCTAAGTTCTTAGGACAGGAATTCTGAATAGAATACATTTCCTGATTAACATATAACAACCTATTAAAAAGTGCTTCTAAAAGAAACAACATTGCATGCATTGAATAAATCTCTCTCTCACTCATAGGGTTAAAGGGATAGTAATACTTAAAATGTAAAAAAAAATATGTTGTAGGGTTTATCCCCCTGAGTAAAACAAGGGCACTCCCACTGCTGAAAGGTGTTTCATTCAAAAGTTATTAATTTTCAAAGTTGAATTTTTTAGGTGCAATATCACAGTGGCCTGAAATTGTACAGTGGCGCTGTTGCTACACGATCCTATGGACAGCTCTGGTCAGTTGACCATAAATCTCCATAGGATGGTGTAGCAACAGCGCCACTGTACAATTTCAGGCCACTGTGATATTGCACCTAAAAAATTCAACTTTGAAAATTAATAACTTTTGAATGAAACACCTCTCAGCAGTGGGAGTGCCCTTGTTTTACTCAGGGGGATAAACCCTACAACATATATTTTTTTACATTTAAAGTATTACTATCCCTTTAAAGATGTAACAGCTCCAGGATGTAGAGTTGTCTGTCACTGGCAGGGAAGCAGTTAAAGGGATAGTAATACTTCGTTTTAACTTTATTTTATTTTGTAGGCATTAAAAAAACATGAAGAATGATGTAAGTCTTATTTCTCAAACCTTTATGGTTTATGAGATATTCACAAGCAAAGTTTCCCCTCCCCGCCCCTTTTACCTAGTGTAAGCCATCTCTTCTCAGATGTGAATCTGGTTGTATGACCAGACAGATAACAGAAGGGGACAGTCTTCTTTGTATGAAAACAATGAAAGCCCTTCCCCCCTTGACAAGTTTTTCAGCTTTTTCCCTTATCTTAACTGAAGATTGTCCTTCTCTGCACTCTACCTGGGCACCTCCCTTCTGATCTGGTTGAACGGGGGGGGATACTTTGTTTGTGAATATCTCTTAAACCATAAAGGTTTGAGAGATAAGACGTATATCATTCTTCATGTTTTTTTAATGTCTACAAAATAAAATAAAGTTAAAACGAAGTATTACTATCCCTTTAAATATATCTGCCCATTCCCAGCTCTGGGCTGAAAACAGAAGATGGAGTACAGAGTAATCAGTTCTCCCCATTATACCAGCCCAGGACTCATCTGCTGCATTCAGCAGGCAACCTAGAAATGAGCCCATATTTTTCTCTCTGGTAAAGAAATCCTCTGCAAACCCAGATCTCTTTAACGATGGACAAATATCTCTTTAGCAGAAACTTGTTGAATTATCCTGACAGCCGCAAGAGGAAAACATACAGAGAAATCTCAAGCAAATCCATTTCCTACTGTCTTATTAAGGCCCTGTGGATAAAACAAAGTCATTTCAGCATAAGGAAGGATTCTGTGCACACTAAAGCTCTGTGACCTGAAATCTGATAGATCAGAAAGGGTGGATGAGAACTTAAGTCACCTCTCCATCTTTGTACAGTGCACATAGATAACAAAAGTGTTGACTTCGGTTAATCCCTGTAGATCCCAGAAAACACTGCTTTGCAATTCAATAAAACATAAATATGGATTCTTTTGAACAAAAATGAACAAAATATTTTTTCTGCCTAATCTTTCTTTGCATGCAAAATGGTTATTTTAACCTACTTTTGGAACAGAGGTGTGTTCAATGCATCTGGTCCTCGAAGAGTTAAGAAGGAGCTAACACTCCCAATAATAACACCCACTTACTTTACTAATGCTAGAAAATCCTAATGGGCCTTATGAATTATATCTTGTGCCTGTATTCAGCAAATAACATAGTCTGTCGGTCGTGGATGTCATAATGATGACATAACAGTTTCTAGCATGACTGCATGATCTCAGATTGGGCTCACTGCACATGGAAAACTTAACCTTTTAAAGACCACAGGGGTGTGCAATCATTGTTTTAAAATGCATTGTAAGCAACACAGGACCTTAAAGTGAACACATTCATTCTGCCTGGAATTATCATGCCCACCTAAATGGACTGGTATCCTATTGGAATGACACTGCTTGCGGTGAGCTCACAACATCGCAGGCATTAAAATGGTGAACACAAGAAGTTGACATTCAGATGTCGCGAGGTAAATACATGTTAGGTTAGTAACTGGTAGCTTATATTAGGGTCAGTCTCTGTTTGGGGGTATAACTATCTGTTAGCTAAAGATCAGTATCTTTAAGGTGTGGGTCAGTCCTTAGAATGTCACCAGTTTAGTATTTGTCAGGCTGTGTAAGTATCTGTTAGGTTTGAAGTAATGCTCAGTTCCTGTTTGGGTTTGGGGGCTTAGATTAGTTGTTAGGTTAGGGTACTTAAGTCAGGTTTTGGGGTGGTTTGGGGATTACTTAGCTTAGGGTACTTAGCTTCTGACATGTTTAGGGCAAACATTTTAAATGCTCCCTAAACACATCAACAACATTTTGAAGTCGCCATTTGATGTGCACTGTTATCAGATCAAGATTTCAATAGTAAGGCCTCAGGACTGAATGAGGTTAGTTATCTTTTAAACCAATGAGCAAGGAAAAGGCCATTAGGATGTTCTGAACATAGTAGGTTTAGTAGCGGGATATTATAAGGTGGTGTTAGGTCTCCTTTAAATTACCTCCCTTTCTTTGTATTGAGCAGATGGTAACAAGTGTGTTTGTATATATGTATATAGGGATGTCTTGGGTTAATCCCTTCAAATCCCAAAACACACTTGCAATTCAATATCACATAGATGGATTCCTCTACACAAAAATGAAGAAAATATTGCTTCTGCATAATCTTTCTTCGCATGCAAAATGGTTATCTTAAGCTCTTAGATGCTAGAGAGGTCTCAACACAATGCAAAGCAAAACACTGAATATGTCACAGGCATCCGAAGATTAAAATATTGATGAACTGTATATATGCAGTTCCATGTGTGGCAAGGGGTAGGTACTCTTCAGCATGGGATTTGTTTAAAGGGCTACAATCACTAGGATAGTGCTCTCTCATCCAGCATTTTGCTGTAGAATCAGAACTGCTGAAGAAGCCAGTGTTACATTTTAAAATTCAGCAGATCATCAAAAGAGAGTAAAGGGGGAAATTATTTCCAGCGCTCTCCTGATGATCCGGCAGTAGAAACTGAACTATGAAACACCAGTAACCCTCACAGTCTAGGAGGTTGCATGAAATCAGCAATCTGTATGGCTCTGTGTCCAGTATTAGGGCTGAGTGAAAATCTTTGCCTCAAATCAAAAACGGCACAAAATTGCACTTCCCGCCTAGTGGAAAATTTCCAGCAAAAAGTGCAGTTTTCTTGCTTTTTTTCACATAGCTTATTGCATTGAAATCAATGGGAAGACTGAATTTCTCCCCACCACGTTGCAGTTTTCTTTTCCTTCAGACATATACAAGGGTGTCAGGCTCTCAAAGCATGCCATTCTGTGTTTGTAAGAGGAAGAGGGAGCAGCACATTTTGAGCTAAATAAGATGGAAAAATAAAGTGGAGCTGAAGCTTAGTTCAGGGTGTATTTTAGGTAGGACATTAGTTTTCTGTATTAGGGGGGTCTGGGGGCACTCTGAGGGAGAATAAGGGAAAAAGGTTGTTGACCCCCAAATAGCTCAAAATTCGGTGTGACTAATTGGCAAGACGCAAGGAGCCATGATCCAAGCTACTTCCTGACTTGGATGTTATTAACTCCATGCTGGGGGAGTCTGGGGGTGTGAGAAAGCAGCAAAGAAGGGTGACCAAAAATACCCCTACATTCTGTCTAACTGATTTGAGTTGAATGACAGAGACAGCTGCATTCCAATTTCCTTGCTGATCTTGCTGTTATTGTCTCTGTGTTGGACGTGTTTGGGGATGCAAGAAGGGAGTAAAGGAGGTGGACCCCAAATACCCCAACATTTTGTCTGACTGATTTGATTTGAAAGACACAGGCAGCTGTGGTCCAAGCTTTCTTAGTGATCTTGCTGTTATTGTCTCTGTGTTGGACATGTCTGGGGATGCGAGAAGGGAGCAAAGGAGGTTGACCCCAGATACCCCAACATTCTGTCTGACTGATTTGATTTGAAAGACACAGGCAGCTGCAGTCCAAGCAATTTCCTTACTGCTCTTGATGTTATTGTCTCTGTTCTGAGGAAGTCTGGGGAAAGAACTTGTTGATTTTGTTTTTTTACTTATAATGTATTTTTTCACAGTGATAAGATAGGGTGGACAACTGTTTAAATAAAAAAAAACATGGTTGTTACATCATGTACAATAAAATATGATGATCCCTCTCCTTCCAGGGAGGATGCAATTTATCATGTTCCCACCAAAGTCCCACCACCACCAGTGTGAGTACTATTAAAAAATATATAAGAAGAACAATGAAGATGACAATGAGTCACATTCTAGTGTTGATGATGGCATAATGGAGGAAGGTATAGCAGTTGAACCAACTGCTGCATCTGACAGTGAAACAAACAAGCATTAAAACACCTGTCCTCAAAGTAGTAGTGAACTTTGTGAAAGTAAAAATAAACAGAAGCTGTTTGATGCCTCTAAAAGCTTAGAGAAATATAAGGGTAGTGGTCAAGAATCAGTAGGTGATGCTGTGGATGACCTAATGATGACTAATGATGATGATGTAGATCTAGAATATATCCCTCCAGCATCCTCCTCTTGTTCAGGTACAGAGGATGTGGTGAGTGAGAGGACAATGACATGGCCAGAAAGTTAGCAAAAAGCCAGCACTGAAAAGGAGTACTGTCTATAAATTGTTTGAGAAAACCATTGGAAGCTCTGACCCTGGACAAGCCAAAATGGCAAAAAAGTACACAGTTATCCTGTTGGTTCATCATTAGCATCATTGCCACTTCTAAGTCCAAGTCCCACTTAGCCATACATTTGTGCTGAGTAACCAGCAGCAGAAACAACAGCAACACAGGTTATTAACAATGACAAACTTAGCTATGATGAATGCCTCTGCTGCTGCTGGAAGTGCTGCACCTTTGACTCCTAGTAGTAGTAGCAGTAGAATTGCATCAACATCTAGCCCCAGTGGTAGCAGTAGCCCCTCCCATCAGTCCATGAAGCCCAAAGTATGGAGATAGTTCACTCAGGATCCAAATGCTAAGTATGTTGCTATCTGTTGTCTGTGCAAAAATCATGTGAGCAGGAGAAAAGCAGACTAACACCTAGGCACCTCCTCTATGAGGTTCCATCTAAAGCACAACCACACACTATCAGCAGCAAATGTTCTATTGTAATTTCAGAATTTGTGATTGCTGTTCTTGCTGACATTGCTGTGGTGTTTAAACAGCAGGATGAATAGACAGCTCAAAGGGAACGGGATCAACAACAGCAGTAACATGGGTGATAGATGATCAAGGTTCCATTTGCCACTACTAGCTCCAGTGATGTGCCTGAGGCAGTAGCAGCCCCACAACTAGCCCCCACCACTTCAGGTATATATGTGGAGAAAAGAAGAAGTTGGCCAATAATGCTTCTCCACCTGCCCCCCTCCAAAATCATAAGGTTGTTGCTAGAATATAAATTATTCCCTTAGAGTAGGAACTGTGCCTCTCATCAGAAACTGCAATGTGCACAGTGTGTGTGGTAAATAATGGAAGGAATGGGAACAATGGGCACATCTGGACTCACATCAAGCACCTGGCATAACTGTAACCAAACACCATGACACTTAGGCTCCCTGATGTGAAATCATCCTACGAGAAACCAAGCACTGCTGCTTTCACTACTCCTCGCTAAGGACACGTGACAACTTTCAGACCGTTTAATAATAATAATGACAAACCCTCCCCTCCACCAGCTTAGTGTATTCTGTGGGATGGAATCTCCTCAGATGACTTTTTATTCCCTAGTTGTGATTATCCTCTGCCACACTACCATGTGTGGTCAGTGAGCCGCACGGTGTGCAATAGGTGGACGTGAACTGCCACATTCTGACATCTGCTGAATGGCTATAAACTGGTGGGGGAGGTAAAGATGAACAACGTGAATCACCAGAAGATGTAGTTATACGATATTCCCATGCACAGATACTAGCAAGAGGGTGATAGGGCGCCAGGTCAGGCTCTGACTAGTTTTCACTATTCTTCCTACTCATTGATTTGTGCCTTGCCTCTTGTTGCCTCTGGGGAAGATTCAGTGGGTACAGCAACAGCTGTGTGCAATTTCTTTGGTGTGTGTTTGGCTTATCGTGTTTCACATAAATGTTCTTTCCCCTTTTCACTGACTTTTCCCAAATTTTGCACAGTGCCGTCGCTGATGACAACACTGTTCCTGCCCCAAGCGAAAAGTAGTCCTACACCCAGATTACACTTCACTGGCTGGGGCAGAGGATGATGTTGCTGCAACTAGGACCAGGAGTATTGATGCTGCTGGCAAGTGGCACCTTAGTCTTACATTACTTGTTGACCTCATTCCCACTATGTCCACGGTGGTCTGTGGTGCACTAGTCTGCTCCTCGGCATCCTGCTATCCTTACAACTTAGCAGCAGCAGGAATTACAGCAGCAGCTCACTGATAGTGATGGGGATGCCCATCCCTGTCTTCATACCTTCTTGGTTTGAGCTAAAATGGCCATTAATGCCTTTTCACCCCAGCTTCTCCACAATCATCATCCTCACCACCAGTCAATCCTTGCTGCTGCTCTATTACAGACACGTCACCAGTTAGAGGAGGTAATTAAAAATGTAACAGAGGGTCCTCTACTGTCACACTTGCCATCTCTTGTTGACCTGAAGAAGGCAGACTGGCAGCACTGGCAGCAGGCACAGGCAGCTGATCTGTGCTCATGGTGGTGGTGGTGGTGGTATTATTGCTGCTAGGCAACAATTCTGCCTTCTTCAGGATCATGTTCCTTCTGGACAATGCCAGGGTCAGGGGAATGTCTTGATCTCCCTTGACCGCTAGTCTGACTGCTCTGCAGTACTTTCCCTACCACCTCAGCATCAGTAGGAGGATTTATTGGTAGTGCTAGTTCCACCAGCTGCTTCACCAAAACTGTTAATACTACTAACACCAAACATATCAATTTCGGTCCCTGAGTCTTTTGCCTCGCTAGTAGTATGATCACGCCTTCCTTTACTCCTAACACTCTGAGTCTGTTGCTACTGGACTATCTTAGTACTAGTATTAGTTTCAGGACAACTTGGGGATGGAAATGTGACTTAGGATCCCCTACTGTCACACTTGGCATCATCTGCCCCCCGCACAGAGAATCACAAACACCCTAGCATGTGCATCACTGGCAGCAGTCACAGCAATGGCAGCAGGCAAAGGCAGCTGACCTGTTCTGTTCACTCTCACACTACTACCCAATTCTTCCTCTGCCTGTGACACAAATTTCCCCAAGATCCCTAGGGGTGATGTTGGGGGACTGGCTATCATTGGGTCTGGGACACAAGGGCATCCAGACCCTTTTATGTTGGTAGTGGTCACTTCCTCCTTCTCAGACTCGTTGGATGCATAACAGTCTTTCCAGTTCCTCTTTTTATTATTATTCCATTTGCTCATAGTGATAGCAGTCACTATGAACCTCTCCTGCTTCAGTTTTGCTATAAACTCATAGCAGAACAGCCTAGCACACTCTCTCTCTCTCTCTCTCTCTCTCTCTCGCTGTTTGTATTGTGATTCACCTCCTGGAAAACTTCACATTTTTATAGAGAAAAGACAAAAAACATGTAAACGTAAACAATATGTAATTAAAGTGGTGAAATTTTTTTAGCCATTGAAAATATAGCGAACATTTTTGGGCAATGGCCGAAAATGGAGCAGATTTTAATGACTTCATTTAAAGTGGATGTTTGCATGAAAAAGCAGACTACCACATGGTTTTCACAGTGTTTTTTGCAGGAACACAGTGGGACCTGTCACCCACCCCTAATGATTTGTATAGCTGCCAGTGATCATAACTGGCTCCATAGGTCCCCGTACTCCAAGGTACCGAAACCCAGATTATAGCTCAGCAGGCTCAACATACTGATGTTGTGCCAAATGTTATTTAAATGGAACTTTAACCCCTTGAATGCTAGAGAGTTCCCCAACACATTTAAATACATGGAAATTTTGGGAATTTTTACTTTTTCTGTATAGTGCAATTGATTTTCTTCAGAACCGGCACACTTTTTTATGTCCATGGTATGATAACTGGAAATAAGGGGCTAAATGTGCCCTTTCAAGGAACAGAACAGAAAAAAAAACCTGAAACATATCTTGTTCAACTTGGCATGCCCAAAGCCTTTTATTGAGGCTCATGTGTATGCAAATGTGCTAATTAATAGAACTAGCAGAATATAAGTTAATAGAGGCCAAATTGTATCCACATGCTCCATTTTGCAGTGTGTTCCCTGGAGCCAGTGGAGCCCTTTATGGAACAGGTTAATCAGATGCGTTAAGTTTAATCACATTAAATAACGCAGAGCAGTGTTAATGCGCTGAATAGGACCCAAGGCGGAATGTACTGTACACCCAGAGAGGTTCATTCTGGGGAATAATGTGCATGGCCTGACATTAGTTTTTGCTCAGAGCCTGCAATTTCAGAGGAAGCCAGATGGGGACTTTGGCATGAGTTTATTTTTCAACAAAATGAGCAAAGATAATGTTACTTTCATAAACATTAATATATTTGTTTTGTCTTTAAGATTTAGCATTACAGGTAGTTATATCTATGAAAGAACAATAGAGTGAATGTACAAATCTGCCACAGCAGCTCCACTGGTGTTAACCTTGGACACCTCTCTGGCACTCAGATTATGCTATATAGCTTTAGTACATACCGGCTCACACACTCCACTGCTGTTAATTCTTCAAGGCCAGCAATCCTATTGTATCTGCCTTATACCAAGCACAGGAAGATAGGGAAAATGGACTCCATTTCCTCTGTTTCTCATTTAATTCTTGGCACTAAATAAGGCAGAAGGTAAAGGAATGCCTTCAAATGCCAATACACTTCCCCTTTGCCCTCCCCTTTGAGCCACCAGTATTAAAGGGATAATTTTCAAAGTAAGTGGCTTAGTAAGTTGGCGTTAGGGAGGAGTAAGGATAAAGGATGGATTCCACGTCCTTTTTTGCATGGAATCATATTTGTACATTCACCCAGTAGGTCGTGACTTTTACTACATTCTATGAGTTAAAAATCAAAAAGGCACAATCAGCAGATATTAAATTTGAGATTACATACTTAACCCTTTGAGTGCCAGAGAGGTGTCCAATGCATTACCACGCAATGAGTTGGACACCTCTCTGGCACTCAAAGGGTTGATTTAAATCTGCTATATCTTGTGTAAGGTGATCAGCAGGATGCCTATGAAACACACACAGTACAGGGTTACCCTGATCCCTATGCAGTCATGCAGGATGACATTTTCATAAGTGCCCTGCATTTAATATGATGTAGTGGCACCTTGTGTATGAAGTATTGTAAAGAAATATTAATGCCTGGCAACATTAATCTCCCATTTAACTTAATCTAGGAAAAATCCTAAGGCCTATTATGAATCCACTATGTCTTCTGTGTCCCCCAAATCAATCTTTCATTATCACTGAATATCATGTCAATAGAGTTTGGCATGATTCTTTGATACCAGACCAAAAAGTCCCCATACGCCTCACACTGAAAGTTTCTTTCTGTCCTATGAAAAAGTGAGTGCCCGGATGTTTTACTGGCCTGAATTGAATCAAGGTCTTAATATCACCCTCACAATCTGTGCACATTTTATTGGTTCCTACAGTGCTTACAAGGCATTATATTCTATGTAAGAGAATGGGCCTAAACTGGGAGTCTTGCACCTAGGAGTATGTGATTAGCCTGTACCTGGCTTCCTGTAGTGGGGTCTGGCTCCTCCTTGTCTCCTACTGTGCAGCTATCACCTGCTCTTACTGCCACTTCTCTGCCCTGCATGAAGGAGTATACAGAAGAAAAGTGGTGATAAATCTTACCCTAATCTGTCCTGGTTTTGCTTGTTCAGGCTGCCCCCCTGAACATAGTGCACCATCAGTTTTTTTGTTTTATGGTCCCAGTTCTCCTTCCCAATAGGCTTCCATGTTCACTGTCTTGCTGGACAATATGTCTGCCTTGTATGCTTGGAAGACCCTTGGATGCTTTTGATGCCCAGCTGGGGACTTATGAATCATTCGAGGGATATGATGCCGCAGTGAAAGGGTCCTCTGAGACTTAGTAGCCCCTGCCTTGTCCTGGGAAGTGACCACCTGCAGAGACTGCTGCCAGTCTGAATGTTCGTGACCCGTAGGGTTCCCGCTCTATCTTTGCCCTGGCCTGTGGTCTGACCCCATTATTGGGTCTATTGGGAACAGAAACTCACCATCCCTCCCGCAGAGGGGGCTATAACTGTGTCTTTTGGATAGGTTTTTAGTTGGGGCCCTGCGAGGTGGACTGGTCTGGGTCTCTTTTGAATCCTGGATGGATGCTGTACACTTATTGACCATCCTAAAATACTGCCTAGGTTACAGCTGCCATAACCCAATCTTTGTCCTGTTTGTTATTTTCCCCATATATGTGTCCCTCACCTTCCCCATGTATATTTGATGCCTCTACAGCCACTGGCCAGGGGTTGGAAGAGTTCCTATTAGCTTTGTGAGTCAAAATACTCCGATGTGCCTGGTGCCGTGTGGCTAAATCCTTGGGTTCCAGATGGCTGAATAGCATGATATAGAGAGCCTGGAGTGAGACAACCCCATCTGCATATCATTCCTTCACTGCTGGTCCTGAACAGTGTAACTCTACTTTGTGAAGAAGACACATCTGCTCTTGTCTGCACTTAAGGTTTATCTTTTACATCATGGTCAAGAAGTCTGGGAAATATAAGTCAAAGCTGAGTAAATATGCCAGGAGATCTATGGCAGAGGGAAAAATGGAGAATACCCTGGAACCTGCAACTGAATCAGTGGAATCCTTGAAGTTGCAGGTTAAAGCCCTTAACTCAAAACTGGATGACCTGGAAAAAAGGTCTAGGAGGTGCAACATACGCATTATCAGACTACTGGAGGGTATAAAAGGACGCAGTCCTGAGTCTTTCATGGAATCCTGGATACAAGATAACATGGGGTCAGAGGACTTCTCTGCCTCCTTTGTTGTCGTATTGCAACCAGCTCCAGACCCCCGAGGGCGACTCTAAGTCCGTTAATCATAAAATTTATGAATTTCAGAGATAGAGATTCAATACTCTGGATGGCCAGGCTGAAGGGTGCAGCTGAATTTGAAAACCACCGTATCTCTTTTTACCCAGATTTCTCTGCTGATGTGCAACGCCAAAGATGCAAATTCCTTGATGTTAAAAGAAAGCTATTCTATTATGTATCTGGTTAATTGAGAATTGTTCATGACGGGACCACAATCTTCTTCACTTCTGATTCAGAGGCCCAGCAGTGGGTCTTCTGCGCTTAGGGGAGGTGGGATCAGGGGGAGGGGTCGGGTGGTTTGGATGGATGGACCCTGGGTGTGGTGGTGGCTGGTGTGACACTGTACATCTCATCCCCCTGGTCTGACGTTGTTGTTCCTGAGGTGGGCAAGGTTCCTTTGACTATGTAAGATAAGCACTAATGTTGCTGCTATTGATACTGCTTTTTGTTTGTTGGGGGTTATGGGGGGTGGTATTGGCATATCTGGGAACTTCTAATTGAGGTCTACCCGGAGGGGAGTCCTCTGGTGCAGCAGGGAGTGACAATAATAATGTGAATCGCGTCAAAAAGGGGTGGGGCTTAACACAAGTTGAGGGGCAGGGCTTAAAGGTGTCACAAAGAAGGCTGGGGAAGGAGGAACACCAGGAGAAACAGCAGATGTGGGCAGAGTTTCAATAGAAACTCCCCATATCCAGAGGAATCAGCTTCTGCCCCGTAGACCCAGTAAAGCTCTGTCAAAACTGGAGTCTCTGGGGCAAATCCGGAGAGTTCCCGGGTATGGGTATTGGGTCTCAAATGTGAGACTATCTTGTGTACTTCATTAGGGAATCAGGTCTCTGTCAAGTTGGGGGGGGATATAGATAAGAGGATTGGGGTTTGTTATGGTTACAATCACTGGGCTGGGGCTTGGCACCTGGGGGGGTCCTACCCATGGCAGATAGGCAGCTTGATACATCTGTGGGATGGCAGTGTCCTCCTGTGTGTTGCCAACATACTCTGTTTCTGTTTTCTCCCATGTTGCTACCATGGCTCTAGATAATCTCCTTGTGCTATCGTGGAATGTTCAGGGCCTGAACGATCCCATCAAACGTACATTGGTACTTAAGCACATGAGGAAACACTGATCAGATGTAGTCATGCTTCAAGAAACACACCTATATAGGGGTAAGATTCTCTCACTAAAAAGATGCTGGGTGGGTTCCCACTATCACTTCTCAAACACTTCACACTCTCGGGGTGGCTCTATTTTTATAAGTAAATCTTTACCTTTTGAATTGCTAAACATAAAAACTGACACCCATGGGAGATACACAAATCTGCTCTGCAAAATTTCTCCATACTCCAGTGGTTTTAATGCATCTGTACATACCGTCACCCTTCTCACTGGAGATACTTCAGGAGGCTTTGACTGATCTGGCAGATAAGGGGACCTACAGGGTGATAGTAATGGGTGACTTTAACGCATGTATGGACTCCACTTTGGATAGAATGGGGGTGACTAGCTCTGACACATCCTCTACCCGATTTTGGGGATGGGTGTGAGATGCCGGCCTTGATGAAGTTTGGAGGGCTTGGAATCCAGGTAGGAGGATCCCATCTTGACTATGCCCTTGTGAACTGACATGGATTGAGGTTGTTGATTGTTCCTCTGTACCAAGAATCACGTCTGACCATTCCCCTCTTCTGCTTGTCATGGGTAGGTCACTGGATCTGACTGACAGGCAGTGGAGACTTAATTCCCACTGGATGATGATGGAGAGAGTGCAGGGAGACCACAAAATAGATTTAGCTGGTTACTTTAGTGTCAATGTCCAGTCCACCATGGATGATGTGGTATGGGAGACGGCTTAGGAGGTGGCACTGGGTTCTCTTATTTCACATATTCTTACCAATAAGAAATCAAAAAATAAGGACCAAATGACTTGGAGATACTAGCTAACCAGTATAAATTTGAGTACATCAACCAGCCAAATCCATCTGACAGGTTTCTTGAGGTTTCTTTCAGTGGCGGCTGAAATGTCTGCGGCCAGTCTCTTTCTGAAGAGTCAGAATATGTTTAAGAATGAGGACAAGGTAAGGCTCCGGGTAGGGATGGCCTCCCGGCTTAATGGTACAAAACATCTGAGGAACTCCTGGCTCCCCATATGCTGAATATGTACTATGCTGCGTATGACAAACACTCCCTCCCCCCTTCTCTGAATGAGGCCACAATTATTATAATTCTGACGTCAGGAAAGGATCCTCGAAAAACTGACTCATACAGGCCCGTATCCCTCCTAACCACTGATGCGAAAACCCTAGCAAAAATTCTGGCCAATAGACTTAGGAAAGTGATTTCCACCAAAGTACCACATCTCACAATCTATTCAGACTACACACACTTGTAGATGGTGCACGACAACGGGGGAAACAGAGCTGTGATCTCTTTTGATGCCACAAAGGCCTTTGATTCCATCGAATGGACCTGCCTGTGGGAGACCCAGGAGGGTTTTGGATTTGATCCCTGCTTCATCAACTGGGTTAAGGTACTATACAATGCTCCGATGGCTAGAGCTGCGACAAGCAGGATGACTTCATGTGTCTTCTTGTTATCTAGGGGTACGAGACAGGGATGGCCTCTGTCGCTGGGCCTCTTCAGCTTAGCACTGGAGCCTCTGACCATTAGGCTCTAAGGCGACACACAGATTCAAGGACTTCAACTGGGGCCCAGGGAGGACAAACTGGCATAATATGCAGATGACATACTCCTATTCATGGGCGATACAAGAGAGATACAATCTACATAGAGTTCTCTCTTCCATTAAGGAATCTGAGTCATACTCTGGCCTATCGATAAACTGGTCGAAGTCTTCAATGATGCCTTTGGATCCCCTGCCAGAGCCTTTGGAGGGCTCATGCATACCCTTACTCTGTGCTTCTCAGTTTATGTACCTAGGTGTAGAGGTAACCATTGACCAATCCATTTTCCTAAAACTCAATCTAAAACCTCTTATATCACTGTTACATGAGAAATCCCGCTTGTGGCTCTCGCAACCCCTTAATGAGATAGGACGATCTAACTTGTTGAAGATGATCTTCCTCACAAAAATCCTGTATATATTTCAAAATACTCCTGTGGCTTTCCCTAAGCAGTACTTTAGACAGATAGCATAATTTCCTACTTTGTCTGGGGTAGTGGAAGACCTAGGATAGGATTGGCTACTCTTAAATGCCCTAAGGATGTGGGAGATATTATATTACTGGACTCAAGGCCAGTTGGCTTTGGCCTATGCTTCTACTATCAATACCTCTGAATTCATATGCCTAGAGGCGATTTCCTTGCACCCATCTTACAATACTGATCATTGCTTGTCCCTGGGCAAGGTGGTTAGTCGAACTCCGACAACATTAACCAAACCAGGATGCAGTGCTTGGTGGACTTTGAGGGGTTTGACACATCTACACCTCTTTTGGGTGTAGCAGCATTTGCCCACCTACGGAATCTTGACTTTGGGCCATCTTGGTCCACACATGGCATCATTACAATTTGTCAAATATTCTACAGGAGCACTTTAATATCCTTCCAACAGCTGCACCAGGAATTTAACCTTCCTAACAACCTCTTCTACTCCTACTTGAGATTGTGGCATGCGTTGAAGGCGCAATGGGGGTGGGGCCATGTATTTTGGCATTCCCTTTCCTCTGGACCCAGATCTAGTGTCCTTCATATACAACTGGTTGTTTAGACACTCTGCAGTCCCACTTAGCTCCCTTAAAGCTAAGTGGGAGAGCAAATTGGGAGGCCTGGAGGACTGGGAATGGAAGATGGCACTGAATGACCAGGTGTCAGTTGCCATGTCTCCTAGGTACCAACACTAAAAATTCTTCATAGAATTTATTACGCCCCAGTAACATTGCATAGAATGGGGGGGTCGAGCTGGCAATATGTGTCCCAGGTGTTGGCAGTCAGGGGCTGATTTTATGCACATGATCTGGTCAGGCGCCAAGGTCGCAGTCTTTTGGATATCTGTGCTTCGCCTCATGGAGCAAGCCCTCCAGCACCCCATCCCTCGGTCCCATAAGATGTGCCTTCTGGCTATATTTTTGGATGAACAGGACTCATCTAATGACAGACGCGTCCTTTTGAAGCTCCTGGTGTTGGCAAAAAGGGTGGTGGTGGCTCAATACTGGTTCTGTGGTACTGCTCCGGTTGAAGTTAAATGGCTGGAGCTAGTCAGACACACTATACCACATTATCAATTAGTATTTGTCCACAGGGGGGACACCTCACCCTTTCCACAAGATATGGGACAGATGTCCCATCACATTCAATGAACACTTCCTGCGTAATCTAAATCTTATTTAAGGCCTGAATTTTGGCTGCTATGTTACACTGCTCCACTGTGTTTGGCAGCTGAGAGGGGTGGTGTCTGTGATGATGCACCTAGATGCCGGAGGGGGTTTTAACTCAGGGTGTTGAGTTTCCTAGATTAGTGAGTGGGGTTAACTTTGGGGGGGGGCGTTGGTTTAGGGGAGGCTTGAGGTTTGTATGTTTTTGGGAGTCGGTTGAGGGGAGTTGGTTTGTTAAAGGAGGGTTAAAAGAATAAAATGAATGGTGGACGGCGGGGTCTTACATTGCTGAGCATGACCTTTTAGGTGCCCATACCATTTTGACTGTGTTCTTAACATATTTTTACTACAATTCTGATTCTATTGTCTTTTGTGATATTTATGTACCACACCTGTCATGAATAAAATTTCTTTAAAAAAAAAAAAAGTGTAACCACCAGCTCCATCACCATTGTATAAAGGACATCCCTTACAGTTTGTTAACAATGTTATCAGTTTATTGCTGTCAGAATCAACCTGCTAACAATTGTTTGTGTATGTTGCTAATACATTTGAGGATTATGTTGCCAAAAGACTATTACTTTCAGCTGTTGTTTTTTTCACTTTAACACTTAGTAGTGCTAGTAGTGCTGAAGTGTGAATTCTCACTGCCATACAATTTATAGGACTAAATTGCCAAAATTCACGAGGAGAATTTTACAGTGAAAAGGAAGAAATATTTTTTTTGTCATCAGCAGTAATTTTCACTAAAATGAGAAAAATTATATTTTTACACAGAAATTCCCCATGGAAAAAAGGGGACACATGAACACATATACTATACACCAAGGGTGTACATGAGAACCTCCAGCTTTTGCCCATAAATTGAGTTGTAGTTCAATAATACCTGGATTGCTATCCCTCCCCACCGCTATACACACACAATGCAACACGCACACACGCACTTTGTGTCCTTTAAAGGGATAATAATACTTCGTTTTATCTTTATTTTATTTTGTAGGCATTAAAAAAACATGAAGAACGATATAAGTCTTTATGGTTTGAGAGATATTCACAAGCAAAGTTTCCCATCCCCGTCCCTTTTACCTATTGTAAGCCATCTCTTCTCAGATATGGAATGCAGTCCATAGACCAGACAGATCACAGCAGGGGACAATCTTCTTCGTATGAGAACAATGAAAGCCCTGCCCCCCTTGACAAGTTTTTCAGGTTTTTCCATTATCTTAATTGAAGATTGTCCCTGCAATCTACATGGGCACCTCCCTTCTTCTCTGGCTGAGCAGTGTTACATCAGTAAAAGGGGCAGGAGGGGGATACTTTGTCATTGAATTACTCTTGAACTACAACTCGTGACAGAATTGAAATAACACTCCCCAAAGTCCAAATACTTTTTAATTAGAGCTGCTTTTATTATGAAACATTACTATCCCTTTAAGTATAGTTATTTGACCAAATCACTGTTTTGATGTGAGACACAGTAAAGACATACAATGCAGAATTGCACTGGTTCCTATATATTCAGACAGAGTGACATTTTTATAAGCTCCCTGAATTAAAATGGCCATCTGTTCACATTATACTAAAGATGTCTCCAATACGCTGTGGGACACTGGTGGGACAGAGCGATGTGCAATGCTTCTCTGCAACCCAGAGGGTTAAATATAACATTTACCCTAATTTTCTGTACATTCTAGCAAAGCAGATTTTATGACCTGTTGATAGAGATTTTCCTACATGAGAGGAAATGACAGTGTTTAATAACTCTAAGAAGAGGCCTTCTCAGACTATGTAAAGACCAACACAGAAAACTAAATGGAAATTACTTTCATCAATGTGATTGTTATGTGGGATTAATGAGGTGTGCAGTGTTAACAAGCAATTGGATATGTTTAACCCAAGTGCAAGCATAATGACCCAGAAGTAGTGCTTTTCCAGGGTTAATTTCCAATCAGTAATAAAATGAGAGCTAATTAGGCTTCCTCTCTCTACCTGTGGCCGAACACATATTGTGGAACTCTCATCATGTGTTATTGACATCTCTGTCTGGGCACCTTGTTAAACAGAATCAATCGCCTTTCAGCAGCCACTGGCAATATTGAATATGATAATTACACTCATCGTGAGGCCAGTATGATCAGAGTGGTAGAATTCAGTGCATGTTTTGGGGTAATGATTATTTCAGAATAATAGGTTGTATAGTGTGTTGGGTACTACAAAACACTTAAACATTTAAACCTACAATGCTAGGCAGATTGTCAAAACACAACTCTTTAAAAAAAAGTGCAGTAATTTAATTTTGTTTCCTTAGGCCATCCAAACGTTTTGGACGACAACTCGCATCATCCTTGGCTGCTCAGGGATAATGGGAATTGTAATCCACAATAGCTGGAGGGCCTCAGGTTGCCCAGCCATGTACTAGTATGAAAGTGATCAGAAAGCAAAGATTATACAGATGAAACTGCACCAATCCCAAACAGAAGAACAGGCAAATTACTGGTCTCTAGCAGTAGTAGAGTTAAATAGGAACATGTAACTGAAAAATCTCAATATATTCTTACTGGTGAAATACTTTCTAAATAGATAAACAATTGGCACATATGTCCTGCCTCTAGAATATTAAAATTATGTCTTAAAAGTCCTTAAAATTATTTCATATAACATTAATCGCTTCCCAAGCCTCGACTAACTACAGACTATATTTGTTTGAGGTTTATTAACCAAAAAAAGCCCAAAAGCGGTCAAAAACTAAGAAAACTAAATTAAAAATACAAAACATAAGCAGTCTCAATAGACTTTCTCAACAAAGTGATGCTAGTCTTCTCCGTGGGAATTCTTCCCCTCCAAAACAAAAACAAAAGAGAGCACAATCTAAATGTAAAGGTTTCAAATCAATTTTGTCAATGTGCCACCTTCACCACATCCTAACGGTGGGAACTTACTGAGAAAATAGGCTATAGCGGCTCTTGTAGTATGCATATATTTGGTATACACCCCAGAATGATCATTCAATGATGTCTCCAGCTCCACCGGAACTCAGTTCCATATATAACATAACTACACATTCAAGGAGACTTTAAGTGCAGTATTTCAGCAATTAGCCCATCATAGATGAGCACCCCAAATGAATGGGTTGCTCACATGTAAAGGAGTCTATACTCAGTCTGTAGTGGTACTCATCAGTGCCTGGAATAATCCCCAGGCCAAGCTCTCAGTGGAAATTCAATCTGTAAGCACTATCTCCAAAAAATGACTGAATCCAGGGGAGTTTGTTATCAAAAGGCAATTATATAAAAAAAAAGTATAAAAAGAGTACATAGCAACAAAATATTAAATTAGCACATGTGCCATAAAAAATATATACAAATACCATAAAATAACACTACACATTTAGTAACAAGAAATGTTACTTCTTCAGGGTTAGAGAATAAAGCCTTCAAAACCTTAAAAAATCCCAGATTAAATAGCCCAACAATAAAATGCTATTTCCATCTTACAATTATGAGGCCATAAAAGCAAAACAATACTTCAGCTGTTTGGGAAGGGATAATTTGGTTTAGTCACATGTGCACGATTGACAAATGAAGTATTGGTCTTGCTTACGCATTCATTACATGTAAGTAGCCCATACGTTTGGGGTGTTCATCGGTGGTGGGCTAATTGCTGAAATACTGCACTTAAAGTCTCCTTGAATGTTTTTTTATGCTATACTAGTTGAAAAGCCCGTTACACGTGCCACAGTGCCACTGCCAGCGTCCAGCTCTGTATCAGCAGTGGCGTGGGCAGTTTCTACTGCGCATGACTGCAGCGCTCGCAGCAGTCTCTACTGCGCGTGACTGCGTTGTTACACACTTTTAGCAAATTATTATATAGGAAGTGGACTCGAGTTCCGGTGGAGCTGGTGACATCATTAACTGATCATTCTGGGGTGTACGCCAAATATATGTGTACTACAAGGTGCTGTTATAGCCCCTTTCTAGTGAGTTCCCACCTTTAGGGTGTGGTGTAGGTGGCACATTGACACAATTGATTTGAAACTTTTACATTTAGAGTATGTGCACTTTTTTATTTTTCACTGAGGTTAATTAAAGTGGATGTATCATCTTAACATTTTTTTGACCATAGGTTTTGTTACTAAAGTATTATTAGGAAAGATGTTTGTTTTTATTGTAATATAAGTACTTTTGAAGATATTCTATTTTTAAGCTGTGCCAGTTAGCAAAATGCAGTATACTTATTCTTCAGCACAGCTCTATCTGACTGCCTAATTCTCCTCCCATCTCCCTCCCAACTGACCCAGGGAGCACGTTCACATTTCCCTTTGGTGCAACCTCAGTATAATGCTAACCGGAGCTTGATGTAACGATATAAGACATTCACTGCACACCAAAGGGAAGAGTGAACGCGCTCCCTAGGGCAGCTGGGAGGGATGTGGGAGGAGAAGATGTGCTGTGCTGTGCACATTATGCGGAAGTGCACAGCACAGAAAATAGAATATCTGCAAAAGTACTTACATTACAAAAAAAAAAAACAGCTTTCCTAAAAATGCTTTAGTAACAAAACCTACGGTCAAAATTTTTTTTAGTTAAATTGATACATCCACTTTAACCCTCTGTGTTCCAGAGGGATGTTGTTATTCTGTGGAAACTATGCACTACGATCTCTCAAACTGGAAAAATCTTAATGTATAGGATAGCTAGAATATAACATTACATAACCACTTTATTGAGATGGCAAAATTGCAAACGAAATGCTGTACAGACCACCTGTTTCATTATACATATTTTGTGTTTTGTGAAACATGCAGTTTCATAGGAATAATATCACTCATCTCTGCTCAACAGGCACCTCTCTCTGGAACTCTTTCTTTAAAGATTTAACATATATCATATTTTATTTATCAGTGTTCGCTGCCCTTTAAAAATAGGACGTTTGTGTTTCACACAAAAACATGACATTCTTTTATTTGACATTAGTTAACCCAGTTCAAAAACAAATTTTGATAAATGAACAGAATGGCTTTCAGCAAATGTTACCATTAACTGATTGTTTCAAAAGAACAATCAGCATCATGTATAACCTTGAGAACAGGCCCTGGCTGCTAAATACAGAGGTTCCCATAACAGATCACTCATTGTCTTTCCTTTCAGATTCCAAAAGGGGAACATTAATGCCATCAATGCATTCTCTTTCTCATCTGACAGCTGCTAAAATCATGTTTTTAGTACTAAGAGATCTGTCTACAGATTAAATGGCTGCTCTTGGAATAACAGATTTTAGTGCTCTACATACAAACACATCACTTAGAGACAAACACACTGTGGTGCTTGATAAACACCTACAGTTTAGAGTGATATTGTCAACAGCAAGAGACTTGATTATATGAAGAATTCCTTGCAAGAGTATTGATGCCCAGTACATCATTACCTATTCAGCTGCAAGTTTCTGAATCTATTGGTTGTTTCATATTCTTCACTTCATTTTTTATGTGAAAAAAGTCATATAAAATATAATGTCATTATCAATGGCATGATATGTTTATCACAGTATGAAACAAAATCTCTGGTAGTGGGGACAAAGTATACACTCCCAGCTGTTGTTGGATTTGAATTGTAGTCCAACAACAGCTGAAAGACCACACATTGAAGTCCAGTAGCAACGAATGGACCACAAATCTCATCAAATCCTTTATAGAAGTCGGTGGCATTTAACAGGTTAAATAAATTAAGAAGGTTTTGGAATTATGGATGTACTGATCTTTTTATTGAGTAAAGACATTCAGGAAAAAAGAGTGTTCTGCCTTCTGTGGGACTGCCAGCGAGAAGGTCCTTTCTGCTGATCTTTTCTACACAAGGGAATGAAGTGAATGTGTGTACACATATGCATGTGTGTGATTGTGATAATAAAGACATAATTTATTGAGAATTGTTTAGGACACAGTACAGGAACATCAGAACACACTGTGAAAACATCAGACTGTAGTATGAGAATACAGAACCTGAAGGTTTTGTCTACTGAAATCCATGGGCTTATACACACAAATACCCATGTAACAAAATTAAAATACGTGTAAACACTGTAAAATTACATATCTTTTTCATGCAATACTAATGAATCAAACATTGCTACAAATGAGATATTGTTGCCTAACACATGAAGTAGGGACTATGGGCATTTGGAACTAAAAAGTAAAAGAGGATCAAGTGGCCATAGGCAAGAATGTTCTTTCCTTTTGTGTATAAGACCTTATAGGAGGTATATTCAGCACAGCCTGCAGCACAATAGGCATGCACACCTAACAGATTACGCTAAGTCAATCAAGTCATCTTTTCATATATATATATATATTAAAAAAAATAACAAAAATGTGGGAATTCGAAAGCTCTGTTTTTTCAGTTTCATTTATGTTTTTTTGCCAGTGGAGTAGGGACTCATGGGGCAGTCTGAAGCTTGTGGGTGTGTGTGGACCCCTCTTATAGACAATTTAAGATAGCTGAGAGCCTACATTATTGATTGAACATATTTTAATATTTATAATTTATATTCATTATTACTACAATTTGCTATGAATAATGATAATTACTGTTTATTAAAATATAAGTAATTGTTTTATTCATTCAGACAGGAATACATTAAGAAACAGTCGAAGATCCATAAAAAGTCTTTTAAACTATAGGAAGTGTCCTCATAGCTATTGCTAAAAAACTCAACTCATCCATTTCCTCCATTTCCTCATTTATCCCTGCAGATCACTGCTCCCAGAGCTAATGGGAGATATTGATCCTTTCCACTCAAACCCACTGACAATGAATTTTCTGACAAGGGGCTTATATTGAGAGGTAAGCAATATCGCTTCTTGTTGCATAAGGAATAAGTTAAGCACTGGAGTAACCGAGCCCTGCAGGTCACAGAAATATTCACGGCAGCTGTAGAGTTTTAATCTATGCAAACTCTTTCCCATTGCTGTGAGGATACTGCCTATAGTTTAAAATGCTTTTAAAATGGACACTTTACTGACCCTTTAAGCACTGAAATGATGAAACCCTTTAATGCAAGAGATATCTCTAATGCAGGATAGGTCAATTGCTGGACCTCCAGCTGTTGAAGACTACAACTCCCATCATCCCCAACCAGCCACATAAATGGTTTAAATGCTTAACGCTGCCTCATTTAAAATATATTATTTTTTTAATTTCCTCTCCCACCACTTTCCCTGATATCAGCCTCTTCTGAAGAGGATCACAGTTGCCATAGCAACCTGATAGTGTTTACTATACATTTGGCTTTGTATGAGGTGTTTTAGTGTATCCTAATCACTAACAATGTTATAAGACGATTTTAGTCTTACCTGTTAAATCCTTTTCTCTTAGTCCATATAGCTTACAGGTAATTACGGTAAAGCAACCGCCCCTTTAAGTAGGCAGGAACAATTGTTGGAAAGAATGCAGGGTGGAGTCTTCCTTTCCTCCTCAGCTGGTTACCAGCCAATCCCTCTCCAGTTAGATTTGAGACTCTAAGCTATCTGCTAGGTAGCAAGAAGGAAAAAGACTCCTATGGGCATGACCCCGAAGGAACTCCCACGTTCAGTCACAGGAGAACCAAGCATGGTCCCTTGACAGGGTGGGAGACCTGTAAGCTATATGGACTAAGAGAAAAGGATTTAACAGGTAAGACTAAAATCCTCTTTTCTCTGTCGTCCAGTATAGCTTACAAGTAACTCTGGGATGTACCAATATTGAGTTTCCCAGTGGTAGGAAAGAAGGCAAGGACCAGGTGTCATCCCCAAAGTCACCAGAGCTCATACGAACTAATCAGATCATAGAATAGACCTAAGCAACAAAGTGTCAACGGACATTGAACTGGAACACAACACACCAGTAAATGTAACACAGCACACTGAACAAGAGCCAACCAGGCTCAACAGTTAAAGATCACTGAGACACCGGAAGTAAAGTACTAGACAGGCAAAACTGCCTCCAGGACTTTCCTAACAAAGCTGGAGTCAGCCTAAGCCAGCACGTCAACACGATAGTGTTTAGCGAAAATTGCACAGATGACCAAGTAGCCGCCTTGCACAGCTGATCAGCAGAGGCCTGATTCTTATAGGCCCAAGAGAGTCCAACAGATCTGGTGGAATGAGCCGTGACATGAAAAGGAATAGGTTTCTTCTTGAGTTCATAGGCCTTACGAATGTTAGACTTGATCCAAGAAGCAATAGTCACCTTGGATGCAGGCTTACCAGCCCTGGGAACCTCAAGGATGAAAAAGAGTGCATCAGTCTGGCGAACAGACTCAGTGCGGTGCACACAAAACTTAAGGCAGCTTACCACATCTAACAAATCAAACAAAATGAAGGCACGACAATCTCATGATTAATGTGGAACTCAGAGACCACTTTACGAAGAAATTCCTGGGAGGTGCAAAGAACTGCCTTGTCCTTGTGAAACACCAGAAAGGGCGGTTTGTAGGATATAGTCTGCAGTTCAGTGACTCTGCGAACAGAGACAATCACCAAGAGAAAAGCCATTTTCCAAGTCAGGAGATGAAGAGGAATGGTAGCCAAGGACTCAAAAGCAGGGCGCTGCAAGACGCCCAGCACCAAATTAAGGTCCCACTGTGAGAGGGATGCTTAAAGGCAGGGTAAGCATGAGCAACGCCTTGAAAGAAAACCTTGACATCCGGAAGGGTGACAATGGGCCTCTGAAAAAAGACAGAAAGAGCAGATGTCTGAACATCCAAAGAACTCAGGCCAAGGCCCTTGTTCATACTATCCTGTAAAAAGGACAGGACAGTAGGAAGATAAAACTCTTGTGAGGACAGATGCCTGTCCACACACCAAGAGTGAAAAATAGAACAAATTCTGTGATAGGCCTTAGAGGAAGCAGGCTTCCAAGCCAGAAGCATAGTAGATACCACCGCCGGAGAGAAACCCTTCTTCCTCAATATTGAGGACTCAACTGCCAGGCTGTCAAACCCAGATGCTCCACATTCTCCTTCCACATGTAGCCCTGTAGAAGGAGTTCTGGTCTGTGTGGAAGCCGAAACGTCTCGGAAACAGATAGGTCCAGAAGCTCCGGAAACCAAGATTTCCAGGGCCAGCACAGAGCAACTAGAATGACTGGAGTTCTCTCCATCTGTAGTTTCCTCAGGACCCTGGGAATCAGGGGAACAGTAGGAAAGATTTAGGCTTGAGAAAACCACCAAGGGATCAACATAGCATCCACTGCAAGAGCCAGAGGAACCCTCCAGTGGGAACAAAATGTCAGAGTCTACCGTGTGTCGACTTAAGAAGTCGGCTAAGACGTTGTCTACGCCTGGAATATGAATTGTGGAGATGGCAGGGACATGTTCTTCCACCCATGTTAAAACAGCCTTGACCTCCAGCCAAGCTGCAAGACTTCTTGTTCCACCTTGCTTGTTGATGTAAGCCACTGCCGTGGCTTTGTCTAACCGGAAGCGAACTGGACAGCCTTCGAGATGATAGGATCAGTACCTCAGGGCATGGAATATCACCTGAAGTTCCAGGACATTGATGGTTAGGAGAGACTCCTATGCTGACTACCGACCCTGTGCGTTCAGGGGACCCAGGACTGCTCCCCAATGGATAGGCTGGCATCCGTCATCACTGTGGTCCAGAATGGAACCAGAAAGCGTCTGCCCTTCCAAAGGTTGGAGAGATTTTGCCACCACGTGTAAGGGGAGAGAAACCAACAACTTCAGAAGATCTGTGTTCCCCTTGCAAACCTGGATCACAGACCCCTGAAGTTCCCTCGTGTGAGCCATCACAAATGGTACTGCCTCGATGTTGGAAATCAACTTCCCCACAAGAGAGGTCAACTTCTTGGCTGGAATGGAGTCGCAAACCAGGACTGAGGAAATATTTTTGGTGATCTGGTGAACCACTTCGTCCATTAGAAATATCATGCCTTTCAGGGTGTTGAACAGAAGACCTAGAAAGACCAACCTCTGAGAGGGGATCAGGTCCGACTTGTCCATATTCAGGATCTACCCATGATGGGTGAGGACAAGGATACATTCCTGAACCTGTTGTTGAAGGAGTTCCAGAGACAGACCTTCAAGAGCAAGTCGTCCATGTATGGAGTGACTCGGATGCCTTTCTTGTGCATAATGGAAATTAATGCACCCAGGAAGCGAGTGAACACCTGGGGGACTGTGGTCAGACCAAAGGGGAGAGCAGGAAACTGGAAGTGCCCCATGTCGCAAGCGAACCTGAGGTACTGACAGCTCTCCGGATTAATGGAGATTTGCAGATAGGCATCTTGGAGATCCAAAGAGGCCAGAAATTCTCCTGGGCACATTGCTGCAATCACTGATCTTAAGGACTTTTGGTTATAATGAGTCTTGACCACAAAGGAATTTAGATCCTTGAGGTCCAGGATGGGACGGCATCTGCCGTCCTGTTTGGAAAATAGGTTGGAATAGAAGCAGGAAACTATTTCCGGGTCGGGAACCGGTTCCAGAACTTCTTTGTCCAAGAGAGTCTGGATGGCACCGTTGAAAGGATGATGCTTTTCCAGGGTCTGAGGTGTGTGAGTGTCATGGTTATCAAGGAAAACCCAAGAGTCAGACAGTATAGATAAAATTCACCTTTATTAGGATCATAAAATAAAAGAGCAATATATATATATATATATATATATATATATATATATATATATATATATATTATATAGCAAGTAGCAGGAAGGAGTAAAGAACGACCAAAGAGGCAGAGACACTCTGTCAAAAATAGGAAGCTGCCTCCAAGTTGCCAGACTGCAGAGACTATGCAGAAGCCACTGGTAATCTCAAGTTTCCTGGGAAATATCAAATAGATACTGTAGATCTCCCACAAAAACAACAAGGGAGGTCACTGATTCATGCCTGCAGCCAGTAAGAATAGGCACATCTCCCATAAAGGATGACAACAAGTGAGACACTTACTCATGCCTACAGTAAGTATGAATAGGACCTTCTCCCATAAAGGATGGCAACAAGGGAGACACTGACTTACGCCTACAGTCAGTACGCTGGAGTCTGCCAGAGCCACAGGTCTGCACCAGATAGGATGTCCACGAGTTTAGAGGCTACACCGAGAGGATAGTAGGACAGAGCAACAGGTCTGCACCAGATTGGAAGTCCAAGGAATAAAGAGCGTACACTAAGAATGGTCAGACAGAGCCACAGGTCAGCACCAGAAAGGATGGTCAGACAAGTCAAGGTCATACACAGGAGATCAGGAACTCAACTAGTAGAACTAGTAGAACTGCACAGGACAACAACGTAAGGGTCACTGGATAAGGATCCAGTACCCTTAAATACCAGCAAGGAAGTAGATAGACGGAGACTAGCCAGACCAGCCTGTATAACATTGAGGCCTGCGTTGATACGCAGCCTCGCCCCCGCAAATCATGCAACAAGGCGAGATGCGTCAAACACCAGCATTACTCCCACGTCATTTTGAGCTACCAGTCCGCCTAGCCAGAGGACATGGGTGGCCGTTGAAGATGCCAAACGTGCCCATGCCCAACCCCAGAAGTGACACGTGGGATGACTCCGAAGCGTCATTTCAGGCCATCAATTCCCAGCGTCGCCTGAAGCGGTGGCACTGGGTATAAGGTACACTGTGACAGTGAGAAAGGAAGAAACTGAAGGAGATCCTGTAACCTTCGAAATCACCTGTAAAATCCATGGATCCACCACAGTGTCGTCCAGACACTGAGAAAATGGAGCCGACGGCCACCCACTGGCGTGCGGGGTCCGGGGTTCGGCGAGTCATGCCGAAGAATGTTTGTTGGACTTGGGTTTGATGGAGGACTGCTTGGGCTTCCACTGTTGTTTGGGCTTGAAGGAGGGTAGCAGAGCCTGAGGAACCGGTGGGGCTGTGTCGCGTGCCTCAGTCTGGTAGGAACAAAAAAGATGGTGCCTTCAGAGTTGAGGTTTCTTCTTGGGGCCAAGGGCAACAAAGTACTCTTGCCTCCAGTAGTATCACTGATGAGATTTTTCAACTTCGGCACAATTAGGGAAGTGCCTAAAAACAGAAGAGAAATCAAATATTTCTTTGAAGTTGAATCTGCAGACCAGATTTGAACCCAGAGGGCACACCTGGCTGTCACAGATAGGGCAGAAACCCTAGCCTTTACCCGGATAACATCAAAGATAGTGTCAGTAACATAATGCTGAGCTTTACAAATGTTGGCCAAGAACCAGAGTAAGTCTGCTGTGGGGGCACCCTGATGAACAACATCAGTAAGTTGTTCTGTCCATACAGCAATGGCCCTGTTTACCCAAGCAGAAGCAAAGGTGGGTTGCAGAGATGCACCTATAGTCACAAACGTAGCTTTTAGAAAAGCCTCAAGTTTCCTATCTGTCAAATCCTTGAGAGCTGAGAGCAGAAGCATTCTCCACAGGCAGAGTTGTGGATTTGGAAAGCCTGGAGATAGGGGCATCCACCTTGGGGGGGAAAGCACTGAGCTCAGAGAAGGGTACAGTTTAGAAAAATTCTTAGGCAAGGACAAACGTTTGTCAGGGGTCTTCCACTCATCTAGAACAACTTTCTCAAGAGTAGGATTAGATGGAAAGACAGTGTGGTGCTTCTTGGGCATTTGGAAAACGTCAGAAGTATCCTTAGGGTCCTCAGAAACAGGGGGAATGTTCAGGGTTTTGAGGACTGCCTTTATAAGACCCTCAGCAGAGGGCTCAGGTTCAGCCTCAAAAGGATCCCCAAAAAAGCAAAATCCCATCAGAGCATTTACCCTCATCTGAATCCACCAACAGTTTCTCCTCAGAGGAATCTGGCACGTCAGGTATACCTGAGGTTTTGGTGCTGAAGACCTGAATAACGCAGGGAGATTCCAAGCCTACAGGACCCCCTGTAGTTGAGTGGGAAACTGTGCCAGAGTAGTCTTTAAGTCTTGCACCCGAGGTTGCTCTAGAATATGGCTGGAATGCCCTGGCAGGGAAGCAGGGACTACAGCATATGAAAGTCATAAATTACTTGAGTCTTCTCTAGCAAGCCATGATTGACATGAGAAGCAATGCGCAATGGGGGTCACATACACCCCAGTATCCTTAGTCTTAGGTCTAGCCCCAGGTCCCAAAGGGTCTGACATCCTAACAGGATATAAAGTGTCTGAAAGTATAAGGAATAAACCAAATACTGTGCCCCAGATTAAAAGTTCACCCCAGAAAGAGTTAAAATACACTTAACTGGCAAGTGAAGGGTTAATCTGCTAAGGAGAGAGGAAGGATCCAAGCCCTGCATAGGATACTCATGAGGGGAAGGGAAGAAAATGCATGCAAAATCATAAAATAGCCCGCGAAACAGGCTTTCTTGGTGAAATGTAGTTTCCCCTCAAAGTACCCAAAAACAGAGCCCGAAGCCCCCTGAGCCCCCAAGACACTCAGAACATGAATTGGATTGTAGGACAAGGGTAGACAAGGAGAATGAGCTGTCTCTGAACTCCAGATGTGGAGTGGTTGCAAAGATATGTCCCAAGAAAGAAAGTCCCATAGAGGTGAATGGAGCATTACGGCCATGCGTTAAAACACACCTTAAAGGCGTGGTACCTAAATAAAGGAAAACTTACAACAGTATGTTCAAAGGTTAAAAATGTATATATAAAGCATAATATAAAGCTAGAAAACACTAATCCCCAAGGGAGAAGTGTGAAGACACCATTCAAAGTGCCCAGCATGGCAAATGAGAGGTTAAATTAACACAGAGAACCCAAAATGCTCCAAAAACCCCAGCGGTAATAAGGAGTTAATTCCAAATTCATGGGGTAGCCAACAAAATTGTTTGCAGTCAAGATATGGCTCAAGTTGTATAAGGAGTAGATAGAGAAACCTTCAGAAGAACTCATGTGATCGAAAGGGGAATAGAGAGTGATAAGTGCAGATATGTAACAGGGTGCTGAGCAATTAATAAACTTAAAGGACAGAATAAATATTTTATAGGAAAAAGAAGACTTTATGGGTAGCCATAATGAGAGGTGAGAGGGAAGGTACCTGGGAGCAAAGATAGTGACTCTAGCAGCTGCATACAGAATACACGGAAATGGAGAAAGAGAAGAGGCTGGGTCTTTGTATTACACATAGGACAATGAAAGGGTCCTATTTTGGTGCTATGTTAATGAAAAATCGTTAGGTATCCCAGACAGTAGTGTCCACTGTGAAAATGAATGCATAATTGCTTTGTTGAGGCATGCCAAAAAAGTGTAGAAATATGAATGGATCTCACCCTCCTGGCTGCCTTGATTCAGCTGAGCTTCAGTTGTACTTTTGCAAGGTGGCAGCCTGGCAGGAACCTTCCCATAATATAAGAATTCCCCAAGCATGATCCTTCAAACCCGTTAAATGCATTGGCATCTCACACTTCAATAAGATGTGATATCCATTTCACTCCACAGATAGCTCCATCACTACACCAAAAGAGGCAGCCCTACCTAGGGAGTCACTTTTCAAGCAACTGACAGTGGTTTGGGGCCCAATTAGAAGACCTCCAAAGGTTTTCCTGCCTCATCCACCCTCGTACTGCCTAATACGAGGAGAATCTTGTGAAAGTATCCAGGAAGTTTTCATTTTTGGGCTTAAAAAACAACTGTCTTGGCTCCTTTAAGAATACAATAAAATGTCCATTGCCAAATGAGAATTTACTTTCAGAACATACCAGATAATAGGGGGTATCCTACTACATGTATACCATCAAAAGTGGAGCAAATCTGGCACAAAACAACTGCAAAATGGTGAACAAATTCATATTGATTTAAATGTGTCTTTGAAAACAGCAGGATGCTCTACATGCTAGAGAGACCTCTCTGGCATTTAGTGGGAATACAGACCTCATTTAAATCAATGCAAATTGTTATTTGTTCCCTCTGGTGCAGTTGGAGTGGTCCCAGAATTGGTCTAATTTTGTCTTTATACATATGTTCCATTAAATTAATATGAGGATAACCTCAACAGAATAGAAAACATTAGTCTATGAGTCACTACATAGTCACTTCTTATACCAGGGGTTGCCAACCCTGGGCCTCTAGAGTTATCAACAGTACATGTTTCCAGGATAAACCAGCTGGAATACAAGTGGACTAATTAGTGGCTCAGTCACTAACTGGTCTGCCTGTGCTCATTCAGGGTTATCCAGAAAACATACACTGTTGTAGCTCTTGGGTACCAGTGATGGCTATCCTTTGCTTACACTTTATATCTTGTCCCTTCTCTATTAATTATCTCTATGCATGAGATATAATTTTACATGTCTCTTATGAAACCCAGTCAGTTTGTCATAAGTTGCCTTATTGCTGAACTTTGCCTTGTCAAGATAGCTTTATCATTCATAAATATTTCAATGGCAGCCACCAACTCCTTATGAATGATTGATTCCCAGCAGTTCAATGACCTTTGCTGCAAAAGCCCTCTATTAAAATTAAAAAGAAGCCATACAGAACCTTGTCATTAATTGTTAATAACAGACTTGCTGTAGCCAAGTAATGGGGGAATTCAGCTATAAAAAGATTGTGGGGAAAGGAAGAGTAACTTTGGGTCATAGGGGGACAAAACAAATTCCCAGAATTCCCAGCATTCCCTTGAATGCCAGAATCATCTCCAGCTCACTACTTTGCATTCCGTTTGCGACTTCTCTGCCATTCAGTGGGTTAAAAGACACATTTAAATTAACAGGGAGTTTTATTTCTCTTATACAGTGCATCTGGTTTGTGCATAGGACACAAAAACTATTACATTTACAGCAGTACCAGATTATTGTTGGACCTCCAGCTGTTGAGACCTATAGTTCCAATCATCCCCAACCACCCAATGAGTTGTAGCCCCCAACAACTGGAAATCCAACAACTAACTAACTAACCCTTCTTCACAGTTAGCTTATGAAACATTTGACCTACAGACTATTTCATTCTGAATCTTGTGTTTACCATTTTAAATGCAGTACAGATAACTACTCCTGAGTTCTGGCCTTTCTTCTACTTCACTGTATTGGTGTTATATGGGATAGAAGTAATAAAGTGGTCCCAGCTATGTAAATTAAATAGCAGACAGATTTCCTAGGGGGATCAAGTGTCCATCACTCAGAAATGTCCATCAAGATTAATCCAATGTATTTTATAAAGTTTGGCACATTTTGGAACCAACTGGCAGCTACTGGGCCATTTCTTGCTTTTTCTACCATCTGAAGCATCCTCAATAGGGATTGGCAAAAAGTTTTTTTTTTTCCAATGGGAATTTCAGCAAGTTGCAACTTTTTCCCCAAGAAAATTCATATACCTTGATAATGCTTAAAATGTTCATTTTTTCCTAACCCCCTAAAAGGACTATGGGTCAGAAAAGGCTGTGGAGACACTGTGTATTCTATAGTTACTTTAGGACAAGGCTTGAGAGACACTGCTTGTTTCTATAGTCACCACTGGACAAGGCTGAGGAGACACTGTGTATTCTATAGCTACCACAGGATAAATCTGGGGTGACAGTTTGTGTTTCTGTTGTTACTGTTGGTCAAGCCTGGGGACCACCGTGTACTTATACGGTTACTATGTATCAAATCTGGGGGATAGAGTGCAGTTCTATGGTTGCTATGGGACAAAATTGGGGGGGAGGGCATGGCTTAGGAGCACTATGCTGTTCTGTGGTTACTATTGACTAAAGTTGGGGGGACAGTGCACGTTTGTTTTGGTTAATCTGGGTGAAATCTGGGAGGAGGCGTTGTTTGTTCCTATGGTTACTAATGAATAAGGGAGACCGTGTATGGTCCTATATTTACTATAGGACAAGTCTGGGGAGAGAAAGTGGTTACTATGGGACAAAGCTGGGGGGAAGTGTGTGTGTCTATGGTCCCTATGTATCACTGTGCTCGTGATTGCTGCCTTTCTTTGTCAATTACCAGAAGGGGGCTCTCCATTGGCTGCCTGCCTTCAGCCCGCCCTGTATTGCCTATTTAGACTGAGCTTGGGCACCCTTTGGTTGCCCTTTCGTGTTGTTTCCATGATGCCTGTACCTGCATTGGATTCCTGTACTTTGTGGGCCGTTTCTCTGTTCCTGCTGTTTTGCCTGAGTTTCAGTCTGCCAGCCTTCCAGGTTCCAGAATCCGTTCCTGATCCAGTTGAGGTTGCTGTCCCTTCTGCTGTTTCCTGCTGCCGTTCCTGATCCGGTTGACTGCTTGAAGATCTGTTTCCTGTCCTTCACCGGCTGGGTTCCTGCTCCTGGATCACCTGCAGTGTGTCTCTCTCCTCCAGTCGCCCTGGCGACATTTTCATTCATTTGTGCATTACCTCCCAGTATGCGGGTACAGGTTCGCTCCATGTGTAACCAGCTGCTCATTGCACCGGTAGAGGTTTTGACACTCCAGTACGCGGGTACTGGTTCGCTCCATGTATATACCAATTGCTCTTTGCACCGATAATGATTCTGTCACTCCAGTACGCGGGTACTGGTTAGCTTCATGTATAACCGGCTGCTCATTGCACCGGTAACAATTCTGTCACTCCAGTACGCGGGTACTGGTTCGCTCCACATATAACCTATTGCTCATTGCACTGGTACGATTCTGTCACTCCAGTATGCGGGTACTGGTTCGCTCCACATATATACCAATTGCTCTTTGCACCAATAACGATTCTGTCACTCCAGTACGCAGGTACTGGTTCGCTCCATGTATAACCGGCTGCTCATTGCACCAGTAACGATTCTGTCACTCCAGTACGCGGGCACTCGTTTGCTCCACGAATAACCTATTGCTCATTGCACCGGTAAGATTCTGTTCATCCAGTACGTGGGTACTGGTTCGCTACACCTAAAACCGGTTGCTCATTACACTGGTAGAGTTTTTATTCCTTCAGTACGAGGGTACTGGTTCCCTCCAGGTATACGGCTGCTCATTGCACCAGTAGAGGGTTTGTCACTCCAGTACGCGGGTACTGGTTCGCTCCATGTATAACTGGCTGCTCATTACACGGGCAGAGGTCCTGTCACTCCAGTATGCTGGTACTGGTTTGCTCCATGTATAACCTATTGCTATTGTACCGGTAGAGTTGTTACTTCCCCAGTACGCGGGTACTGGTTTGCTCCACGTATTAACCGGTTGCTTTCTGTGTTTCTCGCAGCACCAGTAGAGATTGTTTACTCCAGTATGCGGGTACTGGTTTGCTCCTGTGTTATAGGGGCCTATATCATCTTGTCGGTTCAGAGGGACTCAGTCTGTCCATCTTATGTGACTGGTCTATTACACCTTAAACCAGTCACTGAGGTCACCATTGCTACTATCCAGTACTTGCAGCCAAGGCTGCCTTGCCCGGTATTGGTAAGGCTGGTAGAACCTATCTCACATTGTACCAACTTAGGTTGCCTTACCCAGTATTGGCAAGGCCAGTAGAGCCGTCACTATTCATTGTACCAGTCTCTAGGCTGCCTTGCCCGGTATATTGGCAGGGCCGGTAGAGCCTCTAGTATTCATTATACCAGTCTCCAGGCTGCCCTGCCTGGTATATTGGAAGGGCCAGTAGAGCCTTCACTATTCGTGGTACCAGTCTCCAGGCTGTCTTGCCCAGGATATTGGCAGGACCGGTAGAGCCTTTGCCTTTCTTTATACCAGTCTCCTGGCTGCCTTGCCCGGTATATTGGCAGGGTCGGTAAAGCCTTTACTATCTGTTGTACCAGTCTCCAGGCTGCCCTGCCCGGTATATTGGTAAGGCCGGTAGAACCTTTTCCTCCTTGTGCCACCTAAGGTTGCCTTACCCGGTATTGGCAGGGCTGGTAGAGCCTGTTCTACATGTTGTATACCTCTACTCAAACTACTATGCATTATTGATATACTAGTTGAAGAGCCCATTACACGGGCCACAGTGCCACCGCCACCCGGTCGCGGAGCAGTCACGCGCAGCAGAGACTGCCCGCGCCATGGCTGATACAGAGCTGGACGCTCCTTCAGAGCGGTACGGGCAGCCTCTACTGCGCATGACTGCAGCACGTGCAGCAGTGTGTACTGCGCATGTCGCGGCGTTACACACGATTTAGCGAATTATTATATAGGATGTTCTATGTGTATGCTACCCATAAGGGTTTCCTTTAAACTTCACTGTCACACAGAGCCCTAGTTGCATTTATCCCCTTGAATTCTAGAGCGTATTGAAGGGAGTAAACTATAATCAGTATCAACTTTATTTGATTGCTAGTTGATACTAGTAAATAATTAGGCTTTATGCCAAAAAATACCCTCTTCTGTGATGGTGGTCTCATTAGTGTTGAGCGAGCGTGCTCGGCCGATGCTCGGATCGGCTCGAGCATCGCTCTGCTCGGCACATGGCGGTACTCGTACGAGTACCGCCATGTGCTCGCCCGACAAGCTCGGGTGAAGAGGATCTGTGCCGGAAGAGGCACAGATCCGAAGAAGCTCCGCTGGACCACCAGGGAATGGAGGTACGGGGGCATTGCGGAGATGAAGGGGGCATTGCGGACATGAAGGGGGACATTGTGGAAGAGGGGCATAGACTCTATGCCCCTCTTCCACAATGTCCCCCTTCATCTCCGCTATGCCCGTCTTACACAATGTCCCCCTTCATGTCCGCTATGCCCCTCTTCCACAATGTCCCCCTTCATCTCCTCTATGCCATAGAGGAGATGAAGGGGGACATTGTGGAAGAGGGGCATAGCGGAGATGAAGGGGGACATTGTGGAAGAGGGGCATAGAGTCTATGCCCCTCTTCCACAATGTCCCCCTTCATCTCCGCTATGCCCCTCTTCCACAATGTCCCCCTTCATCTCCTCTATGGCATAGAGGAGATGAAGGGGGACATTGTGGAAGAGGGGCATAGCGGACATGAAGGGGGACATTGACCAGGCACCCTCCGCTCATCAGAGCAGGGGGTGCCTGGTTTGATGCTCGAGTGCTCCCATTGTATTCAATGGGGCTCGGGTGCTCGGCCGAGCACTCGAGCAGCAGGGGGTGCTCGGTCAGAGCACCCGAGCACCCGAGCATCACGGTGCTCGCTCATCACTAGGTCTCATGCTTAACTTGGGCTGCCAATATGGTTCCCCATGGAAGCAACAGAGAACAGGCTGAAAAGAGCTGAAATCACAGAATACTTTATCCATGAATGCTTTGTGTGATATCTGAGCATATCCAAGAATGTGCCCACAGCAATATGGAAAGAAGCCTGGCATAAGGTATAAAGACACACTCTGTACAGTCCCCTCCTTTTCAGTTGGCAGCTTGCCTGAACTTATCCTGCTCCCCCTCCAGGGCTCCAGGTGACCAGACAATCCCAAGACTGATGGTAGGGTACTGGGTTTGAAACCACCCAATCTGTGTCCCACTCCCACGGACAGTCCTATATACAAATGTGAAGATTACTTGGTGACTAGAATCACATAATTCCTAGGGACAATGTAGCTCTAGACTTAGAGTTGTCTGAGTTGCTAAACCTGATGTTCCTGAGACCTGAGGCAGTAAAACTGATGACTCAGGGGCCTTGGAAAATGAACTAAGGAATGGTAGAAGGCAGGGCACTATGTTTAATATGACTGATACACTCAAACAAAGACTGGTTGAACAGTAGTCAGTGACTTAGATTCACATGCAGCCCCAGCCATTTTCTTGAAGGAGAGCAAAATAAAGTAAATCTTGTTACATCTACATATAATATGGGAAATTCTGACTGCTCATTCACAAGTCTGTTTTATCAATATGTTACTTAACATATGCAGAAACTGATATTGTACTTTATGTTATTGAACTGTGACCTTATCACCTGTCAGTAGAGCAGACATACAATTAGATGGTAATCAATATATAATGCAGAAATTGATATTGTACTTTATTTTATTGAATTGTGACCTTCTCACCTGCCAATAGCACAAGTGTTACAGTCAAGGCACTATACCAGTAGGGCAAAATGTGCAGTTGCCTAGACCCGCTGTTGAAAGGGGCCCACCATGATCAAGGAGTAGTAACTCAAACAGCACAATTTGTTACCCTCTGTATTTTGTTCTTCTTGATGATCTGTGGTAGATTACTATATGTGAAGCTGGTATGACAGTTCAGCATTGTGCGAAAACATTATATTTTATCAAATTACTGTAGGATTAAGCAATTATAGCATTGTGTTAACCTAGGTGTAAGGATACAACATTCTATGAAGTTAATTTAGTTTATGCTCAAAAAATTGCATGTGGCTATTAAAAGCTTCAGAAAATAAGAGTGGTAGTTATTTAACTACATTGGTGATTGATAGGTTGTAACAGTAAGGCAGGATCCTACAGGAAAGTGAGTGCTAGGAGGTGGAGTCTAGGGAGTGGTGCTGGTAATCGTGGGCTATAACTGCTTGACCATGCTGCACTCCCATGCATGTTTTGCCTACATATCTGCCTTTCCACCTTCAAATCCCACATACCTTGACTAAGCCCCACCCACATTATGATGCAAAACATGTGATTTGGAAACTCCCTTCCTCTCACCTTCTTGATATGCTGGGGGGATTGGGCTTGAAGGTTCCCAGGTATGTGTACCAGTGCACAGATCATCATGCATGAATACTTCATCATACACACACCCACATCATTACGTATACACACATACATGAACACACGCTCCTTTTCATGGTGTGGAAGAGGTCAGTAAAATGTCATACTTTCCAAAGAATATGTTCTAGCAGCTGAAATTTATGTACACCTCTAAGAATGATTTCAGTCAATATCATTCACATTCCAGCAACTACAGGGTGAATACAAAGTGCCCCTAAGTTTGACACTTTGAAACAGCAATGAACACTTGACGGTATTATTAACTGCTGCTGTGTTGTTGTCCATGAAAGTTTTTAATAGACGATTTGCTCTGAGGTGGAGCTGAATGTCTGAACTGGAAAATTGAGCAATGGCCAATTGAATTAAATTGAATCTACCAGTTTAGTGTGCAGTGAGGTGAGCAACATGCGGAATGTCAGACAAGCCTGCAGGTTTTCACTGAAAAGCCGAGTAATGCTTGAAAACAAGCTGATCTTATATGAAAGGCCATTTTGTAACATTTACAGTTTTATATGAGGTTTCCGCAAGATATTATGACATTTTCAGTGCTGTCTTTCAGCAGGTTGGGGGAACAATTTTAAATGTACTTTGTTTTCTCTGCATGCCCTCTGTGACCAGAGAATGTTACATAGTACAGTTCTTATAACATCATACCCTTTCATAGAATAGCAATTTGTATTGTATTTTTACAAGTGTTTCTTTCCTTCCTTCAGTCAGTGACACAGCAATATATTGCTTATTTTAAAAAATGCATGTTGTTGTATCAGTATACAGAAAGCAAAAAGAATGCAATTCTGGAATAAACCAACTGCACCATACGTGACCGGTGAAAATTCCCATTTAATTAAATGGGGTTTTTAATCAATAAGTTAAAGGGGTAAAAATCACCACAAATCAATGGAAATTTTTTTTTTTTTTTTACTTGTCACCTGTTGCATAGTTGGTTTTATCTGGAATAGTTCATCTTCTGCTTTCTGCATAAGGTTCTAGGTAACATGTTCTGGTCATAGACCAAGCAAGGAGAAAACACTAAAATCTCCTAATTATAAAACTCCATTTATCTTTTGAAGAATAATTTTATTCATGTTGACATACCTAATACAAACAAACTGATATCAGTTACAGAATTTTTACAAGTATCACAATGACCACCTGAACAGATACATGTCAGGTTAGTAATGTAGCATTCAACATTGTATAGCATATATTTTTAAATATAAACCTGCACAACAAATTCACTGCCACAAAACTGAAGCTAGCTCAGAATCACAGAAGGGAGGCACAGGAATGCAGCTAGCTCAGGAACACAGGAAAACAGCCAGCTCAGGAACACAGGAAAACAGCCAGATCGGGAACACAGGAAAACAGCCAGCTCAGGAACTCAGGGGTGCAGCCAGCTCAAGGAACTCAAGGGTGCAGTCAGCTCAAGGAGCTCAGGGGTGCAGCCAGCTCAAGGAACTCAGGGATGCAGCTAGCAAAAGGGACTCAGAACCCATGCCCAAAGGAAAATAAACTGAACTGATCAGTATAATCTGACCCAGAGGAAGGGGAGAGACTGAACTAAATAGGAAGGAGGTGATTGCAAGGTAGGGCCATCTGGGAACAGAATTAGATCTCTTTAGTCTGAGTGCAGCAGCCTACAACAGCACCACAGAAAGATAGTGGCACTATGAGGTACTGCACCAGGCTGAGGAGAGGATAGAATCATGACACCCACTAAAATATAGCAAAGAAAATAAATGTTAACTTCTTGTATGCTAAAGGAGCCGTTATATTATGTGTATACAGAACTTCTGTTTTGCAATAAATTGATGTTGAAAAAGATCAGAAAGATTTTTTTGCGTGTGTTTTGTATTATATTGTATATGTACTGATTTTTTCATTTCTAGATTTCCCCATAAAGCAAAGTAGGAAGCTGCCTAAATATACTGAGTGATGCCTCAGTTGAGCTGGTCATTCCCACCATCATTCAATTAATCTTGAACTATAACTCTGACAGTATTGAAATAACACTCTCCATGGCCAAAATACTATCAAGATTAATTGGAGCTGCTTCTATTTTGAAACATTACTATCCCTTTAAGTTAGTTCTGGATATCTTATGTAGGAAAACAGACATGATTGAAGATGCAATCTCTTGAGCAAAGCCAAAAGGGTGAATTTCATAGGGGCCATTTGTATTATTTGGCCAGAATAAGTTGGGAGTTATATCATTAGGATGTGTTACTTCTCTTTAAATCTTAAGCATGAACTGTTAAAAAAAAGGGTCAGTTGAACTTATGTTGGACCACTGTACCACACTGAACTTTATGCAATAGCAACAATATGTCTGCATGTAACATCTGGCGGCAGAGTGCAGGGAAACTGGCACAAACCCTCCACTACTTAAACCCCTGAATTAATTTACAGTATGCTCAGTTGTAATGATGCTTGCTGCTTGCACTTGAGACTTGGCATTCCTATTGATCCTGATCTTTGTTGCTGAACTTGGACATTTTTTGTATTACCCTTGATCGCCTGTGACTGTGATCGTTACTTTAACTTGCTTGACTATGAACCTGTGTCACCTACCCTGTTCTCTGGATTTGCCTTGACTACAATTCTGCCTGATAATTATATACTTCACTTGGACTTACTTGTGTTCACAGATGGCTACACAAAGCTTGAGTCTCAACTCCCGGGGCCGAGTGGCTGTCCCTGAGTAACACAGTACCTATCTATAACTGAACATTTTCATTCCTGCCCACCTGTCATTGACGTCTACCTGCTTCTTTGTAAGTTACATAAGACATCACTTCACGGTATCTCAAGGTTCTATTCTAGAACCTTGTCTGTTCCTTAAATATGTCAACATTCTGGGAACTTATTAGCTATGCAGACTCAAATATCACATCTATTTAGATACCCAGCTTTAACCACATTCCACATAGGCCTAGTAGAGTTGTATATCTAATGGTTGCCTATCAAACTCTCTATATCATATAAAATCCTACTCCTTTCATTACAGGTCCTCTTCTCCTTTACCCTGTCCTGTAGTTTCAACATGTTTTATCATTATACTCTATCTCATCCCTTACAACCACCCAAGGACTCTATCTTCGCAGCTTCTTTTCTATCTATGGATCTTGAATCAAACCCTTTTCCCTTGTTGTTCCTCATCTGTTAAACTATTTAGCTTCCAGCCTCCACCAGTGCACTTAGCTCACCATCTTCAAGTCTCATTGAAATTGCATTTGCTCAGTTAAGCTTTATCAAAGTAGATAGCACCAACTCTCTTTATGCACCCAAGGCACTTATAATTTATGTTTCATTTTAACATGAACTCCTACATTGCATTCTTCACTTAACCATTATGCAATCTATATGTTTCTCTTATTCTCTTTAGATTGCAAGCTCATTGTTTCACTCACTGAAGCACCTGTATAATGCTGTATTTTCTCAACATTTACATTTTAAAGCATTGTGTACACTTATGGCACTATATAAATAAACATATGAAATCATTATTCAATCATGGGATTCATTCAGGGCTCTAATTAATGTGTCCTCTTTTGATAAAAAAAGGAATTCATTATAGTTTCCCAGGATGTATGAGGATGAAGAGATGGGGAGGATAATGTTATTCTCCACAATTTATTTAAAGAGTCATTATAGCCTAAAAAGGAATATGTGTTATACCCTTTAACACCATGTTATCTTAGCCAACAATTATTTCTTTGCTTCATAAGCCTCAAAATATGTTAAGAACTGTTTTTCATATTCACTTGTAGGCAACTGTTTTTAACTATTTGCCCAATCTTTATTTGTACAAGTGTAGATTACGGTAAACAAACAAGAGATAACTAGTTTCAGTGACTAGAACTCAGTGGCTTCTAATCACATACAAGTACTTCTATTTGATTTATCATTTTTAACATGCCTGATAACTGTAGCCCCTTTCAGACACTTTTTATCTTATTCTGAATGATTTTAGGTATTCAACCAAAGAAAAAAATTTGATAAGAAGTTGATATTTTAATGAATATAAAACCTTTTCATAACTGATAATGATAATACCATCTTTAAGGTAATTTTAAACATATATTTTTAAAAATGATTAGCTCCTCTGTTGCTGGTTTAGATGGCATGTTAGGATACAGGGTGTGTCAGGGGTATGATAATTTATGTAAATTTTAACCCCTCTTTTGCCATCATAAATATTAGTGCAGGGTACAGAAAATGTGAAAAGCGAGATTCATAACAGTGCAAGTCCCTTATAAGATACATTTAAAAAAAGATACATTGGCGAGATAAAAACTATACTCATATATTAGATTATAACTCCCTTAAATCAAAGACAATAAACCATATTGTAGTACGGCTCAAACAATTAAAAATTCTGGAGATGTATAAAAAATTATTTCCAGGGATGGTAACAGAAAAATATCAAGCTGTTCAAAATTCAAGTTTGCTCTACACAGCTCCCTTCAAGTTTGTTAAGGTTGATAAATTAGAATAGTGTTAGAAGTTATAACCTGACATGAGGCCAATTAGGATCAATCTCTGATATACATCTAAAAGGTATCAGTATAAGGAAACACTCATTATAGTTTTATTACTTTTGGTAATCTTTGCAGTTGCTATAACCAGGTAAATATATAGGTCAATACCTTAATTATACAAAGATGGAATGACTGTTGGAGTGACATATAATTAGAATCTGTGTTGTCAAACCACCTCCATGAAAGAAAGTGTGTAAAGATTGAAAGTAATCATGCGTCAATTATATTCAAAGTGAGAATAAGTTCAGTTGGTTCTAAGTCCATCCGTGATCTAGATATACCAATCTCTACATACAGGGGAACATGATCAAAAGGGTAATATATAAAGTGTCATATTCAAAGACTTATCTTATTCCACTATTAAAATGAAAAACAGTTACTACTAATTTGGAATCTCTCTTTGCTAACTACAATAGTATTTTTTGTACAGTTTGTACAACCAAGATAATAATGATGGGTATATCATGTTGATCAAAAAAACAAACAAAAAAAAAGCAAAGGGTGTATACTCTAAGTATAACACATTCTTATATGCTCTATAATACTACTTACATTTACACCAGCCTAGTAGTTTATTGGCCTCCACTTGGTAAACACCAATGTGGGTATCACAACAGCAACCTTGTCCTTTTCCTCTCTAGGCTTCTTGCATCCACTGGATCAGCATTAATCTTGACTCTCACACTTCAGGGATCTTTAAACCACTCTGGGTCACCCTCATTAGTGGTAGGTCTAATCTGCTGCTGCCCATATGGCCCTTATAGGCTATATATACCAAGGGGATATTCTGTTCTTATTAGGATGTGATGAGACATTTCCAAGAGGAATATGTCCTTCTAATCCTAATGTGCTGAACTACCAACATGTTCCATTAGAAGTAATATGTTTAATATAAAAAAAATATATAAAAATGTAAAAAAATTAAGCAATTAATAACACAAATAATAATAACAATATTATATATCCACAAATAATGGAATACACTATATGCCTAAAATACTCTATACCCTATGCGTTTCTTAGCTAACACCACTTCTTCAAGTGGTCACCTCTGTTACTGACCTTTTATTCCGATGTTCATTTGGCAAAATACAAGGAACAATCTGTTCTTTAACCTTTCCATCTCTGGTGGTGGCAATTATATTGAAACAGTCTGCACTTAGACCGTATATGCCCTTTGTTTTTGTTTTACAAGTACAGTATATAAGGAACGGTTTGCCTGTGATTCTTCCAAAAGAAGCATCTACGTACCAGTGGATAAGTGGATTCTCTTTAAGAGACTCTATATTTTATATCAAATGAACTGGTAGGAATTACATTTTCATATCTTCTGTGGAATATAGTGCTACAGTGTTTATTTGCATGTTAGTTATCAGTCACTTGTATCACTAAACTCAGCATTCAATTTATTATGGTTCAGCAGGATGACTCTCCCTTCAATTACTAGACTTTAGGTTGCTAAATAATTTGTTGTGACAGTTTCACACATTGAAGCACCAAATCATATCTTGGTCAGAGCCATTATCGGTACACTTCAGTCAAGACCAACACAGCAAAGTTTTATTAAAGTATTATGCTTGCAACCAAAGTGAATGAGTGACTCATTCTGTAATCTGTACACTGGTCAATGTTCAATGGTAGATGGGTGGTCTGTGATCTAATTTCACTCATGTTAGCTATAGTGAGCTTTCATCCTTCTACAATTAACAGTAAATTCTATCCAATCATCTATAGATATTGGTTGTTAAACAATCATAACTAATATTTCACAACAGCATTGCCCTAGCTCAATGTGTTTCACTGTACACAACAGCTTCATCAAGGGCTTATAGGGCTTAAATCTTAATCTTAGTATATGGACTAAAGTGTACTGATAATGGCTCTGACCAATTTGGAGATTCAATGTGTGAAACTGTAACCCCATATTGTTTATCACCTAGGTGTAGATACCATAATTACAGCTAGATAAGAGCAAATCCATATCAGCAGTAACAGTTTATTATGTTAATACCGGTTTATGTGTTAATTGTTGGAGCTAAGTATTTGATTATATACCACTTTATCTATAACCTGTGTGAGGACATTGGAGTATCTAGATTATGGATGAACTCAGATGCCAACTGTGTACATTCTTACTTAGAATATAATTGACACAGAATTACTTTCAATCCTTATCCTTACATATTCTGTTTTCATGGAGGTGGTTTGGCAACATTGATTCTAATTATATATTACTCCAACAGTCATTTTATCTTTGTGTAATTAAGCTATTGACCTATATATTTATCTGTTAATAGCTACTGCAAAAATTATCAAAAGTAATATAACTGGATTATTTTTTCCTTACACAGATACCTTTTAGATGTATATCACAGATTGAGCCTAACTGACCTCATGTCTGGTTATAACTTCTAACACTATATTAATATATCAACCTGAACAAACTTAAAGGGAGCTTCATACAGTCATCTTGAATGTTGAAAAGCTTGGATGTTTTTATTGTTATCCAGAACCCATTTTTTGTGGGTAACCAGAATTTTTAAATATTTGAACCTTACAAAAATTATCGCTTACTATCTTTTGTTAATGTTGATTATAAACGTTTATTACGAGAATTACCTAGCATTTATATATTTTTACACTGAAATTTCTGTCTTCTCATGGCTGAGGTTTTGCTTTAAGGGTATCATAAATTAATATAAAAGTTGTGAGCAAATAGCATACCAATTCATTGTAACTTCATCTGCCAGTGTAGGAGTTAAAGAGAATCTTTGTGTGTTATAAAGAGTATTTGGGTGCACTAGGAGTAATTTACATGCTGAAGCTGCTGACGAAGATATTGCTATTTTTGGAGACCAAGTGACACTGGACATCATGATCAGCTGCTACGTAAACCCTTGAAAGGCTGTTTCTAATGGTCTACTTCAAATCTTGAAAGACTTAACTTTGTGATTTTTATGGACTGTCTGGATAAGTAAACAAAAAAATTCTGTAAAAATCAATGTAAGTCACTTATGAGAACAAAATAACATGGAAATTAATAACTTAACAGACACGTTAACAAATAAACTCTATGGCTATATCTGTATGTGTCATTTGCTGCTGCCCCAAAGATCAGCTTTTTTTGTGATAAATATGGCTGCTGATGAGTCACTCTGCTGCAGTGTAATCCCAACCCCTTTTAGGACTATATAACAATTTGTCTCCAATGGTGCAGTTGGTTTTCCACAAATTACTCACCTTTTTATTTTGCATTTATCCCCTTGTAGTTATTTTAATACTAACGTTGTCTTAATAAATTAGTTATTTAGTAAATTCCCAACTGTGCAGTCTATATAAATGTATTTCAGCTATTTGACGACAGGGACTGGTAGCAGGCTGTCTCCTTAAACTGACAAAGACAAGACATTTATATCTGCTGAAGCACAGAGCCACATATAGCATTCCATTGACTGGCATTGTTATTGTTAGGTACCAGCATAGGCCCAAGGACCAGTGGTTGAGAAACATTTTTCTACTCAAAGCAAATATTACCCTCTTAGGTTTTAGAGACGACTCCATTACATTGGAAATGGATGTTTTGGAGACATATGTAGCATCAAATGGGTTAATCTCAAGCAGTTGCTACTGGAAAATTCCAAAATTTTTAAATTCATTAGTTTTTTTTGCTGGAAAAATGAAAAAAGCACATAGCAAATGAAGCTGAACTAAGTGGATTCAAATTATAGGATGATCATAAATAGACAAAGGCAAAAAGCAAGTTACTGGAGATAAAATTATTCAAGGAAGAACTCATTAAATACTAATCTCTGTTTACCAAATTTATGACCAGTGATGAGATAAATCCATGGCAAAATATTTGAAACATAAAAATAAATTAAACATGAAAAATGGTTTAAATAACTATTATGAGAAAGGAAGCATAGAAATATGTGAAAACTGATAAGAAAAGAGAAATGAAAGGATAGATGGAGCACAGAAAAGTAATAAGATCTCTTGTATCAGAGATCATTAATTACTGGAAGTAGAACAGTGACTTTGTGTGATGGTAATTATTTCTTTATTGCTCTGACAGTGTATGCAGGACTGTACACAAATGTTTTCGGCATATTGGAGCAAAGAGTGGTCTTTTAACTGTAGTTATAGTTGAACAATAGTTCCAAGTTAACTGTCAGTTTTCAAACACTTATAATGGGGGGGTTGATTGTGGGACCTCGACCTTTAGAGAACCATAATTCTTATTATCCCCAATCAACTACATTTGGTTTTGGATAAAGGAAGTGGTAGTTTCTAATTACTGGAAGGGTCCAAAAATTGAATAACCCTGTCATAACTTTTGAACTGTTTAATGAATAAAGATTACATTTGACACTTTAGGAGTCAGCACCAGTCCCAATAAATTGTACTCAAAATCCAATTGATAGGAAATATTTAATAGGTTCTCCAAAAATGTAATCCTGGGGGGGGGCGTTCCTGGAGCTCTGGCATGGCAGACGTGTTTCTGTGAGCTCCTCGATTTCAGCCAGAATCTCTATGCTGAAACAAGCTTTTTCAGCCCTAGTAGTGGTGGTTTTATTTGATTTGTGTGCTCTAACTGATCATCTACCTCTTATGCCTGGAAGGCCAGCAAACTCCCGCCATCTCGCAAGGTCTATGCAGCAGAGCTCTCCTGGTACCCTGGTGCTCATTGCTCCTGTGGCGGCTATGGTGGACGATGGAGGTGACTCCTCAAGGGATGATTCCATGGGATCACAGGCATGGGGTGACTTGCCTATGCACAGATATGGAGCGGGTACTCTCAGCTTTAAGGGACTCTATCAAAAGTGATATCTCAGGCCTGAGAGAAAATCTACAGGGTCTGGGCACAAGAGATAAGGATTTGGAAGACTCGCAAGACTCGATATTAGCGATGTTAGACCAACAGCAGCACCTCTTTGAGATACAAGATGAAACAATAGATATTCTTAGGTCCCAGCTAGATGACCTCGTAAATAGAAGCCGGAGATCGAATATCAGAATCCGGGGCCTACCTGAAACTCTCTCTCCCAAAGATTTGATGTCTGCCCTGCAGCTGATGTTCTGTAAACTGTTGGATGTTCTGAGCTTCGCTGTGGAGTTGAACCGTGCTCACAGGGCTCTAAGACCAAGAAGCCATGCAGGTGACAGACCCCAAGATGTGATCTGCTGCAAAAGGAGTGCATCATGCTTGGTGCTAGGGAGATTGGGGAGATCCCACATGAGGGTGCACAAGTTTTGCTGTTCAATGATCTATCTGTCCGCACACTGCAGCAGAGAAGTCAACTGAATTCTCTTACCGACTCGCTGCGGAATAGGAAGATACCGTATCTGTGGGGTTTCCCATTTTCCCTGACCCTCACCTACGAGGGGTGCAGCTACATGATCTGGAGGACTGAAGAGGTTAAGGAACTCTGTGCCACCCTACAGTTCCCTGTAATGGTGCTGACTCCTATCTGGCCCTCACCTTCCACCCAGGGGCCGCCATCCATTCGGCCCAGAGAGGTCTGGCAATTGGCTTCCTGTAAGATGAGACGCACACTGTGCTCACCTTCTCCCACGGAGATGGAGAACACTTCCCAGGAGACAATATAATTTTACCTTCCGATGAACTGTTATTTTTTTGTCTGCCGACATCTGAGGTATCCTGTGGAGGTCGATCACTGGATCGCCTCTCTTACTACAGTAGCACCTGTGGTACTCATAAACTCCCTAATGCAGATCACCAATGATTCCCCTACTGATTTCCTTCACCCACAGCTGACAATTGCCTGGCATCCCTTTCTCCATTGGACTTCCCCCAGGGGACCTGGGTGAGCCTTTGTCTTTGGGGTGTTCGTCCAAGGGTGCTCTCTGTTATACTGGTCCTCTTGCCCATCCTTGAGCCTCCCCTCCCTGTCCCCTGCTGGGGTGATGTCTTGTTCCCTGTGTCTGTTTCCCTGATTTCACATCCCGGATTGGACGAGTGTAGGGGTCCTTTTGCTTCCGCTTGTCTGCCCACTGTGCGGGTTCCGGGGTTAACTAGCCCCCCCGGTAGCTTCTTGTATGTCAGGTTGATGTGGAGCAGGGGAGGCTGGTTGGTCGCACGTCCACTGTTCTTCCCTTTAGCCGGGTGTCCGACAGCGCCTGTCTTGTGCAGATCATTTTGTATAGTGGTAGGAATGTTTTTCTATGCATTCTGTGCTGGGGTTGGGGACTGTTGATTTCACTTGGTGCAGGTCGGGCATCTGTGGAGGCGGGAGTTTTGGTGGCTTGGCTGCCCCTCCTTCCCCCATGGGCAAAAGGTCCAGATCAGTCTCTGGGGATCACTTGGGTGAGTATGATGCTATGTGGGCTGTTTATTATGTGCTTCTGTGCTACCCAGTTCCATACAGCTCACAGTGTTTTGAGGTAGTGGATTGCTGGGGATCCTACTCAGGGGAGGGAAACTAAACCATAACAAAATGGGTGAAACAATGCAGTGCTAAATGAATGAGGTTGAGTTTTCCATGGGTGATTCCACATAAATTTTACTTTGGAGGAGTAAGTTATCTGTTAGGAGAGCTCTGCTCACTTCCTTTGAGCTGTCGGAGCCTTATTATTATTGTTATGTTATTGCAGTTCAATTTACTGATTGTATTTCAGCATTTTGATTCCCACCCTACTGGCTGGTCTCAGCTGTACTTCTGGCATCCAGTTTTTTGGACCATTTTCACTGATACCATGCCCTATCTCCTTCCCCCATTGTAACTATATGGTTGTTTTATTATGCTTCTCCTACCTAACATTGAAGTTCATAGACATGCTACCTTGGCCATAAGGTCTCCCACTGCCTGCTCTGTTGGCAAGTGGATTTCTTCTCTCTCTTTCCTTTTCTCTTCTTCTCTCTTCAGCTTTTCCCTTTTGCCTTTCCTTCTCCCACTTTTTGGATGGCAGTCTTTTATGCTCCTGGAGTCCCACCCGACTTGCTTACTCATGCTGGTAGTTTTCTCTCTTTGAACGATGGCATCCCACTTTAAAGTGATGTCTATCAATGCAAAGGGCCTAAACTCCCCTGAGAAAAGGTTGCTTCTTGGTCGAGAGTGTGCCAGGATGAAAGGAATGGCTTGTTTCGTGCAGGAAACTATTCCTCCTATTCCTCCCACTATTCCTCCTCTCATCTTCCTGTTCTAGTGTCTCGGGTCTACCCAATTCAATGTCACAATTTGGCGACGCTTAAAAGGGTAAAAAACTTCATACTGTTTCACAAGAATTTCTGCTTTAATATCCTGGATTTGGTATCTGACCCCCAGGGTAGATTTTTATTTGTAAAGGGTAGGTATGGAGATCTGACTATCACTTTTGCTACATTGTATGCCCCTAATTGCCTGCAATTTCCTTTTTTAACAGACATGCTTACTCATCTGTCAGATTTTGCAGAGGAGATGTTAGTGTTGGGAGGGGATTTTAATACCGTGCTCACTCCGGCTTTAGACTGCTCGACTCGGACGTCCTCCCTACCCCCATCTCACTTTTGCAGGTTACGGAGACTTCTGACTGATCTTCGCCTAGTGGATGTCTGGAGACTTCTTCATCCTGGGGACAAAGGGTCTCCTTTTTCTTTTCCCCACACGTCGTCATTCAAGAATAGATTTTTTTTCTAGTGTCGCAGCTCCATTTACATTTTATCTCTTCTGCGGCTCTACACCCGATAACTTGGTCCAACCATGGTCCTATAGAGCTAGTTCCGTTGTCACTTCCATCTTCTCAGGCTTGGTTTCTGGATGAATCTCTGCTAAAAGATTCAGTCTCTGTCTCTAGCTTACGTACTGCGATTCGGAAATACCTACAGTTTAATGATCACCCTGATATACTGGCTACCACTTTGTGGGAGGCCTTAAATGTGTTTTGCAAGGTGAATGTATTTGCTTACTTTCACACAAAAGGAAGGCAGCAAGGGAGGAGTTGTATTCCCTCTTTATTCGTATCGCCTCCCTGGAGGCAATCCATGCTACTTCAGGCAGTGGGGATCAGGTGTTGGCTCCCTCGGCCTACAGCAAGCAGGCTCGTTCTTTGTTGTTGGCGAAGGTCAACAAGTTTTTTGCATGGTCGAGGCGTTTCAATTATGAGCAAGGGAACAAATGTTGGAAATGGTTGTCACGACAGATGGCCCTCGTTCACGTCCCCCTCGGCCGTATAAGCTATGAAGAAACCGGATGGTACCAAGGTATTTGATGCGCCTTCGATCGCCTCTGTTTTTGGTGATTATTACAATTTCCTTTATAATCAACAGCTATCAGACAACCGGGATCTCTCAGGATTGCAAGAGCATATATCCGCGAGGCGAATCTTCCTTCCCACAGTCAGCACTTCTGGAGGAACCTATTTCTGAGGAAGAGGTACTGGTGGCTCTATAACAGATGCCTCTTGAGAAGAGCCCCAGGCCTGATGTGAACTTAGCTGCAGAACTCAAGATGGAGTTTCCAAGAGCCAAATGCCAGTAGACTGGTGAGGCAACTGAATTAATTGTTGTAGTCACTGGGTTTGGAGTGCCCAGCAAAATCCCCTCCAGGGATATAGCCAAAACATTTATTAAGTAGGGAACAAGTGCCTTTTATATATTCCTAGTGGTCATCCTTGTGTACATAATCAAATTACAACTTAGAATGATATTCACATGTTATTCAATCGGAGGAACCCCAGGGAACCAAATACAGTACTTTAGTCTCCAATCAGCCCCCCTTCCCCCCATCGACAAACACACACATACTTTCCAATCCAGGAAAAGTCTTGAAAGACTACTGCTCTCAGATGAAGTAAATTAGTATTTCTTTGTTGTCACTAACAGGGGACTTCCTGACCTAAACCCTAGCAGTAACTGATAAGTTTAGGCACTAGAATGCTAGGTTCACAGAATGCACAGTAAATTGAACAAAACAGGTATATAACAGTGAAACACAGAAAAATACACCAAACTGTAACACAGGACACTTTACAAAGGGAACACTTAATGCAGGGTACATAGTAAGAGGGACATAGCAGCAGTGCTGGGCTTAACATTTATTTACTGGGCACTCTGGTTCCCTGCTTTCAACACAATATGTGCTGTACAGCTTACATTGCAATACCATACATACTATTACATTACACTACTATCATAACAATTAGTCTGCCAGGATTGAGTGTGGGGACCTGTTATATACAATAAGTTTACATTTTTCAAGTCCTGGAAGAAATGTCATCACAGGTTCACCTCCTGTTTCTCCACACAGGGCTACAGACAAATGTGATGATATCTACCAAATTTGCCACTGAGATGTATCTTACTGGTTTCTATTAGCTTTCATGCATAAGAAAAAAAGGTTATTCATGATCATGAGAAGTGTGATTTTGAACATTGTTGCTCACGCAAGTGAAGAAATATTAGATAAACAATTTGATTGTGCTTGTGAAGCAGACTTTATTGAGCAAAAAGTTAGGGGGAAAAATGTTGATCACATATGCAAAAGCATGCACAATAAAACAAATCCTATATAATAATTTGCTAAAACGTGTAACTTCGCAGTCATGCGCAGTAGAGACTGCTGCATGTGCTTCAGTCATGCACAGTAGAGACTGGTCACTCCACGGCTCTGTATCAGCCGCAGAGCAGCCAGTCTCTACTACACATGACTGCCCCGAGACCAGCTGGCAATGGCACTGTGGCCCGTGTAACAGGCTCTTCATCTAGTAGTATATAAAAGAATATATATCCAAGCGTGAAGACTGCAGTGATAAGTTCATGTTCATTGTGTGTATTTCTGTGGCAATATAGTACACTGAAGAACCAGGTGAAGTTTTTTATCTATCTACTCCACTTGTCTGATAGTCTTGGCTTAGCCTTGTCTGTAGATCTGTCTAAAGTAATAAAGTTACAAGGAACTTCTTTGGACCAATTACTGCTATGACTTTGTTCATTTACATCTACCTGGGTATATGGAGCTATCACACGCATATGTTTGATCCAATGTATATGTGGAATTAGTCACAATTTATGGTAGAAAAACAGATAATCAGATGTGCATATCACAGATGAGATACCCCTCTAATTGGTTAACGTGGATCTATACTTTAGAAATAAGCGTCAGGCCAGATGGTTTTTTTGAGTGTTTTTTTATGCAACTGCAGATGCATGTATATAGCAGTCTGCATTTTAATATCACCTCTTCACAACTAAAGATGAGCAAAACAATTCTGTAAATTCAGTTTTTGCCAAAAATATGCTATTTTGCAAGACCCAACACACATCTTATGTACCAGCTGTTTTAATTCTACATTTCATACAAAACAAAAAAAACTGTTTACTTACGTTGCAGTCACAAGACATTCTACTCCAAAGTAGTCAGCTGAGCAAAATAGGGCCATTCTCCCACTTCTCACTTTCCCCTACTAAAATGCCTGCCAAAAGCCTTCTCCCCTTCCAGCTTCTCTAACCCACTTCTCTCCCTTCCATATCCTCCCACCTGCGATTCTCCATTAAATGTTCTGGAAGCACTTCCTTTACCCACCATTCTGTTGCCTTTCCTTTGACATCTTTTCATTCTCCCACCACTTGCCACCTCTTACTTCTGCCTCCTGCTGTTCCTCACGCCTTTTCTCATTCTCCCATGTCCCTTCGTCATCCCGTTCCTCCGTTCCTGTATGTCCATGTTTTCTTCTGAATCTATTTAATTAGATCCAACATATTTTCCCGATCTTCCAGATTGATCCAGCAAACAATCCACCTTGGCTTGCTCATTCCTAAGCACAACAAACAGGCTTAAACACTAACACTAAAAATTACATTGGATAAAGTAATTTTATCTGTCATGTACATCCAGACAACATCTGCAAAAATTAGATATTTTATTTTAGAACCCTAAAATCGAACCCTAAATCTGCATTTTTTTGTGCAGACTATCTTATAAAAGGACAATTTGGTTATTTTTTGTGATATGTGCCTACTACTACTCTATTCAGAATTACTGATATTTTATATCAGGCCCATAGCAGCCAATAAAGCACTATCACTTCTGGGACAATTATCAAGACTGCTACTGTAAGGAGAGCCTGGGAAAGGCAGAAATTGGAGTTCCCACTGAGCATAGGACTAGCAGAGTAAAAAGTATCCCTTTATTGGCTCTAGGATTCAAACTTTCAAGACAACTAGGTCTCTTCTTCAGGAATAATAAGAATGAGTGCTGAATACATGGCAGCTCTCTCTCTTTCTCTCATATATTTAAAATGGTATTACTTGCTCATAAATATGAGTTTTCTTTCTTCTAGCAATGTGCCCGAGTTTAGTCAGAATACTTTTATTTTTACTAATTTTGTAGAATGCATGTAACTGCTGTGATTTGTATTTCAATACTGCTGTTATATTGCATTGACTGCTGTGTTATAAGCAGTGCCATTTTGATCATATTCAAATTCAATAAATATGTTGTTCTCATTATTTGCTGTTTTTTTCTCCATTATTCTTTCTTTGGGGTGTGATTTCTTTGCATATAATAAAATTTCAGTGCCAGAGAGATATCCAGTGCTTTGCATTGCAATGCGTTGGATCCATCTCTGTGACTCAGAAGGTTAAAATTATAATAACAGTTTGTGTTTATATGTGTATGGGTTTTGTATGTGGGGGCATTTTCTTTATTTTTCCAATTTAGTAGCAGCAGAGGTTGCAGTGAGTTGCTATGGGTTTTAGGGATTTTTAATACAACTGTGTTGGAGACTGCAAAGGAGGATCAGGGAGTTGCTGACTCAGCTGGAAAGGAGCCTCTAATGCATTGAATACTGGTGATATTTTGGGAGGGAGGGGAGCGGGGATTACATTACATTTAATGTTGCTATTTTTATGGAAGGGTAAGTGGCTGCCTTACATTTAATGTTGGTTCTTTTATGGGAGGGTGATTACATGACAATGACTAGCTCACAGTCACTGTTTGGCACCCTGAACTGTGCCAATCATTAAGCTTAGTTGCATAGTTTATAGTAAATACATAGCAACATAGTGAATTAGGTTGAAAAAAAACCACAAGTCTATCAAGCTCAATCTCTGCCTCATAACCCAGAGAAATGACAATTATTTAAGCTTTCCTGCTGACAGATAATTTAGCCTTTATCTGAACTTACTGTTTTGCCTACTATTACATAGTATAACCCTGTATGTTCCCTCTTGAAACAATTGTATCTAATCTTCTCTTAAATGTATCCATTATATCTGCCATTACCATATTGTTGTGCAATGAATTCCACAATTTAACAGACCTTACTTAAAAAAAACAAACAAACATTTCTTTGCTGAAGTTGAAACCAACTTTCCTCTAATCTGAAGGGGTGCCCCCTGGTTATTTTATCAGGCCTTGGAATGAATAGCTCACCAGAGATATCCTTGTATTGACCTCTGATATACTTGTACATTGATCTCCTTTTAGTTGTCTTTTCACTAGAGTAAATCAAGTTTGTCTTGACGTTCCCCAAACATCAAGTCTTCCATTCTCTTAATTAATTTTGTTGATCTTCATTGTACTGTCTGCAGTTCTACAATATTCTTTTTAGAACTGGTGCTCAAAACTGCACTGCATATTCAAAGTGAGGTCTTGGTTACCAATTATCACGGCGCCTGTGATTATGCAACATTTTGACAGGCTTATTTTACTGGTGTCTTCTCACTGGCTGCGCTGTACAGCTCCTCCCAGTGACAGCCTTTATATACCCTGGGCTGTCACTTAGAGTTTGCCCTTTCGTGGTGTACCTGATGCCTAGCGCTAGTTCTGTTTGTTTGATACCAGTATTTGACCCCGGACTGCCTGACTACGCTTTTGCTACTGTTCCTGCTTCTGTGTACCGATTCGGATTGGCTGACGTTCCTGCTTCCTGTTCTGACCCGGCCTGGCTGACGTTCCTGCTCCATGTACCGACCCGGCGAGACCGACGACCTTGCTCCGTGTACAGACCTGGCTTGGCTGACGTTCCTGTGCTGTGTACCGAATCAGTTTGGCTGTAGTTCCTCCTTCCTGGGCGAAGAATCTGTCAGTGCCTGCTGCTACCATCTGTGCACATCTCTCACGTTATTGTGCATCCCAGAGCTACGGTACTCCATTACCGTTTGTAGTCCAGTCCGTGGGTTTGAGTCTCAGTGTGTCATTACTCCTCCACATCATTCACTTGATCACTTGGTCTTCCGCTTTGGGCTCAGTTGGGCGCATCCGGTAGTCCTCCGTATCCTGACCATAGCGTTCATTAACCCCTTCGGGGGTGGTGCCTTGTGCCGCTACTTGTTTCACCAGTCTTGTTCTCATCTCCGGTATACTTGTGCGCTTGGTCTTCCACTCTAGGTTCAGTTGGGTGCTTCCTGTTGCCTTCCATCTTAAGACCATAGCGTACATTAATCCCTTCGGGGGTGGCACAGGCACACAGTGGTGGATGGTCTCAGTTCGGCGTCCTTTCCTGGCATGAGCTCTGACTCACACAGTTGTAGTCTCCGGTGGGTGTCCACTGTTGCAACCCTCCGTTCAGGTGAACCTTGCCTGTTCTCTGCTGCCATCCTGTCACTGTCGCTTCCCCGTCTATAGGCGACATTGGGCCTCCGTTTATCTGGGCGAATTGAGTCAGTGGCTTCACTGGCATTGCTGGACTCTATTACACTGTATCTATCTATATAAATAAAATTGTGTTTTTACCAACATCTACCGTGTCTGAGTGTACTGAACCGTAACACCAATGTTTTGTATAGTGGCAAAATGATCTTATCAACTCTTGTTTCAATACCCCCTTTTTATGCAAGACAGGACTTCGTTTGCTTTTGCTACTGCTATTTGACACTGGTCACTGCTTCTAAGTTTGTAGTTTACAAGGATTCCCAGGTATTTCTCTGGTAACTAGTCCCCTAACATTATACCCCTAAGTTCATAAGTAGCATTGGGATTTTTTCTTCCCAAATGCATGACTTTACACTTTCCCACATTAAACTTCATATTCTATTTGGTTGCCCAATCTGCCATTTTACGTTAATCCCTCTGTAGAGAGCAATTATCCTGTTCTGAATTAATTACCTTGCATCTGAAAATATTGATATTTTGCTTTCTATATCAATATCCAAGTCACTTATAAACATGTTAAAAGCGATGGACATAGTACTGAACCCTGAGTTACTCCACTCTCAACTTTAACTGTATTGGAGAACAGTTAATTTACAATCACACACTGTTCACTTTCCTTCAACCCGTTTTCTATCCAATTGCAAAGGTTATCCCCTGGTCCTAATTTCCTTATTTTATACCCAGCCTTCTGTGTGTCACTGCATCAAATGCCTTTGCAAAATCTAGATATACTACATCTATTGCTTTACCATTATCTAGATTGTGACTTACGTTTTGATAAAAGCTCAAAAGATTAGTTTGGCAAAATTTATTCCTCATAAAACTATGTTGATTCCTGCTAATAATATTATTTTCTGCATTGTAACCCTGATTATAATCCCTTATTATCCCTTCTAGCATTTCACCATCACTCTCCCACCTACATCCCCATCACAACCTCACTGTTCACACAGTGACTTTTTACTCCCAAATAGACCTGCTACTTGTCTGTACCACTGCACTGAAATCACTTCTATCTTGTACCCACTGACTGTCAGTTCATGTGGCAGGAGGCACGTATACCTCATAGCACTTACTCCTTCTGTATGCCACTTGCCTTCCTCTAGACTTGAACCAAAAAAAGTTTAGAGAAGAAAAGACAAAAAGAAAAGAAATAGTGTGAATACCTATGGGGGTTAATTTTTTACCCTCTTGGTATTCTTAAGACCAGTTCAGTACTTTCAAATCAGTTGTTATCATAATTGTAACAATCCCATTTTTATTGGGGTAGCAACACTCAAACAAATTACTTTATTAATATCAAAAACACATATACATTTATAATATTTGGATCGTCACATACTAATTAGATGTGCAATCCTAAAAACCTCAATTTACAGCTAGGAATGAGGAACCTATTACTTATATAATCCACACTCTGTCCTACAAGATATTTTAATTCCACTATACTGTGGTTTTAGATATAAGACAAGTAATAATTGGTGCATTTAAGCAATTTTGAGCCCATTCCCACGACTTCTATTATTATTATTATTCTTTATTTATATAGCGCCAACTTAATCCGCAGCGCTGTACAATAGGTAATAGACACACAGGGATATTAAATAGTAAATCATATGTGAAGAACAGAAGGATCAGAGGGCCCTGCTCGTGAGAGCTTACAGTCTAGAGGAAGGTAGGTTGGACACAGAAGGTGTAAGTGCTATTGGGTGTAAGTGTCTCCCAACTTCTATTCTATATGATGGCTTCAATCTTTCTATTGGGATAAGCGGTTTGACACTCTATTCCGTAGTTCAAGAGTGTACAAATCTATTTATCGCCCCCTAAAATCTTTTTCATAGGGAGACACTTCTTTACTCTAACTATAGATGTATCGCTCTGGTCTTATATTAAAATCCACACCCGAGCCATTTAGTATTATCTCGTCATTTGTCTCTATTCAAGCTGGTAAACCGCTATTCCTTATACCAGATCAGAGACAAAAAATAAATCTGTAACTAAACTAAACAACGACCGGCACCTAACTATCTGACTTCATATCATCACTGTTGATCTCTATTTGAGCTGATAGGATAAACCTATTATACCAGATCGGAGATCAAGAGTCTGTCTACATAAACTCCTATTAATTTTCTGCCGGTTATTGATACCATGCTACTGTATATTTCCATGTGGATTCAAGAATAGGTTTCAACTCATAAGACTAATCTATAGCCCAACGCGTTTCACCGAATTCACACCGGCTTCATCAGGGGCTGTAAGCTTTCATGAGCAGGGCTCTCTGATCCTTTTGTTATTTATACCCTGTCTGTTTAATATCTCTTTATATCTATTCCCTATTATAAAGTGATGTGAAATAAATTTAGTTAGCCACTAAAGGTATCAATAGTAAAACTGTGAATCTGAATTGGGATGGACTAAGTTTTTACCAAGCGTGGTACATGCGTTGTTTTTGTTATAGCTATTTACACCTTTGTAAAGTAAATGAACAGTTGTGACGCACAATGGGATTATATACAAGTCTGGGAAACCTGATGGCTGCTACAGATAAATGTTCCCACCCTTCAGAAACAAAAAAGTCTAGAATTTTATATATATTGAGCTCTTCACAAGAGTCATAGAAAAGATATTAACCCCTTAGTGACAGGCCGCGTGCGCATGTGGACGTCACTTAACGCCCAGCTAACATTTTTTTTGTTTTACCAAATGATTCTGGAGTCCCCGAACGACGTGCAGCTGTGCAGGGACCCGGATTTCCGGGTCGTACCTGGTACGTCCATTGTCACTAAGTGACAGTTTTTGCGGGACGTACCAGGTAAGTCCATTGTCCTTAAGGGGTTAATATCCCAATAAACTTTTATTCAACCACTTCATCACCACCGTGTATGGAAAAATATCTCTTTTGTTATTTTCGGATAAATATCAAGGGTAACCACAGTCGAAATGTACATATAACTTATTGTATTTGACAACCCTATACCATAATCTTATATTACAAAATTCCAAAAATTCTTTATTGCCACTGTTGGTGTCCCTTCACTTGATTTCCAAATATACTCCACTCCACAGTAACTCACGAATGTACAATGGTATTAACAATAAACCCTCTGTATTATCTGACTTTAACTTCTACTTAATGTATCCACCTTTGCATGGGATAATTCCAGTCACATATACCATACACTACACTATTAAAATAGCATGGGGATGGAGAGCATAACTCAAGTTATAAACCAAGTATACACTTGTCAATATTAAATTTGTCCACTTAACCCTGGTATCTAGGGTGACTGAGAGGAAGAGATCTAGTAATAATGTTATCTTTCAGGCATCGGAGCAGTCAGATGGTGCGTATATTAGATTGATTGTCAGTCAAAGGCAGAATTCACATAGAGGATTTTCACATGTAACTACACTTAGACAACAGGTATGTGAAGTTAGATGCTGCAAGGAAATTGCACCTAGTTTAAAGGTGTCGGAAGGGATACGCTTCAAGTATTAAGACTCAGGTGTTTACTTATTTACCGAGATTGTGAGTGTATAAGTTGGGTTCATACCCACTCTGTCGAAGAAAATATTTGTGTGTGTATACAAGTGATATTGCTAGTGTCATTACTGGAGTTATAAGAGATATTAAAGATATAACACAATTGCTATGTGAACTCTGCCTATGTTTGACAATCAGTCAAATATACACGCCATCTGACTGCTCTGATGCCTGAAAGATAACATTATTACTAGATCTGTTCCTCTAAGGCACCTTAGGTACCAGGGAGTGGACAATTTTAATACTTACAAGCGTACACTTGATTTATAATTTTCTATTCGTGAGATACTGTAGCGTGTAGTATATCTGGGAATTGAGTGAAGGGACGCCAACAGTGGACCCCCACCACTGAGAGACCTTCAGCGAATTCCAACACCCTGGTTAGGATACATTTCAGGATCGAAGAGTAAACAGATAAATCTGTGGTGACTATCCAGAGGGACTCCAGTACGTTGGAGAACTTGGACTCTTTATATAATATGATATGTTATATAACATAATATAATAAGGGAGATTCTGGAGATTTTATTGACCTATTTTTTTTTATTTTTTATTTTGATCGGACAATTGTTTTTTTATATGATTTTGTACTGATTGCACATATTATCATGTTTTTATTAAATATTATTATGCGTACATTGTGGTAAGGGAGAGTTATTTTTGAGATATTAGGATCCCTTCCTTTTGATTAGGCAATAAATAATTTTTTGAAATTGCCAATATAATATTATGGTGTAGGATTGTCCAGTACAATAAATTATATGTACATCTCGACTGTGGTGACGAAGTGGTTACATAAAATTTTATTGTTATATTAATATCCTCTCTATGAATCTTGTGAAGTGCTCGATATATACAGAATGTCTGTAAAGTAGTTTACAGACAGGAAATACTTATAAGTTCTCATTAATTGGTTTTACCTTACTATTTATAGGGCCACTGGCACACTTTAACTTAGGCCGTACTTCCTGATTGTATCATCACTTCTGCCAGACACTTTACCATGTGAGGTCTCTCTCACGTGGCATGCATTTTTTATAGGGAACGCATCTACTCAAAACTGATGCTTAGTGGCAAATAGTATGTTCTTTTCACACTAAGATAACTGTGTGTTTATTATTAGAAAGTGTTAGTGATCTTAAATTGTTGAATTTTGATACATCAGCCCCTTGTATGCTAGAAAGGTCTCCAATGCATTGCTTTAAAATATACTGGAGGCCTCTCTAGCATCCAAGGAGTAAAGTTAAAGCAATTCACAGAGTTTAGATTAATAGGGATAGTAATGTTTGCATATGGAGTTAATGTTGATTATACATTATACTTTTTTATAAGGAACTGTACCTTTCTAAGAATCCATAACATTGTATTCTTTGTTTTATTTCATTTTAAGGTATCCCCTTCTGCCCCTTTTCCATACCTCATGCTGACTTCCCTCAGAGCAGAAAGCCAATTAAGACGGATCGCGATGAGGGACAATCTTGTGTCAGCATAAGGAAAAACCTTTATCAAGGGTGGCAGGGTTTTCCTTATACTGATAAACACAATATTATCTCTCATTGTGATCTTTCTGATCAAGTGACCTGCTTACAGATCTGAGGGAAGGCAGCGTGATGTAGGGAAAAGGGGAGCGAGAGGGACACTTTAAAATAAAAGGAAGGTTACAACAGTGTGGACGCTTAGAAAGGTACAATTTGTTATAACAAAAGTATAATGAATAGTCAACCATGCAAACATTACTTTAAATACCAGATTGCATGCTGCACATTGCTGAACAATGCTTTGCACATCCTGTGGCACTGAAAGTGTTAAGAAACCCTCCAAGTGAACTTTATGCCTAAGGAAAATGATTAGACATCCATCTGATTGCTGCGGCCTAATTTAAATCAATATAGGCCCTCCGGTCTGTAAAGAGGGTTAAGCCATCCCCTGCATAATTCACACTCCTTCTGACACCTGAAATGCTATCAAAATGCAAACTGAAAACCTGAGAGTCCTCCATGAATGGAAAGGCTGAAGAATGGCGAGGGAAGATATAATCGTATGCTTTTCGTACACAATAAATGCATGGGAACACTCTCACTTTCTGCTTACCCATGCAGAATGTTTTAATTACAATGGTCTTGTGGAAAACTGCCACTTCCATGCATATAAAATTGATTGAAAAATATTTTGATTTGTTGATAAAAAATAGAAGCAATAAAAAGAAATCCTACACAAGCACAAAGACAATTAGTGATGCTGATGTCACATAGTACCCATGACTGGGGTGTAATAATAAAAAAAGAAACATAAAAAAATAACAGCAACACATTAGTCTATAAAAATAAGTACCTCATAAAAAGACAATACTGTAATCTGTATCAACAGAAATAAAAAAGCTTTATTAAGACAGAGAACAAAAGAACGCACAAAAAACAATTATAAACAAGAAAGTCGGACTGCACCCTAGGCATGCTATAGATCACTGCAGTGACTAATGCAGGAGGAAACAATTGCAATGCTGTAAAGTGTAAAAATGTTACAAAGTACAGAAAGGCACATGTACAAAATGGGTGCAGCTCCTTCTTAAGGGTCAGGAGATGTTTTTAGGAGACTGATTGAATAATTTAAGTGCCAGAGGGGTTTCCTGCTTTGCATTGCATTGCACAACCCTCTGCTGTACAAAGGGATTCAAGAAAACAGCTGCATCAAAGGGGAAAAGACTATCATTGATTTAAAGTAAAATTGAAAATTAGAGGTCTCAATGTGTTCCTCCTGGTAAAACATTTTCCAAATACAATTAAAAAAAATATGTATGACTGAAAGAAGGGAGAGGGGTGATTTGATAGAAACTTGTTTTAATACCTGTATTTATGTATGCATGTATGTATGTATGTATATCTTTATTTATATGGTGCCACACAGTACACACAGTGCCTCACAACATTAGTACATTACAATAAATGGGGATAAAATAAGATATTTACTAAACAGTTCAGAAGGCAAGCATTTTTCAAAACAGAGGAATACCAGAAAAAAAGGTCCTGATATAAAGGAAATGTGCTCAGTTACAACTTTACAGAAATTATGATAGACTCATGGAACAGACTCCCAGCTGAGGTTGTAAGGACAAAAATTGTTAGAAAATTCAAAAAAGCCTAAGATGTGTGTAAGACTGCGCATTTTATTAGATAGGGAAAAGGGCAGACTGAATAGGCCAGATGATTCTTATATGGCAACAAAATCTGTTTCTATGTTAACATAATTACATAAGTGTATGTTCATCATATAATAATCAGGTGTATTTATGTTTACATTGCATATGTAGATGAATTAATTCACTGATCCACATGCCAGATCTGAACTTGCAATAGATAGCAACAATCCAACCTGTCAATAAGATAAGCCATGGAAGAAAAAACACTCAAATTTTGCTGAACTTTGTGATAATTTCCAGATAATAAAATACCATTGTCCAGTTATAGGCTACATCCAGATTGCTGTATGAAAGACAACTACCTAGATATGTTATCTCATTTGCATGTGTAGTTCCCCTTTAATGCATAATTCTCTTAACATTTTACCTACATGAAAGTTATAAAAGATAACAAGCATTGAAATCATACGATAACCTGTCAAGCAAAGTTAGAATTTTTCCTGAATTAATTTTGCAAACATACAAACTTTTTCAGCACTGACTTTGAATTGTTAGTCAAAACAATGTTAAATACATAATTCTAGATAAATGACAAGTTCACTTCCCCCTCTCCCACTAAATGAGAAGTCATAGCCTTATTTTTGTCTGACAAGTTATGTTGATTAAACGCTGTGCTTTCTGAGGGGATGGGTGGCATCACAGGTATGGGGAAAACACACTAAGCTAGTAGGGTTATTTCCATTGCCATTAAAAATGATTCTCTAATTTCTATATAGAACCTCCTTGTACATGAATTGCTATTAATAGGCTGTAATGAGAAAGAAGTTATCACTGAAAAGTAGTGCAGATAAATAAATGATAACTAAGTTTCTTATTGTTGCTACTAATGATCCGTTTAGTGGGTCTCTTACTTACAGATATTGCAATGTTATTTTGGATGCTGAGGTAATGAAAGAGTGGCTCAGCTAATATAAGAATCAAAATATTCTTCCATATTTCATAACCAGTTAATAACAAATAGGGGTGGGGGAAAAGTGTTAAAAATTTCCTGCATGACTTTTCGAGAAAACTTGACAATTTTTTGCTTTTTCTCGCAAAAAAATATTGCCTTTCCGCCTGTGCAAAAATGTCCTCCTTTTCACCTATTTTAACACATTTTTTGCCTATATTTCCTATAGCTACTACATTTCCCACTGTAATATTACGTCTTCTGAGGGCTGAAGTTTAGAAATAAGTGTCTGAAAGTCAAACCTGTGAGTCCTACAGCAAAATATGCCTTGAAAAATGTGTTAGCATGCAGAGTGCATTTTTCCTTTGCTCACAACTCTAACTTTCTGCTTAAGTGACACTGACACGTATTCATGATGATATAAAGTCATAAAAAAAATAAAGTACAGCTTACAATGTGGCAGATGGTTGTGGATGTGGTGGGGGACTGGCATGGTGTGATTTGTGTATGTATATTTTTTTTACCATTGTCATATGCTATCCTCCTTCTCAGGTTATTGACACACATTACTTATCGGTCATAGCAGTGGTCCCAAGTGGGCTAGATGGTGGCAACCCTTCTTTAGATCCCTCCTTCACGTCATTATCTGTGCTGCTGTTAATATATTTGTCCTGGCTTTGTCTGTCATGTGTGATTTCTGCTACCTGATACTCATATGGTATGAGATGTTAATTCATTTTTAAGAATATTAGTCTCCCAACATTGCTGCTTGATAACCTTGTCCTGCTGTCATTGACAATATAACCAGCCGCACTGAAAACCCTCTCAGAATCAATGCTTGCTGGAAGACAACTAAGGGTTTCCACTGCAGTACGTGTCAATGCTGGCCACACACACACACTGCTTTGTTTGCCAGTATTCCATGGAGTCATTGTTTCTGCCAAACATGCAGTGGGACCACTTCTAGGAGCTACACTGTGTTCCTGTGTGTCAGTTACAAATCCATACTAAGGGAGAAAGTCACAAAGAGATGTGCCGCCACCACCACCACCACTACTGCCAATGCTGGGTTTTTTGCCACCCCTGCTGAGACTCAAGATGAATTGTCCTGTGTTCTGAATGGGATATTCTGGTTAATGATGTAGATGCTTCTGCTGGTTGAAATGCTTTGCTGTATTCCTTTTCACTTTACTGCCTAGATGTTTGCTGTGCCGTCACTTTCTCCCTCTCATCCTCCACAATACAGCCCTCCACTTGATCAATAAGCATGTCTCGATATTCCTTGACAGAATCCGATCCCTCAGAGTTGCTCCTGATCGCCATGACTCTTTGTTGTGACAAACTGCTGATGGCCCTTTGGCAGAAATTTTGTGTTTAAAGCAGGGGTCCAGCAAAGTGTCAAGAATGTATTCCTCATTGCTTTTAATGGACACCATGCGTGGATCTTGTTCAAAGCATACTAACATGTCCTTTACCAGCTGGTGCATGTCTGTGTTGTCATTATGGTAAACTTCCTCAGCCATGTTCCTCATTTCATTCTGCAATAAAAATATCAGTGGTAGAATTTCACTAATTCTTGCCCCAGTGCAACTCACAGCATGGTTGCCTTCTTACAGGTTTCAGCAGCTCACATACATTAGTTGCCATTGGCCTGGTGCCAAAGAGGCTCCCTCCGAAGCCTTCCAGTTTTGCATGGTGTACTCGCTAATGGCCTTATGCTGCTTATACAAATGATCTAACATGTATATGGTGAAATTCCACCTGGTAGGGACCTCCATTTTCAGCTGGTGATGGGGCAGGTTGTTACGCTCTAGTATAGAATATAGAGCATTGCATGCACTGTAGGAGCGACTAAAATGGGCACAGATTTTGCAGGCAATGGTAAGCATCTCTTTGAGGGTTTTGGATTCTGCCAGGTATCTTGTCATAACTAAATTTAGCATATGGGCAAAGCAGGGCACATGCACCATACCACCTATTCCCAAAGCAGCGATAATGTTGGAGCCTTTATCAATCAGACCTGTAGTTGTGCTTCCGGTGGGATCTGGTGCCTAGGTGTGAGCCTGCTTTCCCCCTGCTCACAGGCTTTTTGCACAGACAATGGATAGCAACATGCTTAGACTGAGGATCATGAGTGAAATGAGGGTTTCATGATGTGGTGCTGCTGCTACTACTACTCCTGGGGCTAGATGTTGATGCAATTCTACTGCCACTACTACTAGGTGTCAAAGGTGCAGCACTTACAGAAGCAGCAGTATAGGGACTCATCATATATGACATTGTGGATGTTACTAACCTCTGTTGCTGTTGCTGGGTACACAAAACAGGTGTGTGTGGCTGAGTTTGACTTGGACTTTGAAGAGGTGATGATGCTGATGATGACTGAGGGTGACTGTGTGCTTTTTGACATCTGTGCTTGTCCAGGGTCAGACATTCCAATGGCTTTCTCAAACAGTTTATAGACAGGCAGAGTGGTGGAAGATTCAGCCTTTGACTTTCTGCTAACCTTATAGCCCTGTCCTCATCCTCTCTCTCAACTTCCTCTGTATCTGAACAAGAAAAGGATGCTGGAGGGATATATTCTACATCTGCATCATCATCATTCATCATTAGGTCATCCTCAGCAGCATCAGCATCATCTGACAATTCTTACCCACTACTACCCTTATATTCCTCTAAGCTTTTGGAGGTCTCAAACAATTTATTTTTACTTTTACTGTAACAATGTTCCCTACTACTTTGAGGATGGGTGTTTTGGTGCTTGTTTGCTACACCTTCTTCTATTATGCTGTTGCCAGCATCATCAACACTTGAATGTGACTTGTTGTCATCTTTGTTCTTCTTATATGGTTCTTTATTTTTACTGGCACTGGTGGTGCTTGAATTAGTTTTGCTGGGGCCTTGACAAACTGCATCCTTCCTTGGAGTAGAGGGATCATCATCATTGATTGCACAGTCTGCAGCAAACATTGCTGCAGTCAGTTTTTGAACTACTACTTTACTTTCACATCCCTGCACTGCTCCACCCCTCCCCCTTCCCCTTGTGCTTTTGCTGGCCATTACGCAACTACACTATTTTTTTTACTGTACGGTACACAACACAACTGATGGAGCTGTATGATGCCTCCCCTAAGCCCAGTCATCTGTCTGTCACTATCACCTAATATATTTAGTTCTTTATTCTTTTTTTATTTATTTATTTTTTTAATTATTTTTTTATTTTTTATTTATTTTTTTTTTTTAAGTTGTCCACCCTCTTGTCTTGTCACGGTCTGTCAAAAAAAAAAATTATAACTGAAAAACAAAATCAACCATGCCTTTACCCAGACTTCCTCACCCAGCACAGAGACAATAACAGCAAGATCAGCAAGCAAATAGGTCCATAGCTGCCTGTGTCTTGCCAGTCAGTCACAAGGAATTTTGGAGTATTTGAGGGTCAACCTCCTTTATCCCATCTTCTCCCCAGAATGTCTCACTGACTCTCCTAGCAGATCAAGGGCTAGATACTATTGCAGGTGCTAAATGTTAACATCCGTTTTAACAAACATTTTCCTGTTGAAGTCTATGGTGAAAACTGGAGATAAAAGCAGTGCTAAAATTAGCACCTGTAATAGAATCCAGCCTCAAATGTCCTACATAAAAGATTCCCTAAACTATACTTCAATTCCCCTCTCTGTCTTCTCTGGCTCAAAAACGTAGTACTCTCTTCTCTCACAAACACAAAATGGCATACTGTCAGAGCCTGACAGATTTTTATATGACTGTAGGACACTTTTGTGTTGTGGAGAAATATTTTTCTTCCCATAGATTTCAAGGGGCGAAAAATGCAGGAAAAAGAGGAAAAATGGCACTTTTCAAGGGAAATTATTCTCCAAGTGGAAAGTTCCATTATTTGCAGATATCAGTTTGAGGCGGAAATTTTCGCCCATCCCTAATAATAAACACAAATGCAAAAGTTGAGCAATCTTGGACAAACCAACAGCATCATGGTGGACAATAGCGCAGATGATTCACCAACAGAGCTCCAAGGGTGGAATGCAAGAAATGTGTGCAATCACTATTTTAAGTGTACTTTTGATGGCAAAATGATTAGCACCAAATGTTACTGAATTGTGCATGTTTTTTATCAATTAGCTGTTTGCTCATTTTTTTTTAGAAAATGTGCTTCAAAAAGTGGATGTGGCTAAAATGTACAGTGTTTTCTGAGAGGATAAGAGATTAGCACACATTTTCATACGTCTAGCTAACTTTGCTGTTAATTTAGGAGCATTCGCTAACTTTGCCGTTAATTTAGGAGCATGTGCTATTCAGTATAATAGGTTTCTTACATCAAAACATAAGACGTCACAAATAGGACACACATTTATGGCTTTTATAAAATAGTGAATGCTCCACTTTCTTGCATTCTGCCCGTGTCTTATGCAATGATGACACTTAGAGACAGTAGGAGGAAAAGTCAATGAGGTTAATGTACTAAGAGAAACTGAAGACATTTTGGGGAAAATTAAAGTGGATGTGTCACTTAGGCACAACATCCCATAAATAGTTAGGTGACACATCCAATAGCATAAAAATGTTACTTATTTTTTATTTTAAGCTTCCGTTTCTTTTAAATTTAACTTATAAAAGTCTGTTCTGCAGCCACTTCCGTATAGACTGCAGCCTGGTACTCTGTCTCTGCTCCCCTCCTTCCTCCAATGATGGAGGCGTCTGTCTGGAAGGTGGAGCAGTCTCATTGGCTAGATATCGATCTCTACCAATGAGACTGCTCCAGCTTACAGCAGAAGCCTCTGTCATCGGAGGAAGGAGGAGAACAGAGGCAGAGCTCGGTAACCGCAAAGAATCTCAGTCTACATGGAAGTGGCTGCAGCACAGACTTTTGTAAGTTAAATTTAAACGAAATGGAAGCTTAAAATAAATAACGTTTTTATGCTGTTGGATGTGTCACCTAACTATTTATGGGATGTTATCCATAGGTGACACATCCACTTTAACTGCACAATGAGGGAAAAATAAAAATTATCATTGATTTTAAAAGGGATTTGTAACTCCCTGGAATGCTGGGAAAGTCTCTAACACATTGCTTCACAAAGCATTAAAAAATCTGTTGAATTCAAGGGAATAAAAAGCCTCTTTATGTCAGACATTATAAGATTTTTTATTTGCCCCTCATGGTGCAATCAATTTTTGACACATTTTCTCCTGTTATTTACATATCAGCCTCATTGTACCCGTAGTTTTAGATGTATATGCAGTCTATATACTACTGTTATCTCTGTCACTGCCCCTTTGCTTGTATATTCAGGATACCCCATGTATGCTCCAGAGGTCAAAGAAATAATTTTTGGTTGACCCCTCCTACCCCTATGATTTATTTCTTTATATTTTATTTTTTTCTTCCATGTAGTAATACAAATACAAGGTATGTATGAAACTGCCTGCTCAGCCCACTTGCTGCGTTTTTTTTCAAACTGCTTATGTATGCTTGCTTTTATGTATACTGACACACATACTGTTCCACCATAAATAATTAATAGAAGCAAGCCCAGAATACCACATCTGATGTATACATAAGAAAAGTATACTTTGATTTCCTCTTCACTTTGTTAACATATGGATTAAACAAGGCACAAAGGAACAGAAGAACCCAAACACCCATATACCCCCAAATTCCCTTGACACATATAGGGTAGAGGCCAAACTAAATCATAGACTTGTGCATGGAAAGAAAAATAATTTTGTCTGAAATATTTGTGCAAAAAATATAAACATGTTTGAGGAAAAAACTTCATTTGTCATCACATTTGGTTAATCAGAATTCCGTTTAAAATTTTCATTGCCAAATGCAATTCTTTCAGCATTATTTTCAGTGGAAAAGGCTCCTGCCACCTTCTCTGTACTGACATTTCAAAAAGATGCATTCAAATAAATTACATAAAACTTGGTCATCCATTCCAAATAATAAAAATACATTTTAAAAATAATGACTTGTATTCTTATTTGGGTTATTTTATTATTTGTCCAGAGTACACAATGAGTGTGCCTAAGCAGCATGCCCACAAGCAAATCCTTCCTCCAAAAAATACAAGTACAAGTGGCTATGTCTAACAGAAAGCCCCTCAAAATGAAATAAACTGTAATCTATGAGAGTAAGAAATGAAGCAGCAGAATCATTGATTTTGTTGGAAGTATGACAGAAAGTAATTGAGAGGACAAGAGTTGGCATTGTGGTACCAGCTCCAGCATTAGACCAATCTGGACATACAAATACAGCAGCATCATGGGCTAGAACAGTTTGTAGAAATAGGAATTACAGGAGTCTATGTCAAGCAGAACCCCCCCCCCCCAAATAACATATACTGTGATCTTGGAGAAGAAGCAGCATTTTTTGTCTTTGTTAGAAGTATGTTATGTGAGTTAGGAGTCGATAGGGCAAAAGGTGGCATTGCAGTACCACCAGCACCAGCATTAGAACAGTCTTGACAGACACATACAGCAGCAGCATGGTATATAGGATAGACAAGTCTATAGAATGAGGAAGTACAGGTGGCTGTGTCTAACAGAAAGCCCACCCAAAATAAAATAAACTACAATCCCTGAGAGGAAGGAAGGAAGCAGCAGCATCTATGACTTTGTTAGAAATATAATATGGGTGATAGAAGGTGATAGAGGAGAGTAGAGTTGGCATTGCAATGCCATCACTGTTAAAGGCAATATTTGACCCATCTAGACAGGCAATACAGCAGCACCATGGGCTACAAAAGTCTGTAGGAAGAGGAAATACAGGAGGTCGTGTCAAGCAGAAATTCCCCCCTAAAAGAAACAAAAATAACATACACTGTGATCCCAGAGAGAGTAAGGAGGGAGAAGCAGTATTTTTTACTTTTTTAGAAATATAATATGGGAGTTAGGCGTTGATAGAGGAAATGAAAATTGGCATTGCGGTACCACCACCACAAGGGCCTGTATTTGATCACTCTGAAGAGACACATAAAGCTGCAGCATGGACTATAAAAGTCTATAGAATGAGGGAGTACAGGTGGCTGTATTTAACAGAAAGCCTCTCTCCAAAATATTATACACTAATCTCTGAGAGGAAGGCACAAATCAGCAGCATAGGTGATTTTATTACAAGCTCATAATGGGCTTCAGGAGGTAATGGAGAAGGTGAGTTTTGTTTGTTTCCTTGATGACAAAGAACTGGATTATGATGAGCCAGATGAGACAGAGGAGGAGGAGGCACACAATCCAGCATAATAAATAATAAATGAATACACCCAGGAATAACAAGCATATTTCCTGGAAACAGCAGTGGAGTCTGGATGTAACAATGTTCCTGTACATTGCCTATTTGTGCGCACAGTTATGCATTAAAGTTTGAACAGTAAATATAGTTGGCCTTCTTTTTAAATTGAATTAATACACCCAGTGATAGCAAGCATATTTGCTGGAACTAGAAGTAGAGTCTGAATGTAACAATGTGCATGCACACAGTGCCTATTTGTGTGTGTTCAGTATTTACACTTAAGTAAATGTAATATTCCTTATTTTTAAATTAAATTAGCACACACTAAGGAATAGGTATAGTTGTTGGAGACAGGAGTGGAGTCTGGATCAAGCATTGCACATGCACAGTACCTGCCTATTTGTGTGCAGGTGTGTTCCTTAAGTTTGAACAGTAAAGTCTGGCTTGCCTGTTTGTATGCATGTTTGAAATACAGTTACATTTGAACATATAATTTTCCTTTTTTTTTAATAATGTTAAAGTGATAGTAATGTTTCAGAATAAAAGCAGCTCCAATTAATCATAGTATTTGGACCATGGAGAGGGTTATTAAATACTGTCAGAGTTCTAGTACAAGAGTAATTGAATGATAAAGTATCACCCTTCCGCCCCTTTTACAGATGTAACACTGCTCACCTTAGAGCAGGAAGACTGTCTGGATGGATCACAGAGAGGGTCAATGTTCAGTGAGCATAAGGAAAAACCTGTCAAGGAGGGCAGGGTTTTCCTTATGCTCACAGTAAGAAGATTGTCCCTAGCTGCAAGCTGTCTGGGCAAGTGACCAGATTCCATATTTGAGGGGATGTGGCTTATACTAGGTAAAAAGGGCAGGAGGGGGATATTTTAACATTCAATTACTCTTGAACTCTGACAGTGTTGAAATAACACTCTCCATGGCCCAAATACTATGAAGATTAATTGAAGCTGTTGTTTTTGTGAAACATTACTATCCCTTTAACAACAGTCAAGAATAATAGGCATAGGTGCTGGAATTGTATTATTAGCATTCCTACTTGTCTACCTATTATATTTACAAACTAACCTAGCTATTAATTATATGTTAACCCACCTAATTAATTATTAGCTAACTCAAGCTGTTGCTAGACTAGTAAGTAGTACTATCATCCCTTCAGCACTAAAGGGATAAAAAGAAATATATTGTTTTGTTCCTTCCAGCAGTGCAGGGAGATTATGAAGCCTGAGACACACTGCTTCTCTTCTGGCTGCTATTACAAGTGAGGAAAATGTGCCACATCCAGGTTATAAAAGTCTGAGGGGCCATCCACTTGTAAATCAAGATTGGCCAGAGTTTAAAACAAATCACAAGTAACATAGAAATTCACAGACTGTTGGTGCATCATTCGCTTCTTCTCTGTACCATCCTATACAGTTCCTTCCCACTTTCCCTACTGAAAGGGCATGAACAAGTGAACAATCTATTTCAATGAACCAGTTCAAATGGTCATTCATTATTCTTTTACTTCATTTAACTACCCTTTATTATGTCATTTTAATTAGGGATGTGCAAAACTTTCTCCTCAAACCAAAATCAGCGAATAACGGCACTTCCATCTTGGTGAATCATTTCCATCGAAAAGTGCAGTTTGTCCTCTTTTTTTCTTCTAGCTCATTGCATTGAAAACAATGGAAAGGAAACATTTTGTGAACTCTGTGACTGAAGAAGACTTGATAGACAGCAGACGACACTGAGATTTGTTGAGGAATAAGGCAAGATATCACACTCCATCAGTTGTGTACTGTAGATAGTAAAAACACACACAGCAGTTGAGTAATGTCCCGCAAACGCACAAGGGTCAGGGGAGCAGTGCAGGGATGTGGGAGTAAAGTGGTAGTTCAGAAACTGACTGCAACAATGGTTACTGCAGCATGTGCACTAAATAATGATGATCAATCTCCTTCCAGGGTGGTCAAGGTCTCACCAATCACACCATGCCAGTCCCTACCACCACTACCATACTCATCTGCCACATTGTAGGTTGTATACTAGGTTGTCACTTAACCAGGAAGTTAGTGTTGTGGACAAAGGACAAATGCACTCTGCATGCTAACACATGTTTCAAGGCATATGTTGCTGTAGGACTCACAACTTTGAATTTGAGCTACTTAGTTCTCCATTACAGCCCTCACAAGAAGTATTGCACTGGGAAATGTTGCATCATAAGAAACATAGGAGAAAAATGTGTTGAATAAGAAAAAAATGTGTTAGAATAGGAGAAAAATGTGTTGGAATAGGCAAAACATTTGCTGGTATAGGCGAACATTGGAGAAGAGGAGAAAACTTTTGTGAAAAAAGAGAAAAATCATATGTTTTTGGCAGAAAGTCGGGCAGGAAATGTTTCTTATTTTTTTGCCTACCCCTAGTTTTAATCTGAAAACCACAAATCAAATCCAAAATCTAATTAATAGCTTAGAATATAGGCTAGTGAAGCATATGTAAATACATCCCTATGGCAGGGCTTAAAATTTGAAGTCCTTTGCTACTAGCCAGACCTGAAAAGTTACTCGCCACTGCAAGCCATAACATACCCACCAGGGCTGAATTTCTACTCGCCAGAGCTAAATTTTTACTCGCCACTAGCCTTGGATAGTGGCGAGTGGAAATTTTGAGCCCTGCCTATGGCATATTGTAGAGTGTAATTGGCAGTACACAATAGATAGTGATATTAACCAGCATTCAACAGCTGGTGAGCAACTTGCAGGACTTCAGCTGTTGTTTCATTGTATCTACAGTCATCCTCCGATGATCAATGTCTAGTAGACGATGATTGGAGCTGTAGTCCAACAACAAATTAAGTTTTCTGGAGCCATTGCCCTGATAGTTCTTCCTTTCTTACTGTCTCTGATACACCCTTAGGGTCATATTCAGGAAGATAAAGAGGAGCAGTTCTTGGTCAAGCCAACTGCAATAGGGAAATGATCAAGAAAAAACATTATTTAATGGGGCCTTAAAGGGATACAAATGTTTCATAATTAAAACATCTTCAACTAATCTTCACAGTATTTGGGCCATGGAGAGTGTTATTTCAGTACTTTCAGAGTTGTAGTTCAAGAGTAACTGAATGATAAAGTATTCCTCTCCTGCCCCATTTACTGATGTAGTAACAGGGTGGTCTCCAAGTGGATTGCAGAGAGGGACAATCTTCAATGAACATAAGGGGAAAACCCAAAAAACCTGTCAATGGGGGCAGGGCTTTCATTGTCCTCACAGTAAGAAGAGTGGCCCTTGCTGTGAATTGTCCGGTTCCTGGATCAGATTTTGCATCTGAGGGGAGGCGGCTTTCACTAGGTAAAAGGGGAGGGAGATACTTTATCATTCAATTACTCTTGAAATACAACTTTGTCAGTATTGAAATAACACTCACCATGGCCTAAATACTATGAAGATTAATTGCAACTGCTGTTTTTGTGAAACATTACTATTCCTTTAAAATGATTGAATGCTAGAGAGATCTCCAATGCCTTGTGGAGCAATTTGTTTACAAGCTTTCTAGATTCTGGTTATTAACTCTTTGAGTTGTAGAGATGTACACGGCACATTGCTCTGCAATGCATTGAGCACCTATCTGGCATTCAAAGGGTTAAAAGGACCATAAATTACTCTGGTGATTTTGAAAGAGCTTTCAAAATTGCTTATATGTTGTATTAGCAATTTTAGCCAACTAGTTCTTATGTTATTTATATTTATGTATTATGCTACTTAAAGGGATAGTAATACTTAATTTTCTCAAGATAAGATATTGTATGCATTAAATAAATAATTGAAACCATGTATGTATTTTTCCTATAACTTGCCTAGTTTATGAGTAATCTTGTTGTAAAGTTTACCCTCCTGCCCCTTTTAGGTACATCACCGCTCTAGTTGTCAGACTTAGATTCTGATCTGCGGACTGGATGGCTCGTCTGGAGAGCTGGAATAGGAGTGGATACCAAGGAAATCTTCATGAATACAGCCTACATAGTGTGCATGGTTTGAAACAGTAGACCATCGTCATAAACATTTCCTTGGTATCCACTCCTATTTCGGCCCTCCAAATGCTCTGTCCAGTCCACAGACCAGAATCCAAGTCTGACAGCTAGAGCAATGATGTACCTAAAAGCGGCAGGAGGGGTAAACTTTACAACGAGATTACTCATAAACTAGGCAAGTTATAGGAAAAATACATACATGGTTTCAATTATTTCTTTAATATATACAATATCTTATCTTGAGAAAATTAAATACTACTATCCCATTAAGGCATTCCGTGCAGTTACTTCCTGTCATACCCATACATTACCTCCCCAATCACTGACACTTAACCCTTTCAGTGCAAACCAAGGCAAACCATTTCTGAGCAGTGACAATGAATGAGGGAGGTAATGTAGGTTTAAGATAGGACACACACACATACAATGTACATAATACACATCCCATACACACAATGTACACAAAACACACAATAGAAACAGACACAATGCACACAATGTACACAACACAAACAAATACACACAATTACACACACACGCATTCACAATACATATACATTTACACCATACAAACACACAAAGATATAAACACACACAATGCAAAACGCTATAATCAATACACAAAATGATATATGCAAAACACTATATGCAAACAGCCATAGGCAAAATTATATACTCTACATGCTATACGAAGAGTGCAAAACACAAAACAATGTACGGAAAATGAAAAATGCTATACATCAAAGCTATATGCAAAAGCCAAACACTATACACAATATTCTATACTCAAAACACTATTTGTAAAACATTATACACAATAAGCTATATGCAAAAGGCTATATGCAATATGCAAAATGCAATGTGCAATACACCATACACAAAATGAAATATGTCAAAATCATATTCAATAAGCAAAATGCTATATCTTGTATGCAAAACGCTGTACACTATACTCAAAATGCTACAATACGCTATATGCAAAATTAATTATGAAAAACTGTATATGCTATACGCAAACTGAAATATGCTACATGAAATCCTCTATATGAAATACATTATAAACAATATGCAAAATGCTATAAGAAAAACACTATTTGCAAAATGCAATACACAAAATGCTATACGCAAAACACAAATCAGTACATGAAAAACATGCAAGCTCATGTTCACACACAATATCGTTAACAGACACTTTCACACACTCTCACACACACTCACTGATGTGTAATGCAGTGATTTACAATGCATTGCACAACTTTTTTGGAACTGAAAGAGAGAAGCACTGAAAATTCAACAAGCCATTCATTAAAGCCATTACCTCCTTTCTGCATTCATCTAGATGTCAGGGGAAAGTAGTCCTCCATGTAAATCCACTTTTAATATTTTAACCTTGCTAGTGCCAGACACGTACCTAATGCATTGGGTTGCATAGGACTTTATTATTATTATTATTATTATTTGTTTTATTAACAGCACAGGCAAACCTGTCCCAATATTACTAGTAATTTATTAATGTAAAAAAAGGAAAGGAATAAACTTTTTTAATGAAAACTTATGCTATAGTACTTTTTGTACTGAATAAAACAAGGGTACTCCCACCATATTACCCTACCCATTGCTTATGCTATGCAGAGGCTGGCTCTCTTTTTCTTCTTCATCAATTTAACCCCTCGCACTCATATAAGTACCTTTCGGTATGTCTGTGTGATTTCTCTGTCTTTCTCATTATTTTGGACTATTTTATCCTAGTTTTGGGGGTTGTTTTATGAATGTCTAATCCTACGAAGAAGAGAGCGAAGCTGACGGAAATGCTATAGATGAGACCAGGATCATCCCAATATCACACAATCAAAAACCAACCAGGAAGAATTCAAGGTGGGGTCAGAGTATAGTGACAAGCAACCACTGGGGCAGAGGCTTTGACCATCTCTCAGGAGACCTGGAGGCAATTACAACCAACCTGCACACTGATCAGTGGTAGATAGTCATAAATGTCCCCACCCCACTCCCCATATTAAGCCATGACCATTTCCATTGGATCTGGCTTGTGGGACTTCATGATCAGTTTATAATTCTTGCCATGGTCACAACACAACACAACTAATATACATTCATCTTTCACATATCTCATTCATTATACATGTCTGAGATACTCTGCCACCACCCAGACCACCCTCATGAGTTGCACCAAAATAATGGTGACTTCTATGCATGTGATGACACTGCCTACACCCAGCTATGCACTGCAAGTGTGTGGTTGGTTTCAGGTTTATATACCCAGGAGCAGCAGCCCACACAAGCTACGCTGTAATACATAACTGTGTATGATCATAATGAAGCAATGTGACGTCATGACCATCACATTGCTGTTGCGTTGGTGGCCAAGTCAGCTGGGACTGGGAGGTAGCTATATATTTTAAAATAAATACACAGGACCATTTCAAGGGGGCAGGCTGGTGGGCATGACTGGGCCACTGCCAGGCCCCCAGAAAATTGTGCAACCTAGGTCAGGGCCTATTGATAAATCCGGCATGTGAACAATCACATGTACCAGATCGCCAAGGAAAATTCTGAAACTGACTGCACCGGTCTTGGAGCAGTCAGTTTCAGCCTCCTGGTATGATAATAGCATGATTTCAATGATCTTTTAACTCATGATGTGCCAGGACCATCAGTGGTCCTCAAAGGACCAAACTGGTGATCATCCTGGAACATCCAGGGACATTAAACTGTTAATGAAATAGGATTTTTGTTTTGTTTTTTTTCTTTAGAGGCTAAGGCTAGTATTATTTCTACTTCCTGCACATTCTAGATTAAATACTGTTTGGCTTGCTGCCCTTTGCTCTGGTAATGGATAGGAAAAATATGTTTCATTGAAGTGAGAGGGTGATTTTGCAGTTGTTCTAAACCCAAAGCAAATTTGTTCTAACTGCTTCTGAAGACATTACTGCAGAAGAAATAAGTTGTAGAACAAAGCAAAGAGAATCTGCCCCTGGACACATAATGCTATCACAGCAGGATTATCCCTCCTTGGATGTACTGCACAGAAAGCCATAATGTGCTTTTCTAAAGCCACTTAGCAGATTTCAATATATAATCTGTATCTGAAAAGAAATAACATGTGGTGGGAAGAACAGACTAACTGAACCATAAAAATGCTGACCCAGCAGGATATATGCAGTGTGTCCTTCACATCTGTGTCATGAAGTCAGCCATCTGAGATATATTAAGTAGACAGATGCACGTTCTGATTATCTCTTAGAGCAGTTTTCCATCTGTGTTCTGTGGAACTCTAGAATTCCCTGAAGTAGTACAAAGGGTTCCACTGATCCAGTCTTTTTAGTGGTGGGCAATGGAGCAACAGTGGGGGTGGAAAACAGTGAAGTGGGTGTACTAAAGGAAAGTGGAGCATTTCTGGAACATATCAACTGCACCATACGGGATAAATACAGTTTTCTATTGATTTGAATGGGGCTTTTAGCCCTTTGAATGCTAGAGAAGCCTCCAGTGCATTGCTTCACAATTCAATCATTCAAAGGGTTAAAAGCCCAATCTAAAGGAATAGAAAGATTGTACATTTTATTTGATCTCTCTGCTGCAGTTGCTCTAGGTTTGTTCCACTTTAACTCAGAACATCATCTTCAGAGTATGTGAGGTTCTGACACTACCAGCAGATGTGTGAAAGAGTATGGTAATTGTAGAAGCAGAAGAAGGGTTTGTTTTTTTTTCCTTCACAGTAAGGTCTGTTAAACTGTGACATTCTTTGCAATAGGATGTCGTGACAGCAGATACAATGGATACAGTTAAGACAAAATGAGATACCTTTTGCAACAGAGGCACATACACATTATACTATTTGTTAGTTTACTTACCAGAGCTGTCTGTTTAATCTACCAACACCCATCTTGGAGTCTGAAAGGAGCATGTAGTTCTCATTTTCTGAGATATACTGTGGCAAAGGTTGAACTTGATAAACTTTTGTTTGTTTTCAACCTAATTTACTATGTAATATGACTATATAATTGAGGCCTTTAACCCTTTGAATGCTAGGAAGTTATTCAGAGCACTGTGATAAGACATATTTAGCATTTAGTGGGTCAGTGTACCAATGAAATCAATGGGAATTTTGTATATTTTTATTGTTTCTCCATAGGTGCAGTTGATTTTCCCCAGAATTGTTCAATATCATCTTAGTACATCAAAGGGTTGGATTTACTTCTCAGGTGGACCTAGACATGGTACTCAAGTTACACTTTACGCCTCCATAGCTACAACCCTTCTCCTCATTTGACCCCTTACACAATCCCGTTCATTGTTCCCTGGCCCAGAAAATACCCTGAGTCAATAACAAGGGGAAGAGGAATTTCCAACATTTTGTAGATCGCTCAAGCATCAAATGGGTTAAATAGTAGTCTGTAAAGTGGTATACAACCTGGAGCAGAGACACTAACATTTTTTGGCCACATACATAATTCAGAATGTGGGAGTGGCCATTACAGCTGAGGCAAACCTCACAATATGAAACTCTAAGCAGTTGCCTACTCTGCCTAATGGAAAATCCTTCCCTGTAAATCAGCTTCTTTGTGTTTTCATCCTGCTAAATTAAGTACTGCATGTTACCCACAATTATGACCTTATTTCCACAACATCTATGCTCTTCCTGTCACTCCTTTATCTTCTACATGTCACCAACCCAACTATCTGTTTCCTAGTTGTCTCCATCTCCCAGAGATCAGTCAAACCAAACAGGCAATTAGAGACTTCTGCTCAAGCCATGATTCATGAGATTCATATATTTTGCTAAAAAATGGCCCCGTTCACTAAGACAGCCAGTTCAATCCTTCCCCAAAGACACAGAACAGTTGTTTGATTGAGTAAACCCTTTTCCATTGTCTTTGCCTATAGCATTCACTGCAGTCTTGTCAATTTCACTCGAGTGACAAATTACATCTACTTATTTCCGACATTGCCTGGGATGTGATTGCAGAAAACATTTAACTTTATTCTTGTGCCCTTAAAATCAAGCAGACAACAAGCAAGGAGGCTTAATTTGTTGATTTCTTTCACCATTTTTTTTAATAGATCTGAAAGGTTTTTAAACTCTCCAATGATTTTGAGCTGTCACTGACTATGGATGGAGATGTGATAGGAGAAACAAAAGGATGCATTATTCCTAATGGAGAATTACACTGACAGCTCTGAAGTGAGATAAATACACTCATTTATACAATATATCTCAAAAATACTGTGTGTGGCACAATCAGCAGAATTTCAGGTGGCTACTCACCATTTGTGTTCTGGAGGGGCAGTCCATTCAGTTGGACCTTTGGCACACATTTATCATAAAAAAAATATTAAAGCAAACCAATTGAATCATAGTCATCTCAACTGACTTTTTATCTGAAAAAAGTTGTTGCAGTCGATGCATTCTACAAGTCATGTTCAATAATCTAAAGAGATGTAATTCAGAAGCAATTCAATTGCAACATGAGGGACATCTAATCAGTCAACAAATACCATTGATTTAAATTGGGTTGTTATCCCTTGAAAGCTACAAAGTTTTCAGTGATTTTCATTCAAGATATTTTAGCCTTATTTAAAATCATAGAGACTTTTCATTTGTCTCATATGGTGTTGCTTGGCTCGGCAGTTCCAGAATTATATTTAGCTTGTTGAACAGGTCCTTACATTTTTTACACCATTCCTCTTGTTCAATATATGCCTTTTGTCAACTAGACAGAAGTGAACTGCACTTTTGTAGAAACAAGGGTAAGCTCAAGCTAGTTTATCAGTAGTGTTCAAATAGTTACATATAGATGTAGTCAGAAGATGAGCAACAACTATACCATGCCTACACATACAAAAAAATAAACAAAAAAGTCTATGCATCAACCAAAATTGGCAAATATTGGCAACTCCCACTTGGTGAATAATTTTCAGCTAAAATGTTTTTTTTCGCCTAGCTCTCTACATTGAAATCAACATCGAATATACACACAACACTTAGCAAATGTTATTTTATTTCCCATAGGCATAGTATAAAAGGGGTCTGAGGTTGCCTATGTTGGTGGAGAGTGGGGAAAGAATCAGTTGAACAGGGAATGTTTTTGGTGGGGGCGTTTACTGGGATTGGGGTACAGTTAATAAAAAAATAAAAAATAAATACAATAAAAAAGCCCCATAAGACACGGTATACATTTTTTGCGAGGTGGGGTTTGTTGTCTGGTATTTGGGGGGCAGTTCATAAAAAAAATATACAATTCAAAATAAAATAAATTGATATGTAAAATGACAGATACAGGGAGCCCCTGACATAAGTGGCAACTGGGGCAGACTGATACTTGAAGAGAAATAGTATTTTGTAGAGGATGATTTGTAGGATTTAGACTAGTTGTTAGAAGCCCAAGCCCTGAGGAAACATTGATTTGTAGGACTTAGACTTAATTGAGGCACAAGCCCTCAGGAAACATTGATTAGTTGGAGGAAATTAGACTTGTGTTAGGCCTTAAGACACATTGATTTGTAGGACTTAGACTTGTTTGGCATAAGCCCTAGAAAACATTGATTTGTAGGACTTAGGCTTGGTAGAAACAAGCCCACAAAAATTGTATATTTTTTTAAAGAAAAAGCCTTGAGAATGCCCTGCTGGCCTAGTGCCAGCAGGTCATGTCATGTTGGTCAGAGCCACTGGCCATTGTCAAATGCCCCAGTGTAATTGTGTAATTTGCAGCTACTCTTCTTGCTAAAGCTGCAGCTGAGTTGTTTAAACAGCTGGATGATTAGGCAGCTCAAAGGGAATGGGATCAACAAGAGCAGTAATATGGGTGATGGATTATGAAGGTTCCACTTGCTACAAATAGCTCCAGTGATGCCCTAAAGGCAGTAGCAGCACCATAACTAGCCCCCACCACTTAAGGTATCTGCAGAGAGAAGAAAAAGTTGGCCAATAATGCGTCTCCACCTGCCCCTTCTCCAAAATCATGTGTGTTTTATTACTAGAATAGAACTGTGCCTCTCATCAGCAACTGCAATGTGCACAGTGTATGTGGTAAATAAATGAAGGACTGGGAACAATGGGCACATCTGCACTCAGATCAAACACCTAGCACAACTCTATCCAAACACCATGATGCTTAGAGTCCACACTGTGAAATCCCCTCACCAGAAACCAATAACTTCTGCTGTCCTTATCCACTCACCACTAAGGACACATGACAACTTACAGACAGTTTAATAATAATGATGAGCCCTCCCTGCCACCATCTTAGTGTATTCTGTTGGATGGAATCTCCTCAGATGCCTCTTTATGCCCTGGTTTTGATTATCCTCAACCACACTTCCAAGTGTGGTCAGTGCACCACATAGTGGGCAATGGATGGACACAAACTGCCACATCCTGACATCTACTGAATGGCTATCAACTGGTGTGGAAGGTAAATATCAATGAAGTGGATAGCCAGTAGATGTAGTTATCATTGAGGAAGAAGGTGATGGCGAGCCAGATGCTTAGCTCGCCATCGAACTTTCAGCATCTGGCTAGGTTTCTCTATTCGTCCTCCTCTTTGATCTCAGCATCACCTCTTGTTGCTTTTGAGAAGAGTCAGGTGGTACAGCAACACCGGTGCCCCATTTCTTTGTTGGGTGTTTGATTTTAACTTGTTTCACATTAATGTTATATTGCCTGTGTTTTGTGTGTGTTATAAGGCCAAAGTGTGTTCCCTCCTTTGCCCTATTCACTGACTTGTCACAAATTGTGCACAGTGCTGTCGCTGATAACTGCAGTGTGCTTGCTCCAAGGGAAAAACAGTCCCACACCCATGACTTCAGGGGGAAGGGGAAAGGTGGTGAAAAATGGCCTATTCTTCTCCTCCAAATTCCCCTTCACTGGCTGGGACAGAGTATTATGTTGATGCTGCTGTTGCTGCTACTGCCTCAGAATCAGCACTGTAACTAGGACCAGGAGTATTGCCACTGGCAAGTGGAACCTGTCCTAGACCTGCATCACTGGACCCCATTCCCACTATGTCCAAGGTGGTCTGTGGCACACTAGCCTGCTCCACAGCATCCTGCTGCCCTTGCAACTCAGCAACAGCAGTTATTAGAGCAGTAGCAAACTCCGCAAATTCCAAAAGCTCACAGCCGGCGGTGGTGATGCCCATTCCCATACCTGTTTCCCCATTCTTTCGCAGCTTGGGCTAAAAAGGCCATCAATGTCTCTTCCAGCCCAGCTTCTCCACCATCATCATCACCACCACCACTAGTCCCTCCTTGCTGCTGCTGCTCTATTACAGACATCTCATCGGTTGAAGGAGGTGATGAGATATAGGACAGAGGGTCCCCTAATGTCACATTTGCCAATTTTTGGTGACCTGAATAAGGCAGACTGGCAGCACTAGCAGCAGACACAGGCAGCTGATCTGTATTTCTGGTGGTGGTGGTATTATTGCTGCTAAACAACAGTTCTGCCTTCTTCAGGATTATTTTCCACCTGGATAATGTTGAGGGGGCTCCCAGGGCCGAGGTAATGTTGTGGGCTCCCTTCACCATTAACATACATATAATGGGTCTTAATGAAATAGTCAGGAAAATTATCACGCAGGTCTCAGGTATATATTCAAACACAAGAGGAAAGAAATATACATTTTGGAATAAGGTCACAAACTGATGTTACAGCTGTGCTCACACCTCACTGTAGAGAGACAAGTTCAGTGCTGAACATTTGCTGAGACATATAAAAAATATATTTTCTTTATTAGACTAATTTTAAAAACATATTCCCACAATTTAAAAACAAACACAGGAACCACGTCAGTTGTATATGTCCTCTGCGTGTTATAAGCACCACATAGAGATTTACAGTAATTTATTGATTATAGCAGTCTGTTAAATATCAGTTTAGTTGTTGATGCCTATGGGTAAGATCAGTGTTAACCCTTTTTATGCCATATCGCTTTTTCAATAAGAGGCTAACTTGTAATCAGTTTCCTACAATGTAATAGCATCTAATATCACTGTTTGTCTACACAACTCACTTGTTAGAATTAACTCGATAAATGGTCATTCTAAAGTGCTATATAATAGTGCAGTGTATATAACATGATTTAACTGAACAATCTCTATAGTAGTAAAAGAGCCTCAAAGTGACAGGCTATAAATGATTGACTATTGTACAGCTGAATTTGATCACTAGTCTTCCGCTTTTGATCTTAAGCATTATTGTTGAAGGTTATATTTAATAATCCATAAGTTTGAACCCATTGCTGCTTTATCAGTAGATGTCTCTTGACTTAATCTTTGTTCAAGGCTATTGTGTAGGGCAATTCCAAACTTAAATAGATGTTTAGTGTATCACTCATTTATTATTTGCAATGCTATCAGTAGACCCATTTATATGTGTCCTGGCTTATTGCTGACAGTTTCACTTGCAATTCAATGCTTATAGTGCTCTTTTACATATACTTATATTTATGTTGAAAATAGTATCATCACTGTGTGGTCTGGCTAGATGTTGCCAATTCCACTACTTATTCAGTGCCAGAGGTTTTTCAAAATGTGTCCATCAGCTATGGGCAGCTGCTGGTATCAGAGCTTACTCACACAATACCTGAATTTCAGAGTTTGCTACATGAAGCCAACCCTTACAGCTAAGCCACATTCTATGCTGAATAGCTATCAATGTAGCTAGTTGTGTTTGTAGGATGCTCTGCATTACTTCCCTACCACTCCCCTAACTCTAGTCCCACCAGCTGCTTCACCATAATTGTTACTACTACTAACACCAACCACATAATATCAGTCCCCGAGTCTTCTTCCTCCCTAGTAATATGATCACCCCCTCCTTCACTCTTAACACTCTGTTCAAGCTTCTGGAACTTCTTATTAGTACTACTAGTGATAGGACTGCTCGGGGATGGCAAGTGTGACTTGGAGTCCCCTGCTATCACACTTGGCATCATCTCCCCTCCCCCACCTTAGAATTACAAGACACATTGGCAGTAAGTTCAGCACTGGCAGCAGGCACAGCACTGGCATCAGGGGAAGCATGTGCAGCAGAGGCAGCACTGGCAGCAGGCTCAGCAATGGCAGCAGGCACATGTAGCTGACCTGTCCTGCTCACTCTACTACCCTATTGTTCCTCTGCCCTTGATAACAATTTCCCCAAGATACCTAGAGGTTATGTAGGCAGACTGGCCAGCATTGGGTCTGGAGAACCAGGTCATTCAGACCCTTTCATATTGGTAGTAGTGGTCACATCCTTCTCCTCAGACTCACTGGATGTATAACGGTGCTTCCAGGTCCTCCTTTTATTGTTAATAAACTTGCTCATAGTGATAGCAATCACTATGAGTCTCTCCTGCCTCAATCTTGCTATTAATTCTCAGCACAGCATCCTAGAACCACTCTCTCTCACTCTGTTCCTGCTTGTATTGTGTTTCACTTCTTAGAAAATGGTGAACATTTTTTGCCAATGGGTGAAAACGGTAAAGATTTTAATAGCTTTTTGTGGATTTCTTCTTGGGAACACGATGAGACCTTTCGACCACCTCTACTTCAAATCCTGACCTTTATCAATAGATCTTGTGACTTAATACAGATAAAAAACAATGAGGTTTAGCTACATGTTTGTGGCCAAAACTATGTTGAGCTTGGATGCCTTGTCAATGTATCTCAGATTAGGCAAGTCCCTATCTGCTTCAAAACTGAAGTGAACATGATGTGGTTGGTTGTTTGCTCCATGTACACAGGTGTTAGTTGTAGTTAGGCCAGGTATAAACACCCCCTGACAAGGATTTTGCTCACAAGAAAGGTAAAGTGGTATCACTGTTCTCTAATTACATTATACTAAATACATGTTCACTTCAGATTTGAGGTCTATAGGGATGGGCCAAATGTGATCTACCTTGACAAGGCAGGAAAGCTTTACATGGTTTTAGCCACAAACATGTAACTAATCCTAACTTTTTTACCTGTACTAAGCCACATATTATTAATTAGTAAAGGTCAGGATCTAATGTACTTTTGCATTTTTGTATAAATTTGAATAGCATTTTTATTATTGAGTAATTATTATTAGTGGGCTTCTGGTAAGTGTTATTCTTCGCCCTTGTGATATCCAGCAGCACATTCTTGAAGTCCATATGGAACTTCTGGAGCTTGTAAAAGGACATGCAGGGTAGAAGACTAGCAAGGGACCTGAGAAATCTGGGGCTAGGTCCTGAGCCAGCAGAGGTGGCCTGGAAGATGTTACAGTTCAGTGAAAGAGAATGTTTAATACTTAGAAGAATAACATACTAAAAATAATGATTACAGGGATAGTAAATGATGCTTAATATTGTTCCCATGAACGGAGATGGGGCTAGTCTCTCTGTAAGCTTGTCTGTCAGTGAATTTTTATATCAAAACCCTGACTATAGTTGAATGTGAGTAGTTTCACTGCTTATTTTATATACATCCTATGTTAACGTACTACACGATTTGGAGCTTTCTTCTTTTTCCTTCTTTTTTTTCCGATATAGTACCACTGAGGAGAGCGTGTGGAATTTGTGGAAAGCAGCCTCATGCTGTATTCTCTTCATGAAGTGTGGTGCTGAGTCTGGAGACAGCTATAATTCTCCAGGAGCTTGGAATGTCTGATCCGGTATAATCCGTTTTCCGACACATATTTTTTATGAGTGTACACCTATAGGGTGAATTGTGATAGTCTGTAAATAGATTTTCTTTTTTTTTTGTCCTTGTTTTGCAGTATCGGTTTATGTGGGACTCGTAAAACAGATGAAGATTTAGTCAAATTAGAAGATTGACACTGGCTGTACTATAAGAAAGATGGAAGAGGTACCAGTTCTTGATTAACAAAAGATTAATTCGTAAAAGTAGGACATATTTCTGAAATAATTGCTTCCTGTGCTATCAAACTAAACAGCCACTTTGTTCTTAAAATCATTCAAATTCATGCCCCTCCAAGTAGTTACAGTGAGGATGAAGTCAAATAACTTGATGATGATTTATTATACCTCTACAAACAGAACAATTACCACTATAAATTCGAAGATTTCAATGCAAAAATTGGTAAGATCCAAAATGGTGAAAAATCAATTGGACCACATGGAATGGGAAAAAGAGGTGACAGAAGCAGCCAAATGATCAAATCTGCAGAAGAACAAAATATGTACAACATGAATTCATTCTGCGGGAAAAAGGCCCAGAGAAAATGGACATGGATAAACTATAATGGTAGTACAAATGAAATCGACTCCGTACTTGCAAATAAAATTATATCCACTGACTGCTCAGTGTTAACATTGAAAGTAACCGTCATCTTGTGAGAGAAAAAAAATCAAAACTGACTGAAGAGAGAAGAAAAGAAAATGATGAAGTCAACAAACATGAAGAAAGACTGTCACCAGCTACTAAAAATTATAAGAATTTGGAGATAGCACTGTCTATTAGCCTCAGTGTGCTGCAAGACTTTCTAGACACAGACATTTCACAGCACAATGATCAAGTTATTGAGCTTATGGTAGATACTGACCATGCCCTTGCACCTACTGAAAAATAAGAAAAACTAATCTGAATATCAAAAGAAAGTTACCATAATGAAAAAGTGAAGAAGAAAAAGGAAGCATTAGAAACAGGGTATAATACATAGAAATGTGCAAGAGCATAAGGAAGTGCATACAAGAAGAAATATGCAAGTTTAATGTTGAGCTCATCGAAAGGACACTGGAAGAAACTGAAGTGCTAAAGCATGCAAAACAAAAGATGGGCACCCATAGGAGCCAAATATTTGCATTAAAACTCGAAGACAGTACAACAGCAAAAACTCAACAACAAATACTAAAATTAGTGGAAGAATTTTGTTCAAATCTTTACAAGGATGAAATACAATAACTGAATGCAATGCCAGAGGCTGAAGCTGAGCAAGAAGTATTGGCAGCTTCAATAAAATCAATGAAAAATTATGTTGGACCCAATAAAGTTACTACTGAAATGTTGAAATCCAGAGGTCAACCCTTATTCAAAGCCCTTGCTAAACTATTAAAAAAATTACTACTACTCTGAAAAGTGCCTGAAACATGAAAAAATACAGATGTCATTCTACTGCACAAGGCAGATCTAAAAAACTACAGACCAATAAGCCTATTGCCAGTAGTCTGCAAGTTTTTCACAAGATACTATGAAGATAGTATCAGGTACTATCAAGAAGAATGGACACAATGACCAACCGAGGAATAGATAGAGTTTACAGCAATATCCTTCAACCAATAAATGAAAGTGCAACCTCATCAATACAGGTCAACAATGATAAAGTCCAGATCAATATAGAAAAAGGGGTCTGACAAGGATACACAATCTTTCTGAAATGATTTTCTGATTTTTAGAATTTTCAACAAACTGAGTTGGAACAAGAATAAACCTAAGATCAAAGGAGACTACCTACATCACTTACGTTTTTCAGAAGATATCATACTCTTTGCCAGTAGTCCTGAAGAACTGAAAGAACACATTGAAGAGCTATGACAGGAAAGTAAACATTTGGGTCTGAAGAATATCAACAAAACACAAGTCATGTTTAACAAATTTGCCATACCAAGGAAAATCACAGTAGAAGAAGTGGACAAGCATGTTTACCTTGGACAGGAAATGCCAACAGATAGAACACCATGATGAAAATTGAGGGTACAATAACACTGGGATGGCAAGTATTTGGAAAACTTAGTAGTACTGTCTTTAAGCCAAGCTTACCACGCTGCCTCAAGCGAAAGGTTTTTGGCCAGTGTGTGTCCTCTAATCCTTTCGTGTGACTGTGAAACATGGACACTGAATAACAAAACCATGCAAAAATTTAAGAAAACACAGAGAAGTATGGAAGAGCAAATTCTAAGCATAAAAAGGAGAAGAGATTGTGTGCATGGATTCATCAGCAAACAAAGGTCCAAGAAGTCATTGAAAGAGTAAAATGCCTGAAATGGAAATGGTCAGGCAACATAGAAAGAAGACCTGATGGTAGACGAACCGAACAAATTTTGGAATGGATTCCACTTGATACTAAATGGCCAAGAAAAAGACCAAAGACAAGATGGGTAGATGAAGTTACCAAATTTGTTGATACACAGGGGCAACAAAAGGCACAGAACCAAAGTTGTTGGAGGCTTCTTGAGGAGACCTTCATCCTGCAGTGGATCGACAATGGCTGAAGATGAGAATGATGATATATATATATATATATATATATATATATATATATATATATATATATATTATATATCATCATCTTCAGCCATTGTCAGTCCACTGCGGGAGGAGGCCTCCTCATCATGCCTCCAACAACTTCTGTCCTGTGCTCTCTTCTGTCACTGTGCACCTACAAAATTGGTAATTTCCGTCTTAGGCAATTCTGTCATAAATTTATTTATTTATTTATTTTGAAAATGTTTTACCAGAAAGAATATATTGAGATTTCTCTTGTTTTCAAATATATCCTGGATAGATTTCAGTAAAGGTTTACATATTTACACAAATTGAGAAACATTGTATATACAGACACACAAGCATACATACACACATACATACTAATATATATATAGTTCCAAACTGTTTTTAGATATAAAGAAGCATTTAATTTTAAGGATTTTGGACTGGGACAAGATCTGATTTTTTCAGGCAAGTTATTCTAAGTTTTTAGCGCTCAGAAGGAGAAAGCAGATCAGCAGTTTTCTTTCTCATATTGTGGTATACACAGTGAGTTGTTAGCAGTGGAGCTGATGTTATAGTTAGTATGGACAGCTGGAGTAAGCATACTGCTCAGGTAGTCCGGAAGATCTCCAGAGAAGTGGTTGTAGACTAAGCAAGAATGGTGAGGGGCGTGTCTAGATTTGAGTGTTAACCAATTTAGATCTTTAAGCATATCACAGAGATGGGTAGTGTAATTATATTGGAGGATAAAGAGGCATAATAAATTATACTGAGTGTCAGGTTTACTAAGATGGAAGCTTATGCTATGTCCCCATAGTCTACGACTGGCTGTAACATCTGTTGTATAATACATTTTCTTACCAGGGGACTTAAACAAGATTTGTTTCTAAACAGAGTACTAATTTTAGGATAATGTTTGCATACTAATTTATAAATTGGGTTAAAGTCATATTCCAAGATATTGGTAAGAGTCCACTGGGGCCAATTTACAATTACACTCCGTTACAGTGGATAGGAGGGTATTGCAGAGATTACATAGCGTGTGCTTTTATCACGGTGCCCGTTCTTTTTCCTGTCAGTCTCTGTGTGTTGCGCTCCCATTGGCTGAGATTGGTTTGACCCGCCCAGTATGGCCTTCTTATACTGGGTCTCTGGCACTTGTCGGGTGCCCTTTCGTGGTGTTCCTGTACCAGTGCTACTGTGTTACTGTTTTGCTGTGTTCCTGTGTACCGACTTGGCCCATCTGACTACTCCGCTTCTGGTTCCTGATCCGTGATTTGACCCGGCCTGGCTGACGTTCCTGCTCTGTGACCTGACCCGGCTTGTCCGATGTTCCTGCTCCGTGATTCGACCCGGCCTGGCTGACGTTCCTGCTCCGTGACCTGACCCAGCTTGTCTGACGTTCCTGCGCTGAGATCCGCCCCAGCTATCCAGTTCCTGCTCACTGTGTCGCCTGAGCGACATTCTGACTTCCGCTTAGTCTGGCCCTGCCAGACTGAGAAGCTCTGTTGCCTCCGTTACTGCTGAGCCTCCCGTTAACTCTTGCAGTGCTATTGTTGCCTCCGTTACTGCTGAGCCTCCTGTTAACTCTTGCAGAGCACTGTTGCCTCCGTTACCACTGAGACTTCCGTTAACTCTTGCAGAGCACTGTTGCCTCCGTTATCACTGAGCCTTCCGTTAATTCCTGCAGAGCTATTGTTGCCTCCGTTACTGCTCCGGCAGTGTGCCCATGGTTGCGTTCCGTTCAGCTCTTGCAGAATACTGTGGCCTACGTTACTGCACCGGTCGTGTGCCATTGGCTCATCTCCATCAGCTCTCGTAGAGTACTGTTGCCTCTGTGACGGCACCAGTCGGGTGCCATTGGCTCAACTTAACTAGCTCTTGAAGAGTACTGTTGCCTCCATTACTGCACCGGTCGGGTGCCCACGGCTCAAGTCCGTTCAGCTCTAGCAGAGTATTGTGGCCTCCATTACTGCTTCTGCAGAGGGTATAAGTCTCAGCACTGCTTTGCAGATCTAGGTGCTTATCTCCATTCTCGCACCACAGTCTCCTGATAGCCGTTAACCATCATATTGGGCATTGCCAAACACACCACATCAGAGACTGATTATATCATTGGACTTTAACCCATGCTGTGCTGAGGTTGCCTTGTTATGCCTGACCGGTGACAGTATCTGTACCATCCTACTCATTGTATACTGGGCCTGTGTGGGCATATGTCTATGACCTATTTTTTCCTGTCTATTCCACTGTGATACGCTATAGCCCACTGAGGGTATTTTTCATTGTGTCTTTTAATAAAACTGTGTTTTATTCTAACCTACTGTGTCTGAGTGTCGTACAAACTGTTACAGCTTTGTACCAAATACCATTGTGACCATTTTGTGTTTACGAACTGTTTGTTCTTTGCTAGCCATCTTCAACTTCAGAGAAATCATGTTGTAATATGGCCTCAAGTTGTGATACGTTTGAGTTTTTATCATAGATGCATAGAAGATGCAAACCATGGGCAGATCATTTATAAAAATAGAAAATAGAAGAGGACCAAGAATAGAGCCTTGGGGAGCCCCACTTGTTACTTTGAGTGGAAGGGAGTTATCAGCAACTGACACATATTACGTTCTGTCTGACAAATAGGATCAGAACCAGCTTAGAGAATTATTACCTAATCCTCAGCTTTGGAGTTTGTGAATTAGAATATCTAGGAAAATTTTTCCAGTGAGTTCACCATTTTCAATGCCAGTTTGGATATCACTGGATACTGTTAGGAGGGCAGTGACTGTTGAGTGATTGGTATGAAAGCCTGATTGAAGGGTGTGAAAAAACTGGTGTGTTGGTATTATATAGTTGCACGTAGACACATTTCTCTAAGATTTTGGATAATGTGGGGAGTAGGGATTTTGGCCTGTAATTTGCTAGTACATTTTTATCCTCACATTTGTGGATAGGCACAACTCTAGCCACTTTCCAGGCTTTGGGCATATACGCAGATGACAAAATGACCAAGACACTGAGCTTTAATAACATTGCTGATAGTTAGTCAGGGGTAGCAGCTGTTTTTCAGTCTCTTTTTTGTTATGTTCAAAATCTGAAGTTCCATATATCTCTGGGTAACCTTAAGCTTTTGTATGGCTTTGTCCATGTTTCACAGCCGTACCTAAGAACTGGGAGGATATATTGGTCAAAAACTTTTCACTTGAGCCTGAGTGGAAAAATTGTCTCAAAAACACTACTACAAAGTTTCCAAAAATGCTTGCCATCCCAATTTTATTAGTCTTTCAGTTTCCAGCATGGTGTTTCCATCTGTGGATATTTCCTATACAAGGTAAACCTACTTGTCCAGTACTTCTAGTTCATGTACATCTATTGTGATTTTCCTTGGTATGGTAAAGTTGTTAAACATGACTTGCCTTTTGTTGCTATTCATCTTCAGACCAAACTTTTGCTTTCCTGTTGTAGTGCTGCCGTGTTGCAGTTTATTGTAACTACTGGTAAAGGTATGATATTATCTTCAAAACATAAGTGATGTAGGTAATCTCCATTGATATGAGACAACTTCTGAAACCTGATTGTTTTATAGGTTGTTCTGCATCAAGTATTGTGTCCATTCTTCTTTATAGCATCTTTGTAAAAACGTTGCATATGACTGGTAATAGGTTCAGCTAGGGCTCTGAACAAGGGTTGTCCTCCAGCTTTCAACCTTTCACTTGTGTCTTTATACACTTCTGCTTATTCTGCCAACATTTCTGGCACAGCTTTGGCCTCTGACACTGGAATCAGTTGCTGTTGTTCTTCATCCTTATTAGTGTTGAGCGAGCGTGCTCGGCCGATGCTCGGATCGGCTCGAGCATCGCTCTGCTCTGCACATGGCGGTACTCGTACGAGTACCGCCATGTGCTCGCCCGACATGCTCGGGTGAAGAGGATCTGTGCCGGAAGAGGCACAGATCCGAAGACGCTCCGCTGGACCACCAGGGAATGGAGGTACGGGGGCATTGCGGAGATGAAGGGGGCATTGCGGAGATGAAGGGGGACATTATGGAAGAGGGGCATAGACTCTATGCCCCTCTTCCACAATGTCCCCCTTCATCTCCGCTATGCCCGTCTTCCACAATGTGCCCCTTCATCTCCGCTATGCCCCTCTTCCACAATGTCCCCCTTCATCTCCTATGCCATAGAGGAGATGAAGGGGGACATTGTGGAAGAGGGGCATAGCGGAGATGAAGGGGGACATTGTGGAAGAGGGGCATAGAGTCTATGCCCCTCTTCCACAATGTCCCCCTTCATCTCCGCTATGCCCCTCTTCCACAATGTCCCCCTTCATCTCCGCTATGGCATAGGAGATGAAGGGGGACATTGTGGAAGAGGGGCATAGCGGAGATGAAGGGGGACATTGACCAGGCACCCTCCGCTCATCAGAGCAGGGGGTGCCTGGTTTAATGCTCGAGTGCTCCCATTCATTTGAATGGGGCTCGGGTGCTCGGCCGAGCACTCGAGCATCAGGGGGTGCTCGGTCAGAGCACCCGAGCACCCGAGCATCGGGGTGCTCGCTCATCTTTAATCCTTATAAAGATTTGAAAACAATTCCTCCACTCATTTAGTATTTGTTGTTAAGTTTTTGCTGCTGTTGCTCTAAACCCTTAATGATGGTGGTTCAGTGGAGCGATTTGATCTAACTTTGTGAGCTGTTACATGTGACTGATCATGTGTTGTGGCTCACCAAACAAAGGTCTTATACTGACCGGTCTTGGAGCGATCACTTTCAGTATCCAGTAATGGTCACGGTGTTCTCATAAGAGAGCTGTGAGCAACAAACCAATGACATGCCGGGTCCTTAAGTCAAATTCACAGATGACAGTCCTAGCATGGCATTGAGGGTTAATGAAAACTCTTGGCTCCTATGTGTGGTTATCTTTTATTTTGTTTTCTTTAGCCCTTGATTTTATTCCAGTGTCCTTTTGATGTTCACAACATTGAACTTGAACATTTCTTATTTTATGTGCTTCCTAAGATCTACCTTGATTATAATACTGCCATTTGCTTCATTTCTCTTCATTTTTATCATCATGGCAATCTTTTAATATCCTGCCTGTTTTTTTCTGTTTCATAGTAGGTTCAAGGGAGTGAGCAGTGTCTCTCAATAACTTTTTGCTGAGGATGACCTAACTGATGACTGGTGATGATGATGATTATGATGATGTAGATCTAAATGATCTCCCTTCATCATTCCCCTCTTGTTCAGATTCAGATGAAGTTGAGAGTGTGGAAAATGATAGTATGGCCAGAAATTTAGATGAAAGTCAAAGGCTCAGTCTTCCACCACTGAAGAGGAGCACTGTGCCTGTCTATAAACTGTAAGAGAAAACAATTGGAAGGTTTGACACTGGACAATCTAATATGCCTAAAAATATACAGTCATCCTGTTGATCATCATCATCATTTCCAAGTCCAAGCCCCAGTCAGTCACATAGTTAGCAGCAGCTAATAATGAGTACCTCTGCTGCTTCTGGATGTGCTGCACCTTTGACACCTAGTAGTAGTAGTAGTAGTAGCAGCAGCATAATTACATCAACATCTAGCTCCAGTAGTAGTAGCAGCCCCTCAGGAACCCTGCAGTCCATTAACTCCACAGTATGGAGATAATTCACTCAGGATACAAAAGCTAAGCATGTTGTTATCTGTTGTCTATGCAAAATGATGTGAGCATCTCGTCAATGAGATCCCACCTGGAGCACAACCTTAGGCCTGAGGGGGGGACACATCATGAATAGGTGCCACTATTAGCAGCAGCAGAAGCCCTCCAAAAACTTCCAGGGACTCTGGGATAGATAAGAGAAGTAGTGATGTTATTGAGGTATCGGAGAGTGTGCCACTGCCTACAGTTAGTTCATTCTAAATAACACATATGGCTCCTGCTGCAGAGGAGTATGAGGACTCCGAGCTTTTATAGGAGATGACAAGAGTGTCTCCACAAGTGATGGTGTTAAAGCAATAACGTTACACAGTTCTTCTACTATTTACTGCCATCCCACATTTACTAAGTTCTTAGAAAGAAGTCAAAACCTGCACATGAAATAGTAAACTTGCCAAAATGTTGGCGGTTAACATGCTGCCCTTTTCTTTAGTTGAAAACAGAGGTTTTAAAGAACTGACGTCTTGTGTTGCAGTTATTTTTCAAGGATGGTTGAGTCAATGTTACATATGCATGAAGTTAGTATTGTGGGCAAAGGACAAAGACACTCAGCCTGCTAACAACCTTTTGTTGTAGAACTCACAACTTTGAATTCCAGATATTTATTTCTCCATTTCAGCCCTCAGAAGAAGTAATATGGTGGTAGAAAATTTTACGTTCATAGGAAACATAGGTGAAAAATGATTGGAAGTGGCAAAAAAGGAGAAAACTTTTGCAGTGAGAAAAGAGAAAACTTTCCCAAAAAGAGTAAAAACATTTTTGGTTTTTCGGGAAGTGTCATGCAGGAAATTTTTCTGCCTTTTTGCCCACTCCTACTGAATATGTCCCAGTTGTTGTTACTCACTTCTTGTACTAATTCATCTAGATATGACCTCGTACTCATAGATTGAATGTTATGTTTTCCAAGTCTAAAGGCAACCTGATTCTTGGCACACACTGCCATGGAGCTGGTCTTCCTGTTGCCATAGGTAGTAACTCACAAGCCTCCGAGGAATGAGGGTCATTTATTTTGTTGAGAAGCCATGTTGAGGGTGGACCATAATTTGCCATGCTGGTCCAGTGTGGGTTGGCAGTTTTTCAGTCTATTTAGCTGGTGTCTTAGCTTTGATCTGTCCACCATGAGTAGCCCTGCTAGGAGTTTAATCTCCCAGTGGCATAGTTCTCAGGTTCATTGACACGCAGAAGATAAGACATTGGTCACTGGGAATTATATATATTTTTTACTTATCAGTTGGTGCTTTCGTTCGCATGGCAAGGTTTTCTCTTTTAAAGCCAGTTTGCTTTTGACTTGAAAAGGGCAGCATTGCTCTCAAAAGCTTCTCTATATAATTCAATGTCATTTCAATAAAAAAAAGTGAAATTACATACTGTGATGCTCATTCATTTGGTTTGGACTAACATGGCTAACCTAAATTAAATATATATATATATATATATATATATATATATATATATATATATATATTTATATATATATATATATATAAGTATTACTGTATCTTTAACTTTAAGTTCCAGTAGGGCATGCAATGCATTGTAAAGCAATGTGCTGCATATTAAAGTTAAAAAGTGGGTGACCATATATACAGAGATTGTATATTACAGTGATGTGGTTGAAGTTGGACTAAAATGGACTGAAGTTGAAAGAAACCTAGGTTGGGGCTGACTGCTAATCAGAGAACAGTTGTATTCTTTCCAATGGACAAGGCATGTGGCAGACATGAGTTAAATTGTTTAACTTTTTCAAGGCAGATAAAAGCATGGTCATTACCTTTATGATCGTGTAGTAATTTACAGTTTTCAAAGGTGAAGGCAAATTTCCTGCAAGACTTTTTGCAAAAAACTGATTATTTTTTTTTCACTGTGTGTACCTTTCTGACACGTACACCCTACACTATATTTCACTATCATAACATTTATTAACAAAAAAACATTCACTGCATAACATGACAGGCAACGCCATCCCAAATTGGTAGTGTGTATATATATATATATATATATATATATATATATATATACATATTTATATATATTACATATACTAGCAAAAGGGGGCTCGGCGTTGCCCGTGCAAAAAGAGGCGGGGGAAAGTAGACACATTTTAGTGAGTGAAATATGTACTGTAATTGCTGACATATATTCGAGGGTCAAAACATTGGGTGCTGGTATTAGCTTGGCTAAATACCAGTTTACATTATATATGTACTAGCTGAAGAGCCTGTGTACATGGGCCATAGTGCCACCCAGCAGCGGCTGCAGTGCAGTCATGCGCACTACAGACTGTAGTGCGCATGACTGCAGCGCGCACAACCATCTCTACTACTCATGACAGCTTCTGATAAACACATTTACCAAATTATTATATAGGATGTATTTATGTAGAGGTATGTAGTTATGTATAGCAATATGAGAATAGAGAGTATAGGAAGAATGCATGGATGTAAAATAGAATGAGAGGAGGGATGGGGAAAAAAAGTGGAGGGATGGAAATGGCAGGGGCAATAAAATGATAGAATGGGGGTATGTAGGAGAGGACGAGGTCAGTTGGAAGTGACTGAATGTTGCTTGAGTAATGAGAAAGGGTCAGGTGTGAGTTTTGTCCAACAGGAGGGATATACACATGTAGACAGGTCTCCAGTGGTTTGCTTGGCAATGCCTTGGAGAGCTTGGTAGAATGCAGGAAGATAACAGAGAAGCAATGAGCATATGTATCATAGTGTAATGTGGTAAAACAGTGCCATTTTGAATATGTTGAAGACGGCAGTGCATATAATAGGTGACACTCCAATTAACCCCCTGATTGCCAGCAAGGTCTCAAATGCACTGCAAAGGCTACACCTAAAGCCATACCTGGGAAGTTTATGTTGTGGAGTTCATAGAGGGGTGTCCAGTGGTACTGCTTGGGGGAGAAAAAGTAATGGATTCTTGGATGAAAGGGGTGGGGTTTAATTGTGAATGGGGGCGGGGCTTAATGGACATTTACGTTGAATATGTTGAAGACAGCAGTGCATATAACAGATGACACCCCAATTAACCCCCTGAGTGCTACCAAGGTCTCAAACACACTGCCAATGATACACCTAACAAACCTAAACAATACCTGGGAAGTTTATGTTGTGGAGTTCACAGAGGAGAGTCCAGTGGTACTGCTTGGGGGAGAAAAAAGTAATGGCATGAAAAGGGGTGGGGATTAACAGGCATTAAAATAGGTAGCAATAGACTTGTGAAGGTGGACAAATGGGAGGAACAGTCTGCTAATAGCAATGTCTGTGTGATGCAGGTGGTAAAAGGAGTCATGAAGCATGAATGAGAAGTTGCCAAATTTGAAAAAGGAAACAACAGGAAGCATGAATAACACAGTCAGGGCAGGAAATGGACACAAAGTATATGTATATTGTGTTATGTGTAGCTTAGTTTGGATCTGGTGTAATGTTGAAAGTTGTTGCAGACCTCATTAACAATGCAGTGTTGTGTCCTGCAGCTGCAGGGAGAGTTTTGGATTATGCAATGCACTCATGGTATGCAATGAAAACTATTTGTTTTGGCAGTGAAAGGGTTAAGCTAGTACCAGAGCTGCTCGTGTACCTTTCTGAAGCAGGGGACATTTGTTAAAATGTGGAGGATTACAAAGGAGTTTCAGAAGGGATAGTGACTCAGCTCGCATGCAGGACATGTGTGAGTCAACATAAATTTGTACCATGTGACAACCTCACTGACTTTTATTTACTCCATACAAAATTTAATTCCACATGCAAAAATGGTCACCACCCACCTTTTGACCATGAAAATGAACCCAGCCACTCAGCAAACCCCTTCTGCGCACTTCCCATGGTTGCAGCGCTGTGATTTTTAGGAAACCTGGGCTGGTGGATACGTACAGCGGGTGTATGTATCGTGCGTAGATGCAGTGGGTGTGTGCGTGTCCTGCTGTGATCTAGTGGAGGAGGATATTGTAATGAGGGGAAGAGACAGAGATGGCGAGCAGCTCTCCGGTATAAAGCTGGGGGAGCTGCAACAGAAGCAGATGTAACTGGTGTTAAACGGTGTAGGAGCCGGTGGCAGCCAGGTGAACCTGGGGCAGCAGGAGGGAGGGAGACAGGCAGGCCAGTATACTACAGACAGGACTGAGCATAGCTATGATGCAAGCTGAGCAAACATGAGGCGTGTGTGTGTCTGTGGTGTAGGAGAGAGTGGCAGCCATTTTTTTATATTTAGGCACATGTGGAGTTGAGGGCTGGCAGCTGAGTGGTTATTACCAGAGACACTAAGCAGCAGAAGAACGAGGCACCTGAAGGCGTAATAGAGGAGTCAGTAAGGAGCCAGCACGGTGCCCGTGATTGCTGCCTTTTTCTGTCAGTTATCTGATTGGGCTCTCCATTGGCTGCCTGTCTTCAGCCCGCCCTGTTTTGCCTATATAGACTGGGCTTGGGCACCCTTTGGTTGCCCTTTCATGGTGTCTCTATGTCGCTAACACCTGCACTGTTTTCCTGAGCTTCCTGGGCCGTGACTGATTCTACTCACTCCAGAGATCGCCTGTGTACCTGCCTGACAGCTTCCTCGGTGTCTTGGTTCCTGCCTCCATTCCTGATCCGGTTTGGGTCGTTGTTCCTGCTGCCATCCCTGATCCGGTTGGCTGCCGTTATTGTTCCTGTTTCCTGTCCTGACCTGGCTGTGTTCCTGCTCCTGGATCACGTGCAGAGTGCCCCCTCCTTCATGTTGCCTTGGGCGACATTCTTATCATTCAGTGACTTATGTAGTCCAGTACGCGGGTACTGGTTTGCTCAATTTATATAACCGGTTGCTTGTTGCGTTCCATACAGCATCAGTAAAGTCTTGTGTATCCAGTACGCGGATACTGGTTCGCTCCACACATAACCGGTTGCTTGCTGCATTCCATACAGCACCAGTAGAGTCTTGTGTAATCCAGTACGCGGGTACTGGTTCGCTCCATGCATAACCGGTTGCTTGCTGCTTTCCATACAGCACCAGTAGAGTCTTGTGTATTCCAGTACGCGGGTACTAGTTCGCTCCACGCATAACAGGTTGCTTGCTGCGTTCCATACAGCACCGGTAGAGTCTTGTGTAATCCAGTACGCGGGTACTGGTTCGCTCCTCGCATAACCGGTTGCTTGCTGCGTTCCATACAGCATCGGTAGAGACTTGTGTAGTCCAGTAAGTGGGCACTGGTTTGCTCCATATATGCCGGTTCCTGCTGCCATCCCTGATCCGGTTGGCTGCCGTTATTGTTCCTGTTTCCTGTCCTGACCTGGCTGTGTTCCTGCTCCTGGATCACGTGCAGAGTGCCCCCTCCTTCATGTCGCCTTGGGCGACATTCTTATCATTCAGTGACTTATGTAGTCCAGTACACAGGTACTGGTTTGCTCAATTTATATAACCGGTTGCTTGTTGCGTTCCATACAGCATCGGTAAAGTCTTGTGTATCCAGTACGCGGATACTGGTTCGCTCCACACATAACCGGTTGCTAGCTGCGTTCCATACAGCACCAGTAGAGTCTTGTGTAATCCAGTACACGGGTACTGGTTCGCTCCATGTATAACCGGTTGCTCTCAGTATCCGTATAGCACCAGCAGTGTCATATTTAGTTCAGTACACGGGTACTGATTTGACACCTATACAGCCCCGGCAAGGCCTTTGTGTGCCCAGTATAGGCGACTGGTTTACTCCACCAATATTCTGTCGCTTATGCACCAGTACTTGCAGTTCTCTGGGTCTAGCGAGGCTGCCTTGCCCGGTACATTGGCAAGGCCAGTAGAGCCTCCTCTCTCATTGTGCGAGTCTCAAGGCTGCCTTTCCCGGTATATTGGCAAGGCCGGTAGAGCCTCCTCTCTCGTTGTGCCAGTCTTTAGGCTGCCTTGCCCGGTATATTGGCAGGGCCGGTAGAGCCTCCTCATTTGTTATGCAAGCCTCCAGGCTGCATTGCCCGGTATATTGGTAAGGCTGGTAGAACCTTTTCCCATATTGTGCCAGTCTTAAGGTTGCCTTACCTGATATTGGCAAGGCCGGTAGAGCCTTTCTATTATTCACGTACCATAATTCACTATTGCATTGCACTAATCACGTGTTGTTATATGTGTATGCCAAACACGCGAGGGTTCTCTTTAAACTTTCAGTAAAGTTGTGTTTTTATCTTAACTCGGTGTCTGAGAGTCAAAACAAACCGTGAAAGGAGCATAAGAATGATGGGGAGAAAGAATGCATTAAAAATGCAAACCAAATATAAAACGCTACAATACTTCATGGTGGCAAGGTCAGTGGTGTGGGTTTGTGTGTGGGCTTGTGAATGTGTGTTTGGCTTGTCTGTGTGAGTGTGTGTGTGTGTGTGTGAATGGCTTGTGTGTGTGGCTTGTGTGTGTCTGTGGTGTGGGAGCGAGTGGCAGCAATTTTGTTTTTTTTGGTCAGTTGTATAGTGGTAGGTGGGCTGGATAATGGGGTCTGGGCGACTCCCTGAAGTGATTTTGACAGGAGTAGAAGCAGCCTTCACCCCATGCAACGCCTGTGAAAATCACACCCCCATTTAATCACTCAGTGGAAGCAGTAACTCCTCCTTACTGCCGCCCCTGGGTGTGTTTTGTCAGGCAAAAGTCTTCTTTTATAAATATATATATATATATATATATATATATATATATATATATTTTTTTTTTTTTTTTTTAATTGTCCACCCTTTTTTATCACAGTTTGTCCAAAAAATAATTATAACAGCAAGATCAGTAAGCAAATTAGACCCCAGTTTCCTGTGTCTTGTCACTCAGTCTCACTTATTTTTGGGGTATTTTGGGTCAACCTTCTTGGGGTCAACCTCCTGGGGCACCCCGCGGCCTGCCCTAATAGAGAAAACAAATGTTCTACCTAAAAGACTCCCTAAACTAAGATTCAAATCCCCTTCATTTGCCTATTTTCTCTAACTCAAAATCATGCTGCTTTCTCTTCTCACAAAAACAGAATGGCATGCTGTGCCTGAGAGCCTGAGATCCTTTTATATGCTTCCAGGAGACTGTCATGTGTGAAGGGGGAATTCAGTCTTCCCACTGATTTCAATGCAATGAGCTAGGTGAAAAAAAGTAGGGAAAACACAACTTTTCACTACAAATTTTTTGCCAAGGTGGAAGTGCCATTTTTTGATTATTTTGGTTTGAGACAAAAGTTTTTGCCCATCCCTAAAGGCAAGGCAACAGACAAGTGCATGTTCTTTTTTTAAACTTAAAGGGATAGTAATACTTAAAATGTAAAAAAAATGTATGTTGTAGGGTTTATGTCCCCAAATAAAACAAGGGTACTCCCACTGCTGAGAGATATTCTATTAAAAAATTATAACAGGAAGGGCGTGGCCTGGAAGCCATACTGAGCGGACCTATTGTGGAGTGGCTCCGCCGAATCTCTCACACTCTTCCACCATCCACTCTATAAACAACTTTCTGTAATAATCTATCACTGGATTCGTGCCCTCCAGACCTGGAGCTATCTGTGGATACCCTATTTGTACCGTGCGGGCCCTTGTCTGTGGGGACGAAGGCTTGGGCCGCATAGCCACGGCCTTCACATCACTCTGGCCAGGCGGGTGGCCGGGTTGGTGGAGGAGGAAGCATTCTATGAGTCCGGATCTGGACTGCATGTGGCCTCTCAAGGAGTGAGTCTGATTGAACCCAGGGCCTGGGGCCTGTGGCAGATGCAGACAACAGATAGAGGTGGATTTACTACATCCTGTTGCTGCGTGGGAGGCCCCGTGGTGCTAATTACATTCTGTGTGGGTATAGCGGAGCCTGTGATATTCTAGGCTTGTTCCAGCAGCAGATTCCAGTGCTCCCAATAACTACCTGCGGCCTGTTGGTCTTCCACGGGGCATCCTGCAGTGCTTAGACTGAGTAACCCCCACGGGCATGGGTTATCTGTTTTCTGCCGGTCGTGCCGCCCTTTCGTCCCCTTTGTTAGATCGCCATTCCTTTTATAGTTTTTTTGTCCCAGTACCCCCTACACTCCAATAGGCCTTCAATATATATTGCATAATATAGTGGACATATACATCTGGCAGATCTTGGAATAGGGACAATTTGGCTTCCTTTATATATGCAGTGGTGGTGGCTGGAGAACCTACCCTTGATGCAACAGCTCTCTGATACTGCAGGAAGACTAAAATAAAAATAAATAAATAAATAAAAATAAAAAACACACAAAAATGTCTATTTGAAAGCTTGTCCGGTGTTCCAGTACCTGCTCATCCCCTGTTTGTTGTTTTTCCTTTCCATGTGCCCTTCACCTGCCCCGTATATTACTAGTCTCTGAGGTGCTTCTGGGATGGTGCACCCTCAGTTCTTTCTTTCTACTCACAGTGTGATGAATTTTATGGGGTCTACTCTAACTCTGTCTGAATTCCAGTGACTGCTCATCCCCCTGTTTGTTATTTTTCCTATATCTGTTCCCCTCATCTACCCTGTGTATTAATGATTGCCAAGATGCAGATTTTGGAAATTTGGGATGGCATTCTTTATAAATGTGGCTTGAAGAATATTGGGGAATCTGCCCCAGTTCTCTCTCAGTTCCAGGCCTAATGGTGAAGCATGTATCGGCAAAAGTGATCATGCTCAGTTCCTTTGCATCTGTTTCACAGTTATGATTTAAAGGGATAGTAATACTTAAAATGTAAAAAAAAATATGTTGTAGGGTTTATCCCCCTGAGTAAAACAAGAGTACTCCCACTGCTGAGAGGTCTTTCATTCAAAAGTTATTAATTTTCAAAGTTGAATTTTTTAGGTGCAATATCACAGTGGCCTGAAATTGCACAGTGGCGCTGTTGCTACACGATCCTATGGACAACTCTGGTCAGTTGACCATAAATCTCCATAGGATGGTGTAGCAACAGCGCCACTGTACAATTTCAGGCCACTGTGATATTGCACCTAAAAAATTCAACTTTGAAAATTAATAACTTTTGAATGAAAGACCTCTCAGCTGTGGGAGTACTCTTGTTTTACTCAGGGGGATAAACCCTACAACATATTTTTTTTACATTTTAAGTATTACTATCCCTTTAAGATGTTCTAGTACTACAGAGCCAGTCCCAATGACATCCTGCTACTATTTTACTGTACTGCTGTGATACCCTTGTGCTCCTTATCCTTGTTTATTTGACCATCTCACATGATGGGGAAAAAGTCGGGAGATTACAAGTCCAAATTGCATAAATAAGCCAGGAGGCAGCTGACGGAAATGGCGATGGTGACTGCTTTAGAATCCACATCGGAGGCTGCTTCCCCTGCTCAGCCAGTCTCTCTGGCATACTCATCAGATTCTGGGGAAACATCTAATTCACACTTTGCAGAATTGATGGCGGCTATCACAAATTGCCAAAATGTTCTTACTAACAAAATTGATATAGTTCAGACTGAATCAAATTTATTAAGAGCTGACCAACAGCTCAGTGGAAGATGCCGCCTATTCAGGAATCAGTTGATCAACTCAAACAACAAATTAGAGCGCTACAGCAGAAAGCAGATGACCTAGAAAATTGCTCCAGAAGGAGCAATATACGCTTGCTGGGCATCCCCGAAAGGAAGGAGGGGAATAATCCTTCAGCATTCACCGAGAGCTGGGTTAAAGAGCAATTGGGCACTGAGGGCCTGTCCGGTACCTTTTTAATAAAATATCTCTCAGCAATGGGAGTACCATTGTTTTACTCAGGGCGATAAACTCTACAACATATATTTTTTTACATTTTAAGTACTACTATCCCTTTAACAAGGGTTGCACACAGGTAGTCAAGATACAAAATATTACTGGAACACTAGTCAGTGGCACTTTAAGTGGGTACTAATGTATGGAGGAAAAGACTACAAATAGACATAGAGAGCATGACTAAGATTTGCCTATATACTGGGCTCTTACAGCAATGGACTGGAGAACCCTCTACCTTTCAAGGGACATACAATCCTAATTTAAAGGCTTATTTTGCACATTGAAGACAGATCATACTCTTCACTTACTACAGCCATTGTTTTGTCATGGACTTTATGCTTTAACAGGTAAAATTTCAGGCTTATTCCCTACTTCTCTAGAGACTAAACCTTGAAGCCTTTATCTTTCCTTATTTCATCTTATGAAACATTCCATTACCATATAATATGTCAAGCAATTCTTCCTTGTGTTTCACAGGTCCTCTGACACAACAATGGCTGTCAAATAGAAAAACAACAAGTACCAAGTCCTTGAATCTAATGCTTCTCCCCTCATTGGTTTCAAGCACTTCTGGGTGCTTTCAGCCTGAAATAAGGTAAATACATTCTAAATGCATAAGAAGATTTTGGCCCTTTGGAGTTCTGAGAGACAATAATGCCAGCAAGAAACAATGAATACTTATATTACTCCAGTCTTCATTCCCTGGCAGAATGAAGATGAACTTTACAATCAAAATAGGAAAGAAAAAGAAAAACGTCCATTTCCAAATGATTGTGATCATAAAGGCAAAAGAACAGCTCATTGTCTGTGTGCTGAAATAGGTATTTTACAGGTTTTCCCACTGGATATCTGTATATCTGCATTAGTGGGAAATGGTGACATCTGTCAAGGGCTGTGACAGGGAGAATAGTTTGAGTTGCTGCATACTATATAGTATCAGTCAAGAACTCGAAGTGATTTAGCTCCTTGAGCTAGGGTTTATTTCTTCTGTGGGAATTGTGGGTATAAATCTGATTAACAAACATGAGCTACCTAAGATCAATGGAGAAATGTAGAGACAAACAGGTTTTCGCTCACCACCTTAATGGTATCAGCATTGGCCCACCCAGTTTTCATGGAAAAAAATGCCATCCATACTGTTGCTTGTATAATACTGATATTATTTGTAGTAGTGATAGTAGTACAGTTTATTATGAAAAAATATTATTTTTTTATTAAAAACATTATTACTTATTAAAAGATTTTTACCATCCTACCTGCAATATACTGGGAACCCTAGCCTTGATTTCTTGTGCCTTATTTAGGTACCAGACAAACAGAGACATATATCAAGGCAAACGCTTGCTTAGTCTCAAGCAAAACAATTACACAATTTGTAGCCAAAAAGAAATCCCACTGATCTCTAGTGGCAGCTTTCTTGGATACATTCGGTGCTAATATTTTTCTCTAGATTTAGGCATGCCTCAACAACAATGAAATAGATTACCAAGTGCATGCTGACTATTATTCCTATTATTATACCATTTGATGGTGGATTAACTATAACATTTCTGCATTTTGAAATATCCACAAGTATATATATATATAAGAGTGATGTGCTCCAAATTCAGGTAGGCATTATTTCCTTTATTAATAGCCTTCAGCTTTCATTTCTTACAAGTAATACAAGTAGCAAATTAATGGACACACATTTGACCCACTGTGGTTAATCCTTTAAGTGTCTGGGAGGTATCAATGCATTGCTACACAATGCAATGTATACCTTTCTGGCTTGCTAAGGGTTAAATGGGTTGTTTTTAGTGATGAGCGAGCACCCCAATGCTCGGGTGTTCGGGTGCTCTGACCGAGCGCCCCCGGAGGCTCGAGTGCTCGGCCGAGCACCCGAGCCCCATTGAAGTCAATGGGAGGACTCGAGCATTACACCAGGCACCCCCTGCTCTGATGAGGGGAGGGTGCCTGGTCCATAGGAAAAGGGCAGAAAAGGATGGAAACACCACAGAAATGGTTCAGGGACAGCATAGGGAGGATGTCTGGATGCATCTTGGACTCCAACATCGCTGCTGGGAACGATCTTTCGCCCGTAGTACGCCATTTTTACAGACTGACCATAAAACACACAAAAAGGAAAATAAAAACGACTTTAGGCGAAAAATTGTTACCAAACAATATTTGCTGTATATTTACTTGTATATTATCTGCAAATTATCCCAAAAATTTCCTTGATTTTCTGAAGTGAGGCCATGATTAAGAGGGAAACGTGCGCAGAGGCAAATTCTCCCAAAAATTTCCTTGATTTTCTGAAGTGAGGCCATGATTAAGAGGGAAACGTGCGCAGAGGCAAATTATCCCAAAAATTTCCTTGATTTTATTGAACTGAGGCCATGATTAAGAGGGAAACGTGCGCTGAGCTGACCATCTAAAACATTATGGGTGAGGGTCTGCTGCAGAGCTGACCATCCTAAACATTATATGCGAAGGCCCGCTAGTGAGCTGACGCTATAAAACATTATATGAGAGGGCCCGTTAGAGAGCTGACCCAATAAAACATTATATGAGAAGGCCCGCTGGTGAGCTGACCTATATAAAAATTGTCAAACAGGGCCCGCTGGTGAGCTGGCCCTATATAAAAATTATATCACAGGGACCGCTGGTGAGCTGGCCCTATATAAAAATTATAGCACAGGGCATATGGAAGAGGAGGAGGAGGATGAGAAGATTAAGAGTCAACCATATACCCGTTTTTTGGGTGGAAGGGGTGAATGGGAATACAGAGTATTCCCATCATTGTAAATAACATATATAAAGTGAGTTTATGTTCCCCCAGGGCTTTCCTCCAGTGGAGTGGAGAAGTCAGGGGAAATCCAGGCCTTGTTCATTTTTATAAGTGTCAACCTATCAGCATTGTCGGTGGAAAGGCGGATACGCTTATCTGTTATGATGCCACCAGCAGCACTAAATACCCGCTCAGACAGAACGCTGGCGGCAGGGCAGGCCAGCACCTCCAAGGCGTAGAGTGCCAGTTCATACCACGTGTCCAGCTTGGACACCCAGTAGTTGTAAGGCACAGAGGGATCATTGAGGACGCTGACACGGTCTGCTACGTACTCCTTCACCATCTTCCAAAACTTTTCCCTCCTTGTGACACTAGGCTGCGCATCAGGGTGAGGGTGCTGGCGGGGTGTCATGAAGCTGTCCCACGCCTTGGAGAGTGTTGCCCTACCTTTGTCGGAACTGCTGTGTGCTCCCCTTTTCTCCCCTTCTCGGTTGGCCAAGGTAGCACGTACTCTGCCGCCAGCGTTGTCAGATGGAAAATTTTGGAGCAATTTTTCGACAAGAACCTTCTGGTATTGCACCATTTTGCTTGTCCTCTCCACCGGAGGAATGAGAGATGAGAAATTCTCTTTGTAGCGGGGGTCCAGAAGGGTGAACACCCAGTAATCCGTGTTGTCTAAAATGCGTACAACGCGTGGGTCACGGGAAAGGCAGCCTAACATAAAGTCAGCCATGTGTGCCAGAGTACCAACAGGCAAGATTTCGCTGTCCTCACCAGGAGGATGACTCTCAATCTCCTCATCCTCTTCCTCCTCTTCTGCCCACCCACGCTGAAGAGATGGAACTAAAGTTCCATGGCTACCCTCTGTAGCGGAGGCAACCGTGTCTTCCTCCTCCTCCTCCTCCGCCTCCTCCAATTGTCGCTGAGAAGATGAAGTGAGGGTGCTCTGGCTATCACCTTGTGTAAGCTCTTCCTTCCCCATTTCCATCTCTTCCACATGCAAAGCGTCGGTTTTAATTGTGAGCAGCGAGCGTTTCAGTAGACACAGAAGTGGGATGGTTACACTGATAATAGCGTTATCGCCGCTCACCATCTGTGTCGATTCCTCAAAATTGCGTAAAACCTCGCAGAGGTCTGACATCCATTTCCACTCCTCACTTCTGATTACAGGAAGTTGAACGGAGAGGCGACGACCGTGTAACAGCTGGTACTCCACTACTGCCCTCTGCTGCTCACAAAGCCGGGCCAACATGTGGAAGGTGGAGTTCCAGCGCGTGCACACGTCACACAGCAGCCGGTGAGCTGGCAATTGTAAGCGCTGCTGCAGCTTCAACAGGCCGGCCGAAGCTGTAGATGACTTACGGAAATGTGCACACACGCGGCGCACCTTGGTCAAGAGATCATGCACATTGGGGTAGGTTTTTAGAAATCGCTGAACCACTAAATTAAATACATGCGCTAGGCATGGTACGTGTGTGAGCTTGCCGAGCTCCAAAGCCGCCACCAAGTTACGCCCATTATCACACACAACCATGCCTGGTTGCAGGTTGAGTGGCGAGAGCCACTGCTCTGTCTGGTGACTAATCCCCTGCAACAGCTCTGAGGCCGTGTGCTGTTTGTCCCCAAAGCAGATCAGCTTCAGCACGGCCTGTTGACGCTTCCCCACTGCAGTGCTACACTTCTTCCAGCTACTGGCTGATGGGGGAGTGGCGCTGCGTGTAGAGAATTCGGAGGTGGAAACGGAGGAGGAGGAGCCAATAACGTAGGTGCTGGCGGAAACCCTGATGGAGGTAGGGCCCGCAATCCTCGGCGTGGGTAGCACCCGTGCCATCCCAGGGTCCGAGTCGCTCCCAGCCTCCACGACATTCACCCAGTGTGCCGTCAGGGAAATGTAGCGTCCCTGGCCACAAGCACTTGTCCATGTGTCAGTCGTTAAGTGGACCTTCCCAGTAACTGCGTTGGTCAGGGCACGGGTGATGTTACGGGACACATGGTGGTGTAATGCGGGGATGGCACACCGGGAAAAGTAGTGGCGGCTGGGGACCGCGTACCGAGGGACAGCTGCTGCCATCAGGCTGCGGAAGGACTCAGTGTCCACAAGCCTAAATGGCAGCATTTCGATGGCCAGTAATTTGGAAAGGTGTGAGGTTAGTGCTATGGCCTGTGGGTGGGTGGCTGGGTATTTTCGCTTGCGCTCAAATGCCTGGGGTAACGACATTTGGACACTGTGCTGGGACAGGGAAGTGGATGTGGTCGCTGATGGTGCTTCAGATGCTATAGGTGCAGGGCGGGAGGTATGCGGGCCTGCGCCTTCGACAGGCGATTGGCCGGCACCGAAAACAGGGGAAGAGGAGGCAGTGGTGTGGCCTGCAGACACAGATGGGCGATCCAGGCGTTCCTCCCACTTATTACGGTGCTTGGATGCCATGTGTCGGATCATGCTGGTGGTGGTGAGGTTTCTAGTGTTCATGCCTCGGCTCATTCTGGTGTGGCACAGGTTGCAAACTACAATTCTTTTGTCGTCCGCACTTTCCTTAAAAAAACGCCATACCGCGGAACACCTACCCTTTGGCAAGGTAGATTTACGCAAGGGGGTGCTCCGTGGAACATTTGCGGGCCGGTTTGGTGCGGTCCGCCTTCTTTCTGTAGCCACACCACTGCCTCTTCCAGCCTGTTGCGGTGCTGCAGATGGCTCACCCTCAGGACTGCTGTCATCGCTCGGCTCTACACCTTCCCAGGTGGGGTCAGTCACCTCATCGTCCACCAAGTCCTCCTCCACTTCCTCACTCTGATCATCCTCCTCATGTCTTGATCCCACCACATACTCAGTCATTGACAACTGTATAACATTCTCCTCAACAAGGTCTTGAGACGGAAATAGTGGTTGATTTAATGGCAACTGTGTCTCATCATCATCATCATCATCCACTACTTCCTTTGACCTTAAATGCCGTTCACATCTGTCATCTTCTTGTGATTGGGTACCCTCTAGAGGTTGTGAATCAGGGCACAAGATGTCATGTTCCTCTGCAAGCGTGCTTGGAGAGAGGGTCAAATGAAGGATTGGTGATGAGACGAGCTCCTCACTATATCCCAGTGTGGGATCACTTCTTTGACCAGACCGTGTATGGTGGGAGGAAGGATGATCAGAGTGAGGATTATGTTGACCAGACTCTTGGCTACTGAGAGTGGACTTGGTGGAAGACAGGGTGGTGCTTAACCGACTGGAAGCAGTATCAGCTGACATCCAACCGACCACCTGTTCGCAGTGGTCGGACCTCGAGAGTGATGTCCTGCGACGCCCTGTGAAATGAGACATGAAGCTAGGTATGGTGGATGTCTTTCTTTCTTGTGCTCTGGCACCAGGCACAGTTTCTCCGCGTCCTGACCCGCGCCCTGAACTATCAGGATCACGTCCACTTCCCCGTCCCTTTTTACCCGCCTTCTTCATCTTACACGGAATATGTGACTTTAAAATTTGAGTTTGAAAACTTAACAGTATTTCTTCCTATTCTGCAACTGTGCAGAGTACACAGAATAGGCTGCTAAACTGCGGTGACACACACTGAATGGAATATGTGACTTTAATATTTGAGTTTGAAAACTTAACAGTATTTCTTCCTATTCTGCAACTGTGCAGAGTACACAGAATAGGCTGCTAAACTGCGGTGACACACACTGAATGGAATATGTGACTTTAATATTTGAGTTTGAAGACTTAACAGTATTTCTTCCTATTCTGCAACTGTGCAGAGTACACAGAATAGGCTGCTAAACTGCGGTGACGAACACAGAATGGAATATGTGACTTTAATATTTGAGTTTGAAAACTTAACAGTATTTCTTCCTATTCTGCAACTGTGCAGAGTACACAGAATAGGCTGCTAAACTGCGGTGACACACACTGAATGGAATATGTGACTTTAATATTTGAGTTTGAAAACTTAACAGTATTTCTTCCTATTCTGCAACTGTGCAGAGTACACAGAATAGGCTGCTAAACTGCGGTGACACACACTGAATGGAATATGTGACTTTAATATTTGAGTTTGAAAACTTAACAGTATTTCTTCCTATTCTGCAACTGTGCAGAGTACACAGAATAGGCTGCTAAACTGCGGTGACACACACTGAATGGAATATGTGACTTTAATATTTGAGTTTGAAGACTTAACAGTATTTCTTCCTATTCTGCAACTGTGCAGAGTACACAGAATAGGCTGCTAAACTGCGGTGACGAATACAGAATGGAATATGTGACTTTAATATTTGAGTTTGAAAACTTAACAGTATTTCTTCCTATTCTGCAACTGTGCAGAGTACACAGAATAGGCTGCTAAACTGCGGTGACACACACTGAATGGAATATGTGACTTTAATATTTGAGTTTGAAAACTTAACAGTATTTCTTCCTATTCTGCAACTGTGCAGAGTACACAGAATAGGCTGCTAAACTGAGGTGACACACACTGAATGGAATATGTGACTTTAATATTTGAGTTTGAAAACTTAACAGTATTTCTTCCTATTCTGCAACTCTGCACAGTACACAGAATGTGCTGCTAAACTGCGGTGACGCACACTGAATGGAATATGTGACTTTGATATTTTAGTTTGAAGACTTAACAGTATTTCTTCCTATTCTGCAACTCTGCACAGTACACAGAATGTGCTGCTAAACTGCGGCGACGCACACTGAATGGAATATGTGACTTTGATATTTTAGTTTGAAGACTTAACAGAATGTGCTCTAATCTGCAACTTTGCACACTAAACAGAATGTGCTCTAATCTGCAACTTTGCACACTAAACAGAATGTGCTCTAATCTGCAACTGTGCACACTAAAGAGAATGTGCTCTAATCTTCAACTTTGCACACTAAACAGAATATATGTTTTTTTTTTTTTTTTTTTTTTTTTTTTTTCCCCCACACAAAATAACCTGCTGCCCCCACACACAGTAGTCCTAAAAAGGACTTTTGGTTCTTTTTTTTTCACAATTTTGCTTTTTTTCCTCCCTACACTGACTTTCCCTTCCTATCCTCAGCTCTCCCTGGCTAAGACTGAGCCGAACTCGCTGGTCAGGTGCTATACAGCACCCGACCACGGGTTCTGTCCAGCCAATCAGTGTAATGCCAGCAGCCAACATGGCTGCTGGCATTACACTGATGTCAGAGCCTCCCTGCACGTTTATTGGCTGCGCAGCAGCCGCAAAACGTGCGGGGAGGAGACCCGAACATGGCGGGCGAGCACATGCGGTACTCGTACGAGTACCGCCATGTGCCGAGCAGAGCGATACTCGAGCCGATCCGAGCATCGGCCGAGCATGCTCGCTCAACACTAGTTGTTTTAATTACTTAATGCAGTTTGTTGCACACCCCACTGCTGAAAGGAATAAGCTTTCAGCAGATGCTGCATCTCTCTCTACTGCATATTAAATATATATTTAATTGACACTTTATACACTTTGATGCTAGGGTGATATGTAGAGCTTGTCCAGGTACATTAAAATACCCAGTACTGTGCAAAAGCCTTCGGAAGGTGAGAAAAAATGCTGTAAGTTAAGAATCCTTTCAAAAATGTACTTGTTACTAGTTTACATTTATTAATTAACAAACTGTTTAATGAGTGAACAGAAGAAAAATCTAAATCAAATCAATATTTGGTGTTATCATCTTTTCCCTTCAAAACATCATCGATTGTTCTAGGTACACTTGCACAAAGTTAGGAATTTTGAAGGCATATAGTCAGTTGTATGATTAAACAATTATAGCAAACAGGTGCTAATGCTAGACTTGTGCGAATTCATTCGGAGACATTCGGATTTCATCGAAAATGGGGTAATTCGGAGACATTCGGCCAATCCAAAACTCAAGGGTCATTCGGAAAAAATGATCCGACTCCGAACAGCCCAGGACCGAAATTCGTTGAAACTTTCGGAATTGTCGGCAATCGACAAATTTCCAAAAGTTTTGACTACTTTCGACCAGGACTTTTTTGTACTTCCCTCCATAATCTTCACTCCATGTCTCTAGTCCAATTCCATTCTCTGTTTCATGCACTACTTCCCTCTTTTGTCTGTATTCCAATAGCCTTCTTCGTTTCATGATGGGGGTTGGACTAATGACACAGTCACACAGACAGACAGCCTGCATTTCCTCATTGCGTTGTTGGAGCTCAGAGAGAGAAGAGATTAGAGAGTGTCCAGTTGTTGTGTAGGCAAGCAGGTAGCATTAGGCTAGGCATAGGTAGGCAGCCAGCATTAGTTCCAGTTATTGTCACTGCAAGAGCGAGTAATATTTGTTCCTGTGCAAAATATAAAAAAAATTAGGTATTTGTTCGAATACAGGGCCGGCCCCTACATGGGTCCCAGTGGGTCCATGGACCCAGGCAGCACTTTGACAGGGACGGCAATTTGCCGTCCCATAGCCTGTTTATTTTGTGCGCTTCCACCAGTTCTGTGTTGCAGGGTGTCCCATCAGTGTGACTGTCAGCAGCTGGGCAGCCCTATGATCACTCAGTGGCGATGCCTGCTGGCTGCTTCAGTGACATGAATTATGTGATAGTCAAACATTATGCCAATTTTGTATTGTTTATCGCCCACCTAAAGTCAAGACTTGAGTAAATAGGTCTACCGTCCCACCTAAAGTCAAGACTTGAGTAAATAGGTCTACCGTCCCAGATTTGCTAGAGAGGTTTTACAAATACAGGAGGGTGCCCCCTGTATGAAATGAGTCTAAACATTTGGGATCCCTAGTATGAGTGCACAACAGTGCATGATGTGTCCTGAACAGGACTGCTGTGAGGTGTCTCCACCCGGAAGGTGCTGGCTGGGCTGAGCTTCAACATTGTGACAAGTGACCAGCTAAGAGCACCGTGCCAGACTTAATCTGCAGCCATAGCATCACCCCCTCCTACTCTCCGGGTCCCGCTGACTGGCAATAACAGGTGAGTCACTAAGAGATCTGAAGCCTTTCTGGAAGTCCTTTCACTTGGAAAGGGGCTAGGTATTACTTGGGGGAGTTGCCTCGTGTGTAAATAATTTCTAGGTGGGAGATGAATGTGCATCACTTATGTGTTTCCTAACAGTAGTTAGAATACAACTCCCATCATCCCCTGATTATGACGTTGGGAAATGGCCAGCAATTACCGTAGAGCCCTGTATTGCACACTCACGGAAAACGGTGATATTGCTATTCTAAGACAAAGCTGTGGACCCCTCTTCAGTATAGATGTCAAGCATTTTTTTTATTTCTCTCCTGTGTTGCAGTTCTTTCACAACAGAATGTCTCAATTTTTCTTTTTAACACATTACATCTATCACATTACAATCATTGATGTTTATTCTTGATGTAGTATGAAACACTACAATGTATATACACATAGACTTATCTGATATGAGGGGAAATCAGGAGAGGAAAACGAGAGAGAGGAATTTGGGTACTAACTACTAGGAGGCTGGTACCAGAAAATGAAACTATTAGGAGGCTGGTACCAGAAAATAAAACCTTAATCTTTACCCATGTACTAACATAGAATGTGACATGTAGTTTGTCCGTGTTCGAGTCGACCACTTATGTTGAGTAGGATGTGACAGGCATGGGATTTCGATGTTCGAGCATATGCTAAATTGAATGACAGGCATGGATTTTCGATGTTCGAGCATATGCTATATTAAAGGACAGGCATGGGGTTTTGATGTTCAAACATATGCTAAATTGAATGACAGGCATGGGTTCTCGATGTTCGACGTTTGCATTGTGACTGGCATCCCATGCTGGAGTAGTGGTGACATGCACAGACTGGCAATGTATGACAATGTCCGTTTTTGGGATGGATCTTTTTCTAAATGCACACCCTGTCTACAAAGAATGATAGCAGTGTGCATGGAGGCGCACTGCTATAATTTAACCCATGTTGAATTCGTCCGAATAATTCGGAATGGATCAGAATTTCTTTCGAATCGAATAGGCCCGGTCCGAAATTAGGATCATCCGAATTAGAAAAAAAAAATGTGGCCGAATTCTAATTTTATCGAAAATTTTGCCCGTGCACAAGTCTAGCTAATGCTCATCAATTTAATATGTGGGTTGAAACACAATCATTAACTGAAACAGAAACATCTGTGTAGGAGTAATAAAACTGGGTGAGGAACAGCCAAGCTCAGCTAACAAGGTGATGTTGCTGAAGACAGTTTAATATCAAATTATATACCATGGCAAGACTGAACATAGCAACAAGACACAAGGTTATACTGCATCAGCAAGGTCTCTCCCAGGCAGAAATTTCAAGGCAGACAGGAGTTTCCAGATGTGCTTTCCAAGTTCTTTTGAAGACACACAAAGAAACAGGCAATGCTGAGGACCGTAGATGCAGTGGCCCCCCAGGGAAACTTAGCAGTACATGAAAGACAGGTCATGCTTACTTCCCTTCACAGTCGGAAGATGTTCAGCAGTGCCATAAGCTCAAAACTGGCAGAAAACAGTGAGATCCTGGCACACCCATCTACTATCTGGAGAAGTCTGGTCAGATGTGGTCTTCATGGAAGCCTTGCAGCCAAAAAGCCATACCACTGACATGTAAACAAGGACAAGCAACTCAAATATGCATGAAAACACAGTAACTGGGGTGCAGAAAATGGATGCAGGTGCTCTGGACTGATGGGTCAAAATCTGAAATGTTTGGATGCAGCAGAAGGCCATTTGTTCGGGATGGAGAGTGGTACAAGAATTAGTGTCTGCAGGCAACAATGAAGCATGCTGGAGGTTCCTTGCAAGTTTGGGGCTGAATTTCTGCAAATGGATTTGGGGATTTGGCCAGAATTAATGGTCTCCTCAATGCTGAGAAGTACAGGCAGATAATTATCCAACATGCAATACCATCAGGCAAGCATCTGATTGGCCCCAAATTTATTCTGCAGCATGACAACGACCCCAAACATACAGCCAAAGTCATTAAGAACTTTCTTCAGCATAAAGAAGAACAAGGAGTCCTGGAAGTGGTGGTATGACCCCCATAGAGCCCTGATTTCAATATCATGGAGTTTGTCTGGGATTACAATAGAGAAGCAACTGAGGCTGCCTAAATCCACAGATCTGTGGTTAGTTCTTCAAGATGTCTGGAACAACCTACCTGCCGAGTTCCTTAACAAACTGTGTGCAAGTATACCTAGAAGAATTGATGCTCTTTTGAAAGCTAAGGGTAGTCACACCAAATATTAAATTGATTTAGATTTTTCTTCTGTTCACTCACTATGCATTTTGTTACTTGATAAAAAAAAACTATTAACATATCTGTTTTTTTAAAGCATTCTTACTTTTTACACCTGCCTAAAACTTTTACACAATACTGAATATATATATATATATTATATATATTATATATAATATATTTTTTTTTTCTTTTAATTATAATTTTTTTGGTAATGCTACTTTTAAGACAGACTTCCTATGCATAAAAATCACTGCAAACAGTAAGACCTTTAATTTTTCATAAATGTTTGGATGGTAGAGAGGTCTCTAATGCATTGTTTCAATTGTAGGGATGCATTTTTTTTTATCAGTACAGAGGATCTACAGAAAGTGTATGGGTCCATCTACATCCATCTAGAATGAATCATGGAGTGATTGTCACGGTTTGTTAAGATTCTCTGACGCAAAGTTAGGTAAAAACACAACTTTATTGAAAAGTTTAAGACAACCCCATAGGGTAACATACACGTTCATACATATATATTGCAATGACAGGAAACAAGCAATAATAATAGCGATACAGGCTCTACCGGCCCTGCCAATATACCGGGCAAGGCAGCCAGGAAGTTGGTACAAGGAATAGATAGGCTGTACCGGCCTTACCAATATACCGGGCAAGGCAGCCTGGAGACTGGTACTCGGAGGATTAGTAGGCTCTACCGGCCCTGCCAATATACCAGGCAAGGCAGCCTGGAGACTGGTACTCGGAGGATTACTAGGCTCTACCGGCCCTGCCAATATACCGGGCAAGGCAGCCTATAGGCAGACAGCAAGTATAAAGGCTCTACCAGCCTTGCCAATTCCGGGTAAGGCAACCCAAGATGGTACAGAGAGGAATAGGTTCTACCAGCCTTACCAATATACCGGGCAAGGCAGCCTAATACAGAGTGGGTGGCAACCCCTAAAGCCTCAGTGACTGGCTAGGTGGAAACAACAGTCACAAGGATGACATGCAGAGGCTAAAGGAGTTAAAGTGGCAAGCCAAAGAAATTACAGGAGACCACCAGTACCTGCGTACTGGAGAACCAGCGGAGCTGTCTAGGACTTGACAGCAATAGATAGCATAGAGATAACCAGTACCCGTGTACTGGAGACATAATATCTCAAAACCGGTACAATAGTACTCAGATGTGGTGGAGCAAACCAGTACACGTGTACTGGAGAAACCGTCTCTATTCTGGTGCACAGCAACCTGTGAATAGGAGCGAGTAGTAACCACGTACTGTACTCATAAACTGTACTGGTGCAACGGCACCCGGTAGCTGGTGGAGCAAACCAGTACACGCGTACTGGGGAAACTGTCCCTCTTCCGGTGCACGGCAACTGGTTGAAAGTAAGCAGACCAGTACCCGCGTACTGGGAGCACAAATCTCTATCGGTGCAACAGCAGCCGGGTGGCTATGGAGCGAACCAGTACCCGTGTACTGGGGACACTAATCACAATTGGTGCAATAGCAGCCGGGTGGCTGTGGAGCTAACCAGTACCAGCGTACTGGGACACAACTCTCTATCGGAGCAATAGCAGCCGGGTGGCTGTGGAGCGAACCAGTACCAGCATACTGGGAACACAAAACACTATCGTGCAACGGCAGCCGGGTGACTGTGGAGCGAACCAGTACCTGCATACTGGGAACAGAAAACACTATCGTGCAACAGCAGCCGGATAGCTGTGGAGCGAACCAGTACCCGCGTACTGGGAACACAAATCACTATCGGTGCAACAGCAGCCGGGTGGCTGTGGAGCGAACCAGTACCTGCTTACTGGAGAAACCAGCAAGGAGTAGAAATGTCGTCAAGGAGACTATGGAGGATAAGCCGACTACAGGCGATACTGGATCAGGAGCACAGCAGGTGAAAACAGGAACCAGCACTCCAGAAGGTCAACCGGATCAGGAATGGCAGCGGGGACTGGCAGCAGGAAGCAGCGTCACAACGGCAACCTCAACCGGATCAGGAACGGAAACAGGAACCACAGAACTGGTAACTCAGGAACTTGATGATCTCAGGATAGCAGGAACATAACCAGGGGCCCAGGAAGCTCAGGAACACAATGGAGATGCGAGTAGCATAGAGACAACATGAAAGGGCCACCAAAGGGTGCCCAAGCTCAGACTAAATAGGCAATGTAGGACGGGCTGAAGGCAGACAGCCAATGGAGAGACCCCTACATGTAACTGAAACAACAAGGCAGCAATCACGGGCACCGTGATAGTGATATAGGGGATGTGGCAGACAGGGTGAGGACACTGTATGAAATTAAGAGGGTGGTGAGTGTGGGAGAACAAGAGGGGCAGAACAATAGAACATTCTAGTAATGAAGAAAGGAGTATGGGGTAGGTAACCGAGTACAGAACAGGATGCCACGTATGGAAGAAGGGGTCAGATCTGGAAGAGGGTTTCAAGTTTGGACAAGGTGCCAAGTATGGGTAAGAGGGCCAAGCGAGGACCAGAGGTTGAGTATGGAGGTGTGGTGAAGTATGGAAGAGGGAGCTGAGTATGGATGAGGCCAAAAAAAAAAGAGAAAGGCAAGAACATGAAATAGGGAGAGTTGAAGGAATGAGGCAATTGTAAATGGAGTCTGAAGTGCTGGAGGGATGAGGATGAAGAGAGAGCAGGGTAAAGCTGGAGGGAGAAGCTGTGAGAGTGGGGTAGTGAGAGTGTGATTGTGCATGCAAGAGTATATGCATAATGATATGTGTGCATTGTGATGTCATATCAGGAATGTTGGAAATGTAACACATGAACATTGGACCTCATTGCAGGAATGCGGAACCCAGGGCAGGAACACCTAACAGTGCATTGTGTACCTTATGAAGGTAAACTTCAGCTACATTTTCTCCCTTCTGTTATTTCCATAGAGAGGAGAAGTAAAGCCCTTTTTTCTGCAGACATCCATGTGAAAAGGAAATTAGTTTTTACACAGACTTGCAAAGAGAAGTTTTACAACCTTGCTCAGACAAGTGCTCCAAAAAGAGCACATGCTGTTATTAACATCTGTATATAAGCAAACTTCTTTTCCCCATGAATTGAATGCTCAGTTATTTGATGGTTGAATAAAAGACCAAAACACAAAACTGAAGCACTTGTTTCATAGGATATGATTTTAGCATTACGAAATGGTTATTTTGTGAGAAAACAGAAATTACAGAAATGTTTTGTTCATCTTATATTCACAAGAACTACAGAATTAGTGTACTTAATGGAAGCAGTGGAAGGAGGGAGAAAAAACTCTTCAAGATAATTTGGGGCTCAATCCAAGGGCACTGTGACCTTCACATGATATAATCAGCCTCCAACATGTTCTTCTGGGAGCTGATTGAAAAAGTAAAAAGCTTGTTAACTGAGAACTTTATTGATACATAATGTTCATTCCATCTCTGGGCTGACAGATACATTCAAGCCAGTAAATGAAAGAATTTAAAATCACAGTCAGAGATGCACAATTTGATATATCCTATTACAAAATGCATTTGAGATTACCCTTCCTGATCTTCTCTTTTCTTTCTTTTTTTTAATTCTACAAAAATCAGAAAGACGTAGCATATCAATCTGATATATGAGGACAGGCTGGAAATGGACCTGTGCACTAAACACATCTCACTTTCTGGTTTTTAGAATACACAGTTAATAATGCATCACCTTCCATTCAATTTTATTGAACTTAATGCTTGTAAACCGTGTGATACCATGTGTGACTTTATAATGTACTTGAAGAAATGGGGGCAGGGGGTGGCAAATCAAATATATGATTGGATGAAGAATGTTTACAAACCAGGAAAACATTATTTTCCATACTGGAAAATTTGCATTTACCTTCTTAAACCCCATTTAATGATCTACCTTATAATTATTGCCCCATCTGGTAACAGAAGGGTGGGCAGCCTGTGCCTAGTGGTGTGCCTGAGATTAGGCCCATTCAGGATTATGCAGTTTCATCATCTCCTGGTTCACAAGCCTCATTTTACAACTGTGTTTTTGTGGTGACCCCTCCGCTCAGGCAATCCAGATATGATTGTTCCCCTTCATTGTATGTCTAAGAATTGCATCACCTTGTCCCCTTCCCCCTTTATGATTCATAATTCTTTCCCCTCACCCTATTCATCTAATGTCGAATACTATACACTTATTGGGGATATATGGCCCTTTCTGATACATACTAGCAGGATTGAGATAGACAACCAGAATATGTTTTAATATCCCTCCCTCTGACACCTCTTACAATTTGTCTACTATATATTGACACTGGGGATGGGTGAAAATTTTTGTCTCAAACTGAAATCAGCAAATAATGGCACTTTACCCTTGGCAAATAATTTCCTGCAAAATTGCAGTTTTTCAGATTTTTCAGATTTTTTTGCCCATTGAAATCAATGGGAAGAAAAATATTTCTTCACCACATGTATTTCTACAGCCATATAAAAGGCTGTCAGGCTCTCATAGCATGCCATTTTATGTTTGCGAGAGGAGAGAGCTGTACATTTTTTGAACTAGAGAAGACTTAGAGGGGAATTGAAGTTTAGTTTAGGGAATCTTTTATGTAGGACATTTGTTCTATTAGAAGAGTCAGTGGAGCACTCTGGGGAGAAGAAGGGAGGAAGGAGATTGACCCCAAATATTCCAAAATTCCATGTGACTGACTGGCAAGACACAAGCAGCTATGGACATATTTGCTTGCTGATCTTGCTGTTATTGTCTCTGTGCTGGTTGGGAAAGTCTGGGAAAAGACGTTGTTGATTTTGTTTTTCAGTTATAATTTTTTTTGGACAGACTGTGATAAGACAATAGGGTAGGAAACTTAAAAATATAATAATAAATAAATAACTAAATATATTAGGTGACAGTGACAGACAGCTGACTGGGCTTAGGCAAGGCATCATATAGTTCCATCAGTTGTGTTGTGTACCATACAGTAAAAAAACACAGTGTAGTTGCATAATGTCCAGCAAATGCACAAGGGGAAGGGGAGGATGCAGTTTGTCAAGGTCCCAGCAAAACTAGTTCCAGCACCACCAGTGCCAGTAGAAATAAAGAACCATAGAAGAAGAAGACTGAAAACAACAAGTCACGTTCAAGTGTTGATGATGCTGGCGATAGCATAATAGGGGAAGGTGTAGCAGCTGAACCGCCTGCTGCATCAGATAGTGAGACCAAAACACCCATCCTCAAAGGAGTAGGGAAGTTTGTTACAGTAAAAGGAAAACTAAATTATTTGAGAACTCAAAAAGTTTAAAGGAATATTAGGGTAGTGGGCAAGAATTGTGAGATGATTCTGATGCTGCTGAGGATGACCTAATGACGACTGATGATATCTCTCCCGCATACTTCTTTTGTTCAGATACAGATGAAGTTGAGAGCGAGGATGACAGGGCTATAAGGTTAGCAGAAAGTCAAAGCCTGAATCTTCCACCACTTTTAAGGAGCACTGTGCTGCCTATATACTGTTTGAGAAAGTCATTGCAAAGTCTGACACTGACCAAGCACAGATGTCAAAAAGCACACAGTCACCCTATCAGTCATCATCAGCATCATCACATCTTCAAAGTCAAAGTCCCACTGAGCCACACATACCTGTTTTTAGTACCCAGCAACAGCAACACAGGTTAACAGCCACAATGTTAGATATGATGAGTGACTCTGCTGCTGCTGTAAGTGCTGCACCTTTGACACCTAGCTGTAGTGGCAGTAGAATTAAATCAACATCTAGCCCCAGTAGTAGTAGCAGTAGTAGTAGTAGTAGCAGCACCACATCAGGAACCCTTCATTCCATGAAGTCCACAGTATAGAGATACTTCAGGATCCTCAAGCTAAGTATGTTGCTATCTGTTGTCTGTGCAAAAAGCACATGAGCAAGGGTAAAGCAGGCTCACACCTAGGAACTTCCCCTATGAGATCCCACCTGAAGCACAACCACAGGTCTGGCTGGGAGACACACTATCAGCAGACCAAAGGTGCCATAACTAGCAGCAGTAGAAGCACTTTAAAAAGTTCCTAGGGCTCTAGGACAGAAAATCGAAGTGGTGAAGTTATGTATGTGTCAGAGAGTGTGCCACTGCCAGTGCCAACAGTTAGTTCAGTCCATATAACACCTATGGCTCCGGCTGCTATGACTGATAAAGCCGGGTCAAATATATTAACAGCATCACAGATGAGGAGGTGGAGTAGGGATGTGAAGCAGGGTTGCCACCATCTAACCCACTTAGGACCACTGCTATGACTGATAAGTTATGTGTGTCAATAATCTGAGGAGAATAGCATATGACAATGGTAAAAATACATACCAAAATCACACCATGCCAGTCCTTCACCACCACCACTACAATACATATCTGCCACATTGCAGGTTGTCCTATATTTTTTTCATTACTTGACATCATCATGAATATGTGCCAGTGTCTCTTATGCAGGAAGTTAGTGTTGTGGGCAAAGGACAAATGCATGCTGCATGCTAACACATTTTTCAAGCCATATGTTGTATAGGACACACAACTTTGAATTCCAGCCACTTATTTCTAAACTTCAGCCCTCAGAAGAAGTAATATTTCAGTGGGAAATATAGTATCTATAGGAAATATAGGTGAAAAATGTGTTAAAATAGGTGAAAAGGAGGACATTTTTGCATAGGCGGAAAGGTGACATTTTTCACGAAACGTCATGTGGGAAATTGTTCACACTTTTCGCCCATCCATAATAACTGATCCATATCTGTGTCTTGACCCATTGTCTTAACTTTATATTTTCTTTTCCTTGTTAACTTGGTACTTTTTAGCCCATTGCAGCTCCCAGTCAGCAGAGGGAGGATAGTTGCCTTTCCTGTGGTGCGTCCCATGATTAGGCCTGATTGGTGACATGAGTCAACTATGCCCTCTTATTGGAAGACTCTGTGCATCATTGGGCTTGCTCTCATTTCTGTCCCTTGACTCAGGAAACTTGCATAAGAGTATCTCTTTCTTATTTTGATACTACAACTGTTAGTACTGTAGCATATCACATCGTCATCACATTCCTCGCCTATAGCTGCACCCCTATTTTCTTCCCATAATTACCTGACTGCTGTAAATTTTACATTTACTAGGAAGGTATAACCATTTATGCTCTATATTTATGCTGTATGTCTGGTGTGCAGGACTGAGAAAGGCAACCTTATTATGTTCTGGTTATCTTTCACCAACACCTCTTACACATACACAATTCACATTGTTATTCGAATATGTTTGTATGTTAAATTCTCACCTGCCTCTGTCCTCCTTGAATTTATTTTCCTACTTGGAGTTGTGCTATGAGGACAGTTTCATATTAGCTTGCCCAGTCCTAATCTTGAAATACTTTAGTCTGCTGTATGCTTGTTAACACTGGGAAACTTAGTTTTCCATTGAGATGACACGGGGAGGCCACTTCATTTTACAGCTATGCTTGCCCCTCATCAATATTTAGCTCACATCTTGTGAGGGAACATTTTTAACTGTGAGAATCTTATTGCATCCCTCCTAACCAGGTACTGAGCGTTTATGATTCTACCTAGAGTCATCTCTTCTATATTCCCACCACATCAGTCAGTAATTCAATCCTAACTGAAGGTTGTACCCAGACTCTCATAACACCCATTCTATGTTCTTGAAGTTGGCCCACTTCGCTCCCTAAACTGCACTCCATGGGTGAATATCACTAAACTAGCACATGGTTACATATGTTCTTTTGTACTATATTGTTGCATACTACTCCCCATTCACCCATTTGTGACTACTTCACATCGATCATCTATATACATATCATTATTCCACACTCTGTCCAGTTTTTTCATAATAAACTCTTTATAACCCTTACTCCTGCTTCCCTTCTGTTATTTAACTCCCTCTCTTCATTGTTACTTTGTTTTATCAACAATAGATCTCTAATTTTCATCCCCCCAGCCCGTTTGTTTGTTTAATCCTCATACTGATATTTGGGCGATTATTGTTATTTTCCCACATTTATACCTTAGTGCCCCTACCCTGTGCATTACTCCAATTAGTATTGTTTCCATGTATCCCTCCCTATTCCCTCCTTCTACTGCCTTTCTGGTTATCTCCACCAACTATGAATGCCTAACAATCTGCCTGAGTGACACTGCCACTATGTTCCTACCATCTCACCTGATCTACACTGTTCCCTGTTGACCATCAGTCACCTGAGCTCTCATCCTTCTTTCCTGCTATCCATTTTAAACACTCATGATGCTATTGTCTACTCAGGTATCTATTTTGCATTTTCATTGGCTCACCTCATATCCCCTACGATACCTTTCATTGTATCTCCTTCTATATCTTCCCACTTATCTGGTCTCCGCCTCCCCTCCTTTTTTTGCCCCCACCTGCTCCCTCCTTCTTGGTCCAGGATTTGGTGGACGTCCCACCATTTTAATGAAACAATAAAACTGACAATCATTTAATAGTAGATTGGAACCTTAACTTAGTGCTTAAACCTCCAATGGACTAGTCTTCTGGCAAATCACCCCATAAACTGAGTCATTTAAGCAGCATCTGAAAATCTCTGTCTGATATGCAACATATAGATGCCTGGAGGTCCCTCTGCCTACATCATTCCGAAAAGGATTTCAACTTTACCTCTTCATATGTATTCTCTACTACATTTACTTACAGGAGCCAAAACTTTTTCTTTTATATCTCTTCACATATTTCTTTTCCTCATATTTTGATATTGATCATTTTCCTTTTTTCTGTTTTGTTTTCACTCCCCCATATTGTGAGTAAGATTATTTGTTTATAATAAATATATTGTTTATTATTTTAATACACTGTATTTTTCAGATTTATTTTTCAGTCTTTATCTCTGACATAATAATACTACACTTTCAGATATTTTTTGTGCTGTCCTCCCCTTTCCCTTTTGTCTTTTTTACATATATGATATATCGATGGATGTTTTTTATATGCATTGCTTTTGAGGACACGCTGCAAGAGAGGGGATTCAAATTCACTCACATTGACTCACATTTAGGGAAAGTCTTTTTTCTCTGTGATTGTGTGTGTATATTTATTTTTCCTTACTCCTAGTATTTCTGTGGATCAGGAGAAGACTGTCCCTGCCTTGGAACTCCTACCATATATCTGGTGGGAATCTTTGGGACAGGACTACTCTCTGGCCTCTTCCTTTGAATCTATTTCCCCTGCTCCATCTCACTTACGGTGTACCCTGCACTGTTTTTGCGCTATATCTATATCTTTTTTAGCACTCAGAGAAACAGAGCCAGATGTAAGATCTTAGAAACACTTCTCCAGAAAGTTAATTTTCTTGAACTCTGACACAGAAACTCCTCCTCAGCAGATGATATCCTCACTCTACTGAATCACAGAGAGGAAATGAATGCTCTTGTACAACAAAATGTCACAAAAATTTTTATGTGGAACAAATATAACCATTATATCTCTGGCAACTTTAAAAACTTTAGCTAGAATAAATAAGGGTAGGAGATATGCCACACATGTCCACCGGATACAGACCCCAACAAATGCTTTTGTCAATTCTTTCCCCCAAATTGCTTCTACCTTCAGAGACTTCTATCAGGCTTTATACAATATTAGTTGAAGAGTGTCACTGCCAGTCAGTCGTGGACCAGTCATGCGCAGTAGAGACTGCCCACGCCACAGCTGATACAGAGCTGGATGCTACGAAAGAGCGCATGACTGCAGCACACACAGCAGTCTCTACTGTGCATGACTGCGTTGTTACACACGTTTTATCAAATTATTAAATTGGATTCTTTTCTCTTTGTCTTTTAGGCCCTCCCTAGACTTCATGGTCTCCTATCCCCCCTTTTTTCTTCTTCCTCTTTCTTTTCCCTCCCTTCTTCTTTCCTCATGTATTATCCCTTCCCCATCAATCTGTCTATTTATGCTCATTTCTGTTATCCCTAAATTTGCATCTTCTCACTTTAACATTTTTTTATTGGTCTTTATATATTTGTCATCTTCAAGTCTTTCTTTTACTGATGATACAACCTGCACTGTATAACCTTCACTTATATTTCTCCTTTTCTTATTGTTAAAGTTATTCTCAATAAATGTTTTTACAATTAAAAAAAAAAACACCTTGCTGCAATGTAGCATTTTATGCTGTACAACATTGCAAGAGATAATGTAGTTCAGTTACTATGATGAATTGGAACAATTCTGGAGCAAGTAAACTGCATCATAATAAAACAATATAAAACAATACAAAGTTACTGTTGATTTAAAGTGGTCTTTTAAACAACACACTGAACTGTCTGGAGAAGAGGTTTAACTCTTTGAGTGTTGGGGAGGAATCCAACTCATTGCAACACAATGCATTAGATACCTCTCTGGCATTCAAAGGGTTACAAGTTTAAAGGGATAGTAATACTTAAAATGTAAAAAAAAGTATGTTGTAGAGTTTATCCCCCTGAGTAAAACAAGGGCACTCCCACTGCTGAAAGGTGTTTCATTCAAAAGTTATTAATTTTCAAAGTTCAAATTTTTAGGTGCAATATCACAGTGGCCTGAAATTGTACAGTGGCGCTGTTGCTACACCATCCTATGGAGATTTATGGTCAACTGACCAGAGCTGTCCATAGGATCGTGTAGCAACAGCGCCACTGTACAATTTCAGGCCACTGTGATATTGCACCTAAAAATTCAACTTTGAAAATTAATAACTTTTGAATGAAACACCTTTCAGCAGTGGGAGTGCCCTTGTTTTACTCAGGGGGATAAACTCTACAACATGTTTTTTTTTACATTTTAAGTATTACTGTCCCTTTAAGAATTTCCCTGACAGTTACAGCAATCAGGTTCCCATATATAATATTTTGCAATACTTTCTCTGTCCTGAAGATATCTGCAGGGGTGGCTAAAATCAGTACTTTACTAAGCACTTGGGAAAGTAAGTCAGGTCACTGCCCACTGTGAATTTGCAATGGGTTTCAATGGAGACAATGTAAATCTCCATCAATTGGTGAGTGTAATGCTGATTTCACCTAACCTGGAAGATTACAGGGATCTGCAGGGGAAATGAAGAGAGTATTGCAGGTTTTTAAACTACGAGAACATGGTTCCCATAGCCATCAAGTATCATCATACACTTTTTAAATAACTTTCCCAAGACCCTTTGCTGCCACTTTAACTGTTTGAATGGAAAAAACACCTCCAACACTTTGCTTGGCAATATGTTGTAGAACTCTGTAGCATTTTCAGGGTTAAAGGGATAGTAATACTTTGTTTTATCTTTATTTTATTTTGTAGGCATTAAAAAAACATGAACAACGATATAAGTCTTATCTCTCAAACCTTTATGGTTTGAGAGATAGTCACATGCAAAGTTTCCCCTCCCGCCCCTTTTACCGAGTGTAAGCCATCTCTTCTAAGATGTGGAATGCAGTCCATAGACCAGACAGATAACAGAAGGGGACAATCTTCTTCCTATGAGAACAATGAAAGCCCTGCCCCCCTTGACAAGCTTTTCAGGGTTTTCCCTTATCTTATTTGAAGATTGTCCCTCTCTGCAATCTACCTGGGTACCTTCCTTCTGCTCTGGCTGAACAGTGTTACATCAGTAAAAGGGGAGGGAGGGGGATACTTTGTCATTGAATTACTCTTGAACAACAACTCTGACAGAACTGAAATAACACTCTCCATGACTCAAATACTATGAAGATTAATTGGAGCTGTTTTTATTATGAAACATTACTATCCCTTTAAAAGCCCCATTTAAATCATTATTTTATTTGTCCCCTATGGTGCAGTTGGTTTATCCCAGAACTGTTCCATTTCTTTGTAGTACATCTATGCATTCATTGTTACATGTGAATTGTTTGTATTTATTCGCACTGGTACACTGTACATTACAATTTGTTTCCTCTCATTGATCATATTTACAATTCTCATTAGTGCAACTATCACCCAATATGTTTGGTTCACATGAGCCTCACAAGAGTGTGACACCTTTTGACTTGTTTCCATTTGCAATGTGTGCTATAAAATTCCACTCATGTCTTGCACTGAAATACGAATCTTAGTTCTCCTTTAACAGCAAAGAATAGAAGGTCGTTTAGGTTAATGCAACAACCTATCTATCTGAAAGATGCAGTTCACACCAGTACTGCTGTGGGTGAGGATTTTTCACATCTCTAAATAAATAACTACCTCTTTTTTTGCCTTAGCAAAGCAATTATTTTTACAGTTAAACAGCGACAAGGCAGCTGCAAAAGGAACAGAGAAGCCGGCATCAAAAGAGAACATGATGCAATTACATAAACTGGTCAGAAACGCTATCCAACATGTTTTGGCAATTATTCTTATACAGTGCACAGTTTATTGATTTCTTTCTCTGATTTTTCACTATCTCCAAATGCCTTCTGTTGGAAAAACTGCTTAGGCATTTCTTCTGTTAACACTTTGTATCCAGCTTGTAACTGTATGCAGCTGTCAGAGTTTAGTCAGTCAGGACCGAATAGTAACATAGTAACATAGTAACTTAGGTTGAAAAAAGACTTGTGTCCATCTAGTTCAACCCTTTTCCTATTCCTGTTTACCATCGTTGATCCAAAAGAAGGCAGAAAAACCCTCAATACAGCAATTTCAAATTCTGCCTTGAATGGGGGGGGATTCCTTCTTGATTCCAACTGGCAATCAGATTTCATCTTGGATCAACAAGCACTTACTAAATAATAATCCCAATACTAACATACATAGCCCTCTATGTTCTGCTCTTTTAGTTAAGTATCCAGGCCCTTTTTAAAGGCATCTAATGTATTTGATAGCACCACCTCCTCAGGCAGTGAATTCCATATCTTTATTGTCCTTACCATAAAGAAACCCTTCCTCTGTTGTAGATTAAATCTTCTTTCCTCAAGTCTAAGCAGGTGGCTAGGAGAAGCTGCTGATCTGATCTCCTCTAGAGTTATTACTTCCACTCCCACTTTTGGAGTACTATGTTTACAGGTTTCTTAACCCTTTAAGTGCCAGAGGGATACACAACACATTGCATTTGCAATGTGTTGCGTATCCCTCTGGCATTCAAAGGGTTAATGGGGTCATGTTAGCACTTCTGTAAGGAAATATCACTGTCAGAAATATAAACTTGTTCATGATTTGGTTTCAGGACATCTCTAATTAGGCAAAAGAGGCCATTGCTCAGAGGAACCTAACTGTGAAAGGCACATCAGTTTGAAAGGCACACCTATAATTCCAAATTGTTGGTGTGTTAAGATGACCAAATATCAGGGATGTCTATGAAAATGTAATTCCTCGGGACTATGACCATACAGGTATCAGTGCAACCCTGCATTGTGTGCTTTTCATAACCATCCCTGATTTAAAGGTATATGTAATCAACATAGTGTGTGTCCAACTCCAAATTATTGATGTGTTCAGGTGTCCGCGCATGCCTTTAAATCAGGGATGCCTATGAAAACAGCATTCCTCGGGATTATACAGGCATCAATGCAATCCTGCATTGTGTGTTTGTTATAAGCATCCCTGGTTTAAAGAAATATGTGATCACCAAAGGGTGTGTCCAATTCAGTCATTCAACCCCTTCACTTTGTGCCTTCATTCAGCTGGCACATCTACCTTTGTATTCTTTGTGTAAAGATGTCAGTCTGAAACATGCAGAGAGTCAAAAAACTGAGGGCTAGATTTAAAGGCAGCCGTTAGTAAAAAAAATAACCAACAGGTGTGTTAAGTGTCATGTAGCAATTCAAAGATCCGTCTAAAGAACAGCTAACGGCAGTTGCAGAATCCTTACTGCCGATACACTTACGTGCATTCAGACGCATGGAACAACATACCCCAGAGCTATTCAAAGGCTTGCGTTACTGGTAACGGCTGAAAAAAAGACACACCTAACGGCTAAAAGTTAAGACCCACTTTTCTTAGCCGTTAGAACTTAACGGGCAAAACAAAACACCCGTTACATAGGAAAATACACAAAATGCTTACCGCACAAGCATATAAATGGAAAAATTAACCCGTGCAATGCCAAAACAACACAAAAACATGGACACACAACACAAATCACTCCACACACAACAACAAGCAACACCACAGGGACAACAACACAACAACACCCAAAAAAACAACAACACAACATGGCACGGAACAATGGGGGTTATCACACAAAGCGGACACCTGCAAATATAAGCTCACCTGTGCATCAACAGGCGACCTGCACCCCACAACTGCACACCCGCAAATGGCAGACACATAACAAGCACAACACACCACATCTTATAACACACACACACCTGCAAACACTTACCTGGACAAAAACAACTTACCATTGGTCAGCACTCACCTCATCACCACACCTACACAACACCCTATCAAGTACTTAAAGGGACAACTCAACACACTCACTTGTGGCTTGTTTTCCACTCAGGGAGGGAGAGAGATAGAGAGAGATAGAGAGAGAGAGAGAGATAGAGAGAGCAAACAGTATGTTGGGTTACATATTGTTGCGAAGACTGCGGAGAAGGCGTGCAAGGGAGAGAGCTAGGGAACATCAGCAACCTCCAGGCACGCCTGATCAACAGCCTTCACCTGTTGCAAGTGAGGAGGTTCTGGCTCAGCAGCCACAGAGGAGTCCATCCCCACCTGGAGGGCAGAGGATGTATAGACGACCACCAAGGCCCAGGGTATACCGCCCAAGGGTCACCCTCTTTGGAATGACTGATGATGAGATCATTGATCGCTACAGGCTGAGGCCTGACAGCATCATTGCCTTGTATGAGGTCATCAAAGATCAGGTGGATCCCATCCACATCCACAACTATGCCCTAACTGGCCTGCAGAAGCTACTGTGTGCCATACACTTCACGGCAAGTGGGGCCTTCCAGTTCACTGAGGGTTACGCATCTGGCATCTCACAGGCCACATTCTTCAGGGTGCTGGCCCAGGTCCTGCCAGCCCTCAAAAGCAAGGCCAGTACCTATATACATTTTCCCACCACCGACATGGACTGGATACACATCAAGCAGGCCTTTTACACCAGGGGAGGCATGCCCAGGGTCATGGGTGCTATAAATTGCACCCATGTCCGGATTAAGGCCCAAGCACGTGACGCACAGCTATTCATCAACAGGAAGAACTTCCACTCCATCAACGTGCAGATGGTGTGTGACAGCAACATGAGGATAATGAATGTCTGTGCAAAATATCCTGGCAGCTCACATGATGCATATATCTCCAAAACTCCTCAGTCCACAGAGATTTTGAGAATGGAACCTTTACAGGGGGATTGCTTTTGGGTGAGTTCACAAAACAAAATCACACCACATACACAGGCATACATACCACGCTGCTCAGCATGCACCTGACCCACAGCTAGTACGTCCACCACACAAAACATTATTCACACAACATATGCTCCCTGTCTCACCATGTCACTCACATTACACAGGTGATGCTGGCTATGGATGCAAGTCCTGGCTTTTGACCCCTGTGGCCAATCCCCAAACACATGCCCAGGAAAGGTACAACCATGCCAGAACGAGGAATGCCATTGATCGGACATTTGGGCTCCTCAAGTCAAGATTTCGATGTCTGGACCACTCTGGGGGAGCACTGCAGTATGCACCTGCTAAGGTGTGCAACATAATTGTGGCGTGCGCAATACTGCACAACATCGCAGTGGACATCAGGCTGCTGGATCACATCCAGGACCCCCCCATACATGAAGTGCCCATGGACATCGGGCATGTGGAGGAGACCTTGAGAGGGGCACAGATCAGAGACAGGCTCATCACGGAACACTTCACCTGTGAGTATAACACAGGCATGCAAACAATCCATGCAAGTCCCCCATCAGTCCTGTGACACTAACCACACTGCACATTATGTTCTTTCTCACCCAACAGGAACATTGACACAGCACTGCACTGGCAGTGGATGTGGCAAATTGTGTGTGTGGACTCAAAAACCATCCTCCATTCCACTCTCCACGTTGACATACAGACTTCAAGGATATCACGCACACCCCCAGGAGAAACAAGGTACAACATATTACCCATGTTCATCACCTTACAGGGCTTCATTGACAGCAACTAACTGGATATGCCATGATCGTAGCCTGAGCAACCATGCTAGCCCAGTAGTGAAAGAGTATTATCTAATGATATGCATTGGATAATACTCAGGCACATCAGGGGTTAAAGGGACATTGGACTTAATATGGGACTTGTACTGTGCTAGAGCTGAGAAGAGCAGCACAGGGGTGGATGTACAGTGGTATGGTCACACAATGTAGAGGTCATGAGACATAGATCAGATTACCAGGGACTCCATGCTGACCTGTGAGTGTGCAGACAAATGTGCCCCCGACATGAATACACACATCAACAAATATGTCCTAACAGTTCCATGGAACAAATGACATTGGGCTGCCACTGTCACTTTCACAGTGGCAGCACAATGTCATTATCTCCATGGAGCTCTCAGAACACTTGTTAATGTGTGTATACATATCAGGGACACATATCCATAGGGCTGGTGCACATGTCCTTAGTTCCCCACAGAATTGGTTACAGATGAGTACACAACACATTGTCAAGCATTGGTTTGTGTACTCACCTGTAACCGTGACAATTGTGGGGATTAAAAAGACTAAATTGTTGTTGCTTGATGATCAGTTCAGGTCTACTGCTCCAAATCCTGTCCTCTTGTCCCACAGGCATCCGTAACATGATCCATCCTTGAACTGAAGATCTTCCATGTGACTGGATTGATGTCTTGACAACACCTTCATGAAGATCACCCCTTGCTGTTTATGGTGATGTTGTTGGTGATGCAATGTTTGACCTGAGGTTCACACAAACCTCTACTGGAACATTCTCATATAGACACAGAAAACACCAATTCTTGAGTGTTATAACCTGTACAGTTAGGATGCTCAGCTACAGAGTTGTCAAACCTTGTGGACAACACATGAGCAGGGCAGCAGTGTTACTGAAGTAGTACGATTTAGTTTCAAAGTACATTTAGTGTTCTCATACAGGTGTTAAATGCATATAGGCAATACACACAGAAAACACATGTACATTCTAATGTACTTTGAGACACAATAAAGATGAACCATCACCATTCTATCTGTGTCTGTATGAGGATATATTTGATTACACATTTGTCAATGCGTAACCACACCCAGGATAGAGTATCCCCCATACATGGAAAGGCATCACCCACATCACAGGAGTCCACCACTTGTTTGCCAGTGAGTGGACTCTGTGATGTATCCATGCAAACAGATGATGGTGGCAGTGATGCACCAATGTGTTGTGGGAGTGATAAAGAGGTGATACAGGGGACATACTTCCACAGTGAATACCTGTCCACAGTATCTGTATTGCTCAGTATAATCAATGTTCTGAGATATTGCTCCACTTTGACATATCTCATTACATGGGCTATATCAACGAACAAACAGACTAAGTGGACATGTGTTATCACTGGTGAAGTCTGTTACACCCTTAGGGAAACAGCAACTCAACTTACTGGAGACCCCAATGCTCACCCCAGGATATCAATGTGTGTGCTACACATTGAAATCCCCGGTTAAAACATTGGCTTCCCCAGTAAGTCAGTTGCACAATGAGTGTGTGAATCCAAGACAATATTGATATATGTCCCATTTATCTGTCCTGCTTGTAATGTCCCCGCTAAGTGACATAGCTGTTTGTCTGGTTATCCCATTAACCCACTGAGTGCAAGAGTGGTCCCCAACGCATTTCTTTGCAATGCGTTGCCTACCACTCTGGCACTCAAAGGGTTAAACACAACATATAATGTAGACGAATGTTCAATGTTGTACCTTTTGTTGTGCTAAGGGGTATGTTTTGTTGTTCAAATTAAACACACAACATCGCCATATAACACAGTGGTGTAATATGGCTCCAGGGATGTATTACAAGTTGAATTTGTACAACGGTGTGTGTGAACTCATGTTGTAGCATCCCACAAACATTTCACCCAGGCATAGGTTGTGTTCACTGCATTGTATGGCAATGCATTGGAGACAACCCTGCCATCCAATCCATAACTGAAGACACAACATATCAGACTGGAATGCAAAAAAAAGGTTTCTTTATTGAGGGGAAAGTTAACAGGTTAGGCCTTTCATTTTTTCCTTTTTGGGTGGGGAGCCTTAGCCTGGGTGCCAGAGGTGAATGCCCTTGTTGATCTCTTGGTAACCCTCTGCCCCCTAGGTGTTGCTTTAGGGGTAACACTGGAGGGGGTGGTGGTTGCAGTAGACCCCTCGGTGGAACGCAAGTTCTCCCTCTCCATCCTCAGGTTCTCTCTGCGGTTGATCTCCCTTAACTCCACAAGGACCTGTGTCAACATGTCCATCAGACCAGTCCTGAGCTGGTGGAGTAGTGTGTTCCCCCTGGCCACCTCCGACTCCAGGGCTTGGATTCTGGTCTCCAATTGGGCAATGTTCCTCCTGGATTGCCTTCTGCTCCTGGTGATGTTGCTGTCTGTACTTCTGCTCGACCATACACTCCGCCTCCATCCCTGTGAGGCGTGTGGTGCTGGAGGTGGATGTGGCCGGTGTCCCTGGTGCTGCTGTTTCCTCTGCTGCTGAGGGTGCGGATTCTTCTGCTGCTGCTGAGGGTGCTGTTTCCTCTGCTGCTGCTGAGGGTGCTATTTCCTCAGCTGATGCTACTGAGGGTGCTGTTTTCTCTGCTGCTGCTGAGGGTGCTGTTTCCTCTGCTGCTGCTGAGGTTGCTGTTTCCTCCTCTGCTGCTGCTGAGGGTGCTGTGGCTGCTGTTGGAGTGGCTGGTGCAGATGATGGGCATATGCCCACCACATCAAGTGATCCTGAGCTGCCCAATGATGTGTGTGCTGGTGGAGGTGTGAAAATGTCCCTGGGTAGGGGGCGCTGGGGCTCACCAATCAGGCCCAGGTGTGGGTAGTCCAGTGGCCAAGGGTCATATGGTGGCCACTGATAGGTGCTGGGACCCCACTTCGGATCATACCTTGGGGCATGCTGTGGAGCCATCCAGGAGGGTGTGTTGTGTGAGGCATATGGCCCATATTGGGTGGTGGCCACTGTCCCTGGCAGCCATTGCCTCCCTGGCGGTGGTGGTGCTGCTGATGGAGGGTAGTAGCTGGTGGAGGTGGATGGATATGTCCACCTCTCCTCCTGTGGCATCCAGCCACTGTACTGGGGAGGTGCAGCTTGTGGTGGTGCAGCCTGTGGTGGTGCAGCTTGAAGGGGTGGTGCAGCATGTGGTTGTCCAGCTTGAAGGGGTGGTGCAGCCTGTGGTGGTCCAGCTTGAAGGGGTGCAGTAGGTGGTGGTGCAGCCTGTGTTGGAGGGGATGGTGATGGTGGGTAAGGTGACCACCGGCTGGTCCCCTCCTCTGTGTACTCCTCACTGGGGGGTGACATTGCCTCCTCCACTGTCTTGGGCTTGAGGGCCGCAAGCTGTGTGGAGAAATAAGATGTTGTGATTAGTGACCTTAGCCATATGTTTGTGGAGACAGTTATACTTTGATATGTGGTGAAGTAAAATATATGTGTTTGGGTTAATCCCCCTGGGTAAACAAGGGTACTCCCACTGCTGAAAGGTGTTGTTTGAGTTATTATAGGTGAAGGTTTCATTTTGAGGTGCAATATCACAGTGGGCTGAAATAGTACAGTGGGGCTGTTGCAACACCCTCCCATGTAGATATCTGGTCCCTGTACCAGAGCTGTCCATATGATTGTGTAGTAACAGCACCACTGTACAATTTCAGGCCACTGGGATATTGCCCCTGACATATCCATGTCTGAGCTGTGATACCTTTTGAATCAACACACCTTTCAGCAGTAGGAATACCATTGTTTAACTTGGGGGGGGGGGGATCCAACAACATATATTTGTCTTCACAACTTGTAGGGATGGCTATCCCTCCAGGGGGATGGCAAAGGTTAAGTCCACCTTGATGTCAGATTGTAGACATTGTGAAAACAGATGTTATTCGCTGTTAGTCCTATCCCTCCTACCCTCATGGTTGTTCAGATATTGCTCTATGTGACAGATGGAGATTTCAGTCATTTGTCCACATGAGGGCTTTTCAGCAGAGCCCAACTCGCCCCATTTGGAGAACAATACTTAATTGGAATGGTGTACAGAGTGTGCATGGTTTGCAAGCACACTCTGTGGACCATTCCAAAGAGGTATTAATCTCGATATGTTGCAACTCTGGCTCTGCTGAAGAGCCTCCGTGTGGTCAAATGATAGATATCTTCACCTGTCACATAGAGCAATATCTGTATAACCATGAGTGTTGGAGGGATGGGACTTAGATGGAGACACATCTTTTAAAGATGGCAATGATATGACATCATGATGACATTACCCATTGCTATCCCATTACAGTCACACACAAGCAGAAATGGTTATATATGTATGTGGATATGTACCCTTCATATGGATACAAATATATCCTTCCAAGATGTGAAGCCAGAGAGCAGTTCAGTAGGTGTGATTGCCTTACTGGCTATATATGTACACCCATCCAACAATACATTGGATTGATATGATGGATATGAACATACCTCGTATATCCCATCTACGTAGAGTGTGATATATTATGTATGTTTATTTGGATGGTGGCAATGTAGGTTGATTTGTGATGGGTGCACATATCTGGCCAGTAAGTCAATCACATCCAGTGAACTGATCTCTGTGTTCACATCGTGTTGGAACATATTTAGTAACATTTGAATCCTAAGGGCAACAATCCAGCCAGTAGTGAGGGATATCTTTGATTGAGGCCTGTTTTTTTCTCTTTGTATGAGCCCATCCATCCTTCTGTGTGAGGCAACCGTACTCAATCCTAGATATCCATCAGTCATGGCCTGTTGGTGACCATGGTACAATGTTTGCTGTTTGTTTCCCATGTGTATCCTGCAAAGAGCGGCTGGTGTACCATCCATCCATGGCATCAGCACCCCTGTGGATCCATGTGGGAATCAGATATGGGATATGTAATTTCAAGTCAGAGTAAACGATTGCAGCCACAACACCAATGCCTACTTTTTCCAGCTTGAATTCTGTGGAATAGTTTTCTGCCTGTGTGTTGCACATACAAGCATTTATTCTGTGGGACACTGTGATGTGTGACCTGATGCCCCCTTTTGGTGATTCAGTAAGCGGTGATGTTGAACTGATGAAGTGAACATGATGGTGACTTCTCCAGTGATCTCCTTTCCCCATTTACAGTGTTTTCCATGGAGTCTGTACAATGGGACCTCATGAACTTGATTCTTGTTTTGGCATATTCTCCATGGACTAACACTGGTATTGGTGAAGTGAGGGTGTGTAAGGGTTACTTTGTGTCCACCATCTCTTTGTCACCGCTTAGTGAATGTCCCCTGTGTATCATGTGATCGTTGGCCTATTGACTTGTTTGTTGTCTGGTTAACCCTTTGAGTTCCAGAGGGGTTGCCAATGCATTGTTGATCGATGCATTGATGATCCCTCTAGCACTCAAGGGGTTAGATGCTGACTTACCTGTGGGGACATGGGTGACACTGTGTGTGAACAGTTATGATATTTAACAGACGACATTTTGAACATAACGGTTTGTGTATTGTGTGTGATGAGCACAGCGACAGGAGGGTTGAAGTAGGACTTTGACAGGTTTGTCCCAAGTTGGACCTTGCCATTTGTCCTGGTGTTGTGTCCTTTTCGAACCCTCAGGGTGTTGTGTTGGTGCAGTTGTATGGCTGAGTGATGGACATGTGTTGAGGTGTGACTGTGTGCAGCTGGTGGTGGTTTCTGTAGTGTGTTGTTCTGTAGTGTTGCACTTACCGGTAGTGTGGAGGCTCCTCTCATCCCCAGTGTCAGTTCCTCCAACGACCCCCTTGATCAGGGTCGGGGACATGGTCTGCCGCACCATCTCCTCCCAGCCACCGAAGGTGATAGGGAAGGCTGGTCCACCTCCAGTGCCTCGGGCGTGCTTGGCGAGCTCGGTCATCTTGTTCTTGACGACCCTCCGGCAGTCGCCCCATCTCTTTTTGATGGACTCCACGTCCTGCCTGCATGGAGCCACCGCGTTGACCCGGCTGCAGACCTGGTTCCATGCTGCTTTCCTCCTCGCTGACAGGCCAGGGACCTTCACCGTCAGGTGGAGAACACTCCCAGGACAGCTTCCACGAGAGCCGTGTTCTCCTCCTCTGTGTATTTGGGGTCCCTGATCCTGGCCTCGTCACCTCCGGCATGGGATGACTCAGAGCCGGAGTGCCCTGCCTGGTCTGACCCTGACTGTGTGGGGTGCTCCCCAGCAACTACCCCTCGTCCCACTGCAGGTTCTGTCCCTGTCCTGTGTGTGCCTGCTCTCGTTGGCCGGGTCCCCCTCCCCCCTGTGGACCTCCCTCTCCCACCCCTGCTCTGCTGAGGGATACCCTCCTGACCTTCCTCCTCCTCCACTACTCTCCCCATCCCTCTCTCCTGTCCTCCTCTCCTCGCCATCATTCACCCACTCACACCCAGGCACTCCCACAGGCCCTCACAGACACACTCGATCCACTCACTATCTGTCACACACTTTCACTCACAGATTCACACTGTCAAAATAAAAAGTAAAATGTGTAAGGTGTTATAAAATAAAAGGACTATGTGTATGTATGTGTATGTGTTTGTGTTTGTATGTGTGTATGTAACATGTGCAAATGTGTGCTATGTGTCGTATTATATGCAATGCTCTCCTCTCTCCAAACTCCAAAACTCCTCTACCTCCAATGAATGCTTCTGTCTCCCTCTCTCTAATCACTGTCCTCCGCTCCTGGGTCCTGATATCTGGCTCTGAAGAACTCAATAACAGACAGTGTGTGACGGTTATTTTTGGGTATATATAGGTGTATTTGAAGTTATTTGATACATTGGGGCTTTGTAATTGGCTATGTGTTTGAATTTGTTTTTGCATCAATCATGGTTGCTAGACAACGGCAGCCGTTATGTTACATGTTGTTTTGAGCGATGTTATCGTGTGATTTGGCCGCCCGTTGTGCATTAACATGAGTGACAACGGGTTTTGTGTTACGTGTTTTGTGTGTGCCTACGCTTGATAGCTATTCTCGTAGAGTACCTATTGAATCTGCCGTAACTCATGTATTATTTGCGAGCGATGTGCCTTTTTCACTTAGCGGCTGGTTTAATGGCTGCCTTTAAATCTAGCCCTTAGTTCTGTCTTCTAAGATCAATCACGTGACTGGGCAGAAACAGGAAGATAATGGGGAAAGCTACCTACATGTGGAAGAGGAATCCTTATGTGATTAGGTGAATATTTAATGGTGTGGTGTGTGTATGTGCGTGCATGTGTGTCTGTGTACCTGACATAAATCTGTTTGTGTCAGTTTCTTTGTCTGTTGAATGGGACAAGAGGTGAGACATGGTAATGGTGGTTGTGTGATTATGTATAGGGCTAAAAGAAAGTAGGATGCCTTGCTTATTGGCATCTGAAAGCACTGCTTGCTGTGAAATTTGCAAAACAGCTTGGTCAATACAGGTTATTTGGGTTCACCAAAGGCAATCAGATTCAATTAAAGTTAACAGGAAAATGCATTCTTATACTATACCATACACAAAGAAAGCTCTTAACTTCTTGGGTGTTAGTCAGGTCTTCAACGCATGGCTTTGCCACACATTGGAGACCTCTCTAGTATTCAAATCTTAACCCTTTGAGTGCTAGTGAGGTATCCAACACATTGTGTTGCAATGCATAGGATACCTCACTGGTACTCAAAGGTGTAAATAAATAGGCTATCTAGTAAAGATGGCATTTTAATAAACACAGCCAAACTCAGTACAATGGATGTGGCAAGCAGAGCAGAGGCTCCACTCACAATTTGATGCCTCAAGCAGCTGACTTCCTTGCTTGACTAGAAATCTGACTTTGCATTTTTGTATGTCTGTTTGGTAAAGGAAAAAATTAAATGAATTAAACTTTTATGAACCACCACAAAACACAACATTTAGATGAATACTTACTTACCAAAACAGTTCATTCATCTCTGCTTACTTAGAGACTGATTTAGTAATAAGCAGAGGAGTATTTTTAGGTGCAAATCAAATGTAACATAGGAGATAAGTACAACTTCCCCACATCCCCATTGATTTAAATGGTGCTGTTAACTTCTTGAATGCTACAGAGGTCCTAGTGTTCCAGGAGTTAAAATCCCATTTATTGTAATGTGAAATTATATTCATCTTCTGTGATGCAGCTGGTTTTCCTCAGAATTCTTTCTACTATAACAGCATCAGCATGCTCAGTGAAGTTGCTTATTTATCTCTTTACGGACCAGAGGGAAAGGCAATACATTGTTTCTCAATGCACTTTCCAATGCTCTGGTCCTAAAAACATAGTATAACAGTTGTGGACAACATGTGACTCTCCAGTATAATGGATGACTGAAGACAAAGGACATTTGTGTCCAACAGCAGCTTATTATTCAGATATTGCCCACCCATGCATTATAATGAAATATATCTTCACAGATTATAGATGTGATTTGCCTTTTAATCATGAGCCAGAAGAGTCTGCTGTCAAGTGGAAAATTACAAGCAGACATATCAAGCATTTCATCCTGGCAGCAACACTCCACATGTTTGGCATGGGTCAAAGAAAAGGAAACAGTTCAACTGAATTCAACATCAAATAAAAGGCCCCTGCAGACATCAATGCTCCTCAGTTTCACTGGGGCTGATGTACAAGTGGAACTGCAGACATTTTGGGACAAACCAAACGCACCACAGGGGTTGCATAAAAATTACCATTGTTTTAAAAGGGGCGTTTAACCCCTTGAATGCAAGAGAGCTCTTAACTGCTTTGTTCTTAAAAACAATTAAGCTTAATGCCTTTTCCTGATCTCACTGGTAAAAATACAAAATGCAGCCTTTATTTTTCCAGGGCTCATATTGGGAAATAAAATGGGCAATATGCCCAAACAATTTTGTTTGTGGAATAAATTCACCACTATGACATAACTAGTTTGAGCTAGATTTATTCCACTTTTTGTGCACAATGCTCTAAGGCTCATATTCATCAAGAAAAAGAGGTGTCATTCTGGATCAAACCAATTGCTACATGGGGGAATGAAAATGCCCACTGATTTAACCAAGACATTTAACCATTTGAATGACAAAGGAGTCTCAAATGCATTGCTTTGTAACGCATTGGAGACCTCTCTAGCATTAAGAGATTAAAAATTCCATTTCAATCAATGGGAATATGCAGAATTTCAATCCCTTACCCTCTGTGGTGCAGATGCTTTGCTACAGTACTGCACTTCTTTAGCTTCATGAATAAGAACCAGCTGGGGGAGATTTATAAAAAGCATTCTTAGTGTACGTTTAAGAACTGTAGCTGTAGTTCACAACATCGGGTCATTTTCATAAAGAGGTAAAGTCAGGTTTATAAATATGTCTGTCTCAAGGTATTCTTACAAAATTCACAGAAAATACATATCCTTCATTATATACTTCTACTAAGAACAGGTTATACCTGGAGTTAAGATTCAAAACAGCTGGTAGGGCAAAAATGGCTAAAGGACCATTGACAAAATGTGCTAACGGAGCCATACAATTGTCATACCAACTAAAACCACAATGAACATTGGGCCACAGAGCCTGCCTTGTGGCCAAATATCCATTGTGTGTTTAAGTTCCAAAAACCCACCCTAAATAGCATGAGTATTTAGCAAAAGAGCTAAAGATCGGTGCCTGATGCACTGTCAAGCACCAAGCGTGAGCTCAACACACAGTCACCCTCCCAAACACTAACCCTACACTGCCCGTAACAGTGAAGTGCAACAATACTACCTGTAACACTAGCCTATCACCCAGATCTGTATAACACTTACCTGTCATCCAATGTCCATCTTCTTCTGTCATCTTCTGTCTTTCTTCTTCTTTCTTCTTCTGTCTTATCCTCTTCTTCCTTGTTGCAAAATGCCCACTGATTTAACCGAGACATTTAACCATTTGAATGCCAGAGGAGTCTCAAATGTATTGCTTCATAACGTATTGGAGACCTCTCTAGCATTAAGAGATTAAAAATTCCATTTCAATCAATGGGAATATGCAGAATTTCAATCCTCTACCCTCCATAGTGCAGATGCTTTGCTACAGAACTGCACTTCTTTAGCTTCATGAATTAAAAACCAACTGGGGGAGATTTATAAAAAGCATTCTTAGTGTACGTTTAAGAACTGTAGCTATAGTTCACAATGTCGGGTCATTTTCATAAAGAGATAAAGTCAGGTTTATAAATATGTCTGTCTCAAGGTATTCTGACAAAATTCACAGAAAATACATATCCTTCATTATATACTTCTACTTCTGATACACTGTCAAGCACCAAGCGTGAGCTCAACACACAGTCCCCCTTCCAAACACTAACCCTACACTGCCCGTAACAGTGCAGTGCAACAATACTACCTGTAACAATAGCCTATCACCCAGATCTGTAAAACACCTGTCATCCAATGTCCATCTTCTTCTGTCATCTTCTGTCTTTCGTTTTCTTTCTTCTTCTGTCTTACCCTCTTCTTCCTCGTTGCAAATATGTATCTGAAAACATGAAATATGGTCCACAAAGAACTTGGAAATATGTGCAGTGGTTAACCCTTTGACTTCCAGAGGGTTACGTAATGCATTGCAGAGCAATGCGTTGCATACCTCTCTGGCACTCAAAGGTTTAAATTAATGCATCCATTCCTTGTCACAACAAAACAACATTTGCCCAAATCGAATAATATGTTTACAAATCCATTTTGCTTCAAAAATTTAGATTTATGCCAAATATATTGCATATGGTGCATTGCTATACATAAATAGTTTGCAGGCTCTGCCGCTATTGCCGGCAGCAGGAAGTCAGGTGGAAAACCCCATCCCCCCCTTTGTTACCTTTTGGGCCATTGCCCAAGCAAGTGTGTGGGAAATCTGAACAGAGACTGGCTTTTATATGGCTAGTCTCTGTTGAAAATGACTCTCAGATGTCCATGGGCTGGGATGTCTCCTAGTGGGGGAGCTGATTTTCCTGGGAGGTGCGTAAACAGCCAATGGATGTCTGGGAGATATTTTGAATAGCAACTGGCCATATAAAAGCTAAACTCTGTTCAAATTTCCCACACGCTGACTTGAGCATCGGCCCAAAAGGTAACACGCGTAGGGGTTTGTCCACCTAACTTTCTGCTGCCAGTGACAGCGGCAGAACCCAAAAAACTATTTATGTATTGCAATGCACCATATGCAATATATTTTACATAAGTCTATGTTTTTCTCTTTTGAAGGAAACGTATTCTGACGTGAAATGGATTTTAAACTTATTATTTGATTTGGGGAATGCTGTTTTGTTGCGACTAGGAATAGATGCATTAGTTTAACCCTTTGAATGCTAGAGAGGTACACAACATATTGCTCTGTCAGTGAAAGGGTTAACCATTGCAAATATTTACAAGTTATGTTTATGGACCATATTTCATGTTTGCAACAAGGAAGAAGATAAGAAGACAGAAGAGAAGAAGACAGAAGAGAAGATGGAGTAAAAGAAGATGGAAGATAGAAGAAGAAGACAGACAGTAGCTGACCGGGGTAATGAAGATCCCTCTGGACATCAGAATTACTGGTGTTTCTTGTCAGGGTATGTTTTTTTTTTTTTTTTTTTTAAACTTGTTTTGATTAACTCAGTGTCGCTTTGAGATAATTTTACATGCACTTTCTTTATTACTCCAGTTTTGTAAATCTCCCACAAAGTTCAAAACAAATACTGGGGCAATTATGGAACAAACTAACTGCAGAATTGGGAACAAATACAAATTCTGTAAATTCCCATTAATTAAATGAAACATTTAAAGTGGGCCTGCCACTCTAAAACAAATTGAGTTTGCTTTACTGAAAATTAAAATCTGCCATTTTTCTGTAAAATAAATATTTTTTCAGAAATTCGCATTTACATTTTCAAGCATTTTCAAGAAATTAGAATAATCTTGCTTTTTTTTTGTCTTCAAGCCATCAAAATTGGCTAGAAAACCCTGCCACATAGAAAAGTCACATGTGATATTACAGAACATTTGGGTATAATGAAAAGGAAGCACAGCCAAATACAATATGAACAAGAAGAAATAACATGGGAGCAAGATGTGACTCTAAGAGTACAGTAAAATCTTGAGTATAATATGCACAATTTTACCCCACTTCACCTTATGTGAAGTGGGGAGTGCGTATTATACAGAGAGTATTTAAAAAAAAAAAATTGTTTTGGCAGACACGATCCCTCCCTCCCCCGGCGCAATTAGCTTTTAAAATAAGACCTACTATGTTTCATTTAATCCCCCACTGAAGTTTCCATCGAAGAAGGCAAAATACAAGAGATGTACCGGTAAATGTTCCCTGCAGGCAGCATGCTTCCATTCGCCTCCCGCTTCCTTCATTGAGCTGTCAAGACCATCCACCCCCAGCCAATAGTAATGCCCTGTGCAGATCTGAAGGTCCTCACAGGGAAATACCAAAGGCGGGAGGTCCTGACAGCGCAATAAACAAAGTATGTGGTTAATGGAATCATGTCGCTCTCAGGGAACATTTACCGGTACATCTCTTGTATTTTGCCTTCTTGGATGGAAACTTCAGTGGGGGCTTAAATGAAACAAAGTAAGTCTTATTTTAAAAGCTAATTGCACCTGGGAAGGGATCGTATCTGCCAAAACTTTTTTTTTTTAAGGGGGAAAACAAGGGTGCGTGTTATATATAGGCACTCTTGTTTTCACCGAGAATCTTTGGTATAATATACATCTGCGTATTATACCTGAGATTTTACGGTAGTTCACTGGAATATATCACACCTTTGACCATCTTCCATTTACAGGAATAGTAGGCTTAACCTGTCTCGATGTTTCCATTCACATATTAGCCAAAGATGTATCAATTTCACATCCTCATTTATTATTTTAAAACTGATCAGATAGAGAAATATAATAAAAATAGCTGGGCTTACTTATATTAATAGGTAATAATAGGTAATTAATAGGTAATAATAGGTAATTACATGCTATATGCTCTAACTTCTCTAATCCAGTACTTTAGGTATAAGTGACATAAATGTAGATTTTTGAAAAATGTACCAAATAAAAAGGCCAAGGAATATCAAGTGAGACCACGTCTTTCTATATTTGATGGGATTCATCTTATTTTTATCAGAAGGTGATGATCCAATCAATAGTGCAGTTAGTATAAAAAGGAGAAAGAGGGACATTCATTAAAGGCACAGTAATGCTTAAATTAAGTTGATTTAATATTTTAATCCTTAAGAAAATATTAACAATGATGTAAGTCTTATCTCTCAAACCTTTATGGTTTTAGAGATATACATCGCTAAAGTTATCTCCTGAGAGAAGTCTGCGCTGTAGCTGACAGCTGCAGAATCTGGTCATTTGACTGGATGGAGGCTCTTCAGCAGAGCCGAAATCGAGCAATAGCAACATGAATACTTCCTTCGAATAGTCTACAAAGTGTGCCTACAAATGAGAAACACTTTGTAGACCGTTCCAAGGAAGTATTAATGTTGAGATTGCGTGATTTCAGCTCCGCTCAAGAACCTCCATCTGGTCAAATGACCAGACTCTGCAGCTGTCAGCTAGAGTGCTGACTTCTCTCAGGAGGCAACTTTAGCGATGTATATCTCTCAAACCATAAAGGTTTGAGAGATAAGACTTACATCATTGTTAATATTTTCTTAAGGATTACAATATCAAATCAACTTAATTTAAGCATTACTATGCCTTTAATGAATGTCCCTCTTTCTCCTTTTTATACTAACTGCACTATTGATTGGATTATCACCTTCTTATAAAAATAAGATGAATCCCATCAAATATAGAAAGACGTGGTCTAACTTGATATTCCTTGGTTTGAGAGATAAGACTTACATCATTGTTAATATTTTCTTAAGGGCTACAATATTAAATAAACTTAATTTTAACCATTAGTATCCCTTTAAAGGAGAAGTAACACCATCTGAATTTTGCCTTTTGTGCCTTTGTCAAAGGGATAACATCTTCAAACAATATAGGATTTCATGTCCATAGAGGCAGATGTTGAAGTTGCTAGCTTCAGGGATGGGCAGGGATGGGTGAAACGTTTTCACCTCAAAGAGAAAAAGGCAAAAAATGGCATTCCTGGTGAGCAGGACATTTTTATGACTTTTCCCACCTACCTCGATGCATTGAAATCAATAGTAAGACTGAGTTTCGCCCACCAGGTGGAAAGTTTCCTTTATTTTCCCACTGGTATAGTATAAAAGGGTTGTGAGGTTCCCTCAGCATGCCATTGCAGCTAGTTAAGGTAGGCAAACAAAGTGAAATTGGAGAGTAGATTAGGGAGTATTGTGTGCAGGACATTTGTTTGCTCTGTTAGGTGAGTCTGGAGGACTCTGGGGAGTCTGAATGGAGAAAGGAGGCTAACCAAAATTCTCCAAAATCTTAGTTACCTGAGACACTCAGTTGTGATCCTTCCAGATTTCTTCCTCATCTGGCTATTATGTCTGTGCAGGGGAGTATGGGAGTGTGAGAAAGGAGCAAAGGAGATTTACCCAAATTACCCCAGAATTATGTGTGACTTGGAAGACACAGGAAGCCATGATCCAAGTTCTTTTCTGATCAGACTTATATTCAAAAATGTATGGGGACAAAAAAAAAAAAAAAAAAAAAAAAAAAAAAAAATATATATATATATATATATATATATATATATATATATATATATATATATATATATATATATATGAAAAAAAATGAATAGGTTCTGTTGTGTACTACATTGTGTAATAATATCCAGCAAATGTACTAGGGCAGGGGTAGGTCAAAAGGAGTAGTAGCAGTGCAGGTACATGTTAGTAAAGTGATAGTCCCAGAAATGACTGTGGCCATGGTTGCTGCACCTTGTATTTTAAATGATCATGATCCTTCTCCTCCTGAAGAGGCTACTTGTCAAAACCCCATAAAGTATTCAACCACCACCACTAGTAATATTAAGAAACTATCCAATAACACTGAAGATGACAGTGAGTCACCTTCTAGAGTTGATGGCATAATGGATGAAGGTGTAGCAGTTGCAGAAAGTGCTGTGTCTGATAGTAAGAGCAAAAATAGCAGTCCCCAAATTAGAGGAGAATAGGGGTGGGAGAAAAGTGTGAAAATTCCCGCATGACTTTGCTTTTCACACAAAAGATTTCGCCTTTCTGCCTATGCAAAAATTTCCTCCTTTTCACCTATTTTAACACATCTTTCACCTATATTTCCTATAGGTACTACATTTCCCACTGTAATTACTACCTCTGAGATTTAGAAATAAGTGTCTGAAAATCAAAAGTTGTGAGTCCTACAGCAACATATGGCTTCAAACATGTGTTAGCATGCAGAATGCATTTGTCCTTTGCCCACAACACTAACTTCTTGCTTAAGTGACACTGACACATATTCATGATGATGTCAAGTAATAAAAAAAATAAAGTGCAACCTCCACTGTGGCAGATGTGTATTGTAGTGATGTTGGTGGAGGACTGGCTGGTATGCTGTGATTTGTGTATGTATATATTTTTTACTATTGTCATTTTTGCTTCAAATCTCCATCCTCCTTCTCAGATTATTGACATACATTACTTGTCGCTCATAGCAGTGGTCCCATGTAGGGTAGATGGTAGAATCCCTTCTTCACATCCCTCCTCCACCTCCTCACCTGTGCTGCTGTTAATATATTTGCCCTGGCTTTGTCTGTCAAACTTCTCTGCAGGAGGAGCAATAGGTGTTATTTGGACTGAATTAACTGTTGGAACGGGCAGTAGCACACTCTCTGATACATAAATAACTTCACTATTCCTTTTTTCTGCCTTAGAGCCCTGGGAACTTTTTAAAGTGCTTCTACTGCTGATAGTTGTGGCACCTTTGGCCTGTCTCCCAGCTAGACCTGTGGTTGTGCTTCAGGTGGGATCTCATAGAGGAGATGCCTAGGTGTGAGCCTGTTTTCTCCCTGCTTATTGGCTTTTTGCACAGACAAAAAATAACAACATGCTTAGCTTGAGGATCCTGAGTAAAGTATATCCATACTGTGGACTTCATGGAATTAGGGGTTCCTGAGGTGGTGCTGCTGCTACTTCTACTACTGGGGCTAGAAGTTGATGCAATTCTACTGCCACTACTTCTCAGTGTCAAAGGTGCAGCACTTACAGCAGCAGCAGAGGAACTCGTCATATCTAACATTGAGGATGTTAACCTGTGTTGCTGTTGTTGGATACTCAAAAAAGGTGTGTGTGGCTGAGTGGGACTTGGACTTTGAAGAGGCAGAATGGTGATGGTGAGTGATAGGGTGACTGTGTGCTTTTTGACATCTGTGCTTGTCCAGTGTCAGACTTTCCAATGCTTTCTGAAACAGTTTATAGACAGTCACAGTGCTCCTTTTCAGTGGTGGAAGATTCAGGCTTTGACTTTCTGCTAACCTTATAGCCCTGTCATCATCCTCACTCTCTACTTCATCTGTATCTGAACAAGAGAGGGATGCTAGAGGGATATATTCGAAATCTGCATCATCGTCAGTCATTATTAGGTCATCCTCAGCAGCATCAGCATGTCAAGGTTGACAAATCAGGAGTCAGAAAGGTATAGTAAAAATAACACTTTATTAAAATGATAACAACAAGAGTAATCACAGTAATATCAATAACAAGTATGAAATAACACGGAGAGGAAGTAGAGGTCCACTATAGGACTGCAACTCCATCAGAAATAGGAGTCTGCCTAATGGAGAGAGACTCTACCAGAGACCAGCACACGCCCCTGTAGTCTCTGAATACTGGAAGCACTCAGGAGACGCAGCAAGAGACAAACTGACTCACGCCTGCAGTGAGTGGGTAGGCAGAGGAATCTCCCAGAGGTGGTAGATAGTAGGGAGATCAAACTGACGCAGACCTGCCGTCAGCCTAATAAAGGAAAACTCCCCTAAGGAATGGAACAGGGAGAAAGCAAGAGAATAGTCAGACAGAGCCACAGGTCAGCACCAGGTTGGATGGTCAGACAAGCCGGGTCATGCACAGTTCAGATAGTCAGCCAGAGCCACAGGTCTGCACCAGATTGTGTGTCCACTATACACAGGGAGTAGGTAAGAGAATAGTCAGACAGAGCCACAGGTCAGTACCAGGAGAGATGGACAGACAAGCCAGGTCATCATACAGAGAACCCAAGGGAAATAGAACTGTATAGAACAACAACGCAAGGGCAACTGAGTTAGCTCAGTTCCCTTTTAAAGCCCAACCCAGGAAGTAGCTGGGAGGAGGAACTACACCAAGTCATGAAATAGAGTCCTTCGTCATAATGTCACTTCGCGCCTGTGGATGACGCACCTCACCAGGATGCGTCCGTCTCCTGATTCATGTCTGCGTCAATTCAAGCAGCAAAATATTTTTGCCAGGGGACATGGACGGATTATAGCCTCGCCAAGCGCGCCCAGAGCCAGGACCGTGAGTGACGCATGGGAAGAATCCAAAGCAATGTTTAGACACATTCAGCATTGCCACAAGCTACGGTGCTGGAATTGAGGTAATTGTAACACAGCGTCACCTGACAGTTCTTGTCCACTACTATCCTTACATTCCTCTAAGCTTTTAGAGGTCTCAAACTATTTATTTTTACTTTTACTGTAACAAAGTTTGTTACTACTTTTAAAACAGGTGTTTTGGTGCTTGTTTGTCTCACTATCTGATGCAGCAGGTGGTTTAGCTGCTACACCATCCTCTATTATGCTATTGTCAGCATCATCAACACTTGAATATGACTTGTTGCCATCCTCTGTGTTCTTCTTATGATGGTCCTTTATTTTTACTGGCACTGGTGGTGCTGGAACTAGTTTTGCTGGGACCTTGACAAACTGCATCCTCCCTTGGAGTAGAGAGATCATCATCATTGATTGCACACGCTGAAGCAACCATTGCTACTACTTTACTCTAATCTCCCTGCACTGCTCCAACCTTCCCCTTGTGTGTTTGCTGGATATTACGCAACTACATTGTGTTTTTTATTGTACAGTACACAACACAACTGATAGAGCTGTGTGATGCCTTGCCAAAGCCCAGTCAGCTGTCTGTCACGGTGACCTAATATATTTTTTTCTTTATTTATTTATTTATTTTGTCCACCATGCAGTCTTATCAAAGTCTGTCAAAAAAATTGTAACTGAAAAACAAAATCAACAACTTCTTTCCCCAGACTTCCCCACCCAGCACAGAGGCAGTAACAGCAAGATCAGCAAGCAAATAGGCCCCTAGCTGCCTTTGCCTTGCCGGTCAGTCACATCTAGTTTTGGAGTATTTGGGGTCAACCTCCTTCCTCCATTCTTCTCCTCAGAGTGTCCCACTGACTCTCCTAATAAACAGAACAAATGCCCTATCTAAAAGATTCCCTAAACTTCAGTTCCCCTCTCTGTTCTCTAGCTCAAAAAATGCACTGCATGGCATGTTGTGAGATCCTGACAGCCTTTTATATGGCTGTAGAAAACTTTCCTGTGGTGGAGAAATATTTTTCTGCCTTCACTTTTTCCCTCTCATCCTCCACAACGCAGCCCTCCAATCTATAATCATATCTAGATATTGCTTGACAGAATCCGATTCAGAGAGTTGCTGCTGATCATCATGATCCTTGTTGTGACAAACTGCTGATGGCCCTTTGGCAGAAATTCTGAAATTTTGTGTTTGAAGCAGGGGTCCAGCAAAGTAGCAAGAATGTATTCCTCATTGCTTTTAATAGACACTATGAAGGATCTTGTTCAATGCATGCTGGTGCATGTCTGTGTTGTCATTATGGTTAGAATCCTCAGCCATGCTCCTAATTTTTTTATGCAATAAAAATATTAGTGGTAGAATTTTACTAATTCCTGCCCCAATGCGACTCACCAGCATGGTTGCCTCCTTAAAGGGTTTCAGCATCACACATTAGTTGCCATTGGCCAGGTGACAAAGAGGTTCCCTCCAAAGCCTTCCAGTTTTGCATGGTGTATGTGCTAATGGCCTTAATACCCAGCATTTGCTGGACATTACTCAACTACTCTGTGGTATTTACTCTACAGTATACAACACAACTAAAGGAGAGTGATGTCTTGCCTTAGTCCAGTCAGCTGTCTGTCACCTAATATATTTATTTTTTTATTTAATTTTTTATTATTTTTTATTTTATTATTACTATTTTTTAAGGTGTCCACCCTGTCTTATCACAGTCTGTCCAAAAAAAATTATAACTGAAAAACAAAATCAACCACTTCTTCCCCAGCACAGAGAGAATCACAGCAAGATCTGCAAGTAAATAGGTCCCCATCTGACTGTGTCTTGCCAGTCAGTCACATGGAATTTTTAGGGTATTTGGGGTTAATCTCCTTCCTCCCTTCTCCCCTGAATGCCCCCTGACTCTCCTAATACAGAGAACAATGTCCTACCTAAAAGACTCCCTAAACTAAACTTCAATTCCCCTTTATTTGCTTATATTCTCTAGTTCAAAAAACATGCTGCTCTCTCCTCTCACAAACACAGAATGGTATGCTGTGAGAGCCTGACACCCCTGTATATGGCTGTAGAAAAGTAGAGAAAACTATTTTGTGGTGAGGAAAACATTTTTCCCATTGATTTCAATACAATGAGTTAGGCAAAAAAAGCAGAAAAACTGCACTTTTTGCAGGAAATTTTTCGCCAAGTGGGAAGTGCCACTATTCGCCAATTTCAGTTTGAGACTAATATTTTCTCCCATCCCTACCACTGCGGCCTTCATCCATATGTGGGTTAATTATGCACCCGTCCACTACAGAACTTATTGAAACAATGGTATTCCAAAGCCCTGTACTGAAGTAAGCTGCTCCGGCCTATCTTTCCCCATCTCTGCGTGCAGTATGACAGGGCAAAGCAGAGCATAGATGGGGAGAGGGAGGCTGGAGCAGAGCTGCTTGCTTCGGATTGCCATTGTTTAGATACGTTCTGTAGCAGACAAGTGAATAATTAACCCACATATGGATTTTGTAATAATAACCAATTTGTTACTCCAGGGGTTAAAAAGAAGATTGTATTTTGTTTAATTGCTAAGGATGCTGGGACTTGAAGTTGCAACTTGAGAATATTGCACTGTCCTGCAATGAGAGATTATCAGGTCGCCCTTTTAATCTAGTAGACATGCTGACTGAGAACTGGAGTTACATGTTATTTTTCTTGCAACATAGTAAAAGGATACCATCACATTGTAGGCTGTGCTTTTTTTTTTTTTATCTCTTGACATCATCATAAATATGTGCCAGTGTCACTTAACCAGGAAGTTAGTGTTGTAGACAAATGACAAATGCTCTTTGCATGCTAAAACATGTTTCAAGGTATATGTTGAGGTTGGACTCACAACTTTGACTTTCAGCTACTTACTTCTCCATGACAGCCCTCAGAAGAAGTAATATTCAGAAGAAGTAATATTGTGCTGGGAAATGTTGTACCATAGAAAACATAGGCAAAAAATGTGCTGGAATAGGAGAAAAATGTGTTAGAATTAAGTAAAATGTTTTTCCCCAAACATTGCATTACAGTGAAGGCTTCTCAAAATTCCATATGCATTATTCCTTCTGTGTTAAAAGAGACAGATATGACCTCCAGTCTAAGCAGGGCGAGATATACATTATTCTGCATGTATCAAAGCATCCTGAAGACACAAAACCCCTGCTCCATGCACACTTACCTATGCATTATTCAGTATCTTCTGTGGATTAGAGGAAGAAATCACAGCATTACGCCTGGCCACAGTCACTGAGTATCCATCACTGGACACTGGCTTTACAAAATATTCTTGAGAATTTTAATCTGAGTAGTAACTATTTCCTGTTTTTATGAAATAAGTTTAAGTTCTTAACCCCTTGGATGCTAGAAACAACTCTTTACTATACATTAAAAATGTCTGTGGTATCCAAGGGAATAAAGAGAATATAGATATATCAATGGAAGCTTAGCCTATGAAGTTTAGATTTTCCTTTAATATGAAATATTATTACCATAGCGTTTAAGGGGTTAAAGAGCCAGGAAATGAACTTGTTATTACCTCAGGGCACTTTTACAAAAACAGATTTGTGGAAAGTGTGGCTCAACTGTGTTTTCAAGGCCATTTTAACAAAAGACAATAGTGGGCAGCTGTCTGGGCCCTTTATACAATTGAAGCATTAGGTCACACAGACATCTACAAATTATGCTTTATGTCACTTCTCACACAAAATGTACTTTGGATATTTGATAAATCCCATAATGACATGTTAATTACTCAATAGTCATGCAAAGTTATGCACTTTCAAATAGGACACCACGAAAGCTGCATAGGGTTAATATTCAGATTCAGTGTCTCGACAGTCAAAGTACCAAGGCAATATCCGAGATGAGACTTCTAAGATGCCCGGCTCCCTGGGGTAAAGCTTTTATAGGCTCATTTCTGGTTTTATTGTGTTGACGTTGTTTACAATGCACATGATTAGCTGTCTTTATGCAAATCTCCCCAATCTAAACAAACACAGGCATTTGTTCAGAGATGTGTTTTGCAGGGTTTATTTTGCTGTGTGTATTACAGAGAGAAAGAATGCATTGTACAACTTGCTCCTTATTGCTTAAAAGAGATATAGGCCTAGGGTTTGGCAACCTGAGGGTACCATCTGTGGAGGACTAAATTCCCATCATCCCCAGCCAGCCAAAGGCTGCAGAAAAGTTAGGGATGGAGTAAGGGGTGAGGGGGTAAGATTAGGTAAATAATTTAGACTTAGTTTTTTTTTGTGTGTGTTACTGCAGGATCTGCAGTGAAGAAGAAGGAATTGAGTGTCAGAAGACAAGCCCAGAGAATATTTGCAGGTTGCTCCATTGTGCCATGGCATCATTCAGCACAGTGAAGGCATGATGGGAGAGCAGGTTGGACTTTGGATAGGGCTGGTTATGGTGGGGAAATCCAATGGATGCCTGCTTGGGATCCACTACCCGTGTCGCTGCAGTCATATGTTGCCCAGGGAGTTCTTCCAGGAGTTCAGATCTCCCAGTACAAATATGGGAATAGGGAAGACTTACCATTATAGTCTACCAACCAGATGGCAGCCAAATGTTGCAGAGGGACAAAGGTTACTCATGGGAGGGGGGCAAGGAGACCAAGTCCCTCAGGAAGAAGAGGAGGTATCCTGAAATACAGCATACCCACTGCTGCAGAATGAATGTGCACGTACAGTGACGGTGGTAGATGACAGGTTTGGGACAGAGGACCCAGGAGCAGGGGGACCCATGGGTGTTATGGGTGGTGAGCCAGGCCTAGGCATTCATGTGGGGATCCATGGCAGGTGCATCACCTGGGTTGGGAGGCAAAAGGAAGCTAAGGCAGGGGCAGATAGGCAGGCTTTTCTAGGAAGGCAAAAAGAGGTAGGGCCTCCCAGACATTTTTATCCAGCATGCTGGGGGAAAAGAACTTACCTCTATGGTATCAGTGGAGGTAAAAGTGCAAGTAAAAGTCATATGCAGGGAATTATTGACCATCTGCCATGGATTTTCAAAAGCTTGGTCACCGATTAGAGCTAGGTTTACATTGTGAGTGGTAGTCTTGCCCCAGGCTACCGAAAGGTCTAGTCATAAGGTAAATTACACCACTGCAAATGTTTATCTTCTCCTGTGGTGGTAAAACCATTAGGCACAAAGGATTAATATGGACGAGAGGATCTATTCAGGTGAAATGATGTGCATCTGTCAGGCAGAGGTCTGGATCAGTTCTGGGGCAAATCAAGTACACTACAGGGAACAAAAACACTTCAAGCGGTTAACAATCAATTTAAATCAGTTTAGTAATTTGGGGATTTTTATTGTCCTCTGAGGTGCAGTTGGATTGCTCCAGAAAGGTTCCAATTCATAGTCAGGGCTGGATTTCCCAGTAGGCATATAGGCAACTGCCTAGAGCCCCAACCTTTGAGGGGCACTTTATATGTGCTGGCAACAACCAGATTCTAATGTATGGGTGTGGTCAGAGCAATGTTAGTGTCCCTGCACCAGTTTCAAACCTGTTTGCATGCTATTATTTAACCCCTTAGAGGAGAGATTTCTAAGGCATTGGTAAGTCAGTGATTTAGAGATCTCTCTGGTAACCAAGGGGTTACAACTTCGTTTGTCCTTGCTTGTTTTAGTCCAATAGTATTTTCTGTGCCATGGAATAGTAGACGGGACTGGGACTAGGGCAATGTGAGGAATAGTAGTATGGTCTTGGGCAGAGCTAATGGGACGTAGAGTTCCTTGCCTAGGAGTTCCTGGGATGTAAAGCCTTCCCTAATCTTAGTATATCATGATCACTGTTTCTTTGGCAAGAATATAAGGGCCGTGTTCACAAGAACTCACAGTCTAGAAAAAAAGTGTAATTTACTCAGATATTATGAGTAGAAATTTTCAGAAAAACATTAATCACATTCAAAGACATTTTTAGATGGAGCTTGTTATTAATTAAATTAGGTTTCTTGGTATAAAACCTGCATATAAAATATTAAAACTGGACCATTAGGAATATATTTCACCCAAAGGTCCATATTTAATTTTTGAGGTAAGCTCAGAATTTTACTGGCGTAAGCAAAGCATCCTCACGGCATATTAATTAAGACCCAAAGAATCACTGAATATTAATTGAAGCCCAAGCAGTAATCATACTATAGAATTTCATGCCAGACAAAGATTTCTTCCAAAATCAGCAGTTATTGTTGACATGTAAATATGGAGGTGTAAAAATCTATTTGCTATGTTGCAGTCTTATCACATGGGGACTAATGAGGAATTTGAGCAATTCTGGTTCAAACAAACTGCATCGTAGAGGTTAAATTAAAAAACCCTATGCATACCCCACTGGCACTCACAGTTTTAAAAGGTTATTTTAAATCCTTAAGAACCCCATCACATTTTTTAAACCTTGCTAGCATCTAATGGGTTAAAAAATCTAGTTAAACCAGGGGAGAACAGGAAATTTTATTATATGTCCCATGTATCAGTTTGTTCTAGAATTGTTCCAATTCGTCTTAGCACGTCCACCTCACTGCTGTTTTGTTAGAGCAAATAATGAGACTTATGTATAAAGATAAGCAAGTCTGGAGCAAACCAAATGCAATGTAGAGAGGACTGTAGAGAGGATTCCAGTGTATTAATTTGTAGAGAGGACTGTAGAGAGGACTCCAGTGTATTAATTTGCAATGCATGGAGACCTATCCAACATCTAAAGGGTTAAAGCATTATTTAACTTAAAGGGGTTTTTAATTATCCCAGAATCACTCCACTATGTTTTTATAAATAAGGCCCAAAAGAACGTATTTCTGTACAGCACACAAAAAAGCCCTCATTCTACTTCTGCAACATGAAACATACTTACCAATCATTTATAAATAAGTTAACCCTTTGAGTGCCAGAGGGGTGTCCAGTACAGTGCTTTGCAATGTGTTGGGTACCCATCTGGCACTCATAGGGTTAAACACTGTATTTGTAATGTTTGTCATATTGGTCTTTCAAAGGTATCAAAGTTCAAAGAAGGTCTTTCCCTCTCATAATGTCTATCTTGGGTTCTAACCCTCTCATGTTCCATTTCTCTCTTTAACACTTATCCTCTCTCTTTGAGAATTATGTACTAAGAATAAATGGAGTAATTCTCAAGCAAATCAACTGTACCACTCAGAAAAACAGAAACATTTCCAAAATTCCCATTGATTTAAAAGGGGCTTTTAACTCCTTAAATGCTAAAGAGGCCTCCAACATAGATTTTCATAATATGTGGGTCTAGAATCTAGAAGAATGGGTATATTTATTTATACCATATGGTAGAGATTTTTTTACCCTAGAAGTGTTCCATTAACTCTTTGTGTAAAAAAGAATTGCAGCGCAATGTGTTAGATACCTCTCTGCCACTCAAAGGGTTAATCTCAGTGTCAGTATGTAGTTATATAATAATGAATGCACTTGCATATCCTTGAAAAGTGTATGTGAATTGTGCAGAATCCATCAGACTAATGCTGCTGGGATTGTATATTTAAATTAAGTCAATCACCAGTCTGAACCCCTATATCAAATGTGTATATACGTGTGTGTGTAGTAGTTTTAATGTGGCAGTACTTTAAGTCACCAAATGTTTTCGGTCCCTCAGCAGACCTTCATAAGGGATGATTCATCAGGGAAGATAATTGCTGTATTTGTTATGATATTACATTGCTTGTAATATTAAATAATGAAAGATATGTGAATGAACCAGCTGTATTGTAGGTACCAAATGATCTTGTAATACCTTTGCAATAACTTTTAGTGTCCCTAAAATAAGTGTTGAGTCTAAGAATCAGTGGCTGTAGACAACTATCCAATTAACTATTTCTTTCATTAAGGGAGTCTATACCCAGCATTAGGTCTGCACATTGAATTCTCCAGTGACTTGTGGACCTTTGGGAGATAATGGAAAATAGCTACCATTGGAAAAGGAATCTTAAGAAGTTTAAACTCACATGGAGTGAAATATCCATCTGAAGATCCATGGTCAATTAGAGTAACTATGGAGAAACAGGAGGTTAACCTGTGTCCCTGTGATGTGTGAGGACTGTGATTTGACATGGACATAACAGACAGGACATTTGCAATTCCTTGTCAGCAAGTTAGCCTACACCCTTGCAGGCTCATTATTTGTAAACTACCAATATATGGTACTAGATCAATGTAATAAAGTATGTGGTATTGCAGTATATGTACTGTATTGGAAGCAGGAAACCAGAGTGCCCAGCCCAGTACTCTGTTCTCTGCTGCCAGGCCCCTCTTACCATATCATTTCCCCTGTGCTAAATATCCCCATGTTACAATTTGACATATTTTTCTGTGTTTTCCTGTGAATGTGATATGCTCAGACATCTGCTTCCACAATGTGCTGAAACAACAAAGGAATGTTTAGAATGTTCATTGACTCTTGCTGTTCTTCCATTTCAAAGATGTTTACCTTGCTAGTGGCATTATCATGGCTTGAAAAGGATACTAAATAAAGTCCCTGATTGGTTCCCCAGGGCTTTCCTTTATTAGTCAACTGTGACAACACTGTCCCAAGCCTTAATTTGAATTCTGATTTTGATAAGAGTGATTGAAAGTTTATAAAAAGCTGTGTGTTTCATCAATAAAGGCTGTTTTATTCTTCTTTCCTTAGAACAATTTCAGTTGTATTTCTGGTGGGGATTTCTTGAGGGGGTTTTGCTGAGCATTAAAACCCCAGCCACTACAAGAGTATGTGCCTACTGGAACCCCACTCTGGGTTCTACAGCTAAATTCACTAGCTCTGTTGGTCTACTGTCAGTAGGTGTCCATCTGTTCCTGTCTCCTGCCTGATCCAAAGGATCCAAGACAAAATTCCACTGATTGGTCAATCTACCTTCACACTAAACATTTAAACTTCCATGTAGGAACCTTTATAGGAAATGATTGCCAAGTTACCTGTGTCCATAACTACAACTGAACCTGTTTTGCCTGCCTCAAAAATTATTGGATAATGGCTGACTAGCCTTTCTCTGTTCAAAAATTAGATTACTGGATTTTCTACTTGTTCTATAGTCTATTGAACATGATAATGCAATCAACTAATGCTCAACCAACTCCTAGAAAACACCTGAAAAGATTGACTTCTAGGATGTATGAGGTAAAAAATCTTAATTTCTCCTAAACATCACATAAGGCACAGACGCACAATCCTCTTTCTCTGCAATAATTGATGACTCAAAACATCAAATCTATGAAACAACACTGAGCTTGAAATGTTGAATGTGAAACATCAAATCCTTCTTTAATAACAGGAGTCTGTTTACTAGCACTATGAAAGCCTTCTATTTGAAATTACATACTAGGCTTTACAGTGTCAGGTGATTGATTCTGCAGTTGACCCTCATAAGTAATGCTTTTGTAGTTCCAATTTCTGTCAAATCTAGTCAAATATTATACTGTATGAAAAAGATAAAAAATTTGTTACAGGTGTAAACTTTAATTTTTTGATAACACCGACTCGTCTCTCACACAATATAGAGGGCAATATTGATTTTTGGTATTGGTCCCTTTGTTGTCGGGTTCTTCTCTGATAACATCGACTTGCACACTCCTCTTCTTCTTTGTGTGTGCCTTGTCTTGATTGAATCTCAATGGAGATGAGTTGAAGGGATATCACTGCTGTCACTAAAAATACTTTCAGCTCTGGACACATATATCGACTGATGAAGTGTCTAACATTGTAGACAGAGATATATTAATTTCTGTAGTTAAAATCTGTGCTTGAAAAAAAACTTTCTTGGATTACCAATACCTTTAAGTATAGATTTCTGATTAAAAATGCCCCATTTTTGGTGGCATACATTTTTTTTCAGCATCATAATCCTCTTTATCAGGTATACATTTTCATTGTTTTGATTCCTTCATGCCTGGTACAAGCTTATGCTTTCTGGATTGTAACTGTTCAAGGTTCTTGAAATCTACTGCTTGCAGTGAGGTCTGATTATACTGGGTAATCAAATTCATCAAAAAGAATGAACAATCAGTCAAAATTTGATCCCATCTCTCTCATCATGTATAAAAGAGTATTTCTTTTTAATAGTAAACCCCTAGGTTATTCATTTTGTTGACTATACTATTGTACAAATGAATACAGAGATCAGTCCTACATCGCTAGCAGGAATACAGCATCAAGATATTGTCATAGGATAATGATGAAAATGAAATAGAAAGAGTCTCCACGTCTTACAGGTGCTCTGCGAAAGTGGGTTCTCCAGTCCCATATGTATACAATAGATGCAAAGAAAGATTGGGGCTGGCACTTCCAGCAACAATCAGGCGTAGGTGAAATAAAAGCAACTTTATTGCAAACATTTTAATAATGGCATGAAGATACACCCAAACAGCAAATAGTGAAACAACTAGGCAGGTGCTACACAGTCTAACATGTAGATATCCAGCTGCCATATTTTCAATTTAAGAAAGACTTTATGTAAATCAATTCCACAGTGGGTGGGGAGTGAAAATATCCTCAGAAAGTAGGAGAGAGGAAGTCTTGAAGTAGTCAGACTATAAAGAACTTGTGAAAGAAATTGGCTAGTATATTTTGGCTAAAGTACTCCTTACTCTGCAGTTTTGATATAATTAGATTGTAACAAAGTCCCAAGTTGTTGACACACAATATCATTTAACCCCTGTGTATAATTATATATTAAACTAGCAATGTGAGACGGTGTTGCCCGTCATGTTATGCAGGGAATTTTTTTTGTGTTTTTTTTAAATAAATGTTATGATAGTGAAATATAGTGTAGGGTGTACGTGTCAGAAAGGTACACACCGTGATACACAGACACATGTGCAAACACACACATATACAGGGGGACACACAGTGATAGACAGAGACGCATGCAGCACACATACATACACACACATGCACAGACATACACAAACAGTGACACACAGATGCAAAGCAGAGCATACATACATACAGTGTCAGCAGTGTAAGCAAAATACCTCCCAACATTTCAAATGGCCAAAGAGGGACACTTGTGTTTTAGGTGATGTTACTGGGGGTGTGGCTGGTGGTGTATTTTAGAGAATTTTTAACTCTCTGAGAGTCAGGGGGTAAACAATGCATTGCATACCTCTCTGACATTAAAATGGTTAAGTTACTCTTTCTGTAAATGAATGATTTAGAAGAAGATTAAAGTATTTCTTTTACACAGACTAATTTAACAGATATATACAGAAGTTTATACCCACATTACTGTGGGTTTTATTGATGTGGAGCAATCTGATACAATCACACAGTATGATCTCCTAAATAGAGGGGCAGAGGGATTTGGGTCTCAAACAGGGACAGTCCCTCCTATACTGTATAGTGTCAATCCTTATACATAGACACATGCAGACTGTATACTATACAATGCCAGACCATATATAAATAGTTTATCATACATGCTATACAGTGAGCTATGTACAGCATGGGGATGATTGCAGGAACTGGCACCTCTACTTATAGACAGACTGACAAACAATCTGCTCTCTTTCTCTTTTTTTGTGCAATAAATAAATACAGTCACAACCATGTCTCTGCCACTTACCAGCTCAGCTGAAGTCGTGCTCTGCACTACCTGATCATGTCTCTGCCATTTTTCCACTTTCCCAGCTTCTCTGTGCCAGCAAGTCAGTTTCCCAGAATCCTGCCTGCTGATTGGGTAGAAATCGTCTCACTTGTAGTAATTGGCAGGGCTGTGCAGGGTCACAGACAGGGAATGAAGAAGCTGCATAATACAGATTGGACCATGGCCTTCCAGCTGTATCTTGAACATAGTTCCCATCAGCCTCAGCTGCTCAGCATGCATGAGTGTGTGTATATGTGTGTATGTGTCTGCCAGTGTGTGTGGGGCATGTGTGTGTGTCTGTGGTATAGGAGTGAGTGGCAGCCATTTTTGTTTTCAGCCTTAGATAGTGGTGGGCGGGCTGGATAGTGGGGGCGGGCCAAAAATCACACCCCCATTGAATCACCCAGTGGGAGCAGTAATCCTCCTTACTGCCACCCCTGGATGTGTTTTGTCAGGCACAAAGTCTTCTTTTATATATATATATAGATAGATGTCAAAAGACGCCATAGAGAAATTGATAGGAATAGTCAATTTTATCACTTCATTGATATACGTTTGTGGTGCAGTTTGTGTATGTCAATTTGTGGCATTCAACTGCCCACTATATTAATGTTTAACCATTTGAGTGCCAGAAAGGTATCCAATGAATTGCATTGCAACAAATTATATATCTTTCTGGAATGCAAAGGGTTAATTCATGGGTCATTGCATTAAACACTTACTGCCTCCTAGAGACTCTTTGATGATGCAAGTCACAGAATTTTCGAAACCTTTGTATTCCAAACAGTGTAGCAAGCTGCACTCTTTGCAAATGATCTGATCTGTGTATGTAAAATTCAACTTTATTTGCTACAAAGAACACTTCAACAGACGCTGAACAAATGCTCACATGTTTTGCACATATAGTGCTTAACTATAGACCCAACCAGAATGTTCACCCATCCAGCCAGACATGATCAGGCATATCTTCAACAGAGAAGAATGGCATTCACTCCTAATTTGAAAAACATATTTTATGTAGATTACCTGACTGGATCAGCTGTAATGTGGTTTCACTTAATTCTTGTATCCCCCATCATTTAGGATTACAAGCAATTCAATATCATTTATAGAAGTACAGCAATTATTCATCAGAATGTAGTACTTGATTGCTTGAAGTGATTCAATCCTGGCTAACACATAATTATTTTTCATTTGATGCATCTTATTATCTCCAGAGGTGTGATACTTTGATGGGAGCAAAGCTTGCCCCATCATATACAAACCTTTTTTATGGGTTTGAAGGGATAATAATACTTTATTTTTGCAGGCAATAATATTGTATGTATTAAAGAAATAAACCAATGCATCTATTTATTTTTCCCATGACTTTCATAATTTAAGAGCAATTATGTTCTAAAGTTTATCCCTCCTGTCCCTGTTATCTACTTCACAGAAATGAAGTATTGCTATCCTGTTTTCAGTGAGGTACTTTTAAATCCCATGTGTTTTCTTACAATAATTCTTCAGGGGTAATTTTAAATTTAGATAGGGATGATAATATGTATTAGAAAGGAGTGCCTTGAAATAGGGTACCTTGGCTAAATAAGTGAGCGTACACATACTTTGGCCAAACTATGCAACAAAACCTCATTTTTTGAACATGTACCAACACAGTAGTATAATATATGTTTTATACCTTCACTTTTAAAACATTGGGGTCAAAACATTGTGGAACTAAATGACGCATTAAGCATGTTGCCTTGTTGAAAAGGGCAACATGAGAATCCTGTCATGCATAATAGAGCAAGATTCTCATGTATCCTCCTTAAATTTTGCTTGCAATCTGGCCAGCTAGGAGAGACCAACACAGCCCAGGGAGAAAGAGGCAGTGAATGGCGAGACCATTACTAATAAAAGCAGCTAGGCCACAAACATAATAAGCAGCGGGGCCGCTGGGGAAAAAAGGCAGTGAGGCAACAAGGGTACAAGTGGTGAGGCTGCAGACTCTATAAGCTCCAGATCTGTAAGACCAAATAAGTGGGGAGGCCACTGGGTTACAAGCAACGAGGCCGCAGACTATATAAGTGGCTAAGCCTCAAGGCAGAATAAGTGGCGGGGCCATTGAGAACAACAGGATGCTTTAACCTTGCAAGTGCCACAGCGATACCACCGACATTCAGTATGAAGCAGCCTGACACCAAACACTTTTTTTTATTTTTAGAGTTATATAACACTGTTGCTTGACTAAGAATAACCTTCAGGAGATATAGTTAATCAGTCAGGTATGCGGGCACTAATGGAATCAATCAACATTTAAGGAGGCAATGTGAGAATCTCACGCTATTATGCAAGGCAAGATTCTCATGTCGACCTTTTCAACACGGCAACATGCTTAATGCTCCATTTAGTTCCATTATGTTTTGTCTGCTGCGTTTTAAAAGAATACCGTTTTATACATGGTTCACATTTGGATAACTTGTATGGAGAAAAGAGCAGGTTTGTTTTTCTGTTTGAGCTTTTGCTTTAGGCTTTGCCTATTTTGGGGACTTGGAGAAACCCTTCATTCCCTGATGTTCTCTATGCATTGGGTTCTTATTTTTAATGTGTATATTATATGTATATACTATGGGGTGCTAGCTTTGTGAGCTTCGTTTTTTCTTTTTATGGGGAGGATATTGTCTATGTTAAGAGATATATCAATAATATTTTGGTTTTGGGGTGCTGATGTCAGTAGACTTGAGGCCAGTCTTGCATATCTTAATAATAATTCCTGTAGTTTGCATTTCTCTATGGTTCATTATCTGAATCAGATTCTCTTCTAGATCAGGAGTCTCCAACATGCAGCTAGTGATGAAGGTACTATCAATTATAGAAATCTGTAACTCACAGGTTTTGTCTCCTGTAGTTAATATGGATGGATTTCTTCTGCTAAAAGTATGCATGTATCGCCTTGTTCTGTAAAGAGAGTCTCTTATTTTCTGTGCAGTACTTTGTTATTGGAAGGAGTGGGAAGGAATGAAGAGTAGGTAAGAGTAGTTCTGGAAATAGATTAATATGTACAATTCATACATATATTCAAATATATGTTTTAGAGTAGCTCTTGTTACAGAAAGGGTAGAACACCTATGTTCTAGATATTAATATTGTCTCCATTTATTGCTGGTAACATTCAAACAAGTGTTTTTAGAAAACCAACTTGGTTTAATTCACTTTTGCATGCTGACAGTTGTAATCCTCTCATCATCAGGAACTTGCCAGCTGGGCAACTCCAGAGGTTAAAACGGAACTACGCCATGGTTGTTCTTTTTGATGAATCATGCATTGGGTTATGGAGTAGATTTATTGAAAGATGTTATCCTGTGTGGATGCTAGACAGAGCAGCGCTGATTATTCTGGAAATCAGAATAATGTAGGTGATAAAACTTTTTTTAGTACCTCCTATAGTAATGAATACAGGCAAATTATTAAGATCATTAAAACGCAGCTAGCTGTATTCACTGTCAGGAATCTGTGCCCTATATTATAGAAGGGATGTAAATTTGTGCCTAGAAATGCCTACACCTGACAATAGACTGTCTCCTACAGTGTATCTGAAAGATAGAGAAAGGAATGTACGCCCCAGGTTGAATGTATCAGGTGTGTACAAATGTGGCAATAAAAATGTGGTTGCTGCCAATGTGTTACTCCAACAAAGGTATTTCAGTCATTAGTCACATGTGAAAATTATGACATGAAACAGTATAATAATTGCACATCCCAAAATGTCATATATGGTACAATAAATGTGGAAATTGAATAATGTTTGATTGACTATATCAGAGAGCATATTAGTAATATAACTTTCTTTTTGAAACATGCTTCTGATCTCTCAAGTTTCTCTGTACTGGGTACAGAGAGAGTCTCCTTTCATTAGCAGGGATGATCTATCCAGGAGTCTTTCACAGAGGGAAACTGGATATTTACCCTGTACAGCAGGGACACTGGAGGGCTTACCAGAGAATATATTGTTACACACAATGTATAGTACATTTTTTTTTTTGGATTGAGTAGTGTTTTGCTTAAAAAGGTTATTTGTCTGTCTGAAATCTTACCATACACATAGGTGCAATTAAGATTTGTGTTATCTTTAACTTAATAGTTCTACTTTGCTCCTTCTGAAATCTGAAGACCTGAAGTTTTAAACAATAATTTTGTGCTTTAGTCCTATTGTTGATTGATCTAGAGATTAAGACCTGTAGATTCTCAGAACAAGCCATTTTGTTTGGATCTTGACTCTTGACTTATTCTGCATACACTTTTTGTTTTAAATTAGGAATGAATGTCATTCTCAAAAGCCCCCATATTATAAGCTATTTGTTTGAGACAGGCATGACCATGTCCTTTAAATGGAATGAACATGGCTGATAGGTCTGGTAGGGTCAGTATGTCTGGTACTTTGGCTACCAATGCACTGGTACAAGGCTGGGGGTTAGTATGTGTGGTTATATGATTACCAGGGTAGTAGAACAAGGCTGTAGACAGTATATGTGGTTAAATGGCTGCCTACTAATACAGTGGCACAAGGCTGGGTTGTCTGTTTATGTGGTTATATGGCTCCAGTGCAGTGGGACAGGGCAGGAGGCCAGGATGTGCGGTTTTATGGCTATTACGGAACATGCTTGGTGGGTAGTGTGTGTGTGTGTGGTTTTATGACTGCCGGTGCAGTGGAACAAGATGGGTAATAAGTGTAGTTTTACTGCTGCCAGTCCAGTAGGAGGGGAGGTATGTGTGGTTTTATGTCTACCAGTGGGACAAGGTTGGGTATCAGTTTACTGTTTATAGATCCAAAATCCAAGATTTGCTCTATAAACGTTTTATAGCAAATATTTAATTTGCCAGATCTATTTACTGTCTGATATATAGGGATACAGGAAACTGGAAGCAAATGCAAGAATGCCACCCTCTGCACAGATTTCCCAGATGCCTCCTGAGGGGTTGAGTATAGGCAGGGGAAGGTGGGAGCATATTGAGGTGAAGGAAGGGAGAAGGAGAGCAACAATGAGGATATATAAATATATTTATTCTCTTGTGTATAATACACCCCCTCACACTTTACATTGGGTAAAAAAGGGCAAAATTGTGAATATTATATGTGAGAGTTTACAGTAGTTATTCTGTTACATTCTAATGGAAAGAAAAGTCAGTGACATACAACAGTCCATATAATGTGATATAAACTCCTGAGTCACTTCCTGTCAGTTAGAACTTTCAGGAAGTAAAGACTCTGTAAATCAACTTACTGAATATATGAACTATTATACATTTTGGATAAAACAACTGACAGCATTCACAGTGCCCTTGTTTTACTCAGCAGGAAAAGTTTCTTTAACCCTTTGAATGCCCCTCTGGCACTCAAAGGGTTAAACTTGTTCAGTGGAACCCCCTGTACTTCTTTGTGGAGCCTTCACTTTCCATGGAACACAGTATGAGCACCAGTTCTCTAGACAATTGTTTCTCAAAGTTGGCCCTTGTTATGAACCAGGCAGACACAAAAATGTAAAATGCAAAACAACTTTATTAAAACAACAAAAGTAAATCAAGCAAAATTGTGTTCCAGAAGCATAAACCAAAAGACAAGCCAGGGTCAGGAACCAAGACAGGTACTCAGCTAAGCTGGGGTCAGGAATACGGAGATCAGCGATGTCAGGAACAAGTCAAGAGTCAGTAGGGATGTCAGAGGTAGCCAGGTCATGCACAGGTAACCAGGAACTCATTAGAATGCTCTTGCAGCCAGAACCAGACACAAGTTCAAGGAGGAAGTGAGCCAAGCTGCTTTAAATACCCTGAGAGGGTTGGCTGGTAACAGTCAGGTGAGTTATTCAGCCTGACCCAGTAAAGGGAAGGCAGCAGCAATCAACAGCAGAGCACTAGATTAGCTCAGGCTTTAGATTCAAACAGCAGAGTTAGAGCAGCTCAGTCTAGCCTTGACAATGACCCGCCCCCGTGGGGCAGGACCAGGTTTGAGGGGAAAGCATGCATGGAAGGCATGAAGGAGGGTGGGAGCATGCACATCCTAGGTTGGAACCCATGAACACTCCTCAGGACAGTACCCCTTCCAATGGACCAAATACTGAATCCTCCCATGAATCCTATGAGAGTCAACTATGGAGGAGACCTCAAACTCCTCATGGCCATCAATGGGCACCAAATGGGATTGAGGACGACTTTAGTAAAATGATTACAAACCAGAGGTTTCAGCAGCGAAACATGGAACACATTGTGTATCTGCATATTGGGAGGGAAGTCTAGGGCATAGGCCACAGGGTTCATCCGTAGTAGGATACGGAAAGGCCCCACAAAACGGGTAGCCAGTTTCTGAAAGGGCACTCAGAGGTGGAGATTTCTGGAAGACAACCAGACACTCTCCCCAACTAGGTAGGAAGGTGCAGGTAGGCGTTTACGATTAGCCTGCAGCTCCTGGGATTGTTGCTAGCATCACAGCGACTCTTGGACCTGCACCCATGTGGGATAGATCTGCTGGAGATGATCCTCCAGTGCCGGAATCATGGAGGAATCTGGAATCATGGAGGGTTGATACCTGTAATTCACCATGAAGTGGGAGAGGCGGGTAGAAGCTGAGACTGCACTGTTATGAGCAAACTCCGCCCAAGGTAGCAGGTATGACCAATTATTCTGATGGTCCGATATGTTGCACTGCAGGAATTGCTCCAAGGCCTGATTGGCCCTTTCCACAGCCCTATTAGAATGCAGGTTGTATGCCTAACAGATGGAGAGTTGGATACCAAGTTGCATATAGGAGGCCCTCCAGACAATCTGGCTACCCCGGTCGGAAATTATGACTTTGGGAACCCCGTGTAGCCAATAGACCTCTTTGATAAAGACCGTAGCCAACTCTTTAGCGGATGGGAGTTTTTTGAATGGTATGCAGTGGATCATCTTAGAGAATCTGTCAACAACCATGAGGATGACTGTGTTACTGTTGGACAGCGGGAGGTTGACAATGAAGTCCATGGCGAGGTGTGACCATGGCTTCTCCCCATTGGGTATGGGTTGAAGAAGGCCTGCTGGAAAGTGACTGAGTGATTTGGTCTGTGCACAGACTGGACAGGCAGCGACAAAGGCAGCAGTATATCACTGTAAAGTTCTGGCCACCAGAAGAGATGGGAAACCGACCAGAGAAGCTGGCTCTTTCTGGGATGCCCTGCTGACTTTGTATTATGGTAGGTTGAAAGTACCTTGGCACGGAGGTTAACAGGTATGAAACAACACCCACAGGGAGTCTCAGCAGGTGAATCTGCTTGGGTGGCCCGTATTCTCTCCCCGAGGGGGGATGTTATGCTGGTACATGTGATGGCCAGTATTTTCGGTCCGGAGGAATAACAGGACTAGGAGTGTTCTCCTCCTTAGTGCCCGAGAACCGTCTAGATAGGGAGTCAGCCAGGACATTTTTTGGCACCCGGTAGGTACGAGACCACATAATTGAAACGAGACAAAAATAAGATGCATCGGGACTGCCTTGGAGACAAGCGCATAGCCTCAGACAGGTATGTGAGGTTTTTATGATCCATGAGTATTAGGGTTGGCATGGAAGTTCCCTCGAGCAAATGCCTTCATTCTTTGACTGCAAGTATTATCACCAGCAACAGTCGCCAATTTCATAGTTGCACTCTGCAGGACTTAGCTTTTTTGAGAAATACCCACACGGATGCAACTGGGTCTCAGGAGTAGGATGCCTACTCCTGTCTCAGACGCATCAACCTCAAGTACGAATGGAAGCTCGGGTTTCGGTTGTGCCAAAATGGGTGCTGGGGCAAAAGCGGCTTTTAATGACTCAAATGTTCTGATGACCTCTGGGAACCAGTGAATGGAGTTAAAAAATTTTTTGATCATGTCGGTAAGGGGTTTCACCATAGAGGAAAAAATGCGGATACATTTCCTGTAGTAGTTAGCAAACCCAAGGAAACGTTGAAGAGAGATGAGGCCTATGGGTCTCAGCTAGGGATGGGCGAAAATTTTTGCCTCAAACTGAAATCAGCGAAAAATGGCACTTTCCTCTTGCCGAAAAATTTCCTGAGAAAAGCACAGATTTTATGCTTTTTTTCCGCTTTTTTCGCCTAGCTCATTCCATTGAAATCAATTGGAACATTGAAGTTACACACAGCATAAAATAAATATTATTTAATTTCCAAAAGGCATAGTATAAAAGAGGCATGAGGGTGCCTGTGTTGGTGGGGTTTGGGAAAAGAATCAGTTGAACAGGGGATTTTTTGGGGGGTTGTTTACTGGGATTAGGGGGCAGTTAAAAAATAAATCCTAAATAAAATAAAAAAAAACATAAGACATGGTATAAAGGGTTCTGAGGAGGGTGCCTGTGCTGGTGAATGAATTAATCATTTGAACAGGGAATTTGTTTTGGGGTGTTTCTTGACTGCTATTGGGGGGGCATTTAATAAAAAAATAAGAACTTTGCATGTAAAGTGATACAGACAGGAATCATCTGACATAAGCTGTCACTGGGGTTGACTGATACTTGATTTGATAGAAAGGAAACATTGATCTTTTGTACTTAAGCTTGATTGGCACAAGCCCTAAGGAAACACTGATTTGTAGGACTTGGGCTTGTTAGAAACAAACCCCCCCAAAGTTGTATATTTTTTGTAGGACTATTTTTTTTTTTTTTTTTTTTTTAAACACAAGCCCTGAGGAAAAAAAATAAAAATACCATACCGGCCTAATGCCAGCAGGTCATGTTGGCCAGTGGCCACTGTCAAATGTCCTGAGTTACAACTGCTGTTCATACTGCTGCTGCTGAGTTGTTTAAGCAGCAGGATGATTAGGAAGCTGAAAGGGAATGGGATCAACAACAGCAGTAACATGGAAGATGGATGATAAAGGTTTCACTGCCACAACTGGCTCCAGTGATGCGCCTAAGGCAGTAGCAGCACAATAAGAAGCCCCCAGTCTAGGTGGAGAAAAGAAGAAGTTGGCCAATAATTCTTCAATTCCTGCCCCTCCTCCAAAATGATGGGTGTGTTGTTAGTAGAATAGAAATATTTCCCTTGAAATCAGGAACTGTGGCTCTCATCAGAAACTGCAATGTGCCCAGTGTGTGTGTGGTAAGCAACATCTGGAGGTACAACTGTATCCAAACACTATGAGACCAGAACCCAAGTACTACCTCTGTCACTATACCTCTTGTACAGACCCCGCTAATGACACATGACAACTTGCCGACAGTTTAATAGTAATGATGAACCCTCCCTGACAGCATCCTAGCATATTCTGCGGGATGGAATCTCCACAGATGCCACTTGATGCCCTGCTTGTGAGTCTCCTCCACCACACTGGCATGTGTGGTCAGTGCACCACACAGTGTGCAATGGGTAGAGATGAACTGCCATATCCTAACATCAAAAGAGTGGCTATCATTTGGCGGGGGAGGTAACGATGAATGAGGTGGATTGACAGGAGATGAACTTGTTAACCTAGAGGAAGAAGGTGATGTTGATGGCGAGCTAGTTGTTTCCCTCATCATGAAACTTCCAGTGTCTGTCTGGGTTTCTTTATTTTTCCTCTTCTTTGATCTCCACCTCACCTCTTGTGCCTTTCTGAAGAGTCAGAGGGTACAGTAACAGCGGTGCTAGATTTCTGTAATGGGTGTTTGGCTTTAACATATTTGACATAAATGTCATGGTGTCTGTGTTTCATGTGTGTTATCAGGGAGGTTGTGCCAAGGTGTGTTCCCTCCTTTCTCCTTCTCACTAACTTGTCACAAATTTTGCACTGTACCATTGTTGATGATGAGTGCACTGTGCCTGCCGGAAGAGAATAATAGTCCCACACCCATGACTTCTGGGGGGAAGGATAGGGAACAGGTGGAGAAGAATGGCCTCTTGCTTCTTGTCCTCCACATTCCCCTTCACTTTTTGTGGCAGCATTATTCATTTTAGCTGTTCTAAACTCTAATAGATTAAATGATGCAATAACGGGTATACCCATATCACACAGACAATATGAAATGGCAGCATTTGCAGATGATGTATTGCTATTTCTTTCCCACCCCTCAAAGTCTCTACCCTCATTGTTACATCTCTTGGATACTTATTGTATCAAAATCAGAAGCCCTGAACATAAATGTGAGCACACCCTCTATTAGATTCCGGAAACAAAATTTCCAAGTAAATGAGCAAGATTCCTTCATTAAGTATATGGGGGTTCATCTCTCCTCTGAGATTTCCTCCCTTTTGGACCTCAGTCTTCATTCTCTGCTTCAGACCATTCAGGCAGACATAGCCTCTTGGTCTACCCATATGTTATCCTGGTCAGGGAGGAGAAATTTGGTTAAGATGATGCTGGTGTCAGGGACACAAAACTAAAACAAGTTAATTACACATTTCTGGCAAGGTGGTATATGATCCCTGATAAACGTAGCCGTTTATCCTCGAAACATCTGTTGGAGATGTAAGAATGATTTAGACACAATGCTTCATATTTGGTGGACATGTTCTCAAATCCAGGTGTTGTAGACACAAATTAACAGCACATCAATCGTGTCTTTCAGGTTGCCCTTCTTCAAACTCCTCTGTTGTGCCTTTTCTTCTTTCAATTGGATTATACAATGACAATACCCCTGAAAAGAGCTCATAACATTTTTTCTCTTCTTTCAGTAACGAAAAGATTTATAGCACAATATTGGCTTTCCTCAGAGACTCCAAATTTCCTTTTCTGGAAGGCTTTAATCAATCAGATACTTAACTGGAAAAGTGTTATACCATAGTACATTCCTTAGACCTTTGGGCTCCATGGATCTCAGACTCTGTACGTTCAGCAAACTCACAAGGACATGCCCCACTTTATAGATAATACAAAATCCTTTTAATTTCTGTCCTTGAGGTAGTGTATTAAATTTTAGTTGGGAACGATCACATTGACTGTGTCTCCTAGATGCTTCTCTCTAATCATACCTCCCCACACTTAAATCATCACATCGACAGTGTGCTAAGTTTGGTGTGGCCCACCCCAGACCAGACATCGCCCCCCCTCCCTTTTTTATTCTCCTTCCCATCCCCATTCTGATCTTCAGATATTTTATTATTGATAATGGCAAGTCAGTTGACGTAGTATATCTAGACCTTGCAAAGGCATTTGATACAGTGCCACACAGAAGGCTGGGGTATAAAATAGGGAAATCGGGGCTAGGAGATGACCTTTGCAATTGGATACAAAACTGGTTGAAGGATAGGGAACAGTGTGTGGTTGTAAATGGACAATTCTCCAATACAGTTAAAGTAGAGAGTGGAGTACCTCAGGGTGCAGTATTAGGTCCGCTGCTTTTTAACATGTATATAAATGACCTAGAAACAGCTATAGAAAGCAAATTATCAATATTTGCAGATGACACTAAATTATGCAGGGTAATTAATTCAGAACAGGATATTTTCTCTCTACAAAGGGATTTACATACAGTTGCAGATTGGGCAAAAAAATGGAATATGAAGTTTAATGTGGGGAAGTGTAAAGTCATGCATTTGGGAGGAAGTAATCCCAAGGCTACTTATAAACTTAATAGAAGCATTTTAGGTGACTCGTTGCTAGAGAAAAACCTCGGTATCCTTGTCAACTACAGACTTGGAAGCAGTGACCAGTGTCAAGCAGCAGTAGCAAAGGCAAACAAAATTCTGTCTTGCATAAAAAGAGGTATTGAAGCAAGAGTGGATAACATTATTTTGCCATTGTACAAATCATTGGTAAGACCTCATCTTGAGTATGCAGTGCAGTTTTGGGCACCAGTTCTGAAAAAGGATATACTAGAACTAGAGAGGATACAGCAAAGAGCAAAAAAATTAATTAAGGGAATGGAGGACTTGATGTATGAGGAACAACTAGACAAACTTGGTTTATTTACTCTAGAGAAAAGACGACTAAGAGGAGATCATATCACAGTGTACAAATATATGAGAGGTCCATACAAGGATCTCTGCGGTGAGTTATTTATTTCAAGGCCTGATCAGGTGACCAGGGGACACCCCTTGAGATTAGAGGAGTGGAGGTTTAGACTTCAACAGAGGAAGGGTTTTTTTTACAGTGAGGTCTGTTAAATTGTGGAATTCTTTGCCCAAGGAGGTGGTTATGGCAGATACATTCAAGAGAAGATTAGATACATTTATTTCAAAAGGGAACATACAGAGTTATACTGTTTATCAGTAGGCAGATCAGGAAGGTCTGATAAAGAATAACTTAATTGGTAACAGGAAAGCTATAAAATTCTCAGTTACTGGTGTATGAGGAGAAGGTTGAACTTGATGGACTTGTGTCTTTATTCAACCTAATTTACTATGTTACTATTCCATTGCTATAATATCCTAAGGACCCCTAAGATTTTTGCCCTTGTGCCTTTGAAGAGATAACATTTTCTATCATATCCATTGAGGCATACATGACCATTGCATTGCACATGCCTCTGGTCCTTAAAGGGTTTATTTTGTCATATGCAGAGCAGAGTTTGAGTACTGTGGTTTTGCTGGCAACTATCATGTCTACCTCCATGAACATTATATTCAGAACTAATTGAAGATGCTATCTCTTTAAACAAGGAGCAAGGACAACATTTGTAAGGACCAATAGGATTTTCCAGCCACAATAAGGTAAGGGGAGTTATTATTTGGAGGTATTAGTTATCCTTTAAAATAGTTTTGTGGAACTTTTTGTACCTCTTCAATGAACCCAAGGGTTGTATGGAGCAAGTGATATAGACTAATCAGGAGCCCATTGTGCTGGCTTTAGATCTCTACAGTCCTAAAGTGGCTGCCAGTCCTAGTGTACTGCTCAATCCAATGCATCTCCTGTAGAACCTACATCTTATCTCTCAATTCTAAATAAATATTGTGTTCTCATGATTATGCTTGTACAATGTACCACATACACTTTTAGTACCATACAGACAGAGGCTTTGCATCAGCCTACACTTGTCATTCCTTCAGAAGGTTCAATACTTTATAAAAATGCTGCAATGTCCCTGTGTTTAAAAAAGATCTATCACCCTATCAGCCTCTGTTTATAGTTTGCGTGGAGAGTGCTGCTGTGTAAAGATGGGTTTTACAGCATAAGGTGACAGTGATAGATGCATTACTGTCTATTAATGAACATCAATGAAGCTGCAAGATCTCCTTCAAATATAGTACACAGCTCTTGCTGTCGTGCTCTTACATAAGTTAACTCAGATGCAGCTAAATCTGAAGATTAAACAGGAAAAGATTGTCTAGAACTAATAACTGTGTGTATCTAGCAGCATTGTATAGAATTGATTGCTGAAAAAAATTCAATAAATGTCAGTTTTTGCTATATGGTGCCAGTAAATACTTTATTACATAGTACTGCATGTTAAAGGAACATTAATACCAAAAATGATCTGGGGTTATACATACTTATATATCTTGTACTTCAAAAATGCTCTACTTCTTTTCTGAGGCCTAAAATGCGGTCTTACATATTGTCTCTGGGGGCCCCTGTTCAAGCTTTATGCAGGGCTCCTATTATTATTTCTATCGTGGTAGGTGACTTAGAACTAGTAATATTTTATTGTCTGTAAATAGGCTGATATAATAAACCCATCTATCTGATTAGTAGAGTACCACATCTAAATAAGTGAGAAAAACAAAAAAGTAAAATGTGTTTCTATTGTATCCTCCATACATGCATTAAAATGCAATTTTAGGATCAGATTTTACTTTACTTTAACTCAGCTTTACAGATGCTAACTGTATGTTTAGACTATAGTAGACATATTACCTTTTCAATAGGAGAAACTCGTCCTGCATAGTGATGGGTGAAAAATTTTACCTAAAAATAGAAAAGTGAGAAAAATGCCATAGGTCTAATGAAAAGTGCATGTTTTTTTTCATTTTTCTGCTTTGCACATTCTGACCACTAGGTCTGTCTTACTGTATGTTAGTCATAGAACCACACATAGTGACTGCCAGTCTTCTCCCAGTGTAGACGTAGAACCACCTGTACTTATACCCCAGCTCTATTCTACTACACTGAGCCATAGAGCCACACATACTTAATCGCAGCCTTGTCCCATGGTAGCTACAGAACCACACATAATGATCCCCCCCCCGCTTTATCCACTATTCAGAGAACCCCACAAACGTACTCCTCTGCCTTTTATCACTGCACTGGTAGTTATAGGGATGGCCAATATGTGGTCCTCCAGCTGATGACATACTAAAACTGCCATTACCGATGATGACAGTTATAGTCTGGCAGCAGCTGGAACCTCTCATGACCACAACTGACCATAGAACTCCCCCTCCCCACAACCTCGTCCTACTGCACTGGTAGCCATAGAACCACAAATATTGAACTGAGTCCCAGGCATGTCCCACTTTACTGCTATCCATAGAAGCTAGGCATATCTAATAGCCCCAGAGGGATTTCTCTTAGGCATAGGCAGAACCTGGCAATATTTCATGGGAAATATCTTGGGGTTAGTGAAAAGAAATACATTTTATTGTGTTTTTATGCAAAGGATTTTCCTCAGAAAAAAAAACAGTAAATTGCAGTGCTTCTTAGAAAATTCCAGTTGGAAAAGAAAAGCAGAACTTTCTCATACCCCTACGTATGGAAAATATGTATTTTCTGAGTAGTGAATTCTTGCAGTGTGCTTTTTCTCATGTAGCAACTACTTGAGTGGTAATACGGCAATCCTATTAATAATACTGAATTATTTTTTATTACTCAATCTACTTTCCAACACCACAGAGATAACAATTGAAATTGAGCAATCCTAGTGATGCTGTACCACGGCGCTTGCAATAGAAATGGTACTATGCTAGTTATATTACAAAGTTTACAATCAAAATATTGCTGTGCTAGTTTTAAAAAAGAGCTTACAACTGAAGTGGAACTACCTTAGTGATACCACAGAGCTTACAATTGAAATAGTGTTACATTCATATCACAGAATTTACAATTGAAATGGAGCTTCATTAGTTATGTCACATAGCTTACAATTCAAATGAAGCTACATCAGTCATACCACAGAGATTATAAGTGAAATGGATTTAAACTAGTGATACCACAGAACTCATAAGGGAAATGGACCCACAATAATAATACTCAGTGCTTATAATTGAAATGTAGCTAAACTAATGATGCACAGAGCTCATAATTTAAAGAGTGCTATGTTAGTGATTCCACAGAGCTTACAAATGAAATGGAGCTTCACTAGTAATACTACAGAGCTTACAGTTGTACTGGTGCTAAAATAGTGATACCACTTACTTGTCAGATTAAGTAGCAGCAAGCTACTATTCAGGAAAGAAACAGGACAAGAAGCTAACAAATTAGCCAAAGTTTCAGAATAAACATCAGGGTGCAAAATCAGCTCAGCAAAATGGCTAAGGTTAGGGCAGACATAAAACAAGCTTGTTTAGGATTTACAAACCAATGTGAAACACAGTGTACTGAACTCAAAGCTTTGGAACACTAATCTGAAAGACACCACACACGTGCTCTGAAGTGCATTTGAGGCTGCTTGATATTGGCCTCAGGGGAGTGCTCATGAAATTAAACAGAATCACAGTTGGGACCAGGGTGGAGTTTTTATATTCAGAATCCAACCATGCCTCTTAAGTCTCTGGTGACTGGACACTGATCAGTAATTTGTACAAATCAGGTGTTACAGAAATACTTTTGGCCCTGATATAACCAGACAGCGCTTCTATCATCTTGGTGAAAACTCTCTGAGATGTTATTAGAGCAAATAGAAATGCTGCAAATTTGAAATTATGGTTGTGGAATGCAAACCTGAGAAAGTTTTGATCTTCACAGATGGAGTTGTGCATCTTTTATGTACAAGAATGCAAGAAATATGTCAGTACGCTGGTGATAATCACATAATGAAGGGATCCCATCTTGAACCTTGGTGTGTCAACAAACTTGTTTAGCTCCTTCAGATCAATAACTGTATGACAACCTTCACTGGAACCGCAAACAGCTTATAGTAAAACCCTATGAGTTTCTGTTTTGCAGGTACTGGAGATATGATGCCCATGCTTACAGTAATTACCTCTTAAAAACTGTTGGTTCATGCAGAGCCTCCTGGTGCCCTGAATATGATAAAACACAGAGGGGGAACATCCTTGAAGTTGATCCGGTAACCAACTGAAATTAGTTTAGACCTCAGAATGTGGCTACAACCAAAGTGACAAACAAACAGACAGACACATCCATACTCAACAGCCCTGGATAATAATGGATTTGGAGATACTCCATGCATCAGGTTATCTCACTATCACACTGCTCTCTTAGTCTTCTAAGTCCCCCATATCTTCTACCCTGGTGGTCAGAGGGAACTAATGGAGCAGACCACATATAGTAGTAGAAGGATGGAAGAAGGCCAAATTAAGATTGGCCTCTGACCCCTCCTTTAGCTTGCTTGACTCTCAGTGAAACAAAATGAAACATAAACATGATATTGCCTTGTATCTCCTGAGCAAAACTGAGCTAGATGGGAGAGGGGGGCTACCTAGGGTTAACACAAGAATACTAAAGAGGTTACTAAAGCATTGCTCATGAGTTTCATGTTCTAGCTGTTAATCCATCACTAAAGAGAACTTTCCTCTTTCATATCAGCCAGAACTCCAAAATTATTTTCACAAGGGTATCTGCAAAGAACAGATCTCAATCTACCAAGAGCAAGTAATCTGCATATTGATTGCACCATATGCTTAAGGTGATGTTCCAAAGGTTTTCAAATCTAAAACTAAAAGTGTGAAATAATGATAGACAATTAGTACTGCATAAATAGTTTATTTTCTGGTTAGCCCCTACTCAGGAGTTGTATTCTAGCTATAGTACCATTATAGATGTAAATTTACATTTTCAGATCACTCTGACCTTAACCATAAAAACAGGCAAGTCTCCTATGTATGACAAGAACCAGCAAATGTTAAATGTATGTTTCAGCCTTCTTAGGGCCTCATTGGTGCAGTTGGGCTCATCTGTAAAGGCACTGAAGGCTAAAAATGGAAATCTTGTAGCTAAGTACAAAGATGTATGTGGATGATGGAAAACAAATCCATATAACCAATTTAAAGAAGCCCATAATAACAATCCCCACTCCCAGTGTGCATAATAAAAAAAATGTCTAGAAGAAAAATCTTTGCGCTACAAAATTGAAATAGAAATCTTGCTCTCATCAATAAAAATATTTTAATAAATTAATAAAAACATAATCATAATAATGTATAATAAAGTAACCAAACCAGTGATGACTGGAGTACTTAAGTCCACCTGATCATCAAGAGGAAAATACACTGTGTGCTGATCCAGTCAGAAACCACACACATAGACTAGTTAGTGTAAAGAAGGATACACAAAGTATCCCTTTGCACATTCCTCACACAAGTCTAAAAGCAATGTGAGAAATACTGAAATACCATCCACATTGTATACCAGCTAGTGGAATTTAGTGGACTCATATAGTACCCAATGACTACCATAATAAATATAACTAACAAACTGATGAAATATATACAATTAAAAAAGTTTATAATCCACAATCACTAGTCAGATTGAAGTGTTCAAATCACAATCTGATTAAATGGAAACAACAATTTATGTGTATTTCAAGGTCACTACATAGAGCAAGACTTAGACACATATACTACAAATAAATACATATATATATATATATATATATATATATATGTATTGTGACAACAGTACTCTTTAATGTGTTGTACCTTCTGTGTTGTGATCAGCCTTCTAGGTTGCAAAGACACTTCATACAGAGGAGGAGGAGAATTCAAGTCTTTGCTTGTTTATTTGTAACCAAGTGGTGAGACCACAGCATAACAAACAAAATAAAATCCTTGCTCTTCTGAGCACTAACCAAACACATCTGCTCCTGATTGTATTTGAACTACTAGTCAGTTTACCAGCTTGAGAAATAAACATACAGAAACACAGTCCAGCAGACACAAGTAAACTTCACAAATTGCAGACTTTCAGAAATTAATTCCTTCCTCTCTGGGAACTCAAAGAAAAGAAAGAGCATGTCTCAGTGCAGGGGAAAGTATTTTACTGCTAGCTGTATTAATTACCAGATGCAGGTGAGTGAAAGTAGGGAATGATAGAACTCCTGGTGTGGATTCCTCACCTGACACATGTCAGTTACTATGAAACTATGGAGTGGAGCACTGGCCCAAAATACATTATATTTATCTGGGGCTAATCAGGGTAGATACCCTGCAGGATTTGGGGAGATATATTTACACCCTCCATCACTATTCCGGGTCTCTGTCACACATCTTCCTCCCCAGCTCAGTCCCCATGGGGTGAGTGACTATGGACAGTAGGGAAAACTTTCTCGAAAGTCCATCAGCATTTCCCTGTTTACAGCTTGTCCTATGTCCAAATGAAAAATTATAGGACTGTAAACTAAGAAACTAGCGGGTCACTACCGTTTTCCTCTATGGTTTGACTCATCCACATTAGTGGTGCATGGTCTGTCCCAAGTCTGAACTTCCTGCCTAACAGGTAGTATTTGAGAACTTCTACAGCCCATTTGATAGCAAGACACTCCTTCTCAACAATAGAGTAGTTTCTCTCATGTGGGTTCGGTTTTCTGCTTAGGTATAAAATGGGGTGCCCGTTGCCCTGATTCTCTTGGGAGATAACAGCCCCAAGACCCACATCGATGCATCAGTCTGTAAAATAAAATCCCAAGAGAAATCAGGGGTCACCAGCAGTGGTTGACTATATATGGCCTTCTTCAATTTTATGAATGCTACTTCAACTTCAGGGGACAATTTATCTATCACAGAAGTTTTTGCTTTTGTAAAGTCGGTCAAGAGACCTGCAGTGGTAGCAAAGTTGGGGATAAATTTCCAGTAATATCCAGCTAAGCCTAAAGAATTTCTCACCTGTTTCTTAGTGAGCGAGCTTGGCAAGTTTCGAATTGCTTCAGTTTTTGCAAGTTGGGATTTCACTAATCCCCTACAAATAGAATAGTCTAAATATTTGGCGTCCTGTAGACCAATTGTACACTTACTGGGATAGGCTGTTAAGCCAGAGGATCAGATCAAGTTTAAAATAGCTTGTTCTTTTGGAAGGTGAGACTCCCGATCTGTACTATGTATTACATTTCTGTCACATTATCAAATTGTTGATTAACCTTTCTAACACTCCCTCTGGGATCGTAAATACCTCCAACTGCTCAGAGGAAGACTGTGGAGAGCACTTCTTTGTTTAATCTTACAAAGTGTTTGACTTCCCATGTCTGGTGTATAGACAGAATTTCTGATATGTTAACTTTTGAGTAATTTTTATCTTTAATAGAAAGGGCAGTGGCTTCGACCGCAATTAGAGTTTCTTTCCATGGCTTAAGCAAGTTTACATGGTAAATTTGCTCTTCCTTATGTCTACCTGGCTGTCTGACTTTGTAATTCACCTTTCCAACCCCTTCAATAATCTCGTATGGTCCATGCCATGTTGCCAGGACTTTATTATCTACTGTGCTGACTCTGTCTCCAGGCTGAAATACCCAGACCCTGGCATTCCTATTATAACTATTTTCCTGAGCTTGCTGGATCTTCTCCATATGTTCCTGTACAATGGGCATAATAGCAGCCATATGTTTCTGCATCTGGGTTATATGTTCAGTTCCCATGTTTCCTTAACTATGTCAAGTAGTCCCCTGGGATGTCTACCATACAAAAGTTCAAAAGGAGTGAACCCAGTGGAGTCTTGAGGTACTTCTATAAAAGCAAACATTAAGTGTGGCAGTAGACAGTCCCAAATTTTCCCATCCTTGTCAATCACCTTCTGTAGCATAGACTTCAGAGTTTTATTGAACCATTCCATCAAACCATCAGTTTGTAAGTGATGCATAGAGGTTTTCAGATGCTTTATGCAAAGAAATTTACATAATTCCCCTGTAACCCAGGACATGAATGAAGTACCCTGATCTGTTATGATTTCCTTTGGGATCCCAACCCTGCTAAACAGCAGAATTAATTTCTTGGCAACTGTTTTGGCTGAGGTAGTGCACAAAGGGATGCCTCTGGGTAACAAGTAGCGTAACCTAATTTTACTAATATGTACTGATGCCTCCTAGCAGACTTTACTAGAGGTAACAAAAAATTAATTGCTATATGTTCATATGGGATTTCAATTACAGGTAAGGGTACTAATGGGTTATGATATGCTGTAAAAGTTGTTGTAAGCTGACATTCTGGACTTGAAGAGCAATACTGTATTATTGCTGCAATTACCCCTGGCCAATGAAATATCCTAAGAATATGCTCTTTTGTCTTGTCTACCCCTAGGTAACCCCCTAGAACATGGCTATGTGCAAGATATAATATAGTGTGTTGGCACTAACAACTGTTTGGGTAGAACAGATGCCTTCTCCTCAACCCGATACAACAGACCATTGTCTGCTTCAAAATAAGGATAAGTAAGGGATCTATCCAGATTAGTAGGGGAACCATCTTTTATTGAAATAGAGCTTCTGGCTGCTAATAGAGTGGGGTCAGACTACTGTGCACTCCTGAAGTTACCTGGGTTAACCTCCAGGTTAATGAGCCCAATGTTATCTTCAGAACTATCAGATGGCCCTGTACCACTCGTTTCTGGATTGTCACCAACCAATGTTTTCAGAGGGGACAACATCTTACTCTCAGATCCATCCCTGCTATCTAGTTCATCTACCAGTGTCAGAAAAAGGAAAATCATCTTTATATTCACCTTTGTCACGGTTTGTTAAGGCTCTCAGATGCAAGGTTAGGTAAAAATACAACTTTATTGAAAAGTTTAAGATAATTCCATAGGATTTTATACACATACATTATCACGGTCCCCGTGTTTTCCTGTCAATCTTGGCTGAATTACCTGTGCATTGGAGGAAGCTGATTGGCCCGCCCAGGATGTTCCTTTATATGCTGGAGTTTGGGCACTTCTCAGTTGCCCTTTCGTGGTGTTCCTGTTCCTGCACCTCGTTGCTGAGTTCCAGTGTCTCCTGTGTACCGACCTGGCTTGTCTGATTCCTCTACTGATCCTGCTCTGTGATTGACCCAGTTCTGGCTTACGACCCTGCTCCGTGATTGACCCGGTTCTGGTAGACGACCCTGCTCCATGATTGACCCGGTTCTGGCTGACGACCCTGCTCCGTGATTGACCCTGTTCTTCGGCTGTTGTTCCTGCTGCAGTATTGATCCGGTTCCGGTTGTCGCTCCGGTCCTGTCTGCTGTTCCGGTGTTCCAGTATTGCTCCGGTCGCTCCGGTGACATTCTGAACTGTTTAAGTGACTCGCTGTTCCTCTCACTATCATCTAGCTGTAGCCTGAGGTTGCTTTGCCATCCGCTGTTTGCTAAGCTGTTCTCTCCTGTACAGAACCACCTAACCCGTGCAGTGCCTGTAGTCTCCGGTCTCGTGCCTCCTTTATCGCTTGCCAAGCATACGGTTACCCGTTTGAACCGCGACTCTGAGTACCTCTATTTACAGCCATATTATCTCCCACAGAACACTGTCTGTCCGGTGTTCAGTGTGCACAGTGACCCCGCCGGCTCGCGCTGGTAGTCTGTTCGCTCTTGCTGTGAGAATTGAGTGCTGCACCAGAAGGGTGTCCTGGCTACGGCCTCCATACGCTCAGAGGGTACGCTATCCACTGCACTTCCCAGTGCTTCGGCTCTTTGTAGCTTGTGCAGTAACCGTCAGTATTGGCACCCAAGTGGTGTCAGGGCACAATCCATTTGGCACACGCAGGGTTACTACTATTTTCAGTTAAGGGCGATTCTGGTTCTGGTTACTTCAGCTCTGGCAGTAGCATTCCTCTTAAGCCCACGGAGGTGGTATTGGCTCAGCCCTGGGCACTTGTGTGTATTCCTATTCCAACTTGAGAGTGAATTCAGTGCAGACACTTTACTCCTTTTCCGCTATTCAGAGACTGTGTTCCAGAGACTGCTATATATCCTGGGCGTTGGCCAATCTAAGACTGAGTCTCTCCCATTGCACCTGTTAACCCTTTGGGGTTATTCCCCGTCTATACATAGCACATACTCCTTCCACTGTATTGCATTCACTTTGTCTGTAATTGCCATTACTGTTATTCCTGTGCTAGCCCCTAGGGGCATTGTTTTACATTCCTGATTCAATAAAACTGTGTTTTTACTTCATACCCTGGTCTGAGTGTCAGAAAACCGTTACATACATACAATACATAGAATGGCAAATAGGTAGTAGCAATAGCGAATCAGGCTCTACCGGCCCAGCCAATATACAGGGTAAGGCAGCCTGGGCAAGCAGTGAAAAGGTGGCTCTACCGACCCTGCCAATATACCGGGCAAGGCAGCCAAAAGACAGTCAGGAGAATACAGGCTCTACTGGCCCTGCCAATATACCGGCCAAGGCAGCCTAATAGACAATCAGGAGAATACAGGCTCTACCGTCTCTGCCAATATACCGGGCAAGGCAGCCTAACGGATCACCAGCTGATACAGGCTCTACCGGTCCTGCCAATATACCGGGCAAGGCAGCCTAGCGGAACACCATAATAGTAGGCTCTACTGGCCTTGCCAATACCAGGTAAAGCAACCTCAGGGTGGAATAATAGAAGGTTCTACTGGCCTTACCAATATACCGGGCAAGGCAGCCTAAGGAGGAAGTGTCAACCACAGTGGCCTCAATAACTGTCAGATGACAATGACAGTATGGAGATGGTAGGTAGAGGCTACAAGGCCCAGTGGTATTACCAGGTATTCTGCACACCCCAGTACCCGTGTACTGAGGGAATAACTAGCTGTCTAGGATTGGACAGCGCACTGGGAACCATCAGACTATATGAATCGTAAGCCATGAAGCAGAGGAGTAAACCAGCGCCCTCACGCTGAAAACCAACGCCCGCGCGTTGGGAACCAACACTCTTATACAGGTAAGCAGCAAGGCAGTGGAGCAAACCAGCGTCTGCACGCTGGGAACCAACAGATTGATTATATAGTAGGCCAGAAGGCAATGAAGCAAACCAGAGCCCGCGTGCTGGTAACCAAAAAGCTGGATAATCGTAGGCTATAAGGCAGTGAAGCAAACCAGTGTCCGCACGCTGGGAACCAACAGATAGTTGTGTATAGAGCCGTAAGGCAACAGAGCAGACCAGCGCCCGCACGCTGGGAACCAATAATGCATATAGTAGGCCGTGAGGTAGTGGAGTGAACCAGCGTCCGCACGCTGGGAACCTACAGATTGTTGTGTATTGAGCCGAAAGGCAAAGGAGCGAACCAGCGCCCGCGCGCTGGTAACCAACAGACTAGTAATGTAGTAGCCGCAAGGCAGTGGAGCAAACCAGCGTCCGCACGCTGGGAACCAACAGATAATTGTGTATAGAGCCGCGAGGCAAAGGAGAGAACTAGCGCCCATGCGCTAGTAACCAACAGACTAGCAGTGTAGTAGCCGCAAGGCAGTGGAGCAAACCAGCGTCCGCACGCTGGGAACCAACAGGTGAAAATGTCGCCGGAGCGACCGAAGAACAAGGTCGCCACAGATGAAGAAGATGAGCAGGAGCCAGCACAATGACGGTCAACTGGATCAGGAACAGCAAAGGAGACTGGCAGCAGGAAACGGCAACCTCGGACGACTTCAAATGGAACAGGCACTGGAACAAGTACAGCAGACAGGAGTCTCAGGAACAGGACAAACTCAGGAAACCAGGAACACAGCAAAAGGCCCATCAAGCTTCTGTAGCATGGTAAAAGTGGATGCAGTCTGAGACACCACGAAAGGGCAACCAAAGGGTGCCCAAACTCAGTTTAAATAGGCAATGTGAGGCGGGCTAAAGGCAGACAGCCAATGGGAACCCCCTACAGGTGATAGACACAGAAATGCAGCAATCACGGGCACCGTGATAACCTGGTAGACTAATAATGTGGTTTTCGGCAGAAACCCAGAGTCCTAAAAAATGGTGAAATTCTCTACCAATTACCATATCATGAGCTAACTTTTGTACCAGGCCAACTTGACAATTTACAGAACCCAGTTGTGTTTCAACACATATTTCACCAGTAGGATACCTATGTATGTCACCATGTATACATGTAATATCAACCATTTGGGAATCATCTATGTGAGAGCCATTTGCCAAAGCTTGGTTTATAAGGGTAACCATACTTCCTGAATCAAGTAATGCCTTTATCTTTTTACCTTCCACATTCACAGAACACCAGGGGCTCGATTCTATTACCAGTGCTAAAACCGGCATTACAAGAAAAACAAGCAACATGAATTTTGCAAACATGTGTTATGTCAGTATTCTATTGCAGAACCACAGTAAAACAAAACTGGATTAGAGAGCACATTTCAGAGAACTAACAAAACCGGCGGTCTGCTTTTATTCGACTACCGCCTAAAAAAACGTGCAAAATGTCAAAGTCGAAGGAAATAGCCGTACATTTGATGACAGAAAGATCAAGTTCAGTGTTAGAGGTGCTCCCCTCATTATCAAAATCTGACATAGAGCACCCCCTTCGACATATTAACCCCCCTATTAAAAGTCAACTTGCAGTTCTTCCTTTCACCACTTTAATTCAACTAAAATTGTTCACATTCTACATTTTAACCCTTCCTCTTTAAAATTGACTTACAGTGCTTTCTTTCACCACATTAATTCGACAAATATTATACAGTCAACATTTTAACCCTTCCCCTTGAAAATTCAACTACGGTGCTCTCAAGACTTTCTTTCACCATATAAATTTAAATATTGTTCACATTAAACATTTTAACCCCTCCCCCTAGAAAATTTGACTACAGTGCTCCCATTACTTTCTTTCACCATTTAAATTTGACAAATATTGTTCACATTCAACATTTTAACCCTTCCCCTTTAAAGTTTGACGTATAGTATTCCTATGACCTTGTTTCTCCATTTTAATTTGAATAATATTGCTCCCAGTCAACATTCTTTACTCTCCAATTTTACTGCAAAATACAGACTCTTTATGTGTCACAGTGATTCCTGTACAAGAATGTATAACTTTCTGTGCTAAGTGTGAAAGACCTCTCACTCCTACTATTTGATGGCTAAACCCATGTGATGTGTTAATGCTACAGTAAGAAGTGATACTAAACCCTCCTTTACTTTTGTGAGGAACGTTACAGAATAATTGTGACCCAATTTACATATCAATAAGTGAAACTATTCTAAAAAGGAGTCTTTTTTTTCAGCAGCATAGAAAAGGATAATTGATCCTTACAATTAATAAAATACAATTGGCAGCAGTGTATATGAATACCCCTGCCCAGAAACTGTATATACTATGCTAATTGAGGTTTAACCCCTTCAGTGCCAGAGGCTTGGGCCATTTCCTGTACCCTGCAGGCCAGACACTTTTTCAGCATTTTTGCTATCCTTCCGTTTAGGCTTGATTTCCTCTGGGGATTTTTAGTTAAATATGGAAAACGATATATTGTTTTTTTCAGAACTAATTGAGCTTTCTTGTGGTACCTTACATGAAGAGAATTTTACATTGTGCAAAAAGCTATGATGTCATAATGACAAAAAAAGTGAAAATTTACTCATTTTGCTAAAATCACATACTATGTATCAAAAACATTTACCTTGATTGAAAAAGTTTCAATTATTTGAGTCCCCCGAGTAAAAAAATACCAAATTTGTATAGTTTTACCTACGTCCATGGCTAGCGTAGAGCCCTAATCACCAACAGCGCAAAATGACATTTTCAACTTTATAAACTAAAATGCGCATTCTAGGGTTTTTGTGGTAAATCTACTGTAAAACAGTGGAATAACTATATAAAACTATATATTTCTGGAAAGTAGACAACCTACTGCATCTAATGAGGGGTGACTTTCCTTGTTACCCCAAGCCTGGTGTGCACAAATGCCTCAAGAAGATGGCGCTAATGAAAAAAAAGGCATTTTCTTACATTTCTGCCCCTTCAAATGTACTAAAATTGTGAAAATCATGGCATTTCCAACTGTATTCATTAGCTAGAGCTCTTAGGAGAAAAATGACACCCCATTGGTATGAGTTCACCTACCTCAGGGGGTGCTACAAGTACAAAACTACACCTATTGCAACCTCTAATTTTTCTAACATTTTCTCAAACATTACTTGTCTGTACAAAAATGGTTATAACAATTACACAAGTGAAGAAAGGGTACACAAACCATACCATTTTGAAAAGAAGACACCCTGCCGCATCTAATGATGGGGGATTTGTCTTGTTACCCCAAGCCTGGAGTGCACAAATGCCTCCAGAAAGTGGCGCTAATGAAAAAAAAAGGCATTTTCTTACATTTCTGCCCCTTCAAATGTACTGAAATTTGTGAAAGCCATGGCATTTCCAACTGTATTCATTGGCTAGTGCTCTTAGGAGAAACATGACACCCCATTGGTATGAGTTCACCTACCTCAGGGGGCGCTACAAGTACAAAACTACACCTATTGCAACCTCTAATTTTTTTAACATTTTCTCAAACATTACTTGTCTGTACAAAAATGGTTATAACAAATACAGAAGTGAAGAAAGGCTACACAAACCATACCATTTTGAAAAGAAGACACCCTGCTGCATCTAATGATGGGTGACTTGCCTTGTTACCCAAAGCCTGGAGTGTACAAATGCCTCTAGAAGGTGGCGCTAATGAAAAAAAAAGGCATTTTCTTACATTTCTACCCCTTCAAATGTACTGAAATTTGTGAAAACCATGGCATTTCCAACTGTATTCATTAGCTAGTGCTCTTAGGAGAAAAATGACACCCCATTGGTATGAGTTTAACTACCTCAGGGGGTGCTACAAGTGCAAAACTACACCTATTGCAACCTCTAATTTTTCTAACATTTTCTCAAACATTACTTGTCTGTACACAAATGGTTATAACAACTACAGAAGTGAAGAAAGGCTACACAAACTATACCATTTTGGAAAGAAGACAACCTGCCGCATCTAATGAGGGGTGAATTTCCTTATTACCCCAAGCCTGTTGTGCCCAAATGCTTCCAGAAGGTGGCACTTTAGGAAAAAATGGCATTTTCTTACATTTCTGCTCCTTCATCTGTATGGAAATCTGTGAAAACCATGGAATTTCCAACTGTATTCATTAGCTAGTGCCCTTAGGAGAAAAATGACACCCAATTTGAATGAGTCGACCTACCTTAGGGGTGCCAGAAGCACATAACTACACCTACCTGTTTGCTTCTTCGAAAATGGCTGCTTGTACTAAAATGTTCATAACTGTTAGAGACATGAAGGAAAGGTATAAAAGGTATACCTTTTTGGAAATTAGACATTCTCCCGCATCAAGTGAGGGGTCACTTGCCTTTCTACCCCTGGGCTGAAGTGCACAAATATTTCCAAAAGATGGCGCTATGGGAATAAATACATGTTTTTTTTACATTTCCACCACTTCAAAGATACTAAAATCTTTGAAAACCATAACATTTCCTGTTGTATTCAGTACCTGATACCAACATGAGAAAAATGGTAGCCCATTTGTGTGGGTTAACATACAATATGTGGGTGCTAGGAACATGTACGTAAACCTGACACTTTTGTTTTTTAAATTATCTGCTTGCACTAAAATGGTTATAACCATAATAGATATGCAGGAAAGGTAGAGAAACAATGCCATTTTGGAAAGAAAACAACCTTCCGCATGTAATGAGGGGTCACTTGCCTTTTTACCCAAAGGCTGGTATGCACAAATGCTTCCAGGAGGTGGCGCTAATGAAAAAAAAGGCATTTTCTTACATTTCTGCCCCTTCAAATGTATGGCGCTCTGTGAAAACCATGGAATTTTCAACTGCATTTGTTTGCTAGTGCTCTTAGGAGTCAAACGACACCCCATTGATATGAGTTGAACTACCTTAGGGGGTGCTAGAAGTAGAAAACTACACCAACTACAAACTCTGATGTTTCAAACATTTTCTCAAACCTGACTTGCCTGTACGAAAATGGCTATAACACCTTCAGAATTGAAGAAAAGGTAGATAAACCATACCATTTTGGAAAGAAGACATCCTGCCGCATCTAATAAGGGGTCACTTGCCTTCTTACCCCAATACTGGTGTGCATAAATGTTCCCAGAAAGAGGCGCTAATGAAAAAAAAGGCATTTTTTTAAATTTCTGCCCCTTCAAATGTATGGAGCTCTGTGAAAACCATGGAATTTTCAACTGCATTTGTTTGCTAGTGCTCTTAGGAGTCAAACGACACCCCATTGGTATGAGTTGAACTACCTTAGGGGGTGCTAGAAGTAGAAAACTACACCAACTACAAACTCTGATGTTTCAAACATTTTCTCAAACCTGACTTGCCTGTACGAAAATGGCTATAACACCTTCAGAATTGAAGAAAAGGTAGATAAACCATACCATTTTGGAAAGAAGACAACATGCTGCATCTAATGAGGGGTCACTTGCCTTTGTACCCCTAAGTTAATTGGCACAACTATTTCCAGAATGTGGTGCTACAGGAAAGAAAAACAAACATTTGTTTTACACATCAGTCACTTCAAAGATACTAAAATGGTTCAATGGCGTGGGATTTCCTAGGAGGACTTCTTGCCAGCCAAAAAAAATGGTACCCCACTGCTCTGGGTTGACATACCAATTTACGCTACAAGAGCGTAGCTACCAGTGAAACAGAAATGGGAAAGCAAACAGTGTATGTGTGATTTTATGGCTAACAGATGAAAGAAGCTAGGACGTCAGCCAGTGTACATGCGGACCTGTGACTACAAGTCTAACAAAATGTGTGAGAGGGTGAGGGATTAGGCAGTGTGTGTGGTCATGAGCAGAGGAGCAAGGATGGTGGTGATGGTGGGGCAGTGTCTGATAGAGTGTATGGGAGATCTCTGACTACCATTGTGCACTGTATGTCCCCTCATACAAAGCACTGCGTTGGACCCCCTTCCTGTTGCACGTGCATTTTTTGGGGCTTTTTCACCCAATATTTTTGTGTAGACCTCGTTGGGGGCATCAGAACCCATACAATGAGGTCTAAATAAAAAATAAAGGGGGAAAAAATCCTTTATGTGCGACAGGGGTGTCCAGCACACAAAGGGTTAATTTTTTTTATCGTTACTTTGTATTCAGATGGCCACCAAACAAGCTCTGATCACAAAGTAATGATAAAAAGTCCTGTGTGTACCACAGGAAGGGGGTCTGCATTGAACCCCCCTCCCAGTGGCACACACAGGGTTAATTTTTTATTTAATTTTTTTTTGTTATATACCTCATTGAGGGGCATCAGGACCCCCTGATCCCTCCCCAATGAGGTCTTAGTAAAAAAAAAATATGTGTCCACAAACAGAGTGACTCTGTGAGTGCCACAGGGGTCTCCAGCGCATTGCAAAGCAATGCATTGGATCCTTGTGGCACTCAGAGGGTTAATTTTTTTTTTTAATCATTACTTTGTAATCAGAGATTGTTGGGGGGCCATTAGGACCAATCCTGATGACCCCCCAACAATCTCTGATAACAAAGTAATGATAAAAGCCCTGTATGCCACAGGAGGGGGGGTGCATTGGACCCCCTTGTGGCACACACAGGGTTACATTTTTTTTATATATATTTTTTTTAATTATAGACCTCAATGAGGGGCATCAGGACCCCCCCTGATCCCCCCAATGAGGTCTTTAGAAAAAAAAAAATACCCCCAAAGCAAGTGACCCTGTGAGTGCCACAGGGATCTCCAGCACATTGCAAAGCAATGTGCTGGGGACCCTGTGGCACTCACAAGGTTACTTTTATTTCTTTATTTTTTTTTTTAAACTTTTCAGACCTCGTGGGGGACATCAGGACCCCTCCTGGTGTCCCCTCAGTCATTGATCTCCCAGCCGATAGGCTGTGAGATCAATGAGGTGACTGCAGGAGAGCAAAAGCTCTCCTGCCCTTCTCTCCTACCACCGGTAGGAGTGAGCAGGACCGGGGAAACTTCCCTAACGTCATCGGTGACCATGTCACCGATGACGTTGGGAGGCTTCCCCCGGTCCCGCCCACTCCTACCCGGAAGTTCGGGTAGGAGAGACAGTAGAGGAGAAGCTGCGCTTTTGCTGCGCTTCTCCTCTTCTTTTATTGATCTCCCAGCGCGATCGGCTGGGAGATCAATAACAGGGGGGACATGAGGAGTGATCCTCATGTCCCCCGACAAGTGCCAAGCTTTTTTTTTTTTTTTGAAATGCGGCCACTGCATGACGGTTATACCGGCTCATGCAGTGACCGCATTTCACTCTTACGCCGTACGAGCGTGGCACAGCAGGTACAGCTGTGTCCACTCGTACGGCGTAAGTGCTTGGCACTCTAGGGGTTAAGGTAGGTTGTCAGGTGAGCAAACTGTAATATTAAGACAGGTCCTGTGACAATTTCCTTATCCCATATATAATAATAACCAAATTTAGAAAAACTAACTTGAATAAAATCCCAGATCTAAATCACTATAATTTAATTATGTACTGATTTCAAATATTCAATTACATATGGCAAGCACTCACAGGACTTAAAATATCAAATATTGCATACCTTCTGAATAAAACATATAAATTGCAATTAATATAGTCAATAACAGATTATACCTAAAATATACTTAGAATCACTCCAATAATATATGTCTAGACAGTATATTAAACTTCGTGCAACATATATCACAAATTTGACTATAGCAGTCCTATGTAAAACCTATAGGTTACTCAAGGGTTAAATCACTAGTAAAATATAGGATGCCACACCCAAGATGGCTACTTTTTTGTTTAGTGAGATGTTTAAAAACTTTTCACTGTACAAAAGTTTAGATCCAAAACACACACAAAGAAATCCAAAGAAACACCTAAAAAAATAGACAAATAGTTAAAGAGTTAATAAGTGAATTCAAAGAATTCCCCAGATCAATATTAGCTATATAACCTTTCCAGTAACACAATATATTATTCTAGAAATACCAAGAATTATATTAACTAATATATAAACCAAGCTATTTAACTTATACTTATCTGGCAAAATATAACAATTTACCAATAAATTAGTGAATTCCACTTAATTCAGAATACTACAGCTAATATAGCTTATTATAATTGATCCCAAATGGTAGGCAAGTCCAATTAAGACAAATTATAAGAAAAAATAACTTTCTTCAAATTTAGAAGAAATATATATTTGATTCTGAATTTTGCAGAATTTAAATAAGGAAAGATATATAGTTACCAGTCCAATAAGTGTGGATTTCTTAGGATTTCTTTATCAGTCAGCCAGAACCAGGAACCACAGGAAAGAAAAAGCCAGCCAAGACCCAAGACCCCTTTTCTCTCTAAACTTGCATATTTATGATGTGAATTGCCTTATCAAGATCTGCTCTGATTGGTTAAAGAGCCATCTCATTATACAGTGACATCAGAATAAAATTATCATAATTTTTGGAAATTCTTCAAAACACTGGTAATAACGTTATATATCCTGTAGATGGCGCCATTACTCTACAATAAAATTCACACCTAAAATGATATCTGGTCTGTATTCTATAAAAAAAAATAGGAATGTGAACCTTAATCCTACATCACATAAATATGTTATCCTGCCAGACTTCCCATAGGGGAGTATATCTCTGACTTTGAGATTTTCTCATAAGATAATAATACTGCTTTTGACTGTTCGATATCAATCACCATAAATTCACCTAGATATTTTTCACTCCCATCTAGGTAAATAGAGGCCCCTTTTGTCCAGAAGAATGAACTAATTTAAACACAGATTTTTAGAGAATTTGGTTAAAAAGAAAAATTAACCATTTCATCCCCATCATGGCACTGTCTCTGACATAAACCCCAGTTTTTAGCATAGTTTTTCTACCTTAATTAAAGTTCTAAAATATTAATGCTAGAACTGGAAGAGACTGTTTGTCATCTTATTCCCGTGACTGGGATTGTCTCTGAAGTTATCACAGATCGCTTCAGTCCATCAACTAGATAATGGCACAGTCTTGTTTCCAAAATATGAAGTACTTATTGTTCTCTTCAATAGAAGAAACAATATCTCCAGATAGGAAACCAATAAACCAAATTGGTTGATAGTGAGACGTATCTAATACAAATAGTTGCTTGGCCTACTCAAGGATCTCCTTAGTTTTGGCTTGAGCTAAAAAGTCACGCATATCACATCAGACTGACAGTTTTAGAGACTGGTGGTGGGAGAAATATCAAATTTCTTCTTTGATGGTGATCATGGGAACATGTTGACAAAAACTCCTCTGGGATACAAATTCTTCTCTGATTGGATGGATTCCAGCATCTCTTGCCCAATGGTTCTTGATAAAGGCACTGGAACCACGCTTGATCGGACATACGGTATGGCAAGTGCTGGGGTAGGACCATCTTTCTACCTGTCATTAATTCAAATTGTGACATTTTCGTGGCTGCACTAGGAGTAGCTCGAATAGCCATAAGAACTAGGGATAGTTTAAGATCCCAATCCTTACCCAATTCCTTAACAATCTTCTTGAGAATGTTAACAATGGATTGATTATATCGCTCCACCCCCCCCACACACTTGACGCAGGACGTTAAGCAATATGTAATTTATGTTTTACCCCCAATAGTTTCCATAGATTGCTCATCACTTCGCTGGTGAAATGGCTACCTCTATCAGATTCAATCCTCTGTGGTAGGCCAAACCTGGGGAACACATGGTTAATTAATAATGCAGCAGCGGTCTCTGCCGTATTATTGTTTGCAGGTAAACACTCAACCCATTGGGTGAACAGACAAGTAACAGTTAGCATATACTGTCTGGGTATCACGGTCCCCGTGATTCCCTGTCAATCTTGCTGTTACCTGTGCATTGGAGGAGGCTGATTGGCCCGCCCAGGATGTTCCTTTTTATACTGAGTCTGGGCACTTGTCAGTTGCCCTTTCGTGGTGTTCCTGATCCTGCGCCTCATTGCTGAGTTCCTGAGTATCCTGTGTACCGATCCAGCTTGTCTGACTACTCTACTGATCCTGCTCCGTGATTGACCCAGTTCTGGCTGGCGACCCTGCTCCGTGATTGACCCGGTTCTGGCTAACGACGCTGCTCCGTGATTGACCCTGTTCTGGCTGACGACCCTGCTCCGTGATTGACCTGGTTCTGGCTGACGACCCTGCTCCGTGATTGACCCGGTTCTGGCTGACGACCCTGCTCTGTGATTGACCCGATTCTGGCTGACGTTCCTGCTTCATGTATTGATTCGGTTCTGGTTGACGTTCCTGTCCTGTGTGCTGTTCCAGTGTTCCAGAGTTGCTCCGGTCGCTCCCAGCGACATTCTGAACTGTCTTGTGTTGCTCTGATCACCTCTCTACCGAGTTGTTGCCTGAGGTTGCAGAGTCTTTCCGCTTCTACTGCTGAGCTGTTCTCTTCTATACCAAACCATATTAACCCGTGCAGTGCCTGTAGTCTCCGTCTATGTGCCTATCCTTTACACTTGCCAAGCCTCTGGTTACCCTTAGAGCCGTTTACCGTCCTGAGCCTGTGCAGTAAGACCTAGCCTACCTAACACTTGCAGAGCACTGTCCGTTCCGGTGTTCGGTGTGCACCGTGGCCGCGCTGGCGCTGGTAGCCTGTCCGCTCTTGCAGTGTGGGTTTCCGTGCAGCACCGGAAGGGTGTCCTGGCTCAGGTTTCCTAACGCTCAAGGTATTACTTTATCCTTCGCACTACCCAGTGCTCCGGCTCTCATATAGCTTGTGCAGTGTCAGTCTATTTTGGCACCCCAGGGGTGTTTGGGCGCTATCCCGTTGGCACACGCAGGGTTACTACCGAGGGTACGTTAAGGGCGATTCAGGTTCTGGTCTCGTCAGCTCTAGCAGTAGCGTTCCTCCACGAATCCCACTGTGGTGGTATTGGCTCAGCTCTGGTCTGTTGGTGCGCTCCATTTTACTACCTTTGAGAGTGATTCAGTGCAGACACTATATTCTGCTTCTCACCTTCAAGAGACTGTTATCATATCCTGGACTTTGGCTAATCAAGGACTGAGTTGCTTCAGTTTCTCCTCTTTAACCCTGTATGGCAGTGTACCACTCTACATGTTGCATAACCTTTACTTGGTCTGTATTTTGCCAATACTGATTATACCCATACTGGCCCCTAGGGGCACTGTTCATTTATCATTTTCTCAATAAAACTGTGTTTTTACTTTCTACCGTGGTCTGAGTGTCAGAAAACCATAACACTGGGTAACTGGTCCTATAAAATCTATTTGAATATCCAACCACGGTAATGACATCCCCATCTTCTATAGTGGTCCACAATGAGTGAGGCCAAATGGTTGGAACTGGGAATGCACCAACAACCTTGACAATAGGTTTGTACATCTGTAACGGTTTTCACACACTCAGACACGTATGTTATTAAGAAAAAACAAGTACGGTAACACATACAGAACAGTAGATAATATACTGGTAAAACAGGCAACTGATAAACAGGAACAGTTAAGCAGACATGGAAACGTATCCAAAGAATAACCCAGAGGGTCTGGACTAGTACAGGAGCAGAGAGATTCTAGTCCAGAAACAGAGAATACCACAGGGTGGTAACTGGAACAACTAGGCCAACAGCCAGAACTAGTAGGCCCTAGTCGTGAGGAGGACCCCAACACAATCTCCCTAGAATGCTAGGGAGTCTGTCTTGTGTAGACAGTACAGGAAAGGCAACAGGACCCCCTAGAATGTTAGGGATAGCAGTGAGACCCACAGTACACTTCAAGGCAACAGGATCCCTAGTACGATAGGGAGGTCAACAAGACTGACTGGAAGCTGAGAGGCAACAGGACACCTAGTACACTAGGTGGTATAGCGACACTGACAGTAAGCGGCAAGGCAACCAAACTCCTAGTATGCTAGGTGGTAAATCGATACTGACAGTAAGCGACAAGGCATCCAAACCCCTAGTACGCTAGGTGGTAAAACGATACTGACAATGAGCTGCAAGGCAACCGAATCAACCCAAGGGACTAAGGTAACCAGCTTGTGACCGGAGTCACTTAACCCATGCACTAACCCTATATCTAGGGTAAGGGACGCTTCAGACCCCAACCAGGCCCTAAGGCGCACAGACAGGGAACTAGCGAGGCACCCAGGGAAACAGCAGCCAACCTCATAGCGATGGAGCGACAAGCTGTGCTGGGTCAAGGGTACAATAGGTGCGGGTACCCGAGGAGGGTTACCGACACCAGAGTGTCAGGGACAAGGTAGCACAAGGTGACAGGAAAATTCTGGGACAGGACTGGCACTCTAGGAACATAAACAACGGATAGCCGAGTAGGAACTCAGAGCAGGATAATCAGCCAAGTCGGTCGGTACACGAAGCATGGTAGTCAGCCAAGTCGGGTCGGTACATGGAGCAGGATAGTGAGCCAAGCCTGATCGGTACACTGAGAAGAATAGTCAGCCAAGCCGGGTCGGTACACAGAGTAGGATAGTCAGCCAAGCTGGGTCGGTACACAGAGCAGGATAGTCAGCCAAGCCGGGTCACAACGAAGTCAGGTACAGCAATCAAACAGGAACGTAGTCATTCTTAGCCAGGATAACAGGAACCACAGGATCAAACACAAGATACTGGTACACCACAAAAGGGTGCCGCCAATGTGACGGCGCCAAGAATATTAAGGCAAACGATAGGAGGAGTCAGTGAAGATCACCAATAACAATGCAGTATGGAAAAATCAGGAAGTAGCAATGTCGCAAACAAAGGACTCACTGAGAACCATGATAACATCTTTAAGCATATAAGGCCAATAAGCATAATCACGGAGAATCTCATATGTGATTTTATTTCCACTATGACCTGGAGTAGGTGCATCCATGTTGGAGCATTAAACCTCTAAATGCAGTTGGTACAACCCATTGCAGTATTCCATTTTTAGAGGTTCTGGTTAACAGACCATCTTCTATATGGAACTGGGCCTTGGATCTCATCAAGATCCTCAAGTCTTCTTTTCCCACACTGTCCTTCTTGGAGATTGGGTGGTTGAGGGGGTCTTCTATATGTTTATTGAATAGCCCTCTGATAGGATCCCCCTTCTGACTTGTAATCAAGTCCTCACTAGGTGAGACTTGAATCCACTGCACTACTGGAATGTCTGCTTCGTTACGGGCTTGTTGCCTAGTAACAGCATTTACCTGTAGAGGACTCAATAGATGTAATATATCCAAGCCTTCCCCCTTAAGGGTGCCTTCTTTAGCCAATAGATCGGCTAGATCATTTCCTTGTTTTTCAGGGCCTAAGACCTTGGAATGACCCTTGGTCTTTTTCCAATAGAGAGTAAGGCCATTTGATGTCACGAGATTGTCAAACTCGCAAAACAACTTACCATGTTTCACTGGTTTATTATTGGATCGGAGCATATGGCTCCTTTTCCAACCTGGGAAGTATTCTACACAGATATGGAGATCATAATTAGAATCAGTTATAATGACAAATTCCTTAAAGGGATAGTAAGTAAGTAAGTAAGTAAGTCTTATCTCTCAAACCTTTATGGTTTAAGAGATATTCACAAGCAAAGTATCCCCCCCCCTTCAGCCAGATCAGAAGGGAGGTGCCCAGGTAGACTGCAGAGAGGGACAATCTTCAATTAAAATAAGAGAAAAAGCTGAAAAACTTGTCAAGGGGGGAAGGGCTTTCATTCTTTTCATACAAAGAAGATTGTCCCCTGCTGTTATCTGTCTGGTCTTTCAACCAGATTCACATCTGAGAAGAGATGTCTTACACTAGGAAAAAGGGGCGGGAGGGGGAAACTTTGCTTGTGAATATCTCTTAAACCATAAAGGTTTGAGAGATAAGACATATCATTCTTCATGTTTTTCTAATGCCTACAAAATAAAATAAAGTTAAAAGGAAGTATTACTATCCCTTTAACGTTATGCTCAATAGCTAATAGGGAGGTTTTATAGACTGCACAGAATCCTGTCTCAAGGTATAATGGCTTACCTCCTTCTGGATAGGCCAGACAAGGAGCCTGGGTGAGTTTATTATTGAGCTCAGGCACAGCATGTTCTTGAAATGCACCCCAAATCCATGGTTGATCTTTCTTCAATAATAACAATAATGGTTTGATTATTTCTGATTAATTATTATTAAACTTCTGGGAATAATTCATCATGCCTAGGAAGATCTCAATTAATTGAGATTAGTGGGTGTTTTGGATTTGACTGTCACCTCAACCTTCTTTCTTTGTGGGTTTAACCCTTTGGTGGTCACCTTATAACCAAGAATGTTAACTTTGGTGCGGCACATCTGTGCCTTTTTGAGTGACAGTTTAACACTTGCTTCCTTTAGCTGATTAAATACATATTTAATCTCTGTGATTTGCTTTTGGTAGTACTTTTAATTAGGACATCATCTACATAGCAGAGAGTCCCCTAGCCATAGCATAAGGCATAGCCTTGTGCATAAATACTGCAAATTCATGACCTGAGTTGATATACCCAAAAGGCATTCTAACCCAAGCGTATTGTACTCCTCCAAAGGTGAAAGCTAGCTTATATTTGTAATGGTTTTATTTGACACTCAGACACAGTAGGTTAGGTAAAACACAGTTTTATTGAGCAACTCAGAATAACAATAACCCTCATGGGTCCAGTAATATATCTACACAACATAGTACTGACACAGGACAGGTTACAGTAATAAATACCCACATGGGTCCAGTATATGTACAATTCAACAACAACAATATACTGACTCAGGTCAGGTAAAGTTCGTATAATACTCAAACGAGGCAGCAGTGAATGGGTTACTATTAGGCCAGGAAGACTAACAGGCCCTAATAGTGCGAGACCCTTAAGACTCTCACTCTGCAGAGAGTGAACAAATAGCGAGTAATGCCACAGATGTAAACAGAGGCCCAGGACAAGCTTGTGGACTGCTGTAGCAGTAACGGAGGACTGCGACTGTATGCCCAGAAGGGCACCCAATGGAGACTGCAATGATTGAAATCCAGTGGAAGATGGCACCTTCCCTGAAGGGGTTAACGAACGCTCAGTCCAATGTCGACTGCCCGATATGGAGAACAGCCTGAGGCACCCAGAGGAAGACCAAGATCAGCTGGTGGCAGGAAAAAAGGGTCAAGCGTTCCGTGGTGCACAGATGGATGAATTACACAGGAGTGTCGTCCGCGCGACACAGACTGTAACTGAAACTAGACTGCTGGAACGACAATGAGGCAACAGTGACTCTGTCTGGAGACAGAGATTAACCCGGATGACAGCCCCAAAATGAGTACTGGATGGGGCTACAGGCAGGCCCAGATACACGGACAATGGAGCCCCAACTGGGCCGGTACAGAGAGCAGGAATGTCAGCCAATCCGAGTCGGTACACAGAGCAGGAACATCAGCCAGGCCAGGTAGGAACATAGAGCAGGAATGTCAGCCAATCCGAGTCGATACACAGAGCAGGAACGTCAGCCGGGCCAGGTCGGTACACAGAGCAGGAACGAGATAGCAGAGTAGTCAGGCAGTCCGGGTCTGTACACAAAACAGGAACGGATACAGCAGAGTAGTCAGGCAGTCCGGGTCATACACAGAGATCACACGAGAAACTGGAGCAAGCGCTGGTAATGGAAACACCACGAAAGGGCACAAGTATTTAGGACAAATACTGGGTGGGACAAAGCCACTTCAACCAATAGGAGTCAGCAGGAAGTAAAACTGACAGAATGTCGCCAGCATACACGGGCACCATGATAGTACCCCTCTCTCAAAGACCCCTCTCCTAGAAGAGGGGCCCGGTTTCTGAAGGTATTTGGTATGAAATTTACGCAACAACCTGGGAGCATTGAGGTCATTCTGATTAACCCAGGAATGCTCTTCAGGGCCATAGCCCTTCCAATGGACCAAATATTGCAATCTCCCTCTGAACCTTCGGGAGTCAATAATATTTTGAACTTCGTACTTATCCTGACCTTGCACTTGAACAGGACCAGGGACCGCAGGAGTGGTAGTGTAATGGTTGCATATCAGTGGCTTCAGCAGGGATACGTGGAACACATTGTGAATCCGCATGGATGCTGGGAGATCCAGGGTGTACGAAATTGGGTTAATTTTGTGGATAACTTTAAAGGGACCAATGAACCGGGTAGCCAACTTATTACAAGGAACTTGCAAATTGAGGTTTCTGGAGGATAACCATACCCTATCCCCAACCTGGAAGGAGACTGCCGGCAACCGACTGCATTTAGCGTGGTGCTGATAATGCTGGAATGAAGTACTGAGGGTCCTTTGTACCTGTGCCCAAGTGGAGCGGAGTTGCTCGATATGCTCGTCCAGATCTGGAATCTGCTGCATCTGAAATAAGTCCGGGAGCAAGCACGGTTGGAACCCGTAGGGAGAAACTATCACAGTGCCTGTGATTCTCTGTCACTCTTACTTGTGGTTCGCTCTGATTTGCTGAGCCAGTTTGGCCCGCCCCTGGTGACCTTCTTATGCCTGGCCCAGACATCTGTCAGATGCCCTTTTCGTGGTGTTTCTGAGCCAGTAGTGCTGTTGCTGTGCTCCGTGAGCCTCACTATACTTGCAGAGCCTCGTTACCTTACAGAGCCTTGTGTGTAAACGTGCATATTAACCCTTGCAGTGCTGCTTTACTCTCGCTACCTCGATTCCCAGTGCAGAGCATCTTTCGTTGTGCTACGTCTACTGAGTCGGCCGCTTACCGACGGCGACTCTATCTATCCTACTGCAGAGTAGTCACTTTATGTTGGTCCGGTAGGGCGTCATTGGCTCTCGCTTCTCGTTGTTTACTGGGCGATATCTACTTTGGTAGTGTGGCAGCAGAGAGAAGGCTCAAGCTCTGGCAGGTTCCCGTTGTATACACCCGTGGGGCTATTGGCTCTAGCTCTACTATTGCTGGTATCCGGTTAATACCTGTAGAGGCTATAGCCAGCTCTTGCATTGCAGGCCGGTTTCCGGTACGCCCGTGGGGGCTATACTATCACGGTGCCCGTGATTGCTGCAGTTCCTTGTCTGTCACCAGTAGGGGGCTGCTATTGGCTGTCTGCAGATAGCCCGCCTTTCATTGCCTATTTAAACCTGGATTGGGCACCCTTTGGTTGCCCTTTCGTGTTGTTTCTGACCTTCTTGCTATCACTATGCTAGTGATAGCTGGGCCTCTGTTCCAGTGTTCCTGAGTTCCTGATCTTATATGTTCCTGAGTTCCTGATCTCTACTGTTCCAGTGTTTCCTGCATGCTGAAGTACTTCCAGTCCTGGTTCCGGCCTAGTCTCTGGTGTTGCAGTTCCTGCTGTACTTCTTCTCTGCTGTTTCCTGACCTGACTGATCGTTGCTGGTTTCTGTCATCGCATCACCTGTCTCCTGTATCCTGGCGACCTCCTGCCTGGTCGCATCGGCGACATTGCTCGTTACTCCAGTGTGCGGTCACTGGTTTGCTCCAAAGCCTATCGGCTGTACTATCCTGTGTTGGTCCCAGCGTGCGGACGCTGGTTTGCTCCAAAGCCTTGCGGCTATACAAACTCGCTTGTTACACCAGTGTGCGGTCACTGGTTTGCTCCAAAGCCTATCGGCTATACAATCCTGTGTTGGTCCCAGCGTGCGGACGCTGGTTTGCTCCAAAGCCTTGCGGCTAGACAAACTCGCTTGTTACACCAGTGTGCGGTCACTGGTTTGCTCCAAAGCCTATCGGCTATACAATACTGTGTTAGTCCCAGCGTGCGGACGTTGGTTTGCTCCAAAGCCTTGCGGCTAGACAAACTCGCTTATTACACCAGTGTGCGGTCACTGGTTTGCTCCAAAGCCTATCGGCTGTACTATCCTGTGTTGGTCCCAGCGTGCGGACGCTGGTTTGCTCCAAAGCCTTGCGGCTATACAAACTCGCTTGTTACACCAGTGTGCGGTCACTGGTTTGCTCCAAAGCCTATCAGCTATACAATTCTGTGTTGGTCCCAGCGTGCGGACGCTGGTTTGCTCCAAAGCCTTGCGGCTATACAGACTCGCTTGTTACACCAGTGTGCGGTCACTGGTTTGCTCCAAAGTCTATCGGCTATACAATACTGTGTTAGTCCCAGCGTGCGGACGCTGGTTTGCTCCAAAGCCTTGCGGCTATACAAACTCGCTTGTTACACCAGTGTGCGGTCACTGGTTTGCTCCAAAGCCTATCGGCTATACAATCCTGTGTTGGTCCCAGCGTGCGGACGCTGGTTTGCTCCAAAGCCTTGCGGCTAGACAAACTCGCTTGTTACACCAGTGTGCGGTCACTGGTTTGCTCCAAAGCCTATCGGCTATACAATACTGTGTTAGTCCCAGCGTGCGGACGTTGGTTTGCTCCAAAGCCTTGCGGCTAGACAAACTCGCTTATTACACCAGTGTGCGGTCACTGGTTTGCTCCAAAGCCTATCGGCTGTACTATCCTGTGTTGGTCCCAGCGTGCGGACGCTGGTTTGCTCCAAAGCCTTGCGGCTATACAAACTCGCTTGTTACACCAGTGTGCGGTCACTGGTTTGCTCCAAAGCCTATCAGCTATACAATTCTGTGTTGGTCCCAGCGTGCGGACGCTGGTTTGCTCCAAAGCCTTGCGGCTATACAGACTCGCTTGTTACACCAGTGTGCGGTCACTGGTTTGCTCCAAAGCCTATCGGCTATACAATCCTGTGTTGGTCCCAGCGTGCGGACGCTGGTTTGCTCCAAAGCCTTGCGGCTAGACAAACTCGCTTGTTACACCAGTGTGCGGTCACTGGTTTGCTCCAAAGTCTATCGGCTATACAATACTGTGTTAGTCCCAGCGTGCGGACGTTGGTTTGCTCCAAAGCCTTGCGGCTAGACAAACTCGCTTATTACACCAGTGTGCGGTCACTGGTTTGCTCCAAAGCCTATCGGCTGTACTATCCTGTGTTGGTCCCAGCGTGCGGACGCTGGTTTGCTCCAAAGCCTTGCGGCTATACAAACTCGCTTGTTACACCAGTGTGCGGTCACTGGTTTGCTCCAAAGCCTATCAGCTATACAATTCTGTGTTGGTCCCAGCGTGCGGACGCTGGTTTGCTCCAAAGCCTTGCGGCTATACAAACTTGCTTGTTACACCAGTGTGCGGTCACTGGTTTGCTCCTAAGCCTATCGGCTATACAATTCAGTGTTGGTCCCAGCGTGCGGACGCTGGTTTGCTCCAAAGCCTGGCGGCTTTACGATTCCCCTGTTAGTCTCAGTGTGTGTACACTGGGTTGTTTACGATCCTGTCAATTTGCCATTGCCATCTGACTGCTGCTACTATCCCTGGGCTGCCCTGCCCGGTATTGGTAAGGCCGTAGAACCTTTTGCCACATTCCATCTGAGGTTGCCTTACCCGGTATTGGCAGGGCCGGTAGTGCCTACATTATGAATCTATTGAGGCTGCCTTGCCCGGTAATTTGGTAAGGCCGGTAGAACCGTTATGCGATTCCATCTGCAGGTTGCCTTACACGGTATTGGCAAGGCCGGTAGAGCCTAACATTCTATTACTTCAGACTGTCCTGTCCGGTATATTGACAGGACCTGTAGAGTCTGCCTTCTGTCTTGTTATATTCTGAATATATCTGTATGTATGTGATGCCATCCTACGTTATCATTTTATTATTTCAATAAAATTGATTTTTACCTAAAACTTGTGTCTGAGAGTCATAATAAACCGTGACATATACACACTCGCACTCGCAGAAGCAGTCCTCCTGTCGGTATGCCCGCGGGGGCTATTTGGATTTCTGTTCTGCTTAACTATTTGGTCACTTCGGCTAGGCATTTACGTTTCCAGAACACTGTGAACTGTCTCTATCAGCACCTCCTTTTAACACCTAGGGCGTGCCAAACCACCACATCTGAGACTGATTTATGCTCTTAACCCTTTGGGTACTGAACACCATTCTCTGTGTAGAGATCTTGTATGTCAGTTATACTGTGCATTGTGTCTCTGTACTATATCAGTCATCACTGTGTGTTTATTTCTGCCGCTTCTAGAGGGCGTTCGTTTGCATTGTTGCTATTAAAATAAAATTGTGTTTTATTTTACCTACTGGTCTGAGTGTCCTAAAATCCGTTACAGTATGAAAGGGCCATGACCTCAGATGGTAAAGGTGAAAGTAATACACAAAACATCCAGTGGAGAATGGATGTCCATGAGCAGCGCCTGGACCAATTGGCACTGGCTTTACAGACCTTACTAGAACGGACGGTACATTTGGACAAGCCTAGTCCGAATCCGGTGGTCCCCCCAGTTCTGACACCGGAAAATCTGCCTGTAGTCCCTCCAACTAATACCAGAGGTTTAACGGCAGCGGCGCCGTTACCGTTAAGATATGATGGTGAGCCTTTCCTATGCAGGGGTTTCATTAATCAATTGGAGATATTTTTGGAATCGGCCCCTCAGGCATTTCCTAACGACCGTAGTAAGGTTGGATTTATGATATCTCTGTTGACGGGCAAAGCATTGGCGTGGGCAAATCCCTTGTGGGAAAATGCCAGACCCTGCACTCTGAACTTTAGGGAATTCGTGACAAAGTTCCGTCGAGTGTTTGAGGTTCCTGGCAGGGCTGCCTCTGCTTCCAAAAGGCTGATGGAGATTCAGCAGGGCGAACGCACATTGTGCGACTATGCTATCGAGTTTCGGACCTTGGCAGCAGAGGTGGGCTGGAATAATGAGGCCTTAGTTGCCGCCTTTGCTCAGGGTCTCTCTGAACAGATTAAGGATGAGATAGCCGCTCGTGATGTACCCAGTGATCTGGATGAATATATTGACTATGTCATGCTAATTGATTCCCGCATCCGTGAGAGACGGTTGGCTAAAAGGGCAAAATCAAGAAGCTATATCCAGGGCAGCCTCTTTAACCCACCCTCACCACCCGTTCCTCCTGAACGACCAGCCGAATCGGCTGAACCTATGCAATTGGGGTTCACTAAGCTCACTAAGGAGGAGAGGTTGTATCGCAGGAGACAAGGCTTGTGCTTATATTGTGGCAAACCAGGACACCTATTACGCACTTGCCCAGTACGGCCGGGAAACGAACACACCTAGGGTACCTTGGGGGACAGGCCCTAGGTGGTGTAGAACAGTCCCTAGATTCTAGCACTGTTAAACCCACCATCCAGGTGGTATTCGCTTGGGCAGACATGGTAATTGAGGTCCTGGCATTGGTGGACTCCGGTGCAGCCGGGTACTTCATGGACCAATCCTTTGCCGACTTGCACGGCATTCCATTATGCAAGAAAGATTCTCCTATGGCAATTGAGGCCATCGATGGCAGACCCTTGGAACCTGCTTTCATTACGATGGAGACTATTCCTATCACAATGACGGTGGGGGCTTTTCACAAAGAACAAATACGGTTCCAAATTATTCGTTCCCCTCACCATGCAGTCATTTTGGGGTTCCCGTGGTTACTAGTACATAATCCCAATTTGACTGGCAGAAATGTGAGGTTAACTCCTGGTCTGAGTACTGTACTAATTGTCTTTCATTACCTGTCAAAATTATGTGTACCTCCCTTGCTGTGCCATCAGAATATGGGCAATTCGGTGACGTTTTTAGCAAAGGAGAGGCCAGCGCATTGCCTGAGCATAGACCCTATGATTGCGCCATTGATCTGCCTCCAGGTGCGGTGCCCCCCAGGGGTCGCACTTACCCACTGTCATGTGAGGAGAACAGGGCAATGGAGGAGTACATTGAGAACGCTCTCAAGAGGGGAATCATTCGTAAATCTATTTCCTCGGCTGGTGCCGGATTCTTCTTTGTAAAGAAGAAAAGTGGCGAACTCAGGCCATGTATTGACTACCGAGGGCTGAATAAGCTGATGCCCAGGAACGCCTGTCCTATCCCACTTATTACGGAATTATTTGACAGATTAAAGGGCTCTTCGATCTTCACTAAACTTGACTTGCGAGCTGCTTATAATCTGGTCAGAATTAAGGAGGGTGATGAGTGGAAAACGTCGTTTAATACCAGAACAGGGCACTACGAATACCTGGTGATGCCATTTGGCTTATGCAATGCACCTGCGGTATTCCAGGAATTTATTAATGATATTTTATGGGACATGCTTCAGTCCTGTGTGGTGGTATATCTAGATGATATATTAATTCACTCTGCCAACCTCTCTCAATACATCAAAGATGTATCGGAAGTCTTGCTCTGACTTTGTAAAAACAAGCTATTCTGTAAACTAGAAAAATGCGAATTCCAACATCTCAAGTACCATTCCTGGGGTTCGTAATCTCCAAAGATGGCATTGCCATGGATCAGGAGAAGTTGGCAGCAGTCCTGCAATGGCCTCGTCCTAAGGGGTTAAAGGCTATTCAGCGTTTCTTGGATTTTGCCAACTGTTATAGAAAGTTCATCCAGAACTTCTCCACGATTGTAAAACCTTTGTCAGATTTGACACATAAGGGCGCTTCTCCTTCTCAGTGGTCTGAGGCAGCTGAAAACGCGTTTGTTACCTTGAAATCCGCCTTTGCGTCTGCTCCAGTGCTGTCCCACCCTAATCCCTCCCTGCCATTTACGTTGGAGGTTGACACCTCTGAGGTTGGGGTTGGGGCAGTACTCTCCCAACGCCCTGTGGGAGGTGGTACCTTGAGACCTTGCGGGTTTTTCTCAAAAAAATTGTCCAGTGCACAGAGCCACTACGAGATTGGCGACAGGGAGCTGTTGGCCATTATCCTGGCTCTGAAGGAGTGATGCCACCTGTTGGAAGGTACTCAGACTCCAGTACTAATCCTGACTGATCATAAGAATTTAACTTATCTCTCTGAAGCCAAAAGATTGTCCTCACGACAAGCTAGGGGGGCTCTTTTTTTGTCTCGATTTAATTTCCTAGTGTCCTACCTTCCGGGCTCTAAGAATATTAGGGCAGATGCTTTGTCACGTCAGTTCTCATCAGACACTGAGAGGGAGGAAGAACCAGTATCCATCATTCAGCCAGATTGTATTCTGGCTACTATTCGTACCACTATAACCTCGCCTCTGGGGGAGGAGATTTTGGCATCGCAATCTAGGGCACCTCCTGAGACCCCAGTGGGAAAGTGTTTTGTGGATGAGCCGTTCCGTACCCGTCTGTTGGAGACCTATCATGCTTCTAAAGCGGCTGGGCATATCGGTAGGGATCAACTTGTATGGTCCCTTTCGCATTTGTTTTGGTGGCCCACACTTAGAGCCGATTGTTCCGCTTTTACGGCAGCCTGTACCACCTGTGCCCATGCCAAGACCCCTAGACATCTCCCTGTGGGCTTACTTCAACCAGTACCCAATGGCGAATGCCCCTGGTCTCTCATATCTATTGACTTCTTGGGAGAATTACGTTTATTCTTATGGTGGTCGATAGGTTCTCTAAAATGGCTTATTTTGTGCCTCTTAATGGCCTTCCATCGGCTCAGGAATTGGCTGTAGTCTTTGCTAGGGAGGTGTTCTGCCTACACGGGGTGCCCAGAGTGATTGTCTCCGACCGTGGGAGTCAGTTCGTATCCAGGTTTTGGAGGGCATTTTGTGGCCAGATGGGCATCCAATTGTCCTTCTCCTCCGCCTACCATCCCCAGACCAATGGGGCCGCTGAGCGTGCCAGTCAGGGACTGGAGCAGTTCCTGCGTTGCTTTGTTACCGATTATCATGATAATTGGGCTGACCTGTTGCCATGGGCAGAGTTTGCCAGGAATTGTGCGGTTAATTCATTGTCCGGGAGCTCACCATTTCTCGTTAATTATGGGTTCCAGCCTTGTCTGCTCCCGGACTCATTTCAGGCAAAACAGATTCCTGCACTGGATGAGCATTTGGCACAAATTCATTCCGCTTGGGCACAGGTTCAGAGGTCCCTCAATCAGTCATTTCGGCGTCATCAGCAGCACGCTAATCGCAGACGGCTCCCAGTGGTCTCATTTCAGGTAGGGGACAGGGTATGGCTCTCCTCCAGAAATCTTATTCTGCAGGTACCCTCAAATAAGCTGGCTCCCCGGTTCATTGGGCCCTTTAAGATCATCCGCAAGATTAACCCGGTTTCTTATGCACTGGAACTTCCACCCTCTATGCATATTCATAATGTGTTCCATGTGTCTCTTTTGAAACCCTTGGTGTGCAATCGTTATACTACTACGCCAGTGATTCCTGGGCCGGTGGACGTCCAGGGCCAGGAGGAGTATGATGTCCAGAGTATTATTGACTCTAGGAGATTTAGAGGAAAGTTGCAATATTTAGTCCATTGGAAGGGCTATGGCCCTGAGGAATGCTCGTGGGTGAATATGAAGGACATCCATGCACCTAGACTTGTGCGCAACTTTCACTCTAAATATCCTCTGAAACCCAGACCTCTGGCAGGGAGAGGGGGTCTTTGAGAGGGGGGTACTATCACAGTGCCTGTGATTCTCTGTCACTTTTACTTGTGGTTCGCTCTGATTTGCTGAGCCAGTTTGGCCCATCCCTGGTGACCTTCTTATGCCTGGACCAGACATCTGTCAGATGCCCTTTCGTGGTGTTTCTGAGCCAGTAGTGCTGTTGCTGTGTTCCTGTGTTCCGGATTCTCGTGTACCGACTTGGCTTGTCCTGAGTACGCTCCACTGTGTTCCTGATCGTGTTTGACCCGGCTTGTCTGTGAACCACCTCTGTTTCCTGACCCGGCCTGGCTGACGTTCCTGTTCGTGTATGACCCGGCTTGTACGATTACCTCCTGCGTGCTCCGACTCGGCCCGGCTGACTTCCTGCTCCGATATCGACTTCCAGCCTGTTCCAGTGACCTCTGTTCCCGTTGTCGCCGCCGCAACATTTTTCATCTGCTGTTGCCAGCCGCCGTGTGACCACCCTGCCTTGTGTTGCCTTTGATCAGTGCAGTGTACCGTTGTCTTGCAGAGCTGTGCATTCCTCCGTGAGCCTCACTATACTTGCAGAGCCTCGTTACCTTACAGAGCCTTGTGTGTAAACGTGCATATTAACCCTTGCAGTGCTGCTTTACTCTCGCTACCTCGATTCCCAGTGCAGAGCCTCTTTCGTTGTGCTACGTCTGCTGAGTCGGCCGCTTACCGACGGCGACTCTATCTATCCTACTGCAGAGTAGTCACTTTATGTTGGTCCGGTAGGGCGTCATTGGCTCTAGCTTCTCGTTGTTTACTGGGCGATATCTACTGTGGTAGTGTGGAAGCAGAGAGAGGGCTCAAGCTCTGGCAGGTTCCCGTTGTATACGCCTGTGGGGCTATTGGCTCTAGCGCTACTATTGCTGGTATCCGGTTAACGCCTGTAGAGGCTATAGCCAGCTCTTACATTGCAGGCCGGTTTCCGTTACGCCCGTTGGGGCTATACACACTCGCACTCGCAGAAGCAGTCCTCTTTGGATTTCTGTTCTGCTTAACTATTTGGTAACTTCGGCTAGGCATTTACGTTTCCAGAACACTGTGAACTGTCTCTATCAGCACCTCCTTTTAACACCTAGGGCATGCCAAACCACCACATCTGAGACTGACTGATTTATGCTCTTAATTAGTGATGAGCGAGCACCCCAATGCTCGGGTGTTCGGGTGCTCTGACCGAGCGCCCCCGGAGGCTCGAGTGCTCGGCCGAGCACCCGAGCCCCATTGAAGTCAATGGGAGGACTCGAGCATTACACCAGGCACCCCCTGCTCTGATGAGGGGAGGGTGCCTGGTCCATAGGAAAAGGGCAGAAAAGGATGGAAACACCACAGAAATGGTTCAGGGACAGCATAGGGAGGATGTCTGGATGCATCTTGGACTCCAACATCGCTGCTGGGAACGATCTTTCACCCGTAGTATGCCATTTTTACAGACTGACCGTAAAACACACAAAAAGGAAAATAAATACGACTTTAGGCGAAAAATTGTTACCAAACAGTATTTGCTGTATATTTACTTGTATATCATCTGCAAATTCTCCCAAAAATTTCCTCGATTTTTCTGAACTGAGGCCATGATTAAGAGGGAAACGTGCGCAGAGGCAAATTCTCCCAAAAATTTCCTAGATTTTTCTGAACTGAGGCCATGATTAAGAGGGAAACGTGCGCAAAGGTAAATTCTCCCAAAAATTTCCTCGATTTTTCTGAACTGGGGCCATGATTAAGAGGGAAACGTGCGCTGAGCCGACCATCTAAAACATTATGGGTGAGGGTCTGCTGTGGAGCTGACCATCCTAAACATTATATGCGAAGGCCCGCTAGTGAGCTGACGCTATAAAACATTATATGAGTGGGCCCGCTAGAGAGCTGACCCAATAAAACATTATATGAGAAGGCCCGCTGGTGAGCTGACCTATATAAAAATTGTCAAACAGGGCCCGCTGGTGAGCTGGCCCTATATAAAAATTATATCACAGGGCCCGCTGGTGAGCTGGCCCTATATAAAAATTATATCCCAGGGCATATGGAAGAGGAGGAGGAGGATGAGAAGATTAAGAGTCAACCATATACCCGTTTTTTGGGTGGAAGGGGTGAATGGGAATACAGAGTATTCACATCATTGTAAATAACATATATAAAGTGACTTTATGTTCCCCCGGGGCTTTCCTCCAGTGGAGTGGAGAAGTCAGGGGAAATCCAGGCCTTGTTTATTTTTATAAGTGTCAACCTATCAGCATTGTCGGTGGAAAGGCGGATACGCTTATCTGTTATGATGCCACCAGCAGCACTAAATACCCGCTCAGACAGAACGCTGGCGGCAGGGCAGGCCAGCACCTCCAAGGCGTAGAGTGCCAGTTCATACCACGTGTCCAGCTTGGACACCCAGTAGTTGTAAGGCACAGAGGGATCATTGAGGACGCTGACACGGTCTGCTACGTACTCCTTCACCATCTTCCAAAACTTTTCCCTCCTTGTGACACTAGGCTGCGCATCAGGGTGAGGGTGCTGGCGGGGTGTCATGAAGGTGTCCCACGCCTTGGAGAGTGTTGCCCTGCCTTTGTTGGAACTGCTGTGTGCTCCCCTTTTCTCCCCTTCTCGGTTGGCCAAGGTAGCACGTACTCTGCCGCCAGCGTTGTCAGATGGAAAATTTTGGAGCAATTTTTCAACAAGAACCTTCTGGTATTGCACCATTTTGCTTGTCCTCTCCACCGGAGGAATGAGAGATGAGAAATTCTCTTTGTAGCGGTGGTCCAGAAGGGTGAACACCCAGTAATCCGTGTTGTCTAAAATGCGTATAACGCGTGGGTCACGGGAAAGGCATCCTAACATAAAGTCAGCCATGTGTGCCAGAGTACCAACAGGCAAGATTTCGCTGTCCTCACCAGGAGGATGACTCTCAATCTCCTCATCCTCTTCCTCCTCTTCTGCCCACCCACGCTGAAGAGATGGAACTAAAGTTCCATGGCTACCCTCTGTAGCGGAGGCAACCGTGTCTTCCTCCTCCTCCTCCTCCGCCTCCTCCAATTGTCGCTGAGAAGACGAAGTGAGGGTGCTCTGGCTATCACCTTGTGTAAGCTCTTCCTCCCGCATTTCCACCTCTTCCACATGCAAAGCGTCGGTTTTAATTGTGAGCAGCGAGCGTTTCAGTAGACACAGAAGTGGGATGGTTACACTGATAATAGCGTTATCGCCGCTCACCATCTGTGTCGATTCCTCAAAATTGCGTAAAACCTCACAGAGGTCTGACATCCATTCCCACTCCTCACTTCTGATTACAGGAAGTTGAACGGAGAGGCGACGACCGTGTAACAGCTGGTACTCCACTACTGCCCTCTGCTGCTCACAAAGCCGGGCCAACATGTGGAAGGTGGAGTTCCAGCGCGTGCTCACGTCACACAGCAGCCGGTGAGCTGGCAATTGTAAGCGCTGCTGCAGCTTCAACAGGCCGGCCGAAGCTGTAGATGACTTACGGAAATGTGCACACACGCGGCGCACCTTGGTCAAGAGATCATGCACATTGGGGTAGGTTTTTAGAAATCGCTGAACCACTAAATTAAATACATGCGCTAGGCATGGTACGTGTGTGAGCTTGCCGAGCTCCAAAGCCGCCACCAAGTTACGCCCATTATCACACACAACCATGCCTGGTTGCAGGTTGAGTGGCGAGAGCCACTGCTCGGTCTGGTGACTAATCCCCTGCAACAGCTCTGAGGCCGTGTGCTGTTTGTCCCCAAGGCAGATCAGCTTCAGCACGGCCTGTTGACGCTTCCCCACTGCAGTGCTACACTGCTTCCAGCTACTGGCTGATGGGGGAGTGGCGCTGCGTGTAGAGAATTCGGAGGTGGAAACGGAGGAGGAGGAGCCAATAACGTAGGTGCTGGCAGAAACCCTGATGGAGGTAGGGCCCGCAATCCTCGGCATGGGTAGCACCCGTGCCATCCCAGGGTCCAAGTCGCTCCCAGCCTCCACGACATTCACCCAGTGTGCCGTCAGGGAAATGTAGCGTCCCTGGCCACAAGCACTTGTCCATGTGTCAGTCGTTAAGTGGACCTTCCCAGTAACTGCGTTGGTCAGGGCACGGGTGATGTTACGGGACACATGGTGGTGTAATGCGGGGATGGCACACCGGGAAAAGTAGTGGCGGCTGGGGACCGCGTACCGAGGGACAGCTGCTGCCATCAGGCTGCGGAAGGACTCAGTGTCCACAAGCCTAAATGGCAGCATTTCGATGGCCAGTAATTTGGAAAGGTGTGAGGTTAGTGCTATGGCCTGTGGGTGGGTGGCTGGGTATTTTCGCTTGCGCTCAAATGCCTGGGGTAACGACATTTGGACGCTGTGCTGGGACAGGGAAGTGGATGTGGTCGCTGATGGTGCTTCAGATGGTACAGGTGCAGGGCGGGAGGTATGCGGGCCTGCGCCTTCGACAGGCGATTGGCCGGCACCGAAAACAGGGGAAAAGGAGGCAGTGGTGTGGCCTGCAGACACAGATGGGCGATCCAGGCGTTCCTCCCACTTATTACGGTGCTTGGATGCCATGTGTCGGATCATGCTGGTGGTGGTGAGGTTTCTAGTGTTCATGCCTCGGCTCATTCTGGTGTGGCACAGGTTGCAAACTACAATTCTTTTGTCGTCCGCCCTTTCCTTAAAAAAACGCCATACCGCGGAACACCTACCCCTTGGCAAGGGAGATTTACGCAAGGGGGTGCTCCGTGGAACATTTGCGGGCCGGTTTGGTGCGGTCCGCCTTCTTTCTGTAGCCACACCACTGCCTCTTCCAGCCTGTTGCGGTGCTGCAGATGGCTCACCCTCAGGACTGCTGTCATCGCTCGGCTCTACACCTTCCCAGGTGGGGTCAGTCACCTCATCGTCCACCAAGTCCTCCTCCACTTCCTCACTCTGATCATCCTCCTCATGTCTTGATCCCACCACATACTCAGTCATTGACAACTGTATAACATCCTCCTCAACAAGGTCTTGAGACAGTAATAGTGGTTGATTTAATGGCAACTGTGTCTCATCATCATCATCATCCACTACTTCCTTTGACCTTAAATGCCGTTCACATCTGTCATCTTCTTGTGATTGGGTACCCTCTAGAGGTTGTGAATCAGGGCATAAGATGTCATGTTCCTCTGCAAGCGTGCTTGGAGAGAGGGTCAAATGAAGGATTGGTGATGAGACGAGCTCCTCACTATATCCCAGTGTGGGATCACTTCTTTGACCAGACCGTCTATGGTGGGAGGAAGGATGATCAGAGTGAGGATTATGTTGACCAGACTCTTGGCTACTCAGAGTGGACTTGGTGGAAGACAGGGTGGTGCTTAACCGACTGGAAGCAGTATCAGCTGACATCCAACCGACCACCTGTTCGCAGTGGTCGGACCTCGAGAGTGATGTCCTGCGACGCCCTGTAAAATGAGACATGAAGCTAGGTATGGTGGATGTCTTTCTTTCTTGTGCTCTGGCACCAGGCACAGTTTCTCCGCGTCCTGAGCTGCGCCCTGAACTATCAGGATCACGTCCACTTCCCCGTCCCTTTTTACCCGCCTTCTTCATCTTACACGGAATATGTGACTTTGATATTTGAGTTTGAAGACTTAACAGTATTTCTTCCTATTCTGCAACTGTGCAGAGTACACAGAATATGCTGCTAAACTGCGCTGACGCACACTGAATGGAATATGTGACTTTGATATTTTAGTTTGAAGACTTAACAGTATTTCTTCCTATTCTGCAACTGTGCAGAGTACACAGAATATGCTGCTAAACTGCGGCGAAGCACACTGAATGGAATATGTGACTTTGATATTTTAGTTTGAAGACTTAACAGTATTTCTTCCTATTCTGGAACTGTGCAGAGTACACAGAATATGCTGCTAAACTGCGGCGAAGCACACTGAATGGAATATGTGACTTTGATATTTTAGTTTGAAGACTTAACAGTATTTCTTCCTATTCTGCAACTGTGCACAGTACACAGAATATGCTGCTAAACTGCGGCGAAGCACACTGAATGGAATATGTGACTTTGATATTTTAGTTTGAAGACTTAACAGTATTTCTTCCTATTCTGCAACTGTGCAGAGTACACAGAATATGCTGCTAAACTGCGGTGACGCACACTGAATGGAATATGTGACTTTGATATTTTAGTTTGAAGACTTAACAGTATTTCTTCCTATTCTGCAACTCTGCAGAGTACACAGAATAGGCTGCTAAACTGCGGCGAAGCACACTGAATGGAATATGTGACTTTGATATTTTAGTTTGAAGACTTAACAGTATTTCTTCCTATTCTGCAACTGTGCAGAGTACAGAGAATAGGCTGCTAAACTGCGGCGAAGCACACTGAATGGAATATGTGACTTTGATATTTTAGTTTGAAGACTTAACAGTATTTCTTCCTATTCTGCAACTGTGCACAGTACACAGAATATGCTGCTAAACTGCGGTGACGCACACTGAATGGAATATGTGACTTTGATATTTTAGTTTGAAGACTTAACAGTATTTCTTCCTATTCTGCAACTGTGCAGAGTACACAGAATAGGCTGCTAAACTGCGGCGAAGCACACTGAATGGAATATGTGACTTTGATATTTTAGTTTGAAGACTTAACAGTATTTCTTCCTATTCTGCAACTGTGCAGAGTACACAGAATATGCTGCTAAACTGCGGCGAAGCACACTGAATGGAATATGTGACTTTGATATTTTAGTTTGAAGACTTAACAGAATGTGCTCTAATCTGCAACTTTGCACACTAAACAGAATGTGCTCTAATCTGCAACTTTGCACACTAAACAGAATGTGCTCTAATCTGCAACTTTGCACACTAAACAGAATGTGCTCTAATCTGCAACTTTGCACACTAAACAGAATATATGAAATTTTTTTTTTTTTGTTTTTTTCCCCCCACACAAAATAAACTGCTGCCCCCACACACAGTAGTCCTAAAAAGGACTTTTGGTTCTTTTTTTTTCACAAATTTGCTTTTTTTCTCCCTACACTGACTTTCCCTTCCTATCCTCATCTCTCCCTGGCTAAGACTGAGCCGAACTCGCTGGTCAGGTGCTATACAGCACCCGACCACGGGTTCTGGCCAGCCAATCAGTGTAATGCCAGCAGCCAACATGGCTGCTGGCATTACACTGATGTCAGAGCCTCCCTGCACGTTTATTGGCTGCGCAGCAGCCGCAAAACGTGCGGGGAGGAGACCCGAACATGGCGGGCGAGCACATGCGGTACTCGTACGAGTACCGCCATGTGCCGAGCAGAGCGATGCTCGAGCCGATCCGAGCATCGGCCGAGCATGCTCGCTCAACACTACTCTTAATCCTTTGGGTACTGAACACCATTCTCTGTGTAGAGATCTTGTATGTCAGTTATACTGTGCATTGTCTCTCTGTACTATATCAGTCATCACTGTGTGTTTATTTCTGCCGCCTCTAGAGGGCGTTCGTTTGCATTGTTGCTATTAAAATAAAATTGTATTTTATTTTACCTACTGGTCTGAGTGTCCTAAAAACCGTTACAGAAACGGGGAACTCCTGGACAATGAATTAACCGCACAGTTCCTGGTGAACTCTGCCCACGGCAACAGGTCGGCCCAATTATCATGATGATCGGACACAAAACAGCGTAGGAATTGTTCCAATCCCTGATTGGCACGCTCGGCAGCTCCATTGGTCTGGGGACGGTAGGCAGACGAAAAGGACAACTGTATGCCCATCTGGTCACAGAATGCTCTCCAAAATCTGGACACAAATTGGCTCCCGCGGTCTGACACTAGTACCCTGGGTATCCCATGCAACCGAAACACTTCTCTGGCAAAGACAATAGCCAACTCCTGGGCCGAGGGAAGACCAGAAAGGGGCACAAAGTGTGTCATCTTAGAAAATCTATCGACCACCATCAGAATGAAAGAGTAACCCCTAGACACTGTCAGTTCTCCCAGAAAATCAATAGAAATGTGGGACCAAGGACACTCACCATTAGGCACTGGTTGAAGTAACCCCAACTGGGAGGTGTCTAGGGGACTTGGCACAGGCACATGTAGTACAAGCTGCTGTGAATGCTGTGCAGTCAGCACGTAGAGAAGGCCACCAGAACAACTGTGAAAGAGACCAAATCAATTGATCCCTACCTATGTGCCCAGCTGCACGAGATGCGTGATATGTTTCAAGTAGGCGGGTACGGAATGGCTCAGCTACAAAACACTTGCCCCCTGGGGTATCAGGGGTGCAGCAGCCTGGGTAGCAAGAATCTCCTCCTCCAGTGGCGAAGTGATGCTGGTACGTAAGGTAGCCAAAATGCGATCAGGCTGAATGATGGGTACAGGGACCTCATCTTTATCCATCTCTGGACCAAATTGTCTGGAAAGGGCATCTGCCCTAACATTCTTGGAACCGGGCAAGTAGGATACAATAAAATTGAAGCGGACAGAAACAAGGCCCATCTGGCTTGTCGAGAGGACAACCTCTTAGCCTCAGAAAGGTACGTCTGGTTTCTATGGTCTGTCAGGATCAACACCGGAGTCCTAGTACCCTCCAGCAGGTGGCACCATTCTTTAAGAGCGAGAATAATTGCCAGGAGTTCCCTGTCCCCAATCTCATAGTGACTCTGGGCACCAGACAACTTTTTGGAGAAGAACCCACATGGTCTCAGTACACTCCCAGTGACTGGACGCTGTCACAACACTACCCCTACCCCAGTCTCCGAGGCATCCACTTCCAAGGTGAATGGAAGGGAGGGGTTAGGGTGGGATAGCACAGGAGCGGATGCAAAAGCGGACTTAAGTGTCACAAAGGCTTGTTCGGCTGCCTCAGACCATTGGGAAGGATTGGCACCCTTATGAGTAAGGTCGGACAGTGGTTTAACAATCGTAGAGAAGTCTCAAATACATTTCCTATAGTAATTGGCAAAACCAAGAAAGCGCTGGATTGCCTTGAGTCCCTTGGGTCGTGGCTATTGCAACACTGCTGCGAGCTTATCCTTATCCATAGCAATGGCATCCTTAGAAATCACAAAGACAGGAAAAGATACCATGGACTTGTGGAACTCGCATTTCTCGATTTTGCAGAATAATTTGTTCTTACATAATCTGAGCAGAACTTCAGACACATCCTTGATGTGTTGCGACAAACTAGACGAATGTATGAGTATATCATCAAGATAAACCACTACACAAGTCTGTAGCATATCACGGAGGATGTCGTTAATAAACTCTTGGACTCTTGGGTGTTACATAGTCCAAACGGCATCACTAGTTATTCGTAGTGTCCATATCTGGTATTGAATGCCGTTTTCCACTCGCCCCCGGCTCTTATTCTGATCAGGTTATATGCAGCCCGTAGGTCTAACTTAGTGAAAATAGAGGAGCCTTTCAACCTGTCAAACAGTTCAGTGACGAGTGGTATTGGGTAGGCGTTTTTGGACATGAGCTTATTCAGCCACGATAATCGATGCAGGGTCGTAACTCGCCATTCTTCCTTTTTACAAAAAGAAACCAGCCCCCGCGGTTGACTTTCTGATAATACCTCCTTCGAGGGCATACGAGATATATTCCTCCATGGCCCGATTCTCCTCACACGACGACGGGTACGTGCGGCCCCGGGGGGGAACGGCGCCAGGAGGCAAATCAATAGCACAATGATAAGTCCGATGCTGAGGCAAAGCGGTAGCCTCTCCCTTACTGAAAACGTCACTGAATTGACAATATTCAGCTGACATGGAGGGAGAGGTACACATGATCTTAGTCTGATGAGAAGCACAGTGTCCCATGCAATATTCAGACCAGGACGTTATCTCACAGGTCTGCCAGTCAAACTTAGGGTTGTGTAGATTTAACCATGGAAACCCCAGGATAACCGCATGGTGAGGAGACTGGATGATCTGAAACCGCTGTTTCTCTGTGTGGAGCACCCCAGTATTCATAGATAGAGGTATCTTTTCCATGGTTATCCGAGCTGGTACCAATGGTCTGCCATCAATGGCCTCAATAGCTAAGAGAGATTCCCTCTCAACCAGTGGAATCTTGTGTAGCGCAGCAAATGAACTGTCCATAAAATATCCGGCTGCACCGGAATCAGCCAGGGCCAGAACCTCCACCGAGTGTTCTGCCCAAGAGATTATAGCCTGGATAGTGGATTTCTGATTAACTGGGTCTAGGGACTGCTAAATGCCACCTAGGGCCTGTCCGTCAAGGTAACCTAGGTGCATCCGTTTCCCGGCCGTATAGGACAGGTACGCAACAGGTGTCCGGGTTGGTCACAATACAGACAGAGACCCTGTCTTCGGCGATGCGCCCGTTCCTCCTTAGTCAACTTGGTGAACCCTAGCTGCATTAGTTCAGTATTTTCCTGAGTACGCTCAGGAGGCATGGGAGGCATGGGTGGGAAATTTTGACTTGTCTGTCCAAAATTTCTGGCCCGCTGCCTGTGGTCTTTAGCCGCAATTCATTCACAGATGCGGGAATCAATTAGTATAGCAAAATCAATAAACTCATCCAGATCGTTAGGCACATCTCTGGCTGCCATCTCATCTTTAATTCGGTCAGTGGGTCCCTGAGCAAATGCTGCCAACAGCGCCTCATTGTTTCAGCCTACCTCTGCTGCCAACGTACGAAATTCAATAGCATAGTCCGCCACTGTACGAGAACCTTGTGGTATCTCCATTAATCTTTTGGCATAGAGGCGGCTCTACCTGGGAATTCAAACACTCTGCAGAAGGCACACACAAACTCCCTGAAGTTCTTAGTGCAAGGTTTGACAAATTCCCACAAGGGGTTGGCCCATGGAAAGAATCTATCCTACCCACAGAGACAGCGTAGGATCTCTCCATCACGGAAATATCTCTGACCCTCACCAGTCATTCTGATAGAGCCAGAGGGGACGGATCCTTTCAATGTAATGGGACCAAGGATCTAGCAACATTTAATAAAAACATCAGAAGCTGGGCAAAGGGTTTACCTTCCATGTTTTCAGCACTGGTATCAGGCATCTGTAAAACAGTGAGGTTAGGGTTCTGGCTATTAACAAAATGTATTTCAATAATATCCCTAGTTTCTTCTACCACATGGTCATTTCTATGGGGGCGTTGCAATGCCCACTCATATTTGATTGGGGTTTTAACCTGTAATCAGATTACATTATTCACACAGTCTATGATGGGACTTAATCGCCGTAGCAGATCGGCACCTATAATTAACCTGTTACAGGGAACTTCAACTACTATGACTTTATGTGTGAATGATTTATTACCAATTTTAAATTTTAACCATGTGGTTCCCAATAGGTTTAAGGGGTTGCCTCCTACTCTTATTAGGGATCCATCAAATGCTTTCAACACTGTCTTTACAGTAGCATCCTCCATAATTTGATAATAATGGGAGCTAGACAATATGGTAGCTTGTGACCCTGTATCTAGGAGGCTGGAAATAATTAAGTCTTTGTATTAAGTCTGTGTATTAGAACCAGGGTTTTGGCCTAGCTGTGCCACATTAGCCATCATTTTGGCCATCATGTCTGTCAAGTTGTTAACCTGGACCCTGAGACTTACCTGCTTATGACCTTAGTTCCCTGAATCAGACTTATTGGTTTGCTGGGCCTTGGACCCCTGATTATTAGAGTTTTTACCCTTTTAAAACCTCTTGGAAAACTTGGATTTATTTTAGTTTTTTTTATATCCCTGGGACTGTTTGAAAAATGGTTTCTTACCATTTGAGCTATTATACCCCTGGGAACTATCAGAGACAGGCCCCGTCTGTCCTAGTGCCTGGTTATGAACCTGGGGAGGTTTTAGCATAGGTTCTCTTGCCAGATTCAAATGGCAAGCTTTCCTCAACCAATGTCTCTGCTACACACTGGGGTCAGGCTTCTTGTCTCTAGCTGGGGCATTTTCACTCTGCTGGGCATTATATAGCTTAATGGTTTGAGTGAGTAACCAATCTAGTGACACATGGGTGAACAATCCCTAGCTAGATTAGTTTTCATATACCGAGGCAGAGCATTAAAGAATAGTTCCCTATTATAGGGCCCAAAAGCTAGGATTATTTGTTCAACAGTTTCTTCCCAGGTGATGATATCCATATCACTCAAGGATCTGAAAAAGAAAACCTCTGAAATATTAAAAACCCAAGGCACATAGTACATTTTATGATGGTCAGAATAAAGGCCTAGAGATGCAGGTGTTTCAACATAACGCTCTACATGGTTAACAACAGACACTTTAGATTTTCTTTGAAAAACTGGCACAGTGTCCTTAATAAACCTTATTATTTTGGTTTTATCACCCACTAAGGGTGACCTTTCCTCTTGTTCAAACCTACTCAGTGTGGACATTGTCCTCCTGTGAGATCCGAGATGGATGCTTTTTGTGAGGATGCAGACATTGTGATCAGTGCAGTTAGCAGCATCTATTCTGGTTGTTCTTGTGATCTACTTCTTTGTGTGGTTGTTGGACAGCCAGAATAGGCTCAAGTGATAGAGAGGTTGAAAACTTGGGTAGCTGGAAGTCTGTGAAATTCTGTATTGATGTTAGCCCAGGCTATTGTGCTGACAATATTCTGATCATTGGGCAGTGTTCAGAGTGGAGAGTCATCTGATGGGACAGAATTTCTACTAAATGTGCATATGCTGTGGATCTGAACATATGGCCTTACATATAACAAATTTATAGTCATAATACATAATATCAGGAGTTGTGAGTCTGGTTCTTCGGTTTTAGTCATCCGCTGTGGGGGAATGATCTTCGTCAAGTTGAAAATACTGGTTTAATCAATAAAAATAAGTATGATTTGGATAGGTTCATGTCAATGTTTTTCAATACAATTATATGTGGGTGGAGAATGTTCATGTGACAAATCTCCCCTGGGATTACTGGTGGTTGCCAGTGGCCTTGAACAAAGCTCCTGCCCTGGTATGGCCAGGATACCAAGGTATAGGATATGTTCTGGGGTTTTTGGGACTTCCCAGGACTGCCAGAGGAAAGGGTGTTGGGCTAAAGCACTGGAATTTGTTGCCTGCCCTTTCCTATGATTACAGTCTTATGTCTCCAGTTCCCTGTCTGGAAATGCAACTCCCTTTGGTTTAAAATATGGCTTTGTTGTGGGGATGTAAATGATATTGGATACAAATTCTGCCAAAATAAATATACTAGCATTAAATAATATTTGCACATAGTTTATTAATGTCCTGTGTTATAAGATGTGTTATGTCTGTGTCATGTAAGGGAGATTTCATTGGCTGTAAATTATACCTAATGAAATATAGTGTATCAATGTAAGGCCTGTGCCACAGTCAAGAGAGTTTTCTCAGGCAGTTCCTAAGCTGCACTCTGACAGCCCATGATGCAGACCTGTTCCTGTGCTGTACTGAATGTCCTTAAAATAACAGCCAAATACATAAACAAGCAACCGACAAAAGCATACTTCTACAAACATTGACAAAGTGTTACATCATGTAGGATATAATTTGCATTACTTTCTCCTCCTGGGCCATGAGATCCGTTTGGCACCATTACTGGCTACACTGATTATTTGCAGAATCTGGTCCACTGTACCATGTGCTATTGGCTCTCCCTTGTGGGGACAGGTATTCTTGGAACATCTACACAATCTGGAATTTGATTGAGTCTGGTCAGCTTAGGAAATTACCACAACTGTACCGTGATAACAAGCTTAAAATGTGCACTTCACATTACACTTAACAGTGTACCCAGCATTTCTTTATTTCCACTACCTTGACAAGATTCTAAGAAATGTCCTCTGAAGTCGATTTTGCTTATCTATGCCTGGTTGGAAAAGGGAACTGAGAATGAAAATTCTACTTTACAAAATAATTGGGAGATAAATTATCCAGGACTTGTCCTGAAGCCCAAAATGAAGAGCTGAGCACATGGATGTTAGCCTACCCTGTTGATAATGACTTCTACACAGGACTGTACTGAAATATTTCTAACAGCCAGCTCTAGCTATGTTTATTGGCTCCTTGGATGCTAGAAAGTTATCCAGTGCATTTCTTTGCACAGGACTGGTTTGGGGTTGTTGCCAAGGGGTGTAGTGCACCCTACCCTATACATTATCTAGCCTCACTGCATGAACTCAGCGCCATTTGGGAAGATGAGATCTCCCATAACCATAAAGCTAAGGTCTGTGCCTGCTCCTGCACAGACCTCTCTAACACTGATCCCTCGTGTCCCTGCTCACTCAGATAATATAGAGCTCTGGATATAATTATATCTCACCTCTCTTTATCATTAGGACACATGAAGACCTTGAGGGAGATCTGATATAGAGGTCTGCACCAATGAAGGCATAGACCTCTTGCTCCCTCCCAATGCTGGGCCACCAGCGATAAGGTCATTTCCTATACCAAGAAAGGTAGGCAAATTGAAAGTGATCTCAGGAACAAATGGCAGACTGGGGATGAGAGAAGGGATAAACTTAAGAAGACAGAGTAGGAAAAAATTCAGAGAAAAGAGTGGAAGAGAGAGAGAGAGGACTGAGGAGTGTGTGTGTTTGTGTTGTAAAGAAAGTCTCTGTGTACTGGAGAGTTTTATGTACGTGGGAGGAGAGTGCATGTGTGTGTAGGGGGAGTGAATGGTGTGAGGGAATGTGTGTAGGAGACACTGTGTGTGGGAGAGTGTGTGAATGTTAGAGAGTGTGTATATGTATGTGGGGGGAGTGTGTGTGTGTAAGGGATATGTCTAATATTTTAGTTATTTTCATTTTGTTTGCATAAAAAACAAAAACAAACAAAAAATAAAACAGATCTGGAAATTATTTGATTATTTCTCAACTAGCTCCACAAACCCCAAAACTGGCTCTGAATTTGCAACATGTTGGATATCTCTCTAACTACCATGGAAGTATACCATACAATTTATAGTAGGCACTTAATGGCTTTTAAATTAATGGCAGTAAATCCCTATAATTTACAGCATATCTGCATAGGAAGTGCTAGAATTTTCTTAAAGGTCATTCACTCAAGTTATTTTAGTGAACTGTAATATTATTGACTTTAAATGAATATCTCAGAATGGATTAATGTACAACTGACACCACTGGAACAGGCATACTATCTTATTTATATATGCCTTTATGTCAGTAAATCACATAGTTGTGCTTTGTCTACACCTGAGAGACTTTGGGCCCAATGTTCAAAAGAAAAGTGGAGTAATTCTAGGGCAAACTAACTACACTGTAGGGAACCTATATAAATTCCCAAAATTCTCATTAATTTAAAGGGGGCTTTTAACCCTCTGAATAACAGAGGTCACCAACAGATTAAGAAACAATGTGTTGGAAAATTCTTTAGCATTCAGTTAAAAGCCTAATTTAATTCAGTGGAAAACTATTTCTCCCCTATGGTGCAATTGGTTTGTCCAAGAATCATGCATAGAGGGATTTTTGAGTATTTCATGTTGTGAAAATATTTACCAAATTTCTTCAAGGGGTTGTATTTGTGTCCTTTAGTGAGTCATTCTATATGATGTTGAATCAATTATAATGAAGATCAGGTTGGATATCTTCACATAAATAGATGAATGACAATATTAAATAATTTTGAGAACTTTACACTATATTAGGTATTGACACGCTTCTTCACAGTAAAGAATTGATTAAAATAATCAATCCCGCATATTTGTGCAAAAATATAACTTAAGAAGACAGAGTATGAAAAAATTCAGAGAAAAGAGTGGAAGAGAGAGAGAGAGGACTGAGGAGTGTGTGTGTTTGTGTTGTAAAGAAAGTCTCTGTGTACTGGAGAGTTTTATGTACGTGGGAGGAGAGTGCATGTGTGTGTAGGGGGAGTGAATGGTGTGAGGGAATGTGTGTAGGAGACACTGTGTGTGGGAGAGTGTGTGAATGTTAGAGAGTGTGTATATGTATGTGGGGGGAGTGTGTGTGTGTAAGGGATATGTCTAATATTTTAGTTATTTTCATTTTGTTTGCATAAAAAACAAAAACAAACAAAAAATAAAACAGATCTGGAAATTATTTGATTATTTCTCAACTAGCTCCACAAACCCCAAAACTGGCTCTGAATTTGCAACATGTTGGATATCTCTCTAACTACCATGGAAGTATACCATACAATTTATAGTAGGCACTTAATGGCTTTTAAATTAATGGCAGTAAATCCCTATAATTTACAGCATATCTGCATAAGAAGTGCTAGGTTTTTCTTAAAGGTCATTCACTCAAGTTATTTTAGTGAACTGTAATATTATTGACTTTAAATGAATATCTCAGAATGGATTAATGTACAACTGACACCACTGGAACAGGCATACTATCTTATTTATATATGCCTTTATGTCAGTAAATCACATAGTTGTGCTTTGTCTACACCTGAGAGACTTTGGGCCCAATGTTCAAAAGAAAAGTGGAGTAATTCTAGGGCAAACTAACTACACTGTAGGGAACCTATATAAATTCCCAAAATTCTCATTAATTTAAAGGGGGCTTTTAACCCTCTGAATGACAGAGGTCACCAACAGATTAAGAAACAATGTGTTGGAAAATTCTTTAGCATTCAGTTAAAAGCCTAATTTAATTCAGTGGAAAACTATTTCTCCCCTATGGTGCAGTTGGTTTGTCCAAAAATCATGCATAGAGGGATTTTTGAGTATTTCATGTTGTGAAAATATTTACCAAATTTCTTCAAGGGGTTGTATTTGTGTCCTTTAGTGAGTCATTCTATATGATGTTGAATCAATTATAATGAAGATCAGGTTGGATATCTTCACATAAATAGATGAATGACAATATTAAATAATTTTGAGAACTTTACACTATATTAGGTATTGACACGCTTCTTCACAGTAAAGAATTGATTAAAATAATCAATCCCGCATATTTGTGCAAAAATATAACTTAAGAAGACAGAGTATGAAAAAATTCAGAGAAAAGAGTGGAAGAGAGAGAGAGAGGACTGATGAGTGTGTGTGTTTGTGTTGTAAAGAAAGTCTTTGTGTACTGGAGAGTTTTATGTACGTGGGAGGAGAGTGCATGTGTGTGTAGGATGAGTGAATGGTGTGAGGGAATGTGTGTAGGAGACACTGTGTGTGGGAGAGTGTGTGAATGTTAGAGAGTGTGTATATGTATGTGGGGGGAGTGTGTGTGTGTAAGGGATATGTCTAATATTTTAGTTATTTTCATTTTGTTTGCATAAAAAACAAAAACAAACAAAAAATAAAACAGATCTGGAAATTATTTGATTATTTCTCAACTAGCTCCACAAACCCCAAAACTGGCTCTGAATTTGCAACATGTTGGATATCTCTCTAACTACCATGGAAGTATACCATACAATTTATAGTAGGCACTTAATGGCTTTTAAATTAATGGCAGTAAATCCCTATAATTTACAGCATATCTGCATAGGAAGTGCTAGATTTTTCTTAAAGGTCATTCACTCAAGTTATTTTAGTGAACTGTAATATTATTGACTTTAAATGAATATCTCAGAATGGATTAATGTACAACTGACACCACTGGAACAGGCATACTATCTTATTTATATATGCCTTTATGTCAGTAAATCACATAGTTGTGCTTTGTCTACACCTGAGAGACTTTGGGCCCAATGTTCAAAAGAAAAGTGGAGTAATTCTAGGGCAAACTAACTACACTGTAGGGAACCTATATAAATTCCCAAAATTCTCATTAATTTAAAGGGGGCTTTTAACCCTCTGAATGACAGAGGTCACCAACAGATTAAGAAACAATGTGTTGGAAAATTCTTTAGCATTCAGTTAAAAGCCTAATTTAATTCAGTGGAAAACTATTTCTCCCCTATGGTGCAATTGGTTTGTCCAAGAATCATGCATAGAGGGATTTTTGAGTATTTCATGTTGTGAAAATATTTACCAAATTTCTTCAAGGGGTTGTATTTGTGTCCTTTAGTGAGTCATTCTATATGATGTTGAATCAATTATAATGAAGATCAGGTTGGATATCTTCACATAAATAGATGAATGACAATATTAAATAATTTTGAGAACTTTACACTATATTAGGTATTGACACGCTTCTTCACAGTAAAGAATTGATTAAAATAATCAATCCCGCATATTTGTGCAAAAATATAACTTAAGAAGACAGAGTATGAAAAAATTCAGAGAAAAGAGTGGAAGAGAGAGAGAGAGGACTGAGGAGTGTGTGTGTTTGTGTTGTAAAGAAAGTCTCTGTGTACTGGAGAGTTTTATGTACGTGGGAGGAGAGTGCATGTGTGTGTAGGGGGAGTGAATGGTGTGAGGGAATGTGTGTAGGAGACACTGTGTGTGGGAGAGTGTGTGAATGTTAGAGAGTGTGTATATGTATGTGGGGGGAGTGTGTATGTGTAAGGGATATGTCTAATATTTTAGTTATTTTCATTTTGTTTGCATAAAAAACAAAAACAAACAAAAAATAAAACAGATCTGGAAATTATTTGATTATTTCTCAACTAGCTCCACAAACCCCAAAACTGGCTCTGAATTTGCAACATGTTGGATATCTCTCTAACTACCATGGAAGTATACCATACAATTTATAGTAGGCACTTAATGGCTTTTAAATTAATGGCAGTAAATCCCTATAATTTACAGCATATCTGCATAAGAAGTGCTAGGTTTTTCTTAAAGGTCATTCACTCAAGTTATTTTAGTGAACTGTAATATTATTGACTTTAAATGAATATCTCAGAATGGATTAATGTACAACTGACACCACTGGAACAGGCATACTATCTTATTTATATATGCCTTTATGTCAGTAAATCACATAGTTGTGCTTTGTCTACACCTGAGAGACTTTGGGCCCAATGTTCAAAAGAAAAGTGGAGTAATTCTAGGGCAAACTAACTACACTGTAGGGAACCTATATAAATTCCCAAAATTCTCATTAATTTAAAGGGGGCTTTTAACCCTCTGAATGACAGAGGTCACCAACAGATTAAGAAACAATGTGTTGGAAAATTCTTTAGCATTCAGTTAAAAGCCTAATTTAATTCAGTGGAAAACTATTTCTCCCCTATGGTGCAGTTGGTTTGTCCAAAAATCATGCATAGAGGGATTTTTGAGTATTTCATGTTGTGAAAATATTTACCAAATTTCTTCAAGGGGTTGTATTTGTGTCCTTTAGTGAGTCATTCTATATGATGTTGAATCAATTATAATGAAGATCAGGTTGGATATCTTCACATAAATAGATGAATGACAATATTAAATAATTTTGAGAACTTTACACTATATTAGGTATTGACACGCTTCTTCACAGTAAAGAATTGATTAAAATAATCAATCCCGCATATTTGTGCAAAAATATAACTTAAGAAGACAGAGTATGAAAAAATTCAGAGAAAAGAGTGGAAGAGAGAGAGAGAGGACTGAGGAGTGTGTGTGTTTGTGTTGTAAAGAAAGTCTCTGTGTACTGGAGAGTTTTATGTACGTGGGAGGAGAGTGCATGTGTGTGTAGGATGAGTGAGTGGTGTGAGGGAATGTGTGTAGGAGACACTGTGTGTGGGAGAGTGTGTGAATGTTAGAGAGTGTGTATATGTATGTGGGGGGAGTGTGTATGTGTAAGGGATATGTCTAATATTTTAGTTATTTTCATTTTGTTTGCATAAAAAACAAAAACAAACAAAAAATAAAACAGATCTGGAAATTATTTGATTATTTCTCAACTAGCTCCACAAACCCCAAAACTGGCTCTGAATTTGCAACATGTTGGATATCTCTCTAACTACCATGGAAGTATACCATACAATTTATAGTAGGCACTTAATGGCTTTTAAATTAATGGCAGTAAATCCCTATAATTTACAGCATATCTGCATAAGAAGTGCTAGGTTTTTCTTAAAGGTCATTCACTCAAGTTATTTTAGTGAACTGTAATATTATTGACTTTAAATGAATATCTCAGAATGGATTAATGTACAACTGACACCACTGGAACAGGCATACTATCTTATTTATATATGCCTTTATGTCAGTAAATCACATAGTTGTGCTTTGTCTACACCTGAGAGACTTTGGGCCCAATGTTCAAAAGAAAAGTGGAGTAATTCTAGGGCAAACTAACTACACTGTAGGGAACCTATATAAATTCCCAAAATTCTCATTAATTTAAAGGGGGCTTTTAACCCTCTGAATGACAGAGGTCACCAACAGATTAAGAAACAATGTGTTGGAAAATTCTTTAGCATTCAGTTAAAAGCCTAATTTAATTCAGTGGAAAACTATTTCTCCCCTATGGTGCAGTTGGTTTGTCCAAAAATCATGCATAGAGGGATTTTTGAGTATTTCATGTTGTGAAAATATTTACCAAATTTCTTCAAGGGGTTGTATTTGTGTCCTTTAGTGAGTCATTCTATATGATGTTGAATCAATTATAATGAAGATCAGGTTGGATATCTTCACATAAATAGATGAATGACAATATTAAATAATTTTGAGAACTTTACACTATATTAGGTATTGACACGCTTCTTCACAGTAAAGAATTGATTAAAATAATCAATCCCGCATATTTGTGCAAAAATATAACTTAAGAAGACAGAGTATGAAAAAATTCAGAGAAAAGAGTGGAAGAGAGAGAGAGAGGACTGAGGAGTGTGTGTGTTTTTGTTGTAAAGAAAGTCTCTGTGTACTGGAGAGTTTTATGTACGTGGGAGGAGAGTGCAAGTGTGTGTAGGGGGAGTGAATGGTGTGAGGGAATGTGTGTAGGAGACACTGTGTGTGGGAGAGTGTGTGAATGTTAGAGAGTGTGTATATGTATGTGGGGGGAGTGTGTGTGTGTAAGGGATATGTCTAATATTTTAGTTATTTTCATTTTGTTTGCATAAAAAACAAAAACAAACAAAAAATAAAACAGATCTGGAAATTATTTGATTATTTCTCAACTAGCTCCACAAACCCCAAAACTGGCTCTGAATTTGCAACATGTTGGATATCTCTCTAACTACCATGGAAGTATACCATACAATTTATAGTAGGCACTTAATGGCTTTTAAATTAATGGCAGTAAATCCCTATAATTTACAGCATATCTGCATAAGAAGTGCTAGGTTTTTCTTAAAGGTCATTCACTCAAGTTATTTTAGTGAACTGTAATATTATTGACTTTAAATGAATATCTCAGAATGGATTAATGTACAACTGACACCACTGGAACAGGCATACTATCTTATTTATATATGCCTTTATGTCAGTAAATCACATAGTTGTGCTTTGTCTACACCTGAGAGACTTTGGGCCCAATGTTCAAAAGAAAAGTGGAGTAATTCTAGGGCAAACTAACTACACTGTAGGGAACCTATATAAATTCCCAAAATTCTCATTAATTTAAAGGGGGCTTTTAACCCTCTGAATGACAGAGGTCACCAACAGATTAAGAAACAATGTGTTGGAAAATTCTTTAGCATTCAGTTAAAAGCCTAATTTAATTCAGTGGAAAACTATTTCTCCCCTATGGTGCAGTTGGTTTGTCCAAGAATCATGCATAGAGGGATTTTTGAGTATTTCATGTTGTGAAAATATTTACCAAATTTCTTCAAGGGGTTGTATTTGTGTCCTTTAGTGAGTCATTCTATATGATGTTGAATCAATTATAATGAAGATCAGGTTGGATATCTTCACATAAATAGATGAATGACAATATTAAATAATTTTGAGAACTTTACACTATATTAGGTATTGACACGCTTCTTCACAGTAAAGAATTGATTAAAATAATCAATCCCGCATATTTGTGCAAAAATATAACTTAAGAAGACAGAGTATGAAAAAATTCAGAGAAAAGAGTGGAAGAGAGAGAGAGAGGACTGAGGAGTGTGTGTGTTTGTGTTGTAAAGAAAGTCTCTGTGTACTGGAGAGTTTTATGTACGTGGGAGGAGAGTGCATGTGTGTGTAGGATGAGTGAATGGTGTGAGGGAATGTGTGTAGGAGACACTGTGTGTGGGAGAGTGTGTGAATGTTAGAGAGTGTGTATATGTATGTGGGGGGAGTGTGTGTGTGTAAGGGATATGTCTAATATTTTAGTTATTTTCATTTTGTTTGCATAAAAAACAAAAACAAACAAAAAATAAAACAGATCTGGAAATTATTTGATTATTTCTCAACTAGCTCCACAAACCCCAAAACTGGCTCTGAATTTGCAACATGTTGGATATCTCTCTAACTACCATGAAAGTATACCATACAATTTATAGTAGGCACTTAATGGCTTTTAAATTAATGGCAGTAAATCCCTATAATTTACAGCATATCTGCATAAGAAGTGCTAGGTTTTTCTTAAAGGTCATTCACTCAAGTTATTTTAGTGAACTGTAATATTATTGACTTTAAATGAATATCTCAGAATGGATTAATGTACAACTGACACCACTGGAACAGGCATACTATCTTATTTATATATGCCTTTATGTCAGTAAATCACATAGTTGTGCTTTGTCTACACCTGAGAGACTTTGGGCCCAATGTTCAAAAGAAAAGTGGAGTAATTCTAGGGCAAACTAACTACACTGTAGGGAACCTATATAAATTCCCAAAATTCTCATTAATTTAAAGAGGGCTTTTAACCCTCTGAATGACAGAGGTCACCAACAGATTAAGAAACAATGTGTTGGAAAATTCTTTAGCATTCAGTTAAAAGCCTAATTTAATTCAGTGGAAAACTATTTCTCCCCTATGGTGCAGTTGGTTTGTCCAAAAATCATGCATAGAGGGATTTTTGAGTATTTCATGTTGTGAAAATATTTACCAAATTTCTTCAAGGGGTTGTATTTGTGTCCTTTAGTGAGTCATTCTATATGATGTTGAATCAATTATAATGAAGATCAGGTTGGATATCTTCACATAAATAGATGAATGACAATATTAAATAATTTTGAGAACTTTACACTATATTAGGTATTGACACGCTTCTTCACAGTAAAGAATTGATTAAAATAATCAATCCCGCATATTTGTGCAAAAATATAACTTAAGAAGACAGAGTATGAAAAAATTCAGAGAAAAGAGTGGAAGAGAGAGAGAGAGGACTGAGGAGTGTGTGTGTTTGTGTTGTAAAGAAAGTCTCTGTGTACTGGAGAGTTTTATGTACGTGGGAGGAGAGTGCATGTGTGTGTAGGGGGAGTGAATGGTGTGAGGGAATGTGTGTAGGAGACACTGTGTGTGGGAGAGTGTGTGAATGTTAGAGAGTGTGTATATGTATGTGGGGGGAGTGTGTGTGTGTAAGGGATATGTCTAATATTTTAGTTATTTTCATTTTGTTTGCATAAAAAACAAAAACAAACAAAAAATAAAACAGATCTGGAAATTATTTGATTATTTCTCAACTAGCTCCACAAACCCCAAAACTGGCTCTGAATTTGCAACATGTTGGATATCTCTCTAACTACCATGGAAGTATACCATACAATTTATAGTAGGCACTTAATGGCTTTTAAATTAATGGCAGTAAATCCCTATAATTTACAGCATATCTGCATAAGAAGTGCTAGGTTTTTCTTAAAGGTCATTCACTCAAGTTATTTTAGTGAACTGTAATATTATTGACTTTAAATGAATATCTCAGAATGGATTAATGTACAACTGACACCACTGGAACAGGCATACTATCTTATTTATATATGCCTTTATGTCAGTAAATCACATAGTTGTGCTTTGTCTACACCTGAGAGACTTTGGGCCCAATGTTCAAAAGAAAAGTGGAGTAATTCTAGGGCAAACTAACTACACTGTAGGGAACCTATATAAATTCCCAAAATTCTCATTAATTTAAAGGGGGCTTTTAACCCTCTGAATGACAGAGGTCACCAACAGATTAAGAAACAATGTGTTGGAAAATTCTTTAGCATTCAGTTAAAAGCCTAATTTAATTCAGTGGAAAACTATTTCTCCCCTATGGTGCAGTTGGTTTGTCCAAGAATCATGCATAGAGGGATTTTTGAGTATTTCATGTTGTGAAAATATTTACCAAATTTCTTCAAGGGGTTGTATTTGTGTCCTTTAGTGAGTCATTCTATATGATGTTGAATCAATTATAATGAAGATCAGGTTGGATATCTTCACATAAATAGATGAATGACAATATTAAATAATTTTGAGAACTTTACACTATATTAGGTATTGACACGCTTCTTCACAGTAAAGAATTGATTAAAATAATCAATCCCGCATATTTGTGCAAAAATATAACTTAAGAAGACAGAGTATGAAAAAATTCAGAGAAAAGAGTGGAAGAGAGAGAGAGAGGACTGAGGAGTGTGTGTGTTTGTGTTGTAAAGAAAGTCTCTGTGTACTGGAGAGTTTTATGTACGTGGGAGGAGAGTGCATGTGTGTGTAGGATGAGTGAATGGTGTGAGGGAATGTGTGTAGGAGACACTGTGTGTGGGAGAGTGTGTGAATGTTAGAGAGTGTGTATATGTATGTGGGGGGAGTGTGTGTGTGTAAGGGATATGTCTAATATTTTAGTTATTTTCATTTTGTTTGCATAAAAAACAAAAACAAACAAAAAATAAAACAGATCTGGAAATTATTTGATTATTTCTCAACTAGCTCCACAAACCCCAAAACTGGCTCTGAATTTGCAACATGTTGGATATCTCTCTAACTACCATGAAAGTATACCATACAATTTATAGTAGGCACTTAATGGCTTTTAAATTAATGGCAGTAAATCCCTATAATTTACAGCATATCTGCATAAGAAGTGCTAGGTTTTTCTTAAAGGTCATTCACTCAAGTTATTTTAGTGAACTGTAATATTATTGACTTTAAATGAATATCTCAGAATGGATTAATGTACAACTGACACCACTGGAACAGGCATACTATCTTATTTATATATGCCTTTATGTCAGTAAATCACATAGTTGTGCTTTGTCTACACCTGAGAGACTTTGGGCCCAATGTTCAAAAGAAAAGTGGAGTAATTCTAGGGCAAACTAACTACACTGTAGGGAACCTATATAAATTCCCAAAATTCTCATTAATTTAAAGAGGGCTTTTAACCCTCTGAATGACAGAGGTCACCAACAGATTAAGAAACAATGTGTTGGAAAATTCTTTAGCATTCAGTTAAAAGCCTAATTTAATTCAGTGGAAAACTATTTCTCCCCTATGGTGCAGTTGGTTTGTCCAAAAATCATGCATAGAGGGATTTTTGAGTATTTCATGTTGTGAAAATATTTACCAAATTTCTTCAAGGGGTTGTATTTGTGTCCTTTAGTGAGTCATTCTATATGATGTTGAATCAATTATAATGAAGATCAGGTTGGATATCTTCACATAAATAGATGAATGACAATATTAAATAATTTTGAGAACTTTACACTATATTAGGTATTGACACGCTTCTTCACAGTAAAGAATTGATTAAAATAATCAATCCCGCATATTTGTGCAAAAATATAACTTAAGAAGACAGAGTATGAAAAAATTCAGAGAAAAGAGTGGAAGAGAGAGAGAGAGGACTGAGGAGTGTGTGTGTTTGTGTTGTAAAGAAAGTCTCTGTGTACTGGAGAGTTTTATGTACGTGGGAGGAGAGTGCATGTGTGTGTAGGGGGAGTGAATGGTGTGAGGGAATGTGTGTAGGAGACACTGTGTGTGGGAGAGTGTGTGAATGTTAGAGAGTGTGTATATGTATGTGGGGGGAGTGTGTGTGTGTAAGGGATATGTCTAATATTTTAGTTATTTTCATTTTGTTTGCATAAAAAACAAAAACAAACAAAAAATAAAACAGATCTGGAAATTATTTGATTATTTCTCAACTAGCTCCACAAACCCCAAAACTGGCTCTGAATTTGCAACATGTTGGATATCTCTCTAACTACCATGGAAGTATACCATACAATTTATAGTAGGCACTTAATGGCTTTTAAATTAATGGCAGTAAATCCCTATAATTTACAGCATATCTGCATAAGAAGTGCTAGGTTTTTCTTAAAGGTCATTCACTCAAGTTATTTTAGTGAACTGTAATATTATTGACTTTAAATGAATATCTCAGAATGGATTAATGTACAACTGACACCACTGGAACAGGCATACTATCTTATTTATATATGCCTTTATGTCAGTAAATCACATAGTTGTGCTTTGTCTACACCTGAGAGACTTTGGGCCCAATGTTCAAAAGAAAAGTGGAGTAATTCTAGGGCAAACTAACTACACTGTAGGGAACCTATATAAATTCCCAAAATTCTCATTAATTTAAAGGGGGCTTTTAACCCTCTGAATGACAGAGGTCACCAACAGATTAAGAAACAATGTGTTGGAAAATTCTTTAGCATTCAGTTAAAAGCCTAATTTAATTCAGTGGAAAACTATTTCTCCCCTATGGTGCAGTTGGTTTGTCCAAGAATCATGCATAGAGGGATTTTTGAGTATTTCATGTTGTGAAAATATTTACCAAATTTCTTCAAGGGGTTGTATTTGTGTCCTTTAGTGAGTCATTCTATATGATGTTGAATCAATTATAATGAAGATCAGGTTGGATATCTTCACATAAATAGATGAATGACAATATTAAATAATTTTGAGAACTTTACACTATATTAGGTATTGACACGCTTCTTCACAGTAAAGAATTGATTAAAATAATCAATCCCGCATATTTGTGCAAAAATATATATAATTTATTTAAGTGAAATATGCTATGTATAATAAAGTGTAAACAACAATGATATAAAGGAGTGATCAGTAATTATAGTAGATATATAGTAACTCAAACACAGGTCATATAGTAACTCAAACACAGGTTTAGATGTAATGTAAGAAAGCTTTACTTCACTGAGAGGGTAGTAGACAAGTGGAATAGCCTACCAGCAGAAGTGGTAGATGTCAATACAGTGACAGAATTTAAGCATGCATGGGATAGGCATAGGGTAGTCCTTAACATAAGAAAAGACCAAGGACCAACAAAAGGTTTGAGGTTGTGTGTTTTTTTTTTTTACACAGTAGGAAATTGGGCAGACTAGATGGGCCGAATGGTTCTTTGTTTCTATGTTTCTATCACCATGAGAATTACCAGCAATTAAAGGGTTAACCACACATAGGTATAGTAAGAGATAACAATAATTGTACTCAGCAACACAGAAAAGGATAATTGATCCTTACCATTCATAAAATACAGTTGGCAGCAGTGTATAGGAATACCCCTGCCCCAGAAACTGTATAAACTATGCTAATTGAGGTTTAAGGTATATTGTCAGATGAGACAACTTTAATATAAAGCCAGGTCCTATGACACTTTTCCTTGTTCCAAATGCAATAGTCAAATTTAGAGACTAACTGGAATAGAATCCCAGATTTAAATCACTATAATGTAATTATCTACCGATTACAAATATTGCATACCTTCTGAATAAAACATATAAATTGCATTAAACATAGTCAGTAACAGATTGTACCAGAAAATACTTAGGATCAATTCAATAATATATGTCTGGGCTATATATTAAACTTCACAAATATGACTATAGCAATGTTATGTAAAACCTATAGGGTACTACAAGAGTTAATCCACTTATTAAGATAGGGTGCCTCACCCAAGATGGCAACTTCTTTTGTCTAGTGAAAGTTTAAAACAAAACTTCACTTTACAAAACTTAGGCCTAGTACACACACAAAGAAATCCAAAGAAACACCACAAATAAATAGACAAATAGTAGTTAAAGTGTTAATAAATGAATTCAAAGAAATCCCCAGATCAATATTAGCCATTATAACCTTTCCAGAAACACAATATTCTAGAAATAACAGAATTTATATTAACTAATATATAAACCAAGCTATTTAACTATATTACACTTATCTGGCAAAATATAACAATTTACCAATAAATGAATGAATTCTGCTTAATTTCAGAATTTCTAGAGCTAATATAGCTTATTATAATTTATCCCAAATAGTTGGCCAGTCCAATTAAGACAAATTATAAAAAAAATAGGCTTCTTCAAATATAGAAGAAATGTGTATATGATTCTGAAATTGTGCAGAATTTAAATAAGAAAATATATAGTTTCCAGTCCACTGGGTATTTGTTTGCATCTCTTATCAGTCAGCCAGGAACCACAGGAAAGAAAAGAACAGCCAAGACCCAAAAGGAAAAAAAAAAATTATCTCTAAACTTGCATATTTATAATATGAAATTTATCTTATCAAAATCTGCTCTGATTGGTTAAAGGACCATCTCATTATACAGTGACATCACCAGTATTACCTAATTGGGTGCTCTTAATTCCTACTTTCCATATGACATCATGCATAATTTATGAAAAAAATTCCAAGCACTAGTAATAACGCAATATAGATAGAGATGTCGCTCTTACTCCACATTAAAATTCGCACCTAAAACGACACATGATCTGGATTCTGTCCTCATTAGGAGTTTCACCAGGTCAACATATTTCATGTAAACATGTCATACTATTTAGACTTTCCCATATAGGAGTATATCTTCCTTTAGACTTGGTGTCTGGCACCTAATCGTATATCTCCATAACTGACATTCAGTTATGTTAACTCCCTACCTTGAATCAATGGGCCATTGTTTTAACATGAGATCATTTACACACATCTTAAAACAGAATTTCAGAGAATTTGGTTTAAAAGAAAAATTAACCATTTCCTCCCCATCATGGCAATGTCTCTGACAAAGATCTTTTGTATTCTCCTTACTCCCTAATATTAATGGTGTAGCACGTAAAGGAGGTTATTTATCCTTTTGGATGCTAGAAGCAGCCCCAAAACAGTGTGCAGATGTCTTCTGTATCCAAATGTTTAGCCCCTCTGACTTTGCACATCCCTCTGGCACTCAAAAGGTTAAGAAGGATTATCTTTTACATCCTTTTGTGCTGGTCTGTTCAGATGTGTGTGTTTATATCTGAACTGAATATGAGCTAACTTTGCTTTCATTTCACAGTATGGAAGGACTCTGAGGACTGATTCCAGGACCTGGAGGGGTCTCTGAAAAATATAGTAGCCTTAACCCCCTTGGATGATAGAGGTCTAAAGCACATTGCTTCTTGATATGATGAAGACCTTTCTAGCATTTGAAAGGCTAAGAAACAACTACACCTGTTATCTGCTTCTGCTTAAGTCTATATACATAAAAGGGAAAGCCTCAATACATAATTTATTTTTCCTCAGGAGACAAACACACCCAGGGACAGCAGTAAGGAGGAGATATTCATATCTTCTCTATACTGACAGTCCTGGAGATACAGGGGTGTGTGATTTTGACAGGACTATGTAGGGGCTTCTCAGGGAACACACAGTCAGCTTCACTTCAGAAGCTTAACCATTTGAGTGACAGAGGGTGTATGCAGCTCATTGTGCAATGTATTGCCTACCCCTCTGCCATTCAAATGGTTAAGATGGTGGACCCAAGGAGAGTTTATATGCCACTCTGCATGCCATGCAGCCAGCTGGAGGGGTCTCAGACTCCATCATCAAGCCTTCCGTCAAGGAGCTAAATTACTTGTACTTATTGACAGCCATTTTAACCTGTTAATTGCTTATTTTTATGTATACAAATATTATACATGTTATACAGTACACTTGTGATACTATTTTGTAATCTCGTTTTCCATATGGAACTTTTATGACAATTCCAAACCTGTCCACAAGTATTTAAATGAATTACTGAATACTTTTTTTCTCATGTATATTGTGCTTCAAAAAGTAAACAACATATGCTGCCAGTCAAACCAAAAATTATTCATACAACTCATGTATTTCCTATAATGATGCCAGTGGAGTAAGTACAGGTGGTGTAGAGGCTCTATTTTCTACAACTCCCTCCGGGTCACCTCTTCACATACACTAGGTCCGAGGCTTCACTTCACTGACACATTCATAGCACTGCTCAGATGCCACCCTTCTTCTGTGATAGCAGCTCTTCCTTCTTGGCAAGATGGGAACCTAAGAGAGAACGGAGTCCAACGTGCGCAATATGAACACAGTGACAATGAGCACCTTCAGTACCAGAAATGTAGCTAATGTATTGGATATCCTTCTGGCACTCAAAGGGTTAAGACACAAGAGGAGTGTCACGGTTTATTATGACTCTCAGACACAAGTTTTAGGTAAAAATCAATTTTATTGAAATAATAAATTAATAACGTAGGATGGCAAACACATACATACAGATACATACAGAATATAACAAGACAGAATGCAGACTCTACCGGTCCTGTCAATATACCGGACAGGACAGTCTGAAGAAGTAGAATGTTAGGCTCTACCGGCCTTGCCAATACCGGGTAAGGCAACCTGCAGATGGAATAGCATAACGGTTCTACCGGCCTTACCAAATTACCGGGCAAGGCAGCCTCAAAAGATTCACAATGTAGGCTCTACCGGCCTTGCCAATACCGGGTAAGGCAACATCAGATGGAATGTGGCAAAAGGTTCTACCGGCCTTACCAATACCGGGCAGGGCAGCCCAGAGATAGTAGCAGCAGTCAGATGGTAATGGCAAATTGACAGGATCGTAAGCAACCCAGTGTGCACACACTGAGACCAACAGGGAGTAGTAAAGCCGCAAGACTTTGGAGCAAACCAGTGTCCGTACGCTGGGACCAACACAGGATTGTATAGCCGATAGGCTTTGGAGCAAACCAGTGACCGCACACTGGTGTGACAAGCGAGTTTGTATAGCCGCAAGGCTTTGGAGCAAACCAGCGTCCGCACGCTGTGACCAGCACAGGATTGTATAGCCGATAGGCTTTGGAGCAAACCAGGGACCGCACACTGGTGTAACAAGCGAGTTAGTATAGCCGCAAGGCTTTGGAGCAAACCAGCGTCCGCACGCTGGGACCAACTCAGGATTGTTTAGCCGATAGGCTTTGGAGCAAACCAGTGACCGCACACTGGTGTAACAAGCGAGTTTGTATAGCCGCAAGGCTTTGGAGCAAACCAGCGTCCGCACGCTGGGACCAACACAGGACTGTATAGCCGATAGGCTTTGGAGCAAACCAGTGACCGCACACTGGTGTAACAAGCGAGTTTGTATAGCCGCAAGGCTTAAGAGCAAACCAGCGTCCGCACGCTGGGACCAACACAGGATTGTATAGCCGATAGGCCTTGGAGCAAACCAGTGACCACACACTGGTGTAACAAGCGAGTTTGTATAGCCGCAAGGCTTTGGAGCAAACCAGTGTCCGCACGCTGGGACCAACACAGGATTGTATAGCCGATAGGCCTTGGAGCAAACCAGTGACCGCACACTGGTGTAACAAGCGAGTTTGTATAGCCGCAAGGCTTTGGAGCAAACCAGCGTCCGCACGCTGTGACCAACACAAGACTGTACAGCCGATAGGCTTTGGAGCAAACCAGTGACCGCACACTGGAGTAACTAACAATGTCGCCGACGCGACCGAGCAGGAGGTCGCCAGGATACAGGAGACAGACGATGAGATGACAGGAACCAGCAATGTTCAGTCAGGTCAGGAAACAGCAGAGAAGAAGAACCGCAGGAACTGCAACACCAGAGACTAGGCCAGAACCAGGACTGGAACAACTCAGCAGGCAGGAAACACTGGAACAGTAGAGATCAGGAACTCAGGAACACATGAGGTCAGGAACTCAGGAACACTGGAACAGAGGCCCAACTATCACTAGCATAGTGATAGCAAGAAGGTCAGAAACAACACGAAAGGGCACCCAAAGGGTGCCCAATCCAGGTTTAAATAGGCAATGAGAGGCGGGCTATCTGCAGACAGCCAATAGCAGCCCCCTACTGGTGACAGACAAGGAACTGCAGCAATCACGGGCACCGTGATAAGGAGCTACCTATCACGGTTCCTGTGATCTTTCTGTCACTCTTTGATGTGGTGCGCTCCCATTGGCTGAGCTTTGTTTGGCCCGCCCAGTATGGCCTTCATATACCGGGCCTTTGGCACCTGTCAGGTGCCCTTTCGTGGTGTTCCTGTACCAGTGTTACTGTGTAGCTGTGTTCCTGCGTTCCTGTGTACCGACTTGGCCCGTCAGACTACTCTCCTTGGTTCCTGCTCCATGATTCGACCCGGCCTGGCTGACGTTCCTGCTCCGTGATCTATCCCGGCTAGTCTGATGATCCTGCTCCGTGATTTGACCCGGCCTGGCTGATGTTCCTGCTCCGTGACCTGACATGGCTACGCTGACGACCCGGCCTGTGTTCCAGCTGTGATCCTGATCCTGTGTCGCTTGGGCGACGTTCTGACTTCCGCTGTGCCGATTGCAGGGCTGACAGAGTTGTTGCCTCCGATTCACTGGACCTTCCCGTTTACTCTTGCTGAGCACTGTTGCCTCCGTTACACTGAGCCTCCGTTAACACTTGCAGAGCACAGTGGTCCCAGTTTCATTGAGCCTTCCATTTGCACTTGCAGAGCACCGTTGCCTCCATTCACTGAGCCTCCGTTAACACTTGCAGAGCATTGTTGCCTCAGTTACATTGAGCCTTCCGTTCACACTTGCAGAGCACTGTTGCCTCCGTTAACCCTGAGACTTACACTTACACTTGCAGAGCATTGTTGCCACCGTTACAAAGAGCCTCCCGTTAACACTTGCAGAGCATTGTGGCCTCCAATTAACAGTGCACATTCATCAACACTTGCTGTGCGCAGTGATCTCGTTACCGCACCGGTCGGGTGCTATTGGGCGATTCCATCAGCTCTTGCAGTGTACATGGTCTCCGTTTACCACACCGGTTGGGTGCTATTGGCTCTAATACCTCAGCTCTTGCAGTGTAGTTGGTCTCCATTACCACACCAGTTGGGTGCTATTGGCTCTATACACCTCAGCTCTCGCAGTGTACTTGGTCTCTGTTACCGCACCGGTTGGGTGCTATTGGCTCTTAACATCTCAGCTCTTGCAGTGTACTTGGTCTCTGTTACCGCACTGGTTGGGTGCTATTGACTCGTTAACTCTCAGCTCTCGCAGTGTACTTGGTCTCTGTTACCGCACCGGTTGGGTGCTATTGGCTCTTAACATCTCAGCTCTTGCAGTGTACTTGGTCTCTGTTACCGCACTGGTTGGGTGCTATTGGCTCCTTAACTCTCAGCTCTTGCAGTGTACTTGGTCTCCGTTACCGCACCTGTTGGGTGCTAGTGGCTCCAGACTCCTAAGCTCTTGAAGTATAAATAGTCTATGCTTACTGCACCGGTTGGGTGCTCACGGCTCAACGTGTGCTAGCTCTAGCAGAGTATTGTGGCCTCAGTTCCCTGCTCAGCATAAGCAGTAGTCTCATTCCTGCTCTATTTACTGGTGCTCTCACATCTAGCACCACAGTATCGCTCTTTTACCATCATATGGATATTGTCAAAGACACCACAACAGAGCCTGATTGAATTCTATGAACTTTAACCCTTGTGTACCCTGTATGCTTGCTTATGCCTGTCCTGTAACAGTATATATTAATTTCCCTGTATACTGGGCCTGAGAGGGCATCTGTACATCCTTGTCTATTCCAGTCATATTGTATTGCCTATAGAGGGCAGTCCTTCTTGTCTTTTAATAAAACTGTGTTTTATTCTAACCTACTGGTCTGAGTGTCTCACAAAACCGTTACACTACCACAGAAGGAGAGGAACTGCAGCTGAGCAGTGCTCCGTATGATTACACCACTAATAAGATACTGGGGGCAGCCTTATGATAGGGGATGGAAGTAGAGCGCTACCAATCATTCCAAATGTATTCAAGATGGCAGCCCTCTCTCTCTTACTACTCAAGGAACATAAAGTACTTTATTATTATTCTCCCAATAATTATTGAGATTTGTTCACTGTTTTGTTTTGCTTTTTGAAGGTGTTTAAACCAATGGTGGTGGGGGGTTGAGTTGGAACATCACAGTTGCCCTTTAACTCTCCCTACTCTTTTACTTACTGAGTCCTGCTTTCAATCTCACCCCATACCCTTTACTTGAAGTCGCCCTAGTTAATGTATCCTCCCTTAAGCACTGCCCTTCTTCTGTTCACCAGCCTTATTTGTAGCACCATCACACCTACTACTCCCTGCCCCCTATCTGTAGAGACCCCTTTTTCCTGCCTTTAACCCCCCATTTATATTGTCAGGATTCCCCACTATCCCTGCCTGATGTCTCACATCTTCCTGTCAACACTGTTACGACTTCAACACCTCGACCCATAACCTGCTGTTCTGCAACGTAACAGCATTTGATGAGACACTGGTATATACACACACCACATGATTCAGCAACAGACAAACTGTGTACATTGTATCTATTCACAGTACATACAGTGGCTAACCCCCCTGGGTGCCAGAGGGATTACTACGCATTGAAGCAATGTGCTGCAAACCCCTCTGACCCAATTACCTATGTAAATTCTTGCTTTATATTTTATTTTCTTATAATGCAACATTGTAGGTTTACACAAACATTGGCATACTACCTATTACACCTCACTTATGGCATGTCTTATATATCCTACACACACACCAATCTACAGATGAAAACACTCCCACACACCCACAGACACACACCAACCCACCCACAGATACCCCCTGCATTCATGTATACAAGCATATTGACAATGCCAGCCTTTGTTGTCACAATTTAAACTTACCATTTACATTACTAAATAAAAATAAAAATGGCAAGCAAGGCTGTCACAAACTACTAGCGAGCATATATAACAGCACTGTTTTGAAATAAGTGATAACACATATATTTCTTGTGAAAATAATGAGTTTTCTTACCTGGCTTGATACATTGAGCAGACAATTGTGTGCCTCCCAGATGACAGGTAAGAGAGATTTACAGAAAATTCCAAAGTGTGATATATGTAAATTAGAGTTTCTTAACGTGAGGGTTTCCTTTCACTTTACCTTATAGGAAAATGGCCCTGACTGTTACAACATAACATAGTATGTCTCTCCAAAGAAGAGAGTGCCTGGATATCTTCAAATTTGGTAAACCAAATAGAAGCAATATGTTCCTGCCCCTGGCTCCATATGATTCCATTACAAATGGGTGCAATTAAGCCTTTGTTATGGGAGGAGCCAGCAAAGCAGTGCAGAGCAACAAATCGGTGCCCCCTTCCAAGATGAAGCGATAAAAATAAGGTGTCAAACACAATCTATTTCTGCCCTCAAAGGGCTCCTGGCTCAGAGAGTTTTTTATCCTTAAGGAAGCTGATTGCTGATTAAGCAAATCTCTAATCATCCTGTGGACATTCACTGCAAGACATGCTCCATCCCTCTAAATACTCATTGTAACTACATTTAGTAGAACTTACACTCCTCTCTAAAGACGCACCATTGAGAAATGGCTCTCATTCTTTCCTTCCTTTTTAAGAGAATATTTGCTTACATGCCTGGATATTTATTATATGTGCTTATGTTCTTTAACCTTTGTGTGCCAGGGGTAGCCAATGCATTGCTTTGCAATCCGTTGGTTAACCCTTCACACCCAAAGGGTTAAGCTTGAGATGAAACGAGTAGTACCAGTTCAGTGAGCAAATATAGGCAAGGGGATTTAATATATTGTTAGGCACAGATTTGAAGAATAAGAGATTAGACACAAGTGAGAAAAGAGCACAAGGGCAAGACAACCACTATTTTTCTTGAAGTTATTGTCTGCTTATGATGAGATTTATCATTCATTGGAGAGGGAAGATTATATGTTATGCTAGAAAGGTCTACAACACATTTTAAACTCTGCATGCTTCCCCAGCCAGTAAAAGTAAGATTACTCAAACTTATAGGAGCATCTAGCTCCATATCCTTTTGTTTAGTCACACCCATGCATATGCAATGCCAAGCACTTACCTCAAGATTCATACAATATTGAGTTTTTTACACAATGTTGAGTTTTCACACTCAACTCGATATATTAATCTTACTATATTGCACTCCCCAGAATGATGGGAAAAGAGATTAAAAAAGGTTAGACTTGTCTTCACTGTGGGGTCCTTCCAGAAGTGGGAACAGGGCAACTAATTGCTTAGCTCTTACATGACCCTGCATTGAATTTATGTTACAATCCAGAGATGAATGGCATTATCACCAAATTCATGAGTAGATTTTTACACATAAGGATTAATGAGATCTCTTGAAAGAACCAGCACTATTTGAGAAATGATTCATTCTTGACAATACCTAATCACAGCATGACAGTAATGTATGAGTTAATCCTGTCCCAGGGACAAGAGAGAGAAAACAGGTTTAGAACTGACTGTGATAATACCCTCAGGGATGGATTTTCATTCCCAGAGACCATAGGCAAGGCACTCTAGGTGCCCTTAACACCAACCATGGCCACACCCCTATTCCTCACATAGAATCACCTCCTAGTCCCAATCCACTATTTCTTGTCACAGAAAATACCACTGGTCTATAGCAAGCAAGGAAAAAAAACTTTAACCCTTGGTTGCTAGAGAGAGAGAGATCTTCAATGTAGTGCTTCTAAATGCTCTGGATATCTCTCTAGACTCCAAGGGGATAAATAATAGGCAGTTTTGGGGTACAAAACTAATGGAGGAACATTGATATTGTTTTGGCCACATCCAAAATTTATAATGTGGGTGCGAACAAAACAGCTAAGGCTCCCCTCAAAACTTGGAGGTCTAAGCAGTTGCCTACTTTGCCTACTGGGAAGGGCCCTGTCTAAACTTCTAAATTACAGACAAATAATGTAACCAAATATTCCAAAATATCATGATATGTTCCAGGAACAGGAGATAAACAGGTGAAAGTCACTGGAAGTATTGGTTAAAAAAATGAAATGTGATGATTTTCCACATAAATTCCTGTGCATAGAAAATACGTAGATTGTAACATAGTAACATAATAGATAAGGCTGAAAAAAGACGTGTGCCATCATGTCCAGCCCATGCCAAAAGCACCCCTGTTGATCCAGAGGAAGGCAAAAAAAGCCCTCTGGAGCCACTTCCAATCTAGTCCTAAGTGTGTGGGGGGGATTATTCCCTCCTGACTCCAACTGGCAGTCAAATAGTTCCCCGGATCAATATCCTATTTGCTTTGAAGCCATCTGTCATAATTGTCAATATTGTTCTGTGCTAGATAGGCATCCATTGCTTTTTTGAATGCAGTTGCATTAAGTGCAAGCACAACATCCCGAGGCAAAGAATTCCATAGCCTTACCGACCTTACTGTAAAGAATCCCTGCCTTTGTTTTAGTCGAAAGCGCCTTTCTACAAGTCTTAATGGATGACCTCTTGTTCTTAGCTCAGCTCTTTGCATAAATAATTCATTGAATAGTTCTTTGTATTGACCTTGAATGTATTTGTAAATGGAGAGTGATTCAGTTCAGTTGCCTACTACACCTTTCCTTTGCACCATCAAGAGACTGATATTAACGTCTGGGCTTTGGCTAATTACCATCACAGAGACTGATCAGTTGCTTTCACATTAACCCTTGTCCATTCATTTATTCTGACCATTATAGTTTGCTCCTACGTATTTGAGTCTGTCTCTGTTATTACTGTTTATGCCTGTCCTGGCTGTCCTTTGATTTTATTTCAATAAAACTGTGTTTTTACTTTTAACCTTTGTCTGAGTGTCAGAAAACCGTAACACTTCTACACCTCTTTTTATGCAGGCTAGTACTCTTTTGCTCTTGCAGCATCTGAGTGACTCTGCACAACTGCTGTGAAGTCTATTGTCTATCAGTACTCCTAAATCTTTCTCTAATGAGGATTTCCCTAGTTGTTTCTCATTTTTTTTAAACGTTTTTATTGAGATGACAGTAGTAAAACTTTACAAAATCACAGATAATGCACAAGGCAGTCAGGTAAGATGCATTCTATAAACAGACAAGCAAATATCATAACTTAGAAATACAGCTGTCCCTATTTTTATTATAGAAGTGAAAAAAACAAACAAAACCAAAACTCCCTTTCCCCAACTATAACCTCCACCATAACCCACTAAAACCCAGCCCACCCACCTACCTTCCCTCCCCGGGAGATGAGCGCAATCCCTCTCTCGATAATTGTTATTGAGCATAGCAAGTAACAAAGTAGGCAGCAATTAGTAGGTAATTATACAAGTAGATAGATAACCAGAATGTCCAGAGCACCATCCATGGCACAGAGAACAATAAGTGACTATTCCATAAGCACTACTAGCAAAGAGTTCTAGTGTTGCAATAAGAGGTCCAGGAACCCCAGATCAAGTTAAATTTGTTCAGGGTGCCTCTATGCAAATAGAGTCCCTTATAATGAGGAAGATTATTAGCCACCAGGGCCATCCAGTGGTCATGTTTAGGGGGGGTTTCTGACATCCACGATTGTGCCACCACCTTTTGTGCCATAACAAACAGCTCTCTAATCAATACACTATGAAAATTAGAGTGAAGTTGATCAGGTAGAATAGAAAATATGCATACCTTTGGAGAAAGTAATAGGTCCCATTGCACCACAGCTGACACAGTATGTAGTAGTATGTAGTACGTCTTCCCAAAATCTACAGACCAGGGGGCACTCTCACAGATGGTGCAAGAAAGTGACGCCTGCCTCCCCACACCTCCTGCACAGGTCATCATCCATCCTACCCATCCTAAAAAGATGTACAGGAGTGTAGTAAGACCTGTATAGAATTTTAAGCTGAATTAGCTGATGTCTAGCTGTGGTAGCTACTGCTACAGGACTACTCAAGGCCATTTCCCACTCGTAATCCTCAAGGGCACCCACATCAATCCCAAGTTGTTTCCCATTTAGGGTATATGTAGCAAGTTTGTTTCTACAGCCCACAAGCATAACCTTACATTTATCTACATTAAATGACATCTGCCACTTTTCTGCCCATTCACTTAGTTTATCTTAATCCTTCTGTAGGGAAAAAACATCCAGCTCTGTATGTATTTCCTTACATAGCTTAGTGTAATCAGCAAAGACTGAGATGCTACTTTCAATTCCAACTTATAGATCATTAATAAACAAATTAAAAAGCATTGGTCCCAGGACTGAACCCTGTGGCACCCCACTTATAACCTTAGACCAATTGTATGCCTTTTCTCTGTCACCAACAAAGTTTCCTGGAAGAAATTTGATATCTTCCATCTATGCTTTGACTGATCATGAGAATTACCACCGTAATACTAATACTGATAAGTGCTGAAGTAGAAAATCAATTGAACCATAAGCCTTGAACATTTTTTTAGTAGTCTGAGTCCCTTTACCTTTTGCCTACAACACTAAGCACATGCTTGTACATCTCTGGCATAGCCAGTCTTAAAAAATAGTTGCAGCTTGGAATATGTGGGTAAAACATATGACATCTGTCCCTTAAAATATCTGTTTTGAGCAAAAGAATAAGGCAGTGTATTAACTGGAAACATTTTGATAAGCTTGTCATTCAACTCTCATCATCTTCAGATTACTCATAGAGCCATCCTCTTCTATGCTTCACATATATACAACAGCAGTAGTATGACACGTGTTATTGAGGAAATCTTATCCCACTCTCTGAGATATCGCCAACACTATATTTATGTACTCCTTGGCCCAGTGCACTTTTAGTACAGCTCTGATATACTGTTGTTGTCTCTTCCAATAAGTTCTGTGGTTGTTCTTCAGGTGAGAGCTCAGTAAAGATGTGCTTAGATGTGAACATGCTTTCCCCAGCTCATATGTTTTTTTACAGAGACAATAGATCACAAAATGTTTAGCTTTTTGATTATTGGGGAAGTGTCTTTCTTCTTGGAAAATAAATATAGGTGAGCGTTATAAGAAAATTGTGTAAATAAATCATCCAAAAAATATGTAATAAGATTATTAATATTACATATTTTTTGGATGATTTATTTACACAATTTTCTTAGAGCGCTCATCTATTTTTATTTTCCCAGTTTTTCTACTCTTTTTAAAGATAGAGGTTTTTAATTTACTTGTGTATAATTCCCTATTGGTGCATTTAGTATTTATATATTTGTTACATTTTGTTTTGTTTATTAGTAAGCACAATTGTGCACTCATCTATTGTTTTTTGCTTCTTTAAATAACATATTCACACACTATAATTAATTACAACACTAACACATATTTTTAAGCACTTACCCATTTCTTTAGGAATTAAAAATACCCATTCTCAGAAATCAGGACAAATTGTGTAACATTTACTTTTTTCTTTGTTAATATTTTTATTGAGGACATAGCAGGAATCAGATACATACATATGATAACATCAGAGACAATATGAATTGAAACAGGTATGTGCATCTATTGCACATTGAAGACAAAGGAAGAAAGAAGTATCTTCCCCCTTCAGTGCCCCAAGGTTTTTATTTTTATTTTTTAGTCTTTCTCCCTCACCCTCTCCCCCAACCAACAAAGTCACAAAAATTAACCATCTTGTTGATCCCCCAACACACCCCCACCCCACAAAGAAGAAGTAAGAGAAGGAAAAAGGAGAAAATTGAGAAAATAAAGGAAGATAAAATAAAAAGGAGAAAAGGAAAAGAAAAAGAGAGGGAAGAACGAGTCATATTAATGGCCATTGGTATTCAAGAGTACCATACAAGACCTATAATTGGTGTTAATCCAGGGATCCCAGATGGCATGAATTATCTGTGTGGTACCCCTGTGAATGAATAGCAGATTATAGTGGGGGAGATTATGGTTAAACAGATTGACCCATCTCTGGTGTTCCAGGGGACTCTCGGATTACACTCAGTTTGTAGTTATTCAAACGTTTTAATTATATCAGCTCGATGTAGTTGTCCCAAAGTGAGGACACCACATGTTTGCCAAATTGGGCCAAAGTCTAGATTCTGGAGATGTTCAAGACCAGCGCCTCCCCACAAGTATAGGTAAGGATTCACGATTGAGTAAACAACTATATTGTGTAGTTTAGACCACAACTAATCTGTGTAGCAGTGGTAGGGCTGGTACACACCTCCAGGCCCATGGTAATCATGTGGGTGAGCTCGTATCCTGCCAGAAGGGAAGACTAAATTGATGAATACCAGAGAAAACTGGCAGTGCAATGCCACATAGTAACTAGAAAAGCCTGATAGGTAAATCTTCCCTCATCTGGTGGTCTTTTAAAAATTGACATTTTGATTCTAACCCTAACCCCAGACCATAGGAATTTATTAAGAATTTTGTCAGTGCATTTAATATATGATAAGGGAATTTGTACTGGAAAAGTTTGAAATATATAAACATTTTGGGATAAAATAATTTTAATTAAATGTGCTCTTCCTATCAAATTTACATAGAGATTGGACCAGATTGTAGTTTTTTTATGAAAGAGTTCCATAAGGGGATCAAACTTGTCTCTTAGAAATCTATCCTGAGCTGCCAAGATCTTCACACCCTAATATTTAATGGTTTCATCACTATGCATAGATGTAACTGCGATTGTATGCCATCAAGTTTAGGATCTATGAGAAGTAGAGAGGATTTATCCCAGTTAATGGTGAGGCCCAAAAAGAGGTGAACAGATCAATTACCCCAAGCTAAGTAGAAAGAGTCCTGTCAGAGTCTCCAAGAAAAAGGAGTATATCATCTGTGTATAGACCTATTTTTTCCTCTCTAGTTCCAAGCTTAAATCCCTGAATTCCTGAGTCTGCTCTGATTTTAACCTCCAAGGGCTCAATTGCTAGTGCAAACAGTCCAAGACAGAGGGGACATCCCTGTCTTGTGCCTCTGCTCAAGGAAAAACTATTTGAGATTGTGGTCCCTGTCAATACCCTCACCATCTGTGATGAGTAAAGTATTTGAATCCATCTAATGAACATGGGATCAAACCCAAAACTACACAATACACACAAGAGCTAATTCCACTCCACCAAGTGAAATGCTTTAGAAGCATACAGTGATGCAATAATGCAATTGAGTATTTTAATATTTTGAATTTGTATATGGAAGGCTAGTCGACACAAATCACGAAAAGCAATTTTCCTAGGTATAAAATCTGCCTGATCTTCAGAAGCGATAACTGATTGCAATCTATTTGGCAAGATTTTTGCCAGAATCTTGGCATCAACAGTTAGCAAGGATATAGGGCGGTAAAAATGGTATCCTGATTTAGGCAGGAACACTAAAAGAGCTTCCCAAAGTGAAGGCAGAAGACAATCAATGTCCAGGAATTCAAAATATATATTCATTAAATGTAGCGCTAGTATATTTAAATAAGATTTATAACATTCATCAGGTAGACTATCAAATCCCAGTAGATTTACCAGATGGCATTGTGGTAATGGCTACTATGATTTCCCTAGGAAGGATAGGCGAGTCATGTATTTTTCTATCTTCAAGTGAGAGCGTGGAAAGATTACAGTTAGACAAGTAACAATCAATTTGGGGAACGGTTTTGGTAGATCTAGAGAAATAGAGCTGAGAATAGTATTCAGCAAAGACCCTGTAGATAACAGATTGCTCGGTTAAAAATCTGTCCCATCCATCATAGATGAAACTGATATTGTGAGAGTCAGTATTACCCCGTATCAAATGTGCTAATAACTTCCCAGCCTTATTTCCATCTTCAAATTTTGGGTTTTGTAAAAAAAAAAAAAGGTGTGAGGCATTAAGTTCTAGTAACTTAGAGTTGTGTAACATACTGGCTCCAATAAACTGATAATATCTTTGCATGTCTCCTACAAATATATATTGAGCCTCTGTCCGACTCGCCCCAATACCGAGTCTCTACACTTCAGTCCCGGTTTTCTTTTTTTGCGGACGCTATTAAAGAGGTAAAAGATCCCCTAGCACAAGCTTTTGCTGTATCCCAAACCATAAGCTGTGAGGCTGTGATTACATTAGTATCAAAGAAGGTGGTCAAGTTAGAGTGATGGCCAGAACTAACATGATCATTATTAGCCAAAATGGAGTAGGTCTCCACTTGGAAAAGGAATGCGGCGACCCTGCTTGGAGTGTCAAAATGAGGTAACTCCTGGTAAAAAATAACAGCTAGAAACCCTGTTCCACAACTCCTGTGAAACAACGGAATAGTCAGTATGGGATAGTGACTTGTGGGTAGCTGAGTGACAGGAGAAACCCCTCTCATCAGGATATAAAAGACAAAGACATCCATGAGATCCATATCATGCAAAATTCCTACAGACTTGGTCCTGTCCTGATGATCCCCCCATTCTGTTCATAAGTGCATGATATGTCATATTAAAATCACCCATGAATACAACTGCACATCCAGGGTTACCTGTTACGCAGGTCAGAGTATCCTGCAATATTGGCAATGAGAAAGGAGGTGGCACATATATATTAAGGAGAACAAAGGGAGAAGCTTGGATTTTGCAAGCTATGAAAATGCAAAGACCCTTGGGGTCTAACTTAACATCCAAAATTTCAAACACTAGTGTTTTGTGAATTAAAATGGAGACTCCTCTGCATGAGTACTAAATGTAGGATGGTACTGTTTATTAATGCATGGCTTTTTAAGTGACATGACCTTTCCTCCAATCGAATATGTTTCCTGCAACATAATTACATCTAGGCGTTGTTTTTTTTAGATATGTTAAGACTAGGGATCTCTTGATGGGCTCATTCAAGACCCGGATGTTCCAAGTAACAAATTTAAGCAGCATATTAGCCATTATGTGTGAGTCATATTCTGCAAGTGGTACATGCCTCTGAGGGGGTAAGGGAGCCTGACCAGAACTTTCCTAAAGAAAACAACAAACTGAACATCCCCCCCCCTCCCTACCCCCATCCCCCCAGTTTGATGAAGATTCCATCCCACAACCTTGATATTGCGAGATCCCCGAGATGGACTCAGAGCTTGTATTAAGATAAGAAATTTAATCAAACAATTAACAAAATTATGTTAACAATTCTTCATAGCAACCCTGCCTGCCGCACCTATTATACCACAGTAGTATATTCTATTGAATTAAGAACTCATCGAATTTAGAACATCAAGCCCCAGTACCTCAGTCTACCCACCTTTCACATCCTCTATCAGTTCATGCTCCACAACTGCTCAGCAGAGCCATAACGGTAGGACAAATAGGTGCTGCAGGCATATATCCAATCTCAGAACACATCATCTTAATCCCTTGTTCCCATAGCTGATAGTTCTAAAGTATGTGCTTGAAAATCACCCTGTCACTTTTTTATGCCCCCATGGTACATATTCACCATAAGTACATTTAAAAACAATCATCATAAATTCAGAGCGCTATAAGCAAACCTATACGGACAAGGGAAGGGCCGCACCACTGGATATATGGAAAAGACAAAAAAAAATTCCCCCTTTTCTTCCCCTCTCAGATCCCGGGGAGATCTTCATTCAGTGTTGAAACACGTGAGGACTGCCCACCACCACAGCACCATACATACATTGGAGTACGAATACTGCTAGAAATAACCAAAACCTGATGGCCATGAGATAGCCTTTTGAAAAGCACAGAACATCAAACCATAATGTATCCAGGACCCAGGAACAGACAAGTAGGTTTGTTCAAGCTACCAACCATTCTCTGTAATGTTGGTGGTATAAGGGTCCATGTGACAGGGCAATGTTCAGGGAAGCATCCAATGCCTGCCGACTCATACAGTGTGTAGTTAAGGGGGAGCAATCAGTAGTCCTTTACCAGTACTGCAGGTGAGGAAGGACTGGGTAAGCAATCAAGCCCACAACCAGATGCGACGTGGGTATCCAGGTACATAAATAAATCTCCACTTCATGAAGATGAGCAAGTTCCTAGAGAGTCTCCAGCCATCTTAGTGCATCCATCTCAGATGTGAAGAAAGTGGTATTTTCATTGTGGATCAATCTTTTTATGGAATATGGAATATGAAATGCCTTTGTTGTGGAGTTTGTGTTTCAGCTCCATAAATTGTCATAGTTGTTGCTGTATTTCTGGGGAGAACTCTGGAAAAATGGGCATCCATCTGTTCTCAGATTTGATTTGCCCTTCAGTCATGCCAGAAATTGCACAGCAACCCTGTCTTTGAAGATTAAAACCTTGGATAACATGGGACGATTTGAAGACCCTGGCAGGGGAGGTCCTGACGATACGCCGTGAGCTCTTACTATAATGAAGTTAGAAGCTATACCATTGTTTCCCAGTGTGGTAGTGATCCAGCTCTCCAGAAAGATCTTACTTCTCTTTGGGACACCAAGGATGCATAAGTTACTTCTCCTAAAGTGATTCTCCAGGTCATCAGCTTTTTTCTGAAGATCTCTCACCTGTTGTTTCAGTGTTTCCAATGATTAATGAACAGCTGGCATTGAATCAGGTCTATCTAAAATGTGTCTATCTTGGAAGTCAAAACATTTTGGCAGTTGGTGATAGCAGCAATTAACTCAGTGAAGTATGAACTGGAAGCCTCATCTGGGAGCGATGGGGATTCCACAATGGCTGCTACTTCTTCTGCCTCACAAACCTACTGAGTTTACTTTTATATCCTCCAGTTTTCTTATCAGGATTTATGAATATTCAAGCTAGATCTTAAAATATGGCACTTATTATATAGCTCTAGCAGACAGAGTAAGGTACATTGCAGGGCAACTGACAAAAAGACAATCACAACATATCAAATTGCAAGTTAGTGCTCAGCATCTTCCTCATTTAGATAACGAGTGTTGATCCTCATGGCCAGTACCTTACATTCAGTCCAGTTCCATATCAGTGCAAACTGAGGCACCATGCAGAAAGGAGGTGGATTGAGACCATAAAAAAAAACAAAGGATACAGTGAAGCAACATCAAGATGTTTTAATGATTATCACATAATACAAAAATATATTTAAAACATATAACCAAAATAGATTCATATATGTATTCTCTTAATGATCCTCAACCCTAATCCAATATTAGACATAATATATATTTCCTGGCACCCTAAATAACAAACCCGTAAGTACTACACTAAAACCCACCAGTGGCGGTCACGTGATGGAGGGAATCATGTCCGTCCTCCGCTAAAATCGGAAAACCAATACCATCACATCAATGGTGCCATTTCCTACCCCGCGCAGGTCCGACCCAAAACGCCTCCCCACAACAATAGCCTCCATCGGAGGATCTCCTGCAGAGCAACAGAAATATGTTTATAACATTTTATTTATTTATTTATTTTTGCTTTTTTTCCTCCTTTTTATCTCTTCCCCCTCTCATTCCTGTATACCCCAATCTCTCCTCTTCTTCCTCTCACTGAAGTGACACCTCTGTACACCTCCACAATCGCACCTTCCTGTCTTGGTCAGGGGAGTAACAGTCCAGGCAGCACAGAGAACAGTCCCAGAATAAGAAAAGTCTTCTAGGGTCTATGTTTCCCACCAAGCCTCAGAAACACTCAGGAACCAAGGATCACAACATATACACTGTCTCATATAGTTACAATGGAGAGGGAAGGTAAAAGGGCACAGTGTCGGGTTGATATTGTGAGTGGGGAACTAAAATAAGTTGTAGCAATAATGTTTGTTTGTTTCCTTTTTTCTCTCCTTTTTTTATTCCTCTCTTCTCTGTGTCCTCTCTCCTTCCCCTTTTATCCCCTCGTCTCTTCTTCCTCTCCTTCCTCCTAACCACTTTTTCCCTTTTTCCATTTTTTATTTTCTTCTTTCTTTCTTTTCTTTTTTTCCCTTTTTGCCTTTCTCCCCTTAACCTTTCTTTTTCTCTCCTTTCCTTCTTCCTTGTTTTCTTTGTCTTTGTTTCCACTCGCCTTGTCTGTGTTATGCATAGGAGCTTATCTGACTTGGGAATGTAGTATGAAAGTCCCTTCAAGGCCCAAGACCTTTATGTCAAACATGTTAAAGCCAAACACCCATTACAGAAATCTAACACTGCTGTTACTGTACCACCTGACTCTCTTGAAAGGCACCAAGAGGCGAGGTGGAGATCAAAGAGGAGGAAGAATAAAGAAACCCAGACAGACACTGAAAGTTCCATGATGAGCAAAACAAGTAGCTCGCCATCAACATCACTTTCTTCCTCTAGGGTAACAAGTACATCTCCTGCCAGTCCATCTCATTCATCGTTACCTTCCCCGTCAAATGATAGCCACTCTGTTGATGTTAGGATATGGCAGTTTGTCTCTACCCATTGCACACTGTGTGATGCACTGACTACACGTGCCAGTGTGGTGGAGGAGAATCGATACCAAGTCATCAAGTGGCATATGAGAAGATTGCATCCCACAGAATATGCTAAGATGCTGGCAGGGAGGGTTCATCATTACTATTATTGTCATGTGTCCATAGCAGGGTCTGGACAAGGAGTATAGTGACAGCACCAGTACTTGGGTTCTGGTGTCATGGTGTTTGGATACAGTTGTGCCCCCAGATGTTATTTACCACACATACTGTGCACCTTGCAGTTGGTGATGAGAGTCACAGCTCCTGCTCTCAAGAGAAACATTTATATTCTAATTACAACACATACATGATTTTGGAGGAGGGGCTGGTGGAGAAAAATTATTGGCCAACTTGTTCTTTTCTCCACATAGACTAGGGGCTACTTATTGTGCTGCTACTGCCTCAGGCGCAACCCTGGTGCCAGTCGTGGAAAGTGGCATCCATCTTCCATGTTACTGCTATTGTTGATCCCATTCTCTTTCAGCTGCCTAATTATCCTGCTGCTTAAACAACTCAGCATCAGCAGTACGAACAGCAGATGCAACTCAGGAGGACATTTGACAGTGGCCACTGGCCAACATGACCTGCTGGCATTAGGCCAGTAGGGCATTTTTATTTTTTTTCAGTCCTACAAAACAATAACCAATTTTTTGGGGGGTTTGTTTCTAACAATCCTAAGTCCTACAAATCAGTGTTTCCTTATGGTTTTTGCCAAACAAGCTTAAGTCCTACAAATCAATGTTTCTTCAGGGTTTGGGCTTCTAATAAGTCTAAGTCCAACAAAGGCCTCTAACAACAAACCAAACAAATCATCCTCTATAAAATACTCTATCAAGTCAAGAATCAGTCCACCCAGTGGCAGCTTATGTCAGGGAGTTCCTGTCTCTATCACTTTACATACAAATGTCTTATTTTATTTATTTATTTTTTATAATCTGTCCCCCCAATAGCAGTCAAGAAACCCCCCAAAACAAATTCCCTGGTCAAATGATTCATTCATTCACCAACACAGGCACCCTCCTCAGACCCCTTTCTACCATGTCTTATAGTTTCTATTTTATTTAGGATATATTTTTTATTAACTGGCCCCCAATCCCAGTAAACACCACCCTGAAAATCATCCCCTGTTCAACTGATACTTTCCCCACACCCCACCAACACAGACACCCTCATGCCCCTTTTATACTATGCCGTTGGGAAATACAATGATATTTGCTGTGTGTTGTGTGTAACTTCTATGTTCCCATTGATTTCAATGGAATGAGCTAAGTGAAAACAGTGGTAAATCAGCACTTTTCATGGGAAATTTTTTGCCAAGCGGAAAGTGCCATTTTTCACCAAATTCAGTTTGAGGCGAACATTTTCGCCCATCCTTACTCACCACCTATTTTGGCAGGTTATTCAAGGCAGAATTAGAAGCACGACACAGGTAGTCCTGCTAGGCCTCAAAGGCTCACACCTATCCCTTCTTATGGCCTGCTGTTGTAGCTTGTTGAAGTGCAGCCATGGTCAATGGATTCACTTGTTGGTCATCCCTTCTTATGGAAGCCTCCGTCATACACCACTAATCTCCGCCATCTGCTATACGATGTGATGCGCCATAGAGTTTTTGTCCACACATTCATGCCAGGGCCGGGAGAAGCACTTCCAGCAGTCACACTGACTCCTCACTTCTGTTATACTCCAGCAGCTCCAAACCCAAGGGATCCAGATATAGAAGGTATTAGAGTATTAGGTGGCCTTTAAAGACCAGATGGCTATAGATTACAAAATCTGTAAGAGAGCAGTGTCAGGATGCATCTGCTCAGTCTGGCTTGTGGCAACGCCCCCTGGATAACATTTACTTTTAAATAAAAATAAACTGACAATGCTTCACATTAACAGACACTTCAAACATTAATAAAGCCATCCATAGACATATAAGTCCACACCCATAGACAAAATGTTAGCCATATTCTACTTTGAGCAATTCTGATTTCCTTCCTTCAGCAATCTTTCAACTGATCATCTTATAGCTTCTCAATGAGGACAGCAATGAATAATTTTTTTTAAGAAAAGTGTATGTCCACAAATAAAAAAACAACTTTGCATCCTGTAATCTTTGTACTGGTTTTACAAATAGTGCCTTATCATTTTTTTTACACTGCATGTATTTGATTTTTATGTAATTAAACCTTTAAAAATAGCCTTCCCTTTAGATATTTATGAATGAGCAATAATATTTTTGCCTAAGCTACATTAGGCATAGACTAATTCTGCAGCATTGTCTTGTCATGGAAATTAAATTGATGAAACCAGTCAACTGAAATAGCTTGTCTTCTATCATATGCGTCAATTAATATTTTTGCTTTTCTTTTTGACAGTCACCTGTGAATACTACATACTACCAGCCTATCATCTATGAACAATGGAAAATTAAAGGATAAAGGATCTGCAACATGGCTTATAGGGCTGCTTTGAAAATAATAAAACTGGATTTCTGTAATGTACATTGTAATGTATGACCACATGAGCATCAACTAATTAATTAAATAATATCTAGGTTATGTGTTGAACGTCAGTCGACCACTTCTGACACCTCCACCCTTCTGTAATAGTCTCTGCAATCAGCTATAAAGGTATAAATATTTTTTGAAACTAAAATGGTCACCAGAATTCAGTTACCTGTTTGAACATACCATTGGTAGGACATTATGCATGCAAATTCCAACTTACATATGCATCTATGCTATATACATGCAATGGTCTAGGCTGGGATTGTCCACATTTTTTCAATCATGGACTAAAGGTGGGTGTTTGGTGAAGGGTAATTTGGAAAAGTGCATGACCAGTACAGTAGAAGAACCCCTCACAATCAGCCACTCTGCCTTGCTGCCTACTTTGCTTAATGGGCAATCCATTCCTTTAGGGGCTAATACAGTAAAGACATTTGTAACTCTTGATATAGGATTTAATAACTTAGAGCACTTTACATAGGCAGAGAAATGGGTAGCCTAGATGGTTCAACATTTTCTTTTATCTGCCAACAGTTCTGAATCTCTTTTCTTCTGTGTTTCTGATCAAAATAAACAACTTAATTTCCCAGGCATTGCTAGCTTTGTTAAGAGCTATGTGGTTTTTAAAATTGTCCTTGGTCATCTATACCTTCTGCAGTCAAGAAAAATAATAAGCCTGAAAGCTTTAAAGGAGCAATACAGTTTTGAAAAAAAAAAAAATATATATATATATATATTTATATATATACAAGTTTTCACCACCTGTTTTGGACTCTGCACCTGCCTTCTTATGGTGCAGGATCTGCGCCATGAAAAGTGTGTTCCTAAACATGCGGTGAAGCCACCACATGGAACAGGATAGCAAAGGCAACTATTTTTTGTTGAAGTTCAATGGGTGAAAATTGTGCACTCGTTGAAATTTTTGTGAGAATTTTGATGTTTACAGCAAAGTTTATAGAATTGTAAACTGTGCTGTCAAAACCACTGCCGCTTGTTTTGAAAATACTGGGGCTAATAGTATCGAGCCCAAAGAGAGAAAACAAAGTTTGGCATAATAGCTGCAGCTGCTACTCCAGTGTTCTAGTCCTACATATGACATGTCAAACGATGAGACCTTTATAGGAAAGGCAACAGAGGAAAGAAATATTGACTCAAGAAACAAGAAAAGCTGAGAACTGACAATTAAAGCTGTCCATCAAGTGTTATATCCACAGCATGAGACTGAATCATTTCTGGCTGTTTTCCACCATGTTCTAGGAGTCAGGAAGAAATAATTCTAAAGGCAATTATACATGGGAGGAATGTACAAATTTGACAGTGCAGCCCATTTTCTGTGCTTTCATATGAAACACACAAAGAAAAATAATTCCATCTCCTGCTTCAGATTTGTATTGTAATAGTACAGTGGTGTCCAAAAGTTTGCATACCCTGGCAGAAATTGTGAAATGTTGGCATTGATTTTAAAAATATGACTGATCATGCAAAAAACCTGTCTTTTATTTAAGGATAGTGATTATATGAAGCCATTTATTATCACATAGTTGTATGGCTCCTTTTTAAATCATAATGATAACAGAAATCACCCAAATGGCCCTGATTAAAAGTTTACATACCCTTGAATGACACACAAGGTGACACACACACAGGTTAAAATGGCAATTAAAGGTTAATTTCCCTCACCTGTGGCTTTTTAAATTGCAATTAGTGTCTGTGTATAAATAGTCAATGAGTTTGTTAGCCCTCACAAGGATGCGCTGAGCAGGCTAGATACTAGGGATGGGTGAAAATGTTCACCTATAACTGAAATTGGTGAATAATGTCACTTTCCGCTTGGTGAATAATTTCCTGTGGAAAGTGCAGTTTTTCCGATTTTTCCCGCCTTTTTCGCCTGTTGAAATCAATGGGAAGAAAAATATTTCTCTACCACATGAAAGTTTTCTACAGCCATATAAAAGGCTGTCAGGCTTTCACAGCATGCCATTTTGTGTTTGTGAAAGGAGAGAGCAGTACTTTTTTTTGAGCTAGAGAAAACAGAGGGGAATTGAAGTTTAGGTTTTAGGTAGGGCATATGTTCTGTTAGGAGACTCACTGGGCACTCTGGGGAGAAGAAGGGAGGAAAGAGGTTGACCCCAAATACTCCAAAATTACATGTGACTGACAGTCAAGACACAAGCAGCTAGCGACCTACTTGCTTGCTGATCTTCCTGTTATTGTCTCTGTGCTGGGTGGGTATCACGGTGCCCGTGCTCCCCTTGTTGTTTTCTGTCAGTTTGTTCTGTGCTTTGCTCCCACTGGCTACTCTGTATTTGTCCCGCCCAGTATGGCCTTATTATACTGGGCTCTGGCACCCCTCCGGTGCCCTTTCGTGGTGTTCCTGTACCAGTGCTTGTTTCTGCTCAGTAATTCCCAGTGTACCGACTTGGCCTGCCTGACTACTCTGCATCTTGTCTCCTGCTCTTGTATACCGACCCAGATTGCCTGACTATTCTTCTGCGCCTGCTCCTGTGTACTGACCCAGCTTGGCTGACGTTCCTGCTCCTGTGTACCGACTCAGATTGGCTGATGTTCCTGCTCCGTGATTCGACCCGGCTTGGCTGTCGTTCCTGCTCTGTGATTCGACCCGTCTTGGTTGGCGTTCTTGCTCTGTGTCGCTTTGGCGACATTCTGATCTGTCAGGCATTGTGTTACTGCTTCTGCAGAGTGCAAGTGTCTGTCTCCGTTAGTGCTACGGCAGTGTGCCTTTGGGCCTAGTCTCCGTTACTGCGCCTGCAGAGTGCAAGTGTCTGCCTCCGTTACTGCTACGGCAGTGCGCCATTGGCCTAGTCTCAGTTACTGCTTTTGCAGAGTACAAGTGTCTGCCTCCGTTACTGCTACAGCAGTGTGCCATTGGTCTAGTCTCCGTTACTGCGCCTGCAGAGTGCAAGTGGCCTGTCTCCGTTACTGCTATGGCAGTGTGCCATTGGTCTTGTCTCCGTTACTGCTCCGGCAGAGTGCGAGTGGTCTGGTCTCCGTTACTGCTACGGCAGTGTCCTGTGTTGCTGAATCCCTATTATTACTCTGGCAGTTCATGTCTGTTCTGCTAACCTGTTCCTGGGTGTTATGAATCCTTAAGCTGTCTATATTCAGAGAGCCCCATCACAGACCTCTCTGCACATGGGACTGTTTACACTCATTGAAGACTATTAACCCATGCAGTGCCTTACTCCTGGGAATCCAACATATTCTGCCTGACCTATGTCAGTATAGACTGTTGTGGACTTTATGGTTATACTGGACCTGTGTAGGCATATGTATATGTAACCTGTTGTGTGTCTGTATTATTCTGCTTATATACTACAGGACCTTTGAGGGTTATTTTATTACTGTGTTTTATCCTAAACCACTGTGTCTGTGTGTCAAACAAACCGTTACAGTACGAAAGGGCCATGACCTCAGACAGTAAAGGTGAGGGAAATACACAGAACATACACTGAAGGATGGATGTATATGAGCAGCTTTTGGACCAGTTGGCACTGGCCATACAAACTATTCTTGAGCACACGGTGAATCTCTATAAACCAGTTCAGAATCCAGTGGAATCACGGTTCCCGTGATCTATCTGTCACTCTTTGTTGTGGTGCGCTCCCATTGGCTGAGCTTTGTTTGTCCCGCCCAGTATGGCCTTCATATACTGGGCCTCTGGCACCTGTCAGGTGCCCTTTCGTGGTGTTCCTATACCAGTGTTACTGTGTTGTTGTGTTCCTGTGTACCGACTTAGCCCGTCTGACTACTCTCATTGGTTCCTGCTCCGTGATTCAACCCGGCCTGGCTGACGTTCCTGCTCCGTGATCTGACCCGGCTTGTCTGACATTCCTGCTCCGTGATTTGACCCGGCCTGGCTGACGTTCCTGCTCTGTGACCTGACCCGGCTATCCTGATGACCCTGCTGTGTTCCAGCTGTTATCCTGGTCCTGTGTTGCTTGGGCGACATTCTGACTTCCGCTGTGCTGATATAGAGCAGACCGAGTTGTTGCCTCCGATTCACTGGGCCTTCCCATTAACTCTTGCAGAGCACTGTTGCCTCCGTTATACTAAGCCTCTGTTGACACTTGCAGAGCACTGATGTCTCAGTTACATTGAGCCTTCCATTAGCACTTGCAGAGCACTGTTGCCTCCGTTACACTGAGCCTCCGTTAACACTTGCAGAGCACTGTTGCCTCTGTTAACCCTGAGCCTCCCGCTTACACTTGCAGAGCATTGTAGCCTCCATTACAGAGAGCCTTCCGTTAACACTTGCAGAGCATTGTGGCTTCCGTTAACACTGCGCTTCCGTTAACCCTTGCTGTTCGCAGTGTACTCGTTACCGTACTGTCTGGTGCTATTGGGCGATTCCATCAGCTCTTGCAGTGTACATGGTCTCCGTTTACCGCACCGGTTGGGTGCTATTGGCTCTAATACCTCAGCTCTTGCAGTGTACTTGGTCTCCGTTACTGCACCGGTTGGGTGCCATTGTCTCTAACACCACAGCTCCTGCAGGGTACATAGTCTCCATTTACCGCACCGGTTGGGTGCTCACGGCTCAACGTGTGCTAGCTCTTGCAGAGTATTGTCGCCTCAGTTCCCTGCTCAACACAAGTAGTAGTCTCAGTTCTGCATTATTGACTGGTGCTCTTACATCTTGCACTACAGTCTCGCTCCTTTACCATCTTTTGGGCGTTGTCAAACACACCACAACAGAGACTGATTGCTTTCCATGAACTTTAACCCATGTTGTACCTGTAATGCTTGCTTATGCCTGTCCTGTGACAATATATATTAATTTCCCTGTATACTGGGCCTGAGAGGGCATCTGTACATTATTGTCAATGTCCAGCCATACTATATTGCCTGTAGGAGGCAGTCTTTTGTGTCTTTTAATAAAACTGTGTTTTATTCTACCTACTGGTCTGAGTATCTTACAAAACTGTTACAGGTGGTCTCTCCAGTTTCGACACTGGAGAGTCAATTCTTGACAGCTGTCGCCTCAGTTAAAGGATTAACGGCTTCTGCTCCACTACCACTCAGATACAAAGGCGAACCCACCCTGTGCAGAGGGTTTATTAATCAACTGGAGATATTTCTGGAACTAATCCCTCATGCTTTTCCTAATGACTGCAGTAAGGTCAGGTTCATGATATTACTATTGATGGGCAGAGCCTTGGCGTGGGCCAGTCCCTTGTGGGAAAATGTTAAACTGTGCACCAGGGACTTCAGGGAGTTTGTACGGATGTTCCGGAGATTATTTGAAGTTCCTGGTAGAGCCACCTCTGCTGCCAAATGATTGATGGAGATACAACAGGGCAATCGAACTGTGGGCGATTATGCCATAGAATTCTGTACATTGGCAGCAGAAGTAGGTTGGAACAACGAGGCGCTGGCCTTTGCTCAAGGACTTGCTGACCATATTAAGGATGAAATGGCAGCTAGAGAAGTACCTAGTGATCTGGACGAATACATTGATTATGCCATTCTAATTGATTCTCATATTCGTTGGAGACTTATGGCTAAAGACCATAGGCTACGCCCTAGAAACAGTGGGCAAAACAGTTTTTTGATCCCACCCATGCCTCCCTCACCTCCCATGCCCCCTGATCTTAAACAGGAGTCCTGTGAACCAATTCAACTTGGGTTCAACAAGCTAACTAAGGAAGAACGGGCACACCGCAGGAGGCAGGGATTATGTCTATACTGTGGCAAAGCTGGGCACCTATTACGTACCTGTCCCGTACGTACGGGAAATGAACGCACCTAGGGTACTTTGGGGGACAGGCCCTAGGCAGTGTTCAGCAGTCCCTAGACCCGAGTATGCAGAAACCCAAGATCCAGGTGGTGTTTTCATGGGCAGAACACTCAGTGGATGTTCTGGCCCTGGTTGATTCTGTCACGGCAGGTTACTTCATGGATAGTTCATTTGCTGTGTTACATAAGATTCAGTAGGTCAGGAGGGAATCTCCCTTAGCCATTGAGGCCATTGATGACAGCCCGTTAGAACCAGCTCAGATAACTATGGAAACTATTCTGATGTCTATGACTATTGGGGCTCTCCACACGGAGGAACAGCGATTACAGATAATCCATTCTCCTCATCATGCGGTCATTCTGGGGTTCCCATGTTTATATTTGCACAATCCCCAGTTTGACTGACAGAGTTGTGAGATCATGTCTTGGTCCGAGTACTGTATGGAGCATTGTGTGACTCATCCAGTTAATATTTTGTGAACCTCTCCCTCCGTGCCAGCCGAATACCACCAATTCAGTGACGTTTTTAGTAAGGGAGAGGCTAGCACATTGCCCCAGCATAGGGCATATGATTGTGCCATTGATTTGCCCCCTGGGGTTGTGCCCCCTAGGGGCTGCACGCATCCGCTGTCGTGCGAGGAGAATCGGGCCATGGAAGAATATATTGAAGATACCCTTAATAGAGGGATTGTCACGGTTTATTACGACTCTCAGATGTAAGGTTAGGTAAAAACACAACTTTATTGAAAAGTTTAAAGCAAATCCCATAGGATTTCATACACGTACATACAATACATAAAATGGCAAATAGAAATGGCAATATAGAATCAGGCTCTACCGGCCCTGCCAATATACTGGGCAGGGCAGCCTGGGCAAGCAATAGAAAGGTGGCTCTACCGGCCCTGCCAATATACCAGGCAAGGCAGCCAAACGATAGTCAGGTGTGTACAGGCTCTACCAGCCCTGCCAATATACCGGGCAAGGCAGCTTAAGGATAGTCAGGAGTGTACAGGCTCTACCGGCCCTGCCAATATACCGGGCAAGGCAGCCTAAGGATAGTCAGGAGTGTACAGGATCTACCGGCCCTGCCAATATACCGGGCAAGGCAGCCTAAGGATAGTCAGGAGTGTACAGGCTCTACCGGCCCTGCCAATACCGGGTAAGGCAACCTTAAGATGGAATGTATAAAAGGTTCTACCAGCCTTACCAATATACCGGGCAGGGCAACCCAAGGAGGAGGTGTCAACCAGAGTGGCCACAATAACTGTCAGATGAAAAGGACAGTCAAGATGTAAAGTAAGAGCGTAGCCCAAATACACCAGTAATTATGAAACCCAATACCTGGGGATAGATGGAGTAAAGGCTGTCTAGGACTGGACAGCATACTGAGGACCAACAGTATAACTGAGTAGTAAGCCACGAGGGCCAGGAGCGAACCAGCGTCCGCACGCTGGGAGCCAACAGATCTCAATGTGTAATACTGTGAGGCAATGGAGCGAACCAGCACCCGCGCGCTGGGAACCAACAAACAGTATGATGTAGCTGCAAGGCTTAAGAGCGAACCAGCGTCTGCACGCTGGGAGCCAACGGATCTCAATGTGTAATGCTGTGATGCCAAGGAGTCAACCAGCGCCCGAGTGCTGGGAACCAACAACTTGTCTAATAGCCGCAAGGCTTGGAAGCAAACCAGCGTCTGCACGCTAGGAGCCAACAGAGGTCAATGTGTAATGCCATGAGGCAATGGAACGAACCAGCGCCCGCGTGCTGGGAACCAACAACCTTGAATAACAGCCGCTAGGCTTGGGAGCGAACCAGCGTCCACACGCTGGGAGCCAACAGAGGTCTATGTGTAAGGCCATGAGGCAATGGAGCAAACCAGCGCACGAGCGCTGGGAACCAACAACCTTGAATAACAGCCACTAGGCTTGGGAGCAAACCAGTGTCTGCACGCTGGGAGCCAACAGAGGTCAATGTGTAATGCCATGAGGCAATGGAGTGAACCAGTGCCCGAGCGCTGGGAACCAACAGAGGAATGTCATCAAGCGACCGAGGAACAATGGCGCCACCGCTGTAGGAACGAGGCTCAAGAAGTGACAGGAACCAGCCGGGACGTCAACCGGATCAGGAACGATAACAGAGACCAGTAGCAGGAAACAGCAACTCAACCGGAACAGGACTGGAACCGACACAGCAGACAGCAGCACTGGAACAGCACGAATTCAGGAACACAGATACTCAGGAACACAGCCGAGAGGCCAATGAAGCTTCTGTAGCATGGTGGTAATGGAGGAGTCAGAAACACCCTGAAAGGGCAACTAAAGGGTGCCCAAGCTAAGTTTAATTAGGCAATCTGAGGCGGGCTAAAGGCAAGCAGCCAAAGGGAGCCCCCTATGGGTGATAGACACAGTAGAGCAGCAATCACGGGCACCGTGATAGGGATTATTCGGAAGTCTACCTCACCTGCTGGTGCTGGTTTCTTTTTTTGTGAAAAAGAAGAATGGCGAGTTAAGGACTTGTATTGTACCGGGATTTAAATAAACTTATGTCCAAGAATGCATACCCCATACCACTCATTATTGAACTATTTGACAGGTTAAAAGTTTCTTCCATTTTTACGAAATTAGATCTACGAGCTGCCTATAACCTGATCAGAATAAGAGCTGGGGATGAGTGGAAAACGGCATTTAATACCAGATCGGGGCATTATGAATACCTAGTCATGCCATTTGGCCTCTGTAATGCACCAGCTGTATTTCAAGAATTTATTAACGATATTCTTCTTGATATGCTACAGTCCTGTGTAGTAGTCTACCTTGATGACATACTCATACACTCAGCTAATCTGTCCCAACACATCAAGAATGTGTCCGAGGTCCTGCTTCGTTTACGCCAGAATAAACTATTCTGTAAAATGGAGAAGTGCGAGTTTCACAGGTGCAAAGTCCCTTTTTTGGGTTTCGTGATCTCTAAGGATGGTATTGCTATGGACCAGGAGAAACTCGCAGCAGTCTTGCAATGGCCACGACTCAAAGGGTTAAAAGCAATTCAGCGGTTTCTTGGGTTTACTAATTATTACAGGAAGTTTATCCGGAACTTTTCTACTGACCTTACACACAAGGGTGCTAATCCATCCCAATGGTCTGATGCTGCTGATCATGCTTTTGAGACATTAAAATCCACTTTCGCATCTGTCCTTGTACTGTCCCACCCCAACCCTTCCCTTCCATTCATGTTGGAGGTCAATGCCTCTGAAATTGGGGTAGGGGCAGTACTGTCACAAAGGCCAGTGGCTGGGGGTTCTCTGAGACCATGTGGGTTCTTCTTAAAAAAACTGACCAGTGCCCAGAGTCACTATGAAACTGGCGACAGAGAACTCCTGGCTATCATTCTCGCTCTGAAAGAATGGCGCCACATGCTGGAAGGTACCAGAACTCCTGTATTAATTCTGACTGACCACAAAAATCTGATTTATCTCTTGGAAGCTAAAAGGTTGTCCTCTCGTCAGGCCAGATGGGCCCTTTTCCTATCTTGTTTTAACTTTGTAGTATCCTACTTGCCGGGCTCTAAGAATGTTAGGGCCGATGCCCTGTCTAGACAGTTTGGGCCAGAGATGGAGAAGGATGAGGTCCCCGTACCCATCATTCAGCCTGATCGCATCCTGGCCACCCTATGCACTAGTATCACTTCACCACTAGGGGAGGAGATTCTGGCTACCCAGGCTACGGCACCCCCAGAAACCCCAGTGGGCAAGTGCTTTGTGGATGAGCCATTTCGTACCCGTTTGCTCGAAACATACCACTCTTCTAAGGCTGCTGGGCATATTGGGAGTGATCAACTAATATGGTCTCTCTCACAAGTCTTTTGGTGGCCTTCCCTACAGGGCCGACTACTCCGCATTTACTGCAGCCTGTACCACCTGTGCTCATGCCAAGACCCCTAGACACCTCCCAGTGGGCTTACTCCAACCAGTACCTAATGGTGAACGTCCTTGGTCTCACGTATCCATTGATTTCCTGGGAGAACTGGCAGTGTCTAGGGGTTACTCGTTCATTCTTATGGTGGTTGATAGATTCTCTAAAGTGGCTCATTTCGTGCCCCTTTCTGGCCTCTCCTCTGCCCAGGAGTTGGCAGTTGTATTTGCTAAAGAGGTGTTCCGGTTGCATGAGGTAACGAGAGTTCTGGTGTCTGACCGTGGGAGCCAATTTGTATCTAGATTTTAGAGAGCTTTCTGTAACCAGATGGACATTCAACTGTCCTTTTCTTCTGCCTACCATCCTCAGACCAATGGAGCCGCTGAGCATGCCAATCAAGGACTGGAACAGTTCCTGCGCTGTTTTGTTACTGATCATCATGATAATTGGGCAGACCTGTTGCCGTAGGCAGAGTTCGCCAGGAATTGTGCTGTTAATTCATCGTCTGGGAGCTCCCCGTTTCTCATCAACTACGGGTTCCAGCCTTGTTTGCTCCCGGAGTCATTCCAGTCGCAACAGATTCCAGCTCTGGAAGAGCACATCGAGCAACTCCGCTCCACTTGGGCACAGGTCAAGAGGGCCCTCAGTCAGTCGTTCCAGCGTCATCAGCTCCACGCTAACCGTAGACGGCTGCCAGAGGTCTCCTTCCAGGTTGGGGACAGGGTATAGCTCTCCTCCAGAAACCTTAATTTACAAGTTCCGTCTAATAAGTTGGCTCCCCTGTTCATTGATCTCTTCAGGGTGATCCATAAAATGAACCCTGTTTCGTATGCCTTGGAGCTCCCAGCATCTATGCGCATTTACAATGTGTTCCATGTATCCTTGCTGAAACCTCTGTTATGCAACTGCTACACTACCACTCCTGTGGTTCCCGGTCCTGTGGAGGTTCAGGGCCAGGAGGAGTACGAGGTCCAAAGCATAATTGAATAAAGAAACATATAAGAAAAACACTGAAGATGACAACAAGTCCCATTCAAGTGTTCATAATGCTGGCAATAGCTTAATAGAGGAAGGTGTAGCAGCTGAACTACCTGCTGCATCAGATAGTGAGACAAACAAGCACCAAAATACCCATAGTAGGGAACTTTGTTACAGTAAAAGTAAAAAGAAATTGTTTTAGAACCCTTTACCAGTGAGGGCTGTGGGATAAATCCTTATCATTCTCTGCTACGTGGGTGATGTACCTGGGGAATCTGGCTATTTATCTACTTATCTGACTGTTTGGTGCCTATGCTGTTACCTGTTACATATAATAAATACTGAGAGAGAGGCTGCGCTCGTCTCCCGGGGAGGGATAGAAGTTGGTAGGGATATGGTGGAGGTTGGAGATGGGGGAGTGCAGTTTTGGTTTAGTTTAGTTTTATAGTCATAAACATTTAAATGGGACAGCTGTATCTCTACATTATGATACTTATTTGAATTTCTGCATTGTATCTCTTATCTGAATACTGTGTGGATTATCTATGATTTTGTCCTCTTAATAAAAATGATTTAAAAAAAAAATAAAGAAATTGTTTGAGATCTATAAGGGTAGTAGTAGGCAAGAACTCTCAGGTGATGCTGATGCTGCTGAGGATGACCTAATGATGACTGATGATAATGCAGATCTAGAATATATCCCTCCAGCATCCTTCTCTTGTTCAGATACAGATAAAGTTGAGAGTGAGGCTGATGACATGGCTATAAGGTTAGCAGAAAGCCAAAGGCTGAATATTCCACCACTTTTAAGGAGCACTGTGTCTGTCTATAAATTATTTGAGAAAACCATTGGAAAGTCTGTCCCTGGACAGGCACACAGTCACCCTAACAGTCATCAAGCAGCAATGTTGGGAAACTAACATTATTAAAAATGAACCAACATCTCATATCATCTGAGTATCAGGTAGCAGAAACCACACATGACAGAGAAAGTCAGGACAAATATATTAAAAGCAACACAGATAAGGAGGTGAAGGAGGGATGTGAAGAAGGGTTCTCACCATCCACCCCACTTGGGACCACTGCTGTGTCCAATAAGTAATATGTGTCAATAATCTGAGAAAGAGGATAGCGTATGACAATGGTAAAAACAATATACATACACAAATCACCCCATGCCAGTCCCCTCCCACCACCACTACTGTATATACACCTGCCACATTGTAGGTTGTACTTTATTTTTTTTATTACTTGATATCATCAAGAATTTGTGCCAGTGTCACGTAAGCAGGAAGTTAGTGTTGTGGGCAAAGGACAAATGCATTCTGTATGCTAACATATTTTTCAAGCCATATGTTGCTATAGGACTCACAACTTTGACTTTCAGACACTTATTTCAAAACTTCAGCCCTCAGAAGTAATATTACAGTGTGAAACATAGTACTTATAGGAAATATAAGTGAAAATGTGTTAAAATAGGTGAAAATGTGTTAACATAGATGGAAATCACTTATTAAGAAGTGGAAAATTTGTGGATCTCTTGATACCAAGCCAAGGTCAGGTAGACCAAGAAAGATTTCAGCCACCACTGCCAGAGAGAAATACAGGCTGCTCTGGAAAAAAGATGGTGTGGTTGTTTCAAGGAGCACAATACGACGATACCTGAACATAAATGAGCTACATAGTCAAGTTGCCAGAAAGAAGCCTTTACTGCGTCAATGCTACAAAAAAGCCCAGTTACAATATGCCCAACAACACCTTGACATGCCTCACAGCTTCTGGCACACTGTAATTTGGAGTGACAAGACCAAAATAGAGCTTTATGGTCACAACCATAAGCGCTATATTTGGAGAGGGGTCAACAAGGCCTCTAGGGTCAACAAGGCCTCTAGAGAAAAGAATACCATCCGCACTGTGAAGCATGGTGGGGGTTCATTGATGTTTTTGGGGGGGTGTGAGCTCTAAAGGCAAGGAGAATCTTGGGAAAAGTGATGGCAAGATGAATGCAGCATGTTATCAGAAAATACTAGCAGACAATTTTCATTCTTCTGCACAAAATCTGCTCATGGGACGCTCTTGGACTTTCCAGCACGACAATGACCCTAAGCACGTGGCTATGTTGACTCTCCAGTGGTTACAGCAGAAAAAGGTGAAGGTTCTGGAGTGGCCATCACAGTCTCCTGACCTTAATATCACCGAGCCACTCTGGAGAGATCTGAAACGTGCGGTTCATGCAAGATGACCAAAGACTTCACCTGACATGGATACATTTTCAAAGACGAATGAGCAGCTATACCACCTGCAAGAATTTGGGGCCTCATAGACAACTATTACAAAAGACTGTACGCTGTACTTGATGCTAAAGGGGGCAATACACAGTATTTAGAACTAAGGGTATGAAGACTTTTGAACAGGGGTCATTTAATTTTTTTATTTATTGCCATGTTTTGTTTTATGATTGTGCCATTCTGTTATAACCTACAGTTAAATATGAATCCCATCCTATATAATAATTCGCTAAATTGTTTGTCAGAAGCTGTCATGTGCAGTAGAGCCAGCTGCGCACGCTGCAGTCATGCACACAACAGACTGCCCGCGCCGCGGCTGATAACGGAACAGGCCTCCTAATTCAGACAATAGTCCTTGACTACGGTCTGAATTCTTATCGCCCCACTACATATCAGCCATGGAGTGGGCAGTCTCTACTGTGCATGACTGCACCACGGCTGTTGCTGGGTGGCACTGTGGACCATGTACACGGGCTCTTCAACTAGTAAGAAATAAAATAAATGTGTTTTGCCCTCTCACTCATGTTTTCTTTAAAAGTGTTACATTTATTACCAATTCTCCAAAGGTATGCAAACTTTTGAGCACAACTATATATTCCCACTTTGAAGTCTGATGTAAGCTAAATAACTGGAGCAATTATGGGGCAAACTAACTGCATCATGAGGGAGAGTTACAAACCCTACTGATGCAAATAGATTTTTACAATGTGAGCACTAGAATGGTCATCAATGCATTTTGAGGCAATGCACTGGAGACCTCTCTCCAACATTCAAGGAGTTGAAGCCCAATTTAAAGAAGTGGAGAAGTTGGGAATTTTTATCTGTCCCCTATGGTGCAGAAGGTTTGGTCCAAAATTGTTCATCTTACAATATGAGCCTTATTGTTATTTGGATCAAAATTACTCAAAAATCATTGCAAAGTTTTGCAGTCATAATAATCCTCTGAGTGCCAGAGAGCTGTGCAGCGCACTGCAGAATAATGTGTTGCACATGCCTGCAGCAAAAAAAAAAAACGTTAATATTCATATTTACTTACGTCATGTTTTATAGTTGCGGGGTTCTTAAAATGGCTGCCATTGTTACTGTTCTAGTGTTTTTAAAAAAATGTATTTTTCTGTTGCTGTACTGTTTGATTATACAGTTGAAAAAAATGTAGACGAGATGACAACAGGAATTAAACTGGATTCTTGTTATTTGCTTACTGTTAACTGTCTATGGAATGCAGGGATGTATAATCAAAACTCATTCCTTTCTTCATTTCTACTGTCATTCTTGAGACACTTGCAATCTAAAAGCATAAGAGGACATCTGATATGTTGGGAGATTCTGCCCAGAGGTGTTTACTATCCTGTGGTATAATGGGAGATACTGCTCAAGGAATTACTCCACCTTGTCTTTATACTTAAGGCCTGTAGTGATGTAGAAATAACACATTCACCCACTAATAAGTAACAGACTGCTGAATGAATTTGTTGATCTACTTTATTTCAGCTTTGTCTTGGCATTATATATCTGTGTAACACAAAGACCCAAAGATGGATGTAACACAAAGACCCAAAGATGGTGGCTGAATGATGGCATCAGGTGGGGAAGTGCCAAGGTAACATTGCCATAGAAATGAGCAGCAGAGATTATTGGACATTTTTTCATGTGACTGGTCAACATGAGAATTCATCCTTTGCTATTCTGCAAGGCCACAGAGAGTGTTTTTTTTGGCAGCATATGATAAAAGTCATATATTTTGTGGCAAACCTGCACTTTGACTTAGGTCTGATGGGTTTATTTACAGCATAAATATTAGGTGGAAATAGCTTCTCATTTGGAAAAACATATCACATGAACTATAGCTGCTGACTTCCAAATTCACTCCAGAGAGATCCCTCCTGGGCATAAACTGATAGAGCATTAAAAGTGAAGGAAACATGTTTACAGAGGCAGAGAATAGTACACAAACAAGCCAGAAATAGCTGTGCAAACACAACTGTGCTGATGTACTAGGGAGAAATCGTGCAATTATGGAGTAAATCAAGTGCACCATAGGAGAGAAATAAAATTATCATTGCTTTAGAGGGGGCTTTTAACCCCTTGTATGCTAAAGAGATTTCCAACACATTGTAAAACAATGCATTTGAGACCTCTCTAGCATTAAAGTGGTAAAATCCCCATTTAAATGAATTAGAATTTGGGGATTTTTTATTTGTCAGTTCGTATTACATCAGCCCCGATATTTTTCATACAAATGGATGTTTTATTTTTCTTTGCTGCAGAGAACATCTTTAGCATTCCTTATCATTATAGTGACATCATTTTGTATTTATGAAGAACTTGCATATTCTGTATGTATTTGACAGGAATAGCATAATTACAATTATTACAGAGAGAGACGAACATCAGTGAGATTCCTGTGTAACCCCTTAATGACCAGTGGTCTGGGTAGTGGATTCTCCTTAAGGAACACTTCAATCTTATTTGGAGAGCTAGCACACATGACTGATCCCGTGTGCCAGCTTGCCAAACAGGGGTCTGATAGTGACCTCTCTGGTCTTGGAGCAGTCAATTTCAGACCCTGTTAGTGCTCACAGCACTCCCACAGGAGCACTGTCAGCAAAAAATACATGACACATACCAGGACTGTCATTGGTCCTTTAGGCAGAGGTCCTGGCACGTCACTGATCATTATGGGATTAAGATATTTAAAATTTAATTGTGATGAGATATAGTTTAGAAAAAGAGCTCTGACATGTCCTTACACACCCCAGAGGTGCAGATTTTAAGGATCTCCTCAAATAAGCACAGGTGAGTCAGTTAGTGGTTCAATCATTCTGAAGGATCTGCCTGAGTTAATGACACACATATATTTTTGCATATATGTTGCACAAGCCATTTATTTGTAATATAAATACTTTATATTTTGGTTTCAAAGTTTATATCCTGGGCTAAAATTAACAGACACTGTGTGTTGAATGAATCTAGACAGAGCCCACGCACTGGAGTATTTCTATTAGCACAATGAGTGATAAGTTAGGTCACAAGGAGAATTAAATAACATTCTGTGTTGGGAATTTGCATGAAGTGCCATACTGTGCCATTAAAACATACATTTTAATTTTTCAAAACTATTTTGTAGAAAAATGGTAAGGATAACATATAGGAAGAATTTAATTCTCTGTGAAAGAAAAACTTGCCTTAGGGTGACTTTAAGTCCTAGTCACTTAGTGGTCCCTTAGGATGGATTTTTTTTTATTTATAAACAAGTTTAATGACAGTGAACTGAGAAATAAAGTGGTACAATTAAAGGATGTCATCATAAAACACAAAACGAACTGCCGCTAACATATGAAACATACGAAATATCTGGGAGAAACAATTAACAAACAAAATTGGATGTACCTGACATAATTAACCCCCTAAAATTCACCAACTTAAGCCAATTGCAAACTAACTGTAGAGAAGGGGGGTAGTCCATGAAGCAGGAAGCAGACCAAAAGAGGGAGAAGAAGAAGAGAGAGAGGAGGACAGACCAAAACAAAGAGAGAGAGAAAAAAAATGGGAGGCGGGGTGGGAGATGGCAAAGGGAATATGTTAATCATGGTATGACAAAGAGGAAGGGATCTAACAGATAATTTGTTGCCAAGATGAGAAGTCATTGGTGAAGTGTGAGTGCTTAACCATAGAGAAATTGTGGAGTCTTCCATGTCGTAGATGTGCTGGAGACTGAGCTTCCAAACTAGTCTGAGGGGAATGCAAACCCTAGCAGAAGATACAGCCAAAACCCAATGCTTAAGATTGGAGGTGAGCAAGTCAAGGTCACTGGGGAAAAAGGCTGAGGACAGATCAGGCAGAGGAGGGTAAGATAGTCAGACCTGAGAGAGCAGAAAATCATGCATGAACCTCTTGCCAGAATGGAGTAATTAATGGTGAAGACCACCAGATGTGCAGATAAGTGCCTTCCAGGCCATCACACCTCTAGCAAGAGCTGGGGTGGAAGGAAAAATGTGTGAGAGAAGGGAGGTGGCCATACCATGTAGTGAGAAGCTTGAGCTTTTTTTCTCAGAAGGAAATACTTGTTAGATAGGTTTCATTGAGGCAGAACACTCTCTCCCATTGAGAGTCAGTAATGGTGGTGGTGATATCTAGTTTCCAGGCCGGTTTGTAAGGAATGGGAAGGGATGTGGAAACAGTAGTGATGAGGTTGACCATTTTTGAGATCCTTTTCATATACATGGGTTTTTGGAGGATCAGAGTTTCGAAAGGCAAGGTCAAGGAACAAATCCAGAGGAGGGAATGAACTGACAACGTCATGGACCTGTCTATAGTTCCAGGCCTCAAGATGGTGGAGAGCAAAGTGGGGGATCAAATCAACTAGAGGAGGTAGTTGAACATCCAGCAACAGGTGGCGCACGTCCTGAAGACCAGCTGCCGACCAAGTATCTAAACCAGGTGGTAAATCTGTATTGCTATGCAGGGAATACAGACGGGATGGAAAGGGGGTCAAAGCAAGAGCAGAGCTGCAATGTCAACAGGAGGACATAAGGTGACCCAGAATTATCTGTTGTCTCAAATGAGAAGTGATGTTGGAGAGTCTTGACCACAGGTGCTGAACAAAGTCTATGTTAAAGATCAAAGAGCAGAGGACAAGGAGCCAATCCTTAGTGAGCCAGTCCTTCATCGCATCAAGGGAGCTAAGTTCTAGCAAAATAACCAGTACCATAGCTCTGTGGTAAGACAAGAGGTCCAGGAGACCAAAGCCTCCTTTGGCTGTGGGGGATAAGAGAAGTTTCATATGATGTCGACTGATGGTCAATCCAATGGTTAGTCCAATGGGTAGTTCAACGGAAGTGTCCCTTGGTAGTCCACAATGGCAGGGGTCTGAGACCCTAGGTTATCTGTTAGTCCAGTAAAAAGTCCCAAGTGCAGACCAGCCGGGCCCAGGATACCCAGGAATGTAGAGTGACCAGTGGGGAGGCAGGATGCCATCAAAAGATCAGGTCTAACAGGATGCCGAGACTTGGATCAGGGATTATCCAGTTGAACTGGAACTGGCAGGAGAACCTTGGGCTGTTTCAACAGGGGATATTCCACCACAAGGTGACATTTTAGGCTGCATCCCGTGGTAACAGGAGATGGTGGGAAGTCCTGTTTAGGTAACAATTTATAGGTGGCTATCTTCTGCATACTCTCTAGCTGCTGGAGTTGTTGTGCTTCTTGGCAGGCATGAGGAAGGGGCAATTCAGGAAGGGTAATCTGGTCCTTTATCTGATGTATGCAATAGGAAATATGATGAAAAGAGAGCTGGCACCCCAAAGCTTCCCAGCTACATGTCCATCTTGATGCACAGGAAATTTTTTTAATAACATTGAAATAGAGGGATTGGAGCACATATATATATCCTTTATCCTTTATTGCAAACTGCTGATTCAGAAGCTAACAGGTATATCCTCGTCCTGATTTGCACTGTAAAAATTAACACCACAGTAAAGTTGTGAGAAAGAGAGCTGTTACTGAAATATTGACACTAGTTACATGTACAAGCAAGAGAGGAAGAAGAAGACTCTTGTGGTTACAAGGAGTGTGCTTGTAATTTCTTTGTTGACAACTACAGTGACAGATAGGGACAGCTTTTAAAAAAATAAATAAATAACTGATAGATGCCAGAGGCAGGCAAGGACCTGTGTACATTCTGTGAATAACAGTATTAGATACTAGGCAGACACACACATGATATTTTATTTTGAGAGAGTCAAGAAATCACTCTACACTGAAACCCATTATGTCCTTAAAACATGCTAAGGGTTATGGTTACTGTCTCACCTGTCTCACCCACATATAGTCCAGTTTGGAGACACCTTTCACAAATGATGAGGTAAACAACATTAGATGAGTCACATGAGACTTTGACCTAGATATTGTGGTTTCTGTGGGAATGTGGTATGTTCACTTTATTTGTGTTACATCTGTATTCACAGGTTCCACATGTCCTTTTCAGACAGGGGTAAATACCAGTACAAACAACCACAGGAAGATAACTGAGTTCTGTTAGTAGTTGCCTACAATCCACAGCTTGAAGTACCTTGTAAAATCTCAGAAGAGCTTCAGACAATACTACATACTGATGACAGATTAAAATGAATATTCCCTAGACCTCCACTCCTCTCATATAAACAGATCCCCCCAACCTGAAGCAATTGGTGATGAAAAACTAAAGAATACAAATGAAAATGGTGCTTCTCCTTATCCAAAAAGAACATGTGGGACCACTACTTTTCAGATGGGTGTTATAATCATTGTCAGATGAAGCAGTTGGTTTAATTTCTAAACTAATTAGTAGGGATGGGCGAAAGTTGTCGCCGTGTTCCCACACTGGCTGTTAAAATTTCCGCATCTTTTGCCCATTGACCAAAATCTGTTGCCATTTTTTCTATGGATATAAAGTTTTCGCCCATTGATTTACATTGTTTTCACACTTCCGCTGTAAAAACGTGACATTTTCGCTGAAGGCAGACACAATAGAAGCATACACACAGAGATAGACGTGCTGTGCTGTTCTCTTGTGATATTTTGCAAAAAGTGAGGCAGGAGAGGCTCCTAGTGACTCCTATCACTATGAGCAGCAAAAAGAGGAACTGGAAGGACCCTTATTATGTGTCCACTGAGTCTGAGGAGGAGGAGGAGGAGGAAGAGACTAGCCATATTGAACCAATGTTGTCCAGTCCCCCTAAATCACCCCAATGGATCTTGGGGAATTTAATGAGAAGGGTGGGAGAAAAGGGAGTGGGAAGGAAGAAAAGAGAAGGAAGGAAGAAAAGAGAAGGAAGGGAGAAAAGGGAATGGGAAGGGAGGGAGAAAGGGGTAGTGCTAGTGAGAACAGGACAGGTCAGTTGCCTGTGCCTGCTGCCAGTGCCACCATTGCTGTTCCTCCTGCAGCCACTAGTGTTTTACCTGCTGCCAGACGTGCTGCCCCTGATTCCAGTGCCACCATTGCTGTACCTGCAGCCACTAGTGTTGTACCTGCTGCCAGACGTGGTGTCCCTGCTGCCAGTGCCACCATTACTGTTCCTCCTGCAGCCACTAGTGTTGTACCTGCTGCCAGATGTGCTGCCCCTGCTGCCAGTGCCACCATTTCAGTACCTGAAGCCACTAGTGTTGTACCTGCTGCAAGTGCTGAACTTGCTGCTAGTGCTGAACTTGCTGCCACCAATACTTTGCCTGCTGCTACTGTTTCTTGTAGTACTCAGGGGGGAAGGAGAAAATGATGCCAAGCGTGACAGCAAGGGACCATAAATCACACTTGCCATTCCCAAGCAGTCCTGACAGTGCTAGTACTACTGCTACTTAGGTCCAGCAGCTTGTTAACGTTAGGAGTGAAGGAGGGGGTAATCAACAATACCCTCATATTACTAGTGACTGTGAGACTGAGGAGGAAGACTCTGTGGCTGAACTTGATGTGGTTGATGTTAGTAGCAGTAATGGTGAAGCAGCTGGAGTGGTAGGGGAAACATTTGACAGAATCCAGAATAGTGGTCAAGGGAGCTCACACCATTCCTCTGGCTCTGGGAGTCCCCTTCCCTTCACTACAGTGTCCAAGTTGAACATGATCCTTAAGAGGCCAGAATTGGTGTTGGGGGAGAGCAGGCTCAGAATTAATACCACCACCACCAGAAGGGGCACAGATTAAGCAACAGTGAGATGTCTGGAATAGAGCAGCAGCAACAACAGCATGTAGGGACTAGTGGTGGTGGTGATGATGATGCTGAAGAATCTGGGGATGAAGAGACATTGATGGCCTTTTTAGCAGAAACTGAGAAGGAATGGGAGACAGGGATGAGGATGGGCATCACCACCATAACTAGCAATGACATTTTGGAATTAGAGAAATTTGCAACTTCTCTAATTCCATCTGATGCTGAGTTGCAAGGGCAGCAGGATGCTGAGGAGCAGGCTAGTGTGCCACAGACCACCGTGGACACAGTGGGAATGGGGTCAACAAGTGATGCGAGACTAGGACAGGTTCCACTTACCGGCAGTAGCAGTACTCCTGATCCCAGTTGCAGTGCTGAATCTGAGGCAGTAACAGCACTACCAAAGACAATGAAAATGAATGTGGAGGACAAGAAGAAAAAGGTCATTCTTCTCCAGCTGTTCCCTTCCCCCTGAAGTCATCATGGGTGTGGGACTATTTTTCTGTTGGGGCAGTCACAGTGCAATCATCAGCAACGTCACTGTGCACAATTTGTGACAAGTCAGTGAGAAGAGAAAAGGAGGGGAAAAGCGCCCTGATATCACACATGAAACACAGACACCGTGACATTTACATCAAACACTTGAAATTATAACTGAGTTGTCAAGTCAATCCATTAACCTGTCTCAACTCCCACACCCGATTCCTACTTTCTTGCACTCGCTCTGCTGAAGGCCTTTGGAGGAAATAAGGCTCACATGCAGATTTCATCCACTTTAAATTTATGCTGTCCTGCCTGCATTCTGCTTTATCAAAAGATAAACAAGAATACTACACCATACTAATCCACAACAATAAGTCAAACCCGCGCCGTCTCTTTGCAGTCTTTGACTCCCTGCTCCATTCTTCCACTGCTTCCTCTCACCCCATACATTCACCTCAAGCTTTTGCAGATCACTTCAAGCACAAGGTGGAATCTATTCAAAAACAGATTCCTACTATTCCATCTGCCTCAAAACTCTCTCTCTCCAAACCCCCCTCATCATACTTCGATAGTTTTACCCCAATAACAGAGGAAGAAGTTTCTCAGATTCTCCCATCTACCCACCTCACTACCTGCTGCTTGGACCCTTTGCCCTACCACTTACTCAAACCACTTGCATCAGTCCTTACACCTATATTAACACACATCTTCAACACTTCTCTCTTCACAGGCACCTTCCCTTCTTCCTTCAAACAGGCACAAATTAAACCCCTGATCAAAAAGACTAACCTTGATCCCTCCTGTCTCTCTAACTATCGACCTGTCTCCCTTCTACCTCTCACCTCAAAACTCCTAGAATGCCTGGTCTTCTCCCAAATAACCAAATTCCTCAACTCTAACTGTCTTTTGGATCCGATGCAGTCTGGTTTCCGGTGCGGTCACTCAACTGAGACAGCTCTCTGCAGGGTGGCTAATGATCTCCAGACTGCAAAAGCCAAAGGACAGTTTTCTATACTTATACTACTCGATTTATCCTCTGCCTTCGACACAGTTAACCATTCTCTGCTTGCTCAAATTAGCCACAGTCTTGGTTTCCGAAATCAAGCAGCTTCATGGCTCTCCTCCTATCTCTCACAACGTTCCCTTTTTGTGTCCTCTAACAATAACACCTCCTCCACAGTCCCTCTGTCTGTGGGGGTGCCTCAAAGCTCCGTTCTGGGTCCTCTGCTTTTCTCACTGTACAATCTTTCATTGGGTGAACTTATTAGTTCATTTGGCTTCAAATACCATCTATATGCTGATGATACCCAAATTTACATCTCCACTCCTGATCTTTCACCTCAAATCTAGCTGCAAATTTCAGACTGCCTCTTGGCCATTTCCTCCTGGATGGCACAACGTCAACTGAAGATTAACATGGCCAAAACCGAACTGCTAATCTTCCCACCAAGACCTTGCCTAACACCTAGCTTCACCATTACAGTTGATAGAATTGATATTGATCTGGTCAGCTCAGCACGCTGCCTTGGGGCCATATTTGATTCCTCTCTTTCCTTCTCCCCTCACATTAACTCCATGGCTAGATAATCTCGCTTCTTTCTCCTCAACATTGCTAAAATCCGCCTGTTCCTCTCCCAACAAACTACTAAAACTCTTATACATGCCCTCATTCTGTCCCGCTTAGACTATTGCAATATCCTACTAACTGGCCTCCCTGCTACTCATCTTTCACCTATGCAATCTGTTTTAAACTCAGCTGCACGAATCACCACACTCTCCCCAAAAACTGAACCTGCCCACATAATTCTCAGACATCTGTCAGCAGCGCATCAATTACAAAGTCCTTCTTCTGACCTTTAACGCTCTCCACACTGCTACCCCTCCTTACATCTCTTCCCTCATCTCTTATTATGTTCCTGGCCGCTTCCTTCGCTCAGCACACAATGCACTTTTTGTTGCACCATCCACACCCTCTGCCCTCTCCTTTCTCAAATCTTTCTCGCTTTCTGCTCCATACCTATGGAACTCCATACCCTTTCCTTACATCTAGAACAATCCCCCTCTGTCTTTAAGTCTACCCTGATGTCTTATCTTCTGGAGCACTAGGACCATGCACTGCCTTTGGCCAAACTCAGCACTTGTAATCTCAGCACTTAACACCCTCTTACCCCATTGTATGTCTCCTTTTACCCATTTAGACTGTAAGCTCCTTGGGGCAGGGACCTCTCTCCCATTGTTTCTATGAATGTCGCACTTATTTCATCCCCTCTTATTTATTGTAGCATATGTCTATTGTAAGGCGCTGCGTACACTGTGTGGCGCCATATAAATAAAGATATACATACAAAGATATACATACTTCAGCCCTTAGGAAAAGTAATATCATGGTAGGAAATCTTGCAGTCATCAAAATCATGGCAAAGTTCTAAAGGGAAATATATTGGCAGTGGCAAAAAAGGAGCAAATTGTATGTATTTTCTATGGGTGGGAATGTTCACTAAAAAGCAGGCAATTGTTATTTTTGTTCATTAAATTTCCCACTAAAAATTTTTCTAATTTTTCTAATTTTTCTCCCATCCCTAACTTCTCTGACAGATCCTGAGAAAAAGGATGAATTCTCATAGGTCCAGTGTGAACAAAAAGGATATTCCGCTGTTTGTCAACATTTTAACAGAATGGATCACAGCAATTAAATATATCAAAGTAACTGCACTGACTACAAATTTTAAGATACAGAGAGACTGAGTATAAACTGATAACTAAGTAACACTCTGAACTGTGGCTTGAACCTTGACAAGGAATTTATATCACACTATTCCACAAAATAAAAATATTTTGGTCCCTTTGAATGCTGGGGGCTGCATATTTCATCGTAAGAGATGGGTTGTGCACCACTGTGGTTGTGCACCCCTCACATTCTGAGTTCACTGGAGCTGTTAAAAAGGTAATTAATCTTGAATGCATGTTCTACTCCACTTCATTAAACTGTTACAGAGGTTAGAGTTTAATTTATGGTCCACACTTAGTATACATATTCTGCTAATGGTATTTCCACCACTGAAAAGGAACACTATGCCTGTCTGTAAACTCTTTGAGTTTATTGAGTAGCCAGCAACACAGTTCATCATCAACATCTACAATCCTAGCTTTGACGATGAATGCCTCTGCTACTCTTGGAAGTACAGTTTAAATTACATCTACTGTTAGTAAAATTGCAAGTTCTAGCAAGGGGCACACAATTAGGGATCTATGAAATGTTCTGCTTCAAATGCGAAACAGTAGAATGGAGTCATATCTATTATATATGTGACTCTTTGTCAAGCTCAGTGTTCTTAAACATTTTTGTACTACTACTGCTGATGGTGGAACATTTGCAAACAGGAGGACATTATCATTTATTATGCAAGCTGCAGAAACAGTGGCAGCAGTACCACTTTACTACCATGCCCATGCACTCCTCCTAATCCTTTCCCCTTTCCCTGCCCTAGCACGTTTGATGTTCATAAGGAAGGTACTTTTGATTTTTACTCTAAAAATACAGAAAGGACTTGTTTGTATGTGGAGTTTTGTTTTGTCCATTTGAAAATAATACATGGCATAAGTCTCTGCATCTAGTATCTATCACTGTCAGCCTCAGCCACAGCTCAGGTCAAAGTCCCTGCCTTTCTCTGTCACCTATCAGTCAAAAGAGGGTTTTTTTAATTATTTTTATAACCTGTCTCTATCTTTCAATATCTACAAAGAAATCACTCCCTACAACTGCAAGTGAATCCTCTCCTTTTTTGTCAACATTTCAGCAGTAGATTTCTTTCACTCTTTACTTGACTGACTTTTTTATAGTACTGTTCAGAATGGGGCTAAGCAAAGTTGAATAGTACAAGGAAAACAAACTCTAGACTGCACCTGTATAAATGGCAGGTAAGCCACCACTAACCAAAAAAGTAGAATTAGACATGAAAAAATAACTATATGAGTTATGAGCCATACACTGGAATGTATCTCAGGTACGATAAAGAAAATGAACCAAATGTGAGAAGTTATGTGTGCAAATGATAAATAATGGGGATAAGTAAAATAATTTTAACTGCAAACTGGCCATGGATAGCATTAAGGGGATGGGGTAGGATGGATTATGAGTTGTACCCTATGACAAATCTTAGAATATCAGGAAGGTAGAATAAAGGAAACAGATCTAGCTGGCTGGTCAAGAAGAATCACAATAGAATCCAAGAAGAAGCAGTAGAAATGGGAGTGGACTCTGAGGACAAGTAATGTGCAAATAAGGGTAAGAGTAAAAACTAAAAAGCATAGTACACCAGATGTAGGATATGAAAAGGGCTATACAGGAAAGTAGAGGGAAAACAGGGATTAGAAATATAGCAAGAGAGGAAAGAGTAGAGAGGACAATCCATCCACAAAACATTCTGCAGTAAACATAGACAACTTAAAATCCCAATAGCAGAGAGGAGTTAAGCATGACAGGGTATCCCAGAAGACTAACACAAGTGCTCAGGGAGTCAGAGGCACATAACAAACATTAGTTCATAAATGTAAACTACAGCAGGTGATGCAAATAATGACATAATAGTAAATATCTTAAATTTGTCCTAGCAGGACCACTGGACATAAAGGCATCAAACTCCTAGTGTTACATTGACAAACTGCGTGATCTAGCTCTACAAGGGACATTCAGTCTGTCTAGTAAAAAGAAAGGCTGCTGTTACACATGAGCAATAAAATAAAAATATATAAGCTCTACCAGTGAACCACCAATATTGAAAACAGTATACTTATCTAAGCATATTTAATTACCTGAAAAATAGAGGAAAGCAAAATGGAATAATACAGTTTTATTATTAAGTAAAAAATATATTAAAAAAAAAAACACCGGAACGCTCACACATTGAATGCCAGGCAGATATGCATTTAGCTCTTTGCTAAATGTACTCAACAAAAGTTCTACCAAGGGGAGGACCATGTGCTGGAACAGAAGAGTTTCAACTTAATCCTGGACTACAACTCTTCATCCAGTTCTCTTGTGATCTTCAGGATCTTCTTCTCATCATTGGAAACAATGCTACTTGTGATATAATTTGGCCGGAACACAACAGGCAAGGAAAAAAGGTCTTTCTTATGCCCAAACTCTTGAATCATCCAGTTTTCCAGTGGTCTCTCAAACTGTTACTGAGTTCAGAGCATCTTAATTAAAATGTATATCGATGTGTTTCTAAAGTAACTTAATCATTGTATAGCTTAAGTAATTAAATGTAATCTATCACACTATATAGGTATACATCTCCTCTAATTGGTTAAACAGCCACCTTTTGAAACTTAAAACCACTGGATTATTCAAAATTGTATTTAAAGGAAGCAACATTAACAGGCAGCATTGTTTTACAGAGGACAAAATGTTATGTTGAATAAAGCACCTGGACCTGATGGCACATACATACGCGATTAGTTCAATTACAGCTGGGCCATTATGATTAAAATTAATTTAGTCGGTGTAATCAGGTATTGTGTGATTGTAGGAAAGCAGACTAGTGTCATTAGTCAAAAATGGGAAAGATGCAGACCTGGAGATTATAGATGTGTAATTTGACTTCTAGGTAAAATATTAGAAGGATTACTAAATGATATTATTCAGAGCTATGTGACAACCAACAAAATTATTAGTAATATCATGGTTTTATAAAGACTAAGTCATGTCAAACTAAATTACTTGCATTTCATGAAGGAGTAAGTAGTAACATTGATAATGGTATTACTTTTAATGTAACATACTTGGTTTTATGCTATAGAGTAAATGTACTAAAATCTCCAGTTAGAGACATCTTAGTGCATTAAATCCAGATAATAACATATAAATTGAAGTGATATCATTAGAGAAGTCATCCTCACTGTATCACCTCTTCATCATGCCTTAGTGCATAAACCCCCTGTTCATTTTAGTACAGTTAGCATCATTCTGATTAACTCAGTCTTACATACTTCTCAGAATAGACTTAGCGCTATCCCAGGATTTTTTTTAATTCTCTAACAGTATTTGTCCCTACAGCATCTCCTGCCTGTTGTAATTCTGGAGTAAACCAAGTGCACCATAGGCATACCTGGGAACTTTCAGTTGAGGGCTACCCGGAGAGTAGTCCTCTGTTCAGCAGGGGGTAACAAAAATGACGCTAATCGCGTCAAAAAGGGGCGGGGCTTAACTTGAGTGTTGGGGGGGTTAACCCTTTGAGTGCCAGAGTGGTACGTAATGCATTGCAAAGCAATGCATTCCGTACCACTCTGGTACTCAGAGGGTTAAATGTGTCACACAGAAGGCTGGGGACGGAGGCACAACGGGAGAAGAAGCAGATGTGGCAGAGTTTCAATAGAAACTCTCCACATCCGGAGGAATCTGCCACTGCCCCGGAGACCCGGTAAAGCTCTGTCAGAACCGGAGTCTCCGGGGCAAATCCGGAGAGTTCCCAGGTATGACCATAGGGGACAAATAAAAATGGAATGTCTGAAAAATCTCCAATGTAATGCTTCACCTCTCTAGCATTCCAGGGTTTAAAAGATTAATTTAAATCAATAGGAACCTTTATCTGACTCCTATTATGCAGTTGGATTACTCCTGAATTGCTCCAGTTCTCTTTAGTACATCAAACTCTCTTAAAGATCCAATAATTACAACTCAGCAGGAACATCCTTAAAATGTGTACTATTAGGGATACTTTAAAACTGTGGTTGGGAAACTCTGACCTACATAATCTTCAAGGACCATGAACAGAGATGGGTGAAAAGTGAGAAAAATTTCCTGCATGACTTTTTGTGAAAAACTGATGATTTTTTTCTGTTTTGTGAAAGTTTTCTCCTTTTCTCCAATGCACAATTTTCCTGCCTCTCTATATTTGTAGACGGGAGAGGTAATGGAGGACTTTTCTCTATACTTTCACTTACACAGCCTCGGACAAACACTCTATTTTACAGATTCATCCTAGTGGTACCACTAGTTATTTTATTCATATATGGACAATATTATGGGATTATATGTGGGATAGCATACATTGTTATCTTTTGTTCTTTATTAAACATATTTTATGCTACTCTGTTATGAATGTTCACTTTACTAGATAGGGCATATATAGGGTTTAGGTTCTTATTATTTATATATACTCTCCAATATTCATTTGTTTATTTGTATCAGATAGTTAGCCCTCTCCCTATTTTGTTATTTTTTCTTGAACATATGTGTATAGACTTACACACCAGTCTTGGGATGGTAGAAGCTTGATTAGAGTTTATATCTTCAGGTTTGGCTTTTGCATTTATATCTGAACCAGTAGAGCGCCTTTTCTTTCTCCACTTTTTTTTGGGTTAGTTTTTTTAATTGTCCATATTCATGAAATGTTGAAATTCATTTACCCCCTTGCCTCTGCCGGTAGCATCTTTGGGGAGTTATTTTTTTAAAAAGTAAACAGCACTAATGGATTTTCTTTTTATTTTAAAGTAAGAAAGAAGATCAGAAGAAAGAAAAGACTGAAGAAAAGAAGAAGCCAGCTGTGACCTCTCTGAACATCAGGATTACAGGTAAGTTTTTTTTTTTCAAGTATATTTTATTGAGTTTCAAAGTTTTCATATACAACAGACCAATCAAACATACATAAAATAACAGTATAGGATTTCAAACTCTAGTCAAAGCCCGGCTATGACAACGTATAACATAAAAAGTACAGGATAAAGATGGTAGCCAGCATAGTCATACAAACCACACATACATACATACGTACATACAAACATACAAACAAACGAACAAACAAACAAACAAACAAAAAAGGGGTGAATTAATTGTGAACAGCATGGATTAATTCTGCAATATAAAGCTATGACATAATCAAAGGCTCTAAATGTCATGCTGTTCTGGAGTGCTGACAGTTAAAAATCAGATAACACAGATGATTCCAATCTTAGATGACAAATGCTCCACATTGTCAGGTGCTTATCTAGGGAGACTGAGTTTAGTATTCAGATGCTCCATTGATTTAATGTGAAATACAGGGGTCAGAAGTTGTGATAAGGATGGAAGGGCTGCAGACTTCCAGGTCTGTGCAATCAGACATCTGGTGGCAGTGAGGATATGAGATACTAACACTGAAGTATGTTGTGAAAGGCCAGTGGGAGTGGCTCCCAATATTAATATCAGATCTAGGGGTATCATAACTGAGAATAGTTGGTGGAGAAGCTGTACAATCTTGTCCCAAAAGGTCCGAATTAGTGGGCAGGACCACCAAATATGGTGAATATCCCCCCCTGTTACCACACCCTCTCCAACAAAGTTCAGAGCAAGTAGGATTAATGAAATGTAGCCGAGCAGGAGTGTAATACCAACGAGGAAAGATTTTGTAACCATTTTTCTTAGGTATTGTACAAATGGAAAATTTGGAAGCATTTACCAAATTTGAGTCCATGTGGCCTTGGAAATCTCCAGACCCAGGTCCCAATCCCAATCCAACATATATTTGTGTTTGGAGGACGAAGTAGAAGAGTCTCGCAATTTATATATAAAGTCCAGATTTGTGTTCTGTAGGTGGCTTGGCCGATGAGACACTTCTTGAAGGGGTCAGAGGTGGAACAGTATGAGCTGAGGATAGAGCAGTGAAATAATGCCATATTTGTAGGTACTGATAAAATGCTGACTATGAGATAGTGTGTCTTGGTAATGCGAGCAAAGATGCTAAGGTGTGTACCATCCCAGAAATAGCTGAGTAAGTGGAGGCCTGCAGTCCTCCAAACATTAAAAGATCCATGGTGCATTCCCTGGGTGATGGCTGAGTTACCAATAACAAGCATAATTCTCAATCGGGAAGCGAGAAGACAGGGATTAAGCACCCTTGCCCCTCGCAGGATCCCTAATTGGAAGGAAATCACCAGAAGCAACGGAGAAGGCAGTAAAGTGGGACCTCTGGAAAACCAGAGCAAACCGGGGAGCGCTGTTGGAGCCACCAATTCACTTTCAATAGTAGTCCACTGAGGGACATCTGTGTCCCAGAACCATGATGGTAGCTGTTTAAAGGGATAGTAATGTTTCATAATAAAAGCAGCTCTAATTAATCATCATAGTATTTGGACTTTGGAGAGTGTTATTTCAATTCTGTCCGAGTTGTAGTTCCAGAGTAATTCAATGACAAAGTGTCTCCCTCCCGCCCCTTTTACTGATGTCACACTGTTCAGCCAGAGCAGAAGGGAGGTGCCCAGGTAGACTGCAGAGAGGGACAATCTTCAATTAAGATAAGGGAAAAACCTGAAAAGCTTGTCAAGGGGGGCAGGGATTTCATTGTTTTCATAGGAATAAGAGTGTCCCCTTCTGTTATCTGTCTGGTCTATGGACTGCATTCCACACCTGAGAAGAGATGGCTTACACTAGGTAAAAGGGGCAGGAAACTTTGCTTGTGAATATCTCATAAACCATAAAGGTTTGAGAGATAAGACTTATATCCTTCTTCATGTTTTTTTAATGCCTACAAAATAAAATAAAGTTAAAATGAAGTATTACTATCCCTTTAAGGTTTGTGGCAATATAGTATCAATAGAGATCCAGGATTGCCATTGCACCTGCAAGCGGAGGTCTCATCAGTACAGAATGGGACATGCAAAGTTTTTTATCACGCCAAATGAAATTAATGATTGCTGATTGGAAGGATCGTAGCGCTGAAAGCAGGATTTTCACAGGAAGGGTTTGGAAGTAATACAGCAATTTAGGGAAAACATTAATCTTCACTGAGTGGGTACGACCCACCCAGAAAATGTTAAACTCCTGCCACTGGTTCAGCTCACTGCGCAGTTGACTGAATAAGGCCGGGTAATTTGCATCAAAGGGAAAGCATAGTTAGCGGTCAAGTTAATACCTAGGTAACGTAATGAGGAGGGTTGCCAAGTGAATGGGAAATGGTCCTGTATCCTCTCTAGGTCCTGTGTAGATAACCCAAGGTATAAGGCATCTGATTTTCTGGTATTGATCTTATAGCCTGAGAGTTGTTGAATCCGTTAAAGCAAGGAGAAGAGGTGAGGAAAAGAGGTATGGGGTCTAGAGAGTCAGGATGATATAGTGAGAGCTTAAAATGGCCATTGGGAAGTTCTATACCCACTATGTCATGGGATGATTTAATAATTTGGGAAGTGGTTTTACAGCCAAATGCCTTCTAAACATGCTAACATTGCAAGGAAACTGCGTCTTTTTCATTCCCCCTGCAAAACGGAGTCACAAAGGCCACACACAATGCAGGCCTGTTACGGTTCAGTACACTCAGAAACAGAAGGTCTTGGTAAAACACAATTTTATTTGCACACAAAGAATAACAGTAACCCTCACGGGTCCAGTATACAGGAAAACGGTAAACTGACACAGGACAGGTTACAATGGTATGATTAACCCACATGGGTCCAGTATGTAGAACAAATATACAGTACTGACACAGGTCAGGTAAATCATAATTGATACAGTGTAAATATGACCAAGAGAAATTAACAGGACAATGACTGAGTTGGCCCTGATGTTGGGAGGCCCAATGTAGCTCTCTATGCAGAGAGCCACAACAGCAACTGACAAGTATGCAACAGGTTAAGCCAGCGTAGATCTGGCTAAGGCAACAAAGGAGGAAGGATGCCAGAGGGAACGCCCAACGGAGACTACAAACAGCATGAGTCAGTGTTTAGTGCAGTAGGATAACATGCGCCCAACTGAGACTTCACACTCATATACGAATGCCCAGCACCGCCGCTGAAGGGGTTAACAATCGCTCCGGTCTGCAGAAGGGAAGTAACCTGAGGCACCCAACTGAACCCAACCTCAGGAATGGCAGAAACAGACCAAGCGAACGAGGTGTGAATCGGAATATACAGGAGGGTAACACAGAGCACAATGTGTAAGCGGATCAAGGACTGGACTACAATGCGGAACCAGACCACCGGAGCTCTGGCAAAACCACTGAGCATGAGCAACAACAAGAGTGGAGTGGCTAGCGAGCAGGAACAGTACAGGAGCAGGAACTTCAACCCAGTCGGGTCTGTACACGGAGCAGGAACGTCAGCCAAGCCGATTCGGTACACGGAACAGGATCGCCAATCACGTCGGGTCGGTACACGGAGCAGGATCACCAGACAAGCTGAGTCGGTACACGGAGCAGGAATGTCAGCCAGGCCAGGTCAATTACAGGAAGCAGGAACGTTAGCCAATCTGGGTCGGTACACAGAGCAGGAACGGTAAACGGGTCATACACTAGTATCAATGAGAGTAATCGAAACTAGCGCTAGGCAGCAGATACACCACGAAAGGGCAACCCATAAGTGACAGCCCAAGGTATTTAAAGGCTGTCACTTGGAGGAGCTAGACAGCGCAGCCAATAACAAGGCATCAGGAAGTAAACATGTCAAAAATGTCTCTGAATCACGGGCACCGTGATAAGGCCTCACAGTCGCCCCATCCCAGACAGCTGTAACAGACCACGTGAACAGCTTCAAGGGCTAAGTCTGTCAAGCCAGCTTCTGTATGACTTACAGAATCCTGGTCTGTTGGTTCCTGTAGGGGGCATCCTCGCCTTTTCGAGACGCCTGGGAATCATTAGTCACGGACCAGCGAGTTTTACGGATAATCCCAGAAGGGTACCGAATCCTTCCTTCCTTTTGCATCTTCTTTTCCAGGGTGCCATGGAGCCAAACAAAGCGATGCTGTTTCTGGATTCAATGAATTCCCTGCTGGAAAAGAAAGATCTGATTCCAGGTCCTCTCCAGGAGCAAGCTTTAGGTTTTTATTCCAACCTATTTGTGGTCCCAAAAAGGATGATGGCTGTATTGCCATTTTGGACCTCAATTGTCTTAACAAGCATGTGGAAAATGCACTCTTCAAGTTGGAATCCTTGAATTCTATCATTGCCCAGAGTAGTATCTGGCATCTCTGGCCTTCAGGATGCGTCCCTGTACAGCTCTGTCCACCCCAACAGACAACGTTATCTCATTTTTCTCTTTGGCTCAAAGCACTACCAGTCATTTGGACTGGCTTCTGCTCCTCAGGTATTTACCAGAATTATGGAGAGCTTAGCGACCTTCATTCACACCTGAGGCATTTCTATGACACCCTATCTGTATGATCTTTTGATTAAGGTTCCTTCCAAGGAGCTTTTTGGCCCACCACACCCAAGATTGTATCAACTCCTGGTCCACCATGAGTGGATCTTGAACATGTAGAAGTCATCTACATTGCTGTCCCAGGTAGGGATGAGTGAGAATTTCCGCCTCAAACTGAAATTGACAAAGAATTTCCCTTGAAAAGTGCTGATTTTCCACTTTTTGCCTGCTTTTTTCTCCTAGCTCATTCCATTGAAATCAATGGGAACATTAAAGTTACACACAACACATAGCAAATATTATTTTATTTCCCAAAGGCATAGTATAAAAGGGCATGAGGATACCTGTTTTGGTGGGGTGTGGGGAAACAATAAGTTGAATAGGGGATGATTTTTGAGGGAGTTGTTTACTGGGATTTGGGTGAGGTAATACAAAATAAATCCTAAATAAAAAAAAAAATGGAAAAAAAACATAAGACATGGTATATCCAAATAAAATAAGAAATTTGTATTTAAAGTGATAGAGACAGGAACCCCCTGACATGAGCTGCCACTGGGATGGACTGATACTTGACTTGATAGAGTATTTTGTAGAGGATGATTTGTTAAATTTGTTGTTAGAGGCCTTTTTAGGACTTACACTTCTTAGAGGCACAAGCCCTAAAGAAACATTGATTTGTAGGACTTAAGCTTGTTTGGCACAAACCTTAAGGAAACATTGATTTGTAGGATTTAGGCTTGTTAGAAACAAACCCCCCAAAAATTGTTTATTTTTTTGTAGGACTATGTTTTTTTTTGTCTTTTGCTTTTTTTATTTATTTTTTTTTTTCAAAGCACAAGCCCTGAGAAAAAAATAAAAATGCCCTACTGGCCTAGTGCCAGCAGGTCATGTTGGCCAGTGGCTACTGGTCATTGTCAAATGTCCTCCTGAGTCCATAATTGTGGAATTTGCAACTGCTGTTGTTCCTGCTGCTGCTGAATTGTTTAAGCATGGGAATGGGATCAATAATAGTAGTAACATGGAAGATGGATGATTAAGGTTCCACTTGCCACGAATGGCCCCAGTGATGCGCCTGAGGCCCCAGTCTATGTGGAGAAAAGAAGAAGTTGACCACTAAATCATCTCCACTTGCCCCTCCTTCAGGTGTGTTATTAGAATATATTTTTTCCCTTAAGAGCAGAAACTGTGGCTCTCATCAGCAACTGCAATGTGCACAGCGTGTGTGTGTGTGTGTGTGGTAAATAACATCTGGGGGCACAACTGTATCCAAACACCATGACATCCGAAACCAAGTACTGCTACTGTTACTATACCCCTTGTCCAGAACCTGCTAAGGACACAACTTGCTGACAGTTTAATAGTAATGATCAACCCTCCGTGCCAGCATCTTAGCATATTTTGCAGAATGGAATCTCCCCAGATGCCGCTTGATGCACAGCTTGCAATTCTCCTCCACCACACTGGCATTTGTGGTCGGTGCACCACCCAGTGTGCAATGGGTAGAGACAAACTGCCACATTCTAACATCAACAAAGTGGCTATCATTTGACGGGGGAGGTAACGATGAATGAGGTGGATTGGCAGAAGATGTAGCTACCCTAAAAAAGTGATGGAGAGCTAGTTGTTTCACTCGTCATGGAACTTCCAGTCTCTGCCTGGGTTTCTCTGTTCTTCCTCCTCTTTGATCTCTGCCTTGCCTCTTGTTGCCTTTCTGAAGAGTCATGGAATACAGTAACAGCGGTGCATGATTTCTGTGGTGGGTGTTTGTCTTTAACATGTTTGACGTAAATGTCATGGTGTTTGTGTTTTATGTGTGATATCAGGGCGCTTGTGCCAAGATATGTTCCCTCCTATCCTCTTCTCACTGACTTGTCACAAATTGTCCACAGTTCCGTTGCTGATGATTGCACTGTTCCCACCCCAACAGAAAAATAATCCCACATCCATGACTTCAGGGGTGGGGGTGCAGAAGAATGGTCTCTTTCTTCTTGTTCTACACATTCCCCTTCACTTTCTGTGGCAGCAGATAATGTTGCTGCTACCTCCTCAGATTCAGCACTGCAGCTAGGAGCAGGAGTATTTATGGCCTTGACAAGTGGAACCTGTCCTAGTCCCACATCACTTGTTGACCCCATTACCACTGTTTCCCCGGTGGTCTGTGGCACACTAGCCTGTTCCTCATCATCCTGCTGCATCAGAAGGAATTAGAGCAATTGCAAATTCTTCTAATTTCAAAATGTAATTAGTAGTGGTGATGGCGATGCCCATCCTCATCCCTGTCTCCCATTCCTTCTCAATTTCATCTAAAAAGGCCATCAATGTCTCTTCCACCCCAGCTTCTCCAGCATCATCATCACCACCACTACTAGTCCCTACTTACTGCTACTCTATTCCAGACATCTCAATGCTGCTTGGAGGAGGTGACTAGCAATGTGACAGAGGGTCCTCTAATGTCACACTTGCCATTTCTTGGTGACGTGAAGAAAGCAGACTGGCAGCACTAGCATCAGCAGCTGATCTGTGCTCCTGCTGGTGCTAGTATTAATTTTGTGCCTGCTGTCCCCCAACAACATTTCTTGCCTCATAGTCTTCAGGATTCTGTTCCATTTGGACACTTTAGTGAAGGGAAGGGGACGACTCCTAGGGTCAGAGGAATGGTGTGGGCTAGTCTGGATGCTCTGCAATGTTTCCCCTACCACTATTACTGCTTCACCATTACTACTACCACTATGAACACCAACCACATCAAGTTCAGCTGCAGAGTCTTCCTCCTCAGTCTCAGTCATTAGTAATATGAGTATAATTTTGTTGATTACCCCTCCTACATTCCTAACGCTTACAAGCTGCTGGACCATAGTAGTAGTAGTAGTAGTAGTAGTAGTAGTAGTAGTACTAGCACTGTCGGGACTGCTTGGGGATGGCAAGTGTGACTTAGGGTCCCTTGCTGTCACACTTGGTATCATTTTCTCCTTCCCCCTTCTTAGTACTATAAGACACACTAGCAGCAGTTTCAGCACTGGTGACAGCAAGCACAGTACTGGTGGCAGCAGGGGCAGCATGTCTGGCAGCAGTTACAGCAATGGTGGTTGCAGGTACAGCACTGGCGGCAGCAGGGGCAGCACTGGTGGCAGCAGGGGCAGCACATCTTGCAGCAGGCACAGGCAGCTGATCTGTCCTGCTCTTACTAGTACTACCCTTTTCTCCCTCCATTTTCTCCCTCCCTTCCCATTAAATTCCCCAAGACCCCAAAAAAGTGGACAATAATGTAGTTTTCAAGGAAATTCTCATGGGAACACGGCAACAGCTTTCACCAATCCCTAGTCCCAGGAGCTGGTGTTCCTCAGCATGAGGTTCAATATTGCCTAAGTAAAGTCTTCCTCCCAGAGTACAAGATCTTGCATGTTATACAGGATGTGTCTCAGACCCTGATGTGGCCCTCTGCTACAGTCAGGGAGTACATAACAGTTCTACGCAGACTAGAGTCAAAACTATAGGTGGTGCCTTACTCTCAAGTGCACACCAGGGAACTTCAGAGACTTCTCATCCAGTGTCAGCACGGGAATCTGGCACTTCTGGATTGACAGGTCTCCCTCTAGGTTCTGGCCATTTCTACCATTCACATTCCAGGGTAGAAAACATGCTGGTGGAGTTTCTAAGTTGCAAAGAAGTGGATCCAGAAGAGTGGGAATTCAATTCGGAAGTGTTCTACCTGATTGTGCAATAGTAGGGTTTGCTAACGATAGACCTAATGGCCACAAAGGAAAACAAGTAGGTTCCAGTCTTCTGCTTCCGCAAGGAGGACCCTCTGGCCTCTCCTATTGACAGAATGTGAGTGCCATGGAACCACCTCACTTATGTTTCCTCTAATTCCTCACATTTCCAGGTTCCTCAGGAAGATCAGGATGTGATTCTAGTCACTCCTTATTGGACCAGGCAGGCATGGTTTGTGGACCTGGTGAGTTTTTCCATTCAGGATCTGCTCCCACTTCCTCTCAGGTCCATTCTCCTTCTCCAGGGTTACCTTTGGACAAAGGATGTGAAAATGCTGACTTTGATGGCATGACTGTTGAAGCCCACACAGTGAAGATAAAGGACTTCTCTTCTCCGGTCATTACCACTATGATTCAGACTTGGAAGCTTGTCTCCTATAAAGTCTACAGGAGTGTATGGTCTATTCATTCTTGGTGTGTGAACAGGACTCTGTCCTCACAGGATTTTGACCTTCCGGTGCTCTCCTTTCTCCAGGATGGTGTGACCAAAGGACTCATTTTGAGTTTCTTGAAGGTTCAGATTTCAGCTGTTCCTTTATTTTTCCAGAGACATATTACCACTATTCCAGATGCGTCAAGGTGTCCCTCCAGTGATGTCACCCATGCTTTCCCTGTCTTAAAGGCTCCCACTCCTCCGTGGGATCTCAATTTAGTTTGGGGTATTCTGCAGAGGCCTCCAGTTAATACCCTTGCTACCATCCCTATGCATCAGTAGATGCATAAGTTGGCTTTTCTTTTTGCATTAATCTCAGTCTGCAGAGTTGCTGAGTTGCAGCTGTGTCTTGCCAGCTGCCTTTCCTGTTTTTTCACAAGAATAAGGCTGTGCTTTGAACATCTCAGGAATGTCTTCCTTATGTGGTCTCTAAGTTCCACATCAATCATATGATTGTTATGCATACATTTTGTCCTGGCCGATAGTCTGACAAGGACAGAGATCTCCACTTGTTTGATGTGGTGAGGTACCTTAAATTTTATGTACATTGCACTGAGTCTTTTTGTAAGACAGGTTGCCTGTTTGTCAGTCCCAGGGCAGGCCAAGCTGCTTCCAATGTCATTGGATTAAGGCTACCATATGTCATGGTTTATGAGCTCAGAAAGAAACCAGTTCCCTTCAAAGTCACAATGCTTTATACTATGTCTGCGGGTCCTCTTGGGCCTACAAGAATCAGGCCTTGGCTGAGCAGTTGTGCAAGTTGTCCTGGCTTCTGACAAAGCTCGCTTTGAGTGGAAGGTCCTGTGGTGATCTGTATTATAATTATTCTTCCCTTTCAACCTCTATTTTTGTATATTCCCATAATGTTATAGTGAGGGGAGGGTGCAGTAATATTGCAGTTTGTTGTTTTGTCTGTATCATAAATTGTGTTGTTTTTAGGAATTGGGGGGGCACATAAAAGTTGTGTAGGTGTGTACAGGGATGGATGGTGGACACTGTTGTAGGTATAAACTTTGCGGTTTAATTCACAATAAGGCCACATATCCCAGGGAGTTAATGTGTGGGTTCTCGGGGGGGGGGATACTAACTCTATATTGTTTCTCATTTCTCCATGAGACAAGCAGGATTGAAAATAGTTGAAAAGCAGAGACAGGACGTCCATTCAGGATTTCATTTTCTTTTATTTGTTTCTCTCTCTCTCTCTGCTTTTGTTTCTCTCTTTTGCTATAAATTGCTTTTCTCTCTCTATCATCGATTTCTTTGCTCTCTTATTTCACTATCTCACTCTCCCTCTATCTCACCCTCCCTCTCTCTAACAGCATTAATTATATATTATAGATATGGAACTCATTGATGGACAATGGTGGAACTTCCTCACTGGACTAAGTATACATTGTATCACAATGGGAAAGGAGGGAATTTTGTTACATACAATGCATGTTCATAGAGAGCAAGAATTATGTGTATGTATGTGTACACAGGGTATAAGAGAGATAGAGGGGGAGGGACTATGTTCAGATTACCATCAGAATCAGGACAGACCTGGGAATGAGTGATCTTGTATGTAGCAGTTAAAACAAATAGTAAGTGGGCAACATCAATTTAAATTAAGAGGGCGAATGGCATGCTCTGGCATAAGTGTATTCAGAGTTTGTGGGAGGAAGGCATTTTAACATATAACATGGGAATGATCTGATGAGAGATCCATAAAGTATAGTTGAATCACATTCCAGTATGGTGGGATTTTAATTTTTGTTCACTTTCTTTAAGATGTCTGGAACATCAATAGCGGTACAGAACCTAGGGAACTGGGAATACAAGGAACCATTTCTGGAGTAGTTGCAACATGACTCGGATGTGGATTTCAATGAATATCCTGGGCCTCAACTGCAGGGAATCTACCGATGCCAGAGAGTGATGGGAGACAGATGACTCGCATACAATCGTCCATACGAACATGAACTGACCATGGTCACAGTCCTGTAGAGACCTTTTAGCAAAGAACTGAACATAGAATCTTGTAAATATGTGTATATTTTGTACAGAAGTGTGCAATTATAGACGGATGTTAGAATAAGTATCCAACCTAGGAAGTTTGAAGGGAAGCTCATGTCGCTGAGGGAATTGCTCCGGAGGGACGGTGGGTGAATTTTCACCTAAAAAAAAAAAAGGTTTTTCGCACCTGCTGGGTTTCCCTGCCCTGGGGGAAGATACTTTGGAACTGGGCAACATAGGACGAGAAAAAGTGGGGGAATGTGGTGATCTGTCCACATGGTGAAAATGGATGGGGGTGTGTTTTGTGACATCATATCATTTAGCCAATAGGAAATAAGGGGCAGGGCTAGGAAGTTGTTAAATGATAGAGCACACAGCTGCTCAAGGGGGAGTTCTCTTCTGATCCTGTGAATTCCAGGCTGTGTATTTCCTCTTGTGTCTTCTCCCCTCCCCCATTTCCTGCCTTCCCATCCCCTCTGTTTGGTGGACAGTTTGGAATATCAGGTAACATTGGGTTTGATTGTGGGTACTGGATGAAAGAAGGGGTTTGCCTAGTATAGTTTGAAGGAATTGCACTCTGGATGTAAATCTCTGTGTTTTTACTTCTATATAAATACCGCTCATCAGAAAAGAACCGTGTATGTGTATTTATTATATATAGGTACATTTACATTAATTATTTACCACAGGTCCTTCAGGCAGTTCTGCCTCTCTAGGGACCTAATTTTTTCTACATTACTGTTGTTCAGCTGTTTGAGCACCTTTGGCTCTTGTTTCTGTGTGCTGTGCAAGTTTAGTGTCCTTTGATGCTTGGTTCTGTTTGGGCTGTTCTGGTTCTGAATAGTCCTAGGGAATCCTGGTATCATGGGGACTGGTATGTGGTCCTTTCTCCTTCTTCCTACTTCTGAGAGCTTGGTGTTGGTATATCCCCTTGGTACTTTTGTTTCATATTGGACAATAGAGAAAACTGGATTTTAGTGTTCTTATCTGTTAAATCCTTTTCTCTTAGTCCTTATAAAACACACGTCTCCCATCCAGCGAAAGGGACCTCTGTTGGTCTTGCCTGTCTGGAATGGGAGTCCTTGTTTTGAGTCTTTATTATTACAGGAACTTCCTTCTTCTTCTCTTGCTTGCATTGTTAGTGTGGTTTTGGTCACATCATAATTGGAGTATGCAGGAGGGGAGGTTGAACTGGATGAGGGGCTGGGAGTCTCCACCTACAAGACTGTCTTTTTGAGATGTGCCCTGCTCTCCAAAGAGGTTCTCAACCCCATGGTACCTGTGTTCCATATGGACTAAGAGAAAAGGATTTAACTGGTAAGAACACTAAAATCCTATTTTACTTGGTAAGAAGTCCCTTTCAGTGCCAGAGGAGTATGCAACGCATTGCAGAGCAATGCATTGGTCTAACACTGAAAGGGTTTATGAGAATAATGTAGAAATATGTGGCATACATTCTGTTTGGCAAGAAACATAAACAGTAGAATAAAGTTTATAGTCATATAACAAACGTATTATGCACAAACTGTTATGCTTATTATCTTTCTGCTATAGGCCTAATGTATAATCGAAAACAATAATAATAAATAGATATAAGGAATACAACAGATTAATAGAAAAAAAAGAATGGCAAAAAAAAGAGATGAATACAAATGGATGGGGATATGAGGTTGTGGGGCACAATGACAGAACCTGTGAATAGGAAAGTTTTTTTTGAAGGAATACAGAGATATTCAAAGTAATATGAACTGAAATGTGACCGTGAATACCTCTCTGGTACTCAAACGGTTAAATCTCAGTAAACTTGCATCCATATGAGCTAGCTGACTATGCATCACTGTAAGAACAGTGATGAAGACATGGGGACTAGTTTTTTTTAACCCCTTGGATGCTACATATATCTCATGCTCATTGAGAATCAAGGCTTTCCAATTATTTCATGGCTGAGTTTGTCAACATATTGAGAGTCAGACTCATAATCTTGGAAATTTTTATTATCTAATTAACACCTTTTGAGAATTTCTAGTGTGTTCATTTGTTAGAATGCGAAGCAAATTAATGAAAATGTATCTAATATCCAATGTGTTCATTAGAAGGTTTTTTAATAATTTGGGATGTTGATAAATTCTTTACAGTGTTAACCCAGAGCTTAAACTGAGACTCAGATGGATTGCTGGGCTGAATTTACATTTATAATTCTTGGGGCTAGATTTAAAGGTTCAAGTTAACCCAGCCGCTAAGTAAGTGTACGAGAATAGCTAACAAGGGTAGGCACAACAAAAACACTAACACAGAAATCTGTGTTGCACCTGTTTTCGCATCACCGTGTGTCCCAAACACCCATTAAAACACAACTTAAGTCAAAATGTAAAATTACGACTGGCGTTGTCTAGCAACCCTGATAGATACACAAAAATTCAAACCTACAGCAAATCCCAAGGCCCCACAGTAAAAAAAATGTTCAAATACACCTATATATACCCAAAAATAACGGTCACACCCTGTCTGTGTTTTGAATTTTGGTGGGCTAGATTACAGGACCTAAGAGTGGAGGATAGCAATTAGAGCGAGGGAGAGAGGTGCTGACATTGGAGGTAGAAGGAGTTTTTTGGAGTTCGGAGTTTAGAGAGAGGTGCACTAATTCGACAGATATCACATTTTGCACATATTACATGCATCCATACAAACACCATACACATAATTACACATAGTGTTTTTTTAACACTTTACACATTTTGTAAACTTTATTTTTACAGTGTGAATCTGTGAGTGAAAGAGTGTGACAGAGAGTGAGTGGGATCAAGTGTGTCTGTGAGGGCCTGTGGGAGTCCCTGGGTGTGAGTGGGTGAGTAATCACTAGGAAAGGAGGATGGGAGAAAGGGATGGGGAGAGTAGTGGAGGAGGAGGAAGGTCAGGAGGGCAGCCCTGAGCAGAGTAGGGGTGGGAGAGGGAGATCCGCAGGGCGGAGGGGGACCAGGCCCCGAAGAGCAGACACATGGAGGCCAGGGACAGAAGCTGTAGAGGGATGAGGTGTAGCTGCTGGGGACCACCACCCACAAGCAGGGGCAGCGAAGGCAGGACACTCTGGTTCTGACTCTTTGCAGAACACAGCTGAGGAGGAGAGAATCAGGGATCCTCATTATACAGAGGAAGAGAATAGGGCCCTCGTGGAGGCTGTTTTGGAGAGGGAGAGTGTCATTTACCCGAGGGAAAGGGTCCCTGGCCTGGCTCCAAGGAGGAAGACCGCCTGGAACCAGATCTGCAACCGGGTCAATGCAGTGGCCAGCCGCAGATGGGACATTGACTCAGTCAAAAAGAGCTGGGATGACTGCAAGAGGCAGGTGAAAAAGAAGATGGGGGATGCAGCCCTGTACACCCGAGGCACCGGAGGTGATCCCTGGTAGACATCACCTACAATCGCTGGGAAGAGATGCTGCTGCAGACCATGTCCTCCACACTCTTTGAAGGGGTCCCTGAAGGATCAGACACTGGGGAAGAGAGGAGCCTCCACACTACTGCTAAGTGCATCATCAAATAGCCACACACCACATCTATCCACACAACCATTACACACAAACACAGTCACATCCCAAAATATGCCTATCATTCATCCACACAACTGCACCAACACAGCACCCTCAGAGTTAAAACAGGACGCAAGACAAGGACTAATGTCCAGGTTCAAACAGGCCCAGACCTGTCCAAGTCCCTGATTAACCTTCATGTTGCTGTGTACCAATTCACAGGACTGATGGAGGACTTGCATGGATTGTTTGAATGCCTGTGTTATACTCACAGCTAAAGTGGTCCATGATGAGCCGGTCTCTGATCTGGGCCCCTCTCAGGGTCTTCTCAACATGGCCGATGTCCATGGGCACTTCAGGTGGGGTGGGGGGGCCTGGATATGATCCACCTGTCTGGTATCCACTGTGATGTTGTGCAGTATTGCACATGCCATTATGATGTCACACACTTTTCCTGTGGCATACTGCAGTGCTCCCCCGAGTGGTCTAGACATCAGAATCAAGATTTAAGGAGGCCGAAGGTACGCTCAATGGCATTCCTCATTCTGCCATGAGTCTGGTTGCATCTTTCCTGGGCATCTGTTTGCAGATTAGCAACCTGGGTCAGTAGCCAGGATTTGCAGCCATAGCCAGCATCACCTGTGGAATGTGAGTGACATGGTGAGACAGGGAGCACATGTTGTGTGAATGATGTTTTGTGTGGTGGATGTACTAGCTGTGTGTACACCTGTGAATGTGGTGTGATTTAGTATTGTGAACTCACCCAGAAGCCATCCCCCTGTATAAGTTCCATTCTCAAAGTATCTGTGGATTGAGGAGTTTAGTAGAATCTATGACTCAGGAGAGCTGCCAGGATATTTTGCACAGACATTCATAATCCTCATGTTGCTGTCACATACCATCTGCACGTTCATGGAGTGGAAGTTCTTTCTGTCGATGAATAGATGTGTGTCACGTGATGGGGCTTTGATACGGACATGGGTTCAATCTATGGCACCCATGACCCTGGGCATGACTCCCCTTGCGTAAAAGCCCTGCTTGAGATGTATCCACTTCATGTCGGTTGTGGGGAAATTTATGTAGGTACTGGCCTTGCTTTTGAGGGCTGGCAAGACCTGGGCCAGCACTCTGGAGAATGTGGCCTGTGACATGCCAGATGCGTAACCCTCATTGGACTGGAATGCGCCACTTGCCATGAAGTATATGGCATAGAGGAGTTTTTGCAGGCCAGATAGGGCATGGTTGTGGATGTAGATGGGATCCACCTGATCCTTGATGACCTCATACAAGGCAATGATGCTGTGTGGCCTCATCCTGTAGCGATCAATCACCTCCTCATCGGTCATTCCAAAGATAGTGACCCTTGGGCGGTATACCCTGGGCCTTAATGGTTGTCCATCCTCCACTGCTGCAGGGGTCCCTGTGGCAGCTGGAGAGCATCCTGTTGCTGCAGCTGTGCATCTGCAGGCAGGTGCTGTCCTCCAGGTGGGGATGGGCTCCTGTGTGGCTGTTGAGCCAGAGCCTCCTCATTCGGAACAGGTGAAGGCTGTTGACCAGGTGTGCTTGGGGCTTGCTGGTGTTCCCTAGATCTCGCCCTTGCATGCCTTCTCTACAGTCTTCTCATCAATCAGTATACCAACATACTTATTGTTCTCTCTCTATCTCTATTGCTCTCTTTATCTCTCTCTACCGCTCTCTCTCCCTGAGTGGAAAACAAGCCACAAGTGAATGTATCTGGTAGGGTGTTGTGTAGGTGTGGTGATGAGGTGAATGATGACCAATGGGAAGGTGTTTGTTATCCAGATAAGTGTTTGCAGTTGTGTCTGTGTTTTAAAATGTGGTGTGTTGTGATTGCTGTGTCTCTGTCAGTTGCAGGTGGGACGTTATGGAGTAAAGGTTATGTCTGGATCGTGTGGTAATGTTGCACAGGTGAGCTTGTTTTGTATTGGCAGGTGTCCGTGTTGTGTGATAACCCGCATTGTTCCGTGCCCTGTTGTGTTGGTGTTTTTTGGAGGTCCTTGTCCCTGTGGTGTTGTTTGTTGTCGTGTGTGACAGTGATTTGTGGTGTCTGTTTTATTTTGGCACTGCACGGGTTCGTTTTTCCATTTATATGCTTGTGCGGTAAGCATTTTGTCTGTTTTCCGATGTAACAGGTGGGTTTTTTTGACCGTTAAATGTCTAACGGCTAAGAAAAGTGGATCTTAACTTTTGTCCGTTAAGTTTATCTTTTTTTCAGCAGTTAACAGTACCACAAGCCTTTAAATGGCTCTGGGGAATCTTGTTCCATGCGTCTCAATGCACGTAAGTGTATCAGCCATAAGGATTATCACACTGCCTTTAGCTGTTCTTTAGATGGCTCTTTAAATTGCTAAATACATCTTAATGCACCTGGTAGTGCTTTTTTGCTAACGGTTGCCTTTAAATCTACCCCTTGGTCTCTTGTTCTCACTAATGAAAGAGAAATTTCTTCCTTTGCATGCCTTCATTACTGCTTGAACTTTAGCATCATACTATCTACTGTCATTCATCAACTTCCCTGATCACAATGGAAACTTTATGGGCACCTTATTATATGTGAATCTTGTGTCCAATGAGGGAGAACTGGTTTGTCCCTCACATCTGATTCCTTCTTATAGCTGTGGACCTAGTGAATCAGTTCCCAGCAGTAAACATTGTTAAACCCATTAGATGCTAGAAGTGTCTCCAGTGCAATGTAAAACAATACACTGGAGATATCCAAGATGTTAATATGCAGAAATGTGATCAATGAGACCTGGAGTCACTGGTCAAATATAAAAGAGCTGTTGTGTGCCCCAGATTGAGAGCAGAAAATGAGCTTCACAGGCAGATGTGTACATTCTCCCTTGTGTTTACTCACAATCATTATATTTTCTATGTTCATTTTTTATAATTTCAGCTGGTTCAACAGCGGAATTGGTTAATACCCCAGTGGTAGCACTTATTTAAACCTTAGGGTTACAGGTTACAGTTATGGTAGGACTCAGCCTTTCATACTGTCATGGTAGATTAAATTAGTACAATCAAGTTGGTTAATAGTACAAGTAAGTTAATGCCATGCACTAAATACTTTGAGTTCCCATGAAGAAAAAAGTGCTGTAAAAATAGGTTATTATCTTATATCAGCCACATGAATTGCTTTCAGACATTGAGGGACAGAATCATGATAATTATCCAGATAGATAGATAGATATGCACTCATATGGATCAATACCATATTATAGTAGGTATTTATGCATGCCAAAGAGTATATAATCCTGGAAGGATCACACATGGTGGACAAATGAAATCTAAGACACCAGATTAAATTAAACCAGAATCTGCCAACAAGCACTGGACAAACATGGCAGATAGTGGTTCATTCCCTCAACATGGCTTCACAACAAAATAAATGACCTTTCTTCCCCAGAGGCTGATGTGCTACTACGTACGGGATAAGGGACAGCAGCTCAATGGCAGAGGTTGCTAAGAATCACTGGGTTCTATCAGGATGCATTTGGACTTTAAACATTGGAAAGTTTAACCTTTGGTTGATGAGGAAGAACTAAATAACATCAAATGTGACAGTATAAGCTTATGTGAGACTCATTTAAAAAGATTTACAAAAGACTGACACATTCAGTAATAAAAGTAAAAAGTTTTTTGAAAGAATTGATTCATGTGCTATCAAAATAAACAGTTGCTAATTTTTTCAGATCACTCAAGTTTATGCTCCTACATGTAGCTACTAGTAATGATGATGTTGAAAAACGTTATTATAATTTAGTATGCCTCTACACAGCATAATTACCTCTACAAATTTATAATGGCAGATTTCAATGAAAAAACTGGTAAGGTCCAAAATGATGAAAAATCAATCAGCTGAAATGGAACTAGAAAAAGAAACCAATTGATCAAATTTGCAGAAGAACAAAATGCATACCGTAAAACCTCAGGTATAATACTCACCTGTGTATAATACGCAGGTGTATATTGTACCCAAGATTTAGGGGAAAATAAGAGTCCCTATGTATAATACGCACCCGTGTTTTCCCCCTTACGAAAAAAAAAAATGTATGGCTATCAGTATTGTCCCTCCCTCCCCCGGCGCTATCCGCTTTCCAAATAAAGCTCACTATGCTCCACTGAGCTCCCCATTGCAGCCAAAAGAAGAGAAGGCAATCTTTATCTGTGTTAATCTTCCAATCAGGCAGAATGCTTGCATTTGCCACCCGCTTCCTTGAATGGGCTTGCAGGACCTTCTGCCTCCAGCCAATGGTAATGCCCTGTGTATCAGAGATTGCCGTCTCTTCTTTTGGCTGCAATGGGGAGCTCAGTGGAGCATAGTAAGCTTTATTTGGAAAGCGGATATCGCCGGGGGAGGGAAGGACGATACTGACAGCCATAAAAAAATGTTAGTAAAAAAAAAAACTCTTGTGTATAATACACCCCCCCCCCACTTCACATAAGGTGAAGTGGGGTAAAATTGTGCGTATTATACCCAAGATTTTACGGGATATCATGATTTCATTCTACAGAAAAAAGGCCCAGTGAAAATGGTTATGGAAAAAAACCTTATGACAATACAAGTTAAATAGACTTCATACTTGAAAATAATAAAACAATATTCACTCTCTGCTCAGTCTGCTCAGTGACCATCAGCTAGTGAGCACAAAAATCTAAATTAACCGCAAGAAAGGATAGCGTTCAGATCAACATAGAAAAATAGGTGTCTGACAAGGATACACAATTTCCCCAAAACTATTTTCTGTTTGTTTAGAAGACGTACTGCAAACTAAATTGGGACACTAAAGAACTCATGATAAATGGAGATTACTTACATCATTTACATTTTGGAGTCAATATCTTACTCTACCTGAAGTCATGAAGAACTTCAAGAAAACATTGAAAAACTACAACAGGAAAGCAAAAATTTGGCTTTGAAGATGACTATCTGCAAAATGCAAGTAATGTTTAACAAATTTACTATACCATGAAAAGTTACAGTAGATGGACAAGAACTAGGAGAAGTGGGCAAGTTTGTTTACCTTGGACAGGAAATGTTACAGGATGGAAACACAATGACTGAAACTGAGCAGCAATTATGAGTTCCTTTCCTTTACTCCTTGTTTAACGTTATGTATTAAAGAAGGTGTAGATGAAATGTTGTGATTTTGTACCATTTCTCTGTGCATAATATGGGGCAGGCATAAGGGGCTTGTTAGCATTAAAGTCCTAACACTGGAAGAGGTTGTCTTCCAGTATGTATTACACTCTTGTACAGACACTGGCGTTAGAGATTAATGCTAGTGGAGCTGCTCTTGCAAATTCAAACATTCCCCCCAAATCCTATATAATAATTCACTAAAACGTGTGTAATGACGCAGTCATGCGCAGTAGAGACTGCTGCACGTGCTGCAGTCATTCGCAGTAGAGAGTCCTCGCTCCACTGCTGATACGCTGACACAGAGCTGGACTCTCTGAAGGAGCATCCAGCTCTGCATCAGCCGCGGCGCGGGCAGTCTGTACTGCTCATGACTGCCCCGTGACCGGCTGGCAGAGGCACTGTGACCCATGTAATGGACTCTTCAACTACTATCACAGAATGCTTTCCATTTAACACCTTCTATACTAAGGACATTTCTAACACACTGTTAATGATGCTGATGTAGTAAGGAAAATCATAACAATTCTGGCACAAACAAAATGCACCATGATAAATAAACACACCCTTGATTTGAAGGGATTCTATCACCTAAATACAACCCTGGAGATTTTGAAAGAGCTTTGAAAATCACCTATATGTTGCATTACCTATTTTTTATACTTTTTAAGTTATTAAGATGTATAGTTGATGCTAATTAAGACATGCCATGCAATGCTTTCTTAATCCTACATTACCTGGCTCAATCTCTGACACTGCTTGCCAATGCATTTCTCCCCTCCGCTAGTACTGAAAGGGTTAAGTGTCAACGAGAGGGTGTGCCAGCTCTCCATGCCTCAGTTAACATAATCTATAAATCTAAATTGCTCAAAAAATCATTTTCTAAATAAAATGTCTAATAAAACATATGAGTAATTTTGAATAGTCTTTTAACCCTTTGAGTGCCAGAGGGGTACACAGTGTATTGCAAAGTAATGTATTGCGTACCCCTCTGGCACTCAAAGGGTTAAATCACCCTAGTTGTTTTAGGTTATTGTGGCTCTTTAAATAGGACTTTTAACTTGAATGGTATAGAGTTCTTTAACACATCAGGAAGCAATGTGTTTCACATCTCTCTACCATTCACAAAGTTAAATTCCCCACTTAACTCTTTGAGTGCCAAAGAGTGTTGATACCTGTCTGGCACTCAAAGGGATAAATCAATGTGTATTTTGGGACTTTTTACTTGCCCCCTTTGGTACAGCTGGTTTGCTCCAGAATTGGTCCACTTTTACTTAGTACATGTCAATGTATTGGAGATGTCTCAAGAGTCCAAAGGTAGCTTTGTAGATAATGCTGGGAAAAAAGAGGTTAAGGCTAAATTAAATCTCTGGAATTGGATTGATGGCAAAATAAATAAAGATTTTTCTATAACTTTGCGGCTCTTTTGGGATAAGATTTCCATGTCTAGTGGGATATCTATCATCATATACTGCATATAACTGGTAGGCATGCTTATTACAATTTAGTGTTACTTAGGGAGGTTTATGTCACCTCTGGCAGAGATTTTTTAAGATAAAATAATGGGGTAAAACAAAGAGAGAAGAAGAATTTGATACACAAGTTTATAATGTGTAGCTTGAGGGAATTCTTTCCAGAGAAAAAATAATCCTGCCTTATCTGAAACTAGACATCCCATTATACCGTGTGATGATCTTCCAAAAAAAGTACCAAGTAGCTCTGATGGATTTTGTTTTATTTAGCACCCTTGAATGCTACAGATTAGTACTAAAAACAAATGCCAATTTTATTTACCATTTTATATGCCCTTGTACTGGTTATTTTATTTGAGATTCTTTTTGTGTTTCTTTCTTATAGCCTATTTATATAGGCAGCTGTGGATGGAGCTTGGTGTGGGGTCATGGGATTATAAAGGACAGTGATTGAATCTGGCATACCATGCACCTGAAATATAGAACATTTCCTGCCTTTCATGTTTATCTGATAATAACATGTTTTTTTCTTTTACCTTTACTTGCACCATGGCATCACTCTCCTATTGCTTCCAGCTATATTTTGTTAGACCTGCATGCATTCCTTCCATATATAAATAACTAGCAATATTGGCACTGCGTTGGCCATGTGGTTAATAAAACAAAGACTGGCTCATTAAATTTTAAGAGCTTAGCCCTTTCAGTTTCAAAAAAGGTGTGCAGCACATTGCAAAGTACTGCACTACACATTTCTCCATCAGTGAACGTGTGTACATGTAAGTGTATGTGAGTGCATGCATATGCATATGAGTGTGTGTTTGAGCGAGAGTATGAGTGAGAGTAAGTGCATGTATGAGCTTGTATGTTTGTGTGTATTGCGTATAGCATATTTCCTATAGCAATGTGCATTTTGTGTATATTGCTTTGCCTGTTGCATATAGCATTTTGCCCATTGCATTTCCTGTATAGCAAACTGTGTTTTTTGCCTACTGCATATAGCATTTTTCCTATTGCATATAGTTTTTCCTTTTTGCATATAGAAAATTTCCTATGTCATATAGTGCTTGGCTATAGCTATTGGTCATTGGCATTTGGCATTTTTATTAAAAGCATATTGCCTATAGCATTTAGCATATAGAATATGGAGTTTGGTGTTTTGCATGTTGCATATAGCTTTTGGCATTTTGCATGTAGCATATTGTGTATAGTCTTTGTCATATGGAGTATAGCATTTGACATATTGCATATAGTGATTTTGCTTTTGGAATATTGCATTTAGCATATAGTGTTTGTGGTATAGCATATTGCATTTAGCATATAGTGTTTGTGGTACAGAGTATAGCATTTAGTGTATAGCATATGGCGTTAAGTGTATAGCATTTTCTGTATTGCGTATAGTGTTTGCCATATTGTGTATAGTGTTTGGTGTATTGTGTATAGAGTATTACTTATAGCATTTGGAACATTGTGTTTGTATAGTGTTTGTCATATTGTGGATAGCATTTTGCATTTAGTGTACGGTGTTTTGTGAAAAGCATTTTGCGTATAACATAGTAACATAGTAGATAAGGCTGAAAAAAGACATGCTTTCATCAAGTCCAGCCCATGCCAATAACACCCCTGTTGATCCAGAGGAAGGCAACAAAAAAGCCCTCTGGAGCAATTTCCAGTGTAGGTGTGTGTGTGTGTGTGTGTGTGTGTGTCAAATAGTTCCCCGGCTCAATATCCTATTTGCTTTGAAGCCATCTGTCATAACTGTCAATATTGTTCTGTGCTAGGTAGGCATCCATTGCTTTTTTGAATGCAGTTACATTATCTGCAAGCACAACATCCTGAGGCAAAGAATTCCATAGCCTTACCGACCTTACTGTAAAGAATCCCTGCCTGTGTTTTAGTCGAAAGCGCCTTTCCTCAAGTCTTAATGGATGACCTCTTGTTCTTAGCTCAGCTCTTTGCATAAATAATTCATTGGATAGTTCTTTGTATTGACCTTGAATGTATTTGTAAATGGTAATCATATCACCCCTTAGACGTCTCTTTTCTAATGTAAACAAACCCAGTTTGGCTAGTCTCTCTTTGTAACTCAGATCCTCCAATCCCTTTATCAGTTTTGTTGCACGTCTCTGCACCTTTTCCAGTTCAGTAATGTCTTTTTTTAGAAAAGGCGCCCAAAATTGTACTCCATATTCTAGATGAGGCCTAACCAAGGATTTATACAGAGGTAGGATATTATTAGCATCCCTTGCTTCTACACCTCTTTTTATGCAGGCTAGTACTCTATTTGCTCTTGCAGCAGCTGAGTGACTCTGCACACTGCTGTGAAGTCTATTGTCTATCAGTACGCCTAAATATTTCTCTAATGAGGATTTACCAAGTTGTTTCCCATTTAGAGTATATGTAGCAAGTTTGTTTCTACAACCCAAATGCATAACCTTACATTTATCTACATTAAATGACATCTGCCACTTTTCTGCCCATTCACTTAGTTTATCTAAATCCTTCTGTAGGGAAAAAACATCCAGCTCTGTATGTATTTCCTTACATAGCTTAGTGTCATCAGCAAAGATTGAGATGCTACTTTCAATTCCCACTTCTAGATCATTAATAAACAAATTAAAAAGCATTGGGCCCAGGACTGAACCTGCCATTTGCCATTTCTTGTATAGTGTTTTGTATATATCCTTTGGCATTTTGAGAATAGCATTTAGCAGATTGTAAATAGGGTTGTGTGTATAGCATTTGGCTTTTCGAGTATAGTGTTTGGTATATTGCGTATAGAGTTTGGCTATAGTGTATGGCATATAGCTTTTGGAGTATTGCGTTTAGCATATAGGATTTGATTAAAGATGAGCGAGCACCCCGATGCTCGGGTGCTCGGGTGCTCTGACCGAGCACCCCCTGATGCTCGAGTGCTCGGCCGAGCACCCGAGCCCCATTCAAATGAATGGGAGCACTCGAGCATTAAACCAGGCACCCCCTGCTCTGATGAGCGGAGGGTGCCTGGTCAATGTCCCCCTTCATCTCCGCTATGCCCCTCTTCCACAATGTCCCCCTTCATCTCCTATGCCATAGCGGAGATGAAGGGGGACATTGTGGAAGAGGGGCATAGCGGAGATGAAGGGGGACATTGTGGAAGAGGGGCATAGACTCTATGCCCCTCTTCCACAATGTCCCCCTTCATCTCCGCTATGTCCCTCTTCCACAATGTCCCCCTTCATCTCCTCTATGGCATAGGAGATGAAGGGGGACATTGTGGAAGAGGGGCATAGCGGAGATGAAGGGGCACATTGTGGAAGACGGGCATAGCGGAGATGAAGGGGGACATTGTGGAAGAGGGGCATAGAGTCTATGCCCCTCTTCCATAATGTCCCCCTTCATCTCCGCAATGCCCCCTTCATCTCCGCAATGCCCCCGTACCTCCATTCCCTGGTGGTCCAGCGGAGCGTCTTCGGATCTGTGCCTCTTCCGGCACAGATCCTCTTCACCCGAGCATGTCGGGCGAGCACATGGCGGTACTCGTACTTTACCGCCATGTGCAGAGCAGAGCGATGCTCGAGCCGATCCGAGCATCGGCCGAGCACGCTCGCTCAACACTAGATTTGATGTTTTTCTTGTATGGCATTTCATGTATAGCATTTGGCCTATTGTTTGTAGCATTTGGCATATTGCTTATAGCATTTGGCGTGTAGCATTTGGTGTATTGCGTATAGCGTTTGCTGTAAAGAGTTTTGATTTTTGCGTTTGGCATTTCTTGTATAGCGTTTTGTGTACAGAGCATGGCATATAGCATTCATCATTTTGTGTATAGCGTTTTGCGTAGAGACGTATGTGTATAGAATTTTACATATAGTGTTTGGCTATATCGTATGGCATATAATGTTTGGCCTATTGGATTTGGCATACTGAGTATGGTTTATAGCATTTGGCATATTGGGTTTGGTGTACTGCATATAGTGTATAGCTTTTTGGCATTTAGTGTATAGCGTTTTGCGTATAGCGTTGTGTATATTGTATGTGTGTGTGTAGTTTGTGTGTATATAATGTGTGTATTGTGTTTATAGTGTGCATATAGAGTTTGTGTGCATTGTGTGTGCATATCGTGTGTAGTTTGTGCATATTGTGCGTATAGTTTGTGTATAGTATGTGTATGTGTATTGTGTGTGCATAGTGCATTTTGTGATCGTTATGTGTGTATTTTGTGTGTGTGATGTGTATGGTGTTTGTGTGTGTATTGTATTTGTGTGTGTGTATAGTGTGTATGTGTTCTTTGTAGCCCATGCATTGTGTGTGCATATTGTGTGGGGTTTGTGCGTATTGTGTGTATAGTTTGTGTATAGTGTATGTATAGTGTGAATGTGTATTGTGTGTGTGTAGTGTGTATTTTGTGATCATTGTGTGTGTATTTTGTGTATGTGATGTGGGTGGTGTATGTGTGTTTATTGTATTTGTATGTATAGACACTGGAATAACTCCTCCCTACTGCTGCCTCTGTGTGTGTGCGTGCCAGGCACACAGAAGTCTTCTTTTATATATATAAATATGGGTAAGCAGGGAAGAAGCTATCTGAAGAGTTTTAAAGTTTAGGTTTCATGATTAAAACCCTAAATCTGTTTTTGCAGGCCTGTAACTTATAATGGATTAATGCCTTTGTGATTTCCCTAACGGTAATGTGTACTTGATTTGTTAAGACTACTACTGCATTGGAATAATAAAGCCACTGAGGAAGTAGGTTTATGTCCCATCAGGGTTGATAACCAATTTACTGACAGTTTGTAAAACTTTCCTAAAGCTGGGAGATGTCTTCACAAAACTGAACCAGTAAAATATGGAAGTTCACAGAAATATTTCAATAAAAATTAGATTTTCTCTAATTTTTGACAGGAGCAAAAATTATCAGAGGTGTTGTAACATAGTAACATAATATAGTTAAATGTCTACTTCTAGATTACAAATAAAGAAATTAAAAAGCATTGGGCCCAGGACTGAACCCTGTGGCACCCCACTTATAACTTTAGACCAACTTAAAAAGGTTCCATTTACAACAACTCTCTGCCATCTATCATTTAACCGGTTCTCAATCCATGAACAGATATCCCCTCCAAAACCGAAGCCTTTTAATGTTTGCTGTAACCTATTGTGAGGCACTGTATCAAAGTATACGACATAGTATGTTCTGTTACATACTTAGAAGAATGTACAAATCCACTAACGCAGTCTTACTGGCGCTAGCCTCCATCTATGCACCAGAGCAGATGTGGGTAAATAAATGGTCCCTGATCTCAGGTCTGTCTGGCAGTACAAACTAACCAGTGCTGTTAGACAGAAGAACTTCTTGCTTTCTCTTCAAAGCAATAGTGATACATTTTATCATTTATACAGTATTTTACTCTTCCAGATCAAATAAATATGAAAGTATCAATTCTGACAGCTCTGTCATTTTCACTCATAACTCACATCTCTTCCTTTCTTTCTATGATATACAATCTGTACTACTTGTGAAGAAGGGTATTAGTGGAACAAGGGTATTAGGCAGAGATTGTACATATGTATATTCATTTTAGTTTTATGAAATAATATATATTTTTAAGACATACAACCGACTTTGTTCTCACTGGTAGTTCAATACCAATATGGTCCTTCAAAACAATTTTATACAAAGACTAGTGTAAAAGCTCGTGTACACAGGCTGCTTGTTGCCCGATCTGGGGCTTCAGTTAGAGAATGCCCGAGGCAGTTTGTGGCTCTCCTGGTGTGACAGGCCCAGCAGGAGCATCAGGGGACTTCTCCCAGCTGCCCAAAAACCACCAGAGGAAGCGGGGCAGTGACTCCTAGTGCAGGGAGGGCTCCTTTTTTTCCTCAATAACATGTCTCTGGATGGTCAGCCGCTATGTCCACGCCCTTCACCTGTGTGGGAGGCCACATAGCCAGGGTATGTGTCGGAAGTACACCTCCCAGAGTTCTGTGTATTCGGGTCAGTGCGCATGACTGTCTGTGTTTGGCAGAGTCTACTACGCATGACCGCATCGGACAAACATACATCTGGACTTTTATATTATAGAATGTGGGGCAACATAATTGCAAAACCCTGATTTAGAGAACGTGGGCTAGATTTAAAGGTTCGCGTTAAACCAGCCGCTAACTAAAAAAGGCACATCGGCCACAAATAACACATGATTTACAGAGGATTTAAAAGTAAGTGTACGAGAATATCTAAGGAGTGCAGGCACAACAAAAACACGTAACACCTGTTTTCGCATCACCGTGCATCCCAAACACCCATTAAAACACAACTTAAGTTAAAATGTAACATTATGGCTGGCGTTGGCTAGCAACCCTGATAGATGCACAAACAAAATTCAAACCTACAGCCAATCCCAAGGCCCCAAAGTAGCAAAAATGTTCAAATACACCTATATATACCCAAAAATGATGGTCACAACTTGTCCGTGTTTCAAGTTTTGGTGACCTAGATCACAGGACCCAGGAGTGGAGGATAGTGTTTAGAGAGAGGGAGAGAGCGAGAAGCATACAGAGGATTAAGGTAGAAGGATTTTGGAGAGGAAAGATTTACATTTAAATAAACACAAATTACACTTTTGCACATATTACATACACCCATACAAACAAAAACACTTACATACACATAGTCTTTTTTTTTTTATAACACCTTACATATTTTTTAAACTTTATTTTCTTAGTGTGAATCTGTGAGTGAAAGAGTGTGACAGAGAGTGAGTGGGATCGAGTTTGTCTGTGAGGGCCTGTGGGAGTGCCTGGGTGTGAGTGGGTGAATGATGGCCAGGAGAGGAGGACAGGAGAAAGGGATGGGGAGGGTAGTGGAGGAGGAGGTGGAAGGTCAGGAGGGCATCCCTGAGCAGAGTAGGGGTGGGAAAAGGAGATCTGCAGGGCAGAGGGGGACCAGGCCCAAAAGAGCAGGCACATAGAGTACAGGGAAAGCAGTGGGATGAGGGGTACATGATGGGGACCACCATACACAGGCAGAGGCAGCACAGGCAGGGCAATCGGGTTCCAACTCCTTGCATGCCAGAGCTGAGGAGGAGAGGATCAGGGATCCCCGTTATACTGAGGAGGAGAATAGGGCTCTCGTGGAGGCTGTGCTGGAGAGGGAGACCATCCTCTTCCCAAGGGAGAAAGTCCCTGGCCTGTCTGCGAGGAGAAAGGTGGCATGGAACCAGATATGCAGGTGGGTGAATGCTGTGATCACATGCAGAAGGGACGTGGACTCCATAAAGAAAAGATGGGGTGACTCCAAGAGGGTGGTCAAGAATAAGTTGGCCGAAATCTCCAAGCGCGCCCGAAGTACCAGAGGTGGCCCATGTGTCCCAACCACTGGGATGGGAGGAGATGGTGTGGCAGAACATGTCCGCCACATTCACTGAGGGCGTCCCTGGAGGATCGGATACTGGAGAAGAGAGAAGCTTCCACACTACTGGTAAGTGCAGCATCACAAATCCACACATCACATCAAACCACACAACCATTACACACTAACACAGTCACATCCCAACATATGCCCATCATTCATCCACACAACTGCACCAACACAGCACCCTCAGGGTTAAAACAGGACACAAGATAAGGACAAATATCAAGGTTCAATAAGGCCCAAACCTGTCCAACTCCCTGGTTAACCCTCATGTTGCTGTGCTGATCACACACAATACACACATACCATGCTCAGAAAAGTGTTGTATGTTCAACATCAGAACTGCTCCAACACAACACAACATGTACCAACATGCTAGAGGGATTAACAATGCATTGGCAATCCCTCCGGTACTCAAACGGTTAACCAGAAAAAAAAAAAACACAAGTCATTAGGCTAATGATTGCATGCTACACAGGGGACATTCACTAAGTGGTGAAAAAGAGATGATGGAGAGAAATGAACACTTACATACCCTCACTTCACCAGTCCCAATGTTAGTCTATGGAGAATATTCAATAAATTTAATCAAGTTGCTTAGGTCACATTGTATAGTTTCCATAGAAAACATTGCAAAGGGGGAAATGAGATCACTGGAGAAGTCATCATCATGTTCAGTTCATCAAGTCTACTTCACCACTTACTGAATCACAAAAAGGATGGATCAGGTCACACATCACAGTGCCACTGAGAATAACTGGTTGTATGTGCAAGACACAGGCCTCAAACTATGCCACAGAATTAAAGGTGAAAAAGTAGGCCTTGGTGTTGTGTATGCAATCATTTACTCTAACTTGAAATGACATGTCTCCCTTTTGATTCCCACATGGATCCTCAGGAGTGCTGATGCCATGGATGGACGGTACACCAGCCACTGTTAGTAGGATACATATGTGAACCAAATATGAACCTTTGTAGTTTGGTCAACAACAAGCCATTGCCCCATTTGGAGATGAATACTTCATTGGAATGGTCTACAGCAGGCACACAATGTATACCATTCCAAAGACATATTCATCTCCAAATGGAGCAATTTTGGCTCTGCTGAACAGCCTCAGTGTGGTCAAATGACCGATATCTCCAGCTGTCACATACAGCAATATCTGTCTAACCATGAGGGTAGGAGGGATAGGATTAACATCGATCCACATCTTTTTACAATACGTTTTTTTACATACTTAAAGGGATAGTAATGCTCAAAATGTGAAAAGGAAAATATATGTTGTAAGGTTTCTCCCCCGAGTAAAACAACGTTATCCCCACTGCTGAAAGGTGTTGTAGTCAAAAAGTCTCACAGCTCAAACTTGAATATTTCAGGGGCAATATCCCAGTGGCCTGAAATTGTACAGTGACGCTGTTGCTACACCATCCTATGGACAGATCTGGTCCCAGGACCATGAATCTCCATAAGATGATGTATCAACAGTGCCAATGTACAATATCAGGCCATTGGGATATTGCACCAAAGGAATTCAACTTGGAGCTGTGGTACATTTTGAATGAAACACCCTTCAGCAGTCAGAGTACCCTTGTTTTACTCAGGGGGATAAGCCCTACAACATATATTTTTCTTTTCACATTTTAAGTAATGATATCACTTTCATCCTATCATGGCTACGTTTACTAATCATACAATCTCATTTCTACACACAGCTTATGGGCCTCCACAACAGCAGGAGCCCGTGGAGGAGGCTACCTCACCACCCAGTGAGGAGTATACAGAGGAGGGGACCAGCCGCTGGCTACCGTACTCACCACCCACACCTCCTCCACAGCTGCCTGCTACCCAACTGGCTGCACCTTCACCGGCTTTGACCCAACTGACTGCACCTCCACCGGCTGTGACTCAACTGGCTGCACCTCCACCGGTTTTGACCCAACTGGCTGCACCTCCACCAGCTGCGACCCAACTGGCTGCACCTCCACAGGCTCTGACCCAACTGGCTGCACCTCCACCGGCTCTGACCCAAATGGCTGATCCACAACTGGCTGCTCCACCCCAGTACAGCGGCTGAATGCAACAGGAGGAGAGGTGGATGCATCCCACCACCTCCAGGAGCTACTACCCTCCAGCAGCACCACCACCACCAGGGAGGCAATGGCTGCCAGGAACTGTATCTACCACCCAATATGTGCCTTATTCCACACAGATGAACCTACCCTCCTGGATGGCCCCAGGTATGATCCCAAGTGGGGGCCAAGCACATACCAGTGGCCAAGATATGACCCTTGGCCACTCGACTACCAACCCCTGGGCCTGATTGGGAAGCCCCAGCACCGTCTACCGAAGGAAATATTCACTCCACCACCAGAACAGACATCATTGGGCAGCAGCGAGTCACTTGATGTGGTGGGCATATGCCCATCATCTGCACCAGCCACTCCAACAGCTGTCAAAGCAGCAGCAGCCACAGCACACACAGCAGTTAAGGATACATCAGCTGAGGACACAGTAGCAGCTCAGGGCACAGCAGCTCAGGACACAGCAGCAGCAGCTCAGGACACAGCAGCAGCAGGAACCCCACCAGCAGTGTCACCAGGCACATCCACCTCCAGCATTGCACAAATCATGGGGATGGAGGCGGAGTGCATGTCCCTACAGAGGAGGCTACTCTGGGCATACCATAGGAGCAGAAGGGAATCCAGGAGAAACACATCAAGAATCGAGGCAGGGATACATGCCCTGGAATTGGAGCACACAAGACTGAACACACAACTCCATCAGCACCACACAGGGATAATAGACATGCTGGGGCAGGTGCTGGTGGAGTTGAGAGACCACAGCTACAGGGAAAATCTACGTGTAGAGAGAGAGCTGCAGTCCACAGAGGGGTTGTCACGGTTTTTGATGAACACTCAGACAAGAATTGTATGGTTAAAATATCTTTATTGAAAATAAAGAATGAACAGCATAAACGTTCATGCCCACACAGGATCAGAATAAGACGGGCCAAGTACTGTCTACTATTATCACGGTGCCCGTGATTGCTGCAGTTCCTTGTCTGTCACCAGTAGGGGGCTTCTATTGGCTGTCTGCAGATAGCCCGCCTCTTATTGCCTATTTAAACCTGGATTGGGCACCCTTTGAGTGCCCTTTCGTGTTGTTTCTGACCTTCTTGCTATCACTATGCTAGTGATAGCTGGGCCTCTGTTCCAGTGTTCCTGAGTTCCTGATCTCATGTGTTCCTGAGTTCCTGATCTCTACTGTTCCAGTGTTTCCTGCATGCTGAAGTACTTCCAGTCCTGGTTCCGGCCTAATCTCTGGTGTTGCAGTTCCTGCTGAACTTCTTCTCTGCTGTTTCCTGACCTGACTGATCGTTGTTGGTTCCTGTCATCGCATCGCCTGTCTCCTGTATCCTGGCGACCTCCTGCCTGGTCGTGTCGGCGACTCGCTTGTTACACCAGTATGCGGTCACTGGTTTGCTCCAAAGCCTATCAGCTATACAATTCTGTGTTAGTCCCAGCGTGCGAACGCTGGTTTGCTCCAAAGCCTTGCGGCTATACAAACTCGCTTGTTACACCAGTGTGCGGTCACTGGTTTGCTCCAAAGCCTATCGGCTGTACTATCCTGTGTTGGTCCCAGCGTGCGGACGCTGGTTTGCTCCAAAGCCTTGCAGCTATACAAACTCGCATGTTACACCAGTGTGCGGTCACTGGTTTGCTCCAAAGCCTATCGGCTGTACTATCCTGTGTTGGTCCCAGTGTGCGGACGCTGGTTTGCTCCAAAGCCTTGCGGCTATACAAACTCGCTTGTTACACCAGTGTGCGGTCACTGGTTTGCTCCTAAGCCTATCAGCTATACAATTCTGTGTTTGTCCCAGCGTGCGGACGCTGGTTTGCTCCAAAGCCTTGCGGCTATACAGACTCACTTGTTACACCAGTATGCGGATGCTGGTTTGCTCCTAAGCCTTACGGCTATACTGACTCGCTTGTTACACCAGTGTGCGGTCACTGGTTTGCTCCTAAGCCTATCAGCTATACAATTCAGTGTTGGTCCCAGCGTGCGGACGCTGGTTTGCTCCAAAGCCTTGCGGCTTTACGATTCTGTCAATTTGCCATTACCATCTGACTGCTGCTACGATCTCAGGGCTGCCCTGCCCGGTATTGGTAAGGCCGGTAGAACCTTTTGCCACATTCCATCTGAGGTTGCCTTACCCGGTATTGGCAGGGCCGGTAGAGCCTACATTATGAATCTATTGAGGCTGCCTTGCCCGGTAAATTGGTAAGGCCGGTAGAACCGTTATGCAATTCCATCTGCAGGTTGCCTTACCCGGTATTGGCAAGGCCGGTAGAGCCTAACATTTTATTCTTCAGACTGTCCTGTCCGGTATATTGACAGGACCGGTAGAGTCTGCCTTCTGTCTTCTTATATTCTGAATATATCTGTATGTATGTGATTGCCATCCTACGTTATCAATTTATTATTTCAATAAAATAGATTTTTACCTAAAACTTGTGTCTGAGAGTCATAATAAACCGTGACAACTATACACAATGGTAGGAAGGTACAGGATGTCAGCAAAAAACAAACAAGTGGCAGGTTCCCTAGTGAGCTAGGGTGAGGGAAATGCAACAACCTGCTGATGTTACACAGGACCTTAGAACCCTAGAACTCTAAGGATAACTGGAAGCCCAAGACCAATGGACACTGGCAACTTAGCCCCTAGAACGCTACGGTAACCACTGGCACACTCACCACGAGTACTGGCAGGAGGACCCTAGAACGCTAGGAGTCCCAAGGCTCTCAACTGGTGACACAGACCCTAGAACGCTAGGGTTAATTGGAGGCTCAATTGCGGATGCTGACAGCAAGGACCCTAGAGTACTGCCAGAATATTTTGCATAGACATTCATATTCCTCATGTTGCTGTCACAAACCATCTGCATGTTCATGGATTGGAAATTCTTCCTGTTGATGAATAGATGTGCATTACGTGCTGGGGCTTTGATACAGACATGGGTGCAATCTATGGCACCCATGACCCTGGGCATGCCACCCCTTGCATAAAAGACCTGCTTGAGATGTATCCACTCCATGTCGGTGGTGGGAAAATGTATGTAGGTACTAGCCTGCTTTTGAGGGCTAGAAAGACCTGAGCCAGCACTCTGGAGAATGTGGCCTGTGACATGCCAGATGTGTAACCCTCAGTGGACTGGAAGCTGCCACTAGCCATGAAGTGTATGGCACACAGGAGTTTTTGCAGGCCAGATAGGGCATGGTTGTGGATGTAGATGGGATCCACCTGATCCTTGATGACCTCATACAAGGCAATGATGCTGTGTGGCCTCAACCTGTAGTGATGACTCACCTTGTGTTCAGTCATTCCAAAGATAGTGACCCTTGGCCAGTATACCCCAGGCTTTGGTGGTCGTCTGTACATCCTGTTGCTGTGGAGCATCCTGTTGCTGCAGCTGTGCATCTGTAGGCAGGTGCTGCCCTCCAGGTGGAGATGGGCTCCTGTGTGGCTGTTTAGCCAGAGACTCCTCACTTGCAACAGGTGAAGGCTGTTGATCAGGTGTACCTGGGGGTTGCTGGTGTTCCCTAGCTCTCGCCCTTGCATGCCTTCTCCGCAGTTTTCTCATCATTAAGTATCCCAACATACTTACTGTTCTCTCTCTCTCTATCTCTCTCTCCCTGAGTGGAAAACAAGCCACAAGTGAGTGTGGTGAGCTGTACCTTTAAGTACGTGATAGGGCGTTGTGTAGGTGTGGTGATGAGGTGAGTGATGTTCAATGGGAAGGTGTTTGTTGTCCGGGTAAGTGTTTGCAGGTTTGTCTGTGTTTTAAAATGTGGTGTGTTCTGATTGTTGTGTCTGTGTCAGTTGTGGGTGTGAAGTTGTGGGGTGCAGGTTGCGTCTGGATCGTGTGGTGATGTTGCACAGTTGAGCTTGTTTTGTATTGGCAGGTGTCCATGTTGTGTGATAACCCCCATTGTTACGTGCCATGTTGTGTTCGTGTTTTTGGAGGTCCATGTCCCTGAAGTGTTGCTTGTTGTTGTGTGTGAGAGTGATTTGTGGTGTCTGTCCATGTTCTTTTGGCATTGCACGGGTTAATTTTGCCATTTTCATGCTTGTGCGGTATGCGGATTATCTTTAACGGTGGTTTTCTTTTTGACTGTTATGTGTCTAATGGCTAAGAAAACTGGGTCTTAAGTTTTAGCCGTTAACTGCATTTTTTTTTTCAGCCGTTAGCAGTACCACACTCCTTTAAATGGCTCTGGAGAATCTTGTTCTATGTGTCTCAATGCATGTCAGTCTATCGGCCATAAGGATTTGTGAGCTGCCGTTAACTGTTCTTAAGACAGACCTTTAAATGGCTTACAACACGTTAACGCACCCGTTAGGGCTTTTATTTTGCTAACGGCTGCCTTTAAATCTACCCCTATGACTGTGTTAGTACATATTAGTGTATGCAAAGTAAAATATTTTACTGCCAATTGTAACGGAGCTTAGTCCATTACTGGAGCCCTTGTCTGAGCCTGGAGCTACTATTCCACGAACCCCAGAGACTGTAGACAGTTTACCCTGCTTGGACTATGCTTTGGGTCTGGTCGTGTGACCAGGACAGCTGGTAAACCGGATAAAAAGACTCCCACTCTACTTTATGTGAAGTGCTAGGCGAGTCAAACGCTCGCATTTGTACTTACGAGACTGGCTAAAAACCTATGTTCATAGACTGTGTTTAATGTAATGTCGAATAGTCTAGGTTAATGTACGTGATGTATTTGAGGGTTTACACATTTACCGATGGTGTTCAACATCGAGTCGAACACGAGGAGTCGAGGGCAGCGAGTCGACGCCGGATTGGTCAAATCCCTGAGCAGGAGGTTTAAAGGTCTACCATAGACCTAAAATGGGGAAAAGTAGGTGGCTTGGGGATTGGTTGACCAGCCAGGATTGAAGCCAAATATTCAAACTAGTCAAGTACGTGCTTTAACCCCTGGCCATTGTCCCTCGGATGTGTTTTTTCACCGCTGAAGTCTTTGTGTCTTGCATCTAGAGTTAATCAACCTTTTTGTATCTGAAATGTAATCATGTCTGAGTCATTGTGTTTGTTAGACAATCTGTTGTTGGTCTTTGGTGTCCTGTGTTGGGATTGGATTATATCCCTATTGTATCTGGTTGGCCGATGTATTTCAATGCAAGATTTGTGTATAAATATGTGTGGTTTTGTGACAATAAAGAGTTAGTATTCTGAGTGAACAACGGAGTCCTGGTGTCTTATGTGCCATCTGAACTGAGTATCCTGCATCGTCGACCACCTGCTGCCAGCTTCCTGTGACCCGACTTCATATGCTGTCAGGCGGCGACATGGACTCTGTCTTCCCCTTCTTTGAGTTCCTGAGATTATCTGACTCGAGCTTACAGCGTGTTCGAACCTACTCGACAACAGCTACCTGGTTCCTGCCACACATTCCCTGTTAGCCTTTTGACCAGGAGTAGAGGCCTCACTCTCTGCTGCACATTAGACTTGTGCATGGGCAAAATTTTCGGTAAAATTCGAATTTGGACGAATTTTTTTTTCTAATTCGGATGATCCTAATTTCGAACCGGGCTTATTCTATTCGAACGAAATTCTGATCCATTTCGAATTATTCGGCCGAATTTAACATGGGTTAAATTATAGCAGTGCGCCTCCGTGCACGCTGCTATCATTCTTTGCAGACAGGGTGTGCATTTAGAAAAAGATCCATCCCAAAAACGGACATTGTCGTACATTGCCAGTCTGTGCATGTCACCTCTACTCCAGCATGGGATGCCAGTCACAATGCAAACGTCGAACATCGAGAACCCATGCCTGTCATTCAATTTAGCATATGTTCGAACATTGAAACCCCATGCCTGTCCTTCAATATAGCATATGCTCGAACATCGAAAACCCATGCCTGTCATTCAATTTAGCATATGCTCGAACATCAAAAACCCATGCCTGTCACATCCTACTCAACATAAGTGGTCGACTCGAACATGGACAAACTACATGTCACATTCTATGTTAGTACATGGGTTAAGAATAAGGTTTCATTTTCTGGTACCAGCCTCCTACCCTACTGTCCCTCTTTAGTACCCAAATTGCTCTCTCTCGTTTTCCTATCCTGATTTCCCCTCATATCAGATAAGTCTATGTGTATGTACATTGCAGTGTTTCATACTACATCAAGAATAAACATCAATGATTGTAATGTGATAGATGTAATGTGTTAAAAAGAAAAATTGAGACATTCTGTTGTGAACGAACTGCAACACAGGAGAGAAATAAAAAAAAATGCTTGACATCTATACTGAAGAGGGGTTCACAGCATTGTCTTAGTATAGCAATATCACTGTTTTCCGTGAGTGTGCAATACAGGGCTCTATGGTAATTGATGGGCATTTCCCAACGTCATAATCAGGGGATGATGGGAGTTGTATTCTAACTACTGTTAGGAAACACATAAGTGATGCACATTCATCTCCCACCTAGAAATTATTTACACACGAGGCAACTCCCCCAAGTAATACCTAGCCCCTTTCCTAGTGAAAGGACTTCCAGAAAGGCTTCAGATCTCTTGGTGACTCACCTGTTATTGCCAGTCAGCGGGACCCGGAGAGTAGGAGGGGGTGATGCTATGGCTGCAGATTAAGTCTGGCACGGTGCTCTTAGTTGGTCACTCGTCACAATGTTGAAGCTCAGCCCGGCCAGCACCTTCCGGGTGGAGACACCTCACAGCAATCCTGTTCAGGACACATCATGCACTGTCGTGCACTCATACTAGGGATCCCAAATGTTTAGACTCATTTGTACAGGGGGCACCCTCCTGTATTTGTAAAACCTCTCTAGCAAATCTGGGACGGTAGACCTATTTACTCAAGTCCTGACTTTAGGCGGGCGATAAACAATACAAAATAGGCATAATGTTTGACTATCACATAATTCACGTCACTGAAGCAGCCAGCAGGCATCGCCACTGAGTGAGCATAGGGCTGCCTGGCTGCTGACAGTCACACTGATGGGACACCATCAGCGCACAAAATAAACATGCTATGGGACGGCAAATTGCCGCCCCTGTCAAAGTGCCGCCTGGGTCCATGGACCCACTGGGACCCATGTAAGGGCCGGCCCTGTATTCGACCAAATACCTAATATTTTTTTATATTTTGCACAGGAACAAATATTACTTGCTCTTGCAGTGGCAATAACTGGAACTAATGCTGGCTGCCTACCTATGCCTAGCCTAATGCTACCTGCCTGCCTACACAACAACTGGACACTCTCTAATCTCTTCTTCTCTCTCTGAGCTCCAACAACGCAATGAGGAAATACATGGCTGTCTGTCTGTGTGACTGTGTCATTAGTCCAACCCCCATCCTGGTTTAACTTGGTATTGTATTCATAAAGCCCTTTACTGAGAATGATGCACTAAGTAAATGCGGAGCAATTCTAGAGCAAACAACTGCATTATAGGAAACAAATAAAATTCCTAAAATTCCCATTGATTTAATTAAGGATGTTAGTGATTTGAATGCTAACAAATTCTCCCCTGTTTTCTAATGTAATGGTGATCTCTTCAGCATACAGAATGTTAGATGCACCCTTTTATTTGTCCACTACAATGCAGATGGGTGCTCCAAACTTGCTCTAGAGATTTTCCAGTTCAGAACACTGGCCTCCCTGATTTTCTATGTTATAGTTTGACTTTTTTTAAGCTTTATTGTGTGGCACAAAGTGTCATGTTTAAACTGCAAAAACAAATTTTAACAAGTCCGCTAAGAGAAGACCTGTCATTTTTTTATTGACTGCACATCTTCCGCTCTGACAAGATATTACACTAGGTCAGACGTTTCCCTACTAACAAGACAAGAGACTCTGTCCTAAAATGCACACAGGCCTCCTGTTCCATTTTTAAAGGTTATTTTTTTTCTGACCTCGATGTGTAAAACAGTGGTCAGGGAGTATTATTTTGGGGCCGATGACAGAGCAGAAATATAAACAAATAGGAATTTCATTTTTGTGACATGCGTGGAGGACACACTGACTAGAGCATTTTAGTATGTAGTAAGCTATGCTTTGATTTATTTAAAGGCTATGTATTACTAAAAATGTAAAAGATCAATGCTCTATTTTAAATATCTTATAGTGCTTTTCCTGCTGAATAAAACAAGCTATTTCCACTGCTGATAAATATTTCATTCAAATTGTATTGCAGATTAAATATTTTTAATTAACCCCTTAATGTCCAATGCCGAGCCCGAACTGTCCCAGCTGTCCGGCACTCTACTCGGGGAGCCCTGAATCGTATCTACAAAAAAACCCAAAATGCCTCATGGTCCGCAAGTGCCGTCTGTGCGTGTGCACACCAGTCTTTAAGGGGATAAACTATTAACAACAATGCCACCATGGAAAAGATGCACTAAGAGGAGTAAGGGGCCAGGATGGCATTATGGAGATGTACTTATGTCATGGCATATCGATAGTGTGCACTAAACTGTCTTCACAATAATATCCCTGTGAATTTGCCAACAATCCACCACAATCAGCCAACATCTCCAGAAATCTGCTATGCCTTTGACATGTGTATGATTTTGAACTGAACACTTTGACAATGGCTCATCTACATATGAAAATGCAGGATAATGCGCCCTTGTCATATTCATGTGGGTGTATTTACATGTTAATGTGGCAGTTCATACATTAAATTCCAATAGCTGCCTCTCCTGTTAGAGTTCACAGACCCAACATTGGCAACCTAAAATTAGTGATTTTGGGATTTCTCTGTAGTTCTCTCTGGAGCCAGAAGACAATTTGCTGTCTCTCCTGGGGCTCGATACTATTACCACTGGTATTTTAAAAACAGGCGGTAGTGGTTTTGACAACACAGTTTACAATTCTATTAACTGCAGTGTCAACAAAAACCATGCAAAAATGTTCAACGGTTGAGCAAATTTCACCCAGTGAACATTAATTAAAAATAGTCAATTTTGCTTCACCGCATGTTTAGGACCACACTTTTCATGGAGCAAATCCTGCGGCATGAGAAGGTAGGCGTAGAGTCCAAAACACAAGAAGAAAACCACCAGTATGTGTTGGAAAACTGGTTTCCAGCACATGTTTGCGGTTGAAACAAAGAAAAAGATTAACCCTATGAGTGTCAGTGGGGTATGCAGCACATTTACAGCGTTGCATACCCCACTGGAACTCATAAGGTTAATCCAGAAACCGTTCACACAAGTTCTGACAATTAAAAACTTACTGGTAATCCTGATGTCCAGCGGGATTGTGGCCGCCTTCTTCTTTTCTTCTGTCTTCTTTTCTTTCTTCTGATCTTTCTTTTTTTCTTCTTTCTTGCTGTAATAAAAAGATATAAATCCAAGAGTGCGCGTTTATTTTAAAAAATGAATCACCCAAAGATGCTACCATTAACCCTTTGAGTGCTGGAGGGGTAGCCCTCTGGCTCACAAAGGGTTACAATTGGTGGCATCTTAATGTCTGCATGAAATACAAATATTATATATCTTTTAAATGTCCATAGTCAGTAAATGTTGAACTTAATTTACCCCCTTGCCTCCGCCACCATCTCCGCTGGCAGCAGAAGGCATTTTGAGCAGCACTGAGGCATCCTTTTGACCTCTCGGGCCAGTGCCAGTCTCGGTTCAAAATAAATTGGCAGTCTCCAATTGGCTGGGAAGTGCTTATGCATCTCCCAGCCAATGAGCTTCTAGCGTGGGTGATGACGAACCACACTCAAAGCTGATTGGCTGGGAAGTGCGTAAGCACTTCCCAACCAATTGGAGACTGCATATAAAAGCCAGTCATGGTTCAAAATTCTGACAGTCTGACTCAGGCAACGGCCCGATGGTCACAAGGATGCCTCTGTGCTACTCAAAATGCCTTCCGCCAAAAGCGAAGACAGCAGCAGAGGCAAGGGGGTAAATTAAGTTCAACATTTACTGAATATGGTAAGTTAAAAAAAAAATATATATATATATTTATATTTCATGCGGACATTAAGATGCCACCAATAGTAACCCTTTGAGCACCTGAGGGCTACCCCTCCAGAACTCAAAGGATTAACGGTAACACCTTTGCGGGATTCTTTTTAAAAAAATAAAAGAGCACTCATGGATTTATTTTTTTTAGTACAGCAAGAAAGAAGAAAGAAGATCAGAAGAAACAAAAGAAGACTGAAGAAATGAAGACAGAAGAGAAGAAAGAAGAGAAGATAAATGAAGAAGACACACATCAGATGACAGGTGTTACATTTCTGACTAGTTTTCCCTCACTTTTGTTTTTTTGACAATGACAGTTTTCTTTTATCCTTTGATGTTTCCACAGTTCATACTATTTAGCACGAGTTGTGGGAACATAAAACAACAACAAGCATTTTACCAAAACCTCTACAGAAATAGAATAGCCGAGGTACATGTTTGAGTTTTTTAGGTGTTAGTGTTTTTGCTATTACCGCTGGAATTACTGGTGGTAATAGTATTGAGCCCCTGGAGAGCAGAGACAGAAGCTGCTCTCCTTTAACCTTTTCAGTGCCACAGGGTTGTGCTTTAAACCATCCCTTCACCTCATAAATGGTTAACCCCTTCAGCGAAAAGCAAAGTGTTAATCTATAGTTCTTCAACTTCTATTTAGAATATGTAACCATAAACAGCAACACCTTGGTGGACTTGAGTTCCACGTGTGTTGTCCTTGGAATGAATCACCCCTTACTACATTGTGAACATTAAGTATTTAATATATCACTCAAATTTAAAAATAATAAGAACATTAAACCCTTTAAATCCAATCTAATGGTTAATGGCAGACTGACAATATGCTATTTAAAGCCTTAAGTGTTTCCAAATCACAAAGTAATTGATTAAATCCTCTATTTTGCAGAATGAAGGAAAAACCCCAATGATTTCAATCCACAATCAACTAATCGTATGGATGCATAAAGACATGTATGAGCAAGTAGTAAGCTATAGGACCAAGAGTGGGTGAGAGCAGATGTGACTTCCCCAAGCTGCAACACTGACATCTCCTCACATTCACTCACTTCGCCAGACAGTGTTGCAGTGAACAAATGCAAGTAGTGGAGCTTGGGGAAGTCACATCTGCTCTCATCCCCTCTGGGTCTACAGCTTACTACACACCCATGCAGGTTTTTATCTATTCATATGATTGTAGTTTGAAATCAGTGGGTGTATTTCCTCATTCATTTCTGCAACAGAGAGAGTTTAGTCAATGACCTTGTGTCCTAGAAGCACTTGAGGCTTTAAATATCTTATTAGTCTACAATTAATGCTCTTATTATTCTGTACTCTTATTGCTATATTAAATCATCAATGATGTTCAATGTTTTCAATCAAGGGGCACAGTGCCCACAGACTGTGTAATGCATATGAAATGAAAGGTTAAGGTAGAGATGATGTTTGTGGTGCAGAAGACAGTGAGAATCCTCTCAGCTCCCCCAGTGGGCAAGGGGGTGAGGCAAGAGAATGTCCTCTTAGCATCACCCCTTAGTGAATCTCTGCCCCTGGTGTCCAAAAAGCATTTATTTTGACAACTCCATTAAGTACCTAGGGGTTATGATATATGATCAGTTGTCAAGAATTCTGGAATTGAATCTGAATCTAGTGATGACTCAATTTATTGAAAAAACTATGTCCTGGCAGAAACTGGCCCTTGGGGTTTTGGATAGAACAAACCTAATACAATTATTTTCTTGCTACATTTTTATGTGTTTAGTAATTCCCCCATACACATACCAAAAAAGTATTTCACTGACATTTATAAATTGATGTCCCAATTAATTTGGGGAAGAAAGAAGTCTAGAATTATTGTTATTATTTAGCAGCCCAAATTCAGTTGGCTCTGGTGTGGTTGAAACCCAATTCTATGCATACCTTTGTAAAAATTGATGCTAGGCAGGTGCACCAGGGTTTTGTACTTCCCCAATTGTTGACCATTGTACCATCTCTTTCCCTAATTCAGACTGACACCACTGATGCAATTTATAGGGCATGGAGAGCCACCAAAGATTTAGTACATTATACATCTATTGATCCCCATATACCTCTATGGAATAATGTAAATCAAGATCAGATACAGCTAGTGGACTTTGGCTCAGTCTGGACTAGTTACGGTATCACCTCTGTACATCATGTTACTCGGCGGGGAGGGCGAAGTCTTCTCAAAACATTTGATATTTTACACTCTGAGTTTGGCATCCCCTATTCCAGGTTCTATACATATCTGCATTTTCATCATGTGGCTCAGGCTCAGTGGGGAATGGAAACATCTTGATGTTGTCGAAGACAACCTCTTACCAAACTAAAGACTAGCTGGCTGGTGAAACCATTAGCTTTTTATAAAACTGGATTGTATCTAATAGGCTTGCAGAAAACACTGGCTTGAGGGTAAATGGGATGGTGATTTGGGAGCTATAGATGACTGGGGCTGGGTTGCTGCACTAGCCAGTCTGACATATATCATCACCTAGCACATCAAACCAGAAGATCCAACTTAAAATCCTTCATAGAAGTTTTATACACCTATTAGATTATGAAAAATGCCAATAGATGCGGGGCAGCAGTTGCTAACTTTATCCATCTCTTTGGCACTGTGGATTGGTAAATGAGAGAAGGTATTCAACACCATTTCTGAACTGTTGGGGAGGCCGATCCCTGTAGCTCCGCAGCTGGCCCTGTTGTCGATATTCCAGGATGATCTTGGACCCATGGTTTTTAGACAGCTCATGTGTGAAATTATGTTCATGGAGAAAATGATAGTGGCTCTCGGATCATTTGATTATACAAAAAAAAAGCAAGCAAACAAAAAGGACATACACTATGCCTTTAAATAACCCTTTTTTGTGTCATAGTTGTGTTTGTTGGAATAGAGAAGACATGCTAGTGTATGAACTGTGAAATTAAGTGAAGTGCCATGGTGAATAAGTTGCTAGAATGAGAACGGTTATACAAAACAAACAGAAAAAAGTCAGAGAGCTAGAACACCAAGATAACTGCATGTTTTATATATATAAAAAAAAAATATTAAGTATGGAGGGCAGCAAGGAAAGAGGGTGAATCTCCCAATATCCCCAAACTTAGGAAAAGTGTCATTGTGGCATTTGAGACTACTGTTCTTGCTGCTGCTGCTAAAATGTTTAAGCAGTGTGATGATCAGGCAGCAACAAGGGAATGGGATCAACAACAGCAGTGATATGGATGATGATGATCATGGTTCCACTTGCCACTAGATCCAGTGATGTGCCTGTGGCAGTAGCTGCACCACAACTAGACCCAACCACTTCAGGTATATGTGGAGAAAAGGGGTTGGCCAATAATGTTCTTCTCCTGCAATTCCTCCAAAGCCATGGGTTTGGACACTACATCAAGAAGTAACTGTGCTTTTCATCAGTAACTGCAATATGCACAGTGGGTGCAAGAAATAGGGGAAGGGCTGTAAGCAATGGACACATTAGCACTCACATTAAAAAACTGGCACAACTGAAAGCAAACACCTTGATGCTTAGCCCTGCAGTGTTAAATCAATTATCCTCCCAGAAACCAAGTACTGCTGCTGTCACTATGCCCCATGTCTGGTGCGCTAGGGACACTTGACAACTTGCAGTCTTAATAATAATGATGAATCCTCCCTGCCACCAGCTTAGCATATTCAGTGGTATGGAATCTCTGCAGATTCTGCTTGATTCCATGATTCCGATTGTACTCCACCACATTGCCGTGTGGGGCCAGCGTACCACACAATGTGCAGTGGGTGGACAAGAACATCCACATTCTCGCATCAACAGAATTGCTATCAGCTGGTGTGGGAGGTATGTCTTCCCGAGCCCTGACCCTAGCACAAGAAACAGATGGGGAGCCGAGTGTTTCACTCACCATCAAACTTTCTTCTTCCTCTTAGAATTCCGCCTAGATTCTTGGTGCCCTTGGGGAGAAACAGAGATTACAGGAACAGCAACTAACAATTTCTTTTGTGGGGATTTGGCTTTAACATGCTTCTCAAAAGTACCATGGTGTCTGTATTTCATGTGTGTTATTAGGGTGGTAGTTCTAAGGTGTGTTCCCTCCTTTCCCCTTTTCACTGACTTATCACATAACATGCATAATGCTGTCACTGATGACTGCACTGTGCCTGCCCCAAGAGAAAATTAGTCCCACACCCATGACCTGGGAAAGGTGGAGAAGAATTGCATCTTTCTTCTTCTCCACAATCGCTTTCAAAGGCTGGGGAGAGGATGCTGCTGCTGCTTCCTCAGAATTAGCAATAGAGCTAGGGCCAGGATTATTGGTGGTAAATAGAACTTATCCTAGTCCCATATCACAACTACTGCTGTACACCATTCCAATTCCTGCTCATTAACAGCCTGCTGCTCTTGCAACTCAGCAGCAACAGGAATTACAGTAGCAGCAAATGCTACAAAGTCAGAGCTAGATGTGGCGATGATGCCCATTCCCGTTTGCATACATATCGCCCATTCATTTTTGCTTTCAGCTAAAAAAGCCAACAATGTCTCTTCCACCTCAGCTGCACCACCATCACCCTCATCACCAGCACCCTGCTGCTCTATGAGAGTTGCACTGGTTGGTGATGATGTCAAATTTGACATAGAATCCCCTACTGTCACACTTTCCATCTCTTCTTGAGGTGAAGAAGGCAGACTGGCAGCACTAGCAGCAGGCCATCCTTAGCATCATGTCCCAAAGGCACAATGCCAGGGGAAGGGGAATCACAGGGTCATGGGGATATTGTGACCACTATTCTGGCTGCTCATCATCATCATAGCGTTCACTTCCCCTTCCACCTCAGCAGAAGGCTCTACAATGGTCATTCGAGTCCCACCACCAGCTGCTTCATCACAATTATAATGACCATCTTCCCCAAACACTCATTATTTTATTAAAAAACAACTATTATAGACATAAATAATGGGTAGGAAGATGAGACTATATATAGGGTCAGGAGAACATAAAAAGAAATATAAACCAGTTAATATAATAAAAAAGTAAAGGATAATATCATTTAATTCAAGAAAAGGAATTGATCGTACTAGTTAATACTAGGAGCTCTTAAATGTAAATATATAAACAAACAGCCAAAGAACACTAATAAAATAAAACAACATACCTTTATTAAAATCATAAAATTAACTGAGTTACATAAAATAGTAAATATAAATTAAAAGTTTAAATGGAAATATACTGAAGAATAGATAAAAAATGAATGTGTGAAAAAGTGAATAAGCATTCTCTATATGTGATTGAGAGATGTATAAATATGAAAATTTGTGTCTCTGAGTTATGAATATAATATGGAAGATAAAGTGATAAAATAGTAATGAAAATGAGAAACCATGTATGCGAAGTAAAGTGTTTGTTCTATAAAATAAAAACAACCCTATAAATATAGATATATACAGACCACCTGGACCCATAGGGCTCGATAATATTACCAAAGGTAAAACCTGTGGTAATAGTAAAAACAGTAATGCCAAAAAAAATCAACCAAATATCCCAGCTATTCTTTCACTGGAGAGGTACATGGCAGAAAGAGCGTTGGCCAAAAATCATGTTTTGGCAAAATGCTCATTATGTTTTTGTGTTCCCACAACTTGTGCTAAATAGCACGAATTGTGGAAACATCAAAGGAAAAAAACACACAGTGTTATCCACTGTTTGGCTTTATATTTCCTTCTTTCTTTTATTCTGTCTTCTTTTATTTCAGTCTTCTCTTGTTCCTCTGATGTTCATTCTTTTTTCTTCTCTGAAAATATAAAAAAAAATCCATAAGTATTTTGTGGCAACTTGTAAGTAGTAATTATATATGTGGCATCTTTTTAATTTTAATTATAAAATGTCCTGCTTGTATGTCAATATGTTTAAAAAGCTTCAAATTCTTTACCCCCTTGCCTCCGCTGCTGTCATCTCCACTGGCGGCAGAAGGTATGTGGGCCAGCACAGACTTCTGACCTCTCAGGCCGTTTCCCGAGTCAGACTGCCAGAATTTTGAACCGAGACTAGGTTTTATATGCCATTCTCTGTTCAAAATAGATTGGCATTCTCCTATTTGCTGGGAAGTGCTTACACACCTCCCAGCCAATCAGCTTCTAGCATGGGGAATGAGAACCCCACTAGAAGCTGATTGGATTGGAGGTGCTTAAACACATCCCAGCCAAGAGGAGACTGCCAATCTATTTTGAACAACGACTGTGTCACGGTTCAGCAAGAAAACACAGGATAAGTACTAAAAGGTAACACCAACTTTATTAGGCAGCAACAAAAAACAGAAATATCACAATCTCTCTCTCTCTCTATATATATATATATATATATATATATATATAGTAATAAAGGAAAGCACACAACGGAGCAAGTGACATCTACCAGAAATTGAAGACTGCTTCCATGTGATTCTCTTGATATAGGTCCCAGCGATGGGACAAGGAGTAGTCTGCAATGCCACAGGTCCGCACCTGGGAGAAGCCAGACAGATAGGAGAGCAAACAATGCCAATGGTCCGCACCTGGGAAAAGCCATAAAAATGGGAAGGCGACCACGAGTAGTCTGCCAGAGCCACAAGCCTGCACCAGATGGGGTATTTAACAGAACAGAAGGCCACACTAGAAGATTGTTAGATAGAGCCACAGGTCAGCGCCAGATTGGGTGGTCAGACAAGCCAGGGGTCATGTACAGAGCGGGTAGTCAGCCAGAGCCACAGGTTTGCACCAGATAGGATATCCACTGAATCATTGGTATGCTGGATACGCAGTGGACAGAGCCCCAGGTCAACACCAGAATGATTAGTCAGACACGCCAGAAGTCACACACAGAACGGTTAGTCATCCAGAGCCACAGGTCTGCACCAGAATAGTTGCCCGACAAAGCCAAGGGTCATACACAGAGCGGATAGTCAGACAGAGCCACAGGTCAGCACCAGGTCGGTTAGTCAGACAAGCCAGATCATACACAGAGCCAAAACTATAGAACTGCATTGGACACCAACGAAAGGGTGACTCAGCCCTGTGTCCAGGCAGTTCAAATAGAAAAGTGAGAGGAAGAGAAGGAGCAGCCAACAGGTGGCTGTCTCTTTAAATGGAGTGCACGTCCATGCATTTGGACATATGCCCAAGTATGACGTCACCTGTCTGCCGGAACACCGGCAGCAGAAGTGGCTGGAGCAGCACAAGGCACCAGCAAGCAGCTGAGCTTCCAGAACGGGAAACACAATTCAGCCTCAATGGAGACAAGGCATCGTGTGAGCAGACAGTGCGGCTAGGGCTGCTGAGGAGAGATGCAGTCGGATCGAGCAGCCACCGCACAGGTACCCTGACAGACTGGAATATAAAAGTCAGTCTTGGTTCAAAATTCTGACAGTCTGATTCAGGCAACGGCCCAACAGGTCAGAAGCAGAGTCTGTGCCGGTCCAGCAGAGACGACGGCAACTGAGGCAAGGGAGTAAAGAATTTGAAGCTTTTTAACTATATTGACACACAAGCAGAACATTTTATAATTAAAATTAAAAATATACCACATATATATTTACTACTTACAAGATGCCACAAATAGTAACTCTTTGAGCGCTGTAGGATTACCACTCCGGCGCTCAAAGGGTTAAAGGGGAAGTATTTTTTTTATTTTTAACAAAAAAAACACTAATGGATTTTTTTATATTTTCAGAGAAGAAAGAAGAATGTACTTCAGAAGAAGAAGAGGAGAGAAGACTGAAGAAAAGAAGAAGCCGGCTGCTACTGGACATCAGAATTACTGGTAATTTTTTTAATTGTCAGGACATTTGTGAAACTGTTTGTGGATTAACCCTATGAGTGCCAGTGGAGTATGCAACTCTGTATAATGCATTGCATATCCCACTGGCACTCATGGGGTTAATCTTTTTGTTTGTTTCAACCACAAGTATGTGTTGGAAACCAGTTTTCCAACACATACCGGTGGTTTGATTGCCTGTTTTGGGCTTTGCGTCTGCCTTCTCATGACGCAGGATCTGCGCTATGAAAAGTATGTACTAAATATGCAGTAAAGCCACCACATGGAATAGGATAGCAAAGGCGACTATAGTTATTGTTCAATGGGTAACATTTGCATGGTTTTTGGTGTTGACAGCACAGTTTATAAAATTGTAAAATGTGCTGTCAGAACCATTACCGCCTGTTTTAAAAATAGTGGAGCTAATAGTATTGAGCCCATAGTCTGTAATTTATAGATAGTTCAGTTTTTTAATTCTATTGTGGTCCATATCCTCTCAGTAGGTATGGGGCTAGATTCTATTGCAGGTGATAATTTTATCACTGAATTTATCTCCAGGTTTCCCCATAGACTTCAATAGGAAAATATTGATAAAATGGGTGTTAACATTTATCACCTGCAATAGAATCCAGCCTGTGATGTTAAGACATGATGGATCCTTATTGTGCATTAAGAGGCAATGGTGAGATACACAATGAAGGGGGAACCCCTTCTCAACATTACACAGTGTTGACTAAATCTAAAGCTAAGCCTTTTGGTGGTGCACCCAATATACTGTAGCCTGCACATGCCCTCAATTAAAGAGTTAGTAGTGTTGTATATAAAAAATGTAATATTGCAGCTATTACACAAATAAACTAAACAATCCCAGTCCCATCTCTCAAAACTTTATGGTTTCAGAGATATATGATGCTAAACTCCCCCCCCCTTTCCCTGATGTCAGCTGTAAAGCTGACAGCAGGAGATGTGTGTCGGCCTACTCATGGAGGCTTTTCAGCAGAGCCAAAATAGCGCAATGTAAAAAGAAATACTTCATTGGAACAGTCTACAAAGTGTGCCTGGCCTGCAAGCACGCTTTTTAGACCGTTCCGTTGAAGTGTTTCTTTCTACACTGCATTATTTCGGCTCTACTGAAGAGCCACCTGCTTGTCCCGGGACCAGCATCTCCTGCCGACAGATTACAGCTGACATCAGTAAAAGGGGAGAGAGGGGTGGATTTTAGCATTCTATATCTCTCAAACCATAAAGGTCTGAGAGATGGGACTGAGATTGTTTCATTTATTTTTGTAATAGCTGCAATATTACATTTTTTATATGAAGACATTACTAACCCTTTAAATACACAACAAAGGATGAACAGTTCACAAACAACTTTATGAGAAATTCTTCTACAGTAATTCCAGACTTAAATTCCTTGGCTCTATTCGATATAAAGGAGAACGTGTTATATCTATTACAACCACACTTATAACTACCCACACAGGATAAGTAATTTTTGTTCCTCTTCAAGGGTAAAATATTCCCACCCATTCTTAATGGTCTTAGATCTTCTATATATAAAATTATGTTTATTATCAATACTGCCCTTGAGTATGAGATCTAGTTTCAGTATGTTCCAATGCTTTCTAAATTTATTATTACTATTGTATTTGGGGATGAATCTAATTTTATCACTATAGACTAATCTAGATACCATTTTATTTTGATTATACCTTAAAACATCTCTTCTGTCATGGCTCCTCTATTTCTCAAGACTGTATTCTACCAGTTCAGGAGGATAACATTTCTGCAGGAAACTGTATCGCAAATTCTTGGCATCATAATATGCCAAACTGCTGCAGTTCTGGCTTATCCTTCTGAACTGGTTGAAAAGGACATTATTTTTCCATGCAACTTGATGACTACTAGAGTAATTTAAAATACTATTTGAATCCACATCTTAGAAAATGGCTTTGATCAAATATTATAATTATCCATTATGAAAAAGTTCAATATTCCAAAATTCAATAGTAAGAACTTAAGTTGTCTGGACAAAAATGTAATACCCATGTGTTTGGACTTCAGAAAATCAATGAAATCTAGAATAATGCCCTCTCCAGATGATCAAAAAATCATCTATAAATATTTGATAGAGAACCAGATTCACCCCAGATTTATAGGATGAAATGAAAGTGCCCTTAAAAGCCCTTGAATATTATTACTAGTGGCCTAGACCCTAAGATAGGTAATAAAAAGCCAAGTGACACCATTCATGTTCTGTTCTGGTACCTTGTGCCTTTTTTTGTTGGATTTTGTGTGTCATGTTGCTCTTTATGGTGGTGGAGGACAGATGCACAATGATTTCAGCCCTTGAGTTTTTATTGATGGGAGTAGTAAAAATACGATCTGCTAATGGTGGGCTCTGGTGTGTGTCATGTGGTGGGATGATAGCATCAGTAGCTGATGAGCTCTGGAGTTTCTGCTACTGGATTCATTCAGGTCATCAAAAGGAATGGCCGAAAATTTTCACCTCAAACTGAAATCAGCAAATAATGGCACTTCCCGCTTGGTGAATAATTTCAAGCAAAAAGTACAGGTTTTCCGCTTTTTTAGCTCAATCCATTGAAATCAATGGGATCATTGAATTTACGCACAACAAATTACAAATATTATTTTTATTTCCCAAAGGCATAGTACAAAAGGGGCAGGAGGGTGCCTGTATTGGTGCGGTGTGGAAAAAGAATCAGTTTAACAGGGAATTTTTTTTGACGGGGGTTGTTTACTGGGATTGGGGGCAGTTAATAAAAAAATAAATCCTAAATACAATTAAAAAAGCCAAAAAACATGGTATAAAAGGGGACTGAGGAGTGTGCCTGTGATGGTGGGTGGAGTCTGGGGAATGAATCCATTGAATACGGAATTTATTTTGGGTGGTGGGTCTCTTAGCTGGTATTGGGGGAACAGTTAAAAATAAAATAAAATAAGAAATTTGTATGTAAAGTGATAGCAAGAGGAACCCCTGCCACTGGAGTGGACTGATACTTGATTAGATAGAGTATTTGGTAGAAGATGATTTGTTATATTTGTTGTTAGCTGTCCACGCTCTGAGGAAACATTGATTTGTTTGACTTAGGCTTGTTTGGCACAAACCCTAAGGAAACACTGCTTTGTAAGACTTAGGCTTGTTAAAAACAAACCCCAAAAATATGTTTTTTTGTAGGACTATGGGTTTTTTTTTTTTAGTTTTTTTAAAGCACAAGCCCTGAAGAAAAAAATATTCCCTACTGGCCTAGTGCCAGCAGGTCATGTTGGCCAGTGGCCACTGGCCATTATCAAATGTCTTCCTGAGTCCATAATTGCCGAATTTGCAACTGCTGTTCTTGCTGCTGAGTTGTTTAAGCAACAGGATTATTGGGCAGCTGAAAGGGAATGGATCAACAATAGTAGTAACATGGGTGATGTATGATGAAGGTTCCACTTGCCACGACTATCAGCCCCATATCAGTATATCCAAGGAATTAAAAATGTGATTAAAAACAAAAGAATGTTAACCCTATGGGTGCTAGAGGGGTATTCAATGTATTGCAGAGTATTGCATACCCCACTGGCATTACCAGGGTAAATTCCCCTAAAGTTAACACAGCCCCCTAAAAGAAAGTTACCAGCTACTGTCTGTCTTCTTCTGTAATCTTCCCTCTTCCGTATTCTGATTTCCTTCATCTTCCTTCTTCTCTTCTTCCAAAATCTGTTTTTCAGAATAAAAAAAAAGTCCAATGAAAGATGAATCCAAAAAATATACCCCAATGATATGATTGCCTTAACCTTTTTAGTGCCTGAGAGGTTATGTACCCCCTCTGGTATTCCTAGGTTAAAAGCAAACAAGCCCCCTTCTTACCTCTCAGGCCATTGCCTGAGCCATAGTGAGGGAAATTTATATGGCCGGTGCTTACGCACCTCCCAGCCAATTAGCTTCTAGTGACGGGATGACAAGATCAGGGACTTTTACTCTGCATTCCTGCCACCACTCTGATGGCAGCAGAGGTGACAGCAGTATTGCCTAATTAACCATTGGGATGCCAGGATTATTTGGAAAGATGGAATGCCTACATAAGTTTTTTTGAAGGAATGCCAGCATCTATTTATGATTTATGATGGCTGCACCTTATTTTGACTTGATATGCCAGGGTACGTTTAAAGGGTTAGTAATGTCCTAGATGGCTAAAAAGTAATATTGTAGATAAATTAAAAATAAATTGATTGGTGCAAGTCCTATTTCTCAAACCCTTTTCCCTGACGTCAGCTGTAAGCTGACATCAGGAGATCTTGGTCCAGGACCTGCAGGTGGCTCTTCAGCAGATCCTAGATAATGAAATCAAAAAATAAATACTTCATTGGAACAATCTACAAAGTGTGCTTGGTCTCCAATTAAGTATTTCTTTTTCAATTTCAGTGTCTCGGCTATGCTGAAGAGCAGCCTTGAGTCAGTCTACATGAGTCTCCTGCTGTCAGCTTTACAGATGACAGCAGGGAGAGGGGAACGTTAAAGAGTTCTATCCCTCAAACCATACAGGACTTGCACCTATCTATTTCTTTTTAATGTATCTACAATATTATTTTTTAGCCATCTAGGACATTACTAAGCCTTTAACCCTTGGAATGCTAGAGGTGTATTCAACACTTTGCTCAATGTGTTGCATTCCCCTCTGGGACTCAAAGGATTAAGACAAGCATATCTTTGGGGCATATTTTTTGGTTGCATCTTTCATTGGACTTTTTTATTTCTCAAAAACAGATTTTGGAAGATGAAGAAAATTAGAAGACAGAAGAGAAGAAGAAGCAGCAGAAGAAAATGGAAGAGAGAAGATTAAAGAAGACAGACAGTGGATGACAGGTAAGTGTCAAAGTTCTGGGTGTTAGGATAGTGTTAGGGCTAGAAACTGTCATGTTAAGGGTAGTGAAGGGTTAGTGCTTGAGAGGTGGGGGAGGGTGACTGTGTTTTGAGCTCATTCTTGTTGTTTGATGCTGTCAAATAACGAGAGTTAGCTATTTTCCTTTGATGTCCCAACAACTCACACTATTTAGCAAGAGGTGTGGGAACAAAAATCTGCAACAAGCTTTTGGCCACAATGTGGATTTTGGCCACCAACGCTGGTTGTCCATGTACCAGTCCAACTATAGGAAAGCTGTGGTATACAAGTGGGTTTCTCGTTCAGTGTTTACTTTTGCCTTACCAACTGTTTTACCAGTAGGCATAGTGTTGAGCCCTTGATCAGCCCCTGTGTGGTTCTCTCCCTCCATCTCCAACCCAAGGATAAACCTAACTCTGTGTATTTCATGTATATGCACATGTGTAATGCTTAGCAGTGCATTTTATATCTCTCTGGAACTCAAAAGGGTTAAATAAAATTTAGCAACTGATCCAGAAGGGGAAGGTTTCCAAGAAGCCTATTCTCCCTATGTCCACATGTGATTCTGTTGCTGATCTATGAGGCAGAGGGGTCTACCAAGCTGTCTCTCCCCCAGGGACTCAAGATATACACACACATCAAAAAATCTACAGTTAACTCATTGATTTCCAGACAATGGGACATTCTCTTAAATATAGCGGTAACTATCACACTTGCTATATTGCTAATTTCAAGCAAAACTTGACAGACTGTATTTTATAAAGGAAAACAATGTTCTTATCACGTTATCAATAGAGTATTATAAAACTCCTGCTATGTGAAGCTATCATTTATAAAACAGACTAAAGTGAATTGCTCCTGGCTCCTAGGAGAGAGCATTCAGTCTAATCACTGGTATAAAACGCCAGCTACCAAACAGGCTACAGCAGCCATTTGTAATAAAGGACAAGAATCTTTCAGTATGGGATTAATGAAAGGGTTAATAAAAGAAAGTGTGGACAAAATCGGTAGAAGAATGTTATATACTGGATCTTGGTGTTATATAATGTTTGTACAATTTATGTGATTACAATTCAGATATGTGAAGGATTGGCACTCAAATCATTTAAGTCAAATGGTTAAATGCATAAGTATTAATTAAGTAAACAAAGAAATTTGCACACATCTTTGGCAATCAAGATGTGTACACAAGAGTTTTTTGCAGGATCAGTCCTATATAATAAAATGCTACAATGTTTGTCAGAAGCCGTCATGAGCAGTACAGACTGCCCGAGAGTGCCGTGGCTGATACAGAGCGGGGTGCTCCAAATTCGGACCAGAGTCCTCTCTTCTCACCTTCCTGGGACTGCTTGGTGAGCAGAGATGCTCCGGACACCAGCCTAGGCTGCTGGGTGGTACTTTGGACCATGTACACGGGATTTTAAACTAGTGTGTTGGCAGGAAGACAGAATCAGAACCAGAACAGGAGCGCAATGCAGCAAGGTTGAATGTCTCACAGAAGAGTATAAAAGATAACACCAGTACCAGTATATATAGCCAATGATCATAGGATAGTACTCACACTTGTTGTCAAATTAGTCAATTGTGAAGACAACTGGCAATGTGCAAACAGGGTTAAACACAGCCCCGATTTGGTCCCATGCGAACTTCAGCAAAAAAATAATTTTGAAGAATCCAGATATATAAGTTATAAATGAAATTTTAATAATAAAATAAAATAGTTCCAGCAATATGGATCGAGTCAATAAAGCCCCAAAACGACATGTTTTGAAGATAATAAGTATAACTTCTTTATTAAGCTAAATGGGCAATTATCAGATTTACAATATATTTTGTAAAACAATGCAATCTGACAATATAAAAGTAAAAGGCAAACGATGACTTACCACCCGAGCGAACTTATTTGTACCCATTACTAAGTGTTACTTGCCAAATGACTACGGAGAACTTCCGGAACTCAAAGCCGGAAGTCAGCCTCTTGCGTATTGAGTGAACCTAGTACTACATTAGTATTACACTAGGAAGCGCATTTTTGTTTACCTTTTTTTGTATACTAGGAAGACAGAATGATTGTGTAGCAATGAGGTCAGGTGTTTCCTATGCTAAACAGCACTATACATATTTTTTTTTAACTTTATATGATGTTTCAATGGTGTATAGGTAGATGTAGACTTTTTGAAGTCATTTTAAAATTTACCTAACTTTTTTAAAGTGACAGTTTCATTTTAACTCCCTGACCCCACACTCCTTCCTGGCTAAAGGTTCAAGACATTACAACCCTTACACGTATTTCTACCATGTGTATGTTCCAACCCTTAATCTCTTTGAACTGTAGAGATGTCTCCATTCCAGTGCTTTGCAATGTGTATTATTAAAGGCAGATAACAGCCAGAAGGGCAGTATAAGGTGAGAGAATATGGTCCATGGGCACCAAGAGATTCAGTCATTAATATAAACATTTTGATTATCAGAGCAATCTGGAAAAGTCCCATCAGAGTTTCAGTGGAAAGGCAGTCCATTTCACATCAGACAACGACTGTAGCAATGTACACTACCAACCAGGGAGGCACAAGAATTACTTGAAGTTGAACAGAGGGGTATCACAGTCTTCACTGGACAGATCAGAACCTCTCTGCCCCATCAGCCACTCACATATCAGGAGTCCAAAACAAGCAAACAGATTTCTTGAGCAGAGGCACCAGTGATAGATTTGATGGCATCAACAGACAGTGCCAGCAAGTATGTTCCAGATGGAGGGAAAATGCTGCTCTGGGTTAGAATGCATTCAAGATGAAATGGAATTTGCATCTGGCCTACAAATCCCCCCCAATAACAATATTACATGTAATAGAATGGAAGCTAAGGAGGGAAAAACAGAATAAATCTCATAACCTCAATGTGTAGACCAAGTAAGAATGTCAGCCTCACAACCTTTAGCAGTTTCACTCATTAAAGATCTTAAGGATTTTCTGAAGTTGGAGACTGAGTGTTTCACAGACCAAGAGGTCACTCAGAAGCAATCTATAAGACAATTATTTTATGAAGGAATGTATCTTCTACAAGATATAGCATCTGGTCAATTTTTTTAGAACTGTTGTCATCATAAGGGATAATCCCGTCAAAATATCAGCTTGCATTTTCCAGGATTTTCTCCAAGATGGGTTCCAGAAGGGACTGAAACTGTTGTCTATTGAAGTTCAGCTTGCAGCCTTACCAGCTATTTTAGCTAATCCTTTTGCAGAAAATTATCTCATCAAAAGATGCATTAAAGATTTATATTGGGTAAAGCCCACAATAACAGAAATTGTTCTGGCATGGGATCTGAGAATGGTTTTGCAGCAGCTCTGAAGGCATACAGACTTTGAACCAATACAGGATATTTTCTTGATGAAGGCCCTTACTCATAAAACCAACTTCTTGTCAGGAGGGTGAGTGAGCTACCACAAGCTCTTTCTTGCACTCCATCCTACATAGCAATCCACAAGGACAAGGTTGTACTATGGACAAAACCATCCTCCATATCCAAGGATATCATATTTCACCTAAATCAGGAGTTAGGGCTTCCATCCATCTGTCCAAATACCGCAATGGCAAAGAAAAGCAGTTTAAAAATGTAAAAATGGTAAGGTAACTTTCAGTGAACTTGGATAGAATCAATAACTTCAGAAAACCAGATGTTAGTTGTACATTTCTTTGAAATATACAAGGAACAGCAGCATCCAAGGCTTCTATAGCTAGTTGTAAGGATTGTACAGTGCAGGCTTATAAGACTTCTGAACAAGATTCATCAATCAACATTAAAGCTAATTCTACTAGAGCCATTTCTACATCATGATTCATGGTCCTAGAAGGCAATAGCTACTCTTCAGGTGACATGCAAAGTGGTGACTTGAGCCTCAGTAAAATTATAAAGCACTACCAGCTGGATTTGCAGACATCAACAGGGGTCAAATTTAGAAGGAATGTGCTCCAAGCTGTGGTTCCAGAAAAAGGAAAGGATCTTTGCCTTATTTGTCTTACAGTGTCTAAAACTAATATTAGGTCATATACTATATTCTTCCTTTCCTGCATGGTACTGCTTTTGGAAGTTCATTGTCACAGATGGAGCAGAGATGAAGTTTAATTTCTGATATTTATTTTTCCTCTGTGTCCCTCCACAGTATACCCTCCCTATATGTGTATACTAATCCTATGTTGAGGTACAGCTTGTACAAAAGTATAACTGCAAGGCAAACAGAGCTGACTTTTATGGGCTTTCTGAAAACATCTGTTTAAATTAGCTATTGATGAAAGAACACACAGTTCTGAAACATGATGAGCTATTGTTTTAATAGTTTATTGTTATTTTCATTAAATATTATATTACATTTTTTATCAACCTCCAAATTTCATCTATTAGTTTTCAAGAGATTTGCAGTGAGAACTGTACCACAGCAGGCCGGGCAATTGTCCCTGCAAATGCTATCTCTGACTAAGGATCTTAAGTTATATAATTTATTATTCTCGTTGTGTATGGATTGCTGATACTTTTTATGAGCTCCTATTTGATTTTGTTTGTTTAGACACATGCATAGACATTATGCAGCCACACACAAAAATATGCCCATATACTGATTATACTGAAACACACACAAAACACTCTGGCCATGTAGAAACACACACAAACACTATGGTGAGGCAGATACACATATACACACCCAAACTCTGGCCATGTAAACACACACACACACACACACACACACACACACACGTCATGCAGGCACTCTGGTCATTCAGATCCACAGACACAGATACACACACACACACACACACACACACACACATACATACATACACAGACAATCTGATGATGCTGACTGAAAAAGAAACACGCACAGAATCACTCACAAAGACACTCTGGTCATGCAGAAACACCCACACACGCACAAGCATTCTGGTCATTCAGATCCACACACACAGAAACGCACACACTGGTCATACAGGCACATGCATTCACACACCCTCTTTCCATGTAGATATGCATGTACACAATCACGTTTTGGTTATGCAGAGACACAGCACAGACACACTGATAATGAATACACACACACTCATTGATCTTGCAGACACACACACACACATTGAAATGGAGCTGAAATGGAGCTACACTAGTGATAGCACAGAGCTTATACTGACAGTCTGCCAGTGAGCACAAAGAATATACAAGGAGAGCAATGAGACCAACTCTGCAAAAAAGGATAAACAAGTCTAAGCACCAATGCGCATATTTTTCTTTATCCTCATTAACCATTTTGTGGAACCCTCCTCATACATGGGCACATGCTAGAGCCTGCTTAATCCAAAAGCCCCATCTCATCTTTTAACTGAAACTGCAGTGCATACTGTGTAGTACTACTTAACCTCAGATAGAATAGCAATTTCATAAATGTGCAATAACTGACAGCAGTAAAAAAGCATGATTGAACTTGGATTGGCAAAGTGAGGTTAAATTTAACTACCCAGCACACATTGCATTTTTATTGAAAGTTCTGATGGTGCTCCTAAGTGCTTCCTAGTCCCACAGTCAATATAAACTTAAAAATTAAGACAATCTTTCCACAGATGGAGAAGCATAACTAGAAGCTTTTGAGCATTGGAGAAGATGGGCCCCCCTTGGATACTGGGCCATGGTACAGCTACATCCTCTGCACCCTTAGTAGTTTTGCCCCTGTATGTAATAATTGACCATAATCTGAATGTTCACACACATTATTGGTACTATATTTTGTATGACTGATGCAAGCAGTACAAAGTAGTATCTACTAATGTTAGCTTCATTGGAGGCCCCAAGCAATCCCTTGTATTTTGCCCCTATTCCCTCATATTCACATTTTTTCATATACAATACATTATTATTATCATTATTGAACAAAACAGCACAATGGAATATTGGTGGTGTAATATTTAAAATATTATCCTTTGGACCCCCTCCCTCCAACACAAACACACACACACACACATAAACTTTGTTTTCTTCTGCTTGTGGTGAAATGGCATTAATATTATTGGAAATCTGTATACATTCCAAGCTCGCTAAGAAGGTATGAATGTTAACTGGTCAGTCTACGAGCCTGCAATTTTAAAAGTACATCTAATTTTCCAAGTTCTTTGGATAAATTAAAAGAGAACTAACACTCTTAATAATAGACTTCACTTAGTCTGCAAAGGTTACGTCTAATGACATGGACATGACATCCAGAAATTACTGACAATGTTATCTGTTGAATCAAGTAAATAATTTAGAGTGACCGTTAGACTTTTCTGGTTATAGCAAGGTCAGATGCATCATTTAAAAAATATAAAGAATGTAATACAACTTTCAAACAAGCAATTAGACTAGCTAAAGCTGAGAATAAAAATTGCAAAAGAGAGCAAGAAAAATCCTGAACAATTCTATAAGTATATAAATAACAAGATTAAGGGCGTAATTCATCAAGGTGCAAATGGCACAATGCGCAAGAAAATCGGTATTTCTTTGCTCATTAACCATTCACCCATGTAGCAACTGCTGGATTTTGTCTGGTCATTGCTTCATCAAACGATTGCCAAACAGATCTGCCAATTTGATCTGCTATCTTTAAGATGGCCAATCCTATTACAATGTATGGGTCGAACACACGCATACACATTTTTGCTTATGTTTATGAGTGGGTTTATTGTCTGATTGGCCTATTTATTCAATTCTCCCTGCTTTGCATATGCAAAACAAGACAGATTATTGATGGATACCTGAAGGTATCCATCAATCATCGCAGCAAAGTGATGGCGAAGAGCAGAATATTTGATATTTGATACACTGATTTTCCCGCACTTCAATGAATTCCAGCCCAAAGATGATATTGAACCACTTAAGGCTGAGGCAGATGAACTGATTTGTGAGGATATTGATATGGCTGACATCTTAAACATACTTTTTTGTATATACAAGGGAAGCAACAATGGCAGGCTATGGGAAAGCAGACAAAATCACAGAATTTCTTCCATCATGTGCATGGCTTACTGAGGACAAAGTACAAAAGATACTGGAAAAGGTTATGGTGAATAAAGCACCTGAACCTGATGGTAAAAAATACACACAGAGCAAGATGTTTTTTTCTGCAGATGGATTTAGATAAACTGAGTGAATGGGCAGAAAAGGGCAGATGAGTTTTAATGTAGATAAATGTAAGACTATGCATTTGGGCTGTACAAACATGCTACATATACACTAAATGGGAAACAACTTGAGAAATCCTTATTAGAGAAATATTTAGGAATACTGACAATAAACTTGACAGCAGTGTGCAGTATCATTCAGCTGCTGCAAGAGCAAATAGGGTACTTCCTGCATAAAAGGGGTATAAATGCAAATACAATTCTACCTCTGTATAAATCCTTGGTGATGTCTCATCTAGAATACGGAGTCTGTCATTTTTATAAAATACATTATGGAACTGTAAAAAGTGCAAAGATGTGCAAAAAACTGATAGAGGGATTGGAGGGCCTCAGTTATAAGTAGAGTCTAGCCAAACTGGATTTCTTTACATTAGAGAAGAGACGTCTAAGAGGTAATATGATTATCATTTACAAATATATTGAAGGTCAATACAGAGAACTCTCCAAGGAACTATTTACGCAAAGATATGAGCAAAGAACAAGTGGTCATCCATTAAGACAAGAGGAAAGACACTTTTAAAGGGATAGTAATACTTAAAATGTAAAAAAAAATATGTTGTAGGGTTTATCCCCCTGAGTAAAACAAGAGTACTCCCACTGCTGAAAGGTGTTTCATTCAAAAGTTATTAATTTTCAAAGTTGAATTTTTTAGGTGCAATATCACAGTGGCCTGAAATTGTACAGTGGCGCTGTTGCTACACGATCCTATGGACAGCTCTGGTCAATTGACCATAAATCTCCATAGTATGGTGTAGCAACAGCGCCACTGTACAATTTCAGGCCACTGTGATATTGCACCTAAAAAATTCAACTTTGAAAATTAATAACTTTTGAATGAAACACCTTTCAGCAGTGGGAGTACTCTTGTTTTACTCAGGGGGATAAACCCTACAACATATTTTTTTTTACATTTTAAGTATTACTATCCCTTTAACTAAAAAAGGGCAGGGAATTTTTACAGTAAGGGCAGTAAAGTTATGGAATTCTTTGCTTTGCTGTGCTTGCAGATACTATAATTGATTTCAAAAAGTAATGGGTGACTATCTAACACAGATCAATATGGCTTCAGAGTAGATAGGATGTTGATCCAGGGAAATATGTGTCTACCATTTGAAGTCAGAAAGGAATTTTTAGACCCACGGGCTCAATTGGAAATTGCTTCAAAGGAGATGTTTTTTGCCTTCCTCTGAATCAACAGGGGTGATTTGGCATTGGCTGACCTTGATGGACACGTTCCTTTTTTTCAACCTCATCAAGTATGTTACTATGTAAGTAGGGACTATTATTATAATCTTACCTCTAGTATCCAATAGGTTAAAAATTAGCAAACAATCACAAGATCAGCACATGATGAATTCTACAAGGAACTGTGCTTAAGTTCTTCCTGATACCAAAGTTCCCTAGCACTGACGAGGTTTTCATCCATCCGAATATAAAAGACAGATGTAATTCACGATTTCAGTGTGTTGCTTCCATTGATCGAAGCAGCAGGTTCTTACTTTTGAACTAGTTACTGTTGCTCTGAGACAAGACTTGAAAAGAGAACTTCAAATAATTACCCTTAACCCTTCTAATACAGATGAAGCCACGGCTCACCACTCAGCGATATACTGCAGTTCCCCACCTGCGGCGAAAAAGCAGGGATTCGAGGGCCTTGCAGCAGCACGTGGGAGAGATTTGTCCTTCTGGGCATGCAAAAATCAGGGCAGAAAACTGGAGTTAAAAAAGCAGGTTTTCTATCTTACAGTGCAGCCAAAGTTCACGCACAAACTGCTAACACTCTCAGCAGGACTCTGTGGAAATAAAACTTTGATGCTTTTCTTTACACTTCTGACTGAGAACAACATGCAGCAATGAGCTTTTCAGGAGGCTTCCATGTTGCTTGATATGATTGCCGACCAACACAAGATTTAAACAATATGTATGAAATGTAGGGGCAGTGCTGAATACCTAGAAGTATTTTGGAACATATGTATCAGGTCATTAGAGTAAGAATGTGTAAAAAAAAATGTAATCCTAAATGTGTTTTAAAATTTGTAAATTGTTCTATTTATTTACTTATGTATTTATTTATAACTTATTCACTTTTGTTGTGTTGTTTGTAATGAGAAATCAGAGCTAAAATCAGGTAAATAACTATGATTAACCCTATGTGTACCAGAGGGGTACTCAATGCATTGCAATGTTCACTGCTCTTGCATTCAGAAAGAATACTATTTTATTTTAGCCCATTTAAAGACAAGCACCTCAATAGTGACTTTTTTTGAAAATTATTCATGCTAGAAATCTTTGACGCATGTGAAACATACACCTCAGTGGGTTAAAACTGTAGAAATACAGAATATATAGAACAGTAACGCTAAAGTGCAGAGCAAGGTGAGTACCCTAATGTTTCGGATCTCACTTGCCTCTGCCAAGCTCCTGGAAAAACTTGTGTTTCTCCAGTGCATTGCGCAGCACCCGAATCCGCACCAAATTACAAGTGAAGGCATATACATAGCAAAGAGACAAAGTGACAGCCTGAAATTCAAATACAGTCCAAAGTTTGCCTAACCTGTGCAAAAGAACAGTCCATGCCCCATTTTGGGATGTCCGGGAATCATGCAGGTCATACCTCTGTGATAACCCATGGAATCTCCTGATGCTGGCAAAGCAATCTTAAGATGATGGATCTGCATAGAGCTGCAATGTAAAGGCTTCATATAAAGCTATAGTATAAATGATTATTAATCCTCCTATCTCTTATCAAGAAGTCATGCAAACAATAATATACTCTAATAACGTGTGAGGCAGACACAGATATATACTCAAACACTTCAAGCTGGTAACTGACCACATAGATTTTAAAGGCACATTGAATGCCCTGCATAGTCTAAGATACTTTAACATTTCTGATGTCCCAGAAGTAAGAGCAGGAAAAAAGAATATTCCAACACACCCGGTAATGAGCTGGGTAGTCTTGATCATGACCCTATAGCAATAACTATAGGGACAGGCCTTGCTAGCTCAGTCTAAATATGCTAAAAAGAGATGGATTGCCTATATAATTCCCATGCTGGACACAGTCACCGGTAAAGCAATTTTAGGATCATAGATATATAATGATATGAATATATGAATACCAGGTATTTTAAAGACCGAGATCATACAACTCGATGTCTGTAGAATGCATCCAGTACAAATATACCTGGTCATAGGATGACAATGATTATAGATAATAGTATTTACAAAACGTAGTGAAATTAATGCTCATACACAGAAATATGGTAGACAGAGAACAATGAACAGTTAATAGCTACATGAGCAGTCACTAAGTATCACAGTCTATCCTTAACAGTGTGTCTGGATCTTCAGAGGTAACGCTCAGAACCACATGGGTAATATACTGCTATGAGTATATACAGGCTCTGGGGGGCCCTACCAGGGTCCAACACACACCCGTGCAGGTAACCTTGTGCAGACACAGTGAATCTGTGTGACATTTCCATCAAAAGTCAGTCAGTGGATAACTCATAGATACATTGGGTAAATGCAACTGACTAGTCTCTGGATCAAATGAGACTCATACCTCAATCTTGTAACTGTTCACACATAGTTTACCGGATGGTGCTTTTAAAAATCTTCAGGGATTCCAACCACCTCTACCTCAAGAATAGATTAAAATGGTCCTCCCTATGATAATAGTTAAAATCTCTCTACCGCCAAAGGTGGATTAGAATGGTATTGGGTGCTCCACAAGTTCATAGAAAACATGAATATGATAAATTCTCATTCAAGCCATTAGGTAATATAGTGTTAGGTCTACGAATCCAGCAGACTTCCCGTTGAAACAAGAGCTTCCTCCTGTCTCCTGTGAATGTAATGGGTTGTTGATCTATTTTCATGCTTTGCTTGGAAGTAACAGTATGCTTACATTGGGCAAAAAGTCGAGCCACTGGTTTATCTGATGTTCCTGCTTGTAATGCATCACGAATAGACTAGCGATGATTCGCCATGCATTCCCTGAATGTAGTTATTGTCTTGCCTATATATAACAGTGAGCATGGACATTTGATGAAATAAATAATGAAAGTGAAAGTGCAAGACAGTCACTGATGATTGGAATATTTTTGCCAGTGCGTGGATCTTTGAAGAATGTGCCTGTAAGTAAATGTTTACAGGCTGTACAATGCAGGCATCTATAACAGCCTGTTTTCTCCTGTTAATGTGTGAGCCAACATTGTTTGTCCACAGAATAATAGTGCTTTGGGTCTGTTTTAACAAGCATCCTTCTGAGGTTGGGTCCACTTTTGTAGTCTATCAAAGGTGGATCTCTAAAGCTGGGGGGTAAAGGTTGATGGATGAGTGGATTCTTCCTGAATCTGGTGTAAATTTAGTGGAAAACAATCACTCTCTTTTCTGCATCTGTTTTAGGATTTTGTGTCTGGGGTGGCAGCTAGACCTGTGTAAAATCATATTTCTGTCTGTTTCTTTTCTATAGTTTGTGATGTGTAGCTGTCCATCTTGGATGAAGATGGTGAGATCAGGGAAGTTCACTGTTTCCTTGCTATATGTAAGTGTGAATTTGATTGGAGTGTCTAGTTGGTTCAATAAAGCCACAGAAGTGCATATTAACTCTTCATCTCCCTTCCAAATCAAGAGCAAGTCATCGATATAATGATAATAGCATATCAAATATGTGCCCCAAGTAGGTAAGGTGTTGGTTTCTTCAAACATTGCCATATATAGATTGGCGAAAGAGGGTGCTACTTTGGATCCCATTGATGTTACCAATGTTTGTAAAAAGTAAGATTTTTCAAACCTGAAAAAATTGTAACAAAGCAAAATCCCAGGAGTATCATAAGGAATTCTGTATGTAGTCTCCCAGTCTTAGGTGTTTTGTTAAGGGCTTACCTCATTGCTTCTATCCCCTCGAATGTAGGAATCACCGTGTACAGGGATTTAACATCTAACGTCACTAGCCAAGATTCTGCTGGAATTTGGTCTAGGTTCTTAAGTTTTAGTAAAAAGTCTGTAGTATCCCTGATGTATGACTTTGTTATCTGAACCAAAGGTTGGATACGATAGTCAAGGAATTGCACCAGTGGTTGTAATAGAGATCCTATGGCAACTACAATTGGTCTGCTAGGGCGACAACTTGGATCCTTATGCACCTTAGGTATGGTATAGATGATAGAACATATGGGATGATATGTTGTTCGAAAACCCAAAGTGTTTCTAAATGTGGGAGTGAAAAGGTGATGATTGGGTGAGGGTCAAAGGGTAGTAGGGATGTGAGCACCATTATGGCCTCTTAAAAAATATCCACTTTGACCTGAATAAAATTACATCCTACAAAAAGACTTGCGATTGCTGATTTCTTTATGGATTATATATATGTATACTAATTGGTGAGTCATTGATAATTGTGACCCTTTATTTAATTCCCCAGGACTTTTTATTACATATTTTGCAAGCATATGTACACTACCTCACATCTACAAATGAATGCAAAGCAGACAGTGAGGCTAATGTACTAAGTAAAGTGGAACAATTCTGGTGCAAACCAGGTAAAACATAGGGAATAAATAAACATTTCAAATATTTCTTTTGATTTAAATGGGGCTTGTAACCGCTGGAATGCGAGAGAAATATCTGCAAAGCAAAGCTTTTGTGACTTTTCTAGCATTAAGGGGTTAAAAGGGACTTTTAATGTAAAAGTGCTGAATATGCTTAACAAAGTGTTTGCTTAAATAAAATTAAATCAATGTTGATATTCATTAGTTCTTTATGGTTCTATTGGTTTACCCCAGAAATTCACCACTTTTTCCTAGTACATCAATCTTATACAGGTTCTTAGACCTGAAACTTCGACCATTTATTGAGAATCAGGAGGACCTTGTGCTTTTTTTTTACTGGTTTTACTCAAACAGGTGGGGAAAAAAGGGGCCATTCAGTAAGACTACAACAAAGGAAAGGATTTTTAATAATGTAGAATTTCTTGTTTCTGGAGGTTGTGTTTCAAGATATTTTCAAAAGAATATTGGACACTCTTTATCTCAGAACAGTATAACAGTTGGCTACAACATAGATAGGATGTTGATCCAGGTAAAAATCCAATTGCCTTTGAGAGTGAGGAAGTATACTTCCTAAGTATCCTTCTTTAGTAGGGATAATCCCTTTTTGAGACCCAGATCCCCAAGTCCCTCTTCACCACCCTGGTGTAACTCTTTTTAGAAGACCAGACTATATGATGGTCTATATATGTGTAACACCTTGCTCCACAGCAATAAAATTAACATTAATATTTATTGAACCTTCGGTTTATTGTTTATAAATTTGTAAATATAAATAAAATACTTTGGTCTTGCTCTGAATCATTGAAATATGTGTTAATAGGTGATGAAATAACCTACAAATGTTTTGTAATGCCCCACCCACAAGCCACGCCTCCAACAACACCACCTAAAACAAAAGTGTGATTATATAGCCATTTGAAATATTGAGTGGTAGGAGAAGGGATTTTGATAAACCCCTTGATTGGAAAAGGCTGCAGTGAGGGTTTTGTTCCCATCCTCTAGATTTATGTTACTATGATAATTTTGCTTAAATTGAATAAAGAGAGACGTCTAAGGGGTGATATGATTACCATTTACAAATATATTAAAGGTCAGTACAAATAACTATCCAATTAATTATTTAAATAAAGAGCTGAGCTAAGAATGAGATGTCCTCTATTAAGACTAGAGGAAAATCGCTATTGAGTAAAACAAATGCAGGGATTTTTTTACAGTAAGAGCAGTAAAGCTATGGAATTCTTTGCCTTGGGATGTTATACTTTCAGATACTGTATCTGCTTTCAAAAAAGCAATGGACACCTATATAGTACAGAACAATACTAAGAATTATGTCAGATGCTTTCAATGCAGATAGATTGTTGATCCAGAAAACTATAGAAAAAAGAGAAAAAGAGCACAAAAGATCTGAGAGAGGCTGTAGATAAAATGGTTAAGATGTGCATAGAAATGTACTTACTATAGTACAGATTTTGACATTGCTCAAGTTAGGATAGATGTTTTAGATGTCCCACCGTGTGACCACAGTTTACATATAGAGGATCATTTGCCGGTATCTTCTTATCTAATCACTGTAAGAAAGGAAAAAGAGCCTTCTAAGAGCGCCCGTATCCACTACAGGATTTAGAAGCCACCCCAGGATGGCAGTCACTCACCGAATGGCCGGTATAATAAATTCCTTCAACAACAAAGCCAATAGGATGCTTTACTAGAGAAAAAGTGGTACAACTTTATTTAAACACAGATTCCAAAGCGTTTTGCGAGTGTGGTCCTCGCTTCCTCAGGGAATGGTCCAGGGAACTGTCTGACACTTTTTTATCCACTTGAGATGTAATTGGAAATTACTTCAGTGTTTTTTTTTTTTTCTTGCTTTCCTCTGGATCAACAGGGGTGTTTTGGCATGGGCTCGACTTGATGGACGCATGTCGTTTTTCAGCCTCGTCAGCTATGTTACTATGTATGTTACTATTTTACTATGAATTGCAGATGGTTGCTGGTTCCACCAGAAACATTGAATCCACTGCAGCAAAAAGCTCTGGTTCCAGAGTGGACCTGAGTGGAAAGACAGAGCAGTAGCTGCAGTTATACACTTTAAATAGTTTAACACAGTAATTTAACCCCTTGAGGACCAACGAGGTGTGCAGTGCATTGCAACACTATGCGTTGCGTACCCTTTTGGTCCTCGAGAGCTAAATCCCCTATATCTTCCAGGCAGCACATCTGCTCATATATATATATATATATATATATATATATATATATATATATATATATATATCCCCCACAGAATTTACAAATATATATTTTAATTGCATAGTATAAATTGGGTTTTTAACCTATTGAATGCTAGAGAGGTCTCACCAAAGTATTGTAAAGCAATAAGTTGTAGACCTCACTAGCACTCAAGTGGTCAGTCATTCAGTGTTCTTAGGGACTCCAGTTACTATATATTCAGGCCCAGTTAGGGGTGGCATTTGTCTGGGGTGGCATTTGCCAGGGGTATTAGTTGGCACCTTTCTCAAAGTACATCTTTATCTAAGTACTGAGAGTTAGGCAAGAGAAATAATATGTTAATATCTATCCAGTATGCTGCATTGTATGCTCTATGAAGACAGTCTTCTAACAACTTTCTCATCTTCCTTACAGGTATGTGTTTCCCATCCAGTCTGCTTAAAAATCTTGTGCTGTAACCCAACTGTTTATTAATTATACAGTCTCCTGGTATGTGTTTCCCATCCAGTCTGCTTAAAAATCTTGTGCTGTAACCCAACTGTTTATTAATTATACAGTCTCCTGGTATGTGTTTCCCATCCAGTCTGCTTAAAAATCTTGTGCTGTAACCCAACTGTTTATTAATTATACAGTCTCCTGGTATGTGTTTCCCATCCAGTCTGCTTAAAAATCTTGTGCTGTAACCCAACTGTTTATTAATTATACAGTCTCCTGGTATGTGTTTCCCATCCAGTCTGCTTAAAAATCTTGTGCTGTAACCCAACTGTTTATTAATTATACAGTCTCCTGGTATGTGTTTCCCATCCAGTCTGCTTAAAAATCTTGTGCTGTAACCCAACTGTTTATTAATTATACAGTCTCCTGGTATGTGTTTCCCATCCAGTCTGCTTAAAAATCTTGTGCTGTAACCCAACTGTTTATTAATTATACAGTCTCCTGGTATGTGTTTCCCATCCAGTCTGCTTAAAAATCTTGTGCTGTAACCCAACTGTTTATTAATTATACAGTCTCCTGGTATGTACTAATCTACCCTTCACCTGGAACTCCAATCTCATCCAGTCTCCCTCTACCATTTAACCCCTTGTTGTATGTACTAATCTAAATTAGCCATTTTGACCCCCTGTTCCAGTCTCCATATTGCCTTCCTCCCCCATTCCTCTCCTATATCTCTCTGTGTCTGTTTCTTATCAGAGATTTAATGGTGTCACACCTGAACGCACTCAGAGCTCTTCCATCCCAAAACAATTTGTAATTTGGAAATCCCTCAGTCAGTCATTCAGTGTTCTTAGGGACTCCAGTTACTATATATTCAGGCCCAGTTAGGGGTGGCATTTGCCTGGGGTGGCATTTGCCAGGGGTATTAGTTGGCACCTTTATCCAAGTACATCTTTATCTAAGTACTGAGAGTTAGGCAAGAGAGTTGGACAAGAGAGAGACAGCTGCTGCAGCCACCTAAAGACAAGAGGCAAGTAAACAGGCTGAATTCAGAATGAAGAAACAGTCATTTTCACCAAGCACTGACATTTGCTTCCTCTACTGAAACTACTGACCACCTGATGCAAGAAACCAGGATTTCCAGCCACCATTAACCATTACAACTTCTGCCTCTCCTGATCATCATTGGACTACTTCATTTAACCCTGCACTGATTCCTACCCTCACCAAGTACTTTGCAGTTCTGCTACTGAGTCTCCTCACCATCCCTGGCACCTATACCCTCTGCTCCGTGGATTGACCCTTGACTGCCAAGTCATCTGTACTCTCCTGGATTACTGACTGTTGCACATCTCTACTGCCCCATTCATTAACCCAACTATGGGCAAATTAACTCCTTGTTTTGTCATCGCCATTCTCACATGCATAAGAGTCTCCTCCTCCTGTGTCCACATTAAGTGTCACGCCATTCACATTGCACCCTCAATTCTTCACTCACCACTTCTCTGCTCCCATGAACTTTTTTCATTCCTCCGCTCCCTATCACCACCATCTCCTTCTACCCCTGCAAAAAAGCCCCACTGCTTCAAATCTCACTCTCACCTTATGTCCCTGTCCCTTCTCCTCCTACTTGCTGCAGGTGACATCTCACCTAACCCAGGCCCCCCTTCCATTCTCTCTTGGACCACAGAACCCACTCACACACGCAACACTCACAATCTAATAACCGTACCCCGTCACCTAACCTCCTCCCCCCCCTTTTGTTTTGGTCTCTGGAATGCCCGCTCTGTGTGTAACAAACTAACAGCTGTTCATGATCTGTTCATTTCTCATTCCCTAAACCTCCTTGCCATCACTGAAACTTGGCTCACATCATCAGACACTGCCTCCACTGCCGCACTCTCATATGGAGGCCTTCAATTCACACACACACCGAGGCCTGGCAACAGGCAGGGAGGGGGAGTAGGCATCCTGCTGCCCCCTAACCATATATTTCAGGTACTCCCCACTGTTCCCTCTCTTTCCTTCCCTACATTTGAAGCTCACACACTTCGCCTCTTCTCTCCCCTCCCCCTGCGTGTCGCTGTCATATACAGGCCACCTGGTCCCACTGCACAATTCCTTGATCACTTCACCTCCTGGCTCCCTCACTTCATGTCCTCTGATGTCCCTACTCTCATCATGGGTGACTTCAACATCCCTATAGATAATCACAACACCCCCCCTGCCCTCAAACTCCTCTCCTTAACAACCTCCTTAGGCTTATCGCAGTGGACCAGCTCTCCCACACACAGTGATGGTCACTCCCTCGACTTGATCTTCACTAACCTCTGCTCGGTCTCCAACTTCTCTAACGTCCCTTTTCCCCTCTCTGACCACCACCTCCTCACCGGTTACCTCAACATACCACGCAAACCCATCACCCCCGCCACAATCAAGCGCATGCGGAGAAATCTACATTCTCTTGATAAGCAACAATTTTCCACCTCCCTGCAGCCTATCCTCAACCCCATCCTCACACTTACTTGCCCAGACAAAACTACTGCTCTCTATAACAGCACTCTCACTTCAGCCCTTGACATCGCTGCACCTGCAACTCCACGCCACCCACGCACAACCCCACTACAACCCTGGCACACAAGACTAACGCGATACCTCCAAAGGTGCTCACGCACTGCTGAAAGGCACTGGAGGAAATCGCGCTCCACAGCCGACTTCACACACTACAAATTCATTCTCCGTTCGTATAGCTCTGCCCTCTCCCTGGCTAAACAGTCATTCTTCTCCTCTCTAATTTCTAATCTTTCCTCCAACCCCAAACGCCTTTTCTCAACCTTCACATCTCTTCTAAACCCACCAACACAAACACCTTCCACTAACTTCTCTGCCCAAGATCTCGCCAACCACTTCAAGAACAAGATTGAATCTATCAGACATGATATTTCATCACTACCACCCCCACCCAGCCAGCCCAGCCCTGTCGCCTCTCCCACATACACACTAAGCTCCTTCCCACCTGTCACTGAGGATGAAGTCTCCCTTCTCCTCACTCGCTCAAACCTAACCACATGCCCTCTCGACCCAATCCCATCTCAGCTCACCCAAGAACTCTCCCCTCTACTAACTCCAATCCTTACTCACTTATTCAACCTCTCTTTGTCAACCGGCACCTTCCCATCCTCTTTCAAACATGCACTAATCACTCCCATCCTAAAAAAACCCTCCCTGGACCCAAACTCATTGTCAAATTACCGGCCAATTTCCCTACTCCCGTTTGCCTCCAAGCTTCTCGAGCGCCTTGCATATAACCGGCTCACTAAATTCCTCTGCTCCCATTCCCTGCTAGATCCCTTGCAATCCGGATTCCGCCCTCATCACTCCACTGAGACTGCCCTCACTAAAGTGGCCAATGACTTGCTCTCAGCCAAGTCTAAAGGCCACTACTCCCTACTCATTCTTTTGGACCTGTCAGCCGCATTTGACACAGTCGATCACCCACTCCTCCTCCAAGCCCTCCACTCCCTAGGCCTCTGCGACACTGCACTCTCCTGGTTTTCATCTTATCTCTGCAACCGCTCCTTCAGTGTTTCATACTCCGGCTCCACTTCCCCACCCCTCCCACTGTCTGTTGGTGTGCCCCAAGGATCAGTACTGGGACCCTTGCTCTTCTCAATCTACACTGCTTCCCTTGGAAAACTAATAAACTCCTTTGGGTTTCACCATCATCTCTATGCTGATGACACCCAAATATATCTTTCCTCCCCAGACCTCTCTCCTTCCCTCCTGTCCCGAGTGTCTGACTGTCTGTCTGCTGTGTCTTCCTGGATGTCCTCCCATCAACTCAAACTTAACCTTAGCAAAACTGAACTAATTCTCTTCCCTCCATCTACAACCAGCCTTATCCCAAACATTACCCTCACCGTTAACAACACTTCCATCACACCAACCCCTACAGCACGCTGCCTGGGGGTCACATTTGACTCTGCCCTATCCTTCATTCCTCACATCCAGTCAATCTCCAACTCATGCCGCCTCCACCTCCGCAACATCTCTAGAATCCGACCCTTTCTCACAGAAGACACTACCAAAATTCTAATCCAAACACTCATCATGTCCCGTCTTGACTACTGTAACTCTTTACTAATTGGCCTGCCTCTCACCCGACTAACCCCGCTACAGTCCATAATGAACTCTGCTGCAAGACTAATCTACCTCACTCATCGCTTCTCTAACACCACACCCCTCTGTCAGTCCCTACACTGGCTCCCGTTAGCATACAGAGTAAAATTCAAAACTCTGGTGCTAACTTATAGAGCCCTCACTAACACTGCACCCCCCTATATTTCATCTCTCATTTCCAAATATACTCCCGCCCGCCATCTTCGCTCTGCACATGACCTTCTGCTCTCCACAGCTCTTATCACATCCTCCCACTCCCGCCTACAGGACTTCTCCCGTGCTGCACCTGAGCTGTGGAATTCCCTCCCCCGCCCCATCAGACTCTCCCCCAGCCTTCAAATCTTCAGACGCTCCCTGAAGACTCACCTCTTCAGGGAGGCCTATCAACTGCCTCCATAAACATCATCACCAAGATTCACCCCTTGCACGGACTACTGCACTCAATGGCACTTCTCACTCCCACCCACTGACTGGCAGTTCATGTGGCAGGAGGCACTTAAACACAATAGCACTTACTCCTTCTGTATCAAACCTACCTTCCTCTAGACTGTAAGCTCTCACGAGCAGGGCCCTCTGATCCTCCTGTTCTACACATCTGATTGTACTATTTAATACCTCTGTATGTCTATTCCCCAATTGTACAGCGCTGCGGAATTAGTTGGCGCTATATAAATAAAGAATAATAATAATAATAATAATAAGTGGTTACATAGGGTGCTCTCATACCACTTGATAACTTTGGACAAAGTCCTCAAGTTATTTTTCTAGCTTTATCTATCCACTTGATAAATTGTAGCCTGCACCTGTATTTTGTTGTTAGTTAATATGTAGTTTGTTCACATATCTGAACTGACTGCTCATGCAACACCATCTGCAAAATTTAAAGCCTGCTTCTCACAGTGGGGGCTGATGAGTTGTTTATAACGTGGTTTGGAAGAACCTTAAATATCTCAGCTTCTGCCTTCTGGAAATTAGATATATTTTTGGTATTTCACACAGCAGATTGGAGCATACATATAAAGATTATCAAAAGGTTTTTTTCTTTTTTCGATCTTGGACATGTACGCAGAAAGCTATATGATAAAAAAAATAAGTGTACTTTTTGGACAAGCTGATGAAGACTTTAGTTCTATGATCCTTATCAATGGATAAGAGAAAAACACAGGCATAAAATGAATTAGTGGTCAGCCCAGGGGGAAGGAAAGTGCTACACTCAGTGAGAAAGTCACCTGTAGGTAGAGATGCATTGCATTAGATAAAGGGAGCATCATACTCAAATCTATTGTTCATCCTTTCCATAGTTCCAGAGCAGAGATACAGCTAACCTACTGTACAGACAGTCATCTATAAGCAGTATGACTTCAATATTCAATCCTGCATTCTCAATCTTTATTTACATCTGACAGATTTTCTCACATGTCTCCAGAGGCAGAGAATAGAAATCTTTGGACCTTACATTAAAAAGTTAACTGGAGTCATTATTCACAAACCAGTTGCACCATGGGGGAGAAATAACACTTGATGTATATGGGGCTTTTAATCCCTCTAATGCTAGATAGGTCCCCACCACATTGTTACATGATGATGGAGACTTCTCTAGCATCCAAGGGACTAAAATCATCTTTGGAATTAATGTACTGTACTATATAGGTGTCCATTGCTTTTTTGAAAGCAGATACAGTATTTGTATTTGTCCTTTTGCTGCAGTTGGTTTGCTCCAGAATTACTTCAATAATTTTTAGTACATCAGCCTCCTTAGCAGTTTCTAAAAAAGAACATTTTCTGCTCTGGAATGTCAGCTTTCTCCTCATGTGCCTGCAGTTCAAGGTATGTACTAAAGCAGGGCTCAAAATTTCCACTCGCCACTAGCCAATGGCGAGTGAAAATTTAGCCCTGGAGAGTAGAAATTCAGCCCTGGTGGGTATGTTTTGGCTTGCAGTGGCGAGTAACTTTTCAGATCTGGCTAGTAGCAAAGGACTTCAAATTATAAGCCCTGTACTAAAGTATATGATGACTTTAGTGAAATACCAGTGCACATATTCTGCCTTTGTTAAAAGCTTAAAGTGAACAAGCCTCAAACATCACCCTTATATCATGCACAGAAAAATTAAGACCAGTTACTCCACTTATGCTTTGCTGCATATAGTGTTAACATGGTGCAGAAGAAAGGAATATACCATAATGCCCATAATATCTCCCCATTGTCCTCAATTTAGTGCAAGAGGTGTACAAAGTACTATTTTTGTTGCAATTAGTTTCACATTGCAGTTAGAATGGCACTGCACTTAGAAAGCTGTTCCAGAGTATATTTTGGAGTGGAATCATATTAGTACATCTCCTCTATAGTATTTTACTGGCCATAGTTATATCCACATATGTTTAAAATACTGAAAATTGAGTAAAATAGACTCAACCCTTTGTGCTCCAGCTAGAATTGTGTTGCACTTAATATAGCACCCATGAAATTAGGACAATCATGATAAACTCAAATCACTATTATTTTTTAGTGAGTGTCAGACTTTGTCTGATCTGGTACTTAATGCACTTTGGTATAAGTTAACTTGCCTAACAAAATGGGTATTTAACCAAATTTGCTAAACCAAGAGAATTCTTCACTGCATTTCTAAGGAATAAGGTAAAAGGGCATCTGTCACATTGTGTTGCCTGCTACTATGGGAAAAGACTTAACAAAAAGAAAAGAGATGCTCTGTGCCTCCACAAAATGTCTCCTTGCAGGTATTTAAGTTGATATGGAGCTATATTCCTCCGTTACATGGAAATTCCCACAGGGAGGGAATGCATGCGAAGCAACCCCAGAAGGTACAAAACTATTAAGTCATGTGTTCTTGCTCTAAATTCTGTGTTCTTCAGCCACTGTTTCTGCAAATTCTCCTCTGGCTCCTCTTATGTCGTTGGGTGCCACAGAGGTATCCAATGCATTATGTTGTAGTGTGGTGGATATCTCTCTGGCAGTCAGAGGGTTAGATGTTAAAATTATGCGCATGAGTTTTAATTTCATCTGTTGTGGATTCAGTCTTAATTCATTACATTGTCTTGAAAGTTTGCATCCAAAGCCACAGTCATGAAACTGAAGAACCCCACTAAAGAAATTGGCACAATTGGACAGAGACATCTTCCTGACAAAATGCAAAAAGGAAAATCTTGTCCCTAAAGCCCTCATCCTAAACAACTCTATTCTAAACACCTACAATAGATGGTAAGCACAGCAGTTATGTACCAGAACCTCAGAAAACATGAGTAATAATCTTATTGGGATCTTTTACAACATTAAGACTGAAGTAAAAGCAGAGACCCTTAAAACAAGTACTGAAAAAGACATAGAGGACATGGAAACTATTCTAACAACAAAGAAGACAAAAAGAGAGAAAAAAGCGCCAATAGTGCGTTATGCTAGTATACCAGTTATTAGTATATAATATGTAGACCCACTCACATTAGCAATAGGTTGATCCAAAGACATATGTCAGTGACCAACAATAAACACTTGCTGGGTACTTTACCTGTACCTGCTTGGGTTTCACAATCTCCAATTCCGAAATCTAGATGAGGACGTATCTTCAATCAACACCATATACAAAATAAACAAACTTGTAGCCGTAATCTTCCAATATAAAAATATTTATTTTTTAAAAACAAATAAATGCCGAATGGCAGAAAAGGCTCTAGGGAACGCGTTTCTCAGCACTCACGGCTGCTTTATCAACCAATCTGGCCTAAGTAAAAAGAAAAGACAAAAGGCTACAAAATGGCGAAATTTAAAAACTACATAATTGTATCCGATTGGATACCCATCTATCATAACAATTAGGATACTATGTAGCTACCTTCTATGGAAACTATTCTGCAACCCTACTACAAGAAACTACAAATACTTTTTATAAAAAATAAATCCAAGAAACTAGACAGATTAAGGTAAAAGACAGGGCATTTAAATCAACCAACAACACCTACAGAAGAAGGGATTTGTGTTGTCAACCTCTCAGGACACAAACCAAGAAAAGAGGAGTTATCTGTACTTTCAAAAGGACTTTCCTTCTGCCCAAACCTATGGATAACATAGATCTCTGCAGTGATATGGAGGAGTTATTCATCAAACTTAGACTCATGATAATAATAATAATAATAATAATAATAATAATAATAAAACAATGAACAAAAACCAATTGTGGTGCAACAGTTACAAATAATAAAATCTGGCAGGTCAGTTTTGTACTCTCAGGGTGCAAAACCATAAAAAACAATAGAACAAATTAAACAAATGCTACTCTTTCCTGTCTAGAAAGAAGAATACTATAATAGAACACCAATCCATATACAATAAGGATATAGTAATCAAGCTTTATTTTAAAATAGATATAACATTTAACACTATCACATAAAACAAAATATAATAAAAATATATTGAGAATGGAATACTACACAACAAAAATAGTTGTACTTAAAAGTATTGTGTGAGCTCTAAACCAGAGCACAAACAAGTAGGGGTGGACGAAAGGTCCCATAGTGTTCCTACAAAAAAATTTGTGAAAACCTGACTATTTCCAGGAAGTGAAACACAATACAAGCAGCTACAGATGGAGAGAGGGTGCTAGGCTGTGATTTTAGTAGTGAAATAGAGCACAGATCGACTGCCTGTGCCTGCTGCTAGTGCTGACAGTCTGCCTTCTTGAGCTCAATAAGAAATGGCAAGTGTGAAAGTAGGGGATCCTCTGTCAAATTTCTCATCACCTTCTCCAACTGGTGAGACGTCTGTAATAGAGCAGCAGCAAGGAGGGACTGGTGGGGTTGGTGATGATGGTGGAGACGCTGCAGTGGAAGAGACATTAAAGGGATAGTAATATTTAAAAATTACTATCCCCCACATTGTAGCCCTTCAAAAACTGAGTAAAATGAGCCCAGCGGCATCTCTCAAACCTTTATGGTTTAAGAGAGATCCGCTTTCAAAGTTCCCTCTCCCCTGACATCAGCATTCTAGGTGACAGCAGGGGAATCTGGTCCCGGGACCGGCGAAGGCTCTGCAGCAGTGCCGAGATCGTGGTAATAAGAAATCCTTAACTTAAAAGGTCTTCTATGTGTGCTTGCAAACACACGCACATAGAAGACCTTTTTAGTGAAGGATTTCTTTTTTATTACCGTGATCTTTGCACTACTGCAAAGCTGCTGGCTGATCCCATGAGAGGATTCCCCTGCTGTCAGATAGAATGCTGACATCAGGGGAAAGACAAAAAGAGGGAACTTTGAAAGCAGATATCAAACCATAAAGGTTTGAGAGAAGCCACTGGGCTCATTTTCCTCAGTTTTTGAAGGGCTACAAGATGGGGGATAGTAATATTTAAGTATTACTATCCCTTTAAGGGCCTTTCTAGCCCAAGCTGAGTAGAAATGGAAGACAGAGATGGGGATACTAACCGCCAAGCATTGCCCCACTGCATTGGTAGCCACACAACCACATATGTTGGAGGTTGATATGGTTTTAAAGAATTAATGTCATGTGTTTCACTCTGTATATCCCAAGCTGGCAGTTATTTTTAAAAGATTACTGAGGGTGGTTATAGTGGCGGGGAACTGGCTGGAAATGTTATACTGCAAGAAAGTTCAGCAAGACAAGTGGACAAGTGGCCAGAATACAGCATATATGACTGTCAGTTGTTCAATGAGGATATCCTGACTGAGAAAGAATTTGAAGAACTATCTGGTACATAAGATGTCATATCTATATTTCATTGTTTGCAAAAAACACAAAAGAATTGTGGTTGTTTTTTTGCAACCATTGTTTGTAACATTTCATGCTTATTTGAGTGATATAGGGCATTATTTACAGATCTTAAAGAAATTACACTTAGAACCAGGCTTTGTTTGTATTACAGTGAATTTGAGCTTATTGTATTCAAGCATTAGACAGCTTTACAATCAGTGCAATTTTGGTTAGAATATTCACTAATGTTTCCAACAAAATAGATTGCATAATTTCAGTTTAATTGAGTATTTCATTATCCAAAGATGCAATGGGAGCAAAATGTGTTCTTTTATGCACAACCTTTTCTTGGGTTGGTGGGTTAGTCTGGTGAGAGTGGCAAGCCATATTTAGAGAAGGGAATCCTTATTGGGAATGTATGTCATTACAAATACTGTGTAGATGACTTAATAATATATGGCAAGGATTGATACAAAATGTTGTGTATTACTGTAATATGAATGGGAATAAGTTTAATAATGGTAAAGATGTACAGTATAAGAATGTGGGGTGTAATTCCCTACTATTGTCAACATTTATCTTTCCAGACCTTTACTAGGAGGGCTTCCAGTGAGGTAGCTCCTCCTACTTCAGAGGATATTTCCAGCCACAGGCCACAATCCTAATGGATTAAATTTGAAGAGAAGGGATACAATGTGGAAAGAGCATATGATATAGCAGTAGAAATGAATAGTGAAGATCTGATGTGGCAAAAGAAAAGTCATATCAGTAGGCGAAATGCGCACAAGTATTTGAGAAGCAATGATAACATCTATTTTTAACAAAGCATAGCAAACAAGTGAAACAAACAAAAATGATAGTACATAGTCAATGGGCAATTTTAAAACATCATCATTAACGTATTTGTCACCAAGTTTGTACAATAATTTGAATGGAAGGGGTGAAACATTGGTGAGTCATAAGGGCAATTAAAACTGTGAGGCAAGAATTTTCAGTAGCTGTAAATTTTTGGATGTATCAAATAGATTTGAAATAAAATGCATACATATTTTAATTATCTGCTAGTTCTGTCACCTTTGACATGTTGATAGTATGGCTCCCAATCAGACCTATGTTTGTACTTCAGGTGGAAACGCAATGAGGATGTGCAAAGGTATGATCCTGCTTTCCCTATTCTAACATGCTTCTTGCACAGACAACAGATAGCAACATGTTTAGTTTTTGGATAGTGAGTATATTGTAGACTTCATCGACTGAGAGACTCCTTAGGGGCCACCGATGCACATTCCCTGTCACTATGATGAAGTGGACATGGAGGCCCCTCCCCTTTGCCAGGGGGAACTGGAGGGGAAATCCCCTAGTACAGGGATAACAGCCAGATCAGGAAGAAAGCTGGATTATGGCTGCCTGTGTTTTCCCAGTAAGTCACACAGAATTTTGGGATATTTGGAGTAATTCTTCTTTGCTCAATTTTCACACCCCATACTCCCCTGACACAGAGGTAACAGCCATATAAGGAAGGAACTGCCTGTGTCTACTCGGTCACACTAAATTTTATGCTATATGGGGTAAACCTTCTTTGCACCATTCTCACAACCTCAAAGTTCCCTAGGACAGAGATGACAGCCAGATCAGGAAGACACTTTTATCATGGTTGCCTGTGGCTTCCTAGTCATTCACACAGAATTTTTGGGTTTTTGGGGTAATTCTCCTTTGCTCCCTTCTCTCACCCCTAGACTCACCTATCACAGCCATAACAGCCAGATAAGGAAGAAACTTTAATCATGGCTGCCTGTGACTTCTCTGTCATTCGCACAAAATTTGGGGGTATTTTGGGTAAATCACCTTTGCTCCTTTCTCACACCCCCAGACTCCTCTAACACTGACATAACAGTCAGATCAGGAAGAAACTTGGATAAAGTCTGTCTGTGTCTTCCTAGTCAGTAACATCGTATTTTTGATTATTCAGTCGTCCCATTGATTTCAATGCAATTAGCTAAGAGAAAAAAATTGAAGAAATCGCATTTTTTGAAAAAAATCTCCTGCTCAGAGAAAAGTGCCATTTTTGTGTTGTTTCGCTTTTGAGAAATAATAAGCAATTCATTTCTGAATTTAACAACAAGATCGTTCATAAACAAAATATGAAGAGACAAATAAAAACATTGTTTACAGATGGCACACATAGCACTGCTGAGTTAGAGGAAGAAAAAAATGATAAAGCCATTTCCAATGAATTTCCAAACAGGCCAAAAAATTCCTTCCCTGACTCCAAATGACAGTTTATATTTCACTGCGGATCAACATCCTAGTTAACCTTCCAATATTACTATATTATTCAAAAACATTAAACAGTGGACTTAGTAGTGTTTCTAAGAGTGGTGTATGGTAGCCACCCTCCTCCTTCTCGGTGCTGCTAATTTGAGGACTGGTGTTTTTACTCTCACTGTCAGATGCAGCAGGTGGTTGAATGTCTACACCCTCCTCCATCATGCCATCAACACTAGAATATGACTCGTAGTCTTCGATGTTCTTACATGTTTTTTTATTATTATTTCTGGTGATGGTGAAAATTTTTATGGGACTTCATCACCATTTATTGCACAAGCTGAGGCAGCCATAGCAGCGGTCAATTGCTGGACTACAACTTTAGTAACACATCCCTGCACTGCAACTACTCCATTTGTGTTACCCCTGCTAGACAGTATTTAACAGTGAAGTATCCAACAGAATTGACTGTGTTTGTGCTGTCTTGTCCTTTCTAAAATACTATAACACTTCTAGTGTCAGTTTCCTCAGTCACAGCTCACAATCAAAGTATTCTATTTTTTTCTCTTTTTTTTCCAACTGTCCTTATCCCTATCATTGTAAAAAAAAAAGGCCCTGTCTTTTCAATTGCTTCTTTCCTTAGACTCCTCTAACACAGAGATAACAAATGGACCAGGAAGGGGAAGGGACTTGGTTAGGCAGCCTAGCGCTCCTGTACTTCCTACCTCTGTATGGCCGCCTGTTTATGGGCCTATTCTGGGTGGCCTAATTGGGTCCTGCCTCCTTCTGCTCCTTTATAATCCTCCTTGGGGCTAGAAGTCATTGCCCTTACAAGCAGGAATGTCCTTCACATTCTTTAGAGCAGCCGAAACCCCCTGATGGGTGGCGTATAAGGCAAAGGGGAACCTTCATTTATATCACACCTGCAGGGTGCGAAGGTGGTCTGTCAGTGGCTTGAGTGCCCTCCTTTGTTGTAGGGTGCACCTCCTGTTGTACCATGATGGATTTCAGGTTATTCTGCTGCTGAATAATATTTTCTTTGTCCTGCTCTAGCATAGAAGTGTGCTGGCCCAGTAGAGCCAAGTCTCGCTTAATATCCACCAACTCATCCCTCACTGCCATTTTAACCTCAGTCACGATAGCCTTGAGATCCAGTTTTGTCAATAAATGAGCTATAGCAGTGGCGGTAAGGTAGCGAGGATCCTTCGCAGACACCTCCACAATTGTAGCGTCTACTGCATTGGCCACAAAGGCCGGTGAAGATGTTAAACTTCGCAGATCCGAGTCTGCACAGGAAGAATCTTGGCTGATTTCAGAGTCCATCATCTGGCATGGAGGACTCAACGCCTCAGAACATTGCGGCGGCATGTATTCAGTGATTTTACCGGATCCCTTTTTCTTTTTGGATTTTTTTCTTTTTTGAATACATTATGGAAGCTGACCCATCTATTAGGCTGCACTTCTCTAACAGTAAATACCCCTCTGGCTTGATTTTTAGTTAGTATTAGGATCCCAGATCACTGAGCAAAGCACCTACACAGCCATCTTGGTTGACTGTTGATCCACCCCCCGATAATCACCATTTATTCCACAAGCTGCAGCAATCATTAGTACATGAATACATACATTTTGGCTATTCAGTTAACCTGAGTAAATATGGATTCTGTTTAACCCTTTAAGGACTAGGGAGGTATACTAAGCATTGTTGCTCTGCCTCTTACATGGTTAATATATTAGACATGAAAAAATAATGTTAAAGTTAATAATAGGATTTACACTTAATCACTCTAAAAGGTGACACAGGAAAAAGCACTACTTAAACTATATGTCAAGTCTGTAAGTGTCTTTCATGAAAATGACAATGTGCATACCCTATTATTAGCCTTTTATTAGTTTCTCTAAATATAAATCGTACTCTCCTCCTATGTGAGTAAAAAAAGTAATCCTTCCAGACAACAAAAGGTAATCAGATTATTCCCTTGATCAACATCCTATCTGTATTGAAACCATTTGTCTGAGGTAAAAGTTATAAAAAACAAAAAGTAACAGGTCCTGTGGATTCAAGTAGCTCAATATCTTATTAATGTCTTGACTACTAAAGAAGTCTTGAATACTTTGTGAAACAAGTATCAATCAAATCAATTATGTACAAAAGAAAAACCTAATAGTCTTAATCAGATGAAATCCTGGAACAAACATTTTACACCATGTGGTAGAATTGAAAACTCCTAGGGCTCAATACTATTACCACCTGTAAAACTGGTGGTAATAGTAAAAATAAGACTGATCAATAAACCAACATATGTATCTCAACTATTCCATAGCTGGTGAGGTACACAGACCAATGAGCATTGTAAAAGCCAGTCTCGGTTCAAAATTCCAGCAGTCTGACATGGGCAACTGCCAGAAAAGTAGGGCAGGGTAGGTCTGCGCCTCTGCAGAGACAGCAGCGGCGTAGGCAAAGGGGGGATATTGGAGAAATTTATTGGATATGCTTATTTTAAAAAGAACAAATTAAAAAATATTTTCTTTATTAAACAGCAAAGATATCACCTGTTTGTAACCGTTTGGTGCAGGAGGGCTATCCCTCTGGAACTCAAAGGGTTAATTGTCACATCTTTGTGGGGGCTTAATTTTTTTATATTAAAACATGCAGAACTAAAGGATTTTTTTTATAATACAGAAGAGAGGAAGAACAGAAGAAAGAAAAAAAAGATGGCTGCAACTCCCTGGACATCAGGATTACTGGTAAGTTTTTATTTGTCGAGACATGTGTTAACTGTTAGTAGATTAATTCTATGAGTGCCAGTGTAGTATGCAATGCTGTATAATGCTGGAACTCATAGGATTAATCTTTTTCTATTTTTCAACCACAAGTGTTAGAAACCAGTTAGGGACTCTGCACCTCCTTTTCATGGCGCAGGTTTTTTTCTATGAAAAGTGTGTTCCTTAACATGCAGTGAAACCACCAAATGGAATAGGATAGCAAAGTCTGCTTTTTTTACTTGATGTCCAATGAGTGCAAATTTTGCGCCCATTTGACATTTGTCTTTGGTTGCTGACAGCACAGTTAATAGAATTGTAAACTGTGCTGTCAAAACCACCACTGGGGCTAATAGTATTGAGCCCCAAGTGATTTGAATGGGCTTATTATGAATTCTTCAATGTTAAAGAGGTTTCCAAATTTGGAGGCCTCTCTGGCATGCAAGGAGTTAAAAACTTCATTTAAGCAATAAAACTTCATTTCAACTGTATGCTGCAGCTGGTTTGCTCCAGAATTTCCCCTTAGATAAATACAGCCAATAGTTCCATTTGCTGAAAATATTCTAGATATTATACAGTGCTCTTTACTTTTACACATCCATGAACCAATATACTGCTGCTTAACTCTTTAATGGTCAGAATAATATGCAATTCATTACTTTTGAAACAAGGATCCAACAGCATTGGGATTACCCTTGTTTTATTCCACATGGGAAAAAATCAAAGACATAACTAAGCTGGAAAATCAATAGCAGGGGGACATCAGAAAGTCTGTCGATCCACCCACCCCTTCCATGACAGCTGACACTTTTTTTTTATTTCAGCCACCAGATGCCGGTAATATTGATTTATGTAGCAACCACAATTCGGTGGTACGGTGTACAGGATTTGCACAGTGGTAACAGCTGTCCAAGAATGTACGTTATACAGCCTTAGCACTGTAGCACTTTAGTGGTTAACAGCAGAGATGTGTCTCACGTAAATCCCCAAAATAATATTGCCCTTAAATAAATAGTGTTTATCACCAAGCTACCGTACAGTCATGCATCTTTTTTTTCTAGTAACCTTCCTGTTGCTGTACAAGGACCTACAGCTCTATCTGAGCTGTATCTGGTTGATGTAGTCAAAGTCCATTGCCCTTTTAGGGCTAGATTTAAAGGTAGGAGTTAACATAGCCGGTAGGGCCAAAGTGAATACCGTCTGTTAAACTAACATGTTTAATTCGGTATTTAAAGGCCCTACCAGCTAAAACCCCAAAGGACGTTAAGCCACAAAAACAGTCTTGTGGCTGAACGTCCATTTTGTGTGTTTAGTTCCCAAAACACAGCTAAAACCAGCAATATTGGGAACTCAACAGTAAAAAACAATTAACTATTGGTGCCTGACATACTGCCAAGCACTGATCGTTAACTAATCCATGTTACACTTACCTGTCAACCACTGTCCTTCTGTCTTCTCTTCTTTCTCCTATCTTTTGCCTTCTCTTCAGTCATCTGTCTTCTCTGTCTTCCCTCTATAAAATAAAATAAATTAATTAATACCAAGTATGAACAAAAACATTCCTGAACCCTCTGAGTGGCAGAGGGGTACGCAACGCATTGCAGCGGAGACACAAATGTCCCACGAAGCTCCCCTTCAGCTGTGTACGGGCCAATGCCCGTAACAAATTGAGGGCATTTGAAGTGAGCCTGCCTTTAAATATGGGCAGGCTCACTTCCATTGCTCTCACAGCCATTGGCTGGGATGTTATTCACATCCCAGCCAATCAGATTCGAGTGGCTTTTCTTGTGAAGAACATCCCCAGCCAATGGCTGTGAGGGCAATGGAAGTGAGCCTGCCCATATATAAAGGCAGGCAGTTAACAGCTGCGTTAGCTGGAAAAGAGCTGATAAGGGACTTTACGGCTAACAAAACTGGGTCTTAAGTTTTGTGTGGTGAGTCCCTTATCAGATTTTTTCAGCTAACGCAGTCCTTTAAATGGCAAAATGGAGCGTTTTTTTTTTTTAATGGGCCAAAACACATGTGGGTGTAGCGGCAGGCATACTGGATGAACTGCCCTTCATCCATGCAGTTCATTACATGGCCCTTTGTATGGCTAAATACACATTAAAACACCTGTTGGCGTATTTTGAGCTTAACGGCTGCCTTTAAATCTAACCTTTAAACTCAGAGAGCCCACGAGAATCTGTGCAAACATTATTACATTTAGATTTAGTGAAAGCATAAAAATGAAACAATATCTGGGAATAACTGTGGACACATCTGTCTGGAGGGAATTGAAGCTAAATGAAAAGCAATGCTACATTCTGAAATTTGGGTAAAGAAATTAGCTGTGAGACAGAGCCAGTGCATGGCCTACATCCCCCCCATACCACATATAAACACTTCATCTATAATTCATTTAAATCTATTGTTTTGTTTAATTAATCGATCTCATCCCAGCCACATCTGCTGGTGAAGAACAGACAGACTAAAGGAATACATATATGCCTTATTAACCTTTTAAGTCCTACAGCAAAAACAAAACTATTATTTGAACCTTGATCTTTTCTTGTGTTCATCACAGCCTTATGCCTATCCCATTCATGCTTAAGTTCACTCACTGTATTAACCTCTACCACTTCTGCTGGTAGGCTATTCCACTTATCTACCACCTGCTCAATTAAGTAAAATGTTCTTACATTGAATGCAAACCTATGTCCCTCTAGAATTAGACTATGACCTCTTGTTCTAGCATTTCTACTTTGTTGAATTCCTTAATGAATGTTTCTGTCATATCCCCTCCCTCTCTCTCTTCCTTCAAGCTAAACATGTTCAGATCCTTTAGTCTATCCTGATCATGTTTAGCCTGTAAACCATTCACTATTTTTGTAGTCCTTCTCTGAACTCTCCAGAATATCTATTTCCTTCTGGAGATGGGGCCTCCAGTACTGTACAAATATTCTAGGTGAGGTCAAACCAGAGATCTGTAGAGTGCCAAGGCCACCTCCCTCTTTTTGCTGCTAATGCCTATGGATATAAAACCTAACACCCTGCTTGCGTCCTAGCTGCTTTGTTATATTACCTGCCTACCTTTAAGTTATCAAACATAATGACTCCTATGTTCCTTTCATTTGTTGTCGCTGACAGCACAATTACCTTAATACTATATTTTGCCTTTGGATTTGTACTTCCCAAGTGCATTATTTTACATTTATCAACATTAAACTGCCACTGCCACACTCTCATCCATTATTGTAAGTTACCTAAATCATTTGCCATTTGACTTATTCCCCCAGGAATGAATACCCTGTTGCAGATCTTTGTAACATCTGCAAAGACTTTTTATAATATCACTAATAAATGTATTAAAAAGACTGGACCCCAGCACAGATCCCTGAGGTAATCCACTAGTAACACAACCATCCTCTGGATATTCTCCATTAACTACAACCCTCTGTCTCCTGTCACTCAGTCAGTGTCCAGTCCGTTCAACCATTTTGCATTCAGACCCAAACACTGCAATTTATTAATTAGTCTTCTATGATGGACAGTGTAAAATGCCTTATAGAAATCTAAATAATCATTATCTACTGCTCAAAATAAAAGAAGACAGAACAGTGTGGTACTCTTTGAGCATAGTATGTTCGAAAGTACTTGCTTCAACTCACAATCTCATAAAGAGGGGTACTCATATTTCTAAGAGGTCAATCCTGCTTCTAGGATAAATCACCTTGACAGGAACTGACTGACATTTTCTCTACTCTTCCAGTCTAGGATGGCCTTACCTTCTCATAAGAGGTTGTTCTTCAAATCCACAGCTCCAGTAGAGATCACTTTAAATACTGGCACACTTGTATAGTATTTAAGAAGAACGGACCAAACGGATAAGGTACTGAGAAGAACTATCAGGAAGGTGAAAATTTATATTTAATTAATAAAGGACAACATCCAATAAATATTGAAAACAAAATAAAATAACAGTTGAATACACCCTACACATATCTACTGCTCACAATGGTCTATTGTTTTAGTTAACAAGCAAAAAAAAATCTGTGACATGAATTCAACAGATCTCCCTGCTTTGGATACCTCTCTGATACTCAAATGGTTATAGGAATGGTGATATTTCAATTTGAAACAATATCCACTGCTGTGATATGCTTCATTCAAAGTTATAGCAGCTCAAACTCTATATTAATAATGAAACAGTAATTTTCTATTGTGAACAACAGGTGGTGCTGTTCCTATCACTTACTAAAACCCTTAGTTTAAAATTCAACCACTTCCTATATATTGCACTATAAAATGATTTTCATCTGTACACTAGTCAGTGCTGCTGCTGCTAACAGTTTGATTGAAAATTTGTGCTTTTACAAGTTTTGAATGGAACATCGCCAAACAGTGGGTGTACTCTAGTTGAAGAACCTTGCAGAAAAACTGAGATATTTAAGGAATCAAAACACTGTTCTGCATTGCACATCCCTCTGGCACTCAAAGGTTTATCAATTCATATGATAGTTATGTCTCCAGTGTATCACTATTTAATGTATTGGAGATGTCTCTCACATCTGAGGCATTAGATGACTCAGAAAATGGCCACATTTGGTCTTGATTCCTTAAGAAAAAATATCTTTGAGAGCATATCACATGTTGATACTGCTTTGTTTTTTTTATTAGAAATGCTCTAATTTTGCTATGTTTTATTTTTGACAGCCTCTCTTTCTGATTCTATAAACCTTCCAGATAACTTCCAAAGGGTCTGAGAAAAGGGAAATTATATCTATAGAATAAGTGAAGCTGATGGATGAATTACAACATTTCTGGGGCAAACCAACTGCACCACTGAGGCAAATAAACATTCATTTAAATGGGAGAGGTCCCCAGTGAATTGTGTTGCAAAATCTCAAGTGCTGTACTTTACAGTATGTTGGAGACTTCTCTAGCAATCAATGGGTTTAAAACCTTATTTATATCAAATGATATTTTGGTGATTTTTATTTTGTGGCAACCACCAAGGCTCCCAAAAGACTCCAGCTCAACTCTTTTTGCCTATCTCCTCAAAATGTGTTTGATTTCTGTCTCTTTCCCAAGTACAGAGTGACATCCTATGGATAGCTAACATATATTCCCTTTTATTCTAGCACTGTAGGACTATATGGGGAAAACAGGTGTATAAATATACACAAATTAAGCCTACAAAAAGGATAATAAAAATATGGTGGTGAGAGACACCATTACAAAATGCCTTTTTAACTAGCAGAAAAAAAATTCTGGGTAATAGGAAATTAAAGAAAAAAAAGTCTACAAAACCTAGAAAGATTAACATGGCTAATCAAGACTACTCTGTTCTACTTGTGTTTTATGTTTTTCTTCTTGAAATAGAAAAAAACATAACATATTGAATGGAAATCCAGCCGCTCAGTTAGACATCAGATGCTCAATACAGAGGTGTAATGAATGCTATTCACTGAAAGCTGTTACTTGATTCTCTGCCCATAATCTTTTTTAGCAAGCACAAGCCTTGACAGGCAAAAGAGAGACAAGCAACCACAGGAAATCAATCTCTTTTTGGAACCAGCCCGAGATAAATAATGAATCACAGACAAGATAGTGTTGCCGTTGTGAGTTATTGAATCAGGTTCATTTTAAGCTGTTCCATGTATCCCAGAAAACCTCCAACAAGCATCCCATCTGCTCAGAAGTTAGAAAGGCTGAAGGAAAGATGGACATTTTTGGTGACTTGGCAGTACATACTCTAAACTTTTCAAAAACTAAGAATAACTGTATTAATTCTTTTCAAAAACTAAGAATAACTGTGTTAATTCTTTGCATTCTATAACTCTCTGGCACTCAATAATCTGCATTATCAAGAGTGTCTTAGAATTTGTAATGGTTTCACAATGTTGTTCTGATCCGGTTATTAAATAAATTAAATAGTAAGCAAATATATGCGTGTGTTATAAATGTACATGTGTAAAATATTTAAGACAGCAGGGGTAGGACACACTCTCAACAAACAAGGGACATATGCCTGGGTGCAAGATATATGGTAATCCAAAAATCAGCAATCACGGATCTTGCAGGTTCAAAAAAATGCAATCTTACGCAATACCTTGATTTTCATGAATATATATACACACAGTAATGGACGTACGAAAAGAGAGTTTAAGAAGTGTCTATGAACACAAAAGAAATATCATAAAAGGCTTTGAAAATCAGTCGTATCCTTTCAGGATGTAAACAACAAGCATGCCAAACTGTTAAAAGGCTTCACTTTTCATTCAGTAAGGTTAGATTTCCAAAAGGGAGACTACGATAGAATACTTAATAGATGAGAATCATATTGGATCTACACCCTAGGGATGTTGTCCCCAGGGGGTTTGAAGTGAAATATAGAATTGGCATCTTTTTTGTTACATATGTTAAGAATGATGTTGTGGACTATCGGTGGTAATTTAGCAGTATCAGTCTTTTTAGATAACTGTGACTACTGCTTTAAGTATTCTAAATGGGATTTTTTCTTTTCTTTCTGTAACAAAATTCTAATGGGGAAATGAACGCTCCCATTATCATTCTTATTCTGATATGAAAAATGAGAAAAGGGAAGGAAACAACACATAATATATAAAGATGTAGGATGTGAAAAAGTGCCCAAAAGAATTAAACTAAATAAAAATGTGACACAAATTTTTTGTACACATCTGTAATTCATAATCTGGACACAGGATTTGGTACACTTTGTGTATATGTGATGAAGTTATATCTCCTACACAAGGTTGTAGCGACAGTTTTTCATCAGTTATTTTTACCTTTAGGAACACTGTTTTAAAGCTATACCTCTAAAAACATACCTCTGATGATATGGATATATATGGAACTTTTCCATCAGATTCAAAATCTTATATTTTTGGACTGGAATTATATTATCTTTTATTTTAGGAAACGTCCTTTAAAAATATCCCTTTAAAAATATCCTTTAAGAATGTGGGTACATATGGGAATTTTGTATTTAATGTAATATTTAGGCCGGGATTAATCAAGGTGCAAATTGAATAATGCACAGTAAAATTGGAGGATTTCTCTACGTGTTAACCATTCGCCCATTCAGCAACTTTCGAATTGTATCTGGCCATCGCTTATTCTTCAATAAGTGATCGCCAGATAGATCCTCATATGTGATCCGCTAGCTTCAAGCTGGCGGATCCAATTTGAATGCATGGGGCGAACACACGTATACACATTTTTGCTTCTGAGTATACATGTGTTCTTTCCATGGCTGACCAATTTACACAATTTTCCCTGCTTCACATATGCAAAGCAGGGAAACATGAAAAAACATTGATGAATACACAAAGGTATCTATCAATTATCACCGCGAACAGCAGCGTATTTGATATGCTGCTTTTCCCGCAGTTTATATACACATACATATATATATATATATATATATATATATATATATATATATATATATATTACCATTCAAAAATTTGGGGTCATCTAGAAATGTCCTTGTTTCTGTTAGGGGAGCAGCTTGACCTTATGGTATGTAAGAAGTGACCATCTAGCCAATCCAAATTGTGGTAGGTGCTTCAAGAAGCATGGGCTGAACTCTCTTCACCTAACCTCAACAAACTGACAACTGTATTTCTGTATTTCCTATACATTTTGCAACTCATTTGATGGAAAGCAAGGACATTTCTAAGTGAACCCAAACTTTTGAATAAAACATAAAATAGAACTGTTACTGCCAATTGAAAAGGCTTCCAAGGAAATGTAATCATAATGTAAGCATTTAACTACCATAACAAAGGAAAGTAATTTCATGAAAATGTCATGTTCTAATGAGTAGAGTAGGTAGACATTTTTGGCCTCAAAAGCAAAATGAGTGAAACATGAAATTTATTATGAAAAGTGGAGATTTTCCACTTTTTCCTGCTTAACTGATTGTATTGAAATCAATGGCAAGTTTCCATTCTTTTCCTGCATTGATAGTATAAAAGGGATGTCAGGTTCATGCAGCATGACATTTTGCTTTGTGAGAGATAGAGAAAGCACCATATCTTTGAGCTATAGAAAATAGTAAAATCAAGCAAATTAAATGTATTCCCTGTGTTTGGGGAGTCTGGGGGCACTCTGCGGGAGTGTGAAGAAAGGAGATCTACCCAAAATATTGGTTGAGCAAGGTAGGCAGCTGTGATCCAAGTTCCTTCTAAGGATGGGCAAAAAGTCCCTGTGTTTTCTGTGGAAAATTTTCAGAAAAATACATGATTTTCATATTATTGCTGGTAAATTTCTGCCCTTTCATTTGATTCAGTTGGACATTTCCTGCAACTTGGAATTTTCCTCTGCCCTATATGACTGATTTTTGGAGAAGGGAATTTCCGACTTCATAGGAAAACACCCCTTAATTTCCTACTAAAAAAGCCAAGAATTTCCTGGACATCAATGTGGGTTTTGTTAGTATTGATGGAGAAGACATGTTTCAGGAGAGGAGAGCACAGATAAAAATAAAATTTGGGATTTCTATAGTGTGTGGGTTATTTTAGTGAGGGTCAGTTAAGTGAGATTTAGCATTAGGTTAGTGAGGATCATTAAACTTTTGTGAGTAAGTGTTAGGGCAGTAAGGGTCAATGTGTATTATGCGTGATTTTACATTGCATTTTTTTAATAATATATTTTTTTTCAATTCTTATTTTTCATTTTTCTTTACTTTTTTGTTTGATTATAATAAGATACATGCTCTCATGTCTACCAGAAAGTCTTGGAGGGGATGGGAGGGAACTGGAGAATCATCCTCATCAGGGGTAGGCCACACTTAAATCAGGGGTCTTTCTCTATTGCCAAGATGGGAGGAGAGGCATCAATTGTTAGCAGCCAGTGTCACCTGCACCAACAATGGTGATGGCATCAGGTGCACCACCCTTACCACCAAGCAACCTAGTAAATAGAGTATTTCGGTGCACTCCAAAGCTTTCTTCATCAGATATGCATGGAGTGGTACAGAAAGGGAACAGAATGAGTTAGTTGGAATTCTGATCCATAAGACAGAATGTAATTGGAGATAGATATAGTAGGTGACAGAGATCCTCTTGTGAGTGGACAGCAGGAGGGTATAGTGGAGGGTTCTATGAATAGGCAGGAAAAAGATGTGTAGGTCCCTGTGAGAGGTCAGGTTCTAGCTATGAGTAATCAGGAGGAAGAGGTTCAGGTTCCTGTGAGTGGGCAGGAAGAAGGGAAGGTTCCTGTGAGAGGACCTGAAGATAATAATAATAACTAGTATTTATATAGCACCTTTCTCCCAGTGGGACTCAAATCGCTTTCCGCACATGCTCTCAGAATTAACTGAATTGGCAGCTGAATAACAGATGTTATTATTACCCAATCAATGGTACTCATTTATCGACCTGGGATGGATGAAGGGTTGAGTTGCCCCTGCCGGGATTCAAACCTACAACCATGAGGTTTGAACAGGCTCTGTTGTCAGGGCATTTACCAATGAGATATCTCAAGGATGGAAGTGGTGACAATGGTTGTAGAGGTTGGGGAGGAGAATCAGAGAGACAGAGCCCAAAGTTAATCATGTGCTGGGTCAGACTCAGACTTTGCAGCACGTTTTTCAGACACAACATCATCATCTCCTCCTCCTGCTCCTACACTGAAGTCCTGAGTGTTGAAATATTTCTCCCTGTAACAGTGCAGGAAATGATAAATGTTTTATACATGCTGTGTGAATGCACATTAAAGAGGGGAAAGGAAGGATTCCACCTTGGCACATCTGCATTAATTAAGCATATACAACTTCCACACTTGCTGATGTGTATAAAAAAAAATAAAATAGATAAAAACTCCCACTCACATACTTCTGATGTTTCTGCTACAGACCTTTCTAGTACATCTACTACCCCTTATCAAAAACATGTACACAAGAAATCCTTCACCAAGGGAAGAGACTTCCCATTAGCCAGCAGCAATCACCCCATCAGCCTTTGAAGCCACCACCACCAGTGGCTCTCCTCCCAACTTCCACACACATCCAAAGTTTTCCCACTCAGTTTCAAATCACTCTACCAGTGCCATTACCCGGTCCAGACAGCAGTTCTGTGCAGGCATGAAAATGGTAATTTGTGTCCACACATTGCACCCTATATGGCACAGTGACTATGCACGGTAATGTTGTAGAGACAAACAGGATGCAGGGCATAACAGAGCACCTAATAACCATCCATCCTGCAGAATATGAACATCTATTGGCAGGAAGGGTGAATTATTTTTGTTAATTTTTTATTTATATTTTTAATAATGTGCATTAATGTGGTTGCTGCAGAGCTAAGATATAGACTTCAAGTTTACTTTATTCATTTATTTTGCTTTAGGTTTCCCACCTCCAAGTAATGTTTTTTGGCTTACCATTGTGTAGGCTATTATATAAGCAAAATATATTTCTAGTCCTAATTTTAGTAGGGCAATTTTATAGGTACTGCGAGTGAAGCAAGAAAACGATGAAGTCTATAAATCACTGTCACAACTGTTATATGTATAAAACAACAAAGCATTCCTCTTTCTTTCATCATCCTACTCTTATCAACAAAAGAAATGTAATAATACAGGTACATATCAATATGTTTGAAGTGCCTACCAATCATATATTTTATATATATATATATATATATATATATATATATATATATGGTATGACATAATATCAACAATTAATTTGCTGAATGTAACAAAATACACCACTAATGAATATTAGAAAAAAATGCATGAAGATTCAAGTGAAAACATTGTTTTACAGATGATACACAACATCGACACATATCCACATGGACACATATGCAACATATATTACGCCTGTTGAGTCATAAGAAGAAAAAAAGCCTTTAAAGGCACTTCCAATGAAGCCCTAGGTGGGCCAAAAATTCCTTCCCTGACTCCAAATGGTAGTTGTGGATCATCATCCATTATTATTATACCATTCATAAATATTAATCAGTGGTCTTAGCAGCAGTCACAACAGTATTAAATGGTAACAAGCGTAACTGATCAGTGCTGCTAATTTGAGGCCTGATGTTTTTACACTCCCTGTCAGGCACAGCAGGTGATTGAAGTACTAAACCTTCCTCCATCATGCCATCAAGACTAGAATGTGATTCATTGTAGTGTTCAGTGTCCTTTCATGCTTTTTTAAATATTTTTGGTGTTGGTAGAACTTTTCTGGTACTTATGTAGGCCCAAGTGCTGTAGATAGGTACCTACAGGATGTGTCACCAGTGGCATTAAGAGCCACACTCCATAGACCACAAGGTAGGTAAATAAGGTACCACAGTCAAATCAATAACAGCGCTAAGAGCTACACCAGTAGGTTCAAGATTCTGTGAGTATTTACCAATAATGTGTAGCCAGTAGCACTGAGAAAGATACTCAGCTGCGCTGAGAGCTATAATGGTAGGTAATATTAGGCTCAAGTGCTGTAGGTGGGTATCTACAGAGTGTGTCACCAGGGTATCTGTTTGCCCAAAGGTACCATAGATAAGGTAACGCAACTAAATCAATAACTAGCGGCACTGAGAGGCCCAGTTGTAGGCCCAAGTGTATAGGTAGGTACCTACTACAGGTGTAAACAGTGGTGCTGTGAGTCACTCTAAATAAGTGCACAGGATAAGCCACAAAAGATATATCAGCCACCAAAACTGGCTGGCTGCCAAAGCCAGGTGGCACACCAGCTGCTCTGAGGCCAGGAGGCACACAAGCTACTCCCAATAAGCCTCACTTAAAGGGATAGTAATACGTAAAAATTAATATCACTCATCTTGTAGCCCTTCAAAAACTGAGTAAAATGAGCCCAGCAGCATCTCTCAAACCTTTATGGTTGCAAACCAAGCACACTTAGAAGACCTTTTTAGTGAAGGATTTTTTTTTTATTACCGCGATCTCGGCACTGCTGCAGAGCCTCCGCCGGTCCCAGGACCGGATTCCCCTGCTGTCACCTAGAATGCTGACGCCAGGGGAGAGGGAACTTTGAAAGCAGCTGGATGATCCCAGGAGAGGATTCCCCTGCTGTCAGCTAGAATGCTGACGTCAGGGGAAAGGCAAAAAGAGGGCTACAAGATAGGGGATTGTAATATTTAAGTATTACTATACCTCTAAGGACACTTGAGCATCACACTAAAAGAAGGCATACAAGTTAGCGCACAAGTCACTCCTGAAGCCATGCTCTATTGAGCAGAGATTGCTGCTTAGGCAGAACAGGAACTAATGCCAAAAACACTGCAGAGATGAGCTAGAGCCACAAGCCCCCACTGGCGTTGCAACGGAGATAACCTCACTGCAAGAGCTAGAGCCAATAGCCCCCACGAGCGTAGCAACGGAGACAGACTACACTGCAAGAGCTAGAGCCAATAGCCCCCACGGGCGTTTAACGGAGACTAATATGACAGCAAGAGCGTGCTTACTAGAGCCAATAGCCCTCACGGGCATTTAACAGAGACTAATCACTGCAAGAGCTTGAGACAGTAGCCCCCACGGGCGTTGTAACGGAGAGTAAAGACCTACTACACTGCAAGATAGACTGAATGAGTCACCGCCTGATACAAGGCTCTGAAACGTAAACGGCTCAGCAAGTGTAGCGGAAGATCAGGGCAACGGTGTTGCAAGTGTTAATGGAGGCTCAGGGAATGTAGACAGCAGCTCTGCAAGTGTACTGGAGGCTCAGTGAATGGAGACAACGGCTCTGCAGGTGTTAACTGAGGTTCAGGGATCGGAGACACAGCTCTGCAAGTGTAAACAGAGGCTCAGGGAATGGAGATAACAGTCTGCAAGTACAAATGGAGGCTCAGCGAATAGAGGCATGGCTCTGCAAGTGTTAATGGAGGCTATGACATGATCAGCCCTGCCACAAGCACAGCGGAAGTCAGAATGTCGCCTTGGCGACACCAAGCAGCAGCAGGAACGGAGGCAGGGTCAGCAGCAAGCCGGTTCAGGTCACGGAGCAGGAAGTCAGCCAGGTCGGGTCAGATCATGAAGCAGGATTCTCAGACAAGTCAGATCAGGTCACAAGCAGGAACGTCAGCCAGGCCGGGTCAGATCACGAAGCAGGAAACCAGGAGCGTCATCAAACAGGCCAAATCGGTACACAGGAAGCAGGAACGCTGGAACACAGCAACAGCAACGCTGGCTCAGGAACACCACGAAAAGGCACCTGACAGGTGCCAAAGGCCAAGTATAAAAAGGCCACAATGGGCAGGTCAAACAGGCTCAGCCAATGGAAGCGCCCACAACCAAGAGTGACAGTTAAGGATCACGGGCACCGTGATAGTAAAGTATCCAGGAGTGTTCCTTCCGGCCCGTATCCCTTACAATGTACCAAATATTGTAATTGCCCCCTGACCCACCAAGATTCCAATATGCTCTGTACTACATACCTCTCATGATCACCCACCCTAACGGGTGCTGGCTGTAACGTTGCCTAAGTGTAATGGTTGCAAATCAGAGGTTTCAGCAAGGAGACATGGAACACATTGTGGATGCGCATCGAGGATGGAAGGTCAAGAGCATATGCCACTGGGTTAATTCTCTGCAGAATGAGGAAGGGACCAATGAAATGGGGAGCCAGTTTTTTACAGGGAACTTGGAGGTTGAGGTTGCGGGAGGACAACCAAACCCTCTCCCCCACCTGGAATTTAGGTGCTGGCAACAGTCTATTTTCAGCCTGTAATTTTTGCCGCTGCATGGAACCACATAGGGTATTCTGTACATGAACCCAAGAGGAATGGAGAGCCCTTAAATGCTCTTTAAGAGACTGAATTTCTTGTGCCTCAAAAGCCTTAGGAAGGACAGAGGTTTGAAATCCATAATTGATTTGGAATGGAGAGCTTTGTGAGGAAGAGTTTACAGCAAATTCCGGGCAAACTCCACACAATGTAACAAGGTAGCCCAATTGTCGTGGTGGTCAGAAATGTAGCAACGGAGGAATTGTTCCAATGCTTAGTTAGATCTTTCTGCCACATCATTAGATTGTGGGTGGTAGGCCGAGGAGAATGCTATTTGGATTCCCATCTGAGTGCAAAAGCTCCTCCAAAAGCAAGACACAAACTGGCTCCCCCTGTCTCATGCAATAACCATAGGTATGCCATGGAGACGAAAGACCTTGCTGGCGAACACCATAACCAACTTTTGTGCAGATGGTAGGCTTTTAAGTGGTACAAAGTGGGCCATCTTAGAGAATTTGTCAACCACCATCAGACTAACCGTGAAGCCCATTGATGCTGGGAGGTCGACCATAAAATCGATAGGCAAATGTGACCAAGGCCATTCCCTGTTGGTTAATGGTTGGAGGAGACCCACAGGCAAATGTCGCTGCAATTTATTTTGGGCACATGTTGTGCAAGTTGCCGTGAAACAGTCAGACCAGAGACTAGGCCACCAGAATAATCTAGAGATGGACCAAATCAATTGGTCTTGCCCAATATGGCCGCCATCTAAGATGTATGGTATGTCTCCAAGAGTTTTGTATCCAACTAAGCAGGTACAAAGCACCTCCTGCAGGGCTTCTCCACCGGCACAGATGTTTGTGCGTCCAGAATCTCCTCTCCCAAAGGAGAAGTAATACAGATTTGAATCATAGCAAGTGGTCAGTCGGAATTATAGGAGTGGGAGTCTCCTCAGTCGAGTGGGCACAACACTGGCTGAATGCTGTCTTCCACTCGTGGCCCTCCATCATTCGGATCAGGTCATATGTTGCCCTTAAGTGAAGTTTAGTAAAAATTTTGGAGCCCTTCAGTCGGTCAAATAATTCAATAATCAAGGGTATAGGATAGGAGTTCTTTACCTTTAATTTATTTTAATCCACAGAAATCAATACATGGAAGTAACTCTCCATCCTTTTTTTAACAAAAAAGCATCCAGCACCAACAGGGGGCATGGACTTACGAATAATGCCCCACAGCAAGGGCATCTGAAACGTACTCCTCTATGGCCTCCACAAACAGAGGGTAGATGCGACCCTTAGGAGGTGTGGTACCAGGCAATAGTTCAACGGAGCAATCATAGGGCCTATGTGGAGGTAACACTCCAGCTTGAACTTTATTAAATACATCCCTGAAAGTCACATATTCCTCAGGCAGGACTGAGGTAGTGGCAAAAGCCAGTCTCACGGGATTGGAGAGACAGGAATCAAGGCACTGCATAGCCCAAGCCACAATGTCCCATGTGCTCCAATCGATCCTGGGGTTGTGAGCCTGCAACCAAGGGAACCCAAGAACGATGGATAATGAAGGGAGTTGATCACCTAAAATTTCAGAATTTCCGTAAGAAGCGCCCCCACCTTTAAGGTTAGCAGGGACATCTCCTGCGTAATATATTCTTGTAGTAGAAGTCTACCATCAATGGCTTCGATGGCCAGAGGAGAGGAACGGGACTGCAATGGAATGGAATTTTTGGCAGCAAATTCTGCATCAATAAAGTAACCAGCAGAAGCCAAATCGAGTAACGCTGGAGCAGAGACAGAAGAATCAGCCCACGACAGGATCAACTCCAGAATAGGTTTGTCCAGAATGATCTCTGGGGACTGAGAAATTTCACCTAAGACCAGCCCCCGACAGGATCTTAAGTGCAAACGTTTCCCCAATGTACTGGGGAGGTGACCTGATTTTCCACAATACAAACACAGTCCCTACCTCTTCCTAAATGCCCTGTCTTCTACTGAAAGACCAGGTAGTACCAACTTGCATAGGTTCACTACCCTCTAAGTCGGAACTAGGAGGCATGGGAGGTGAGGGAGGACAGGGTGGGCAAAAAAAGTGAGGAGCCAATCTGGATGGAGGCCTCCACAGGCGCTCCCTAAATAAGGGTCGCTTCCTAACCCTGGTATCGATTAGGATAGTAAATGAGATTAGATCATCCAAACTTTTAGGCAATTCGCAGGCAGCAATCTCATCCTTGATAGTATTGCACAGTCCTTGGAAAAAGGCAGCTACCAGGGCCTCATTGTTCCAGGCTATTTCGGCTACTAGAGTATGAAATTCAATAGCAGACTCCACCACTGTTTAAGCTCCCTGGTGGATGGTGATTAAGTGTTTAGAAGACGAGGTCATACACGGAGCGTGTAGTCATCCAGAGCCACAGGTTTGCACCAGATTGGATATCTACTATGCCATAGGATAATGCAGGAAGAATAGTCAGACAGAGCCACAGGTCAGCACCAGGATGGATGGTCAGACAAGCCTACTTCATACACGGAGCACTCAAAAGAAATAAACAACTGCATCAGACACTAACATAAGGGCAACTGAACACAGTGTCCAGAGCCCTCTTATACCCAGCCAGAGAGAGTAGGAAGGTGGAGTCTCCAGTGTCCCAAGGAATAAGACTGAAGCCAGCATACACAGATTCGCTCCTGAATGTGACGCAGCGATCCGCGAGATGCGTCACAATTCGTGCCCAAGGCCGCGTAACCTGAACCCCACGAACTGCTTGGGGAAAGGACATGGAAGGCCACTGAAAGCACCAGACGTGGTCATACCACAAGCCAGGAAGGACCTGGGCACTGAAGCCGGAGCATCATTCCCTGAACCAGGCGCTCAACAGTGACCATCTGAGCAACATGGGAACTGAGGTAAGGAACATACTCTGACAGTTATCTACCTGAGTGTTAGTGCTGGTACATCAGAAGACAAGGCAGGAAAAAAATTGAGGATGGTAGCCTAGGCCAGTAAAAAAATGGGGAGCAGCAGCAGCTTCATGAAATAAGATGTTAAAAGAGAATTCTGCCAAAAGATAATAAATCCATCCAGTTAAATTGGTCCCAGTGAAAAAAATGACAAAGAAACAAACAAACAAGTATTGGTTAGTTCTTTCAGTTTGGCCATTAGATTGGGGGTGATAGTCTGTTGAGAAGTGCAATGATATTTGAAGATGAAGACAAAAAGCCCTCCAGAATCAGGAAAAAAATTGTGTACCACAGTCAGAGACAATATGGAGAGGGCAGCCATGTAATAAAAAATGTTTTGAATAAAGTCAGCAGCCAATTCAGGAGCAGTGGAGAAAGCAGAGAAGGGAATAAAATGAACCTCATTGGAGAGATAAGGCCACCAAACATTATGGGAGACCAGTTCAGTAGTCTTCTGAACCCCTAGGTGACCTGACAAAAGAGACTGATGGAGCCATTGAAGAAGTTCTACCTGAAAGCAAGAGGGAATGAATAAAGGGTTGGAAGGCTGTAATTTGGACAGAGTTGTCTGGGATGAAACAATTTTATCCAACAATGAGGTAGAGAATAGGTGCCAGGATCCTGTGAGAAGGGATAATGGGCTCCAGAGGTTGATAAGGACTCATTTCTAATTGCCTAGAAAGAATGTCAGCTTTAACATTATTGAACCAGGGCAATAAGGTATCAGAGATTAAAGAGGGTAAAAAATAGTGCCCATAGTGCTTGTCCAGGGTTAAGGCATACAGTGGATTCTAAAAACTGAAGATGTTTGTGGTCTGTCAGTATAAAGACTGGAGTAGAGGAACCCTCCAAAAGATGGCCCCAGTCTTCCAGGGCCTACTTTACAGCTAGTAGTTCCCTGTTACCTACATCATAATTTTGTTGTGCACTAGAGAATATTTAGTAAAGTAGTAACAGGGATGCGTGATCTTAGAGAGAGGATCTCGCTGTGACAGCACTGCCCGCACCTTGTTCAGACCATCAACTTCCAAAATAAAGGGAAATGCTGGACTGGGATAACGAAGCACAGGGACAGTAGTGATATGTTTAAAGGGATAGTAATACCTCGTTTTAACTTTATTTTATTTTGTAGGCATTAAAAAAACATGAAGAATGATATAAGTCTTATCTCTCAAACCTTTTACCTAGTATAAGCCATCTCTTCTCAGATGTGGAATCTAGTTGTAAGACCAGACAGATAGCAGGGGACAATCTTCTTACAGTGAAAACAATGAAAGCCCTGCCCCCCTTGACAAGCTTTTCAGGTTTTTCCCTTATCTTAATTGAAGATTGTCCCTCTCTGCAATCTACCTGGGCACCTCTCTTCTGATCTGGCTGAGCAGAATTGAAATAACACTCTCCAAAGTCCAAATACTATGATGATTAAGTAGAGCTGATTTTATTATGAAACATTACTATCCCTTTAAGTTTAGCAAAAGCTGAAATAGCAGCCTTGGTCCAGAGGCAGAAGTCTGCTCTTGTTTTAGTCAATGCGGTAATAGGAGCAATATCAAGAGAAAAATTTGTGGATAAACCGTCAATAGTAATTGGCGAACCCCACAAACCTCTGGATACTCTTAACATCAGTTGGTTGGATCCAACAGGAGACTGCAGAAACCTTGATAAGGTCCATTTCCATACCTAGATTAGAAACAGTAAAGCCTATAAAAAGAAACTGGAACATTGAAAATCAAACATCTACAATTTCACGAACAGGGAATGCTGTTAAAGGCACTGGATGACTGGGAGAACTTGAGATCTATGGACAGATAGATCCAAGGAGTAAAACAGTATGTCATTGGGCATGGCTTGGACTCATCCTTGTGTGGCCGTTTAAAGCCTGAGCTTCGTGAAGTGTTGTTAAAATCTCGTTCAATATAAGAATTTCCTTTTATTTCTACTTTCTACACCTAGCTGACGATCACCTAATCCTCAGGGAATATTCCAGTTGGCCCACCATAAACAACCACGTTGTGATATGGACCTACATGATTTCTGTGACGCACTCTGTTTCTCAAAACACGGTGGAGGCTGTAGCGCCTGAAACTTCAGAGGATGATGCCACTCTCATGTCTGCCACTTGACGCATCTGGACATATAAGACCTGTTACCCAACCTTGAAGCCTTCCTAAAAGTGGAGCTACAAGAGGAAAAGGCCGATGGTTTACTACTGAAGTGTTGCATGTAAAGTTTTGCTTCATAAAGTGACACATATTCTACATTTTGTGTCGCTCCGAATGGCGCATTCACCATTTTGTGCGTTAAATCGTCAAAATATGGGTGCAATGTTGACGCAATATGGGTGCAATATTGACGCATTATGGGTGCAATAGGGTGCAATAAGGACGCAATATGGGTGCATTAAGTATGCAATATGGGTGCAATAATGACGAAATATGGGTGCAATATTGACGCATTATGGGTGAAATAAGGGTGCATTAAGTACATCCAATTTGCGTCTTTATTGCACCCATATTGCACCCATATTGCACCTATATTGCACCAATATTGAACCCATATTGCACTAATATTTCACCCAATTTGCGTCAATATTGCACCCATATTGCGTCAATATTGCACCCATTTTGCACCCATATTGCACCAATATTGAACCCATATTGCACAAATATTGCACCCAATTTGCGTCAATATTGCACCCATATTGCGTCAACATTGCACCCATATTGCATCCATTTTACACTCATATTGAACTCATATTGCACCTATATTGCACCCAGTTTGCTTTATTATTGCACCCATATTGCAACCATATTGCACCAATTTTGAACCCATATTGCACTCATATTGCACCAATATTGCACCCAATTTGCATCAGTATTACACCCATATTGCATTAACATTGCACCCATATTGCACCCACTTTGTATAATTAATGAACCAATATTGTGTCCTTAATTCTGCGACATGTTAACGCACAATATGGTGAATGTGCTGTTTGGAACAACGCGGAATGTAGAATTTGTGACACTTTAAGACGCATAACATTAATTTCAACACTTTAAATGACGCGGCTGAATACATGTGTCAGTTTATGACTCGAAACCTTACATGCGTCACTTCAAATGGATACCAAGACCAACATTGCACATCTAGGAAGCAGAGTCACTGTCCTAGAGGAGGATGTGGAAAACTGCCATTCCTTGTGAGCTTAAACAGCTAAAACATTGAATATCTGTACTAACAGACCACAAAACTCCAGTTGAAAATCCAAAATATGGAAAGCAGAAATAGAATCACCACAGAACACATGCAGGAATACTTACCACGACTCTTCAGAGCAATATTGAAATCTCCGGATCATGGCCATATCCATATTGAAAGAGCCCACCAATTGATGAAGGCCAAAACATCTCTTTGACAGATCTTATTGTGAAATTTCATAACTTCCCAGATAGAGAAGCAATCTATTTAGCGGCAAGATGGTCTGATCCATTGAAATTTGAGGGTTCTACTATATGTTCTGTGCTACTGAGGCAATAGCAAGTTGTTTGCAGAGGCACTCCACATCCAGGTAAAAGACCAGGACTCTAATGTACCATCAGCATATATGCAGTGGAGCTCCTTTCCCCCACAACAGGAAATGGCACCTGGTACCACAAAAATGCAGGGAGCAACCTTTGCCAGTGGACAGCCATGACTCCACTTGTAGTTACTCATCAGGCCCTAGCTGACCATTAACTGGACGGCTGTTAGCAATGGGACTGTAGAATCGGGCAACTGAGTGCCATCATCACTCCCTCTTTTGAAGTATCATTTTTTTCTATATGTTCAATATATTTTGAATTATGAACTTGCACTGTGAACTTTTGAGATTTACTGTTGGGGTCGGGTTCTTGGTTTTTCGGAAACACTAAGCAGAGGGCTGAGGCTTGTGCTACTCAGAGGCCCATGTTTTTGAGAAAAGTTGGGATTGTTTAGTTGGAGGGGGGTTCCCCCAATTGGGGGGGCTACCAGCTCCGTAGATGTCTAGGGCTTGGACAGGCTCTCCAGATTAGAGTATTGTCTTCCCTGGGACTCATTACCCCTCTTAATATGTGTGACTGCCCTTCACTCTGTGTAAAATGCATACTATTATTTATAGTAAAGTGAAAAATCTGTTTATTACAGGGGGTGGTGGGGGCAGATTGAAGACTTGAAGGGGGGGGGACTGCCTTGGCAGATCTTTCTCCTGAGAGAGGGCCACCAATAGTACATCTAGAGTTTGGGGCGCCATCCATACACATGATGTACCTGTTAGTGGTGTTGTTGGGGTCTACTAGCCACTGCTAGTCCTTATGTAAACGTACCTGATTCCCTTCCCTACCTGTACCTGAAGGGGCACTATCTATTTTTACTACTGTGGTATGTTAATTATATAGATCACATTGTGTAGTATCTCTATGATGAGGATATAGATTGAGATTATGCATTTTTGGGGGTTGTTGAGTCCCTTGGTCGGGGAGCACCCTTGGATCCTTTGACCGGGGAGTCTCCTGTTCCCAAACCGGGCACTTATAATAATAACTAGCATTTATATAGTGCCTTTCTCCCAGAGGGACTCAAAGCACTTTTAGCTCACACTCTCAGAATTAACCGAATCAGCAGCTGAATAATATATTTTATTATTACCCAATCAATGGTACTTGTTTATCAACCTCAGAAGGATGAAGGGCTGAATTGATCCTGCCGGGATTCGAACCTGCAACCTTGAGGTTTGAGCAGGTTTTTACCACTGAGCTATCTCACCGGCACTTGGAGACTGATCTAATCCTCTCTGCTGTGGACAGGGGATAATAAACTGTTATTACCTATTTAACCTTTATTGGGTCACACTATCCCAATATGTTATTGTTGCTCCCTTCCCGGACTTCATATATTTGTGCATCTCCCTCCTTCGGTTCATGATCTATTTTCTATAGACCAGGACTTATTACATTGATAGACAGAGTTATATGAAGCCACAGTAAAACTTTATCTTTGCACAACTAATGTGCTTGGTGGCTGTTTATCTTCAATGGAATAGATGCCTTAGATCCTTAGGTGTCAATTTATATGACTGTCAAGCCTGTGGCTTACAGGGGAGGATAGGGGAACGTGATTCAGTTCATCTTGTCTCATGGTTACGGCAGACAGAAGGGTGAGAGATTCACATGAATCATCGTTGTAATCTGTATAGTTTGATTAGTTTGAGTCAGCATGATCAAATTGTTACTCATTCAAATCATTCAAAACTGCAATACATGTTGGGTTGTTGGGTTGCCAGGCGAGCTTGGACTTTGCCATGGTTACCCACCTTATATGATAAGTATTTGCACTTTTGATACTATATTATCACGGCACCCATGATTCCAGCGACATTTTGACAGGCTTATTTCCTGGTGCCTTTTCATTGGCTGCGCTGTACTGGTCCTCCCAGTGAAAGCCTTTATATACCCTTGGCTGTCACTTATGGGTTGCCCTTTCGTGGTGTACCTGATGCCTAGTGCTTGTTCCGTTACCTTTGATACCAGTGTATGACCCGGACTGATTGACTACGCTATTTGTTGCCGTTCCTGCTTCTGTGTACCGATTCGGATTGACTGACGTTCCTGCTTTCTGTTCTGACCTGGCCTGACTGACATTCCTGCTCCGTGTACCGACACGGCGAAACTGACGAGCCTGCTCCGTGTAACGAATCAGCTTGGCTGAGGTTCCTGCTCCGTGTACCGAACCGGCGAGATTGTTGTTCCTGCTCCTTCCATGACCGGCTGGGTGAAGATCCTGTATAGTTCCTGCTGCTGTTCTCTCTCCGTGCACAGTGGACAGCTGAGCTACGGTACTCCTGTACCACCTTGTAGTCCAGTCCTTGATTCAAGTCTCACTGTGCCAGTGTAGCCTCCATACCGTTATACTAACGATTGCTTGGTCTCCCACTCTTGGGTTCAGTTGGGCGCATCCGGTTGCCTTCCGTATATAGACCAAAGTGTTCGTTAACCCCTCCTGGGGTGGTGCCCGTGTGCCGCTACTATTTTCACCATAGTTATCCTCCTTTCCGTTAAGCACTACGATTGCTTGGTCTCCCACTCTTGGGTTCAGTTGGGTGCATTCGGTTACCTTCGGCATATAAGACCTAAGCGTGCGTTAACCCCTCCGGGGGTGGTGCAGGTCACACGGTGGTGGATAGTCTCCGTTGGGCATACGTTTACGTGGCACGAGTACTGACTCACGTTGTTGTTAGTCTCCGGTGGGCGTCCACCATCGCAACCTCCCGCTCTGGTTGCCTTGCCTGTACTCCACTGGAATACTTGTCACTGTCGCTATTCTCAGCCTTGAGAGTGACACTGGGCCTTCCTCTACTCTGGGCAGACTTAGTCAGTGGCTCCACTGCTATCTCTGGACACTCTTACACTGTATCTATTCCAATTCACCTGACCTGTGTCAGTACTGTACTCTGCTGTACATACTGGACCCGTGTGGGTTAATCATTCCAATGTAACATGTCCTGTGTCAGTTACCTATTTTCTGTATGCTGGACCCGCGAGGGTTACATTATTCATTGTGTGCTAATCAATAAAATTGTGTTTTTTACCAACATCTACCGTTTCTGAGCGTACTGAACCGTAACATATATATTGTTCTTTTTTATGTATTATGGTCGACACTTGCACTTCTAGTAATATGTCTTCCCTCTCTGTTCTATTTTCGGATAGATTTCACTTATGATGTAACCTTTTCAACATGTATTTTTTCGTTCGTCTCTTCTCTTGGTTTTTAAATGTTTTTATGCTGCCATTCTGGTTGATATATTGAATTCATAAAGACATGTATATATATTACCTCAAAATGACTCCAGTTCCTCTTAGTTCGTTGCTTCAGTGTTTTTCAATGCACTGTAAACCTGTCTTGCAGTGAAGGGGTCAATATGCACTTTATTTAGATTTGTGCCTTTTTTTACATACAAACCAAAGATTTTAAGAGATATTACGGTCCTACTGTTAAGCAGCAGATGGGCCTGAGGTTATGACCTATAATGTTTCCCTTATACTAGGAGACATAAGCTGCAGGTAACCAGTGCATGCAACATATCCTGAAGGCCATTGATATTCCAGTCCATCCCCTATAGCTCTACTGTCTGCAATCTCAAACTGGCTGTCTCATCTATCAAACATATACTTCCTACACTTGCTGTATGTGTGTGAGCAACAGAGCATACAGAATCACTGGCTCTGATTGTTGGTGGGATAGAGCCTGGATACTGCCACTGTCCATATCCATCAGACCATCTGTGCACACTTCTGCTTTTTGCTTTGCAGTTTGTTTTCACAAATATAATGAGACCCCCAAGGTTTAAAGGTGAAACAGATTGCAAAGTACTGTGGGGGGTTGTGAAGGAAAAAGTGACAATAAACTGCTACATCAGTGGCTAGTAATCAGCTGTTTAAGCAGGCAATGTGAGGGATGACTGTACTCTGATACACATAATACAGCCTCCAATTACCTCTTGATTAGGAAAAACATTTAATAATTCAGCGATGTTTGTCACTTTAATTACCAATTATTTCCTTCTGCAGGCAACTTTAACTCTTTGCTAACAGGATGTGCAATCCAAGGCATTATATAGAAAGACTAGCAGTTTGGGACGGCGTTGCCCGTCATGTTATGCAGGAAATGTTTCTTTTTTTTAAATAAATGTTATGATAGTGAATTATAGCGTAGGGTGTACGTGTCAGAAAGGTACACACAGTGATGGACAGAGACACATGCAACACACACATATACACACACATGCACTGACAACACAAACAGTGACACACAGCTGCAAATCAGAACATAAATACATACAGTGTGAGCAGTGTAAGTAACATACCTCCCAACATTTCATATGGCCAAAGAGGGACACTTGTGTTTTCGGTGGTGTTACTGGGGGCGTGGCTGGTGGTGTATTTTAGAGAATTTTTAACCCTTTGAGTGCCAGGGGGTAAGCAATGCATTGCATCCCCTCTGGCATTGAAATGGTTAAGTTACTCTTTCTGTAAGTGAATGATTTAGAAGAAGATGAAAGTATTTTTTTTACACAGACTAATTTAACAGATATATACAGAAGTTTACTCCCACATTACTGTGGGTTTTATTGATGTGGAGCAATCTGATACACTGGTATATACACCACACAATGTGATCTCCTAAATAGAGGAGCAGAGGGATTTGGGTGTCAAACAGGGACTGTCCCTCCTATACTGTATAGTGCCAGTCCTTATACACAGACACATGCAGACTGTATACTATACAGCAGAGGTTCTCAGCCCATGCCCTCAGTGGCCACTAACAGGCCAGGACTTAGGAATTTCACTGCTAGAACACAAGTGTGTTGATCAGAGGCTCAGTCATATTGATTAACTCACCTGTGCTCTTAAAAGGAAATTCTAAAATCCTGGCCTGTTAATAGCCACTGAGGGCACAGATTGAGAACCACTGCTATACAGTGCCAGACCATTGTAGAGAATTTTTAACCCTTTGAGTGCCAGGGGGTAAGCAATGCATTGCATCTCCTCTGGCACTGAAATGGTTAAGTTACTCTTTCTGTAAGTGAATGATTTAGAAGAAGATGAAAGTATTTTTTACACAGACTAATTTAACAGATATATACTGAAGTTTATACCCACATTACCGTGGGTTTTACTGATGTGAAGCAATCTGATACACTTGTACATTAGGCTGACCAGACCTCACCTTTAACCAGTGACACATATGAAAAATGCATACTGCAGGGCTGCTTTGATTTTGGTGCACTCCTGAAATATGCTTATTTCCTATGTGTCCCCGGTTAAAGGTGAGGTCTGGTCAGCCTACTGTATATACACCACACCGTGTGATCTCCTAAATAGAGGAGCAGAGGGATTTGGGTGTCAAACAGGGACTGTCCCTCCTATACTGTATAGTGCCAGTCCTTATACACAGACTGTATACTATACAATGCCAGACCATATATAAATAGTTTGTCATACATGCTATACAGTGAGCTATGTACAGCATGGAGATGATTGCAGGAACTGGCACCTCTACTTACAGACAGACTGACAAACAACCTGCTCTCTTTCTCTCTCTTTGTGCAATATATAAATACAGTCACATCCATGTCTCTGCCATTTACCAGCTCAGCTGAAGCCTTGCTCTGCACTGCCTGATCACCTCTCTGCCGTTGTTTCCACTTTCTCAGCAAGCCAGTATCCTCCTGCTGATTGTTTAGAAATCAGCTCACTTGTAGTAATTAGCAGAGCTGTGTAGGCTCAAAGACAGGGAATGAAGAAGCTGCATAATACAGATTGGACCATGGCCTTCCAGCTGTAGCTTGAACATTGTTCCCATCATCCTCAGCGTGCGTGTGTGTATATGTGTGTATGTGTCTGCTAGTGTGTGTGTGGGAGGGCATGTGCATGTGTCTGTGGTGTAGGAGTGTGTGGCAGCCATTTTTTTTTTCAGCTTTAGATAGTGGTGGGCGGGCTGGATAGTGGGGGCAGGCCAAAAATCACACTCCCACAGAATCACCCAATGGCAGCAGTAATCCTTTTTACTGCCGCCCCTGGGTGTGTTTTGCCAGGCACAAAGTCTTCTTTTATATATATAGATAGATAAGAGGAGCAATTCTGGAAAAAATCAACTGCACCAATAAAAAAAATTAAATTCCCCAATTTCTCATTGATTTAAATGGGGCTTTTTAATGGCTTTAATACTTTAAACTTCACAATGCACTGGATACCATTCTAATATTTATGAGTTTAACCTTTTGAGTGCCAGAGTGCAATGTATTACAAAGCAATGCGTTGTTTGTCCCTCTGGTGCTCAAAAGGTTAAAAACAGGGATGAACAAAAAGATTATCCAAATTCAAAATTTATACATAACATGACTTTTCATAACAAAAAACACAACCTTGTCTTGAAAAACAGGTGTTTTGTTTAATTTGCCATATTAACCAGTCAGGAAAAGCATTCATGTGATGCCCAATAAAATTTACCTTCAGATGTTAGTCAATCAGATTCCTGTCTGAGTCACTCATCTAAACAATAAAGGAGATCTTTTTCACTGGAGGTCCGCAGGCATGTACCTCCTCTCTCTATCTCTCTCTCGCTCTCTCTCTCTCTCTCTCTAACTCTCCACCACTTTGCCTCTCCATTTCTCTCACACCAATTACCCATTCTTGCTCTCCAGCTCTCCTCTTCTCCTGTGTATTGTCTATCCCCATCTCCATTTGTTCCCTACTGTGACTCCCATTTTGTCACTCACCTATTGCCCTGTCTCGCAGATGCTCCCACCTCCTCTATCTCACCTCCATCTATCTCCCCTTTTTCTCATGCATACCTCCCACTCTCCCCTTTTTCTTCTTTCCCTTGTCCCTCTTTCTTCTTCCTGCTGACCAGATTTGATTTGTTCTGAATCAATTCAGATGATCTGACATTTTCTCTGGATCCTCTGAACTGATCCAAAATGAATTGTGACTGCTTCTTTCATCTCTTGAAAAAAAACCCATTTAAATAAATGGGAATTTTGGCAGATTGTTTTTATTCCATGTGATGCAATTTTTGTCTTACAATTGCACCAGTTCTTCTTAGTATAGCAGCTAGAGTTATAGAAAGTTGATGCATTGCACTCCCCTCTAGACATAAAGCTAACTGTCAATAAGCTAGTTTGTAACCTACTGATATAGGTAAAGGTTTTGTTAATACAGAGTAGGTATAGCATGCTTCTTCACACACAAACACACACACACACTGTAACTTGAGGTTTCTTCAGAAATCCAAGTGAAAGCTTGCTTCCAAGATAATATCAAATCCATCATTTCTTATGTTGCAGTATTCTTTTGATCATATGGACTCTTCACTCCTGGTGAAAATGTATGTGCCTGATGTGAACTATTTTTTAGCATGTTTAAATAATTTATTTTGCGTTTTGAAGTTTTTGTATAAGAGCCTATGATCTGTAGGACTCTTAAAGTGTAATAATACTTAAAACATAAAAAACTGTGTTGTAGGGTTTAACCTCCTGAGTAAAACAAGGGTACTTCCACCGCTGAGAGGTGTTTTATTCAAAAATTATTACAGCTCAAAGTTGAATTTTTTAGGTGCAATATCACAGTTGTCTGAAATTGTGCAGTGGCGCTGTTGTTACACCATCCTATGGACAGCTCTGGTCCCGGGACCATAAATCTCCATAGGATGGCGTAGCAACAGCACCACTGTACAATTTAAGGCCACTGTGATATTGTACCTAAAAAAATTCAACTTTGAGCTGTAATAACTTTTGAATAAAACACCTCTCAGCAGTGAGAGTACCCTTGTTTTACTCAGGGAGATAAACCATACAACATATTTTTTTTTACATTTTAAGTATTACTATCCCTTTAAGCAACTTACTTACACACACATACACACACACACTCATACCTAGCCATTGCAGCTCATTGAAGTTGTTGTAATATCAAAATTTCATTCAAGTAAGGTAGGGCCTGTAAGCTTATTTTTATTAGTGTTATTTAGTTTATTTTTGGGGAGGGAGCATAGTGTAGTTTATCAGAAAATGACACCTTCTACACTAGGCTTGGAAGGAACAGATGAGTAGGGTGAGAAAAACAGAATAAAAAGATAGGAATTTGCAACAAAACTAGCCTGTCTAGTTTGATTACCAGTATTGTACATTGTTGTATTTGAGTTCAATGCAACATTAGTTTCCTATTGAAGCTTCCCCTTTAATACTTCAAGGACCAGAGGAGCAACACATTGCGTAGCAATGTGCCCCATACCAATCTGGTCCTTAAAGAGTTAATCAAACAAGACAGGGCTAAGGGAAGTACCAAGCTGCTTCGATTATAGAAATATTACTCACTGTGGCAATTCCAATAATGAGGGTACCAGTGAGAAGATTGAAAAATCATAGCAGGTCATAATCACCTGTTGTAAAGACAAGAGATGCATCTTTTCATTATTCTCCGGTGGGAAGCCAATCTTTTATTACTTACATAGAGTGAATACAAACTTGAATATATCCATTTGATAACTGCGAGTAGAGCATCTCAACTCTCAGACAGATACATTTCTGATTCATTTTCCTTCACACTAAATAGAAGACATTTGATTTCCTTCATATTTTTAACCCACTCGGTGCATACATCTTTTCAAGGTCTATGAAAAGTCTTGTGAAAAAGAATAACAAAAAGTCAGCTAGTATATTCTCTGTTGAATCTGTCTACTCCAGTGATGTCAAATGGTTCTCTCAATGCAGAGTATTTGTGAATTTTAAGCATAATCCACAAAGATATCTTTTGGATCATTTTAAAGGCACTCACCTGTATCCATTCTTCCACAGACATAATGACAATGTAAGTCAGAAATGTATCCAAAATGCAAAAGATTTTATTAAACCATAAAAGTAAATACATCTGCTAAATCTGCTCAAATCCCATCTATCCCCTCCAAAAGAAGACAGCTAAGAACTAAATTTAAAAAAAGTCCAACTGTAATCCAGTCCTCTTTATATCCTAGAATGGTGTTCAAAAAAACAGATCCAGTATAGTAGTGTCAATTTATGAACAATAGTTCCTGTATTCCATTTTTAGGTACTATAGACCTCTCATCAATATGATAACAGTAACATTGATGAGGCAAGCAAGCATAATATAGTTTAGCAAGCATTATAGTGAGCAGGTAAGTATCAGAGATTAACAACGTTTCTTCAGCAGGAGAGGGTTAGTATGGCACCAGCAGTAAAGGGGCTAATAAACTCACGGCATCTTATTTCAAAATATTTTGCTCTATTATCATTCACAAGAGTTACTTTAAGCCAAGTATTTTCAACTCACCGAGAGTATTCTTCATCCACTTAACTAGTGGTCACCCTTCTGCTCTCCACTTGAACACCCCTTCTCCTCCTCGGACAGTGACACTTACCTCGTAATCAGTAAATGCTTTTCAAGATGTAGTTATATTGCTTATTACTCCTGTGCATACTGAAGTCCTCATTCTGCAAAAGTCCCATTGATCCCATGAGAAGTCATCTCGGAACAGCGGACATAATCACCTCACAACCAACTACAGGTTGCGCCCATGTTACTGGGCTTTGTCAAGGTTGAATAACACTTCCACTTAACAGCTATTTAAATCCCTGTTTAGCCAGAAACACAAAGTAACTCTTTCATCATTTCTCATCTAGTCTCCATCTGGGTAACATCCCAGGTACGGTCATTGCCTTCAAATCCCTGACAGAATCGACAATGTTTTATTTATATGAACACATATGTCCTTACCTAAAGAAGCCCATAGTAGGATTAAAGAGACATGCCAAAATGTAACTCTTCATTGAGTTAAAGTGGATTTACAGCTTGCAACTCAAATAGCCACCTAGCTTCTTTCTGTAATAAGATTTAATCCTTATCACCCCTATGGAATTTGACCTATTCCCATAACCTTTAAGTTATCAATTTTACCTTTATGTTTCAATCAAAAATGTCGGGATATGGAGATTGATATTCTTTTGTTTACAATATCTCCCACATGTTCGAGAATCCTCCTTCTGAGCTCTCTTTTGGTCTTTGCAATAAATACTAGATTGCATGGGCACAATAGTTCATATACCACTCCTGCAGATTTACAATTCATGAATTCATGATTATATTTTTTGAACCATCATGATTTATAAATATTTTTGATTGTAAAACAAATTTGCATGCTCTACAACCACCACATTTATACATGCCATTATACCTAGATTTTTTCTAGTTTTCTTTGTACTGCTACGATATTCTGATGTACCAGTTGGTCCCTAAGGTTTGGAGCCTTCTTTTCCACCAGAGATGGATACCATCCAACAATAACACTAATATCTTTATTTTCTGTTAGATAGTGCCAATGTTCAATTACAATTGATTTAAGAGTTTTCCATTGGTTGCCAAATGAAGAAATAAACCTAACCTGTTCTGATTGTTTTTTAATTTCCTTTTTTGTCTTACCCAGGGGGATTAACCCAAACACATATATTTTTCTTCACCACATATCAAAGTATAACTGTCTCCCCAAACCTATGGCTAAGGTCACTAATCACAACATCTTATTTCTCCACACAACGTACGGCCCTCAAGCCCAGCGGGAGCCAGTGGAGGAGGCTACGTCACCCCCCAGTGAGGAGTACACAGAGGAGGGGACCAGCCGGTGGTCACCATAACCACCATCCCCATCCCCTCCAACTCAGGCTGCACCCCTCCAAGCTGCACCCCTTCAAGCTGCACCACCACAGGCTACACCCCTCCATGCTGGACCACCACAGGCTGCACCCCTCCAAGCTGCACCTCCCCAGTACAGTGGCTGGATGCAACAGGAGGAGAGATGGACATATCCAGCCACCTCCACCAGCTACTACCCTCCAGCAGCAGCACCACCACCGCCAGGGAGGCAATGGCTGCCAGGGACAGTGGCTACCAACCAATATGGGCCATATGCCTCCCAGATCAACCCACCCTCCTGGATGGCTACACAGCAAGCCCCAAGGTATGATCCCAGGTGGAGTCCAAGAACCTTATGACCCTTGGCCACTGGAATACCCACACCTGGGCCTGATTGGTGAGCCCCAGTGCCCCCTACCAAGGGACATATTCACACCACCACCAACACACATATCATTGGGCAGCTCAGAGTCACTTGATGTGGTGGGCATATGCCCATCATCTGCACCAGCCACTCTAACAGCTGTCACAGCAGCCACAGCACCTACAGCAGCAGCAGAGGAAACAGCACCCTCGGCAGCAGAGGAAACAGCAGCACCAGGGTCACCGGGCACATCCACCTCCAGCACTGCACGCCTCACAGGGATAGAGGCGGAGTGTATGGCCCTTCAGAGGAGACTACTCTGGTCGAGCAGGAGTACAGATGGCAACATCAACAGGAGCAGGAGGGAATCCAGGTGGAATATAGCCTGATTGGAGACCAGATTCCAAGCCCTGGATTCGGAGGTGGCCAGGGGGAACACACAAGACCACCAGCTTCAGACTGGTATCATGGACATGTTGACACAGGTACTTGTGGAGTTGAGGGATATCAACTGCAGGGAGAACCTTAGGATGGAGAGGGAGAACTTGCGTTCCACGGAGGGGTCTACTGCACCCACCACCCCCTCCAGTGTTAACCCTGAAGCCACACCTAGGGGGCAGAGGGTGACCAGGCGATCAACAAGGGCATCCACCTCTGGCACCCAGTCTAAGGCCCCCCCCAAAAATGAAAAAATGAAAGGCCCAACCTGTTAACTGCCCCCTCAATAAAGAATTTTTTTTTTTATTCCTGTCTGATCTGCTGTGTCTTCAGTTATGAATTGTGTGGCAGGGTTGTCTCCAATGCATTGCCATACAATGCAGTGAACACAACCACTGCCTGGGTGAAATGTTTGTGGGATGCTACAACATGGCTTCACACACACACACACACACACACACACACCGTTGTACAAATTCAACTCGAAATACATCCCTGGAGCCATAATACTCAACTTTGTTATATGGTGATGTTGTGTGTTGAATTTGAACAACAAAACATACCCCTTAGCACAACAAATGGTACAACATTGAACATTCGTCTACATCATATGTTGTGTTTAACCCTTTGAGTGCCAGAGTGGTAGGCAACGCTTTGCCAAGAAATTCGTTGGGTACCACTCTGGCACTCAGATGGTTAAGGGGATAACCAAACAAACAGCTATGTCACTTAGCTGTGACATAACAAGCAGGACAGATAAATGGGACATGCATCAATATTGTCTTGGATTCAAACACTCATTGTGCAACTGACTTACTGGGAAACCCAATGTTTTTAACCTAGGATTTCAATGTGTAGCACACACATTGATATCCTGGGGTGAGCACTGGGGACTCCAGTAAGTTGAGTTGTTGTTTCCATAATGGTGTAACAGACTTCACCAGTGAAAACACTTGTCCACTTGGTCTGGTTGTTCGTTGATGTAGCCCGTGTACTGAGATATGTCAAAGTGGAGCAATATCTCAGAACATTGATTATACTGAGCAACACAGAAAGTGTGGACAGGAATTCACTGTGGAAGTATGTCCCCTGTATCATCTCTTTATCACTCCCACAACACATTAGTGTATCACTGCCACCATCATCTGTTTGCATGAATACATCACAGAGTCCACGCACTGGCAAATAAGTGGTGGACTCCTGTGATGTGGGTGATGCCTTTCCATGTATGGGGGATACTCTAGCCTGAGTGTGGTTACGCATTGACAAACGTGTAATCCAATATATCCTCATACATACACAGATTGAATAGTGATGGTTCATCTTTATTGTGTATCAAAGTACATTAGAACGTACATGTGTTTTCTGTACGTATTACCTATATGCATTGAACACTTGTATGAGAACACTAAATGTACTTTGAAACAAAATCGTACTACTTTAGTAACACTGCTCATGTGTTGTCCATAAGGTTTGACAACTCTGTTGATGAGCATCATAACTGTACAGGTTATTACACTCGTGAAATTGTGTTTTCTGTGTCTATATGAGAGTGTTCCAGTAGAGGTTGCTGTGAACCTCAGTTCAAACATTGCATCACCAAAAAAATCACCACATACAGCAAGGGGTGATCTTCATGAAGGTGTTGTCAAGACATCAATCCAGTCACATGGAAGATCTTCAGTTCAAGGATGGATCATTTTATGGATACCTGTGAGACAAGAGGACAAGATTTTGAGCAGTAGATCTGAACTGATCATCAAGCAACAACAATTTTGACTTTATAATTCCCTCATTTTTCTTAATTACAGGTGAGTACACAAACCATTGCTTGGTAATATGTTGTGTACTCACCTGTAACCAATTATGTGGAGAACTAAGGATATGTGCACCAGCCCTATGGATATGTGCCCCTGACATGAATACACACATCAACAAGTGTTCTGAGAGCTCCATGGAAGTAATGAATTTCGGCTGCCACTGTGAAAGTGACAGTGGCAGCCCAATGTCATTTGTTCCATGGAACTATTAGGACATATTTGTTGATGTGTGTATACATGTCGGGGGCACATATGTCTGCACACTCACAGGTCAGCATGGAGTCCCTGGTAATCTGATCTACGTTTCATGATCTCTACGTTGTGTGACAATACCACTGTACATCCACCCCTCTGCTGCTCTTCTCAGCTCTAGCACAGCAGAGGTCCCATATTGAGTCCAATGGCCCTTTAAGCCCTGATGTGACGGAGTATTATCCAATGCATAGCATTGGATAATACTCTTTCTCTACGGGGCTAGCATGGTTGCTCAGGCTATGATCATGGCAAATCAAGTTAGTTGCTGTCAATCAAGCCCTGTAAGGTGATGAACATGGGTTATGTGTTGTACCTTGTTTCTCCTGGGAGTGTGCGTGATATCCTTGTGGTCTGTATGTCAACGTGGAGAGGGGAATGGAGGATGGTTTTTGAATCCCCACACACAATCTGCCACGTCCATGGTATGGTTGATGTTTGGGGCCATGCTGCTGCCAGTGCAGTGCTGTGTCAATGTTCCTGTGGGATGAGACAGAACATCATGTGCAGTGTGGTTAGTGTGTTGGCACCAATTCACAGGACTGATGGGGGACTTGGATGGATTGTTTGCATTCCTGTGTTATACTCACAGGTAAAGTGTTCCGTGATGAGCGTGTCTCTGATCTGCGCCCCTCTCAAGGTCTCCTCAACATGGCCGATGTCCATGGGCACTTCAAATATGGGGGGGTCCTGGATGTGATCCAGCAGCCTGGTGTCCACTGCGATGTTGTGCAGCATTGCGCACGCCACAATTATGTTGCACACCTTTCCATGTACATACTGCAGTGCTCCCCCCGAGTGGTCCAGACATCGAAATATTGACTTGAGGAGGACAAAGGTCTGCTCAGTGGCATTCCTCGTTCTGCCATGAGCCTGGTTGTACCTTTCCTGGGCATGTGTTTGAGGATTGGCCACAGGGGTCAGTAGCCAGGACTTGCAGCCATAGCCAGCATCACCTGTGTAATGTGAGTGACATGGTGAGACAGGGAGCACATGTTGTGTGAATGATGTTTTGTGTGGTGGACGTACTAGCTGTGGGTCAGGAGCATGCTGAGCAGTGTTGTGTGTATGCCTGTGGTTGTGGTGTGAACTCACCCAAAAGCCATCCCCCTGTAAAAGTTCCATTCTTGAAATCTCTGTGGACTGAGGAGTTTTGGAGAATGTAGGAATCATGTGAGCTACCAGGATACTTTGCACAGACATTCACAATCCTCATATGGCTGTCACACACCATCTTCACGTTCATGGAGTGGAAGTTCTTCCTGTTGATGAATAGATGTGAGTCATGTGCTGGGGCTTTAATATGGACATGGGTGCAATCTATAGCATCCATGACCCTGGGCATGCCTCCCCTTGTGTAAAAGGTCTGCTTGAGGTGTATCCAGTCCATGTCGGTGGTGGGGAAATGTATATAAGTACAGGTCTTGCTTTTGAGGGCTGGCAAGACCCGGGCCAGCACCCTGGAGAATGTGGCCTTTGACATGCCTGATGCGTAACCCTCAGTGGACTGGAAGGCCCCACTTGCCATGAAGTGTATGGCACACAGTAGTTTTTGCAGGCCAAATAAGGCATGGTCATGGATGTAGATGGGATCCACCTGATCCTTGATGATACAAGGCAATGATGCTGTCAGGCCTCAATCTGTAGCGATCAATGGCCTCATCATCGGTCATTCCAAAGAGGGTGACCCTTGGGCGGTATACACTGGGCCTTGGTGGTCGTCTATACATCCTCTGCTGCTGTGGAGCATCCTGTTGCTGTGGAGCATCCTGTTGCTGCAGCTGTGCATCTGCAGGCAGGTGCTGTCCTCCAGGTGGGGATGGACTCCTGTGTGGCTGCTGAGCCAGAGCCTCCTCACTTGCAACAGGTGAAGGCTGTTGATCAGGCGTGCCTGGGGGTTGCTGGTGTTCCCTAGCTCTCTCCCTTGCACGCCTTCTCTGCAGTCTTCTCAACAATATGTAACCCAACATACTGATTGCGCTCTCTATCTCTCTCTATCTCTCTCTATCTCTCCATCCCTGAGTGGAAAACAAGCCACAAGTGAGTGTGGTGAGTTGTCCCTTTAAGTACTTGATAGGGCGTTGTGTAGGTGTGGTGATGAAGTGAGTGCTGACCAATGGTAAGTTGTTTTTGTTCAGGTAAGTGTTTGCAGGTGTGTGTGTGTTATAAGATGTGGTGCTTGGTATGTGTCTGCCATTTGCGGTTGTGTAGTTGTGGGGTGCAGATCCTTCTTGATGTTGCACAGGTGAGCTTGTATTTGCAGGTGTCCATGTCGTGTGATCACCCTATTGTTCCGTGCCATGTTGCGTTGGTGTTTTTTTGGGGTCCTTGTCCCTGTGGTGTTGCTTGTTGTTGTGTGTGGAGTGATTTGTGGTGTCTGTCCATGTTTTTGTGTTGTTTTGGCATTGCATTGGTTAATTTTTCCATTTACATGCTTGTGCGGTAAGCATTTTGTGTATTTTCCTATGTAACGGGTGTTTTGTTTTTACCGTTAAGTGTCTAACGGCTAAGAAAAGTGGGTCTTAACTAGTGTTGAGCGAGCACCCCGATGATCGGGGGTTCGGGTGCTCTGACCGAGCACCCCCTGAGGCTCGAGTGCTCGGCCGAGCACCCGAACCCCATTGCATTACATGGGAGGACTCGAGCATTACACCAGGCACCCCCTGCTCTGATGAGGGGAGGGTGCCTGGTCAATGCCCCCCTTCATCTCCACAATGCCCCTCTTCCACAATGTCCCCCTTCCACAATGTCCCCCTTCATCTCCGCAATGTCCCCCTTCATCTCCGCAATGCCCCCTTCATCTCCACAATGCCCCCTTCATCTCTGCAATGCCCCCCTTCCACAATGTCCCCCTTCCACAATGCCCCCCTTCCACAATGCCCCCCTTCCACAATGTCCCCCTTCCACAATGTCCCCCTTCCACAATGTCCCCCTTCATCTCCGCAATGTCCCCCTTCATGTCCGCAATCTCCCCCTTCATCTCCGCAATGCCCCCTTCATCTCCGCAATGCCCCCCTTCCACAATGTCCCCCTTCATCTCCACAATGTCCCCCTTCATCTCCGCAATGCCCCCTTCATCTCCACAATGCCCCCTACCTCCAGTCCCTGGTGGTCCAGCGGAGCGTCTGCAAGATCTGTGACTCCTCCGGCACAGATCCCTGCCACCCGAACATGGCGGGCGAGCACATGGCGGTACTCGTACGAGTACCGCCATGTGCCGAGCAGAGCGATGCTCGAGCCGATCCGAGCATCGGCCGAGCATGCTCGCTCAACACTAGTCTTAACTTTTTCCCATTAGGTGTGTCTTTTTTTCAGCCGTTAACAGTACCGCAAACCTTTGAATGGCTCTGGGTAATCTTGTTCCATGCGTCTCAATGCATGTAAGTGTATCGGCTGTAAGGATTCTGAAACTGCCGTTAGCTGTTCTTTAGATGGATCTTTGAATTGCTACATGAAACTTAACGCACCCGTTAGTGATTTTTTTTTACTAACGACTGCCTTTAAATCTAGCCCCAGATATTTTATGTGCAAGATATAAACATCTTATAAGCATGAACTGATTAAATGTGCTGTAGAGTTCTCTGTATTGTTTCCCCCAAACACTAGCACACTGCTTAAGCAAAAGGGTTGTACTCATTTAAGGATCCACCATTCATGCCTTGATAATATTCACCTTGCCTCATCAGAAACAGTTTAAATTCCTTTTGCATTTTGGGATGAAATACTAAGCAAACTTCTAACTTTTATAATCACAATAAATCATTTACAGCCTCCGTAGCTGGCGGTGAAGTTTTTTTTTCCCATTAGGTGTGTCTTTTTTTCAGCCGTTAACAGTACCGCAAACCTTTGAATGGCTCTGGGTAATCTTGTTCCATGCGTCTCAATGCATGTAAGTGTATCGGCTGTAAGGATTCTGAAACTGCCGTTGGCTGTTCTTTAGACGGATCTTTGAATTGCTACATGAAACTTAACGCACCTGTTAGTGATTTTTTTTTACTAACGGCTGCCTTTAAATCTAGCCCCAGATATTTTATGTGCAAGATATAAACATCTTATAAGCATGAACTGATTAAATGTGCTGTAGAGTTCTCTGTATTGTTTCCCCCAAACACTAGCACACTGCTTAAGCAAAAGGGTTGTACTCATTTAAGGATCCACCATTCATGCCTTGATAATATTCACCTTGCCTCATCAGAAACAGTTTAAATTCCTTTTGCATTTTGGGATGAAATACTAAGCAAACTGCTAACTTTTATAATCACAATAAATCATTTACAGCCTCCGTAGCTGGCGGTGAAGTTTTTTTTTCCCATTAGGTGTGTCTTTTTTTCAGCCGTTAACAGTACCGCAAACCTTTGAATGGCTCTGGGTAATCTTGTTCCATGCGTCTCAATGCATGTAAGTGTATCGGCTGTAAGGATTCTGAAACTGCCGTTGGCTGTTCTTTAGACGGATCTTTGAATTGCTACATGAAACTTAACGCACCTGTTAGTGATTTTTTTTTACTAACGGCTGCCTTTAAATCTAGCCCCAGATATTTTATGTGCAAGATATAAACATCTTATAAGCATGAACTGATTAAATGTGCTGTAGAGTTCTCTGTATTGTTTCCCCCAAACACTAGCACACTGCTTAAGCAAAAGGGTTGTACTCATTTAAGGATCCACCATTCATGCCTTGATAATATTCACCTTGCCTCATCAGAAACAGTTTAAATTCCTTTTGCATTTTGGGATGAAATACTAAGCAAACTGCTAACTTTTATAATCACAATAAATCATTTACAGCCTCCGTAGCTGGCGGTGAAGTTTTTATTACGTCGCTTAACAGTTTTGTGTAAATAAATTTAATAGGCTTGTGATGCCATACAGTATACGGAGCAGCACGACATCGTAAATACAAGATGGGTTATGATAGGAACAGGCGTTTCCCTCCCCTTCTTGTACCCGGTACAGAAATAAAGATGTTAGGCACAACAGATCACTTTAACCCTGTCTGCGAGAAAGAGTCATCAGGTTCTTGATTTAGGACCAGGTGTTTCCAAACCCCCTTTGTTTCAAATTAAGTACTCTTTGAACCATAACAATCAAATGCTTTAACCGTTTTAGCGTTGCTTACCCCTCTGACACTCAAAGGGTTAATCCCACTTGTGCTAGAGAGTTCTCCAACTCTTCCTAAAGCCATGTTTTGGAGAACTCTCTTGCATGCAAGAGGTTAATAGAATCCGTGTCAAATGCATTTGAAAGAAAACTGGTCCTGTGACTTAAGTGACAACTAATTCTTCCTAACAATATCCTTTCACTTGTTATTGTTCCGAAAATCCGTATTAGTTTTTATCAGCTTTGTTCATGAGATAACATACTATATCAGTCCTGGATGTCATATCCATAGATGAGGACAAGACAATTGCTAGCAGTTTTTCATACTGAAGCAGGTAAAGTGTACAAACCTGCTTAACCCCTTAAGGATCAGAGGGGTGCAGAATGCATTGCAAAGCAATCCATTGCACACATCTCTGGTCCTTAAAGGGTTAAGAGACCAGTGAGGTTTGCAACACGTTGAGAAACAATGGGGGCTACGCTCTAAGGCATGATAAAGAGGTGATAAAGCAGAGATGACTTATCCAGTTTATCATTTCTCCAGTTCCCATGTTCTTCTACAGAGCCTATGCACTATGATAATATAGATGGTGAAAACTTAGTGCATTGGCTCCATAGAATAAAATAGAAACTGGAGAAGTGATAAACTGGAGAATTCTTCTCAGATTTATCACCTCTTTATCATACCTTAGTGCATGTCCCCCAATGTGTACCATACCCATCTGTTTTTAAGGGCTTATGTTACGATTTCCAGTTGCAGTGATCAGAGTCTAAATTCCTATGGTCCTGCTAGCAACTGTCATTTCCAATTCAGATTAAAATTCATAGAGGTTATTAGGTTTTTTGGCTGTAGAAAGATAAGTGGCAGTTAGGTAATAGTTATCCTTTAACACTAAATAATTAGGTTAAATTGTATCAGTAACAGCTAACAGGTAATTGTATGTGATAATATTTTTAGAGAGGGGGATATAATAGATCTTATTAGAAGAGAGATCTTACAAGATGACACTGTGTGAAATGTTTCATCTTCCACATGTCCACTGGCAGTCACAGAACCACATATCCACTGTATCACTCGAGCCTTATTCTTTTTCCCTCCTTTATTTACATTTGTTTTGTGGAACCCCTTTTTCAAGGACTCTCTAGGCTCCACAGGGCCCAGTCTGTGAAATATTGTTTTAGTGCAGGGGAGGGGGGGTAGTGAGGTTGAGGAAATAAAAATATTTGGAGCAATTCTGGAGCAAATCAACTGCATCATAGTGGATAAAAGATCCCCCAAATGCCTATTGTGCTGGATACATCTTTAATCTTTAAATGTGTTTTGTATACCTCTGGCATTCAAATGATTAACAGTTAATTTAAATCAATAGGAGTTTGGGGAAATGAAATATCTCTCTTATGGGGCAGTTGGTTGACATGTGAATTACTCCACCACTTTGTGTATATGGCCCTATACTAGTTCATAGAGGGACATACAGAACAATAAGAATTGTTGTCAATTTATGTTAATGAAAACACAAACTGTCTCTGTGTATATTTTCCATTTTACAAAATACCATTTATACTTATTTACATCCAGAGTCAAAGCATATTTATTTAATACAAATGAAATAGTCCATATGTTCAAAGAGAAAACCAGAGCAATGCTAAGGCAGATGTGCAGTATAATAGGGAACAGCTGAGGATGGGGTTGTGAAGCAAGGCACTAGAGACCTCTCTGACATTCAAGGGGTTAAAACCCTAATTTAAATCAATGTAGATTTTTATTTGCTTCGAAAGGTTGGTTTGCCAGAGTTTTGCTCCACTTTTCTCATTGTATACATAGTACACAATCATTTTTCAATAAACAATGACCAAAAAAGTCCAAATGAGACTGGAAATGAATAAAGCACCTGGAACTGATGGTGTACACCCAAGAGTACTTATGTTTAATTTGTATTAATCCACTCTCATCAGGCTTAGTAGATTGGACGAAAGCAGATGTACCCATTAGTCAAAAGGAGAGCAAAATCTAAACCTGAAAATTATAGACATCTGAGTTTGGCTACAGCAGTGGGTAAGACATTAGAAGGATTACTAACCATTAGTATTAAGGACTAAGTGATGACCAACAACATTAGCAAGAGTCGGCATGGTTTTATTTTTATAATTTACTGTGTGTTTTCAGATATTATAGATGCTTTCAAAAATGTATTGGATATATTTTTTATCCACTTAGTGCTTAAGTAGAAATGTTTTCAATAGCTTTTTTTTGCCTTCCTCTGGATCAAAATGGATGATATTTCAATGGACAAAACTTGATAGATGCATTTATTTTTTCAGCCTCATCAAGTATGTTACTATGAAAATGGCTTTAATACTTTAAGTGTTAGATCATGCATTGGCAGCTCCCTTCTCACTTCAATGGTCAAACCAAGATTCTCTCTCTTTCTGCTTGCTGTTTTCCTCACATACAGGAATATGCCAATCCCCTTGGTAGACTATGACCTGGAGATCTGTCAGTGGTCTGAAATTTCTTCCTTGCTGAAAAAATGTTTTATCTACAAGCCACTGAGTATATAGATTACTCTGTTTTCATTTGTAGACCATTTTACTTTTCTGACTCTCTTTATGATACCAACTTTGATATTGAAGAAGTGAATGCAGCATATAGATTTTCATGCTTTATCTTCATATATTGCTTTGACCCTAAGGCCACTGTGGACCTTGTCAATTTTAATCTGTTTGTCCTCTGCTTGCCCGGAATGGAATAAAAATACATTTTATAGGTTTGGAATTATTCCTCTTGGTAAAATAGTCTCTGGGAGATGCATTACCTAGTTTTATATCATGAGGTTATGTTTCAATTTGATAAAATATTACAACACTATCAATAATTTAAGAGAAAATATACCCACAGGAATAAGAGGCTCTTTATTTGTTCAACAGAAAAATCATGGTTGAGTTCTAACCAGGTGACTTGAAAAGAAATGCTTCCACTTACATAAAACATAACTCTTTGTGTGACAGCGAGGTATCTAATGCATTTCAATGCAATGGATTGAATCCCTGTCTGCTACTCCATGAGTTAAGCTGTTATAGGGATTTTAATGAATTGAAATTCATTTCCAGATAAATACCTCTTCATGTTTCCAGTATTCTGGTGTATAATGCATAATATATGAAAGCTTGATTCATTGACTATGGGTCTGTATAGTAAGATATTGGTACAATATCTTAAATTGTAATAATTTTTGAATAAACATTCTACCAGAAGTACAACAAAAAAGTGTCCCATTGTTTCATTCTTAGGAGAAGCAATTACAATAAATATTTTTTTTATAAAAAAAATAGCAGGTTTCTGCTCCTTTAAGTGAATTAATAGGTAAGAATCTTACGGTGTTAGGTCAGAGCTGTATGGTGAGGGAGGGAAAATTGTAATTTTAAAAATACCAGACATTGGTTTTCATGTTTCATGATTGGTGTGAGGCATTTCATTGTTATAGCGTACAATGACTTCACTCTTGAGACAGTGAAACTTTTGATCCTTCAACTCAATTCCTCCAAAGTTTCAACTTAAAGTATAGAGTTGATGGTTGCTGCTTTTTTTATCACTTTAGCAGCTGAAGTTTTTACTGTTAAGGGTTTTTTTTTACTGATTTCCCACTGACAATGGTTTATTCTTAGGGTTATCATTATGACATTCTTCACCATAGACAACTTGCATTCACAGATGAATGTCTAAGGTCAACACCAACCGTATTCAGTTCAAAACTGTAATCACAGCATGTTGATTGAACTGAATGCTGTTATTTGCCTAAATTATAATCAGTTCTAAACATGAAACACATTTGAACTAAGTCTGTTAAACCGATATGGATGCACAGCAAAAAGGGCTAAAGATACATAGGGGAGATTCACTAAGCGGTGATAAAGAGGTGATAAAGTGGAGATAAAGTGAAAATGACTTCTCCAGTTTATCACTTCTCCAATTCCTATGTTATTCTATGGACCCTATGTACTAAGTTCTCCAAAGACTAAGAAATCTTCGTGCATAGGTTCCATAGAATAACATAGGAATTGGAGAAGTGATAAACTGGAGAAGCCATCTCTATTTTATCACCTTTTTATCACTGCTTAGTGAATCTCCCCCATAGATTTCTATGGCAGAATTATAGCATTCACAGGGTTGTTTTTGCAGGTGATTCAAAATATGTTTATTAAATCAATATCTCTGCCAGTATTGATAAAGGCCACAGTGCCATCATTCTGCTACAGAATTGTGTATATATATATATATATATATATATATATATATATATATATATATATATATATATATATATATATATATATATATTTTTTTTTTTTTTTTTTTTTTTTTTCCTGACAGGGTGATTTAAGAAACTGTAAGTAGATACTTTTAATTCATTAAATGCTGATCAGCATTTCACTTAGTTGACCAAACCTCACATCAAAAGATGCCCCCCAACATCAAACATAATGTTTCACAGCAAAATCCCCTATCAAACCCCCCCACCGCAACATCAAAATCTCCATCAACTTAAAACATCCCCCAGCTAGCTGTAAAAGAACCCCTTGCAACCTCATTAATCCCACAAAATAAAAACCCGTTGGGGTGGGGATCATTTTCTACCACCAGCTATTTTATGACACATCCTATAACCAATGAGCAGCAAAATTTGATTTCTTTGTTTTTCCCTTCCCCTTTTATTTTATCTACCACTTTTGCCAATTCTCTCCCCCTTCCTACTTTCTCTTCTCCTTTTTTTGTATTCTTTCTTACCTTATTTCAGATATAACTATACTAGTGATACCACAGAGCTTACAATTATCTGACTACCCATTGGAAGTTAGAGAATTGTTAACTCTGTGCTATTTCTAGTGTACAACCATTTCAATTGTATTTCTGTGGTATCTCTAGTGTAGTTCAAGTTCAGTTGTAAACTCTATGGTTTCAGAAATGCAGTTCAGTTTTGATTGGGAGCTCTGTGGCATCTCTAGTCTAGCTATATTTCAACTGTAAGCTCTCTGGTATCGCTTGCATGTCTTCATTTCAATTTAAAGTTCTGTAGAATAACTAGTGTAGCTAAATGTCAATTGTAAGCTATATATCACTAGTATAGTGTAGTTTTTGGTTATTTTTTGCGCTCCCCCCCAAAAAAAATAAAAAAATAAAAAAACAGCCCCCAAATTATTTCGTACTTTGACCCGCAAACCTTAGAACTGCCCCTACTTGGAACAATGTGGGAGATTTATAAAAGTGGAGTTAATGGAAAAGAGGTATTAAAATGGCTGTAAGATTGTTGCTGGTATTTAAAAAGTATTAAGGACAGTTTTGGAGGACATAATGCTGTGTAGTATTTTTTATTAAAATTGAGTTAGGAAGTTTGTAAAAAGTGGCTCAGTAAATTTATAAAGAAATGTCACTATTTGCAACAATTTAGTGACCGAATTTTCACCAAATATTTAAGGCCATGTCTGACTTGATCTTGTTCTTTACTGTCACCACATTTATAAATATAACTAGAACATGTTATATGTAGCAACACTTATAATAAGGAACAAGGACATTTTAAGGATGTCTACCCCTATAAGCCATATTCAGGAAGGTAAAGTGAAGCAGTTCTAGTACAGATCAATTACACCGTAAGAGAAACATGTAAATTCACAATGATTTAGTTGAATTCTAAAGAGGTCTACAACACATTGCAAATACACATTGTCCCTGCTTACAATCTACAGATAATAAGGGAAATGTACACAGTATATAATGATTAAAGTGGACCTGTGACCTTAAAAGTATAGTAATGTTTCACAAAAACAGCAGCTCCAATTAATCTTCATAGTATTTGAGCCATATAGAGTGTCATTTCAATACTCTCAGAGTTGTAATTCAAGAGTAATTGAATAATAAAGTTTCCCCATCCTGCCCCTTTTACCTAGTGTAAGTGAAAGCCACCTCCCCTCAGATGTGGAATCTGGTCCACGGGACCAGACAACTCACAGCAAGGGACAATTTTCTTACTGTGAGAACAATGAAATCCCTGCCTCCATTGACAGGTTTTTCACTTATGTTAATTGAAGATTGTCCCTCTCTGCAATCTATCTGGACAGTCTTGTTGCTCTGAGCTGAGCAGTATTACATCGGTAAAAGGGGTGGGAGGGGGATACTTTATCATTCAAACAAACAAAAGAGGGTGCAACTCATAGAGCAGTATATTCAGGACAACAACACAGAGAATCCTCCAGAAGAAATGACCCCCTTTTAACAGGGTACTCGTATTAATAATATGTCTGTCAAACACATATGTGTAACACAGACAACCTGGGTGTGTGGAAGAAATTGTTGAGCCCACTTCCACTCTGACTTTCTTCTTTCAAATGTACACCAACTGCTCTTCAAACCTCCACAATGTTCCCCCTCACAGGTTCAATGATGGACCAGAAAATACAAAAGAGTAAGAAATGTGGCAGTAGTTTACCAGAATAGCACTTAGGTACATAAAATTGGACAGGAAGTTGTTAATACAAACAATATCAATATTACCGGTGTACTTCGCCTACTGGTAATTTAAAATAGCTTTCAGGGATAATAGCTTGTCCCTGTTCAAGTGGCCAGGTGATTGTCCAGCGGATATTAAGGCAATGATTCTCCAGCAAGTATTCAAGCAGTATATAAACACAATCCAGTGATTTAGAACGTATCAAAAATACATTTATTTAAAAAATAAAAAGGACAATTATGTCACTTAATATTAAAAAACAAATGTGCACTCTACACAAAGATATACAATGCATTTCGTAGTGATATATGCAATGCCACTTTATCAAGTATGAATTTACATGCGAATGAACACTAAACATTATTCTTGAACTACAACTCTGACAGTACTGAAATAACACTCTCCATGGTCCAAATACTATGAAGATTAATTGGAGCTGCTTTTATTATGAAACATTACTATCCTTTACGTTAGTTCATTTTAAATAGAATTTAAAAGGCCTGTATGTTTTATATGCCGTCAGTGTTTTGAGAAAGTAATCTGAATTGGTTGGTGGCACAGTCTAACATTTTATGCTAGGTGACTGTATGAATACTTTAGCACAATTCCACTAGCTTTTGCTTCTAATGCCAGTGGCAGTACTTAGAGGTATGCACTAGACTGGAGTGCACAGAAACTACTGTTGTTATGTTCCTTAAGTCTGCTCCATGACATGCACAGAAAAATACATAAATTAGGTCCATAGATGGCATTAAACAAGGCTTAGCTGAAAGGAACACCCTCATATACCCATTGACTTGCTAACTTTAACCCCGTTATTTCAAGCATAGTTAAAGCTAGAATATTTAGAGAAAGTAATTTAATATATTGTCATTAGGCAAGTGTAGAGAATTGATACCAGTGTCTGTTTTTGTGCAGAATCGTAGTTGTTCATTCTCTCCATTGTGCTATTAATGAACCTAGGCAGAGTCCACTAACTGCATTTCTAAAGCATATAGAAATAAATAACATACTAAGCAGGGAATTAGAATAAAGTGCCACATTGTCCCCCCGAAATATAAAGCTTAATTTCTCAAAAACTTTTTTTTACAGAAAAATAGCTAGTGCAACATATTGTAAGATTTTAATTCTCTAAAGAAATCAAAAGTTTTCTGAGGTGGCAGGTCACCTTCAAGTGCTGAATAAAACATTGAAGTACTCATTCAGAAACATAAGTAAAAAAGTGCCTTCAAAGAACAAAGAGTGGAAGTGCCACTAGATTGTAAATGCATCAGTGAAGACATAGATACTGAAAGAATGACATTGCCACTGGCTGATAGGCAACAAGCTCCACAAAGAAAGAAGTGATTAGTGAAAAGGCCTTGAGAAGAGAGAGAGCACTAGACACAAATGTGAGCAGAGAGTCCCTGGCAGATCCTAGCTGGGAATAGGTTAAAAATCAAGAGCAACTTCCCAAAGGTATTCCCTGCAGAACGATGTTGTTGAATTAATTATCCCACAGCAATATGAGGTCAATTAATGTATTTATATACATAAGCATGGTTGATTATATATGTGTGCCCATGTATGTGTGATGACAAATGATAACAAATGCATGTGTAATTGATGATTAAGGATGGGTGAAAAGTCACAATTTTTCCCACATGAAATTCTGCAGAAAAAAATCTTGGTTTTCCACAGAGCCTTATGAGAACCCAATCTCCTCCACAACATATGTGTCAGTCACTTTATTGTGGGAGGGTAATGAACTTATTGTAACCTTAATAAAATTAGTGTACCATATTTTTCACCTTGGCATTTTCAGCAGGCTGTGCTATCTTCAGATTCCCCTGTATGCCCTGCAATTTATTGCACTCCACATCATTGCCATGTGTGGTCATACCACCACATGATTTACAATGTGTGTAGGAATATTGCTACATCCACACATATGCAGAGGCACCTTCTGCTGGTGGGGGCATTACTCTGGCCTACTGCTGGTGCTGCCACTGGACTGCTGGCAGGGGTGCTGCCACTGGACTGCTGGTTGAGAGTTGTACCACTTGAGACCACTAGCATTTGCCTGCTGTGTGGGAGTGGGACCGTCTGCAGTAAAATGCTGGGCAATGGTGGCTGCCTTTCTGTCAGCTGATTCCGCATTTTTCCATTGTTACTAACAGACAAGGGGAAAGGGCTTATTCACATCTGCAGCTTATAATTTATTTGTCTAAGCTAGGGATTGGGACAGTTCATGTCTGTGGTACACTTTAGGGTAGTGCTTAATATGCTTTATCAAGTTAACAAGGCCAATGAGTGGCCTCTCATCCCCCCCTCATTTCAACTTTGACACCCATTGTGCACAGAGTTGATGCTGAATATTGAACAGTCCCTGCCCCCCATGATTTCAGGGTAGGGAAAGGTAGAGAGGGATTAGTCTGTCAGTGTCAACACTCTCCACCTGAAGTCCCTTATTGTGGTGTTGCTACAGTACTTGCTGGTGCAACTACATCTGCTGCTGCCTCACTACCACTAGTACTACTACTACTAGTACTAAAAAATGGAGCAAAATTTTCCACAGCTGCCTGCCCTATGTCACCACAAATATGTGGAAATCAACAATCATCTTGTTCACCACTACTCCCACCATCAATTGTTATACACATGGTAGGCAAGGTGGAGGCATTATCAACAGAATGATGAGGATCATGCTGCTCTGACTGCAGATCGCGTGACATATGATCATCACCGGTGGTACCTAAATATATTTCAGCAGATATTTCTTCATTTGTCTCCTCCATTCTCATGCTTGCCCGACTATCAGTAAAACCCTGCAGGGTATCTTCAACACCAGCACCCATCACTCCCTCTTCCTGTCCTGGTATAGAGTGCACTGTAATGCTACTAATGCTTCAGGCTCAAGCAGCTACATTGTGGAGGGGCAAACATGTTCAGATGACAGTTCCTCACACAATGTAGTTGTAAGCCTGAGGCAGCTTTATTGTGTTCATACTGGTGCTGTTAGGGGGACTCATAGTGGGATATGGTAGGGAGACCAAGAGCAGAACAGGACATGTGGTGAAGTCAGAGTGATACAGGGGGACCCAGTTTTTTTTTTTGGGGGGGGGGCACATTGTCCATCTCAGCTTTCTTCAATATACTATAACAGCATTTCACTGATGGGTTCTGATGCTGCCATGGGTGGATCTCTCTGGGTTCAAATACTCACTGTTACTGCTGGTTGTGGGAGAATCCTCCTCCAAATGGCAGAGGAACTCATGTAACTTCTCCTACCAGCCATTGTGACTTACTTTAATTTTTCTGTCTCTCTCTGTCTCCATCTATTTAATTTTTTCTGAATGGCTTTAAGGAATATTCAACAATGTCCAGCAAATGGCGAAGTTTAGGCTTTTTATTCTATGATGGAAAAAAATCCCATTCCATAGAAAAACATAGGTGGAAAATGTAAAATCATGATAACATTTCAAGAGAAGGCAATAAAGTGGAAAATGACTTTTGGGGGGGCAAGTTTCCCAGGGTAAAAGCATAAAACTTACCAATCCCTACTAAAGAGACCAGAAAGAACTCTTGTGGCTGCTAGAGGATGTGTGTTTGAAATACTGGCTTAGTGAATTGTTCCATTCATGTGTATTGAGAGCAAGGAGTTTGCATGACTGTGACCTATATGTCAGTTGGCATACACATTGTCATTCTCAGGAAGTGGACTTTTATATTGATTCAGTGCTGGTGCTAGTTTCTCTGTATTGTAAAAATGATCCTGAAAGAAATCAGGATTAGCTAATCTGTAACTCAGCAGCTGTTGTTGAGCTACAATTCACATGATACTTTGCCAAACATATTAGAAATCTTTATGTTGATGAGTCTGATGTGAGTAGAAATTGTACATTAGCAAAGGTGTTGTTTTTTTTTTTTTTTTTTTGCAGTTGTTAATGCATAGCCCGCAACAGACTGAGTGCCAGAGTGGTGTTCACATGAACACAGACACATTGATTGAATGAAGTGCATATTTATTGTTAAACACATGCCACACATGCAATCATTTGTTTTCTTTTCAAAGGGGTTGCAGAGGTGAAAGTCCTCCCTGACTGTCTGGCTACCCATGTGTGTACTGAGATTTGTGACAGTGTTATAGTTGTGTGTAGAGTCATGGTATGTTGAGTTAACAGGCTACTGATGGTGACAGCATTGCTCTCCAGGGTGTGCAGACACCACCTTTTCAAAAGCCTGGTCTCCTTCAGCACCCTTCTTCATAGAGAAATATATTCTCTTTCCATACAGGTGGTTCCTGTACCTGCAGCAAATAAGGATAATGTGAATAGTAACATAGTACATTAGGTTGAAGAAAGACACAAGTCCATCACATTTAACCTTTGCCTTTTACCCAGAAAAGTTAGAATTATGTACCTTAAGTCTTCCTATTACCAAATGAGTATTAGTCTATTTACCAGAACTTCCTGTGTTATCTACTAATACACAGTATAACCCTGCATGTTCCCTCATAAAATAAATTAATCTAAACTTCTAATCCATTGTATCTGACATTACCACATATTTGGGCAAAGAATTCCACACTATAACAGACCTTATTATAAAAAAACCTTCTTTTCCTCTAATCGTAAGGGATGGCCCCTGCAGGGGCAAATTCCTAGGGCAAATCCCTAGAACACTAGGGATAGCGGAGGAAATACAGATAGGACACTGGCAAGTGACCGAGTCCCTAGAACGCTAGGGATAGCGGAGGCAACACGGATAGGACACTGGCAAGTGACCAAGTCCCTAGAATACTAAGGATAGCGGAGGCAACACGGATAGGACACTGGCTAGTGACCGAGTCCCTAGAATGCTAGGGATAGCGGAGGCAACAGAGATAGGACACTGGCAAGTGACTGAGTCCCTAGAATGCTAGGGATAGTGGAGGCAACCCAGGTAGGACACTGGCAAGTGACCGAGTCCCTAGAATGCTAGGGATAGCTGAGGCAACACAAATAGGACACTGGCAAGTGGACAAGTCCCTAGAACACTAGGGATAGCGGAGGCAGCACAGATAGGACACTAGCAAGTGACCGAGTCCCTACAATGCTAGGGATAGCGGAGGCAACACGGATAGGACACTGGCTAGTGACCGAATCCCTAGAATGCTAGGGATAGCGGAGGCAACACAGATAAGACACTGACAAGTGACCGTGTCCCTAGAACGCTAGGGATAGTGGAGGCAACCCAGGTAGGGCACTGGCAAGTGACTGAGTCCCTAGAATGCTAGGGATAGCTGAGGCAACACAGATAGGACACTGGCAAGTGACCGAGTCCCTACAACGCTAGGGATAGTGGAGACAACACAGATAGGATACTGGCAACAGACCGGATCCCTAGTACGCTAGGGAATAGCAGTAACAGTAACAGAGCTACTCGCAACTCAGTCTCCCAGGTGACCTAGGGAGTGATAGGCCAAGCAGGCACTGTAGCAGAAGTCGCTGAGTAACGAGAGCGAGAGTAACGGAGTGCAAGGTACACACACAGAAGGGTCAGAAGCCAGAATGCCAGGTCGGTACACACAGAGGCAATAGCCCGTCCTAGTCAGCAACGGAAGTGGGTTGTCAGCCAAAGTCAGTTGGGTACACACGGAGTTATTCAACCAGTCCTAGTCAGCAACGGAAGCAGGTTCTCAAGGTAGCCAGCCAGTCCTAGTCAGCAACGGGAAGTAATAACACAAGAGCGACAGGAGCAAAGTCAGGCAAGCCAGGTTATACACGGAGCAGGAACATGCAGCAACTCAAACGCTAGGTACACCACGAAAGAATGACAGGACCCGGTATAAAAAGGCTAGCCCTGGGCGGAGCCAGAACCCAATGGTCAATAAGAACCATGCAAGGTGAAACCCGGAAGTAGCAATGTCACCCTGCAGCGAGGATCACAGGCAAGTTTGTCTAGCTGTTCCACATACATCAAGTCCTCCATTCCATTTAATGAATGTTGTTGCTGTTTGCTCTACACTCTCCAGTTCTAGAATATCCTTTTTCAGAACTAGTGCCCAAAACTGCACTGCATATTTGAGGTGAGGGCTTACCAATAATGTCTACAGTGACAAAATTATGTTATCAGCTCTTGTATGAACATATTCTGTTGCCGCTGATGCATATCCTACTTAACATATGGCTTCTGGATCTGTTGGTTCTGGTTGACTGTGGTTACCTCTTATGCTGCAGATGCTACTGAGGAGCCATCTGTATTTTTGGAAAGCAGAGTCAGTATGTGCTATATGTACAGTTGACTGGTTTGCCACCACCATAACATTGATGTATATCTTCACATGTATTGAGGCTGCAGTTTTTTTTTTTGGGGGGGGGCATCCAATCCCGAGCAAGCTGTGTTGTCATCTATTGCTCTGAGGGGTGTGATAGAATCCACTGCTGAGACTTGTGTTTTGGCATTCATCGGTAGGAAGTGGATGATCGTACCTCTTGTTGTGATAGTGGATGTGGCTTACAGTTACTGACCTGCAGGATCCTGAGGGATTTTGGCAAGGTGGATTTGAGTGTGCTCCTTTACATGATCTTTTCACTCTGCAGAGATACTATAATGGAAGGATGATGGGGACTAGAAACCTGGGTAATGGAAACAGGGATGCTAATTGCTAACATTTGTTTTTAACAGCTGAACATTGTCTTGTAGTTGTCCTTGACCTTTTGAACCATATTCATCTGTAACATTATAGGGAGCAAGGAGAGATGTAACTTCTCTTCTGACCATAACAGACATTGACCATGTCTATGAAGCAGGAATAATTCAGGATATATTACATGACAAGAACAAACACATTTGGCTAAACCCAGGGGTGGGCAACCTTGACTCTCAAGCTGTGTGGGACTACAGCACCCATGATTTACAACTAGCCCTTGACTGGTTAGTGATTTGCTACTCCTGGCTTCAAGGGAAGTTAACGCTTCATATAATGAATATGTGCATGTGCTGCAGGGTTTTTATCCTTCTACTGCTAAGATTATTGTATTCCCATACTAATTCATGTTAATTCATTTCAGACTTTCATTTTATGAGTGGCAGTCCTTTAATGGCCTGAATTTTGCTGATGCTGCTGTTGCTCCAGCAATATGTGGACAGTTAACCTAACACCTTCATGGGATGCTGTGGCAGCAGCGCATCTGTGAAATTACAGACCATGGAAGCATTGTGCACTCAAGATAGATTTATTTTGAAAATACAATTACTTTTGGATTGAAAACCCATCAGTTGTTTAATTTCTCCTGTTTTACTCATCAGGATAACATATCTCTAATTGTTTATGCATTATTAAGTGTTATTATACATAACATTACCTATATTTGTGTTACTATGTGAGGTGACTGAGAATTTTTGAGCAGTGAAACGCTGAACAAGTTAAAATGGTGCTTCAACTGGGCAGGACTGCATGGTGTATTAGATTTTTCCACTGCAGGCCAGAATTTCCACTCAGTTTTAACTCTTTTAGTGATGTTTTTTTCACCTTAAAGGGACCACAGATGGGGCACGCGTTGAACTGATACTTTAACACGTGAGGTGGATAGTGATGAATCATGCCATCTCCTGTCCTGTGCCACATCTGCCTTGAATCCCTTGAACTTCCATCATGATGAAATTATGTTGGAGCATCATTTCACATAAACTGTAATTGTTGTTTGCAGGTAACCCATCACCTGTAGCTAATGCTTGCAGGAACCAATCACCCATCATGTTCTTCTCTTGCAGTCAGACCAGAATGCTTTGATTGAATTCTTGTTGCATCTGCACCTGGGTATGCGGTTAACTGCATACTGCAAATGGTGCCAAGCTGCCTTCTCTCCACCCACTACACGTAGGGAAATAATGAGATCATCACCAGGGTGTAGCAAAGACTAATCACTTGCTCTTAAATGATTAATACCCATTCCCCCTTTTTTGAAAATGTGTGCAGATATATATGGGTGGTTTTGAGCAATTGGTGGATATCTTGAAAAATGTACAGATTGTGTACCAAAACATTGATCTTTGTTTATTTGGCACCATTTAAAAGACCAGTGAGTATTGTTTTACCTCAAGCAAATATGCACCGAGGTTACAAAATGTATGTTGTCATGAGTGAGGCCAGTCAGGTTATATAGAATTGCTCCTCTTTTCTTTTTTACTGATAAGGCCCTTAGTGTAATAGATAAAATATGCTTCTGAGAACTTCCCAGTCATATCACTAAATGTCAACAATTGTGGTAAACAGGTTGATCACTCATGCAATCCATGAGATTACTCAATACCTGAAATTAAAGGGAAAAAAGCATGGTCTATGGCTTTTCTTAGTAAGTAAAAAATTCTCCTTTCCAAAGATAATTACAGCTCAAACCTATTTATTTTCTTTTACTAATTGTTAGTAACAGCTCCCACTGGCGTCCAAATTTTTATAAATAAAAAAAATAATAATATATAATTTACCCCTCCCATACACACACACACACACAAACTAAAATGATATTGCTTCTTTGACATATCAGCTGTTGCTGGACTATGAGTTCCATCATCCTCAGGCTGCTTGTGCAACCCTTGAAGTCTATGTCCATGTCCCACAATCTTCCAGATTACATTCCAGACTACTGGCAGCCAAGAGGTTAAGTTTTTTTTACCTAAAAACTTAAATGTAACAATTGTCCGTTAACCCACTGACTGTCAAAGATGCATTCAATGTGTTGCGTTGCAATGAGTTGGATACCTCCCTGACACTCAGAGTGTTAAGTCATAGCCTTCTCTTGTTTAACTCAACCCCACTGTCAGCACAGGGCTTCAAACTTCTGACACCCAAGCTGTTGGTAGGTTGGTATTTTGGGTCTGCACAGTCACAGTGTTTTCATTAGGTCTGCACCCATAGACACAAACTGAATAAAACATGAATAATGCCCTTCAAACGTACAAACAAAATGAAAAATATGTGCAAGATCTTAGGTGTCAGGCTTCATATGCTTACACATGAGAGATAACAGATAGCCATAATAATTAATACACTTGTAAGAGATGTGCATTTAGCATAGTCTGATTAATACCTAAGTTTGCTGAGCGATTCTACATCAAATCCTTTATCTGTAGAATAAATATTCTCAGAACTAATGCATTACTATGTCTGCAAACAGGACTTGATGGATGTCGTGTAATAGTATCAATAAATAAAAGTTGAAAGAAAAATCCACTGACATTAGTCGACTTCTGTCTTACCGAGTATTACTCAGATATGGAAGTGGGTATAAACTAAATATGCAACACACAATTTTTATGCTGACGCAGTAAGTAGAAATGTAACAATTCTGGGGCAAACCAACTGCACTATGGGGGATAAAATAACATTTCTCCAAATTCCCATTGATTTAAATGTGGCTGTTAAACTACTGGCATGCTAGAGAGGTCTAGCATTCAAGGTGTTAAATGCTACAATAAAATCACTGAACTGTGAATTCACTTCTTATGGTGCAATTTCTTTGCCCCAGATTGCTCCAGCTCTTAGTCCTTGGTCTTAGTATGGGAATCTATTAGTATGATTCTGTTCTAGAAACATGCACTGTAACTAATTCTTAAGTTCTATGTGTACCAACGAATAAGGCCACTTAGGCAATGGGAGGAAAGGGAGACGAGAGAAAGTATATGGGCAATAGTTTTATATTATATTAGGAATTTCATCTGCATCCTCAATCTAGCCGTGAGGCAGTCAGGGTTTTCCTGCATTAAAATCTTAATAACTTTTGGTATTTGCTCTGGTATCTGCACTCACTAGTTTATTGGGAGATCAATGTTTTGGTGATCGCTGGCACCTTGATAAAGGCTTTTTTGTATTGTCTACATATATAAAGATCAAGAAGAAGCATTCATTGGACTGTTTGTGAAGGGTAAAGCTGTGTTTATTGTGAAATCAATGGTTCAGTGCTTTTTATGTCCTTCTCAAAAAGTCCAATGAATGCTGCTTCTTGATCTTTATATTATGGAATTGCATTACGTGAACCCTGGTTGTTGCTCTTTGTGTCCGGCCTGGTGTGAGACCAACCACCTTTGTGCAAGAGAAAGGTACCATGTCGGGACCAAAACACTGACCATTATTTTGCTTATTTACTAATAAAGTCTTCACTAATAAGACGCACGGGTGCTGCCCCATTCTTGACATACTTTTGAATATATATATAAGTCGAAATTGAACAAAAGCACACACAGGTCTTCAACACAAATAGTGTTATATATCCTGAAGAAGGCTGCTGAATTGCACCCCGAAACGCTGATGAAATAAACATCTGCATTTTGTCCCTATTTGTGTTGAAGACCTGTGTGTGCTTTTGCTCAGTTTGGACTTATATGGTGGCTTGAGAATGCAAAGGATCACCCCAGGCTGAGTACATTTGAACACTTATATATATATATATATATATATATATATATATATTTATGTGTGTGTGTGTGTGTATAAACACACACACGCATGGAGCTAGTTTCTGAGAGGGCACTCGAAGATGGAGATTTCTGGAGGACAACCAGACCCTCTCCCCGACCCGGCAGGAGGGTGTGGGTAGGCTTATACGTTTGGCCTGGAGCTCCTGGGATTGTTGTGAGAGTAGCAACGACTCTTGGACCTGCACCCATGTGGAACGGATTCGCTGGAGATGATCCTCCAATGCCAGAATCCTTTGGGGAGAAAACGAATCTAGAATCTTGGAAGGTTGATACCCATAATTCACCATGAAGGGAGTAAGCCGGTTAGAAGCCGAGACAGCATTGCTATGAGCCAACTAAGCCCAAAGTAGCAGGTCTGACCAATTATTCTGATGGTCTGAGATGTAGCACTGCAGGAATTGCTCCAAGGCCCTTTCTGCTGCCCCATTCGATTGTGGGTGATAGGCAGAGGAGAAGGAGAGTTGGATACCTAGTTGTGCATAGAAGGCCCTCCAGAATCTCGAGACAAACTGGCTACCCCAGTCAGAAACTATGACTTTCAGAAACCCGTGTAGCCGATAGACCTCTTTGACAAAGACCATAGCCAACTCATTAGCAGATGGGAGTTTCTTTGAAAATCGGTTAACGACCATGAGGATGACTGTGTTACAGTTAGACAAAGGGAGATCAACTATGAAGCCCATGGCAAGGTGTGACCATGGCTTCTCCCCATTGGGTATGGGTTGGAGAAGGCCCACTGGAAGGTGATGGGGTGATATGGTCTGTGCACAGACAGCGACAAAGGCAGCAATATCTTTGTTAAGTTCTGGCCACCAGAAAAGAAAGGAAACCGAACAGAGAAGTAGGTTCTTACCGGAATGCCCTGCTGACTTTGTATTATGGTATGTTGAAAGTACTTTGGTACAGAGGTTAATAGGTACAAAACAGCACCCAGAAAGAGTCTAAGCAGATGCATCTACTTGGGCAGCCCGTATTCTCTCCCCGAGGGGAGATGTTATGCTTGTACATATGGTGGCCAGTACTCGGTCTGAAGGGATAATAGGACTAGGAGGGCTCTCCTCCTCAGCACCTGAGAACTGTCTGTATAGGGCATCAGTCGGACATTTTTTGTGTCCGGCAGGTACGAGTCCAAACATAATTGATATGGGACAAAAATAAGGCCTGTTGGGCCTGTCTTGGAGTCAAGCGCTTAGCTTCGGACAGGTATGTGAGGATTTTATGATCAGTGAAGTTCCCTCAAACAAATGCTTCCATTCTTTGAGAGTGAGTATTATTGCCAGCAACTCAATGTCACCAATGTCATAGTTGCACTTTGCAGGACTTAGTGAATTCGAGAAATACCCACACGGGTGCAACTGGCTCTCAGGAGTAGGACGTTGAGAAAGGAAGGTGCCTACTCCATTTTCAGCGCGGGTTTCTGGTGTGCCAAAATGGGTGCTGCTGCAAAGGTGACTTTTAATGCCTCAAATGCTTTGATGGCTTCCGGAGACCAGTGCGTGGAGTTACCATCTTTTTTTAGGTCATGTCGGTAGGGGTTTTACAATAAAGGAAAAATTGTGAATACATTTTCTGTAGTAATTAGCAAACCCGAGTAAAAGTTGAAGGGAGTGGAGACCTATGGGTCGCGGCCACTCGAGAACAACTGAGAGTTTCTCAGGGTCCATAGTGAAACCGACCTCTGAAATTACATACCCCAAGAAGGTGACCTGTTTGCGGTGGAACTCACACCTTTCTAATTTTCAAAATAGATAATTTTCTCTTAATTTTTGCAGAACTCGAGCTACATCTGTGTGGTGATCTGGGGGCACCCTAGGGGAGAAGACGGGAGGAAGGAGGTTGACCCCCAAAATTCCATGTGACTGACTGGCAAGACACAGGTAGATGGGGATGAATTTGCTTGATGATCTTGCTGTTATTGTCTCTATACTGGGGAAGCCTGGAGAAAGATTTTTCTTTTTCAGTTTTTTTAATTTTTTTTGGACAGACTGTGATAAACTATTAAAAAATATAATAATAAAAAAATACAAAATAATAAAGAAATAAAAAACAACTAAATATATTAGGTGACATACAGCTAACTGTGAGCCTGACATGAGCTGTGTGATTAAGTCAGAGTTGATAGACCGCAGACGACATAAGAATTTTGTTGAGGGCTAAGGCAAGACATCACAATCCAGCAGTTGTGGGGGGAAAGGTGGTGCAGTACAGAGACATGAGAGTAAAGTGGTAATTCAAAAGCTGACTGAAGCAATGGTTGAAGCAGCATGAGTTATACATGATGATGATCCCTCTCCTCCAAGGGGGGGATGCAGTTTGTCAAGGTTCCACCAAAACTTCAGTCACCACCAGTGCCAGTCCAAAAATGAACCATATAAGAAGAACACTGAAGACAGTAAGTCGCATTCTAGTGTTGATAATGGCAATAGCATAATGGAGATAGGTGTAGCAGTTGAACCATCAGATAGCGAGACAAACAAGCACCAAAATTTATATCCTGAAAGTAGTAGCAAACTTTGTGAAAATAAAAGTAAAAAGAAGTTGTTTGCAACCTCTAAAAGCTTAGAAGAATATAAGGGTAGTGGGACAGTAGTGACTGATGAAGATGATGATGCAGATCTAGAGTTTATCCCTCCAGCATCCTTCTCTTGTTCAGATACAAATGAAGTTTAGTGAGAGATCTGATGATGACATGGCCATAAAGTTAACAGAAAGGCAAAAGTTGAATCTTCCACCACTGAAAAGGAGCACTGTGTCTGTCTATAAACTGTTTGAGAAAACCACTGGAAAGTCTGACCCTGGACAAGCAAAGATGGCAAAACATCATTGCCTCTTCCAAGTCAAAGTCCCACTCAGCTATACATACCTGTGTTGAGAACCCAACAGCAAAACAGGTTTATAACATCCATAATTTTAGATATGACAAGTGCCTCTGCTGCTGCTTGAAGTGCTGCACTTTTTGACACTTAGTAGAACTGCATGAACATCTAACCCCCGTGGTAGTAGCAGCCCCTCAGGAATCCCTCAGTCCATGAACTCCACAGTATGGAGGTACTTCACTCAGGATCCTAAAGCTAAGCATGTTGCTATCTGTTGTCTGTGCAGGGGGAAAGCAGGCTCACAACTAGGCACCTCCTCTATAAGATCCCACCTGAAGCACAACCACAAGTCTTACTGAGAGACATTCTATCAGCAGGTCAGAGGTGCCACAACTAGTAGCAGCAGCAGAAACACTCCAAAATGTACCCAGGGCTCTGGGGCCGAAAAGAGAAGTAGTGATGTTATTTATGTGTCAGAGACTTACTACTGCCAATAGTTAGTTCATTCCAAATAACATGCTGCAGAGGAGTATGATGACTCTTGCTTTGCAGTAAGACATGGCAAGAGTCATAGACTGCCAGCACTTGCTGCCTCTGTGTCTACTACCTCATCTAGTCATGTTGTTAAAGCAATAAAGTTCCAGGGTTCTTCTGCCATGTCCTGCCAACCCACAATGACTGCCTCCTGGGAATTGTACAAGCAGGTGGTTAATGTGGTGGGCAAAGGGCTGACAAAGTGTGTTTGACAAGAAAATCCACTTGACAACAGATATGTGGACAAATGAGCACAGCACAGACTATATGACTGTGACTGCTCCACCACCAACAGAGGGAAACACTAACTTACAGCATCAGTTGACAGCCAGTAACTGTGCTTCTGGTTCTGACAGTGTGGTTAGAAGGTAGCAGCAGCAGGATAGCCCATACCATTGGCATGCCACCTTTTGCATGCAGAATTTTGAGTGACAGTCCCACAAAGCTGTAGATGTTTTAAGTAAGCTAGAGCAGGCTAGAACCACCATGAAAAAGTTGAATTTGATCTAAAAAAATAAAGTTTCCCATATATAACTATAAAGTATAAGCCTCATCACGTGCAGTCTCTACTGCGCATGACTGCAGCATGCGCAGCAGTCTCTACTGCACATGACTGCATTGTTACAAACTTTGTAACAAATTATTATATAGGATGTGTCCCTAACTAAAACTATCATGCACTATTATCTCAGTAATACTTATCTAATTGCTTGGCCAATCCAGAGGTGTAAAACAAGCAGTAGGGTGAAGCAGCCTCCACTTCTGGAGCTGATCTGTGATTGGCATTATAGAAGTTGGGACTGATGTATCATTCTAATTCCCAAAGAACCAATGTGCCTGCTCGGGGTTGAAATCTCATATTATTCCAACTTTGAGCAGACACCGTGGGAACTTTAGATATCAGTCCCAGCTCCCATAGATTCAGTTTTCTGCTCTAATAACCATCTTATATATAAAATTATATGTGGTTTCTGGTCCTTTGTCTGCCCCTCCCCTGAGCAGTGTGTGGTGGAGACCAACCACAAACAGCAAATCAGAGGTGGCAATTACAGGAGTGGGCAAGGTGAAGTGAGTCTCTCTGTAGTGAACAGAAGGCCCCTGTCAAGTATAGTTTGCCTAATCGAGCGAGCAACAACATTCACTAGTGTACATATATCTAACAATATAAACACTAATGATAACCAAGTTAGAGCTCACCAGGTTCTTGTGTATTTTTTTTTTAATGTGTTTTGGTTCCTCTCACCTCCTTGGTTAGTAACTCACAGCACAAAGGTGTATTTTTTTCAATTAAGGAATTTATAAATACCTTTTTATTTCCCTCTCAAGGGAAAAGTTAATTTCTTTATACTAAATGTTTGCTCACTTCAAGGGATAGTAACACTTCGTTTTAACTTTATTTTATTTTGTAGGCATTAAAAAAACATGAAGAATGATATAAGTCTTATCTCTCAAACCTTTATGGTTTATGAGATATTCACAAGCAAAGTTCCCCTCCCCGCCCCTTTTTCCTAGTGTAAGCCATCTCTTCTCAGATGTGAGTCTGGTTGTATGACAGTACAGATAACAGAAGGGGACAATTTTCTTTGTATGAAAACAATGAAAGCCCTTCCCCCCTTGACAAGTTTTTCAGCTTTTTCCATTATCTTAATAGAAGATTGTCCCTCTCTGCAGTCTATCTGGGCATCTCCCTTCTTATCTGGCTGAACAGGGGGGGGATACTTTGTTTGTGAATATCTCTTAAACCATAAAGGTTTCAGAGATAAGACTTATATAATTCTTCATGTTTTTTTAATGCCTACAAAATAAAATAAAGTTAAAATGAAGTATTACTATCCCTTTCAGATTTGAAGCAGTTAGGGACTTGTCCAGTCTGAAGTGCCTTGATGTAGACAAGCAAGATATGCATTTTATTATTATTATTCTTTATTTATATAGCTCCAACTAATTCTGCAGCGCTGTACAATTGGGAAAAGACATACAGAGTATCACGGTGCAGTGATTTCTCTTCTGTCACTCTCACTTGTGCTGCGCTCCGATTGGTTGAGCCTGTTTGGCCCGCCCCTGGTGACCTTTTTATACTTGGCCATTGGCACCTCTCAGGTGCCCTTTCATGGTGTTCCTGAGCCAGTATTGCTGTGCTGTGTTCCTGTGTTCCTGATTTCCGGTGTACCGACTTGGCTTGCTCTGACTATGTTCCTGTGTTCCTGCCCCGTGATTTGACCTGGCCTGGCTGACGTTCCTGCTCGTGACCTGATCTGGCTTGTCTGAGAACCTGCTCCATGATTCGACCCGGCTTGTATGACGTTCCTGCTCCGTGACCTGCACCGGTTACATCTGCCCAGACTACGCTTCATCTTCCCGCTGTCGCCGAGGCGACATTCTGACTTCCTCCAGTGAACTGTACTTCTGCGGCTGCAGTTGTTAACCCATGCTGCGCTGAGATCCTGCTACCGAGCTGTTCCATTGCAGAGATATACTCCTCTTACGAGCCATTAACCCGTGCAGAGCTGTACTCCTGTTACTGAGCCATTAACCCATGCTGAGTTGTACTTCTCCTACTGAGCCGTTTACCCGTGCAGAGCTGTACTCCTCCTACTGAGCCGTTAACCCATGCAGAGCTGTGTTCCGGTTATGAGCCTCCAGTCTGGTACAGAGCGTTGCTATCCTTGCTGAGCTGTTTCTCTTCCAACCACTATTACTGCTGAGCCGGTTCAGTAGGCCTTGTAAGGCGACGGTTCATATCACTCCTTGCAGTATAGTTGGTTTACGTTACCGCGCCCGGTAGGCACTATGGCTTTTGCTGCTACTGTGCAAGCCTCTGTTATTACGCCCGTGGGGGCTATTGGCTCAAGCTCTTGCAATCCGGTTGCTTCCATTATCACGCCTGTGGGGGCTATTGGCTCAAGCTCTTGCATTCCAGTTGCTTCCGTTATCACGCCCGTGGGGGCTATTGGCTCAAGCTCTTGCATTCCAGTTGCTTCCGTTATAACGCCCGTGGGGGCTATTGGCTCAAGCTCTTGCAATCTATTTGCTCCGTTATTACGCCCCGTGGGGGCTACTGGTTGAAGTTCAGCAGGCTCTGGGTTGCAGGTTCCTCTTTGCTGGACAGTTATCTCAGTATTATGAACTTTTGGTGTTGAGTTTTCTCCACCATTTACTGCCTATTATCACCCTGGGCGTGCCAAACACCACAACTGAGACGGACTGATTACTGTGTTAACCCTTTTATCTCTGTACTCAGTATCTATTATCTGCTTGTGCTGTTAAGTCAGTATCTGTATATTGGTCCTACTGTTGCCTCCTTGCTGCTACTCAGTGCTGCCTATAGAGGGCGATTCTGTCATTAATTTTATTCTTAATAAAACTGTATTTTATTTTCACCTACTGGTCTGAGTGTCTTGAAAACCGTGACACAGAGGTATTAAACAGTACAATCAAATGTGGAGGGCAGAAGGATCAGAGGAACCTTCTAATGAGATCTTACAGTCTAGAGGAAGGTAGGTTTGACACAGAGGGAGTAAGTGCTATTGGGTGTAAGTGCCTCCTGCCACATGAACTGTCAGTCAGTGGGTGGGAGTGAGAAGTGCTGTTGAGTGAAGTGGTCCAGGCAAGGGGTGATTCTTGCTGATAATGCTTATGGAGGCAGTTCATAGGCTTCCCTGAAGAGGTGAGTTTACAGGGAGCATCTAATGATTTGAAGGCTGGGGGAAGAGTCTGATGGGGCAGGGGAGGGAATTCCAAAGCTGAGGTGCAGCATGAGAGAAGTTCTGTAGGCGGGAGTGGGAGGATGTAATAAGAGCTGTGGAGAGCAGAAGGTCATGTGCAGAGCAAAGATGGCTAGTGGGAGTGTAGCTGGAAATGAGAGATGAAATATAGGGGGCTATGATGTTAGTGAGGGCTCAATAAGTTAGCACCAGATTTTTTAATTGTATTCTGCATGCTAATGGGAGCCAGTGTAGGGATTGACAGAGGGGTTTGGTGTCAGAGAAGTGATGAGTGAGGTACATTAGTCTTGCAGCAGAGTTCATTATGGACTGTAGTGGGGTTAGTCGGGCGAGAGGAAGGCCAGTTAATAATGAGTTACAGTAGTCAAGAAGGGACATGATGAGTGTTTGGATTAGAATTTTGGTAGTGTCTTGTGCGAGAAAGGGTCAGATTCTAGAGATGTTGTAGAGGTAGAGGTGGCATGAGTTGGCGATTGACTGGATGTGGGGAATGAAGGATAGGGCAGCATGCTGTAGGGGTTGGTGTGATGGTAGTGTTTTTAATGGTGGTGGTGAAGGTACATAGTCTACTCAACATGTAGTGCAGTGTATCAGATCTTCTACATTTTTTGTACAGGATTCTTGGCCTACTAGTTGTGTGATAGAGAGTGTTTTGGCTGGTGCAGGTATCTTGGCTGCTGGCTGCATGGCACAGGATGTCTGGTCTGGTAGCTATGTGTTTGAGGAAGTCTGGTCTGCTAGTTGTATGGTGCAGAACATCTCATCTGCTAGGTGTGCAGTGTGGGATTTTCTAGTCTGATCATTGTGTGGTATAAAGTATCTGGTCTGCTATCTGTATGCTGTGTGGTGAAGGATATCCTTCCTGCTTGCTATGTGGTTCAGTGTATCAAATCTAGTAGCATTATGGTTCAGGGTATCTGTTCTACTAGCTGTGTGGTGCAGGATAACTAGACTGCTAGCTGCGTTGTGCAGGGCTTCTGGTCTCCAGCTGTGTGGTGCAGGGTATCTAATCTGCTAGCTGTGTGGGAAGGGTATCTGGCCAGCAACTTGTGTGATGCAGGGGGTCTGCTATTTGTATGGTACAGGATAATTGGATCTACATATAATTCAAATTCAGCTATACTAGTGATACACAGTGTTTACAGCTGAAATTGAGCTACAATAGTGTAGAAGATGTTCAAGGGTTAACAGGAGAACCAATTAGGATGGATATCTTCACATAAATAGATAAAATTAAATTTAAGAACGTTACACTATACTAGGTATTGACACACTACTTCACAGTAAAGAATTGATTACAATAATCAATCCCGCATATTTGTCCAAAATACAGTATACTATATATAAAGTATAAACATCAATTTCAATAGGTATACAGTAACTCAAATCACAATTATCACCATTAGGATTACCAACAATTAAAGGGTTAACCACCCCTAGGTATATTCAGAGGTATTAGATAACAATACTTGAGCTCAGCAGCATAGAAAGGGATAATTGATCCTATAATTAATTAAAATACAGCTGGAAGCAGCATATATGAATACTTCTGCCCCAGAAACTGTATAAACTATGTTAATTGAGGTTTTAGGTATGTTGTCAGGTGAGTAAACTTTAATATTAAGCCAGGTCCTCTGACAATTTCCTTATATCATATATAATAACCAAATTTAGAGAAACTAACTGGATTAAAATCCCAGTTTTAGATCACTATAATTTAATTATATACTGATTTTAAATATTGTATACCTTTTGAATAAAACATTTAAATTGCAATTAATATAGTCAATAATAGATTATCCCAAGAATATACTTAGAATCAAATCCAATAATATATGTCTAGACAGTATACCAAACTTCATGCAACATATATCATAAACATGACTTTAGCAATCCTAACTCTATAGGGTACTCCAAGGGTTTATCCACTTATTAAGATAGGAGGCCACAGCCAAGATGGCGACTTCTTAAGGACCCATGACAGTCCTGGACCGTCATGAGTTGTTATACCCTTAAGGACCCATGACAGTCCTGGACCGTCATGGAATTCCAGGCTCCCCGTGCGGCTGAACGCCATTCAGGGAGTCCGGAATTGGATTCTTTAAAATGCTCCATGGTCCTTAAGTGACCGCCGCGTACGTGCGCGGCCGGTCCTTAAGGGGTTAAAAGGATAGTAATGTTTCACAAAAACAGCAGCTCCAATTAATCTTCATAGTATTTGAGCCATGGAGAGTATTATTTCATTACCGTGAGCGTTGCAGTTCAAGAGTAATTGAATGATAAAGTATCCCCCTCCTGCCCCTTTTACCTAGTGTAAGCCACTTCCCCTCAGATGTGGAATCTGGTCCTGGGAGCAAATAGATCACAGCAAGGGACAGCCTTCTTACTGTGAGCATAAGGAAAACCCTGCCCCCCTTGACGGGTTTTTCCCTTATGCCAGTAGAAGATTGTCCCTCTCTGCGATCCATACGGGCAGTCTTGCTGTTCTGAGGTGAACAGTGTTACATCAGTAAAACAGGCGGGAGGGGGATACATTATCATTCAATTACTCTTGAACTACAACTCTGACAGTACTGAAATAATACTCTCCATGGCCCAAATACTATGATGTTTAATTGGAGCTGCTTTTATTTTGAAACATTACTATCCCTTTAAATGCAGGGCTGCCGTGATGGTCCTTGCACATCGTTGGTCCTTAAAAGGTTAAAGACCAGAGGGATGTGCAATGCATTGCATTGCAATTAGTTTCACACCCTGCTGGTCCTTAAAGGGATACTGATTTCAAACACTGTATACCTTTTGAATAAAACATATAAATTGCAATTAATATAGTCAATAATAGATTATCCCAAGAATATACTTAGAATCAAATCCAATAATATATGTCTAGACAGTATACCAAACTTCATGCAACATATATCATAAACATGACTTTAGCAATCCTATATAAAATCTATAGGGTACTCCAAGGGTTTATACACTTATTAAGATAGGAGGCCACACCCAAGATGGTGACTTCTTTTGTCTAGTATGAGGTTTAAATAAACTTCTCACTGTACAAAAGTTTAGACCCAAAATAAATCTAAAAGAAATACCTCAAATTAAATTGACAAATAGCAGTTGAAGGGTTAATAACCGAATTCAAAGAATTCCCCCAGATCAAATATTAGCTATAATAACCTTTCTAGAAACACAATTATATTAACTAGTTTATAAACAAGGATAAATAGATCTCACTGCTATCACTATATTACTGTTATCTGGCAAAATATGACAGTTTACAAATCAATTCTGCTTAATTTCAGAATCACTACAGCCAATATGGCTTATTATAATTTCTAAAAATGGGTGGCCAGTCCACTAAGAAAACTGTAAAAAAAAAAAAAAATGTATGTTTCTTCAAATATAGAAGAAATATATATTTGATTCTGAATTTTGCAGAATTAAATTAAGGAAAGATATAGTTACCAGTCCAATAAGTGTTTCTTAATATCTCTTTAACAGCCAGCCCAGAATACTTTTCAGGAAAACAGAGCAGGAATTGAAGAGCCGGAAGACCAAAAGGAAAAAGCCCCCTTCTCTCTCAAAACTTACATATTTATAATGTAAAATTACCCTAATCAGAATCTTCTCTGATTGGATAGAGATCCATCTCATTATGCAGTGACATCATCAGTATATTAACACAATATATTTTTGGGAATTCCTTAAAATACTGGTAATAACGCTATGTAACTATCACGGTTCCCGTGCTACACTGTCAATCAGGGTTGTGCTATCTGTGTATTGGAGGATGCTGATTGGCCCGCCCAGGATGTGCCTTTATACTCTGGGGCTTGGGCACTTGTGAGTTGCCCTTTCGTGGTGTTCCAGTATCTGCGCTTTGTTGCTGTGTTCCAGATCTCCAGTGTACCGACCCGGCTTGTCTGACTCTTCTGTTGTTCCTGCTCCGTGTATGACCCGGTTCTGGCTGACGACCCTGCTCCATTATTGTTCCGGTTCTGGCTGATGATCCTGCTCAGTGTATGACCCGGCTCTGGCTGACGACCCTGCTCCGTGATTGATCCTGTTCTTCGGCTGCTGTTCCTGCTGTGCTCCGGTTCCGGTTATCGCCTGTTCCAGTCTGCTGTTCCGGTGTACCTGCACGGCCCGGTCGCGTCCGCGACATTCTGATCACTTGGTGTCTCGCTATTCCTCTCATTGCTCTAGCTGAGATAGAGCTTGCTTTGCCATTCATAGTATGTTACTGTGTTCCGGTACAGAACCTGTTAACTCCTGCAGTGCTTCGTAGTCTCAGTCTTGTGCCTCATTTCTCGCCAAGCATACACTTATCAGTTAAGAGCCACTCCTTCCGTACCTCTGAAACACTTCACTACCCTGTGCAGAGCATTACCAGTCCGGTGTTCAGTGTGCACCGTGACCGCGCCTGTGGGCATTGCTATCCGTTCGCTCTTGCTGGGAAAGTTCCGTACGGCACCGGAGGGGTGTCCTGGCTCCGGCCTACTGACGTACAGAGGTTACGCTATCCATCTGCACTATCCAGTGCTTGGCTCTCAGTGCTTGTGCAGTCACTATCACCATTTGACATCCAAAAGTTGTCAGGGCACTATCCATTGGGCACATGCAGAGTTAACTTCCATTCGCAGTTAAGGACGGCTCAGGTTCTTGTACTTCAGTTTGGCAATAGCACTTCTTCATATCCCACGGCGGTGGTATTTACTCAGCACTGGCAATTGTGCCTTCCCTTTCTATTTGAGAGTGAATTCAGTACAGACACCTTGCTCCAGCTTTGTGATTCAAGAACTGTGTTCCAGAGACTGCTACTTAGTTCCAGCTTTGTGACTCAAGAACTATTACCCAGAGACTGCTATCTATCCTGGGCGTTGGCCAAACTAGGACTGAGTTATCCTCTTGCACTTGTTAACCCTTTGGGGTCATTTACTATCTATCCTTGTCCAGTATTATTTGCTGTATTGCATTCACTCTGTTTGTGTTTGCTATTACTGCTATTCCTGTACTGGCCCCTAGGGGCATTGTATTACTCCTAGATTCAATAAACTGTGTTTTTACTTTACACCCTGGTCTGAGTGTCAGAAAACCGTTACAGTAACCAAGAGATGGCATTCTTACTCTACATTAAGAGGTCATTAGACGTCATATAAATATGTTAGCCTACCAGATTTTCTCACATAGGAGTATATCTTCTTCCCAGACTTTGAGATTTTCTCATAAGATAATAAACCTTCTTTTATACCTTATTGTCTAGGACAACGTCATTAATAACCCTAAAACTCACTCAGCTATTTCACTCCCGTCTAGGTAAAGAGAGGCCCCTTTTGTCTCTAAAATGGAGTAATTGTTATAACATGAGATCATTACACACATCTTAAAAACAGACTTTCAATGAATTTGGTTTAAAATAAAAATTAACCATTTCCTCCCCATCATGGCAATGTCTCTGACAATAGTTATACCACCAAGCTTATGATGAAAATGGCGCTACAATAAGGATAGACAGAACTTACAAATTAAAAGACACTACATATGTGATACCACAGAGATTACAATTGAAATGGAGATACACTTGCAATACCACAGAATTTAGAGGGGAAATGGGGCTAAACTAGTGATACCACACAGGTTATAATTAAAATAAAGCTACAAGGGAGGCACCACAAAGTTAAATAAGGATAATGTACAACAAAGAACTGGACAAATTTGTAAATAAACCACCTGCATCATGGGGGTTAAATAGAAATTCCCAAATTGCCCTGATGATTTAAATTTTGTTTTTAACCTCCTAAATGTAGAGAGGTTTCCAAAGCATTTTGGAAGCAAGGTACTGGAGACCTCTCTAGCATTCAGTGATTGAAAAAAAACTTGTTTTAAATCAATTGGACTTTTTATTTGTCCCGTATTATGCAACTGGTTTGCCCCAGAATTAATCCAGCTCTTTATAATGCATCATCCTCTCTGTATCTAAATCCCCCGCTGCAGTTATGTTATTTGTGTGGAAGAATCCCATGCAGGGACTTTTATCCCCACCATGATCTGAGGACTGCCTGCTGTAACCACTTTTTACCTACTGCATCATCAACTTTGCTATTTCATTTAGAGAGGAAGCGAAAGGTATGTAGTGGAGGGCGGGACAGATCATAATGGGGATAATGGAGCATGCATGGGTTTCTATTATACAAGTAATGTGTTCAGGGAATGTGACGGTATAGATATTGCTCAGGCCCTCTCACAGAGCCCTCCAAATCTTGACTATGAAATGCTCCCCCCTAACTCTGTAGACCCTGGTGCTTTCCAGTACTTCTGTCCATTTACGGAATTGGCCAGTTAAGTTCAGGGAGGTTCAGGTTCCCCAGCCTTCATAGCTTCATTGGGAGCTAGTGAGTTGGATACCTCTCTGGCACTGAAAGGGGTTAAAAGCCCCATTTGAACAAATGGGAATTTTTTCAACTTATATGTGTCTTCTATGGTGTACTTCCTTTGCTCCAGAATTTAACCTCTTCATCTTACTGAATTGCACAATAGCAAAGATGTGAAATAATGGAGCAAACCAAGTACCCTGTAGAAGAGTAATATAAATGCTCTAAACTCCCACTGATTAAAATGAGGCTTTTCACTGCTTGAATGCTAGAGAGGTGTGTATGGGGATTATGCAATATGGTGTGATAAAAGAGGTGATAAAAAGGAGATGACTTCTCCAGTGAAATCACTTCTCCAGTTCCTATATTATTCTATTGATCCTATGCACTAAGATCTCCAAAGTTGGAGAAAACTTAGTACATTGGCTCCACAGAATAACATAGGACTTGGAGAAGTGATAAACTGGAGAAGTCATCTCCACTTTATCACCTCTTTATCACGCCTCAGGGCCTAACCCCTTATGTTATTTGACTGCCACTGGAAAAACTGTCCAAGCAAATGACTAAAAACAGGAAGTAAACCTCTTAATAATAACCCCCACTTACCTGACTATGCAGAGAAAATCCTAATAAACCCTAGGATTTTTTCTCAGGCTACTGTATGTCATATCCATAGAGGTGGATGATAAGTTCATGGAGGTTTCCATGACAGTTGCTGGCAGTTTGTTTTAGACTGAACCTACTTAACCCTTTAAGGACCAGAGGGGTGCACAGCAATACAGTGCAAATCCCTTTGTTCCTTTTAAAGGGGTAAGATTACCATGTCCAATGGGTGGAGTTTGTTTCCTGTGGGTCTCCTAGCAACTGTCATGTCTGCCTCCATGAACATGACATCCAGGACTGAATAACAATGTTATCTTTTGAATCAAAGAATGAAGAAAAATTCAGAGGGTCAGTTAGTATTTTCTGACCATAGTAAGGTGAGTGGGGATTACTATTAAGGGGTGTTACACCCATTTAAAAAAAAATTGTCACTTATGTATTCGGTTTGGTAGTGAAGAGGTGCCATGCCAGAAACCACTTTTTCCTGTCCCTGGAAAAATGGGTTTTTATTATTCAAATATTACATTTGAATTTAATGACATATTTATCACAATCACTTGATTACTAGATTATAGTACAACTACTGTAAAAGCCGGTGTACACAGGCCAAGGTCCAGGTGATGTTAACCCTTTGAGTGCCAGAGGGGTATGCAACGCATTGCTTTGAAATGCATTGCGTAACCTTCTGGCACTCAAAGAGTTAAAAGGTCATTCCTGCTCTGCATCCTGCCGCCAACGCAGTCATGCACTGTAGAGACTGGCGAAAGCACAGAATGCTCCCAACACAGAACTCCCAGCATTCTGTACGCCCAGTATTCCATGCTCCCAGCATTCTGTGCGTTCAGGCAGTTTCTACTGCGCATGATGGCTTCTGACAAACATCGTAGCAAATTATTATATAGGATATCAGGAAACTATCCTATCCACCATTTTCAGACGAAAAATGTACTAAACTCTTGGGGCACAATTGTCAAAAAATCTTCATAATGAAAAAATTGTCAGATTTTGAGTTGGTGGTATAAGAAGGACAATATTTCCAGAGGTTAATTCGTCATGTTTGAAAATGTGTTGCAAAGAGTTAAAAATAACGTTAAAGGGATAGTAATACTTTATTTTATCTTTATTTTATTTTGTAGGCATTAAAAAAACATGAAGAACGATATAAGTCTTATCTCTCAAACCTTTATGGTTTGAGAGATATTCACAAGCAAAGTATCCCCCTCCCGCCCCTTTTTCCTAGTGTAAGCCATCTCTTCTCAGATGTGGAATGCAGTCCATAGACCAGACAGATAACAGCAGGGGACAATCTTCGTCCTATGAGAACAATGAAATCCCTGCCCCCCTTGACACGTTTTTCAGCTTTTTCCCTTATCTTGATTGAAGATTGTTCCTCTCTGCAGTCTACCTGGGCACCTCCCTTCTGATCTGGCTGAGCAGTGTTACATCAGTAAAAGGGGCGGGAGGAGGATACTTTGTCATTGAATTGCTCTAGAACTACAACTCTGACAGAATTGAAATAACACTCTCCAAAGTCCAAATACTATGATGATTAATTAGAGCTGCTTTTATTATGAAACATTACTATCCCTTTAAGAAGATCTTGATAAACATTGCCTTTACAAATTCTGATGTTAAAAATGCCTTTCATTTTGTCTTTGAAATTAACGTTTTCAAAGAAAAAAAACATTTTAGCCTTTAAAACAAATCATATTACATTTTTTGTACCAATTAACACCATCCTACTGCTTCTAACTTCATCTGATTATAGTACTTTAATCTGTTTTATCCAAGTTTAGACCATTTTTATTTTGCTGGGAAAAGATGATGTTATCAGACAAAAATAGTGACGGGTAAAAGAATATTTTTTCTGAAAATACCTTACAATATGACAAATTAAACCACATCAACTTTAAGACTGTGTTTTCTCTTTGACAGAGATGGTGAAATGTAATGCAAAAAATGATGGTAATATGTCTGAGAAGTGAAGTGCTACAGAATAAGAACTTTTTCATTCTGATTACAGACAAATTCCATTATCTCAACTTTTTGAACATCTCTCTAGTGCAGGTTTTGTGTTATCCCTGGTAGCCCAGAGGGCCTGTAGGGTAGGCTGAAGACTGAATTGAATGACTGAAATCAAGATAGGAGACATTGGGGGAGATTCAATAAGAGATGATAAGGAGGGGATAAAGTGGAGATAGCTTCTCCAGTGATATCACTTCTCCAGTTAAGTTATTCTATAGATCCTATGCACTAAAGCTGAAGAAATCTTAGTGCATCTAAGTGAATCTCCCCCAATATGTATACCTCTGTTGGTTCCTCCTGCTGCTACAGAAGCTGTCTCAATAGCAACTGGAAGGGTTCCATCACCTTGACTCTCATAGATGCCTATGTTTTCTAGATCCCTATCCAGTTTAAAATATTTCCCCAAGTGAGACCACAAAGAGGCAAAATGAAGTAGTAAGCATTTTAAAGCAACACACAGTAGTCTCGCTGATGTTCTTATTGGAACAATCTTAAAGCTGAATCATAGGGGACAATTCATATTGCAGTTGATTTAAATTGAAATTTTAACACCTCTAGGGGTCTTTAATACATTGCTAAGCAATGTACTCTAACACTAACATTCAATTAGGTTAATTTAAATGAGTAAGTATTTTGAAAATCTTTATTTTTCCCATTTCGTGCATTTGGTTTGAGCCAGAATTGTTCAAATTCTTCTTAGAACATCTGCTTCAAAGTAGCAATGGTTGTACTTTTTTTGGAATGGACCCCTGCAGCATATAGCTAAATGAATATAATAAAATAATGAGGCACATCCTCTAGTACTTTGACTGAGTATGCTCAAATAATGAATTTGCTTCAACATTTGAATACACTTATCTGGACGTGGGCTGTTTCATAACAGAATTCTTGGAAGTTGAACGAGATCATCTCTATTCTTATTCCTGCAAAATGATGCATTTTTGCTGTAATTCCAGAACATCACTTTTCATATTGCTACTCAGGTTATTGGACCCATGAGTATCATTCATATGTAGAGTGATTTGTTTTTCTCCTCGTACAATTTCAGAGCTTTATCTGCTTTCTTAGAAAGGAGATAACCTTCAGCATACAAGAACAGAAGTGCTGACGTTTTTAGGGGCTCTTTAACTAGTAGACACAATTATTCCTTTGGGTGCCAAAGTGAAACAATGCATTGGTCACCCCTGGCATTCAAAGAGTTAAAGGAAATGTAACATTTACTGATTACAACCCCTCCCAACATACACAAGTCTTAAAGGGATAGTAATACTTAAAATGTAAAAAAAAATATGTTGTAGGGTTTATCCCCCTGAGTAAAACAAGATTACTCCCACTGCTGAAAGGTGTTTCATTCAAAAGTTATTAATTTTTAAAGTTGAAATTTTTAGGTGCAATATCACAGTGGCCTGAAATTGTTCAGTGGCGCTGTTGCTACACCATCCTATGGAGATTTATGTTCCCGGGACCAGAGCTGTCCATAGGATTGTGTAGCAACAGCGCCACTGTACAATTTCAGGCCACTGTGATATTGCACCTAAAAAATTCAACTTTGAAAATTAATAACTTTTGAATGAAACACCTTTCAGCAGTGGGAGTACTCTTGTTTTACTCAGGGGGATAAACCCTACAACATATTTTTTTTTTACATTTTAAGTATTACTATCCCTTTAATACCATAAAATACTAATGGCTCCTACAGATTTTGCTCCAGTATCTGTGTTCAAGAGATAACATCTTCAATCAGTTTTGGTTGTCATGTCAAGCACATGAGTGAATATGTTATCTCTTGAACAAAGGAATAAGAGCAAAATTAATGAGGGTCATTAGGATTTTCTAGTCATAGTAAGGTAAGTGGGGATTATTATTAGGATGTGTTATGTACTTCTCATTTAAACACTCAAAACATAGGCCATAGACACAGCCCACTGCACAGAACTGAAATGCTTCCCAAAATAAAACACGCATTGGAAAATGTCAAAACCTTAGTTTTGACCATGGGAAAAAAATTATCTCTTTGTGGCTAAAGCCTGGCACTTAAAACATACCATTTCCTAGTTAGAATATGACAGTGTTTCCCACCTTCGCCTCTTTAATATTGGTTGCCAGGTAACCGTTCCACGCCACTGTCTATGCCCATCTTTGCTTTTGGCCTGTCAGGTTTTTAACCAATTCTCAGGAGGGCTAAGTCAGAGTGTGGAATATCATTAGTGATACTTCGGTTGGGAAAGCCACAGTGGGCAACCTGCAGCTTTGCAGCTGCTCCTGGACTACAGTTCTCAACATCATTAGCTGGCTTTTGGCTAGCTGAGAATGATGGTAGCTGAAGTCCAACAACAGTTAAGGGGTGATGCTTTCGACCCCTGGTTTATAAACCTTTTTGGTACCAGAGGGGTATCCAACTTTTTGTATTGCAATGTGTTGGATACCTGTCTGTCACTAAAAGGGTTTTAAAATAAGTAATTCTATCAGTCACACAGTTCAGTATTTTGTTTACATCCTCAAGCAATGGATCTTTCTGTGCGTGTGAGTGTATGTAGTTTATATATAGCTATATATCGGTTGATAGATAGATAGATAGATAGATAGATAGATAGATAGATAGATAGATAGACAGACAGATAGATAGACAGACATTCATGAGGGGTAGAATGCACATAATGATGATTACTGAGTGATCTAATAGTAAGCAACAATCCAGAGGTGTGTGCAGCATATTGCTCAGCAGTGTATTGCAGACTCCTCTGGTCCTTAAAGGGTTAATGACTAGTTTTTCTAAATTTGTTTAAAGAAATCATGAGATGCTTCAAAAAAATATATAGTGGTGCAAAGGTTAAGCTATTTAAGATTAACCCTTTAAGTGTCAGAGGGGTACACAACTCAAATTACCGATTTCAGTACTAGCCTTTGACATGTAAGATCTCCAGAAGAGACTTGATGGCTTTCAATAGAACCCTCCAACTTCATGAACACAAAGGAGCATATGTATACAGATAAAACAATACTTGGGCATACCAGCTGTGCCACAAAGGACCAAATACAATTCCCTGAATTTCCAATTATTTAAATAGGGCCATTTCGATCAATGAAAATGTTAATTTGTTCCCCATAATTCTTTTGGTTTCCCCCAGAATCACTCAGTTATTGTGTTTGCCAGAGGAGTACACAATGCATAGGCAAAGCAATGTGTTGTGTTTCCCTCTGGCGTTCAAATGGTTATACCTTTTGCTGTTTAGATGGAAAGTGTTATCTAAGAGTCACATACAAAACAGTAAATATAATTATGTCTGTAGTATAGGAATTAATATACTATACCAGTTATAGCAAATGTTTTTGGGCCCAAGTGCCCAGTTTTCTACAGTGAGAGATGATTAGAGATATCAAAGTGCCAATAATAAAAATTTACCATGGAAATGAGGTTTCTTTGGTAAATACATATGTGAAAAGACAGCTATATACAGTCATGTGCTCCCTTTATTTTATCAAGCAGATATAAACTGTGTTTTTCTCTAAGAATAAGAACACATGAAACAAGCGTCTTATAGTTAATACTTTTTATTGTAAATAATTGCACTATCATTGTATCATTGTTGAATACAACCAAAAATCAGCAAAATCAGTTCACAGTATATATTGTCTTCAATGCCACCAACTTAGAAATGGAACTTACAAGCCTATTAATCGGAATCACAACATGGCTTTGAGCAAAGGAGATTTTGAATTCATAAAGCCTTTCCTACAGTCACATAAAGACCACATTTATAAAGTTAAACTGGAGCAATTATGGGTTAAAGTGCTACATTGGGAGCAATATAAAAATTCATTTTTTTTCCATGGTGATTACTCTTAATTTAGCACTTTGGCCCTGAATTTATCCCCTTTGTTCATAATGTACACTTGCGAAGAACATGAAGGTGAGTTCACATTACCTTTTCTGAAACATCACCAACTCCTCTACATTATTTGGGGCAACATGATAAATTGGGAATAATCACCATAGAAACCAATGGATTGTTTCTACCTATTGTCCCTATTTTGAATTGCATTAGCGTTTGCACTGGAACCTAAAACCTTTTAAAGGGATAGCAATGTTTCATAATAAAAACAGCTCTAATTAATCATCATAGTATTTGGACTTTGGAGAGTGTTATTTCAATTCTGTCAGAGTTGTAGTTCAAGAGTAATTCAATGACAAAGTATTCCCCTCCCGCCCCTTTTACTGATGTAACACTGCTCAGCCAGATCAGAAGGGAGGTGCCCAGGTAGACTGCAGAGAGGGACAATCTTCAATTAAGATAAGGTTAAAAACCTGAAAAACTTGTCAAGGGGGCCAGGGCTTTCATTGTTCTCATAGGAAGAAGATTGTCCCCTGCTTTTATCTGTCTGGTCTTACAACCAAATTCCACATCTGAGAAGAGATGGCTTACACTAGGTAAAACGGGCGGGAGGGGAAACTTGGCTTGTGAATATCTCTCAAACCATAAAGGTTTGAGAGATAAGATTTATATCATTCTTCATGTTTTTTAATGCCTACGAAATAAAATAAAGATAAAACGAAGTTTTACTATCCCTTTATCTTCCACTAATAAACTGAGTGGAAACATGACTTTGGACAAAATAAGCTTTCACTTCCCAATACATGTATAGGTTCACACACACTGGTTCCCTTCCTCTGTCACTGGCTTAATACGAGCAGGGGACAGAGACAGAAATTATATATATAGTGGTGGAAGCTAGGCTCAAAGTTAAGGCCCCACATATATTTAGCTTTATCAGCCCTTGATGTGGAGTGTGGTAAAACTATATCATACCTCCCAAGTGTTTCTCTTTAAGAGGAACAGTCCACCTCTGTGACCCAAATCCCTCTGTTCCTCTTTACCACCCTGGTGTCCCTCTTTTTAGGAGATCAGACTGTGTGGCGTGTGTATAAGTGTATCACATTTCTCCATAGCAATACAATTGTATTAATGTTTCCTAAACTTCAGTGTATGTGTTTATTAATTAGTCTGCATAAATAAAATACTTTACTCAGTTGCACAAAGAAGTGTCAATGGGTCATGAAATAAAAATTCACTGCAATGTCCCGCCCACCAGCCATCCTACCAGAAACACCCCTAAAACAACATTGTCCCTCTTTGGCCATTTGAAATGTTGTTACTTGGGAGGTATGCTGCCTCATTTTACCTCCCCCATTTCACTATGAATTGGCCATCAATTCCATTTCTACCCGTCACCACAAATCTGCATGACAGCAGGCCTGTCTCCTGTGTCTACGTCAAATCCTCAGTTGAATCTGCCAGCAGCGGGCCAGTTTAAGTGATGTACATCCCTTTTTTCCTTCCTCACATGAATCTGGCAACAAGCCCAGTAATGTCCACCACTGTGAAACTGGCCTAATACACACATGAATCAGCCCTATTGCAGACTAATCTGTTTGAGTGCAAGACCCACCTACTTCCCTAGATAATGGGCCTACCTACCTCCATTCCAGTTGTCATGAAAGTGGGATTGCAAGCTCTCCCCGTGCCTTAATTGGTAAGGTCACAGAGAGAATGGATGATGGCAGTGCTCTGTGTCCTCTCACAGTTCTCTACATTGGGAGAGAGTATAAGGCTCCTTATTCCACACAAGCAGAGCTTGTAATCATGGGACCCATGATCTTCTCCATGGCATTACCTGACTTCTCCACTGGTACTTGGCGGCATGTATGTTCACTGCCTGGCTTCCTGTTTGCATCGTGCGTCACTACAGTGCGCTCACTATTTTGTAGTCATTGCCTAATTGACTGATCTATGCTCCGCCTCTCCTAGAGGCCTTATATGCAGCCTCCAAACATTGCTTCAGTGCCCTTTCATGGCGTATCTGATCATTGCTTGTATCCCTCGTTGTGACCCGTTCTTGGCTGCTGATTCTGATCTATGTATGACCCTTGGCTGACTACCTGATTTGTGTCTGAACCTCTGGCCTTGTCTGACTACCCATTCGGTGCTCGATCTCTGGCTCCATCTGACTACCCAATCTGTGTATGACCCCTGGCCTGTCTGACTACCCGCTCCATTCTAAGTACTCTGTCTTTGTCTGACTACCCATTATGTGATATATCTTGGCTTTGTCTGACTCCGCTTTTGCTATACTTGGGCCTTGCTTCCTCTCTGTGCAGGTCCCAAGGCCTGGTCATTGCCACTGTACTACTCCGTGTTCTATCTGACCGTTTGGCCTTGTATCGCACTGGTCTACCTAGGATCCTGCTGGAACCCTAGCGTTCTAGGGTGTTGTGTCTCTTGCTCTAGCCTTCTACGGCATCAAGCCTCTGCTAACCCTAGCATCCTAGGTTGAGATTGACCGCTTACCACCCTCTTACATTTCAGGTGTTACTGGTTCTAGTATTACAGTTAAGGTACAGTGTCTGTTCCTGGGATATCTTTCAATAAAGGGGTATTGATTTTATCTGTACCTATCAGAGTCTTTATTTTGTCTGGTTACTGTGTCAGTACAAAAGGGCCACTTGAATACTGAAGGTACAGGCAACCCACAGGTGCCTAGCATTCTGGCCAGAATGGACTTACAAGATCAGCGCATTGATCAGCTTGCCTTGGTGATGCAAACCCTCCTAAATCGCACAGCACACCTTGACAGGGCTGAGCGACAACCGGTGGCCCCCCAACCCGGCACCGGCAGTGGTTGCAAACTCATAGATCAGTATGTTCCGAGGGCTGTCCAGATCAGCTTCACTCCCTCAGCTCTACGATGGGGAACCTACACTTTGTCATGGGTTCATCAACCAATTGGACATTTTTTGGAATTGGTGCCGAATTCTTTTCCAAGTGAAAGAAGCAAGGTTGGCTTCATGATTTCTCTCCTGTCAGGGAGAGCATTGGCCTGGGCCAACCCATTATGGGAAACAGAGAAACCCATAATTTTGAATTTTGTGAAATTTGTGACGGCATTCCGCAGAGTCTTTGGTGTTTCAGCCCGGGCAATGTCAGTTGCTAAACAACTCATGACTATCTGCCAGGGCACATGCACGGTAGCAGAGTGCGCAATTGAATTTTGTACTTTGGTGGCAGAGGTGGGCTGGAACAACGTGGCCCTGGTAGCCATTTTCTCACAAGTGTTAAATGATTTGATGAAGAATGAGATGGCAGCCCATGAGCTGCCGGAGGATATAGATGACCTCATCACATTTTCAATTCTGATCAATACTAGGAAAGCTTCCTCCCTGTTGGCACCTAATTTTACACTCCCACCCTATCCTTCCTAGCCTCCCATACCTCCTAGTGCTGAGACCGTCAGTACCGAACCTATGCAACTGAGGTTCACACATCTTTCAGGGGAGTAGAGGGCCTTCCATCGAAGAGAGGGACTGTGTCTTTACTGTGGTAAGGCAGGTCACTTGTTGCATTCTTGTCCCGTGCGGCCGGGAAAAGCCTGCACCTAGGGTTGTGTTGGGGACATACCATGGGTGGCGTATCACAGTCCCCAGACCAGATGCAAGGGAAACCTGTCCTTGAAGTAATTATATCTTGGGCTGCATAATTGGTCATGGCTCCGGCATTGATAGACTCCGGAACATCAGGGTATTTCATGGATGCGGAATTCACTACCAAACATGCTATTCCATTGCTACCTTGTTCTTCTCCTCTCGCCATTGAGGTTATCAATGGGAGGCCGTTGCAACCATAACATGTGACTCATGAGATTTGTCCTCTATCTGTAAGGGTGGGGGCTCTCCATGTGGAGACGCTACAATTCCAGGTCATAAAGTTTCCTCACTATGCTGTCATTCTGGGGTTTCCTTGGCTACAGACACACAACCCCAGAATAAACTGGCAGACATGCGATATTTTGCCTTGGTCATCCTATTGTGCTGAGTCTTGCCTTCAGCAGCCTACCAAGATGATTTGTACCGCTTCCTAATTACCCTCAGAATATCAGTCTTTCAGTGAGTTATTCAATAAGGTAGAGGCCAGTACATTGCCAAAGCACAGGGCATATGACTGTACTATTAATTTAATACCAAAGGTCGCACATACCCTCTGTCTATAGAGGAGAATTGAGCCATGGAGGAGTATGTGGCTGACGCCCTAGCCAGAGGGATCATTCATAAGTCATCCTCACCGGCTGGTGCAGGATTATTTTTTGTAAAGAAAAAAGATGTGGAGTTGAGACCCTGCATTGACTATAGAGACCTGAACAAACTTATGGTCAAGAATGCTTACCCCATACCGTTGATTACCGAGTTGTTTGACCGTATTAAGGGTTCCACGGTGTTCACCAAACTTGACCTAAGGGCAGAATATAACCTTATCAGAATCAAGGAGGGAGACGAGTGTAAATCCGCATTTAATACTCATAGTGGTCACTACGAATATTTGGTTATGCCATTTGGTTTATGTAATGCTCTGGCGGTCTTCCAAGAATTTATTAACAATGTACTAAGAGACTTGCTACAGAGCTGTGTAATAGACTACTTGGATATCCTAATCCATTACCCAAATTAAGTGGCACATCGAAAGGATGTGGCATCAGTTTTGCAACTTTTGAGTGAAAACAAGCTGTTCTGTAAGTTGGAAAAGTGCGAATTTCATAAAACCCAAGTGATCTTCTTGGGTTATGTAATCTCCTCATCCAGTCTTGCTATGGACCCACAAAAGCTCTCAGCAGTTCTTCAATGGCCCCTGCTGGTAGGGCTAAAAGCCATACAGAGATTCTAGGGTTTCACCAACTATTATAGGAGATTTATAAAGAACTTTTCCACGGTCGTTAAACCACTGACTGACATGACACATAATTGGGTAAACCCATCTGAATGGTCCCCCAGTGCTCTCTGAGCATTTGAGGATTTGAAGCCTGCTTTTGCTAAGGCTCCGATCTTGTCTCACCCCAACCCAGCCCTACCCTTTACACTGGAGGTTGATGTGTCTGAGTCAGGAGTAAGCGCCTTCCTGTCCCAGCGCTCAGGGCCTGGTAAAACACTACTACCATGTGGGTTTTTTCTAAAAAATGATCTAGTGCTCAGAGTCTGTATGACATTGGTGATTGCGAGCTCCTGGCCATTATCCGTGGTCTCTGAGAATGGCATTACCTACTTGAGGGGACAAGTGCCCCAATTCTGATTCTCACTGACCATAAGAATATGACTTATTTGCCAGAGGCTAAGAGGCTATCCTCATAGCAGGCCAGGTGGGCATTATTTTTGTCCAGGTTCAACTTTATGGTCTCTTATCTCCCTGGTACCAAGAATGTTAGAGCAGATGCTCTGTCCAGGCAGTTCTGACCTGACCTTGAGACTGAGAATACATCAGTGCCTATCATTCCATCTGATCAGATTTTGGCTACTATTCGTACTAGTATCACATCTCCCCTGGGAGAGGAGATTTTGGCCTCCCAAGCCTCTACTCCTGCAGACAAACCCAGAGGTAAATGCTTGGCACCTGAGTCCTTTCACACCAGATTGTTGGAGACATATCACTCCTTGAAGGCTACTGGACATATTGGCCATGACTAATTAATTTGGTCTGTCTCCCAGATTTTTTGGTGGCCCAGTCTGAGGGTAGACTGCTCTGCTTTTGTAGCAGCTTGTTCGGTTTGTGCTCATGCTAAGACCCTGAGACATCTTCCTGTAGGCCTACTTCAAACAGTTCCCAATAGACAGCATCCTTGGTCACATTTGTCCATAGACTTTATGGTGGAACTGCCAGCGTCTAAGGGGTACACGGTCATTTTGATGATAGCTGACCGATTTTCCAAGATGGCCCACTTTGTCCCTTTGAAGGGTCTTCCTACCTCTACAGATCTGGCCGAGGTCTTTGCAGAAGAGGTGTTTCGACTCCACAGAGTGCCCAAGGTGTTAGTCTCAGATTGAGGAAGCCAGTTTGTGTCCCGATTCTGGAAGTCCTTCTGTAATCAGATGGGGATTCAACTCTCGTTCTCCTCCACCTACCACCCACAGTTGAACAGTGCTGCTGAAAGATGCAACCAAGGGTTGGAACAGTTTCTACGCTGCTTCATTTCAGACCATCATGATAACTGGACAACCTTGTTACCGTGGGCTGAGTTTTCCAGTAACTGTGCCATGAACTCTTCCTCCCAGAGTTCTCCTTTCCTGATTAACTGTGGTTTCCAGCCATCATTGCTTCCTGACTCCTTTCGGGCCCAAGACATTCTGGCTCTGGATGAGCATTTTCTGCAACTCTGCTCCACTTGGGTATGGGTCCAGAGAGCCTTACACAAGTACATGCAGCGCTATCAGAGACACACAGACCGTAGGAGACTCCTGGCTACAGTTTTTCAAGTAGGAAAGAGAGTATGGTTGTCCTCTCATAATCTGAACCTCCAAGTGCCTTGTAAAAAACTGGCCCCTCATTTTGTAGGTCCCTACCGGGTGCTACGGAGGGTCAAGCCTGTCACGTATGCCATGGATCTTCCTGCTCACAATGTGTTTCATGTATCCTTACTTAAGCCATTGATCTGTAACTGCTACACTTCTGCGCCTGTCCAACCTGGGCCCATACAGGTGGAGGATCATGAGTAGTATGAGATCCAAAGCATTCTAAACTCTCGTAGAATGAGAGGTCACTTATATCTTGTACACTGGAAGGGTTATGGTCCTAAAGAGCGTTCCTTGGTGTCCAGTGGTAATGTCCATGCTCCTGCATTACTCCGCAAGTTCCATTCCTAGTTTCCATCTAAACCTGGTAATTGAGGAGTGGTACTATCACGGTGCCCATGATCCTCTCTGTGGCATTACCTGACTTCTCCACCGGCACTTGGCAGCATGTCTGTTCTCTGCCTGGCTTCCTGTTTGCAGCGCACGTCACTATAGCGTGCTCGCTATTTTGTAGTCACTGCCTAATTGACTGATCTATGCTCCGCCTCCCCTAGAGGTCTTATATGTTGCCTCCAAACATTGCTTCAGTGCCCTTTCGTGGTGTATCTGAGCATTGCTTGTATTCCTTGTTGTGACTCGTTCTTAGCTGCTGATTCCGATCTGTGTATGACCCTTGGCTCTGTCTGACTACCTGATTTGTGTCTGAACCTCTGGCCTTGTGTCACAGTACCTTGCAGCACCGCCACTTCTGGCGATGCTTACAATGATGCTCCAGCATCATTTCCACGAGCTGATGGACGCATCAATTCTACATGGGTCATCTGTAGGTGCAAGGCGTCAGCATGCTGAGGCCCTCTGTTTTATGTGTTTGAGGCCCGTATGTAACTGACTACCCACTCTGGTGTTGACCTGGGGCTCTGTCCACTGCACATCCAGCATTCCATTCCTTCAGTGGATATCTATCACGGTGCCCATGCTTTGTGCTACAGGCGGCGACATTCTGACTCCTATTTTGCATTACTGTATGCTGATTGGATAGACACCTTTGTCACCACCCAGTGATGGCCTTTAGATACCCTGTCATGTCTACGCTATGGTGCCCTTTTGTGTTGTATGAGTTCTTGATTTGTATCCGTGCTGTCGCTTATTGTGTATGACCTGGCCTGACTGACTACGTTCCTGAGTTCCTGTGTGCTGCTGTTCCATTGCTGACTATACCTGGCTGAGAACCTGCTCCGTTGCTGACCGTATCTGGATGAGAACCTGCTCCATTGCTGACCGTATCTGGACGAGGACCACTCCGTTGCTGTCTGTATATGGCTGAGAACCCGCTCCGTTGCTGACCGTATCTGGCTGAGAACCCGCTCCATTGCTGACCGTATCTGGCTGAGAACCTGCTCCGTTGCTGACCGTATCTGGCTATCTACCGCTCCATGACTGCTGCACCGACCGTGGTTTCCACTCCACATTTGACCGTGTCCGGTTGTGCCGCTCGGCTACCCTGTGTGGTCACCGATATTACTGGGTCTTGAATTACGATTGTTGGTGCGCCGTGTGGCGCTATTACTTTGTCGACCAAAGGCTGAGCATCCGTGCTTAAGCTGCTCTATTAAACGCCTCTGGCGGTGTGCACAATCAAAGTACCGGTACAGTGTTCTATCACTGACTGTGTTACTCTGATCACTCTCCGTGTCCGCCTCCCTAGAAGTGCTGGGCTCACTCCCTTTGGGAGTTGCAGTTATTCTCTGGGCGTTACCCATTAACCCTGTGAGTACCTGGATCCTCCAGGTAAGGGTGGTTACTGTTCCTCACTGCAGAAGCCTTGGGCTCAAGAGCCAACGTGGCAATTACCATCCCTCAGTTTGAGGGGACACTGGTTGCATTCCATCTACTTACAGTTATTTCGATCCACCCCTAGCATTCTAGGGTTTGTCTAGTAGCAGTTGTATTGTTCTCCAGTAACCCTTTCCTAGGGTTAGTGCTGCCCACTCCGTGGTTGCCTCGTTATCTGTGGCCTTGGGCCAGGGTCAGTATTGCCTTGCTCCAGTTGGTTCTGTACCCAGGCATCTGGGTTGTGTCAGTCCTCCCTTATTTGACCACCCGTGAAGGTAGTCCTGTTGTCAGCTCCCGGATTGTGTGCCTTCAGTCCCTCAGGTTCTGCCGGAACCTCACTGCCAGTATTGTTTCCAGTCATCCAGATTACCTATACTGGTACCTATTGTTGTATCCTATTGTATATACAGGGCTTAAAATTCAAGTCCTTTGCTACTAGCCAGACCTGAAAAGTTACTTGCCACTGCAAGCCATAACATACCTACCAGGGCTGAATGTCTACTCGCCAGGGCTAAATTTTCACTCGCCATTCGTTAGTGGCAAGTGGAAATTTTGAGCCTTAGTATATATATATATATATATATATATATATATATATATATATATATATATATGTATGTTCGATACTGTGGGTCTAAGGGCCTATATTCGTGTATGCACTTTATTCTAATAAAGTCATTTTTACCTTACCATTCTGGTCTGAGTGTTCATCCAAAAACCGTGACAGTACGAAAGGGCCAATGACCTCAGATGGTTCTGGTGAAGGAAGCTCCGTGAAAATCCATTGGAGAATGGATATGTATGAACAACGTCTAGATCAATTGTCAGTGGCGGTGCAAATTTTGACCTTGCATATTTGACCGTGTCCGGTTTTGCCGCTTGGCTACCCCTTGTGGTCACCAATATTACCGGGCCTTGCATTACGATTGTCAGTGTGCAACGCATGGCGCTATTACTTTGTCGACCAAATGCTGAGCATCCATGCTTAAGCTGCTCTATTAACCGCCTCCGGCGGTGTGCACAATCGAAGTACCGGTACAGTGTTCTATCACTGACTGTGTTACTATGATCACTCTCTGTGTCCGCCTTCCTAGCAGCACTGGGCTCACTCCCTTTGGGAGCTGCAGTTATTCTGTGGGCGTTAACCATTAACCCTGAGAGTACCTGGATCATCCAGGTAAGGGTGGTTACTGTTCCTCACTGCAGAAGCCTTGGGCTCAAGAGCCAGCATGGTAATTACCATCCCTCAGGTTGAGGGGACACTGGTTGTGTTCTATCTACTTACAGTTATTTAGATCCACCCCTAGCATTTTAGGGTTTGTCTAGTAGCAGTTGTCTTGGTCTCCAGTAACCCTCTCCTAGGGTTAGTGCTGCCCACTCCGTGGTTGCCTCATTATCTGTTGCCTTGGGTCAGGGTCAGTATTGCCTTGCTCCAGTTGGTTCTTTACCCAGGCGTCTGGGTTGTGTCAGTCCTCCATTATTGGACCACCCATGAAGGTAGTCCTGTTGTCAGCTCCCGGACTGTGTGCTTTCAGTCTCTCTGGTTCTGCCAGACCCTCACTGCCAGTATCGTTTCCAGTCATCCAGATTACCTATATATCACGGTGCCCGTGTTGTTTTTATTTTTTCTGTCAGTTATCCAATGTGAGGTCCTCACTGGTTGTCCTGTGTTTAGCCCGTCCAGTATAGCTTTTATATACTGGGCTTCTGCACCCTCTCACTGCCCTTTCGTGGTGTTCCTGTGCCAGTTCTACGCTTGTATTGAGGTTTCCAGTGTACCGACTTGGCTTGCCTGACTACTCTCCTGTTCCTGCGCCTGCGTTCTGACCCGGACTGCCTGACTACTCTCCAATGATTGTTCCTGTGTACCGACCCGGCCTGGCTGACGTTCCTGCTACCGTGTACCGAGCCAGATTGGCTAACATTCCTGCTCCTGTATCCTGCTCAGGCCTGGCTGACGTTTCTGCTCCTGGATACTGACTCTGCAGTCTCCCGTTGTGGTCCTGGTCGCCTCGGCGACATTCTGACTTACGGTGCTTTACTTGGTTTGGCACCTCTGCCCCGCAGGCTTGCCTAGTCTTCCATTTTGCTCTGCAAAGTGCCTCTGGCCTAGTCCTCCTTTCTGCATACCGGTTGCCTGTGTTGCCTCTGTGATAGCACCAGTACATTGCCATTGGCTGCACTCTGTCTAAACTGGTTGCAAGTGTAGCCTCCGTGATTGCACCGGTATACTGCCATTGGTTTGCTCCACACTGTCATAACCGGTTGCAAGTGTTGCCTCCGTGATTGCACCGGTATACTGCCATTGGTTTGCTCCACTCTGTCTAAACTGGTTGCAAGTGTTGCCTCTGTGATTGCACCGGTATACTGCCATTGGTTTGCTCCACGCTGTCATAACCGGTTGCAAGTGTTGCCTCCGTTATAGCACCGGTACATAGCCATTGGTTACGCTCCACTCTGTCAAAACCGGTTGCAAGTGTTGCCTCCGTTATAGCACCGGTACATAGTCATTGGTTATGCTCCACTCTGTCAAAACCGGTTGCAAGTGTTGCCTCCGTTATAGCACAGGTACATTGCCATTGGTTACGCTCCACTCTGTCTAAACTGGTTGCAAGTGTTGCCTCCATGATTGCACCGGTATACTGCCATTGGTTCGCTCCACTCTGTCAAAACCGGTTGCAAGTGTTGCCTCCGTTAAGCACTGGTACATTACCATTGGTTACGCTCCACTCCGTCTAAACTGGTTGCAAGTGTTGCTTGATTGCACAGGTACATTGCCATTGGTTACGCTCCACTCTGTCATAACCGGTTGCTATTGTTGCCTCCGTGTCAGCACCGGTAGCACTCCTATTTACATCAGTGGACTGGTATCACTGTGAACACTATCTTTGGCGTTTTCAAGAAGCAGCTGGTTGCCAGAACTAATGGGACTGTTTTCCTTTCTTGATGAACGTTAACTCCTGCATTGCTGTAACCTGGAAACATTATCATCTGCCTGACCCATGTCAGCAGACACTGTTTGTCTCCTATACATATACTGGACCTGTGTGGGCCTAATTAATCTGTCGTGTGTCTGTACTATAAGATTTATATTACAGGACCTGTGAGGGTTCTTTATGTATTATTGTATTTAAACTCTGTGTCTGTGAGTTAAACAAACCGTTACACTATACTGGTACCTATTGTTGTAACCTATTGTGTATATATATATATATGTATATATATATATATATATATATATATTTATATATATATATATATATATATATATATATATATATATGTTCGATACTGTGGGTCTAAGGGCCTATATTGATGTATGCACTTTATTCTAATAAAGTAATTTTTACCTTACCGTTCTGGTCTGAGTGTTCATCCAAAAACCGTGACAATATCCTATCTGGTGCAACCCTGTGGCTCTGGCTGACTACCCGCTCCCTGTATGACTTTGCCTCATCTGACTATCCTTTCTTGTGCTTACTAGAAGGCTCTGTGTGTTCGCTCCTTTGTTAGTTGCGTTATTCAGTCATCCTTCCTAGTATAGACCTGGGGCTCTAGCAGACTCACAGCTACTGACTGCAGTATCACTCTTGGGCGTTACCGTACCGTGAGACTCCAGCAGGCTGAGGCCTAGTCTTGGACAGTGTGGTTGTGATATTGGGAGACTGCTATTCCTGATACAATACTCACCTTTTCATTCACCCACTGTGTGTATATATTTATATTGAATTGCTGTTATCATTCTCATAATAAAGGTTATATTAACTATACCGTCTGACTCCTGGTTTTGCTTGCCAACTGTAACACCTTGTCTGACTACCCGTTCCATGCTCGATCTCTGGCTCCGTCTGACTACTCGATCTGTGTATGACCACTGGCCTGGCTGACTACCCGTTCCATGCTAAGTACTCTGGCTTTGTCTGACTACCCATTACACGCATGACCTTGGCTTTGTCTGACTCCGCTTTCACTATACTTGGGCCTGTCTCCCTCTCCATGCAGGTCCCAAGGCCTGGTCATTGCCACCATACTACCCTAGGTTCTATCTGACCATTTGGTCTTGTATCGCTCTCGTCTACCTAGGATCCCGCCGGCACCCTGGCATTCTAGGGTGTTGTGTCTTTTGCTCTAGCGTTCTAGGGCATCGTGCCTCTGCTAACCCTAGCGTCCTAGGGTGAGATCGACCGCTTACATCTCAGGTGGTTCCAGTATTCAGGCTAAGGTTCAGTGTCAGCTCCTGGGTAGTGGACTGTAGCACTTTCTCCATGCCTGACCCCGGGGAATGTTGGGGAAGTGCTAAATTGCTATTCATTATATATATCTTTCAATAAAGTGGTGTTGATTTTATCTGTACCTGTCAGAGTCTTTATTTTGTCTGGTTGCCATGACACTTGTAAGCTGCTGTGACTGTCTAACAACAATTATGGGAGGAGGGGTGCAAGGCAAAGTGAGATGTAGAGGGGATGGGGGGGTGAGGCAAACACTTACGTACAAGGCTCCCGGTATTATTACAGTATACTTTAGAGTGAGCATAGGGCAGCAAAGGCAATATGACCTGCCCTGAATATGAAATATCTCATCTTTCTCTTGAGACAATATAGAACCACCCCTGAGTCTGGTTTATGCCAGGTACAAGAAGGTGGTAAAATAATACTGGAACCAGGTATTCTCTTCTCATTGCACCACAGCCCCCTTGCTCCCACAACACACACTAAATATATCCATGGCCTCTTGTAACTTGTTGCAGGAGGGTTGTTATGGTGGAAAGGAATACCCACCCATAACAAGTGAAGGGCCTATTGAATGGGCCCATTCATTCTTATCTGCTGTCAAAATCTGTTTTAGAACTTTTACCTTGCACTTTCTTTTGCTGTCTTGTCCATCTCTTAATCTTTGATTATTTTTTATGTTTTTTCTCTTCTACTTGCAATCTCCCTCTGCTTCTATCTGCTCTTATTGTATGCTATTCTACATTACTTTTGATGTGTTTTCACAGTGTCTACGTGTTCCTTTTCTATATCAAAAAATCACTTCAAGCCTCACTTCAGTCTGAACTCTCACAAGCCTAGGTACCTGGATGCTCACAGCATCACTGAATACATTGTGTCTCTATAGTGCATTCACATCTCCAAAAGCTCAGATAAAAAATCCATTGCTGAAGCCAAATGAACAAAACAAACAGTTTTTGTTCCTATTTTTGCCCTTTTTGCTTCTTTGTTGTAAACCTAGATAATCTCCTGGGTCTCTCCTTATGTTTAGTGAACTGGACAAAAGCCTCCACTAAGAAACATTCGCTAGAATTGGTTTTGTTTTCTGATGTTTGTGTTACATGTTCTCCTGGGTATAAGAGATTGTTGGGAGGGGTAGATTTAATTTGAGAATGAAGGAAGACTCAGGTGCACAAGATGGAATAATTCAGCATTTTTCCAGATGTACACGAGTGAACAATAAGAACTTCCACTCTGCAGAGGTCAAACCTTTGAGACTCATCTGGTTTTAAGCCTTTGATCCATTATGCTTTTTGTTGTAAGATGAATGTTTACTTCTTAATACCGAAGCTTTGCAATGGCAGCGCATTCAGCCCATAGAAATCTTCAAATTTCATCAATTTATACAGAATACAGGAACAGCATGGCCCTGGAGCACGAGCATTCTTTATGCAAGAAAAATACAGATTAAAGGATGGTACTTTAAGCACAAAAGGTACTGTTTTCCAATATTTAAGTGAATCTGTCACTCCAAAGCAAGTTTAGTTTATTTTACAGAGAATGAAAATTTGCCTATATGTTGTACTAGCCATTTTTTGTGTAAAATAAATATTTTGAGAAATTAACCTTTATGTTTTATTTGCACTCTATTGTAATATCCTGTACAGCATTCTAATTAATTATGTTTGAGGACAAGCTCATCACTCGCTCCTTAGTGCTATTAGAAATGTCCCCAGTCTGTGGGCTCTGCAACAAAGGGGCCACAAAATTCTACCAAATTCTCATTTATGTAAATGGTGCTTTTAACACCTTGAATGCTAGAGAATAGGAAGAGGTGAAAAAGTTTGCCTCAAACCAAAATCAGTGAATAATGGCACTTCCTGCTTGGGGAATAATTTTTTTTTTTTTTTTTTTACTTAGCTCATTTAATTGAAATCAATGGGAACATTTGAATTTATATGCAACACATAGCAAATTTGAGTTTATTTCCCATAGTCTAAAAGGGGTCTGAGGGTGCCTATGTTAGTGGAGTGTGGGGAAAGGATCAGTTGAACAGGGGAGGTTTTGTTAACTGGGATTGTGGGGCATAAAAGATAAAATAAACAATAAAATAATAACATTGGTATGTAAAGTGATAGAGACAGGGAACCCCTGACATAAGCTCTGACTGGGGCAGACTGATACTTGATAAGATAGCGTGTTTAGTACAAGATGATTTGTAGGATGAGACTTGTTGTTAGAGGCCAAGCCCTAAGGAAACATTGATTTGTAGGACTTAGACTTGTTTGGCACAAGCCCTGAGGAAAAACTTGATTTGTAGGGCTTAGACTTGTTTGGCCCAAAGCCAAGAGGAAACATTGATTTGTAGGACTTTGGCTTGTTAGCATCACAAGCCTCAAGGATACATCAGAGATAATTTATATCAATCAGGCTTGTTAACGTCACAAGCCTTGAGGTATCAGAGATAATTTTTATCAATCAGACTTGTTAGCGTCACAGGCCCTGAGGAATCAGAGATCATTTTTATCATTCAGGCTTGTTAGTGTCACAAGCTCTGGGGAATCATTGATTTGTAGGACTTAATCTTGTTAGAAACAAGCTCCCAACATTGTTTTTTGTAGGCCTCTGGTTTGTGTTTAAACATTGTTTTTTGTAGGCCTCTGGTTTGTGTTTAAACATGCCCTGAGGGAAAAAAAATACCCTACTTGCCTAGTAGTGTCAAGTTGCCCAGTGGCCACTGGCCATTGTCAAATACCCTGGTTTCATTGCAACATTTGCGATTGCTGTTCTTACTACTGCTGCTTCTGCTGAGTTGTTTAAGCAGCAGGATGATTAGGCAGCTCCAAGGGAATGGGATCAACAGCAGCAGTGGAATGGGTGATGATGATCATGGTTTGACTTTCTACTACTTTCTCCAGTGATGCACCTGAGGCAGTAGCAGCACAACAACTAGCACTCACCACTTCATGTATATGTGGCGAAAAGAAGCTGGCCAATAATGCTTCTCCTTCTGTCCCTCCTCCAAAACCATGGGTGTGTTGTTGGAATAGAAATGTTTCCCTTGTTGAGAGCAGGAGCTCTCATCAGCAATTTTAATGTGCACAGTGTGTGTAGTACATAAGGGAAGGACTGGGAACATTGGGCACAAACATCAAACACCTGGCACAACTCTAACCAAACACCATGATGATTAGCATCCCCAATAGGAAATCATCCCACCAGAAACCAAGTACTGCTGATGTCACTATGCCTCTTATCCAATCCCTGCTAACGACATGTGACAACTTACAATTTTAATAATAATGATGAACCCTCAATGCCACCAGCTTTGCATATTCTGCATGATGAAATCTCCTCAGATGCTCCTCGATGCCCTGGTTGTGATTTTCCTCCACTGCATTGCCATGTGTGATCAGCTCATCACACAGTGTGCAATGGGTGGACATTAATTGCCTCATCCTGACAGCTGGGGGTAACAATGAACAAGGTGGATTGCCAGAAGATGTAGCTATGTCTTCCAACTGCTGGACCCTAGTGCATGAAGGTGATGGTGAGCCAGATAATTCTTTATTCTTCCTCCTTTTTGATTTCTGCCTCGCCTCTTGTTGCCTTTGGGCAGAGACAGGGGAAACAGCAGTTCCCAATTTCTTTGCTGGGGCGTTGGCTTTAACATGCTTCACATAAATGTCATGGTGTCTGTATTTCTTATGTGTTATGAGGGAGGTTGTGCCAAGGTGCATTTCCTCCATTCCCCTTCTCACTGATTTGTCAGACATTGTGCACAGTGCCATTACTGATGACTACACTGTGCCTGCCCCAAGAGAAAAATAGTTCCACACCCAAGACCTAAGGGGGAGGGAAAGGAGGAGAACAATGGCTTCTTTTTTCCTCTCCTTCACATTCTCCTTCACTGACTAGGGCAGGTGATGATGTTTGCTGCTGCTGCCTCAGAATCAGCACTACAGCTAGGACCAGGAGTATTGCTGCTGGCAAATGGATTTTGTACAATCCCACATCACTACTGCTGGACCCCATTCTCACTGTGGTTACAGCAGTCTGTGGCACTCTAGCCTGCTCTTCATCATCCTGTTGCCCTTGCAACTCAGCTGCAACAGGAATTACAGCAGCAGTAAACTCGGCAAATACTGCAATTTCACTGCTGCTAGTGGTGGTGATTCCCTATTCCCATCTGTATCTTGGTCTCCCATTCCTTCTTGCTTTAGGCTAAAAAGGCCATTAATTTCTCTTCCACTCCAGCTGCTCCACCAACACCCTCATCATCATCATCCCCACCACCACCAGTCCCTCCTTGCTGCTGCTATATTAGATTCTTACTAGTTGGAGGTGATTACAAATATGGCAGATGGTCCCCTACTGTCACAATTGTCATCTCCTGAGCTTAAAAATGCTGACTGACAGCAATAGCAGCAGGCACATGCAGCTGACCTGTGCTCATGGGTGGTATTACTGCTGCTAGCCGCTAGTTCTGCCTTCCTCAGTATCATGCCAGTATAATGCCAGGGGAAGGGGAATCACAGGTTCCCTTTACCTCTAGGCTGACCACTCTGTATCACTTCCCCTTCCACTGCAGCATCAGCAGGAGGATCTAATATGGTCATACTAGTCCTACTAGCTGCTTCACTAACAGTAACAACATCGATTTCAGCATCTGAGTTTTCATAACTATCACCCCACTCTCACTTCCAACTCTCTGTATCTCTATCTGTTGCATCATATTTATAGTAGTGGGACTGCTTGGGGTTAGCAAGAGTAAGTTAAGGTCTCCTGCTGTCACATTTGCCATCATCTCCTCCTCCTCCCTCCCGAGAATCTCAAGGTACATTGGCAGAACTAGCAGCAGGTACAGGTAGCTGACCTGTCTTGCTCACACTGCTAACCTCTCCTTCCTGTGCCTGTGATATTATTTTCCCAAAGATCCCAAGGGATGATTTAGGAGGACTGGCCATCATTGGGTCTGGGGACTCATGGCATCCAGACCCTTCAATACTGGTAGTGGCCACTTCCTCCTCTTCATCTGACTCACTGGACATATAATGGTTCTTCCAGCTCCTCATTTTCTTTGCATTCCAGGTGCTCATAGTGATAACACACACTACAAGCCTCTCCTGCCTGAATTTCACTAAATAAATCATACTACAACAGCCTAGCTCCCTCTCTCTCTAGCTGCTTGTATTGTTTTTCACTAATACTGAGATTAGTACTCAAGAGGTATTAATTGCTTTCCTGAATGCAGCTATTTTCAGTGTTTCAATGGAAACTTGACACTGTGCACCATAGAGACCAGTAGGTCTAATATCCATCTAATTATACTATGAGAGGTGATGCATACCTCTTTGTCTGTGAGTGCACATCACATTTTTTACAAAAATATTGTTAATAATCAGTATATATATACAAGACCATGTGTTTTTTGTGCTCATACTTCTATCATGGTGCCTTGATTCTGTCTAGCGACATTGTTACTTCCTGGTTTACTCTAGCTGCATTCTTATTGGTCCTCGCTATGACTCCTCCCTGGGCTTTTTCTTTATATACGCCCTCCTGTCACTATACCGGTGCCCTTTCGTGGTGTACCCGTATCTAGCGACTAGTAGTTCTTGTTTCCTGTTTCCATGTATGACCCGGCTCGCCTGACTACGCTTAGTGCCTGACGCTCCTGTGATCCGATTCCGTTGCTGACCTTGGACTGGCTGACTAACTCCTTTGTGTACCGAACTGGCTAGGCTGAGTATCTGATTCTGTTACCGACTAAGGACTGGCTGACTAACCCCTTGTGTTCTGAACTGGTGTGGCTGAGTGTCTGATTCCATTACTGACTAAGGACTGGCTGACAATCCGTTATCACTGATCTGGCTGGGCTAGTGTCTGGTGGTTCTCCTGACTGGCTGTAGTCCGTGTGTGCCGACCTGGTTTTGCTTCTAGCTCAGTTGTTCATGGGACTAGCTTATTATCTCTGTGCACCGACAGGGAGACACCGGTTGCAGACCGGTTACATTACGTTCCTATCTCTCCCGCTCGCTTACCGCTCCTATAGTCTCCTGGAGCCTATGTAAGTCCCTGCACTCACCAATGTCTGTGTTGCTTCCGGTAACCCTATAATATCTGGGTCCAGTCTGTACCACACTTTTGCCCAAGTTTCCTCAGTTCACCCTATTGGCTTAGGGCCGTTATATTGCCAGTATCTGGTGTATGTTGCCTCCGTTAACCCTAGCATGCTAGGGCTCCGTCACTGCCAAAATCCTGTCTGTGTTGCCTCTGTTTACCCTAGCATTCTAGGGTTCAGTCACTACCTGAGTCACAGCCATGTTGCCTCCGTTAACCCTAGCATGCTAGGGTCCAGTTGCCGCCCGAGTCCATTCAGTGTTGCTTCCATTAACCCTAGTGTTCTAGGGCCTATCCGTTGCCAGAGTACTGTCTCTGTTGCCTCGATTAACCCTAGCGTTCTAGGGTTCAGTCACTGCCAGAGTCCTGTCCGTGTTGCCTCCGTTTCCCTACTCTCTTAGAGTCAGTCCTCTGCCAGTGTCTTGCCAGTGTTGCCTTCATTAACCATAGAAGTCTAGGGCCTAGTGTCTACTTGTACACTATTTGTGCTGCCTCCGTTATCCCTAGTCCACTAGGGAATTGCCCTTCAGTTACCCATTGCCTGTGTCACGTATTGCAGTGTGGGACTGTCGAGGATATTCTTGTTCCTGAATTTTGCTGTGAATCTGCCTACAAGTCCAAGATCATCACACTTATTTTGCTTACTACTACTGTGTGTGTATTTTCGCCCTGACTTGTGTCAGATCTGGATAGTACCTGGTACGGACCTTATCTGGACCTGAGTGGGTCTATTGTGCATTATTTTCAATAAAGTTTTTAACCTTACCTAACTGTCTGAGTGTTCTTTAACAAACAGTAACAATCCGTGACAATTTCCTCATGTTGTTATCTGCTTTCCTCCTTTTTTGATCCCATTTTTACCGTAAAATCTCAGGTATAATACGCACCTGTGTATAATACGCAGGTGCATATTGTACCCAAGATTTTAGGGGAAAACAAGAGTGCCTATGTATAATACGCACCCTTGTTTTCCCCCTTACTACCAAAAAAATATTAACGCTGCCAGCTACACTCCTCCGTCCCCCGGCGAAATCCAACATTAAAAGAAGACTTACTTGGTTATATAGATCAAGCCAATGAAGTGCTACATTTAAAAACGCTCCCTCCCATCTTCCTTGCGGGCGGCATTCTTGCATTTGCCGCCCGCTTCCGTCAATGGACTACCAAGACCTTCCTCCTGCGGTATTGTCCTGTGAGGACCTTGAGATCCTCACAGGGCATTACCATTGGCTGGCGGCGGAAGGTCCTGAAAACCCATTAAAGGAAGCGGGCGGCAAATGCAAGAATGCCGCCCGCAAGGAAGATGAGAGGGAGCTTTTTAACATGTAGCACTTCAATGGCTTGATCTATATCACCAAGTAAGTCTTCTTTTAATGTCGGATTGCGCCGGGGGATGGAGGAGGGTAGCTGGCAGCTCTAATAAATATATATTTTTTTATTCGCCAAGAGGGGTACAATTGTGCGTATTATACCCGAGATTTTACGGTAATCAGACTAGAATATAACTCTGTGACTTTGTTTCTTCTCTTACTCATTCCCATCTTCCCCATATTTTTTTCTGTATCCTTCATATTTTTATTAAGTACATGCCTAAAATTTCTACATAAATACTGCATTTGTATGTGGTTTTTATTATTTGGGGTATATATACATTTATTGCATTGTTTTTTTTCTCATTAGTCCTCCCTTTTGCATTTTATTGCAATATGGACAAATGTTTAGGAAATTTCAACTGGGTAATTACTTGCACAGTAGGAAATGCATTCCTTTAATAGCAGGACTGTTGAACTTTGAAATTTCAATTTGTTGCCTGATGTGTGCAGACACATGGCAGGATTTTTTCTCTGTAACTTTGACATGGGCTAGGCAGTGCAGGATTTGCACCCCAAGTTCCCCTAGGTAAGGCACCCTAGGAGCCCTTAGCTTCACCTATGGACTCACTCCCACTCCACACCTGACAACATCTATGACATGCAAGCACAACCCCCCCCCACACACACACACAACTTTTAACACCTTGGTTGCTAGATAATGCAAGGTCTAGTATCCAAGGAGTTAATAAATAACCAGTAAAAGAGTATATAAACTGGTGCAGAAACCTCAAGTTTGAGATGACCACACCCACAATTCAGATATTGGGAATGGCCAAAACAGCTGAGGTGTCCCTCAAAATCTGCGCTCTTGGCAGTTGCCCATTCAACCTAATGAAAAATCAGGCTCTGGGGCTAGAGCTTGATGGCACAAAGCAGGATTCACATGGATCCTTCCTTCCAGGACTTATGGAGTTCTAATTTAGGAGAGGGCATCCTTCTTCCTCCCATCTGTTATTGCACTATGATAGCTGATGGGCCTTATGCTACTCACCCAAAATGACAATAATGATAACATAACAGCCCGTGATGGATTAGATTTATTAACAGAGAAGGGTCCAATGGGGCAAATATAATGGTGACTGCCTAGAATGTGTGGGTGGGGATAGTTGCATATTTTTTCTAGGGGTGTCTGAAATATAAACCCAGTCCTAGTAACTCCTTGGGTGCTAGAGAGGTCTCCATCAGATTGCAAAGGAGTTAATTTAAAAAAATTTTATGCAGCTAATTTATACCAGAATTGTTGTATTTTAGTCTTTATGTATATGTCCAAATGTTTTGCATACTCTTCAGCTGCACAAAGAGTTAAATGTCATAATGTTTCTCCATCAAAAGATACACCATTTCATTTCTTCCAAACATAGTTTCTGCTTCACTTTCATATAGACTGTCAGTTTATACAATAACACAGTAATTTTGACTGAAAGCAGTGTCCATTGAGCGCTACTTCCCTCAGGCTTCTGCACTTTCCTATTATTGTTAAACTGAGCCTCAATAAGGAATGAAACAAAGGCTGGAGACTATCAGTAAACACCACAGATCAGAATTAATCTATATTAACAGCTTGCCATGCTAAGTACCTAATGGTAATGACACGATACGTTGATAGGGAACATTGATATGACCTTCATTATCCTCAAACTATACATGTGTTTCCTTTAGCAGATAAAGCAAAATACATCAGAATGGTTAATTATAATCTCATTATTACACAAAAAACGTATTTAAGGAAAATACAGCTCTGCTAAGAAGACTTGGAGTATTTACTCGAGTAAACCAACTATACCATTGTTAATAAATATAAATTCAAATGGAGTTGACCCATTGAGTAACAGAGAGATAGCCAGTGTATTGCAACTCAAGGGATGGGGTATGCACTAAGGAGTGATAAAGAAGTGATAAGGTTGACATGACTTCTCCAGTAATATCACTTCTCCAGTTCCCATGTTATTCTATGGAAACATGCACTAAGATCTCTCCCACTTTGGAAATCTTAGTCCATAGGCTCTATAGAATAATAGAGGAACTGCAGAAGTGATATCACTGGAGAGTTCATCTGGACTAAACTAACTGTACCATTGTTAATAAATATAAATTCACATGAATTTGACCCTTTGAGTACCAGAGAGATAGCCAAGACATTGCATCTCAAGGAGGGTTATGCACTACGGTGTGAAAAAGAGATAATAATGTGAAGATTTCTCCAATTATATCACTTCTCCACTTCCCATGTTATTCAATGGAGCCTATGCACTAAGATCTCTGCCACTTGAGAAATGTTAGTGCATAGGCTCCATGGAATAACATAGGTGCTGATCTCTCTGGGGAAGGTATCTCCACTTTATCACATCTTTAGCACACATTAGTGCAATGTATTGGTGGCAGCTGGCTTGCTTCAGAATTGCCCCTAGTTCTTTCAACCTTACTTGTACCTAGAAATAACATGCACTCATGTACATTTAAGTAACTTGCACTTCAAAGTAGCAGTTATAAAAATAGCTTTATTTAATTAGATCCCAAAAGTTAAATCCAAAATTAGCTTTTCTAAAAGATGTGTATGAAACAGTGGATCTATAGCACATGAGTATAATTTGTGGAAGTTAGGAACAAGTGATAAACAGGGCCAGATTTCAATATTATATAAAGTACACAGCTTCCTAGGACACAAAGCTTTGAGGGTCATCTGTGCTGACCAATCCTATAGTCTCTCTACCTGTCACATTCTCCTGTTTTATGGAGGATGGCATATAAACCATATTTTATATTGCTGTAATTACTTTTCCATTTAGCCGTTTATATACCTTTGTGATGCTAATATTTTTATATGTGTTTATTAGTGTTGAGCGAGCATGCTCGGCCGATGCTCGGATCGGCTCGAGCATCGCTCTGCTCGGCACATGGCGGTACTCGTCGAGTACCGCCATGTGCTCGCCCGCCATGTTCGGGTGCGGGGATCTGTGCCGGAGGAGGCACAGATCTGAAGACGCTCCGCTGGACCACCAGGGACTGGAGGTACGGGGGCATTGCGGAGATGAAGGGGGACAGTGTGGAGATGAAGGGGGACATTGTGGAAGAGGGGCATAGCGGAGATGAAGGGGGACATTGTGGAAGAGGGGCATAGACTCTATGCCCCTCTTCCACAATGTCCCCCTTCATCTCCGCTATGCCCCTCTTCCACAATGTCCCCCTTCATCTCCGCTATACCCCTCTTCCACAATGTCCCCCTTCATCTCCTCTATGCCCCTCTTCCACAATGTCCCCCTTCATCTCCGCTATGCCCCTCTTCCACAATGTCCCCCTTCATCTCCTCTATGCCATAGAGGAGATGAAGGGGGACATTGTGGAAGAGGGGCATAGCGGAGATGAAGGGGGACATTGTGGAAGAGGGGCATAGAGGAGATGCAGGGGGACATTGCGGAGATGAAGGGGGACATTGCGGAGATGAAGGGGGGCATTGACCAGGCACCCTCCCCTCATCAGAGCAGGGGGTGCCTGGTGTAATGCTCGTGTCGCCCCATTCTATTCAATGGGGCTCGGGTGCTCGGCCGAGCACTCGAGCCTCAGGGGGTGCTCGGTCAGAGCACCCGAGCACCCGAGCATCGGGGTGCTCGCTCAACACTAGTGTTTATATATTTTAAACTTAGCATGTTATCTGGGTCACTCTACAAAGGATTGGGAGCATTTTAATACTTAGGTGTACCCAGTTCCAGGAGGTCTCACCATGAGCTTTCATTAGCACCAGCTCTACAAAATAAGAACCAGTTTACTCACATAGTTTATTAGGCCTAAAAAAGACATGCATCCATCAAGTTTAGCGCATGTCATATCACTCCAGTTGATCCAGAGGAAGGTATTAAAAAAAATTGAAGCCAGTTCCAATTCAGACCCAAGTTGTCAAAAACATTCCTTCCTGCCCCCAAATTGTACTCAGCTATTTCTCTGGATTCTCAACATTGTCCTGTGCTAGCTAGGTATCATTACCTTTTGGAAAGAAGGTAAAGTATCTGCAAGTACAGCATGCCAAGACAAAGAATTTCATAACTTTACTGCCATTACTGTAAAAAAAAATCCTGCCTTTCTTTTAGTCAAAAGCGCCTTTCCTCTAGTCTTAATGGATGACCTCTTGTTCTTCCCTCAGCTCTTTGAGTAAATAGTTAATTGCAGAGTTCTTTGTATTAAACTTGAATATATTTTTAAATGGTAATCATATCAACCCTTAGACTTCTCTAAGGTTTGGATAGCCTCTCTTTATAACTCAGATCCTCCAATCCCTTTATCAGTTTTGTTGCACATCTCTGCACTTTTTCAAGTTCAATACTGACTTTTTTTTAAGAACCAGTGTCCATATTCCATATTCTAGATGAGTCCTTATCAAGAATTTATATAGAGGTACCCCTTTTTATGCAGGATAGTAACCTATTTGCCCTTGCTGCAGCTGAGTGACACTGCACACTGCTATAAAGCCTATCATCTATCAGCACTCCTAAATCATTCTCTAATAAGGATTCCCAACTAGTTTCCCATTTAGAATGTATGTAGTATGTTTGTTTCTAAAGTAAAAATGCATAACCTTACATTTATCTACATTAACCCTTTCAGTGATGGAGGTCGTGGGAATTTTGTCCACTGAGGAGGCCAGGCTTTATTCAATAAGCTAAAATTCTGGGACAACAGCTCCAAAGGGGAGAAATAAAACAATTATAAATATTTAAAATGGTGCTTTTAACTCCTTGAATGTTAGGGAGGTCCCCAATACAGTACATTGTAATGCACTGGATATATATCTGATATTTAAGAGGTTAAAAGCTCAATTTAAATCAAAGGACATTTTGGGAAATTTGATTTGTCCCCTATGGAGCAGTTGGTTTGTTCCACTTTAGCTTATTGAATAGGGCCAAAGTGTATTTTGAACAAGGCCATATTTCCCATTAGGCAGACTAGGAAACTGTCTAGAGCACCAAGTTTTGAAGGCTGAATATGTAGCCAAACCCACATTCTGAGTTATAGGTGTGGCTAGAATATTGAGTGTACCTACAACAGACACAACTTCCTGGCTTCTGGAGGCTGGTTTATTTATCAGTTTGCATACCCTTTTAATGGACAGTATTTATCCCCTTAGCTCTTAGAGAGATATCTAATGTATCGAGAGGCAATTTGTTGGATATCTCTCTAACATCATAGGGGTTAAAAGCTTATCTTTTTTGTGGGGGGATTGTGAATTATATGGGTATCTTCTATTCCAGGGAAAGTGGTCGAAGCTAATGGTGGAGTCATGGGAAGAGTACAGGTATTGCCAGCCCATGGGTGAGGCTAAGGGCATCTTGGGTGCCTTGACTAGGTTCACCTGATATGTAAATCAAGGCCTGCTTTTGAGGCATCAAGTAGCTTTGCTAGAGCTTTGCCACTGCATATCAAGCAGGTTTTCTATCACAATGGCTGTTTTGCTACCTCAGCTCCCCTGACATGAAAAAACTAAAGAAGATGGAAGAGATGTGTATCAGATTAGAGTGCCCTCCTGTAATGCTAAATTCACAGAAAAAAAGGCCCACAAAGTCAAAAGTTTAGCAGTGCTATAAGCCAGCAGTAGCATAGGGAACAAATAAAAATTCTCATTAATTTAAAGTGGACCTGTCATGCAAAGAGTGAATTATAACCTGTTTATATTTTGATCTAGCCATTTTTCTGAAAAATAAATATTTTTTGAGACATTAACCTTTATATTTTGATGGCAGATTGTGGCACATAATGCGAATTATCTGTGTAGAAGGCTAATCAATTATGTTCAAGGCCAAACTCATTTCTCACTGCTATTAGTAATGCAAAGCAATCTGTTGTAGACCTTCTTAACTTTCAAAGTGTTAACCCTTTGAGAGCCAGAGGGGTACGCAATGCATTGCTTTACAATACGTTGCGCACCCCTCTGGCATTCAAAGGGTTCAAGCCCCATTTAAATCAATTAATTTTTTAAGAATTATTTGTTCACTATAGTGCTATTGGCTTGCCCCAGCATTGCTCCACTTTTTCTTTGTACATATGGTCGATAGAGTGAGAGAGAGAACTGAATCTCTAGTGCAAGCAGTACTAGTTTCTTCTTGCAGTAACACATAGCTCATGATGCATATTATCATAATTACACACACATCCATGCAATAAAAATACACAGGCAGTTAAAAATGAATTAATTAGCTCATTTTATTGTCCATTGAAGTAACAGTCAGCCATACAATACAGAGCTTTGCTCTGGGATTGTTAAGTTAACAGAGTCATTTTCTGGTAAATTAACCCCTTTCTTTCTCATGTTTTATTGTCTACAGTATACAGTGTTCCAGTTAGGGAGATCCTGGCAAGCTTATGTCTCAGTCTGCACATTTAGTTTTAAGCCTTTTAACTCTTTGAGTGCTAAAGTAATGTGATACACATAGTTTTGCAATGTGTTATGTACCCATCTGGCTTTCAAAGACTTAACTCAGATCAGATAATGATAATGCATATCTGGCCAAGCAAGTAGATTCAAAGTGCACTCCTTCCCCTTTATCTGTCTTCCAGGGATAGTGCATTACAGGGGATACAGAGCAATACCAGCTCATATAAGGTGTCACACCACTGGTTTCACCTGTGTGGATGAGGACTTAAGGATGGAATAGAATCTCGTTTCTCACGTCTTTTTGATGATAACTTCTGATTGTAAATGACATTACTGGAGAAGGATAATTCATCTAGCAGCCATGAGAACAGTCCTTCTTCCAGTTTGGAAAAAAGAAGCACAAAGCCTCTACGAGTAACCTTCAAGTCAATAGAAAAACAATATACACAAAATGTACTCACAAGACCACTACTTGTAAGTCAGCCCAACGATACTACAGGATTCCCATACATCTGATGACAGGAAAAATGTGTCTTTAGAAGGGATGTCTCTGTCCATGTGCTGCAGTCCAATCAGTATTACTGGTGTCGCCAGGAGATCTAAATGGGGAAGTAATAGATGCCTCCTCTAAGGGTAACAATGTAACCATAAAAATGGTTTAACCCCCCCTTCGTGGACGTCACTCACCAGATGCTCTATATGTTCGGATGTGGTATTGAATCACAAAGACGAGATTTATAATAAATACTTTATTAATACAAAGTCCCTACGCATATCATAAGTCTCATGCTCACTTCGTCAGGGGATAATGACAAATAATATCTAGACATATTTATAGGGTAAAAGCTATAATCCATAAACTTACCATAGAGACTGCAGTGATACCGGCATTTTCCTTAGCGTTGTCCGTAGCGAGGTTACACAGCAGGAGATTCCATGCCTCACTGTGAACTCCACACCTCGCTCTGGTCTCAGTTCTCACGCTGGAACGCAAAGTGAATCATCTACAGTCTCCGCCTGCAGATGATATGTGGAAAGACGCCGAACATTGCTGAAGCTGTGGCACTGGAAACACTGTAAGCTGTGACAACAAGGGAGTAAAAACCTACCTCATCATCAGCTAAAAAGCTGGAATTCTGGAGGGTTGGACTGTGGAGGATGAGAAAGAGAAAGTTTGGGTCAAAAAAAATGTAAAAAGCATAGTGAAAAAGAAATCAGCAAACCAACAGCAGCAGCAACATCAACAAGAGCATCCCAATATATGTCTGAACACGTCCTTATCATCGTAGAATGCAATTCATGTGTCTCAGGGGCAGTAAACTAGCATTTTTAATGGTGACGGTGTTGGTGCTGGTGGTTGCAAATCTCTAAGGGATTTGCTATAAGAGTATGGGTTGGTAACTGATATGCCATGTAGCTCCTAGGAATGGTCCCAGTGCAGAAACAAAGACCTCATTGACTACTGGCAAACAAAATGTGTACTGTCATGGAAACCCTTAGTTGCCCACCAGCAAGTGTGCCATCTGAGTGGGTTTTTAGTGCATATTTTCATATTTATAATTTACCTTAGGATAAGGCTATCGATCGGCATTGTTGGAGGACTAATATTTTTAAAAATAAACAAACATTTAATACCATCTGAATATCAGGTAGCAGAAGTAGACAAAACCACACATGATAGGAAAGCCCACGGGCACAAATACTATTAAAAATCAGCATCTAGGATAAGGAGGAGACATTTTAGGGAACACTGACTATGACCACTGATTAATTTTTGATAATAATCTAAAGATAAAGTAAGCTTAAATTAAAGAATATAATGTAATTAATCTGTATAGCTTTCAGTCTTATGAATGATGATGATGATATAACCACCATACGGTGTAAGTTTTCATCTCATTTTTTCAATTATCTCTTTAAAATAATATTTCACAACCATAGCAGCAGGCTTACAGAAGAAACTGAAAAATAGTTGTTTTGCTGGCATACTCTAAACATTCAAAATATCAATGCTAGATTTGAACATTCAATGCTAGGCTTGAAAAAAAAATATTGCGGGCTCCAAACAAGGCTAGACCTGAGAAAAAAACTTGTCTGTAGGCCTCAGACTCGTCTAATACAAAAGTTTTGATGCTTAGTTCAGCAATGCAAAACCAACCCCCACAAAACCAAGTACTGCTATCTCCTTGGTCTTTGTCCTCTCAGCTATGGACACCAGCATGGTTATGCATTAAGGCGTGATAAAGAGGTGATAATGCAGAGACAACTTCTCCAGTGATATCACTTCTCCAGCTCCTATGTTATTCTATAGACAACAAACCACAATTTTGAGCGCTAAATACAACAGAAGTATATATGTCAATAAATGTTCATAAAGATAATCACCTATAACAATTACATATTATAAAATAAATATAAAAATACAACCTGAGAGGATTCTTGTAATAGTCTTTATCAGCAGTGCAGCTAACTTCCAGAGACTTCTGGTAAAAAAGTCCACTCTCCAAAGAACAGCAACACCAAAAAAGAAGAAACAAAAAGTGCACACAATCTGAGTGTAGACTGTAACAACTGTCCGTTTTATCCTTCCTCTAAACCTTCACCAAGTGAGTTCCTTTTTCAACATACACCTCCTCCACCCTGGGAATCACCTCCTCTTAGGGGTAGGTGTTTAACTCACCTTAACCAGAGGCAGTCCAGCCTCTTCTTATTTTCACATTCACTGGTCAACCCCCAGTGCGGGTATCCTTGCGTAACCTCCTCCCGTCCGTAGTCTCCACTCCTTAAGGATCCCTCCTGATCTTTCCTTTGCAGATTTAAGATTGTTCGGTCCTCTGTCTAGGACTCTCTGCACTCTATGCCAAAAGCATAAGGGGAAACCTTCTTCTGGAGCTAGGGCTACATAAGACGATAGGCTAGGTATAGCACTTAAGCATATACATTTATTGCCAATAATATATAAAACAAATTAAAATATATTTGCGCAAATAAAATATATAAAACAAACAAAAAAGAAAAATATCTCTATGCAATAATCTATTGTGGAATCACCCAATGCGTTTCTCAGTTACTACTGCTTCGTCAGAGGTCTTGTATATCAATAAGATTGACAAGATGAAGCAGAGAGTCCTAGATAGAGGACCGAACGATCTTACATCTGCAAAGGAAAGATCAGGAGGGATCCCTAAGGAGTGGAGACTACAGACGGGAGGAGGTGACGCAAGGGTACCCACACTGGGGGTTGACCAATGAATGTGAAAATACCAAGAGGCTGGACTGCCTCTGGTTAAGGTGATTTGAACACCTACCCCTAAGAAGAGGTGATTCCCACGGTGAAGGAGGTGTATGTTGATAAAGGAACTCACTTGGTGAAGGTTTAGAGGAAGGATAAAACAGACAATTGCTACAGCCTACACTCAGATTGTGTGCGCATTTTGTTTCTTATTTTTTGGTGTTGCTGTTATTCTGTAGAGCCCATGCACTAAGATGTCCATTGTTGGAGAAATCTTAGTATATACGCTCCATAGAATAACATAGGCACTGGAGAAGTGATATCACTCCACTTTAATACCTGTTTATCACACCTTAGTGCATCTCTCAGCTGATGTCAAGTTGACTTGGTAAAAATAAGGAATCCTCCCTTTCACCTCTTAGCCTATTCAGTGGGATGGAATGTCTGCAGATGTTCCCTGATACCCTGCGTTCAATTGCTCTTGACCAAAATGCCATGTTCGGTCAGTACACCACATGATGTTCAATTGGTAGACACAAACTGCCAGGAGGTAATGGAGGCAAAGGTGATACACCAGAGGAGGCGGTAGAGGACCCTGAGGGTGCTGGGATAATGTGTACACTTTCTTTCACATGGAATCTAGCACAAGAAGACGATGATGAAGAAGGTATTATGCTCATTATCAAACTTCCAGGCTATGGTTCTCGTTTGTTCAATTGGGATTTTCACCTCTGTTCTATATGCCCTTGGAGAGGGACAGTAAACACATTTACAGCAGCTCTTAATTTCTTTTTTGGGGATTTGGTTTTTAAATGCTTAACATAAACATTGTGGTGTCTATGTGGCAAATACTTTATGAGGGCAGATGTGCTATGGTATGTCCCCTCATTTCCCCTTTTGAATGAATGAATAAATTAATCCAAGGGAATGGGAATCTTTGGGTCAGGGGTGTGTGGACTCAGTTTACTACTAGTGCTGCTTCCTTCTCTCCCACTGTGTCAGAAGCAATAGGATCCATTCAGCTTCTTCTGCTGGTCAGAGTGCTACCCAGCACTCTAAATAACTTTATTTTAACTTATATTTTTATCCTCTCTCTCTTTTGTCTCCTAAACAACACCATTCTGCAATATGTTAAATTCTGGGTTTTTATAGTATGGAGTTAGGAAGTTTCTCTGCCATTGGAAAAAACAGGTGGAAAATGGAACCATTCCCATGGGAAATTCTGTGCTGTTAATGAAAGGACAGGAAATCTATAGGTCTCTCTGGGTACACTGGATACCTATCTGGCACTCAAAGTTTAACTATTTTGCTCTGCAGTAGATCAGATTAGAAAACAGCACAGTGGCTGATAGAATAAAGTTAACTGGAGCAATTCTGAAGTAGACCAACTGCGCCAAGGGGGACAAATAAAAAAATGCATTGGAATCCTTTCTGGCGTTTATGGGTTAAAATCCTAATAAATAATAACAGTAATTGTATTTTTTTCCTGTGAGGCAGCTGGTCTGTCTACAAAATGATCCACTGTGAGCACATCAGCCTCACAGACAGTGTTTGCTTTTATTTTGTTACACACCGTATGTGCCTTCTGAGACAGATCAAGTATATAGATGGGGTTTGTACACTTGACCAGAACACATTGTAATTATTGGCTATTTTCTATAACATCCCTATAGAGCTAAGTAATCTATTGTAGGAGTGTGGCTAATGCAGCAGGTCATGGTTGAGGTCATATGAGTGAGAGACATCCAAATTAAGGAAGAAATAACCCATAAAATTCATAGGGGGCTTTGTGTATAATAAATGCAGCACTGGTTACTCACATGTGGTACAGCTGGAGGGCCATCCATATGCTGTCACACACATGTCTGACAGCTGTCACCAGATTGTGGACAATGTACCACTGCTTTTTACAGCAATCAGAAAATCACACAGTAAATTGGAGCCAAGACTCAGGCCTTCGTTATGTGTTTGCGAAGTGGACCATTAGTCAATTTCCTTGGAAATTAAATGATTATAGATGTAAATTTCACTTCAGGAGTGACGGTGTGTTTCTAAATGCCTAGGCGTTTGGGCACGCTCCAGTTATAATAATCTAGCCTGAGTTCAGCTTTAATTTCCCTAAACCACTCAGGGTGAAAGCTGTTTAGAAGCATCTTGGCAGCTACTGCTAGGAATAGTATGGGAAAAAACTTGGACGAAAAAAATGACTTTTAGAATCCCCAACACTTGATAAAAACTAATGGCAGTTTGCAGGATCAGAGATGAATGATGTCAGTGATAGATTTTCACTGCAGACGTGTCATCTTCTGGTGCCCTGGATGGATGGGACCTGGGATGAATTATCCTACTGCAGAGAGGGAACCTTTGGATTCTGTACATATTAAACCACAGCAGAATTTGCTCTGTGTTAGGCAGTGTGTTTCATGACTGCTTTCATATTGTGACTTTTAGATTAGGTCAGGGATATTTTGATGGGTATTATGTATGGCTTCTGCCAAATGCCTTTCTATTACTCAGCCTGCCATGATACAACTAAAAGATCCATTTCTTCTTGCATCAGTCCACAGTATGTTGTATGCACCGCTATCTGTCATTCTGCTTCTGCCCTGGGCTACATACAGCCGCAGTGTGCTTCTTTAGTGTAAAATGCTTCAGCTATGCTAAGGGCCATATTAAATAATGTAAAATGGAGGAGCAAACCAACTGCACCATAGACAACAAATTAAATAAAACTCTCTATCCTTTAAAAGGGGCTTTTAACCCAATGAATGCTGGAGAGGCTTCCAGCACATTATGGTGCAGTTGGTTTGCCCCAGAATTAAAACAGTTTGCCTTGCCAATTATGGCCTTCAGCTAGATAGAGAAAGGAGATGGATTAACCTCCGAATACTGCTAATTATAATAATAATTGCATAGTGATGGGACTAAGTAAGGTCATATACTTCAAGGCCATTGGTCTATAAGTATATAGGCAAAAGTAGAGCAATTCTGGGGCATACTAACTGCACCATGAGTATCAAACATTCCCATTGATTTAAATGGTGTGTTTAACCTCTTGAATGCCAGCGATGTCTCCAGTACATTGACAGATACCATCTTAAACCATATTCTCACATAACTTTCAAAAGCAAATAGAGAGGGTGTTTCTAGTTGTCAAGAACCCCCCTTTAACTTCATTGCCCCTATCTGATTAGGCAGAGTCCGGGCTTTAGTCCCCCACCATTCAGAAATGTTTGCTTAAACAGCAGTCTGAGGATGATGGGAATTGCAGTCCAACCACAGATGGAACGCCATAGATTTCTTATTCATGAACTGTGCTCAGGGATCTGTACTTGACATTTGTACACAGAATTACTAATACATTATCGGTATAATTGCATATTTTTTTTTTGGAAACTCTGAAAATACTGTGTTTGCCCCAGGGAAACAAGGAAACTCTTTGGGTAAATTCCACCTATGGGTAAAGCCACATTTCCCATTAAACAGAATATATGTGATGGATGCTTCATCACTGCTCACATTGCCCAGTGAGCTGAGGTGTCCAGAACAGGTCAAGTGCCCCTACACAAGACACCCTCTCCTGGATTATGGTTGATAGTTTATAGTTTCTTACTCAACTACATTTATTAATGCACAATTTGTTTACTAGTTTGCCCAGTTTAGTTACCAGCTTACATACCCCTGTAACAGGTAAGTTAATGGTGCTTTATAAGTTTTCATTTTATTTGGCTGTATTCAAGAAACAGCAAGACAGGCCATCAGCACATCTGCTGTTGTCAGTATAGACACCACTGAAATAGAAATTGCAATTTCAACACAGGCTTACATCACAGAAGCAGGCTGACTGAACAAAAACATCGCTATATCTATCTATCTATCTATCTATCTATCTATCTATCTATCTATCTATCTATCTATATGCTATATATATACTAACAATTTGGGACGACGTTGCCCGTCATGTTATGCAAGGAATTTTTTTTTTTTTAATAAATGTTATGATAGTGAAATATAGCGTAGGGTGTACGTGTCAGAAAGGTACACACAGTGATACACAGACATGTGCAAACACACACATATACAGGGAGGACACACAGTGATAGAGAAGCATGCAACACACATACATACACACACACACACACATGCACTGACATACACAAACAGTGACACACAGATGAAAATCAGAACATACATACATACAGTGTGAGCAGTGTAAGCAACATACCTCCCAACATTTCAAATGGCAAAAGAGGGACACTTGTGTTTTAGGTGGGGGATTGGCTGGTGGAGTATTTGAGAGAATTTTTAACCCTTTGAGTGCCATGGAGTAAGCAATGCATTGCATCCCCTCTGGCATTGAAATGGTTAAGTTACTGTAAGTGAATGATTTAGAAGAAGATTAAAGTATTTTTTTACACAGACTTATTTAACAGACATTTACAGACGTTTACACCTACATTACTGTAGGTTTTATTAATGTGGAGCAATCTGATACACTGATATATACACCACACAGTGTGGTCTCCTAAATAGAGGAGCAGAGGGATTTGGGTGTCAAACAGGGACTGTCCCTCCTATACTGTATAGTGCCAGTCCTTATACACAGATACATGCAGACTGTATACTATATAGCAACTGTGGGTTTTATTGATGTGGAGAAATCTGATATACTTGTATATACACCACACAGTGTGATCTTCTAAATAGAAGAGCAGAGGGTTTGGGTCTCAAACAGGGACTGTCCCTACTATACTGTATAGTGCCAGTCCTTATACACAGACTGTATACTATACAATGCCAGACCATATATAAATAGTTTGTCATACATGCTATACAATGAGCTATGTACAGCATGGAGATGATTGCAGGAACTGGCACCTCTACTTACAGACAGACTGACAAACAATCTGCTCTCTTTTTCTCTCTTTGTGCAATATATAAATACAGTCACACCCATGTCTCTGCCACTTACCAGCTCAGCTGAAGCCCTGCTCTGCACTGCCTGATCATGTCTCTGCCATAGTTCCACTTTTCCAGATTCTCTGTGCAAGTCAGCTCCCCAGCATCCTGCCTGCTGATTGTTTAGAAATCAGCTCACTTGTAGTAATTGGCAGGGCTGTGCAGGCTCACAGACAGGGAATGAAGAAGCGGCATAATACAGATTGGACCATGGCCTTCCAGCTGTAGCTTGAACATAGTTTCCATCATCCTCAGCTGCTCAGCATGCGTGCATATGTGTGTATGTGTCTGCCAGTGTGTGTGTGGGGGGCATGTGTGTGTGTCTGTGGTGTAGGAGTGAGTGGCAGCCATTTTTTTTTTCAGCCTTAGATAGTGGTGGGAGGGCTGGATAGTGGGGACGGGCCAAAAATCACACCCCCATTGAATCACCCAATGGGAGCAGTAATCCTCTTTACTGCCACCGCTGGGTGTGTTTTGCCAGATACAAAGTCTTCTTTTGTATATATATATATATATATATATATATAAGTGTTAGGCAGATGTGAAAACATGCTAGAAAGTAAGAATACTTTCAAAAATAGACATGTTAATAGAATAAATTTATCAATTAACAAAATGTATAGTGAGTGAACAGAAGAAAAATCTAAATCAAATCACTATTTGGTGTGACTACCCTTTGCACTCAAAACAGCATTGATTCTTTTAGGTACAATTGCACAAAGTCAGGGATTTGGTAGGCATATAGTCAGGTTTATGGCAAAAAAATTATACCAAACAGGTGCTAATGATCATCAATTTAATATGTAGGTTGACACACAATCATTAACTGAAACAGAATTAGCTGTGTACAAGAAATAAAACTTGGTGAGGAGCAGCCAAACTCAGCTAACAAGGTGAGGTTGATGAAGACAGTTTAATGTCAAAAGTCATACACCGTGGCAAGACTGAGCACAGCAACAAGACACAAGGTAGGTTAGCTACATCAGCAAGGTCTCTCCCAGTCAGAAATTTCAAGGCAGGCAGGGGTTTCCAGATGTGCTGTCCAAGATCTTCTGAAGAACACAAAGAAACAGGCAACATCGAAGACCGTAGATGCAGTGGTAAACCAAGGAGACAGTGCAGCAGATGAAAGACACGTCATGCTTTCTTCCCTACACAACTGGAAGATATCCAGCAGTGCCATCAGCTCAGAATTGGCAGAAAACAGTGCGACCCTGGTACACCCATCTACTGTCCGGAGAAGTCTGGTCAGAAGTGGTCTTCATGGCCAAAAAGCCATACCTTCAATGAAGAAACAAGACTAATCGACTCAACTATGCATGAAAACACAGGAACAGGGGGTGCAGAAAAATGACAACAGACGGTATGGACTGATGAGTTAAAATTTAAAATATTTGTCTGTAGCAGAAGGCAAAGGACTGGAGAGCGGTACTGCAGTCAACATTGAAGCATGTTGGAGGTTACTTGCAAATTTGGGTCTGCATTTCTTCAAATGGATTTGGTCAGAATGAATTGTCTCCTCAATGCTGAGAATACAGGCAGATAATTATGCATCATGCAATACCATCAGGAAGACATCTGATTGGCCCCAAATTTATCCTGCATCATGACAACAGCACCAAACATATAGCAAAGCCATTAAGAACTATCTTCAGAAGATAGAAGAACAAGGAGTAATGGAAGTGATGGTATGGCCCCCACAGAGCCCTTATTTCAATATCATCAAGTCTGTCTGGGATTACATGAAGAGAGAGAAGTAACTGAGGCTGCCTAAAGCCACAGAAGAATGTGGTTAATTCTCTAAGATATTTGGAACAACCTACCTGCTGAGTTCCTTAACCAACTCCGTGCAAGTGTACCTAGAAGAATTGATACTGTTTTGAAGGTAATTTATATTTTTCTTCTGTTCACTCACTATACATTTTGTTAACTGATTAAAATAAACTTTTAACATGTCTATTTTTGAAAACATTCTGACTTTACAGCATTTTTGATACATGCCTAACACTTTCGCACATTACTGTATCTATCTATCTATCTATCTATCTATCTATCTATCTATCTATCTAGCTATCTATCTACCTATCCACACGTTTCATAATGATTGATGCTTAGATCACTTTTAGTAAAAGTTAAGGAAAGATGAACAATGACAGCAAGAGTGAAAATTAATAAAATTTTAGATTTCTGTATTCACCCCATATATATTTTTGTTTCTTAATTAGGACCACTAAACTACTTATCATTCTATAACATGGGTTCTCAAATCAAGAACCACATCCAAGAGGGAGAGAATTGCCATCTTACTTACATTCAAATGATTGTAAGAGCTCTCCTCTGTAGGGTTGTCACCTTCCCTCAGGGGAAAGTTCTCTGTGTCTAGCCACTCCCACCTCATGTTCTCAGCTCTACCATGTCATGCATTGAAAAGTTCTCAGAGCTGAATTCTGTGCAGTAGGCCCTGCTTGGTAAACAGCCAGAATTGTGGCAATGATCAGTCTGCTACTCAGAATCTATTTTGGCTGGTTGCCATTATATACTGAGGGCTTGATACTATTACCTGTGCCAAAACAGGAGTAACAGTAAAAACAAGCACTGTGTAAATTGCAAACATGTGTTTTACTGGTTTTTTTAACAGGATCCAAACTAAACTCCTCATTCAACAGCAGTCATCCTTCACCCACTCATCCTCCACCGTAACACCAGCCCAGACCCCAAAACATGGTATGCCCACTAGGAGGTCTGGAAGGCGGGGACCGTCTAACACCTCAGCCCCTCATGCCCCCTTCCCCCGGCAAAAAGGGAAGGAAGTGATCTTCCATCATAATAAACATGCCTTCCTGGGTAAGATGGTGTATGTGTTTTTCACTGTGGTTGTAAACTGTGATTGCCAGAGGGGTATTCAATGCATTGCAAAGCAATACAACGGACACCACCCTGGCACTCCAAAGTCCATTGGGGTTCATGTGTGTTGCATCAATGCAACAAACAGTCCTCAGCTGTTGCTGACCTTCATATTACTCATCAACATTGGGGGACACAGCGGTGGATCAACAACAACTGACACACACACAGACTGTTACCTACATATGGGTTCATGCAGGTTCAGATTTGTAACATTGGAACAGTGTAGCTACAATAAAACATGTTTTTTCACAGATGACAGGATGGCAATATGCATGCCAACCGACATCTGGGACACATGCAAACACACTAGCACAAGTGAATCAGGTAACAATCACTGAGTCTGTATTCCCCAAACTATATCTCAAACATCCCAACACTGCTTGCATTCTTGATCCCTTCAGTGTGTCACATGTGATGATGTGTGCATCACAGGTGACATGTGCTCTATGGCCATGCCTTATTGGAGTGTATTGATATGTGTTTGGGGAAAAAACACACTCATACACACTGTGGTTCAGATTTGTGGGGCTATACAACATGGGATTTGTGTATATCACATTTCATGTGAACTGACACTCCAGCACTTTTTTTTGGGGGGGTGACTAAACTGTGATGAAGAGATGATGAGATGGAGATGACTTATCCAGTTCCTCACTTCTCCAATTCCTATGTTGTGTTATGAAGCCCAGACAATAAGATTTCTTCAACTTTGGAGTCAGTGAACAAGTGATATCACCTCTTCATGATGCCTTTATGAATCTCCCCCAGTATGGTGGATTGGTCTGTAACACTCCCTGTACCTTTATGTTGCACACATTGAACAGGCTGGGAACAGAGTTCATAGTAATGTGGCATTATGGATGTTTGTAAGTTCTCACATGTTAGAGGGGAAGCCATGTGTTGTAGAGCAATGTGTAGTGTTGCCCCTTTTCTTCCCCTGCCAAAGTGAGAAGGGTCCAAATGGTTATGTGAACAATCACATAACCTATAGTATCGGGGGGGGGGGTTGAGCATATCCAGTGCGCTGGAGTCATTCAAAATGGCGTACATAGAATGGTCACTATGAACTGGATCAAACTAACCTCGTTCAACACCAATGGTTTGAACATACCAGAGAAAAGGTCACACCTACTAAGAGATTGCTTAAGACTGAAATCAGACATTATTTTTATTCAGGAAACACATTTCAAACAGTCAGCGCATCCCCAGTTAACTTCCAGATATTACCCTACTTGCTTCGGCTCCAGAAAAGAAGAAAGGAGTAGGCATCCTCATACATTCAAAACTTCCTTGGACACTCATAGATTTGTCAACAAATGATGAAGGTAGATATCTCTGTCTTAAAGGCACGATTCATAATCGCATGTGCACACTAGACAATAGATATGGTCCCAATAAAGCCCAGATTTCGCTCCTTATGAAAGTGCTAGATAAACTTGACTCATGGGCAGAAGGGAATATCATATGGGGTGGAGACTTCAATATGACACTCAATCCGACTCTGGATACCTCCTCCTGTTATTCGCCTTTTATAATCTCCCATATCACTAGGTTGAAGAAATGGTTAGCACATTTCCAGTTTATAGATTCCTGGAGGATGCTCCATCCAACTGACCAAGACTACACATTTTATTCATTTCCACACTCTACATATAGCTGTATTGAGTAACTATATTATGCTATCCCAATTCCAATACCTCAAATTGGCAGAGATTAATACCATTACATGGACTGATCACTTGGCTGTCACTATTACCCTTTCCTTTCCTGAAGTGGGATCTTCTCCCAAATGTTGTCATTTGAATGAATCTCTTCTCAAAGAGGTGGGGACAAAAGACACACTCTCCAAAGCAATAAGGTAATAAACTTGACTCCAGATGTAGCCCCTCCGATAGTTTGGGAAGCACACAAGAGTGTTATTCGAGGGCTTTTGATCAAGTTGGGTTTCCAAAAAAAGAGAGAACATGCTCGCTCATTCAATAGGCTCCTGGACAGAATTAGGTAATTGGAGTTTATTCACAAACATTCCATATCAGATGTTATGGTTGAAGAACTTCGGAAAAACAGACTGGAACTCAATAATAGGCTCTGCGCTTCATTTCAAAAGTCTTATATGTAGAAAAAATATCATAAGTATCTTAACAACAACAAATGTGAGAGAAGTCTTGCTAATCTGATCAAACACAGACAAAGACATTCCCATGTTTCCCACATCAATGATCCCGGGGGGAAATCAATGTCCTCATATGAGGCCCTATATAATCTTCCCAATTCCATGAATGGTCATGACACCTCTACCATAGATCTTGTTGAATATCTTCATCAAACGAATTTACCCAAACTATCTAAGGAAGTCAGTAACCTCCTTGATCAACCATTCCAAGAAGAAGAAATTACGAATGCTATCCGAGTCCTTCCCCTTAGATAAAACCCAGCCCGGACAGGTTCTCGGCTCTGTATTATTGTAAATTTGTCATCTCCTTGTCCTCTTATTTGAGCGAGGCGTTCAATACAGTCAGCGGAGGGCACCCTTTTCCAAGACAGGCCCTAGAAGCCCATGTGGTAGTACTTCCCAAACCTAACAAAGATGCATCTCTAATTAATATAGACTATTTGTAAAACTCATCTCTGACAGGTTACGTCCACACCTCTCCTTATTGTTACATCCTAACCAAGGAGGCTTTGTCCCGGATCGTCAGGCTTGCCACAACACCACAGAAGTTCTGTCACTCAATCATTTGGTTGTCAAGAATAGGACACCCGCAGTATTGCTGAGCACCAATGCCAAAAAAGACTTTGACTGGGTTGATTGGAAATATTTGTAAGCTGTCTTACATAATACTGACATCGGTCCCTCCCTATTGCGGTGTATTATGAGCTTATACTCCTCTCCCTCTGCGAGGATCTTGGTTAATGGGATGTATTCGGACTCATTCTATATCAAAAATGGCACAAGGTAGAGATGTCCCTTGTGACCTCTTCTTTTTAACCTAATATTAGAACCTCTGCTGCAATCAATAAGAAATGATACTTCCATACCTGGTATAAAAGTGGGTCATAGGGAATACAAAGTGGTGGCATTCTCAGGCGATGTGCTCTTCACCATCACCGATCCAGCTTCTTCTATTCCTCAAGTTATGAAAGCACTGGATCTCTATTCCCTTTTGTCCGGTGCAAAGATCAGTCTCTCAAAATTGGAGATGTTAAACGTCTCTTTGGCTGCCCATGACGTGCTCCCATTGCAAAGGAAATTCAGGTTCAAATGGGCAGATTCCTGCATTAAATACCTGGGTATTTGTATATCTCCAAAATTATGTGATATCCCACAACTTAAAATAATGCCTCTTATGGGTTCTATCAAATTGTAAATGAAGTGCTGGCAACCAATTGCTACTTCCTGGCTAAGTAGGATCAATAATACTAAAATGATGATACTTCCAAAAATACTTTACATTTTTAATACGATCCCCATGCATATCCCATTATCTCTGATAGACGCACTACAATTTAAAATTGTCTCCATTTGGGCATCAAAAAGGCCGAGGATACACCACTCCATACTGTCCAGATCTGTTGCTGATGGGGGTCTTAACCTACCAGACCTTCATAAATATTATCAAGCATCGGCCCTCTCCAAACTCTTTGACTTTACTAAAACAAATGTTAAATGGTGGATTTATACATTAAATGCAAGCTTGGACCTCATTGATCCACTTCAGTTGTCAGCAAATCACGGATACCTATAGAATGTAAATCCCATCCCATTCTCATGCATTTAATGAACTCTTGTCATTGCCACTGTGATTTCTCACCTGGATTTCTCTGCCCCTCTCTTCCTGATTGGGAGCTTCTCCTTTAAGAAATGCTACGTTCTGGTTTCCCACGCTTGATCTTCAAGCTATCCTCCGTTCCAGCTTTCCAGTTTGTTTGTTCGTGATCCTGATTTCATCTTTGACCAGTTTCAAACATGTTTTTGTTCTTCTCTCTCTGAATTTCCTCTCCAGTCCTCCCAGCTTGACCCTGGCTTGCTTCTTCATTTATCCTGCTCTGCTTCCTCAACTACCACCAGATTTCCAGTTGATGCCAAAGAAGCAGGTGACTTGAGTTCCTATATCGGTGGCAGGTTGTTCTCTGACTGGGCTCAGCAGACATGAACAGCTGGTCAGATAGATCCCAGCCACTCAACTGCAATACCCTCGACTACCACCAGACCCAGTCAATGCCAAAGAAGAAGGTCACCTTGGTTCCTGTATCCATGGCAGGTTGATCTCCGACTGGGCCAAGCAGATGTGATCAGCTGGTCAGATATATCCCAGCCACTTGACTGCTATACCCTCGACTGCCACCAGACTTCCAGTCGATGCCGCAGAAGCAAGTAATTTGGTTCCAGTATCTGTGGCAGGTTGATCACCAACTGGCCCTAACTATACAGCCGGTTGGACAGATCCCAGCCATTAGATTTAACACTAGTAGACTTCCATTCAACTATCTGTCTGTGCAGTAGGTCGAATATCTCCGGTCTCATCTTGAACTAACTTACTGTGCTTGAACATCCTGTAGTCTGATACTAATAAAGACTTTGAATTCCATAGTTTGTGTACTACTCTCCTTCTTTAACTGATGCAGCTATAATCAGTCACAAGAAAATCAAGCCATAATGGACCCAGCAGACCTTAACCTTCTATTCACTAGACAGGAGCAGCAAGAACAAGTTTTATCCACCCACACTTCTCAGATGATCAACCTAGACAGCACGTTGGATGCTGTTCTGGAAATGCTGCAAACTTCTACTCTTACAGCTCCTTCAACCTCAGTGAAACCTAACCCGATTCCTACCCAAGAATCTCCAACTTGCTTGGCTATGGCCTCAGCTGGTAAACCTCCAAAGATACTTTTACCGGACAAATATGCTGGCTCACCTATGGAATGCAGAGGTTTACTGAACCAGTTTCTTCTTCAATTCTGCACATTGCCACAAACTTTCTCGACACACCCATTTCGAGTTTCTTTATTATTTCCCTGCTGAAAGGGAATGCCCTGGGCTGGGCATCGCCTCTGGTAGAAAGAGATTCTCCACTCCTAGAGGACTCTGATGCTTTTCTGTCTACCTTCCGGTCAGTTTTTGATCTCCCAGGCCGACAGGCTTCTGCTGGCATCGGTTATTGAGTGATTAAACCATTGAGTTTTGTACCCTGGCCCATGAAACTGACTGGGATCTGGGGGTCTTGAAGGGTGTTTACTGTAGCGGTCTCAGCAAACATCTTAAAGATGCCCTAGCTTGCATAGAGATACCAGAGGATATTGAGGAGTTCATCTAACTTTGTCATGAGTTAGATCGCCACATGTAAGAAAGGCAGCAAGAGCGAGAATGGTCCAGGAGGGCCAGGTGGACTCACTATCCCTCACATTCCTCAGAAGCTGAACCCATGGAAGTGAACATGGTAACCAAACTTACAGACACAGAGAAAAACAGAAGATGAACTCTGGGTCTGTGCATTTACTGAGGTCAGAAGGGCCATCTCCTTCGCAACTGTCCTCTGCATCCTTTAGAGGTTAAAGGAGACACCCTAAGCATTGACTCTTGCCTCCTAAATGACTCAACTCGTATGTTGTTACCATTTACTCTAACCTGGTCAGGAGGTTCTGTCTCCACACAAGCATTTGTGTACTCTGTGGCTGCCGGAGTTTTTGTTGATCAAAAATGGGCATCTGCAGTTAATTTACCTCGTTACTCCAAATCCCTATCTTCAAAAGTTACTACTGTTGATGGACAACCTCTGGGTCATGGTCTGATATTTCAAGAGACCAGACCAATTCAAGCTACCATAGGCCTGTTCCACACTGAGTTTTTGAATCTTGATGTCATTCAAGCCTCATCAGCTTCTGTGATCCTCGGACTTCCTTGGTTGACACTGCATAATCCTATAATTAATTGGGCCTCTGAGGAACTTACTTCTTGGGGTACCTCTTGTCTTGATTCTTGCATTTCCAGGACTCTCAAATTCTGTTCTGTGCATTCTGTTCCTGAAACCCAAGATCTAACTAACTCAAGGATATATTTTCCAAAAAAGAGGCTAACTCCTTGCCCCTGCACAGGCCCTATGACTGTGGCCATAGACTTATATGCTGGCACCATACCTCCCAGTGGTAGGACTTACTTCCTCTCAGGACCAGAGAACACTGCCTTAGCCTCTTATATCTAAGAGAACCTGGAGAAGGGCTTCATACATTCTTCTAAATCACCTGCAAGAGCTGTTTTTTCTTTTTAGCCAAAAAAGACGGGTCCCCCAAACCATGTATCGATTAGAGGGGACTAAACAAAAAGAACTGATATCCCCTGCCTCTTATTTCTGAGTTATTTGACCAATTGAAAGGTGCTACCATTTTCTCTAAACTCAATTTACTAGGAGCATATAATTTAGTTTGCATAAAGGAAGGATGTGAGTGGAAGACTGCCTTCAAAACACATTAAGGGCATTACGAATATTTAGTAATACCCTTTGGCCTATGTAAAACCCTAGCAGTCTTTCAGGCTCTGATGAACGACTTGTTCCCTGACATGATAATGTCTTTTGTGTTGGTTTATTTAGATGACATTTTGATTTATTCCAAGGATCTGCAGTGTCATAGAGAACATGTGCAGGTTGTTCTTCAACGTTTACGAGAGAGCAACCTTTATGTTAAAGTTGAAAAATGTGAATTCGAAAAAGACAGTTTCCCTTCCTGGGATATACTATTTCTTCCAAGTGTCTGGAGATGGACCCTGAAAAGCTTTCTGTGGTTCGCACCTGACCTCTACCGTACACGCTAAAAGTAGTCCAAAGGTTTCTTGGGTTGCAAATTATTACACACAATTTATTCACAACTTCTCTAAGGTTGCTGCACCAATTACAGCCTTGACTCACAAGAACGCAAATCCCAGAAGACGGTCTTCAGCAGCCTTGGCAACGTTCCATCACCTTAAGAAGGCCTTCACTTCGTCCCCTATACTCCGCTACCCCAATCCCACTCTTCCATTTGTAGTAGAGGTGGATGCTTCTGAAGTAGGTGCTGGGGCTGTGCTATTTCAAAGAGACTCCACTACTGGCAGATTACATCCCTATGCCTACTTTTCCCGACAATTGTCTACAGATGAAAAGAACTATGACGTTGGTAACAGGGAATAATTGGCCATCAAACTTGCCTTGGAAGAATGGAGACATTCTTAAAGGCATGGTTTTTCCGGTTACCATCCTCACAGATCATAAGAATCTGCAAATTCTCAAGTCTGCTCAACGTCTTAATCCAAGACAAGCTAGATTGGCACTTTTCTTTACTAGTTTCAAATTTTTTATTTCCTATCAACCAGGATCCAAGAACATGAAGGCGGATGCCTTATCCCATCAATTTCCTTCTGCTGCTGCTTTACATCCAGAACCCATCTTGGCACCAGAGAAATTTGTCCATGCCATCTCCTCTGATACACTCAGGAAGATTCAAAAGGCTTAAGTTCCTAATCGTACATCAGCACTAAAACTCAGTATTTTGTTTATTCCACCTCGATTCAGGTTGGAGGTATCAACTTGGGCTCATTCCTCTACCCTTTCCAGGCATCCGGGAATCATTCGTACCCAAGAACTTTTGGAAAGGCAATTCTGGTGGCCTACTCTTTCTACTGATGTCAAGGATTATGTTAAAGGCTGGACTTCCTGTGCTTGAAATAAAACTCCTTGTCAGAAACCTGCGGGGTTTCTTGTGCCTCTACCCATTCCACAGACCCCTTGGACTCACTTGTGATGGACTTACCACCATCCAACCAATGCACCATGATATGGGTAGTTGTAGACCGATTTTCTCATCACACTCACTTCATACCTCTGCTGTCCTTACCACAACTAGCAACTGTCTTCCTATGTGAAATCTTTCCCCTGCATGGACTTCCTCTCTATATTGTATCTGACCGGGGTTCTCAATTTGTTTCCAAATTTTGGAGAAGTTTGTGCCTTCGTTTGGGAATCAAAATACACCTTTCCTCAGCCTATCACCCACAAACGAATGGGCAGACGGAGCGCACCACTCAGTCCTTGGAAATTTATCTTCAACACTACGTGGAGTCAACCCTCAGCCAAATTTGGTCCGTGCTTCATTGGGCCTTTCCGCATCAAGAAGAGGTTATCTCTGGTATCTTATGATAGAACTGCCTTGCTCCATGAGAATTCCATCAGTTTTTCATATCTCTCTACTGACACCGGTGACTCATAACAGATTCTCCAAACCCTCTCATCCACCGTTTCCTATTCAGATCAATGGCCACCAAGAGTTTGAGGTAGAGAGGATCCTTGATTCTCATCTTGTCCTGGGTCACCTCCAATATTTTCTGAACTGGAAGTGTTATGGACCGGAAGAATGCTCCTGGACTCCGGTCTCACAAGTACATACACCTGCCTTGGTTCTGGCTTTTCATGGCAGGTTTCCCAGGAAGCCAGGTCACCCAGAGGGCTCCCATTAAAGGGGGGCACTGTCACCGCCGCTGTGATTTCTCATCTGGATTTCTCCGCCCCCGTCTTCCTGATTGGGAGCTTCTCCTTTAAGAACTGCTACTTTCTGGTTTCCCGCCCTTGATCTTCGAGCTATCCTGTGTTCCAGCTTTCCAGTTGTTTGTTTGTGATCCTGATTTAATCTTTGACTAGTTTCAAACTACTTTTTGCTCTTCTGTCCATGTGCCTGTTATCTGATCCGGTCAGTGTTCCCACTGAATTTCCTCTCCAGTCCTTCTAGCTCGACCCTGGCTTGCTTCTTCGTTTATCCTGCTCTGCTTCCTTGATTACCACCAGATTTCCAGTCAACGCCAAAGAAGCAGGTGACTTGGGTTCCTGTATCCGCAGCAGGCTGGTCTCTGACTGGGCTTAACAGAAGTGAACAGCTGGTCAGAAAGATCCCAGCCATTCTACTTCACTACCCTCGACTGCCACCAGAATTCCAGTCGACACCTCAGAAGCAAGTAACTTTGGTTCCGGTATCCGTGGCAGGTTGATCTCTGACTGGGCCTAGCTATCAAGTACAGCTGGTCGGATAGATTCCAGCCATTAGATTGAACACTAGTAGACTTTCACTCAACTATCGCTCAGTGCAGTAGGTCGACTATATCCGGTCTTGTCCATGCCCATTCATAGTCCCATATTGGAAGGAGGTACATGAAATGGTGAGACAGAAATTAAGGATCAACACCCCCCTTGACTCTCTACTCTCTCTTTTCCTACTATCACACACCTACTGACCCCAGCACATGGATATCCAGACGTACTCTATTTCCACTCCTAAATGAAGCGATAGCAGTTATCCCAAGCTTGTGGAAATCACCGTCCATCCACACATCGCAAAGCTGGCTACGAAGAGTTGACTTTCTCTCTCTCTTACTCATGGAAAAATGTCATACTATCTCCACTAGTACAGGTCTATGAGCTCATTTGAGGGCCGTGGATAAGTCCACTTTAATCCTGTACTCATGCACTGCCTCTAATAGCTTATCCCCCAGTTGGTTTTCTGTCTAATGATGAGGCATTAGTCTAGCTTATACACAACTGCCCGGTACAATGAACCCTCAGCGTTGAACCATAACACAAATTACTTGATTGATTGAGTAATCTATACAATTTTACCATATGAATTATGTGTGATCCTGGTGCTCTGGACCCCTGGAACATAACCAATTCCCACTCACCCCCCCAATTCGACTCCTTTTCTCTGCCCATCAGTCATCTTATTAACATGATTTTCGCTTCTGTATTACAACCTCTTTTCCTTACTCTAGGCTCATACCCTTACATGCCTCAGGTAATACAATGTGTTCAGACCATTCTGAGCTCCCAGTTCCCTCTCATTCTTCACAAATTTCCCATCAATGACGTACCTGCTTTAAGATTATATCCAGCCTCTAGATAATGTCTGGTTCTAGTTTCTCTACCGCTAGGAATAGGGAATTCAGAGCTATTGACACAGGCTTATTGAGCATAATACTTGCTGTGTTCCTACCTTTCTAAGAAGTGTTTTGTTAATCTGTTTGTTTCTTTGCACTGATGGTTTGTAAACCTCTCTTTGTATTACTTTTGACAGTATATTCTATTTGTAAGACTTTCCGTCTTGGTAAAGCCTTTAATATATGTGTATGCATTGATTAAAAGACAAATGCTGCAGTCTAAGCATATACATTATTTCAATAAAGGACTTGTTCATTCACAATTACCCCTTCATTGTAAACTTCACCATAACACCCCTTCACCCTCACCTTTACCACTACTCATCTCAACCCTTACCAATCTGGTTCAATCACTATCTTCCCTCACCCTAAACCTCACTAACAGTCCTCTTTCCTAGTTCACCTTTCATTTACCATCCATTTCATCCTCTGCTTTACCTCCATATTTTTATCATTATTTCCCTCAATTTTTGCTCTCTTTATTCGTCATTTTTATCCTATATATTATTTATTATTCCTCCATTTTATTCCCATATTTTATATGTTATACCTAGATAAACATCCAGATGCCTTATTGGTCCTTTGAATTGACTTGAACTTATATAGAACAATATGGGCAGAAATTTCACTGACAGCTGGATTAAATAAATCATCTTCTCCAGACACTGATCACCTTCTGACACTTTTTATCACTCAGGCTCAAAACTTTCTTTTTTCTAAAACTGCTACCTAAGCGTAGCTTTTTTTCTAGCTCAGTTTTTCTCTTATTATGATCTGTGACCCTGCTGTTGAGTGGAATGACTTTGCAGGATATCTTATTGGCAAACGTTCTGCTCTCCCGATAGAGAACATTTGGTATCATGTCAATTAGACAGTGCTGTACAAGACAGAACAATATAGCCGCAATATATTCCTTCTCAAAACTGCTTGCAAGTGCTTAATTTAGGTAAATGAGGCTTGGGGAGATAGAGTGCTGTCTGAAGGTCATAAAGGTGAAGTGGAATTCAGGTTTAGAACAACATAACTGGGGTTCTCTCCCAGATGAATACGGCTTTTAAAACAGCACTGTTACTACATTATTTAAAATATTAATTATTATTAAAAATAAAACACAGCTTGCTATTATTTGAATTAACATGGACTATTCATAAATATATAAGTTAATATTTCCATAACTTTACAGAACTCTATTGTAAAGGCATGTAATGATTTACAGTTTTCTCTTTCATCATTGTTGAACACAGGAAACATGAAATATACAAGAATGCTACCTCAAGGAGGCAGGGCACTTGCAGAACAGAGTTCTTTGGAGGAGGAGACTCCTTTCTAGCACCACATTACCCCCACCCAGGAGAAACTCTGCAAAGGAAAAGCAAAAGACCTGAATATTTTGTTCATTTTTTATTTTTATAACTTATATTGGTTTTCCTAGTTTCCCATTAGGTGGTCTCCTGTTCCCCAGTTCTCTTGCACTTAGAGTAGAAAAGTAGAAAATGTCCATGTTAAGAAAATCTTCACATGGACATGGGGACTGTATGGGGATATCTAATACATCTCACAACCACTCTCAACTTTTCTTTTATTTGATTACAGGAGACTGAGGACTGAAGACAGATGTGCTAGATTTATGTGAGTATGTCCAGTCCTTATCTGTTTGATCGTGGTATTTTTGGCTTGAGTTTGCATTCTGGGCACTTTTTTTCTATTATTTATTTTCTCTCTCTTTTTTGCTAAATTCTGGGAAATCTAATTTGGCACTGGTATTTTACTTATTTTACTTATAGGCCGTGGAGCCTTTAATCCCTTAAGGACTGCGTGACGTGGTATGACCGTCACGGTCCTTATACCCTTAAGGACCAGTGACGGTCATAGCACGTCACGTACTTTTTACTTACAGCGCTCTACCGGGAGCGCTGTAAGTAAAAACGGGGCCTAAAATTGATCGCTCCAAGACCGGAGCGATCTCTCTTAGGCCTCCAAGCGGCGCGCCGGTACACGTAACAGGTCACGTGTACCGGCGCGTCGGCAAAGATCAAAGTGGTCCTTAAAGGGATAGTAATACTTCATTTTAACTTTATTTTATTTTGTAGGCATTAAAAAAACACGAAGAATGATATAAGTCTTATCTCTGAAACCTTTATGGTTTAAGAGATATTCACAAACAAAGTATCCCCCCCCCGTTCAACCAGATCAGAAGGGAGATGCCCAGGTAGACTGCAGAGAGGGACAATCTTCAATTAAGATAATGGAAAAAGCTGAAAAACTTGTCAAGGGGGGAAGGGCTTTCATTGTTTTCATACAAAGAAAATTGTCCCCTTCTGTTATCTGTACTGTCATACAACCAGACTCACATCTGAGAAGAGATGGCTTACACTAGGTAAAAGGGGCGGGGAGGGGAACTTTGCTTGTGAATATCTCATAAACCATAAAGGTTTGAGAGATAAGACTTATATCATTCTTCATGTTTTTTTAATGCCTACAAAATAAAATAAAGTTAAAACGAAGTGTTACTATCCCTTTAAGGGAAGAAAACTTCCCTGGACCGCTGGCACTTAAGGGGTTAAGATTGGCAACTGTGGACACCATCTTGGTCAGGAGCTTTTCTAGTGGTGCCGGGTGGGCCTCTGGATCATGGGAGTTACTGCAAGGGCCCTGACACCTTGAGGTAGTATATTTACCCCATGGTTTCTGTGTTCCACAAGCACTAAGAGGAAAAGATTTATCGATAAGTACACAAAAAATCCCTTTTCTATTGCACTCTGAACTTCCAGGTCAGGAACCTGTGTTATCTGAGCTAAACACAGCAGAAGGAGGAGCAGGATATAATATTTATTTCCATGAGAAGATGTTTTCTTAGTAAAACCTTTGTTTCATATAAGAGAAATTTGTATTTTCCTTTCATAACTTGGATGCTAGAGACATTTCCAATGTATTGCAAAGTAATGTGGACAGATTTCCCAGTAGACAGAGAAGGCAAATGCTTATAGCTCCATATTTTGAGGGGAGCTTCACACCCATATTCTGACTATAGAATAGATATGACCAGAGCAAACTCAGTGACCTGGCATCAGTTTGTATACCGCTAAGCATGCCATTATTTAACCCCTTGGATGTTAGAAAGCAATGAATTGGAGTTCTCTCTAGAAACCAGGAGGTTAAAGCTGTTTATGTTCTCCTTTATATTTATAGGCCAAGGGAATGTTCTGTGTCAGAAAACAGTGGATCGGAACTGGGAGCTGGGTCATGTGAGAAGTGGGGTGTGGTCATGGGCAGAGCTAAGAGCACCTAGAGTGCTTTGCCTAGGGGTGCCTGAAATATAAATGCGTGTGTTGGAGACTCCTCTAGTATACATGGGCTTAAACTACAACACACTACTAATGCATGTTTAATTGTCCAAAGTAGATGTATAATTAATGCAAATTATCACTCATTTACTTTTTTTACTTGTGCAACTCTTTAAGCACCTAGTACATTCGTTTTCATTTTTTCCATACCTCCTTCTTGAAATGTGCCTATTTATTTGCAGCAACTAATCTAACACAATATGCAAAAAGATCTGATGTGCTATTTTCCAGTTTCTAAGGAAGTCTTTAGTGGAAGGAGTTTGATGTTCTATAGACCTTCATATATAGCCAATACTAATTTAAAGATTAATTTTGGAGAGCCAATCCCAGCAGAATTAATTAATAGTGTCCATTAGTAGGGAAATGCAAACATTTTCGCCTGAGAACAAAATCAGTGAATAATGGTACTTAAATGACTCATTAATTGATTGTGGAAAGTGCAGTTTTTCTGTTTTTTTTGCCTAGATCATTCCATTGAAATCAATGGGAACATTGAATTTACACACAACATATAGCAAATGTTATTTTATTTCCCAAGGGAGTAGTATTAAAGGGGCATGAGGGTGCTTGTCTTGGTAGAGTGTGGAGAAGGAATCAGTTGAACAGGGATTTTTTTTGGGTGGGGTTGTTAACTGTGATTGGGGGACAGTTAATAAAAATATAAAAACTAAATACAAAAAAAAAAAAAACAACAGGTAAGGCATGGTATAAAAGGGGTCTGAGGAGGGTTCCTGTGTTGGTGGGTGGTGTCTGGGGAAAGAATCAGTTCAACAGGGGATTCTTTTTGGGGGGTTGTTGATTGGTATTAGGAGGACAGTTAATAAAAAAAAATAAAAAAATATATAATTAAAAATAAAATAAGAAATTGTTACGTAATGTGTAGAGGGTGATTTGTAGGACTTAGACTTGTTGTTAGACACTCAAGCCCAGAGAAAACATTGATTTGAAGGACATAGACTTTTTAGAGGCACAAGCCCTGAGAAAATGTTGATTTGTTGTAGCAAGTAAAGCTTGTTTTAGGCCCAAGCCCTGAGGAAACATTGTTTCTTAGGACTTGTTTGGCACAAGCCCTAAAGAAACATTGATTTGTATAACTTGATAGAAACAAGCCCCCATATATTGTTTATTTTTTTGTAGGCCTCTGTTTTTTTTGTTTTTTTTTTTAAGAAATTGCCCTGAGAAAAAAAATGTCCTACTTGTCTAATGCTAGCAGGTCATGTCAAATTGGCCAGTGGCTCCTGGCCATTGTCAAACGTCCTGATGTAATTGTGGAATTTGCTACTGCTGTTCTTGCTGCTGCTGCTGCTTTTTCAAACAGCAGGATGATTAGTCCAATAATGCTTCTTCACCTGCCCCTCCTCCAAAATCATGGGTGTGTTGAGAATAGAAATGTTTCTCTTGGGAGCAGGAACACTGCCTCATGCATCAGCAACTGCAATGCCACAGTGTGTGGTAAATAAGGGAATGACTGGGAACAATGGGTACATCTTCACTCACATGAAAAACCTGGCACAACTCTATCCAAACACCATGACACTTAGGGTCCCCAATGTGAAATCACCCCACCAGAAACTAAGTACTGCTGCTGTCACTATGCCCTTTGTCCACACCCTGCTAAGTATACATGATAACTTGCAGACAGTTTAATAGTAATGATGAACCCTCCCTGCCACCAGCCTAGCAATTCTGTGGGATGGAATCTCCTCTGATGCCGCTGGATGCCCTGTTTGCCATTCTCCTCCATCACACTGCCATGTGTGGTCAGTGCACCACACAGTGAGCAATGGGTGGACATGAACTGCCACATCCTGACATCTACAGAATGGCTATCACTTGGCAAGGAGGTAACAATGAAAGAGGTGGGTTAGCAGAAGATGTACTTACCATACCTATTTGTTTCACACATCATCGAACTTTCAGCCTCTGGCTGAGTTCCTCTATTCTTACTCCTCTTTGATCTCTGCCTTGCCTCTTGTTGCCTTTCTGGAGAGTCAGGGAGTACAGCAACAGCGGTGCTTGATTTCTGTGGTGGTTGAGAATAGAAATTGTAGAAATTGCCCTGGGGGAAGGGAAGGAGGCAAGAGAATGGTATGGGCTCCATTGACCGATAGTCTGGATGCTCTCAATTGCTTTCCCTACCACTCTACCAACACTAGTCCCACCAGTTGCTTCACCATTATTGTTCCTATTATTAACACCAACCATATCAATTTTAGCCCCTGAGTCTTCCTCCTCACATTCACTAGTGATATGATGATTACCCCCTCCTTCACTCCTAACATTAACAAGCTGCTGGACCTTCTTAGTAGTAGCATTAGCATTAGCGGGACAGCTTGGAAATGGCAAGAGTGACTTAGGGTCCCCTGCTGTCACACTTAAGTATTGCAAGACAGCTGGCAGCAGGTTTAGCACTGGCAGCAGGCACAGCACTGGTGGCAGCAGCAACAGCATATCTGACAGCAGGCACAGTATTGGTGGCAACAGGTTCAGCACTGGCAGTAGGCACAATACTGGTGGCAGCAGGGGCAGCACATCTGACAGCAGGCACAGCAATGGTGGCAGCCAGGGCAGCACGTCTGGCAGCTGATCTGTGCTGCCGGAGGTGATGGCATTATTGCTGATAGGCAACAATTCTGCCTTCTTCAGGATCATGTTCCACCTGGACAATGCTGTGGGGAGAAAGGGACTCCCAGGGTTACTGGAATGGTGTGGGCTCCCTTAACCGCTAGTCTGGATGCTCTGCATTACTTCCCCTACCACTCCCCAAAGCTAGTCCCACCACCTGCTACATCATTACTGTTAGTACTACTAACACCAACCACATCAATTTCAGTCCCTGACTCTTCCTCCTCACTGTCACTAGTAATATGATGATCACCCCCTCCTTCACATCTAACTCTCTGTACAAGCCGCTGCACCTTATTAGTAGTAGTACTAGTGGTGCTGCTTGGAGGTGGCAAGTGTGACTTAGGGTCCCCTGTTGTCACACTTGGCATCATCTCCTCCTCCCCCTTCTGAGAATTACAAGACACACTGGCAGCAGGCACAGGCAGCTGACCTGTCCTGCTCATACTACTATCCTTTTCTTCCTCCCATGAGATGAATTTCCCCAAGATCCCTAGAGGGGATGTAGGAGGACTTGCCAGCATTGGGTCTGGGAAACCGGGGCATCCAGACCCTTTTTATTTTGGGAGTTGTTGAAGATAATATTCAAGAAAGGATTAAACAAGAGAACCTATTAGGTTGGATACCTTCACATAGATACAATTAAATTTGAGAACTTTACACTATATTAGGTATTGACATGCTACTTCACAGTAAAGAATTGATTAAAATAATCAATCCCGCATATTTGTGCAAAAATATATATATTTATTTAAGTAAAATATATATAAAGTGTAAACAACAATGATATCAATGAGTGATCAGCAATTACAATAGATATATAGTAACTCAAACCACAACTATTACAATAAGCACTACCAGCAATTAAAGGGTTAACCACACATAGGTATATTCAGAGATATTAGATAACAATAATTGAACTCAGCAGCATAGAAAAGGATAATTGACCCTTACGATTAATAAAATACAGTTGGCAGCAGTGTATATGAATACATCTGCCCCAGAAACTGTATAAACTATGCTAATTGAGGTTTAAGGTATATTGTCAGGTGAGTAAGTTTTAATATTAAGCCAGGTCCTCTGACAATTCCCTTATACCATATATAATAATCAAATTTAGAGACTAACTGGAATAAAATCCCAGATATAGATCACTATAATTTAATTATGTATTGAGTTCAAATATTGCATACCTTCTGAATAAAACATACAAATTGCAATTAATATAGTCAATAATAGATTATACCAAGAATATACTTAGAATCAATCCAATAATACATGTATAGACAGCATACCAAACTTCATGCAACATGACCATAGCAATCCTATGTGAAACCTGTATGGTACTTTAAGGGTTAAATCACTAGTAAAATATAGGATGCCACACCTAAGATGGCTACTTCTTTTGTTTAGTGAGATGTTCAAAAACTTTTCACTGTACAAAAGTTTAGACCCAAAACACACACAAAGCAGTATGTCAAAATAAATAGACAAATAGCAGTTAAAGGGTTAATAAATCAATTCAACAAAGTCCCCAGATCAATATTAGCTATATAACCTTTCCAGAAACACAATATTATTCTAGAAACACCAAGAATTATATTAACTAATATATAAACCAAGCTATATAACTATATTACACTTATCTTGCAAAATATAACAATTTACCAATAAATTAATGAATTCCACTTAATTCAGAATTACTACAGCTAATATAGCTTATTATAATTGATCCCAAATGGTTGGCCAGTCCAATTAAGACACATTATAAGAAAAATTAAGTTTCTTCAAATATAGAAGAAATATATATTTGATTCGGAATTTTGCAGAATTTAAATAAGGAAAGATATATAGTTAACAGTCCAATAAGTGTGGATTTCTTAGGATTTCTTTACCAGGCAGCCAGGTATATTTCAGGAATTGAAGAGCCAGGAACCAAAAGGAAAAAGCCCCTTTTCTCTCTAAACTTGCATATATATAATATGAATTTACTCTTATCAAAATCTGCTCTGATTGGTTAAACAGCCATCTCATTATGCAGTGACATCAGAATAAAATTATCATAATTTTTGGAAATTCTTCAAAACACTGCTAATAACGCTATATATCCTGTAGATGGCACCATTACTCTACACTAAAATTCATACCTAAAATGATACCTGGTCTGTATTTTATCAAAAAATAGGAATGTGAACCTTAATCCTACGTCACATAAATATGTCATCCTGCCAGACTTCCCATAGGGGAGTATATCTATGTTTTAAACTTTGATATTTTCTCATAAGATAATAATACTGCCTGAGACTGTGGTTGTCTGCAATTCAATTTCAATCATCATAAAAGTCACCTAGATATTTTTCACTCTCATCTAGGTAAATAGAGGCCCCTTTTGTCTAGAAGAATGAGCGAATTTAAACACAATTTAAACACAGATGTTTAGAGAATTTGGTTTAAAAAAAAAAAAATAACCATTTTCTCCCCATCATGTCAATGTCTCTGACAGGGTAGTGGTTACTTCCTCCTCCTCAGACTCACTGGATGCATCCTTCCAGGTCCTCCTTTTATTGTTATTAAATGGATAGTAATGTTTCAAAATAAAAGCAGCTCCAATTAATCTTCATAGTATTTGGGCCATAGAGAGTGTTATTTCAATATTGTCAGAGTTGTAGTTCAAGAGAAATTAAATTATAAAATTTCCCCCTCCTGCACCTTTTACCTATTGTAAGCCGCCTCCCCTCAAATGTGGAATCTGGTCTTAAGACCAGAAAGCTCACAGCAAGGGACAGTCTTCTTACTGTGAGAACAATGAAAACCCTGCCCCCTTGACAGATTTTTCAGGTTTTTTCCTTATGTAATTGAAGATTGTCCCTCTAAACAAACCATCTGGACACTACCTTTCTGTTCTGAGATGAGCAGTGTTACATCAGTAAAAGTGGCGGGAGGGGGATACTTTATCAGTTAATTACTCTTGAACTACAACTCTGACAATATTGAAATAATACTCTCCATAGCCCAAATACTATGAAGATTAATTGGAGCTGCTTTTATTTTGAAACATTACTATCCCTTTAAACTTGCTCATAGTGATAGCAGTCATTATGAGCTCTCCTACCTCAATTTTGCTATTAATTCAATCACAACAGCCTAGCTCATTTCTCTCGCTCTGTAGCTGCTTGTATTGTGTTTCACTTCCTGGAAAATTACACATTTTTATAGCTAAAAGGTGAAAAATACATTAATAAAGTGGCAAAAACTTTCTAGCCATTGAAGAAATAGCAAATCATTTTTCCAATGGGTGAACACGGTGAAGATTTTAATCACTTTATTTAAAGTGGATTTTGCTGTGAAAATGCAGACAACCACAAATTTTTCGTGTTTTTTTTTTTCAGTGGAACATGACAGGACCTTTCGTCCACCCCTATCCATTAGGATTTTCTTCCAAGAAGAAGGTAAATGGGTTATTATTAGGAAATTATACTGTTCCTTTAAACCAGATTCAAGACGTGACAAAAAACTGTTTATCTCCTTAAGGAATAAAGGTGAGTTCAACTCATTGCTTTACAATGCATTTGGTAAACCCTCTGGTCATTAAAGGGTTAAAAGGTGAAACCATTTTACTCATGATATAGGGTTTAAGTGATACAATTTTTGCTCAAATACAATTTTGCTTCATTTCCTAAGGAAATGTTTCCAGGGCCTGTGTGGTTTTATGATTTTCATTGGTAAATCCATTCCCCCTGTATAATTACAGTGTAGTTTTTAGTTAAAACTATTTTCATCCCAGCCTGTGTTTAATAACCTGCTTATGCCACATGGAATCCTATTAAAACTTACATTCTCATAATTCTATATATTCTAATATCTTGATTATTTCTGGATAAATATAAATTTCTCAAAAGCTGTTTTTGGCTGAGATGAGAGGCAGTAATCAGGGAAAGGAAGAGAGAGAGGAGCAGCAGTAAGTCTAGGAGGAGCATCACATGGTCCCCTCTGTATTGTCACACTCTCTACCTCAAGAATAGTGGAAGTGGCCAAGTAAGGGGGAAGGAGGGGAGGTCCCACAACCAGTGGAACAGAAGAGGAAGCTAGAGCCTGCTTCTTCACAGCTGGGAGACCAATGGTCCTCTGCCACAGCATACCAGGAAGCAGAGAGAGGCACAGGTGCCCTAGATTCAGCTTTGTGGAAAACAAAGAATGTTGTAGCCATTTCCCAAGTCCTCTTCAAATTGGACTATTCCACCACAGCACCCAGTGCCAGGAAGCATGGAGACTGACACAGGAAGACATGTCAACAACAGCAGGTGCACCATCGAAGTACTGAAACATTGGTACAATATCTTCAAGGTGGCAGTCAAGAAGATGTCCTAGGAGGAGAGGTCTAAATGGCACACTTCAACCCCAAAGAGGACATGCTGAGGTGGATCATGCCTTACCAGACTGGCACAAATGTTTGACATGTCATGAGCCCAGGACAAGCAGACTGGTGGTAAGTAAAGGATTACCTCAATTGTCAAAGTTGTCATATGTTGTTCAGGCCCTTGAGGACTAAAGCAGCATGCAATGCATCACAAATATATATCCCTGCTCCAGTTTCATAAATTTGCATCCCCAAATAATCTTCTCATGTTGTTTAACCCCTTGAAGACCAGAGGGGTGTGTATTGCATTGCAACATAATATGTTGTACACTTATCTGGTCCTTAAAGGGTGAAATGTGTATCCTTCCCCAGTTTCCTAAATATCTATTTACAATGTTAGTTAAGCCTCTCCAACTTTGAGTGCCATAGGGATGCCCAGTGGATGGCCATGGCAATGTTTTGGCCTCTACAAGAGCCTTAGTTACCCTAGAATATGTTCTTGTTATAGGTGAGTGTTGGACAATGTGAGGCCCTCCAGCTATTGTTGACTATTGCAGTGGTGGCTGGGGTTGATGTAAGTGGTACTCCACAACAGACAGAGGGCCTCATGTTACCCAACTCTATCTCAGGAATCTCATTGCACCATAGGGATCAAATTCCAATTTCTAAAACCAACTCCATTGTCTTTGTATACTAGATTGGTCTAAGGGTCCACTAACATTGGAGCACTTGAGGATCTAAGTAATTGTGATCGACAACCCTCTGTTGCATTTGGAAAACACATAAGCTTGCTAACGGTTAATTAAGAAAAATATCTTAACACAGAATATTAAGGTGTTACATTAAAGTTGCTGAAAATAAGTTAGATAATTTCCCCTTATTACTGGAACAAATCGTTTTAAAAGTTGTTATTGTACTTTTGTGGTGAGAGGCATTCTGCCAAAATGATGAGCTGACTCTAGGTGCAGTATGTCCGAAGCTCTGACCTTTACCAGGCTTGAGTGACACCCCTCTCTTTTCTTCCTATTGGTGAAATAAACAACAATGTCCATATATGCTTATGTATCCAGGAAGGGAAACTCTCCCCCTCCTTTATTAATATGCTTACCACCAATTTTCAGCATTATTTAAACTCTCACATTATGACAATAAAATCAAAAGGAGATTATAGCACAAGACTCTGTGTCTGAGTGCAGTCATTTCCTTTCCCAGGCACCTGTGGCCTACAAGATCTTGAGGAACGTTGTGAAGTCTGGAGTCACCGCGGAGTGAAGGTGTTAGACCAGAGATAAAGAAATCCAGTACCATTATCACATTAGCACATCTTCAGGCCTCTGGAATTCGTTGCACTTCATACTTGGACAATATCCTCTTTTTCGGAGCAGACAAAGATCAGCTTTTTTCTCAAACAGACTTTGCCTTTCATCTGTTGGAGAACTTAGGTTTTGTGCTCAACAGAAACAAGTCAGCTCTCTTTCTGTCTCAAACTATTAAATTTCTCAGTTTTGAGATAGATTCAACTTCTTGCACTCTCAGGTTGCCTTGTTCCAAGACTGTCTCCATCAGACGAGTCCTCCGCCTGCCGATGGTCCCTTTACGCCTCCTAGCTCGGATCGTAGGACTCTTGTCTTCTTCCATTCAGGCTATCTTCCCGGATCCCCTCCATTACTGTAACGGTTTTTAAGACACTCAGACCAGCTGGTAAAATAAAACACAGTTTTATTAAATGAAAAATAAGGAAAGTGATCGCCCTCTACAGGCAACACAAAATAATAGCAAAATATGAACAGATATGCCCCCACAGGCCCAGTATACATAACAGAGTTTCACATATACTGTCTCAGGACAGGCACATAGTAGTGAAATACATCAAAGGGTTAAATGCACTAAGCAGTCCGTCTCTGTTGTGGAGTTTGGCACGCCCAAGGTGATGATAGGAAATAAGTGTAGATGGTGCAACACTTAGAGTTCTTAAGACAGGAATGCTGCTAGGCAATATGTGACCAGAGGTAGAATCAGCAGAACAGTTGCCCAGAATAGCCCCCACGGGCATAGCCACAGATACAACTGAGTCTGCAAGTGCGTGAGTCGGTAGCCCCCACGGGCGTAACAATGGTACAGCTTGCACTGCAAGAGTTGGCTAATAGCCCCCATGGGCGTACTACGGAGACCAACGGAACAGAGATAGTTTGAGCCAATAGCCCCCACGGGCGTATACCAATGACAACCTGCCAGAGCTTTGAGCCAGTAGCCCCCACGGGCGTAACAACGGAGACCACACTATGCTGCAAGCGGAGAGGCCAATCGCCTCCTACTGGAGCCTACCCTTTGCTGCACTAGCTCGAGCCTTTAGCTCCAACGGGTGTATGCCAGGGAACAAACATATGAGCAAGAGCCAATGGCGCCCAACCGGGATCGTTACCGAATGTGACTACTCTGCGGTTTCACAGGATGAGCCGCCGACCAACCAGAACATATAAGCGGCCGACTCAGCAGATGTAGTGCAATGTGGCTAAGGCTCTGTACCATGGAGAGAAGGGTCAACTAAGGATAGGGCAGCACAGCAAGGGTTAATATGCAGCTTTACAGATCAAAGGCTCAGTATAGCGGAATAGCTCTGCAAGTATCACGGAGGCTCAATGACGGAAGCACAGCTCTGAGAGTGAGCATGGAGACTCAGCACTGGGAACAATGCACAACAAGGGTGAAGTAGGTCACACTGCCAGCTTGGCAGACAGCAGCAGTGGAAGTCAGAATGTCGGTTGCAGGTCATGGAGCAGGAAGTCAGCCAGGCCGGGTCAGATCACGGAGGTGGTACTCAGACAAGCCGGGTCAATCACGAACAGGAACGTCAGCCAAGCCGGGTCAGATCACGGAGGTGGTTCTCAGACAAGCCGGGTCAATCACGAGCAGGAACACAGGAGCGTAGTCAGAACAGGCCAAATCAGTACACAGGAATCCGGAACACAGGAACTCAGCAACAGCAACACTGGCTCTGAAACACCACGAAAGGGCACCTGACAGGTGTCACGGCCAGGCATAAAAAGGTCACCAGAGGCGGGCCAAACCAACTCAGCAAATCAGAGCCTACCACAAGCGAGAGTGTCATAGGAGGATCACAGGCACTGTGATAATTACAGAGCCATGCAGAGCTTAAATGCTCAATTTCTCAGGATAAATCCTTCCTACATTCAGTTGATTCCCCTATCAGTGGACATCCGCGCAGAACTCAAGTGGTGGCTTCTCCACATGCATGTGTGGAATGGCCGAGCTATTTTCGGTGAACTTCCGGACTTCATTATCAATTCTGATGCCAGTCTATGGGGATCGACTTGTGCAGAGGTATCCACAGGGCGCACTTGGGCTCATTCAGAGGAACCATTACACATCAACTGTTTGGAATTGATAGCAGGTTCTTTTGCTATATGCAGCATTGCCAGGGATCTCACAGATTGTTGTATTCTATTACGCATGGACAAAGTACAATATATTAATCATCTTGGCAGAGCTCGTTCCAAGACCGTATCGCATGTGACCAAAGATATCTATCAGTTTTGCTTTCAGAGGAACATTCATTTGCAAGCAGAATATTTAGAGCAACTAATCTCGAGGCAGACTGGTTCTCATGACACTGGCGGGACTCCAGCGACTGGATGCTGGATCGGTCGATTTTCCTACATCTCTTACATCTCAGAGGTCCTCTGATCCTGCATCTTTTTGCCTCCCGGATCAATCATCAACTTCTGGATTACTTCAGTTGACTTCCGGATCTGGGATCGAGAGCGGTCAATGCATTTCTTCAGGACTGGCCTCTTTTGGGGGCATACTCTTTTCCCCCTTTCACAATGATAACCAGAGTTCTTCATCATCTCCGGATTCAGAGGTCTCAGATCACTTTTATTGCTCCACTCTGGCCGAGTCAGCCTTGGTTTCCGGACCTCCTTTGCCTATTGGTTCGGGACCAACTTCTAATGCCATCTTTCCCGGACCTTGTGAGAGATCTGAAAGGGAACTTGCACCCTCTGATACGTCACAACCATATGCAACTGGTGGCTTGGTCTCTTTCCACAGATCCTGGGATGTCAGCGACCTATCAGACTCAGCTCATCGACTCCTATGGGATTCATGGGCCCCAGGAACTCGGCATTGCTATACCTCAACTTGGGGATCCTGGTCTCGCTGGTGTGGGACGGCTCCTATTCAATTAGTTCTTAATTTCCTTTCTCACTTGTTTGATGAAGGGAAATCTTATAGGACTATTAATGTACATAGATCAGCTATCTCCGCTGCTCATGTCTCCATTCAGGGTCTTCCGGTTGGCAAGGATCCTAGGGTGAGTTGTTTACTTCGTGGTATCCGACTATCACGTCCTCCGGCTCCTAGATATTCATCTCTTTGGGATGTATCTTCTGTTTTGCATTTTTTGCAAGCTCGGCCAGAAAATGAACTCCTTTCCCTTTGCCAGTTGTCCACAAAATTCAGTCTTCTTCTGTGTTTGGTCTCTTTTCGTCACGTATCTGACATTCAGACTTTTGATGTAGATGGTATCACCTTTTCCCCGGATGGTGTGGTGTTTACCATTTCTCATTGGACTAAGTATAACACCCATTCCATTTCTTACCCTTTCTTTCCAGCTCAGCCTAAACTTTGCGTGGCTAATGCTCTCCGCTGTTACGTGGATAGGTTGACGGCTGTTCGATCTCCGGGTTCAAGACAACTCTTGATTTCTTATGTCAAGTCGTTTAATTCTGTTTCTGTGCCCACATTGGCTCACTGTGTTCGATGGATTTTGACCTTGGCAGGCATTGATGCCTCTTTTGGTGCTCACTCTGTCAGAGGCGCCGCGGCGTCAGCGGCTTTTTCTTCTGATATTCTCCATGTGGCGTACTGGTCGCGTGAGAATATCTTATGTGTTTTTTTTACTTTCGACCTTCTTCTCATTCTGGTTGGTTTCTACTATAAACCGTTAAGACTGAAAATAGGAGTCTCCTGTCCTGCCTTAAAATTGAGGATTATTCTAGCTTCTGTGAAGAGAAAATTTGAATTTTAATAATGACAGGAGGTGAGTATTTCCCTCCCTTCAAGATACATTCTTTTCTCTCTTCTCTTCCCTATTTTCCCTCTGACCTATATGATATTTGTTTTTCATGTTTTCATATTATTTCCTTAAGAAATTTAAACTGGGAATATTGTTTTTGTTTCATGATGTTTACACCTTATGCTTCTGTTTCATTGCAAGTTACTATGACATCTTTTTTCTTTTCTTGTCTTTCAGGTTGAGTTACATCTCTGCGTTTCAAGGGCAGGGCCGGATTTGTCATAAGGCAGAGTAGGCATCTGCCTACAGATGCACCGTTCAGAGGGGCGACTGTCATTGGAATCAATTTTTTTATTTATTTTTATTTTTTATTTATTTTTTTTTTAAGTGGCAAAACCTGCCGCCCGCATGGTAAGGTCTGTGCTGAAAGACCTGCAGCTGCTGAGCTCCTCCGGCTCTTTAATAATGCAGAGTGCTGGGAAATTACATCATCTCCCAGTGCTCTGACTACTAAAGACAAGACGGTGTGGGAGCTCCAGCAGCTACAGGTCTGTGCAGAAGCACAGATCTCTCCTACCACCAGGGAGGTAGGAAACGGGTATGGGGGCAAAGTGGGGGCAATGTAGAGCAAGTTGGAGATGATGGGGTAATGTGAGGGCAAGTTGTAGCGGATGGGGGCAAGTTGGAGACAATGGGCACAATGTGAGGGCAAGCTGGAGCTGATGGGGGCAAGTTGGAGTTGATGGGGCAATGTGAGGGCAAGTTGGAGCTGATGGGGGCAAGTTAGAGCTGATGGAGGCAATCTGAGGGTAAGTTGGAGCTGATGTGGGCAAGTTGGAGCTGATGGGGGTAAGTTGGAGCTGATGGAGCGAGGTGAGAGCAAGTTGGAGCTGATGGGGGTGATGTGAGGGCAAGTTGGAGCTGATGGGAGCAAGCTGGAGCTGATGGGGCAATATGGAGATGTTGGAGGCAATGTGGGAGCAAGTTGGAGCTGATGGGGGCAATGTGAGGGCAAGTTGGAGCTGATGGGGCAATATGGAGCTGATGGGGGCAGTGTGAGGGCAATATGAAGATGGGTGTTAATGTGGAGGTTAGGAGTATTGTGGAGGTGTCCAGCGGAGATGGCCAATGGAGGGGGGGCGCTTCAGATTTCTGTGCCTACAGGCTCCTGAGATGTAAATCCGGCCCTGCTCAATGGCCTATGTTTTGACTAGTTGGAATATATTCAGAGATATCTCCTGTGTCTAGTTAATGTCGACATCAACTACGCATTTTTTGCAGTTCCAGTTCTGATTTGTTGCTTCAGAGGACTTCTGGCTCCTGTTCATTTCACTTTAGAAAAAGGAAGTGGTGTGATCTATAGGACTGTTTAAGAATGTTATTGTTTTCTAATTGGTTGCTACTATTTCTCCCTGTGCTGCTTTTGGAGGTGTAGTAAAAAATGATAAGCAAATACTCGCCTCCTGTCATTATTAAAATTCAGATTATCTCTTCACAGAAGCTATGATAATCCTCAATTCTCAATATTGTTTTGTGCTAGATAGGTATCCATTGCTTTTGTGAAAGCAGTAACAGTAACTCCACTTCAGGTGTAGCTCACCTCCAGGACTGAGAGGTGAAGGCTGTTGCTGTTCTACTCAACTTTCCAGCACTCAAAGGGTTAAAGAGCAATTTGAGGTTTCTAGTACTGAACTTGTTAAAAATCCTATTGAAATTAAGGTCTGGTCTTTGGATGTAGTCTGCATTTCTTCTTCACAAAGGCAATTCAAATGCAAAATCCAATTGGAATATTTCCTTCTGGTGTAATGTTATTGTAATTGAAAAAATAGAGCTTAACTGGCTTTCAGGAAACCCAATGAGCTAATTGGCTGTAATGGAATCTTGGCCATTTTGTATAGAACATCACAATAAGGCCTCAATTCAATTCCAACTGATGCCAAAAAAACAGGCAATGGTATTTTTTCAAGCACGGTAAGTTATTACCTGTGTTATGAAAAAATACCAGTAAAAAATGTACTGGTAAATGGAGTGGTGTTTTCACCAACTGAAAAAAAAAACAAAAAAAAAATGAAAGATGCAATTCAACTGAATGCATTAGCCCTAAGATATTTAAAGGGTCCCACTTTATTGTGGGAAAATCCCACTTTTTTGGGGTGCAGAGTTCCTTTTTGGGTCTAAAATCAGTCAACGCATAAACTGAAAGTTAAAAAAGTATAAAAAATTAAATCCCCAGTGGATATATTGATATGGAGCCATAAGCTGAACAAATGTGTCAAATGTTAGTAGAATTAATCATATGAGGGGCAGTGTGGTATAATTACCTTACTATTACTCACAGGGTTATTCAGGTATTCATGCAAGTACGCGTCCCAGTCAATGGCTGTGAGTCATTTTGAACAGAGACTGCCAATAAAAAAAAGTATAAAAAACATGCTGTTTTCCATCAAGTGTAAAACAATACAAACAGCTACAAAGCAAATGAGAAGTGTTGTGCTGTTGTGCTCTGATATTTATAGCAAAATTGAGGTGGGAGAGGCTCATAGTGACTTCTATCACTATGAGTAGGTTTACAAACAATAAAAGGAGGATCTGGAAGGACCCTTATGTGTCCAGTGAGTCTGTGGAGGAGGAGGAAAAAGTGACCACTACAGACCCAATGCTGGGCAGTCCTCCTAAATCACCCCTAGAGATCTTGGGAAAATTGATCTCATGGGAAGAAGAAGAGGGTAATAGTGGAAGCAGGACAGGCTAGCTGCCTGTGTCTGCTGTAAGTGTTGAACCTGCAGCCAGTGCTGCCCCTGCTGCCACCAGTACTGTGCCTGCTGCCAGTGTGACTTCTAATTCTCAGGAGGGGGGAGGAGAGGGATGATGATGCCAAGTGTGACAGCAGGGGACCCCAAGTCTCACTTGCAATCCCCAAGCAGTCCCGCCACTAGTACTACTACTAAGAAGGTCCAGAAGCTTGTTAGTGTTAGGAGTGAAGGAGGGGGTGATCATGATATTACTACTGACTGTGAGGAGGAAGACTCAGGGACTGAAACTGTTTGGTGTTAGTAGAAGTAACAGTGATGGTGTATCAGTTGGTGGGACAAAAGTTAGTGGAGTGGTAAGAGAAGCAATGCAGAGCGTCCAGACTAGTGGTCAAGGGAGCCCACACTATTCCTCTGTCCCTGGGTGTCCCATTCCCCTCTCTGCATTGTCCAGGTAGAGCATGATGCTGAAGAAGGCAGAATTGTCTCCTGGCAGCAATAGTACCACCAGGAGCACAGATCAGCTGCCTGTGCCTGCTGCTAGTGCTTCCAGTCTGCCTTCTATAGGTCTTCAAGAAATGGCAAGTGTGCTCGGAAAAAAACAATTCAATGTTTCACTTCCAGCCAATGAAGAAGAACGTTCAGTGAACATAAACACGTGAAACCAGTTATTACTGATAAACCTATTTCCTATCCTCTACAGGAAGTTGTTATTTCTCTCTTTGTTTTTTTTTTCTTTTTTATGAATAAATAGAAATGTATTAACATTGTCTCTTCTACGCAGTTTATTATGTAAATTTATTAAACATACAACTGCCGTAATTATAAGCCTTTCACTGCCATACAGCATCCTAGACTGACAGATGGAAAAGGAATGTTTACTAGTTGATAGTGAGAAGCTTTCTTAATTATCTCATTATTTCCACAAGTCACTGGTATTTGTTCCCGACACGTGGGATATGAAAATTGGGTTAGGAAGAATTTTATTAAGGAGAGATAAGGGTTTCTAACTGTCCTGTGAGCAGGGAGTGAAATGCATCCTTCAGCCGGGAATGTTTAGGGACCATGTATTCTACCTACTGTTATTAACCCTTTGAGGGATATAAAGATGTATACAGCATTACTTCAGTGCTCTTGAGTTATTCAAAGGGTTAAGAGAAATTATAGGATTCAGAGGCATTTCCAGTTTTTCTCTTCTCTGATGAAGTTGTGTTTTCCATTTGGTATATATGCGTAAAGATGAACATAACAGATATTGCTATTAATATTTATTATTTAAACTACAAAAGTAACATTTATTACACAAAAAATGAAAAGCAGAATTTTTAAGTGCATTCACTCCCCTACAAAAGAATTATAGCATAATTATAACCTAAATCATCATGTCACCAGAGATCAACAAACTATTTGATAAACTTTGTATTTCATAAGAAACAGGCTGTTTTCGTCACACACTAAAAAAGTTTTAAAGGTATAATTGGATAGTGGACTGGTTTGTACATACTGTCAACACAGCGAGTCACAGGAAAAGTGATTGTATGATGTCAGAAACACCAACACTCATGTTGTAAGTTGAAATAGGTTCAGGTGGCCAACTTGATAGTAGTGGACTAGGATATAGGAACTGGAAAGAAAGCTGCACTACAGAACATTGAGCTACTTTAATGTGACTAAGAGTCATGGGCAATGGTAGCTCATCCCTACCAACTTCTCTGAATCACAAAACATTGGTGTACTTTGGAGAACAAGGAACTAAACTGAACCACAGGAGATGATCTCATTTCTACTGAGTAATTAAATTGTGTATTGATGTGGGTTCTATAGTGTTTGAACCTAATAACGCTATGAGTGGTAATATAACTTATAGAAAGTAATCAAGACACAGAGTTGGACTGACACTTTGTAAAGCATTAAGACCAAAACATAGGTGGAAGAGACCAAGAACAACTCCATATAGTGCAGTATATAAAATATGCTCTTATTTATTAAAACAAAAATCAATATATATCTTATAGGGACAATGCCTTCCCTACCTCAGGATGGAGTAGATGAATAAGCAACTTAGCTCAGAGCAGACTACTTGGGGATTTTACCACCATTCATAGATGTTAGAGAATCCAATACTGGATTACACATATTGGAAAAAAGAGTTAGGCATAACAATTAATTGTTCAGGTGAGGTTCCAATCCATCAAACTCTGGATTGTAATCTCTATGTGGGGCTTGTGTTTCATAGTGTCTAATGTGCAAGAGTTATGAAAATAAAGGGCAGCTCAAATAGTAACACATTTCATGGATTGTTCAAACATTTTATCAGGGATTAGTGTTACTAACCTATAGTTAGAGGAGTCCCTCAACCCATCCAACTTCACCCTCACGGGGACAATTTCCACTTAAGTGACCAAGCCTCCCTCTTCTGTGTCTGCTCTATGTGAGTGTCTGAGTATATGTGAGTGTATGTGACAAAGTGATTGGGGATGGAGGGAGGGAAAGTTGATTTCAGGTAACCGGGAAGCAAGTAAATAAAATTGAAAACAATGCACATCTTCGGAATGGCAGCAACATAAAATGTAGTTTATTATATTTAATATCTATTGATTTTCCCCCATCCTGATGAGAAAAAGTATGGTTAATCCCCCTGCTCAGAGATGCTTTATTAAAAAATTATTACTGCTTGCATTTTTGGGTGCAGTACTTCAATGACCTGAAATTTCATGGTGGCCCTGTTGCTACAGCAATATAGGGACATTTATGGTCAGTTGTAAAATTCCAAGACATGCAGGCACTATACCCCACAAAATGCATTTGAACATCCAACAGGTCTATTTAATGGACCTGATGGAATACATCCCAGGGTACTGAGCTTAGCTCAGTAATAGCAAGACAATTATATTTAATACCTATTGTTTTACTCCTCTCATGGATAGTTCCTTATGATTGGAGTAAAGAAATGTGGCACCATTATTGTAAAAGGAGCAACATTTAAACCAAGAAATTATTGGCCTGTGAGTTTGGATACAATATTAGAAGGGTTACTAAGCAAAACTATTCAGGACTATGTTGTGGTGACCAAAAGCATTATTGGCATGTCAGCATGGTATTATGAAGTATAGATCACGTCAATCTAAATTACTTGCATTCAATGAAAAGGTAAGTGGCAACTTAAATAAGGGTATTGCTGTTGATGTAGTATACTTATATATTGCAAAAGCCTTTTAATGCTGTGCCCCACAACAAGTTTATGCATAAATTAAAAGACTTTGGTGGTAAAATCTGTGAATGGATAGAAAAGCTGTAGAGTTACAGATTATAGAGAGTTGTTGTAAATGGAACCTTTTCAAGTTGATTTAAAGTGCAAAGTGGGGTGACTCAGAGCAGTTTTTGACTAAACAAAAGCAAGGAATGCTTACAGTAAGGGAAGTAAAGTAGTGAAATTATTTGCCTCAATAAGCTGTGTTTGCAGATACAATGGATGCTTTCAAAGGGATGGGTATACCTTTCTAGCTTAGAACAATATTGAGACTTATGATAGTTGGTTCTCGTGCGGTATGAAATGTTTATTATGGCCTGACTGTTTTCATTTGTTTATATTTTTTATTTTTTTATATTTTTGTTCCTTATTTATTCTTGAATGTGCCGTTTTTATGTGTATTGCTGTTTGGATTCACTCTTGGGGTTAGTTTTATGTCCCAATACATGCTTGTTCTTTTAATGCAGATTTACATTATATTATCATTATCATTATATTATCATGCATGTCATCCTCCAAAATATATGCTGTCATGCATGTGTTCTTCAGAATGCATGCACACGTTTTTCTGTCTCTTTATTAGTTTTAGAATTTGCAGCTCCATACTTCTCTGAGTAACCTTAAGTTTTTTGCATTGCTTTTGCATTCAGTGTACATGTTTCACAGCCATGCATAAGGATTGGGAGGACACATTAGTCAAAAACATTTCACTTAAGAAAGATGTGTCTTAATGATAGTAAAGCTAAATTTTTCATCCCACTTTTATCCGTCGCTCAATTTCCATCATGGTGTTTCTATCTGCTGACATTTTCTGTCCATGCTAAACATACTTGTCCATTTCTAGTTCTGATCCATCTACTGTGATTTTCCTTGGTATGGTAAAGTTGTAAAGCACAAATTGCATTTTGATGCTTTCCTGTTGTAGCTCTTCAATTAATTCTTACAGTTCTTAAGGACTACTGGCAAAAAGTATGATATTGTCAGCAAAACATAAGTGATGTAACTAGTCTCCATTGATATTAAGTCCTTTTGGCATTTTGTAGATAGCTTAGCTAGGGCACTAAATAAGTGTTGACCACCAGCTTTCAACATTTCAATAGTAACTTTATCAGGTCCATCTGCTTTGTCATTGTTCCTTGTTTTAATTGCAGCTTCTTCTTCTTCTACCAAATCTTCTTGCACAGCCTCAGACTCTGGCACTGCATTCAGTTGTTGTCCTTCATCCTTATAAAGATATAAATAAAAGTCTTCCACTCATTTTAATATTTTCTTGAGTCTTTGCTGTCATAACATCTTCAAGCTTTAATGCAGACATTTGGTCCCTATGTGTGTGGCCATCTTTCATTATTCTTTCTTTAGCCCTTGATTTCCTTCCAGTGTCCTTTTGAGTAGCTCAACATTGAACTTGAGCATTTCTCTTTTTTATGTGCTTCCTTATGGTTTTGCACAGTTCTACATATTCTATCCTTTTGTTAATATCCCCATTTTGCTTCATTTCACATTTACTTTTCATCATGGCAACTGTTTCTTTTGATATTCTGGTTGGTTTATCTTGTTTTAGTAGGTGCAAGGGTATGGGCAGTGTCTATAATAGTCTAAATAACTTTTTCATTTTGGATTGAAATGTCTGTGTCTGGAAGGTCTTGCAGTTCACTGATGGGATTTGACAGTACTAACTCAAAATTCTTAATATTTTTCAATAACTGGCTAGTGTTAGTCTTCATGTTTGTTGACTTGTTCATTTTCTTTCTTTCTTGTAATAAATTTAGAGTTTTGCTCTCACTAGAGAATGGTCACTTCCAGCAGTAAAGTGAATTAAGACTGAACAGTCAGTGAATATGATCTTATTATTTGCAAGTGTAAAGTAGATTTCACTTATATTACCATTAGGCCTTTTCTATGCCAAATTTCTCTGGGCCTTTTTCCTGTAGAATAAATTCATGATGTACATATCTTGTTCTTCTGCAAATTTGATCAGATGGTCAGTTGGTTGCCTTTATCATCTTTTTTTTTTCTAGTTCCATGTGGTCCGATCGATTTTTCACCGTTTTGGATCTTACCAATTCTTGCATTGAAATATCACATTATAATGTGTAATGGTAATCATTCTGTATTTATAGGCATAATAAATCATCAAAAAATTCTTAAACTTCATCATCCCTGTGGTTTCTTGTAGAGGAATATATTAATATACAAATGTATGGGTGTATTAGAGTTTGTGTCACAAGTGTGTGACTAAGGGTGGGCAAAGTTTTTGCTCCAAAAGAGAAGCAAAAGAAAAATGGCACTTTTCACCTTTCCGAAAATTCCCCATGAAAAATTATGTTTTTCCTCTTTTTTTTCTCCTAAGTAATTGCATTGAAATCAATGAGAAGACTGAATTTCTCCCCTTAACATGGTAAGTTTCTCTTAGTTTGTTACAGGCTTAGTATAAAAGGAGTGTCAGGTTCCCACTTCATGATACTCTGTGTTTTTTTGCGAGGAAGAGAGAGAAGCATATTTTTCAGATACAGAATACAGAGTAATAAATCAGAGTTGAAACTTAGATTGGGGAGTCTTGTAGGCAGGACATCTAATCTCATTTAGTAGAGTCTGGGGACACTCTGGGCAACAGAAAGGGAGAAAGGAGGTTGACCCCAAATACACCAAAGTTCTGTGTGACTGAGAAGACACATGCAGCCACTTTCCAACTTTCTTCCTGATCTGGCTGTTATATCTGTGCTGGGTAGTCTGGGGGTGTGAGAAGAGAGCAAAGAAGATTTTCCCCAAACACTAAAAAATGCTGTGTCATTGACTGGGAAGATACTGACAGTAGTGAGACAAGTTTATTTCTGAACTGGTTGTGACCTCTGTGTTAAGGTAGTCTGGAGTGTTTTTTGTTTACAATGATAATGTTAGGGTTACAGTTAATTAAAAAAAAAATGACAGATGACAAAGACAGGGGCCCAGGAAATAGATATACCATACACATCTGCCACATTGTAGGTTGTATTTTTTTATCACTTGACATCATCATGAACATGTTCCAGTGTCACTTAAGCAGGAAGTTAGTGTTGCGGACAAAGGACAAATGCACTCTGCAGGCTAACACATTTTTCAAGTTATATGTTCCTGTAGGATTCACAACTTTGACTTTCAGCTACTTATTTCTTCACTACAACCCTCGGAAAAGGTAATATTGTGCTGGGACATGTTGCACCATAGGAAATATTGGCAAAAAATATTTTGGAATTGGCGAAATAGAGGAAACGTTTGCAGTGGCTGAAAGGAGAAAACTTTTGTGAAAAAAGAGAAAAATCTTCAGGGAGGAGATTCACTAAGCTGTGATAAAGAGGTGATAAAGTGGATATGACTTCTCCAGTTCCTGAGTTATTCTATGGATCTTGTGCACTAAGATTTCTTCAACTTTGGAGAACTTAGTGAATAGGCTCCATAGAATAACATAGGAACTGGAGAAGTGATAACCTGGAGAAGTCATCTCCACTTTATCACTGCTTTATCACTTCTTTATCACCTCTTTATCACCGCTTAATGAATCTCACCCATTTTTCTTGAAAAATAATGCGGGAAAATGTCCTCACTTTTAACCCACCCCTAGTCCTGACAGGACTGAGAGCTACGTGATTTTCTCAGAATATCGCACAATAACAAAACAGGACCTTTTGCCCATCTCTGTGTTTGATATATATGAATATCTAAATGCATACAAAAGTGTGTGCATGAGTGTGTGATACATTTTATATGTGTGTCTGAATGTATATGTCAGTCTGTGTGCTGAAGTCAGTGTATATGTGATACATCAGTACCTATTTCAGTGGCAGACAATTATTGGATGTCTACCTGTTGCGAACTACAACTCCCATCATCCCCACTACGTCATTGGCTGTTGAGGTTGAAGGAAAAGATAGTCTCCAACTGCTGGAGGTCTAACAATTGCCCATCTCTGCCCAAGTTATTGTAGGTGAATTGCCCCTTTATGAGTTGTATGTTATCACAGTGCCCGTGATTGGTGCTGTTCAGTGTCAGTCACTTACTGAGTATCATGATTGGCTGTCTGTGATTAGCCCTCCTCACACAGCCTTTTTAAACTCAGGCTGAGCACTTCCAGGTTGCCCTTTCGTGGTGTTTCTGACTTCACTCTGCCTGACCTGCTTGTCAGGCTTCTGGGCCTGTTCCTGCTTTCCTGCTGCACTTGCTGATCCTGTGTTCCAGTGTTCCGGTATGCTAGTGTTCCTGTGTTCCAGAGTTCCAGTGTTCCTGTGTTCCAGCATCTCGCAGCTGATCATACTTTGTTGGTTCCTGGTGGCGATATACATTGTTGGTCCCAGCGTGCGGACGCTGGTTTATTCCACTAAACCTGGTTGCGATATACATTGTTGGTCCCAGCGTGCGGACGCTGGTTTACTCCACTAAACCTGGTTGCGATATACATTGTTGGTCCCGGCGTGTGGACGCTGGTTTACTCCACTAAACCTGGTTGCGATATACATTTTTGGTCCCAGCGTGCGGACGCTGGTTTACTCCACTAAACCTGGTTGCGATATACATTGTTGGTCCCAGTGTGCGGACGCTGGTTTACTCCACTAAACCTGGTGGCGATATACATTGTTGGTCCCAGCGTGCGGACGTTGGTTTACTCCACTAAACCTGGTTGCGATATACATTGTTGGTCCCAGCGTGCGGACGCTGGTTTACTCCACTAAACTGGTTGCAAGATACATTATTGGCTCCAGCGTGCAGACGCTGGTTTGCACCACTAAACCTGGTTGCGATATACGTTGTTGGTCCCAGCGTGCGGACGCTGGTTTACTCCACTAAACCTGGTTGCGATATACATTGTTGGTTCCAGCGTGCGGTCGCTGGTTTACTCCACTAAACCTGGTTGCGATATACATTGTTGGTTCCAGCGTGCGGTCGCTGGTTTGCTCCATTAAACCTGGTGGTGCTATTACCATTAGTCCCAACGTGCAGACATTGGTTTGCTCCTGAACATCCAGTACTGTGGCCAGTCGCTGTCCACTTCCTTGCAGTTGTCTGAGTATCCCTGGCAATAGACTCCTGCTGAGTAAGACCTCTATACTTATGCTCTATGCTGTCTTAGTCACCTGACAGCTGGTCTACTTGCTCAGGCTGCCCTGCCCGGTATTGGTGAGGCCGGTAGAACCTTGATGATACCATCCTGTAGGTTGCCTCACCCGGTATTGGCAGGGCCGGTAGAGCCTACTCCAGTACTCCTTTGGGCTGCCCTGCCCGGTATTGGTAAGTCCGGTAGAACCTTGTAATTCACCATCTTTAAGGTTGCCTTACCCGGTATTGGCAGGGCCGGTAGAGCCTACATTCAGCATTCCGTGGGGGCAGCCTTGCCCGGTATTGGTAAGGCCGGTAGAACCGGTATATGTCATCTCACGATTGCCTTACCCGGTATAGGCAAGGCCGGTAGAGCCTGTCATTAAAACTGTCACTTGGGTTGCCTTGCCCGGTATTTAGGCAAGGCCGGTAGAACCTATTGTATGTTCTATTACTGTTGTATTGTTATGTATGTTTACCCTACGGGGACTGCCTTTAACTTTTAATAAAGTTAAGTTATTTTACCAAACCTTAAGTCTGAGACTCTTCAAATCCGTGACATATGTATTCTTTGGAGGCAAATCTAGCATATAAGTGGTATAGATGCAGTGCAATAAAAGTAATGTTATTGTTTAAGCACATACAGGTACAGTAATTTCACTGTTTGTAGCTATTTTTCCTAAGACTTTTCACATCATCTTTACATTGTTATAGTATGGCAGATTTACTTAAAAATGTCCATTGAGTTCAAAACAGTTTCCACTGCCTGAGGAATTTATACCATGGTTGTCTTCTCTGTGTCTGACAGTGACCCTGGTGTTTTAAAGGCGAGGAGAAGTCTCTAATTAAGTTCTAATTTCTAAGCTAAACACTCATATGAATGAAAAGCACAGTATCTTCCAGTTAATTGCTGAGAACAAAGAGTTACTTCACACTGGGAATTTCAAGGATATGTGAATAACAATATTTTATGGAGAATTAACATTTTTGTCCATTAAAATATTCCAAATAGTATCCACACTGATAATATGAATCAAAAACTACCTTGGCATAAGAATGCAAACTGATCTGCATAAGAAATATGTTTATCTGATGCACAAAGATCTTAGCTGATGAAAAGTTATATTTTGTCTGTGTAGTGATGTAAAGTACTTTCTATGGAATTTTTGCAGAAATATGTATGGAATATGTATGGCAGAAGTGATGCTTGTGTACATTGTTCAATGTATTCTTCAATTGTGTATATGTGCTGTTGGTTGTAGGGAAGTGATACTCTTTGTTGATAATGTGTATAATTGCCTCTCAAATAGCTTCTTACTATATCAAAATTTGTAAAACTAATTTCTTAACCCTCTAACAGCTTTTAGTATAGAAACTTTTAAAAGTATTACTACTGAATATTGTACCTACTATGGGATTGGAAACATGTGTTCCATGTAGTGATGACTGAAACAGACTAAAAAAAGTTTATAAAATTATGTTTAATGATGTTGCTGCACACAAGAATAGCATAGTGGAATAGATAGCCTGAGACTAGAAACTCTGACTTATCTGACTTTTCTGAGAGAGTCAAAAGGATAATAAAGAAAGCATTTCTTGTGACTATTGACTAGACTACGATTAATGTAACTAAGCAGGAAAACATTGAAGAACCAGCAGAGTTTGCAGATAGACTACTGAAAATAATTAAGGCTCATGGAGGGATTGAGGGAGTAGAAGAAAATGCTAGGGCTCTGATAGAGGCAGCATTTGTGAGAGGGTTACATTCTGATAGCATTACATTGGATAGCACTTTGATCAGGTCTTTTTTAGACCTCGTTTCTGAATCCAGATATGAAGTTGTTTGTAGATGGCTCATGTTCCATTTCTGATATGGGAGCTATGGAGTAGTCACACAGCAATACACCATAGAGGCAGAACCCTTACCATCTATTGTGTCTGCAAAAGTAGCAGAACTCATTGTACCTACAGAACATGCACTCTTGCTACAGGAAAACTGTGAACATCTAAACTGATTCCAGATATGCGTTTGGAATATGTAATTACTTTGGAGCACTGTGGAGGAACAGGGGATTTCTGACAGCCTCCAGAACTCTTGGATGCTTTGCTGTTACCACAAGTAGTAGCAGTTGCCATGTCAGGTCTTCCTTTTTTCTGCTGCTGCTTCTACTGAAGAGGCGGGGAAGGACATGCAAGATTTAGATATACCCATTGATTTGCAATTATTCTATGATGCTTTTCCACCACAGGAGCAAGAATGGTGGAGACAGAAGAGTGCAACCCAAGATGAGAAGAATGCTTGGGTTGGTCCTAATGGTCTCCCCACTTTGAAATATTCCTTGGTTCTATATTTTGTTTTTGAGGGTGCTAACACAGGCACCCTCCTCAGACCACTTTATACCATGTCTTATGGTTTCTATTTTATTTAGGATTTATTTTTTATTAACTGCCCCCCAATCCCAGTAAACAACCCCCCAAAAAATCATCCCCTGTTCAGATGATTCCTTCCCCTCACCCCACCAACACAGGCACCCTCATACCCCTTTTATACTATGACTTTGGGAAATAAAATAATATCTGCTATGTGTTTGTGTGTAACTTCTATGTTCACATTGATTTCAATGGAATGAGCTAGGTGAAAAAAGAGGAAAAAAAAATCGGAAAATCTGCACTTTTCTCAGGACATTTTTTGCCAAGTGGAAAGTGCCATTTTTCACTGATTTCAGTTTGAGGCAGAATGTTAAAAATGACAGGAGCCTTTCTCCATTCCCAAGCTAAACCAATACTGTTATGATGACAGATTATGTTTATTTAACTTGGGGTCAGAAGCAGACTATAGAAAGAAAGATAGTAGATTATAAAAGATCACACAGAACACTGTGCAGAGCAACTTTAAATCTTATTCAACAACACACGTAAGATTCAATGTTAGTCTGCTCTGTAGGTGGATGTCAATACAATAAATTGTGATTTGAATGCACATGATGTTTTAATTCTTTGCAGGCATGAAGGGTGTTAAACATTTCTGGCACACAACTAGTTAAAATTAAACCATTTACCAAGGTAAGCCAATAGGCAAATAAGAACACCTTATAGAGTTCTCCTGCACAGTGAGAACTCTATAAGCTGGCTTCTTTACTGTCAGTACAAAGTTATCATGTGTATTCAGGGTGGATTGCTAATATTAACTATAGTAATAGGTGATTAAGTATTTTTATGCTCTATTTAAAAATATTAACTGTAGTGCCTGGATCCAGCACTGGAAGTTTTCTGTCAGAAGCAGTCAACAGCAGCAACACAGTCGGAAGGGAGAGAAGAGAAGAGATAAGTACTGTCATCACACCAGCACTGAGCACACACATTTCCATGTGCATAGCTCTATTTCTCAAGTTAAGCAACCCGAACTAACCACTCCATCACATTAGCTGTAGTGTTTCTGGCTTCACCTGACGATGGCCTCATTTCTCGCCTACCTTTTTATCTGTCACCTCGTATGTTGTATGCACTGGAATACGGGCCTTAGCTGAGCCCAAAGACTCACCAGGAATCTCCAACACAAAAAAGTGTACTGTCTAGGGACCACAATAAAACACAGAGGTCCACAATTTTTGGGGATGCCTCCCCAGCCCTGCGGGGCCTCTGCTACGCCACTGCCCCTGCGTGTGAAGAGAAATGTGCTCAATCCGCCACCTAATTCACACTCTCTCTGCATCCTCTTGCTAAGGGAAGTTACAATTTTAACCAGCAGGTGTGCAGGACATTGTCTTTATGTGTGTGAGGGGGCGGCAAATTATCCTATCTAATCAACTTACCCATCTAATTTTTGAAAGGTTTAATACACTCCTTAAGTTTTTTGCTATTTATATATTTGAAAAACGTTTTTGGATTAGCCTTGCTCTCTTTGCAATTTGAGTTTCATTATCTATTTTTGCTAACTTAGTTGCCCCTTTGAAATCTTTTTTGCACTCCCTGTATTTCAGTAAAGAATTTTCTGTTCCTTAAATAGATTAAATGTTTTTTTTCCTTGCCATTTCTCTCTTTATATTTCCATTTAATTACATTGGTTGTTATCTACTCCTTTTGCATTTGTTCCTCACTGGTATTTATTGTTGTATATACTTCTGTAACCTAAACTTAAATTCTAACCATTTTTCCTCAGTATTTTTTCCTTTAAATAATTTATCCCACTCTATGTTTTGCATTGATGCTGTTAAAGATTTGAAGTTGGCTTTTTTAAAATTAAGAGTTTTGGTTGAACCTATACAGTTTTGCTTTGCCAAACTAATCTCAAATGTAACCATGTTGTGATCACTGTTTCCCGAATGTTCACTTACTTTAATATTCAACACCATGTCTACATTATTGAATATCACTAGGTCCAATACAATGCTTTTTTTTGTTGGCACTTCCACCACTTATGACGTCGTTATCTCTATGCATTCTCACAAATAGGGATGGGCAAAAAATGTTGCCTCAAACTGAAATCAACGAACAATGGCACTTTCTGCTTTACAAATAATTTCCCATTAAAAGTGCCGATTTTCCACTTTTTTTGCCTAGTTGATTCCATTGTAATCAATGGGAACATTGAATTTACACACAACACATAGCAAATATTATTTTATTTCCCAAAGGCATAGTATAAAAGGGCCATGAGGGTGTCTGTGTTGGTGTGGTGTGGGGAAAGATACTTGACTTGGTGGACTAATACTTGACTTGATGGAGTATTTTGTAGAGGATGATTTGTTAGATTTGTTGTTAGAGGCTTAAGCCCTGAGGAAACATTGATTTGTAAGACTTAGACTTACTAGAGTCTCAAGGCCTGGGTTTTTTGTATTTATTTTTTTTTTTTTCAAAGCACAAGCCCTGAGAAAAAAAAATGCCCTACTGGCCTAGTGCCAGCAGGTCATGTTGGCCAGTGTCCACTGGCCATTGTCAAATGTCATCATGAGTCCATAACTGCAGAATCTGAAACTGCTGTTCTTGCTGCTGCTGAGTTTTTTAAGCAACAGGATGATTAGGCAGCTGAAAGGGAATGGGATTAACAATAGCAATAACATGGGTGATGGATGATGAAGATTCCACTTGCCACGACTAGCTCCAGTGATGCACCTGAGGAGAAAAGAAGAAGTTGGCAAATAATTCTTCTGTACCTGCCCCTCCTCCAAAATCATGGGTGTGTTGTTATTAGAATACACATTTTTCCCTTGAGAGCAGGAACTGTGCCTCTCATCAGCAACTTCAATGTGCACAGTGTGTGTGGTAAATAACATCTGGGGGCACAATTATGTTCCAACACCATGACACCAGAAACCAAGTACTGCTGCTGTCACTATACCCCCTGTCCAGAACCTGCTAAGGATACATGACAACTTGCTGACTGTTTAATGGTAATGATGAAACCTCCCTGCCAGCATTTTAGCATATTCTGCAGGATGGAATCTCCTCAGATGCTGCTTGATGCCGTGCTTGCAATTGTCCTCCACCACACTACCATGTGTGGTCAGTGTACCACACAGTGTGCAATGGGTGGAGACTAGGGATGTGGGAACATTTTTTGCCTCAAACTGAAATTGGCAAAAAATGGCACTTTTCGCTTGGAGAAAAATGTCCTGTGAAAAATGTTCTGCTTTTTCACCCTCTTTTTTCTTCTAGCTGATTGCATTGAAATCAATAGGTAAAAAATGTTTTCTCTACCACACGCAAGTTTTCTACGGCCATATAAAAGGGTTCCAGGATCTCACAGCATGCCATTCTGTGTTTGTGGAAGGAGAGAGCAGCATGTTTTTGACCTAGAGAAGATATGCAAGTAAATTGAATTGAAGCTTAATTAAGGGAGTCTTTTAGGTAGGACTTTTGTTCTCTGTAGTAGGGGAGTCTGGGACCACAATGGGGGAGGAGAAGGGAGGAAGGAGGTTGACCCAAAACTTGGTGTGACTGACTGGCAAGACACAGGCAGCTGGGGTCCAAATTGCTTGCTGATTTTACTTTTATTGTCTCTGTGCTGGGGAAAATCCAGGAAAAGAAGTTTATTTTGTTTTTTAGTTATATATTTATTTTTTTGGACTAACTGTGATAAGATAGAGTGGACAACTTAAAAAAAATACATAAATTGTTAAACAAAAAATATATTAGACAGCTGACTGGGAGCTCTGTGACTTGAGAGTGTGCAGGAGAGAAAGGCTGTGTGAAAGAAATCTCTCTGAAAAAGGTCTCTTTTAGTGGAGTTATTTCTTTTGAATTTCTTTTGAGTTAATTTTGTTTAAGAATCTTTAGGTTACTTTATATTTCTTTTTTCAGGAATTTGGAGGGATTTTAATTTGATTTTTTTACTTTTTAAGTTGAGTCCCAGGAAGCTTGAGCTTCTTGCCCAAGAGGGCTTCCTGTGGGATCCTTCTTCCAGCTCATTCTCGGGGTCTTTTTTTGCCTTCAATTTAATTTGATTCTTTTTATTTTTTTAAATCTTTTTTGTTTGCTGGTTGGTGGGAAAACTAATTTTATGTTAAGTTAAGTGCAGTTAAGATTCTCCTGGGCTGCAAAGAGAGAACACTTAAATATGTGCTCTCTTTTAAAGGGATAGTAAAGTTTCATAATAAAAGCAGCTCTAATTAATCATCATAGTATTTGGACTTTGGAGAGTGTTATTTCAATTCTGTCAGAGTTGTAGTTCAAGAGTAATTGAATGATAAAGTGTCCCCCTCCCATCCCTTTTACTGATATAACACTGCTCAGCTCACAACAGCAGGGTGTGTCCAGGTAGATTGCAGAGTGGGACAATCTTCAATTAAGATAAGGAAAAAGCTGAGAAATCTGTCAATGGGGGCAGGGTTTTCATTGTTCTCACAGTAAGAAGATTGTTCCTTGCTGTGAGCTGTCTGGTCTATGGACCAGATCCCACATCTGAGAAGAGATGGCTTACAATAGGTAAAAGGGGCGGGAGGGGAAATTTTGCTTGTGACTACCTCTCAAACCATAAAGGTTTGAGAGATAAGACTTATATAGTTCTTCATGTTTTTTTAATGCCTACAAAATAAAATAAAGATAAAACGAAGTATTACTATCCCTTTAAGAGGAGAGGCAGGTACAAGCGCTCCTGCCTCGGGGTGCAGAAAATATTGAGGGACCTTTGAGGGAGTGCTGTACATAATATTTTACAGCACAAATGATGTGAGGTGCTTCTCATGTAAGGAGCTAGGCATACATGCCAGAGCTGCCCCAGGGGGCAGCAATCAAAAACTCCAGCCCCAGGTCTAATGCCAAGCACCTCACATGCAGCACCCAGCCCTGCTAAGACCACCATGTCTGGGCCATCAAAAGGGAAAACCCCCCTTCAGACAGCAATAAGGAGGCTGTTCCAAGGCCCACCACTGCAGCCTCCCTGCCTCCTCTTGCACCACAATCATCAGAAGCTGCAGCTTCCTCTGAGACTGCAGCAAAAGAGAAGAAGGAGAAGAATGTCACCACAACCCCCTGTGTTGCCGCTGCCCCCATACTATCCCCCCACCCCAAGTATAAACACTTCTACAAGTGTAGGGGATGGGGGATGCAGAAAACATCTCATTCCTCTAAAGAGGGCACTGGTAGAACCATCACCTCCTCTTCTAAAGATGACGCCTCAAGGAAGAGGAAATTTAAAACAAATAGGGGGACACTGGAGGAATGCGCGGAGCTTATCTCCCATCCCTGCAAAGTTAAGAAGAGGAGACGTGCATTGCCTCCGCAAGTGGTGGCATTGTTTGACCTTGCTATTGATCTCAGCCAGCCAGGGACAGACCACACACCTGTCCCCCCAGACTCAGTGGGGGATAATGTGGCCAAGGTTCTGGGGAATTTGCAGAGGAATAAGGGTATCCCTGAGGAGGCAGGGGTAGATATCCAGCCTATAGCTGTGTAGCTTGTCTTGCCCCTGATGGATGAAGGGAGACCCAATAAAGCCCCTGCTGAATGGGTAGTTAGTGGCCCTAAAGTGCTGAGCTTTGGGGATCACAGTTAGCCTCTCCTTCCAGGGTCACTCTCCAGTGGCAACATTTGGGTAATACCAACTCCTCAAGATATGCCACTCCTAGAGGTGATAGATTTCAGCATAATGCCCATTCAGAATAAAATCCAGGGCAGGATGATGCAAAAGGGGAAGTAGTAATGGAGCAGGGTGACCAAGCAGTCCTTCATATTAATACCATGGAGATGACTGCTCCAACCTCAGTGATCCCTCCTTCGACTTCATCCACTGACCCAAACCTAAGCATCATCCAAGCTGCGCAGGAGGTGGTGGAAAAGGCTGAGAAGGCATATAAAGCCTCCAAAGCTCCCCATGGCCGAAGAGATGGCTCAGTTGGTTAATGCACCAGCTGTAGAATCTGCTCAAACCGTGAGGTTGCAGGTTCTAGTCCCGGCAAGGTCAGCTCAGCCTTTCACCTCTCTAAAGTAGATAAAGTGAGTCCAGGACATACTTGAAAATGAGAGATAATCTCAATCTATTCTTCCTGGTAAAATACTTTCACAAAAAAAAAAAAAATGTCACCAAGCCATCTGCATCGATTCAGCCAGCTACCCCTGAGTGTGCCCCTCATACTAGCAAGGGGGCATAAGTTTCTTCTCAAGGTTCAGTTGCAAAAGAGTGTATTAGATCCCACTTCAATGGCACCTAGAAGTGGGGAAATTAAGATCAAGCTGAGGAGACTTGCCCCCTTAGAGGAGAAGGGGGTCTATAAAGTCCTCAGGGAGGAGGAGCCCAGGGATGGCAGTGAAGCTGCCACACTCTCAAAAGATTCACCTAGCCCTGTCATCCCTGCCTTGAAAACACCCTTTGCGGACATAATAAAAAGAAGGTGTGTCTGGCCCTTGAGAAGTGGAATGATTTGCCATTAATCATCCACTCTCTAAGAGAATATGTTAGGGCCAGCAATCTGGCCAAGAACTTCGGGTCTGCTGAACATATATCCACGCCCACAAGTTCTTGAATTTGTGCCTGTCCCATGAGGCCTCACTAGAGTTTGGGACAAAAGCACTTCCTGACACACAGAAATGGGTCTAAGCATCAGAACTCTTAACAGCAATGCCTGTAGAGATGAGTTTTGCAGGTTCCAGGTACTCTCCTATCTACAGCAGGAGGGGTACTCTGTGAGCTTCCTGCAAGAGACCCATGCCACTCCTGAGACTGAAGCCATCTGGTATCTGGAGTGGTGAGGCAGGGTTTTCTTCAGCTACTTCACATTGGCGTCATATGGAGTGGTGACCCTGTTCTCAGAGTCCTTTCAGCCTGACGTCCTGAGTGTGAAGGCTGTTATCCCAGGCTGTCTGCTGCATATAGAGGTCTGGGAGCTGGGATGCACATTTAATCTGCTGAATGTGTATGCCCCCGCTGCAGGACTGGAGAGGGTGAGGTTCTTTGCTAGTTTGTCAACCTATCTACATAAGGTTGATGCAGATTAGTGTTTAGTAATCGGGGGTGACTTAAACTGCACTCTCGAGGCTCTGGATCATGTCGGGACAGAGCACTATACACCATCTGGGTCGACCTTGAGGGAGATAGTCTCCCTCTAATCCCTGATTGACATCTGGCGGGAACAGAACCCAGGAGCATCAGGCACTTTGAGCTGTGTCAAGGTGACAGACAGTAGGGTGTCCCACTGTGGATATATATGCTGTATATATCTAGCCACTATGTGTCGCAGGCCCAGTCTAGTGCCATTAGGTTGGCCCCGTTCTTAGACCACAACTGTGCATCTGTAACAGTGTAGCTCACATCACCAGCGACAAAAAGCTGCCTACGGGCAGTCTATTAATACCTTATATGACGACAAGGGGTTTGCGACATTGATCCAGAAGAGGTGGACGTACTGAAGGGGTCAGTGGTAGGTTGTGGGCAAGGTGCACTTGAGACTCTTGTGTCAGGAGTATACTAGGGTTGTGAGCAGACAGCACAATGCTGAGATTGAAGAATTCCGAGGGGTGGTGCTTGGTCTCGAGCAAAGGCTGGCTGCCAAATCTATGGGCCAAGCCTTGCAGTGTGAATACGTAGAGAAGGAGGTTCTCTGTCATCTGGAATGGCACCAAGCTAAGGGATTCTTCGTACAAAGCAGCTTGAGATTCCTTTGGGAGATGAATCGCAGCTTGTGCCTTTTCTATGGACTGGAGAATAAGGGGGTTAACCGTAGACATATCACCTGCTTCCTTACGGATGACTTTGCCCCTCTTATGGATCTGGAGAGCATCCAGGACAGGGCCTGAAAATTCTATGCAGACCTGATCTCTCCGGATTCCATCTCTCCATCCCCTGCAATGTTCTATGGGATGGGCTTCCAACTGTCAACGAGGGAGGAAGGGAGAGGCTGGATCAGCCCATCTCTCTAGCTGAACTCTCTGAAGCCCTCAGTCTAATGCCCCAAGGCAAATCTCTGGGGCTGGACGGGCTGACTGCAGATTTTTCCAGTTCTTTTGGGAAACTCTAGGACCTGATTTCCAACTGATCCTAACGGAAGCCCTGGAGACTGGTGAGATGCCCCTTTCATATCAAAGGCCAGTAATGGCCTTGCTGCCCAAGAAGGGGGATCTCTGCCTTACTGAAAACTGACGACCAGTCTCGCTGCTCAGCATGGATTATAAGATCGTAGCCAAAGCTGTCTAACAGTAACATAATTGATGAGGCTGAAAAAAGACATGTGTCCATCAAGTCCAGCCCATACTAAAACACCCCTGTTGATCCAGAGGAAGGCAAAAAAAAACACCCTCTGGAGCAATTTCTAATTTACCCCCAAATGGGTAAAAACAATTTTTTCCTGACTCCAAATGGCAGTCAGATATTTCCCTGGATCAACATCCTATCTGCTTTGAAGCCATCTGTCATAATTTTCAATATTGTTCTGTGCTAGATAGGCATCCATTGCTTTTTTGAAAGCAGTCGCATTATCTGCAAGTACAACATGCCGAGGCAAAGAATTCCATAAATTTACTACCCTTACTGTAAAGAATCCCTGTCTTTGTTTGTTTTTTTTAATATATTTTATTATCAGATCACTCCATACACATCTTAAATACAAAAGAAAAAGGGGAATACATATAAAATCGTTCAAATACACAAAAGTATGAAAACATTTATAGCAATGAAAAGAACATGCATATTAGTAGGGCGTACAGAGTCGACCTGAGGTTTTTTATGTTTATTTCAACCTACAATAACCCAAACTTCTAAAATCCAACTTAACTTAACTTCTACTATACCCCTCAACCCCAATTCCTCTCTCCTCCAAGCCCACAACACCCCCCCCCGCCTGCCAGCCAATGATTTCACAGAATCCCTGTACGTACAGGATTCGTACACAGGGTCATGCAGCAAGTTTACATCACAGCCACCCACACAGCAAACAGGTATGATTTCAGTCAACCATCTCCAATAAGTTGCATGCCGTCAGGTGCCACAGGAGTACCCGTCCTAATCGTCCACCAGGTCTGCCACCGCACCCAGATCTTGTTGAACTTAGTCGGAGTACCCCGATGCAAGTAAACCAATTTATAATGTGGAATGCACTGTAAGACCAGGTTTATCCACGCTCTACAGTTGGGAACTCTGTCTAACATCCAGTTCAAGGCCACCACCTTTCTCACCATCACCAAGAGCTCACTCAATAGAGATCTGTCATTTACATCCTCAATTTCATCAGGGAAAACAGACAATAAACAAAGCTTTGGAGTCACAGGAACAGGTCTTCTCAACACCAGGGCCACAATACGCATTATTTCTGTCCAAAACCTTCTGACTCCAGGACATTCCCAGATCATATGCAAATATGTACCTTGAACATTATCACACCGAAGACAACAATCAGTGCCAGAGTTTCCCATTTTAAACAGTCTGACCGGTGTGTAATAAATTCTATGTAAAATATTCAACTGAATCATTTGATGTCTAGTCGACGTCGCCACCAGAGCTGGCCCTGCCTTAGCCAGATCCCATTCCCAATTTTCTAGTGGACCCACATCCATTTTCCATTTGTTCCGGGAAGGAAATTCCTGACACCTCATATGAGAATCTAGCCACTGGTAAATGAAAGAAAGAGGTCTCTGTGGCTCAAGAATCATCAATTTAGTAAGAAGTGGAAACATAGAAATCATCGGGGCTCGATCACCCCACTGAGGTCTTAGAGCATGTCTGATACATAAATACGAGTAAAAAAGATTATGTGGTATATGGCACTAGTCATGTAATTGTGCGATGGATTTCAAGTGGTCATCCGGATATAATTGTCCAAGAGTATTAACCCCAAATCTAGCCCACAAGGGACTAAACTCACTATCGAATAAATGGTGTATCCCCGCGGCTCCCCACGAGGGGGTATCTGGATACATGGATATATATCCCAGCAACTTTTTCAACTCCATCCACACCCCATGTAGGGATGTTGCTAATGGAGTTTGAGTTTTAAAAACCGCGGGGCCACCATGTAAAAATTGGAGCAGCTTATAAGCAGGCTGCAATAATAATGCATCTATTTGGGTTGTCTTGTAACGAGGTTGAAGAGAGACAAAGTCTATCGCATATCTACATTGTGCTGCCAAGTAGTACCTATAAAAATTGGGCAAGGCAATTCCCCCCTCCCGTTTTGGTCTCATGAGAGTAGTTAGTTTGAGTCTAGCTCAACTTTTCTATTTGTCGGAAATATTTTTTAGGACTAGGGACCGGCGTATTTTGAAAAATATACAAAAATTTGGGCAAGAAGATCATTTTAATAAGATTCGACATACCAAAAACATTTAAGGGCAGATGAAGCCATGCCATTGTTTTTTCACTAAAGTATTGAATAGTAGGTATCAAATTCATCTCCAAAAAGGAATCCATCGTCGCTGCCACCCGAATCCCCAAATATGTACACTCAGCCACATAAGAAAGCGGGATGTCAGCTGGAGGAGATTCCCGCAGACCTCTGTCAATCGGAATCAAAGGGAACTTAGTCCAATTTATTTGAAATCCAGAATATGTACCAAAATCGTCCACCAATTGCAGCGTGGTTCGCAAGGAATTCCCATCATCACCTAGAAAGAGCAAGATGTCATCAGCATACAGTACAATCTTTTCCTCTCTACCCTCTATACTGAGTCCTCAAATCAGCGGGTTAGCACGAATTAGAACAGCCAGGGGCTCTAAGGCCAAAGCAAACAGGCTGGGTGAAAGTGGGCAGCCCTGTCTAGTGCCACAATGCAAGGAGAATGGCTGTGAACTCAGTCCACTCGTCACCACAGAAGCCCTGGGATTACTATATAAGATATGTATGTATTTAATAAAGGAGGGGCCAAACCCAAAACCCTGGAGTACGTGCCAAAGGTATGGCCTTTTGACAGAGTCAAAGGCCTTAGATGCATCAAGAGATGCTATCACCCGAGTTCCGATGTTATTGTGTAGAAATTTCAGGTGCATAAACAACCTTCTAAGATTGTGTGATGTCAATTTACCTGGGATAAAGCCAGTCTGATCTTCATGTACAATGGTTTTTAGCACTTTATTGAATCTGGTAGCCAGGATTTTCGCCACAATCTTTGCATCCGTAGTCAATAGGGAAATGGGCCTGTAAGAGTCTTGGGCAATACAATAATGGAAGCATTATTCATTGAATCCAGAAGAAATCCATCATCAATAGCAGCATAAAAGGTATTCAAGAGATGGGGGGCCAAGACATCCACAAATTCCTTATACCACTCTGCAGGTAGACCATCCACACCCGATGCCTTACCCGCCGGTAAACCACGAATAGCCTCCATTACCTCTTTAAGAAGTATAGGAGCATCCAGCATTTGTTCATGTTCGAATGAAAGTCGGAGAAGGTCACATTGATCAATAAAACAGGAAATATGTGACTCAGAGCGGGTCAGTCGAGATTCATACCTGTCTTTGTTTTAGTGGAAAGCGTCTCCTCTAATCTTAATGGATGACCTCTTGTTCTTAGCTCCGCTCTTTGCATAACTAATTAATTGGCTAGTTCTTTGTATTGACCTTGAATGTATTTGTAAATGCTAATCATATCACCCTTTAGACGTCTCTTCTCTAATGTAAACAAACCCAGTTTGACTAGTCTCTTTATAACTCAGATCCTCCAATTCCTTTATCAGTTTTGTTGCACGTGTCTGCACCTTTTCCATTTCAACAATGTCTTTTTTAAGAACTGGCACCCAAAATTGTACTCCATATTCTAGATGAGGCCTAATGAAGGATTTATACAGAGGTAGGATAATATTAGCATCCCTTGCATCTATACTTCTTTATGTAGGCTAGTACCCTATTTGCTCTTGCAGCAGATGAGTGACTCTGTGTCACGGTTTTTTAAGACTCTCAGACGTAATGTTTGGTAAAAACGTAACTTTATTAAAAAGTTAAGGCAATCCCCATAGGGAAACATACATAACAATACAACAATAATAGTCCATACAATAGGTTCTACTGACCTTGCCTAAAATACCGGGCAAGGCAACCCAAGTGACAGTAGCAATAACAGGCTCTACCGGCCTTGCCTATACCGGGTAAGGCAACCGTGAGATGACATATACCGGTTCTACCGGCCTTACCAATACCGGGCAAGGCAGCCCAAAGGAGTACTGAGTGTAGGCTCTACCGGCCCTGCCAATACCGGGTAAGGCAACCTTAAAGATGGTAATGTACAAGGTTCTACCTGCCTTACCAATACCGGGCAGGGCAGCCTGAGGAACACTGTAGTAGGCTCTACCGGCCCTGCCAATACCGGGTAAGGCAACTTTAAGGATGGTAACGACAAAGGTTCTACCAGCCTTACCAATACTGGGCAGGGCAGCCTGAGCGAGTAGACCAGCTGTCAGATGACTATGACAGCAGAGAGGAATAGGAACTAAGGTCTTACTCAGCAGAAGTCTATTGCCAGGGAAAATCAGACAACTGCATAGGAGTGGACAGCGACTTAGCCTCAGTACTGGATAGATCAGGAGCAAACCAACGTCCGCACGTTGGGACCAACAATAAATATCGCCACCAGGTTAATGGAGTAAACCAGCGTCTGCACGCTGGAACCAACAGAGTATCACCACCAGGTTAATGGAGTAAACCAGCGTCCGCACGCTGGGACCAACAGAGTATCGCCACCAGGTTTAATGGAGTAAACCAGCGTCCACATGCTGGAACCAACAGTAAATGTCGCCACCAGATTTAATGGAGTAAACCAGCGTCCTCACTCTGGGACCAACAGTGAATGTCGTCACCAGGTTTTAATGGAGTAAACCAGCGTCCGCACGCTGGAACCAACAGTGTATATCGCAACCAGGTTTAATGGAGTAAACCAGCGTCCTCATGCTGGGACCAACGGTAAATGTCGCCACCAGGTTTTAATGGAGTAAACCAACGTCTGCACGCTGGAACCAACAGTGTATATCGCAGTCAGGTTTAATGGAGTAAACCAGCGTCCTCACGCTGGGACCAACGGTAAATGTCGCCACCAGGTTTTAATGGAGTAAACCAGCATCCGCACGCTGGAACCAACAGTGTATATCGCAACCAGGTTTAATGGAGTAAACCAGCGTCCGCACGCTGGAACCAACAGTGTATATCGCAACCAGGTTTAATGGAGTAAACCAGCGTCCGCACGCTGGAACCAACAGTGTATATCGCAACCAGGTTTAATGGAGTAAACCAGCGTCCTCACGCTGGAACCAACAGTATAAGCAACAGCGAAAAGAACAATGTCGCCGGAGCGACGGGGCTAGAGCAGGAGCCCTCCAAGCCAATGGGGAGTCCACCTGGGAGAGACTGATGCACTGACAGATGACTGGAACCACCGGAACTGCCGGTGCAGAGCGAACCGGCTGGAGAAGCTGCAGGCCGGAGACACAGGAACTCAGTGAGATTAACCCGCTAGGTGCTGGAACACAGGCATACAGGAACATTGGAACACTGGAACACCGGAACGCAGGATCAGCAGGCCCAGAAGCCTGACAGCAGATCAGGCCAAGTGAAGTCAGAAACACCACGAAAGGGCAACCTGGAAGTGCTCAACCTGGGTTTAAAAAGGCTGTGTGAGGAGGGCTAATAGCAGACAGCCAATCAGGAATACTCAGCAAGTGACAGACACAGAACAGCCCGAATCACGGGCACCGTGGTACTCTGCACACTGCTGTGAAGTCTATGGTCTATCAGCACTCCTAAATCTCTCTCTAATGAGGATTCCCCAAGTTGTTTCCCACTTAGTGTATATGTAGCAAGATTGTTTCTACAGCCCAAATGCATAACGTTACATTTAGCTACATTAAATGTAATGTGCCACTTTTCTACCCATTCACTCAGTTTATCAAAATCCTTCTGCAGAGATAAAACATCCAGCTCTGTACGTATTTCCTTACATAGCTTAGTGTCATCAGCAAATATTGAGATGCTACATTCAATTCCCACTTCTAAATCATTAATAAACAAATTGAAAAGCATTGGGCCCAGGACTGAACCCTGTGGAACCCCACTTAAAACTTTAAACCAATTTGAAAAAGTTCCATTTTCAACAACTCTCTGCCATCTATCATTTAACCAGTTCTCAATCCATGTACAGATAACACCACCCAAACTGGAGCCTTTTAATTTATGCAATAACCTGTTGTTAGGCACTGTATCAAAGGCTTTTGCAAAATCCAAGTATACTACATCTGCAGCAAATCCCCTGTACAAATTACGACTTACTCTTTCATAAAATGCAAGTAAATTAGTCTGGCATGATCTATTCATGAAACCATGCTGATTCCTGCTAATAATATTGTTTATCTTCAGATACTTCTGAATAGTGTCAGATAGTAACCCTTTTAGTATCTCACCCACTATGGAAATCAAGCTCACAGGTCAATTTCCTGGTTTGGATCTTGCTCCCCTTTTAAACAATGGAACTACATCAGCTTTCCTCCAATCACAGGGCACTATGCCTGATGAAAGTGAATCAATAAATATTAAGTATAATGGTCTTGCTATTAAAGAACTAAGGGCTCAATTCAAATGTTGGTGTCGCCAGAAAAAACTGGCAACGCTGCTTTTAACGTCAACTGAGCAATGCAAATGTTCCACTAGAAACAAGCGACGCCAGTTCTGAAACACATGTCGCCCGTCTCCAGAACAGCAAGATCTCACCCATAGAGGATAATGTACAAGCGACGCCAAAAGCTATTCAAATGTTGGAGTTAGGGCTAACGCGAGTTAAATTGCAACATTTCTCTCCAGAAATCTAACGCCTATTTTTTTTGGAGAATAGCACTGGAGGAAGAGTAAAAATCCATGTCTCCAGTTCTGAACAGCATTCTCTGTGCTTTTCCCTACCCAGCCACTAGGGGAACACAGAGATGACTTTCAGCACCATGGACAGCTTTGAATGCCATAGGGATGTGCACTGCTCACCCCTGTGGCATTCAAAGGGTTACAATCAATAAAACTAGTACACCAAGCACTACACAATGCCCCCTTCCACATCCCCCCTCCCAGAGTATGTCACATATATTGCATATATGTGACATACTAACCCCATCTACATCCACCTCATGGACTTCCATGTAGTGGACAAATCTGTCTTTTATTCCACAATTAACCCTTTGAGTACCAGAGAGGTAGGAAAGAATTGCTTAGCATGTTCTAACCCCTCTGGTACCCAAAGGGTTAATAGGCAAGGTATGGACTACATACCTTACCTGTATATATGTGTGTGTGTTTTAAACTTTTTTTTTATTAAAATACTATTATTAGACATTAGTTTAAATTAGATCTCATTCATTTTTAACCCCCTACCTCCTGTGTCCCATTGCTATTAGTACTTTTGCTCCACTCTCCTTCAAACGGAGAGTGGAACAAAAGTACTAATAGCAATGGGACAAAGGAGGTAGAACATTATAAATGGATGAGATCTAAGTTAAAATACAACTGAGGGAGCAGGCTGCACACGCATTGTGAGAAGAGACGAATTGTACAAGGCGACGCCAGGCAGCTGGGCACAGTGCCAACGCGAGAGGAGAGGTATCGGAGGAAGCGGGCAGCAAATACAAGCCTACCACCCGCTTCCTCCTATGTCTCTCTCCCCTCCTCCCGCTTCCTCCAATAGCTCTCTAGTCCACAGGCTTATACTGTATTATGCTGCGGGCTTCACTGCCACCCGCAGCAAAGGGAGTGCTTATGAATGAAGATGAGGGAAGCGCTGCAGTCACAGTGCAGCCTGCTCCCTCAGTTGTATTTTAACCCTTTGAGTGCCAGAGTGGTATGAAATGCATTGCTTTGCAATGTGTTGCATACCACTCTGGCACTCAAAGGGTTAACTTAGATCTCATCCATTTATAATGTTCTACCTCCTTTGTCCCATTGCTATTAGTACTTTTGCTCCACTCTCCGTTTGAAGGAGAGTGGAGCAAAAGTACTAATAGCAATGGGACACAGGAGGTAGGGGGTTAAAAATGAATGAGATCTAATTTAAACTAATGTCTAATAATAGTATTTTAATAAAAAAAAAGTTTAAAACACACACACACACACACACACACACACACACACACACACACATATATACAGGCAAGGTATGTAGTCCATACCTTGCCTATTAACCCTTTGGGTACCAGAGGGGTATGAAACATGCTAAACAATTCTTTCCTACCTCTCTGGTACTCAAAGGGTTAATTGTGAAATAAAAGACAGATTTGTCCACTACATGGAAGTCCATGAGGTGGATGTGGATGGGGTTAGTATGTCACATATATGCAATATATGTGACATACTAAGGGGGGGATGTGGAAGGGGGCATTGTGTAGTGCTTGGTGTACTAGTTTTATTGATTGTAACCCTTTGAATGCCACAGGGGTGAGCAGTGCACATCCCTATGGCATTCAAAGTTGTCCATGGTGCTGAAAGCCATCTCTGTGTTCCCCTAGTGGCTGGGTAGGGAAGCACAGAGAAAGCTGTTCAGAACAGTCGACGTGGGTTTTGGATTTTCTGACTGATACTTTGGAGTGCTGTGATTGGCTGTGGTGCTACGTAACATTTTTATCGTGTGTTTTTAGGTAAGATTTTCTATGCAATGCAGGTTTAAGGTTAACATGTATTTTGTTGGTTATCGCTCTTTAGCCTTTCTGGGTAAGGAAGATTTGAATCTCACATTACCTGGTCTTGCTTAACGAGCGAAGGCAGTTTTTCTCTTCACATTGGTTTTAACACCAACATTTGAATCGAGCCCTAAGTTCCTTAAGTACCCTTAGGTTTATACCGTCAGGTCCAGGTGATTTGTTCACCATAACCCTCTCCAGTTTCTTTTGTACCTTGTTCTCATTAAGCCATGTAAATAATGGAGGAAATTCTGTTGTTTTGTCACTTTGCCCATAGTCCATCATTGCTGCTTCCTTATACTGAAGCAAAGAATGTATTTATGGTGTCAGCCATAGCCTTATCCTCACTAATCAATTCACCTGTCTCAGTCCTAAGAGGACCAATATCAACCTTATCTTTTTTTTTTTATTAATATACTTGTAGAATTGTTTAGGTTTTTTCTTGCTCTCATTAGCAATATTTCTCTCATTTTCAATTTTAGCTAGCTTAATTGCTTGTTTGCAGATTTTATTGCATTCTTTATATTTCTTAAATGATGCATCTGACCTGTATGACTTAAGCCTGTTTTTTATTTCTCATTTTTCTGCAAACCTCACTATTAAGCCCCATTGGTTTCCTTTTACTCCTCTTATGTTTATTCCCCAATGGTATATATTGACGTGTATATTTTTCTAAAAGCATTTTAAATACATTCCATGATTCTTGTGCATTTTTATCTTTGAAAATTACATCTCACTGAATGTCCTTTAATACTGTTAGCTTTGAAAAATTAGCCTTTTTAAAATTGAATGTTTTAGTTAAACCCTTGCTATTGGATTTCTCATAACAAATGTCAACTGTTCCAAATGCTCAGGCCTTTTAGAGGGTCCCATACAGGTGGACTGCCTGTCTCTCACTTTCCATAACATCAAGTGGGAGGCTACTGTTTTGAAATACCTTGTAGTCTACCTCTGCAAATTCCACAGTCCCTGAAAACTTGAAAGAACTAGAGGAACGAGTCCTCTTGGATGGGACTGTAGAGGGGTCTTATGAAATTGCTTTCCCTGAGGGGGAGGGCTTTGGAGATCAACCAGCTGGTGGTCTCTCAGCTATGGCACCGGCTGATCTGCCTTAGCCCGACCCTGAGTTCATCAGCAAGATCCAGAGAATGCTGCTGGACTTTTTCTTGATGGGGAAGCATTGGGTCTCTGAGGGCGTTGCGTGCCTCCCGCTGGGAGACGGAGATCAGGGAGTGGTGTGCATGTGCATTCAGGCGCACAACTTCCACCTCCAATGTCTGCAGAGATACCTGTATGCAGACCCTTCTCCACAATGGTTCACACTGGCCTCCAGCTTCTATTGCCAGTTAAGCAATATAGGGTATGACCGGCAATTATTCCTCATCAAGCCTGAGGGGTTTGGGAGTGACCTCTCAGTGCTGCCGGAACACTACCGGGAAACCCTCAAATCCTGGAGCATGGTCTCCATGTCAAGGCAGGGCACAGAGCAGGGGGCAGACATTCTGAGTCCCTGCTATATAATCCAGCTGTGGGGCTCGGATGTTGGAAGCCCCTAGCATATGTTGTCACCTTCGCCAAGCACGGATGACCCAATTTGGGGATCTCCTGGACTGTGAACGGTCAGACTGGGTGGAGACCGATGTGCTCATGCACCGTATGGATCTCCAAAGTAGCAGAATTCCATGCAGTTTGCTCCAGGAGATCAAGCTTGCCATCCACCCTGACTTGCACACCTTCATTGATGAGGTCTTACAGGCCGGAGAGCCACGTCTACCTGTGGAACCGTAGCCTCCGGCTATATGCGTACATCCAAAGCCTCATCAATCCTCCTTGGCTCCCCCAGCCCCCAACTTATGCTGACCAGACGCCACCTTGAGGCGAGTGTTTGACAGGGGCGGGAGGCCCCGGTGGAGGGCACTCTATTCCACCTTGATGCCCAGACCCATCGGGGACTTGAGTTGGAGAGTGCTCCATGGTGCACTGAGCTTGGAGGAGTACCTGTACCTTTTCACGGACTCCCCAGCCATCTGTCCATTCTGTGGCAAGGGGGAGTCAATCTTTCATATCTATTTCACCTGCAGCCAGCTTCAGCCCCTCTTGTCATTTCCTGAGGGGCCTCCTCCTGCAGTAGTGTCTGCACTTCTCCCCATACCTCTTAATCTTTGGGCACGCAGTGTCCCAGGACAGGAGGGCTGAGGACTTCCTCATAAACCTGCTCCTGACACAAGCTAAGATGGCCATCTATGTGACCAGGAAGCAGGTGCTGGCAGGGGAGGCTCCAATGAAGTCTGAAGAGTTGTTCCAGGCATTTGTGCATCCCGTTTCCGAGCGGAATTCACCCAAGCCCTTGCCACTGGAAGTGTGTCAGAATTTACCTCCCAGGAGGCCTCAAATGATGTGCTCTGCTCGGTTTCCCCACATCTGGATTCTTTTGATTTAATTATCTGTATTTAAGTCACTTTTATTTTATGCTACAGTTTTTCTGGGTTCTTTTATTGTGTACATTTTAACATCTTGTGACTGGCTGGCTCAGTCAGCCAATAAGGCAGCAGCCTATGTTATAATATTCTGTGACTGAGGCAGACTTGATAGACAGCAGACGACATTGGGAATTTTGTTGAGGGCCAAGGCAAGACATCACACTTCATCATTTGTGTAATGTAGAGAATAAAAACACACACAGTAGTTGTGTAATGTCTAGCAAACGTGAAAGCATGAGGGCGAAAGGTGGAGCAGGGCAGGGATGTAGGAGTAAAGTGGTAGTATAAAAACTGACTGCAGCAATGGTTGCTGCAGCATGTGCAATAAATGATGATCCCTCTGCTCCCAGGGTGGATGCAGTTTGTCAAGGTCCCACCAATCACCCCACGCTTGGCCACCACCACCATTACCATACACATCTGCCACATAGTAGGTTGTACTTTATTTTTTTTATCACTTGACATCATGATGAATAGGTGCCAGTGTCACTTGAACAGGAAGTAATTGTTGTGGGCAAAGGACAAATGCACTCCACATGCTATCACATTTTTAAAGGTATATGTTGATGTAGGATTTCCAGTTACTTATTTCTCCACTACAGCCCTCAGAAGAAGTAATAATTTTCTGGGAAATGTTGCACCATATCAAACATAGGAGAAAATATGTGCTAGAATAGGAGAAATGTGTTGGAATATGCAAAACATTTTCTGGAATAGTTGAAAGGAGGAAAATTTTGTAGTGGAGAAAAGCAGAAAACTTAAGCGAAAAGAAGAGAAAATCATTAGTTTTTCACAAAAGGTCTCACTTTTTGCCCACCCTATTATTCTCCATAAACTTTTCTGGTCTTTGTGTGTTAGAAGCACAAATAAGTACAAATAACTTTTTTGTGTGCTGAATGTTCCTGACCCATTTTAACAGTAACAAAAAGTAAGCTGCCCTGGGTCCACTGTAGTGAGAGGACTCGCCACAATCAGACATTCTTATTCTCGTATATCTCATTTTGGAACCCTTTGTTCCTCCCTCTTCCTTGTGATCAGGCGCACACAATACAGTGTGACCAATGGGTGAAGGGGTGAAAACTCATAATTATATGCAGATAGATGTCAAAACTTTATTTTCTCAAGCTATGGTATATGTAATCACTGTATGAACCTAGCTGTACTCTCACACTGATTTAATGTAAGTTCCAAATTGTATTATGGTATAATACACTTGAGTACTCATTTTTAACAGAAGAAGAAAACAGGCACAGTATCACTACAGAGGTCTCCAGTGCATTGTGCAGCAAAGCACCATAGATCTTACTAGCAACCAAGGTGTTAAAGGAGACTGCTACAATATAGTTTGCCCAGGTTCCATCAGTTTCCTAAATCAATCCTATTTCTGCTTAAAATCTGTGTACAAAGCTTTTTACACATTTAAGTAGACATTTTGAGCCATGTGCCTCAAAGGTTTGCAATGTGGTAGTGTGTGGACATTACATGGTTCGCCTGTCCTCTGAATCCAGCTGCAGGCTATGTACAGACTGCAAGGGGAAATGAGTACAAAACTCTTCCTTTTCCTTAAGTCTGATATAGGAGTGACTTTAAGCTGGGCATAGTCAACTGCTCTACCTCCAGCTGTTCAGGACTGCAACCCATATCATCCCCTACCAGCCAATGCTTTGTGGTGAATGATGAGATTTGCAGCATCTTACAGCTGGAGGAATACCACTTCAATACTACTGCTTCAAGTTGCTGTTAAAGGGATAGTAATATTTCATAAAAACAGCAGCTCCAATTACTTTTCATAGTATTTGGGCCATGGAGAGGGTTATTTGAATACTGATAGAGTTATAGTTCAAGAGTAATTGAATGATAAAGTATCCCCCTTCCGCCCCTTTTACCTAATGTAAGCCACCTCCCCTCAGATGTAGAATCTGGTCCTGGGATCATACAGCTCACAGCAAGAGACAATGAGGGAGATTTATGAAAACATTTCTTCGGACCATTTAAAGAACTATCTTTAAAGCATGGCAAGTGAAGACAATGCCAGGTCTGATTTATAAACAAGTTTGTATAAATATGGCGTTACTATGAATATTTTAATGCCTGAAGTGCTTAAAGGGATAGTAATGTTTCATAATAAAAGCAGATCTAATTAATCATCATAGTATTTGGACTTTGGAGAGTGCTATTTCAGTTCTGTCAGAGTTGTAGTTCCAGAGTAATTCAATGACAAAGTGGCCCCCTCCCACCCCTTTTACTGATGTCACACTGTTCAGCCAGAGCAGGAGGGAGGTGCCCAGGTAGACTGCAGAGAGGGACAATCTTCAATTAAGATAAGGGAAAAAACTGAAAAGCTTGTCAAGGGGGGCAGGGATTTCATTGTTTTCATAGGAATAAGAGTGTCCCCTTATGTTATCTGTCTGGTCTATAGACTGCATTCCACATCTGAGAAGAGATGGCTTACACTAGGTAAAAGGGGTGGGAGTGGGAAACTTTTCTTGTGAATATCTCATAAACCATAAAGGTCTGAGATATAAGACTTATATCATTATTCATGTTTTTTTAATGCTACAAAATAAAATAAAGTTAAAACGAAGTATTACTATCCCTTTAAGAACAACCTACACATGATGATAAAATTCTACTGATAATATTGTCGCAAATCTATCTCAAACTTTATAAATTCACTGCACCAATATTTTCCTTTCCCCTAACACCAATTTCATCAACCTGTACTAGTTGGTGTTACATGCAAGAAAACTGATGTTACACAGTTTATTAATAACAAAATGCACTATAACTCCACTTTAAAGTCAGTTTATACTCTAACTCCATTTTTAAAACTCTCCCCCAATTTTCTTACTGTGAGCATAAGGAAAATCCTGCCCCTCTTGACAGGTTTTTCAGGGTTTTCCTTATACTCACTGAAGATTGTCCCTCTCTGTGATCCATCTGGACAGTCTTGCTGGTCTGAGGTGAGCAGTGTTACATCAGTAAAAGGAGTGGGAGGGGGATACTTTATCATTGAATTACTCTTGATCTACAACTCTGTCAGTGTTAAAATAACACTATTTCTTTAACTTTGATACTGTGAATTGGAGGAATTTACACATATTTGTACTAATGCCTTCATTTGACCACTATGGTGCAATTGATTTACTCCGGAATTGCTCCTCTTTTTGTGCACATGGTTTCATATTATTGAGCAGGGATGGCCAAATCTGTCCACAGGGGTCATAAACATATGTCTTGGTTTCTTCTTGAGCATAAGTGAGTTAATCAAAATAAAACACACCTGCCCATAATCAAGAATATAAAGGATAACTAAAATCTCAATACATTCTGGGGTAATCTGAAAATTATCCAGTATAGGAGTGTAATTTGTATTAAAATGCAAGCCTATATATTTGACCAGGATCACAGAGATCACACATAAGATCCTTCAGAAGTGTTCAAACCTTTTCACAAGGCCAGCAAGTGCAACATTTAAAGGAGAATTAACATCTAATAATATCTTCCACTTACACTACTTTGGCCAATAACCTTATTATTCCATTGGACTTTTTTCAAGAGATTGCATCAGTCCTAGATGTCATGTTTATGGAGCTGGACATGAGCTGCTAGCAGGACCACAGCATCTCAAATTCTGCTCAACCTTAACCCTTTAAGGAACAGGGGCTGTAATTTATTGCTACCCAGTGTGTTGAATCATGCCCCTACTTAAGGGGTTAAGTAGTATCATGTACTCTGAGTTTGAAAAATTGCCAGCAGTTTATTTCTTGAATAAAATTCATAGGAACCATTAGGATATTCAGGCAATAGTAAGTTAAGTGGGGTATATTATGAGGTGTTAGTTATCCTTTAAAGTTTGCACTTGCTGGCCTTGAGAACATGTTTAGACACTTCTGAAGCCTAATATCCTTTATCTGTGATTGTGGTCAAGTTCATGAGCTTACACTTTAATAAAAATGGTACTCCTAAGCGTGATCATTTTCAGAATACCTCCGAATGTACAAGGGCAAAGTTACAGGGGAGCTGTCAGAGCATTAGTCACATTGTAGCCTGGAGATACAGCTGCCAGCCAGACCTCTAGGACTCACTTAAATCCATTTGTTTTTCCATTTCAGTCTTGGCACAAGCTCACACGAAGCAGTGAGCTGCCATCTCTTGATATTCTTAAGCAATTAGCCCCCAACACTTACTGGAAACTGCATAGAAAACCTTAATGATTCCTGATTTCTTGATTCAGCTTTTTTTTCATTCTTCTCATTACTCTGGCTTCTTCATCATATTTTTTCTTAAACAAAACTGGGCCATGTCTGATCTCCAAGTATAAGAATAATTCCTGCTCACTCGGCACCACTTCATTCATTCTGCCTTTTACAATGACAACCACATTCCCTCCCTCTCTATTCACAATGCACATTTGTCCTTTACTGGAAATTCTTTTTTTCACTTAAAAAGACATTTTGAAGAGCATTGCAGCTGCCAGACATTCTGCAGCCAGCAATGACAACACTGCAGCCCAGTATATTCTCCTTGAACGTTGTATGGTTGGAAGTGAATATTTTCCAATATTCTGTAGCTGTGAAATGTTCAACATTGGTTCCATAAACCAAACACAGTTAAACTTTAGCTTGCACATTGTAATATGTTTGTTCAATATTTTCCCTTATACACACTATGAAGTTGCCATTTTATGACAGTAATGACCCTTTTGAAGGATATTGTTTGCTGTGACAAGATGTGGACAATAGGCAGACATCAACAGATATCATTGTGTACAGGCCCATGTTGCTACAATACAAAAATGTATTAATAGAATACAAGGGAATTAAGAACAGTCACTTAAAGAGGATCTAATATACCAAGCGAAAATTTGTATACTCTTTTCACTGTCATTTTTTGTACAAATTACCCTTTGGGTTATAATGGCTGGGAAACAAACATTTCAGTTCTGTCCTATACCTTGTCTATGGGTCTTGCCAGGCTGGTGTCACTGACAAAGCTGACAACTACAATCAATACAGCTGCACATTTTCCCTGATTCCCTGTAACTTCAGGAAATGTAGCTGCTTTCTTGCAAGTGGGAATATATATTATGTACCTTATAAATTATAAAAAAGAGAATGAGTGTTCCACTATGAATGTGAATTTTTTTTTTCTTTTCATTGGTTTATGTAATTTCTTTTTTATGATGATGCACAGTACAACAATACCTGATACTGCTTCGAAATCTAATGCAGGAGTCACAAAAGTCTACATAAATATTACAGTAATGGGTGTGTTACCCTACGTATTAGTGATTTATAGCGCTGAATATAACTGTGCTGTATAGCACTATAAATCACTAAAATACATGGGTTAACATGCCTGTTACTGTAATATTTGTGTGCCACACTTCTTTACACTTTTGTGTGAGGTAGAAAGTCCTATTTCTCATTATTTTTCCCACAGCAAACATTTACAACAAATGCTAATTTCATCCCTAGTGAATTTAATCTCAGATTTCTCCCTTTCTGCAGTATATTCCAATCTGTATTCAAAATCCTTCAGTTTGTTTATACAGTATTTCCCATTCTCCTCAGTTTCAATGAATGCTGCTGTTTCATCTTGTATGTTGCAACCCAATATGTGCCTTTAATAGTTAAAGGATAACTCAGATACTGTGTGTTTTTCTAAGATGAAAGGTACCAGCAGCTGGTATTTAATGGTGCATTACCCTGATGTTCTCTGGTAATACCATGTAAAAAGTCAACAGGTCAACAGAGTGACATGACCTGGCTAAAAAGAACCAACTCACATATTGTGGACACCTACTATAGGATTCCTTTGCTTCCCTAAGTTATTGCAAAATTTGGGTAAAAACGTGTAATCAATACCTTATGAAAACAGCTCATATAATCAATATTTACACAACTCATTGAAAACAAAAAATATAAAACAGGACTGTGAGTGTCAATAATAATGTCTGAATAATAAACTACTCATTAAACCATCTGGATGCTTGAGATATCTCAAACACATTGAGAAGCAATGCATTGGAGAAAAGGTTACAGCCATCCATAAAGTTTCCTCAAAGAGGGTGTATTTACTCACACATGACCCCAAAATACATGTTTTCTAAAAAGGTAACATTTTGAATGTTGATTCTATCAACTCTGGAACTGAATTAAACTCTGTCTTTCCAAAAACAGATTAGAGTTTAATATGACAGCTGAGACACAGGGAGATAAAACAACTTGCCAATGGGATTCTGACAGTGTCATTCTCAAACATCCTGCTTCTCAAAGCTCTGCCATTGTAAGCTCAGCCACTTCAGAGATGACTGCTCCAAAGGCTCATCAGAAACCTGCCCGCTTCTGCCAAGCTAAGAATAGGAACCAGCCGTCCCGGCCTAGTAGAGCGTTTAAACTCATTGATGAGAATGATGAATGCTTCTGCCTACACTGCATGAATTCAATGGCTAAACACACACGCTGCTCTCTAGTACCTGTGTAGCATTTTTCAAGTGAGTTTACATTTATTATCTAAAGCTGCAACATAGTGCAAATATATGAATAGAACAATGGCTTGCAGAAACATGTGTGTCTGTTGACATTTCCGATATTTAGAGATGCTGTATGCATGGGTGAACACGGCTGAATAATGTACATTAGAATATCTCATATTCTGGTGCCTTGTAGATGAGCCAGAAGTAGCAATCACAGTTTACAGCAGCTGTGGGAATCAGCGTGCCTCTCACACCTTCCATGCAATTTGCACCTCTCTTTTATCAACAAAACGGTCTGCTTGCTGGACAGGGGTCTCAGTAGGCAAGATGTGGATGGGAACAAATGATGGAATTGTGAATGTGTGAGAGCATCTTTGTTACAGTATGTTCTTTTTTATTGCTTTCATTTGGTACATCACACACAGATGCTGCTTAAATATGCTTCCTCAACAGCATTTTGATATCTCCTTTGTACAGTAAATGTACATTAAACCAGAGAGGAGCTAGGTGTTACCCAACCATGGAACAAAACCGTTTACAATCTCCATTCACACAAGAGCAAAATTTCTTTCACATAGGAATTTCCTGCTCAATGCCTTTTAATTTTACTTATAAGCTGGTTGAAACATTAGTTATCTGACACTTCAAAGTGTTAATGGGGTGAATGTATGAATCTTCCAGCACAAATCCAATGGAGTCAGCCTCAAATGTCAGTTGCTGCACTACAGGGTATGCACTAGAGATTATAATTGCTGTATTCCATATCGGTGTACACATACTCTGCAGTCTTTAAGACTTTAATTCCAGTAACAAGGGCATACCATTTCCTTTGCACCTTGTTAATACATGGAGTTAAACAGGGTATAGAGGAAAGGAAGGCCACAAAATGCTCACAGACTGCCCCATTTATTATCACTTGGTGCAAGAGATGTTGAGTAGAATTTTTCCACATTCATGCATTCCCCTTAACCCTTTGACTGCCAGAGAGGTATTCAGTGCATTGTTTTGCAATGCGTTGGATACTTCTTTGGCACTAAAATGGTTAATGTGTGTAGCTTGGGGGATTGAAAAGAGAGGGGTGATATCCTAGAAGCATTTCTAGAGGAAAACATGTTTCAGGTATAGGGGAATACTAGAATTAAATGAGAGTGGGAAGAGTGCATGAATTCACTGTCATAGTTCCTCCTCTGCACTTATATATAAAAGCTCATAAATCCAGCACCTACACCTCTGTTTGTGCACAAATGCATTTAGTGTATACCAGCTCATGCAACTCTGCTAGAACAAGTCATTAAGACAGGCCTAGAGAGCCACAAACAGACCTGACATTAAGAATTCCCCTGCTTGAGCACAGGTGGATCAATCAGAATGAATGAGTCTCTGATTAATCCACCCACATGTAGTACATGATTTTCTTAATACTGGCCTGTTCGCAACCATTAGGAAATGAACTTCTCTATAGAATATGTAAGGAAAAGGGGGAATTCATTGCCAATTAACTCTTCACATTGTTATTAAATTACATAAAACAAATTACTAATTGGATGATTTTAGCAGAAAACATTTTTTTACATAAGCATTAGGCAGGATCAGCATAAAATTTGAATGAATGAATATGTTTATTTATATAGCGCCACAAGTGTACGCAGCGCTTTACAATTTAAGGGTTTAAACAATACAGGTTTACGTGTGCTTTGTAGAGTGAAACATTGGGTGGGAGGTCCTGCCCGAAATCTTACAATCTAAAGTGGTAGTGGGAGACATACAGAGTAGATAAGGGTCAAGTGCTGAATACAGTGCTAGTTCTGATGATGATAGAGGACATCAGTAAAGTAAATAATTTATAAGAGCATTCATTGTACAACATCAGTGCCTTCTAGCATGTTGAGATTTTATCCATGAGGTGCATTTCTAAGTGAGATTTGAAGGTTATCAGAGAGGTGCAGTGGCGCAGGTTGGATGGTAGATCATTCCATAGATACGGAGCAATGAGAGAAAAAGGTGTGACACGTTACAGGGCTGTAGGCACAAAATGAGCTGAGAGAAGAAAATCATTGGCCGAACGTAAGTGGCGGGATGGGGTATAACAGGAGATCAGAGTCGAAATGTAAGAAGGAGTAGAGGAGAGAAGTGTCTTGAAAGAGAGAAGTAAGATTTTGTAAAATATCCGGAGTTTGATAGGCAGCCATTGGAGGGTTTTGAGGAGCAGTGGGGCAGGGACAAACCTAGGTGGCAGAAGAGTAATTTGTGCTGCAGCATTCTGTATAGATTGAAGTGGATGGAGATGGGAGGCAGGAATGCCAGACAGAAGAATGTTGCAATAGTCCATGCGGGAGAGGATGATTGCATGTATTAGAATTTTAGCTGTGGAGGAGGAAGGGATGAATTTTAGCAATGTTACGCAAAAGAAAGCGACAAGATTTAGCAATGGCATTAATATGAGGGGAGAATGAGAGAGACTTGTCAATTATCACGCCTAGACACAGAGCTTCTGATACTGGATTTATGGTAGTGCCATTTACACTCACCTGGAAGGACGCTACAGGGCCAGGCCTAGGTAGGATGAGGAGTAGCTCAGTTTTAGACATATTGAGTTTGAGGTGCCTATGAGCCATCCAGTCTGAGATAACCGAGAGGCAATCTGTGACTTTTGCCTAGATATCAGAAGTCAGTTGAGGTACAGATAAGTAAATCTGGGTGTCATCTGCATAGAGGTGATATTTGAGACCAAATGAATTAATAAGATCACCAAGTGTTATTGTGTAAAGAGAAAACAGAAGCGGTCCTAGAACAGAACCTTGAGAAACCCCAACAGAGAGTTGGATGGGAGAGGATGAAGAAGTGGCAGAGGAGACACTGAAGGATCTGTTAGATAAGAGGAGAGCCAGTCCAGTGTTGTGTTACAGATTCCTAAGAAGTGAAGAATTCGGAGGAGGAGAGCATGATCAACAGTGTCAAAAGCTGCTGAGAGATCAAGGAGGATAAGTATTGAATAGTGACCTTGAGATTTGGCAATGTGAAGATCATTGACCACTCTTGTAAGAGCAGTTTCGGTGGAGTGAGCAGTGTGAAATCCAGATTGTAAAGGGTCCAGCAGGTCGTATGTGTTAAGGAAGTCAAGCAGGTGTGAGTAGGCTAGATGTTCTAAGAGATTAGAGGCAAAACGCAGAAGAGAAACGGGTGGATAGCTAGAGGGTGTGTTACTGTCAGAAGAGTTGTTCTTGAGGATGGGTGTTACTAAGGCATGTTTGAAGTTGTGAGGAAAGGTAGCAGTGGCAAAGGAGGAGTTAAAGATTTGTAAAAGGATAGGGATTAGTGCGGGGGAGAGGGGCTGGATAAGTTGAGAGGGGAGCGGATCAAGTGAGCATGTAGTGAACGGAGTGGAGGATAGCAGGTTAGTCAGTTCCTTCTCCTTGACTAGTGAAAAAGAGTCCAGAGTGCCAGGAGGGGAACGAGGGAGGCTAGAAGGAGATGTACAAGGTGGTATATTATCCCAGATGGAGTCCAACTGAAATAGTCAGCAAAGTCTTGTGGCTGTATGGAGTTTGTGGGCAGATGGAGGGTGGAGGAGGGAGAAAAAGGAAGAGAAAAGGAATTAGTGAGTTCTTGTGCTTTTTATCTAGAAATCTATATGTAAATTTCCTTGAGAATATGATGTTTGGTGGTGAATGTTTCCGTGGATGAAATGTTATGTAATTTTTTTTTTTTTTTTATATCAATTTTTTTTTAATATCAATACCTATCATTGTATGTTTTTATGCTTGGCTTCGGCATCATCCCATATAATGAAATGCTAGAATGTTTGTCCGATGCAGTCATGCACAGTAGAGACTGCCAGAACTCACAGAATGCTGGGAGTTCTGTGCTGAGAGCACTCTGTGCTTTCGTGCAGTCTCTACAGCACATGACTGCATCACATGCACCACCAGTGAGGCAGTGACAGTACACAGAGCAAGACTGGCCCCTTAACTCTTTGAGTGCCAGAGGGGTACTCAACTCATTTCAAAGCAATGTGATGCGTACCCCTCTGGCACTCAAAGGGTTAACATCACCTGGACCTTGGCCCATGTACACTAGTCAAGTAATATTTTAATCATTTTGACAGTGTTCCATGTCAACTCCCTGGAAATAGTTTTATATTTTTTTCTGTTTGAATCAATGTCTGTTGAATCCACCCAGATTAAATTGAAACAATCTGAGGAGGGTTAAGGGGAACACAATGGAGGAGGGGCAGGGAAATGTAGAGAAAAAATGGTGGAACAGCAGGAGTGAGAAGGGGAGCCTGTGGGCAGAGTGATTTTGCACTGTGGATTCTATCTTTGGTGCATTAGGATATTTCCCAGTATTACATTTGGTGTGTGGTGCTCCAACGTTTGTGCTTGGTCTCTCTTTATGAAGAGATGATCGTACATAGTGCTTAAACAGGTAACACTAGTAATCGTAATTTGTAATTTTTTCTCTTTGGTATTATGTTGTATTTTATTTTCTATATTTCTATTTCTATTTCTGATCTTAGCGAACTTACTTGTAAGGTTTATGATATTTTATTTGCTTTTAACATTGTGGGATTATTAATTTTTCATCTAAAGCACTCTTTTCTATACAGAGAAGTATAGCACTTGATACTGTTGTATATATTTGTCAATTTTTTTCCACCCTATTAGTGGGGGGCATTATTTGAGCTGCTTGCTTGGCTTCCAAACAGAATGAGCAATGGGTAAGTGGTGGGCCAAGTGGAGTGAGATGGGAAAGTGAGCAAAGGAATGTACGTGTGTGTGTGTGCAGGTGTGTGCTTTTCCACATTGAGAACAAATTGACAGAAAACAAGCCTCCTGTCTCCTGCAGAAGTTCCAGCAGGAAGGCCCTTTGAATTGACTTCTTTGGCTCTTAGGACTAGAGTGAGTGGTTGTGCATGTGAGTGTGTATAGGGTGATGTATGTGCATGAATAATCATGGGTATGTCATAATTTCATCACGGGAACACTGGAACTCATCACAAAATCGGTGAAGTATTTTTCATAGATGCTTCCTTCCCCTTTCCACAGCAAATGCTGGTAGGGGGAAAACTGGTTTTTCCTCACATCCCTATTATTGAATCTGGCAATTTAAAATGATTCTTTACTGGAGAATCAACTAGGATTCTTCATTTTCCTGAGCAGGTCAGTTGATGTTGTCTTTATCATCTTAAATATTATACATACCTGTGACCTTTAATAATCAAGCAGCAAAGATTATAAGGTAAAGTTAAGCTTAAGTAAGACTAGTGTAAAAGCCTGTGTGCACGGGCTGTGGAGCAGTGAGGTAATGGCAGTACACAAAGCTGGACCAGCCTCTTAACCCTTTGATTGCCAAAGGGGTATGCAACGCATTGCACTCTGGCACTCAAAAAGTTAATATTACCCGATCTGCTCTGTGTATTGCCGTTACCTCACTGCTCCACGCGATTGTGCCACCTCACGCGATGCAGTCATGCGCAGTAGAGACTGGCCGAATGCGGGCAGTCTCTACTGAGCATGAGTGCATCATGACAAACTTTCTGGCCTTTTATTGTATAGGATGTTCTTTAAAAATCAATCTTTTTGAAGAACTGTTTTGGCACTTTATAATACATAGGCTTCACGCTCCAAATTAACAGCAGACGATGAGGCTTGTTTCATGACACATGAAGTGCATTGCACTTACATCAGAACCAAGATTCCCAAGGCAAACCAAGATTACGAAAGGCAAATGGTAGCATCATCTGTGGTTATGAGTGCCTTTGGGCGTCAAAGAGCTATACAACACATTGAAATGCAATAAGGCTGGTATACTAAGAGGAAGTGGAGCAATTATGGGCCAAATCAAATGCTCCATAGGAATTAGAGAACGAATAAAAAGTAATTCTGAAACAAGCCAATTGCACTACAAGGGACAGATACAAACTCCCAAAACTGATATTGATGGAAATGATGTTTTAACCCCTTGCATACTTGAAAGATATTTGAAGCATTTCTTTGGACACCTATCAAGGTTCCAATTTTTAAAAGCCCAATTTAAATCCATAGCAGTTTTTATTTTCCTTTATTGTACAGTTGGTGTGTCTGATGGAAAATCACTGAAGCCTTGTCCAAGAAGTGAATTATCTTAAGGTAACCAGCTACAGAAAGCTTTCTGCTCATAACCAACAGTATTTTGGTCTTTTGACATTTCAGAGGGTTTTGATGTAAGTTATCAGTTTTTTAAAGGTCAGACTTAGCACTTTGAGTGCCATAAGAAGTGACGTAATTGAGGGACCCAGTGAAAACATTTTGGGAGCCCCTAGCATAAAAATGTTCTCCCAAGGGCATAACTAAAACCTACTGAGCCCTGGGACCAAGAGGCAGGGACCCAACATCACTGCTACTAGCTCTGCCCCTAGCAATAGAGGTGTCCTGTAGGATTCAGAGAAACAATTCTGTAAGTATGGAATTCATAGAAAACCATGCAGTTTCACAAGACACAAAACAAATCTTGTGAAACTCGGTGTTTCGTTTTTCATTTTTCAGATTGTGGAAAAGTGTTTAATGATCTAGTGAGGTAAAAAATTATCAAAAAGATACTTGTCTTAGCCACATATGTGAATATGGTATGAGAGTTTCGGTGATAGATTAGTAGGTAGAGATGGGTGAAAAGTCCTGTTTTTTAATGTAGGGTATTTTGTGAAACACCTGCACTTTTGAGCCTTTATAGAAGAAATCCCACTGCATAGAAACTATAGAAACAGCCCCACTATGAGAGAATCTGTGGCTACCACTGCAGTGGGACTAGGCTGTTGTGTTAGTAATCTTGGTTCTGTGGCTACTGTGGAGTCAGGCTCAGAATAAGAATGTGTTGTCATTGGACAAGACTGGGGTTAAGTATGTGGTGTTCTGTGGCTACTAGTGAACAACCTTTGGAATCAGTATGTGTCATATTATGTCTACCAGTGCAGTGGGACAAGGCTGGGGTAGGGGTAGTTTAGTATGTGTGATTCTATGGCTACTGTGGGGCAAGGCCAGAGTTCAGTATGTGTGGTTTCATGACTATCAGTGCAGTGGGACAAGGCTGGGGGGGGGGGGTTGGGGATTATTAATGTGTGTTTCTGTGTCTACTGTGGGGTAAGGCCAGGGAACAGTATGTGTGTAGTTCTATGGGTACCATTTCAGTGGATCAAGGTTGAGGGTCATTATGTGCCAGGCAGATAAAAAGAGGAAACATAACTTTTTAAGGGAATTCCTGAGACATCCAAAAAATTCAGTTTTTCACACTGTTTTTGGTGAATGTTTTCACCCATCTCTATTCAAAGGCAGGAATGATTTCTGGACAGCTCTCCCCATATTTGTCTCTCACCATCTAGACTGCTTTGTCTCTCTCCTTTCCAGCTCTCTGTCTATCACCCTGTCCATTCCTCTCTTATTGTTTCTCTTATTTTCTCTGATCCTCTCTCCTCTGGCTCTCTGGCTCTCTCTCTTGCTCCCTCCCGCTTCCTCCCAAAATCTCCAGAACTCCTAACTCCGGATATTGCCATCTCTTGCTCTCCCTTTACCAGTCTTCCTCTATTCCTCATGTGACTTCTGTTCTCTACTTGCCTATCTCCCTCCACGTCACTGCCCATATAAGATATGTTCTGAATCAATTTGGATGGATCCACCATTTTCTTTGGGTTCTCCAGACCAATTTGTGAAATTAATCACTGAAGTTTCACTCAACTCTAGCATACAGCACAATTATCATGCTTTAAAAACCCTTTGAGTGCCAGAAGGGTATCCATTTCATTGCTTCACAATATATTGGATACCCAGAGGGATTCTGGCACTAAAAGGATTAAGTGCTAGAACTGTGTGAAAAAAGAAACATACAAAGACTGTGTTTGGTTAATTGACTGCATGATCAATTCCATTCAGCAAAAAAGTTTCTCAATTAAAATTAAATTAAAACAAATATAAGCTGATCATCACAACTTGATATATTCTCAGCTTGTGATTTGCTGGATTTAAACAAGGCAATGACAAGCAGTGACACATTAACTGGCTGAGCATTTAAATCAATCTCAGCTTTGTTATCAGATTCAAATCTGCAGGAAAGAGTATAATAACCCTGAGGGTTCAAAATTCATTTATTTAGCAGTGAAACCACCTAGTGTGAATCTGCATCACAGCCTTGTTTCCCCTACAATTATCCTTCAAAGGGCCAGCCACTCAATTGTTGGTGTTTCCAATGTGCCTTAAATTTTGCTTAGAAATTATGGGCCATACTCCAGAGGTGATTTTTAGTCATGCCTAGTCAATGATTCAGTACCTTTTTCATCTGGTATTACATCAGACCGGCAAAGCATTACATATGCACGTCACCAGTAATGTAATACCTATGCAATTACCTCTATTGTAAGGTGACTTGGTACCCATATGTTTTGCTGGTACCTTATACACTAAGCTAAAGATTTGCAATTCTGATGCACATCAACTGTCCCCAAAATTCCCATTGATTTAAAGGAGCCATAAACTTTTTTTATGAAAACACATATTTTATAGAGCTTTTCCTGCTGAATAAAACAAGGTCACTCCCACCTCTGTCAGATGTGTTATTCAAAATTTCTAGTAGGTCAAATAATCAGGAAGTGTATTTACTGTGCTTTACTTCCTGATAGTTCTAACTGACAGGAAGTGACAAGCAGTTTCTATCACATTCTATGGAGACTTTCCTGACTTTCTTCTCCATTAGAATCTAACAGAAAACAAATTAGAATTTGACCACTAGAGGGCACTACTAATGTGAAAAAACATGGGTTTAAACTGTAATAACTCTGGAAATATAAATCTCTCGGCAGTGGGAGTACAATTATTTTATCCAATAGGATAATCCCTACAATATATAATTTTTGATTAAAAAAGTTTACCGTGACCAGAGCTGTCCATAGGATGGTGTAACAACAGTGCCACTTTACAATTTCAGGCCTCTGTGATATTGCACCTAAAAAATTCAGCTTTGAGCTGTAATAACTTTTGAATAAAACACCTTTCAGCAATGGGAGTACCCTTGTTTTACTCAGGGGGATAAACCCTACAACATATTTTTTTTTACATTTTAAGTATTACTATCCCTTTAATGTGTCACTAAATTATGGTATATTTCCAACATATTTTAAACACCAGCTAATCATACCTATCCTAAAGAAACCATCATGTATCTCCTCTTCTCTTGACTCCTACCTCCCTACTTCTCTTTGCCAGCAAGTAACAAGAGTTACTTTTTTTTTCTTTCACAAATATCATACCCAATTTTTTCTTCTAACAATTTTGCATGATCCACTACTGTCTGGCTTTCTCACTCAACATTCTATTGAGACTGCTTTTGTAAAATTAGCTATTGACATACCCACTGCCAAGTCCAAGAGTCATTTCTCCTTAATATAAAACAAGCACAAAAGATGGAAGGGCGCCCAATAGCGTGTTAACGTTTCTAGGTGTATTCGGATCAAGTCTAAAGTAACGATGGATACTCACAATTTTTGATGGTCAGTCTCACAATAACTGACTTACTCGCCTTTGGAGAAGTCCCCGTCTCCAATCGGGAAACATTCAGTAGTAAATAGTCTGCACGGCTCCAATAATGTATACAAAATGGTTTAATAAAAAATAAAATATGTAATATACAATGGTACTCTCTAAAAAGAGATATATAAATATAAAAACAATGGTACTAATCAACGCGTTTCGTGGCTGTAAACGCTACTTTTTCAAAGATATATTTAAGACCTGAAAGTGTATAAGAAAAGGAGCCGGCAATTAAACAGGGTTTAAATAATAACCTACCTCATAGGTCTAGAGAGACAGCGTGGAGACGTTCCCTCCACCAAACTACGATCACTCCTGGACGGGCCTCCTAGACGTATGAGGAGGTAAATCACAGTCAACCAATAGAACATTGGATTCTTCCGATCATGTGACTAATGGTCTCGGATGATGCCTCCAAAAATGCACCCTCACAATAAAAATGCGAGGATGCGTAATGAACGAAAAACAAAGAGCTGGGTGATACAAAATGTAAACCTAAATGGAACAATGCATATTTCGACCCAAGTCACGTGATCGTGAAGAGAACAATAAATGTAACCATGGCCATTCAGGGCTAGATATACACAAGTCTCACTAAGCAAAACATGTATCTCATCTCAGCCCTGTAGTATCCATATAATCAGTAATAATAATCTCCCATATCGAAATACTATTACATACAATCTAATATAGTAATCATAATAATCCCAAATAAGAGGGAAATAAACAAATAATCATTGTTATATATACAAAAAATAAAATAAATTAAATTCAAAGTATTATCCATTCATAATGTGCAACCACCTAGATGGTACAACTGCAGTGATTCTAATGTATTCATTGCTAACATAATATAAGCAGATATTCTTTTTTGATGTAATTAACTCTTGTGTTGAGACTACTTTGATTTCAACATAAATCTATGAGAATTGTATATTAAATTGCCATTAAAGGATTTATCTATATTTAAATATGTGTTGATTTTAAATATAATGAACTATAATAAACTAAAGTGAATATATAATATACTGTTGTGATAAACTAAAAATTAAAAATGAAAATAAAAAATTATATGGTGTGGACTTTATTGTGCAAGTGTATATTTCTACTAATTTCATTTAAGATGTCAAAATGATTTAAAAAAAAATATATATATATATTTCTTTCTTATTTCTCTCTTAATATTATATTTTCTATATTTTACTTATTCTTTACTACTTATTAATTTTTCTTATTTACTCTTTCTCTTTTACCTTTCCCCCCTGTTTATTTATTTCTTTTTCTTTCTTTCCATTTCTTTTAACTTATTAACACTGTCCCTCATGGTCTTATGCATCCATAAACCTAACTATCCTACTCATAAGTAGATACCCATGTTTCATTAAGACCACAGGGAACTAATGTATATAACCTGTAAATCCAATAGGATTCCCGGTTATTAAGTCTTTGTTGTCTATTATAATAAGCAGAAACCGATATAGATTCAATAGGTAATACTGTCAGACCATTAGGATCTTATTATGCATCTCTAAAAAGTGTCTAGACACACTGTGAAGTTGAAAACCATTAGTAATATTTCTCCTATGTTGTCCAAACCTAATTCTAAGTTGTTGTGTAGTGCGGCCCACATACTGTAGGCCGCAAGGGCAGCACAGAAGATATATCACAAATTTAGATGCACAATTCTGTTTTTGTCTCCCCTTCTTGTTTTCTCTATTTCTCCTTAATAATCCTTCTTGACCTATTGGCAGCCTTTTACAGTGTAGACCACTTACTTCTCCTGCACACTTTCCTCTCACATGGCTTCAGGAATACTGCCATCTTGTGGTTCCCCCTAACATACTATTTGCACCTTTAGAATTTCCTTTTCTTGTACTTTTCCCACTCATCTTCCTCAAGGATCAGCCATAGGCCTGTTGTTAGTTTCCATCTATAACTCCTCCATCGGGAAACCTATAACATCCTATCATTCAACATTACCTTTATGTTGATAATGCCTAACTCCTCTCCCAACCTTTTATATACCCTACTTTATTGTATCACCAATTTCCCCTTGGATGTCCCAACATCAATTAAAACAAAGATTGTAATACAACCCCTTCATATTACTGTGCACTTTTATCACTATTAATGTGACCAAGTCTGCTGTAACTCTTACTTATTAAGCCCGCTGTACAAGATAATTTCTGTCTCTGTCCACTCCTTCACTACTGAAATACTCTGTCTCCCAGAAAGTCTGGTGACTTTGTTATCTGGAACAGAATTAGATCTTTTCTTACAGAGGACACTACTAAAACCCTAGTCTACACCTGTATCATTTCTGATGTCTACACTGGCTCCTGATATCTGTAAGTTCAGAAACAGCAAGACCATTACATTTAATATTTATTGATTTACTTTCATCAAGCCTAGTGCCCTGTGATTGGAGAAAATATGATGTAGTACCATTTTTGAAAAGGGGCAAGATCCAAACCAGGAAATTATAGACCTGTGAGCTTCACTTCCATAGTGAGTAAGACATTAGAAGGGTTACTATCTGACAGTATTCAGAACTATGTGAAGGCCAACAATATTATTAGTAGGAGCCAGCGTGGTTTTATGAAGAAAAGATCATGTCAAACTAATTTACTTCCATTTTATGAAAGTGTGAGTGTAATTTGGACAAGGGCATTGCTGTTGATGTAGTATACTTGGATTTTGCAAAAGCCTTTGATACAGTGCCTCAAAACAGGTTACTGCATAAAGTAAAAGGTTTTTGTTTGGGAAGTGTCATCTGTGCCTGGATAGAGAACTGGTTGAATGATAGATGGCAGAGAGTTGTTGTAAATGGAACCTTTTCAAGTTGGTCTAAAGTTGTAATTGGGGTGCTACTGTCTTCAGTCCTGTGATCAATGCTTTTTAATTTTTTTTATTAATGAAAATAATTTCTCTATCTTTGCTGATGACACTAAGCTGTATAAGGTAATCCATACAGAGCAGGATGTTTTTCCTCTGTAGAAGGATTTAAATAAACTGAGTGAATGGGCATACAAGTGGCAGATGACATTTAATGTAGATAAATGTAAGGTTATACATTTGGGCTGTAGAAACAAGCATGTGCCATATATACTAAATGGAAAACTACTTGAGGAATCCTCATTAGAGAAAGATTTAGGGGCACTGATAGATGATAGACATCACAGCAGTGTGCAGAGTCTTCAGCTGCTTCAAGAGCAAATAGGGTACTATCCTGCATAAAAAGGGGTATAGAAGCACAGGGTGGAAATATAATTCTACCTCTATATAAATCTTTGGTAAGATCTCAAATAAAATATGAAGTACAGTTTTAGGAACCAATTCTTAAAAAAGACATTATTGAACTGGGTAAAGTGCAGAGATGTGCAACAAAACTGGTAAAGAAAATGGGGGGGATCTGAGTTTTAAAGAGAGACTAGCCAAACTTGGTTTGTTTACATTAGAGGAGAGATGTCTAAGGGGTGATATGATTACCATTTTCAAATATATTCAAGGTCAATACAAAGAACTCTTCAAGGAACTATTTACTCAGAGAAGTCAACAGGTCATTCATTAAGACTAGAGGAAAGGTGCTTTTAACTAAAACAAAGGCAGTGATTTTTTACAGTAAGGGCAGTAACATTATGGAATGCTTTGCCTCAGGAAGCTGTGCTTGCAGATACTGTAACTGCTTTCAAAATAGCAATGGAAACCTATCTAGCACAAAATAATATTGAGAATTATTACAGATGGCTTCAAAGCAGATAGGATGTTGATTGAGGGAAAAATATTTTTTCCCACCTGAGGCTTAATTGGAAATGGCTTCAGTGTTTTTTTTTTGCCTTCCTCTTGATCAACAAGGGTAATTTGGCATGGGATGTACGTGATGTACACTTCATTTTTCAGCCTCATCAATTATGTTACTATGTTATTATTTTGTCTCACTAAAGTTGTTTTTTACATGGGTGTTAGACAGACCATCAGACTAAAACAATTATTTTTTTCTGGTATTCTCCTTAATGGTGTTTCTAAACTATTTTTATTGAAAAATATATGCTGTGATGTTTTTCTCACTGAGTACAATAAGGATACTCTAACAGAGGGAAGATTTTGTTTTTAAAATGTTATTCCAGCTAAAACCTACTTTTTTAAATCAAACTAACAATAACAGCACCAACTGTTGTCCAGAAGTGATTTTTATTTTTTAATGCAGTCTGTGGGAGAGTTTGATTCAAAGTATATGGCTCTCCATAGTAAGTGATAGAAACAACATGGGTGGTGATGTTACAACTACAATAGAAAATTGCAGTTTATTTTGGAAAAAATAATAATTAAAAGACCATAATCACCTGAAGGTCACAAAACAAAATTACAGTTTAACCTTTTGAGTGCCATCCAATGTATTGCTTCGTGATAGATAGATAGATAGATAGATAGATAGATAGATAGATAGATTGGCACTTAATCTGAAAATTCTTTGCAAAAGATAATAAAATAAAACATAAAAGTAATTTTACTGCTGCATGTCACATACATATATATATATATATATATATATATATATATGTATTTTTTTTTTTTTTTTAAATTGTTACTGTTTCTTTAATTTTCAGAGCTGTGAATAAGGTTGTGATAACCCCACTACTCTCTACTGCTTACTATAAAGTACAATTATTTTTAGCCATTAGTAAACCTCTGAGTGCCAAATGATTATGCATTGAATTGCTACCCACTCTAGTACTCAAAAGGGTTACTCATTTGGCTGTACGCAAAGGCAGAGTAATTCATAGCAGCTCCTTTCATTAGTCTGAAAGATACATTAATAGTGAGACTTACTTCCAGCCAAGTAAATACGTTTAATTAACCCGTTGTGTGCCAGAGGGGTGAACAATGCACTGAAATTAACTGTTTTGAACAACTGTCTTGCATTCAAAGTGTGAATAGGGGTGGACAAAAAGTGTATTTTCCTTCTCCTGAAATTTCCACAGAATAGATGAGATGTTTCTCCTTCCCGTGGGAAGGACAATGCAGGTGAAAATCCAAAGTTGCATAGCTAGAAAGGTTGAATCCAATGGCTTAAACTTCCGGCATGCATGATCCCCCACACACACACACACACACACACATATGTGCACAGCATAATGCACACCCACGTTCACATCCATTCAGGCACACATGTGCACTAACACATTCAAAGGGCCAGTTTAACACCTGAGGCCCCCTAGACAAAAGCACCCATGGCTCCCTTAGCTTCACCCATAGCCACACTCTTCCTAAAAATACCACCTCTGTTGTCAGGTACAGAACATACGCTTACACTATAATACACAAGCAGAAATATAGCTCCTGGTTGCTAGAGAGGTCTCCATTACTTAGCAATGCATTAGAGACGCCTCTAGCATCCAATGAGTTAAAAGTGGCCTTTAAATTAATTAATGGTCTGTAAACTGGCAAATAATCTAGCCTCCATAAATCAGGAGCATTTGAATTGTGACGCCTATCTGAACTTGGTGCTCTAGTCAGTTGCCTACTTTGCCTAATGGGAAATCTGTATATTCACCCACCTCTCTATGCAGTAGGAAGGTGAGAGGTGAAACAGCCCATTTTCTTCATATTCCATCCAACTGAGAAAATATTCACCCATACCTAATCTGCAAATATTGTTTCTGCACCACTCAGTGCCTTATAACTCATATGAGATAACGGAATATCACAGAATTCCCACTTCAGATCTCGTTAACTTTCTGGGGGTTAAAGACTCCTATAAAATGAAGGAGCATTTTAATTATCCCCTATGACTTAGTAGGTTCGCTTGAGAACTGCTCTTCTTTTGTTGTGAATAAGGCCCTTACGGCGGAATGCAAGAAGTGTGTTCAATCACAGTGTACTTTTGATGGCAAAATGATTAGCACCAAAATGTTACTGAATTACATATTTTTTCACAATCAGTGAACTTTTGCAAATTTTTTAGTGAATGTGTTTTAAAATGTTGACATAGCTAAAATGTCTGCCATTTTGTGAGAGGATTATCAATTTCATCTGATTCAGCAAAGCAATTAGCACACATTTTCATACATCTGGCTAACTTTGCCGTTCATTTAGGTTCATGTGCTAACATTACCTTTAAAGGTTTAGCAATGCCCAAAATAAAGTTGATTCTATATGTTAGGTTTAAAAAAAATAAAGTATTTGGAAAAAGTCCTATTTCTCAAACATATATGGTTTGAGAGATATCTCTGTTAATGTTCCCTCCATCCTTCCCTTCTGCTGACGTCAGCTGTAAGCTGAAAGCAGGAGTTCCTGGGATGGGGACTGACAGGAGGCTCTTCAACAGAGCCGCAATAGTGTGATTTAAAAAGAAATACTTCTTTGGAACGGTCTACAAAGTGTGCCTGGTTTGCAAGCACACTTTCTAAACCGTTCCAAATAAGTTTTTTTTAAATGGCACTATTGCATCTCTGCTGAAGAGCCTCCTTGTGTTGGCCGACATGGATCTCCTTCTGTGAGGTTTACAGCTGACATCAGGGAGGGGGGAACTTTAGCAGAGGTTATCTTTCAAACCATAAAAGTTTGAGAGATAGGACTTTTTCCAAATACTTTAATTTTGTAAAATCTAACACATAGAATCAGCTTTATTTTGGGCATTACTAACCCTTTAACTCAGGAGCATGGGCTAACTTTGCCATTAATTTAGGCACATGTGGTAACTTTGCCATTAAATTAGGAGCATTTGCTATTCAGGATCAAGGTGTTAATAGGTTTCTTGCATCAAAACATGAGCAATCATAAATAGCACATAAATGCATGGCTTTTATAAAATAGCGGATGGTCCAATTTCTTGCATTCCGCCCTTAGTCTCTCCTTACTGAGATCCCGGCTATGAAATGTAACTGCTATTCTGAGTTGTTACAGGTCTAGAATATATTTGCTATTTCTTGTTATTAAAGGCAGACATTTACAAGTTATGCCAATCAAGACAAGTGGCATCACACTAACATGGGGTGGGGAGTGAGGCATCTGATGAGGGATTCTGCAGTGTTATTTTGCCTTCTGTTCTGCTAAATGTTAGGATGACTGTGGCAGTTGAAGTGCTGGCATGTTCGCTAACACGGTTTCACGTTTGATATTTAACAGAGAGATGAGCAGACGGGAGCCTGATCATTTCTCATTTTGTTTACAGAAACAATAGCTGTCATGAGGAGCCTCATTCCATTCCTTGTTTGCTCCTTGTCATTTATTTGGAGGATAAACTGGAGAAGTGAGAATCATTGAGATAATACAGCGAGTGAGCATTTAGGATGATAAAACAACTCTAGACTGGCTTCATTTGACATACCTGACAAACTGAAGCTAAAGCAACAATTCATGCGTAATTTTATGATTCCTGTTTTGTATGTAACTCACAGCATTAAAGAAGAACTTCTAGCTCCTAATAATAACCCCCTACTTACAGAATCTAATAATGCCAGAACATCTTAATAGAATCAATTAATTGTTTCCTACTGTTGTAACATCTTCAGCCAGTCCTGTCATCATGTCTATGGAGGCGGACATGACAGTTGCTGACAGTTTTTTCAAACTAATGCAGGTAAAGTGATGGTCAACATACTTTTTAACTTCACAGACACTGTAAGTGCACATATTACTGAGTTAATGCTTGCCACAATTTTCGATCCTCGAATCAAAGGCAAGAGGGCACTTAGTTCAAATTCACTCATTGCCTGGAGGGAACAATTGATAGCGAGGGTGCGTGAGAGGCAAAGAAAAAACAGGATGCAGTCACAGGAGGTGGAGGTGGAGATGGACAGATTCTGCTTCGGACAAAACAAACAGCTCCCCATCAGTAGAAAAAGTGCTGAGTTTGAGTTTAAGGCTTATCTTGCGGAACGTTCTTTGCCCCCAAGTACAAATCCCTTTTCTTTCTGGGATAACAAGAGGGCTGTGTGGCCCACTTTACCCTGGTAGCACAGGAGTTGCTTTCTTGCCCCCCAACTACTGTCCAGAGTGAGCGGGTATTTTCCATAACCAGAAATATACTTAGCCCCCAGTGCTCTTAAATGGCCCCCCAGCTCATGGAGCAAATTACTTTTTTAAAAGTCAACATGCCAAAGCTGGGTTACCCTGCTCTCAGATTCGATGGAGATTAGAAGAAAAAAGTACCATAGTACCATAATATGCTGAGCGCTCCAGCTTACCCAGTTCTAGAACCATGGTAGGTTGGTGTCATGGTTTTTGAAGACTCTCAGACTTAAGGTTTGGTAAAATTTAACTTTATTAAAAGTTAAAGGCAGTCCCCGTAGGGTAAACATACATAACAATATAACATCAATAGAACATACAAAAGGTTCTACCGGCCTTGCCTAAATACCGGGCAAGGCAACCCAAGTGACAATATTAATGACAGGCTCTACCGGCCTTGCCTATACCGGGTAAGGCAACCGTGAGATGATAATTTCGGTTCTACCGGCCTTACCAATACCGGGCAAGGCAGCCCAATGGGATGCTGAATGTAGGCTCTACCGGCCCTGCCAATACCGGGTAAGGCAACCTTTAAGATGGTGAGTTACAAGGTTCTACCGGCCTTACCAATACCGGGCAGGGCAGCCCAAGGAGGTACTGTAGTAGGCTCTACCGGCCCTGCCAATACCGGGTGAGGCAACCTACAGGATAGTAACATCAAGGTTCTACCGGCCTCACCAATACTGGGCAGGACAGCCTGAGCAAATAGACCAGCTGTTAGGTGACTAAGACAGCAGAGAGCATAAGTCTAGAGGTCTTACTCAGCAGAAGTCTACAGCCAGGGATAATCAGACAACTGCAAGGAAGTGGACAGCGACTGACCACAGTACTGGATGTTCAGGAGCAAACCAACGTCCGCACGTTGGGACTAATGGTAAATAGCGCCACCAGGTTTAAGGAGTAAACCAGCGTCCGCACGCTGGAACCAACAATATATATTGCAACCGGGTTTAGTGGAGCAAACCAGTGACCACACGCTGGAACCAACAATGTATATCGCAACCAGGTTTAGTGGAGCAAACCAGCGTCCGCACGCTGGAACCAACAATGTATCTCGCAACCAGGTTAGTGGAGCACACCAGCGACCGCACGCTGGAACCAACAATGTATATCGCAACCCGGTTTAGTGGAGCAAACCAGCATCCGCACGCTGGAACCAACAATGTATATTGCAACCAGGTTTAGTGGAGCAAACCAGCGTCCGCACGCTGGAACCAACAATATATATCGCAACCAGGTTAGTGGAGCAAACCAGCGACCGCACTCTGGAACCAACAATGTGTATCGCAACCAGGTTTAGTGGAGCAAACCAGCGTCCGCACGCTGGAACCAACAATGTATATCGCAACCCGGTTTAGTGGAGCAAACCAGCATCCGCACGCTGGAACCAACAATGTATATTGCAACGAGGTTTAGTGGAGCAAACCAGCGTCCTAAAGCTGGAACCAACAATGTATCTCGCAACCAGGTTAGTGGAGCACACCAGCGACCGCACGCTGGAACCAACAATGTATATCGCAACCCGGTTTAGTGGAGCAAACCAGCATCCGCACGCTGGAACCAACAATGTATATTGCAACCAGGTTTAGTGGAGCAAACCAGCGTCCGCACGCTGGAACCAACAATGTATATCGCAACCAGGTTAGTGGAGCAAACCAGCGACCGCACTCTGGAACCAACAATGTGTATCGCAACCAGGTTTAGTGGAGCAAACCAGCGTCCGCACGCTGGAACCAACAATGTATATCGCAACCAGGTTTAGTGGAGCAAACCAGCAACCGCACGCTGGAACCAACAATGTATATCACAACTCAGGAACTCGTACAGGTTAACCCATGCGGTGCTGGAGCACAGGAACCCCGGAATACAGGCACACCAGAATGCTGGAACACCGGAACGTTAGCATACAGGAACACTGGAACGCTGGAACACCGGAACATTAACGTACAGGAACACTGGGCCACTGGAACGTTAATGTACAGGAACACTGGAACACTGGAACACCGGAATGTAGCATACAGGAACACTGGAAACAGGCCCAGAGATCTGACAAGCAGGTCAGGCAGAGTGGAGTCAGAGACACCACGAAAGGGCAACCTGGAAGTGCTCCACCTGGGTTTAAAAAGGCTGTGTGAGGAGGGCTAATGACAGTTAGCCAATCACGAATACTCAGCAGGTGATAGACACAGAGCAGACCGAATCACGGGCACCGTGATAGTTGGGCAGAGGACACCCCCCAGATTTGGTGGGACACAGGGGGAAATTTAACGTCTACATTGTTGTCCCACTATACAGGTTGTTCAGTCTGGCTCTATTGTTTTTCATCTCTTCTAAAAAAAGTCTGCAGTATCTATCTACTGAGTCCTGGCCACTCCAGTGTTCTGCAGTTTGCACTTGGCTACATCTCCAGTGTTGCTGTCATCCTGAGTCTGCCTCACACCAGTCATCCTCATTTTTGTAGTATCTTGTAAGAAAAGTCTGCTGTATCCATCTACTGAGTCCTGCTCCAGTGTTCTGCAGTTTGCTGCTGGCTACATCTCCAGTGTTTCTGTCATCCTGAGTCTGCCCTGCACCAGTCATCCTCAGTTGCTGTATCTCTACTGAGTCCTGGCTTCTCCGGTGTTCTGCAGTTTGCTGATGGCTACATCTCAAGTGTTCCAGTCATCCTGAGTCTGCCCTGCACCAGTCATCCTCCGTCTTCCTTCTTCCTTCCAAATTTAGCTACATCCATACTTTATCTACTTCATCCATGGTACCATAATGCTAAATGCCCACATTACCCTGTTCCACCATCTTCATTTAGACCCTGGAAATGGTTCCATTAATTTAATTCTAATTTTTTATTGCATTTTTAAAGGTACTTTAAACTGTCGCCGACTTTCGTACGAGTCGAACAGGTCAGCTCCGAATTGCGTAGTCAACGAATGAAAAAAAAAATTTGTCCAACATTGAATTTTACTGAAATTTTTCGTTGTGCATAAGTCTAGTCATTTCTGCTTTGTCCCATTTATCACTCCTTTAGTGCATAACCCCCAAGGTACATTAACATGAATTTCCATTTAAAGTGTAGCTGTGTTGTAACCCCAGCATGCCCCACACATAATGTGTGGCTCAGTCAAAGTCACAAAAATGACAGAAAACGCAATGGGAGAGTTGCACTAAGGAGTGATAAAGAGGTGATAAAGCAGAGATGACTTCTCCAGTGATATAACTTCTCCAGTTCCTATGTTACTCTATAGAGCCTATGCACTAAGATCTCCAAAATTGGAGAAAACTTAGTGCATTGGAATTAGAGAAGTGATATCACTGGAGAAGTCATTTCTGCTTTATCACCTCTTTATCACGCCTTAGTGCATCTCCCCCAATGTGTCAATAGAAAATTGCAGTTTAACCCTTTGAGTGCCAGAGGGGTGCACAATGCATTGCACACCCCCTGGCACTCAAGGGTTCCCCCTTCTTTTAATTAACCCTAAGACTGAGCTATAAGAATACATTTGTTTTACTCAGAAAAAAATAAATCCTGTACATATTTTTTCAAAAGTTCATTGCTAATTTAAAACTATTCTCTAAGTACAGCAGTGTAAAGCTGAAGGTGCATATACAGGATATGAATGGTAAGCAAGCTATGTTAACCTCTTAAGGACCAAATGGGTGTGCATTGATTAACAATGCATTGCCTGCCCCTCTGCCCACAGTGTTAAGGGGGTGAAGGAAAGAAAAACACCAGAAAATAATGCAATGACTTAGAGAAAAAGAAAATGCGGGAAATATGTGGTAAATAGATATATTTTTATGGCATAAAAAAAAGTAAAAATATTTTCCTTAACCCTTTGAGTGTCGGAGGGGTACTCAACGCAAATTAAATTAGTTTTATTTCTTTCAGAAACATTACCAACTTGATTTCCCAAGAACTATACCCCATTTGACTTTAATTCAGGAACTCATCAAGTGTACTCTTTGTACAAAATCTAACCCACCTTATTTAAACTCTGTACTAAACCCTGAAGGAAATCATAAATAGAGAAATGAAAACACACATGCAAACATGACCATTTTCCAAAGGGACTGAATCACATATTTAAATATTAACTGACAGATTATGTTTGTGTTTTTCCTTATTTAACAAGCAGTGTATTTAAGGCAGTGTCTTGGTCATCATTTATGATCAATTACAGCCAGCCTTCCCTGGAGAGAATACTTCAGAACAGAGAAAATAACCCTGTCTCAATAGTTTAGAGGCTCATAAGTAAGCTGTCTGCATACACATTAGAGAATGCAAATGGAATCAGACAGAGATTTAGCACTATGTTGTGTGATGGAGCAAACCTATAAAGACATTCTAATAGCAACAGAAGCATTGAAGGAAACCTAAGATCATCTAAATATATATTCAGTGGGTTTTGTGGTTTACCGTTGGATACTTGAAAACAACTGCTAACAGCATATCCGTAATGGAATCATAGATAACTGTCTACAAGCTCCTACTACATTATAATGCTTTTACTCTTTGGTCAACGGAACCAATCTTGACCGATGAAATGGAACTGAAATCAACTTTATCAACACTCTAAGGTCTGTAAGCAAATTGTAAAAGATGGGCAAACCAACTTGCTATAGGAGAAGGGGAATAAAAACCTTATAGGTTTAAAGCATTGTCCCTCTCTGCAATTTACCTGGACAATCCCTGCTGCTCTGAGCTGAGCAGTGTTATATCAGCAAAAGGGTGGGAGGAGGATACTTTATCATTCAATTAGTCTTGAACTACAACTCTGACAGAATTGAAATAACACTCTCCAAGACCCAAATACTATAAAGATTAATTAGAGCCTTTGAATGCCAAAGAGGGATCCAACTCATGGTGTTGCAATGCTTTGGATACATCTCCGACACCTAACGGCTTAATATATTGACTGCTAGAGAGAACGCCACATAATTCTTCAAAATGCAGTGGGCAGTCATTGGATTAAGATCCCCATTTAAAGGGATAGTTAGCCTTTATTTAAACTTTATGAGGGAGATGCACTAAGGCGTGATAAGGAGGTGATAAAGCAGAGACAATTTCCTGTATTATTCTAACAATGGAGATGTTAGTACATAGGCACCACAAAATAACATAGGAATTGATATCACATGAGAAGTCTTCTCCACTTTATCACCTCTTTGTCATGCTTTAGTACATAACCCACACATTTTCTGAAAATGTCAAGTAAAATTGCCTGCCCTTTATATTTTGTTTTTGTTTTTTTTTTATCTTCAGCAATTTTTTAATACTTTTATGTTCCTGACATTGAGCTTCTTGGATTCATTTGCAGAGAGTTTTCTGCTAGGGACTATGAAAGCAAGGATAGCTATACAATATAGAAATTATACAAAATAAAAAAGCTAGGGTTCCATATGCTGCATGTTAAGAGCTGCATTGATAGTGTTATACTTTATCATTGTTCTGCTTTCATCATTGACCAGAAAACTCTCTGGAAATAAAGATCCAGGTATCTTACTTTCAGGGATATGTGAAGATGAAAAAAACAAAACACAATTTAAATTTACATATCATGCACAGAATATGACCATTCAAAATAAAGGGTTACTATCCCTTTAAATCAAGGGAAATTTCAGTTGTTACAGGTACAGATTAACTCTCTCAGAATTGCTCCACTTTGCCTTTACAGACACCTCTAACAGGCTTAGCTGAAAGGATATCCTTGGCTAAACTCAGATGGCTCAAGTCAAGTATCAGAGTTGATGAGTGATTGATCTGTATTCAAATAAAGGGACACTAGTTGAAGAGCCCGTTACACGGGCCACAGTGCCAGTGCCACTGGGAACGGGAACTCTTTTGGAGTGTCCAGCTCTGTATCAGCCGTGGCACGGGCAGTCTCTACTGCGCATGACTGAGGTGTTACACACGTTTTAGTGAATTATTATATAGGATAGGGCGGAATACGAGAAATGCGGGCATGCGCTGAAGACATTTGTCATGCTCAGACAGATATTGCACATTTTCTAATGTAGGAAGCCATATACCAAATGCTTCTTGAGTTGCGCATGAAAAATTAGCTTTTATGACAAAACTACACAGATATATAAAATTGTTTGCAAAAGCACATCCTGCATTAGCATCATTCTCTAATCCCCTTAGACAGATTTGTTAATTTTGACCATGCCCATAAAAAAATATGAGCAGCTGTTTACTAATCTTGATTTTTCATTCAACAAAATTTCATAGTGGTTTTCACACCTGACATGGCGATTGCGCATGTTTCTGCATTACGTCCATGGAGGGAGATGTATAAAGAAAGTATATGTAACATTGCTGCAAAGTGACATAAGGATAGGTATAAACTTTTAGTAACATTTTTGCTAAGTACTAACTCCAGTCATTTGACTTTTTTGAAAAGTACAATATGAATTGTGTTGTAGAATATGTATAAAGTAATTCACTAATTGCACCAAAAATAAAGTCAGTTCTAGTGTCTAAGCCTTAATGACAGGTATATCCTTTTCTAAATGGAAGTCTATACAGTGATAGTTATGTATGTGAAAAAATATTGTCATCTGTGATTTGCTGAAAATGTCACAGAATATTCTCAGACCAAAGGCGTGCACGCAGGGTGTGCCGGGTGTGCCTAGGCACACCCTAATCGTCCCTGTACGCACCGGCTTTTCAGAAATTAAATGGCCGTTTCCGCATATTAATGTGGTTGCGGCACTGGCTTTTACACCTTAGCCGCTTGCCATTGCTATCTGCTGTTGACTGCTGTGCTCGGTGAGACCAAGGGGGGGCAGGACAAGCACTCAGGCTCAAACGCTGCAAAAGCCTGCATGAGCCTTCCCTCCTTTGTTGCGGCATTGAGAGGAAGTGATGTCACTTCCTTTCAGTGCTTGTTACGTTGGGGGGAAGGTGTCAGGGAGCGAACAGCGGGTGAGGAGGCTGCAGGCACTGTTTAATTTGATATTTATGTGAGTGAGTGTCTTGTATGTATGTATGATGCATGAGTGAGTGTGTTAATGTTTAATGTGTGTGCGTGTGAAAGATAACTTACACCTAATCGTTTATTTAGCTCACACACACATACATATATATATATATATATACACACACACACACACGTGCGCATGCGCACATATGTGTTTGTGCTTTTGGGTGCACACCCTAATGCAATTGGCTGTGCATGCCTATGTCTCAGACAGACATATTTTTAAACTTGACTTTATTATAAATAAGACGCACTGTTTAGAATATTAGTAACAATTCTTAAACATACACTAAAAAGGCTTTTTATACATCTCCCACATAGACCCATATTTATAAAAGCGAACTGGGAATATTCTGGAGTAACACAACTTACGGTATAAATAAAATTCCTGTTAAATTAAATTTAGCTTTTAACCCCTTGAATGCTAGAGAGATCTCCAATATTGGAGACCCTTTAGCATTCAAGTGGTTAACCCACTGAGTGCTAGAGAGGTACCCAGCACATTGCTTTGCAATGTGTTGGATACCTCTCTGGCAATCAAAGGGTTAAACCATTGAGTGCCAGAAGGGTATGGAACGCATTGCAATGCGGTCCGTACCCCTCTGGTACTCAGTGGGTGAAAAAGCACTATTCAAGTGCATGGGAATTTAGGATTGTGTATTTACCACCAATTTTGCAGTTGGTTTACTCCAGAATAAACATACCTGGGAACTTTGTTTCTGGGAGTCCCCGTTGGGGACTGCTCTGGTGCCGCTGGGGAGTATAATTGCCAGCAAAATGCTGCAAAAAGAGGTAGGGATTACCCATGAGTGGGGGCATCACAAAAGTGGACAAGGAGGAAAAGTGGGATGAACTGGTTGGGAAGGTGCAAAAGTGGGCAGACTTTTAAAAGAAACTCACCACTTCCGGAGAATCAGCCTCTGCCCCGGAGACACAGTAATGCACTCTCAAAACCGAAGTCTCCGGGGCAAATCCAGATTGTTCCCAGGCATGATGATAACTCCAATTTGCTTTTATACATATGAGCCAATATTGTGCTTCATTGAGGAAATATTGGAAACCCAGTCAGTTTGAAATCCTTGAGTACTAGAGTACAGAAGTATAGTTCTTCAGTGTTATGGTTGCAAATCTGTTAAGATGGAAAGTTTAAAGGGAGAGCAATGTTTCAAAATAAAAGCAGCTCTAATTAATCTTCATAGTATTTGGGCCATAGAGAGTGTTATTTCAATACTGGCAGAGTTGTAGTTCAAGACTAATTGAATGATAAAGTATACCCCTCCCGCCCCTTTTACTGATGTAACACTGCTCACCTCAGAGCAACAAGACAGTCTGGATGGCTTGCAGAGGGACAATCTTCAATTAGCATAAGGGAAAAACCTCGACAACCTGTCAAGGGGGCAGGGTTTTCATTGTTCTCACAGTAAGAAGATTGTCCCTTGCTGTGAGCTGTCTGGTCTCAAGACCAGATTCCAAATCTGAGGGGAGGTGACTTACACTAGGGAGATACTTTATCATTCAATTACTCTTGAACTACAACTCTGACAGTATTGAAATAACAATCTCCATGGCCCAAATACTATGCAGATTAATTGGAGCTGCTTTAGTTTTTAAATATACTTAAAATGTAAAAAAAAAATATGTTGTAGGGTTTATCCCCCTGAGTAAAACAAGGGCACTCCCACTGCTGAAAGGTGTTTTATTCAAAAGTTATTAATTTTCAAAGTTGAATTTTTTAGGTGCAATATCCCAGTGGCCTGAAATTTTACAGCTGCTACACAATCCTATGGACAGTTCTGGTCCCGGGACCATAAATCTCCATAGGATGGTGTAGCAACAGCGCCACTGTACAATTTCAGGCAAATGTGATATTGCACCTAAAAAAAATCAACTTTGAAAATGAATAACTTTTGAATGAAACACCTTTCAGCAGTGGGAGTGCCCTTTTTTTCTCAGGGGGATAAACCCTACAACATATTTTTTTTTACATTTTAAGTATTACTATCCCTTTAAGTTTATGAGAATGTTAAACTCAAAGTAACCCAGTGTGTTAAAGTTAAAACTTCTTCCTTGTTCTGTGAAGTCTTTTTTTACTTTTATTTTACCCTTTAGTTTGCTGACTTTCACTTTATGGAGCCGTGCATGGAAATCTTGATCTGATGCCAAAAGTATGAAGCACTTTGCAGGACAATTAATATTAATCAAACAACAGCCGGGAAGAAGCAAAATTACTCGGGAGATCCTGTAACACATACAAATATCAGCATATGTGAGTGACGAGAAGTTTCACTGGGAAATCCTTTTGTTGGTTTCTGTCTTGGAACTAGATAGCTGTTTTCTTCAATATAGAGAATGGTCATAAATCCCAGAATAGACTTGATTGTTATCTTGAATCTTAATAGCAGTGCCTTATTTTCAAGCATTGGCCCTTGTCTCCAATTACCATTACTGTTATTGCTTGTTCAGTAATGAGGATGAATTTTAATGTCTTGCCAACTGCTCAATCAACAAGAAGAACCAGTCTGTAATACAGTGCTCCCTCACACTGAAGGTGAGACTGCTAATATAATAATAATAATCATCATAATATCACTGCAACTTAGTGCATTTCTCCTAATGGGACTCAAGATATTCAGAATAAAACTGTGGAGAATCCTAAAATCCTTATTGATTGTTATGGGGCTTTTAACTCATTGGATTCTATGACGTTTTTCGATACATTGCATCACAATGCACTGTAAACCTCTCTAGCATTCACGGAGTTAAAAGTCCCATAATAGGAAATGAGGATTTTAACCCTCTGAGTGCCAAGGGTGTATCCAATGTATTGCATCGCTAAGGGTAAATCAATGGGAATTGCTCCAGAATTGTTCCAGTTTTCTTTTGGGCTTAACCCTTTGATTGCCAGAGGGTTATTCAGTGCACTGGGAAGCTAACTCGTGACACTCACAGGGTTAAGGCCCATAGAACCCTATGTTCAAAATAAAGGAGAATACTTCTGGGGGAAACCAACTGCACCACTTAAAAGTATAGTAACACTTAATATATGTATGTGTGAGTGTGTGTGTGAGATCATCCCTGGTATACTAACCATCAACCTGCATAGGATGGTGTAGCAACAGCACCACTCTAACATTTCAGGCCATGCAGTTACAGCCCAAAGTGATTTCCAGTATAACATCAGAACAGGGGGCGCATGAAAAAACACACCAGTGTAGCCACATGGTACTAGTCTCTAATGTCAGCTGTTGCACTCACAGGTATGCACTGCAGTGAATGGTCACGAGTGCATACTGACTCATACACTATGCCAGCCTTAGACTTTAATGAGAGCAAGCCTCAGAAAAATGTCCCAAGCAGGGAAACTGACAGTGACGGCAATCAAGTTGTCTGTACCATGTCACATATGTAGACTTTGGAGCAGACTTAAGAAATGCCTCCAAATCTCCAAGGACTGCTCTCTTGTCCTCTCTTTGGTGCAAGCAGTGTTAAAGGAGCAGTAAACTTTTTTTATGAAAACCTGTGTGTAATAGAGCTTTTCATGTTGGTAGAACAAGGTCACTCCCATCACTGTCAATTGTTTTATTCAAAATGTATAACAGTTCAAATAACCAGCAAGTGAATTTACTGTGTTTACTTCCCGATTGGTCATACTGACAGGAAGTGACTTGGCAGTTTCTCTCACATTCTATGGAGAACTATAAGTCACTGACTTTCTGCTCTATTACAATTTTAAGAATAACTAATTGGAATTTGACCACTAGAGGGCACTGCTAATGTAAAAAAAACACAGTTATAAACAGTAATAACTCTGGAAATATTCATCTATCAGCAGTGGGAGTAGACTTATTTTACTCAACAGGAAACTAAAAAAAGTTTACTGCTCCTTTAGGGGAAGACATTATGGCATACATATATCCAATGTAACAATGTATGAAGAGAAGACCTAAAGAATTGTTAGTCATAATTTGAGCTTCAGCCAGGTAGCTGCTTAAGGGGGAAACAGGAAGTTCTAACTACAAAAAGAAAAAAAAAATATTCCCAGTACCTGTCTGACTGGCATAGTATTAAAGCACACAATGAGGCTGATGTAGAAAGGGACCTTTTATTTTTTTGTAGAACAAACTACAAAACTTCTCAAAAAAGTGACCTAATTGGGGCTTTTAATCCACTGGTTGCTAGAGATGTCATCAACACATTTATCCAAAGGGTTAGAAAACCATTTAAAAGAATAGGATGTTTTATTCCCCCCCGTGGTGAAATTGATTTGCCCTAGATTGCTACAATTCTTCTTAACCATTTTAGCTCCAGAAGGGTATGCAATGCATGGCAAAACAATGCATTGTACATCCCTCTGGAGCTCAAAGGATTAAACATCAGTTTCAGTGTGTGTGATTTAATATGTTGCATGGGGAGGTTATGTCCCTTTAAGAATACAAAAATGTATTTGCATGAAATCAGGCTTCTCTTTCCATGATAGATATAGTTCCAGTTCCCTGTGCAGCCACTGCACTTCTCTCCTCTTGTATTCAGAGGAAAACATTCAGGTCCAGTAAGTGACTAACAGCAAGATGGATGATCCCAGCTGGAGCTCAAAATGAACAACCACAGAACTAACTGAGCATATGAGCCACCCAGTGGTGAGCTCTGGAATAGAACTCTGGGTTCTTTGGCTGGGCACAGTTGCACAAGTCTTGCGTTGCTGCTTTCTTAGCTGTTATCATTCTGTTTTTAAACCGCCTGGAGCTGTTCATTAATTATTAATCCCTTCTGCCCTGATAAGGATAAATGGCAACAAATTTGCACATGATCTATGAATTGTACAAGGTGTTAAGTACGCTGTATTACACTTCAATTATCTGAATTACACTGTGGCTGATATACTAAGAAAATTAAAGCAATTCTGGAGCAAATCAATTGAAAAGTATGGATAAATAAAAACACCCCAAATTCCCATTGATTTTAATGTAGCTTTTAACTCTTCCAATGCTAGAAAGGTTAAAACACATTGCTTTGCAATCCATCCTAGAGCTTTCTATCATTCTAACATTTAAACCCCCATTTAAATTAGTGGCTATTTCCAAAAGTTCCCCATAGTGCATCTGGCTTGCCCCACACCTGCTCCAGTTCTTGATAGCATATCAGCCTCACTGTGGGTTTTGTGAGTGTGCAAAAAAGCAAGAAATTGTGTAGAGGTAAGGTCATAAATCACATTTTTTCTATTTTTCGTACTGAATAAAAATTAACATACAATGGCAGAGCAATCTTGGTTTGGAATGTGAATGAAAGAAACCAAATTGTTCATTTGTGACCCACTGCCATAAATGATTGTCAGTGTACTAACCATTTGAGTATAAGGAGATGTCTAATACATGACAGAGCACCGGATTGCACATCTCTCTGCCATTCTAAGGGTTACACATCATCATCATCATGACAGTTTGCTAAATTCTTGTTTTATTACAAGTTGTAGGTTCATCCCCTGACCAGTGATGATCTCGTATAATTATATTGAAGGTTTTTACGACACTACTACTACTACTAACAATAACACAAATCCCTCTGTCCCTCTTTCCCACCCTGATGTCCCTCTTTTTAGGAAATCACATTGTGTGGTGTGTATATAAGTGTATCATATTGCTCTACAGCAATAAAACTCACATTAATGTTTGTTTTATATGTCAGTACTAGTTGAACAGCCCGTTACACGGCCACAGTGCCACTGCCACCCGTTCACGGGGCAGTCACACGCAGTAGAGACTGCCCGTGCCACGGCTGATACAGAGCTCTGTATCAGTCGCGGCGCAGGCAGTCTCTACTGCGCATGACTGCAGCACGTGCAGCAGTGTCTACTGCGCATGTCGCAGCGTTACACACGATTTAGCGAATTATTATATAGGATATGTGTTTATAAATTAGTCTGTGTAAAAAAATACTGTGGTCTTGTTATAAGTCATTTATTAGGTTACACAAGGAGGTGTCAATAGGTCATGAAATAGCCTAAAAATTATCGGTAATGCACCACCCACTGGCCACGCCCACCAGCAACACCCCCTAAAACAAAGGTGTCCCTCTTTGGCAATTTGAAATGTTGGGAAGTATGTAATAATAATAATAATTGTAACCTTGGTATCCAGATACCTCCAGTTACCATAGAGCTAGACTGTAGACCATAGAGTTCTCTATGGATGACTCATTGCCCCAGCATTCCCTCAGCCAATGACAATCCTGCTGAGTACCCAGGAAGGGGAGGGATGATCTAGGGGAGCTAAAGGAATTTCTGTTTTGCCTGAGCATGGGAAGTGAGCAGGACTCCCTGCTGGTCAGAGTAAGAGACCTTTTAAGCCACAGGCCTGATAGGAGTTGTACAAGTGAGAGATCCCAGTATTCTCCTAGTGTGGCAGTTTGGGAAGTGCTAGCAGTAAATCTTGTTTGATGCCCTCCTCCACATGCTGCTTCTGAAGAAGGAATGGACCCTCCAGTAACTATCTAGATACCTGCTGGAGGAGCTACTGTCAGGTGACCTGTCTGTCAATCAAGGTATTGCTGTTCAGAGGTTCAAGTGCAAACCTGTCAGATGGTACAAGTCCTGCAACCAGCATAGAGCGGAGGAAAGCACAGTTCCTAGGTAAAGGAAAGAAAGGGAGAATGCATATAAGCTGCAAAAAGGTACTCTGTGTTAAACACCTCACACTATAGGGGTAGCGCTGCCTCCAACAAGGCCCCCACCACGTGCACCACCATTTCTTCAGGGAACTGAGTCTGGGTATTAGCTGAGGAGGAGAAAAAAGGGAACTCTACTGTTGGGAGGGTGACACTGATGGATGCTGAACCTTCACACTGTGGAGGGTAGGATTCTGTTATAATTATCTGTGTTATTCTGTTGCACTGTTTTTATTCTTTGCATTGTACAATATATATTGTGGGTACCATTCCCCTTTAAAATACATACTGTGTGCAGTTATTATTAGAATCTGTTTATTATTGTCTTAGCAGGGATAAAAATCTATTGTAGCTAAGTGAAGGCACTACCAAAAGCTCATTATTCCCCAATCTCCCAGATCTGCGGAGACTCAGCAACATCCTGTTAGCGCCAAAGTCAGACGTAATCATGGATAAGGTCGGAAGTTGGTCACCGTCCAATCCAGAAGGGGTTACATAATAATAATTATATAGTGCTTTTCTCCAAATGGGACTCAAAGTACTTCCCAATCTCAAGGAGAACCAAAGCCTAATGGTATTAACCCTTTGAGAGCCAATGCAATGCATTGCATACCCCTTTGGCACTCAAAGGGTTAAGCCCCCACTCACCTTACTATGTAAATAAAATCCTAATGGCCCTATGAGTTTTTACTCCTGTCCAGATCTCAGAACAATTACATAAAATTATAGTACATAAAATGTACTTTCATACTATCAATATACTAACTAACCTGGGTTTAGTTGGTGGCATCAGCTGCAGCAGCAATTTGTGATAGCCTGATGCACTGCTGGACGCTCCCTGTCTGGCCCCGGCACCTGGGAGACATCATGCAGACCAGTCATACTGAGCAATAGTGCAAAAGAAATCAGCCATTCTAATGTGTTCTGGTAGTAGTGTGAGGCTGGGCAATCTTTTAAATCATTTAAATACACACACTTCCACTGATTTAAAGGGGAACTACCACCCCGCAAAAACTTTATCTTAATTAAGTCTTCATCTGGCAACTAGCTGCTTAGTCTCGCTAGTCGCCAGAAATATTACCTGGTTTAAAATATTTTCGACTCATTCGGAGGCTGATAGTAGCAGGAAGCACGGACATCTTGCCATAGTGACGTCCGTGCGCCTGCACTGTCAGTCTCTTTTGGAGCTGACCGGAACAGTCCAAAACATGCCTTTTCAGTAGCCTCATACCCTACTTCTATCTCTAGCACCTTGAGGCTCTGATAGACGATAGGAGATTCCATTCCTGGCTCTGTACCACTCTGGGTCCATCTGTGTGGACCAAGAAAGTGTGATTAAAGTTCTAAGTGGCCAATGCTCATTGCAGAGCTGTTTTCAGGGTGTTAAAGGCATGGTCACACTCTGGGGACAAGGCAACCATTTGAGGCAGGGCTTTCTTAGTCATGTCTCTGCTGTCCCCAGGAAAGCCAATATTTGTTTTTTGGTCTGCGGGACAGGCCATTTGAGTATAGCAGCTTTCATGGTGCGCTAGGGACGTTGCTTACCTCGGTGACCCAGATACTGTACCTCTGCCATCCCTGCCTGACATTTGTCAGGATGTATAGTCAGCCCTGCCTTCTGAATTCTCTGCAGAATTGCCTCAAAGTGGAGCAAATGATCCTCCCATGTGTCGCTATAGATAGCAATATCATCCAGGTGGGAACAGGCAAACTCCTGAGTCCCTGCTAGCAAATGACCCACCAACCTCTTAAATGTGACTGGGGCATTCTTCATCCCAAGGGGCATCACCTTAAATGAGTATAATCTGAACGGAGTGATGAAGGCTGATTTGGGCACAGCCTCAGGTTCAAGTTGGGTCTACCAGTACCCTCAGCTAAGGTCAAAGGTAGAGACGTAGCTATATGCAGCAAGGCTGTCAAGGACCTTGTCCACTCAGTGCATGGGGTCGGCGTTGGTGACAGTCTTGACATTGATTCTCTGGTAGTCTACACAAAACAGAGTAGTGCCATCTTTCTTGGGCACCAGCACCACCCGATAGGCCAAAGGACTTATCAAGGGCTCTATTACTCCTAGCTCAAAATATATATGACTTGATATCTTCCAGTACGTGGTAGGCAGATTGTCTAAAGGGAGGTTGACCTTGTGTTGGTTTAGGGATGTGTGCCCCGGCAGAAAAGAGAACAGGGCAGGCTCTGTTCCTGCTAGCTGTGGCCATAGAAGGATGGGATAGTAGTGCTGGGGAGTTTGGGTGACTTCTAGGAGGTTGGGGATCTCATGTTCACTGTCCTCATGGCTGGCCAGGGTGCAAATAGTCACGATTGACTCTGGTCATTCATGGTAATTAATTAAGGGCAATTAAGGGCATTAATGTGGCAGGTCCGCCGTTCCTCTTGCTGGGTCCCTCAAGCTATGACATATCTCGTGTTCCCCCTGCCTATCGATCACCTGATATGGTCCATCCCAGGCAGTCTGAACCTTGTTCTGCAGGGTCAGTCATAAGGCTAATCCTTTCTGCCCAATGCTAGCTTTCGGTCTTTGGCATTTTGGTCATAGTACTTCTTTTGCTTGGCCTGGGCATTCTGCAAGTTCTGGCGGGCTAACCTTATCAGGGTCTCTAGCCCATCCCTCAGCTCTACTACATATGTGATGTTGGGGGTCTCCTCAGGGTCACACTCCCTGTCCCATTATTCCCAGATGATATTCAGGGGTCGCCTTACTTTTCACCCGAGCAACACCTCGAAGGGAGAGAAGCGTGTGGACCCTTGAGGCACCTCACAGTACTCAAAGAAGAGGTGAGTAAGGTATTGTTCCCTGTGAATGCCCGGAGCATCTGCATCAGGGCCCTGTCAAACCTTTAGCAGAGCCGTTCATTTGGGGGTGATATGCGGTGGTTTGAAGGGGCTTCACCATGCATATCTTCCATACTTGCTGTAGTAAGTCAGACATAAACTGGGTGCCCTGGTCCGATAACACTTCCGTGGTCAAGCCCACCCGGGGTAAATATTTTTACTAGGGCCTCAATGGTCTCTGTGGTAATGTTGGCCATGGCAATTGCCTCATTGTAAAGTCCACTACGGACAGGATAAACCTTTTCCTGGTGCGACTGCACCTAGCCAAAGATCCCACAATATCCACAGCCACCTGCTGGAAGGGTGTCCCTATAATGGGCAGGGGCTATTGGGTTGCTGGGGGCCTTTACCCCTTTTCTGACACAGGTGTAGCAGGTGCAGCAAAAGGTGCGCATGTCACAGGACAGCAGGGGCTAGAAGAATGCTCGGGTGAGCCAGTATCCAGTGCATCTTGCTCCGAGATACCTGACCAGGGGGGAGTCATGAGTCAGCTTTAGAAGCGGAGCTCAATATCGAGTGGGAACTAGTAGCTGAGTCTGGGAGACCTCCATCGGGCCACTACAGGGAGATAGAGTCCTCCTATGCAGCAACCCATCTTTCCAAACACATCCTCCCCACTAGGGGCAGTCTCTCCCATCTCTGCCCTATATTGGTATCTGGCTAGGGCAAGGTCAATGACAACCACGACGTGGAATTTTGCTGCATGAGATAAAGTGTGAGTGGGTGCACAAGAGCAATCAGGATCTATGCTTGCAAGTGGTTAGCTCTGCCTGCCTATGGAATGGGTGATAACCTGACATTCTGCTGCAGGGGACCCAGCAGTGCCTGTTGGAGAAGCTACTCTGCAGATGGCCCAGGTGATTTCCTAGAAGAACACTGGGTAATACTGACATCATTCCAGTTGTCTGTTACCCTTGGCCAGTGCCCCAATCCAGGTGTTTGCAATGGGTTGGATACCTCTCTGGCACACAAACGGTTAACTCAACTGGAGGTTTTTTTTTTAAATTGTCTACTAAAAAACTGTCTGTCCCCTGTGGTGCAAGTGGTGAAAGTGTACCACAAGGGTCACATACAACTTTCAGCTGAATTAAATGGAGATTTTTAATCCCTTGAATGCTAGATAGATTGCCAAACATTGCTTTGTAATTCCTTAGAGACTTAACTTACATTCAAGGAGGTTAAAAGCCACTTATAAATCAATTCAAGGTTTGGTCATTTTAATTTTCCCCCATGGTGCAGTTAGTTTGTTTCAAAACATTCCTTCTTTTGTGTTAACAATTTCTTCATGCTGGGAATATTCTACATATCCCTAATACTGAGTAGAAAAAAACAGACTTTAGTAGTGTAACTCTGTCAATCTTCACCTTAAAACAGTGTTTCTCAGATGTGTCCTCAGGTACCTCTATTAGGCTTGGATTCTTCTTCTTAGATGAGTGAATCAATATGGCAGTGCCTAATAAAATCAGTAAAACCTATTTGTTATAGGGATTTTCCTAATAAGTAAAAAAAGGTTAATTCCACTACAACATTTCAAATTATCAGAATGTGAATAACAGCATGAGAATAACTCAATGGCTTCTCACATTCTATGGACAACTGTTTGTCTGTGACTCACATCTGTCACTGAACAAAATATAGAAGTCTGACCACTACAGGGCATTGATAACGTAAAAAAAGAAAGTTTAAACTGTAATGACTCTGCAATGTGAATCTTTAAGCAGTGGGAGTAGCATAGTCTTACTCAACAGGAAAAGCTCTACAATAAATTATTTTTCCTTAGTAAAAAAGGTTTATAGCTCCTCTAAGCAAAGGAAATCCTAAATTCCTGGCTTACTAGAGGTCCATGAGAACTGTTTCCAGAACTACTGCCTTGATGTTCTTAGCTGTCATAAGTGAGCTAGTTTAGTTTAGATTCAAATTTCATTCAAGTTAAAAATGATTACACGATTTGTTTCAAGCAATAGGATTGTGGGGAAATTTATCACATGATTCACTCATGACAGTTCATGTGCTGTTTTTTGTAATATATTTGGGCATGTTTAGGGATCAACAAAAAGACAAAGGGGGTTATGCATTAAGTTGTTATAGGAAGTGATAAAGTGGAGATGACTTCTCCAGTGATATCACTTCTCCACTCCTATGTTATTCTATGGAGCCTATGCATTAAGATTTCTCAAATGGGAGAGATCTTAGTGATTTGGCTCCATAGAATAATATGGGAATTGGAGAAGTGATATCACTGGAGAAGTCATCTCCACTTTATCACCTCTTTTCACACCTTAGTGCATCCCTAACCCCCCACCCCAGTTTTTTCCTGTTTTGGTAGTACATTCACAAAACCCACAGAACCATTTTTACTAACCACAGATTTTCCCTTGAGAATATTTCTGTTTCATTCCTATGTTTTCTGTGGTGGTGAGAGATCCTGCCCCATAATATAAAAACCTGGAACATCCCATCATGTTGTGTAGACTAGATAATGCAGAAGTTAAGAGGAAGCTACAGTAGTTAGATGAAAGGAATGAGAGACAGAGAAAGAGAGAGAGAGAAATAATAAATACATAAATAATGTTTTGTTGAATGGGAATGAGCAAGGTGAGCTGGAGGGCTGTTGATGCGACTGTTGGTTATGTGGAGAAAGCAATCAGCAGTAGCAGCTGTAGTGAAGAAGGAAGCCCACTTCCAGCATTTGCCAATTTCCAGCCTGGTGGTGGTTGTAGTGCTGAGGAGAGTACCTGGTGGTGTAGAAGATAACATGAGAGCCTTCTTGGCTGAAAACATTAAAGAATGGGAGTGAGAGATGCAGTTGGAAATGTGCGTTACTACCAGCAGTGACATTAGGACATTTGCTGTCTTTGTACTTCCTGCTGCAGATTCATCTCAGATAGATGGACATCTGTTAAAGCATCATGGAGATTAACAGGCTAGTGTATGTAGCACTGTCTACCATGACCATAGGTAGTATGAGTGATATGGGATAGGGAGTCGTAAATGTATTTCCACTTCCTACTCCTTATCCTTTTAGTACTAGGCTGCTGCTAAGACAGCAGCAGCAGCATCACCAGCTATTGCAGAAGACAAAATTAATTCTCTTCCTCCCCTGGTTTATAATCACAGGTATGTGATTAGTTTTACTTGGGCCAGGCAGAGTGCAGATGCCAGAAACTGCACTGAACTCAATGTGCAACAAGGTTGTAAAAAGAGGAAATGAGGGGTCACATCTTAGCACATCAGTCTTTATTAGGCACATACAATTTAACCACCTTGATGGGCATGGAAAACATGTGAAACCATCCCCCAAGAAAATTGAATGTGGATGTCGCTATATCCCGCCCCCATGCCAAAAAGAACATGGGAAAAAAATAAACCCTTCTCCAACTTGGAACACCATCAACAATGATAACAATACTTGTGTTATATTCTTCTAGGGATCAGGGATAATATCCCAGTTATCCTTCCCACATAGGCACTCCCACTGTTGCAGCCAGTAACTGGACTAGCCAACAACGATTCTACAGATGTTAGTTGCTGACAATATGTCTCCACAGATTGCATCTTGTGTGGCGCACTTACTACATATGTCAGTATGGTGGGTACTAATGGAATGCAGGGAATAAATGAACATCTATAGAGCTTACATCTTCCTGAATATGTCAAACTCATGGCAGGGAGGATGAATTATTTTTATTGAGTGCTTTGAGCCATGGATGGATGGTGTCAGTCACCCATCACCACTACAACCATCCATTGAATTGTATTTTTCAGACTGGTCAAAGGCCACAGCACCTGCCATCTTGGGGGATGGTTTAATATTGTTGATATAAACCAGAAGGTGGTGGTTATAGTTGTTCTTTGTAGCAGAGCAGATGTGTGTGATCAGCAGTCCTTCCCCTCTTTCACAATATTTTTACACACTGTGTACATTGCAGTTGTTGATGATAACTGCACAGATCTGTGATGCTCTCAGGGAAAAATATTCCAACAACAATGAGTTTAGAGGCAGTGCAGGAGGAGAAGCATGATTAACCATATTCTTCTTACCAGATGTACCTGAAGTGGTGATGGTTTGTTGTGGTGTTGCTGTTGTTACCTCAGCAACACTAGGGCTGTTAGGAAGTGGAACCATCATAACCACCACCTGTCTCATGTCTCCACTGCTGCTGTTTCCACTAATACCACCAGAGTCTGTGGGGATGATGATCCCACTCCCATGCAGCATCCTAATCCTGATACTCAAATAACTCCAGATCGGGAAGTAGACTTGGAGACACATTAATGTCACTGGCGGGTGGGTGCCACTGGGTGGCATAATATTTTTGGTGCAGGATTACCACCACCCTGACCTACCACTGCTGACAGTAAGTCTGTAAGCTTGCAGTCCATACTATTTGTTTACAGCCTGCATTTTTAAGCCTGAAGACTGCAAACATTTTATTTCAAGACTTGAATTATTGTAAGTTTAAATCCTGAAACAACATTTTTTTAGGAATTGCCTTGTTGCAAGCCTGAAGTTGGCAAAAAAAGGTTTCAAGGCTTGCCTTATTGCAAGGCTACAAAATGTTTTTTCATGCTTATCTTTGTTGTATTATTTTGAAGGGTTGCCATACTGTAAGCCACTAGCAATTATTTTGAAGTGTGGCCTTTCTCTGAGCTTACTGCTAGTAATGTGCAAAATATTTAAGCTGGTGTGTAAAAATGAAGCAAAGTAAGAATGCTTTCAAAAATAGACATGTTAATATTTTATATTTATCAATTAACAAAATGCATAGTGAGTGAACAGAAGAAAAATCTAAATTAAATCAATCTTTGGTGTGACCACACTTTGCCTTCATAGCAGCATCAATTCTTCTAGGTACAGCATTTATTCACACCTGCCTTAAAATTTAAAACTTTTGCACATTACTGTATGTATATATATATATATCTATATATATAAAAGAAGACTTTGTGCCTGGCAAAACACACCCAGGGGCGGCAGTAAAAAGGATTACTGCTGCCATTGGGTGATTCTGTGGGAGTGTGATTTTTGGCCTGCCCCCACTATCCAGCCCGCCCACCACTATCTAAGGCTGAAAAAAAAAATGGCTGCCACACACTCCTACACCACAGACACATGCACATGCCCTCCCACACACACACTAGCAGACACATACACACATATACACACACGCACGCTGAGGATGATGGGAACAATGTTCAAGCTACAGCTGGAAGGCCATGGTCCAATCTGTATTATGCAGCTTCTTCATTCCCTGTCTTTGAGCCTACACAGCTCTGCTAATTACTACAAGTGAGCTGATTTCTAAACAATCAGCAGGAGGATACTGGCTTGCTGAGAAAGTGGAAACAACGGCAGAGAGGTGATCAGGCAGTGCAGAGCAAGGCTTCAGCTGAGCTGGTAAATGGCAGAGACATGGATGTGACTGTATTTATATATTGCACAAAGAGAGAGAAAGAGAGCAGGTTGTTTGTCAGTCTGTCTGTAAGTAGAGGTGCCAGTTCCTGCAATCATCTCCATGCTGTACATAGCTCACTGTATAGCATGTATGACAAACTATTTATATATGGTCTGGCATTGTATAGTATACAGTCTGTGTATAAGGACTGGCACTATACAGTATAGGAGGGACAGTCCCTGTTTGACACCCAAATCCCTCTGCTCCTCTATTTAGGAGATCACACGGTGTGGTGTATATACAGTAGGCTGACCAGACCTCACCTTTAACCGGGGACACATAGGAAATAAGCATATTTCAGGAGTGCACCAAAATCAAAGCAGCCCTGCAGTATGCATTTTTCATATGTGTCACTGGTTAAAGGTGAGGTCTGGTCAGCCTAATGTACAAGTGTATCAGATTGCTCCACATCAGTAAAACCCACGGTAATGTGGGTATAAACTTCTGTATATATCTGTTAAATTAGTCTGTGTAAAAAAATACTTTCATCTTCTTCTAAATCATTCACTTACAGAAAGAGTAACTTAACCATTTCAGTGCCAGAGGAGATGCAATGCATTGCTTACCCCCTGGCACTCAAAGGGTTAAAAATTCTCTACAATGGTCTGGCACTGTATAGCAGTGGTTCTCAATCTGTGCCCTCAGTGGCTATTAACAGGCCAGGATTTTAGAATTTCCTTTTAAGAGCACAGGTGAGTTAATCAATATGACTGAGCCTCTGATCAACACACTTGTGTTCTAGCAGTGAAATTCCTAAGTCCTGGCCTGTTAGTGGCCACTGAGGGCATGGGCTGAGAACCTCTGCTGTATAGTATACAATCTGCATGTGTCTGTGTATAATGACTGGCACTATACAGTATAGGAGGGACAGTCCCTGTTTGACACCCAAATCCCTCTGCTCCTCTATTTAGGAGATCACATTGTGTGGTGTATATACCAGTGTATCAGATTGCTCCACATCAATAAAACCCACAGTAATGTGGGAATAAACTTCTGTATATATCTGTTAAATTAGTCTGTGTAAAAAACATACTTTCATCTTCTTCTAAATCATTCACTTACAGAAAGAGTAACTTAACCATTTCAATGCCAGAGGGGATGCAATGCATTGCTTACCCCCTGGCACTCAAAGGGTTAAAAATTCTCTAAAATACACCACCAGCCACGCCCCCAGTAACACCACCGAAAACACAAGTGTCCCTCTTTGGCCATATGAAATGTTGGGAGGTATGTTACTTACACTGCTCACACTGTATGTATTTATGTTCTGATTTGCAGCTGTGTGTCACTGTTTGTGTTGTCAGTGCATGTGTGTGTATATGTGTGTGTTGCATGTGTCTCTGTCTATCACTGTGTGTACCTTTCTGACACGTACACCCTACGCTATAATTCACTATCATAACATTTATTTAAAAAAAAAGAAACATTTCCTGCATAACATGACGGGCAACGCCGTCCCAAACTGCTAGTATATATATATATATGAAGTATTATGCATGATTGCAATTTAACCTTACAATATTAACATTATTATTATTATTGTAGTATTCTTGTCAATCATTGATCAGTGGTAATAGCTAGTGTTGAGCGAGCGTGCTCGGCCGATGCTCGGATCGGCTCGAGCATCGCTCTGCTCTGCACATGGCGGTACTCGTACGAGTACCGCCATGTGCTCGCCCGACATGTTCGGGTGAAGAGGATCTGTGCCGGAAGAGGCACAGATCCGAAGACGCTCCGCTGGACCACCAGGGAATGGAGGTACGGGGGCATTGCGGAGATGAAGGGGGCATTGCGGAGATGAAGGGGGACATTGTGGAAGAGGGGCATAGACTCTATGCCCCTCTTCCACAATGTCCCCCTTCATCTCCGCTATGCCCGTCTTCCACAATGTGCCCCTTCATCTCCGCTATGCCCCTCTTCCACAATGTCCCCCTTCATCTCCTATGCCATAGAGGAGATGAAGGGGGACAATGTGGAAGAGGGGCATAGCGGAGATGAAGGGGGACATTGTGGAAGAGGGGCATAGACTCTATGCCCCTCTTCCACAATGTCCCCCTTCATCTCCGCTATGCCCCTCTTCCACAATGTCCCCCTTCATCTCCGCTATGGCATAGGAGATGAAGGGGGACATTGTGGCAGAAGGGCATAGCGGAGATGAAGGGGGACATTGACCAGGCACCCTCCGCTCATCAGAGCAGGGGGTGCCTGGTTTAATGCTCGAGTGCTCCCATTCATTTGAATGGGGCTCGGGTGCTCGGCCGAGCACTCGAGCATCAGGGGGTGCTCGGTCAGAGCACCCGAGCACCCGAGCATCGGGGTGCTCGCTCATCCCTAGTAATAGCTGCATGGTACTTGGATGATTTTAGATGATGGTTACTTTTTTAAAATGTACGTATACCAACACTGCTGCTGGATAGACGTGTCCTATTGTCATTATGTAACATTATATACTATGTAACAACTAACACTGAAAACAAGCTCTGAATGCACGCTTGATGGTGGGCAAACTAAGAGTACATGTCAATGCTGGCAACATACATTTGTTTGCCAATATTCATTTGGGTCATTATTTTGGCCTAGAACATAGTTATTCTGCAAATATGCTGTAACTACCTCACTTGCTATGGGGCACTCTCTGGAGCTGAGCAGTATTTGTAGGTATTGGATTTCAACCGATAATCTGGGAGTAAGCTCCATAGAAATATACCATCACTGGGCATGGGTACAATTTTTTGCCTTCTATGGCAAAACAGAGGAAAAATGGCACTACCTGCCCTATGGGACATTTTTTCTAGAAATATTATGATTTCCCATTTTTTTTTCTCCTTGATTATTGTATTGAAGTAAATGTAAGAATTAATTCTACATCCATGTGGAAAGTTCCCCTTCTTTTCTTGCCCTGATAGTGTAAAAGGGGTGTCAGGTTCCTCTAGCATGTCACTCTGTATTTCTAGAGAGAGAGCAGCATACTTCTGTAGCTAGAGAAGATAGATGTTGGAGCTTAGTTTAGGGAGTCTTGTGAGCAGGCATTTTGTTCTCTGTATTAGGGGAGTCTGGTGAAGTATGAAGGGGCAAAATGAGATTAACCCCAAATACCCCAAAATCTTGTTACTGAAAAGAGACAGGAAGGTGACCAAGTTCCTTACTGAGCTGGGCAAGGCTCTGTGACTGACAGATATACTTTGCTGACTGATATCCAAGAGACAGAAAAGTACACATGACACTAGTTACAGGCAAAGAGGGACAGACTCAGTTGCTTCTGTTATTTTTCTTTTATTTTTTTGTAGACAGAGACAGCATATATAAATAAATAAAAATATTTTGTCTGATAAATTACAGAGACAGGATCCCTGACTGAGGTTGACTGTGACAAATACTAGACACAAGATTTATATGATATAGTATTTTGTAAAGTGCAAGCCATCACACTCAGACAGTACTCTTGTGTACTTTATGGAAAAATCCATACTACATTGCTAATATCCAGCAAATGGACTAGAGGCAGGGGTAGGGGTAAAGGAGTAGGAGCATGGATGGGTTAGTAAAGTGGTAGTGCATAAAAGAGACTGCAGTCATGGCTGTTGCAGTGTGCACAATAAAAAAGACAAATATTTTTCCTCCTGGCTCCTCCTCCAGGCTGTTTGTGAAAGTGACATAAAAAAGTTCCTCTACCACCAGGAGTATTAATAAATTATTTTAAAACACTGAAGGTGATAACGAGTTAAATTCTAGCACTGATGGAGGAAGGCGTTGTAGTTCAACTAATTGCTACATATGACACTGATAGTAACAAGTACAACTCCTGTCCTGAAAGTAGTAGTGCAAGTTCTTAAAATCCCTCTAAATAAAAAAGTAAAAAGAAATAGTTTGTGACTTCAAAAAAAACAGAGGAGTATAAAACTGTGTGTATGGAGGGGGGAGAGGTTACAGGTGATGCCAATGATGACTTAATTATTAATGATCATATTGATCTAGGCTATATGTCTCCAGCATCCTTCTCTTCTTCAGTTACAGATGAAACTGAGAGCAAAAGTCATTATGACATGGCCATAAAAGTAGGTGAGAGAAAAAGGCTCATTCATCCACCACTGAATATAACCTGAATATAACCTGTTAAATCAACTGGAAAGTCTCACTCTGAACAAGTAAATATGCTTAAAAATACACAATCATCATGTCAGTTATCATCAGCTATGACACCGTTTGCAAGTCCAAACCTCACCCAGCTACATACGCTATTGTAAAGAAATCAGCAACCAAGGTCATCAACATCTACAAATTTATCTATGTTGAGTGATTCTGCTGTTTTTGGAAGTGCAACACCTTTGACACCTACTAGAAGTACAATTGTATTATCTAGCCCCAGTTTTAGTAGTAGTTGTAGTAGTAGTAGTAGTAGCAGTATGGAGATAGTTCACTCACTAACATGTTGCTATCTGTTGTCTGTGTAAGAAGCATGTGAGGAGGGGGAAAGCAGAATCACACTTAGTTACATCCTGATTGAGATTCCAGCTGAAGCACAACCACAGGTTTGATTGGGAGACCTAAATAAACATATTAGAGGTGCCACAACAAGCAGTAGTAGAAGTACAGTTACCACAGCTCTGTGGCACATAATAGGAATGCTGTAGATGTGTCAGAGAGTGTGCCAAAATTTAATTAATTTACAATAACACCCAGCCCCTGCTGCAGTTCTGCAAATGCAAAACATGAAGGAGTTTTATAAAGTTACACAGTTCTTTTGCTATGTGCTGCCACACTTGCAGTGTTGTTTGAAAGGAGTCAAAATCTGAATTAATCCAAAAGTACAGCAGTGGAATTGCAAACTTGCCAACATGTTGGTGATTGATATGCTGAGTTTTTCTTCTGTTGAGAACAGAGTCTTTAAAGAACTGATGTCATGTGTTACTCCATGCTGGCATATCTTAGGACACTATTACTTTTCAAGGATGGTTGTACCAGAGCTGTACAAGCAGATGGTTAGTGTCAGGGGCAAAGGACAAAGGGACTCAAGCTTGCTAACATTTTTTTCAAAGCATATGTTGCTGGTACTTTCCTTTGTTGATTTCTCCACTATAGCCCTTAGTAACAATAGTAGTGAGAGGGAAAATCTCAACTGTAGAAAACACAGGCAAAATGGTTAAGTTCTTGTGAGTCATTTATTGACAGTGATGAAAAGGTGGAAACTTTATATAGTTGCTCTGGGTGGGAATTTTCACTGGGTTAAGTGTGAAATTGCTAGTCTTCCACAAGCATTCCCACAGAACTTTTTTTTACTTTTTGCCCTTCCCTAGCCACCCCCACAACCATAAATATTAGATTATCACCCCTTGTATACAATAATTGCTTTCTATGATGAAAATGGCATATGTTCTGAAAAATTTTTGCAATTTGTTTTTGTTCTTGTTGCTTATGCTTCTCATGGTATATTAAACCCATTGCTTACTTTTCACTCTGCTTTCCACTAGTGTTTTGGCCCTATCTTTCTCTCTCATCCTACACAGTGCAACCTTCCACTCAATAAGAATTTCTTTATATTCTTTCACCATATCCAATTCCTCAGAGTGCTGCTGCTCATGCATGACTTGGCACAAATTCAGTAATTATATTTTTAGAGCAGTGGAGAATGTATTCCTCATGACTTTTAATAAACCCTATATGAGTATACTGCTTAAAGCATGCTGGTTCATATCTTTGTTGTTGTTATAAGAATTATTGGTGATGTTCTTCATTTTTTCAGTAGTTAATATATATGGAAGTATCCTACTAAGTATTGTCCCTTCATGAGTAACAAGCAAGGTGGAATCCTCATGAATTAGGATCCATTGACCAGGTGACAAAGATGCCTACTCTAAAGCCTTCCAATTATGCATTATATACACTCTGATGGCCTTATTCTGCTTGTACAAATACTGTAGCATGTACAATGTGGAATCCTACCTGGTAGGGACCTCTATTTTCAGCTGTTGATAGGACAGGTTGTTCTGCTCTTTATGGAAATTAATGCATTTACAGCACTCTAGGAGTGGCTAAAATGGGCACAGATTTTGTGGGTGATATTTAACATCTCTCTGAGGGATTCAGATTCTGTCAGGAATATAGTCACATCTAAATTTAGGACATGGACAAATTATGGTACATGCACCATATCACCTATTCACGACAGCTATTACATTGGAACCTTTATCAGCAAGCACAAACCCATATTTCAAGTCACAGGGAACAATCCATTCCATCATCTGCTATAGTTTATTTAACACATCTGCAGATTTGTTGGGTTGTTTCTCATATATCTTAATCCACAAAGTGACATGTTGATGGTTTGGGCATCTCTGCTGCTGTCACAGCCAGAGGCAACATTATCCAAGACCTAAGGTTGAATGTTGTTTCCACCCACTGATGGTAAGGAAACCACTGAGCAGTAACATATATAGTCTGTACTCTGGTCACTTGTCCACCTATCTGTTTTCAGGTGAATTTTCTTGCCATATTACATTTCCAGCCCTGTGTCTACCATACTAACCATCTGTTTCTACACTCTGGCACACAAATCCTTGAAAAATAACTGTGGTTTGGTATATGCCATTGTGGTGCAACACATTACACTAGTTCTTTAAAACAGGCATACTTTTGGATTGTTTTTGTGCAGTTTTGACTCCTGTCTAAGAACTCAGTAAGTGTGGGTTGGCAGAATATAGTGGAAGAACTGTATAACTTTGTTTTAACAATAGGACTTGTGGCAGGTGTGGGCACTCTATGACTTTTCATCTCCTCCAACAAACTCAGTCATACTCCTCTCTGTGATTTGCACTTGCAGAACAGCAGCAGGAGCAACGAGTTTTAATGTATATGAAGGAAATGCTGTCCTCTCTGAGACATCTCCAACATTACTTCTATGTACCACTGAGCCCCATGAACTTGCAGGGTTGCTTCTACTACTACTACACGATGTTGCATGTCTGATGTGCTACTGCTGGTTTGTCTGCCAGTCAGACCTATCTTTGTCCGTAGGAGATTTACAGAACATTCACCAATACTGTGCAGATGGGTGTTACTCTCACTGTCAGACACAGCAGTTGGCTTAATTGCTAAACCCTCCTCTGCTATGGCAGCAACCGTAGAATTCAACACGTCATCTTCAGTGTTCTTAGAAGATTAAATATTACTAATGCGGATGATAATGGAAATGTTCCAGTTATTTTTACAAACAGCCTCCTCAAGAGGAAGAGGAGGCTCATCATCATTTATTACACTAGCTGTATCAACTGTGGCTGCTTCAGGTTTTGGAGTACAGCTTTATTGCCATGTATATGCACGCCTTCTACTCATTTCCACTTACCCCACCCCTGATCGATTTGCTGAAACTAAAGAAACTTGTGTTGATTTTTACTGTAAAACACACAACAAAACTGTTTGCTTGTGGAGTGATGTCTTGCTTCTTTCAGAATACCATATCATGAGCATGTCTGCCTTTAGTATCTGTCATTATTAGTCTCAGTCACAGCTCAGGCCAAGGTCCCTACCTGTATTTGTAGAAGCAGATGGTTAGTATCCACTATCAAATTTTTTTTTATAAACTGTTCCTGTATTTCACTGTCTACAATTAAATCACAAAAACACACACAAACACACACGCCTGTATATGTGCCTATACACACAGCTAGTGTCAAACTTTCAGCACCAGCTTTCTTTCTTTCCTAACTTTACTGCAGTTTTGGCTTTATAGTAAAGTTCAGAATGAGGCAAGACCTGCTTGCTTTAGTGCCAGCAGTCTTTTGATATGTTTGATCATTAAATATTGTTCATCGATAGAAAAGTGTGATCATTAACTTCTTCCAACTAAAAATTACAGACTTTAAGCTGTTAAAATAAACTGCCTAGTTGTAAAGAGATGATACCTTATGCCAATAATAGTTCCTTTAAATTATTCTAAAGAAAGACAGTATAAAGTGTGCACTGGTCTTTGAATGTTCATCCACTGTGTATGGACAAATTACATTTTTCAAGCAAAAAAGGAAGTTTCAGAAATAATTCTCTGTATATCAATATAAGCTGTTGCTGTGATTAGCTAAATCATAGTTACATATTGTAGCGTATGAGTTTAAATCCAACGGATGTCAGATTTGTTAATCCAGAGAAGTCAAACAAAATTCAGATTAAATAATTTCAAACTATTCCTCAGGAGTGTAAATGGGTAAAAAAATCCTCTCTTACTCAAAAATATCATCAGATTTATGCCTAGATCAGTATTCCAACTCCACTGAGACCAGAGGTCATACATTTCTACATTGTTTTTAGCTAAAAATCTATCTTATACTTTTTTTTGAAGACAGGTATGGTACCAGCCAACATAGCCTCACAAGGCAAATAATCCAAAATCCTTACTGTCATTATTCTTAAAACAAATCCTTGCCTTTGTATAGTCAAAAGCTGATTTCCTCTCTCTTTAATGGATTCAATCTTATTTATTTATTTTTGCTCATATGTTTGTATAGGTATAGCGGACATTCTAAACTTAAATGGAAATACAACTGATTTGTATACTCACCAATATTCAATTTATTTTTATCAGTATCCACAATGGATAAATATTAACTACTTAGATGCACTAGATGAGTCGAATGTATTGCTTATAATGCATTAGAGACATCTGTAGCATCCAGGGTGTTAAATTACATGAATTAACAGTTGGACCAGTAAATTAAAAGAAAATAATTTAAGGTCACATTAAAATACCTACCTACATATCAGGCAGTTCAAAATGGAAAAAGAAAAATGTATCTGGCAACAGAACATTTACTTTGTTCCAAACTCCTTTTCCCAGAATATGCACTGGGGTGGTAATAGGCTCAATTAACCTCAATTAGTTCCAATTCAGGAGACAAAAGACTTACAATTTCTTAGAGGGAGAAAGGACAAAAATTCAGAAAACATGGTAGGTGCCAAGATGCGTTTAAGGGACATTAGACCTGAATAAAGATTGTAGAGTTATAGCATTGCATTTTATGTGACAAAACAATATAATTTGTGAGTTATATGTTAATGTGGTTGCTTATTATTACAAGTATACAGTAATGTTTATCATCCCCTAGAATGATATAGAAGTATATATAACCACAGGGTTGATGCCATTTGAATTGAACTTTGAAATATAATGGACATTGATTTTAACTCTTAGAAAACGTTTAAAAGAATGCATAAATATATTTCATATATAAATGAGTTGGTTCAATCTATTACTGACAGTCCAGATCACTAATCAGTGAAATAGTTGGTCATTTTGTCACCTTGTGCAACTGTAATGCACAAGTAGGGATGAGTAGGGTCTCTTGCAGGTAGCCATTGGAGGGGGCAGCTTGAGCTCATCTCTGGCCCTGTTTAACCCCCATAAAGGTATCCATTCTTACTTATTGAAGAAACTCCAAATATTTTCTCCCTGGATGGTGAAGTCTTCGGCTTTAATTTGATCTCTTTTTCTGCAGCATTATCAAACTTATAGCATTAAAAAAAATGTTATTATGAGTAAGCTGAAATCTGTTATGAGATATGCAACAGATAAAAAGTTGTTTGATCGGAACTGGGTGCACACATCTTACTGAGCTCCGGAACCTTTTTTTCCCAGTAGCAGCAATTCCACTGATACCATTCAACCCTGTGTGCTGAGACCTATCTGTGGATACCCATTGTGCTGGAGTTGGGGTGAGATTGGGGGCCATAAGGCCATAGGGCCTACGTGGTCAGAATGCATTTGGACGCCGAGTGTGGCTGGCGGAAACAATACCCAAGTGTTTACTGCAGGTGATGAGCTCAATGGACCATGACAAATCTGGAGGTACTTGGCGCTAGGTCAGAAGGACCAGAAACAGATTTGGCCAGCCTTGTGAATCGGACCTGGAGAAGGGGCGGGCACCCGGACCTTTCTTGACTACACCCTAATCCTGTCGGCTATGGCTTAATGCCTTGTCCAGCTGAGGAACAGCGGTTTTGATCTGTGCTGCACACAAAGGTGATCATATCATCCTCACAACTGCACCTGGATGATTGGGGCCCATGCGGTCTGGGGGTGAGTGAGCTGGCTGCATTCCTACATGTATATTGTGAACAGATCTTGGCACACATCTGTGTGTGGCAACATTTTGATTCAACGGATGCTTGCCACGGCTGAGACAGGGGCACCTATAAACTCTGACCTGTCTAATCGCACTTCTACTGCAAGGCCGACCTGGAGGTCACTGCCAACCTGTTATACAGTATACATGATTGCTCCTATGCTCCTGTCGGGCAGTGGATAGTGAATAGGTGACTTTGGAATTTACCTGGGATCTGCTGCTTTACACTGGGCCTTACAGTGCATGTAAATGGAGCCCATAATCACTGAGTGTGAGAGGAAGATCCATGGATTTAAGTTCACGGATAATATCAACTCCCTCAGACAACAACTACAAGCCTTACAACTCAAAACTGTTGACCTAGAAAACAGGTCTATACGCTGTAACATACGCCTCTTGGGCCTCCCTGAGATGGTAGAAACCAGCAAACCAGAAGAGGTTTTGGAAACCTGAATCAAAAGGAACTTGGGACTGGAGGGTCTCTCACAAGCCTTTTTTGTTGAAAGAGTGTGCCCCTGGTCTAGCTGTCACCGGGAGCAGCTCCAAGACCTTTAATTGCCAAAATGCTCAATTATAGGCATGAAATCCTGCGAACGGCTCGGCTGAAGGGAAATATCACTTATGAAAACCACAAAATCAGCATTTACCCTGACTGAAATATACCATATGCTATGCTGTTTCCGGCGAGGTTGTGTGTGGTGCATGGATATACTACCCACTTTTTCATGACTGAGGCAGAAGCTCACCCCTGGCTCGACACACTAAAATCTGAAAGATTCTTTGCCTGCAGATGGAGTAGTGTGGATGCCCCACCTGTCTATAATGTCTTTGTGATGTCCTGGATCTCCAGAGGTATGTCCTGACTGGCGGACTCCTGAGTGCATACATGCCCACCTGCATTAACTGATTTCTAATACTGTCCTGGTATGGACATACTGTGATGAACTGCTGCTTTCCTACTAACAACGCACTTCAGAGTGCATCCTTTGTTTGCTGGTGTTTAATTCACTTTTTTGTACCCCCCACTTTCTCATCTTCTCTTCCTCCTCTTCCCATTCACCACCCTCTCTTGTAATATAACCATCTGCTGCTGGACATGTGGGTGGGGTGGCCTCTGTTGTGACACCATGATCATGTACTGGACCTTTGCTACATTAATTACTATAGGACAACATGCACAATGGGAGTTTTCATATGTGGGATGGGCTGTTTGACCACTGACGTAGGCTGGATATACTATTAGGTACACTGTGTACTACTGCACAGTCTGATGGAACCATTTAATTGATATCATGGTGTGGCACGGATGTTTCACCCATTCCTCTCTGCCTTATGAAAGTACCACTGATTTATCTATTGCGATTATTAGTATGCTACATTTGATAAGATGTATGATTTTTTTTTCTCCTTTTGATGCACTGATATGGGACTTAGGGCCCCATAATAAATACATCCACTGGGAACTTATGTTTTCTTTTTCTTTCAATTCAAACTTCAACACTTTTTAGATTCGATAAGGGGCTATACACCCAAAAAAACTGGGTGCAGAATTTCCCACAATAAAGTGAGTCCCTTACTGAATCTTAGGGCCTAACGCATGCAATTGAATTGCATCTTGTGGCATTTTTATTATTTTCTATAGATGAAAATACAGCTAACTTTATTACCCTAAATGCCAGCATTTTTTCATAGCACAGGTAATTGCATACTTACCGTGCTTGAAAAAATGCAGTCTGCTGTTTTTTTTAACAGTTGGACCTAATTGAATCGAGGCCTATATGCAGGTGATCTGATGCCATTTCTCTCTAAGCCTATTAGTACTCTGCAAAAGTTATGGGAAATTTTAGCTAATTTCAAGAATTGTTCAGGTCTTAAAATTAATGAGAAAAAATCTGAGGTTTTAAAATACAATCTTAGTTCAACCATAGAAGAGAAACTGTAAAATATTTCATTTTAGATAGTGTCATCAGGAGCTGTCATATATAGTAACAATTCCTATGAATTTAAAGAGTGTATATAACCAAAATTACAAACTCCTTTGGAAGAAGATTATCTTGACTTTCATATTAGTGATCATTTCCCTTTTCTTTCTTTGGTAAGATTAATGCAATAGAAATGTATATTCTTCTCAAAATTCTACATTTATTTAGGGTACAACCTCTGGGTTTAAGTAAATTGGACTTAGTGGGAATACAAACAAAGTTTGTTTAGTTTTATTTGGGCCAGAAAACATAAAAGATGTAAGAGGGTCAAAACTTCTAATGTCCTCTCAATGATTCTTTATAAAAAAATGAAATTATCTGTTTGGGAACCTTTATTGGTAAAAGGAAAAAAAAAAAAATATCTCCAAATATGAGAATAGATTGTGTACCTTGCTAGCCCTGGGTGTAAAGATGTTGGTAGAGGCTCATTGGAAATCAGATAAAATTCCCCTGGATGAATGTATTATTTAAAATTAATCACATTTGTTTTTGTGAATATTTGAGCTCAACAGAATGTGATTGCTTTAATAAATGTCTCCTTATTTGGTCTCAGTGGTTAGAAACTATATATAGTGAGGTTTATAGACCTATTGCCTATTTTCTCTTCATTGGTACATTTAATTTTAGTTTGATAACACTCTGTGAAGTGTTTAATCTTACTTATTGTTTTATTTATGACTTAAATAATTCTTAAAATAAATTTTTTAAAAAGTAGGATGCGTTAAGATCTGTAATTAATTTTGCAGTTTCATTCTGGGGACCTATAAAAAAATCTATGATCTGGAATATGATAAGGAATATGTAAAGGTCTCAAGAATGTGGAAGATGGGAATTGGTAGAGGATGAGAGACGAAGTGCAAAAGGGAATGTAGGAGAGAGGCAGAAGGAATGAGTTTAGGAGGGTGAATGAGAGTGGAAGATGGAAAGGGATAGAGTGGGGGCAAAGCAGAATGGAGCAGGGGAAGGTGCTAGTGAGTAGGGGAAAGCAGGAGAGAATAGGCAAAAGCAGCAGAAAAACAATGAGAGAGAGAAGAAATAGGTGAGAGAGATGATGTAGCAAGAAAGAGAGAAGAAGGGGAAAGAGCATGGGAAAGTGGAAAGAATAAGAATAATGGTGGAATAAGGAAAAAAAAGTGAGTGAGACATCCAGTAGAATTGCCTGCCAAACCCACTGAAGAAGTTTTGCTGCCTTGTTCAGATGAGTGACTGGCTATTAACCTTCAATGACTGACATCAACATGTAAGTAAACCTACTTTTTTATAGACACTGTATGTTTGCTTTTCCTGCTTTTAGATTGGTTAAAATACAGAAAGAAACACCTGCTTCTAAAGCAGACTGTTTCATATGAATATGAATTTTACAAAATTGTTTCATTCATCGCTGTTTATAAGCTCCCTTGCTAAATCGAATCCCTATGCAACTTACATTGTACAAGTATCTTTCACTTGCTGCAGCTGAACTCTCATGTGCCTGCTGTTAGCACAGAGAGAGTGACATTCACTTTGGTATCCCCTTAGTCCTTCCCAAATCCAAGTTTCACTTAAAGCATATGCATGGTTGAGAGGACCCACCCACACACACTGACAAGGAGACAGAAAAAAATTGCTATGAAAGATCAGGTGATGTAGAACACAATCTCTTCTACATGGTAGGCTGGAGTGGCTTGTAATTTCCCAGTGGATACTGACCATGTAATGCACTGCTTTCTGGTTTCAGTCACAAACCCCTTTACCCCATAACTTTTTCTACCTTCATCTTCAACAACTGCTCTTCTTTTTATCCTCCCACCTTCCTGTTATCCCCCTTCCTCCTTTCTTCTCTTCTCCCACTCATGCTCCTGTTCTCCAGGAAGAAAAATACAAGGGGAAGGAATACTTCCATTAGATTAAGCACCACTATTTAATTTTTAGGACATGCATTAATAAACAGTAGGAAAAAAAAACACATATATACATTTTCTAGATATGGCACTGGTTAGTCTTTGGGTACAAGTTCTTCTTTGATCAGTGGAGAAGCTGATTGATCCTTACCTCTTACCAATATACCCTATGTCAATGCAACTGGGTGGAATCAACACACATACATATATATTGTTAGTATCACAACATATTTGGTAACTTGCCCACCTTATCAAAAGAAGGAAGAAACAGGTGTTGCTGCAGACAAAATCTCTGGAACACGCCTTCCAGCACTAAGCTATAGAACTATCCTAACAACAACAGTATCAAAAATAAGCTAATACTGGATAATGGATTAATCAAAACTAAGTATAATTAAGTATGTGGTTAAACTTAATATAGTAATATATATAAAGTATTAAGGTTTGTACATATGACATCCTCTTGAATAGAATGTGTGGATTTTTCTCCTTAGCCCTATTGGGGGTGTATATAAAAGAAATAATTAATGTGTTGAACCGATTATTTACTTATATCAGTATCTGTCTCTGCATTAGATCTCTATATAACCCTATTGGGAATGATTATGATTTTCTATCTATTTGGTATGTTAAAGGAGAAGGTTGTCCAACTTCAGACCTCAAGTATAGAGATAGGTGAAAACTTTTGCCCAAAAAGAGAAAAGTGAGAAAAACTGCAATTTTCACCATCCGCAGGAATCCCTGCAAAAGTGCAGTTTTTCTGCATCTTTCAACTGCAACCCCCAACCTTGTTCTACTGCATTTGAACCTCACACACACACACATACACTGACCCATAGTCTTGTCCCACTGCAGTGGTAGCCATAGAACCACACCAGAGACAACCAGGCAGTAGACATAGAACCACACAAGCTATAGAACCACACATACTAGGCCTCAGCCCTCTCCCACAGTAGCCACAGAACCACACATACTGCTGTCTGGTAGCTTTGATGGGAAACATCAGCTGCTGCTGCTAGATTACAACTTCCACCAGTCCCTTCTAGTCAAGGGCTGATATGGAATGTTGAGCATTGTAGTCTCTTAACAGCTGGAGGGCCTCACATTGCACACCAATGCTGCGATCTAACTCCCAACCTTGTCCCATTGTAGCCACAGAACCACATATACTAAACCCCCTCATCCTTCCTTTATAGTAGCTATAGGCCCATACATACTAAAACCCATCCCTAGTCTTGTCCCACAGTAGCCATAGAACCACACATTTTGATCTTCCAACTTTGTCACACTGAACTAACAGCCACTGAACCTGTCATAATGGAGTCAACAAGCAAAGTTCCCGAAGGAAACTTCTTGGAGTTAGCAATAATGAAGGAATTTGGAGGCTTCTATATGTGGGAATTTTCTCAGAAAAAAGCAGTAAATTGCAGACTTTCTACTAAAATTTCCCTTAAACGCAGCTTATGTCTGGAAAACATATTCTTAAATCTTTGCCTGTTACTCACCAGTACTAAGTACCTGTGACTAATCAGCTCCTCCTACCTCTCTCCTACCTACTCCAGTTGACCAGCTGCATCCAAGAGGAAAAGGCATGCCAGATGATTTTTTTAAGATTAGAGATGACGGAACCATAGTACTGTGTGATATTTGTCTGAATTATGAGGTTGAGTAAGTCTTGACTCCTGACTCATAACACATTTGATGAATCTGGCAGGTTCTTCACATTTTCTTTGAGTCTTTTTCACTAATGTATGAACACACAGATGAACAGATGAGCAACTCCTGGGCACACCAACTGCACCATTGGGGATAAAATAAAAATCTCCATACGAAACGTCCCATTGATTTCCAGTAAAAACATTTGTGAAAACCACATGGTTGTCTACTTTTTAAAGGGAAAATCTGCCTTAAACTCCTTAAAATGTTCATCTTTTTCGTATACCAAAATGTTTTCAATATTTTTTCAATGCCTAAAAAGTTCCCTCCTTTTTACTTACATGCAATTAGCATTTTCTCTCCAAAAACGTGACTTTCAAGTAAGTTAAACACAAAACTAAGCATCTAGAGTGACAGAGAGGGTGCTAGGCAATTTTTCAGTGATATATATAGCGAAATAAGGATAGCAGAGGCTAAGACTTGGCTAAGAGGATGAGCAAACATCTAAAAAAAAAAAGGAGACCTCCCCCTACATTACTTCCTTTCTTTATCCCTTATCGTTTTTTTTTTTTGTTTCTCCCTTCCCTCTCCCTTAATGCATCCTATTGGTACTCCACAAGGCTAATGTTAATGTCTAGAAATTAAGCATTTCATATTATATAGAATGTGTTTACCTCTAATTGTTATTATTATATATTACAATATGTACTTTTACATTTGTTTTATCTTGACAAATTGTTTTACAGGTGCTATTTATTGTATTGCTTTATATGTTATATCAATAAAGCTATTGAAAAAGGAAAAAAAAATGAGTGAAGGAGGGGTAATCATCATATTACTAGTGACTGTGAGGAGGAAGGCTGGAATTGATATGGCTGGTGTTAGTAGTAGTTAGTAGAGGGACTGGTGGTGGTGGTGATAATGGTGTGGAACAGACATTGAGGGCCTTTTTGCCCATACTGAGAAGGAATGGGAGACAAGGATGAGGATGGGAATCACCACCACCATCACTAGCAGTGAGATTTTGGAATCTGAGGAATTTGCAACTGCTCTAATTCCTGCTGCTGCTGAGATGCAAGGGCAGCAGGATGCTGAAGAGCAAGCGAGTGTGCCACAGACCATCATGGACACAGTGGGAATGGGGTCAACAAGTGATGTGGGACTAGGACAGGTTCCATTTACCAGCGCCAGCAATACTCCTGACCATTGTTGCAGTTCTGAATCTGAGGCAGTAGCAGCAAAAGCAGCAACATTATCTGCTGCCACAGACAGTGAAGGGGAATGTGGAAGACAAGTAGAAAGAGGCCATTCTTCTCAACCTTTCCCACCTTTTCCCTCCCCCCTGAAGTCATGGGTGTGGGGCTATTTCTCTCTTGTGGCAGGCACAGTGCAGTCATCACCAACGGCACTGTGCACAATTTGTGACAAGTCAGTGAGAAGAGGAAAGGAGGGCACACACCTTGGCACAAGTGCCCTGATATCACACATGAAACACAGGCACCATTACATTTATGTCAAACATGCTAAAGCCAAACATTCACCACAGAAATCAAGCACAGCTGTTGCTATACCCCTTGACTCTCCAGAAAGACAACAAGAGGTGAGGCAAAGATCAAAGAGAAGAACGAGCAGAGAAACCCAGACAGACACTGGAAGTTCCATGATGAGTGAAACAATTAGCTCTCCATCACCTTCTAGGGTAACTACATCTTCTGCCAATCCGCTTCATTCATGGTTAACTTCCCCGACAAATGATAGCCACTCTGTTGATGTTAGGATGTGGCAGATTGTCTCTACCCATTGCACACTGTGTCGTGCACTGACCAGACATGGTAGTGTGGTGGAGGAGAATAGCAAGCAGGGCGTTAAGGGGCATTTGAGAATATGCTAAGATGCTGGCAGGGAGGGTTAATCATTACTATTAAACTGTCAGCAAGTTGTCATGTGTCCTTAGCAGGGTCTGGACAAGGGGTATAGTGACAGCGGCAGTACTTGGGTTCTGGTGTCATGGTGTTTGGATACAGTTGTGCCTCCAGATGTTATTTACCATGTACACTGTGCACATTGCAGTTGCTAATGAGAGCCACAATTCCTGCTCTCAAGGGAAAAAAATCTATTTTAATAACAACATGCCCATGATTTTGGAGGAGAGGCAGGTGGAGAAGAATTATTGGACAACTTCTTTTTTTCTCCAAATAGACAGGGGGCTACTTATTAGGCTGATACTGCTTCAGGTGCATCACTGGAGCTAGTCAGGGCAAGTGGAACCTTCATCATCCATCACCCATGTTATTGCTATTGTTGATCCCATTCCCTTTGAGATACCTAATCATCCTGCTGATTAAACAACTTTGCAGCAGAACAACTATGGACTCAGAGTCTAGAGGATATTTGACAATGTCCAGTGGCCACTGGCCAGCATGACCTGCTGGCACTAGGCCAGTAGGGCATTTTTTTTCTCAGGGCTTGTGCTTTAAAAAAAAAACAAAAAAAAACCTTTAGGGGTTTATTCCTAACAAGCATAAGTCCTACAAATCAATGTTTCCTGAGGCCTTGTGCCAAACAAACTTAAGACCTACAATTCAATGTTTCTTTAGGGCTTGGGCCTCTAACAACAAATCTAATAAATCATTGTCTACAAAATACTCAAGTCAAGTATCAGTCAACCCCAGTGGAAGCTTATGTCAGTGGGTTTCTGTCTCTATCACTTAACTTACACATTTCTTAGTTTATTTTATTGATTTATGTTTTTATTAACTGTCCCCCAATACCAGTCAAGAAACCACCCCACCCAAAACAAATACCCTGTTCAACTGATTCATTCCCCAGACTCCACCCACCAACACAGGCATGACTTATGTTTTTTTACATTGTATTTAGGATTTTTTTTTATTAACTGCCCCCGATTCTAGTAAACAAACCCCCTCCAAAAATAAATTCTCTGTTCAACTGATTTTTTCTCCACACCCCACCAACACAGGCACCCTCATGCCCCTACTATGCCTCTTGGGAAAAAAAATAATATTTTTTATGTGTGTTGTGTGTAAATTCAATGTTACCACTGATATCAATGGAATGAGCTAGGCAAAAAAAAGCAGAAAATGGGCACCTTTCGCGGGAAATTACTCGAAAAGTGGGAAGTGCCTTTATTTGCTGATTTCAGTTTTAGGAGAAATTTTTCACCCATCCCTACATTTAACAATGGCCAGTGGCCCCTGGCCAACACAACATGACTTGCTGGCACTAGGCCAGTAGGACATTTTATTTTACTCCAGGGCTTGTGCTTTAAAAATAAATAAATATATAAAAACATAGTCCTACAAAAAAAAAAATAAGCAGTGTTTGGGGGTTTGTTTCTAACAAGCCTAAGTCCTACAAATCAATGTTTCCTCAGGGCTTGGATCTCTAACAACAAATCTTACAAATCATCCTATACAAAATACTCTGTCATATCAAATATCAGCCTACTCCAGTGGCAACTTACATCAGGGGGTCTCTGTCTATTTCACGTTACATACAAATTTCTTATTTTATTTTTTTTATCAACTGTTCCCTCCAAAACCAGTCAAGAAACCCCCCTCAAAACAAATTCCCTGTTCAACTGATTCTTTCCACCAACAAAGGCACCCTCCTCAGATCCTTTTTATATCATGTCTTATTGATTTTATTTTTAATTATATTTAGTATTTACTTTTTATTAACTGCTCCCCAATCCCAGTAAACAACCCCCCCCCAAAAAAAATTCCCTGTTCGACTGATTCTTTCCCCACACTCCACCAACACAGGCACCCTCAAGCCCCCTTTTATACTATGCCTTTGGGAAATAAAATAATATTTGGTATGTGTTGTGTGTAAATTCAATGTTCCCATTGATTTCAATGGAATGAGCTAGGCAAAAAAAGTGGAAAAACTGCATGTTTTGCAGGAAATTATTCACCAAGCGGGAAGTGCCATTAATTGCCAATTTCAGTTTGAGTAGAAACCTTTCACCCATAGGGTTAATATTCTTTTGTTTTTATTCACATTTTTAGTTCCTTGGATATAGTGATGTGGGGTTTAGGGCCTCATATCAATACATGCACATGTGACTAGTATAGGGATCACTTGCATCGTATGCATGTGTGTGTGTTGGAAACCACTATTCTAATATAATTTGGTGGTTTTCAACACAAGTTAGGGACTCAGCGGTTACTTTTGATGGCGCAGTTTTTTCACCCAAAAATGTAATCCCTTAAAGTGTGTTAAAGCCACTGCATGTAATAGAATGCCAAATTCAACAACTTTTTTATCGTGTCCAATGGGTGGGTGAAAGCTCTCGCCATGTTCCCATGAGTGAAAACCACGTTGTTGTCCACTTTTTCGCAGGAAAATTCTCTTTTAAACCAACTATTACATCTTTGGAATTGGAACATGAACCTAAAGAGGCCAGAACTATTGGTGGATAGCAGGCGCAGAAATAATAATACCACCACCACCAACAACAGAAGCACAGATCAGCCGCCTGTGCCTGCTGCTACTGCTGCCAGTCTACCTTTTTCACATCACCAAGAAATGGCAAGGTGACATCAGGGGACCCTCTGTCATATTGCTTGTCACCTCCTCCAACCAGTAGTGAGATGTCTGTAATAGAGCAGCAGCAGCATGTAGGGACTAGTGGTGGTGGTGATGATGATGCTGGTGCTGGAGAAGCTTGGGTGGAAGAGACATTGATGGCCTTTTTAGCAGAAACTAAGAAGGAATGGGAGATAGGGATGAGGATGGACATCACCACATCCACCATCAGTGAGATTCTGGGATTTGCAACTTCTCTAATTCCTGTTGCTGTGGAGTTGCCAGAGCCCGCCTTTAGCAGATTATAGTTGTATCCCATCAAGAAAAACTCAGGGGATACAGAGCCGCCGACTGGTCCCCAGACCGGGATCTCCTGCTGTCAGCTAGACGCTGACGTCAAGAGAAGGGGAGGGAGGAATTTTACATACGAATGTCTCTCAAACTGTAAAGGTTTGAGATATAGGATTTGTGCCAAATAACTTATTTTTGAACCTCTACAAGACAAGTATAATTTTTAATGGACATTAGTGTCCCTTTAACTAAAACAAAGGAAGGGATTTTTTACAGTAAGAAAGTAAGGCTCCAGAATCTGTGTTTGCAGACACTGTAGATGTTTTCAGCAAGTTTGACATTTGTACAGGACATGATATTTTGAAAAACACAAAATGTCTCTTGTAAAAGACATGTCTTGTCTTTCATTTGATGTTTTAGCCAGTCAGATTGCAGGAAAAGTGATTATGTGATGCCTGGGCAAAAACATTTCTCTTATCTTCAGATAACAAACTACTTCATATTTGAGTCCCTTATCTTAAAAAAGGTAGGAGAGGATCTTTGAATACCCATTTTTGCCTCTCCCATTCATGCTTTCTTTCTGCTTTCCCTTTTTCCACAATCTGTCTCTCCCCATCTCTGTTAGCTCCCTTTCTCTATGTACCATTTACCCTGGTCCAGAGCTCCCACCCCTGTATCTCCCACATACCAGCCCCTCCAACTTGTGTATTACAAGATCTCTCCTTGTCCCATTCTACCCCTCCTTCTGTCCATATGTAATTCATTCTTAATTTATTCTGATAGATTCTTATGGATCATACATATTCTCTAATTCCTCTGATTTTATTTACAAACTAAGTTGCTGATATTTTGATCATCTCTACAGTGTAAAACATAATGTGAATGATCATGTCTACAGAATTCAAATTATGCATCACGAAATGTTAAAATATACTTTTACATTGACACTTCTCTGCTAACATTGTTCCTTCATTAGTGGACATCAAGAACTCTGTAATTTCCTAACTGGCATTTGCTTGAGACAGCACATGAAAACGCTGAGAAAATATGTTTCTGTTGACATTAAGAGTCATATTACCCAAGGGCCAAAAATCAGACTAGACATATATTTGGTAGCAGTGCAGTCAATTTTTTTCTTTCTGCTTCTGTGTCATTTGGCCTTAGCTAAGTTAAGGGAAAAAGCTTATCAAACAGTGCTCCCGGTTCACTATCACTGTCACACATTCTGGTAATGCACTGCATTAAACTTGCTCTCTTAATCCTGCTCAATTCCTGAAAGCTGCTCTCCATTGCATGCTAAGAATATGCCAAAATGAGATTTTCATCCACGGAGTTTTCACTGCCAGAGACGAGTATTATGGGACCTAATGTATACATCAACACAGCACTTCAACACAAAATAATATAACAAATTGTGGTGTTGATATTTGCAGTTATTATATTTATTATTATTTAAAGCAGAACGTTCACCTAAAAAAACATTTTGAGCATTAATGCTGGGTTTTTTGTTTATTTTTACTCATCTGGTAGTGGAGATATTTAGACTTCAAATAGGGCACTTCCGCATTCTGAAGGACCCTGTATGGTATGTATGGTGCCGCAGGACTTTCCAGCTACCCCAGGGAGCGCATTCACGCTTCCCTTCGAAGTTCTATTTCTGTGGGCTAACGTAACAGCAGGCTCCATTTACAATGCTACTGAGGTTGAACGCACTCCTTGGGGCAGCTGGGAAGTCCTGTGGCATCTGTGGCACATACAGGGTGCCGCAGAATGCAGAAGTGCCCGATTTGAAGTCTAAATATCTCCACTACCAGATGAGTAAAAATAATTTTAAAAAAACAGCGCTAATCTAGTTTTTTGTATTAAAGCCCATACTCAATTTTTTTTTTAGCGGAACATTCAGCTTCAAAAGGCTTTTTTTCTGGAAAAAATGTGACAGTAATATCATTGTTTAAAAAAAAAATATAATATACAGGTTCCTGGAGAGCTCAAACTCGCATTTATCTGTAGTGTTCAAATACTTAAATATATGTGTAGTTAGGATAGGAGCAAGAACTATATCTCCGCTACATGTACAAGTAAAAAGGGCTGTTGATCAAATCCTGACCTTTACCAATAAATAACCTGTGACTTACTATAAAAAATAAACAGTGGGGTTTAGGTAAATGTTTCTGGTCAAAACAACAATAAGCTTTCCTTCCCCATCAAGGCACCCTATATTTAGGCAACTCCCTATCTGCCTCGAATCTAAGTGAACATATATTTAGTATAATGCAAATAAAAAAGCAGTGATACCATCTTAGCTCTTCTATGAACAAAAAACATGTGAGGGAAATAAAGGAGGTATTTATAACTTCCCTAATTATAGCTATCATGTGATTCAGGGAACTACCATACAAAAAAAAAAAAAAAAATATGCAGTCCTGATAGAGGGCATGGAAAAATCTGCCGGCAAACATAATCCGAAGGCCTTGACAATGTCCTATGTAAGCTTTTTTTGCTTGGGTGGTGAGATATGGGGTTTTCCTACAGGGATACATTAAGTGGAGAGGCAAGATTACATGTGTCTGATTTTATTGGCGAAGTCAATAAAGGTGTGTTTTTTATTGTAGAAGAGTGCTAGGATTTTTATATTTATATGCCAGCAAAATTTACTGGTTAATGTTTCAGCACATACACCTAGGCTTTCATGTAAAGAAAAAAAACATGGAAAGATCTTCCTACATCTTACTTATCTTTTTGCCACATTCCAGTAATAATCAATCAGAGCCATTGCAACTTTACATTCTATATAACAAATGGGCTGATTTTAAACTTAAAAGGCAACCAATCAAAGCATAACAATGATTGTGACTCTGACTGAAAATTGGCAAACGCTGAAAAGGTTGTATTAAGAAAATCCCTTTGTAAAGTTTGAATTTGATAGCTGTTCCTCATAGGTGCATGAAGATGGATGTGTTCCATATACTTTATATTCCCCTCATTTTTCTCTAGTTTTGTATCGTTTTTGTAACCTATTTTATTGTTTATTATGAGGATGATGGTTTTGATTGATCATTACTGGAATTTGGAACACATTTTTATTTTAGAGCCTCTTTTCATAAAGGAGAAAAAAAAAGACTGTGGATGTAACACTGGATATATGTGTATCAGTGCCTGTATGTGATCTGTGTTTACACCTGTGTGTGCTTTTGAACTACCAACCATATACACATATACATACACATACATGATAAATCACACACACATATTTTATATATATATATATATATATATATATATATATATATATATTAGCGAAATGTTGAACAGAGTTGTCCATGCAGTGTAACCATTTGTTAAATTAAATTTTTACATTTATTATTTAATTTTTTAAATGAGACCTTATGATGGGTCATCATCAGGACCCCTCCTGATAACCCCCCTCCCAGCTACTGATCTCCCAATCAATTCAGCTGGGAGATCAGTAGGTGAGATGCAAGGAAGTAACATGACTTCCCTGCTTCCATCTTAATCAAACAACCAGGTAGAAGTGGGCAGGATCAGGAAACCATTTCACTTCAATGTGGGAGGCTTTTGTTTATTGACATGAAAGGGTTTTTCTATCCCGCCCACTACTACCCAGTAGTTCATGTAGGATGGAAGCAGGGGAGACCTATTGCTCCCCTAAGCCTCCTCTATTGATCTCCTAGCTGAAACTTCACACACAGGTGCATACATAGATCACATACAGACTCTTGCTCCCGTTTCATACTGCATTTTAAGTATGGTGTTTTGCGTATGTCTTTTTGTGTATTGTAATTTGCATATTGTAGAAATGGTTTTGCTTATCGTGTATAGTGTTTTAACTATAGCATTCTGTGTACAGCATTTAGCATACAGCGTTTTACACATAGAGTATTGCTTACAGCATTTTTTTTTCTTTCAAACATACAAAGCATGCCATCATCTACAGCTATAAGCTATAAGATACAACTGCATCTGTTCAGACAATACAGACAGGAACCAGCATCTCCATTCACTAAGTAAGGGATTCAGTAATCAGGGATACCACCCAAGAATAATAGACAATCAGTTACACAGAGCCAGCCAAATACCCAGAGAAACACTCCTTGAATACAGACCACGGGCAGAAAATAACAGTGTACCGCTTGTGGTCAAATACAATCCCCTATTGGAAGCCCTGAGAAGGATTGCAAAAATCTTACAACCAACCCTTCATAAAAATGACAGATTAAAAGTAATTTTCCCAGATCCACCACTTATATCATACAGACAATCCCCAAATTTCAAGAAAATTATTGTCAAGAGCCATTTGCCACAAATCACAAAGAATGGAACATACTGTTGTGGAGTAAAAAGATGTGAGACCTGTCCACACATTCACTGCACAACAAAGATAAAATACCAAATACACAGCAACACTATGAAATTAATGGTTCATTCACTTGTTTCTCTTCAAATGTAGTATATCTCATAACTTGTACACAATGCCCCACAGAAGGTTAGTACATTGGGGAAACAGGACAGACACTGAGGAAAAGAATGAACCTTCATTGCCAAAATATGAAAGTCACCATACTCAAAGGAAAATTTAGAACACAAATGGAAAGAAAAATATGGGAATTTAAATTAATGGATCTATTTGACACATTAAAAACAGGACTAAACCTTGGGATGGGCTTCATGTCTTATTATAATAGATAGAACATTTTGGTGTTTGATTGTATAGAGATAGATCTGTTCAAGTCACAGACTAACAGGCTCTTCACACCTCTGGGTTAATGAACATTTCCTTGTTCCCAGGACTTTGATCTAACCCTGTGCATATCAATTCATATCTTTGCAGACTGTATGTTTATTAAGTTAATTGACCCCCACTGTGTACTCATATATTTTGGTTCAAATATATGCCATACTCTGTAAATATAAATGCAGTGTTATTCTAGCTTTGTTTGTTAACCCAATCATGAAGAAGGGACCTTAGTGTCCTGAAAGCTTGCACTTGTTATGTCCTCAGTTAGCCATTAAAAGGTATCACCTTTATACCACTCTTGTGAGTGTTTTGCTACACTGAATCCTATTTTCTTTAAAAAAAAAACTTTTTGATATGAAAGATAAACATACAACAATAGACAATAAAACATACATATGAAGCTGTACATTTCTGAATACAGAGTTATAAACAACATAATATCTAGTGAAGATCTACAAAATAATTACAAAAAGACATGGAAACCCTGTATAGTAGCAGCAGAGAACTTGAACCATTACCCGCTTAACGGACAAGTAAATATGTGATCAGTGGGTCAAAGGATATGAGGGTCGTGTGTGAGGTTAAATGCAGAAGGACAAGTCAGAATGGTACGTTAGATTGTTCTGTAGAGAGGGTGCAAATCCGTGGGGGTCGCTTAGTGTCTGCCCTTAAAATTCTAACAGGTGTCTGTTGTAAGGATACAAGAGTGTTAGAAGGGTGGTGAGAGGGAGAAGAGAGAGAGGAAGAGGAAAGGAAAAAAAGTAGAAGAGAAAAGGATATCATATTCTCGATGGGACAGAAACCCCACCGGTCGGCTGAATAGATACGCTTAAGCAAAAGAGTTATCATAGTACGGATGTTTAACACCAATGCAAGAAGGAGTATGACTGACCCCAGAAGCTACCATGCAGTACAAATTTTGCATTAGGGGATGTAGATACATGCAGTGAGCTGCTGCTGAAATAAGGATGGGAGCCCCCCATGAAGTGGCTAACTAGCAACAGAGGAGTCAAGTGTGAGCCAAGTATCCCATCTGTTGTCAAATGGAGTGCCAGTGGAGGTGGCCCGTGCATGAGATCTTTCCATAAGGAGCATCAAATCCACACTCCATAACCAGTTGGGTAGGGAAGGTGTTGTAGTGCATTTCCAGTAGTGGTGAATCAATGCTTTAGCCTCATTCAACAAAAAGGTAAGGATAAGTTTATGTCTGCCCATTGGCAGATCTTCCAAGTGCAGTTGGTATGAGAATAAGAAGTGAAGAGGGTCTAACGGGAGGTGCAGGTTCAGCCGGCTATTTATGCAATTTCTGATCTCTTCCCAGAATGGTACGATTACGGGACATGACCACCATATATGGTAAAGGGGGCCCATGTCTGTTTGATATCTCCAGCAAAGAGGGGAAGTCCCCAGAGAGGTTTTGTACAATTTGAGGGGGTTAAATACCACCTAGAGATAATTTTATAATTCAATTTCCGCAATCTTGTAGAGAGAGAATGCTTGTATAAAGTCCGCAGGATTGTAGACCATGAGTCCATACTCACTGTGAGATTTGGGAGAAGATGACTGGTATGTGATGAGAGAATAGGAGAATGACAAAAGGCGAATATTACAGGAAGGGCTGGAGATGGCTTTTTCAAAGGGCATGAGATCTCTGGGTAGATTAACTAAGGTGCAAAGGGGAAGCCACCAGTTGTGTGCCGTGTAATATGTCCACCATGGAATTTCAAAGTCAACAAATTGGTTCTAGAGAGGAAGAAGAGTTAGAGCCTCAAGTGTGCCTATGCCTGCGGTCTGCGAATGAGTGAGTGTCGAGGGGGGAAGACCTGCTGGAAAGTCAGGACTTATGACAAGGATTTAAGAGGAGAGGGAGATGGGGAGAATGAATAGAGTCAATGAGGTGGTGCAATGTGGATAAGAGGTGACCTAAAACGATGTGGTCCAAGCAGCTACTGGTACCAGTTTCTTATCCACCCATAAGAGCTGTATAGGGTCGAGGGGTCCAAGTTGTGTCGCAAAGCTGGGTCAAGGTCCACCATTTGGAACTGTGTTTGGTCAGGTCAAACAATTTAGTTATGGCAGAGGCTTTGTAGTTTGACATAATATCTGCCACAGACAGTGAAGGGGAATGTGGAGGACAAGAAGAAAGAGGCCATTCGTCTCAACCTTTCCCACCTTTTCCCTCCACCCTGAAGTCATGGGTTTGGGGCTATTTTTCTCTTGGGGCAGGCACAGTGAAATCATCACCAACAGCACTGTGCACAATTTATGACAAGTCAGTGAGAAGAGGAAAGGAGGGAACACAATTTGGCACAAGTGCCCTGATATCACACATGAAACACAGACACCATGACATTTATGCCAAACATGCTAAATTCAAACATCCACCACAGAAATCAAGCATGGCTGTTGCTATACCCCTTGACTCTACAGAAAGACAACAAGAGGTGAGGCAAAGATCAAAGAGGAGGAAGAATAGAGCAACCCAGGCAGAGATTGAAAGTTCCATGACGAGTGAAACAACTAGCTCGTCATCACCATCACCTTCTAGGGTAACTGCATCTTCTGCTAATCCACCTCATTCATTGTTACCTCCCCAGCAAAATGATAGCCACTCTGTTGATGATAGGATGTGACAGTTCATCTCCACCCATTGAACACTGTGTTGTGCACTGAGAACACATGACAGTGTGGAAGAGGAGAATCACAAGCAGGGCATCAAGTGGCATCTGAGGAGATTCCATCCCGCAGAATACTCTAAGATGCTGGCAGGTAGGGTTCATCATTACTATTAAACTGTCAGCAAGTTGTCATGTGTCCTTAGCGGGGTTAGGACAAGGGGTATAGTGACAGTGGCAGTACTTGGTTTCTGGTGTCATGGTGTTTGTATACAGTTGTGCCCCCAGATGTTATTTACCACACACACACACTGTACACATTGCAGTTGCTGATGAGAACCACAGTTCCTGGTCTCAAGGGAAAGATTTCTATAGTAATAACAACACACCCATGATTTTGAAAGAGGGGCAGGGGGAGAAGAATTATTGGCCAACTTCTTTTCTCCACATGGATTCGGGGCTACTTATTGTGCTGCTACTGCCTCAGGTGCATCACTGAAGCTAGTCGTGGCAAGTGGAACTATCATCATCCATCACCCTTGTTACTGCTATTGTTGATCCTATTCCCTTTGAGCTGCCTAATCATCCTGTTGCTTAAACAACTCATCAGTAGCAAGAACAGCAGTTGCAAATTCCACAATTTTGAACTCAGGAGGACATTTGACAATGGCCAGTGGCCACTGGCCAAAATGACCTGCTGGCACTAGACCAGTAGGGCATTTTATTGTACTCAGGGCTTGTGCTTTTAAAAAAAATTAAATAAATAAAAACATAGCCCTACAAAAAAAAGCAATTTTTGGGGGTTTGTTTTTATCAAGCTTAAAGGGATAGTAATACTTCGTTTTAACTTTATTTTATTTTGTAGGCATTAAAAAAACATGAAGAATGATATAAGTCTTATCTCTCAAACCTTTATGGTTTATGAGATATTCACAAGCAAAGTTCCCCTCCCCGCCCCTTTTACCTAGTGTAAGCCATCTCTTCTCAAATGTGAGTCTGGTTGTATGACAGGACAGATAACAGAAGGGGACAATTTTCTTTGTATGAAAACAATGAAAGCCCTTCCCCCCTTGACAAGTTTTTCAGCTTTTTCCATTATCTTAATTGAAGATTGTCCCTCTCTGCAGTCTACCTGGGCATCTCCCTTCTGATCTGGTTGAACAGGGAAGGGATCCTTTGTTTGTGAATATCTCTTAAACCATAAAGGTTTCAGAGATAAGACTTATATCGTTCTTCATGTTTTTTTAATGCCTACAAAATAAAATAAAGTTAAAACGAAGTATTACTATCCCTTTAAGTCCTACAAATCATTGTTTCCTATGGGCTTGTGCCGAACAAGTTTAAGTCCTACAAATCAATATTTCTTCAAGGCTTGCGCCTCTAATAAGTCTACGTCCTACAAATCAATCTTTCATCAGGGCTTGGGCCTCTAACAACAAATCTAACAAATCATCCTGTACAAAATACTCTGTCAAGTCAAGTATTAGTCCACCCCAGTGGCAGCTTATGTCAAGGGGTTCCTTTTTCTATCACTTTACATACAATTTTATTTTATTGATTTATTTTTTATTAACTGTCCCTCCAATACCAGTCAAAAAACTCCCCCAAAACAAATTCCCTGTCCAACTGATTCATTTCCCAAACTCCACCCACCAACAAAAGCACCCTCCTTAGACCCCTTTTGTAACATGTCCTATGGTGCTTTTTTAATTGTATTTAAAAAATGTATTTTTTATTAGCTGCCCCCATTCCCAGTAAACAACCCTCCCCAAAAAAAAACATTCCTTATTCAACTGATTCTTTCCCCACACACCACCAACACAGGCTCCCTTATGTACCTTTTATACCATTCGTTTGGGAAATAAAATAATATTTGTTATATGTTGTGTATAAATTCAATGTTCCCATTCATTTCAATGGAATGAGCTAGGTGAAAAAAGCTGAAAATTGGCACTTTTTGCTGGAAATTATTCGCAAAGTTGGAAGTGCCATTATTCGCTGTAAGTTTGAGGTGAAATTTTTCAACCATCCCTACTCTTCAGTCAGTTGCATACCTCTCTCGGGCTTCAAGGGTTAAACCATGTATGGGTGTCTGGGTGATGATCCAAAATGATGCCTACAGTTATTCATTTTTCCCCATTTATTAATATAAATATGCAATATATATTGCAAGTAAATATATACTTCCCTATTTCTCTGCTGCTGTGTATGGCTGTTGAGGCAGGGGTGGCTGAGAAATTAATGTGCAGCACCGATCCCCCCCATCCTTTCCTCATGGGCCGATGCCCGTTCCACACTGGAACAAAGACTGCCCACTGTTCCATTTCCCTCACAGCCATTGTCTGGGATGTGCTTAGGCACTTCCCAGCCAATCAGCTTCAAGCACCACCACTCAAGTTTAACTCAAAGGGTTAAACTACGTATAAATGTTTAGGTTTTTTGAGGAAAAAATTTATTTGCACTTTCTCGTTACAGCGAAAAGAAAGGAAGAAAGAAGAAGAGACAGGAGAAGAAAGAAGATAAACTAGGGAACAAAGGAGAGAAGAAAGAAGATGGACAGTAGATAATCAGGATGCTGAGGACTCTGCTGGATATCAGTATAAATGGTATGTGTTACTTTTTATGTGATAATTATTTGTACCTTAGTTGGGTTAACACTATGAGTGTGGGAGGGGAAATTATCCCCACCGGCAGTCATAGGGTTAATTCAACTAACACTGAACAGTTTATACGTACTTTGGGTGTATTGATAAGGGGCTTAGAACCCGATATCAATACATCCACTGGGGCCTTAGGGGTGTTTTTTGGCTTTCAGTTGCTGCATCGGCTGACTAAATAGCCAATTACTGACTTTAGTCAGAAAAAACTTGGTCTTAAATTTATGCGCTATAATGAATCCTTTATCAGATCTTGGGCCAGATTCTATTATAGGTGCTAAATGTTATTACCCGTTTTTTCACAAATTTTCCTATTGAAGTCTATGGAGGAAACTGGAGGTAAAAGCAGAGATAAAATTAGCACCTGTAATAGAATCTAGCCCCTAAACCACTAAATCAGTCAACCGAATTGCAACTTGTGGTGTTTGTTTTATTTGTCAATGGGCCAAAATGCCTACAACTTTATCGCCTGGCAAGGGTTTCTTTGCTGACGCTTTTTCATAGCACTGTGAATTGAATGGCTTACAGTGTTTAAAAAATGGTGCCTGGTCTTTTTTGGGCCTAATGGAGATAATTGAATTGAGCCCTAAGTGTGATGTCAGCACATCAAAGGACTGAGTTTCAGTGGAGTCCCTAGAGCAGTGGTTCTCAACCTTTCTAGTGCCGCGACCCTTTGATAAAATTTCTCAAGTTGTGGTGACCCCTAACAGTAAAATTATTTTTGTTGCTCCTTCATCGCCGTAATTTTGCTACTGTTATGAATCGAAATATAAATATCTGATGGTTTTAGGCGACCCCTGGCAAATCGTCATTCGACCCCCAAAGGGGTCCCGACCCACAGGTTGAGAACCACTGCCCTAGAGTGTTTTGAGGGGCAGGAAATGAATACAAATATGGACACAAGAAAGTTCCTGTTAAAAGAAGAAATGGAAGCCCCCACAGAGCATTTGTAAGATCAAATTTTAGGTGCTGATAAACAAAGATAATTTTTAAAGAGGTCAGCATTGAGTACAAGATATTTAAGTGTATATACCCACAGACCATTTTTAGGCACGTGTGTTCCTTTTAATTATTTCACTAATACAATACAGGTGTTCCCAGCACTCTTTAACTGTCGGGACTGATGTATATAACCAAAAAGGTGTTGGCTTACCCTGAAAATAATAGGTGGTGCTAGTTATTAATACAGATATTTTTTACTGATATTATTAGTTTACGCTCATATACCCTCCCTTCTCTCCACCGTCTTATGGTTTCCTCCATAAACATATAAGAAATTTGTATTGTCAAGTAAAATATGTGTTAGACAAAGAAATATGCTGATGACTTGCATTTCTAGAGTGTTAGCAATGAAATAATGGTAAGATTAATATATTGCTATATTTCGCTCAGTTTTTCTTCTCTCTCTCCTTCTCTCCAATATGTGGCAATCTAACTAAAATTTTATAAGCACACATGGAATATATAAGACTTTTTTTATAGGTTTAGATTCTAAAAGTTAAATCAGTCTTACAATTATAATCTGAAATTAATGGGAAAAGTTGACTCACTGTACATAGAACTGTCTATATAGATCAGAAAACTGTATATAAGTTATTTGAGGTCATGGTTAACCCCAAATTTCTATCAATTACGGTTATGGGATTTTGAATCCAGATTTTATTTCAATTCAAGAAAGACACATTAGCAAGACTAACCATGTACATTTATGTATAATAAGTGTAGGAGATTTTACCTAGCAAGCTACATACAAAAGACAAATGGCAACCAAATTAATAAAAAATAAAGTACCATTTGTAGAAGAAAGTGTAATCTCTGAGGAAGAAAAAAATGTATTTAATTTTGATTGGACAGATCATGGGGGAATCGCTAACAATTGCCTGCATTTACAGATCACACACTTAAAAGAGTAATTAATTTTAGTGTATTGAAAACATTTACAATTATTGAATAAAGGAAACCTAATTGTAGGTAGAGACTTCAACATATGTCAAGACATAAAACTGAATAGGACTAGCAAATGTGGCTATAGAGAGGGTCATTGTAGGATCATAGAAAGCACTAAGAATAATTCTGAGGTCACTGAAACAAGGAGACTTCTCAACACAAAAGGAATGGATTTCACTTAATACTCTAAAATGAATGACTGTTACTCAAGAATGGATTATGTATCAATAGATTCCAACAGTGTTACAAATTATACGGAATTGAGACTATATCAACAAACATGGTCTGACCACTATATAAACTTCACCCTGAGACTATCTGGGTTTGAACAGAAAAACACATTGGAAACTAAATTAACAAAAGCTCTTTAATGATATTAATTTGAACAAAGTAAATAATCAGAAAGATACCAATTAAGGGCTTTATCCAAATTTTGGAGTAAAATAATGCCGATAGGGCAAAATGGATACCGACAGACAAAATAAAATGTCTGGTCGGTATTCAAATGTCCTACTGGCATTAAGCACAATGGACGTTAGGCCGCAAAACTGGTGTTGGGTCCAAACTTCCATTTTTTGCATTAAGTTCCCAAAACTCTACTAATTACCAGCAGTTTTAAGAACTTCAAAGGAAAAAAATACTGTCAAGCACCGATCATTAAAAAATCTGTGTTACACTTACCTGTCATCCACTGTCTGTCTCCTTCTATCTCTATTCTTTCTTCTGTCCTCTCTTGTCTCTTCTGTCTTCTTAATGTAAAACACAAAAAAGTATATGTTAAAAGCATACATATGTGGCACACTAATACATAATTTAACCCCTTGAGTGCCAGAGGGGTAAGCAACGCATTGCAAAGCAATGCATTGCGTACCTCTCTGGGGCTCAAAGAGTTAAATGATGCGGTAGTGTGCCGGTTGTTCCAATATAATTGCCCCCATGCATGTTCAATGTTCCTAAGTTATGCCAACCCCTGACTCTCCAGAAAGGCACCAAGAGGCGAGGTGGAGATCAAAGAGGAGGAAGAATAAAGAAACCCAGACAGATACTGGAAGTTCCATGACGAGAGAAACAACTAGCTTGCCATCACCATCACCTTCTTCCTCTAAGGTAACAAGTACATCTCCTGCCAGTCCATCTCATTCATGATTACCTCCCCCCCACCAAATGGTAGCCACTCTGTTAATGTTAGGATATGGCAGTTCATCTCTACCCATTGCATACTGTCTGGTGGAGGAGAATTGATACCAGGTCATCAGGTGGCATCTGAGGAGATTCCATCCCGCAGAATATGCTAGGATTCTGGCAGGGACGGATCATCATTACTATTAAACTATCAGCAAGTTGTCATGTGTCCTTAGTGGGGTCTAGACAAGGGATATAGTGACAGAGGCAGTACTTGGGTTCTGGTGTCATGGTGTTTGGATACAGTTGTGCCCACAGATGTTATTTACCACACATACTGTGCACCTTGCAGTTGCTGATGAGATCCACAGTTCCTGCTCTCTAGGGAAAAAATTATATTCTAATAACAACACACCCATAATTTTGGAGGAGGGGCTGGTGGAGAAAAAATATTGGTCAACTTCTTCTTTTCTCCATATAGACTGGGGGCTACTTATTGTGCTGCTACTGCCTCAGGCACATCACTGGAGCCAGTAGTGGCAAGTGGAACCTTCATCATCCATCTTCCATGTTACTGCTATTGTTGATCCCATTCCGTTTCAGCTGCCTAATCATCGTGCTGCTTAAACAATTCAGCAGCAGCAGTACGAACAGTAGTTGCAATTCAGGAGGACATTTGACAGTGGCAACTGGCCAACATGACCTGTTGGCATTAGGCCTACAAATCAGTGTTTCCTTAGGGATTGTGCCAAGCAAGCTTAAGTCCTACAAATCAATGTTTCTTTATGGTTTGGGCTTCTAATAAGTCTAAGTCCTACAAAGGCCTCTAATAACAAATCAAACAAATCATCCTCTACAAAATACTCTACCAAGTCAAGTATCAATCCACTCCAGAGGCAGCTTATGTCAGGGGGTTCCTGTCTTTATCACTTTACATACAAATGTCCCATTTTATTTTATTAATTTATTTTTTTTATTAACTGTCCCCCCAATAGCAGTCAAGAAACCCCCCAAAACAAATTCCGTGTTCAAATGATTAATTCATTCACCAACACAGGCACCCTCCTCAGACCCCTATATACCATGTTGTATGGTTTTTATTTTATTTTATTTATGATTTATTTTGTACTAGTTTTAAAGCCCGTGTACACAGGCCACAGTGCCACCCAGCAACCTTGGCTGGTGGCTGGATCCTCTTTTTTCACTGGCCGCGCTGCAGTCACGCGCAGTACTGACTGCCCAAACATAACACGGCTGATATGGAGCGGGCCGCTCCGAAATTTAGACCGGAGTCCTCCCTGCACACATTCCTGGGACCAAGTAGTCCCAGGAAGGTGTGCAGAGAGGACTCCAGTCTGGATTTGGAGCACCCCACTCCATATCAGCTGTTCGGGCAGTCAGTACTGTGCATAACTGCAGAGCGGGCCGTCTCTACTGCACATGATGGCTTCTGACAAGCATCCTAGCAAATTATAATATAGGATTAACTGCCCCCAATCCCAGTAAACAACCACCCCAAAAATCATTCCCTGTTCAACTGATACTTTCCCCACTCCCCACCAACACAGGTACCCTCATGCCCCTTTTATACTATGCCTTTGGGAAATAAAATAATATTTGCTATGTGTTGTATGTAACTAATATGTTCCTATTGATTTCAATGGAATGAGCTAAGTGAAAAAAGCGGAAAAATCTTTTTGCAGGAAATTTTTCGCCAAGTGGAAAGTGCCATTTTTCGCCTATTTCAGTTTGAGACACAAATTTTCGCCCATCCCTAGTGTTGAACACCCCGCTGCCAGTGGGGTATGCAATGGGTAGATGTCAGTGTTGTCTCCAAAAAACATCTTTAGCATCCACTGGGTTTATATAAACTGGTATAAGGGATGTACTTGTATATTTTTTAAATTAAACTGTTAATTATTTTTGCAGTTAATTGCATCTTTGTTGATGCACCAAATTTATTATATATTTATCCACCATGTGTTAGAAACCTCTTTAGAATTCACTATGTGAGCAAAGGCTCAAACTCCCCTAATAAATCAAATGGGACCCACTTAGGCTGATTTACTAAGGAAAAATAAACCAATTCTTAAATGACTACACTATAATAAAAATTCACATCGATTTAAATTTAGCTTTTAACTCATTGAATGTTAGATATGTATCCAAGGCATGGCCTTGAATGCTAGACAGGTGGAGACCTTTCTAGTATTCTGGGGATTAAAACCTCATTTAACCCTTTGAGTACTAGAGTGGGATGCAACACATTGCAAAGCAATGAGTTGCGTACTGCTGGCACTCAAAGAGTTTATGTAATAAAGTAAAATACATATATAAGGTGTGCTCATATGGAGATTTCTTTTACTGCAAACAAATAAAGTAGGGGACTTTTATTATCTGTAATAAACCTTACATACGGATATATATTAGTTATCAAGTATGATCAAAACATTTTTTTATCATCACATGATCTGTTGAACCTTTAGAAATATCCTAATAAAGATTATTGTTTTCAATATAATTCATTATCCTTTCATAGGGATTCAAATTCTAGTTCCTAAAAAATGGTGATAATTTAGGAGTGCAAATGTGATACTCTTTGTTTTCTTTGTCTATGAGGAGGAATCTCTTGGCAATTTAACTAAATTATCACTGCGACCAATAGCTAAAAACATACAATAGCATAATCCCCAGTCTCACTGGTAGTGCAGTCCAGAACTTGTTCTTGTATCTCATTGATTTTTATTTGTTCCCTATGGTGCAGTTTACTTTGCCCAGAATTCTTCCACTTTATATCAGTACATCAGTGTAACTGTATGTGTGCCAAAATGGGGTTATATTTACATATACATTTGTGCCTGCAGAAAAACAATAGTATCTACAGCAGGTGTATGGGGAGAGGCTATATAAATACAGTGATTTATTGTTTGGTCATACATCTTGGCTGATTGTCTGAAAACCAAATTATAACTCTGACAATATAATTTTCTTTTTGTTATTTTCTTACGAAATAAATGATCTACAGTACTAAGCCATCCTAGTAAAATTGTGGTTGTTGTTCTTGGGTACACAGAGAAAAGATTATAAAATGAACATTTATAGCAGCGTAGCAGTTGTACAGGTAAAACAATTTGTTGGACATTTTCTACAAATGCAATAAGATTGCAATAGTGTGCTCTGTACAATGTTCACTGCCTCGCTGACACGTCAGGACGTTCTATGCTGTAACTTTGAAATATGCTTCATGCAGGTTTGAAAAGCTCCCAGACCACTTCTTTAAAGAACTTGTAAAAGCAAACTGCAGACCACAAACACTCAAGAAACAAAGGCAGCTATTTCCAGAGCAAATCAAATCCAAGTTCTCACCTGGGTCAAATTTCTTTAAACCTCTTGTTTAGATCACAACTGCTCTTTTCTCACACACACCATAGGAATTCTGTTTTCTCAAAAAATAACTTGAAAAACAAAATAAAGAGAGAATTTCAAGAGTCATGGTTATGATGTATGAATCAATGTTCATCAGTGGATATTTATTAACCTAATGTGCTTTTTATTCTACCTTTGTGCCTAAGAAAAGATCTGATTCCACTGTATAAATATATCAAGATCAGTACAAAGGCATTTTCACTCCAGGTCCTGATAAAATAACTTTATATTAGAGCTGGGATGATGGGAGTTGTAGTCATCAGCCAAATGTTGCCAACCATGTATTGGAGGAAAGGAGATTTCAACTAGTGCAGAGTAAGAGGTTCTTCACAGTAAAGGTTAATAATTTTAAGTTATGTTATTCACTTTATAGTAGAGATATATGTAAAATATACATTTAAAGGGATAGTAATGTTTCATAATAAAAGCAGCTCTAATTAATCATCATAGTATTTGGACTTTGGAGAGTGTTATTTCAATTCTATCAGAGTTGTAGTTCAAGTGTAATTCAATGACAAAGTGTCCCCCTCCCGCCCCTTTTACTGATGTAACACTGTTCAGCCAGATCAGAAGGGAGGTGCCCAGGTAGACTGCAGAGAGGGACAATCTTCAATTAAGATAAGACGAAAAACCTTAAAAACTTGTCAAGGGGGGCAGGGCTTTCATTGTTCTCATAGGAAGAAGATTGTCCCCTGCTGTTATCTGTCTGGTCTATGGACTGCATTCCACATCTGAGAAGAGATGGCTTACACTAGATAAAAGGGGCGGGAGGGGAAACTTTGCTTGTGAATATCTCTCAAACCATAAAGGTTTGAGAGATAAGACTTATATCGTTCTTCATGTTTTTTTAACGCCTACAAAATAAAATAAAGATAAAATGAAGTATTACTATCCCTTTAAGGTAGAATGTCCCTTTGTAACAAATGTATGGTTTTAAAATAACATTTAAAAGCTCCTGTAGTTTTTATTTAAACCAATAGTTTATGTGATATTTAGGTTTATCTATTTGTCACTTAGTGCATATCTGTCAGATACTAACATTCCACACTATTCCAAGTAAGTACTATCTAATCTGCATAAAATTACAACTAAAGCTAAATATCTCATAAACGGTTTGAAATAAAACATTTTATCAATATAGGCGATTTTGAAAGCTGTTTCAAAACCACAAATCTGTTATAAAATTGCAATTTAAAGTGGAACTACCACCCATTAGCAACATGGCCCCAAATAATTACCCATCTGGCGACTAGCTGCTCAGTAGCACTAGTTGCCAGAATTAATACCGCATTCATGAGATTTATAGACTGCTTCGGGAATGACAGGCAAGAAACCCCGCAGACGTCACTATGGAAAGATGTCTGAGCGTTTCCTGCCTGTCATTCCCGGAGCAGTCTATGAATCTCATGAACTCAGTAATAATACTGGCAACTAGTGCTACTGAGCAGCTAGTCACCAGATGGGTAATTATTTGGGGCCATGTTGTTGACCTGCCACTGTATTAATCACTTGTATTGCCCCCTCCCTCCAACTGGTGTTTATCTCCTCTTCTCTTCTCTACTTATAAACAGAAAGTATGTATGTATGTATGTATCTTTATTTATATGGCGCCACACAGTGTACGCAGCGCCTTACAATAGACATATGTTACAATAAATAAGAGGGGATGAAATAAGTGCGACATTCATAGAAACAATGGGAGAGAGTTCCCTGCCCCAAGGAGCTTACAGTCTAAATGGATAAAGGGAGACATACAATGGGGTAAGAGGGTGTTAAGTGCTGAGATTACAAGTGCTGAGTTTGGCCAAAGGCAGTGCATGGTCCTAGTGCTCCAGAAGATAAGACTTCAGGGTAGACTTAAAGACAGAGGGGGATTTTTCTAGGCGTAAGGAGAGGGGTATGGCGTTCCAGAGGTAGGGAGCAGAAAGCGAGAAAGGTTTGAGACGGGAGAGGGCAGAGGGTGTGGATGGTGCAACAAGAAGTGCATTATGTGCTGAGCGAAGGAGGCGGCCAGGAACATAATAGGAGATGAGGGAAGAGATGTAAGGAGGGGTAGCAGTGTGGAGAGCGTTAAAGGTGAGAAGAAGGACTTTGTAATTGATGCGCTGCTGAACTGGGAGCCATGACAGATGTCTGAGAATTATGTGGGCAGGTTCAGTTTTTGGGGAGAGTGTGGTGATTCGTGCAGCTGAGTTTAAAACAGATTGCATAGGTGAAAGATGAGTAGCAGGGAGGCCAGTTAGTAGGATATTGCAGAAAGTTGAGTGTCTATCACCTTGCATGGGGTATATATGAACAAACCCGGTGTATCAAAAGCCAAATTGCTAAATAAGTGGTGATATTATTGGATGCCTCAAAGACATTTGATTCTCTAGAGTGAATATTTCTCTGGGTCACTCTTCATAAATTTGGTTTTGGTCCTAATTTTATATGCTGGATCAAGCTTCTTTATGCTGTTCCCCAAGCAAGTGTCTTCACAGGTGTCCCGTCGTCGTCTCAGTGTTCTCTGACGACTTCCAGAGCGTGGAGTACCGGAGCATCTTAAATAACTTGTGGTGGAGCATCACCACACTGGATGCACCAATATGATGTTGCATACCAGCCTATTTAAGCCCTGAGCACCCAGGCATCGGTGCTCAGTTATCCTTAGCCTCATATTGCTGTGGATGTCCTTATACCTTGCTTAGTCTATTGATCTTTGCTATCTGATCTGGACTATTCTGCCTGCCCTGACCTTTGGCTATATGATCTGGACTATAGAACCCTTGCTGCCTGCCCTGACCTTTGGCTATATGATCTGGACTATAGAACCCTTTCTGCCTACCCTGATCTTTGGCTATCTAATCTGTATTATAGAACCCTTGCTGACTGCCCTGACCTTTGTCTATCTGATCTGGACTATTGAACCCTTGCTGTCTGCCCTGACTTTTGGCTATTCACCTGAACTCTTGAACCTTTGCTACCTGCCATGATCTTTGGCTTGCCCGACCTCTGACTATTGCTTTACCTTTATTGTTGCATCACTTGGACTTTGGCATAATCACGAGACAGGGGTGTCCGCTGTCTCTCCCTCTCTTTACCCTGCTAATTGAACTTCTTGCTCCACAAATTAGATTTGGCCAGAGAAATTTGGGGATTTGTTATGAAGAAGAGAGGGGAAAAGCTGGTTCTTTATGCAGATGACATCCTATTATTCTTGGGGGACTCGGATGGGTCACTGAAGAGAGTGCTACAACTGATGGAATCCCATGGTTCCTTCTTGAGGCTTAGAGTGAACTGGTCTAAGTCTTCGTAACACCCAATCAATCCAATAGGAAAGAGGGACAATCTTATGGAGACTCCCATGAACTGTGAAAGGTCTATCAAATGTCTTGATGATGTTCATATCTTCCACAAGCCAATTTCTCTGTGACAAATTAGATTCTTTACACAATTTAAATCCAAAACCCAATCCCGTCTTAAACTTCCACTAACAATTATAGGAAGCGCTAATCTGGTCAAGATGGTCTTCTCGTCTAAATTCTGTATGTTTTTCAGGAAGCACCAGTCTATATCCCCAAAAGGTACTTTATGATGATTGATAAGATTATTAGCCAATTTTTGTGGTTGTGGGACCTTCTAGAGTTAAACGCTCCACCTTCAAGCGCCCTGTAGCAGAGGGGGGATCTCTCTCCTTGATTTCAAAAATACTACATGGCAGTGCAGGGTCAATATATGCTTCCATATGCTCTGTCTAATACTGTGCATATGTTTCCTAAGATTAGTGAACCATTTCTGGCCTGCAGATGTGAGCTTATCCACTTGGCTCTGTTGAGGTCAAAGACTAACTTGAACCATTCTATTGATACGCAGACAATCTGTAAAATGTGGTCCTTTCTGCAAGGGAAACAGGCTATAAGGCTAAGGACCAGTTTACTCCACTTTGGGGTATTGGTGGGATATGGTTAGCAAATGGTGTTTCTAATCTAGGGCAGATTTATCAGGGCAACACAGTCAAATCATTTCAACAACTTAATCGAAAATGTGGGCTTCCAAACACACTCTGTTTTTTTTTACTTTTAGTTATATCATGCTCTTTCTGCCATGTGGGGAAAGGCAGTCCCAGAAATTGTGGTGTTCCCATTGATTAACCTGGCAGCCAAGTAAACTATGCTTAAACCAATATCAATATATACTTGGCTTGAAAAGGGCACTAATACAGACAGCACAACACTACAAGGGAAGTGGTAGGGAGATCTGGGGAAACTGGAGGTCTGGGAATGGGAGTCCGCTAGATTAGGTCCCAAGACAGTATCAACAATGACTAGACACCAGGTTCTACAACTCAAAATACTACATAGGACTTACTACACCCCAGTAAGATCTGAGTGATGGGGAAAAGACAGATGTAAGAGATGTAAGGTGAATGGTGCCGCCTTTATACATCTCATATGACAGTGCTCCTCTGTACATGGATTTTGGAGGGAGGTGATGGATACAGTCTCATGAGTGGTTTCGTGGAGATTTCCTCTTGATCTGCATCTTTTCAATTCTGCCTGATCAATTAACCCCTCTGCTAACATTGCTTTCATTAGGGGACTACTGGTCATGACTTGGAAAGTGGTGGCACTGACATGGATGACAGATAGGTCTTGTAGTCACAAGTGATGGTTCAAACTGGTTAATCAGAATCTCCCTTGTTATAAGGGACTTTACTTATACAGCAGGTACCCAAACAAATTTCATGATATATGGGATGCTTGGATTACTCATAATCCTTCCAAACTGCTCCAGCTGTAGTCGGCATCTCCTCCATGAATTGAGTAAGAGAGGAGTAACACACGTATTTCTACATAAAATGCACCACTTGAAGGGATTTCTTTCTTATGGGGTACTAGAGGGGTGGCATTTGGGGAATTTGGCCTCTGGGTTGGCTTGGGGGGGTTGGTTGTGTACTGCTTAGCCTGTTGGGGTTTGTAGTGTAGCGGGGGGGCTTGTAAGGGTCTTTGATTTTCAGTTAGTTAGTAGAGATTTCTCGTGTATTGGGTCTTGCGTTAGGTTAGTTCTGAACTGAATGTTTTTGTCAGGGAAAAACTGACAGCATTATTTCATTGTAACGTGTACTCAGGGTGGGAGAAAAGTAAGAAAAATTTCCCAGTTGACTTTTTGCAAACACTGATGATTTTCTGTTTTTTTTTTTCGTGAAAGTTTTCTTCTTTTCACCTATGCAAAATTGTCCTCCTTTTCAACAATTTCAACAAATGTTTTGCTTATTCCAACAAATTGTTTGCCTATAGGTAGTGTCCATTGCCTTTTATGGGGATATTTCTCTACTAACCCAGAAAGGGTTGTATGTATAATAGTGAATTAATGAAATTCTGGGGTAAGTCAACCGCACCATAAAGGACACACAAAATCCCTCAGAATTCCAATGTTTTAACCCTTTAAGTGTCAGAGAGGTACCCAATGCATTGAGTTGCAGTGGGTTGGATACCTCTCTGGCACTCAATGGATTAAATGTAAAGATGGGAGAGTCTCATAGTGTAGTGTACCAATATTATATTATGATAAACAGAACAGCAGTTTAATCATATTGTAATGTGCCTACTCGAAATAACAGTAGTTCATAGTTGAGGATATTACACTGCCCCCACCCAGATGACTGAATCAAAACCTCTACATCCCTTTGAACAGGCCGTCCACCAGAACAACTTGAAAAAGACAGTGAAACACCAGAGGGAGAGTACCCACATCAGGAATAACAGTCAAAGAATAATAATGAATATCATAAATGTATATACTCACATTTAACGGTATAACCAGCTTATGCATCACCACAGTTGGTCTAAAAGCACACAAGCAGGAACCATTGTTTCTCCTAAAGAAATGGCCGGGGGGACCTTGAAACATGTTGGGGTATATTTTTAATGTTTCTATATGATTTTTATGAAATATATGTTACAACAATATAGTATGGCCTGACCATTCACTTTTTGGCATTTTTTAGCTTCATAAGGAGATAGAGTGGTACCTGCTTGTGTGATATGAAGAACGAGAATCATGGACCTTTGTTCTGACCTTCCCCTTAGTGTAACACACCCATTTTTGCCCTGGCTATCAGGGAGATTACATACTGTGCTTTAAAAAATTTAGACATTTGTATTTATCCCATTTGGTTCAGTTAGTTTACTCTGAATTTACTGTAATTCTAATTATTTGTTTATATAATACTAAGTATTTTTTAAAAGATCCCTTGGCTCAAGATTATAAATGTCCATTCAGCAGTAACACATTTTAGAAAAATGATATAATTGTGTATAATTTGTTAGGTTGAATTATGTTTTAATTCACAGATAAATCACCCCTAGGGGAGTTATAATGTTGTCGTTATAATGTTGTCTTCCATTCTATAGACTTCTACAGTTTTCATATACTCCACTCTTTCCAGCAGCTCTCCAGCTCTGATCTGAACTTGTACCCTTCCTGGGCAATCTCACTGAAATATTACTGTGTCCAGCATTGCCATTTTGCTGAGACTTTACAGAATGAATGCCAGGGAATCCCATACATAGAAGAGTCCATACAAGTAGATACTGTTTTTCTGTAATACTATCTTCTTTTGGGGTTTTCAGGGTTCACAGCCTGAAACTCCTAAATGCTGACACATTAGAGTCGCTAAACTCTTTAGTGCATTGAGAAGGAAAATGCAGGAGACCTCTATAGTATTCAAGGGGTTAAAAGCCATATTTGATTGAATGGGATATTTTAGAATGTTTATTTGTTCGCAACAGTGTAATCCAGAATTACTCCAGTTCTTTTTAGTATGCAGCTTAAAATTGTATGTGAACGTGTCAAATGGCTTTTTATTTGAATATATTTTAAAATATGAAATTGTTACATTATGAAAAGTTTTTTTGTTCTAATTCCTAAATGAAGTATTCCCTAAAAAGTAATCTAAGGTACTTGCAGCATGTCATACAGTTTTCAGGTAAGTATTCAAATTCAGCCTTGGTTGCTCTAGCAACACTAGAATCTGAAGCTAATAGTAATAGGAGTCAATTGAGGACTGGGGAAAGAATGTAGAATACAGATCCGTAAGATATTACTTGTAGGTTGTTGTTGCATGTATTTTAGGAGGAAAAACTGATTGAGAGAGTGGCAGAAATGTACAAATATAAGAGGTTATCTTGGGTAAAATCTAGAAGAAAATTCACAGATTATTTAGAAACAAGGACAGAACACAACAACAGAAAATTAAGACAGTTCAGTAATTATAGAGAAATGTGTTGGTTCATCTTTAATTTTTATCATGAGTAATTAATGGGTATATGAGGATCCATTGCTTTCATGAATTTAGTGTAGCCGCAGTGACTAAAGAAGTGAATCTGGAAACTAAAGTATGCTGTAAAATGAGTAGGGATTGGTGAAACATTTTGTCTCAAACGCTAAACAGGTGAAAAATGGCACTTTCCATCATGTTGGAAAAGTGCCTATTTTCTGTCTTTTTTTAATGTTGATCATTGCTTGAAATCAATGATAAGAATGGAATCTCCCTGCATGGAAAGGTTCCCTTCTATTCTCACTTGGGTAGTATAAAAGGGTGTTTCCTTCAGCTTGTCATTCTGTGCTTGTGGGAGATAAAGAAAGGAGTATATTTTTCAATCTAGGAAGATAAGCAAAGAAAGTGTGATTGGAGTGTAGTTTAGGAAGTCTTGTGGGCAGGCAATTTGTTTTCTTTATTTAGGGGAGTCTAGGGGACTCTGGGGAGACTGTGAAGGAAGAAAATATAATGACCCAAAATACATATACAATGAAGGGAAAACTGGCAATCTGTTAATGGAGGCACAAACCTATGCTTGCAAAAAATATATATGTATAAAAAAATAAACAAAATACAATTAAAAATACCATGATTACAGTACCCACCCCACAAAACAATATATATATATATATATATATATATATATATATATAGTTACGGTTATGGTTTATAAGTCCCTTATAATAGGATGGTCCCAGATCCTAGACAAATTGCACATAAGTGTAACAATTCAATAAATGTAACACATAAACAGGTCGAGTTGTAAATACAGATGTCCAAACCAGTACTGGTATTCAATACAAACAGCCCAAGCAATCATATAATAATAGGCAACTGGGAGGCAGTATTTTAGAACACATAAACAATATAATGAACAATAAAAAAACTCCAGTTAAAATTCAGAATTGCCAAACACTTTCAGGGTTGCTATAATAAAAATCCAAACGATCTCATTGTTTTCAATATTGATTGCTACAAAATGGGTATAAGTCGTGGAACTTTAATGTTGTAAAGGATTTTCATCTTAAATTGTGATTATCATTTGGTCTGAATGAAGAGTTAAAATTTACTGGGTTCATGATCACTTAATTTTGGTGGTCTGCCATGTTAACACGTCTGTTCTGTATACTAATATGCATTCTTATATTCTAAATTTTAGCAGTAAAGTATCTACTGAAGACAGAGAAATATGGCATATATCCCCATGGGAGAATATTGATTGAGTATATATAACATTGGTATGAGTAATGCTAAGAACAAGCTGCCTGTTCCCTTGATTTGCTACTCTAATAAGGGTTATGGTACTATGCATGATGTTGCAGCTACAGGTGCTAATAAGTATCAGTTTAAGTGGACTTACTTAGGGAAATGTTTCCTTTGAATTTAATGCTGGACCTGTTATGAGACAGTGAATTGGATGATGAGTTGATTATGTAGTGTCTTCACTCCGTGATTTCTGAGGCAGAATGCACCTAAGTTAATTGCGTGAACAATTCTAATTCACTACCTTCATGTCATACTCCAGCGGATAAGAGGGGGAAAAAAGAGACCTGCCTTAATCTTGAACCCCATACTGACATACTTCAGCCTACTAACTCCACTCCTGCAACACACCATCCACCTCTGATGCATTACTTAACCAACCATGGGAATCCTCTTTGACATACTCTGTTCAACCACCTCAGCTGGAACAACCTCAGAGGACCCTATTACCAGGACAAACCATGTCAACAGCAAACGGACAATGCTTCTCTACTAGTCAGCCTGCTGACGAAGGCTGATATGAAAAAACTTTTTGGAAGATAGAAAAATCATTCTGAAATCTGAATTGGCATTAGACACAGCAGACCAAACTCAGCCCTGTCAAAGAGTTACATATCTAGAGGATGACAGAGGAGCTGCAGCAGATTATGCAACCTCATTGGAATAGTGGAGCAAAAAGATGAGATCCACCACCTTACCTTATGACTTGATGAGTTAGAACACTTGAGTGAGACGTACTTAGAGATCATATCTTTATCCTCATATTTATAACAGATAGCCTACCCTTCCCAATTTCCTCTGACATCCCTATCGGACCCATTTAGACATACATGAAAGACAGAAATGCATTAGACTAACAACACCTATGCACTAGCCCCTTCCTGCTCCCCCTTTTAAATCTGTCATTGGAAACCCAGATTTCCTAGTATGGCTAAACCAACCTTTCTTTAGATCATGGAAATGACAAGGCTTAGACACTCTTCACTCTGTCTGATCAATATTTTCTCCAATCATCCTTGTTCTTTTTACCATCTCTCATTCTTACACTCTTCTTACTAAAAATCCATCCACTTAAAAACTCCACTTCCTCACAACTAGGGAGCAGGAACTATCCTTCACCCTAGATTCCTCACAATGGTCCTTAATCGTTAAAGACAACTTCAGAAACTCTAGAGATTCTGCTACACAGGAACTTAATTACAAACTCCTTTTGGGATAGTACATGACCCCCACCCCCTGCATATTTCTCATTTCTCCTGAACCTCCTCTTCTCAGTGTTGGAGATGTCAAGCTTACATGGTCTCAGCCTCCTATATTTAATGGGTATGCCCTATTATTGTCCTGTACTATTGTACAGGACAATCTCCTGTTCAGGAGATCAACAAAGCTCTAAATCTGTCCTACTGAGAGACCCTCTTCTTTGACTTTTCATCCCACACAAGATCCTGTGCCAAGTCCAGCCTTTAGTCCCACTATTACTTAAAGGGATAGTAATACTTCATTTTATCTTTATTTTATTTTGTAGGCATTAAAAAAACGTGAAGAATGATATAAGTCTTATCTCTCAAACCTTTATGGTTTGAGAGATATTCACAAGCAACGTTTCCCCCTCCCGCCCCTTAGTGTAAGCAATCTCTTCTCAGATATGGAATATAGTTCATAGACCAGACAGATAACAGCAAGGGACAATATTCTTCCCATCAGAACAATGAAAGCCCTGCCCCCCTTGACAAGCTTTTCAGCTTTTTCCCTTATCTTAATTGAAGATTGTCCCTCTCTGCAGTCTACCTGGGCACCTCCCTTCTGCTCTAGCTGAGCAGTGTTACATCAGTAAAAGGGGCGGGAGGGGGATACTTTGTCATTGAATTACTCTTGAACTATAACTCTGACAGAATTGAAATAAAGTCCAAATACTATGACGATTAATCAGAGCTGCTTTTATTATGAAACATTACTAATCCCCATGTTTTGGAAACAATCTGAACCCTCTCCGATCTCCCTCTGGAACACCAAAATAAATAATCTACATACCCTTGAGAGATGCCATGCTATATCCACTGCTAGCCTATCACGTTTCAATCTAATATGGTCCAGGTGGCTCCACCCTAACCATGACTCACAAAAGATCGCCACTCTCTACCATTAAAACACTTTTCTTGCCTTAAGGGAATAATGCATAACCCTGACATTGAATCAACTCAGGCTGGGGAGCCTAGGTTGGGTGTTAATTTTGACTAATTAGCCTGTCTTCTTTCTGAGATCACACTTTTTTTCTCTCTTTCTCCTCTCCCACTTATTTCAATCCCCACTCATCTCACCCCCCCAGAACTCCCTTCCCCTCAAGTTCTACCTCTAGCTGACTGGGAGCCGACATTGAGAATTTCGTTGAGGGCTAAGGCAAGACATCACACTCCATCAGTTGTGTACTGTAGAGAGTAAAAACACACAGTAGTTGAGTAATACCCAGCAAACGTACAAGGGGCAGGGGAAGGGTGAAAGGTGGAGCAGTGCAGAGATGTGTGAGTAAATTGAAGCCATGGTTGCTGAAGAGTGTGCAATACATTATGATGATCCCTCTCATCCCAGGGAAGATGCGGTTTATCAAGGTCCCACCAAAATTTCCATCACCACCAGTACAAAAAAAAAAACATTAAAGAACACTGAAGATGACAATGAGTCGCATTCTAGTGTTGATGATGGCAGTGGCATAATGGAGGAAGGTATAGTAGCTGAACCAACTGCTGCATCTGACAGTGAGACAAACAAGCACCAAAACAGCTGTCCTCAAATCAGTAGAAAACTTTGTGAAAAGTAAAAAGACATTGTTTGACACCTCTAAAAGTTTAGAGGAATATAAGAGTAGTGTGCAAAAAGTGGTAGGCGATACTGAGGATGACCTATTGATGACTGATGATGATGATGATGATGATAATGCAGATCTAGAATATATACCTCTAGCATCCTCCTCTTCCTCTGACACAAATGATGTTGAGAGTGAGAGGGATGATGACATGGCCAGTAAGATAGCAGAAAGGCAATTGCTCAATCTTCTACCATTGAAAAGGAGCACTGTCTCTGTCTATAAACTGTTTGAGAAAACCATTGGAAACACTGAGCCTGGAAAAGCAAAGATGCCAAAAAAGTACACAGTCATTCCATCAGTCATCATGAGTATCATCACTGCTTCTAAATCCAAGTGCTATTCAGCTATACACACTTGTGTTGAGTAACCAACTGCAGCAACAACACAGGTTATTAACATTCATGACCTTAGCTATGACGAGTGCCTCTGCTGCTTGAAGTGCTGCTTCTTTGACACCTGGTGGTAGTATCAGTAGAACTGCATCAATATCTAGCCCCAGTAGTAGTAGCAGATCTTCAGGAACCCCTCAGTCCATGAAGTAGGGAGATACTTCAGTTAGGATCCAAAAGCTATGACAGAGAAATCCAGGCCAAATATATTAACAACAGCACAGATGAGAAAGAGGAGGAGGGATGTGAAGAAGGGTTGCTATTAGCTGCCAGACTTGGTACCACTGCTATATCCAAGTAATGTGTACCAGTAATCTATATATACAGTACTGTGCAAAAGTTTTAGACAGGTGTTAAAAATGCTGTGAAGTAAGAATGCAAAAATAGACATGTTTATAGTTTATTTTTATCAATTAACAAAATGTGAGTGAACAGAAAAATCTAAGTAAAATCAATATTTTGTGTGACCATCCTTTGCCTTCAAAAAAGCATACGTTCTTCTAGGTACACTTGCACAAAATCAGGTATTTTATAGGCATATAGTCAGGTGTATGTTTAAACAATGATACCAAACAGGTGCTAATGATTATCAATTTAATATGTGGTTTGAAACACAATCACTAAAAGAAACAGCTGTGTAGGAGGAATAAAACTGGATGAGGAACTCAGCTAACAAGGTGAGGTTTCTGAAGACAGTTTAATGTCAAAAGTCATACATCATGGCAAGACTGATCACAGCAACAAGACACAAGGTAGTTATACTGTATCACCAATGTCTCTCCCAGGCAGACATTTCAAGGCATACAGGGTTTTCCAGATGTGCTGTCCAAGCTCTTTTGAGGAAGCAAAAATAGATGGGCAACTTTGAGGACCATAGACTCAATGGTTGGCCAAGGAAATTTAGTGCAGCACTATTAGGGAGAGGGGAGTATGATGTCTACTATTGCCTAGTAGTATAAACTGTATAACAACATTACCAAATTGTTGCATTAAACACTCATGAAAAAGCATAGGACAATACTGCCCTGATTAATGTATATGGTTTTGATGTGTCCATAAAATGCACCCTACTTGTATGCTTGAGTGGAAGATGTATGCCATTGTACAGCTGGTTTGCTTCAGAATTACGTCTCTTTTAATGCATCCTTTATTGTGGCCTATTGTCACTGTTGCCATCAGTTATTGGAGAGCCCTGGTGCAAACATTCATTAGGCAGTCTAATACAAAAAATATTCTCCCAGGGGCATAACTAGAACTTATTGTGCTCTGGGCCTGATGCCCCCCCACCCCCTTGAATGCTGGATCCTATCACATCTGTACTATCTGCACCCATTCTAGATATAACCATGTCTTCTGCATTAATATTTAAGACCACATTAAAACATAAGGATTATTTTTAAAAACATGAATCTTATGGCGTTATGTTCAAAAGAAAGTGAAGCAATTTTGGAGCAAAGCAATTGTACCATAGAGAAGAAAAATACTCAAACTTTGCAATGAGTTAGATACCTCTTGTGTCTGAGTGGTTAAAAATGATATTTTTTATTTCTCCCCTATGGTGTAATCTCATAGACATCAAAAGGTGAAGAAGTGCTGCCCAGCTGGTAAAGATAATGCCAGATGCAGACTGTGAAACAGATCATGAACTGTGGCAAGAATACATGTCAAATGCAAAAAAAGTAGTGTTAAATGATTTTCCAGCAAGATTAGATGTTGAAAACATCCCTCTGAGAACCCCTATAGTGTCCTAAGTGTAGCTCATAAAGAATCTTACAAGCTTTTGGATGAAATGAAGAACATTATAACAAAGGTGGAAAAGTGCCATTTATCAAAAACCCCAAAGCGGAAGAGATCTATGTGGCAGATGAGGCCATTAAGGTTGTGAAGGGTTCTTTAAAGAGAAGTAAGACTGCTGAATATGAAGTTTCAGCAGTAGGCAAGATGGAATAAGAAGGTATATCTCAAGTTGCTACTGTATGTCAAGAGACGGAAATATACAACAAAAAAGGAAATACGATATGCGTTTAAGAATATCAAGGAAATCACTATGAAGTTCACCCCTGGAATTTCAATGATTAAGGATAACCACTGAGAAGATATAGAAGAGGAAAAAGTAAAAAGAATATGGCAGGAGTACATAGAGGAGCTTTTCAGATAAGATGGTAATGCATACATGTATTTTGAGGAGCACTAATTTGAGGAATAACCAATTTCACTAGAGTGTGAAGTACCCTAGGCTCTCGGACAACTGCTACACCTACTGCCACCAGTGATGTGCCTGCTGCCAGTGCTGAACCTGCTGCTAGTGTGTCTTATAATACTCAGGATGGGGGAGAGGAGAAGATGATGGCAAGTGTGACAGCAAGTGACCCTGAGCCAGTGGTACTAGTGTTAGGGGAGTGGTAGCGAAAGCATTTGAGAGCATCCAGACTAGCGGTCAAAGGAGTGCATGCCATTCCTCTGGCTATGGGAGTCCTCCCCTTCTCTTCACTAAAGTGTCCAACTGGAACATGATCCTGAAGACTAAGAGGTCAGAACTGGTGTTGGGGGAGAGCAGGCGCACAATTAATACCACTACCACCAGCAGAAGCAAATATCAGTTGCCTGTGCCTGCTGCTACTGCTGCCAGTCTGCCTTCTTCAGGTCAAAAAGAAATGCCAAGTGTGACATTAGGGGAACCTCTGTCACATTGGTCTTTACCTCCTCCAAGCAGCAGTGAGATGTCTGTAATAGAGCAGCAGCAACATGAAAGGACTAGTGGTGGTGGTAATGAGGATTTTTGAGAAGCTGGGGTAGAAGAGACATTGATGGCCTTTGTAGCAGAAAATGAGAAGGAATGGGAGACAGGGATTAGGATTGGCATCACCCCCACCATCAGCAGTGAGATTTTGGAATTTGAGGAATTTGCAACTGCTCTCATTCCTTCTGCTGCTGATATGCAAGGGCAGCAGGATGATGAGAAGGAAGCTAGTGTTCCACAGACCACCATGGACACAGTGGGAATGGGGTCAACAAGTGATGTGAGACAAGGACAGTTTCCACTTTCCAGCACCAGTAATATCCCTGGTCCTAGTTGCAGTGCTGAATCTAAGGCAGTAGCAGCAACAGCAGCAACATTATCAGCTGCCACAGACAATGAAGGGGAATGTGGAGGAGAAGAAGAAAGAGGCCATTCTTCTCAACCTGTTCCACCTTTTCTCCTCCCCCCCCGAAGTCATGGGTATGGGACTATTTTTCTCTTGGGGCAGGCATAGTAAAGTAATCAGCAACGACACTGTGCACAATTTGTGACAAGTCAGTGAGAAGAGGAATGGAGGAACACACCTTGGCACAAGCACCCTGATATCACACATGAAACACAGGCACATTACATTTATGTCAAACATGTTAAAGCCAGACACCCACCACAGAAATCAAGCATTGCTCTTGCTGTACCCCCTGACTCTCCAGAAAGGCAACAAGAGGTGAGGCAAAGATCAAAGAGGAGGAAGAGTAGTGAAACTCAGGCACAGATTGGACGTTTCATGACAATTGAAACAAACTAGCTCACCATCACTTTCTAGGGTAACTACATCTTCTGTCAATCCACCTCATTCATTATTACCTCCCTGCCAAATGATAGCCACTCTTTTGATGTTGGAATGTGGTAGTTCTTCTCCACCCATTGCACACTGTGTGGTGCACTGACCACACATGGCAGTTTGGTGGAGGAGAATCACAACCAGGGCATCAAGCGGCATCTTAGGAGATTCCATCCTGCAGAATATGCTAAGATGATGACAGGGAGGGTTCATCATTACTATTAAACTGTCAGCAAGTTGTCATGTCCTTAGCGGGTTCTGGACAAGGGATATAGTGACAGCGGCAGTTTCTGATGTCATGGTGTTTGGATACAGTTGTGTCCCCAGATGTTATTTACCACACACACTGTGCACATTGCAGTTGCTGATGAGAGCCACAGTTCCTGCTCTCAAGGGAAAAATGTATATTCTAATAACAACACACCCATGCTTTTGGAGGAGGGGCAGGTGGAGAAGAATTATTGGTCAACTTCTTCTTTTCTCCACATACACTGGGGGCTACTTATTGTGCTGCTACTGCCTCAGGTGCATCACTAGAGCTAGTCGTGGCAAGTGGAACCTTCATTATCCATCACCCATGTTACTGCTATTGTGGATCCAGTTCCCCTTCAGCTGCCTAATCATCCTGCTGCTTAAACAACTCAGCAGCGGCAGTAAGAACAGCAGTTGCAAATTTTGAAAATATGGACTCAGAATGACATTTGACAATAGCCAGTGGCACTGGCCAACATGACCTGCTGACACTAGGCCAGTAGGGCATTTTTGGCCAGTAGGGCATTTTTGTCCTCAGGGCTTGTGCTTTGAACAAAAAAACATAGTCCTACAAAAAAAAAAAATAGACAATTTTTGGGGTTTGTTTCTAACAAGCTTAAGTCCTACAAATCAATGTTTCCTTAGGGCTTGTGCCAAACAAGCTTAGGTCCTACACATCAATGTTTCTTCATGGCTTGTGCCTCTAATAAGTCTAAGTTCTACAAATCAAAGTTTCCTCAGAGTTTGGGCCTTTAACAACAAATCTAACAAACCATCCTCTACAAAATACTCTATTAAGTCTATTATTAGTCCACCACAGTAGTAGCTTATGTGAGGGGGTTCCTGTCTCTATCACTTTACATACAAATTTCTTATATTATTGATTTTTTTTAAATAACTGCCCCCCCAATACCAGTCATGAAACCCCCAAAAAATTCCCTGTTCAACTGATTCATTCCCCAGACTCCACCTGCCCAAACAGGCACCCTTCTCAGACCCCTTTTATACCATGTCTTATGGGTTTATTTTTTTAATTGTATTTAAGATTTATTTTGTATTAACTTCTCCCTCACTCCCAGTAAAACCCCCCCCCAAAAAAACATTCCCTGGTCAACTGATTCTTTCTCCATACCCCACCAATACAGGCACCCTCACACCCCTTTTATACTATGCCTTTGGGAAATAAAATATTTGTTATGTGTTGTGGGTGCATTCAATGTTCCCATTTATTTCAATGGAATGAGCTAGGCGAAAAAAGGGGAAAATCATCACTTTTCGCTGGAAATTATTCGCAAAGTGGGAAGTGCCATTGTTCGCATATTTCATTTTGAGCAAAATTTTTCGTCCATTCCTACTCATCACAACAATGTATCCTATGGCTTTTAACTATCAAACAATCTGCATTCAAAACCTACTTTTATTGCATGCTTGGTGGTGGGCAACTAAGGGTTTACACAGCAGTACACACAAGTGCTGGTCACATGCTCTATTTTGTTTGCCAGTATTTATGTGTCATGATTAGTCAAAAGAATAATTATCCTGCAAGTATGCTCTGAGATCCCATCTACAGTGGAACCACTCCTAGGAGACAGATGGTGCATCAGTTAGTACCAAACCATATTCTAGGAGCAAGTCCAATAGAGATGTGCCAGTGCATCACTACACAAATGTAAGACTGCCCTTCTGAAACACATTATTTGCTTTCTGTGATGTTGAATGTTTCTGTAAAGGGACTTAAAATGTTGTCCATATAGACACAGACTCACCCAGTCAGGCCATTTATGGTGGTTACTATAGGATTTGTCACTGACCAGGCCCAACAAGGCCGAAACATACATCTGGGGTTGGCTGCTTCTCTTGTTCAGAGAGGAACTTCATGGCTAGACTGCCTTTTGGTAGGATCAGTATGATGTACTTTAGGATATTTCCTCTCCACGAAAGGCACTAGTGAGCTAAAAGAGATTGCTCCCTGGGTAGGACACTTTTCCTATAGAGACTCCTCACTTCGAGGGCAGGCTCATTCCTAGTTGAGCATCACTGACCAGCTCTTTACTATGGGATTTGCTGCCTATCCTTATGCAATTTAGGAACAACATTAAAAGTTGGTACTGTGGAATATGAGATGATTATGACTTTCCTAACACCCATGATCAATTGCAGCACATAAAGCCTCTACACAATGTATATCCATGACGCTATATGATACTTGCCACCTCCAAGTAACTCAGGGTAATCCGTTTCTACGATTTGAATTTGCACTACAGCAGTAGGAGACTACCTGATATATCTACAACACCACTGTTATGTTCACTTCTGCTCTTTGCAGAAGTGACCATAACAGTGGTGTTCACTTCTGCTCCTTGCACGATTAGTAGTGCTGTTAGTTGTTGCAACTCTGACACTTGTGTCCCAATCAGACCTGGGATGTGAGGATGTGTTTAGAAGGGATTCTGCTTCTCCCATGACAGTAAACATGTCTACACTGTGCGCACAATTACTAGGCAAGATGTATTTTTGAGGATTCATTTTATTATTGAACAACTACAGTGCTCTCCTTCAATCCAAAATGTTAAAAAACCTTAAACCTGAATATTTAAGAAAGTAAAAGTCAGGTTTTGTCTTTCGTAGGAGAATATCTATGTGTGCAAGAATTATTATGTAACTAAATGAAAAACAATCATTTTCCAATCTTATGTATTTATTTTCATCTATTAAAGTGGGAAAACTAAACGAACAACTCAAAATTTACAAATAAACATTTGTGACATTTCCAAAAAAAAAATCAGTGACCAATATAGCCACCCTTCTTTTCAATAACAGTCATAAGCCTTCCATTCATGGAGTCTGTCAGTTTCTTGATCTGTTGACGATCAACTTTTTGTGCATCAGCAACCACAGCCTCCCAGACACTGTTCAGAGAGGTGTACTGTTTTCCTTAAGCGTAAATCTGCTGTTTAAGAAGGGTCCACAAGTTCTCAATAGGTTTTAGGTCAGGTGTGAAGAGGGACATGTCATTATTTTATTATGTTTAAGGCCTTTACTGTCTAGCCATGTAGTGGAGTACTTAGATGCATGTGATGGAGCATTGTCCTGCATAAAAATTATGGTCTTCTTGAAAGATACAGACTTTTTGTGGTACCACTGCTTGAAGAAAGTGTCTTCTGGCAGTAGGTTTGGGAGTTGAGTCCATCTTCAACCTGAAAAGGTTCAACTAGCTCATCTTTGAAAATACCAGCCCATACCAGTACCCCTCCTCCACCTTGCTGGTGTCTGAGTCGAAGTGGAGCTATGTGCCTATTACTGATCCAGCCACAGGCCCATCCATCTGGACTGTCAAGAGTAACTCTCATCTCATCAGTCCATAAAACCTTTCAAAATCTGTCTTCAGATATTTCTTGTCCCAGTCTTGATGTGTATTCTGCATGCTAACACATTTTTCAAGATATATGTTGCTGTAGGACTCACAACTTTGACTTTCAGCTACTTATTTCTTCTGAGGGCTGTAGTGTATTGTGCTGGGAAATGTTGCACCATAGGAAACATAGGTGAAAAATGTCTTGGACTAGGAGAAAAATGTGTTGAATATGAGAAAATGTGTTGGAATAGGCAAAACATTTTCTTTAAGAGGCAAAAAAGGACTGCATTGGAGAAAAGGAGAAAACTTTCATTAAAAAGAAATAAAATCATCCATTTTTCGTGAAAAGTCATGCAGGAAACTTTTCTCACTTTTCTCCCACCCCTATTCATAGTGAAGTGTCTCCATTATATAGATTTAATAGACTAAGTGGTTGGACTTGGAAGCAGTGATGCTGATGATTGTGACCATGACCAAGATGGTTATTGTGTATTTCATGAATGTTTAATTATCCAGACTTTCCAGCTGATCTCCCCAGGAGTTTATAAACATGTATATTACTCCTTTTTAGATTAGGAAGCTTGAGCCTTTTGTTTTGAGATACAGCTGTGTTTTTTATCATAGCATTATCAGAATCAGAAGAAGTATTGGAGTGTGGAGGGACATACTGTAAATCAACATCATCATCAATAATTAGGTAATCAGCATCAGCGCACACAGTATCATCCAAATGATCTTCTTATCAAACACTGAACCCTAATTTGAGTGGGTAGTCACTGTGACTGTCTGTCTCAGAAGATAGTCTGTTGGTCTCACTGCTAAAGCGTCCTCCCGCTATAGTAACACCATTAGAATGTGACTTGTTTTCTTTAGTGTTAAAAGGTCTAGCTATATGACTACTGGTGTAACTTTTGATAACACTTGTATAAACAGCTTCAGTAGAAGGATGATGATCATCAATTACTATACAAATTGCAGCAAACATGGCCAGTCAGTGTTTGCAGTACAGCTTCACAACCAACAATATATTCATGCACTCCTCCTAGACTTACTCCTTTCCCATTAAGTCAACCATGTTTGGTGGATATATGATAGTAGCATGGTGTGATTACGAATATACTGCTATACTTCTCTGTCTGAAAATAATGTATGTCTGTGTCTCATGTATAAAGTACCTTTCATTATCACCTCAGTCACAGATCATATGTAGAATCTACTGCCTGTGTGTCTTGTAGCAGTCATTTTTTATCTTTATTTATTTTATCTTTATTATTAATTTCCTTTAATCAAGCAACTCTAGCTCCCTCTCTTTGTCTGTCTGCTTGTACCCTAGCTACTAGTGTCATAATTTTAGCAGATTTTTCTTTCTCTCCCAATGTCACAATTTTCATTCTTACAGTAAAGTACAGTAAAGTACAGAACAGACATGTTAGCTTAAGGATTAGTAGCCTGTAATTTTCAACAATGGATAAAGCACAAAGCAACAGCTGCAGCAACAGAGTTCTCTGCACCACAGTATATGATTGTCCTACATGTCCTTCTGTGTAGGCACAAGCCCGCATAATAAGTAACACAGTATGTTAGGTTGTACCTGTTGTTTGTCTTGTCTTGGTTGTATCATGCATAATGTCTGTCAGCTTAGTATCTGACTGTCACCTGTCAATCAAAATTTTAATTTATTCACATAAGTGGGTCTTTTGGTTCTTCAGATGGATAGAGATGGAGAGACCTCCAGTTGTTCTACATTGAACATAGTATTAAGCATTTCAAGTAGTTAATGTTCTGTGGAGTAGGGATGGGTGAAAATTTCCGCTTCAAACTGAAATCACCTAAAAATGGCACTTTCCGCTTTGCGAAAAATTTCCCCTGAAAAGTGCAGATTTTCTGTTTTTTTTCTGCTTTTTTATGCCTAGCTCATTCCATTGAAATCAATGGGAACATTGAAGTTACACACAACATAAAATAAATATTATTTAATTTCCCAAAGGCATATTATAAAAGAGACATGAGGGTGCCTGTGTTGGTGGGGTGTGGGGAAAGAATCAGCTGAACAGGGGATGATTTTTTGGAGGGGGGTGTTTAATGGGATTGGGGGCAGTAAATAAAAAATAAATCCAAAATAAAATAAAAACCATAAGACATGGTATAAAGGGGTCTGGGAGGGTGCCTGTGTTGGTGAATGAATGAGTCATTTGAACGGGGAATTTGTTTTGGGAGGTTTCATAGAGGATGAGATGTTAGATTTGTTGTTAGAGGACCAAGTCCTGAGGAAACATTGATTTGTAGGACTTAAGTTTGTTTGGCACAAGCCCTAAGGAAACATTGATTTGTAGGACTTAGGCTTGTTAGAAACAAAAAAAATGTTTATTTTTTTGTAGGACTATATTTTTCTTTTTCATTTATTTATTTATTTAATTTTCAACGCACAAGCCCTGAGAAAAAATAAAATTGCCCTATTGGCCCAGCGCCAACAGGTCATGTTGGCCAGTAGCCACTGGCCATTGTCAAATGTCCTCCTGAATCCTGAGTTGCAGCTGCTGTTCGTACTGCTGCTGCTGAGTTGTTTAAGCAGTAAATGTAAGATGGATGATGAAGGTTCCACATTCCACAACAGGCTCCAGTGATGTGCCTGAGGCAGTAGCAGAAGAATGAGTAGTCCCCAGTGTATGTGGAGAAAAGAAGAAGTTGTCCATTAAATCATCTCCACCTGCCCGTCCTCCAAAATCATGGGTGCCTTGTTATTAAAATATATATTTTTCCCTTGAGAACAGGAACTGTGACTTCCATCAGCAATTGCAATGTGTACAGTGTGTGTGTGGTAAATAACATCTGAAGGCACAACTGTATCCAAACACCATGACACCCAAAACCAAGTACTGCCGCTGTCACTGTACCCCTTTTCCAGACTCGCTAAGGACACGTGACAACTTGCTGACAGTTTAATAGTAATAATGAACCCTCCCTGCCAGAATCCTAGCATTTTCTGAGGGATGGAATATCCTCAGATGCCACCTGATGACCTGGTATCGATTCTCCTCCACCACACTGACATGCGTGGCCAGTGTACCACACAGTTTGCAATGGATAGAGATGAACTGCCATATCCTAACATCAAAAGAGTGGCTATCATTTTGCGCGGGAGGTAACGATGAATGAGGTGGATTGGCAGGAGATGTACTTGTTACCCTAGAGAAAAAAGGTGATGTTGATGGCGAGCTAGTTGTTTCGCTCATCGTGAAACTTCCAGGGTCTGTCTGGGTTTCTTTATTCTTCCTCCTCCTTGATCTCCACCTTCTTGGAGAGTCAGGGGGTACAGTAACAGCGGTGCTAGATTTCTGTAATGGGTGTTTGGCTTTAACATGTTTGACATAAATGTCATGGTGTCTGTGTTTCATGTCTGTTTTCAGGGAGGTTGTGAAAATGTGTGTTCCCTCCTTTCCCCCTACTCACTAACTTATCACAAATTTTGCACTGTGCCATTGTTGATGATGACTGCACTGTGCCTGCCGGAAGAGAATAATAGTCCCACACCCATGACTTCTGGGGGGACGGATAGTGAACAGGTGGGGAAGAATGGCCCCTTTCTTCAGAGGGTTCCCTGCTGTCACACTTGGCATCATTTTCTCCTTCCCCCCGAGTACTATAAGAAACAATAGCAGCAGGCAAAGTACCGGTGGTAGCAGGTTCAGCACTGGCAGCAGGTACAACATTAGCGGCAGCACATCTGGCAGCAGGTACAACATTAGTGGCTGCAGGTACAGCAATGGTGGCAATGGCAGCAGGGGCAGCACGTCTTGCAGCAGGCACAGGCAGCTGACCTGTCCTGCTCTCACTAGTACTATCCTTTTCTCCCTTCCTTCCCATTCCCTTTTCTCCCTCCCTTCCCATTAAATTCCTCAAAATCCCTTGGGGTGATTTAGGGGGACTGGACAGCATTGGTTCAGTACTGCTAGTCACTTCCTCCTCCTCAGACTCAGTGGACACATAAGGGTCCTTCCAGCTCCTCCACTGAATATTTTTCACCCTGCCCATAGTAATAGCAGTCACTATGAGCCTTTCCTGCCACAATTTCTGCAAACTATCACAGCAGAACAGCACAGCACAAATATCTCGCTCTGTAGCTGCTTCTATTGTGTTTTCAGTGAAAATGTCACCTTTTTATAGCAGAAATGCAAAAACAACATAAATCAATGGGTGGAAACTTTATAGCCATTGAAAAAATGGTGAAAAATTTTGGCCAATGGGTGAAAGATGCGAACATTTTAAGCACTAGTTTTAAAGCAGATTTTCCAGCGAAAAATCGGATAGCAATGTGGTTTTCGTGAAATTTCCTGCGGGAACACGGCGACAAGTTTTGCCAACCCCTACTGTGGAGTAGTAACCTGTACAGAACTGATTTAAAATTATACTAACTGTATGCACACCTGTTATTTTTGTTTTCCTGCCATCATGTGCTTGCAGAGGTATGACTAATTAACCATTTAAGTGCCAGAGTGAAATGCTTTGCAATGTGTTGCATACCCTCTGGCACTCAAAGAGTTAAGGCGAATGTAACAACAAACAAAAGATCTATTTTGTTGAGCAATGTGTTGCACACCACCTGGCACTTAAAGTTTTAGTAATGTCCAACAAAAAGTTTTTGCATTTAGAAGAGCTTAAAAAGCTGAGCTAAATGCAAAAAAACGTATCTTTCAAACTCCTATGGTTTAAGAGATACGGGCGTTTAAAGTTTGCTGTTTCCTACTGACAGCTGTAAAGCTGTCAGCAGGAGATTCGTGTCAGTCGACATGGAGGCGCTTGAGAAGTTCCGCAATCTTGTTACTTACAAGGAATCTCTACATTGGAATGGTACTAAAACGTGTGCTTGCAATCTAGGCACACGTTTTAGACCATTCCAGTGAAAGGATTCCATGTAAGTAACGAGATCTCGGCACTTCTCAAGCGCCTCCATGTCGACTGACACGAATCTCCTGCTAACAACTTTACAGCTGTCAGTAGGAAACAGCAAACTTTAAACGCCCGTATCTCTTAAACCATAGCAGTTTGAGAGATACGTTTTTTGCATTTAGCTCAGCTTTTTAAGCTCTTCTAAATGCAAAAAACTTTTTGTTGGACATTACTAACACTTTAAAGGATCAAGGCTATGTAATAAGAATATAATAAAAATATAATAATTTGAATCCAAACCCTCTGTACCATAGGAGACAAATGTAGACTCCCATTGACTTAAAATGATGATTTTTGATTTCTATACTATTCAAAGGGTTAATCATCATCACTTAAATGGGAACGTGGGGACTTTTTATGTGTCCCCTTTATGGTGCAGCTGGTTTGCCACAGCTGTACTCCAATTATTCTAGTAAATCAGCCTCACTAACTTTACAGAATAAATTCCCTCTATCCTAGTTAATATTACAGTGTGGTATCAAGTGCTTAAGGATTCAGTACTTATCACATTTACAGGGGATGTTGGTGTTCTTTGACATCTCCCTGTACCTGCTATGCAAAACTGTGCACATTTAACATGTTGGTTTTTTAATATGCTGTCAGTGTAGATAATGTATTTCTGTACAGTGTTGGGTTCTCAGTGAACCTTGACTTGTATGCACTGAGAGATGAGTAAAGTGTTACAAAACTGATTATTATCAGCTGTAAGATAGACTGGATTTAAGACACCATCAGCTGATGCTGTGAATAATAGCTTCCAGTATCTCTTCTAGTTTATTAAGGTCCACTTGACATGTGTACAATCAATGGATAGTTAATGACATATCAAACATTTAAAAGAGAGTGTCAGTTTAGTTGTTACATAAACGTAATACTATATTTAAGGCAGCCTTACACAGACACAAAGCAGACCTTTTGTAATACATTGCAATAATGATATTTACTGCTTTGTTCTATTAAATGATTGTATTCTAGATACAACTCTACTAACCAAGGCTTAAAAACAACAGTTATGATTTTTATCCTTTGGAAGCATTTATAGGCAAAGGCTCAAGATCTGTTATATTTGTGAGGGAGACTTATAGAAGAAGAAATGGATTATATAGTAGAAAGTTAGAAATTATGCACAGGAAGATAAATAAATTACATGGAAGCGTGTTATGATTTGAATTCTGGGTCTACTGTTGTACGGAGTAGCAGCTCTGTCATCTATGCTAATTCTTGGCTAATGAACAGGTCCTGTTGTCAATATAATGTTATCCTGATCAGCTGTGGTATATCCTGTAGTACTGCATCTTCCAAAACCTACTGGACCTCCCTTGACTTCTTTTTTTTTTCATTTTGACAGCCTCATCCAGAAATATAGGAACTTAATGGGAGAAACGAGCACCCCATAGTATGCCAGCCTCTTTATGGACTGGCGAAAGTCTCACATCTAATGAGGTAATAACTTAGTCAGAGAATGCCTGTTTTATTATGAGATACATTGAGGAAGTGTGTAGGGGTAATTTTGACACCACTGATTACTTATTTGAGTATTTTATGAAAAACAAATATAATCTTTGATTCACCATGGATAAACATCTTATTACAATTTTGTTACTAGCTGTGGATATTAAATCATATGCCAGAACAGATATTATTGAAACCACTGTATATAGAAGATTTTTATCAAAAATGTATTTACTTTGAGTTGGCATTTGCCAGACAGCTTAACTCATGAGTATACTGGTGGAACCAGGGGTGGATTGTAGGGGAATACCAGCCCGGGCAATTTGTTTTTAAGTAGTCCCCTTTGCTGATTCCTCTCTTCTCCAGTCTATTTCATCCCCTCTTTCCCTGTCCCCACTCCACTGTCTCCCATTGCTTTATCCCTTCTTTTCTAATATTGCTCAGTCAGACCCTCAGTCCCCTGCCTTTCACCTACCCACCTCCCTCTCCATCTAGTCTTTTTTGTCTTTTCCTCTGCCTCGCAACATATCTTCTTGCTGTGTGTCTCTGCCTTCTCTCTTGCATCCCCTGGTGGTCCAGTGTGGGGAGTGAGAGGTCCATGCAGCCTCCAGCACCAACGTCCCTATCAACACCCCCTTGGGGTCCTTGTGCGGCATGGGAGTGCAGGTGCCAGGATATTATGTCATATCCTGGTGCTCTGCTTTAACAAGGAACGCAAGGGCTGTCACACAGATTGCCTGTGCCGGTGGTAACACAGACCTCTCCTTCAAAAAATTGTGGGACGGTGAGGAGAGATCCTCTGATCTCCCCAACTGGCCCATGATCTAGCAGCCCACCGGGGGATGCCCGATCCCCGATAGGACAATCCGCCCATGGTTGGAACAGTTCCTAGGTAATGCACTCGTTCCTGAGGGCTAAATGAGTAGACAGATGTCATGCAGTTTGGATGCTTGATAGAGAATCAAAATAGCAGAAGAGTCTCAACCTACTTTGGCCCATTTACTAATTCTCTAAATCCATCTATTAAAGTTGTTTTTAGTACACCATGAAGATTAGGATTTTATAAGGTCAGCAATATCTTTCAAAAGAACTTACCCTTTATAATGATAGACATGAAAATGTAATCAATTATTGAGCAGGGTTGCAAATTCATGCTTGAAAAGCTGTTTATAGGGGTTCTACTGCCTCTGAGATTTGTCAGCTGTCCCAACAGAAATGTTATCTATTTGACATTGTGTTCATTTTGTAGAATTTAGCGTATTGGAAAGATCCCTCACATACTTTGAGAGTATAAGTGTGTGAATAATTAAGTAATATTGCACACAGGAATTTTAAAACAAGAGCAGCTTGACTTTTTTCTTAAGTCTGAAGAATGTGAAGGGCATTCCAAAAATGTAACATTTCATTTCTTCAAGTAGTTCGTAGTTATTTTGAGGTATGTTTTGGATCATTGTTTTCTTGTAATACCCAATGTCTTTTCAGCTTCAGTTTCTTCAATGCCTGTAGGACATTCACTTCCAGGGTTTGTTGATACCAGATAAAATCTATTAATATTGGCGCTCTCAACCCCAAAAAAACAACTATATATATAAAAACCTATATGGTCTCTAAGTGTGCAAAGAGATCTAAAAATGGAATATTCTATTGCTATAGGAGAGCGCTCCCAGGGTATATGATAAATACACTCAATAATGATGAATGTTATAAAATATACTTTTAGAATGAAACAGTATAATACAATGAAATGCCCTCATATAAGCATGTAAAAATATTACATTAAATAATAACTAATAGTGGTAATATAGTAAAGTAGATAGCATTGTGCTGGTGTTTACTTACATGGGTTAGTGTTTACGTACATGTGTCTTTCAAACTGCTAGATTTAGCTCTCAGATATTTGCAAGTAATTAGACTACTCAGGACTTCAGTGTAACATATAAAAGTATTTCTAAAGCTATTTGTCTCAGTAAGATACTTACTCACATAGCACAAAGCTATCTACTTTCTGCCCGCAGTCCAAGTATGCACAAGTATTGATGCTGCCAACATTTATCAGGTGTGGACAACCACCCTGTTGTTTTATGACTTTTTATGAGCCCAGAAGTAGGCTCATTCCTATTGGTAGCACTGGTTCTTGTGATATCATAGCATCCAATGGGAATTATTAACTTACTTTCATAAGCTCACAGCACATGAAGAAGATGGTTGTGGGGGTGCTGCACACTGAAGGCTGCAACTATAACACTGTTACACAGTGATTGATAAGTAATGTATTAATCTTTTATATATATAGTTTTATTTTTTTCATAATGGTTGCTTTTTAATAATACTGGGGCATTGGGTAGAAAAGAATGCCGAAATAAAATGCTTATATCAGTTTCTAAATAGTGACATTCCCATGTCCCTCTCAGCCTTTCTTGTGCTCATCCCGCTCATTTGTCAGATGAATGTACAGATGTGAAAATGCTTTTTATTTATCATGGGGATGGCAAGATTTATTGCTGGCAAATAAAAATTCCACATGTACATTTTCTTTTTGGCAGAAATCCTGAATCAACCAGCGACAGGACATTTAAGAAGAGAATTAATGGAACCAGTCCATTCCATATGGTCTCCCTCTAGCCTTACTTTTACATAGTTTATATTTGTATATATATATAATACATTATTAATTCTTTATACTAATGGAAAGCAACCAAGTGCCCCCAAGCTGTTGAACTATAACACCCATACTCCTCAGCCAACTATTGCCTGGCTGAGAATGATAATAGTTGATACCAACAATATTTGGAGGGATTCTGGCTGCATCCCCCTGAGCTTTATGCACTTAAATTATAAGCAGCATGTTTAGTTACAGCCAAGAGAATATTATTTCTCAACAAATATACCACAATGTAATGTTTACATTGAGAGATTAACTGATCAACATATACACTGTATTTTTTTCACTAACAAAAAAGTGCTTGTTAACCCCTAGAGTGCTAGAGAGGAATGCAACAAATTGAAAATCAATGTGTTTCACACCCCTCTGGCAGGCAAAGGGTTAAACAGTCTAATTTCAGCAACTCCTTGAGAGGACAATTTGCATCCTCTTACCAACAAATGCACAAACCGTATTATTTGAGATTCTTATCTCTAAAGGATGGAGATTAACATGATTTAAGATCTGCAGGATCTATCTAATGCCCGGGAAAGATAATTACTGCATAAACAAGCTTTAGAAAATCTCATTATGAAATTGCTTGGCATTGTCCCATGCCTGCAAGCAACATGCATATAACACATCTTGATACATAGCTGATGCCATTTGAATTTGACTCTCTTTATTAAATTGTCAATTGCCTTTTATGGTACATCATACCCTTAAGGTCACTAACGTTAAATATGCAATGCAGGAGTAACAGTTCTATGTGATTTGGTATGGCCTACCAGTATAACTCCAATAAAAAGCATCTTACTTTAGGCATTTTCTGAATATTATTAGCTAGGCAAGACCAGGCACTATGGTCAGGAAATGAAGGTAAGGTCTCTCGTTCATTGATTTACATAAATTAGAGGTGATTACCAATTGTCTTACATTTTCCTGTTCAGGAAATATACACTGTATATTTTCTCATTAACAAAAAAAGTACTTCTTAACCCCTTGAGTGCTAGAATGGTGTGCAACACATTGTAAAACAGTATGTTGCACACACCCCTGGCATTCAAAGGGTTAAATAGTTTAATTTCAGAAACTGGAGTCCTGGTGCTTAGCCCAATGAACTGTTGATTTAGTTCCCATGAATAAAGTGGGAGGGCTGGGAAGGATGGACCCTATGAGCCTGGTACCCATTTTTCTTAAACTTGCCCATCTTCAAGACTATTTGACTCAGTAAAATGGGCCCCCAGGGTCTACAGCTGAACTTTGGGCCACCTGAGTTCTTCCTCCCTGTAGAGATGGGGAGCCTGCGGTGGGCCAGTGGGAGACCTCCTGAGACTCACTTATTCTTGGGGGGAAGTAGTTGTGGTGAAATACCCTCAGTACAGATTCTGTATGGACACTCCTGGTTATTGAACTGTGGGGCCTTTTCCAAATTCAGTAAAATAGGGTTCATTTTCTGTTCCCTCTGGACAACTAAGCTGGCTTTGTTTGTTTGCACAAATAAACAGCAGATGCACACAGGCGTAGGCTACTCACTGACCCCCTGTAGAGAGAGAGAGAGAGAGCAGACACTGTGCCTACAAAAAACTTCATTTCAACCCTATTGTTATCTTGTTGTTCTCTTCTGTGGTTTTGTTGTATATGGAAATATGATTGTCTTGAGTAACTGTTAAGAATATTTTGTCTTGCTGATTCAGCACACTGCTGTTAGCCAGTCTGCTATGTTAACAGTTTTTTTTGCTGTAAGTATAAAGCCCCGCTTCTTTGCTGAATAGCTCTGGTGAGATAGCTCAGTTAGTTAATGCACCAGCTGTGGAATCTGCTCAAACCTTGCTTCTCTGTCTTTTGGCTAAGATCAAGCGTAGTATCTGTGCAGACTTGTGAAAAGTGTCTGGGTGGAGTACGGCATGCTATATTTGGTCTGCAAACAGGGGCTTGAAAGCCCTATGAAAGCGTGAGATGCTCCAGAGACCTCAGCCTGATTCGAACTGGGGCTGCTTTGAAGACACGTGTGATGGCAAAGCACTCTGCACAAAGAGAACTAAGCACTTAAAATCCATGGGACCACTCTCACCACTTTTTTTTTTTATGTTAACCTTAGCCTGCTAGGCTGGCAAAACATAATTTTTATTATACAGGAGAAGTCTGGGGCCTTACAGGACACCTTAAGCACTTAGCACATGCACATTTTCTTTGAGAATGAGCACTTTTTGAAAATAATATTTATTAGTCACAATTTGCCTTGTCACATTTTGATTTACACTTGAAATGCCTAGGTGGGACTGGATTCTGACTTTACCTTTGGTGGACGAGGTGTGTTAACATACCTTTTGACCACCAGCTCTCCTTCATGACTCTGAGGCTTCCCTCTCCAGAGGAGGCCAAAGAATTGGGGCCCTGGAGTAAATAAGCAGATGCAGAAGATTCATGTGCTGAAGATCCAAACCTCTCATGGCTCTCCTGCCGGGGAGGGGAGTCAATGGATTCTCCAAACTCTCAAAGTGAGGGGGAGGCCTGAAAACTAAAGAGTTTTGCCCTAATCAGACTGAACACTTGCACTGCAAAACTGCACAGGTACTGAGTACTCAGGACATATTTGAAAATGAGAGACAATCTCAATGTATACTTCCTGGTAAAATACTTTCATCATTAATAGAAAAAAAATGTCCAGCCTTCTTGGTCTGTTTCTGCTTAGGGTGTCATTATTCTCTTTGCAGAATTTGACAACAATCTGATTATTTAATTTTCAACTTGTATTTATTAAAAACTGTTATGTACAATGTGTGCTTTCTGGTCATTCTGATTCTGAGAGGCTACATTTTAGGGGTAACATGAGTAAAACAAAAAAAAGAATTAATAACCAGTGGGTTAATAGCATTTATACTAGCTCAGAGTTACAGTAACACATCAGCAACCTGTGCCTAGCAGTGCAAAATCAATATGACAAAGGACTAGAAATCAGAAAGAAGATGATCAATTGTTAAAAAAATAAAATACAGCCGACTGAGTGGAACCAGTTAGAGCAACAAGTAAAATAATATATTAATATATTATTCCTTCAAGACATCTACAATGTTGTTATTAACTCTTTAAGTATCAGTTGGGTTTCTATAACATCAATAAGTGCTATAAACAAACTGATTCTGGGGGAATCAATTGCACCATTGGGAGAAATAAAAATCCCATTGATTTAAATGGGACTGCCAACTCCTTGTATGCTCTTGAGGTCTCCTATGCATTATAAAGCCATGCATTTGGAGACTACACCATCATTCAAGAGGTTAAATATATGGATATTTGGGGAATTATTTTTCTTCCCTGTGTTTTGCCCTGGAATGTCCCCCTTGTTTGTGTGTATAGCCTTAGAAAGCATCACACAGTCTTATCACATCATACAATAATATAAAAGGTCAGATGTATGTTTGTCCAATGCAGTCATGTGCAGTAGAGACTGGCCAAATGCACAGAAGCAGTCATGCACAGTAGAGACTGCCCAAATGCACAAACGCAAAGAATGCTGGGAGGTCTGCCGTGTAGTTCAAATTTCTTTTTTACGCACTTTGGCCCATGTACACTTTTACACTAGTCTGTACATAATTCAGCTACTAAAGTGATTGTTTAGTATTGTCAGAGACATTGCCATGATGGGGAGGAAATTGTCAATTTTTCTTTTAAACCAAATTCTGTAAAAATCTGTGTTAAAATGTGTTTAAATTACCTCATGTAACAGAGACAATGGGCCTCTTTGCTTCAATATGGGAGTGAAAATATCTAAGTGAGTTTTAGGGTGATTGATATTCAGTGGGAGACAAAATGTCTGAGAAAGATGTCCTCCTATGTGAGAAAGGCTGGTAGAATGATATGTTTATAGGGTTTCTGATAAACTTTTGATCTCTCCCTTGTGAGATGATTGCCAGACAAGATGTCATTACTAGTATTTCTCAAATTATCAAGGAAAATTTTAATGTAGAGTAAAAGCGACATCTCCAGGCTATATTGTGTTATTACTAAGTGCTTGGAATTTTTTTCATAAATAATGCATGGAAATTAGGAATTAAGGGCACCCAATCAGGTAATACTGGAGATGTCACTGTATAAAGAGATGGATCTTAACCAATCAGATCAAATTTTGATAAGAGGGATTTCATATGATAAATATGCAAGTTTAGAGAAAAAAGGTGTCTTTCCTCTTGAGTCTTGCCTGTTTTTGTTTTCCTCTTGGATGTCTGCTAAAGAAATCCTAAGAAATCCACACTTAGACTGGTAACTATACATTTTTTCTTATTTAAATTCTGCAAAAGTTCAGAATCATATACACATTTCTTCTATATTTGAAGAAATCTAATTTTCTTATAATTGTCTTAACTGGACTGGCCAACGATTTGGGATCAATTATAATAAGCTATATTAGCTCGAGAAATTCTGAAATTAAGCAGAATTCATTCATTTATTGGTAAATTGTTATGTTTGCCAGATAAATGTAATATAGTTAAATAGCTTGGTTTATATATTAGTTAATATAATTCTATAATTTCTAGAATAATGTATTGTGTTTCTGGAAAGATTATAATAGCTAATATTTGATCTGGGGAATTCTTTGAATTCATTTATTAACCCTTTAACTGCTATTTGTCTATTTATTTGTTTTGTTTCTTTGGATTTCATTGTGTGTGTACTAGGCCTAACTTTTGTAATGTGAAGATTTCTTTTAAAGGGATAGTAATGTTTCATAATAAAAGCAGCTCTAATTAATCATCATAGTATTTGGACTTTGGAGAGTGTTATTTCAATTCTGTCAGAGTTGTAGTTCAAGAGTAATTCAATGACAAAGTATCCCCCTCCCGCCCCTTTTACTGATGTAACACTGTTCAGCCAGATCAGAAGGGAGTGTCCAGGTAGACTGCAGAGAGGAACGATCTTCAATTAAGATAATGGAAAAACCTTAAAAACTTGTCAAGGGGGACAGGGCTTTCATTGTTCTCACAGGAAGAAGATTGTCCTCTTCTGTTATCTGTCTGGTCTAAGGACTGGATTCCACATCTGAGAAGAGATGGCTTACACTAGGTAAAAGGGGCAGGAGGGGAAACTTTGCTTGTGAATATTTCTCAAACCATAAAGGTTTGAGAGATAAGACTTATATCGTTCTTCATGTTTTTTTAATGCTTACAAAATAAAATAAAGATAAAACGAAGCATTACTATCCCTTTAAATGTTCACAAGACAAAAGAAGCTGCCATCTTGGGTGTGGCACTCTATCGTAATAAGTGGATTAACCCTTGAAGTACCCTATAGGTTTTACATAATATTGCTATAGTCATATTTGTGAGATATGTTGCACGAAGTTTAATATACTGTCTACAGGCCTTAAAAGTTGAAGTCCTTTGCTACTAGCCAGGCCTGAAAAGTTACTCGCCACTGCAAGCCAAAACATACCCACCAGGGCTGAATTTCTACTCGCCAGGGCTAAATTTTCACTCGCCATTGGCTAGTGGCGGGTGGAAATTTTGAGCCCTGCTGTCTAGACATATATTATTGGAGTGATTCTAAGTACTTTCTGGTATAATCTGTTATTGACTATATTATATGCAATTTTTATGTTTTATTCCAAAGGTATGCAATATTTGTAATCAGTAGATAATTAAATTATAGTGATTTAAATATGGGATTCTATTCCAGTTAGTCTCTACATTTGGTTATTATATATGGAATAAGGAAATTGTCAGAGGACTTGGCTTAATATTATTATTAGTACAGTTTATACAGTTTCTGGGGCAGGGATATTCATTTACACTGCTACCAACTGTATTTTATTGATTGTAAGGATCAATTATCCTTTTCTATGCTGCTGAGTGCAATTATTGTTATCTAATACCTCTGAATATACCTATGTTTGGTTAACCCTTTAATTGCTGGTAATCCTAATGATGTTAATTGTGGTTTGAGTTACTATATATCTATTGTAATTGCGGATCACTCATTTATATCATTGTTGTTTACACTTTATATATAGTATATTGTATTGAATAAATTATATATATTTTTACACAAATATGCGGGATTGATTATTTTAATCAATTCTTTACTGTGAAGTGGCGTGTCAATACCTAATATAGTGTAAAGTTCTCAAAATCATTTAATATTGTCATTTATCTATTTATGTGAAGCTATACAACCTGATTGGTTCTCTTGTTTTAACCCTTTGGATGCCTTCAACATAATTGGTTCCACAGTATGCCAATATTGTGCAAGCCCCTTGATAGTGAATATATATTTTCTCAAAAAGTAAACAAAAATATGTGAGGCAGATGAGGACTTGCCCAGTCTGAGATGCATTGAACTTGGTGGGTAAACTACACATGCTTTTGACCACAAGCATGTAACTAAAATCTCACAGTAACACAGTATCACTGATTTTTAATTGCATTATACTAAATACATGTTCACTTCAGATAAGAGGCAGGTAGGGACTTGCTCATCCTGAGATGCCTTGATGTTGATGGACGGCTTTTGACCGTTTAAACCTCACTGTTCATTATCATAGGTCTTTGCTGCTAACCTAACTTTACACATATATGTAATTATTTGAACACAACTGATAAGCAAGGTACAGCTCACCAGGTGTTTGTGTACTTATTAATATGCATTTTTAGGAGGTTTGTACTCCTCCCACCTCCATTATTTGTAGCTCCCTATTCACAGCTGCTTTTGCAGTTGGAAGAGGTAAAATGCCTCCCTTATTTCCTTCTCTAGGGTTGTGTTTCCATCACAGGTAAGATAGTATTATTGTTTTTAATTGCATTATACTAAGGACATGATCCTATTTGAGACAGATGTTGCCTTGCTCAGACTGTGGTGCCAAGAACTTGGCAGGCTTATATTTGCTTTTGGTCACAAGCATGTAACAAACCTCTCTGCTTATTATCTGTAGTAAATCACAGGTTATTTATTGGTTAAAGACAGATCTGATGCTCACACTTTATCTTTTGTTACTTTCTGTGAATGTAGTCAAAATTTAGTTTTGCTCCTCTCCTAAACATGCACCTGTACAGTATGTAACTATTTGAACTATTATGGATAAGTAAGATAGAGCTACCCAGGTTACTATGCATTTTATTTTGTGTGTTTTCCATACAAATCTAATAGGAAATGTATAAGGCAAAGCTTTACAGAAAAATGTGGTTCTTTTTGGTTAATAGAAAAGAGCAGTGTGTCTGACATTGCTTTGATTTTTGAAACCACTGGCTTTGCAAAGAAAATATGCCTTTATTTTTTAAAGAAATGACAACAAGGAATGGATTGATATGAACGTTAAAGGTCAATGCTTCAGCTACTTGGCTAGCCTAGATTATCAAACAGCTTTCAAGTCAGAATCTATTACAGTCCAGTGTGAGCTCCTAGCCCCACAATACTGGATACTACCTCATTCACAGAGCTGTGCACTATCATCCTATCATTACGCTATAGAAATTACCAGACCTATAAACTGTACAAAAAATTCCTCAAATTTAGATTGACTTAAATGGGACTTTAACCCCTTGAATGTTAGAAATGAGAGATCAATATCCCCCTCAGACCAGAGAGAGATGCACAATGCATGGCTTTTCATTAAGGGTTTAAAATGTATTATGTGCGGTCTGATATATAAAAATAGTGACTTTTTCCTCTGACACGTAAGCTAAAATAATATTTTTCTAACCCACATGCAGTTTTTATTCATTGTTATAAAACAGGATGTGGATGATAGGCTAAGATATGGAGATATCTTGGCTTCACTTCCAAATATTAGAAATGTGTAAAAATAAGTGTATGGTTGTTAGAGCAGACCTGCTGGCCACAACAAGTTTGTCAGTAGGATGGATTTGGTCCAATGGTCATATTATGCTCACCAAAAATATATAGTTTTACAGGATATTAAAATTGGAAAACTCTGCACCTGTTAAGATTATCCACCTCACATGAGACCTTACTTGCATTTTCACCCCTAGGCTGGTGTTCTCAAAAGAAGTTGATATAACAGAAAAGCTTGTCATGGATTTATAGTCTATCACTTCAGTCATGCTAAAATACAAATGTGATATTGTTCTGTTGGATAGCTATTTGCCTCAATTAAAAAAGAAAACAGGTGTGATTTGAACCACAGTCTTTTGGTACAGGAGGAAGCATTTGTACTCACTGTGGTGTCTGTTATGTGTGATAGCTCCTGTTATCTGAATAAAGTTATTCTGAGCAATCCGTACTGCACTCTGATATATTACAGATAAGCTAGTTCTTTGCATTTTCTTTTTGCAAGATTATTGAGTTTATTCCAGTGATCTAGTTTTTATTGTCTTGTGCGTCTGATGATTATACACCGTCTTGTCTGTTTGACAGTGCAAACACTAATGAAAAGGTGAAGAAACAGACACTCTTATACCCTTAGTAAATATGATCATATATGATCATTTATTAATACAGTAAATAGAAAAATCTATGCCTGGTCCATATCCCCCTCTCCAACCAAATCACACCTACATGCCAAAAAAAAAAAAATAAGAAACCCACTAAAAAATACAAAAGAAAATATCTATCTTAACTCATGCATATGAGGTTTTACCAATACCACCAAATAACCTAGACTAGGCCCAGTAATCTGAACAGCAGTATACTAAAGCATTATGGCCTTGATTCACTTGTCCCCGTTGACCAAAAAAACAGCCAACGGCATTTTTTCAAGTGATAAATTTAGTGCCCACTGGAACCCATTAAAAACAGTTCGATTTTCCCGTTCAATTCCATGCATTAGGCAGGAACATGCATTATGGGACCCACTTTAATGCCAGAAAAACTAAAGCTAGTATTTTCTAGAGCAGATTCCCCTAACACATGTTTTAACCTGCTATTGCAGGAATTGAAGGATCAAAATGGTAGAAAATTAACCCTATCAGTGCCAGTGGAGTATGCAACACATTGCGAAGTATTGCATACTCCACTGGCACTCACAGGGTTAATCCAACGGAAGTTAACAACATTCCCTGAAAATAAACACTTACCTGTAATCCTGATGTCCAGCGGGGTCTTCAGCACTTGCTAAGCTACTGTCAGTCTTTTTCTGTAATCTTCTGTCTTCCGCCTTCTTCTCATCTCCTTTCTTCTTATCTCCTTTCTTCTCATCTCCTTTCTTCTCACCTCCTTTCTTCTCATCTCCTTTCTTCTCATCTCCTTTCTTCTCACCTCCTTTCTTCTTATCTCACGTCTTCTGATCTTCTTTGTAGCAAACGAATGTCATTGAAAAAAAAAAGGCCAAATTAGATGTGCCCTCAACAAGTATTCATAAAAGAAATGCTGGCCTTAAATTGTTGCTGGCAGTCCCATTCTTAGATGTATGGCATCAATCCCATTCTTACATACATGGTGGCAAGCACCAAACGTTAGCCATTTTCTTTTGATGTTCCTATTTCTCACACTATTTAGCATGGGTTTTGAGAACTAAAAACACACAACAAACGTTTGGCCAAAAGTCAGGTTCTTTGGCCAAACGTTTCTTGTGGTTTCTGTTGTTAGAGCAATTGCATACCTGTGGTGACACAGTGTGTGTGTACCAGTCGGTATCCATTTCTGCCCTAACAACTGTTTTAACAGGGCATATTGAATTGAGGCCTATATTTAAAGAGATAGTAATGTTTCAGAAAAAAAGAAGCTCTGAATACTCTTCCTAGTATTTGGGCCGTGTTGAATTGAATGAAAAATTATCCCCCTTCCGCCCCTTTTACTGATGTAACACTGCCCACCTCAGAGCAGCAAGACTGTCTGGATTGATCACAGCAAGGAACAATCTTCAATGAGCATAAGGAAAAACCTGTCAAGGGGGACAGGGTTTTCCTTTTGCTCACTGTAACTGGGCATATAGAATTGAGGCCTATATTTAAAGGGACAGTAATGTTTCACAAAAAAAAAGAAGCTCCGAATACTCTTCATAGTATTTGGGCTGTGGAGAATTTTATTTAAATACTGACAGAGTTGTAGATTAATTCAATGATAAAGTATCCCCCTCCCACCCCTTTTACTGCTGTAACACTGCTCACCTCAGACCAGCAAGCCTGTCCAGATCACAGAGAGGGACAATCTTTAGTAAGCATAAGGAAAAACCTGTCAAGGAGGGCAGGGTTTTCCTTTTGCTCACTGTAAGAAGGTTGTCACTTGCTGCGACCTGTCTGGTCAAGGGACCAGATTTCACATCTATATATATATATATATATATATATATATATACACATAGCGAAAGAAGAAGTTATAGAAAGCACACTCAGGAAACTTCTTTAGCAGTGAACAGGTGGATTTATTCCAGTCGACATTTCTCCCAGCACTGAGGCCTTCTTCAAGATTGAATTGACTTTTGGATGAGCACCCAGGCAATACAGATTTACTACAAACAGTGAGTGCATTCCACATCCTGACTTTATATATATATACATATATGAACTCAGCCTAGGGTAACCCTTCCAGCACAGAGAGACAGCATACATCCATCGCCTGGTATATTAGCCATAAAATCTATTTATTTTCATTGGATTCTGAGGATGTGTGCTGTACTAGACTGAGTACACCTATATATTCATTATCTATGGGACGTGCACTGTCATTATTGTAATTATATTTCAAATCGATAGAGTGTGTGCCATTGACATTATTATTCACATTTAAATACTAAGAAGCACTCTTAGGGCTTTATAAAAAATGTGAAAATCCAGTGACATTTTATTTACAGATCGTTTCGGTTAAAAAAAAAAACAGTAACCTTCATCTTGATGAAGGTTACTGTTTGTTAACCGAAACTTTGATCTGTAAATAAAATGTCACTGAATTTTCACATTTTTATAAAGTGCTTCTTACTATTTAAAGGTGTTTTATATATATATATATATATGTATATATATATATATATATATATATAGGAAATTGGTTGAAAGCACTCACTCGAAAAGTGTTTTTTATGCCCAGGTGCACAATCCCTATAACTGAATTGCATAGATCAAGAAAAGTGGGGCATCACCAGTGGGTCTTATCAATATAAAGGTCCCACGAGGACCGGCACATTGACCATGACCATGTCATTTTTGGCTTTTGAAATCTAATAAATTGATTTATAAGACCGACTGGTGCTGCCCCACTTTTCTTGATATATATATATATATATATATATATATATACACACAATCAACATTATCAGCAGCCATTGCCAGTCCACTGCAGGATGAAGCCCTCCTCAGCAAACCTCCAAAATACTGTACCTTTTGTTGCCATCTTGCCTTTGGTCTTCTTGGGCATTTACTATCAAGTATAATCCATTCCAAAGTTGATTTCATCCATCTGTCACTTCGGTTTCAGGCACTTTACTCTTTCAGTTATGTTGTAGACCTTTGTTTGCTGACAAATCCATGCACATGTTTTTTGTCTCTTTTTGTTATGTTTAGAATGCGTTGCTCCATACTTTGCTGCATAACCTTACATTTTTGTACGTCTTTGGCATTCAGTGTCCATGTTTTACTGCCGTATGTAAGTACTGGGAGGACACAATGGTCATAAATTTGTCTTAAAGACGGTACTAATACGTTTTCTAAATGCTTGCCATCCCAGTTTTATTTGTTGCTCATTTTCTATTATGGTGTTTCCATCTGTTGAAATTTCCTGTCCAAGGTAAACATTTTTGTAAACTTCTTGTAGTTCTTGTCCATCTACTGTGATTTTCCTTGGTATTGTAAATTGTTAAACAAGACTTGAGTTTTGTTGATATTCATCTTCACACCAAAATGTTTACTTTCACGTTGTAGCTCTTCATTGCATTATTGTAGTTCTTCAGGACTGCTGGCAAGAAATATGATTATCACGGTGCCCGTGTTATTCTGGCGACATTTTGATAGTGCTTCTTCCTGATTCAGTTTTATTGGCTAACATGGTGTTGCTCTGCCCAGTGATAACTCTTAAATACTGAGCCCTGCCATTGCAGCTTTGTCCTTTTGTGGTGTTCCCATTACTAGCGCTGTCTCCAGTATTCATGTGTTTCCCGTGTATGACCCGGACTGCCTGATTACTCGGCCTGTATTGTTCCTGCCCTGTGTACCGTACCGTATTGGCTGATGTTCCTGCTCTGTGTACCGACCCATCCTGGCTGACGTTCCTGCTCTGTGTACCGACTTGGATTGGCTGACGTTCCTGCTTTGTGTACCAACCCGGCCTGGCCGACGTTCCTGTTCTGTGTACCGACTCGGATTGGCTGTCGCTCCTGCTCTGTGTGCCAACCCGGTCCTGCTTACTGTTCCATCTGGTATCCGGTTAAGGGCCTGTCTCTGATCTCTCTGTCCATGGATAGATTCGTTGTTGCCTCCGTTGCTGCTCCGGCAGCCTTGTACTGTCACCCGACCAGTATTGTGCCTCATTATTCATACGGTTCTCGTAGCACCCATCCGGTAGCACCAAGGTACGCTTGACCTATACTGCCCTAGCTGAGGTTGGGTTATCTTGGGCGCCTCAGGCGTTATCTATTCCGGCAGTCAACTCTAGCAGGTCTGAGGATTCATTAACCCCTTGTAGGTTGGTGCTTGGCACGTTGGGTACAGTTGTTACAGCTCCTTATTGACGTTATTCCATGCCTTTGTGGCGCTCCTCCTTTGGCAGCTCCAGTAGTCTACCATTTGTCCAGAGCCTCTGTTGCCTTTGTGGCCTTAGTCACCATTGTGTCACTCTCTGCGTAGAGAGTGTACTAAGGGCCATCGCACTATTAGGGCCTATCTGTCCTCCCAGCCTAATAGTAACCACATTTATCTTTCTAGTTGGGATTAACACGAACTGTACCTGACCTGAGTCAGTATAATATTGTGTATTGTATATACTGGACCTGTGTGGGTACTTATACTGTAACCTGACCTGTGTCAGTAGTGTTCTGTCTTCATACCTACTGGACCCATGTGGGTTATTTTGTTACTGTGATTCTTTAATAAAATTGCATTTTAACCTAAACCTAACATGTCTGAGTGTCAATAAAACAGTTACAATGATATTGTGTGCAAAATGTAAGTGATTTAGGTAGTCTCCATTGATCTTAAGTCCTTATTGGTCCCAATTTAGTCTTCTAAACAAGCATAAAAAGTTGTGGGGAGATTGTGTCTTCTTGTCAGATGCCTTTTTCTATGTTGATCTGGACTTTATCATTGTTGACCTGTATTGATGCAGTTGCATTTTCATATATTGATTGAAGGATATTGATGTAAGCTCTATCTATCCCTTGGTTGATTATGGCATCAAATATTGCTTGCCTTTTCATTGAGTCAATGAAGGCTATGCATAATGGAAAGTTTATTCATTATGTAGCTCTATAACTTGTTGCACTGTCTAGGATATGGTCCATTCTACTTAAACCACACCTTAAGCCTGCTAGTCCTTTAAGCTGCTCCTCTCAGATCATGCTGTCACTTACCATGAGTACCCTGGAAAGGGTAGACTTTTACGGTATGCTAGAAGCCAAAGCAGAGGGGGGGGTGCCAGGTAATCCAGTGATGATCATCAGGCATGAATGCTTTCATGAGCATTCTCATTGGCAACCAAAATAAGACATATTTTTAAATAAAGGTTCTCCAAGCAGTATTCAGCTTAAAGGTATAGTAATACTTTGTTTTAACTTTATTTTATTTTGTAGGCATTAAAAAAACATGAAGAATGATATAAGTCTTATCTCTCAAACCTTTATGGTTTAAGAGCTATTCACAAGCAAAGCTGACCCTCCCGCCCCTTTTACCTAGTGTAAGCCATCTCTTCTCAGATGTGAATCTGGTTGTAAGACCAGACAGATAACAGAAGGGGACATTCTTCTTACAATGAAAACAATGAAAGCCCTTCCCCCCTTGACAAGTTTTTCAGCTTTTTCCCTTATCTTAATTGAAGATTGTCCCTCTCTGCAGTCTACCTGGGCACCTCCCTTCTGATGTGGCTGAACGGGGGGGGGATACTTTGCTTGTGAATATCTCTTAAACCATAAAGGTTTGAGAGATAAGACTTATATCGTTCTTCATGTTTTTTTAATGCCTACAAAATAAAATAAAGATAAAATGAAGTATCACTATCCCTTTAACTACTGTTGGACATAATGTACTAAGAGGAAGGAATCATATATTTTCTTCTATTGTCCTCACATTGCATTGCGTATAGACCTCCTGCTCTCATAACCAGCCTATATTATTTTGTGAATCCCATCCTATCCCTAGCACATCAAACTCATGTAGGAGCAAGACAACTTAGGGCTGAATGGATAAACATGCTTTTTATTTTTTTGTGTATCATTGCAGCCACAGGTCGGCTGGATGCAAATTCACTGATGTAGTCATGATGAAAGGGCAAAGAAACATGGCCAATTCTTTCTAATGCAGTATTGCCAGTTGGTGGGTTAGGTATCTGGGAAAGGCTTTGAATATATCATACTAAACTAGTGTAAAAGCCCGTGTACATAGGCCAAGGTCCGGGTGATGTTAACCCTCTGAGTATCAGAGGAGTATGCAACGCGTTGTTTTGCAATTCATTGTGTACCCCTCTGGCACTCAAAGGGTTAAAGGGATAGTAATACTTAAAATGTAAAAAAAAATATGTTGTAGGGTTTATCCCCCTGAGTAAAACAAGAGTACTCCCACTGCTGACAGGTGTTTCATTCAAAAGTTATTAATTTTCAAAGTAGAATTTTTTAGGTGCAATATCACAGTGGCCTGAAATTGTACAGTGGCGATGTTGCTACACGATCCTATGGACAGCTCTGGTCCCGGGACCATAAATCTCCATAGGATGGTGTAGCAACAGCGCCACTGTACATTTCAGGCCACTGTGATATTGCACCTAAAAAATTCAACTTTGAAAATTAATAACTTTTGAATGAAACACCTTTCAGTAGTGGGAGTACCCTTGTTTTACTCAGGGGGATAAACCCTACAACATATATTTTTTTACATTTTAAGTATTACTATCCCTTTAAGAGGCGAGTCCTGCTCTGTGTCCTGCCGCCGACACAGCCATGCACTGTAGAGACTGCCCAAAAGCACAGAATGATCCCAGCATTCCTACACCTCCCAGCACTCTGTGCATTTGGGCAGTCTCTACTGCACATGACAGCTTCTGACAAAGATCCTAGTGAATTAATATATAGGAAAAGTATTTTTGGGCACCTTAGGGCATGTAAACATTTTTAAAAAAGGCTTCTATCTTTGTGATCCTCCTGTTTAACCCTTTGAGTGCCATAGAGGTGCAGAGCAATGCATTGTATACCTTTCTGGCACTCAAGGGATTAAGGGGACATGACTGGATCTGGAGCAGAAGGGCCATCAATCATCCATGCCTTAGCACCTCATTCCAGAAGCTAGAGAGGAATAATTTTGAAGCAAGGCAACTGAATCATAGGGGACATTCATGAGATTAAATTAATAGGATTTTTGAAAAGTTGTATTTATGCCCTTATTAGCTTCCTGAACATGGCCCTTGACCCTTTGAGTGCCAGAAGAGAATCCAATTCATTACAAAGCAATGCACTGGATACTACTCTGGCACTCAAAGGATTAACTCAGATCAAATAATGAGAACAGCAAAAATGTCTTAAAGTAGCCAAAACAATTTTATGGAACTTACTTTGCATCAGTCTTTAGACACTTCCACATAAACATGTGTGGAAATGGAATGCCTTTCCACATAACAATAGTTTTTTGTATAGTCATTATTGACTCTTACAAGCACATTCATTTGAAAGTTTTTTCTTTTTGTTTACTCTCTATTTAAAAGTTACCTGTCCATTAAATGTTATATGGTGCACGTTGCTCCTCGCAAATAGTCTAAGCCTTCTGAAGTTGTGAAATTGCTATATGTCAAAGAGCAGACATGCTTAACATAAGACTTTGTGTGACAAGTCTGCATTGAAAGCAGGCCCCCTGGAGTGCAGGCAGCAAGAATGAACAATTCTTATTTGGTCCTTTATAAATCACAAGGGATCTCTGGAAATACATTGGACTGTGTTTTAAAGTGAAAACTCTTGATTTCCTTTTGGCACAGGTCATATTAGGGGAAACACACCTTTAAAAAAAATACATAATTTGAAATATTAAGGTTTAGTGAGCTTTGTTTCAGAAGGATTTCTCAGAATATGAACTATTCACTCTTCGAAACTGAAGTAATAAGAAAAACCAGAGCAATTGGGGTGCAATTTAATTGCACCATAGGAGACAAACATTCCCAAACTTGCAATTGACTTATTATTAAATGGTATTTGTGACCTTGTGAATGTTAGAGAGGTTTCCAATGCATTGTGCCATATTAACCACTTAACGACAGATGATGTGTCAGGTAGGGATGGGTGAAATTTCTCGCCATGTTCCAGTGAGAAATTCTGTGAAAACCACTTTGTTTGCTTTTTCACAGGAAATTCTGCTTCAACACTAGCGATTACAATTTTTGCATTTTTCACCCATTGGCCAAAATTGTTGCCCATTTTTTCATTGGCTAGAAAATTTCCGCCCATTGCTTTATGTGTTTTTCGCTATAAAAATGTGACGTATTTGCAGAAGTCAAACACACTAGAAACAGAGCAAGGTAGAAGTGCTGTGCTGTTCTACTGTGATCTTGAGGAAAAATTGAGGCAAGAGAGGCTCATAGTGACTGCTATCACTAAAAGCAGGTTTAAAATATTAAAAGGAGGAACTGGAACAGACCCTTATGTGTCCACTGAGTCTGAGGAGGAGGAAGTGAGTATTACTGAACCACTGCTGTCCAGTCCCCCTAAATCACCCCAGTGGTAATTTAATGGGAAGGGAGGGAGAAAAGGGTAGTACTAGTGAGAGCAGGACAGGTCAGCTACCTGTGTCTGCTGTTAGACGTGCTGCCATTGCTGCCACCATTGCTGCCCCTGCTGCCGCTAGTGCTGTGCCTGCTGTCAGATGTGCTGCCCCTGTTGCAACCAGTGTTGTGCCTGCTGCCAGTGTTGAACTTGCTGCCACCAATACTCTGCCTGCTGTCAGACGTGCTGCCCCTGTTGCCAGTGCCACCAGTGCTGTGCCTGCTGCCAGTGTTGAAGCTGCTGACACCAGTACTGAAGCTGCTGCCATCAGTGCTGAAGCTGCTAGCTGTGTCTTGTAGTACTCAGGAGAGGGGGAGGAGAAGATGATGCCAAGTGTAACAGCAGGGGAAAATAAGTCACACTTGCCATCCCCAAGCAGTCCTTCCAGTGCTAGTACTACTACTAAGAAGGTCCAGCAGCTTGTTACTGTTAGGAGTGAAGGAGGAAGAGGTAATCAGATTCATCATATTACTAGTGAGTGTGAGGAGGAAGACTCTGAGGCTGAACTTGATATATCCGTCAAAGGGTTAAATCAAAGAGACTATTGAGAATGTTTTATTTATCCTGTATGGTTTGGCCAGAGCTGAACCTCCTCTGCTTACTGAATATGGCCCTATGCCCCATATAACCTGGAGTTAACCTGGAGTAAACCAACTGCACCATAGGGAACAAATAAGATTTGCTAAATTCCCATGCACTTGAATAGATATTTTTAACCCCTTGAATGCCAGAGTGGTCTCCAATGCATTTATTCACAGGTGGTTTCATCCAGAATAACTCCAGTTTGCTTTTATAAACATGGGCATATGTGCCACAGTAAAAGCCTCTCAAGCTCCCAGCAAACTGTTGCCCACCAATGTGACCAGTGTCAAACAGCAGTAGCAAAGGCAAACAAAATCCTGTCTTGCATAAAAAGAGGTATTGAAGCAAGAGTGGATAACATTATTTTCCATTATACAAATCATTGGTAAGACCTCACCTTGAGTATGCAGTGCAATTTTGGGCACCAGTTCTGAAAAGGGATATACTAGAACTAGAGAGGGTACAGCGAAAAGCAACAAAATTAATTAAGGGAATGGAGTATTTGACATATGAGGAACGACTAGACAAACTTGGTCTATTTACTCTAGAGAAAAGACGACTAAGAGGAGACCTTATCACATTGTACAAGTAAATGAGAGGTCAAATCAAGGATCTCTGAGGTGAGCTATTTATTCCAAGGCCTGATCAGGTGATCAGGGGACACCCCTTGAGATTATAGGAAAGGAGGTTTAGACTTCAGCAGAGGAAGGGTTTTTTTACAGTAAGGTCTGTTAAATTATGGAATTCATTGCCCAAGGAGGTGGTTATGGCAGATACAATGGATTCATTTAAGAGAAGATTAGATACATTTCTTTCAAAAGGGAACACAGAGTTATAATGTTTATCAGTAGGCAGATCAGGAAGGTCTGATAAAGACTAACTTAATTGGTAGTAGGAAAGCTATGCAATTCTCAGTTACTGGGGTATGAGGAGAAGGTTGAACTTAATGGACTTGTGTCTTTATTCAACCTAATTTACTATGTTACTATATCACAGCTGGATTAATGTGTTTCATGCCTTTCTGGCACTCAAAGAGTTAAGGGCCTAAGGAGTCAGGAGCTGAAAGTCATGATTGACCTATTCTACTGGAATGGTGTACAATGTTCTGTAGATACAATCTTGAAGATGACACAATACAGCACTCACATTTAGGGGTGGGCGAAAAGTCAGAAACATTTTCCTGCCCTAGCTGTCAGTTTTGTAAGCTGTGTCATACACAATCACATTAGTGGGCTTAATCCTTAAGCCTTTGAATGTTAGATGGGTATGAAAAGAGTTAAGTTGCTGTGAGTAACATTGGCACAAACACAAAATATATAAAGCATTTTAACCAGACACCAAGTGAAGGTATACAAATCATATTCATCTACTTCTTGTTTTGTTGCCCATTCTGTCCTAGGGGATCCAAACAGTGGTCCATCTAACAGGGGTGGGCAAAAAGTGACAAAAATTTCCTTCATGACTTTTCATGACAAAACAAAAATATTTTGCGTTTTTTGCTAACATTTTCTCTTTTTTCCTCATGGTCAATAATTTTCAACTATGTTTCATATGACTGCAATATTTCCTACCACAATATTAGTTCTCCTGAGGGCTGAAATGGAGAAATAAACAGCTGAAAGTCAAAGTCTGAGTCCTACAACAACAAATGCCTTGAAAAGGTTGTTAGCAGACTGAGTAGGATGGCAGTACATAGTAAAAGAACTGTGTAACATTATTGCTTTAATGCCATCACTTGTGGAGGTGGTGGTAGTATGTGTAGGAACTTTATGATTCTTGTTATCCCCTACAGCAAACCCAATATTATCATACTCCTCTGCAGCAGGAGCCATAGTTGTTATTAAGAATGATCTAACTGTTGTCCACCAGGTTCCTGGTGAGCTCAAAATTGCTTACATATGTATATTGTCAGGAAAGTAGCAAGGACAATATTTTGGCTACATATACACATGGAACGCTTGCCTGCCCCGTCAAGTGTGCCTTGACAGGGCAGGTAAGCTTTACATGCCTTTGGCCAAAACATCTTACTAAACCCCACTGTTTTATTTGTAGCAGGTCATAAGTTGTATCACCTAGTTAGCCTGTGCTTCCTTCCTCTGTGGCGTGTCTGCTGGCATCCTTGTCTGTTACAGGCACTGGCTGGGACGGCTGTTTATGAGCCTATTCTGGGTGGCCTAATTGGGTCCTGCCTCCTTCTGCTCCTTTATAATCCTCCTTGAGGATAGGAGTCATGGTCCTTACATGGTATTTCTACTATTGTGTCTTGTGCTCCATTGTGACTCTGCCTTATCTGAGAATCCACTCCGTGTATGACCCCGGCTTGTCTGACTACCCACATCTGTTCTGACCTGTGGCTCTGGCTGACTACATGCTCTGTGTATGACCCCGGCTTGTCTGACTACCCACATCAGTTCTGACCTGTGGCTCTGGCTGACTACTTGCTCTGTGTATGACCCCGGCTTTCCTGACCAGTGGCCCTGGCTACTACCCACTCAGTGTAGCCTCCGGTTGCCTTCCCTGAGGGCCTGTTTACTTTCACTCCTTGTAGTCCTCGATTTGCCTGACCAGTGGCCCTGGCTCCTACCCGCTCGGCACAGTCTCCATTTGCCTGACCAGTGGCCTGGTTACTCTCACTCTGTTTGGTCCCTGGCTTGTCTGACCTGTGACTCTGGCTGCCTACTCACTCCCTACACTACCTGCTTGCCTGACCTGTAGTCTCAGTGCCTCCTGGCTCTGGTCTGCTCTCGCTCTCTGTTGCCTCCATTCTCAGACCAAGTGGTGACTTAAACATATTCTAGCATTCTTCTGTTGTCTACTTGAGCCGCCTCCCTAGTATCTAGATATTGAGTAGCAGAGTGCACAGCACAGCATGCAGCTCCGGAAGGACCTTGGGTCATATTTACATATGTCTGGGATTCTGTGTGGGCTCTACCATTATTGTTATTATAATAAATAAAGGTGGAAATATTTTATCTTTGTGTCTGTCCTTATTTGCCTGATTACCGTGACAACTTGTTTTTTTTGTAAAGGTCAGGATTTGATGCACAGGCACTTCTTTTTATTTAATTTCACTTATCTGACCATAAAACCCTGGAAACTTTTTGGAGTGCTTCTGCTGCTGCTAGTTGTGGCACCTGTGACATGTTCATGATGTGTCTCCAAGTCAGACCTGTGGTTGTTCTTCAGGTGGGACTTCATTGAGGAGGTGCCTAGGTGTATGCCTGCTTTCCCCCTGCTTACAGGCTTAGATTTTAGATCCTGAGTAAAGATGTGGACTTCATGGACTCTGGGGTTCCTGAGGAGCTGCTGCTACCACTTAGGCTAGATGAAGATGCAATTCTACTGCTACTACTACTACTACTAATTGTCAAAGGTGCAGCACTTCCAGTAGCAGCAGAGGCACTCATCATAGCTAAGGTTGTGGATGTTAATAACCTGTTTTGTTGTTGCTGCTACTGCTGGTTATTAAATACAAATGTGTTTGGCTGAGTGGGGCTTAGACTTGGAAGCGGTGATGATGCTGATGATGACCAACAGGATGACTGTGTATTTTTAGGCATATTTGCTTGTACAGAAACAGAGTTTCCAATGGATTTCTCAAACAGTTTATAGACTGGCACAGTGCTCCTTTGTCTTTCAGCTAATGTTATGGCCATATCATCATCATCTGTACCTGAACAAGAGGAGGATGCTGGAAGGATATAATATAGATCTGCATCATCATCAGTCATCCTTAGGTCATCCTCAGCATCGTCCACAGCTTCTTGCCCATTGCCCTAACTTTCCTCTAAGCTTTTAGAGGTGTCAAACAATGTCTTTTTACTTTTACTTACACAAAGTTTACTACTACTTTGTGGACAGGTGTTTCGGTGAGCTGCAGCAGCTGGTCCAGCTACAACAATTTCCTTTTCTATGCCATTGTCATCATGAACACTAGAATGTGTCTCATTGTCATCTTCAGTGTTATTCTTATATGGTTTTTACTAGTGTAAAAGCCTGTGTACAGGGGCCAAGGTCTGGGTGATGTTAACCCTTTGAGTGCCAGAGGGGTATGCAACGCATTGCTTTGCAGTGCATTGCGAACCCCTCTGGGACTCAAAGGGTTAAAAGGCCAGTCCTACTCTGTGTCCTACCACAGACGCAGTCATGCACTGCAGAGACTGCCCAAAAGCACAGAATGCTCCCAGCACAGAACTCCCAGCTCCCAGTCTCTACTGAGCATGACGGCGTCAGACAAACATCCTAGCAAATTATTATATAGGATAGTACTGGCGCTGAAGGTGGTGGAACTTTTGGTGGGACCTTGACAAACTGCATCCTCCATGGGAGGAGAGGGATAATCATCATTTCTTGCACATGCTGCAGCAACCATTGCTGCAGTCAGTTTTCTAAGTACAACTTTACTCCCACATCCCTGCACTGCTTCTACTCCTTTTCCCCTCCCCCTTATGCGTTTGCTGGATGTTACCCACTGTGTGTGTTTTTACTCTAAAGTACTCAACTGAACTGATGGAGTGTGATGTCTTGACTTGGCCCTCAACCAAATTCTCAATCTTGCCTGGAATCTATTAAGTCTGCCTCAGTCACATAGCTCAGGTCAGGGACCCAGTCAGCTGTCTGTCACCTTTTTTTTTTTTTTTTTTTTTTTTTACTGTTGTCCACCCTATCTTATCATGGTCAAACTAGCAAGGAAATTGGTTGAACTGCAGCTGCCTGTGTATTTCAATTCAAATCAGTCAGACAGAATGTTGGGATATTTGGGGTCAACCTCCTTTTCTCCCTTCTCACACCCCTGTTAGGGACCAGGACACAAAATGTGAAGTGCAAAATACCTTTATAGAAATAGACAAAGCCAAATTGTGATCCAGGAGCATAAACCATAAGACAAGACGGGGTAGGGAACCAAGATGTGTACTCAAACAAGCCGGGTCAGGAATATGGAGGTCAGTGATGTCAGGAACAAGTCAGGAGTCAGAAGCCAGAAGGGATGTCAGAGGAATCCATATCAGGTGCGGATAATCAGGAACTCAAGAGAGCACACTTGCAGCCAGAACCAACACAAGGGCAAGTAGGAAGTGAACCTAGCTGCTTAAAATAGCCAGGAAGGGGTTGGCTGATAACAGTCAGGTGAGTAACCATGGAAACAGAGAGGTAAAGACAGTTCGTTAATCATCAGCTGAGTCAGCCTGGCACAGGGAAGGAAAACCAGCTAGTATACAACAGCAGAGTGTTAGAGCAGATCAGCCAAACCGTGACAACCCACAGACATATCCAACACAGATCTAATAATAACAGCGAGATCAGCAAGCAAACTGGACCCCACCTGCCTATGTTTTGCCAGTCAGTCACACCAAATTTTGTGGTATTTGGGGTCAACCTGCTTCCTCTCTTATTCTCCCTCAGAGTGCCCCCAGAATCCCCTAATACACAGAACAAATGTCCTACTTACAAGATTCTGTAAACTAAGCTTCAGTTCCCCTTTATTTGACAATCTTTTCTAGCTCAAAAAACTTGCTTATTTCTCCACTCACAAACACAGAATGGCATGCTGTGAGAGCCTGACACCCTTTTATATGCCAGCAAGAAAAGAAGAGATAACTGCCATGTGGTGGAGAGAAATTCAGTATTCCAATTGATTTCAATGTAATGAGCTAGACAAAAAAGAGGCAAAACTTCACTTTTCGCTGGAGATTATTCACCAAGCTGGAAGTGCCAGTTTTTGCCTTTATTCATTTTTTTGAACATTCCTGCTTGCAGGTCTTGTTTAAATATTAAATAACTTTTTAGAGTTTCATTCAATATTAAGTATTTAAGTTATGACAGAATAGTAGCTAACTCTGTTTTACTCACTGCTGATGAGAATGGGCTTATGTTTTCCTTAGGCCTCAAGATCTAGATCCATGAACTCCCTTGTTAATTAGGCCCTAAATAATGGAGATACATGATAAGGTATATAGTGTATGATAAGTTGTGCAGTGCGCCATTGTCAAATATCAACATAGTTTGTTCCAATTTCAGGCAGTTTTTATCATTGAGTTACATGAGAAGCTAAAGAGCATACAGCAATATGAATGGGACTCATATTAAATTATTACACTTCATATAATACCACTGGAAATTATTTGTATTGTATCTATATATATTTATTTACATTTTTTAATATATATAAACTAATAACCATTTTCAAGTCTGTGAGTGAATGAATCAATATACATCAATATATAGTATAGCAGAGTGCATTAAATCAACACCTGCCTGCCAGGCATTGCAATATCATAACAGATCTTTTTCTTTCCAAGAATTGTTGGATAAAATGAATTAATATTTGAAAGCACAAGATGTGTTAGAAGGTTTATGAGTATGAACTGAGTTACTTTATTTACCTGCTCTGTAGCGTAATAAACACACAGTCAGTCAGTAGAGTATATTGTTCCTGTTATGTTAATTCATCCAATAAGATCAGATGTTGAAAATGTTATTATCACAATACTGTGATGATCTCAGCATAATTTAGAGTACTCATATATCCCTTCAAATCAGGACATTTTGATTTAAAGCTGAAGTTATTGTGTCATTTTGTGAAACATTAGTTTGTATACCTCAACTAAGAATGCAAAGGTATATAATTGTGGCAGGAAAACAAATGCACTGTATACACCGTATGTTCAAAAGAAAAGGAATTTTAGGGCAAACCAACTACACTATAGGGAAAACTAAAAATACCAATTGATTTAAGTGGGCATTTCATCCTTGAATGCTAAAGAGGCCTCCAATGCATTGCTTAGTGACATCTATAGCATTCAAGGGGTTAAAATACCTCTTCAGATCAATTGGCTTTTTTTAGATTGTCAAGTCTCCCTTATGATACAGTTTCTTTGCCACAGAATTATTCCACTTTTCTTTTGAAAATATATCCTTAATCCTTTGAATTATGTTCTATACCTCCAATATTTATTAGTATGAGTATGGGAGAGCGGGCTAACTAGATCAAGTGTGGGAGTAGGGTCTGGAAAATGGGAGAAGTGTTTTCTGACTATAGGAGAATGGTCCAGAACATGATAGATGGATAGCAGACCAGAAGACCTTAGCGATTGTGATTAAGCCCTTGCGTTCGGTTTTCTGACACTCAGACACGTATGGTTTCGTAAATTTTATTAAACAAAGAATAGGTACTGTAGTACATACAGAACAGTGGATAATATAAATGCAATACAGGTGACTGATACAAGAACAGTAGCGTAGGCAAGTAAGGTATCCAGGGAATAACCCAGGGTCTGGACTAGTACAGCAGCAGGGAGAATCTAGTCCTGAAATGGAGAATACCACCAGGTGGTAGCAGGAACGTTAGGCCAACTACCGGGGCTAGCAGGCCCTGGTCGGGAGGAGGACCCCCCAACACAATCTCCCTAGAACGTTAGGGAGTATGTTTGGAGTAGACAAATCGGAAAAGGCAACAGGATCCCTAGAATGCTAGGGATAGCAGTGAGACGAACAGTCTACTGTGAGGCAACAGGATCCCTAGTACGCTAGGGAGGTAATCAAGACTGGCTGGAACTGAGGCAACAGAACACCTAGTACTCTAAGTGTGTAACTATACTGACAGTAAGAGTCAAGGCAACAGGACCCCAATGGATGCTTCAGACCCCAGGCAGGCCCTAAGGCCACACAGACAGACACTAGCGAGGTGTACAGGGAGCAGCAGCCAATCTTGTAGTGATGGAGCGACAAGCTGTGCTGGTATACAAGGACGCTCCTTAACACTGGAGTGTCAGGAACGAAGGAGCACAAGATAACCAGGGAATGCCGGTTCACAGGGAGGAGAGACACACCGTGCTGGACAGGCACTCTCGGAGTGAGGCACGCAGATAGCCAAATAGGAACTCGAAGCAGGAAAGGCAGCCAAGCCGGGTCGGTATACAGAGCAGGGTAGTCAGCCACACCGGGTTGGTACATGTAGCAAGATAGTCAGCAAGGCCAGGTCGGTACACAGAGAAGGATAGTCAGCCAAGCCGGGTCGGTACACAGAGCAGGATAGTCAGCCAAGCCGGGTCACAACAGAAGTCAGATACTGGCAATCAAACAGGAACGTAGTCAGTCTAGCCGGGTCATACACAAGATACCAGGAACCACAGGAACAAATGCTAGATACTGTTACACCACGAAAAGGCGCCGCCATAATGACAGCACCAAGAATATAAAGGCAATCGATAGGAGGAGTCAGCGTTGATCACCAATAAGAATGCAGTATGGAAATAACCAGGAAGTAGCAATGTCACAACCAGAGGAATCACGGGCACCGTGATACCTGGACTGTGGGTGGGAGAAGGATGGAAAAATTGAGCAGGGGAAAGCAGGGATGATGTTATGGAGCTCTATCCAAAGATGTTATTTACCTTATTCAGACAAGATATCTTCATTATTTATATTACTATTGGTTTTCAAGGTAAGGTTTAATTTGTAGCAGATTAAACAAAAATCTCCAAAACGATTTAATCTCCAGGTAGAATAAACCAAATGTACAAGAATTTAGGAAAATTTGAGCAATGACAAAGAGCATGGGATCTATTGTTTAATGCTGAAAAGTTGGAGATAATGCATTTAGGTGTCACGCTCCTTCAGGCTACTCCTCCTACCACCACCATCTCGATTGGCTGATTGGCCTTTATCTACCTGGGTCAACCTTCTAGGCTTGCTTGATTTTTGTGCCAAGATCCTGAGAGATTCTTGTTACAGCTTTCCAGAGTTTGTGATATCCGTGTTCTGACATTTGCCTTGTTTCCCGACCACGTTTCCAGTCTTCAGAATTTGCTTCCAACTCCTCGAATCTCGACCCAGCATCCTTTTGACTACATCTCTGTTTGTTCCCCTGGTACCTCACCTCTGGTTCTGCTTTTACTCCAGCTTTTCTGGCCATGCTTCATCCCGCACTTCTGCACAACGGGAGTCCCTGCAGCCGTTACTCTACTAGGCATCAGTTGCTTCTGAGACCTTTGCTTTTGACTTCCTTCCAGTGAGTCCTGTTTTCTCAACAGTCTGATCCTTCTCCTCCTCGACTCCACACCTCAGGCTCTATGATTGAGTTGGGTGCCATTGCCGGTTCCTTCGGCGACTGCCCCAGCCAGTCAAGGGTGTGGATGCTCGAATGCTCACTACCTCTTGCTTGTCCAACTAGTCGAGGGTGTCGTGTTAGGTGTTCTGTCGACACCTCAAAATGTCTGATTAGTTGAGAGTTTCCTGTGTCTCCGACCAACCAGTCTAGTTGACGACTCTACTAAGACTGAACTCATGTGTCTCTGACAACCAGTCTAGTCTACGACTCTCCTAAGTCTACTCCTGAGTCTCCGACAACCCAGCCTTTTGTCCACTGCTCTTCCTACTTCAACCCGATTATTGCTAGACTAGTCTTCCTCTCTCAGACATTGACAGTAAAATCAAGCCATACAATATGGATGCTGCTGAGGCTTCTCGCATCACCTCCAGACAGGAACAACAGGAACAGATACTGTCCTCCCATGCAGCACACTTACAGACTCTTAACAATAAACTGGATGCTATGATGGAGATGTTACACACCTTCACTCCCTCTGCAACTACCCAGAATTCTCCTGTTCTGGCTCCTGAGTTGGCTGTTTCCTCTGGAACACCCCCAGGGTTCAAACCACCTAAGATTCTCCTGCCAGAAAGATTTTCTGGGTGTCCTAAAGACTGTCGTGGTTTTTTTAATCAATGTCAGCTTCATTTCAAGACTTTGCCGCAATCGTTCAATTCACATGAAGCTCGAGTAGCCTTTATAATTTCATTATTAAAGGATGAGGCCCTTGTCTGGGCTTCCCCTCTGGTAGAGGTATTCACTGCTTGATGACTCCAGTGCATTCAAAGCCATCTTTAGGACTGTCTTTGACTTGCCAGGTCGACAAGCGCCAGCTGAAGCCACCTTTCTGGGACTTAAACAGGGAACTCGCACGGTCACCCAATATGCCGTGAAGTTTCGGACTCTTTCCTATGATACTGACTGGAATTCCGTGACATTGAAAGCAGCATTTTGCAGAGAATTGAGTGAGTGGCTCAAAGATGCTTTGATCAACCAGGAGATACCTGATGACCTTGAAGGTTTCATTACTCTCTGTTTAAAGCTCAATAGACATCAACAGGAACATCAACTTGAAAGGGATAAATCCCATCACTACAAACCTGTATCATCTTCATGTGCTACATCTTCAACAGAGACCCCTCAGATCCATGCAGAACCCATGGATATAGGGTCAGTTACTAAGCTTACTGACAAAGAGAAGAGTCGATGATGGAGTCTAGGCCTATGCCTGTACTGTGGCCAGAAGAGTCACCTCCTACAACAGTGCCCAACAAGACCGGGAAACTCCCGGGCTTAAGGAATCCCGGAGACACCTCCTTAAGAAAAATCTGTCCTAACCGTCTGAACGTTCCTGTCCATTTGAGTTGGTTGGGGGGTTCAGCTTCCACTAATGCATTCCTGGATTCCGGTGTGGCTGGAGTATTCATGGACTCTGAATTTGCTACCAAACGCTCTATACCCCTCACCCATAAGATCAGTTCTATACGCATTTCCACTGTGGATGGAGGCCCTTTAGGTTCTGTCTTGGTTACTTCAGTGACCAAAAAGATCCTTCTCAAGACAGGAGTCCTTTACTCAGAGACCATTCACTTGGATTTTATCAATTGCCCTTTGGGTCCCTGTCATATTGGGTCTGCCATGGGTGCGCCTTCATAATCGTGTGGCCGACTGGAAATCCGACCAAATAACAGCTTTGAGTCCAGGCTTTAATTCCACTTGTTTGGCCAAGGTCACTGCTCTCGGACTCATTGGCAACATCACCGCTCCCAAGGACATAATTCCAGAGCCTTACAGGGATTTCCTGGATGTCTTTTCCAAACAGAGAGCTACAGAATTGCCCACTCCATTCTCTCACCTTTCCTAGAATACAGCCTGTTCTCAGATGTGGCAACACATAAGGATAGCCCGATAAGCACCCGGATTCTCGACTGAAGGTGATCTTTGCGGTTCTTTGTGCCACCTTATGTCCACCTGGCTAGGGCCATGGCTGTTTAAGGGGATCAGCTTTTGAAGGCTGTCTATGTGGACACACATAGGATATTATAGCTATTGTTAAGATCCTTGAGACTCATGTGTATCTGGGAAAGGACTCCGCTTTTTCTACTGCCATGCATCATTTTTTGTTGTTAAAGATCTTGTCTGCTGCCCAGTGTGCTGTCTAGTATTCCTAAAGGTCTTTGGTGCCCTTTCTGTTTAAGGGCAAGTCATTTGGCCCAGAGCTGCAGTAGGCTATTAATAATGCTACTGGAGTGCTTTATTGAATCAGGTTACTCCTAAACATTCCCAGGGCTTCTGTTCCTTCAGCTATGCAGGTACATCCTACCCTGAATCTCAAAAAGGTCTGGACAGAAGCCCATAGCTGACAGGTCTATCTCTGCATGACTCGCAGGGGTCTGGTAGACCTCAGACAATAGGAGGTTGTTAGCTCCTTGTTTCCCTAGTTTAGGGGCTCTTTCCATGGCATATCAGTGGGATTTGCAAGTAAATTTGGAAAGGTACTGCAGTCAGTTCTTCCAGAGTTCCTAATGATCCTGTGTAGAGCCTTCTGTTTGTTGATACAGTCTCTTATCTGGTATATATACATGTTTTGGCACCTGTTCCTTCTTAGTAAAGGTTCATGGTACTCTATACTTCATATTTCCCAAAAAACACAGTGGATGCTGTTCCATTCTGGATTTAAAGCTACTCAACCATTTTGTTCTTGCTAGACAGTTCAAGATAGTTCAGTAGTAGCTGCTATGTTTCCCAGGGGGAAGGCGGGCTGACCTCTCTGGACATTAAGGACGCTTACTTGCATTTTGTTATCCATGAAAATCATCAACATTTCCTGCTGTTTGCTTTTCTAGGCTGACATTTTCATCTCATTTATCTTTCCTTTGTGTTGGCCTCCAATCCTTGGGTCTTTACAAAGGTCATGAGAGCACTGGCAGCTCACATACATTCTTCAGGGATCTCTTTGACTCCTTACCTGAATGATCTTTAGTTAAAGGCTTTAGATTTAGATTCAGGCTTTCAATTTCTGAAATCTTCTCCAGTTCATTTCCAGGTACTTCTCTTTCTCAGTATAAGATTCAGCACTCTTCTGGGGAAGTGTATTCTTGCCAGAAGACACAATTCTGTATTTGGCTCAACAGCTTTCTCAGACCCTATATCACACCTTCACAATGTTGCAGTAGCATATAAAAGTGCTGGGTTATCTGGTCTCTACCCCGGACACAGTTCTATTTGCACAATTCCATATGTGGGAGCTTCTTTGGTGGCTGCAGATGTCCTGTCTGTCAATGGGACATCCACTGGTAATTCCACATTGGGTGATAGTCATAATGGATTCCATCCTGGCAGGTGGGGTGCCATCCTGAGGCCTCAGATGGGTTAGGGTTATTGGACTGGAGTGGATAGTCTTCTGTTAATGTACTAAAGCCTCAGAAGAGTCCCCTAATTTTGCGGTAGTAGTCTCAGTCCCTCCAGATATCCCCAGAGTGGATCCAGTCCAACACTGTGATGGTGGTGTACTACATCAGCTACCAGGGAGATCAGAAGTGCGGCCTCGTGGTCAAGGGTTTGGATGGTCCTTATGTGGATTATGAGGCTCATGTACTAGATCACTCACTGTTCATAATCCAGGGGTAGACAATATTGTGGCAGACTTTTTCAGTCACCAAGTCCTGGAGCTCAGGTATTGGGAGCTCAACCAGATGGTATTTGCCTCCATAGTTCATCTATGGGGTTCTCCAGCTGTGGATCCAATTGCCTCTTGGTTGAACCACAAGATTCCTTAGTTTATTTCCATAAACCTTGATCATCTAGCACTTGTGGTGGATACAATAGTCATACAGTGGTGTTTCCACTTGGCATATGTATTTCCTCCATTTCCTCTGATTCCCATAGTGCTGTAGAAAATCATGATTAAACTTGCTCACATCATTCCAATTGCCCCTTTTGGGCCCTGTCTGACCTGGGCTTTCAAAGTTTTTCACTCTATTCATGTCAGGGTCATTTTGGCTCCATCTGTGTCCAGACCTCTTTACTCCAGGACCACTTTTCCATCCAGAGGTGGAGCAGCTGGCTTTGATGACTTGGATCTTTAAGCCAGAATCCTGAGGAAGAAGTGGTTTTCTGGCTTGGTTGTTGCCACTACATTGAAGGCTCTTAAGCTGGTTTCATACAAGGTGGACCGTGGGGTATGGTCCTTGTTCCATAGGTGGTGTGAATACCATTGGTCGAGGATTTAACCTTCTCATCTTCTGGTCATTTTGTTTTTTCTTCAGGAGGATCTTCAAAAGGGCTTGGTCTTAATTATATTGAAGTCCATATTACAGCTTTTTCTGTCTTTTCTGTCTTTTCCTTATTGCCAGATGTGCAGTCTTTCATGCAAGGTGTGGCTTATAGCAAAGAAAAAAAAGAAAGCTCACAGAGCTATAATGACCACAATAAATACATATAGTGAACAGAACAAAAGTGATAAAGATTAACTGGCATATAAATGGCAGCAAGGAATGGGAGAGGGCTTTCCATTACCCCCAAACATCAGGCTGAAACCGAAAGTACAAATGTGAAGAAAAACAACAATCCTGCACTCCTCTGTAACAGTGTGCAAATGTGTGCCCTAACTTAAGCATAAATAATAACTATTAATAAATATGAGGATTTATTCCATATTTTGGCCAAAATGATGTTAAGCTTGCCACCCCGTCAAGGTACCTCATAGTTTGGCAAGTACCTATTCTAATACACATATACAGCTCTGTCTAAATTAAAATCAGTATCTTGAGAAAATATTATATCTAAATGTGTAGACTGGAGCGGGACCCCTTTAAGATGACATGAATAATGAACTAATGGGTCTCAATGTGAATGTAATTAAAAACCACTATAAAGCCCTAAAACATATATCTGACTATTGAGAAGATCTTATATGGAAAAACATAGATTAAAGTGGGACCTTTAAATTTAACATGAATACTACCTTGTAGGTCCCAATATGTTTGCAATTAAAAATAAAAAAGACAAAACTGTATTGAAAAGGTATAAAAGAGGGTCCTGCAACATCATCCACTGCCAGCACAGACAGTGAAGGGGAATGTGGAGGAGAAGAAGAAAAAGGCCATTCTTCTCCTACATTGATTTGTAGGACTTACACTTATTAGACACACAAGCCCTGAAGAAACACTGATTTGTAGGACATAGGATTGTTTGGCACATGCTCTAAGGAAACATTGATTGTAGAAATTAGGCTTGCTAGAAACAAATCCCCAAAAATTGTTCATTTTTTTGTAGGACTATGTTTTTTTTTTATTATTTTTTTGTATTTATTTATTTTTTAAATCATAAGTCCTGAGAAAAAAACAAATGCCCTCCTAGCCTAGTGCCAGTAGGTCATGTTGTGTTGGCCAGTGGCCACAGGCCATTGTCAAATGCCCTGATGTAGATGCAGAATTTGAGACTGCTGTTCTTGCTGCTGCTGAGTTGTTTAAGAAGCAGGATGATTAGGCAGCTTAAAGGGAATGGAATCAACAACAGCAGTAACATGGGTGATGAATGATGAAGGTTTCACTTGCCACAACTAGCTCCAGTGATGTGCTTGAGGCAGTAGCAGCAAAATAAGTAGACACATAATGTCTAATTTCATAATGGACACTTAATGGTCCTTCCAGTTCCTCCTTTTATTACTTTTAAACTTTCTCATAGTGATAACAGTCATTATGTCTCAATTTTGTAAAAAGATCACAACAGAACAGCACAGCATGTGTATCTCGGTCTGTAGCTGCTTCTATTGTGTTTAACTTCCTGGAATATGTCACATTTTTATAGCAAAAAGGTGAAAAACACGTAAATCAATGGGCAGAAACTTTCTAACCATTGAAGAAATTATGAAGAATTTTGGCCAATGGGTGAAAAATGTGAAGATTTTGATCGCTGTTTTTAAAGTGGATTTTCCAGTGAAAAAGCAGACAACAAAGTGGTTTTCACATATTTTTTTATGGGAACACGGTGGGGCCTTTCGCCCATCCCTACATATAAGGTAACAGTGGCTTCTTGGATAAGGCTACCACTCTCCAGGGGTATGTTCTTAATCTGGTGCCATTTTGAGTCATTGCTCATTTCACCAAGTCGGTGGGTGCCTCTTGGACAGTCAAGAACTAGGCCTCTAGTTAACAGCTGTCTAAGGCAGTGATGTGGTTGTCTCTTCATACATTTGTCAAACAGTATAGTGTCAAAGTACTGGCTTTGGCTAAAGCCAAATTTGGTCAGAAGGACTTGTAGTCAGTTATGCTTGTGTAGGTGTCTTTCTCAACTTTATTTTGCCAGTAACTTGTTGATTTCCTTTTCCTTGGTTTTCAGTGTTAGTGTCTGCTGACATCTGAAGTTCATGTTGTACCAGTTCATTGGATAAAACTGGTCCATGTTTAGAGGGTTTTTATCTTTCCCTCCCTATAATCTTGGTGGATACTTTAATATATCCTCATGGTTCCTGCAGTCCACATTTGAGATAAGAGCAAAAGGGTTTTTTGTGTATTTACAGTTAAAGCTTTTTCTTTAATCCATATAGAACACAGGTCTTCCCTCACAGGGAAAAACAGCTGTTTAAATCCCAGGCAGGGTGACCCTCTTGGGTTCTCTAGTTTAGGCGATTCTCTTTCCTGCTTTGCTTCTGGTTCCGATCGGATCAAACTGTTGGGTAAAGTGAATCAGTGAGAGAGTCTGTTACTATGAGACAATTTTAAGACAAGTTCCCTTCCCTCCTGCAGGATGACATTCTACCCAGTGGTTCCTGTGGACTAAGAGAAAATAATTTATATTAAAAGCTCTATCTTATGTCTCCTTGGCTAAACTGACTTGCGTTTAGAAGTGATTGCCTATAGCGAGTGGGATCCTCAAAAAAGTAGAATGTATCCACAGGTCATTTTACAGATGATATCCCCACGACTTCTATTACCTGCATGGATCCTGGATACTAACTTCCCAATATATTGAGAGTATTTTTATTTAATTGAGTGAGTTGGTGTGATTACAGACTATGAGCAGAAAAAAGCTCCTTAAAATGCCATGTACTATACCTTTAAAATCATCTCCTGCATTAATATGGTGGGTAATAATGTATGCTATACACAGTGTTTGGAGATCTTGGAGGGCCCCTTCATTTATTGCTGCAACTCACATAGTTCCCTTATCATATATTTATATTATGGTGTTTTAGAGCTAAGAGTTTTTTTTTTTTTTTTTTTTTGATTTTCCATAATCTTTATTGAAGAATATGAAGCTTTGATAACAGTACAGTCATATAAATTGAACAAGGCAAACCGAGAAATAACGGTATGCACAGTAGAAAGTACAACTAATGACAGAAAGAAAGTGCAGATAAAATATCTTCCACAATCAAATATACATTCATAAATCAAAGTAAAGGCTAATATCACCCATCAGAGATGGGTACAATTGCACAGATCATGAAGGAAATTGTAATAATAGAGAAAGCGGAGAGGGGGAAAAAGAAGGACAGAGAAGAGAAAGGAAAAAAAAAAAAAAAAAGGAAGGGGGAATGGGGAAGGGGGGGGGGGTCTGGGGACCTCAGGTTAGTATATTATGCAAATCAAAAAATCACATTGTAAAGTGTGAGTTGAATTAAAATGGGCAGGTAGAAAAAAAGGTATCTATATCGTCTGGATCCCCACCTCTGGCACTGATATGTACCCGTAACATAGATAGGTGTGATCTCACTGTAGAAGCCCATTCTGCAATGGAAGGGGGATCAGAGTCTCTCCAGTGTTTCGGGATCAGAGACTTGGCGACTAAAAACATCGTCAATAGTAAGCATTTTTGTATGAAAGGCAAACGTGGCAATTTTAGTAGAAACAAGGTCTGCCATATGTCCCCAGTGAGATGCACCCCTAAACCCTTTCTGATCAAGTCCAATCAAGCCATCCAGAAGGGATGGATTTTGGAGCACGTCCACCATATATGAGAAGGGGTACCCCTCTCCAGACCACAACGCCAACAAGAGGCAGGGGTAGAGGGGGAGAACTTGTGGAGTCTCACCGGTGTAAGGTACCAACGAGTTAAAAATTTATAGTGCATTTCTAGCAGGGATGCTGAAATTGAAACTTTCGGTGCCAGTCTCCAGATTTCATCCCAATCTTTCGATGGTAACTGTTTTCCCAATTCCCTTTCCCAGGAAGCATCATGCGTACGTTTCGAATCGGAAAGAGGAGAAGATAGAATAGCATAAACCACACTAAGCTTTCGAGATGGAGACTTGGGAGCCAGTAAAAGCTGTTCGAATTTAGTTGGACCAGTAGTCCAAGACAATTTGATATTAGGTTGCTCGAGAAAATGTTTAATGCGAAAGAATCTCCACATTTCCGCTGTTCGCAATGAGTATGACGTCCTCAAGTCTTTGAAGCAGCGCAACTGTCCATTAGAGATGAAGTCAGTAATCCTCAGAGTAGGAGTAACCGCCCAGCCAGGGAAGTCAGATGGCAATAAGGAGTAGAGTGTAGATCGTTTATAAAAAACAGGAGAGGCAAGGGAGGGGGTAGGCGCAAGTTTTAAAGATTTCACATAGGTGGACCAGATATTGCTGACATGAGCTATAATCGGATGATGTGATACAGACGGGTGTCTACTCTTAGCGGGTAGAAGCATCTCTGACAGAGGATCCCCTAACGGTAGAGCGCTTTTTTCAATGGACACCCATGCCTTCGAATCCGAATTATGAGACCAATCTAACAAGGAAACCAATGCAGAAGCATGGTAATATTTCTGGAGATCTGGTAATCCCAGGCCTCCCTTTTCTTTAGGAAGATAAAAGGAGGTCTGAGCTAGTCTAGGTGGTCTAGCTTTCCACAGGAAGAGTCGGATAGCTGTGTTGACTAAAGAGAAGAACTCAGAAGGAATTGCAATGGGTAATGTTTGGAATAGGTACAGAAAGCGCGGTAATACATTCATTTTGATTACGTTGATTCTACCATACCACGACAAATATAAGGAGGACCAAGATCGAAAATTCTGTCAAATCGAACGTAAGAGCGGTAAAAAATTCAGTCGGTATAGAGAATCGAAGGAAGGTGTCAATTTGACCCCCAGATACTTAATGCTAGATTTCGTCCATTTAAATGGAGTCTGATATTGCAGGACCTCAAGAATAGTGGGAGGGATGTCTAAGGGGAGAGCTTCTGACTTACCAAAATTAATTTTAAAATCTGAGAGACTGGAGAAGCGGTCAAATTCGATCAGTAAAGCATCAAGAGAAACCTCGGGATATGAGAGCTAAGAGTTTTTTTTTTTTTAACTTTCCTTAACCCTTTGAATGCCAGAGGGGTATGCAACACATTGCTTTGCAATGTGCTGCGTACCCCTCTGGCACTCGAAGGGTTAAAATATGTTTCTATGTCTAATTCTAGCAGCCTTTCCGACATATCTTAGTAAATGTCAGTATTATAAATGACAATAAAGGTGCAATTGCAGTGAAATAAGATGTGTTTGTAAATATGTAAATTTGCTGATCACTGCAGGAGAGGTTTGTAAACTTAAATGCCATTATATTAAAAACGTTCTCCTGCTCATATTAGCCTGTAATCACGTAAGTAAATGAAAATAGAAAACTCAACAGAAATGTACCCAACAACAAAAAATGATTGATACAACTTTATAGTTTGCATATTTAAATATTAATTATTCACATTGTTCATACTTCTAAACTTTTTAATGTGTGTAAATTCAGAGAGCATTTATTTAATATTGTTTGTGCAGTTTGCATTGAGATGTAAGAGCTAACATCAGTTAATTGATTGCAATTAGTGCCCTCTGTTCTTAGCCCAATAACAGAGAATTCAGGACAATGAATGGGAGTCCTGGAAAAAGTAGCAATGTGTGCTCCCTCAGAGCATATATAAAACTAGATTGTTAGTCTCTGAAAACTAGGGGTGGGTGAAAGATCCCGTCATGTTCCCACAAAAAAATCAGTGAAAACCATATGGTTATTACTTTTTCACGGAAAATCTGGTTTAAATAAAGCAATTAAAATCTTTGCCATTTTTGCCTACTGCCAAAAATTCATCAATATTTTTTCAAGGGCCACAAGCATTTCACCCCTTTAATTACATGTTATACACCCTTTTGCTATAAAAATCTGATGTTTTCTAGGAAGTGAAATACAATAGAAGCAGCTACAGAGAGAGAGAGGGGGGGGGATGCTAGGCTATTGTGCTGTGAGTTATTTTGAAAAACTGAGGCAGGGAAGACTCATAGTGACTGCTGTCACTATAAGCTACTGGAATACTCATAAAAGGAAAAGCTGGAAGAACAGTTGTATTTCCAGGGAGTCTGAGGAGAAGCAAGTTATCACTACCAACAAGAAAGGGTCTGGATGCCCTAATTCACAGACCCAATAATTTCCAGTCCCCCTACATAACCTCTAGGTATCTCGGGGAAATTTGTGTTAAAGGCAGATGAAGAAGAGGGTAGTAGTAGTGATAAGATAGGTCAGCTACCTGTGCTTGCTAACAGTGCTGTGCCTGACAAGGTGTCTTGTGATTCTCTGGAGAGGGGGAGGATATGATGCCAAGTGTGACAGCATGGAACCCTTAGTCACACTTGCCATTCCCCAAAGCAGTCCAGCCACTACTACTAATAGAGTACAGCAGCTACAATCTCAGAGTGTTAGGAGTGATGGATGGGGGGTCATCATACAACTAGTAAGCCTCAGGGACTGAAATTAATGTGGCTGGTTTTAGTAGTAACAGTGATGATGAAGCAGGGGAAAAAGGGGAAAGGAGGGAAAATACCATGACATTTATGTGAAGCATGTAAAAGCCAAACCCCCACCAAAGAAACTGGGCACTGCTATTGCTGTACCCCCCTGACTCTCCCCAAAGGCAACAAGAGGTGAGGCAGAAATCAAAGAGGAGGAAGAATAGAGAAACCCAGCCAGAGCCTAAAAGTTCAATGGTGAGTGAAACCCCTGCCTTGCCATCACCTTCTTGCTCTAGGGTCCAAGCATGAGAAGATTATGTATTATTACATCTTCTGGTGTCCACCTTGTTCATCTTTACCTCTCTTACAACCTGATAGCCATTCAGTAGATGTCAGGATGTGGCAGTTAGTGTCCATCCATTGCACACTTTGTGATGTGCTGAACACACGTGGCAGAGTGGTGGAGGATAATTTCAACCAGGGCAACAAGCTGCATTTGAGGATATCCCATCCCACAGAATACACAGAAGGGTTTATCATTATTATTAAACTGCAAGTTGTCACGTATCCTTAGATGGAAGTGGACAAGAGGCATAGTGACAGTAGCAGTACTTGGTTTCTGGTGCAATGATTTTACATTGGGGGCCTTAAGCTTCATGGCGTTTGGTTAGAGTTGTGTCAGGGGTTTGATGTGAGTGCAGATGTGACCATTGTTCCCAGTCCTTCCCTTATTTGCCACACACAATGTGCATATTGCAGTTGCTGATGAGAGGCACAGTTTATTCCTGCTCTCAAGATGAACATTTCTATTCCAATAACACACCCATGATTTTGGAGGAGGTGTAGGTGGATAAGCATTATTAGACAATGTCTTTTCTCCACATATACCTGAAGTGGTGGGTGCTAGTTATGGTGCAGCCATTGCCTCAGACACTTGAGCTAGTAATGCAAGTGGAACCACAATCATCCATCCACCATGTTACTGCTGTTGTTGATCCCATTCCCTTTGAGCTGCCTAAGCATCCTGATGCTTAAACAACTCAGTGGCAGTCACAAGGACAGCATTCACAAATTCTGCAATGACACAGGGGCATCAATGTCCAGTGGTAACAGACACCCTCCTCAGACCCCTTGTATACCATGTCTTATTTTTTTATAATCAGTACCAAGAAACTATGAAGAAAACTGCTAAAACATGATCCTGAGTGCACAAAACTGTGATATTGAGCAAAGAAACATAAAATTGCCAAGAATTTGGCATTAAGCATTTTCCTCTCCTTAAATTTAGGAGAATCAAGTATGAATCATGTTAATCTGCCATCATGTATTTATTACCAAATGCTCTGTGAAAGTCACATTGTTACTGACAGCCTTAGCTAATTGATTGCTCCAACATCTCTAGATTCCATTAGCTCCCTTAACCTTTTTGGTGACAGAAGGTGCCCAACACACAGTAAAGCTTTGAAGACTGTCAGGCACTACATGTCTTATGTATGTTGGTAACCATAGTACAATAATGTATGTTTGGAAGTTAAGAGTTAACAAGCAAAGCACCAAGCTGCTGGCACATTTCCATAAGATCCTCGTCTTATCTGTGTTTAATTAAATCCAGTCGCTGTACTCATTATTTATTCAATTATAGTGCATTGTTATATTCCAGGTCTGTGTAAGACGATCAAGGAACATTTTTAAAGGACAGCTCAATAATCCTTTTCATTGCCAGGCTGAGTCAGACAATGCTTTGACTTCCTCCTCCTTCTGCTCATGAAACAACACAAATTAAAAAGATAGACGGCTCAAGTGAGGAAGATGGACAGTCCTGGTCAGAGCATGTAAAGGCAATTTGGGATTTATGGCTGAAAAGCCTCAGAGGTGTAAAGTGAGTGTCTTTAAATTGCAATCAGATTGATGTCTATAAGTGTCACTTATTGGAAGATATGTGCACAGTGTTAAAGGAAAGTTATAATTAATACAATCAGTAAGGGTTTTTGGATGAAAGTATAATATTGTTGATAATACGCCAATTAACTTAAATAAAGGTTTTCAAAGGTAGGGATGATTACTGTTATAGATGATAAAATCTGCTTTGGTTGCATTAGCAGATTTTGATATGAAGTAACAGGTTGTTTATCAAACCCATCACAAAAAATGTAACAATCACTGCTTTTCTGTGGAAATTATTACAATTTTGTTGGGACTAGACCCAGAATAGCTCAGATTTAGTGAAATTATTTTCACCTTGATAACTATTGAAATACATTGTTTATACTAAGAGGGATGTTACTGCCATAGATGAATATTGGGTTATCTTCATAAGTCACATTTTTAAAGTTTAGCAGAGCTGATGTGGCGACATGGTGACAACGAATGTACAGCCTGGACCAATGGCTCAAGTACAATATCAAATAGGAGTGTGAAAAAAGATCAGTCCTCATGGAAGCTCCCCTTAGATGGCAATAATACTACTCCCCTACCCAAGAACCAAAAGAGTGGCCCTGCACTCAAGGATGTAAAAGACGAATGGCTATTAAATAACATAAAATGCCCTCTCCTCATGAAAGCTAAGTAAACTAAGGCTAGTGAGTAAACAATCAAGAGGTGGAATATCCTTAAAGTGCTTGGCTACCACCAGAGTAATATTGCAATAGGCAATTCTGTCCTGTGACAAAACCTGTCTACTCTGAACTGATCATCTGATGAATAATTGGGTTGAGTCTGTTAAAATTTTAGTGACAATTTTTTGATCCACATTGAGGAGTGAGAAAGGATGGTAAATTGCTAGGTTCTCCTGACCTTTCCTTTTTAAGAATGAGCTTGACATAGACATAACAGCTCCATTTTAAATAAATGCTAACACCTTCTAATAATATTTCCCTACTATCTTTCATTTGGTCAGACCATTTCCCCAAATGGATCTTTAATTGGTACTTAATGGCATATCCACAGCAGTGGACAAGATTCTTTATCAGACTCCAGGACCCTAAACTCATGTCTGTAAAATCTCTTCCTTCCATTCCATATTATTCTCTAACAAAGACTCCCCAAGCAGTGTCCCATTGTGTGCATATTTGTTTCTGCAACTTTACTCTGTGCTCGTGGGAGCTTATTTGGATAAATTTTGAAGCTCACAGAAAGCTATATTGATGGCCACCAAATCGTTATTGCAAATTTAATTAATTTGTTGATTTTTTAATCAAATCAGAAGGCATCTTATGAAAAAATGAAATGTAGGGGTGAAGAAAGGGCTTAGGGCACTGAGATTGACACAACATGTGTGGCTTGATTTTATTACCCGTGCTGAAACTGGTGTTACAAGAAATTTATTTTTCAAACATGTTACATCAGTATTCAATTACAGAACCACTAGAAAACAAAACCAGCATAGACAGCACATTTCAGAGTACTAACAAAAATGGCGCTGTCTGCTTTTATTCAACTACCTCCTAAAAAATGTGCAAAATGTCAAAATCCAAGGAAATAGGCTTACAGTTTTAAGACAGAAAGATGAAGTTTAGTGTTAGATGTGTTCCCCACATTATCGAAATCTGACACAGAGTGCCCCCTTCGACATATTAGCCCCCCTATGAAATTCAAATTTTAGTACTTTCTCCATTTTAATTTGACAAATATTGTTCGCATTCAATATTTTAACCCCTCCTGTAAAATTCTGCTTGTACTGGAGCGGCTATATAAGCCGCTCCAGTACAAGAGCTTGAATGAATGAACCCTTTCACTGGGCCATTCTTAGAAAGAGCAGCGCTGCGCTTTCATCAATAAATCAATCACCAGGGTCAGACCGGGTGACTGATTCATTGATGAAAACGCAGCACTGTACTTTTTAAGAATGACCCGGTGAGAGGGTTCATTCATTCAAGCGCTTGTACTGGAGTGACATATACAGCCGCTCCAGTACTAAGGAAGGAAGAAAATGCCTTCGTTGTCACCACATGTATCATCTATCCTTCTGGATCCATGATAAGGGGGATGTCCGGAAGGATCCTGATGCCCTCCTCGAGGTCTGAAATTATTGGTTTGTAGTAAAAGTGCATATAACCTATGTTTTGTGATGCTGTTGCTGATGTTTCTGAGGGTATAAACCCTTTGCTTACTTCCACTATGCTTTATAGTATTTTTCCACTACCTTTCTCTATCACAAATCCTCTACAATGCAATCTTCTTCTATATCTATAAAGTTTTCTTTATATGCTTTTATTGAATCTAGTTCCTTGAAGTGCTTCTGCTCACAGCTTGACACAAATTTGGAAGTGTTATTTTTAAAGCGAGGATCCAGTAACGTAGTAAGAATGAATTTCTCATACTAACATGTTTTATCATTACTGTAAGGCTAACTAGCCATGCTCTTCATTTGATTCTGTAGTAAATATATTAGTGGACATGTCTCACTAATTCCAGCATGACAAACCAGCAAGATGACCTCCTCAGAAGTCTTCTGCAGATCACATAAGTCATACCTTTGTTGACATTAACCAGGTAACAAATATGCATCCTGCAAAGTCTTCAGTTTTTGCATTGTATACTCTCTAATGGCCTTATTTTGCTCATAGAAAAGGGCCAACATCTACTATGTGAAATTCCAACTGTTAGGGATCTCAGTTGTAAGCTGGTAATGGGGCATGTGGTTACAGTCTTGTATTGAATATAATGCATTGTAAGCACGGTAAGACCTGCTAAACTAAGCACAGATTTTGTCGGCAATATTTAGTATTTCTCCGAGGGTTTTGGGATTCTTAGAGAAATCAAGAAACAACTGTATTTATGACATGGGCAAAGCAGGATACATACACCATATCAGTTATTCTTAAGCCAGCTATTATGATGCCAGAGTACAAGTTGTTTGTCTATCATCTGATGTAGTTTATTTAACACATCTGCAGCTTTGTGGGATTTTCTTTCAAAGCTCTGCATGTACAAAGTTTCAGCTCCTGGAATTTACTACTGGCACAGATCTGTTACCCCTGCATGCTGCTTCTCACTAATGGAAAAAGCTACCTAGAAAGCTGTAACAGTTACATAGTCTGTATTCTGGCCACTTGTCTACGTTTATATGGTCAGGTGAACTTACTTGCTGCATAATGTTTAAAGCCCTTTGTCTACCACAGTATGCCACACTCTGGCACTGCCATCCTTGAAAAATAACTGCTGCAACACATCACATTCTACATTTTCTACAAAATAATATGACACCATGTCAACCTCCAATATTTTTGGAAACTTTGCCATTCTATGGACATACTTTATTATTTCTTTTTTGCAGGTTTTCCCTCCCTTCTAAGAACTAAATAAGTGTTGGTTGGCAGTACACAGCGGAAGATCTTACTACATTAACAATATGAATAGTGAAGGTGGTGCTGTTGGCAGATGTGGGCACTTCATCTCCTACATCTCCTACAACAAACTCAGAGTCCTCTCTCTCCATGTTTTGCATTTGCATAACAACAGCAAGAAACTCAGAGGTTATTGGAAATGAATAAAATGTTGACCCACTCTCTAAACATCTACAACACTACTATTATGTGCCCTTGATCCCAGGGAACTTTTAGAAGTGCTTAAACTCCTGCTAGTTGTTGCACAACTGATATGCTACTGTAGTTGTGCTTCAGGTGGAATCTTAGTGAGGATACCCCTAGACTGTATACTGCTTTTCCACTTGCTCACATTTTTTTTACAGAGACAGCAGATAGCTTATGGATTATTAGTAAAGTGTCTCTAAACTATTGCTTTCATAAACTGAGGAGTTCCTGATGGACTATTTCTACTACTACTGCTACATATATTTTTTGTGTTGTTTTCTAAACTATTACTGCCTGTCTGTATCACTGTGTCACGGTTTCTGATGAACACTCAGACAAGACTTGTAAGGTTAAAATATCTTTATTGAAAATAAAGATCGAACAGCATGAACGTAATACCCACACAGGGCCAAAATAAGATATTACAGTACACAATGGTAGGAAGGTACAGGATATCAGCCAGAATAAACAAGTGGCAGGTTCCCTAACGCACTAGGGTGATGGAAAGGCAACAACCTGCTGATGGGACACAGGACCTTGGAACCCTACTACTCACTAGGCATGATAGGAAGCCTGAGACCAACGGATACTGCCAACTTGGCCCCTAGAATGCTAGGGAAACCACTGGCACACTGACCACGAACACTGGCAGGAGGACCACTAGAATGCTAGGAACCTCAAGGCTCTCAACTGGAGACACAGACTCTAGAACGCTAGGGTTAATCAGAGGCTCAATAGCGGAGGCTGGCGGCAAGGACCCCAGCGTACAAGAGCACATGGAGGCCCAAGACACAGCTACTGGTAGCAGAGACCCTAGAGCGCTAGGGATGAAACAGATGCAACAGAACACGGAAGGCCACTGGTGTCCAGGTACGGGGTACCAAGGCAGTCACACAACCCTACAACTGGCTCTTTAGCCCAAAGGCTACAGCAGACGTAAAGGCTGGAGAGAAGTGAACTGGGCCTAGAGATACCTAGGTACTGCAAGGTTCACAGATGGCAAGCGCCCAGAGATCAGCCTGTAACTCCACACAGGGAGTGAGCCCAGCTTAAGGAGGTGGTATATGAATACGTATAGAGTAGTGAGTAACACGGCCGAACTATAGATAGCCCAAGATCCGGTACTCCGTGCGTGCACATTGCCAGAGGCGGTAGATACCAGAATGAATGACTGAAGCAGTGAGTGCTCAGCCCAATAGTCGGCAACGTAATGGGTTAGCACAGCACAGTCAGCCACAACCATGTGTCTTAACCAGCACAGTCAGCAACAGATGCTGATACTGAACCAGTCGAGGCAGCAACGTAACGAGTGCACAGCCAGAGCTGTCGGCAGCGTATAGGATCTCAGCCAGATTAGTCAGCAACGGAGCAGGTTCGCAGCCAGATCATTCAGCAATGGAGCAGGTTCTCAGCCAGATCAGTCAGCAATGGAGCGAGTTCTCAGCCAGATCAGTCAGCAACGTAGTGGGTACTCAGGCAGTCCAGTCAGTATCGGAATCAGAACAGATCAGGAACACAGGAACACTGTCAGACAGGCCAGGTCATACACGAACAAGCAGCATCAGGAACTAGCACTAAGTAGAGGTACACCAAGAAAGGGCGCTAGTCTGTAGACATGACAGGATATAAATAGAGTTGGCCCTGGGTGGAGTCAATTACAATGACCAATAAGAAATGCATCATTCAAACAAGTAAGAATGTTGCCGCCCGCAACCAGGAGCACGGGGCACCGTGATACACTGTCTACAAATCACATCCACACTCCTTGAAGCTGCAAGCAACTCCAGCGCCCCTTCTTTGTCTGTGTGCCTCTACAATGCTATCTCGTTAGTGCAAAAATGATCTTTTTCTCCCAGGAACTGCATTGTTAGTTTTAACACAGCATAGAATAGGTCTGTTATTTTCAGAATCACTACTATCTTGCAATAAAATAAAGCGCATAGCAGCTGCTGCAGCACCCACCAAACTATATGTGTTCCTCTTTTTCTTACTGGTATTGGAAAGTGAGTGTGTGTAAGTAACACAGGATGCCACATTCTACTCCTTATCTATTTATTATGTTTTGCATGTAGGATGTATTGTTTGTCTGAAATCTACCTCAATAGAGTCTCAGCCAAGCTCAGTCAGCTCAGGCAGGAAGGAATACCTGTATGACTCTCTCCTGGCTCTCAGTCACATATCAGTCAAAATGTTTTTCTTTTTTTTTTCTTTTTTATACTCTCCATTCTCACTTTATACCCAACCCAAAAAAAACTAGCAGTGTCTACCACCAACAATCCTATCAATCAACTCCATATCTCTATCTTTGTCTGCTTTCTCTCTCTCCCAAGCATGGACTTACAACATGAGGGACATCAACAGTTACCCCTTTAAAACTTACACTGAGGGAAGGTGTGCGAGAAACTCTTTAGGAAGAATATTATCATTGATTTTAATGCAAAAAAGTGGTATATTTGAAAGAAAAAAGTGGTATAATTGACTTTCTTTCAGGGAAAATGTATGTATGACGGGAAGTGCTGTTTTTTGCATATTTCTGTTTTGAGGTGAAATGTTTTGCCAATTCCTAATTCCTACCATAGGAATACTGTTGATATGTTTGAAGATGCCCACCAACCTTAAGATCCAATTAAATGGTTCATTCCTTGGATGTTGGTGATTTCTTACACATTACTTCTCAAAGTTTGGGTGATGTCTTTAGCACCAAAGGGTTAGACACCTGCTGTGTCTTACTTCAAAACAACTGCAGCTGCAATTAGTAACTGTACAAAACAGTAAATGTGCAGTGATTTTAATTTATTGTAAATGGTAGAATAAATGTTCTTTTTATATATATATATATATATATATATATATATATATATTTGTTTGAACACATTGTTTATGGCTTTTCTACATAATTTTATATCAAAGATATCCTAGAAAAAAATACTAATTTCAGTGTCTTTTTTGTGATTAGTGCACTGATAAATTATCAGTGTTAGGTGTTGTCAGCATTTATTATGCATTTTTGATGTATGCTTAATGTATTGTTTTATGTTTATTTTATTTTCAGTTGTGATAGTATATAATATATATTTTATTCTATAATTTAGATCAGTTTATTGTCTTCTAGATTTGTTTTAATACAACTATTATACATTGCTGGCATTTATTTACACCTAGACTTATCTATTATTTTACATTGAGTATGTTTTGAGGATATCATTCAGTTTTTTAACACTTTAAATTCTAGAAAAGTCTTAAATGAAATATGGTGCATCGAATTAAGGATGTCACTGGCATTCATGGATTAAACTCAGTGGAAATCAAATCAAGCACGTGTGAACCAACAACAATTTGCATGCTCGTCTGTTTTTTTAAATGTTTACGTACAAAGTAGAAAAAGATAAAAAAAGCTCCAACATCATAGATGGGTGGACTATGAATGGGAATTGTCCATCTTCAGCTTAGAAACCAAATATTCATCTTAAGCCATGATTACTTAATGACATGGACATTTGTTTGTAAATATTTAATGTCTTTGATGCATACATACATAAAGACAGCTAAGTCTAAGAGGTTACTTCATAGATGCTCAAGAGACACCAGTTAAAACATTTAGAGCACTTCATACTTTTGAACCCCTTAACCATCTAGCATCAGTAAATACTTTTCTGTCTCCTCTCTAGGGGTGGGAGAAAAGTCCAAAAAGATTCTGTAGAAATATTTGTGGAAAATTAGCAATTCCAAAAATATTTACAATTCTTGGTATGCAGCCACTGCCCATACATTTCCCCTGAGAACTTTGCCATTTTTCTCCAATGCTTTTGTATGGTTGCAAATTTTCCCACCTCACTATTACTGCTGCTGAGGAATGAAATGGAGAAGTCCAAAAGTTGTGAGAAGGTAGCGTCCTATAGCAACATATGTGCTGAAACCATTTTTGCCCATTTGAGTGTATAACTCTGGCAAAGTTATCCTTGAAAAATAACTGCGGCATGGGCTATAACAGCACAGTGCAACACGACATCAGTTATTTCATACCCATTGAATTCCAGAGAGGCATCTAACACATTGCAACACCGTCCCTTGGATATCTCTGTGGCATTCAGATGGCTAAAACTAAGGATGGGTGAGCATTTTTGCCTCAAACCAAAATCAGCCAATAATGGCACTTTCCTCTTGGTGGAAAATTTCCCATGAAAAGAGCTGGTTTTCTGCATTTTTTTCTCCTAACTCATTGCATTGAAATGAAAAGCATTGAGTTTACACACAACTCATAGCAAATGCTATTTTATTTCCCAAACACATAATATAAAAGGGGCATGAGGGTGCCTGTGTTGGTGGAGTGTGGGGAAACAATCAGCTGAACAGGGGATTTTTTGTGGGGGGGTTGTTGACTGGGATTGGGAGGATAGTTAATAAAAAAAAATCTGAAATAAATACAATTAAAAACATGGTATAAAAGGGGTGGGTCGAGTCTGGGGAAAGAATCAGTTAAACAGGGAATTTTTTGAGGGGGTTTGTTTTCTGGAATTGGGGGACAGTTAATAAAAAAATAATAAACAGAATTAAAAACTAAATAAAATAAGAAATTGGTATGTAACATAACAGAGACAGGGACCCCCCTGACGTAAGCTGCAACTGCGGCAGACTGATACTTGGCAGGATAGCATAGTTTGTTGAGAATGATTTGTGTCACAGGAACCACTGGGCCCCTGGCTCCTGGAGTGACCTGAGGACCAGCCTCCTGCCCACAGACTATGGACCTAGCCCTGGAACAGGGCATGACCTCTCCCTGAGACTAATCTCTGCCCTGTTTTCCCCTTGCCATGGAGGATCCTGTAATAGATCATAGTTTATTGTATTGTATAGATAGATTATTGTATTTGCTGGGAAATTCTGTGGTTGGTTCTTTGTCTTGTATATTGTGATTGTATTATCCCTGTGACTCACCTATTGTATCCTGTCTGCCCATGTATTTCAATGTAGGTTTTGTGTATAAATATGTGTGGTTTGTTCCAATAAAGGCAGTTCTTGTCTTAACCTACACTGGTGTTGTCTGGTGAGGTAAAGCTTGCTGTATGCAGAGTGTGTGCTGATTACCCTGACACTAGTTTTGCCTAGTGATTGGGGAATATTGTAGTATGCTGCTGGATGTCCATCTGGCTCGTAGTGGAAGAAGTGACCATTGACAGGGACACCAAGGTCCGCTGGTACCATCACATCTTGTAAGACTTGTTGTTACAGTTGGAGGCCCAAGCCCAGAGGAAACATTGATCTGTAGGACTTAGACTTATTAGAGGCCCAAGCCCCGAGGAATCATTGATTTGTTGCAGGACTTAGATTTGTCTTAAGCCCGAGCCATGAGGAAACATTCATTGTAGGGCTTAGACTTGTTTGACACAAACCCTGAAGAATCAGTGTTCAATTATTTTTTTTTAGGTCTCTGGTGTCATTGTTGAATTTGCGACTGCTGTTCTTGCTGCTGCTGTTGAGTCGTTTAAACAGTAGGATGATTAGGGAGATCAAAGGGAATGAGAGCAACATTGTTGTTGTAGTGGAGCTGGTTGAGGTGGTGGTGGTGGTAGCAGGTGTAGGCAGTCTGATTTTTATAATCTTCTCAACAAGCTCAGAATCATGCTCCACCATGATTTATAGAAAAAACACAAAGAGGGCACCCAATAGTGCCTATTTTCCCATTGACATTTATGTTTACAAGACATCAAATATACTCACAAGGGAGTCAGTTGTAGAAGGGCATATAGCCTACAACAACAATATATATATTCCCCTGTCTCTGTTCAGGTATCCTTGATCTGGAAACAGGAAATCCTAAGACTGCTGCTCTTAAATCATCTAAATTATTATTATTATTAGTAGTAGTAATAAAATATATATTGTATCAAACAATACAAAATTGATAAAAACATTTCATTTAAAATAAGGCTTGCTATATATAAGTTAAATTACATTTTGTAGTCACCTGACTACTTCCTCAGAAATAGCTTAGGCACAAACACAGAAGACAAAGCAGCAGGTTCAAACTACAATTAAATATCCCTCCTCCCCACATGATTGGTCCATTGATCAATTAATCTTAGATTGGTACAGACAATATATCAACAAAACAAGTCTCAATATGTATTAATAATAATAATAATAATAATAATAATAAAAAATAAATAATAATATTTATTTAGCTATGTTTGTCCAATCACAGCCTCAAATGGATGTCCCTTGCAGGTGGAATTCCATATTGTACATGCTAGGGTGTTTGTAATGGATGGGTGAAAAGTAAAAAAAAAAAAAAAAAAAAAATCCCATAGGAATTTTCACAGAAAACCCACGATTAGCCACCTTTTCATCACTTCCAATACATTCCCAGTGAGAACGATTTTTCACCTATGCTTTCTATGACTACAAGATTTCCTGCTGTAATACTACTACTGAGGGTTGAAGAGGAGAAATCAGCAGCTGAAAGTTGTGAGCAGGCAGACTCCAACAGCAACATATGCCTTGACAAAAATGTTAGCCAGCTGTGTCTTTGTCCTTTGCCCAAAATACTAACCATCTGCTTTTGCAACTGGACAAACATCCTTAAAAAAATCACTGCAGCTTGTGATATGACAGCAGGGTAAAACACATCACATCAATTCTTTAAAACAGCTGTTTTTAACAATAGGACAGCATATCAACTACCAAAATTTTGGCAAGTTTACTATTCTACAGGAATACTTCTGGATACTTTTGTTAAAGTGTTTACTTGTTTCTAAGAACTTAGTAAGTGTGTGATGGCAGTATATAGTATAACTGTGTAACATTAACAACATTACTTGTGGCAGAGACAGGTGTGGGCACAAACTAAGAGTCATACTTCTCTATATTTTGGATGCACAGAACAGTAGCCTGAGCCATAGGTATTGGTATACATTAAAGAAATCTTGGCACACTGTATGACACATGTGCAGCACTACTATAATGGCTGCAGTCAGTTTTGGGACTACCACATGTGCCTGAACTTCTACTCCTTTCCCTCTACCCCTGCCCCTATACATTTGCTTGATATTATTAAACTAGTGGGATTTTAACAGTGAAGTACACAACAGAACTTATTGTGTGTGATGTCTTGCCCTTCACAAAATATTCTGTTTCTTCTAGCATATGTGTAACTCAGTTACAGATCACGTAAGGGTCCCTGTCACTGTAGAACATATTAAAAATTATAGGACTAAGTGTTCAATCAAATAAAACAGAATTGTGTAAAATTAACATAAAATTATAATAACACTAAGACTAACAGTTGCAGTAATATAGTCACACTACCCCAAAAATTAGTGAGTGAACAATCCAATATAAATAATGCATACGCTACCCATGAGTCACCAAAATCACTAGTGTATTATTCTCATCCTATCTAGTATGTTGGGAGATATAATTACCTTAAAACAGAAAAAAATAGATAATAATGTATTACAGTTTATTAAGATTATTAAAATAGACCCAAAACAGCTAAAACTTTAACAAATATAGATGCAAACAGATTTACCTTAGACAACATATATGTATATTAAGACTATGTCTGGACCACTGCACTCACCATCACTTCTTTCTTCTACCCAATGATACACAATTCATGTGGCAGGAGGCACTTATACCTTCAGTGTCCCACTTAACATCCTCTAGACTGTAAGCTATCATAAGCAGGACCCTCTGATCCTTTTGTGTTCCATGTTCAATGTGTACTATTTAATATCTCTGTATGTCTTTTCTCTATTGTACATCATTGTAGAATAAGTTGGTGCTATGTAAATAAAGAATAATAATAATGTAAAGATACTGAATAAAGCTGTTCCTCTCCAGTTAAAGATGATGATACTCTCCCTATAACAGAACTGATCTCTAAGCGTATACAAAAAGAAATGTCTGCACATCAAATCATGATTTTTACAAATAAACCACCTATGACTTGCTAGAAATAAAACAGCAGGATTTAGTGTCATGTTTTTTGGCCAAAGACATGGAAAGCTTGCCTGCTCCATTAAGGTGACCCAGATACAGGCAAGTCCTTTTCTATGAGCTCAAAATAGGTTTTATTAGTAGTGTTCAACCCTGATCAGGATTTGATGTGCAGATATTTTTTGTATACTTTCTATATGCATCCAAAATATTGTTTGTGATGCTCTCCTGACTATACACATATGTAACTAATTGGACACTACTAATAGAACCTATTTTGAGCTCACCAGAAAACTGTATGTTTCATATTTTTTTTATGTATTTTGGGAGGATTTGGCTTCTCCTCTCTTGGTTGATAGTTCCCCAAGCAGGGTGATAGCTGAATTAGGGAAGTTATAAATGCCTCTCTTTTCCCTCACAAGGGTTTTGTTCACAACAAATTTTAAGTTTGATTAAGTCAAGACATGTTGTGGTTGGGAGACTCTTTTATGGACTGGATGGTTTGGAAGTCTTTGGATCATAAGAACTTTGGCGTCTACTTGTCAAAGAACTGGAACTTACTCTGAGAAGAGATGGCTTCACATAATTATAGTAGAAAGCTTCTTTATTCTGGAAATCTTGTACTGATAATAGAAACCAGTGGCAGGGTATAAATCCAGAGAGATGGCTGCGTAGGCAGTAGTTTTGAATACAGAGTGAGACGCAACAGGTGATTGCAGGAAACAGAGATACAGCATGTAGCATATACAGGTGTATGACTTGTATAGGGTTAAGCTGAACAGACTGATGAATGCAGGATACAGAGGTACACAGGTGTATAGCTTGTACAGGGTTAAAGCTGAAGAGTTTACTGAAAGCAGTAGGCAGATGTACACAGGTGTATAGCTTGTAAAGGGTTAAAACTGAACAGTCTGCTGTAGGCAGTAGGCAGAGGTACACGTGTATAGATGCATGACTAGATGAGACTTATGCAGAAGCAAAGCAGACAGAGACAAAAGGCCAACAAACAAAGCCAAAGGTGGGAAATCCAAGAGAGTGGAATTAATGTTAACACCACTAAAGTACAACCGAGCACTGGACTACCAGCAATTTCCTCTATAAAAAGGTATGGAGTATGATGTCAACATGTGTGCAATGTGATTGACAGTGTGTGATGGCATCATGTATGAAACACTACTGAAGAAGGGTGGCCTGGTACATTTTACACACACACACACACACACACACACACACACACACACACACACACACACACACACACACACACATATTAACTATCTATGTATCTGTGTTTTAGTGGTTTTGTGTCTATTTTAATATTTGCGATAAACTGTATCATACTATTACAATTTGTTTCTATTTCTAATTTAATCTGCTGTACTGTGATATTAGATAGGTATTATTCCCCATCTCTGTTGCCTACCTGTTAAACCATTTTTAATTTTTTATATATATTTTATTTGTGGTCAGAGCTTCCAGAAATTGATATGTTGAGAAGTTTGCCATAACCCTGAGCTTACTGGAAGCTCAGGTGATGATCGATGTGGTAGGCCTGAATAGAGGGCCACCTAGGTAAATAAATGAAATAAAGGGGTGATGGAGGGGGGTGGCACAAATGACACTGTTCCCTAGTGGGAGAGGTTGCAGTCAGTATTTAAGGCTTTCAGCCCCTTCCAAAAATGCAGGCCCAGCGTTCTAACTGTGGTCGGGGCTTCCAGCGATTGATATGTTGAGAGGTTTGCCATAACCCTGAGCTTACCAGAAGCTCAGGTGAAGATCGATGTGGTAGGCCTGAATAAAGGCAAAAAGGGCAGTATGATTAAAATGTTTAAGTACTTGCACAAAGATTACATTATTGGATAAGTCTGACGCCTTGTTGAAGTGAAGTAGAAGGCTTCAGGAAGTAATGTGAGCAACCTTAAGGTTGCCATCTGCCAAGTCAAATAAGATAAGTACTGGCATAATCTACTTAGAAGTGGAGGATGCCGCTCCCATTCTAAATGTGTGACTGGAGATTTGGGTAGGATCCAGATCTATATGAGTGAGACTGATTAGGATGTAATAAATTAACAGGAAATAAAGAGGTGACAGGATTGGAAAGGGGGGGGGAAGCTGATGACCGTGTGATGCTGGTGAATGGTAGTTAGATAACTGGCGTTTAAAGGACACTAGGAATTGAGGAAGCAAAGTAAGTAATGAGATGGCCAACATGTGCTTGGTCCGTATTAAATAAGAAATGATAACGGTGAAGTGGCTGGAGAGCCGAAAAAGTGGGTCCCTTTGAGCAAGGGTATCGGCCCCTGATGCCAGGAGCCTTGCCTGGGCAGGTGGAGCCCAAAGAAGGCAAGGCTGTTGGTGATAGGTTGGTGCTGAAAGGAAAGGGTTAATAATTAAGAATTTGTACTCTGGTTGAAGGGAGGGGGACTTGGTAAGCATGAACAATGGTACCTTCGGCCTCTACGAAGAGGTAAGGTATGAGCTGTGGTACCTTCGGCCTCTATGAAGAGGAAAGGTATGAGCTGTGGTATCTTGGCCTCTACGAAGAGGTAAGGTATGAGCTGTGGTACCTTTAACCTCTACGAAGAGGCAAGGTATGAGCTGTAGTTCCTTCGGCCTCTACTAAGAGGTAAGGTATGAGCTGTGGTACCTTCGGCCTCTACGAAAAGGTGAGGTATGAGCTGTGGTACATCGGCCTCTATGAAGAGGGAATGTATGAGCTGGGGTACCTTCGACCTCTGAGAAGAGGTGAGGTATGAGCTGTGATCCTTCGGCCTCTGCAAAGAGGTAAGAATTGAAGTGTGATCCTTCGGCCTCTGTGAAGAGGTAAGGATTGAAGTTTGATCCTTCGGCCTCTGCGATGAAGTAATGATTGAAGTTTGATCCTTCGGCCTCTGCAGTAAGGTAAGGATTGAAGTGTGATCCTTTGTAAGAATACCTGATGTTGTTTATTGTAGGAATTGTTGCAAAGGTATTGAAGCTCAGAGTATGATATGACTGACTTTGGTATGAGATGAGATGGGCACTGGGATACTTGAGTGGGATAAAGACGTGAGAAATGTCTGTTCGCTAAAACATGAGGCTAGGGGACCTCCAACAATAGCGTTAGAGGGAAAATGAACTTGCGTGAAGCTCAGCTATGTATCCATGCCTGAATACATGGTTGCATACCCACATGAATATTAACGGGTACTAAATGCGTGAATACTTACATAAACTGGGGTACGTATGCAGTAATAAAAGGGAGGGGAATAATGAGGTGGGTTTTATAACCTTAACTTGGAATTCTTGATGAACCTCTGAATAGCTAAGAGTATGTTATGGATACCTGAGACTTCAATTGAATAGAAGTGGGGCAGAACAATCGGGAATTACCCCCGTAGCTGAAGTAAAGCAGATGGTAAAAAGAGTGAGTATCCCTAATATGTGCCGCAATAGAACATAAAATCATGACAATGATACAATGTATGTTTGTCCGATAGAACACTGAATCAGCACGGTGATACAATGTACCAATGTATGAATGGCGAATGAAAATGCTATCAGGACAGTGATCTAACACATCAATATATGTCCGATAGCACATGGCAATGATAAAATACAACAATGTATGTATGTCAGACAGAACATTGAATCTGAGGATTGAAATAATAAAATGAAATATGTATGTCTGATCGAACATGGAATCAGGACATGATGTAGCAATGTATGTATAGAAATGGAGCATGAATCAGGACAGAGATACAATGTACTCAGGCCAGTGGTAAAATGTAGAGATTATGTATGTCTGTGTGTAAGCCTTATTTCCCTGCTGTGGGGTAGGGTAGGTATATGTGTACCTTCGGCCCCTGCGGTGTGGTAAAGCGTGTGTGAACCTTCAGCCCTACGAGGAGGTTATTGTCTCGGTTTTTGTAAAGAACACTCAGACAGTCAGGAAAGGTTTAAAAGCTTTATTGAAAAATAATAAGCAAATACCCCACTCAGGTCCAGATGAGGTCCATACCAAGTACCTTCCACATCTGACACGGGTCAGGGTGAGAAAAACACACAGAGTAATAATATGATAAACTGAAAATAGCTAGGACTAGCAGGCTGGATACAACAGCAAGCTTCAGGAACTAGTCCTCAACAGCCCTGCTCCGCAATAGGAGGCATAAGCGAAGCGTAGCTGCAGGGCAAACCCCTAGAGTGCTAGGGGAGTGGAGGCAACAAAGACTCTGGCAGAGAACTGGCCCTAGATAGGGTGAACGGAGGCAACACGGACAGGACTCTGCAACAAGAGGACCCTAGAACTCTTGGGTTAATGAGGCAACACCGACAAGACTTAGGCAGTGGTATAACCCCAGAACGCTAGGGTTAATGAGGCAACACCGACAAGACTTAGGCAGCGGTATAACCCTAGAACGCTAGGGTTAATGAGGCAACACCAACAAGACTAGGCAGCGACTGGGCCCTAGCACGCCAGGGGATACTGAGGCAACACGGAGGCAACTCTGGAAGTGGCTTGACCCTAGAATGCTAGGGTTAACGGAGGCAACAGAGATGGAGATCTGACAGTGACTTGACCCTAGCATGCTATGGTTAACGGAGGCAAGAAAAACTGGACACTGGCAGAAATGGACCCTAGACCACTAGGGTAAGTATAGGCAACTCGGGCAGAAGTCTGGCTTAGACTGGACCCTACTGCACAGGGTCACCGGAGGCAACAGACACTGGTGAGTGATAGGACCAAGCAAGCTCCAGATGGCTAAAGGAGCAATGGGGCTGACCGGCACTATAGTAAGCGAGCATGTAACGTAGTCTTCAGAATAGGTATCGCCCTAAAGAACCAAGGAGACTAACGGTTGGTCTCGGTAGTGACAAGAACAGCAACTCAACCAGGTCGGCACACATGGAGGATACAGTCACTTTAATAGAACAGCCAGAACTAGCCCAGCCAGGTCAGAATACACAGAGTAGCCAGCCAGTCCCCGTAGGCAATGGAATCGGATACTCAGCCACGCCAGTTCAGTACACAAGGAGTTAGTCAGCCAGTCCTAGTCGGTAACGGAATCAGATACCCAGAACGGACCCACAAACCAAGAAGACAACATGGAACTTGTAACTTTAAATTCATGGAGGAAAACCACACTCGGTCCCCCACTTGGAACACAGGTGCCAGCAGCCATCTGTTGTTGGCATGCCGCTGAACTCGTTGAAAAGCATCACTGAGAGAATTCTGGACTTGTGCCCAAGTGGTGTGGAGTTGCCTAATGTGCTCATCCAGAGTCGGCATCTGCTGTGCTTGAAATGTGTTTGGGAGCAAGTATGGTTGGAACCCATAGTTGATGAGAAAGGGTGAGCTCCCGGAGGAAGAGCAAACAGCACAGTTTCTGGCAAACTCAGCCCATGGCAACAAGTCAGCCCAGTTATCATGATGGTTGGAGATAAAATATTGTAAAAACTGCTCCAACCCCTGGTTGGAGCGTTCAGAGGCCCCATTAGTCTGGGGGTGATATGCAGAGGAAAATGACAATTGGATACCCATTTGGTCACAGAATGCCCTCCAGAACCTGGATACAAATTGGCTCCCACAGTCGGAAACAAGGACCTTGGGTACCCCATGGAGCTGAAACACCTCTCTAGCAAAAACCGTGGTCAATGTCTTAGCTAAGGGTAGGCTGGGGAGTGGCACAAAATGGGCCATTTTCGAGAATCTGTCGACCACCATAAGAATGACTGTGTAACAGTTAGAAGCCGGCAGTTCTCCCATAAAATCAATTGACACATGCGACCATGGACGATCGCCATTAGGAACAGCTTGCAAGAGCCCCACAGGAAGATTCGGGACAACGACCATATAAGCTGATTCTTGCCTACATGCCCAGCAGCATGGGATGCATGATAAGTCTCCATGAGCTTAGCCCGAAAGGGTTTCGGCCACGTAGCACTTCCCCATGGGTTTTTCTGGAGGGGCATTTGCCTGGGCTCCCAAAATCTCTTGACCCAACGGGGAATCCGGAGGTATGATGGGTACAGGTGCAGACTCGAACTCCGGATCTGTACCAAATTGTCTGGATAAGACGTCTGCCTTAGTATTTTTAGTGCCCGGTAAGTATGACACAATGAAATTGAAATGTGACAGGAACAAGGCCCACCTGGCTTGTCTAGGGGATAATCTTTTAACTTCTTAAAGGTAGGTAAGATTTTTGTGGTCTGTGAGAATCAGAATCAGCGTCCTAGTGCCCTCTAACAGATGACACCATTCACAAAGTGCCAAAATGATTGCGAATAATTTGCGATCCCCAATATCATAGATACTGTGGGCTTTTGTCAATTTCTTTGAAAAAAATCCACATGGCATCAAGGTCTTCCCAGGACCTAGTCTTTGTGACAATACTGCTTCTACACCAGTCTCGGAGGCATCCACTTCCAGAGTGAATGGCACGCCAGGTATGGGATGTGACAGAACTGGTGCAGAGGAGAATGCAGACTTTAAGGATTTGAACGCCTTTATAGCTTCAGGGGACCACACAGAAGCATTAGCACCCTTGTGCGTCATATCAGTCAAAGGCCTTACAATCATGGAGTAGTCACGAATAAATTTCCTATAATAATTAGCAAAGCCCAAGAACCGCTGCAAGGGCTTAAGACCAATGGGATGAGGCCACTGCAACACAGCAGAGAGTTTGTCTTTATCCATGGCAATGCCATCTTTGCCAATCACATAGCCCAGGAACGGTACCTTGGATCTATGAAATTCACACTTATCCAGTGTGCAAAATGACTTATTTTCTCTCAGCCCTTGTAGCACTGCTTTAACATGTCCCAGGTGTGTCTCCAGGTCAGCAGAATAAATCAAAATATTGTCTAGATAGACCACTACACAGGACTGTAACTTATCCCTAATTGATGAATTCTTGAAATACCGCTGGGGCATTACATAACCCAAAGGGCATCTCTAGGTACTCATAATGTCCTGTCCGAGTATTGAAGGCGGATTTCCACTCATCACCTTCTTTTATTCTGACTAAATTGTTCGCCGCGCTTAAGGCAAGTTTAGTAAAAATGGAAGCGCCCTTGAGCCGATGAAACAATTCTGTTATGAGTGGAATGGGGTAGGCGTTCTTGATCATTACCTTATTCAGACCCCTATAGTCGATACAGGGTCTGAGATCCCCATTTTTCTTTTTCACAAAAAAGAATCCAGCCCCCGCGGGCAAGGAAGACTTCCGAATTATACCCCGGGCTAGGGCATCAGAGATGTATTCCTCCATTGCCTGATTCTCTTCGCAGGACAATGGATAGGTTCTACCCTTGGGTGGCCTAGAACCGGGCACAATATTAATAGCGCAGTCATAAGGACTATGCTGCAGGAAAGCGCTAGCCTCTCCCTTACTGAATACATCGCTGAATGATTGGTATTCTAGTGGTAGGGAGGGAGAGGTACACATAATCTTGGTAGGTTGGTGCAAACAATGTGACTCACAGAACTCAGACCAGGCAAGAATCTTGCAGGATCTCCAATACAATTTGGGATTGTGTATTTGCAACCATGGGAAGCCCAGAATAATGGCATAGTGTGGAGATTGAATGATCTGGAACTTCAGGGTCTCCGTATGGAGGGCTCCAATGCGGATTACCAATGGACAGGTCTCCTGGCACCAAACCTTGAGGAACGAGGCAACTCTGACCCAGACTGTATGGTGTGGAAACGAGGCAATTCTGACCCAGACTGTATGGTATGGCAACTAGGCAACTAGAACCAGATACAGTCTCCAAATACCCGGCAAACGTGGAATGGCAGCACTACCCTCAGGAAGGGTAAGTGAGACCAAGGTAGCTGCTAGATACAGACCCTAGAATGCTAGGGGTGGATCGAGGTGACAATAGGCAGCTGTAACACAGCCAGTGACCACGTAACCTGCAGGATGGAATGTGTAACGCTGGCTCTAGCTCGAGGTACTGCAGAGAGCAGTGTAAGCCCTTTCCTGGACTCTCCAGGTATCCACAGGATTAATGGTAAATGCCCAGCGACTTACTGAATAACTCCCAGAGGGAGTGAGCACAGCATAACAGGTAGGAAGACCACAGAGAGAGAGATCAGAGTAACACAGTCAGTGTTAGAACACCTGTACTTCGAATGTGCACACCGCTAGCAGCAGTTAAGGAGCAGCTTAAGCCCAAGCTTAGCCTTTGGTCGACAAGAAATAGCACCATGCGGCGCACCAATACATACAATGTAAAGCCCAGTATCACAATGGCCACCAGGGGTCGCCCAGACACAATCGGACACGGTTGGTACCGGAGCCCGTTAGCAGAACTGGAGACAGTAACAGAATGGAATAGACCCACCAATGGTCAGCCCTGGAGCGGGTCCAAAGGATGGATACAGTCGACAACGGAGCGGGTCACCGTCCGATGTGGTCAGACACGGAGCAGATCACCACCAGAAGTATTCAGCAACGGAGCGGTTCTCAGCTAGGACACAGTCAGCAACGGAGCTGGTTCTTCAGCCAGAATACGGTCAGCCACGGAGTGAGTTCTCAGCCAGGATACAGTCAGCAATGGAGCGGGTTCTTCAGCCAGAATACGGTGAGCAACGGAGCGGGTTCTCAGCCAGGATACAGTCAGCAACGGAGCGTAGAACAGGAACTCAGGAACAAAACTCGTAGTCAGACCGGCCAGGTCATACACAAAACAGCAAAGCGCAGAATAGACTCAGGAACTCGCACACCACTAAAGGGCGCCTAAGGGAGGACATTCCAGAGTATATAAAGTCAAGCCCAGGGTATGTGCAATTAAGCCCAGCCCATCAGAAGGCAGCAGAGAATAACAATGTCGCCACTCAGCAACAGAAGCACAGGCACCGTGATATAGGCCCAAGCAAGCTCCAGATGGCTAAAGGAGCAATGGGGCTGACCGGCGCTATCAGTCAGTCGGTCAGAATCGGTATCGCCCTAAAGAACCAAGGAGACTAACGGCTGGTCTCGGTAGTGACAAGAAGAGCAACTCAACCAGGTCGGCACACACAGAGGATACAGCCAGTCTAATAGAACGGCCAGAACTAGCCCAGCCAGGTCGGAATACACAGAGTAGTCAGCCAGACCCAGTAGGCAACAGAATCGGATACTCAGCTACGCCAGTTCGGTACACAAGGAGTTAGTCAGCCAGTCCTAGTCGGTAACGGAATCAGATACTCAGCCAAGACGGTTCGGTACACAAGGGGTTAGTCAGCCATTCCTAGTCGGTAACAGAATCAGATACTCAGCCAAGCCGGTTCGGTACACATGGAGTTAGTCAGCCAGTCCTAGGTCAGCAACGGAATCGGGATCAGTAACGTCAGGAACAAACGTAGTCAGGCGAGCCGGGTCATACACGGAAAACAGGAACAAGAGCTTCAAACGCTAGATACGGGTACACCATGAAAGGGCATCGGTATAGTGACAGGAGGGTGTATATGAAGGCAAACCCTGGGAGGAGCAACAGCCCAGAGCCAATAAGAATGCAGCCAGTGTAAACCAGGAAGTAAGAATGTCACTCACGGATCATGGGCACAGTGATATTTATGTACCTGTGAGTGTAAACTACAGCCTATGTTGTAAGGTATGGACCTGAGGTGACCTCCGGCCTCTGCGAAGAAGTGAGGTTCCTGATGGATAGGACATGGAATCAGGATAAAGATACTACGTAACAAAGTATGCATGGTGATAGGACATCAGGACGGTGATGCAATGTAACAATGTATGTATGTACGATAGAACATAGCATCAGGACACTGAAACAATGTAACTATGTATGTATGAACAATAGAACATGGCATCAGGACACTGAAACAATGTAACTATGCATGAATGTATGAAAGAACATGTAAAACAGTGTAACAATGTATGTATGTACTGTAGAACACAGCATCAGGACACTGAAGCAATTAAATTATGTATGTATGTACGACAGAACGTGGACACTGAAAAAAATGTAACTATGTGTGTATGATATAACATGGAATCAGGACACTGAAACAGTGTACTAATGTATGTAAGTACAATAGAACTTGGCATCAGGACACTGAAACAATGTAACTATGTATGTATGTATGTATGTATGATAGAACGTGGAATCAGGACACTGAAACAATGCAACTAAGAATGTATGTATGTACGATAGAACATTGAATCGGGACACTGAAACAATGTAACTATGTATGTATGTAAGTACGATAGAACGTGGAATCAGGACACTGAAACAATGTAACTATGTAAGTATGTACGATAGAACGTGAAATAAATAAACTGAAACAATGTAACTATGTAAGTATGTACGATAGAACGTGGCATCAGGACACTGAAACAATGTAACTATGTATGTATGTATGATATAACATGGAATCAGGATACTGAAACAGTGTAACAGTGTATGTATGTACGATAGAACGTGGAATCGGGACACTGAAACAATGTAACTATGTATGTATGTACGTACGATAGAACGTGGAATCAGGGCACTGATACAATGTAACGGAGGAATAGTGATACATAGGTAGTCTGAATGTGCGGGGGTGTATACTAACTCTGGCGTGCCCTTGGCATGCCTGGTATGGGGGATAGGAGTACAATAAAAGGGAATACAGAAAGGAAATTAAGAGGGAGAAAGCTCCTTACTTGCTTCTCAATTAACTTAAGTGATAAGATTGGATTGTAGCGTCCGCGAAGATCAGATAACATTAACTAAAATAGAATGGGAGATGAACATAAACCATACAAGTAAACCTATGTAGATGATCCTGATAATCAAACTGTCTGTCGTATGTTCCTGGGGAGAAATGAGGAAATTATGTGAAATAGTTGATTCTAGTGTAGCATGGAGCCTTGTAATTTGATGCTAAGATGTGATTTTATATGTCTTAAATCGGATGTTGAAGACTTCAGCGTGACAAAGATCATATGATTTATTATAGGCTAATTCCACATGGAGTGATTGAATAAAACTGGGCATTGGTAGATTTAGTATATGCGTGTCATTTGGAGATTATGGCATGCAATTAACATTAAGATGATGTGACATTCTTAAACAAAAGAGCCTTTAAACAGCACTTGTGCCAGCATATAATAGCGCCCACTAAGCAGACATACGGACTTCCTGCGCTGTTGTGCTACTCAGGCAGCCTACTAAGGAGACTGTGGATAATGTCATAATGTCAGCTGTAATGTGGCTTGCTGGCAAACACATATCATCAACAATCCTACTAGGGCTCCCTGAAAGAACGTGAATGCTGAACATTCCGGCAGCTCACAAGAAAGCCTCCTAGGTGAAATTAGTAGAAGTAATTTGCAACTTGCTCTGAATCTCTGGCCTAATTACCGATACATAGACTGACTGTGCCTACAAATGGGGCTTCTGCGAGCCTAGGGGATCAACGCTAGTGCTCCTACCTAGTCACTGAGAAGACGCAACTGGAAGTGAAGATTGGTGAACCGGAAGTGAGATGTCTGTCGACCTTAGGGCACAAATGACGATGCGTCCCAGTGGGAGAGGCTGCAGTCGGTATTTAAGGTTTGCAGCCCCTCCCACAAATGCAGGCCTTCTACTTAACTTTTCCTGTTACAATCTACGTAAAGGATGCTCTCTGTGCAATTGCTTCTTCCCCACTTAGCCTGTAGCAAGGATTTCAGCTGCTGCTTTCTCTCTCTCTCCCAATGTCACTGAAGTATTTTTTCATTTACTTATTTACAGTACATATGATAGGCCTTACTAAGTATGCTGGTCCCTATTCTGACTGTTGAAGGAGTCATAGTCTGTTGAAATTGTCTGTCTATTGAGTGTCAGTCTGCTAAATATTCTGTCAGACAGTCAGTCCATGACAGAGGTTCAGCCAGCTCAGCCTGTCTCTGCTCAGCCACACAAGATTTATGATATTTGGTGTAAATCTCCTTTCTCACTTCAAATACTCCCATACTCCTTTAACACAGAGAAGGAACTTGGTCACCTGCCTGTCTCAGTCAGAAAAGAATTTGGGGTCATTTGGCTAAATCTCCTTTCTCCCTTCACCCACCCAAAAGATTCAGTAAACTACAATGCAGCTTCACTTTATTTGTTTAATTTAACTAGCTCATAATATGGTGCTTTCTTTATCTATCACAATCACAGAATGATATGCTGGGGACCCTGACAACCATTTTATTATATCTACATGGGAATAAAATGGAAAATGTTTCAGGTGTGTGTTTTTTGAGGGGAAGGGATTCAGAGCTGCCATTGATTTCAATGCAGTGAGCTATGCAGAAAAAAATGCAGAAAATTGCCATGCTTTGAGGGAAATTTCCCACTCTGTAGAAAGTGTCATGTCCAACCTGTTTTGCTTTTTGAGGCTATTTGCAACAGCAGGATAGTGTCATTAGTGAATATATAATGTAAATATATTATGCGCACACTCCACCATTGGTAATAATTTAATAGTCCCAAATGGAGTAAATGTACACAACTTTCCTCTGTGCCCTGTCATTACATAGCATTAAACAATATATGCAGAAAATGAATGCCCGAAATGGTCATTCACATCCCCACTGTCAATATCTTTGGATAAGAAGCACCCAGAGGACCATTATCTTTGTAAATTGGTACGTAAGTAGGTACACATAGGTGTACCTCTAAAATTGCTTCTAGCACATATTTTATTGTGAAAGCACAGCACATCCCAATCACAGAATAGAAGATACACAGTGTAAGGGATATAACATTTAGACCTTTCATTGTCAGAGAGATATCAAACATGTCACATTGCAATGCGTTGGATTCCACTCTGACATTTGAAGAGTTATTGGTTAGCAATGAGAAAAATGAATGCTATGAAATCTGCTTTGAATTCCACACATTAACCCTTTGAGTGCCAGAGGGGAAAGCAATGCATTGCAGAGCAATGCGTTGTGTACCCCTCTGGCACTCAAGGGGTTAAGGCCATGGGAATTTTGTTTTCTTATAACTCAGACACAAAAGTTAGATGGTATACGCAATAAATTCCGAATTACAATATCTCTTCCTTCAGAAAAGTAATCTCTTAGGCACAAAAACAGTTTAATGTTATGTTTCCAGACAAATCTCACATCTCTTGGCTTCTCCTTCCCATACTTATCCTACACAATTACAAATACTGGATTCCCCTTCTGATACATGCTCTAAGCTTTCATTCTCAATAGCTTGTCTCAAAATGAAAACTGCTATCAATACTCTTTGCATCCAGAGGTGTTATTGATTAATGCCTTGGGTGAGTAGGTTAATGAAATGTAAAAAAGCCAGTTTCATGATTAGAGCAGGGAAACTTCCAAGGTTGTTGGAAATCTTTTAAAATGAGACTTGTGTACATCTGAAAAACATGGGTACATTATCTTGATTGAAAGATAATGTCATGTACAAACCTGGTGTAATAGTCAACACTAATATTGAACATAACTTAAGGCATTTAATTCTTCTGAGCCCTTATCAGACTGAGAAACATGCTGGTTTGCTTAAATATAACTTAATCGATTTAAGTGAATTGACTGAAATAGGTGGTATATAGTCACCTTGCAGGAGTAGAAATGGCCTATAGGGCACTATGTTAGAGTCGGAAAAGATTATTTAATTTTAATATACAGTGGCAAAGGTTAAACTTAATTTTCTTTTTTAAATCTAATTTACTACATATTTATGTTCAAAACAAGTGTGGCAATGCTGGAGCAAACTAACTGCATCTTAAGAGGAACATCTACAAAGACACATTATATTAAAGGGGGATTTGAACCACTTGGATATTAAAGAGGTCTCCACTGCATTGCTTCAAGGGTTTAAAAATCCATTAGAACTCTAAGAATTTCTGTTTGTCCACATCGCAGGTCACTGCCTCCAGAATTACTTTTCCTGTGATCATAAGGTCATCATTCTTTGTTTCATCTGACTTTGACTTGATTTGATATGAGGAAAAAAAGAAACACATCAGTTCTTAATATAGTGTATTTGAGGGGAATTTTACCTATAGATTGATCCTGAAAAATAATTTTATCAATATCCAGTGGTCCACAGAATGAGCCTTGAAAGATTATTTTATCACCAGTGGAGAATATATATCTTGTATGATTCTTAAGCTATGACCACTTCCTAGCATCTCAGTTATTGGTAGTTCTATATTCTGTTCTGAATCCAGTTGACAACTAGGGATGGGCAAAAGGTCTCGTTGTGTTCCTGCGAACAAACCTGAGAAAACAATGTTTTTGTCTGCTTTTTCTTGGGAAAATCGGCTTTAAAAACAGCAATTAAAATCTTCACATTTTTCACCCATTGGCAAAAATAATTTGCCATTTTTTCAATGGTTAGAAAGTTTACACCCATTGACTAACATGTTTTTTGCTTTTCACAATAAAAACCCAGTGCCCCATAGCCATAGCTAATGCATTTAACAGCTACTTTGTTGGATGTGCCATCACCCTGATTACACAAAACAAAGATACCTCAGAAGTTCAACCATCTATAGAACATTCACTGGCACCTGTTGTCAGGTCCAATTTTTAAAATTAATTCAATTTCATGCCAGTAAATGAAAGCGAAATATATGATCACCTCCTCCACCCAAAAATGAAATCCCAATCTAGCCCTGACAAACTACCAGCAATGTTATTAAAGCTTAGTGCCATGATCATGGCTAGAGTTGTGCCTATCCACAAAAGCGGGGATAAAAATGTAGTATCAAATGACAGACCAATATCCCTACTCCCCACTTTATCCAAAATCCTAGAGAAATGTGTACACGTTCAACTAAATAAATATTACCAACACACTGTTTTTTTCACCCCTCTTCAATCAGGCTTTTGACCAAATCACTCAACAGTCACGGCCTTCCTAAAAGTAACCAACAATATCCAGACGGGCATGGAAAATGGTGACCTCACAGGAGCCATTTTCCTAGATTTTTCCAAGGCCTTTGACAAAGTAGACCATAGTATTCTTATAAACCATCTCCAAAGATCAGGATTGAGTAATAAGTCTCTAAACTGGTACCGATCCTATTTATCAGATAGAATGCAGTATGTGTCAGTTGCCCGCAATGACTCCCTTCTGCTCAAAGTAACAAGTGGAGTTCCTCAAGGCTCCATTCTAAGCCCTCTTCTATTTTCTATTTTTATATGATCTGCCCAAGGTTTGCAAATCATCTTCAGTACACATGTATGCAGATGACACCATAAACTTAGCTAAAAACTCAAACATATCACACCTTGAAGCCATATTACAACATGATTTCTGCGAGGTTGAAAGATGGATATCAAGGAACAAACTGTTCTTAAACACGAACAAAACTGTCACAATGATATTTGGCACAAAGCACAAACTGCGTAATCTCGGCAATACCCACCTACCCATTCTAACGGAGTATAATCGCAAACTGGCCCCAGTGGACTCCTACAAATATCTTGGTATGTGGCTTGACCCCAACCTCACTTTTGGTCATCATACTGACAAATTAACCTCTAAGCTTTATCCCAAAATCCGTACTCTTTTTAGACCCAAATCATGTTTAAATACCCTGGTTAAAAAACGTATTGTGCAACAGATGTTGCTGCCAGTCATAGACTATGGTAATGTAGTATATGCTCCAGCGCCAGAAATCCATCTTAGTAAACTTGACACCCTGTATAATTCAATATGCTATTTTAACCTCCAATGTAATTACACTACTCATCGCTGTGATATGCTAAAAGAACTAAATTGGTTCACACTCAAATCTAGACATGCCCTTCACCTTTCTTGTTTAGTACACAACCACTTCTCTGGAAAACTACCAGACTACCTGAGCACTCCTGCTCTCCATACTAACTATAATCTCCATTCCACTGCTCACAACACGTATACCACAATACAAGAAAGAAGCAGGAAGATCTGTCTTCTCCTTCAGAGCTCCAAAGGCCTGGAACAATCTGCCTGAAATAATCAAATCTGATCCCAGTCTAAAATCCTTAAGTAAAGGCTTCTTTATATCCAAAAAGCAGAATGTAACTGTTTATAATTTTAATATTCCGTATGTATGTATGTATTTATAATAACATCTATATATATAAAAGAATAAGCCTCATTGCATAATTTATGGTTCCTCACACACAGAACATAATTTATGTTTCCTCAGAAAACACACACACACATTGCACAGAATGCCTTATTACATAATTTATGTCTCATCAGGAGACACAACTCCCATTGGGTGATTCAATGGGGACATTACTGCTCCCATTGGGTGATTCAGTGGGGGCATGTTTATCATACAGGGAGTTGGTCCGCCCCCTCCAGCCCACCCCCCAATATCCAACTGACAAAAAAAAATATAGCTTCCACTCGCTCCTGAAGTAGGGGATATCAATAACTTCTCCTGGTCCATATACACTCTCACTCAGGATCATGACCCCACAAACACACTGTTTCACCTCCCATGGATAACTGTAACCCTCCATACACTCTGTTTCAGTACGAGGGTGTAATGTTTCCATAAAATACAAACTCAGGGATAAACTTAATAGCAACTCTTTTATTTAACTCTTTTCATCTCTTCAGTCAACCTGTCTGTTTTCAACTGTCACTCCTCCACTTCCTGCTTCCTGATTCCCACCCTTTCTCCTTAAAGGGAAAGAGATGCTTTGCTGTATGTTACAGAGGGCAAGCCTCAAACACCACTTTCTATTTGTTCCCTCAGCATACTGCTACGTTCCCTCTACTGAAGAGCCACCGTGTGTTATATTGCTATGTTACCTCAGCTTAACTAAGGAGGAGTTATTGCTCCCATTGGGTGATTCAGTGGGGGAGTGATTTAAATCATGCAGGGAGTTGGCCTGCCCCCACTATCCAGCCCGCCCACCACTATCCAAGTGACTGAAAAAACAAAATGGCCGCCATTCGCTCCTACACCACAGACACAAACACATCAGACACAAACACACACACACTCACACTCAATCACTCACTCACACTCTCATACACTCACTCACACACTCACACACACTCAATCACACACACTCAATCACACACTCACTCTCACTCACATTCACACACACTCTCACGCACTTTCACTCAAGCAATCTCACTCACGCAATCTCACTCACACCCCGTGAGCCAGCACAATCCACCTTCCACCATAGTCTCACTCACACTCACTCACACCCTGGGAGCCAGCACGATCCACCTTCCACCATAATATGTGCAATTACCACATGCATTTCAACTACATGAATGAATGCCACTCACTCACACTCACACACACTCACTCCCACCCCAGCAGCCAGCACAATCCACCTTCCACCATAGTATGTGCAATTACCACATGCATTTGAACTATAAGAATGAATGCCACAGTGGAGGCATAAGTACAAACACAAACTCATTACAATGACACATAAGTCACCCCCTTATGACTCACTTCTGTGTGTGTGTGTGTGTGTGTCTCTGTGTGTGCCTGTGTGTTTCTCACTGTGTGTGTTGCATGTCTGTATCACACTCTAAGTGTCTGCATGTAGTGCATTGCATGTATGTGTGTATGACTGTGTCACTCTTTATGCATCTCAGTGCATGGGTGTGCATTTGCGTGTGTGTCTCTGTGTGTGTGTCTTGCATCAGCGTGTGTGCATTAATTCCCTATATAGCCTGACGGGTAGCGCCGTCCCACATTGCTAGTGTAATATATAATGTTTCTCAATTTGTGTAAATATGTAACTCTTTACTGAAAACTATCCAGGACATACTTGAAAATTAGAGAAATCTCAATGTATTCTTCCTGGTAAAACATTTTCTAAATAAATAAATAATAAAAAAGTGACGTTTCCCAGGAACTCAAACACAATGCAAGCAGTTACAGAGTGAGATAAGATGTGCTGTGCTGTTCTGATGTGATCTTTATAAAACTGAGGCAGGAGAGGCTCATAGTGACTGCTATCATTATGAGCAAAATTACAAATAATAAAGGAGGAGCTGGAATTACCCTAATGTGTCCAATGAGTCTAAGGAGGAGTAGGAGGAAGTGACCACTACAGATCCAGTGCTGGCCAGTCCCCCCTAAATCACCACTAGGGATCTTTTCCCTTTTAGTGCAGTTGGTTTGCAACAGAATTGTTCTACATTAGACACATGAACATGGCCACCAGTCTTATTTTATAAGAACATATCAAACATCAAATAGGTTCTAGAACATCTTAGGCAACATTGCATTTGATATCCCTATGGAAGTCAAAGGGTTAAACCCACTGATTCACAAGGCATTGGAGACCATTCAAGGGGTTAAAAACTCAATTTAAATCAGTATTATTTTTACCCAATGGTGCATTTGGTTTGCTCCAGAATTGTTCCAGTTGTGTTCTGTTCATCAGCCTCATTGTGTGCAAAATAGAAAAAATTTTATTTTAGAATGCATTTTCATCCATTTCCTGGGGTGTAGGATATCCCCAAAAGGACTTGAGATGGAATCAAATAAAGTGGAATCAATACTGAACTGGACCAGACCAAACAATATAAAAGAATTGCAAAGCTGTATTTGCATTGGCAATTTCTATTTTAGATTTATTACTATGTTTCCAGTGCTGCTTCTTTCATTAACAAATGTATGCACAGGGGAAGACATTCTACTGGTATGTTAGGGTGCTTTTGAACAGTTAAAAGATTTCTCACAACATTTTAATTGCCTGGCAGAGAAAAACAAAGTTTTCATTCATTACATAGGGTGAACTTGAGAATGAACTGGGGCATGTTCAGATGGGACTGAATGTTGGACTTTAACCCCTTGGTGACCGGCCGGCACGTAATGCCCGCCGAACATTTTTTTTTTTCATTTTATTCAATGACTTCCGGGACGTACATGTACGCCTTCTGTCCAGCTGGGTCATCCGCACAGGACATACATGTACGTTCTCGGGAGGTAAGGGGTTAAAAGAGCAGTAAACTTTTTTATGAAAACCTATATACTATAGATCTTTTCCTTCTGAGTAAAACAAGGTCACTCCCACTGCTGTCAGTTGTTTTATTCAAATGTTATAACAGTTCAAATAATCAGGAAGTGAATTTACTGTGTTTACTTCCTGATAGTTCAAACTGTCTGGAAGTGACAAGCAGTTTCTATCAGATTCTGTGGAGAACTGTAAGTCACTGACTTTTCTTGCCATTAGAATGTAACAGAATGTAACAGAATAACTAATTAGAATTTGACCACTAGAGGGAACTGCCAATGTAAAAAAAACACAGGGTTAAACAGTAATAATTCTAGAAATATGCATCTCTTAGCAGTAAGATGCCATTATTTTACTTAACAGGAAACACCCCACAGTATATATTTTTCATTAAAAAGGTTATTGCTCCTTTAATATGCAGGCTACATGCCAATGTAGGAGTTGGATAGGCTTGGTAATTTAGAGTTTTTCCCTGAAAGCCTGTAGAATGTATCTATATTGGAGCACCATGTTATCAACTCTTTATGAGCAATATGTATAAAGGTAAATATGGAGCAATTTCTGAGCAAACCAACTGCAAATTCAAAATTCCCTAAATTCCTATTGATTTCATTTGACCTTTTAACTCCTTGAATGTGTTAGTGTCTTCGAATCAATAGGAATTTGTATTTATTCCCTATGGTGCAGTTGGTATGCATCATAGTTGGTTCACTTTTGTTTTTGCATAGGTCCTTAACCCCAGAAAAAAAAGTGCAATTCTGGAGCATACCAACTGCACCATAGGGAGTAATAAACATTACCAAAATTGTGATCGATTTAAGAGGGACTTTTAACCCCTTAATTACCAAATATTTCTTCATTGCATTGTTTTGTAGTGCACTGGAGCCTCTCTAGCTGATTCATAAATTTATTTTTTGTGCAACAATACACATTGGAGTTCCTTTAGTAGCAGTAGGAACAGTATATCAAATGTGCTTCTCTACACTGTGATCAATGACAGGCACCTATAGGTAATTATCACTGATTGATCATTTTCCCCACTGTGCATATGTAATGCATGAAAATATGAGAACAATATGGTGAAAATGCAACCATACCTTCAAAAGGAAGAGACCTGAGAGGTCTTGAAAACTTGCATTCTAAATCTGCTTAGTTAGCCAATAAAGATATCAACAACTATATTTGCCTCTTGTTTTTCTATGGCTAACACGGGACCAAATCTCATCTGATACCTGCAGCAAACACACACATACATCCTGAAGCTGATGGATGGGAATGGTGGATCTATTGGGAATTCGCTCATTGATCAATGAGCAAGTGTCAGATTCTATATGGCCATTCATAAACTATCAAAATAATTGCACATTTAGTCATATACCATTTGATGAAAAAAACATAAACTAACAGCAATTTTTGACCTATTCTTGTATTGTTTGCAGAAAATCATGAAGATCACCGTGTCATTTATACTGTGAGCAGTTTACTAAATGTGCAATTCAGTAAGTGCTGAAGTGCTGCAATTCTGGAATAAACCAATTGCACCACAGGGGACAAATACATATTCCCCAAATTCCCAGTGATTTGAAAAGGATTGTTAATCCCTTCAAAGCTAAAGATGTCTCCATCTCACTGCTATGCAATGTTTTACAAACCTTTCTAGCATTCATGGGTTTAAAAGCCCCCTTTAAATCAATGGAATTTTCATTTGTGCTGTAAGGTGCAGCTGATTTGCTCCAGAATTGTACCTCTTTAGCTTACGGAATTACATCTTTTATGTGTTTTATTTCTCTTCATCCCATCAGCAGCTTAAAAATAAATGCAGCCAGATATATTTCAGTAAAAGGGCAGTCTGAGTCCTCCTTCTGCAGGCCCTGCTAGGCTGTATTCTGCATTTATATTGACATTAATGTTGAATTTAATAAACATCACTGGGCTATACCTGTGGAATCCCTATGCACTTTCTTCTTACATTTTATGATGGTGGCAATATTAAATCGTAGTGTCTGAGTGGATCTGGGTTTATTACAGCATTGGCAGTTTGGGAAAGGGCATTCAAAACTAATGTGTGTTTTTCACCATAAGAAGCTGATAATCAGTCCCGAGAAAAATATTCCATTCCAAGGTGCCAGCGAGAGAACAGCTCTTTGCTACCATAGAAACAGCCTCCAGAATGTGACAGATGCAGCTTTGTTTGTACATATGGTTGGGACACAAATAGAATTAGATGGGGATTTTATGAGAGAGACAGGGGGACATTAAATTGTACTGTAGTGTGCACTGTTTCAGTCACAGTTCCAAGAGATATCTAGAAACATACGCCTAAGGGTATGGAAACAGGGGATGAGGGAATTAGATTACTAGTTAGAATTGATAAAGTAAAATAAAGTGTTACAATATTTTCCTTACTGTGTCCTGTTTGAATAATGTAGGTGTCACTCACCTGCCTCTTCTGCTTGGAACCCTGCTCTTATGCTGTGTTCTGCACTGGAGAAATATGTACTTGTCACTCTACTGCCACTTGAGGAGTACAAGATATATATGGTCTGTTTTGGTAGGCTCAGTACTTTTAAATATGTTTTGGTTTTGTAAGTCCTGCAATGTTCTTTTTTCAACAAAATATTTTACACACACATTCAGATATGTGCGCACACACACACACACACACACACACACACACACATATATATATATATACTAGCTGGGATCTCTCTGGTTTTGCCCCGGAGACTCTGGTTTTGACTCTGAATTACCAGGTCTCTGGGGCAGAGTATGATTCTCCGGATGTGGGGAGTTTCTGATGAAACTCTGCCCACTTGTGCTCCATTCCACCCTGTAATCCCACTCCGCTCCCTCTTCTCCTCCTTCATCAGTCTATTCTAGCTAATTTTTTTTTTGTTTTAGAAGTCCCGCCCCCACTCGTGATTAAGCCCCACCCCTTTTATGACACAAATCACATCATTTTTCTCCGCTCATTGGCACCACAGGGCTCTCCTCTGCGGAGCCCAGACCAAGAATTTCCCAGGTATGATTTGTACATACACAAACACATATACTTTCAAACACACACACAAACACACATTCACTGAGATATGCACATACACACATATACACACAAATATTCAATAATGCACACACATATACAACACAAAGACATTCATACACACATGCGCACACATGTATACATACACATATACACAGAGATATGCACACACACAGACACATCAGATATGCACACACGTATGCACACACACACACACACACACACACACACATATACACACATATACACATAGATATGCATTTGCACACATACATGCTCTCACAAGCACACATACATGCTCTCACAAGCCAACATACACATATATAGGGTTTTATGCACACAGTAAAAAAGGAGTAGTTCTGGGGCAAATAAACTGTATTGTTTGAAGAAATAAAAAATGATTTAAATAGATGTTTTAAGCTCTTGAATGTTGGAGAGGTCTCCAATGCTTTGCAATGTGTGGGAACCCTCTCTATCATTCAAGGGTTTAAACACCCCAGTTAAATCAATGAGAATCTGGGGAATATATGTTTGTCACTTATGGTGTATTTGGTTTGCTTCAGAATTCCAACTCTTTAGCTAATAGAATTGCACCTTTAGTAAACCGCTAACATTGTAAATGATACTGTGGTCTGAACTGTTTGCTCTAAACAAGTCATAGGCCAAGAATTGCTGCATTTAGAAAAGATTGCTTTAGCTTAAATCAATGAAAATTTGAGGAATTGGTTCACTGTGGTGTATTTTGCTTTACCCAGAACTCATTTTCTGCTTTGTGCATATCGTTCACCAGATCTACTCATTAATCAGACCAATGAAGTTTTGCTCATCTCTCCTAAAAAACATGGGTTATTGCATTGAGAACTCTACAGCAGGTCACACACTGACAATTACATAATAATCTTTACAGTGAGGAGTTTAAATAACCAGACAACTGTTAACCCATTAGATGCTACATAAAAATTGTAATTAATTTATCTCACCCTAGTAATAGCCATTTTAAAAACTTGTTAAGGCCTGTTGCTTAATTCTGAAAAGAGGTCCCAAATAAAGCAATATTTTTCCCCAAATATAATGCTTCTGGCACTGCGGTTTGCATTATTGCCATCCATAATATGTGACAAATTTATAGACAGACTGTACACAGAGAGAGATTAATTTTCTTCTAACTATAAATCCTGCTATTGAAGACAGAATTTCTTGAAGGATTCTCTTGCTCATAGTTAACAAAACATGCCTTTGTGTTACTACTTCAACTTTTAGTGATAAACAAGGCAGATAATTACTACATAAAGGGCAACTATCACAAGGATTATGTACTATGAATAGATCTGCAATGTGAGCCCCGGCAGACCAATGATGGAGCAAAACTGAAAAGAGGCCACTGCTTTTTTTTGTTTCCTGACCACATAAATTGCTGGCAGAAGCCATTTTGCGGCTGTACAGTTTAACACAAGGCTGTTTTTTACTACATTCGCACAAATAGGAGCAGACTTAGTAAATCATGATAATTGCCCTTTAATGGCACTCTAGCTAATCACCCTCTCTCCCTGCTGAATGTCTGTTCTCCCTGTCACTCATCCATCCTATTCCAGGATCACATTAACAGATTTTGTTGCTAAATAAGTCACTGGTCCAATTTTCATGGGTGTGATGTAATCTCCTACATTAGACAGATATTGACATTCAGTCCTTTCTGGAATATAAATAATAACAATACCAAACTTTTCCAAGACTAGCTAAATAAAATATACCTTTACAATGTTTTAAACTTTCCAATCCCACTCACACCCCCATAAATCAAAGAGTATGCCTTTTCCTAGTAGATCCCATCATTACTCAATACATCTCTAATACCAAAATTGACAATATTACATTGTCTGGCCATACTCACTTCTCTCCTATTCTGTGTCTTCTCTCCTATAACTGCCTTAATGACACTTTTTTGAGTGATACAGGCTCCCTGATTTTTATCTTCCAAGTATCGTAAAAAGTATTTGATAGAGAATGTTGCCTCTCTCTACCTCCCATAATTTATAGCCCATTTATTAAGGCCGATTCATTACCATGGCATCTCATAAAAAAAACTTTAAAATTAAACCATTATATCTCAACATAAATCCCTAATATTTCTCTAAAATTTATTTAGAAATAATCACAGTTCTTCCCTTGAGAAAAAACATATTTCCAATATGAGCAGGACCAATCAATTCCAACATGTGATAACTCAAACAAAATTGTTATGAAAATGCATGCAGTGCAAACAGAATATTAGCCCATAGACTCCAGTGTAAAGCCAGAAAAAAAAGGTAATAACATATTTATCAGACAAAGACAAGAACAGGACTAGTATTGCCTCTGAACCAATATGTTTCTGCACTGTTCTGATTTATGTATCAATTAAAAAAAACATATTTTTGAGGTCTCTCCTTTCCACAAAAGATAGGGAAAATTAATCACTTGTCCACACCAGTGGTTTTCGAACTGTATGGAATGCTTGGGTTTCATGAAGACATGCAAGAGGTTCCATAGAACCACATTTCATTAATGGCAGATAGGGGAACAAGGTTGGAGTGACAGAAAGAATACTGGTGATTCTGAGACTGCCTGTGGACTTGTGGAATATTGAAACATTTGAATCTTGTTTTCTGTTATATTTATCTTGCAATAAGCAATATAACCTAGCCCCTTCTAAACTCATCTCTCTTACCCAATTATTTAAACTTATAATTTCTTCTTACTGAAATGTTTCAATATTTCACAAGTCCACAGGTGGACAACTGATACATTTTACCTGTCTATGAAACGAGTATTCTCATAAATTTTATATTTATGCAGTATTCATCCCTTGGGTACTAGAGAGGACTTCAATAGAGACCAATAGAGACCTAGCTATCATCAAAAATGTTAAAGTGGTTGATTGTTAAGAGTTCCATGGAGATTTCATGTTAAAGAAAATAATGTTTCCTTTGGAAAAAAGCTTGAGAACCACTGGTTCACACTAAGCTCCAAGAACTACCTTACTCCTCCTGTCCTTTCCTGCTATCAAAATAAAGTACCCAAAGTTATAGCTGCTCCCTTGCTCTAAAAATAGAAAATATTTAATTAATTAATTCATTAATTGCTTAAAATCTATAACACAGAAGCAGCTTGGAAAAGTGACATAAAATAAGACATTCATGTCTGTTAGGGTCAAAATTCCAACAGCAGTATCAAACAGATACAGCACATTTTTCTTCCTGTTGGATATTCCATTTCTTCAGCCCTTTGAAATCAGTGGTAGATGTAAAAAAGTTCCAGATGAATGCCCCATTAAAATATATGAGAACTTTAATTTTCCCCAACAATGAGTCTTTCTGCCTTATTGTTGGTATCCATTCAGACTGCATCACTGATGTAGAAGGAACAGTAGTAAAATAGGTGAAAAATAACACTTTTTGCCTTCTGCTGGATTTCACTTGCAGCACAAAAACGTTATTAGATTTGTGAAAACTCCCTTGAAGAGAAAAACAGGAGTTGTTTGCACATTCCTATTGGCCATACATTTAACCTAATCCTGGATCTGTATATAGAAACATAGACTTTGAAAGCAGAAATGAACCAAGTGGCCCATCTAACATGTTCATTTCCCTTTCTATAATGCTCAGATTTGTTTAACACTTAGAATATCCATATATTTCCCAAAACTCCATAAATTCACTTACTGTTTTAGACTCTACCACTTCTGCTGGGAGGCTATTCCATGTATCTATCACCCTTTTTATAAAGTAGGCATTTTTCATATTTCCTCTTATTTTTCACACAATGCAATTTTGGACGAGGGTCTCTTTTTATAGTATTCCTTTGGATTGAAAAATGAAGTTGTGTTATTTTATGAGGTGTTACGTCTAATTTAATGAGTTATTTCTTTCATTTGCAATGCACTGACACCTCACCTTCTTGGTGCTGATGTAGTAGAGAAGCAAACCAATTGCACCATATAGTACAAATAAAAATGTGTAAAATGATCTTTGATTTCAATGGGTTTTTAAATATTTGAATCCTAGAGAGGTGTCCGGTGCATTATGAATATGTTTAAAGTATTGATTAATATGTGAAAAATGTATTGTAAACTTTATCTTGCTGAGTAAAATAACGGTACCTCTAGAGCAGAAATATTTTTAATGGCAGCTAAAATATTTGGGTGCTGTACGCTTATGGCCTGACATTTTAAAGGGGGAGTTATTGCTATACCAGCCTATGGAGGTTGGTGTCACTGACAGTAGATGCTCAAAGATTTATGTAGCAACAACACCACCAGAAAAAGTCAGGCTATGAAAGTGCTGAACTCGAAAGTTGAAACTTTGAACTAAACCTTTAGGAGAAAGAAAACATGTGAACAGTTTTTTTACTTAGCAGGATAAACCCTTCCATTTATTCATACTCCAGGTTGTGCTTTACTTTCCCTTTAAATCAAAGAACATTTCTATTTGTTCCCTATGAATGAAGTTAGTTTGCCCCAGAACTGTATTTTTTTCTCTTAATACATCATCTTCAGTAAGACAGTATAATAACAAATTTCTGCACAAATAGATTTTATAGTGCTTTGCCTTTCTCTAATGCCAGTTTACTAGTATCTATAATTATATAACTTAGTTAACCTGCTTACATCCGCACACACACTCAGGGCTGGATTTCCCATTAGGCAGAGGAGGCAACTACCTAGAGCTCCAAAAACTGCTGCTCATCTGTGATAGCCACACCCACATTCTGAGTTCTGGGTGAGGCCATTGCAACCTCATTGTCCCTGCACCAGTTTATATACAATTTTACTAGCTATTATTTAACCCATTGGATTCTAGGGAGGTCTCCAACATATTGTGAAGCAACTCATTGGAGATCTCTCTTGCAGCCAAGGAGATAAAATATTTTTGTTGGGCTTGCATGTAGTAATCTAAGAGTATCTTCTGTGATAGGGAGCAGTGGATGGAACTGTGAACGGGGTCATGTGAGGAGTGGGGGGTGTAGTTACGGGTGTGGATAACAGTGCACCTAGGTTGCCTTGCCTATCAGTACCTGGGATGGAAATCCAGCTCCGCATTATTATATATATTATTGTATAATAGGAAGAAATAGTGCAGTTCCAGGGTAAACAAACTAAATCACAGGGGACAGATAAAGTCTGCCAGTTTAACCCCTTAGCGACCCATGACATACATGCACGTCATGAGGTTGCAGTCCCTAAAGGACCAAGGACTTACATGTACGTCATGGAATTCTGGGCTCCCCATGCAGCTGCACGCCATTCGGGGAGTCCGGAATCAGACTCTTAAAAAAAAAAAAAAATGCCCCTTGGTCCTTAAGTGACCCCCGCGTGCGTGTGCGGCCAGTCCTTAAATGGTTAAAGGGTGTTTTAAACACTTGAATGTTAGAGAGGTCTCCAATGCATTGCTTCACAAACTGTTACAGACTTCTGCAACATTCAAGGGGTTAAATACATATTTATAGTAAAGAGAATTTGGGGAATTTGTATTTATCCCCTATTGAGCATCATCCTCCATGTCTCCTTCACATTCAAACACAAAATATTCACTAGGTCAGATTTTCATACAGTGCATTGGAGACTTCTCTGGCATTTGGGGAGCGGGGAGATTCACTAAGAGGTGATAAAGTGAAGATGACGTCTCCAGTTTATCACTTCTCCAATTCCTATGTTATTTTATGGAGCCCATGCACTAGAAACATAGAATATGAGGGCAAATAAGAACCATTTGGCCTATCTAGTCTGCCCAATTTCTTGTTTTTCTTTTTTTTTTGCTTGATCCAATAAATGTTTATTTTAAGATATACAGAACATCCCCCCCCAAAAAAAAAAAATCTGCAGTTTTTGCACCATAAAATTCCATCCAGACCATGGTGCAGTGCGGGAGACATGATACATGCCAGCTGACAGCCTATTCTGTGAGGTCCACAATTTAAAGGAGCAATACACTTTATTGAAAAATGTTGCGTGAGTTTTCTGTTGTGTAAAACAGGTACTCCTCATTGTCGACAGATTTTCATTCACAAGTTATTACGCTTATATCTTTTTTTTTGTTTTTAAACAAACATTCCACTTGTGAAGAGCAGTTGGTGTTGTTCCTACATTACTACTTACCGTCGTCTATGACTCAAGGGGGATTATGCACTAAGGAGTGATAAAGGGGTGCAAGATTGCTTCAGCTTTGGACATCTTAGTGAATAGGCTCCATAGAATAACGTAGGAACTGGAGAAGTGATATCACTTGAGAAGTCATCTCCGCTTTATCACCTCTGTATCACCACTTAGTGAATCTCCCCAAGGAGTTTAAAGTTCCAATTATATAATTGGGAATTAGGAAATTTTTATGTCTCTAATCATGCAGTTGAATTACTCTAATTATACTTGGTACATCCAACTCAGTTATCTATGTATGAATGGAACAACTTCAGTTGATATTATCTCACATAGTTAATATTAACCCTTTGTTATATACACACCTTGGGCCAAGGGTGGGCAACTTTTGGCTCTTCAGCACTATTCTGGCTATATCTCCCAGCAGGCTCAGCTGGTGACTGGACAAATAAGAGAAATGGGCATGACAGTCTAGCAATAACCGTTTACTTAAACAAGGGGCAGAACTAGTATCGATGAAGCTAGTGCATGACACTGGGTCCTGAACAACATTCAGCAAGCTTTTCTAATATTTTCCTTTTACTCTTCTTAAAATAATTTGGAAATTGGGAGCTGGGATGCATGCAATTATACTTGTGGTTCCTTGAGAAGACATGGCTCTATTGATTATGGTAGTCCATAAAGCAAGGACCATGCATGACAGGACAGGAATCAGTGAAAAACTAGTCAGAATAACCTCTACAAACTCACACAGAGGAGCATGTGGTATCAGATACAAATATCACAGCTGAGCATGAGAACTGCAGGTAAGTGCAAGACATGGATTTATAGGAGCAAGTTCTTACATACCAAAGCTTTAAAGCAGAACTTTCATGTGATTAATATAGAACCCCAAATCATAATTTTATTAGCGATATGCATAGACATAGGTAATTGTTGCATTAAAGAAAAATAGAACCTTCTATGCAGGCAGGCACCAACAGGGATCTTGCTGTAGGAGTTTTCTTCGCCTATGCTGTCAGTCCCTTCCAGTGCCTTTTGGCACAAAGGCATTCAACTCACCAATCACAGAGTTGAAGGGGACGGACAGCATAGATGCAGAGATGCCGGCACTGCAAGATGTCTGGTCTGTTCCCCGCTGTCTAGCTGCTGAAAAGGTTCTACTTTTCTTTAATGCAACAATTATACTTGAAAATAAACCTACTTCTATGCATATTGCTAATGTAATGATGATTTGGGGCTCTATATTAATCATATGAAAGTTCCACTTTAAAGCATGTAATGTGAACTACTTATTGACCCAATACAATGTATGCTACTACATTTCTGCATAAACATTGGATCCTACTCTAGGTAAGTATATAATTCATAAACAAGGAAAAGTTCCACTCCACTGTATGTGAATATATACTGAGGCCTAGTAGCAAGGAAGCCCATACTGCAGCCCAAACACCAAACTTTCCAAACAAATGTTACTATATATGGCTACTCAAGTGTACGACATCCCGGAACAAAAAAAAAATCAGATGAGAAGAGCATATCCATTAAAAAACATTCCTTTATTAATGACACAGCACAAGGGTAGAGCAAAAAACAGGAATTATATACAATTACAGCAATCAAATACCTTTTCTGCAACCTAAATAGCATGGAGATTATGGATACACAAGGATAAGTTATTATGTTAAAAATAAATATATAAATAAATAAAACTAATTAAACACTAGCATCCTTATCCTGAAACTGCTAGTTGTTTTAAAATGTTTTAAAAAAATATATTTCTGTATTGCAAATGGTAAGTTATGCTCATGCTTGGGTTTCTTTAAGCAGAAAAGCATGTTGGCCTGACAACATCAAGACAAAGCACTTGACCACAATGACTGGAATGAAACATGGAATGTTGATTTTAAAGCATCCATTAAAGCAAAGAATATATATTAAGTGTCAATTATGAATGCAGTTTGCCTACTCTCATATAAGTGGGCTTTAAATTATGCTAGCTGCACTTAGGAGAGCATATGTAGTATGCCAGTGTGGCTTATTTTCTTCTCTTAGATGTCCGCTTACTAATCACATGCCTGCACTTCCAGGTATCCATTAGAGTTTATGGATGCTTTAGAGTGTAGCACACACACTCCACTGTCATTAAGATTTTAAGGCAAGCAATCTCTGAACACACTACATAGAATACTGAGGAAAGTTACTTCAGTTACCTGAACCATGTTAAAATATAGTGTTAAACAACTGGCCCCAGTTAGGGATGGACAAAAAATGTTGCCTCAAACCAAAATCGGCAAATAAAGGCACTTCCTGCTTGGCAAAGAATTTCCTGTGAAACTTGTAGTCTTTCTGCTTTTTTCCTCTAGCTCATTCCATTGAAATCAATGGGTACATTAAATTTACACAAAACACATAGCAAATATTATTTTCCAAAGGCATAGTATAAAAAGGGCATGATGGTTCCTGTGTTGGAGGAGTGTGGGGAAAGAATCAGTTGAACAAGGAATGTTTTTTGTGGGCGTTTGTTTATTGGGATTGGGGAAGTTAATAAAAATTAAATACTAAATACAATTAAAAATACCCTATAAGACATGGTATAAAAGGGGTCTGAGGAGGGTGCCTGTGTTGTGGAGTCTGGGGAAAGAATCAGTTGAATAGGGAATTTGCTTTGGGGATTGATGACTGGTATTGGGGGGCAGTTAAAAAATAGATAAATATAGTAAAATAAGAAATTAAGGGGAGACTGATACGTGACGTGGCATGTATCCTTTTGTAGATGATGACTTGTAAGGTTTGTCGTTAGACAAGGAAACATTTAATTTTTGGACTTACAAGTCATGAGGAAACATTGTTTTCTAAGACTTAGACTTGTTTGGCACAAATTCTAAGGAAACGTTGATTTGCAGGACTTAGGCTTGCTAGAAATAAGCCCCAAAAATTGCTTATTTTTTTGTAGACCTATGGGTTTTGTATTTGTTTGTTTCCTTGTAATTTTTTTAAAGCGTAGGCCCTGAGAAAACAAAAAAATGGCCAAATAGCCAATGTTGGCCAGTGACTTCAGTCAAATGCCCTAATGTAGATGCAGAATTTGTGACTGCTATACTTGCTGCTGCTGAGTTGTTTAAGCAAGATGATTAGGCAGCTCAAAGGGAATGAGATCAACAACAGCAGTAACATGGGTAATGGATAATGAAGGTTCTACTTGCGATGATTATCTCCAGTGATGTGCCTGAGGCAGTAGCAACACCATAACTAGCCCTCACCACTTCAAGTATATGTGGAGAAAAGAAGATGTTGGCTGATAATTCTTCTCCAGCCAAAATCATGGGTGTGTTGTTACTAGAATATAAATTATTCCCTTGATAGCAGGAACTGTGCCTCGTATCAGCAACTGCAATGTGCACAGTGTGTGGTAAATAACACCTGGCACAACTCTATCCAAACACCATGACACCAGAAACCAAGTACTGCTGCTGTCACTATGCCCCTTGTCCACACCCCACTAAAGACACATGACAACTTGCTGACAGATTAATAGTAATGATGAACCCTCCCTGCTATCAGATTAGCATATTCTGTGAGATGGAATCTCCTCAGAAACCGCTTTATGCCCTTCTTGCAATTCTCCTTCACCACCCTGCCGTGTGCAGTCAGTACGCCACACAGTATGCATAGGGTGGACAGTAACTACCACAGGGGAGGTAACAACGCACAAGGTGGATTGGCAGAATATATATTTACCCTAGAGCAAGAACGTGATGGCGAGCTAGTTGTTTCATTTGTTTTCAGACTTCCAGCCTCTGCCTGGGTTTCTCTATTTTTCCTCCTCTTTGTTCTCTACCTCGACTCTTGTTGCCTTTCTGGAGAGTCAGGGGGTACAGTAAAAGTGGTGCTTGATTTCTATGGTGGGTATTTGGCTTTAACATGTCTGGCATAAATGTCATGGTATCTGTGTTTCATATGTGTTATCTGGGCGGTTGTTCCCTCCTTTCCTCTTCTCACTGACTTGTCACAGATTTTGCACAGTGCTATCGGTGATAACTACACTGTGCCTGCCACAAGAGAATATAGGCCCGCACACATGATTTCTGGGGAGGGAACAGGTGGGGAAGAATGGCCTCATTCTTCTTCTCTTCCACATCCCCCTTCACTGTCTGGGGCAAAGGATGATGTTGCTGTTGCTTCTACTGCCTCAGAATCAACACTGCAACTAGGACCAGGAGTATTGCTGCCGCTGGCAAGTGGAACCTGTCCTAGTCCCACATCACTTGTTGACTCCATTCTCACTGTGTCCTGTCCACGGTGGTCTATGGTACACTATTTTGCTCCTCGGCATCCTGCTGCCCTTGTAACTCAGCAGCAGGAATTAGAGCAATTGCACATTCCTCAAATTCCAAAACCACTGCTGGTGGTGGTGGTGATGCCCATCCTCATTCCTGTCTCCCATTCCTTCTCAGTTTCCACTAAAAAGGCCATCAATGTCTCTTCCGCCCCAGCTTCTCCACCATCATCATCAACACCACCACTAGTCCCTACATTCTGCTGCTGCTGCTGCTCTATTCCAGACACCTCACTGCTGGTTGAGGAAGGTAATGAGAAATGTGACAGACGGTTCCCTAATGTCATATTTGCCATTTCTTGCTGACCTGAAGAAGGCAGACTGGCAGCTGATCTGTGCTCCTGGTGGTGGTATTATTGCTGCTAGTCACCAGTTCTGGCTTCTTCAGGGTCATATTTTACCTGGACAATGCCATTGGGGGATGGGAAATCCCAGGGTCAGGGGAATGGTGTGGGCTTCCTTGACCACTAGTCTGGACACTCTCAATTGCCTCCCCTACTACTCCCCGGCTGCTTCACCAATACTGTTAGCTAGCACTAACACCAACCACATCAATTTCAGCACCTGAATCTGCCTCCTCAAAGTCACTAGTAACATAATGATTACCACTCCTTCACTCTTACTGCTAACAAGCTGCTTAACCTTCTTGGTAGTAGTACTAGCACTGGTGGGTCTGCTTGGGGATGGCAAGTGTGACTTAGGGTCACCTGCTGTCACACTTGGCATCATCTTCTCCTTCCCACTCCTGAATATTACAAGACACACTGGCAGCAGGTTTAGCACTGGCAGAAGGCACAGCACTGGTGGCAGCAGGGGCAGCACTTCTGACAGCAGGCACAGTACTTGTGGCAGCAGGGGTATCATGTCTGGTGGCAGGCACAGTACTTGGGGCAGCATGTCTGACAGCAGGCACAGCAGTGGTGGTATCAGGGACAGCATGTCTTGCAGCAGGCATAGCAATGGTGGCAGCAGGGGTACCAAATGGCCTGTCCTGCTGCCACTGCTACCCTCTTCTTCCAACCTTGACATTCATTTCCCCAAGATCCCTAAGGGTGATTTAAGGGGACTGGCCATCATTGGTTCTGTAATGCTCACTTCCTCCTCCTCCTCAGATCAGTAGACACATTAGGGTCCTTCCAGCTCCTCCCTTTTATTAGTTTTAAAATTTCTCATAGTTTTAGCAGTCACTATGAGCCTCTCCTATCTCAATTTTGCAAAAAGATCACAGCAAAAAAGCACAGCACATGTACTACACTCTGTAGCTGCTTCTATTGTGTTTTACTTCCTGGAATACATCAAGTTTTTTATAGTGAAAAGGTGGAAAACATGTAAATCAATGGGCGGAAACATTCTAGTGTCGAAAAAATGGAGAAGAATTTTTGGCAAAAAATGCGAAGCCTTTAATCACTTGTTTTTAAGCAGATTTTCCCATGAAAAAGTGGACAACAACATGGTTTTTGCAGATTATTATGTTGGAACATGAGGGGACCTGTCACCCAACCCTAGTCCCATTATACTGCAGGAATCAGGTTGAAGTAAAATATAAATCCCTTTGTTTTTTAATACAAAACAACAACAAATCAAATGATTTTCCATCATCCAACCTACAAGTCTACTCATACCCCCAACCCCAAAAGGGGAACTCACAAACATAAAAAAAAACTTGGGCGCTACCATGTTTTCCCTATATACTATGCTTCAGGGCTGGATTCTTTAAACAAAATTTGGGCGACTTGTGATTCCAACTCAAGACTCACACTCTATGCCCAGTCGGGATTCAATTAACACCTATAAAAGAAAAAATTGGGAAGGTGGTTTTGCAGCCACAGTTTGCTTTTCTATTACCCTTGTTGTGAACTACTAAAGTGCGCTAAAAAATGTCAGTGGCCAGTATGACTTAGGACATGATAGCACAAATACAACAAAGGCAAAAATAACCCCTGAAGTACCAAGGAAGCATCCTTCAAATGTGCATGTCATCCACACAATTCCTGGACAACCAACCTTAACCCATCAATCCCTTGTGGAACAAGAGCTCTGCAAATCAACATCAAGCAATCCGTGGCACTCTCCCCAAGCACAACAAAGGTTAGAACATACAAAGATGTATACACAAACAGAGCTTGGCCATGACTTCCTTTTTTGGAATGTCCTTTCCAAAATAATATAAAATACACAGTATACTAATTGTAACTACCCAAGAGATATTATGGACACAATTTATGTCTTTGAAAAAACATACTTTTCTTAAAAGTTAGAGATAAAAGATTAATTGATAAAAACAAGATCCCAGTCTAGATATATTCTTTTACTGAAACAGTTAATGTAGCTGATAAAATAACTACAAAAAAATTCTATATAAATAACAAGAGTATACAAAAATATACAAAGATAGTAACCTCTACTTAGATCTAATAACGGATAAATTATTAATTACATAATTTCTCCACTATTAGATGTAAGTAGATGTTACTATCTTTGTATATTTTTGTGTAATCTTGTTATTTATATCTACATTTTTTGTAGTTAATGTACCAGCTTCATTAACTTTTTCAGTAAAAGAATCTATCTAGACTGAGATATTGTCATCGCATAGTGAATCCCTCCATTTATTTTCATTAATTAATCTTTTATTTTTCAACACCATAAATTGTGTCTGTGTATTTTTTATTATATTCACAGGGCATTCCATAGGGGGAGTCAGCGCTAAGCTCTGTGTGTGTGTGTGTATCTTTCTGTCGTGGATTGCGAAGGAAGCATTTGAACTCCTAAGAGGGCTAAAGGCTGCAAGACCTCTGGGATAAAAGACATTTCAAGCTGTTTTTGGACACTAATAAGTCCTTTTTTGAACACAAATAAGATTATTATAACAGTCTTGGAGAGAGTGAGCACCTCCATATATCTTTGTACATACCAAGATGCATCCCCACATAAGACATTATGCACACCTGTCAATAGCTAAGGAATCTAAGCCTGGCTGTACTATATCAGTAGCCAATGGAGAACTAAAGTGCACCTCCATCATCAAGCACACCGGACAATGTCATACATGCACCTGACATGCAATTACAACAAACACATTCAAACGACAACAGCCACACCAACATACACTCACCTGGGCAACCTCTTTCTCATTGGTTCCCACCACTCTCTTAAAAGGACATCCCACCAATCTGGAACGTGGTGTGTTTAAAGTGAGTACACTCAGATACTGATTACGAACATTGTGTTTGTCTACCCCATATCCAGCACCAACCATGCCCTGTCCGGCATGGAGTAACTGCTGTCTATTTTATGGCACCTGGATCCTTCCAGTCCACTGAGGTATTTGTATCTGTGTTGTCCCAGGCTACCTGTCCAGGGTGTTGGCTCAGGTGTTGACAACCCTCAAGAGGAAGGCAAGAAGGTACATTCACTTCCCTTCCACCCAGATGGAGAGGTCACATGTCAAACAGGGGTTCTTCACAAAGGGAGTCATACCGAGAGTCATGAGGGTCATCTCTTCTTAAAATGAGAGCATTTTCACTCCACCAATGCCCAGATGACAACATGAGGATCAACCATGTCACTGCTTCCTATCCTGGCAGTTGTCATGACTCCTACATCCTCAGGCAGTCCTCCATATACCATTACTTTGAGAATGGGACCTATACAGGATGGCTGTTGGGTGAGTGCCCAATCTATACATCACATCATATACATCACATTACATGCTTAAAGGGATTGTAATGTCACACAAGAATTATTTTTCAAATTGTAGTCCTTAAAAAGTTGAGCACAGCACAAAAAATGTATCTCTCAAACAGCTATGGTTTGAGAGATACATGCATTTAAAGTTCCTGATTTCCTGCTGTTAGCTGTAAAGCTGTCAGCAGGAGATCCGTGTCAGCTGACACGGAGGCTATGCAGCAGAGCCGCAATCATTTGCAGAATCCCTTCATTGGAATGGTCTAAAACGTTTGCTTGCAAACCAGGCACATGTTTTAGACCATTACAATGAAGGGATTTGTTGTCAATAGCGCGATTGCGGCTCTGCTGCAGAGCCTCTGTGCCGGCTGACACGGATCTCCTGCTGACAGCTTTACAGCTGACAGCAGGAAATCATGAAATTTAAATGCATGTATCTCTCAAACCATAGCAGTTTGAGAGATATAGTTTTTTGTGCTGTGCTCAACTTTTTAAGGACTGCAATGTGAAAAATATTTTTGTGGGACATTACTATCCCTTTAATGAAAACCCAGCTAAACATGGTCATCACAAACAAGAAGTTTGTCCCCAATACACAACATCATTCACATAACCATGGGGTCCATTTGTCACAATGTCACTTATTTTCCACATATCTGTCCCAATCCCACAAACACCTGTAGAGGACCGCTGCAATGCAGTGCTTTGGATACCTCTCTGGCATTCCAAGTGTTGAAGGGGTAGTTAAGGTATTAGGAAAACTATAGATTTGTGATGCCTGATCTCGCTGAATAGTGCTGGACTTTCTATTTAAGTGTTGGCTACTGCATAGGAGTAAATAATTCTACTCCAGTCTACTGTGTAGGTTTAACCCTTAACATTTGTCTGTCTGCACTCCTAACAACTTTGCCCCTTCATCCTGTATCTTGACTGTGGCCTGAATTGGTAAATCTTTTGCACATGGGTATGAAGTAACTTTGCTTATCAACTTTGATCAGACTTTTTGTCAGTATTTGATTTGATAAATAGCCAAGCCGAATGAGCCTCAAGTGTGTAAGATTGCTATATAAAAACCTCAGCCTAGGGTGACTACATTGTAGGGTGAAACTCTTGAGGGGTTTCAGCATCAAAAGTAAACCATCCCAAGAGAACGAAGACTTAAACAGGACTTGAGCAGGAGTGGGGCAGAAGAGCGAAATCAGGATCCACTGGAGAAACAACACATCCCAAAAGCAATTCTACAAGGAACGACTTGAAGAAAACACCTGAATGGAAACACTGCAATTTACCTAAACTTCAAGACTCTCTGCTTAACGCCAGCTTCTGGATGATCGCCAAAACTAAAGTGGACTCTGTTCACTAAACAAACACCTTCCCAGCCTTCAACCTCAATTTATTCCCTTTTTGTGTTCTCTCTTGAATGCTCACTCCATTATTAAAAAATATAACACTGTGCATGATCTCTTTTTCTTCCACTCCCTAAACTTCCTTGCCATATCTGAAACACGGCTCTCTCAATCTGACTGCTTTAGAGGCAGAATTCTCCTATGGTGGCCTCTCCTGTTCTCACATTCTACACCCAACTGGACTTAGGGGAGGTGTGTAGGGATGGGCAAAAATGTTCAGCTCAAACTGAAATTGGCAAAAAATGGTACTTTCAGCTTGGCAAGAAATTTCCTGTGAAAAGTGCAGTATTCCCGCTTTCTCCACCTAGCTCATTGCATTGAAATCAATGGGAAGAAACATTTTTCTCCACCACATGAAAGTTTTCTCTAGTTTTCTACAGTCATATTCAAGGGTGTCAGGCTCTCACAGCAGCCATTTTGTGTTTGTGAGAGGAGAGAGAGCAGCAAGTTTTTGAGCTAGAGAAGATAGGCAAATAAAGGGGAATTGAAGGTTAGTTTAGGGAGTCATTTATATAGGACGTTTGTCCTCTGTATTAGGGGAGTCTGGGAGAGCTCTAGGAGAGAAGAAGGGAGGAAGACACCGGCAGCTGTGGTGCAAATTGTTTGCTAATTTTGCATTTATCGTCTCTGTTCTGGGGAAGTCTGGGGAAAGAAATTGTCGATTTTGTTTTTTTAGTTTTATATTTTTTTAGGACTAACTGTAATAAGATAGGGTGGACAACTTAAAAAAATAAAATAAAAAAGGAAACATAATAATTAAACAAATAAACATATTAGGCAGCTGACTGGGAGCCTGATGTGAGCTCAGTGACTGAGGCAGACTTGATAGACAGCAGACGACATTGAGAATTTTGTGGAGTACCAAGACAAGACATCACACACTTTCAGTTGTGTACTAAAGACAGTAAAAACACATAAAGTAGTTGAGTAATGTCTATCAAATGCACAAATGGGAGGGGGAAAGGTGGAGCAGTGCAGGGATATGGGAATAACGTTGTAGTACAAATCTGACTGCAGCAATGGTTGATGAAGCATGTGCAATAAATGATGATGATGATCCCTCTCCTTTCAGGGTTCATGCAGTTTGTCAAGGTCCTACCAATCACCCCACGTCAGTCCCCCACAACCACTACCTGTCATGAACACCAGAGTAAATAATACACATGATACAGGTACAGTGAAGTGTAACCAGTTTATTAAGATAAGCAAGAGTAAGCACTTCCCCAACCTTAGTAGGAACAGGTGTGAGGACAGTGCCGAGTCCACTACCCAAGGATTGACACTGAACTATAACTGGTTCTCAGTAGCCTATAGAGATAGATGGGAGCAGAACCAGGCTTGGTTATATACCTAGCAATTGGAAACCTGGAACACCAGGAAACCTGATCACTGCAGCGACAGCTAAACTCCCAGACACGAAACAGGCAGACAGATATCTCGAAGTAGTGACTCTACCACGGAGTGGTAGGAGGAGCAAGACAGAGAGTAACTAGTACTCCTAAAGAGTCAAGGAACTGGTCTACTAGGTAGGAAAAGGGCAGAGGCAAGAGTGTGGAACATAGCCAGCTGCAACACCGGTAAGTATGTAAAGGCAGTACTGCATGTAGACTACAGAGCGGAGGGTTATGCAACAGGGCCAAGAGGTAACAAATACAGTGCCACAGGATGGTGGCAACGTAGCGAGAGGCAACCAGCAGCTCTACCACGGAGGTAGCAGTTGCACTTCACCGATGGAGCATGCCCACAACTAGCCCAGACAGGTGCGAAGGACAGCATAGAGCGTAAGTCAGACAAGACACAGTCGAGAGCCAGATCGGGTAGTCAGCCACAGCCAAGGTCAAAACAGAGTGGGTAGTCAGATAAGCCAGGGTCATACACAGATCAGGTAGTCAGACAAAGCCACAGGATCTATCAGGAGAAAACACAGCAGCCAAGCAAGGGTCAAACGAGAGCAACACTGAAGAAAAACACACAAATACACCACAAAAGGGCAACAAGTCCTAACCTCAATGAGGTTTATAAAGCAGCAGAAGGAGGCAGGACTCAATTAGGCCCAACAGAATAAGCCCATAAACAGGCGTGCCTGTAACATGACTTTAGCAATGGCCGGTGGCCATACAGAGGTAATAGCACAGAGTCGCTAGGCCTCAAAGGGAGACTGTGATACTACCATACACACCTACCACATTATAGGTTGTACTTTATTTTTTTTAATCATTTGACATCATCATGAATATGTGCCAGTGTCACTTAAGCAGGAAATAAGTGTTGTGAGCAAAGGACTAATGCACTCTCCATGCTAACACATGGTATATGTTGCTGTAGGCCTCACACCTTTGATTTCCAGCTACTTGTTTCTCCACTACAGGCCTCAGAAGAAGTAAAGTTGTGTGGGAAATGTTGCACCATAATAAACGTAGGAGAAAATGTGTTGGAATAGGAGAAAAATGTGTTAGAATTGGAGAAAAATGTGTTCTAAAAGGTAACAATGTGTTGGAGAAAAATGTGTTGGAATAGGGAAAAAATATGCTGGAATAGGTGAAAAGGAGGAAAATTTTGCATTGGAGAAAAGGAAAAAACTTTCATGACAAAAGAGAAAAATTGTAAATTTTTCACGAAAAGTCGTGCAGGAAATTTTTCTCACTTTTAGCCCACCCCTAGGGATATGGGATTTCTGGTCTCTAAACACTGCCATTAAAACCAATTTCTCCCCCTGCTTCTCCTCTTTTAAGTTGCATGCTGTCCTACAGCATCTATCGTCCACCTACCACCACATATACACCTTCACATTTCCTTTCTGACTTTGAATCATGGCTTTCATTATTCCTGTCATCAGACATACCTTCTATTCCTCTGGGGACTTCAACTGCCATGTGGATGATCCCTCTGTCTCCTGGACATCCTGCTTTCTTCCTTTAACATCTGCATTTGGATTACACCAGCGGACAAATGCTTGTACTCACAAGAATGGCCATTTCCTAGACTTTGTATTTACTAGAGGCTGTGCACTTTCTGATTTTAATATCTCCCCTCTTCTACTATCCTACCACCATCTTCTAACATTCAGCTCTGCTTATTCAACTTTCGCAATACGTGCTTCCTCTCCCTGCTTCAATCGGTAACCTCAAATCACGTAATTTCACTGCTCTCCAGTTCTCCCTGGCTTCTGAACTTTGATCTATTCTCATTAATCCTGACACTAACAGCCGTGTCAAAACATACAACTCAGTCATGTTCTCCTCTTTGAACCTGCATGCTCCTCTCTCTCTCGCCAACGCACCTGTTAAACTAATCCAGTGCAGTGGCTTAATAAAGATACCAGCTTCACCTGCTCCTGTACCCATTCAGCTGAACAACTCTGGAGAAAGTTTGGTTCTCTGGCAGACTTTCTTCACTACAGATTCCTCCTTTCTTGCTTTAATTCTTCTCTGTCCCTAATTAAAAAAAACATTAGCTTTCACGACTAATTAACAGTCATAAATCCAACTCATGATGCCTTTTCTCTGCCTTTGACTCCCTCCTCTGCCCTCCATTTGCCTCCCTCACAAACTCCATATAGCCACAAGAATTTGCTTACTTCTTCAAAGCCAAGGTGGACTCCATCAGGGATAATATCCCACCTTTTATATTGCCTCCTATCCTCCCTTGTTCCTCTCCTAGCACTCTGGACTCTTTTTCACTAGTCACAGAGGACAAATTAACTAACCTGCTATCCTCCTCTCCATCCACTACATGCACACTTGATCTGCTCCCCTCTCACCTCATCCAGTTCCCTCTCCCCTACACTAATCCCTATCCTATTACAGATTTTAACTCCTGCTTTGCCACTGCTACCTTTCCTGATATTGTTCAACAGATGTTAATGATAGCCATAACCTATGGGGACTTAGTATATGCTCCCATGCCACAAATTCATCTTGGTAAACTTGACATGCTGTATAAATCATTATGCTGCTTTATCCTCCAGTGTAATTACACTACCAATTACTTTGATATTTTTAAAGGGAATGTAATGTTTCAAAATAATAGAAGCTCCAATTAATTTTCATAATATTTGGGCCATGGAGAGTGTTATTTCAGTACTGTCAAAGTTGTAGTTCAAGAGTAATTGAATGATTAAATATCCCCCCTGTCCCTTTTACTGATGTAACACTGCTCACCTCAGAACAGAAAGGTGGTGTCCAGATGGCTTGCAGAGAGGGACAATCTTCAGTTAGCATAATGGAAAAACCTGAAAAAACTGTCAAGGGGGGGCAGGGATTTCATTGTTCTCACAGTAAGAAGATTGTCCCTTGCTGTGAGCTGTCTGGTCTTCAGACCAGATTCAACATTTGAGGAGAGGTGGCTTAGACTAGGTAAAATGGGCAGGAGAGGGATCCTTTATCATTCAATTACTCTTGAACTACAACTCTAACACTCTCCATGGCCCAAATACTATGAAGATTAATTGGAGCTGCTTTTATTTTGAAACATTACAATCTCTTTAATGAACTAAATTGGCTAACGCTCAGATCTAGACATGCCCTTCACCTTTCTTGCTTAGTATACAACTACTTCTCTGGAAAGCTGCCAAACTATCTGAGCAGCTCTCTATAATAACTATAACCTCTACTCAACTGCTAACAACTCACTGAATATATCTATCATGGTGCCCGTGCTCATGGCCGCAGGCGACGATATTAGGATTCTTCATTTTACTGCCTCTCTCCTATTGGCCAGGTATTCCTGACTCCGCCCAGAGCTAGCCTTTATATGTCTATACTGAGGCTCCCTTTTGTGGTGTACCTGTTCCTGACGTTTGTTCCTGAATTACTCTGTTTGTGTATGACCTGGCATGTCTGACGACGTTCCTGCGCTTCCTGTGTTGCTGTTCCGTTGCTGACTGATCTGGCTGAGAACCCGCTCCGTTGCTGACTGATCTCGCTGAGAACCTGCTCCGTTGCTGACTTATCTGGCTGAGAACCCACTCTGTTGCTGACTGATCTGGCTGAGAACCTGCTACTCTACTGACTGCCTCTGGCTGAGAACCCACTTCATTGCTGACTGATCTGGCTGTGTACCCATTACGCTGCTGACCGTATCTGGCTGAGAACCCGCTCCGTTGCCATCAGCGCCTGGCTGAACTGCTCAGTTGCCTCTGTCTGGACAGCATTACATGCTGCGGTCTTCCAGTTCCGCATGTCTGTTGTGCGCCGCATGGTACTATCATTATCTTGCCGACCGTAGGCTGGGCATTCGTGCTAGAGCCGCTTACTATAACCGCCTCAGGCGGTGTGCACACGCAAAATACTGGTACAGTGCTGTCTAGCGCTGACTGAGTTACTCTGATCTCTTTCTGTGTCCTCCTTTATACCATAGCTGGGCTCACTCCCTGTGGGAGTTGCAGTATTCACTTTGGGCGTTACCTATTGACCCGATCAGTGTCTAGATCTTCTAGGCAGGGCCAGTGCTCTGTTCCCTTCTGCAGTAGCCTTTTGGACTCAAGAGCCAGCAGTTGCGTTACATCACACTTGTTAGTGTGAGGGGACACCAGTTGCCTTCCTGTACTGTGTCTCGATCCACCCCTAGCGTTCTAGGGTTTGCCCTACCATAAGCTATTGCCTTGGTCTTTCTGTGACCCTAGTCCCAGGGTCACTGTTGCCTCACTCAGCCAGATTCGGTCAGCAGCGTAACGGGTCTGGGTCTCGTACCAGTTACCTACTACTGGACTACTAGTCATCTAGAGTCCTGGTGTCAGCTCCTGGGCTGCATAGCCTGTGTTCACCCCTAGTCCGCTAGGGTCGGGTTGCCTATGGTCTTACGTGCCTCCAGTCAGCAGGGTTCAAGCCCAGAACTCTCTCTAGCCAGCTGCTGCCTCCATTTCCTGCTATATCTCAAGGGACTGGCTTACTATTGCTATATATATATATATATATATATATATATATATATATATATATATATATGTGTGTTCTGTTATTGTGGGCCTGTGGGTCTAACTCCTTGTATGCACTTGGTCCTAATAAAGTAATTTTAACCTTACCAATCTGGTCTGAGTTTTCATCAAAAACAGTGACAATATCACACTACAAGACAGAAGCTGGTCAATCTTCTCCTTCAGAGCACCAAAAGCCTGGAATAATCTGCCTGAAAAAAATCAGATCTCCTCCCATCACAAATTCTCAAAAATGCTTCTTTAAAAAACAGTATGTATATATATTTATTATTTATGTATGTATATTTATGTTTATTTTTTCTATTTGTATATATATGTAACTTTACTGTAAACTCTCCATGACATACTTTAGGAATTCTTTTAAGGATTTTAACGTGTTAGCATTCCTGTTATTCAAAGTAATCAAAGCAAAGAGGAAGCCCCATCTATATGAGTTATGATTTGTTACTTCACTGCGATCCTGTCTTTGTCTGGATTTGAACAAGGAACTGGTGTTATGGCTATGGGCCCTGCACTCTCCATGCTAGTCACTACAGGAACTTGATGCAACAGGGTTCTGTAGCAACTTAGTTCATGATTCAGCTGCATGCACATGGCCTTCTGGGACTTTCCATCTCTCCTGATTGGGCAGGGATGCCACCTGATTCCTGGTTAGCAGCTATTTTACTCAGCATCACAGAACACTCATTGTTCAATCATTTTGCCTTTTCAGACTCAGAGTTCTTGATTCCTGTTCATGAGAAACTTCTGTCTAGACCTAAGTTAGTTTCTAAACCCTGCCTGTTTCCTGATCATGAGAGTTATTCTGGTTTTGAACTTGGATAATTCCTGGACTTTTTTTCTGCCTGTATTTTGGACATTATTGATGTTGCCTTTGCCTACCTGCCAATTTGGTACTTCACCTTGGACTCCTTTATCCTGTCAATGGCTGATGAACATTGGGGCCTTACCCTTGGGGGCAAGTGGTTGCTGCTGGATATTCTTCAAGCAACTGACCTGCTCCAAATTACCCAACCTTGTCTGTACTAGTATCCTGACATAATGCAATTTATACTCCAGCTTGCTTGCATGTTTTCCTGGTACCTGGATATCTGTACCTGTCCCTATACAGAGACTCAGTGTGGGGGGGGGCTCTGTATTCATCCTCAGGCCCTCTGTTAGTGTGGCTTTGCTTGGGTTTTCATTTGTTTGCACAGAGACTGCTTCCTGAACAAGACCTGCCCTTAGGTAAATCATTACATGATTACTACTATTAGTGATTTGACTAGCTTTTGTAATTGAAGGGTAAAAGTACACAGGTCATTGAAACTTTAAGTTATGGCTCTCATGCAAAAGATGATAAAGTTCCCTGGATGTCTGCATTATCTTTTCCTTAAATGTGGAAGAATGCAGGCAACATATAATGTCTCTTGTCTTCTTGTAAGGAGTGAGGTCTCAGGACTCGAGGAACCTTTCAATCTTAATTTATCATTTTGGAGGTGCTTTCAAAATAGCAATGAATATACCTTAAAGAGTGCAGGTTAGATCTCTGTATTATATAGTTTCTGAAATAACACTTTTTCCCCTTTGTTCACCTTTGTCTTATATTTAGATTGTCTTTGTCTTATATTTAGAAGAACGTGCAGCATCTGTTGGACTGATAGGATTCATATGAGAACCCTTTATCTCTGTGAAAGAATATTATTGTTTGTATGTCTTAACATTTGTTTTATTGTTCATCTCTGATATCTGGAGTATTCATATATTTTATTTTTTGGTTTTTCTCTTCATCTTTCTTTCCCCTGGGGTTAAATATTGTATATAATTCAGCTCAAATTAAGGCACTAACAATTGGACTATGTGTCTAATTTAGACACCCAGTCTTTTTTCTCTACTGAAATAACACTGCCTGCCACTAATCTTCACATCAGGATTATGATATTTAAGTTGTGTAAAAGTGTCCTCCTGATAATCCAGTTGATAATAGATCATGCTGTGACCTGCTTACACTTATTATTGCATAGCCTTGATATGCTTGACATATTAACCAATAGGAGCAACTTATTTATTTAGATATGAGGTGTCAGTTTAAAGGGAGTCTTGAATCTTAATAAATTGGCCCACCATACAATTATTTGCAGTCAATTCCTTTGATGTCATCCTTGGTGACAAGCTTTGAAAGGTCTAATGAGTAATTTTCTTTGCAGGGTCAAAATATGTGATTGCTCGCTCTTTATTATGTGAAGGCATACCACAAGGTTATCAAAGATATTATGAAGAATTTATATGATCAAATTATTATTATTATCTATGGCTCTGTAGATTATTTTAAAATTACCCCAGATGGAGGGGAATTAATACACAGCCATTTAGCAGTGTGGCAGACTAAACTCCCTTATCACTGATTTTGTCTCCATTTTTTAATGAGAATCCGTGATAAAATTTCTCACCTTCACAGTGCACTCATTTTACCAGACTGTATTTAGATGCTAATATAGTGGTGATATCACGGTGCCCGTGATTGCTGCATTACTGTGTCTATCACCTGTAGGGGGCTCCCATTGGCTGTTTGCCTTTAGCCCACCTCATATTGCCTATTTAAACTAAGCTTGGGCACCCTCTGGTTGCCCTTTCATGGTGTCTCTGACTGCTTCCATTACCACCATGCTACAGAAGCTGATTAGGCCTCTTTGCTGTGTTCCTGTGTTCCTGAGTTTGTGCTGTTCCAGAGTCTGCTGTCTGCTGTGCTGGTTCCAGTGCCTGTTCCGGTTGAGTCTTCTGAAGTTGCTGTTTCCTGCTGCCGGTCTCCGTTGTTGCTCCTGATCCGGTTGGACATCCTTGCTGGTTCCTGTTCATCTCCTGAGCCCAGTTCCTGCATCTGTGGCGACATTGTTCCTTGGTCTCTTGGCTTGCTTCATTTTTAACTCAGTCTGTTGGTTCCCAGCGCACGGGCGCTGGTTTGCTCCTTTGCCACTCGGCTTACTACTCAGTTATACTGATGGTCCTCAGTGTGCTGTCCAGTCCTAGACAGCTATTATTCCATCAATACCCAGGTATTGGGGAGCATAACTACCTGGTATATCTGGGCTTCGTATCACTACTTATCTTTATACTGTCATTATCATCTGACAGTTATTGGGGCCACTCTGGTTGACACCTCATCCTTAGGCTGCCTTGCCCGGTATATTGGTAAGGCCAGTAGAACCTTCCATCATTCCACCTTAAGGTTGCCTTACCCGGTATTGGCAGGCCGGTAGAGCCTACCATCTCAGTGTTCCTTCAGGCTGCCTTGCCCGGTATATTGGAAGGCCGGTAGAGTCTGTTTCAGCTGGTTATCCGTTAGGCTGCCTTGCCCGGTATATTGGCAGGGCCGGTAGAGCCTGTATACTCCTGACAGTCTTTTGGCTGCCTTGCCCGATATATTGGCAGGGCCGGTAGAGCCACCTTTCCATTGCTTGCCCAGGCTGCCTTGCCCGGTATATTGGCAGGGCCGGTAGAGCCTGATTCAATATTGCTATATCTACTTGCAATTCTATGTATTGTATGTACGTGTATAAAATCCTATGGGATTATCTTTAACTTTTCAATAAAGTTGTGTTTTTACCTAACTTTACGTCTGAGAGTCGTAATAATCCGTGACAGGTGACCAAATGTGTCCTCAGTACCACTAAAATGCTGGTATGTAATGATTTCCCTGCCTGAGAAAGGTGAGAAACTTATAGGGGTGAATGTATGAATTTGTCAGTGCAGCCAGACTGCCATTGATTTCTGATGCCAGTGGCTACAATTATGGATATGCGCTGCAGTGTGGGCTTTCATTAGTACATTTAGTACAGGCAAATACATTCTGCCAGCACTGGATTTAAATGTCAACAAGCCCATTCACAATCACCAGCCATATAGCATATGCAGTGAAATAGTGTACATTAATGCCATTTCCTCTAAGCATTGCTTAGTCATTGACCTAATCAAGATATTGATGAAAGCACATGCATCCTTCTTATCCTACCCTAGGTACAAGTGGCAATATGGAGAGGATTTTGTCCTTATATAGCATAGTATACTGATGCAAGGCAGGCATAAGGACAGGATGCAGATTGTATCTCATGTTATTGCAAGGAATCAGTGTGATACATTCAATTCATAATTAGTGAGCTTCTGTTTAACTTACCTATCACGCATGCAATTTTTTAAATCTTGGTCTGTTAGCAGCACTGGAGGGCAAGTTTGGAAATTACTTATACCCTAAACTCAAACACTCGGTCATGTTGGATATTTGCAGAGATAGCTGGGAAATGTTTCGCCACCTTAGTCTTTTTTTCTTGTGGGTCTTTCTTTGACGTTGGCATTATGAGAGATATTACAGGTACAATTCAGTAAGATAAAGATGTAAAGTTCTACAGCAATCCTACACACCATAGGGGACAAATACACATTTGTCAGTTGCCATTGAATTAAATAGGACTTTTAACCATCTGAATGCAATGTAAATTTTCATTCTGCTCCCATTATTGAATTACAAGTAAGTGTGATATAGTGAGACATCCCTTTAGGTGCTTCAACATGTTGCAAAATTGCATTTGAAAATATATTTCTTTTTTCACAAAGTTTAAGGAAAGATATTTCAAAAGGTGCAATACAGTGTTTCAGTTTGCCCTCTATTACAAAAAACCCTCATCAACCTATTCTTAAAATGAAAATAGTTTGTAGGTAACATTTTAAATACCACGCCATGCCGCCATATGATGAATTGCAAAGAGGCAAGAACTAGACACAGGCTATCAACTGGACATGTACAGCTACAGTCATCTGTAAAAGTCAAGATAAACTAAACTGTACAGCTATATGGTGGACGGTCGCGAGTTGGAGAGGCTCCGCGACTGAAGTTTGCATCTATCACCATCCGGACAACAGAGTTTTCCTGGAGCGGCGGGTCTGCTTCGGCTGCGCTCCCTGTATCTCTGCGGGCTGGAGAGATCCTTTTTTCTTTTTTTTTTTACTTTTGGCTGCTGGGGAATCGACCGTGCACTTAGGCCTAAGCCTTGCGCACCGCTTCTGCCCGGCGGCGAATCGGGCGGCAGCTGAAGAGGCCCACCTTACCATTTAATTGAGGACAACAGAAGGGAAGCGCTCTCAGGACCACCAAAGCATAACCAGCCCAATATGTATAAAAATATTCTTTATTTATAAAAATAAAAATATTCACTCAAGGCAAAAAAATCGTACAGCGGTGACAATGAGATCAAACAATACAACCCCTAAACCGTTTCGTGACCGCCATGGTCACTTAATCATAGGAAAAGTTCAATCCCTTACCCATAAACCACTTTTTATACAATATTCAGTTCAATTAACCAATACCAATGTCCTACCGTATTCAGCATAATCATGGCGCCATCAATACCACCGTCCTCACGGACGCTAAAGTGATCTTCATCTCACGTGACTGCATCATGTGATCTCATTACAGTCACATGAGCGCCATTCATATACCAGAATACGTTAAGATCCATTATAACCATATGACCCATAGTGTAAATAGCTCCGTGTTAATCCGTACTAAGACCAATAAACTCATAACTATCTAATAAACCACCATCCTATAGAATGTGATTAAAGTATATTCTATAATATCAAATAAGAAATACAAAATCCACGTGTAAAGTGACACATGTGTTTCCAGTAATTATTCTAAAAGACCATATTACTATGCCAAGTAAACTATACTAATACTAATGTAACCTATTACTTCTGATCCAAATCCAATCCATGTGACACAATACTAATTTAAAAACAATATCAAAATCCCTCCTTCACTTAAATACTGCGACCTCCAAATATTCAGTCACAGTAAATACACTATTTCCATATGAATAAAGAAACATCATGTTCCGAATTTAACCCTAAAGGGATTCGTGTTCTCAAGTATACTAACCATTTAACTTCACATTTATCCAACATTTTATTAATATCACCTCCTCTTTCTGGTAGAAGAATACGTTCAATCCCTTGGAATGAGAATTTAGAGAGATCCGCTCCATTACAGCCGACAAAATGTCGAGCTACAGGTTTAGATTCATCTCTATTCACTATAGATTGGATATGCTCTCTAATTCTCACCTTGAAGGTTCTGGTCGTACGACCTACATATTGTTTAGAACACATTAAACATGTAATCAAATATACAACATGTGTAGTTCTACAGTTTAAATACTGTCCTATTTTAAATATTTTGTCTTTATTAGAATTTTGAAAAGTATCCCCTGTCTTCACATACTGACAAGAGAGACATTTTCTGGCCCCACATTTGTTGCGACATAATTTCTTCAAATATGATGGGATTTTCTATCTCCAAACACGCGGGACTTCTATGGGTGCTGCGTTTGCACCCTCTTTTGCCAAACTATATATGGGTTGGTATGAGGAGTCCCGCGTGTTTGGAGTTGAGAACCCCTTTCGTACATCCATAAGGGTATATAGACGTTTCATAGATGACTTGTTCTTGTGGAGTGGCTCTAAACAATTGTATGTAGATTTTGTGTCATATATGAATGATAATGAGTTAAACTTATCTTTCACGTATGAATTTGATGAAAGGCAAATTACGTATTTGGACCTTCAACTTAACATTACGGTAGAAGGGATAGGGACTACCATTTATAGGAAGCCCTGTGCTGGAAATGCCCTTTTACATGCTCGTTCCTGCCATCCTAGGCATGTTATTAGAGCCATACCTAAAGGGCAATTCTTGAGGATACGTAAGAATTGCTCCAGTGAGGAAGAATTTAGTAAACAATCGGATGTATTATTGGAACGCTTCCAGCAAAGAGGCTATCCAAATGATCTTTTGACTCATACGAGAGATTTGATAGCTAAGGTAGATCAAGCCACTTTGTTGAAGAATAGTGGTAATAAAAGTGAGAAACGGATTTCCTGGGACTCCAAGGTCTCTTTTATCACAGAATATAGTGTTGAATATGATAAGATCAGGAGTATTATTAATAAGCACTTGCCAATTCTGATGGGGGATCAAAAATTGAGACCTATAGTTAAGGATGGATGTAGATTTGTGACGAAGAAAGCACCTACCTTAGCGAGTAGACTGGCACCCACTTTATATCACAGTGCAAGAAAAGTGAAGCCGGTTTGGTTAACCACGAAGGGAATGTATAAATGTGGGGCCAGAAAATGTCTCTCTTGTCAGTATGTGAAGACAGGGGATACTTTTCAAAATTCTAATAAAGACAAAATATTTAAAATAGGACAGTATATAAACTGTAGAAGTACACATGTTGTATATTTGATTACATGTTTAATGTGTTCTAAACAATATGCAGGTCGTACGACCAGAACCTTAAAGGTGAGAATTGGAGAGCATATCCAATCTATAGTGAATAGAGATGAATCTAAACCTGTAGCTCGACATTTTGTCGGCTGTAATGGAGCGGATCTCTCTAAATTCTCATTCCAAGGGATTGAACGTATTCTTCTACCAGAAAGAGGAGGTGATATTAATAAAATGTTGGATAAATGTGAAGTTAAATGGATAGTATACTTGAGAACACGAATCCCTTTAGGGTTAAATTCGGAACATGATGTTTCTTTATTCATATGGAAATAGTGTATTTACTGTGACTGAATATTTGGAGGTCGCAGTATTTAAGTGAAGGAGGGATTTTGATATTGTTTTTAAATTAGTATTGTGTCACATGGATTGGATTTGGATCAGAAGTAATAGGTTACATTAGTATTAGTATAGTTTACTTGGCATAGTAATATGGTCTTTTAGAATAATTATTGGAAACACATGTGTCACTTTACACGTGGATTTTGTATTTCTTATTTGATATTATAGAATATACTTTAATCACATTCTATAGGATGGTGGTTTATTAGATAGTTATGAGTTTATTGGTCTTAGTACGGATTAACACGGAGCTATTTATACTATGGGTCATATGGTTATAATGGATCTTAACGTATTCTGGTATATGAATGGCGCTCATTAGTGTTGAGCGAGCGTGCTCGGCCGATGCTCGGATCGGCTCGAGCATCGCTCTGCTCGGCACATGGCGGTACTCGTCGAGTACCGCCATGTGCTCGCCCGCCATGTTCGGGTGGCGGGGATCTGTGCCGGAGGAGGCACAGATCTGAAGACGCTCCGCTGGACCACCAGGGACTGGAGGTACGGGGGCATTGCGGAGATGAAGGGGGCATTGCGGAGATGAAGGGGGACATTGTGGAAGAGGGGCATAGCGGAGATGAAGGGGGACATTGTGGAAGAGGGGCATAGAGGAGATGAAGGGGGACATTGCGGAGATGAAGGGGGACATTGCGGAGATGAAGGGGGGCATTGACCAGGCACCCTCCCCTCATCAGAGCAGGGGGTGCCTGGTGTAATGCTCGTGTCGCCCCATTGTATTCAATGGGGCTCGGGTGCTCGGCCGAGCACTCGAGCCTCAGGGGGTGCTCGGTCAGAGCACCCGAGCACCCGAGCATCGGGGTGCTCGCTCAACACTAGCGCTCATGTGACTGTAATGAGATCACATGATGCAGTCACGTGAGATGATGATCACTTTAGCGTCCGTGAGGACGGTGGTATTGATGGCGCCATGATTATGCTGAATACGGTAGGACATTGGTATTGGTTAATTGAACTGAGTATTGTATAAAAAGTGGTTTATGGGTAAGGGATTGAACTTTTCCTATGATTAAGTGACCATGGCGGTCACAAAACGCGTTAGGGGTTGTATTGTTTGATCTCATTGTCACCGCTGTACGATTTTTTTGCCTTGAGTGGATGTTTTTATTTTTATAAATAAAGAATATTTTTATACATATTGGGCTGGTTATGCTTTGGTGGTCCTGAGAGCGCTTCCCTCCTGTTGTCCTCAAGTTTGTGGAATCGTGGCTGCGATTGTGGGGAGCTGCACCGGGTCCGCTGACAAGAACATAAAGGGGTGAGTGATCGTTATATGTCGGATGTTTCTCTATGGATTGAGCGACTACATATATAAAACATATTTAGGCCACCTTACCATTTAGTCTCATCAACGCTGGTGGTCCCTGACAAGTCCGGTGCATGCCTCAGGTACTGGAGGCTGAGTGGGGAGGCAGTGAGGACGTGCAGAGGAAGGCCAGCTGTTGGAGACCATTTGCCTCAGGATCTCTACATATAAATACTAGGTTGCTGTTCTCAATACTATCTCTTGGCCCTGAAGGCTTAGACCTTGCCAGGCACTGCCCTCCTTGCCCTCTAGTGCACCTTCCATTTTGTTGTTTTTTTTTTTCCCCAGTCCCCCTTCACCTGCCAATAGATCTAATCGTTCACACTTCTTTAATACAGGTGCCTCTTCCTTGCTGACCTTTGCAGTGGGCTCTGCAGCTTAGCCCTGGACTCCAGGCTCCCCGTTGTTTATTGCCTTTCCTATATCTGTATCCCCGCTCTGCCCCGTGTATGATTTGCTGCCTAGGCCATGAGCTCAGAATTATTGCTGTTTATCTTTGATCACAACCTACATGTCATTCCGCTAGAGTGGTGTCAAGCCTTCAATAATTAGATGCACGTTCCTGGCAGCTACTCAATTTTTGTGATCTATATTTACTGCCTCAGGACTCTCTGGGTCGACTGTGCAGGAGTGCCTGGAAGATTTTACATTTCTCCATCAATTCTCAGCTGAAACCAGTTTATTGATGTGGATCCCCCCTGTTTGTCTTATTTCTCTCCTATATATGTCTCCCCCTCTGCCCAATGTATATTTGAGAGAGTCACATATGCTGCTCTGATCCATACTATATGTGATGTCTGAATACCTGACATGCAGACATGAGCCAAGATATGCATGTTGTTTAAAATTTGAGAGGTGCTGTCTGCGCCTACCCGCCTTGGCTGCACTTGTCCACTCCACTCTGGCCTGACCTGTATTGATCTGACCTATACTTGCTTTCTTACTCCTACTATGGTTAAAAAATCTTCATAATATAGGAAGAAATTGAGTAAATTTGCTAGAAGAGCAATGGCGGCGGAGGAGGTCACGGCCGTGTTGGAGGCCCCTTCTGCGGCGGCCTCGCCGGTACATTCGTTGGCCTCCGAGGAAGATGATTCCAAATCCCAATTTACAGAAATAATGTCTGCAATCACTACCTGCCAGGCAGTGCTGACTAACAAAATTGACACAGTGCAAGTGGAGATTAACCTTTTACGTGCGGACCAACAAAATCTACGTGAAAGCATTATGGATGTTCGACAACGCATCTCTACTGTAGAGGACACGCTTCCCCCTGTTGTCACTTCAGTGGATGAGTTAAAAAATCAAGTTCGTTCTCTGCAATCCAAGGTGGATGATCTGGAAAACAGATTAAAACGCAACAACATTCATATAATTGGGCTGCCGGAGGACTGTGAGGGCCGTGGCCCTGAGCAATTCATGGAGGCCTGGATAAAGGAACATGTTGGTACAGAAGGTCTCTCACCGTCCTTTACTGTTGAGAGGGCGGATCGTCTGCCAATGGGCCCGAGACCTCCTGGATCTTCTCCTCGACAGCTGATTATTAAACTTCTGAATTACAGAGATTGAGATGCAATCCTTCGTATGGCCAGGATGAAAGGCCAGATTCTGTTTGAGAACCAACAAATTTCTTTCTATCCAGACTTCTCGGCTGATGTCCAACGCCAGAGACGCCGTTTTGCGGGGCTTAAGCGCAAACTGCGAGAGAAAAACATTTCTTATTCAATGTTGTTTCCTGCTAGGCTGAGGATTATTCATGATGGTAACACTATCTTCTTTACGTTGGATTCAGAGGCCAGAGAATGGGTGGACATTCATTAGAGTTCCTTCATCGGCTCCTGACACTGCTGTCAGGGACTTTAAATCATGTGATCTCACATAGATCTCTCACTGATCCTTGCTGGTTGCCAAGGTGGATCCTGAGGGGCATAGTAACTGTTTGACCTGACCCTTATCCTGCTACTCTAGATGGGTGGAGAACGTGCTCAGCAGGACATACCGTTGTGGCCCCTGTATGCTGTAGTGACTGAGCGATGCTGTGGTTGGACTTTAGCTCTCCAGAGCTTACGTTTGATGACGAACAGCTTTGAGACCTCTGATATGGTGATGTGGTCGAGAATGAGATGTCCTGCTACAGTTCAGTGCATTTGTCTTAATGCCGTATTTGATAATGCCATTATAAATGTATACTTTAATATGTATTTCTGTTTCTACAGGGGGAGGGAGAAATCATTATTAATCTCGTTTTTTGTTTTTTTTCTCTCCTCTTCCCTACCATGTTAATATTATGGGCGTTGTTTTGCACTGTTATTGCTCTATTGATACTCGCTTGCATACCTTGGGCGGAGGTTAGATGCCGTGTTGCTGTGATTCGACATTTAACTCTCTTGAAGTTATTTGTTTAGGTTTATATTTTATGACGCCTCTGCTCCGACCGGGGGATGTTGGGATGGGATGAACAATTGGGAGGCTGCCTTCTTTTGATAATGCCATTACAAATGTATACTTTAGTATGTATATCTGTTTATAAAGGGGGAGGAAGGAGCTATTATTAGACTTGTTTTTTTTTTTTTGTTTTTTTGTTTTTTTCTCTCCCTCTTCCCCACCATGTTAATATTGTGGGCGTTGTTTTGTTATGTTATTGCTCTATTGATACTCACTTGCATTCCTTGGGCGGAGGTTGGATGCTCCGCCCAAGTGCCGTGATTCGGCACTTAAATTTTCTTGAAGTTATTTGTTTCAGTTTATATTTTATGATGCCTCTGCTCCACCCGGGGGATGTTGTGATGGGATGAACAAATGGGAGACATGCTTCGTGGCTCCAGGGGAATTCATTTTGCTGTTGAGATGTAATATTGTTATTGACATGGTATCCCTAATTGTGTCTATATAAATCTTGGTGCCTATCTATGGGGATGCAGATTGTTGCTCTGTGGTGCTCCTGTTCAGCTGATATCCTCTCACTAGCTTTGGACAGTGGTTTGACGCTGTGCTACTGTGATTTGGCAATTAGATCTCCCGAAGTTCTGGGATTTGATCATTTAATATCGTCCCCGATCCGTCTGAAGGGTCTTGGGATGGGGAAGCTGGATGGGTGTACTGTCAGGTTGCAATTGGGGGTTTGACTTCTTATCAAATGGGAGATGTTCACACTTGGGGATAGATATGGTGATGTGGTCATTGGGCTATGTTTCATCTGTTGATGTGGGGCGATGATGTGTTTATATTTGCTTTACTTTGCCGCTGTTGGGGGCGGGGGGGGTGTAGATGGGACTGTTTATGATCTGGTTACATACTAATTGATTGGTTTGTGTGTGTTGGGTGGGAGGGTGGGGAAAGTGGTTTTGGCTGCCGGGCCACGGGAATGGGTTGGTTCGGGGATAAAATCTCTATCGAGTTGGGGGTGATGAAGATTGGGTGGGATGTTCAGTTAGGGATTGGGTTAGTTGTTCGTTTAGGGTTTCCTCTCTTTTCTGGGCCGGGTGCTCCTTGGTCCCACCGATCCCTGCCGTGTGGCCAGGAATGCAAATATCATATTTATCTCTGTAATGACACCACTAACTTGTAAGTTTCTCTCATGGAATGTGCGTGGATTGAATGATGCCATAAAACGCTCTTTAGTTTTAAATCACATTAAGAAACAGACTCCAGGGGTTGTCATGTTGCAGGAGACCCATCTTACTGCAGGAAGAGTTTTGTCTCTTAGGAGACAATGGATACAGAGTCACTATCATGCCACTTACTCCACATATGCCAGAGGTGTTTCTATTCTTATCTTTAAACTAGTTTCCTTCGAACTCATTGACCTTAGGACTGACCCTCAGGGACGCTACCTTTTCTTAACATGTAAACTACAGGGAGCTCTGTTTGTCTTGATGAATGTTTATATACCACCACATTTTGACCCCTCAATTCTTAGAGATATGCTCATTTATGTCTCTGATAAGTCACAACACCATATAGTCTGTATGGGTGATTTTAATATAGCTACTAATCCTCACCTAGATAGATTGGGTGGATCAGCGGTTGATTCCAAATTGCATAGAGATGCCTTCCTTAGTCTCATAGGTGACTATCACGGTGCCCGTGATTCGTGCTGTTCTGTGTCTGTCACTTGCTGAGTATTCCTGATTGGCTGTCTGCTATTAGCCCTCCTCTCACAGCCTTTTTAAACCCAGGTTGAGCACTTCCAGGTTGCCCTTTCGTTTTCACTTGGCCTGATCTGCATGTCAGGCTTCTTGGCCTGCTGATCCTGCTGATCCTGCGTTCCGGTGTTCCAGAGTTCCAATGTTCCTGTATGCTAGTGTTCCGGTGTTCCTGTGTTCCAGTACCTAGCGGGTTAATCTTACTGAGTTCCTGAGTCTCCTGTCTGCCGCTTCTCCAGCCGCTTCGCTCTGCACCGGCGGTTCCGGTGGTTCCAGTCATCTGTCAGCGCATCAGTCTCGCCCCGGTGGACGCCCCGTTGGAGTGTAGGGCTCCTGCTCTAGCCTCGTTGCTCCGGCGACATTGTTTTTTTCGCTGCTGCTTATCATTGTTGGTTCCAGCGTGCGGATGCTGGTTTATTCCATTAAACCTGGTGGCGACATTTACTGTTGGTCCCAGCGTGAGGACGCTGGTTTACTCCATTAAACCTGGTTGCGATATACGCTGTTGGTTCCAGCGTGCGGACGCTGGTTTACTCCATTAAAACCTGGTGGCGACATTTACTGTTGGTCCCAGCGTGAGGACGCTGGTTTACTCCATTAAACCTGGTTGCGATATACGCTGTTGGTTCCAGCGTGCTGACGCTGGTTTACTCCATTAAATCCTGGTGGCGAAATTTACTGTTGGTCCCAACGTGAGGACGCTGGTTTACTCCATTAAACCTGGTTGCGATATATGCTGTTGGTTCCAGCGTGCGGACGCTGGTTTACTCCATTAAAACCTGGTGGCGAAATTTACTGTTGGTCCCAGCGTGAGGACGCTGGTTTACTCCATTAAACCTGGTTGCGATATACGCTGTTGGTTCCAGCGTGCGGACGCTGGTTTACTCCATTAAAACCTGGTGGCGACATTTACTGTTGGTCCCAGCGTGAGGACGCTGGTTTACTCCATTAAACGTGGTTGCGATATACGCTGTTGATTCCAGCGTGCGGACGCTGGTTTACTCCATTAAACCTGGTGGCGACATTTACTGTTGGTCCCAGCGTGAGGACGATGGTTTACTCCATTAAACCTGGTTGCGATATACGCTGTTGATTCCAGCGTGCGGACGCTGGTTTACTCCATTAAACCTGGTTGCGATATACACTGTTGGTTCCAGCGTGCGGACTCTAGTTTACTCCATTAAACCTGGTTGCGATACTCTGTTGGTCCCAGCGTGCGGACGCTGGTTTACTCCATTAACCTGGTGGCGAAACTCTGTTGGTTCCAGCGTGCGGATGCTGGTTTACTCCATTAACCTGGTGGCGATATTTATTGTAGGTCCCAACGTGCGGACGTTGGTTTGCTCCTGATCTATCCAGTACTGAGGCTAGGTCGCTGTCCACTCCAATGCAGTCGTCCGATTTTCCCTGGCAATAGACTTCTGCTGAGTAAGACCTTTGTTCCTATTCCTCTCTGCTGTCATAGTCATCTGACAGCTGGTCTACTCGCTCAGGCTGCCCTGTCCGGTATTGGTAAGGCCAGTAGAACCTTGTACATTACCATCTTTAAGGTTGCCTTACCCGGTATTGGCAGGGCCGGTAGAGCCTACTACAGTGTTCCTTAGGCTGCCCTGCCCGGTATTGGTAAGGCCGGTAGAACCTTGTACATTATCATCTTTAAGGTTGCCTTACCTGGTATTGGCAGGGCCGGTAGAGCCTACACTCCTTTGGGCTGCCTTGCCCGGTATTGGTAAGGCCGGCAGAACCGGTATATGTCATCTCATGGTTGCCTTACCCAGTATAGGCAAGGCCGGTAGAGCCTGTTATTGTTACTGTCACTTGGGTTGCCTTGCCCGGTATTTTAGGCAAGGTCGGTAGAACCTATTGTATAGACTATTATTGTTGTTTTGTTATGTATGTTTCCCTATGAGGATTGCCTTAATTTTTCAATAAAGTTACGTTTTTACCAAACCTTACGTCTGAGAGTCTTTAAAAACCGTGACAGTGACCTGGGTTTTATAGACGTATGACGGACTCTTCATCCGCAGGATCGGGAGTTCTTGTGCCACTCAGCCACGTATAAAACATTTTTTTGGATTGATTATGTGTTTACTAACCAATCGACCTTGAATTGGGTTTCGGATTGCTGTTTTACGACCAGAGTGGCTTCTGACCACTCCCCATTACTGTTGACCTTGCAGCGGGACCGGAGACCTCGGTCTAGAGTCTGGAGATTTAACCCCATATGGTTGACCAATGCGTATTTGGTGTCTAAACATAGAGAAGATCTTGGTGAATATTATGTCAATAATGTTGACTCAGCTGCTCAGGGTGTTGTTTGGGAGGCTGCCAAGGCGGCTGCAAGGGGCTCCTTGACTTCTCTTATATCTATGCAAAATAGGCTTAGATCTAGGGAGGTGGAGGTATTGGAATCTGATGCTGCAGCGGCGGAAAAACAGTTTGTGGAAGGCGGGGATATGGCCTCTTATGCCAAGTTCGTTTCTTGCTTGCTTCGGTATTCTATAGAATTGTCTGAACTGAATGCCCATCATGTTTTTTATTTGAAACAGAATATTTTTGAAAATGGAGATAAGGCAGGTAAGCTAATGGCTCATCTTGTCAGTCAACACAGGGGGACTCCGTTGGTTTCTGCACTCCGAGATCCTGGGGGCGTATTGATTCTTGATCCGCAGATGATCAACTCACAATTTCAGGTCTTTTACTCTCATTTATATGAATCTCGACTTGCCCGCTCTGAGGCACAGATTTCCTACTTTATTGATCAATGTGACCTTCCGCAGCTTTCTATCGAACATAAACAAATGTTAGATGCTCCTATACTTCTTAGAGAAGTAGTGGAGGCAATTCGTGGCTTGCCGACGGGCAAGGCGTCGGGTGTGGATGGTCTTCCTGCGAAATGGTATAAGGAATTTGCGGATGTCTTGGCCCCCCATCTTTTGAATACTTTTTATGCTGCTATTGATGAAGGTTTTTCCGGATTCAATGAACAATGCTTCCATTACTGTATTACCTAAGCCAGGAAAGGATCCGGGGATTTGTGACTCTTACAGGCCCATTTCCCTGTTGACTATGGATGCAAAGATTGTGGCAAAAATCTTGGCTACCAGATTGAATAAAGTGCTAGGGTCCATTATTCATGAAGATCAAACTGGATTTATCCCAGGTAAATCGACGTCACATAATCTTAGACGATTGTTTATGCACCTCCAACTTCCTCACAATAACACCGGAAATCGTGTGATAGCATCTCTTGATGCATCTAAGGCTTTTGACTCTGTCGAATGGCCATACCTTTGGCACGTTCTTCAGGGTTTTGGGTTTGGTCCCTCCTTTATTAAATGGATTCATATCCTATATAGTAAGCCAAAGGCCTCTGTGGTGACGAATGGACTGAGCTCACAACCATTCTCTTTGCACCGTGGCACTAGACAGGGCTGCCCACTTTCAACCGGCCTGTTTACCTTGGCCTTGGAAACCCTGGCTGTTTTAATTTGTGCTAACTCGCTGATTCAGGGACTCAGAATAGAGGGTAAAGAGGAAAAACTTGCATTGTATGCTGATTACATCTTACTGTTTCTGGGTGATGATGGGAACTCCTTACGGACTACGTTACAGCTGGTAGATGATTTTGGTACATACTCTGGGTTTCAAATAAATTGGACTAAGTCCTCTTTGATTCCGATTGACGGTGGTCTGCGGGACTCTCCTCCACCTGACATCCCGCTCTCTTATGTGACTGTGTTCATATCTAGGGATTCGGGTGGCAACTACGACGGACTCTTTCTGGAGTTGAATTTGGTACCTACTATCCAATACTTTAGCGAAAAAACGATGGCATGGATTCATTTGCCCTTAAATGTTATTGGTAGATCAAATCTTATTAAAATGATTTTCTTGCCCAAATTTTTATATATTTTTCAAAATACGCCAATCCCTATTCCTAATAAATATTTCCGACAGATAGACAAAATTATTTCGCGATTTATATGGCGGGGAAATCGGGCTAGACTCAAACTAACTACACTCATGAGATCAAAACGGGAGGGAGGAATTGCCTTGCCTGATTTTTATAGGTACTACTTGGCAGCGCAATGTCAATATGGGATAGACTTTGTCTCTTCCTGACCTCGTTACCAGACTACCCAAATAGATGCACTACTATTACAGCCTGCCTATAGGCTGTCCCAGTTTCTGCATGGTGGACCCACCGTTTTTAAAACTCGAATTCCTTTAGCAACAGCCCTGTACGGGGCGTGGATGGAGCTGAAAAAGTTGCTGGGATATATAGCAATGGATCCGGATACCCCCCTGTGGGGCGCTGCAGGGATACACCATCTACTCGGTAGTGAGTTTGGTCCCTTGTGGGCTAGATTTGGGGTTGATTCTCTTGGACAATTATATCGGGATAACCAATTGAAATCTTTTGAACAATTACATGAGGAGTATCATATACCACATAATCTTTTTTATTCGTATCTATGTATCAGACATGCTCTAAGAGCTCAGTGGGGTGATCGTGTTCCAATGATCTCTACGTTTCCTCTTCCTACTAGATTGATGGCTCTTGAACCGCCGAGGCCTCTTTCTTTCATCTATCAGTGGTTAGATTCTCATATGAGGCATCAGGAGTTTCCTTCCAGGACTAAATGGGAAATGGATGTGGGTCCGCTGGAAGATTGGGAATGGGATCTGGCTAAGGCAGGGCCAGCACTGGTGGCGACGTCGACTAGACATCAAATGATGCCGTTGAATATTTTACATAGAATCTATTACACACCGGTCAGACTGTTTAAAATGAGAGGTTCTGGATCCGATCGTTGTCTTCGGTGTGATACTGCTCAAGGTACATACTTGCATATGATTTGGGAATGCCCTGGAGTCAGGGGGTTTTGGACAGAGGTAATGCATATTGTGGCCCTGGTATTGGGAAGACCTGTTCCTGTGACCCCAAAGATCTGTCTATTGTCTGTTTTCCCTGATGAGATTGAGGATGCAAATGACAGGACTCTCTTGAGTGAGCTCTTGGTGATGGCGAGGAAGGTGGTGGCCTTGAACTGGATGTCAAACAGAGCTCCCAATTGTAGAGCGTGGATAAATCTGGTTTCACAGTGTTTTCCACATTATAAATTGGTTTATTTACACTGAGGTACTCCGGCTAAGTTTGATAAGATCTGGGGGCGATGGCAGACCTGGTGGACAGCTAGAGCAGGTACTACTGTAACTCCCAACAATGTGCAACCTTTTGGAGCTGGTTGATTGAGATCATATCTGCTTGTCGTGTGGATGGTGGTGACGTATATTTGTTGTGCACCTTTGTGTATGACTCCTGTACATAACGGGATTTTGTGGAATCACTGGCTGGTGGGTGGGGTTGGTGGGTGCTGCGGGCTCGGGGGAGAGAGGAACTGGGATCGAGGGATATAGTCTTAGCTTAGTTAGGTTAGATGTTTGGAGTTTGGGTTGAATTATTATAAAAACCTCAGGTCGACTCTGTACGCCCTATTAATATGCATCTGTATTTTTTATTGTTATAAATGTTTGCCTACTTTTGCTGTATTTGAAAGATCTTACATGTACCTTTTTCTTTGTATGTGTATGGAGTGATCTGATAATAAACTATATTGCAAAAAAAAAACTGTATAGCTATATAAGACCAGTGTAGGCGTAAGCAACCATTGTCCCTCAAGATGTTGGAGACTATAACCATCATCCCCAACCAGCCATCCCTGGTTACAGATGATTGGAGTTTTAGTCCCCAACAGTTGGAGTGCCAAAGGTTGATTTGTTGCCTACACCTGAATTAGTGTATTAAGGACTTATACCTATCCAACACTTTCTGTTAAATATTGAGCAACTTATCCCTGAAGGTAGAGATTCACTGTACTAATACAGGCACATCTAAGTCAAATGGCTGCTACCAAACTTGTCTGCAGATGGATAGAGCAAATGAGGAACAGCGCTACATAACTTGAAGGCATTTAACAAAGGAGCATCTAGGTATATTGAGTACATCTAATAATTTGCATTATCTCAACCGCTTTCAGTGTTTTCACCTTTATTCTGTCTCCTGGGTTCTTGTGCCACCTGTGCTGAAGAAGACAAAGAGGCCAGATACAAAGGACCCCATTGAAACCACAGAACAGCAGACCTTTCAGCATCAGTGAATGACAGAAAGAAAAGCTGAGGCATTCATAACATAATTAAAATGATCTTCAACACTCTCAAAGTAATGCAAAGCAGGTTGGCAATGACTCCATCTCAATCTACATAAACACGTCCATTGTATGAATGCTAATTTGTAATAGTTTCTGTTTCTTCTGTGCAGACCAGCAGTGCCTAGGATGTAAAGGGATCTTCATAATTCCAGGTCAAACATGAAATCAGTGCACAAGATTGCTACACAACAGGCAAGCATACATTAGTTTGGTTGGCTACAGGGAGACAATTTATTTTTATCAGTATAGGTGACATACAAATATCTCCATTGATTTAAATCTGGCTTTAAACCATTGAATGCTAGAAAGGACACCAATGTATTGCTCTTCAAATAATGGCAAATAATGTTTCTCCACCTACCTCTCCTCTAAAATCATGGTTGTGTTGTTAGAATACATTTTTTTCCCTTGAGAGCAGGACAGAACTGTGTCTCTCATTAGCAACTGCAACATGCAGTGTGTGGTAAATAAGGGAAGAACTGGGAACAATGTGCACATCTGCACTCCCATCAAATTACTGTCTCAACTGTAACCAAACACCATGATGCATAAGGTTCCCACTAGAAGTCAAGTACTGCTGCTGTTACTATTCCCCTTGTCCACTCTCCCTTAAGGACACAGGACAACGTGTTGTGTAATAATAATGATGAACCCTCCCAGCTATCAGCTTAGCGTATTCTGTAGGATGGATTCTCCTCAGATGCCACTTTATGCCCTGGTTGAGATTATCCTCTATCAGGTGTTTGTTCATCTCAGAGGTGGTTAGGTGACCCAACATCCTCCCACAGCTGACTTCCCTGCCACACAATTTGCATTTCACTAGCCGGCCATCGTCAAGTTCCACAAAATGGTCCCACGCTTTGGAGTGATGGATGACTCTGGAAGGTGGTGGAGAAGAAGAAACTGAGGTGAGACTTTCTTTATCTTCACATGCTGGAGCAGCCTCACTTTACTTTTTCTTTCTACGTTCCTTTACAGGGGTACCAGTAGACCTAAAGATGGCAGCAGGGATGTTGGGACTGGGATTGGTGGAGGATAGTGGAGTAACAGTGGTACTGGTGGTGGAGACATTAGCAGCTACTTCCTGGCTAGAAGACTCAAATGGAACCGGAGATGCAGGTGTTGAGTTGCCACCAAGACACAAGTGTAACTGAAGAAACAGGAGGAGTACTATGGGCAGCAGGGGAAAAATTAAGCTCAGGAGAATAATCAAGGTCACTGGAAAAAACAAGCTCAGGGGACAAATCAAGCTTAGGAGGCCTTGATCCCTCAGATTCTTCTTCTACCTCTTGTAGGTTTTGACACGAAGAAAAATCATCATCAGCAGCAGATTTTGTGGAAACCTGCTCAATTCCCTCTTCTGCCTGGTGGGTAATGGGAAATTATCTCCCTCAATAACATTTTCTGGAGTAGATATGCTCTCAGTGACAGTGGTGGCAGAAAAAATGTTATCCAATTACTGCAATAATTTCCATTTGGGCTGCTTACATGAACGTTCGGTATAAAAATCCCTGCATTTATACTGTCTGCAGTGTACGACCAGTAGTGTTACACACTCTAGGTGTCCCCTGGTTTATAGAAGTGGCTGTAATGGAGGTGGTGACTAAATTGGCAGTGGCACTAGTTATTTTACAGATGGTTCTTGGGGGATCATCACAAAACAGCTGACGAGACACAGGTGATGACTGCTTCATGGTCTCAGAGGAGGACCTGGACCTCTCTACCCTGCAGTTCACTTCTTATTTTTCTTTTTTGGTTTGGAGTGCTGCTGCTGAGTTTGACTAGTACTACTCAGAGTACTCTTCTTTGCCTGCCTGCTGCTGCTAGCTCTGCTTGAAAGCAACATCACTGTAGTGGTGATGGTGGTTACTGGGTCACTGCAGCTGGTACCAGGACGAGGAATATCAGGTTGTTCACTAGGATTCAAATCCATGATAGTTAGGTAGGTAGTGAACTATGATAGTTTTAAAATGTAAAAACCTGGCCTTATGACAACGGTGAGATTGGCTGTGTCACTCTGAAAATTATTCAGATTCCTAATATTAACTTTAATGTTTAACACAGGAACAAAGGTGATTCTCCCTTGCCGACGCAATAAGGTATTAGGCCTACCTACAGAACTTTGAGACTGGTGAATGTGTCACTCCAAAAATTATTCACACATATTCCTAATATTAATTTTAATGTTTAACACAGGAACAAAGGTGATTCTCCCTTGAGAACACAATAAGGTACTAGGCCTGCCTACAGAACTGTGAGACTGGCTGATGTGTCACTCTGAAAATTATTCTAGCAAATTCCTAATATTAATTTTAATTTTTTAACAGAGAAACAAAGGTGACTTTCCCTTGTGGATGCAATAAGGTACTAGGCCTGCCTACAGAACTGTGAGACTGGCTGATGTGTCACTCTGAAAATGATTCAAACAAATCCCTAATATTTTTAATATTTGGAACAGGAACAAAGATGACTCTCCCTTGCAGTGGCAATAAGACACTAATGCTGGCTGCCTGCCTATGCTATGCCTAATGCTACCTACCTGCTTACACAACAACTGGACACTCTAATATCTCCTGATTCTTCTCTCTCTGAGCTCCAGCAAAGCACTAACAGGAAATGCAGGCTGTCTGTGTGTCTGTGTCATTAGTCCAAATTTCCATGACATTCGGACCAGGGCTGGTCGGATTTGGATTTTTTTGTGCAAATGACCCATGCCTTTCGGACAGCCCGAATGTCGTCAAATAACCCCTTTTTCGTTGAATTCTGAATGTTGATGAATCAAATCGCACAAGCCTAGTTTTTATAGCGAAAAACATGTAATTAAAAGGAAAAAAGTATGTAGCCATTGAAAAAATAGCAAACATTTTTTGGTGATGGGCAAAATCAGCGAATATTTTAGTTGTTTTTTCAAAGTAGATTTTTCCAGCGAAAAAGCAGATAACCATATGGTTTTCACTGATTTTTCTCTTGGGAACATGACAGGATCTTTTACCCACCCCTAATCAGGAGCTAATAATTCATATCTATTATAAGAGGGTTATTTGAGGTAAACAGGATCATTTTACACATGGCATCATCTTTAAAGATATTCAAATTCCTCTCCCATCTGGACCTGTTGGACTTTGTGAGAGGGGAGGCAGAGCAAATCAAGAGGTTATAAGCAGATGAAATGTTTTGGTATTTTTGCCTCTGGATCAAACAGTAGTGTTTAGGCATGGGCTGGACTTTCAGCCTCATCAGCTATGTTACTATTTTATGTTACTATGTTGCTGTATTTGGTACTTTTATTTCAGAAAAGCTTCTTGTATGGGGGAGGGTCACAGAGAAATTTGATTTATTGGGATGAGAAGAGATGAAGCTATGTAGCTGTCTGTATCCCCAGAATTCAGCAGAGGGAAGATCCATTTTAGCTTGGAGTGGGTCAAAGGGAAGAAGAGCATTATGATAGGACATAACTGGCCCTCAGAAAGCCAGTGAAGAAACTGATGGGGATTTGTTCCCGGAAGGAACTCACAGTTGTGTAACAATGGAGTGAGGATCGATGGACATGAAGAGAGAGTTGGGTATGCTAAATCCCAAGATTGAAGAACAGAGGAAAGAAACGGGAAGAGGCCCGTTGGTTGCATCTCTTGGGGGCCCTGTCACAGTGCCTTACCTCAGCCTGCATCATTCGGCCAGGATCAGGGTTCTGGACTGGCTCTCCAGCGTCACTGGCCGGTCCTGTATCCTGTGTATGACCCAGCTTGTCTGACCATCCATTCTGGTGCTGACCTGTGGCTCTGTCTGACCATTCTTCTGTTCACTCCTTTTGTCTTTAGATATCCAATCTGTTGCAGACCTGTGGCTCTGGCTGACGGCCCGCTCTGTGTATGACCCTGGCTTGTCTGACTATCCAACCTGGTGCTGACCTGGGGGTCTGCCCAACTATCCTCCCATTGTTGCCTACTCTTATTGGACATCCTATCTGGTGCAGGCCTGTGGCTCTGGCTGACTATCCACTCTGTGTATGACCCTGGCTTGTCTGACTTGTCATCAGCAAAGAGAGCTTTTGTGTTGCCTGTATCCTATATACATTTCTCTAAAGGTCCTGTTGCCCTTAATAGAGTTGGCCGGGATCTCCATTTTAATAATAAAAATCAAACGAGAAATGAGGCATCCCTTAACAGGAATTTTATTTGTTCCCCTATGGTGCAGTTGGTGTACTCCAGAATAACTCCAGATTGCTTTTATAAATATGTGTCAGTGTATCCTTCTATCATTCTTGTATCCTATGTAAGGCTGGTACTTTAATAACTGGAAGATAAACAAGGCTGAGTTTGCATCTCAGATGCCCTTAGGCAAGGCCATTAAATGCACTAATAGCAATGTACCTATTCCTCATTGGGGATGGGCAAAAATGGCATTTCTCACTCAGCAGCAAAATACAAACATAATAAATGTTTTTAACCAATGTTTCCTCTAAAGCAAGCAAAATAAAGCAACTTGGCATCAGAAGAGTTAAAGAACTGTTTATCAAGGGCTGCACTGGAATAACATATGCAGTATGTGCTCCACTTTAGTTACTCTTTTAACTCTTCCCTTAAAGGGAACATTGGTGTTAACAACTTGAATTATAGTGTTAGCTAAACCATGACTTTCAAAGCATTGGGCACTTCTCTGTTATCTAAAAGCCAATAAAGGTTATAAAGGGTACATAAACTAGTATATAAATGAGTATATATACATAGCAATATACAATTGGTCAGATAAAGTGGCCACCATGAGCTAGACATTGGTGTGTGTTGCAGGGCCATTGGGATTGAGTTGGCCATATTCAAAACTCTACAAACTGAATATGTACAACAAAGTCGATGTGCATTTTACAATCAGACCTTCTCTGCCTAATGGGCAGTCCAAACCTGGAGAATGAATAAATATGGTTCCATGCATAGCTAGATGCTGGAATTCTACTCTTAATATACAACTTGCACAAAGCGGAGGGCAATGAGACAGTCTATGAGCAGTTCAGAGGATTTATTTCCTCTATACATTGTTTATCATCATGTATTAAGGAACATAGTAGTTGTTGCGACTTTATTGCATTTTTCTCTGTAAATTTGTACTGACAGAGAATAATTTCCACAAGTAGGCAGTACAATTATTTGCTCTAGTGCATACCCTGAAGTGCAGCCAAGGTGTTTGGAGGATAACTCTAGAACAGCTACACTGGCAAATGTATGCAGTCACTCCAAAAGCCTGTAAATTGGACTTGGCTTATTTTGCTGAGCTGCACTTCAAAAAGGCAGCATAGGATTCAGACAGTGTGGAAGTGCATGCAAGTATTAGTGTTTACAGAAATTAAAATGAAAGAAAGATATTTTATGTATTACCATTTAGTCATCTGTAGTCCTGTTATCATTCTTTGTGCCTAGATAGTAGACATGGATGAAAGTTGTCGCCACGTTCCCGCGAGAAATTTCGTGACAGCCACGTTGTTATCCGCTTTTTCAGGGAAAATACACTTGAAAACTAGCGGTTAAAGTTTTTGCATATTTTGCCCATTGGCCAAAATCTTTTGCCATTTTTACAATGACTGTAAAATTTCCACCCATTGACTTATGTTGTTTTCGCACTTCCGCTATAAAAATGTGACATTTTTGCTGAAGGCAGACACAATAGAAGCAGCTACAGATCAAGATAGATGTGCTGTGCTGTCCTGCTGTGATATTTTGGAAAAATTGAGACAGGTGAGACTCATAGTGACTGCTATCACTATGATCAGGTTTAAAACAAATAAGACGAAGAACTGGAAGGACCTTTATTATTTGTCCACTGAGTCTGAGGAGGAGGATGAAGAGGAAGTAACTAGCATTACTGAACCAATGGTGTCCAGTCCCCCTAAATCATCCCAAGGGGTCCTGGGGAATTTTATGTGAACAGAGAGAGAAAAGGGAATGGGAAGGAAGGGAGAAAGGGGAATGGGAAGGGAGGGAGAAAAGGGTAGTACTAGTGAGAGCAGTTCAGGTCAGCTGCCTGTGCCTGCCTCAAGATGTGCTGCACCTGCTGCCAGTGCCACCATTGCTGTTCCTGCAGCCACTAGTGTTGTACCAGCTGCCAGAAGTGCTGTCCCTGCAGCCAGTGCCACCATTGCTGTACCTGCAGCCACTAGCGTTGTACCTGCTGCCAGACGTGCTGCCCATCCTGTCACCAGCGTTGAACCTGCTGCCAGTGCTGAACCTGCTGCCACCAATACTTTGCCTGCTGCTAGTTTTTCTTGTTGTACTCGGGGGGAAGGAGAAAATGATGCCAAGTGTGACAGCAAGGGACCCTAAATCACACTTGCCATTCCCAAGCAGTCCTGCCAGTGCTAATACTACTGCTACTAAGGTCCAGCAGCTTGTTAGCGTTAGGAGTGATGGAGGGTATAATCAACAATATTCTCATATTACTATTGGCTGTGAGACTGAGGAAGAAGACTCTGTGGCTGAACTTGATGTGGTTGGTGTTAGTAGTAGTCGCAGTAATGGTGAAGTAGCCGGAATCGTAGGGGAAACATTTGACAGCGTCCAACCTAGAGGTCAAGGAAGTAGGGATGGGCGAAAATTTTCACCTCAAACTGAAATCGGCAAATAATGGCACGTTACGCTTAGCAAATAATTTCCCACGAAAAGTGCAGATTTTCCATTTTTTCCCGCCTTTTCCGCCCATTGAAATTAATGGGAAGAAAAGTTTTCTACAGCCATATAAAAGGCTGTCAGGCTTTCACAGCTTGCCATTTTGAGTTTGTGAGAGGAGAGAGCAGTACCTTGTTTGAGCTAGACAAGACAGAGAGGGGAATTGAAGTTTATTTTAGGGAATCTTTTAGTAGGACATTTGGTCTCTGTAAATGTTTATTAGGAGAGTCAGTGAGGAACTCTGGGGAGAAGAAGGGAGGAAGGAGGTTGACTCCAAATACTCCAAAATTCCATGTGACTACCTGACAAGACACAAGCAGCTAGGGATCTATTTGCTTGCTGATCTTCCTGTAATTGTCTCTGTGCTGGGTGGGCAAGTCTGGGGAAAGACTTTGTTGATTTTGTTTTTCAGTTAGAATTTTTTTTGGACACACTGTGATAGGACAACAGGGGGACAACTTAAAAAAAAAATAAAAATGAATAAAGAACTAAATATATTAGGTGACAGTGACAGACAGCTGACTGGGCTTAGGCAAGGCATCATACAGCTCCATTAGCTGTGTTGTGTACCCGTACAGTAAAACAACACATAATGTCCAGCAAACACACAAGGGGAAGGGGGAGGGGTGGAGTAGTGCAGGGATGTGAAAGTAAAGTAGTAGTTCAAAAACTGACTGCAGCAATGGTTGCTGAAGCATGTGCAATCAGTGATGATGATCCCTCTACTCCAAGGGAGGATGCAGTTTGTCAAGGTGTCAGCAAAACTAGTTCAAACACCACCAGTGCCAGTAGAAATAAAGAAGCAAATAAGAAAAACACTGAAGATGACAACAAGTCACATTCAAGTGTTGATGATGCTGGCAGTAGCATAACAGAGGAAGGTATAGCAGCTTAACTGCCTGCTGCATCAGATAATGAGACAAACAAGCACCAAAACACCCATAGTAGGGAACTTTCTTAAGTAAAAGTAAAAGTAAAAAGAAATTGTTTGAGATCTCCAAAAGCTTAGGGGGATATAAGGGTAGTAATGGGCAAACTGGGCAAGAAGTGGCAGGTGATAATGATGCAGCAGGCCAAAGGTGCCACAACTAGCAGCAGCAGAAGCACTTTAAAATGTTGCCAGGGCTCTAGGGCAGAAAAAAGAAGTAGAGAAGTTATTTATGTGTCAGAGAGTGTGCTACTGCCAGTGCCAACAGTTAGTTCAGTCCAAATAACACCTATGGCTCCTGTTGCAGAGGAGTATGATGACTCTGGCTTTGCTGTAGGAGATGGAAAGAGTCATAGACTGCCCACAAATGCTGCATCTACCGCCACCACCTCCTCTAGTAATGTTAAAGCAATAACATTTCAGGGTTCTTCTGCCATGACCTGCCAACCCACACTGACTAAGTTCCTGGGAAGGAGACAAAAACTTCACAAAAACAATCCCAAAGTACGCCTTTGGAATGGCAAGGTTGCCAAGATGTTGGCAATGGACATGCTGCCGTATTCTTTTGTAGAAAACCAAGATTTCAGAGAACTGATGCCATGTGTAGCTCCACGCTGGAATATCCCAAGCCACAGTTATTTTTCCAGGACAGCTGTGCCTGAATTGTACAAGCAGGTGTTTAGTGTGGTGGGCAAAGGACTTAAAAGTATGTTTGGCAAGAAAATCCACCTAAAAACAGATATGTGGACTCACTGGGTTTCCCTCCTAGCACCAACAGTGGACAACACTAGCTCAGAGCATCAGGTGAATTCCAGTAATCATGCTTCTGTTTGTGGCACTGTGATTAAAAGGTAGCAACTGCAGCATCACGATAGCCCATACCATTGTCATGCCACCTTGTGCATTCAGAGTTTTGAGAGACAATCCCACAAACTGTAGATGTTCTGAGTAAGCCAGAGCAGGTGATAGAGGAATGGATTGTACCAAGCTCCTTAAAAGCTGGTTTTCTGTCTGCTGATAACAGCTCCAACATAATCGCTGCTTTGAGAATTGGTGGTATGGTGCATGTGACCTGCTTTGCTCATGTGCTAAATTTAGTTGTGACCAGATTCCTGGCAGAATCCAAGATCCTGAAAGAGATGCTTACTATTGCCTGCAAAATCTGTGCCCGTTTTAGTTGCTCCTTCAGTGCACATAGTGCACACAATCCGGTCTGACTTTCATCAGGCGGCTCTGCAGCACAGCCACAATTGCGTTAGTGAAAAATAATTAATTCACTGAAACAGTCTTCTACATGTGCTTGCAAACCAAGCAAATGTAGAAGACAGTTTCAGTGAAATAATTATTTTTCACTAACGTGATCTTGGCTCAGCTGCAGAGCCGCAAGCCTATCCTACAACAGACTTCCCCTACAGTCAGTACAACACTGACTTCAGGGAAGGGGGAGGGAGAGGGGAACTTTGCCTTCGGTTATCTCTCAAACCATAAAGGGTTGAGAGATGAACCTGGGGGGTATTAAATTATTTTGCAAATATCTACAATATGGGGGATAGTAATAATGAAGTGTTACTATCCCTTTAAGCAGGAAGTTTGTGTTGTGGGCAAAGGACAGATGCACTCTGCATGCTAACACATTTTTCAAGGAATATGTTGCTGTTGGACTCACAGCTTTGACTTTCAGCCACTTATTTCTAAACTTCAGCCCTCACAAGAAGTAATATTACAGTAGAAAATGTAATACCTATAGGAAACATAGGCAAAAAATGTGTTAAAATAGGTAAAAAATTTGTTAAAATAGGCAAAAAGGAGGACATTTTTTCATAGGCGGAAAGGCGAACATTTTCACTGGAAAAGTGAAAAATCGTCACGGTTTCACACAATATTTTTCGCAGGAAATTTTTCACACTTTTTGCCCACCCTTACAAGGGAGCACACACCACCATTCCTCTAATCCTGTGACTGGGAGTCCTCCCCTTCCCTTCACTACAGTGTCCATGTGGAATATGATCCTGAAGAGGCCAGAACTGGTGTTGGGGGAGGAGAGCAGACTCAGAAGTAATACCACCACCAGCAGCAGGAGGACAGATCAGAGGCCCGTGCCTGCTGCTACTGCCGCTAGTCTGACTTCTTCTTCAGGTCAAAAGGAAATGGCAAGTGTAACATTAGGGGACCCTCTGTCACATTGTTTGTCACCTTCTCCAAGCAGCAGTGAGATGTCTGGAATAGAGAAGCAGCACGTAGGGACTAGTGGTGGTGGTGATGATGATGCTGGATAAGCTGGGGTGGAAGAGACATTGGTAGCCTTTTTAGCAGAAACTGATAAGGAATGGGAGACAGGGATGAGGATGGGTATCGCCACCACCACTAGCAATGACATTTTGGAATTAGAGGAATTTGCAACTGCTAGTGGACACAATGGGAATGGGGTCAAAAAGTGATGCGGGACTAGGGCAGGTTCCACTTGCCAGCAGTAGCAATACTCCTGATCCTAGTTACAGTGCTGAATCTGAGGCAGTAGCAGCAACAGCAGCAACATTATCAGCTACCACAGACAATGAAGGGAATGTGGAGGACAAGAAGAAAGAGGACATTTTTCTCCATCTGTTTCCTTCCCCCTGAAGTCATCATGGGTGTGGGACTATTTTTCTCTTGGTTCAGGCACAGTGCAGTCATCAGCAAAGGCATGCAGCATTTGTGACAAGTCAGTGAAAAGAGGAAAGGAGGGAACACACCTTGGCACAGCACGCCCTGATATCACACATGAAACACAGACACCATGACATTTACGTCATACATGCTAAAGACAAACACCCACCATAGAAATACCACCACTTTTGCTGTCCCTAACTGAAAGGCAACAAGAGGCGAGGCAGAGATCAAAGAGGAGGAGGAATAGAACAACCTAGGCAGAGACTGGAAGTTCCATGACAAGTGAAACAACTAGCTTGGCATCACCTTCTAGGGTAACTACATCTTCTGTCAATCCACCTCATTTATTACCTTCCCTGCCAAATGATGTTGATGTTAGGATGTGGCAGTTCGTTTCTACCCATTGCACACTGTGTGGTGCACTGACCGCACATGCGAGTGTGGTGGAGGAGAATCGTAATCAGTGCATCAAGCTGCGTCTGAGGAGATTCCATCCCACAGAACATGCTAAGATGGTGGCCAGGAGGGTTCATCATTACTAATAAACTGACAGCAAGTTGTCATGTGTCCTTAGAGTGTCTGGAAAAGGAGTACTGTGACAGCAGCAGTACTTGGATTCGGGTGTCATGGTGTTTGGATACAGTAGTGCCCCAATATGTTATTTTCCACACACACACACTGTGCACAATGCAGTTGCTGATGAGACCCGCTGTTCCTGCTCTCAAGGGAAAAAATATATTCTAATAACAACACACCCATTATGATTTTAGAGGAGTGGCAGGTGGAGAAGATTTATTGGCCAACTTCTTCTTTTCTCCACATATACTGGGAGCTACTTATTCTGCTGCTACTGCCTCAGGTGCATCACTGGAGCCAGTCGTGGCAAGTGGAACCTTCATCATCCATCCTCCATGTTACTGTTATTGTTTATCCCATTCCCTTTCAGCTGCCTAATCATTCTGCTGCTTAAAGAATTCAGCAGCAACAGTACGAACAGCAGTTGCAACTCAGGACTTAGGAGGACATTTGACAGTGGCCACTGGCCAACATGACCTGCTGGCATTAGGTCTGTAGGGCATTTTTATTTTTTCTCAGGGCTTGTGCTTTAAAAAAGCAAAAAAACATAAAAAATAAAACATTGTCCTACAAAAAAATAAACAATTTTTGGGGGGTTTGTTTCTAACAAGCCTAAGCCTTACAAATCAATGTTTCTTTAGGGCTTGTGCTGAACAAGCTTAAGTCCTACAAATCAATGTTTTTTCAGGGCTTAGGCCTCTAATAAGTTTAAGTCATACAAAGGCCTCTAACAACAAATCAAACAAATCACCCTCTAGAAAATACTCTATCAAGTCAAGTATCAGTCCACCCCAGTGGCAGCTTATGTCAGGGGGTTCCTGTCTCTATCACTTTACATACAAATATCTTATTTTATTTTATTGATTTATATTTTTATTAACTGTACCCCCAATAGCAGTCAAGAACCCCCCCAAAACAAATTCCCTGTTCAAATGATTCATTCATTCATTCACCAACACAGGCACCCTCCTCAGACCCCTTTATACCATGTCTTATGGTTTCTATTTTATTTTATTTAGGATTTATTTTTTATTAACTGCCCCCCAATCCCAGTAAACAAGCCCCCCCCAAAAAAATCCCTGTTCAACTGATTTTTTCCCCACATCCCACCAACACAGGCACACTCATGCCCCTTCTATAATATGCCTTTGGGAAATAAAATAATATTTGCTATGTGTTGTGTGTAACTTCAATGTTCCCATTGATTTCAATGGAATGAGCTAGGCGAAAAAAGTGGAAAACCAGCACTTTTTGCAGGAGATTTTTCACCAAGAGGAAAGTGCCATTTTTCGCCAGTTTCAGGCAGGAATTTTTGCCCATCCCTACTAGTTAGGTCTCAATTCTCCCTTCTCCGACCAGAAGCACATAACCAACGTTCCTTTCCTGCTCTTGATCATTCACTCCCTCCAGGGAAAGGGAGTGTGTGTGAGTGAGTGTGCATGCTGAGTAAACTGGCGACACTCTGGGATCTCCCAGTAACCTAGGGGCTACTAGGGTTAATCATTAGAAATTACACTGAATGGAGTACTCTGGTACGCATATATTCAGAATCGTAATTTTTCTTTATTTTTGGTCTGGCAAGGGAGCTGATGTATGACATTGTGTGGCTGTACTAAAATTGCATCAGAATAATGTATCATGTTACATTCAATGCTTGAGTGGAGGAAACACATTTACAACCAGGGCTCTCTAATAATTTGTATTGCATTTTCAAACTGTATTGTAATAAGTCTCCTTATTTTTATTCCATATTGTAGAGCACTGCAGAATAAGTTGACACTTTATAAATAAATCCAATAAGATTAATAATAAAATAACTGTATAAGTATAGATTCTATTTCAACTGTAATGATGCATAGCTTGTATCCATATTACTTACATATGGTTGTTCATGTTCAAATTTACCATTGCCCTTGTGCATGGCCAGGATTAGAGATGTGCAGAACTTATTTTATTCAGTTAATAGATTAATTAGTTGATACTGAAAACATGTTGATTCTGGTCAGATTGATTTGGTCAAATCTATGGTAGGTTAGACGAGAAGAGAAAAAGGGAAATACATCTCCAGCAAACCTGGCTCGATCACAGCACAATTTGTAATAAATAAAGGGATAGTAATACTTAAAAATTACTATCCCTCATCTTGTAGGCAATAAAAAACTGAGTAAAATGACATCAGCGGCATCTCTCAAACCTTCATGGTTTGCGAGATATCTGCTTTCAAAATTCCCTCTCGCCTGACGTCAGCAAGGGAATCCAGCTCTGCAGCAGTGTGGAGATCACGTTAGTAAAAAAGAAATCCTAAACTTAAAAGGTCTTCTACGTGTGCTTGCAAACCAAGCACATGTAGAAGACCATTTTAGTAAAGGATTTCTTTTTTATTAAAGCGATCTCTGTACTTCTGCAGAGCCACCGGCTGATTCTAGGAGAGGATTCACCTGCTCTCAGCTGGACTGCTGACGTCGGGGGAAAAGGCAAACTGCTGAACTTTAAAAGTGGATATCTCTCAAACCATAAAGGTTTGAGAGATGCCGCTGGTGTCATTTTACTCAGTTTTTTTTAAGTATTATTATCCCTTTAACCCACTTTATCACATATTAAGTTCAAATAGCTTGATTCTCCATGGTATAGCCTGTTGTATTCTAATTACTGTGTAAAATGTGGTTTTGGTTTATAATTACCTGTTCACATAATAAATTGTAGCACAGCAAAACTTGTATTAACCCACTTGATCATAGTATACATTTTAGTAACCTGCTCAAGCAGACATACAAGTTGCTAGTAGGACCACAGGACCTCAAGCCCTACTCACTGCACGTTGTTACTGTAATAGTTTAACCCTTTGAGTACCAGAGGGGTGCCCAACACATCACAAAAAAACGCATGTATCTCCCCATTCAGAGTTTAGGACTAGAGGGATGTGCAATGCATTGATTCACAAAGTATTGAATACTTCAGTGGTCCTTAAGGGGTTAAATAGATGTATACATCCTTCTGTATCATTCTGAAAGTAACTGCCGGAAACTGTCATTTCTGTCTCCATGGACAGCACATTCAGGACTGGGTGAGGTATAATATCCTGAATAAAGGAGCAAGGTCCATAGTAATATAAGTGAGGAGTTATTACTAAGAGGGTGATGTGCATACCTGGGGACTTCCGTTTCTGGAGTCCCCTTAGGGGACTTATCTGGTGCTGCTGGGGGATATAATTGCCACGAATAGTGGCAAAAAGGGTGGGTGTTTTACCTATGAATGTGGGCAGGGCTTTCTGGTGGCATCACAAAAGTGGGAGGAACTGGGTGGGGAAGGAGGAAAGTGGAGGGAACTGAGTGGGAAAGAGCAGAAGTGGGCAGAATTTAAAAGCAAACTCCCCACATCCCAAAAATCAGCCTCTGCCTGGAGACCTGGTAATTCAATCTCAAAAGCAGAGTCTCAGGGGCAAATCTGGAGAGTTCCCAGGTATGATGGTATGAGGCTTGCTGATTTCACACACTGGGAGCCATGTACAAAAAGACAAAATGAAATAATAGTGTAACTGCACTATAGGGATCACATGAAAATTCCCAGAATACCATCTTGAATGCTAGAGAGGGTTTTCAATGCATTGCAAAGCAGGGGGTTAAGTACACAAGTAAGTATCTAAATCAATGGAGATATTTATTTCTCTCTTACAGTGTGGTTAGTTTGCCCCAGGTTTTCTCCACACAGTTTGTGGTTATTGCTCCTAGTCTGTTTTCTTGAGATATGTATTGCATCCTGGCACTGCAAACAATAATTCTTGGTTTAAATGCGGGAGGTGAGAGCTGCCACAATGAGGTGTTACTATCGATTCCTTAACATTTTCCTGACTGCTAATGAGCAGCAGCTGTTCATGCAGATGCCAAAAATGTTATTCCAAACATAAAAATATTGCACATTTCATCTTATTTGAGCTGGTTCGGCTTGAAAACAGTTTGACATATTTCTTAGGTGTATTTGAATAACTATGGTGACATCTATTGTTGTTAAATGGAGATTCTACTTTCTAGTTAAAAAACAAACTTGTCTTTTAGGACATTCAGGATGCATTGAGCTTCACTGTGTAGATTTACATCTTTAGCAGTGAAAGGGTTAACACATTTTAGTAAAGTATGTGATGCATAGCGGCTCAGCTCCATTAAAGCAATGCATTACTTACCCTTCTGACTCTCAAAAGGTTAATCTCTATGTATTAGAAGGTTATCCATTAAAATAGTGGACATGGATAATTGATGGCACACGCACTGAAGCTGATCGAGCAAACAGAACTGGAGTAATTCTGGGCAAATCAACTGTAGCATAGAGATACATTGATTTAAATGGAGCCATTAGACCCCTATACAATGCACTCCAAAGGCTAAATGTCACACTTAAATAATTGGAATTCGTCACATATAGTGCGGTTGCATTGCTACATAATTGATTCAGACCCTCTTAGTACATCAGCCTCAATGTATTTACAGATCTTGGGGGTTATGCACCAAGTAGAGAGGTGAAAAAGAAGAGATGACTTCTCCAGTGCCAATATTTTTCCAAAGACCCTATACAGATTTCCAAATTTGGAGATTTTTTTAGTGGATTGGCTCCATAGAATAACATTGGAGAAGTGATGTCATTGGAGAATTCATCTCCACTTCCTCACATCTTTATCACACATTAGCGCATCTCCCTCCATGTGTCCCTAGTCAGGACACATGGTTGCTCTAGACCAGTGGTTCTCAATTTTTTTGCTCAAGGTACCCCTAAAATACAATTTATAATTTTTCAGGGCACCCTAACATTTTATATGTCATTTGTCAAGAACATATTGAAAGGACAAATACACAAATACAGTCCTAATAATAGATAAAGATAACCTCATTAAAAATGATGTGCAAACATTTATTTATGCACAACTCATTCAATAAACGTGGTGACATTTGAAGGCTTCCTTGCACGGACAGCCCATGTCTGGCCCTGCTATAACCTTTCAATGAGGACTAGGTCTGGACTTTGAATAGGATTCCAAAATGTGGAATGTCTTAATTCACAACCACTCTTTTATAGATCTAAGTCTATATTTATGATAGTTGCCTTCTTAAATGACCCACTATGGGATCAGCTTCAGCTCACAGGGAGGTGCTTTAACATTCTTCTCTAGAATCTGCTGATACACTGCAGAATTCATGATTGTATCAGATATGGCAAGCTGTCCAGTTCCTAAGCCATTATACTCCCACCATACTTGGTGTTTGGGATGAGGCTCTTCTGTTTGAACTCAGTGTTACTTTTCCACAAAACATAACATTTCTCAACGGGGCCAAAAAAGTTATATTTTTGACTCATTTGTCAAGAGAACATTGTCTCAGAAGGCTCGTTAATCATCTATGACAAGAGAGCTCAAACCTGTTCTTAACCTCCCCAACAGGCGAATGAATAAAGATGTTCAGTCATTCTGAAGGCTCTACCTGTGCTAATGACATTCACATGTACATAATTGGGGAGACCCTGAAAACATGCACTATTGGGAAAGGGGGTTGAGGACAGGTTTGATCTGTGACCTTTGGCAAATGTTAGACAGGCTGAACTGTTCTTTTTTTAAAGAACAATTGTTTTCTCAAATATACTCTTATATAAAAGCATTTCTGTTCAGTCTTACTGAATCATGAAAACTCACATTAGCCAAGGAGCCTGCAAAATCTAGGATGTTACTTGTTACCTTGGGGTTCTTTGTTACTTCATGGATAATGATCCATGTTGCTCCTGTGAAGAGGGATTGTGGTCTTGAGCCTTCTCCATTTATAGTAAATCTAAATAGTAACATAGTTGACGAGGCTGAAAAAAGGCATGAGTCCATGAAATCCAGCCCATGCCAAATCAAAGGCAAAAAGAAAAAAATAAGCCATTTCCAAATAAGCCTCAACTGGGTAAAAAATTATTTCCTGACTCCAAATTGCAGTCAAATATTTCCCTGGATCAACATCCTACCTGCTTTGAAGCCAACTGTCATTATTCTCATTATTGTTCTGTGCTAGATAGGTATCCAACCACAGCATCCCAAGGCAAAAACTTCCATGACATTACTGCCCTTACTGTAAAAAATGCCTGCCTTTGTTTTGGTCAAAACCCCTTTACTCTAGTCTTAATGAATGACTTCTTCTTAGCTCAGGAGTACATAGTTCATTGAAGAGTTCTATATATTGACTTTGAATATATATGTAAATAGTAATCATATCACAACATCTCTTGTCTAATATAAACAAACCCAGTTTGTCTAGTCTTTATAACTCAGATCTTCCAGTCACTTTATCAGTTTTGTTGCACATCTATCATCTATCAGTACTCCTAAATCTTTCGCTAATGTGGATTCCCCAAGTAGTTTCCCATTTAGTGTATATGTGGCATGCTTGTTTCCAAAGCCCAAATTTACATTAAATGTTGTCTGCCGCTTTTTTGCCCATTCACTCAGTTTATCTAAAGCATTCTGCAAAGTACACTGCTCTGCATGTATTTCCTTACACAGCCTAGTGTCATCAGCAAATATTGAGACATTGCTTTCAATTCCTACTTCTAGATCATTAATAAACAAATTAAAAAGCATTGGGCCAGGACTGAAACCTGTGGTACCCTAATTATAACTTTAGACCAACCTGAAAAGGTTCCATTTACAACAACACTCTACTATCTATCATTTAACCAGTTCTCTATCCATATGCAGATATCACTTCCCAAATGGAAGCATTTTAATTTATGCAGTAACCTGTTGTGAGGCACTGTATCAAAGGCTTTTCAGAATCCAAGTATACAACATTAACAGCAATTACTTTGTCCCAATCACTACCTACCCTTTTCGTAAAATGCAAGTAAATTAGTTTGACATGATTTATTCTTCATAAAAACATGCTGGCTCCTACTAATAATACTGTTGGTCTTCACATAGTTCTGAATACTGTCAGTAACCCTTCTAATATCTTACACACTATGGAGGTCAACCTCACTGGTCTATAATTTCCAGGTTTGGATCTTGCTCCCTTTTTTAACTAGGTACTACATCAGCTTTCCTCCAATCAAAGGGCACTATACCTGAGGAAAGTGAATCAATAAATATTAAGTGTAATACTATTAATGAGCTAAGTTCCTTTAGTACCCACAAGTGTATACCATCAGGTCCAAATGCTTTATTCACCATAACCTTTTCCAGTCTCTTTTGGACTTGTCCTCTGTGAGCCATGTACATGATGGAGGAAATTCCATTGTTGCTTCCTTTACAGATACAAAAGAAAATAATGTGTTTAAGGTGTCAACCATATTCTTATCCTCACTAATCAATTCACTGAATTTGTCTGACAGTGGATGGGTATAGCCCCAAATCCTTAGCAATGGTTTTGTATATCTCTGTAGATTGATGATCAGCAATAGCTGTGTTTCTGAGGTCCTCAGATGTCTTTTGATATTGGCATGATGAGCTTCTATAGAACTGTATAGTGAAGCCCAGGCTAACTCAATTTCTGATCGTCTTCTGTGTTGGGCCTCCCAAACTCACTCTTACAGATGTACCTAAGTACTTGAACACCTAATCTGTCTCTTTAATTAAGATGATGAAACCAGGGATTGATTTACTATTGCATATACCATGACTCATAAGTACTCATATTTGCCCAATTTTGTTTAAAATTACTTTGTTAATGACAGCCCTGTTGAATATGTATACAAGGATTAGTTTTGATTCACAAAGGCTATAAACTAGGGAGTTTCCAAAATTATCACTGGGATTCAAAAACTTTTTCTCACCAAAAAACAAAACAAAAGAGAATTAACAAAATAAACATATTGTGCATATATTTTCCATAGAGATACATTTAAAGGCCAGCATTAACATTTTGTCAAAATCAAAGTGATTGGATAATTTCTTCACCCAGAAGTAACTGAAATGATGGTGGATTGTTGTGCTGCTGTTGCATCAGCATTAAAGCTAGTAGGAAGTAAACAACGCCATCCATCCATGTCACTGCTGGTGCCAATTCTACCACTATTGTCTGTGAAGATAATGATCCTTGTCTCACTTCACTACCACAATGCTTACTACTTATGCTACTACCCATTTGCATGTGAATAATACACCAGACTGATCCAGTGATGTGACTTGTGATGCTCAGATGATTAAGTAACAGGAGCAATGTTAGCAGTTATTATAATATACCTGGTAGGTGGCATAGAATTGTATGCCTGCAAACAATTTTTTCAAGGTTTGCCTTGGTGTAGGCCTGTAATTATTTTTTTCAAGATACGTCTTGCTGCAACCCTGCCAATGAGTTTATTCAATGCTAGTATTGATGTATGCCTGATAACATTTTTTCATGGCTACTTTGCTCTAGGTCTGCTAGTTAATAATTTCTATGAATATTTTACCTGTATGTATGAATATTTTTGAAAAGCCTAAACACTGTGTAAGCCACTGTTATATTTTTAAAATGGTTTACTTAGCCTGTAAACCAGCTGTCATTAAAAACATGTTTTCAAAGGCTTACTCTGGTGACTAAACCTTCTACAAATACCTTTCTTAACCCCTTAACAACCAGCAGTCCTGGGAAGTGACCTTCCCTTAAGTACCGCTTTGATCCTTGATTCTTGGATGTAAAGCAGTATGATCCTGTGATGTTGAAAGTCCCTATGGTATGGATAGCTATGTTTGATTCATTAATGTGTTTGCAAAGTTGGCAGCAAGTGCAATTGCATGGTTTTGTCCCACTGAAACTATGATTGGTGTCACTGTGGATTTTCTTGCTTATTATTTTTTTTGCTTGAGCTTTCTAGGTTGCAGGATGCATGGATTGGTAGTTTGGGGAATATTTATTTTAATGTTGCATCATCAGTCAGGTTTGTTTACTTTTCACATGCCTTCTAGAACCGAGTTGTATTTGGCTATTAGTGGTAGACATGTGATTGCTTTTTTCTCTCCTTACATTGCAGTAGGTGTTCACATAGAGTTCTATGTACAGAATTGATTTTTCTGTTAATGAGTTTTGTCTTGTGACCCTTTTCTTTGAATGATTTAGTAAGGGATTTAACCCTTTGAGTGCCAGAGGGGTACCAACTCTTTGCTTTGCAATGCGTTGTGTACCCCTCTGGCACTAAAAAGGGTTAAGTTTATTTTTTACAGTCCTCATTGTCAGAATATATTTGGTAGTATCATGTTTTCTGGCTCTACATGATAGCCTTTTTAATGTGTGGTGGGTGAAAGCTGGAGTTGTGCATGTAGTTACATCAGTTTGTGATTCAGTATTGTTTGACCTAAGGAAGAGAGTTGATCTCTCAAAAGCTCATCTCAGTCCAAATAAACAAAGATATTACCACATACCAAAGTACTCATATGTTTGTATTTATCGGTCTATAAGAATTTCTTTATATTCTTTCAAAGGATATGATTCCTCACAGTGATGCTGCCCATGCCTTGCCACACATTCAGAAGTCATGTTAGGGGTCCCACAATTTATCAAGAATGTATTCCGACTTGCTTTTAATGAAGACTAAGTGAGAATCCTGCTCAAAGCATGCTTACGTGATTCAAGAGTTGGTTCGTGTCTGTGTTGTTGTTATTGTTAGTCATTGGCAATGCTCTTCATTTTATATAATAAATATAATTGTAGAAGTATTTCACTGATTCCTGCACTTGAACAAGTAGCCAGGAAAAGGAAAAAATGGAGCACAAACTGAGTCATAACATCACAGCAGCTTGTCAGTAAGTAAACAGTAACTCCTGCAGCTGGACACCTGTATATAAAATAAAATAGATACTAATTAGAGCACCAGATGAGCATATGTTCATTTAAACTTAATCATGAGCATTACAGTAGATGACAGTAATTAAAACATAACTTTTATTTATATATTATTAACAACAATATTAAAAAAGTACTGAAATATACCCTCTCCAGAAATATATATAAGCAATGGGGATTTGATCTGTATTCTTGACAGAAATGTTAACTACCAGATAAACAGATAAAATGTATTCAGCTAAAGCTTTTACAAATTCTCACTGGGTCAATGTGAAAAGATCACATATATTGATTACCTGCCATAGAAGTGGGGGTCTCACAAAATGTGGTGCATCATATAACATATATGGGAAAAAGTAAAGAAAAGTATAGAAAGAGAAAATAAAGTTGGGGATAGAGATGAAAATGGCAGTGTTGATGATGATGATTGAGATGGCATGAGTACTTGTCCAGACATTTCATATGATCTCTCTTAAAATTTATAAAAAGGCATATTGCTCCTTTCAGTGGTGGAGGACAAAGCCTTTTCCTTTCAGCTAATTTTTGGCTCAAATCTTCATCGCTCTTACTATTTGTTTTGTATCTGAAGAAGAAGGGGAGGAAAGTGGATGGACAATTTAAATCACCGTCATCATTAATAATTAGGTCATCGTCAGCAGCATCAACAGCATCATCACTTTTTCTGCAAATGGGATTTATAGAAGATTAACCACTAGTTTGTAGTGGGGTGTTACTGTCACTCTCTGACACAGTATTTGATCTCATCACTAAATCCTTATTAACTATGGCAGCAGCATTTGAAATCAACTCATCATCATCTTTAGGTGTACTACTTACCGGTGGTGGAACTTTTTTATGATATTTTGCCTATCTGAAAATAATGTATGGTTCGATGCCTGATGATCTCATTCTCAACTCAGGTGAATAATATTCTGCTTGCCTCTGTCTGTATCACCTATCAGTCAAAAGGTTTGCTATTTTATTTTTGTTTTTTTTACACTTTCCCTATTGTCAGTATCACTGTTGATGCAACTCTATACAGATCAGAAAAACACTTCCTGCAACCACAAACAAGTCCAGCTCACCTCCTTTGCCTATCTGGTTCTACACTACTAGCTAGTATCAAATTCTCTTTCTCGCCCAAGAAATGTAGTAGTATTTTTTACGGTGCAAGTTAGACCTGAGTTAAAGGGATAGTAATGTTTTATAATAAAAGCAGCTCTAATTAATCATCATAGTATTTGGACTTTGGACAGTGTTATTTCAATTCTGTCAGAGTTGTGGTTCAAGAGTAATTCAATGACAAAGTATCCCCCTCCCGCCCCTTTTACTGATGTAACACTGCTCAGCCAGAGCAGAAGGGAGGTGCCCAGGTAGATTGCTGAGAGGGACAATCTTCAATTAAGATAAGGGAAAAACCTGAAAAGCTTGTCAAGGGGGGCAGGGCCTTCATTGTTCTCATAGGAAGAAGATTGTCCCCTGCTGTTATCTGTCTGGTCTATGGACTGGATTCCACATCTGAGAAGAGATGGCTTACACTAGGTAAAATGGTCAGTGAGCGGAAACTTTGCTTGTGAATATCTCTCAAACCATAAAGGTTTAAGAGATAAGACTTATATCGTTCTTCCTGTTTTTTTAATGCCTACAAAATAAAATAAAGATAAAACAAAGTATTACTATCTCTTTAACTTCAGAATCACCACCCGCTTTCAATAAAAGAATAAAGCTGACAGCAGCTGATACAGCAACCACCTTTCCTGAGTGAGTGGGTGTCTTGTCTAGAGTTGTCTTGCCTAAAATGAATTGTGTATTGTTTGCCTGCTTAGTGTGTCACTCAGTGTTATTAGAGTCTCAGTCAGGCTCAGCCAGCTCAGATGGATCACCTGCCACATTGTCTGCCACTTAACAATACATTTTTTGTTTTCGTTTTTTAAACTATCACTTCACCTGACACACACGCGCACACACACACGCACACACAATGACTGGCAGTGACTAGCACCAGTACTCCTATCAAACTACTCCAACTCCCTCCCTTTGTCTATCTGCCTACACTAGTTAGTATTCAAAACTTGGCTGCTTTCTCTCTCTCTCTTCAAAGCAGAAACTGACAACATGCTTTAAACTGACGCCTCTTTCATACTACCATGGTGAGAATACATGAGGAAACACACCACATTGGGGGGTGAAATACATTATTGTCATTGATTTCAATGCAATGAAAAAGGTTGAAAAAACAGGAAATTGGAACATGAGAAGTGCTGTTTTTTACATTTCTCTTTTTTTTCACTTATTCCTACAGAGATATCATTTGAGGTTTCCCATCCTCATTACTTAGCCATTTTCTAACAATTTTTCTAATTTGTATTTTTTCCTTGCCTGTGGTCTTAATTCAAATGTACAATGAAAGTCAGTCAATATCCATGCTAATATATTGTGGAATGCTTCTTGTAGCTAAAAATCTGTGTATCTGCCCCCTCCAGACAGAGAGAGAATTTGTTATTGCTTTGTGCCAGTGCGGATATGTTCTATTTTTTTCTAAAATAATACTTGACTTATAAATACAATCAAATCCTTTTCTTGCTGATTGAATTGGTGGAAAGCCCCTGAGGATGCGTTGTGTAATCCAGTGAGAGAACTTCACTTATTACAGGCATTGGAGACTCGAAAGGCTGACAGGGACGCAAGTAATTATAACGCTGCTATCGTTTAAAGAAAAAAAAACTTGGAAAATTACATTTGTAGAAACTTTCTCTTATTCTGCAAACTTGCAGTTTCATATGAAGGATTTACAGTAAAGAAAAACTTTTTCAGCAATAAAGTTCAGGCAATGTTATATTTTCTTCTTGCTATTTAAATTACTTTCACAAATATCCCTTTTTCTGTTTTGTGTCCTTATAAAACACATTGCCATGGTTACATAATGTGCTAACGTCAGTAATACAGAGTCATTTTGTCCAGTGGACAGCCATTTTATGTACTGCTACTACTTCCCATGATACTCACCAACTTTACTTTACACAGGGATTTAGTGTTTAATTTGTATAATTTCTATTTTAGAGGCAGTTTAGATATAGGATTTGAAAACAACTAACATAAAGCAAGGCTGATTTACCAATGAGAACGTGATCAATTCTGTGCAAACCAACTGTGCCCTATGTGGCAAATTCTAATTCTTAATCATTTAAAAGGGCTTTTAACTCCTTTTATGCCATAAAGGTATCCAGCGTATTGAGGAGCATTGCAATGGAGACCTCTCTAACATTCAAAGGGCTAAAGCCTAATGGAATTTTGGAAAATTGTATTCTTCTCATATAGTTGTTGGTTTCTTGTAGAATTGCTTCAGTTCCCTTTAGTACATCCAAAACATTTCCTTCTCTAATAAATAACCATTTAGTCATTTGAGTGCAAGAGAATTATCTAATGCAATGCAACACAATTCATTGGATGGCACTCAGTAGGTTAATATCTGTTGATATCTGTTGATGTACCTCTCTGGCACTTTGAGTGCGAGAGGTACTGAATGCATTGGATACATGTCTAGCACTCAGAGGGTTAAAGAAACATTAACACCTCCTAACAGTAACTCTCCAGTCCCTCAATAACTTAAACTATGGGCTGTATATATAAAGCTTTAGTGGAGCAATTTTGGATTACACCAAATGAACCAAGGGGACCAATATACAATATACGGTGTTTTAACCACTTGAATGCTACAAATGGCTTCAATGCATTGCTTTTAATTTTTTGGCATTAAAATTATTAAAAGCCACATTTAGATTAATTGGGAATTTTAATCCCCCCCACCCACATACACACACACACATGCATGATGCAATTGGTTTACTCCAAAATTAATCCATTTCAACTTCATAAATAAGATCCACAATTTTTTCCTGGATGACATGTCAGTTGTGGACATGAGAGCTGTAAGCAGGAGAATTGGATCCCAAAGTCTGCCCACAGCTGTACTTATATCTTTTGAATGTGTCAGTGAAAAATATGCAAATTCCATTGCGTGAGATTTGGTGTCCAGGAGTTCATACAGGAAGTGTCATGCAGACCTCAGTGTATATGACTTCCAGGACTGATTGCAGATGTTGAGGGTGCTGTAATAATATGAAATGAAGCAATTTCAAGGAAAAACATCTGCATCAGGGGAGACAAACACACTTCCCAACATTGCCATTGATTTACAAGTGGATGTTACAACTAAATCAGGGCCATCTTAATACAACTGCTAGGCCTTTGATTTCTCACACGCTGCTTTGGAGACTTTTCTAGTAGACATGGGGTCAAAGAGCAACTGCATTTGTCTTCACTCCTGCTAACAGTCATATTTTGCTTATACTACATAACTTGTAAACATGTGGTCCTCCAGCTGTTCAATACTACAGTCCTAATCCTCAGCCAGCCAATGGAGCCTCTAGATTTTAAGGTCTTTCAAGCAGGGCCCTCCTCATACCTCCCAACATTTCAAATAGCCAAAGAGGGCACTTTTGTTTTAGGGAGAGTTACTGGGGGTTTGGCTTGTGGGCAGGGAACCATTTCTGAGACTTTTTAAGTTATATCATGACCTATTGATACCTCTTTGTGCAACTAAATAAATGATTTTGAGCAAGACCACATATTTTATTTACACAGACTAATTTATAAACATATACTGATGTTTAAACAGACATTAATGCAAGTTTTATTGCTATGGAGCAATGTTATGCACACAAATATATATAGTGTAGAAGATGGTGTGTGCCATACATTTTATGACAAGTGTATTTTTCCAGTGCATAGAAGGTTATGCATCTGACATGTCCCAGCCCAAATGTTCAAGGGCACTATCTCAAGTGTTGGCAGCCCTCAAGAGGAAGGCCAGGAGCTACATCCACTTCCTCATCACCGAAATGAAGTGGAGGCATGCCCAAGGTTGTGGGTGCAATAGACTGCACACATGTGTGCATAAGAGTTCCAACACATGAGGAACATCTGTTCATCAACAGGAAGAATTTCTACTCCATCAACCTACAGATAGTATGTGATTCCAATATGAGAATTAACCCATGTCTGAGCCTCCTATCCTGGCAGCTGTGATGACTCATACATCCTCAAGCACTCCTCCATCCACAGAGACTTTGTGAATGGAACCTATACAGGGGGATGGCTTTTGGGTGAGTCAACAATCCAAACATCACACCACATCCACAGGTGCACACACAACTAATGTAAACAAAGCTTTGTATGGTCATGACACACAAGTAGTATGCCCCCCTTAAACAACATCATCCGCATAACAAGTGGTCCCTTTCTCACCATGCCTCACACCACTATCAAATACACAAATACCTGCACAGAAATGCTACAATAAGGCTCATGTCTGAACAAGGAATGCCATTGAGCGCACTTTTGGCCCACTCATATCCATGTCCCAGTGCCTAGATCACTCAAGGGGAGCTCTGCAGTACACACCAGGCAAGGTATGTGACATTATCCTGACATGTGCCATACTACACAATATAGCAGTGGACACAACTTGTGGATGATATCCAGTCACTACCCATTGTGGAAGCACCTCTTCCACTTCCATAGGATGAGGGGACCCTGAGAGGGGTGTAGATACAACACAGGCTGATCGGGGACCATGTCACATATGAGTATAACACAGGAATCAAACACAATGCATGTATGTGCATAGACAGACTTGGGGAATGTAGGCAAACACACTCACACAACACATAATTATCTGTTTCACGCCACAGGATGATTGACATACACAGCCCTGATATTGCCTGTTACAACATCACAACCACATAGCTGGTTCAGTATATAACCCATGCAGCAGCTAGTCCATGGATGTGTCATATTGAGGGTGTGAATTCAACTAGCATCTGACATTCCTTCAGCTGTGATGACATTGCCATGTCAAGGATATCAGCCACCCCTCTGAGAACACATTGCCCATGTTCATCACATCCCTGAGCTGAACTGATAGCAAACAAAATGTATTGTGTTGAAGATAGCCACATCAACCATAGAACCACTGGAGCAATAGAGAGATAGCCATTGCAATGACATGCAAGGCACTGAATGCAATTCTGTCGATCCAGGTGTTAAAGGGGGTATTAGACTTAGCATGAGAACAATAGTTGAACTAAGCATAATGGAGCAGAATAGCAATGCATATACTAGATGATGTGTTTCTACAATGTCCCATTCACATATACATATGGCTGGTTAGTATCATCTTGAACCAATCCTTATGTGTTTTTCTTTTTCCTGATGAAGTGGTCAGTGGGTCCACAAAACATGGTAAGGTGATTTTATGTTAAATTTTTCTTTTTTGGTCTGTTAAACTTTTTATTTCTATATATCTAATGTAATGGACATACATAAAATAGTCCAAACTGGTGAAGTGAAATGAAGAAAATAACTTGTTTTAAAAAATTCTAAAAATATAAATGGAAAAGTGGTGTGTGCATAAGCTTTCACCCGCTTTGCTGTGAAGACCCTAAATAAGATCTGGTGCAACCAATTACCTTCAGAATTCACATAATTACTGTAGTTAAATAAAGTCCACCTATGTGCAATCTAAGTATCACATGATCTGTCACATTATATCAGTATATATACACCTATTCTGAAAGGCTACAACACCACCAGGTAAGCAGCACCATGAAGACCAAGGAGCTCTCCAAACAGGTCAGGGACAAAATCATGGAGAAATCCAGATCAGGGTTGGGTTAAAAAAAATATCCCAAACTTTGAACATCCCACGGAGCACCATTAAATCCATTATTACAAAATGGAAAGAATATGGCACCACAACAAACCTGCCAAAAGAGGGCCACCAGACCAGGCAAGGAGGGCATTAATCAGAGAGGCAACAAAGGGACCAAAGATAACCCTGAAGGAGCTGCAAAACTCCACAGTGGAGTATCTGTCCATAGGATCACTTTAAGCTGTACACTCCACAGAGCTGGGCTTCATGGAAGAGTGGCCAGAAGAAAGCCATTGCTTAAAGAAAAAAAATACACAAACACATTTGCTGTTCATTTAAAAGCATGTGGGAGACTCCCCAAACATTTGGAAAAAAGTACTTTGGTCAGATGAGATTAAAATTGAGCTTTTTGGTCATCAAGTAAAACGCTATGTCTTGTGCAAAGCCAACACCTCTCATCACCCCGAGAACACCATCCCCACAGTGAAGCATGGTGGTGGCAGCATCATGCTGTGGGATATTTTTCATTGGCAAGGACTGGGAAACTGGTCAGAATTGAAGGAATGCTGGATGATGCTAAATACAGGGAAATTCTTGAGGGAAACCTGTTTCAGTCTTCCATGGATTTGAGACTGGGACGGAGAGTCACCTTCCAGAAGGACAATGTCCCTAAGCATACTACTAAAGAAAAACTTGAGTGGTTTAAGGGGAAATATTTAATGTCTTGGAATGGCCTAGTCAAAGTCCAGACCTCAAACCAAGTGAGAATCTGTGGTATGACTTAGAGATTGCTGTACACCAGCAGAAGCCATCCAACTTAAAGGAGCTGGAGCAGTTTTGCCTTGAAGAATGGGCAAAAATGCCAGTGGCTAGATGTGCCAAGTTTATAGAGACATACCCCAAGAGACTTGCAGATGTAATTTCTGCAAAAGGTGGCTCTACAAAGTATTGACTTTTGGGGGTGAATAGTTATGCACCCTCAAGTTTTCTGTTTTTTTTTTTCTTATTTCTTGTTTGTTTCACAATACAAAATATTTTGCATCTTCAAAGTGGTAGGCATGTTGTGTAAATCAAATGATACAAATTCCAGGTTGTAATGCAGCAAAATAGGAAAAATGCCAAGAGGGTGAATAGTTTTCAAGGTATTGTATATATATATATATCTATCTATCTATATATATATATATATATATATATATATATATATATATATATATATATATATTTATATTTTTTGGGGGTTTTTTTTGTTTTTTTTTTCTTGTGATGACTTTCCATTTCATCATTGATGCATGCTGGTGAGGTTCTGTTGCGGGGAGAACCGGCATCTCAATTCCCCACCGGCTATTAGACTAGTGTACATAATGTTAGTATTTTAAATCTAACACTGCTCAAGTGTCTACCATTGAAGTGTTACCAGCCTACTCTCCTCCATCTTGTTATGTTTCAATTTCATATCCTGTCATCCCTTCCCACATGCATCCAAGGCATGACCCATCATGGAACAAAGGAATGTCCAAGTGTCCCTGGTGAATATTGACTCCATGTCCATGCATTGTTAAACATATTAAAGGAAGCTTATCACTATCCAAAATATGTCTGTTGATTTTGATGTTAGGTTAGCTATTTCTCCAAATAGCTAAATAGTTATGAGTTATGTATCTGTTATACCTATGACGTCATGTCCCCAATCTCAGGGGTCTATTAATGAAACGTGGACCATGAGTGCAGCTTGAAATGTATTGAAGTGAGGAGATGATGGGGGAGATTCACTAAGGTTTGATGAAGAAATGTAGGGATAACTTCTTCAGTGATCTCTCTTATCCAGTTCCTATGTTATTCTATGGAGCCAATGCACTGAAATTGGACAATAGTATATGTGTGTGTGCTTACCCATGGTATAACACCTTAAAACCAAGTAATATGTACAGGAGTTGTGTTCACTGCATTGCTTTGAAATGCATTGGAGAATTATCTGCCACTTAACCTGTTAGACATCAAAAACATTCACAAACATGAACTGGATGAATAGGCTATTTTTTATTTGAGGCAAACATCACAAATCGGCTTTTTTATTTATTTTTGGGTGGACTTTTGAAGGGGATGCAGAGATGGATGTCCTCATAGACTGTCTTGTGACTCTGGGAATTCTTGGGGTTGGTGCAGGGTCACACTGGTTGTGCTAGACAACTACATGGATTGATGCTCCCTCGCCATCTGAAGGTATCACGGCCCCCGTGATCCTTACTGTCACTCTCAACTGTGCTGCTCCCGGATTGGTTGAGCTGTGTTGGCCCGCCCCTGGTTATCCGTTTTAATCCGGCCACTGGCACCTGTCAGGTGCCCTTTCGTGGTGTCTCCGAGCCAGCGTTGCTGTTGCTGCATTCTGTATCCTGATCTACCGTGTACCGACTAGGCTTGTCCGACGACGTTCCTGTGTTCCGGTTCCGTGATTGACCCGGCCTGGCTGACTTCCTGTGTGTTCCTGATCCGGCTTGTCTGCGAATCTACTATGGCATCTGACCCGGCCTGGCTGACGATCCTCTTCCGTTACCGACCAGGCTTGTCTGCGAATCTCCTGTGTATCCTGACCCGGCCTGGCTGACGATCCTTCTCCATTACCGACCCGGCTTGTCTGCGAATCTCCTGTGTATCCTGACTGACGATTCCCGTTGTCACCTTGGTGACATTCTGATACTGCATAGTATGTCTGAGCCTCCACTTATCCATTGCTGAGCCATTGCCGAGCCTTCCTTATCTGCCTTTCGTGTGCTGAGTCCAGAGCTTACTGAGCTGTGTCGTCTTCTACACTTGAGACACTGGTGTTGTTCATCCGATTACTGCTACTCTTCCACCTATTGCCTCAGCCTGGTTGCTGTTTCTGTGAGCTGGCCGCTTTCGGGCCTCAGTAGTCGACGGCTCTCCATGACAGAGCAGTGGTTCCATTACGCCCGTTGGCTGTTGGCAAGCAGTACCCAGTGGTCTCCGTTACGCCCTTGGAGGGGCTATTGACACAAGCACTCACGATTCTGGTGGTCTCCGGTTACGCCCGTGGGGTCTATTGACTCAAGCAATCACGATACTGTAGTCTCCAGTACGCCCGTGGGGGCTATTGACTCAAGCTATCATGATACTGTAGTCTCCGGTTACGCCCGTGGGGGCTATTGGCTCAAGCAATTCCGATATTAGTAGTCTCCGGTTACGCCCGTGGGGGCTATCTCCTTATCACTTGCAGTTCCCGTTCAGTCAGAACTTTATGCTACAGCTCCACACAGTGAATGGACTTAGGTGCTATCTTACAGTACATATCGCTATATGCAGCACCAAGGGCGTGCCTAACACCACACTTGAGACTGACTATTAACCTCTTGTGTCCTGTTTTGTGCTTACATACTTTGTATAGCATTACCTGTTGCGCCAGGTATCTCTGCCTTATTTCTGCTTATGCCAGTACCGCCCCAGGGGCGATCTTGTCATTCATTTGCTTTAATAAAACTCTATTTGTTGTATCTACCACTGTCTGAGTGTCTCAAAACCATAACAGTACGAAAGGGCCATGACCTCAGATAGCAAGGGAGATATTGGTACTCAGAATATCCATTGGAGAATGGATGTTCACGAGCAGCGCCTTGACCAGTTGGCACTGGCCATGCAGACATTACTCAAGAGAACGGTACACCTAGACAAACCTAATCAGAATCCGGTGGTCACCCCAGTCTCGACACCGGAGAATCTGCCTGTTGTCCCAACTACTCAGTCCAGAGGGTTCACGGCGGCGGCGCCGTTACCATTAAGATATGATGTCGAACCTAACCAATGCAGAGGCTTTGTCAACCAGCTGGAAATATTCTTTGAGCTCACGCCTCAGGCATTTCCCAATGATCGAAGCAAGGTTGGGTTCATGATTTCCCTATTAACTGGCAAGGCGTTATCCTGGGCGAATCCTCTATGGGAGAATGACAAACTTTGCACTCTGAATTTTAGGGAGTTTGTAAGACAATTCCACAGAGTGTTTGAGGTACCTGGTAGAGCCGCCTCTGCTGCCAAGAGGTTATTGGAGGTACAACAGGGAAATTGCACCTTCTGCGATTACTCTATCGAATTTCGAACCTTGGCAGCAGAGGTGGGCTGGAATCACTAAGCATTAGTCGTGGCTTTTGCCCAGGGCCTGTCTGAGTCCATTAAGGATGAAATTGCTGCCAGAGATGTGCCTACTGATCTTGATGAATACATTGATTACGTCATGCTTATTGACTCCCGCATTCCCGAGAGGCGGATGGCTAAGAGGGCGAAATCCAGGATTATTGGGCATGGCAGTCTTGTGAATCCACCCTCACCACCCCTTCCTCCTGAACGTACTGCTGAGGGAGGGGAGCCTATGCAGCTCGGGTTCACCAGATTAACAAAGGAAGAGAGGGCGCACCGTAAAAGAATGGGCCTATGCCTATACTGTGGTAAAGCTGGGCACCAGTTACGCACCTGTCCGGTTCGGCCTGGAAACCAACGTGCCTAGGGTACCTTGGGGGACAGGCCCTAGGTGGCGTACAACAGTCCCTGGACACTAGTACACAGAGACCCACCATCCAGGTGGCATTTACGTGGTCTGAGTCCTCTGTGTCAGTTCTAGCTCTGGTAGACTCCGGTGCAGCCGGTTATTTCATGGATCGCTCCTTTGCTGAGTTGCATAAGATTCCGGTAGTCAAAAGGGAATCCCCTCTGGCTATTGAAGCCATCAATGGCAGGCCATTAGAACCCGCACTTATCACTATGGAGGCTACCCCTATTACTATGACGATTGGGGTCCTCCGCAAGGAGGAGGTGCAATTCCAAATAATTAACTCGCCTCATCACGCAGTCATTCTGGGGTTCCCATGGTTATCGTTACACAACCCCCAATTTGCCTGGAAAAGATGTGAAGTATTGTCTTGGTCAGAATATTGTGCGGATAACTGTCTCTCACACCCTATCAGGTTACTGTGTACTTCTCCCTCTGTGCCAGCTGAATACCAGGAATTCAGTGACGTATTCAGTAAGGGGGAGGCTGGCGCCCTGCCTCAGCACAGACCTTATGATTGTGCCATTGATCTGGCCCCGGGCTCGGTACCTCCCAGGGGCTACACTTATCCGTTGTCAGTAGAGGAAAATAGGGCTATAGAGAAATATATTATGGATGCCCTTAAGAGAGGGATTATCCACAAGTCTACCTCACCGGCGGGTGCCGGTTTTTTTTTCGTAAAAAAGAAAAATGGCGACCTCAGACCTTGTATTAACTACAGGTGTCTAAATAAATTAATGCCCAGAAGTGCCTACCCCATTCCACTCATTACCGAGTTATTCGACAGGTTAAAGGGCTCTTCCATCTTTACTAAACTCGATCTCCGGGCTGCTTACAACCTGATCAGAATTAAGGCTGGAGATGAGTGGAAGACGGCATTTAATACCAGATCTGGGCATTACGAATACCTGGTAATGCCATTCGGCTTATGTAATGCTCCTGCGGTACTTCAGGAGCTTATTAATGACGTCCTTCGGGACATGCTTCAGTCCTGTGTTGTGGTATATCTTGATGACATATTGATTCACTCTAACAATCTTACCCAACACATCAAGGATGTATCTGAGGTTTTGACTCGACTACGCAAAAATAAATTATTTTGTAAACTTGAGAAGTGCGAATTTCACAGATCCCAAGTACCTTTCCTGGGATTCGTGATTTCTAAAGATGGCATTGCCATGGACCAAGAGAAGTTGGTAGCAGTCCTACAATGGCCTCGTCCCAAAGGGTTAAAACCTATTCAGCGCTTTCTGGGCTTTGCCAACTATTATAGGAAATTTATTCAAAACTTTTCCACGATTGTGAAACCATTGTCTGACTTAACTCATAAGGGCACTACTCCTTCTCAATGGTCTGAGGCAGCTGAGAACGCGTTTGAGACACTTAAATCTGCATTTGCTGCTGCTCCAGTGCTGTCCCACCCTAACCCAGCCCTGCCATTTGCCCTTGAAGTTGATGCCTCTGAGGTTGGGATCGGGGCAGTACTCTCCCAACGCCCTGTGGGAGGTGGTACATTAAGACCTTGTGGGTTCTTTTCAAAGAAACTATCCAGCGCCCGAAGCCATTATGAGATTGGTGACAGGGAACTCTTGGCTATCATTCTGGCACTCAAGGAGTGGCGCCACCTACTGGAAGGGACTAAGACACCAGTACTAATTCTGACGGACCACAAGAATTTGATATATCTCTCGGAGGCTAAGAGACTCTCCTCACGTCAGGCCACATGGGTGCTCTTTCTGTCCCGGTTCAATTTTGTGGTCTCTTACCTGCCGGGTTCCAAGAATGTCAGGGCAGATGCCTTATCCAGACAGTTTGTGTCAGACATTGAGAAGGAGGAGGAACCAGTACCCATCATTCAGCCAGACCGTATTCTGGCTACTATTCGCACTAGTATCACTTCGCCACTGGGGGAAGAAATTTTGGCCTCTCAGGCTAGGGCTCCTCCAGAAACCCCAGTTGGCAAGTGCTTTGTCGATGAGCCATTACGTACCCGTCTATTAGAAACCTACCACTCATCTAAGGCGGCTGGGCACATTGGGAGGGATCAGCTATGTTGGTCTCTATCCTAGTTGTTTTGGTGGCCTTCTCTTAGGGCTGATTGCTCCGCTTTTACTGCAGCCTGTGCCACCTGTGCCCGTGCCAAGACACCCAGGCATCTTCCAGTAGGTTTGCTTCAACCACTACCTAATGGCGACCGCCCATGGTCCCATATTTCCATTGACTTTCTGGGAGAATTGCCAGCATCCAGGGGATACACGTTTATCCTGATGGTGGTTGATAGGTTTTCTAAAATGGCTCATTTTGTGCCCCTTCCTGGTCTTCCATCGGCTCAGGAATTGGCGGTGGTATTTGCCAAAGAAGTTTTTCGGTTGCACGGGGTGCCTAGAGTGGTGGTGTCTGACCGTGGTAGCCAGTTCGTATCCAGATTTTGGAGGGTATTTTGTGGGCAGATGGGCATCCAGTTATCATTTTCTTCCGCATATCACCCCCAGACTAATGGAGCCACTGAGCGTGCCAATCAAGGACTGGAACAGTTCTTGCGCTACTTTGTAACCGATCATCATGACAATTGGGCCAACCTGTTGCCTTGGGCGGAGTTTGCCAGGAATTGTGCAGTTAATTCATCGTCCGGGAGTTCCCCTTTTCTCGTTAACTATGGGTTCCAGCCCTGTCTACTCCCGGACTCGTTCCAGGCACAACAAATCCCAGCTCTGGATGACCATATTGAGCAGCTCCATTCCACTTGGGCACAGGTGCAGAGGACCCTCAGCCAGTCATTTCAGCGCTACCAGAGGCATGCCAATCGCAGACGGCTGCCAGCGGTTTCCTTCCAGGTGGGGGATAGAGTATGGCTTTCCTCCAGAAATCTCAAGTTACAGGTGCCCTCCAATAAACTGGCACCTCGGTTCATTGGCCCATTTAAAGTCATCCGCAAGGTTAATCCAGTCTCGTACGCATTGGAACTTCCAGCATCTATGCATATAGATATATATGGAATACATAATGTGTTCCATGTATCTCTTTTAAAACCATTGGTTTGCAACCGTTACACTACCACTCCAGTGATTCCTGGGCCGGTGGACGTTCAAGGCCAGGAAGAATATGAGGTTCAGAGTATCATTGATTCTAAGAGATTTAGGGGGAAGTTGCAATATTTGGTCCATTGGAAGGGATATGGCCCGGAGGAACGGTCCTGGGTAGATCAGAGGGACCTACACACTCCCAGGCTGTTGCGCAACTTCCACTCTAAATACCCTCAGAAACCTAGACCTCCGGCAGGGAGAGGGGGTCTTTGAGAGGGGGGTACTATCACAACCCCCGTGATCCTTACTGTCATTCTCAACTGTGCTGCTCCCGGATTGGTTGAGCTGTGTTGACCCGCCCCTGGTTATCCGTTTTAATCCGGCCACTGGCACCTGTCAGGTGCCCTTTCGTGTTGCTGTATTCTGTATCCTGATCTACCGTGTACCGACTAGGCTTGTCTGACGACGTTCCTGTGTTCCGGTTCCGTGATTGACCCGGCCTGGCTGACTTCCTGTGTGTTCCTGATCCGGCTTGTCTGCGAATCTACTACGGCATCTGACCCGGCCTGGCTGATGATCCTTCTCCGTTACTGAACCGGCTTGTCTGCGAATCTCCTGTATATCCTGACCCGGCCTGGCTGACGATCCTTCTCCGTTACTGACCCGGCTTGTCTGCGAATCTCCTGTGTATCCTGACTGACGATTCCCGTTGTCGCCTCGGCGACATTCTGATACTGCATAGTGTGTCTGAGCCTCCGCTTATCTGTTGCTGAGCCATTGCAGAGCCGTCCTTATCTGCTTTTCGTGTGCTGAGTCCAGAGCTTACTGAGCTGTGTCGTCTTCTACACTTGAGACACTGGTGTTGTTCATCTGATTACTGCTACTCTTCCGCCTATTGCCTCAGCCTGGTTGCTGTTTCTGTGAGCCGGACGCTTTCGGGCCTCAGTAGTCAGCGGCTCTCCGTGACAGAGCAGCAGTTCTGTTATGCCCGTTGGCTGTTGGCAAGCAGTACCCAGTGGTCTTCCGTTACGCCCGTGGAGGGGCTATTGACACAAGCACTCACGATTCTGGTGGTCTCCGGTTACGCCCGTGGGGGCTATTGACTCAAGCAATCACGATACTGTAGTCTCCGGTACGCCCGTGGGGGCTATTGACTCAAGCTATCACGATACTGTAGTCTCCGGTTACGCCCGTGGGGGCTATTGGCTCAAGCAATTCCAATATTAGTAGTCTCCGGTTATGCCCGTGGGGGCTATTGGCTCACGCAATCACAGTACTAGTAGTCTCCGGTTACGCCCGTGGGGGCTATTTCCTTATCACCTGCAGTTCCCGTTCAGTCAGAACTTTATGCTACAGCTCCACACAGTGAATGGACTTAGGTGCTATCTTACAGCACATATCGCTATATGCAGCACCAAGGGTGTGCCTAACACCACACTTGAGACTGATAACCAGTACTATTAATCTCTTGTGTCCTGTTTTGTGCTTACATACTTTGTATAGCATTACCTGTTGCGCCAGGTATCTCTGCCTTATTTCTGCTTATGCCAGTACCGCCCCAGGGGCGATCTTGTCATTCATTTGCTGTAATAAAACTCTATTTGTTGTATCTACCACAGTCTGAGTGTCTGAAAACCGTAACAGAAGGTTCACCCTGTGATTGTATTTCTACGAGCATCTGGCCATAACGTCCATTATTCCTGTGTGGAATTGCTGGATCTCCATTGTCAGAATTTCCTGCTGGGATTCCAAGGTATGGAGGGTGACTGTCTTTGACTGGGCATCCCTATGCAACCTCCTCAGGTATCTGTTGGTTCTCCTGGACTCCCTGAGCTTCCTTCTCTGGATACTAAGGAACTCTATCTCCATAACCATGCTTTGCCTACTTGTGGATGGTGATGTGGACGGCGATGTTGGAATATCATGGACTGGTGGTGGGTCCACAATATCCTCTGCTTCCTCCTGCTTGTCACTGGTTCCTTCCACCTCTTCTTCTGGTTCCGCTGGTCTTGAGGACGTGTGTTATGGTCCTGTTGAATGGGGCCCAGCATGTGTAAAGCATGAGGATGTCTGTGCCCCAACCTCATCTATCGACATCAAAACTTGCCCTCTCCAGGGTCACTTGGACATTTCTCTGTTCCATGATCCTCTCTCCCTGAGCAGGCCCAAGTGTTCATAATCCAGTGGCCATTAGTCATTCCATGAACACTGTTATCCTGATCCTTCCCAGCTGGGTGTGGGGTCATGGGTGGGTTCCAGCTGTGGCATCATCCATGTTGGTGGCTGTGGTCTTGTAGTGGGGCCATATGCCCCACAATGTGGTGTTGTCACCATACTGGGCATCCAGTGCCTTCCTGGTGGTGGTGATGGTTGGGTCATCCAAAATTGGCCCGAGGTGGAAGGAGGTATCCCCCTCGAAGGAGGCATCCAGTGGATGATGGTGGGGGGTGGCAGCCTATATTTGGAAGGTGGTAGTAGTGCCCGCCTGTTTTTCCCCTCTTCTGGCTCCTCAAATGGTAAGTCACTGGGGAGATAAATGAAATGGTGTGATTATTCTCTTGAGCTATGTCAAGAGGGATTCAAGACATTGACTTTGTAATGCAGTGCATGGGATACCACCCTTTCAATCAATGATTGATGAGCTTGACATGTTTCTTTACATTGATGTATTCAAACTACAGTAGTTGAGCTTTGGTTATCGTTTGTATCCTGAAGTGTGTGGATGGCAATAAATAGTTCTTTGCCATCCTCACTCTTCTGCGTACATATTAACCAAAGCTTCACCATCACAGTTCTACTGAGTGCATGTACAACACACAGTACTTGAACGCAAAAACACTAGGGCCTCAAAGCATATCACTTCCTCTCCTTGCAATCCCCGCTCCTCAGTATACATAAGATAACCAAGACATTATTCTACTTAGCTGTCATTGTTTTTCAACAGTGTATTACTTTGCTTTGAGGCCCCAGTGTTTTTAAGTTTGAGGCCTATGTGTCATATATACAATCAGTTTTGCTCGGTAGAATTGTGGTGTGTGATCTGGCCCCTGTGGACCAGTGCAATATAACCATGTTGTATTGTGTTCATCCTCTGTTAATCCTTGGAGTGTCAGACGGGTACCCAATGCATAATGGAACAATGCATTGCTTGTCCCTTTAGCATTCAAGCAGTTAGGTGCTGACCTCTCTATGAGTACATGTTCATGGATACAAGTAAATACATTCTGCAGGGACAATCTATCCTGAGACTTCTGACAATATACATGCAAACCACTATGGGCCTTATGCAGAAAGCAAAAAATAAGCAGTTCTGGAGCAAACTAACTGCACCATACTGGAAAATAAATATTTCCATTAATTAAAAATTAAAATTGGACTTTTAACCCCTACAATGTGAAGCAATGCATTGTCCATCTCCATATTGAGCTGAAAGGTATAATTACACAGGGGAGTAGTGGGGTTTACCTAATGGTCCTTGAGTGAGAGGCCAGAGAAGCTATAAAATGTATTGTGCACAAAGCTAAAATGTAGCTTTGGCATCCCAATCCTATGGACTATTGAACTTTTATTCAAAGTATATGGTACTGGGACTTAACTCTTTCAATTGTTAATGCGAAGGATCAGAAGATTGGTTGCTGGTCTGACTTAAGCAATTCAGAGGATTACTAGAGTCACTGAATACCACAAACCAACAAATGACTAGGGTTCCATGTGAGTAGTCCCATGACTGAAGCAAACTCCTTGTGCTACTGTTAACATACTATCTTAGACAGGCCCTATAGATAATATACTATGGCTCTGTTGTCTATATGTTTGGGCTTTTTTGTACACTTCTTAGCTACCCCTGTGTGGTGGTTCCATCAATGTCATTATTTGGACATTGGACTAAAGGTATGCACTTAGACACTACTCATTGATTCAAAATGGTATGACATTATAACGTTTTGATTGTGTAACTTTAGATAGTGCAGTATTTGTTTCACAATAATGTTTGTTTAAACTCCTGTATAGATATATTATAAATATGTTTATAAATTATCTGTGTAATTTGGGAACTTTCCATTCCCCCACCCCTATGGCACAGACAAGTTTCTTCAGAATTGCTCTTTTTTGTTTTCTCCTAAGGCCCTAAAACTAAAAGAAAAGAAAGATGTTCCCATTAGCACATAAAAGCTGTAAGCGTATATGTGTGTGTTGGGGAGAAATGCTTAAAAGTGCTCTACTGTCCAGCATTTGAAACAAAAATCCCTTTTCTTTTAAGCATCTAGTCTATCAGATCCCAATCTAACCAGTCTGAATAAAACTTTTGAATATAAAATGTCAGAAGTTAAATATCCGTGATTTTGGTGTTTGAAAATGTAGCATGAGGCTTAATAGAAAGGTGGTGATTAGGCTGCTCAGTGAGCATACCTAATTCTGTTTGAGAATGGAATGAGAAGCCTGCTATGCCAATCACATGGTATTCATGGAGAACATCAAAGCTTTGCAATTTGATGAAAACTGCACTTACAGCCTTCAGAATCACTTATCAACTTTATGGTGCATTGGAAAGGTGAAATGGTCTTTGTAGATGGTGTTGGGCTCCAGTGGAATGTTAAAATGGATCCTTTAAAATAAATACATTTTAGTGATGTTACATCCTTTCAAAATTACCTATATGATATTACAGCGATTTGCTAAGGCATGCCAGGTAGGTATTTTGTTTTGTCACCCCACATTACCTCCCCTATTGATTGGCATGGGACAGCAATGCCCTGCCCAAGTTCCCTATCATAGAGATGCATATCAATGAGTGGGGCTGGGGGAGGCATGTCTTAATTAGCATCATACATACATTTAAATGACTCAAAAATGAGTTCTCTAAATAAAAACTGGTTAAATATAACATATAGGACATTTTGAAAGACCTTTCAAAATCACCAAATTTGTTTTTATGCAATAGCACTTATTTACTGTTATGAAAATTATTATATATTTATTGTTTGGAAATCCATTTTTTTAATTATGTTTAGTTATTTGGTAGCATGTGATTGAATCTAAAATCAAAGTAATTAAATAAACATTGAGACAGTATTAGCATCTATGGGGTTAAAGTCTGCAAGACAGATAAGGTAAAGATTAAGTGTGGCAGCGACCTGGGTTTTATAGACATATGGCGGACTCTTCATCCGCAGGATTGGGAGTTCTCGTGCCACTCGGCCATGTATAAAACATTATCTAGGATTGATTATGTATTTACTAACCAACCGACCTTGAATTGGGTTTCGGATTGCTGTTTTATGACCAGACTGGCTTCTGACCACTCCCCGTTACTGTTGACCCTGCAGCGGGACCGGAGACCTCGGTCTAGAGTCTGGAGATTTAACCCCATATGGTTGACCAATGCGTATTTGGTGTCTAAACATAGAGAAGATCTTGGTGAATATTTTGTCAATAATGTTGGCTCAGCTGCTCAGGGTGTTGTTTGGGAGGCTGCCAAGGAGGCTGCGAGGGGCTCCTTGATTTCTCTAATATCTATGCAAAATAGACTTAGATTTAGGGAGGTGGCGGTATTGGAATCTGATGCTGCAGCTGCAGAAAAACAGTTTGTGGAAGGTGGGCACACTGCCTCTTATGCTAAGTTTGTTTCTTGCTCGCTTCGGTATTCTATAAAATTGTCTGAACTGAATGCCCGTCATGTTTTTTATTTGAAACAGAATATTTTTGAAAATGGAGATAAGGCAGGCAAGCTAATGGCTCATCTTATCAGTCAACACAGGCAGTCTCCGTCGGTTTCTGCACTCCAAGATCCTGGGGGCGTACTGATTCTTGATCCGCAGATGATCAACTCGCGATTTCTGCTCTTTTACTCTCATTTATATGAATCTCGACTTGCCCGCTCTGAGGCACAGATTTCCTACTTTATTGATCAATGTGACCTTCCGCAACTTTCTATCCAACATAAACAAATGTTAGATGCTCCTCTACTTCTTAGAGAAGTAGTGGAGGCAATTCGTGGCTTGCCGACGGGCAAGGCGTTGGGTGTGGATGGTCTTCTTGCGGAATGGTATAATGAATTTGCGGATGTCTTGGCCCCCCATCTTTTGAATACTTTTTATGCTGCTATTGATGATGTTTTTTTTCCGGATTCAATGAACAATGCTTCCATTATTGTATTGCCCAAGCCAGGAAAGGATCCGGGGATTTGTGACTCCTACAGGCCCATTTCCCTATTGACTACGGATGCAAAGATTGTGGCGAAAATCTTGGCCACCAGACTGAATAAAGTGCTAGGGTCCAGACGTCACATAATCTTAGACGATTGTTTATGCACCTCCAACTTCCTCACGATAACACCGGAAATCGGGTGATAGCATCTTTTGATGCATCTAAGGCTTTTGACTCCGTTGAATGGCCATACCTTTGGCACATTCTTCGGGGTTTGGGGTTTGGTCCCTCTTTTATTAAATGGATTCATATCCTATATAGTAGGCCACAGCCTCTGTGGTGACGAATGTACTGAGCTCACAACCATTCTCTTTGCACCGTGGCACTAGACCCGGCCTGTTTGCCTTGGCCTTGGAACCCCTGGCTGTTTTACTGCATGCTAACCTGCTAATTCAGGGACTCCGAATAGAGGGTAGAGAGGAAAAACTTGCATTGTATGCTGATGACATCTTACTCTTTTCGGGTGATGGTGGGAACTCCTTACGGACTACGTTGCAGCTGGTAAATGATTTTGGTACATACTCTGGGTTTCAAATAAATTGGTCTAAGTCCTCTTTGATTCAGATTGATGGTGGTCTGCGGGACTCTCCTTCAACTGACATCCCGCTCTCTTATGTGACTGAGTGTTCATATCTAGGGATTCGGGTGGCAGATACGACGGACTCCTTTTTGGAGTTGAATTTGGTACCTACTATCCAATACTTTAGTGAAAAAACAATGGAATGGCTTCAATTGCCCTTAAATGTTATTGGTAGATCAAATCTTATTAAAATGATTTTCTTGCCGAAATTTTTATATATTTTTCAAAATACGCCAATCCCTATTCCTAAAAAATATTTCTGACAGATAGACAAAATTATTTCGCGATTTATATGGCGGGGGAATCGGGCTAGACTCAAACTAACTACACTCATGAGATCAAAACAGGAGGGAGGAATTGCCTTGCCTGATTTTTATAGGTACTAGTTGGCAGTGCAATGTCGATATACAATTGATTTTGTCTCTTCCCGACCTCGTTACCAGACTACTCAAGTAGATGCACTACTATTACAGCCTGCCTATAGGCTGTCCCAGTTTCTGCATGGTGGACCCGCCGTTTTTAAAACTCGAATTCCTTTAGCAACAGCCCTGTACGGGGCGTGGCTGGAGCTGAAAAAGTTGCTGGGATATATAGCCATGGATCCCTGTGGGGCGCTGCAGGGATACACCATCTACTCGGTAGTGAGTTTGGTCCCTTGTGGGCTAGATTTGGGTTTGCTTCTCTTGGTCAATTATATTGGGATAACCAATTGAAATCTTTCGAACAACTACATGAGGAGTATCATATGCCACACAATCTTTTTTATTCATATCTCTGTATCAGACATGCTCTAAGAGCTCAGTGGGGTGACCGTGTTCCAACGATCTCTACGTTTCCGCTTCTTACTAGATTGATGGCTCTTGAACCGCCAAGGCCTCTTTCTTTCATCTATCAGTGGTTAGATTCTCATATGAGGCATCAGGAGTTTCCTTCCAGGACTAAATGGGAAATGGATGTGGGTCCGCTGGAAGATTGGGAATGGGATCTGGCTAAGGCGGGGCCAGCTCTGGTGGCGACATCGACTAGACATCAAATGATTCAGTTGAATATTTTACATAGAGTTTATTACACACCGGTCAGACTGTTTAAAATGAGAGGTTCTGGATCCGATTGTTGTCCTCGGTGTGATACTGCTCAAGGTACATACTTGCATATGATTTGGGAATACCCTGGAGTCAGGGGGTTTTGGAATGAGGTAGTGCGTATTGTGGCCCTGGTATTGGGAAGACCTGTTCCTGTGACCCCAAAGATCTGTCTATTGTCTGTTTTCCCTGATGAGATTGAGGATGCAAATGACAGGACTCTCTTGAGTGAGCTCTTGGTGATGGCGAGGAAGGTGGTGGCCTTGAACTGGATGTCAAACAGAGCTCCCAATTGTAGAGCATGGATACATCTGGTTTCACAGTGTTTTCCACACTATAAATTGGTTTATTTACACGGAGGTACTCCGGATAAGTTTGATAAGATCTGGGGGCGATGGCAGACCTGGTGGACAGCTAGAGCAGATACTACTGAAACTCCCGATGAGGTGCAACCTTTTGGAGCTGGTTGATTGTGATCATATCTGCTTGTCGTGTGGATGGTGGTGACGTATATTTGTTGTGCACCTTTGTGTATGACTCCTGTACATAACGGGATTTTGTGGAATCACTGGCTGGTGGGTGGGGTTGGTGGGTGCTGCGGGCTCGGGGGAGAGAGGAACTGGGACCGAGGGATATAGGCTTAGCTTAGTTAGGTTAGATGTTTGGAGTTTGGGTTGAATTATTATAAAAACCTCTTATAAAAACCTCAGGTCGACTCTGTACGCCCTATTAATATGCATCTGTTCTTTTTTATTGTTATAAATGTTTGCATACTCTTGCTGTATTTGAAAGATTTTACATGTACCTTTTTCTTTGTATATGTATGGAGTGATCTGATAATAAACTATATTTAAAAAAAAAAAGATTAAGGGTGGACAAAACGTGAGAAAAATTCCCAGCATTACCTTTTGCTAAAAATGGACAATTTTTCTCTTTTTTCCTATCCTCCTTTTTTCCAAAGCAAACTTTTCCTCCTTTTTCTCCTATTCCAGCAAATTTTTTTGCCTATTCCAACACATTTTTTGTTCTATTCCAACACATTTTTTGCCTGTGTTTCCTATGGTGCAACATTTCCCAGCAACATATAACTTATTCTGAGGGCTGTAGTCGAGATATGAGTTGTTGTAAGTCAAAGCTGTGAGTCCTACAGCAACATATACCTTAAAAAATGTGTTCGCATGCAGAGTGCATCTGTCCTTTGCCCGCAACACTAACTTCCTGCCTAAATGACAACCTAGTGTACAACCTACAATGTGGAAGACGTGTACTACAGTGGTGCTGGGGGACTGGCATGTGATTGGTGGGACCTTGACAAACTGCATCCACCTCAGAAGGAGAAGGATCATCATCATTTATTGCACATGCTTCAGCAACCATTGCTGCAGTCAGTTTTACTCCCACGTCAATGCACTGCTCCACCTTTCCCCTACTCCTGCGTCTTGTGTGTTTGCTGGACATTACTCAACTACTGTTTTTTTTACTCTCTACAGAGTACACAACTGATGGATTGTGATGTCTTGCCTTTTCCTTCAACGAAATTCTCAATGTTGTCTGCTATCAAGTCTGCCTCAGTAACAGAGTTAAATCAGGCTCCCATCAGCTGTCTATCACCTAACATATTTATTTGTTTAATTATTTATGTATTCATTTTGTACATGTTTTCATTATTTTATTTTTTAAATATTTTTTATTTTTAAGATGTCTATCCTATTTTATCACAGTCAGTCCATATGCAACTATATAAGTATTATTGGCTCAACAGATGTTTCAACCCACTTCTATCAGACTTTCGTTCAAATCACTCAAACAATAGTAGGGATGGGCAAGATTATTTTGCCTCAAACTGAAATCAGAGAATAATGGCACTTCCTGCTTGGAGAATAATTTCCAACGAAAAGTACAGATTTTCCGTTTTTTTCTCCTAGCTCATTTCATTAAAATCAATGGGAACATTGAATTTACGTACAACACATAGCAAATATTATTTTATTTCGCAAAGGCATAGTATAAATATGACATGAGGGTGCCTGTGTTGGTGGGGTGTGGGAAAAGAATCAGGGAATATTTTGTTTGGTTCAGTTTGTTTATTGGGATTGGGAGTGCAGTTAATACAAAATAAATCACTGTCACAGTCTGTCCAATAAAAAAATTATAACTTAAAAAAAAAAAAAAAATCAGCAACTTCTTTCCCCAGCACAGAGACAATAACAGCAAGAGCAGCAAGCAAATTGGTTCCCAGCTGCCTGTGTCTTGCCAGTCAGTAAATGTGAATGTTGAGTTATTATTTGGGGTCAGCCTCCTTCTTCTTCCCAGAGTGGCCCACTGACTCTCCTAATAGAGAGAACAAATGTGCTACCTAAAAGATTCCCTAAACTAAACTTCAATTCCCCCCTCTTCTCTAGCTCAAACTACATGCTGCTCTCTCCTATCACAAACACAGAATGGTTGATGTGAGGGCCTGACACCCTTATATATGGCTGTAGAAAACTTTCATGTGGTGGAGAAAAATTTTACTTCCCATTGATTTCAATGCACAATGAGCTAGGTGAAAAAAGTGGGAAAAATCAGAAACCTCGCAATTTTCACAGGAAATTTTTCTCAAAGAGGAAAGTGCCATTTTTTGCCAATTTTAGCATCATACTTCTTCTTGCCCACTACACTTATATTCCTCTAAGATTTTGGAGGTGTCAAACAATTTAATTTTAGTTTTACAAAGTTTGCTACTACTTTGAGGACAGGTGTTGCAGTGCTTGTTTGTCTCACTGTCAGATGCAGCAGTTGGTTCAACTGCTACATATTTCTCCATGATGTCATCATCAACACAAGAATGCAACTCATTGTTGACTTCAGTGTTGTTCTTATATATATGTATATATATATATATATATATATATATATATATATATATATATTATAGTACTAGTGCTGCTGGTGGTGGAACCTTTGCTGGGACCCTGACAAACTGCATCCTCCCTGGGAGAAGAGGGATCATCATCCTTTATTGCACACGCTGCAGCAACCGTGGCTGCAGTGTGTTTTTTAACTACCACTTTACTCTGACATCCTTGCACTGCTTCTACACCTTTTTTCCCTCCCCCTTACACATTTGATAGACATTGCTCACAGTGTGTGTGTTTTTACTCTACAGTACTCAGCTGAACTGATGGAGTGTGATATCTTGCCTTGGCCCTCAAGAAAATACTCAGTCTCGTCTGCTATCTATCAAGTCTGCCTCAGTCATATAGATCACGTCAGGGTCCCAGTCAGCTGTCTGCCACCTAATAGTTTTATTTTATTTATTGATTTATTTTACAGTTGTCCATCCTATCTTACGCTGTCCAAAAATATTATAACTAAAGAAAAAAATCAAAAACTTCTTTCCCAAGACTTCCCCAGCACAGAGATAATAACAGCAAGATCAGCATGGAAATTGGACCACAGCTGCCTGTGTTTTTCAAATCAAATCAATCAGACAGAATGTTGGCATATTTGGGGTCAACCTCCTTTGCTTCCTTCTCACACCCCCAGACTCCCCCAGAACAGATATAATAACAGCAGGAAGGAGCTTGGATCACAGCTGCTTGTGTCTTGCCAGTCAGTCACACCAAATGTTGGGGTATTTAGGGTCAACCTCCTATCTTCCTTCTTCTCCCCAAGAGTTCCACCAGACTCCTCTAATACAGAGAACTAAAAGATTCCCTAAACTAAGCTTCATCTACACTTTATTTGCCTATCTTCTCTAGCTCAAAAATTAGCTGCTTTCTCTTCCTCACACAAACACAAAATGGCATGCTGTGAGAGCCTGACACCCTTATTTGCCTGCAGGAGCAGAACAAAAAATTGCCATGGGTTGGGGAGAAATTCAGTCTTCCCATTGATTTCAATGCAATGGAAAACTGCACTTTTCGTGAAAAATTTTCCTCTAGGCGGGAAGTGCCGTTTTTCAGTGATGAGGTGAAACCTTTTGCCCATCCCTACTGGGGCAGGTAGTAGTGGGGAACAAGCCATTCAGGGACTTGACCAAAAATTTAAGCTAAGTCAGTGCCAGCTTGGCCCAGGTCATCCCCTTTCTCACTCATGTGATCCAGAAAATGAAGGGCTTCCTGGAAAGCAGTGATGCTTTATCCAGCAACATCTTATTATGTACAAAGTTTGCTACATTGATTAGGAGACCAGTGGAGGATCTCAAAGCTTACATGTGTGCCATTATGGACACACCAGAGTCATCACCCACTTTGACCATAGGGTAAAGGGAGAAATAGCTCCTTGGAACTTAGAGGGACAAGCTTGTCCATAGGGTGAGTGAGATGAAGTGCAAAAGGGGTATGCTCATGGAAGGAGAAGCGCAGGAGTTAGAAGTGGAAAATTTCTGCAGCAGCAGCAGTAGCTCCACCCAGCAGTCTTACATCTATGCACCATAGCAGCTGCGGTGAGTCTTTGGTGGGTACAACAGGATATCCCTGAGCCTAGAGTAGTGCCTACCTTGACAAACGTCTACTGCCTTCTACTGCTGAGACCCTTCTTAAAAGTCAATGTGACCAAGCTTTGATACCTAGCTCTAAATTTTCAGACTGAGTGAGGTGATTCACCCCGACACACACACACTGAATCATGCTGCTGTTGTAGTTGTCCATATTGGTCTACTGCTGCCTTTTGATGTTGCAGCAACTGCAATGCCAACTCTTGTGTCCTCTAACACCTCCTGAAGCTCATTCTCTGTTTGTAACACCATCAGAGATGCTGATGCCGCTTCCATACTCTGTCCTATAGTTAAAAGGTGGTATTGTGTTAATTGTAGAAAAGAGTAAAAGTCACCTTTACTCTACCAGTCTCATACTCTGTCCTATATCAATACTTGTTATTTATTTAGGGGGGCCTAAACCAGCAGTAGTTCCTCACTATGAGTTCTTTGTAGGTCTAGTTGCTGTATGTGTCTACTGAATTGGTTTAATGCTGGTATTGCTGCTGGTTGTTTTGCATTGCCATCAATTAAATCTTCTATCACCTCCTGAAGGCCATGCTGTGTTTGAAACCAAGTCACAGGTAGAAGATAGTGGTATTGCTATGACCTGCCCAGGTTCACCTCCTCCATCCCCTGCTGAAGTCCATATCCTGCTTGTAACACAGTCACAGATGCTCCTGTTGCTGGTGGTACTGTGATTCCAGCTTTCACCTCCTCCATAACTTCATGAAGCCCATATCATATTTGTAACAGATTCAAAGATGCTGATACTTCATTCCTTACTCCCAGAGACCACAGTGTATGTTATTTTGGTGGGTGTTGTGTAGTTAGACACTGTCACCTGTACTTCCTCATTCTATAGACTTTTAAAGCCCATGCTGCTGCTGTCTGTGTTTTATGTTGTTTTTTTGAATGGATTGTGTTCAAACGTCAGTCCAGAGAAGATGGCAAGGGCCTCCTAACAAACAATACGATATGACAAATGAAGTTCAGTTTCCCTGAATGTTCTTGCCATGCACAAGTCACACACACATGCACACACACACACACACACACACATTATATATATATAGCTCAAAATTTCAAGTCCTGAGCTACTAGCCAGGCCTGAAAAGTTACTCGCCACTAGTTTCCATGCTTATCCCTACCCATATCCCTGCCTTTATCTCCACCCATCTCAAGTCACAGAGAGCGTGGTACTGTGTGTCTCATTCCGTTGGCTGCTGGAGCGGTATGTGGGACAATTGGTTGGTATGGAAGCAGGATTGCAGGGAAAGGGGCCATTTTCATATGGGGCTTCAAGTGGAAAGTTCGAGCCCTGCAATAGGGGACAAAAACTGTGCAAAATTCCAACTGTTTTAACACCCTGAATGCTAGCAAGGTTTACAACTCATTAGGCTCTCAAGCATTATAGCAGTTAAATGCTTCATTTAAATAATGTGAAAGTGTTTTTAGGACCTACTACTTCTCCACACAACATGGTATAGATGATTTGCCACACATTGTCTTTATACATGAAGGCCATAGTAAGCAACACAATGCTTAAAGGGACAGTAATGTCCCCCCAAAAAAATCCAGTTTTGTAGACTTTAAAAAAATAAAAATATGCTCCAAACCCAATCTCTCAAACCGCTATGGTTTGAGAGATGTAGGGATTCAAAGTTCCCCACTCCCTCCCCTTCTCCTGGTGTCAGCTGTAAAGCTGACAGCAGGAGAATAGAGTTGTACTACTCGAGGAGGCTCTGCAGCAGAGCTGAGATCACATTATCAGTAATGAATTAATTTATTGGAAAGATCTACAAAGTGTGCCTGGTTTGCAAGCACACTTTTAGACATTTCCACTGAATGAATTCTTTATAGCTAATGCGATCTCACCTCTGCTGCAGATCTGCCTGCTGGTCCTCTGACCGGGAGAGAGGGGCGGACTTTGAATCCCTATATCTCTCAAACCACAGCGGTTTGAGAGATCGGGTTTGGAGCATTTTTTTTTTGTGACATTACTGTCCCTTTAACATTTTAAAGGCCATAGGATGGTATAACATTAGCATCACTGTAAAAGATCAAGCTATAGAGGTACTTCTAACAAAAATCCAAGTTACAGCTGCAATAACTTATAAATAAAACATCAACAGTTGTAGTTTCCATGTTTTAATCATAATAATATTAAGCTTTAAAATTATTTTAAAGCACTGGGCAACTAATGATTTAACCTGATCAGATCAGCCTTGTGGAGTTAAGTTTGAAAGGAAGGTTAAGTAAATCAAAAGGATGCTTTGTACAACAGAAGCACGTTATGCCCTGCTCTCACTGGCTGCATAACACAACACAGCATGTGGCTCCAAAGTACTAGGATGGTTACGTTCTCCAGATGCATAAACTCAACTACAGTATCAGTTCCTTGCACATTTTTTCTACAGTGAGTGTACACAGTTGTGTGATGTCTTGATAGCACCTAATAGCAGGGACATGAGGACCCGCTCAGCAGGCCAGAGCCACACGCCTAATTATTGTATACAGTGCAAGTGAACAAATCTCCTGAAGTGCGGCACATATAAGCATGCCATGTTATCTATTCATAGGTTTAATTAAGTGTTCTCATGGAAGGAAAAGAGAATTGAAAATAACTGAATGGGCAAGTTGTGACTCTCTAGTTGTTGTCAGGCTACAACTCCCATCACCCTCAGCTGTCACTGGCTGATGGAGAATGATGTGGTTTATAATCCAACAACTGACAATCCACATATACAAAAGATATACATATCCGTTGCTGTGTATTGTGTAAGACACCTTTCTAGTATCCAAGGGGGAAGTGGACTGGAGTTGAGAGGAGCATGCAAGATGTTGAAGCTTAGTGGGGAGCAGCCTGGTCACATTTGTTTGGAGAGTAGTGGCAACTATACAGGGATTGAAAGTGAGCAAGGAGGAGAAGGTAACAGAGTGGGGAGTGGGATTGAGATGAGTGGAAAGCTGCACTGTCACATTTATTTGAAAGTGAGAAGAACAGGAACTGTGCAAGGGTTGAAAGAGAGTGGGGAACAATGGGTTACATTAGTATGGGGTGAAGGAAAGCATGCAGATGCATGGAATGAGAGTGAGAACACCATGCAAGTGATTCAACTAGTTCAATTAAAGTGGGGGATGAGCCCAATGTGAGTTCTTGCACTTCCCCTTGTAGAGTAAATCACTGGGCCAATGTTAATATTAACCCTTTGCTTGCTTTGATCAATTGTAGCAAGCGCTGCAATCACTATTAACTTTTTTAACTGATTAGATATCAATTATTGCTCTATAGATCGTTCCAGGGGTTAAAAATCACCTTTGAAATTGCATACCTCCTAACATTTCAAATTGTCAAAGAGGGACACTTGTGTTTTAGGGGGTGTTGCTCGTGGGAATGGCTGGTGGGTGGGGCATTACAGAGAATTTTAGGCTATTTCATGACCTATTGATACCTCCTTGTGTAAAGTAATAAATGACATAACAAGAACAATGTATTTTATTTATACACACTAATTTATAAACACATATACTGACGTTTAAACAAACAATAATGTGAGTTTTATTGCTGTAGAGCAGTATGATACACGTAAATACACACCATGCAATCTGATTTCATAAAAAGAGGGACATCAGGGTGGGAAAGAGGGACAGGGGGATTTGAGTCTAATTGAGGGACTGTCCCTCCTAAAGAGGGACACTTGGGAGGTATGAAATCGATACCAGTCATCTGAGTGCTATTGTTAAAAAAAGTTAATAGTGATCACAGTCCTTACTACAATTGATCAAAAAAGTGAAGGGTTAATATTAACATTGGCCCAGCAATTTATTATACAAGGGGAAGTGCAAGAACTCCTCTATGAACGAAAGCATGACATTCTCAAAGTGAAAGAGAGTGGACATCAGTTTACTGCAAAAATCACCTTTGAAATCGATATCAGTCATTGGTATTGTCCAAACAGGTATCCTTTAGAAATGTCACACACTATTGGGCAACCTGCCAAATGTCACATTCAAAATGTTGCATAATTTAAAAGTTCGAATTAAGAATCTTTCATGCCCAAGTGGGCAGGGGAGGGCTGGCAACTTTTGGCCTGGGGGGCAAGTACAATTAAGTGGCCTATTTCTATTACCGCTCCATCCCAATGTCCCAGTCCAACCCCGTTTGTTAATGTTATAGCTGGCATTAATGTTATGGATTAAGTCAAGTGATACCTCAGAGCTTATAACTGAAATGGTAGTACACAACTGATTTCACAGAGATGACAAATGAAATGGATTTACACTAGTGATACCACAGAGCTTACAATTGAAATGGAGCAACACTAGTGATACCACAGATCTTACAATTGAAATGGATCTATACTAGTGATACCACAGAACTTACAATTGAAATGGAGCAACACTAGTGCTACCACAGATCTTACAATTGAAATGGATCTACACTAGTGATACCTCAGAACTTACAATTGAAATGGATCTACACTAGTGATACCACAGAACTTACAATTGAAATGGATCTACACTAGTGATACCACAGATCTTACAATTGAAATGGATCTACACTAGTGATACCACAGAGGTTACAATTGAAATGGAGCAACACTAGTGTAACGGAAGCTGAGAAGCCGTCGTTCCTGGGTCTCTCCTTCTCAACGCCAGATAAGCGCCGTCAGGTGCACCGGTTGGAGTATGAACAGTCACTGGAAACAGCCACAGGATCGCTGGAAGCAGGGAAGAGTCCACATCGCCGCCTGACAGTCCACGAAGTTAGGTCACAGGAAACTGGCAGCAGGCGGTCGGCGATTCAGGATACTTGGCGCAGATGGGTATCAGAGTGGATACTTTAGACCATAAGCAATACAGGACTCCAGGACTCCTTGTTCACTCCAAAACAGAACTCATTTTATTACAACAAACCACAGCATATTTATACAGTTTCAAACCACACTAACTTGGAGCACAGTACAGGAGACTTAATTCAATCACAGTTCATCAATAGGACACAGCAAATGGTAGGGCAGAATACAATGGGGTAGTCACAGGGATAATTCAGTCACCACAAAGGGTCCAAGAACCAACAACAAATGATTCAGGGAAACATAATAGGGCAGACATGATTGGATTAATCACACAGCAGGGGGTCACAGGACAGTGCTCAATACAATGACTTGAGTAATTAAGCAAAAGGCTTGGGGGACTACAATACATATTGAAAGTAAATATGCTCAAACTCAAATGATTAACCCTTTGCAGGTCAGAAGAGTTTGCAGCACCCAAGCCTTGAATTGTTCTTTCCTCTGGTACAGCTGCCTATCCACATAAGGCTAGCCAAAGTCTCTTAGTCCAGGATAAGGGCTTGAGAGATCGTACGCCCGGGAACAAAGGAGTGTCCAATATCCATAATCCTTGGGCCCAGGGGTGAATAAATGCCATGCCCAGACAAGAGCTCCCAGTAACGGGTAGGATCCGTTACATTTCTCCCCCCTTTTTGTACCAAGCCAGCGGTTGCAATAGTAAATGCTGGCTTGGAGTTGTAAGAGAGCATTGCTGCTGTGAGCCCCTTGTCTGGACAGTTCATTAGTCTGGAGGCCTTGGTCCTAGGCCAGTCTCAAATGGGAAGCCCCTTGTCCTTAATGCTGGGCCAGGGGAACTGATGCTTGTTTGTCCTGGCAGTCAACAAATGGGGTGGCCTTCCCTGGGCAAGGCTCCATGCAGAGCTGGGGTTCAATGTTCCTGGGTCTGGGGCCAGGGGCTCAGGGTCCAAAGCCAGTCTATAAGGGGGATCTTCCTGGGGCAATTGTGTCTCTGGCTTCTGTGCATCAGAGTGTGGGGAGAGAAGCATATCTCCCCCTTTTAGTTGGACCACTGCCCCAGAGGAACAGGAGAGGATGTTTGTCCCACTCTCCTGGGCTGGGGCAAAGTTCTGGGACACATTCCCACCCCCCAGGCAGAGCTCAGGAAATTCAGGAGCCCCAGCAACATCCCTAGTGAGGACTGTCTCCTCCCTCACCAGCTCAGGGTTCCCTTGACCACTGGGAAAGCTTGTAATCCCACTTCCCCTGCCAAGAACATTTGTGTCCCTGAGTCGTAAACACTCTTGTTCCAGGGCAATCTCCATGGGGGTCACCTCCGTGGGGCTGCTGGTGAGCTTACTTCCCTTCACCAGAGTCAGGGCAAAACAAGGGGTGGTGTGCTCACTCCTACACACTACAACAGAGGGTTCACAGGACTCGGTGGATTCGCTCCCCTCCACCAAGCCAGGGATCACAGAGAGGTGGATATCCAAGGAATCAGCGCTGCAAAGGGGCAATCGGCTGATCTCCTTGGCGTTCGGGGCCTCCTCCTCAGGGCCACTTCTTTTCTTCAGCAGGGAGGCACTCCCAAACCTCCCAGCAATTTTACTCAGGCACCTGGAGAACACCATCTTCCCTTTCTCCAGGGCACTAACAACAGGGGGCAGACTAGGGCTGCTGGTGGGGACCTGCGTCTCCTTCACCACAGCAGGGGTAATAACAGGCTCCTTAATGAAGACCGTGGCCCCACTCACTAGGCCAGGGGTCTCAGGGAAACTGATGGGGCACTCTTCCCCACCCATCAGGTCATACGACACATCCGCAGGAGGTCCAGCAGCACTATTCTCTTCCAGTCCGCTGGGGTCCTCCTCATGTAGGCCATCACACACAGGCCTTTCTTCTGCCTGGAGGGAGACCGCAGTCCCATCCCTCCAGGAGGCTTTACTTGTAATCCTGGGGAGCATGCACGGCTCTGCTCCCAGCACATCTTCCACCCCCACCAGGGGCAACATCTTAGGCCCGCTGGTGGGCTCTTTCACACCCACTACAGCAGGGGATTCACAAGGGCTGATGGGGACCGCGCTCCCACCCATCAGTTCACAGTCCATATCTTCAGGAGGGACAGCAGCACTGCTTTCTCCCAGCCCACTGGGGTCCTCCTCCTGTAGGCCATTACACACAGGCCCTTCTTCTGCCTTGAGGGAGACCGCAGTCTCATCCCTCAAGGCGGCATCATCCATGGCCCTGGGGTGCACACACTGCTCCTCTCCCAGGGCATTCTCCAATAGAACAGGGGGCATCTTTCTGGGGCTGCTGGTGAGCTCTTCTCCCCTCACCACAGCAGGGGGTTCACAGGGACTGATGGACTCTCTCCCACCCATCAGTTGTGGCATACAATTGCTGCTGGTGGGGACCTGCGTCTCGTCCACCGCAGCTGGGAAAACAGGGGAAGGGGCAATATGCCTATCAGGGGAGACGTCCGTCCCATCCCCTGATGCAGAGGCATTCTCTTCACTGAGGGGGAACGAATTCCCACCCCTCAGCTCAGGCAACAAACAGTCCAGGGGCACAGGGGTATCAGGCAGGGCAACAGGGGCACTGGTGAGGAACGCATTCCCACTCACCAGTGTGGAGTGAACAGGGGCAGCTCCATCTAAGTCCTCAGCTCCACTGAAGTCCTCCTCAGATGAGTAACCCCCCCAGTCTTTTTCCTCTCTTTGTATCTCCTGGGCTTCCTCTATCCAGCCCGTGTACATTAGCTCCAAGTTCCATTCCTGCTCGACTAAACGGTCTAGGTTTCCCTCCAGGTCTGGAGGAAAGTAACTTCCAAACATGGCCTTTCTTTTCTCCCAAATCTCCCAGTAGCGGCTGTACTTCCTCTGGCCGAAAGTAGCATCCTCCTGA